>OX465278.1:151464069-154223525 GCA_949987645.1 Tachina grossa | reverse complement strand
TAAACTTTATTTTTGTGTTACAATTATGTGTAAAAAATTAAAATATCACCTCCGGCGCGACATGATTCTTCAGACTGGAATAGTTTGGCCACAAATACATCTTGCTTTTCTCGTTTTTTTAACTCTCTGTACTTAAATTTGCAAGAGTTTAATGAAAATTTTCACAATATTTAACTATTATTTGTTTTAATGTTAAATCACTGTTTTTTGCACTAAATTTCACTTTTTGATAAAAAATTTTACAAAATTGCTGAATTTTTCTGTTCCTGTTTCACCCGTTTCATAAGCAGCAGGTTTAAACATACTTTTATCTTCTTCTTTTTCCTTTTTCGATTCAGTTTTTTGGCAGAATACCCCTTTTCGATCCGTGCGTAACTGAATGCGGGAACGTAATCGAAACGCAGAATAGGGGTGATTACTATTGTTTACAGATGCAAATCCCATTAATTTTTTAACTGCATGGTATTGCAATATTTTATTTTTTCTGTGTATGTACGTATGTATGTATGTATGCATGTGTGCATGTGTGAAAATTATACTATGTATTTTTAATGTATATAGAGTAATTTAAATTCGGTCCCTGATTTTATGAAATAAATATGTGACATACATATCACTCATTTACTCACAGAACGTCATATCTCAAAAACTTTAATTTTTGAGTTAGTGATGTAGAATTAATCCGCATATTGTACTTCATATTGTGTAAAAATTGCATACAAATATCTTGTTTACTCGACTCTTGAGAGAAAAATTCAATTTTTTTTCCATTAAGTTGTGTGTAAATTGACAACTTCAAACTCGTTTTCTGGCAAATTGGTTTCTTTTTATTTATGACGTTGTTTGAGTAAATGAGCGATATGCATCTTGTGTCAAAGAAGATAATATTATATATTAATTTGTGTATGCACAATATAATTACATATGTATGTATGTGTATGTATGTATCGTTACCTTAATATAAAAAGGCCCTAACTGATTTTTTTAAAACGAGTTTTTTTTTGTATATTTCGATAATAAAAAAACGTCTGAGTTAGGGCCTTTCTATATTAAGGTAACGATATGTATGCACATATGTATCCACGTTGTGCATGCACTATTGCAAACAAAAATAAATAATAATATGATGAAATATATGTTATACATATGTATGTAAGTGTGTGTTGTATATCATGTATGAGTTAGAAATCGTAAATGATGTTGAAGTAAAATGTTGAAGGGTCTCTTCCCGAAAGCTGATTAGTTACTTTTGCTTAGACTCCCCTTCTCCTGACAAAATCACAGTCGTAAATCAAACGCAATACGTGATGCAATATTTTTGAAACCTATGCTAGTACCTTTATAATGGAAGAAAACATTGAAGTAAATGATTTCGAAAATGTACATATCTTCAATATATGAAAGTAATAATTACCAGAAATGCGTTTAAAGCGTACTCCATTTAGTGACAGGCGTGGTAGCTTACATACTTCTATTTCCCATTGCACTAACGAATCAGTATTTGGATCTCCATGAACACACCACAAAACAAACCTTAAAAAAATTAAGTATAGAAGAATTTTATAAAATTTGTATACGACTTTATTCAGTATAAGATGTGTCTACATTATAGTTTTTCTTTTCCCGGAATTTTTCATTTCCTAGGAAAGCGGGAATGACTTTTCGGTTTCCCGCTTTCCCAATTTTGTCAAATTGTTCAATCCATATATGGATTAAAAAAAAATTAAAATTTTTTTTAGTATCAACGTGTCATGATTGCATCGTTTTTTGTCTCCCCTGTAAAATTTAAAATATGCACTTGCCCGTACAAAAAAAAAAATCATCCTAAATAAATGACATACACACATATCGCTAATTTACTCAAAGAACGTTATAACTGAAAAAAAAATGAAATTTTATATCGATTCTCATATTGCGTAAAAATGTCATACAAATATCTTGTTTCTGACAAACTGCTTTTAGTTATGAGGTTTTTTTTTTTTTTTGAGTAAATAAGCGATATGTATTCATTGATGTAAGAGCGCAACAAATCATCGTTCATAAGAAAATATTATCAAATGATATTGAGATAACAAAAAAATTATGAAAAATTTGATAAATCAGCAATTCAATTCTGGCAACGCTGAAAAAAAAATCTTTTTATATTATGCATTATTTTATATATTATATATATTTATATAAAATTGCATTAGCCCTGAGTAATGAAAATGCATTTAATATTTATTTATAACTTCGGAGCTAAAAAATATATAAAATACATATCGCTCATTTACTTGAAAAACGTCGTGACTCCAAAAAATTCATGTTTTACAGAAAACGAGTTTAAACTTTTAAATTTACACAAAATTTAATTTTATGACGTTGTTCAAACAAATCAGCGATGTGATATGCATATTTAAAGATTACCTTTCACGTTGCTCGTAGTCACAATTGTTTTGATCTAGCACCTCTCTTATCTTCTGCATTATTTGGTCAGGCATTAAGGGCGATGTCGTTTTCATGGACCATGTAAAGCGCAAAACTCTCGGTTTAGCCGACTCCTCGGTATTAGAGTTGCTGCTACAAATGTTATAAAATAATTAAAATTAATTGTTTAAAATAGTAAATATATGTACATATATTAAGTAGTTGCTATCAATTTTGCATCATAGTTTACTAAAATGGATACACATATGTGCATATGTACAATGTACATACATATCGTTACCTTAATATAGAAAGGCCCTTACTCATTATTTTCTTCTATCGAAATATACAAAAAACTGGATTTCAAAATAAAATAAGAGTTAGGGCCTTTCTATATTAAGGTAACGATATGTATATTTGTATGTACATACATACATATGCGTGTATGCATATATTATATATGGGAGCCACTAATGTGACCCATTACCGTGAGCCATTTCGTTTTTCACTTACGTGTTTTAACTACACAGCACAACAAAATCGAACTTTTTCGAAAATAACAACTGATTCTTATGTCTAGTCTTATTTTTAAGACAGCCGAAGTTGCCGAATTGCATGGGATTTGCAAATTGATGAAACAAAATCAATTTTTTTTTCTAGATTTCACACTTTTAATAAAAATTTTTAAAAAATATTACTAGTTTAATCCAAATCGAAAGAGAATATCGTTACCTTAATATAGAATGGCCCTAACTAATTATTTTTTTGAAATCGAAATTTTATTCATTTTTCGATACATTAGATGTTCTTCTACCGAAATATACAAGAAAGTCGATTTAAAAAAAATAATGAGTTAGGCCCTTTCTATATTAAGGTAACGATATTTAAATCAATTTATTTGCAATGTGTTGTGTCTTCAAAATTTGGTTTAGACTAAATGCGTCAGTTCGTCAGATTTACAGAAAACATTTCTTGCGAGTTGAAGTCGCAATCGCAAATGTTATACGACATGCGAGCGTCCGAACATTTTCGAATAATACAAAATTCAATTTTAAATTCAAGTACGTTCTATTCAAACCCATTAGAAACAAACATTAAATTAAAGTATATGTACATTATTTAAAAAAAATTTATATTTCAGAACTTTCGATTTATATTTTAGAATTTTTCATAAATGTTATCCATTTGCATCATTCTCCTTCTATGCCTTGGAAAATATAAAAATATCAATTTATATATTCTGAAATATTTCGGCCAATAACACAGTAGACATTTCTAACCTTTAACAACCACTATACTTTTTTGATATGAAATTTCGATGTTCAAGCAGTTTAAATTCTATAGATTATTTTTTTATAATTTTTTTTGTTTCTGTTGAAGAGGCTACTTCGCATATTTTGTCATAACTTTGTAACGACTTATGACATTTTGTGAACAGTAGTTTTTTTTTTTTTTTTTGCTGTTGCATAGTGTAATCCGTATTCGGCGTCATGTTTATTTGATTTTATAAAATATGGAAAAAGAAGAGAATTAAAATTCAATAGTACTCGGACTAAACTAACATAAAAACTGCGTACAAAATTCATTCAAGATATGACTGAAAATTCAAAATGCGGTTTCTTAAAAATACAGATTCCCTGATTTTTTTTAATATGCATATGTTTTTATATTTGCAATGGAAAATAGGTTTATAAGCAATGGTTTAAAATTGTTGGTTAAGCACGTGTAGAAGCATTTCGTTGTTGCTTAAGCAACTTGTCAGTAGACTTCAACCGCAATTTAAAAAAAAACTTACAAAACCGCATTGCTTATAGGCAAACTCCCAATAAACTATTGGCACCTTTTAAATACAAATAATAAATGATGAAACAGAATAAGTCTAAATTGCATATAATTTCCTTATTTCTTTTATGTATATCGTAATGTAATAGTATTTCGACTTCAGCCTCAGTTAGCCGACTGTAATGCAATGTAACTGCAGCAGTAGGAAACTGCTGATCGATATTTTTATATGAAAATTAGCTTACGTTGCATTACATCTCTATAACTATTTTCATTACTTTTCACATATCAATATCGATCAGCTGTTTCCTACTGTTGCAGTTACACTATATAACAGTCGGCTAACTGAGCCTTTATATCTTTCATACTTGTATTTGTAGCACCAAAAACAAAAAGAAAATAAGTAATTTCTGAGTAAATATTTCTTTTAAATAAGTTGCATGTTAGTTTATTATATTTATATATTTATTGTTACCATCATATTTTTGTTATTTATCTATGTTTTCGTAGGCGTTTCATATTTATTTAGTTTTATTTTTATATAATTAATTATCTTATAGAACCTACAATAAAATTACATTTTAATTAAATTTTATTTTATTTTTTATTCTGATGAAACAGATTTAAAATGTCCTCACGATACATACATACATGCTTACGTATACATACATGCATACCAGTGAACTGTATGAGTTGATTCACTTTCGCTCTCCACTCACTTTTACAATGCTTTTGTTTTGTTTTTTAACATCAATATGTACTAATGATATTGCTTGCAGTGATGCCTCTCTAACAACTGACTGTCTTTAACTCACTCTTTTTTTAAGTGTTGTCAGTAAACATAAATAAAAAATTCGTACTGTTGTTTGTTTTGTATAGTAATCAAATAACTCACAAAAGCACGTTGACTAGATGAAGTCTTCAGTTTATAAAACATTGAGTAAATATTTCCACACATAAATAAATAGCGTTAAGAAACTATTAAAAAGTGTTTTAAGAAAATTTAACAGAATGTATTCAGAAATAATAAAAAATTTCGAAAATAGAGTTTTTCGTGTAATAAAAAAATTAAATAAAATGAAAAAATCTATCTCTTCATATTGTGTTAATTATTAGTTTTTCTCATATTAAAATAATTTATAAAAAAGAATGGGCCTAGCTATTTTATTTTATAATATTACATAATACTATATTTGTCAGAAGTGGTTTAAGAAGTATTCAAAACAATCATACTGATTCATTGCTTTAGTGAGTCATATGGATGAATCTAAATTGCAAGCAATGACAGCCATATATTAACAACAGTCTCATTGATATGAATCATGCAATAGCATCATTCATTTTGTTAATGTTAAGTGCTAGCTCAATATTCATTTCAGAAAATGCAAAATTATGCCGTTTGAATCGTAATCATGCAGATCACTTATGCATACATACATATGTCTCATGTGGAATGACTTTTTCATGTTGTCTGTTCTTTGAGTTCATATCGCCCATTTACTCAAATGATGCAGAATTAATCCTCATATCGTTCTTCATATTGTGTTAAAATTTCATTAAAAAAAAACCTTGTTTACTCACCTCGTGAAAGCAAAATAAAATTTTATTTTTCCATTAGATAAGATTTGTGTGTAAATTGAAAACTTTAAAATCGTGTTCTGGCAAACTAGTTTTTTTTTAGTTATGACGTTGTTTGAGTAAATGAGCGATATTTTCAACGATACTACAACTCAAACACACATATCGTTACCTTAATATAGAAAGGTTCTAACTCTATTATTTTTTTGAAATCGAGATTTTTACTTTTTTCGATGTTCTTCTATCGAAATATAAAAAAAAATCTCGATTACAAAAATACAATGAATTATAATGTTGATTGAAATTTTTGATCGATATCGATTGACTCAATTTGTCCCAGTATTTTCAAGTATGCATGTACTTATTACCCGGAACGTAGAACGCAAATAAAATGAGAACAAGATTTGAAAAAGAAAATTATAATTGATTGCTCCACTTTACAATACTGAATGGCAAATCACACAATTTTTTATTTTAATTTAGATTCATAAAAATGTTTAAATAAATTAATTTAAGTATGTTTATGCATGTGTGTGCATATACAGATGAAGGCATTATGCATATAGTTTTTCTACGTATCTACGTACATACTAGAGAGCTGCGTAAACAGTCTTGAAATGTAAAAACGTCATGATTTTTAAATGTATTCACGTCGCATGTATTATACTAAACCAATAATAAATCCTGTCGTACTATAAGCGAAGCACGATGGATGTATTGGTGTACGTGTATATCAGTGTTAAAAAGCGATGTCGCCAAGACAGCAAAACAAAATACTCAAAAGAAGTACTTTTGATTAGTGTATGCTTGTTATTTTTCATATTGACGTTTGAGTGTGTGTGTAATATGTAGATGAAAAGCTATTATGTGATTAACCGCATACAACTAATGTTAATGCATGTGTGTGCCTTTGCATGTGCGCAGAAAAATAAAAGATCCTACACACATACATGCATGACATTTGTACACGCGTTCATGCGTAGAAGGAAGCAAATATCACAAATTCTTCCGTCACGAAGTGTTTTCTTCTTTACTCTTATACCTACAATACTCAAACAAATTTCTTGCAAACAATGTTGTTAACTTTTGTCTTATAAGATTTCGCTGTAGTAAAGCATTTGAAAAATCCCTCATGTCTTGAAAGTTCTTATAAGATGTCTTGTGCAGGAGACTAGTACATACATATGTATGTATGTATGTATGTGTGTATGTGCGTACGCACATATTTACATAACGCTCCTTTATTGCAATAAAGGCATAAATAAAAAAAACTAGTTTTGCAAAAAAAGTTTTAAATTTTAAATTTACATATAATTCAATGAAGATATCAGAATACATGCCTTTTATATGAAATTTATATACAAGATTAACTCCAAAGGCGTATTCAAGGCGAATTGATTAGATATCGAGTTGCAATTCTGCATATTCGCTTTGTATATTTGTTAGTGCAAAATTCCCTGCAGTCAGAAAATTTCCGAACGTTTTGCTTTGATTTGACACAAGAGAAATTAATGATCATCATATGCTGAATCGAGATCTGGTATAAATTCGCTTTGATGACATTTTTTGAGATAGTATCTCTATGTTGCAATAAAGGAGCGATATGTAGTAGTGATCCTTATTCTAGTACCTGGATTCAGTAACTTTTGTTACGTTAATCGTATCGCTATAATAAATATAACGAACATTTATCGATTTTGCTGTTCAGTAACATATTTTAACGATGTTCGCTGTTGGTTGAAGCAAAAAATAAATAAATCGCAAGCTCAAATTCATTTAATTTTTTATATTATTCTAGGCGCTTTTCGTTTATTTTTTGCATTTTTTATACAGAGATACCTCATGATAAAGAATTAAACGGTGAGTAAACCGTAGATGTCACTATCGTTAAAGAGAAATTACAGAATCACATTATCGTTACCGCAAACGAATAAATATGTCGATATTACGATTTTCGGTTCGCAAAAAGTTGCAGAATCCAGGTACAGTTGTCGACATCGACATCACTTTAACAAAATGCCAAAAAATTGGGGCTTGTGTACCCGTTGTCGAAAACAATTGTTTGCAGGTTTATATTTTCAAGACCTTAGTAAACGGAACTAGATTGTATATAGCACAAAATTGATCTCGAGAGTGACGTCGATATCGACAACTGCATGTACATATGTATGTGTTGTATGTACGGCATGCATGCACTGTTATACATTTGAAGCCGTCGTAATTTTGAAAATAAAATCTTATAGTGACAAAATGAGGGAAAACAATTATAAAAGTATAATTTTACAAACTACATATACATATGTATGTAGGTTTGCCCTTTTCATGTTTTTTTTTTTTAGTAAATTGTATTGGTGTTTTGGCGTGAAATTCAAATTCAATTTGTATTGCTGTGGCGGCGTGTTGCTTTCGCTAAGGTGCGGTCACACTTGGCAAATATTCGCCCAAAAAAAATTTTTAAAACTAAAGACTTTGATTCAGACACGTGTTTATTAAGTAAAAAAGTTTCAAACATAACTAATAGACAATAGGCGTGTTCATTTACTAAAAATTGTTGCTCAACTCGTAATTCAGCTGTAAGAAAGACGGAGACGGAAATACAAATACCTCTTTTTTACTTACAGCTGAATTACGTGTTGATCAACATAGTGAAGTGTGTGAACAGGGTCTAACAATTGTTACTGGAGAGTGATGATGAACTCAAAAAGTTTGCAAGGAAGAGCGTCAAAAGAGAGTAAAAAATTGAAACAAAAAAAAGTTCTTACAAATTACTTGCAAGAATTATTCAGACAGCTGTTCTGTGTTTTGTTTACAAATTAGTAATTTTAAAAATAAACGGAAAATTCAAAAATGTGCATCTCTTTATTTAAAAGAAATATGTATACGTACATACATATGTATGTAAAAAGAAGGCATATTTTCTTAATTTATTGCTTTCTTTTTTTATTTGAGCCACATAAATACAATTTTATGATCAAAGAATTTTTGTTTGTTTATCATAGCTGATCAGAGATGGAAAATGGCTTTTTTTATTTGCTAAAAGAATAGAATTAAAGAATAATGAAAGTTGTATAAAAATAGTAAATATGTACATAATACATGAAACCGTGTAAAGTACTCGCATTTAATATTATGTGTAAATTTTTTTTAAATTTTGTTATTTAAGTGTGACCGCCGTACCTTTAGTTGAAGATGTTGATGTAAATTTTTATGTATGCATGTGTGTATGTACAGATGTACGTATGTATGTATGCATCTAGTATGAAGGCAGACGTTTCATATATAATTTATAAACACAATAGAACTAAAGGAAAATGTAAGAGTAGGCATATTAAAACTATTATTAAATAATTATAAATAATGCTATAAATATATTTTATGTATGTATGTATGCATGTGTGCATTTATGTATGTATGTGTATATTTTCCTTTATGTTTGCTCGTGTGTGTAGTTTTGTATGCGCAATTTTATTATTTAAAACAGTCAAACAATTAATAACAATAATTGTCGGCATGTTTATTAATTAAAGATTTATTATGGATTTAATAGTTATAACGGAAGATTTTAAACTATATTTAAAAATAATAATAATAATAATAATAAAATAGCCAAATATTATAAAATTTAGGAATTAATAATTTTAAATTACATATGGTATGGACTAATTAATAACTACCCAAAGCATAATACAATGTTAATGGTCTAAAAACCAAACTATAGTAAACACAACATACAAATGTATGCAGGTCTGTAGTACGTATGTATGTATGTATGTATGTATGAATGTACGTACATACATTCTTTCCTTTTTAAAAAGAATGGTAATTTGTTGAATTTTTGATTTCACATACTTTTTCTTCGAACATAATTGTGGTAATGCAACCTTGTTATATTTTTCTGTAGCATTTAAAAAGAAAATGGGATTAAGACCCAATCATGTTTTTTTTTTTGCATGCTTAATTAAATATACATAATATCCTTTTTTACGTATAAATAAAATGGTCACACTCACTTTTATATCTTTTATTATATAAGTATGCAAATACAACTTTTTCTTTACTGATTATTATTTCAATAAAATAATTTTAAGGCTTAAACAACGTCTCAAAAAGAAATGAGTTTTGAAATACTAGTGCAGAATAACGTGATACGAGTAGTGACAGAAAGCACATTATCATCTTTTTTTTGTTAATGGATTGTTTTTATGTTGTTGTTGTTCTTATTTATACGAGTAGCATAACTTACAATTCCATTACTAAATCTTAAATGACTTATTACAGTTTAGATTCAATTACAAATGAAAAACAGAGCAAAACAATTCTTATGAAAAAAAGAGCTAAACTAAAGAATAGTTAAAACAAATTTTAATTTGACATTTTGTTATTCTTTTTCGTTTGCTGCTTAGTCGATAGATAAAGAATTTACAATTATTATTTAAAATTTATGATAAAACAAAATTGAGGATAGTGTTTTTGTTTCTTTCATTGCTGTAAGCTGGTTGTTTGTGTTTTGTCTCTCTTTCTCTTTCAATCACAATGTATCGCCCTCACCATTCTTCTCTCTCATTTTAATCACGTTATTTCTCAATCAGTTCATTCAGTTAACAATTACAATTTATTTTTAGCATTAGTACTTATTTACTGGTTTGGCCTAAAATTAAAGAAAAAAGTAATTATAAAAACAAATTATTCACATTGTAAGAGAAATAATATATATAAGAATATTAAAAGAAAAAAAATATTTAATCTTCAAAAAAAAAAAAAAAAAAATAAAGATACATCAACTAATTTATATACGACGCGATAACGAATGATTTAGAAGGAAATTAATATAGAGAAACATATGTATGTATTTATGTATGTATTTATTAAAGAATTTAAAAAAAAAAAACAAAACAAAAGTAATAAAAGTCTAACGTGTTTAATTAAAAGAAATGACAGTAATTAAAATTCAAGGAGAAAGTAAAGAAATTAGAGATAAGAAATAAAAAAAAATAATATATAACAATTGTATCCCAGTAATATCAGGAGTTATTATATACATAATTCGAGTCAAAGGAACCATTTTATTTTCGATTCGAAAGAACACCAAAATTTTCAATGTTAAGCACCCCATACACGTTTCAATTCAATTGTGAATTGAGTCTTTCAATTGAATTGATTCTTGGCCACACACTTCATAAACTGAATTGACAGATTTTCATTCAACTGTCAAATTTATATTTTTTTCACAATTAAAAATTTTAAAATATAAAACTTCTATTGCATTCATTCATTAATTTTAATATTTTTTATTTAGAATTCAATGAAATTAAATACAATTTTAAAAATACATAACTTTTTCTATACAAAATAAAGCTACAAACATAAATTTTGACAGCAAATCAAGACACTTGAACACACACAGCACAATCGAATTGAAAGATTTACTAGTCAACATGAAAAATCAAAATCTTTTGATTTTTCTTCAACCAACTCGACAACTGCCAAACTAATCAATTGACAAAGCCATACACGCTTTGATTTGGACAACAACCGACTCAATTGAAAATTGAATTGAATCGTGTATGGGCTGCTTTACAAAAAAAAAAAAGTGTATCTGTATGAATTTACCTAGTCGTTAAGGAGTTTCAACTAGAATTTTAGTTGATTTTTCGAACATAGAAATCAACTAAAATTTTTGTTAAATTACCTAAAAACAAACTTGGTAAATGCCATTCTACCCTTTCACTTAGTTAAAATTATACCATTATTTTAGGAAATATAACCTATGATTTTTTTTTGTGTGTATTACAACTACAAGTCTTTTAATATTAAAAAGTGTGAAAAGAAACAAAATAAGTATATGTATAAATACGTAATATTTTTCCAAATATGAGAAAATTTTCCTTTATCTTGTGTAAAATATGATATTATTAATTATAAAATAAATTCCTTTTCATTTCACAATGACAAAGTTGCATATACTATGCATTAAAAAAAATTATAAAAAGGCAATTGCAAAATACATATTTAAATGTTGAAGCAGTTTTACACACAAATTGGATGCACAAAGAAAATCTTGATTTTGTTACCGGCTCTCAATAAGAATTTGAGATTTGAGATTTGACATTTGATTTTGGACAGCCAGACTTTTACTGTATTTTTTCAAAATACTCGTAAGTGAACAATCCGCCATGGCTTTAAGATATCTTCTTTTAGATCTACATTTTTTTAAAATAAAAAAAAAATTTAAAGCTCTAAATTAACGCATGTTTATATTATAATCTCAATTGTATAAAAGAAAATTTACTTTTGAGAGATAAAAAAAATAATATATGTTCATACTATATATAATCAATTTATACTATTTAACGAACCGAATATTGCTGCATTTGTATATGGCATGAATGAATGTATAAGACATGTTTTTAAGTTCTGAGTAGTAGGATTTGTTTCGAAAACCAATGTTTAATTTCTTTTTTTTACACTTTATACGATACATTTATAAAATACACATTCTAACAAATTGTACATTTTATTTTTGCGATATTAAAATAATTGACACTTTCAAATGTGAGAGACAAAACAGTAGTTCAGTTGGATTTTTATTTTCTTCTTTCGTTTCAAACAATTTTAAGCTCAATATTATTTTTATTGAAATTTCACTATTTAAACGCATGTGACCATTTTATTTTTACAACTAGAATATATTACTATTGCTTTAAAAATTAACATGTAACAAAATATAAAATGATAATAATAATATTTACACATTTTTTTTAACTTAAAATTAATATACATAATTAGATAAAGAAATAAAATATTAGAAGATGGCTTAGAGTCAATTTACAACTGTTACAGTCTTAGTAATAATTGATTTTGTTTTTGTTTTTATCAACATTATGTTAACGTTAATTTTAACGAGTCTAAGAAGCAACAATCGATAAAATAAAATTTGCTTAGCACATACATTATATTTATTATTAGTTTATTAATATTACTCTTAAATTGAACTTGAACAAAAAAATATTTATACCTATAGGCCAAAAAAATTTCATAATTTATTAGTTTTAATTTCATTATGCGGCGAGGTGAATGAAAAATTTCTCGTTTAGAAATTATCAATATTGAAATTAAAAAAATTGTTTAGTAAATAAACCAACTTTATTCAGAATACACTAATGATCAAAATAAATTGTTAATTGGAATCAAAATTGAAGATACATATTCGCATCGTTCTCGTTAACGATCTGTCAGTATTTTTAATAACTTGCCAAGACAAATGTAAATTAAGTCCGCTACATTTTATAGTGAACTTGTCATAAAAATTTCAAGCAGATAGATTATGAGACAGGATTATAAATGGACAAAAGAAAAAAAGGACACTACTACTCTCTAATTCGAAACAAAAGAAAAGGCTTTCGAATTTGCGTGCTATTATCATACAAATTCGAAAGCATTTGTTTTCGTTTCGAATTACAGAGTAGACAATTTTGATTTCGTAAAAATTTTTATAATTTTTACCATCACTAACAAATATATGATTTAAGTGTGCTTCCTTTATTCTTTTTGTTTTAAAAATATATCTATATTTTTATATATTATTTCGAATATTCGAAAGTATTCCATACGCAGTATTTTATTTAACTTCTTTGCCAATATGTACTTTCTAATATCGCAATCGAGAAAAAAGTTATTTCGATCATGTGTGTAACGATTTGGTATGAGACTTTACTTTTTTATTTTAAATTAAAAATCAAGGCTGACTTTCTAAAAGCATTCAATCGTATTTTTTGTAATATATATATCGACCCATAACCGCCAAAAAAGTTATTTTTTTTACGAAAATCGATTATTTACGATTGCAAGTTTGTAATCCATTTTGGTAAAAAAATTAAGTTCGAAAATTATGACGCCTTTAAAATTGTGACTTTTGGTATTTTGTTATCAAACATATGACAATTGTTCTAGATGCGCAGAAAACAGCAAATCTCACGACTAAAATAATTTGACTGCAAAACGTACAGAACGTATGCGAAAAGTGATTTCAACACAATCACCCCTATCATGAATAAAATTTGATATTTGTTTTTAAATTTGCTATCGCCAACTTCATGGGAACGTTCATATTCAATGAAAAAAAAGTGTTGCAGAGAATTATTGTTATTAATCATGGACATTATTTACTGATGTTGTCCTAAGAATAAATTATTTATAAATTTGGAAGTATGATATTGAAATTACGCGATGTATTATTAATTCAGTTCGCCTGCAAAAATAAAGTGAACAAAACCAAGGGAAAAGTGAAAAAATCCCCATGAAAAATATTATTCAAAATAAGGGAAATCCAAAAAAAAGGAACAAATTTCTAGGGAAAAATTATTCACGATTGCAATTTTGGGAAAAGGGAAAATATTTCGAGGGGAAAAGGGAAAATATTTCGAAGGAAAAAATGTTCACGATAGGGGTGAAACTGTTCATACGGTGCATGAATCAAGAAAACAAGATTGCGCATTGCGTAGGTCCGTTATTTTATTTATTGCTTGTGACGTAGACATAGAAAATACATATTCTAAGCAAAGTACATACATTCGTGTGTGAAATGTACTCTCTCTCTCTCTCTCTCTCTCACTCACACACACACACACACTTTTTACAACAAACACTCATTTGTATTGCATACGGCGTGCACACACGTTTATGAAGTCAGCCAAATGGTCGAATAAATGATTTGGTGCATTTAAGAAATAAAAAACCATATTGAGCCATAAGCGGAAAAAAGCTTTGCCGACAGATATTTTGGATCTCATTTTTTTTACAAAAATCAATTATTTACGATCGCAAATGACCGATTTTCATCAAAAAATTAAGTTCGAAAATTATGTCGCTTAAGCTTTTTTGGCGGTTACGGAACGATATGTCTGCCTGTCAGATGTAGCAATTATTTAGAAATTACTTTAAACATTAACAGCCGTATTCATAAAAATTTTAAACCGCGTTTCAAATATCGTTTAAGCAAAATTCGCTAAAATTGTATTCATAATAGAATTTTAGCTTAAAAAACGGTTTTTAAACCTTGCGTAAATCAGCAAATTTTAAAATTGACTGCCCCCATGTTTAAACCAATTTTAAGGTGACGTTGCTGTAATTTTGCTTCGTTTTTGTTTACATTTTGAACTTTACCTGTATGTACATATGTGTGTATGTATATATGTACTTATGTATGCATGTATGTATGCATATGCCAGTGTTATTTAGAAGAAAACAATGTAATTTTTTTTATAGGAACTATTGCCGAACTATTCCCAGTCATTGTTTTCTCATTTTATGTGTTAACAAAAATAGTATAATTGTAGAAAATTAACTAGTGATGTATAAACACTCAAAACAAACAAAATAAAGCTCGTTATTCTAGTGCTTCTTTATCTGCAATAAAATAAATAATATAAAAAGCACTTTTAACAAAGATTTGTTGTGAACTTTTTTTATTATTTTATTAAATACAAGTTGGAACATATCTTTTATTTTATAGAAACAATATTTCTCTGACAACCGACAAATAAACAAAATAGACACGAGTACTTTGTGAGTTAACAATCGTAGTTTTGCAGAACTAATATGCAAGTGACAAATAAAGAATACAGTGTTGCCACGATATTTTAAAAAAATTTAGTTAATTGATTTTTAGTTAAAAAACTGATTATGAATACCAATATTTAAAAAACGTTATTTAGCCTTAAAACGTTTTTTAACTAATATGAATTTTAAACCTCAATCAACTTTTTTTTATGAATACGGCTGTAAGTGTCTTGAAAGCTTTACAAGTTACGGACTTGATTGAAGTCAGTCATATCGTGTTATTCCCCCGTAAATGTATTTTGGGCAAAACTTATGCAATACTCTATATATCGTGCCATTAACGCCAAAAAGAAATAAGCTTAAGCGACATAATTTTCGAACTTAATTTTTGGATGAAAATCGATTTTCGTCAAAAAAAAACGAGTTTCAAAAATTACGTCCGTTAATCTTTTTTGGAAGTTATGGCTTGATATATAATTAATTATAGTCTAGTTGTAGAAGTTCTACTTCTCTCAATGGTTGCTTGCTTGTTGCTTTTATTTAGACATGTTTTGAAAAGCTTGCTTGTTGCTTTTATTTAGACATGTTTTGAAAACTGACTCGATTCAATATATGTACATACATAATTCGATCTTACACTAGCGATGCAAATATTTCATTTAAAATCAATTTTCTTTCATGGTTGTTAGTAGATGAGCGATTTTCTGTGTCAGTAGAAGCTCGTTTCCTTCCGCCTTCGGTGATGCATTCAATATATATATATATATATATTCTTCTCTCCTGAACCGTATTATTTAAGTGGTGCATGCGATCCAAATACAAATAACTTTCTATTTTATTTACAGATATTTAATTTTTGTTATATTAACGCAATCCATCTCTTTTTGGAGGAGAGTGTATGTAATTCATATCTTGCTTAATGTTTCAGTTTTTGGAATCTAAATTAAAAATGGGGTGCTTGTTATTTTAAGTAGTCTATTGAGCCATAGTTTTTTTTATTATTATTATTTAGATAAAAAGGATGTTAAGATGTTAAGGAAAGCCAGTATTAATTAATAAGTTAAATGCATAACAAAATAGTAAATGTAGTTTTATTAAATGTTTGCAGTCAAATAAAAATAAACAAAATAGCAGAAACATTTTATTTAAATTCCATAAAGACGATTGCAATTCAAAGTACATATTGTAAACATTTTTTAAATTATCAGTTTAGGAAAAAAAAGCTTACTAGCTAATTTAACAAGTTCAAATTAATTTTCATTTCTATAACAATTTGGTTTTTCTTTATTGTTATTATTAATATTGTTATTGTTATAAAATTTTTTCATTTAGTGAACAAATAATACGTATGTGTAAATAAATATGCACGAGTATAAATAATAACCGTAACAGTATGACTGACGACTGACGACTGACGACTACACTTGACACAACAAAACAAATACATTGTATGTCTGTATGTACATATGTATGTATATATCATATATTTTATAAACGTATGTATATACATACATACATACATGTATGTATATAGTATGTATGCATATATGTATGTATGTAGTATAACTTATGTCAGAAATACAAGTTCAATCAAATTCTCTGAAGCAAGTTATCATCCTAGTTTACATGTACGAGTATCTAGTATATGTTTGTTTGTCTAAATCACATTCCACTTACCGCTTACTGAACCGTGAGGAGAGTTTTGAAAAGAAACTCATGCGACCAGGATGGGAAGACTCTCCCGGTACACCACCAGTAGCTGAGTACTCCAAAGCTGTATTATTACGTGGCCTTGTTTGACCTAGAAATGTTAATGCATAAAACGAAAATATATAACTCATATAATAATAATAAAAAAGTGTGTAATATAATATATTATACATTAGTAAAAAATTAACTATAATTATAAAAAGCTTAAAGTCTTATGGCGTTTGTTTCCCTTTCCAAAAATAAAGGCTTTCGATGACAAATTTTATTGGGAGGGAGTGACTAATCAAGAATTTAAGGCTAAATAAATAATTTTTTACTTGATATCAATAAATATAACCTGTTAATATATGTAATATCGATAGCTTAATATAAAAAGGGCATATCTCAATTTCTTTCAAATACGCGTTTTTATCGTTTTCTGGTAGCCAGCGTATAATTACATTCTCCTTCAAGAATGAAGTAAGTAAAAATGAAAAATAAGATTTATTTAATTTTAAATAAATTCAGTGAAGTGCGACTTTGACCCGCGCACGAAAATTTCCGTACGGACACTAGATACATACGTAATTCAATACGAACTTTAGCCTATATAAAATATAATTTTGGCATTTTTTTCGTTTTTGGGTTTTTTTCGGTTTTGAGCGTTTTTTAGCTTTGGCGTTTTTTAGGTTTAGGCGATATTTTTAAAGTTTTGGCGCTTTTTTCTCGTTTTAGCGATTTTTTTCGTTTTTTTTTTTGCGTTTTTTCATTCTGGTGATTTTTTTTATTTTGGCGATTTATTTTAGTGTTAGATTTTTCTTTAATTTTGCCGATTTGTTTTCGTTTTAGCTGTTTTTTGTAAATTTTTGGCGATTTTTTTTCGGTTTGGGGATTTTATAATTTTGTGAATTTTTAGTTTTACCGTTTTTGAAATTTTCAGGAGTTTGCCTCTTACGGTTTCCAAGATACAGCAAGTTTTCAAAATTAGTCAAAATTGCGTTAACTGATAGAACACCCTTTAATTTAAATTTTTTAAATTTAATTTTTGTAGTCTGTATAAAAATACACTAATTTTAAAAATTTCAAGTGTCAATATACATATGTACATACAATTGCATGTATATTACATGGGATTTTAACATTTTTGGTTGCTCGTTTTGGAACACCTTTTAATTTTTAACTCTCATGTATTTGTTGTTGTAGCGGCCAAGTTACTACATACTTTGTTCAAATTTCAGGTCCGTAGCTCTTACGGTTCCTGATAAAATAGCGTGTGACGTACAGACGGAAAGCGTAGCGAAAACAATTGGGTTCCTTTTCACCTTTGGTGTACGGAACCCTAAAAACTATTATTGCATGTAAATTCTTTAGTTTTTATTCAGTTTTTTCCTTCTCCTGTAAAATATCGAAAATTTAAATTACGGCTTTTTTATATTAAGCCATCGACATAAAAAATAATTCTGCCAAAAATAAACCCGACTTCAATGCAAAGATCTAATAGTACATTTTCGAAATAAAAATTGATGGGATCAAACAGGAAGTAAACTCCTTCAAACAAACAAATTTTTGAAAATCTGTTGATTAAGAAGAAGTACGTACGTGAATATAAAATTAAATTTTAATGGGCGTGCCTCCGCCTATTTTTCCAAAATGAAGATTGTGTCCATTTTAGAGCTGAAGGTGTGTGGTAAGTTTCATAAAAATCGGTTAAATAGAATCACGTAAAATACAATAAAGTGCAGCAACGCACTTCATCAGCACCCTAGTCTATCTACTTGGGTAGAGATTGTTATTAACATCAGCTATTTAACTTAAATTCTAATGAAACGGAATGTGAGAAATGATTGTTGTGTACAATTATTGATTTACCATTGGTAAATACATATGTAAGTATCACTACTCATTTCCTAGATAGACTAGGGTGCTGATGAAGTGCGTTGCTGCACAGAAATATATCGGTATTTCCCCCAGCTTAAAAGTCTAATTTAATTTTTCTTCTCTTCTTTAGAAACTCACATTAATTAATAAAAATATTTCATTCAATAAGAAATGAAATTACTGAACTTAAGCCCGAATAAGAAATTATTTCTGAGTAAAAGTATAAAAATTAATCAATTTATTTCCTTACATCAATTTGGTTAAATAATATGAAATAATTTTTTATTATACTGACAACACTATATTTGCTTATTGTCGCTCACAAAAATAGAAATTAATTTAATTGGACTGCAACGACAAAATCAGCATGGAGCAAGTTGCCTCGCTGTCGTCGAAAGAATAATTATCATATAAACGTGAATATTCTATTCTTGAAATTTTAAAGTCTGTAGCTTGCTGCAAATTTCTAATGGAATTTGTTTAGCATGATGGATTTGGATTTTCAAATTCACTTGAAATATAAAAAGAAACAGTTTTTGGCCTCTACAGAAAATTTTAGAATTTCGAGGAAATAAAATTCACTTTTTTAAACATACACACATATTTATTTTTACAGAAGGGTAGATATGCAAAACATTAATTAAAACAAAATGTTACACCCCCTTTTACACATGGAAAGTTTATTTTGCAACGTCTTAATTCAGCTGGGAAAAGGACAGAAAGAGGAAATATTTCTACCTCTGTCTTTCACACTGCTGAATTAAGACGTTGCAAAGTAAACTTTGCATGTTTAAAAGGGGTCCTAGCACATAAAAAATGATACTAAAAAACTGCGAAAAACACTCAATTGTTAGGATGCAACCAAACGAAAAAAAAACGAGACATTCATCTTACATGTTCGCTTCGGATATGTAAGAAACTCAAATAAACAAAATACTTTTATCGAAACCAGTGTTAAATTACGTTTGAAATACAGCCAAAAAGAGAACAAATTTATGGTGCTCAATTTTTTGATTCGTCTGTCTGTGTTTGTTGTAAAAAAAATTAAACTTTTCGAACACAAAAAACCTGAAATGAATATCTTTTATATCTTAAATTACTTAATTAAAAATAGGTAATGTATACTCGTACCTATAGGTATACAATTGTGAATAGCCATTTGAAGAAGAAAAAAATAACAGCTGACAAATGACAAAAATAAGATACAGTGAAGAATGTACGGAATTCGTTTAAAAATTAGTAGAAAATTTAATTTTGGTGGACCTAAACAATTTAACTCTGTCGTATGTTCTTCCCAATTTTTTCAGCAACCGCTTTTGAGCCATGTCCCTTTGTGATGTCAGGGTTTGCTTCCACCAAGCTTACAAGGCTTGAAATTTGATTTTTGTTGCTCATAAATACACGCCCTTTGCATAAAATCAATTTTTTTTTTAATAATATTAATTTATTTATTTGTTTCAATTTATTTACTAATTACATTTCGACTGAATATTTTTCTCCCACTGTTTTGTAGTTGCAAAAAAAGAAACTAAACTTCTGTCAATAGCTATTCACAATAGTGATTTTGAAGTTGCTCGTTGAAAAGTTAGTGTTGCTAAGAGATAGCGACCCTAATTTATTTCAACCGCTGGTATTTCGTAATACTGACTTATCAACTTTGTTGTAAAAATTTCTTCATCATAAACCTGATCATAAGTAATTGCGAAATTTTACTTTACTTTTTCCCACAGTGCAAAACGTTTGACGTGAATACCTTTATTATTTCAATTTTCAACACATTTTTTTTTCGGTCTGATTTGTTTGAGTGCTAGAGTGAATGTTTCGTTCGGCTCGATGTCGCCCCTTTTTTCTTTATGTGTGTCTTTCGTTCGTTTGGTTTATTTTATAACACAGAATAAAAAGAGTGAGTGCTAACGCGTAATTAAATTAATAATGAATGCGTTGATGAAATGGTTTTTGAGTAGACCAGTTTTTTTTTTGGTGAAATAGAAACTATTTTTTGTGTTATACATAAGCATTGTTGCATAAATAATTTTATACAATAAAAAAAAAAAAGCGCAAAGTTTTCGCAAAAATATGGATCACAGTGATTTTAGTCTGCGTCAAAGCTTTTTTTAATCATCTGGTGGTCAACTCTGAATTTCGAAACGAAAGAAAATGCTTTCGAACTTGTATTATTATTAACATTAAAATTCGAAAGAATTTTCTTTCGTTTCGAATTACGGAGTAGACACCCTGTTTCGTGATTTATCTAACTTATGCTGAGTACACATCTGTCATTTCTTGTTGCATAAATAATTTTATACAATTAAAAAGAAAAAGCGCAAAATGCCGATCACATTAAGTTTTTTTTATATGAAAAACAATGCCACACAATGAAAAATATCGGAAATGACAAACGTTGCCACTAGTATAGAGTATTGCGATGTCACAAAGTGCCATAGTGTGTACTCGGTATTACTCATTTATTGCATTACGCATTTCATTTAAATTTTCGTCGAATATACATAAATAAATAACACTATGGACAAATGAAGACTTTTGGAAAAACACACGGACTGGACATTATAGGTTCAATAATATTATGATGTGAGGTGATGAGTAGTATGATGTGACCGAGTATGGCCTATAGGCCAGGTATACATACATACCGTAGCTAAAATTTTGCCATATATTGTTAGCAAAAAATTTCAACTCTCTGTAAGTTATTCTGGAAAATGTGAAAATAAAAATAAATTCATTTACTTTTGTAAAAAAAATATAGTGCACGCAGAAATTATTTCTTTGACGTAAAATGTTAATAAGTTTTATTCAGTGGACTCTTAGCTACATTATTGCGATATATAGTTTAGCGCCACCACCATGTCTAATATAATTCGAAACGAAAGGAAATGTCTTCGAATTTGTATGTTATAACATGAGTAGACGCCCTGATGACACCATTTTATGAGTTCGCAACTATTTTCGAAATATTTCGAGGACGATAAAAAAATTGATCATCAAAATCGCCAAACTGAGTATAGGGTTCTACGACCCCTTCGTAGTATCATAGAACATATACATACATAGTCGTATGTACTGTCAAGTTCGTGTTTTTTTTCATTGTTGCACAGTGTAATTATTATTACCTGATTTACATTAAGCATTTTTTCATGAAATTTCATGAATTTTATTGCATGCAACTTTTTATATCTGCTAATTGCAGCGCAATGGAAGATAATTTTATATAAAAAAGAGCGTATAATGAATCTTTGATGCATTTTTGACAATTTTTTTGATATAAGTTGCCCCTCCAGGCCTCCCATTGAAAAATAATAAATTTTCATGCAACTAATTTCATGAAAAAAATGCTTAATGTAAATTAGGTATATCTTATACATTCAATGTTGCACACTATGTATTTGCATTTTCAAATGTGCTTGGGCATAATACATTTATAAACCAGGTGTCTAGTGTAAAAATATTGTTATTGATGTTAAATATAAAAATTAAAAATCTTCATTTTGATACAAACGAAATTTCCGTAATGATCCCAGCAAAAAATAAATTACTTCGGAAGTATCTAATGCATATTTTTAAATGTTAAAGTAGTTATTTTTAACCACATACCATCATCACATGGAATTTTAATTACATTTGAGGCTTTTCAAATCAAAAAATTTGCATTATTAAAAGTAATAGTGGAATAAAATAACAAAAAATTAAATAATTTGTTTTCTGTTCAAACCATATACATACAAGTAATTTTAATCACTGAATAAAAGGCACTTTCTAACCACTTTTATGAAATGAATTATTTTCACTCCCAAATTTTGGATTTTTATAGCTACAAAAACATTATTTTTATTGAGATAAAAAAATGTTAATAGCAAACCACTTCCTTCCAACGACACGTCAATGTAAAATTCATTGCTGTTTTACCTAAATTTGAAGTGGTTTGATTCAGTAGATGTGGTGCTTCTTCTACTTCTTGTTCCTCACTTTTTTTGCTGGGATGCTAATGAAATGCTGTCGCTCTTTTAATATCGTATAATTCATTTGGCCAGTTGTATGGAAATTTCGTAACGAGTTGATTCGAGATAACCTCAACAAATAATTTAAGATTTAACATGCCTCGAAGGCGTGACCAACTGGGCAATTACGATATATTATGTATAGCATCTTGCTTAATGGCTAATTTAAAATAATTCGCAAAAAAATAAATAAATAAATAAATAAATAAAAATAAATAAATAACTGAAATAAATAATACAAACAATTATATATAAACGATTTTTGATCTACAATAAAAATTAATATAAAACAACGAAATGATTTGAAATGTAATGATTGCGATAGCTTGATTTAATTTGATTGTTCGATTGCAATTCATATATATCAATCAGTTTTCATTACATAAACAGAAACAGGTTAGAGAAAAAAGAACTTGTTGTAAGAAATAAATATGGATATGAGTATATATGTATAAAAAAAAAACAATCTATAAAAATATCTATAATATTTTACAAGGAATTATAAATGCAGAGTATATACGAATGTACATGTTAATGAATACACACAACAATAGTTAACGAGTGCATTTCTCTCATAATGCACAAGTACACAATAGAACAATACAGATTAGAACACAATAGAAAATTAACTTCTTACGTACGAGAGATAGAGAGAGAGATAGTTTTATTAGCAACAACTCTTTTTTTTAGTTATTTATATTTAATATTGATTTTAGAGCATGTCTCAAACAAATCACAAGTATTTTATTTATGAGTACATTTTTTAACCTGTTTAAAAACCTTTAAAGAAAATAAAAATGTTCTTAATTTTAATTGAAATAATATGTATGTAGTTATGACTTTTACTTGAACAATCAAATCATTAATTGTATCGATTAGTTTTTTAAGCAAAACTCACCCGAATGAAAGGTTGAACGTGATGGAACATTCCTGGGAAAATGTCTGCCAGATTTAACAGCCGATGTCACTCTAAGATCGTTGAACACGCTATGGGTTCATTTTTTTATGTTTAGTTTTTAAGGCATTATTGTTTGCATCGGCATAATTGCGGATTATTTTTTTATATACACAATTATATTCCAAAAACAATCAGGTGAGATATACATTAAATAGAATCATTTCAATATATATATTTTTTTTTTTTGAAAATTCATGCGAGCAGCGACCAAAGCATAATATTATTTTTATGATGGTTTGTTTTGTTGTTTGTGATCGCGATTTTTCATTTTTTTATGTTTATTTTTTTTGTGGTTGGTGGCATCATGCAAAAAGATAATTTTATTAATAGAAAGAAAAACAAAAGAGAAATAAAATAAAAATCAATAAATTAGGAACATATTGTAAGTAAATATTTATATATATGTATGTATGTATGTATGCCCTGCAAATAATATTGGAATACGTGGTCCAATCTAGATGAAACAGACTAGTTACATCATGGTCCTATGTAATGCAGTCATGGATCATGTCGTTTTCACACAAGCATTCAATGCTGTACGATAAGTGTTCGTGTTTAAACGAATATGATCGTTCTTGGTAGGCACTCACAAATTTTATGGAGTAGTTTTGGGGTTAGTCCGATGTAATGCAAAGTTGGACCATGTGGTCCAACCCTAGGACATCGCAATGTTAAATCGACCACCATTTTTTTCATATATTTGGAGTAGTTTTGTGGTACTCCTACTCCTCTTTGGACTAGTCTTTACATGAATGTATGGACCAGTCGCATTATTTGCAGGGTGTATGAAGTTTGAAATCAAAATGTATATATATATGTACATATAAATATGTATATATATATATATATATGTGTGTGTGTGCGTATGTGTGTATGTATGTAAGTATGTACGACATATACATAATTTTAAACTACTACGAGATTACTACGAACATGTGGCAGTTTACAGTGTATAAGTACAGAAATTATATTTAAAAAAAAAAAGTTTAAAAAATAAATCTAAATCTTGTGAAGAGTGTAAACATATACTGCCGTATTCAGAAAAAATAATTTAGGTTTCCTAAAGATTTACGAAACAAATTTTGTATGGAAATTTGTTTGGTAAACATTCAATAAATATAAATTATTTTTTTCTGAATAAGGCCTTAAAATATGTATGTAAATATATATAAACACATAGATATGTATATAGAGCATTCCACGCCAAATCGTACGGTTTGAATTTTTTTCTTTCGTTTCGATTTCCCCAGTCTTTATAGCTATGCTGCTTGTTGCGCGATACAGGAGATAGGAAGTGATTTTCGTAACAAAAATAATCGCCACTATTACAGTTATAAATTTATTTTTGTTTTGATTTCTTTGTACTTAAAACCAGAGTACGAAAATAAAAGGAAAAAATGGTTTGATTTTGTTTTGTTTCGTTCTTTGAAGTGAGTGCAACCAAAACAAAACAAAAAAAAATGAGAAGGATTGCTCAATTTGTTTTTGTACATTAGCACAAATCAGAGAACACAGCCGATCACTGTAAGCTGGCTAACAGCCGCCGCGGGCCACAAACAATACATTAATTTAATCGTACGCCGCTATAAAAGAAATAAATGGAAACGTTTTGAAATAGTTGCGGCGAATTTGACATAATCATATGATATAATTTTATTGCATTGTTATCTAACACATTAACGTCGCTTTTCACAATGTATGGTTGAGTTAACGTGAACTTTAACTGCAAGTTCCTCATACAAAACTGGTCGTTAAAGTCCCTGTTATCTTTTAACCATACATTGTGAAAAGGTACATACGTAAGTTTGTTTTATATAGCCAAGCAGCATAGCTATAACCGGGTGTCTTAAGACACCTCTTTTCTTTATTTTTTTATTTTTTTACTTCCATTTTTTTTTTTTGGATTTTTTGACTCAAATTGAGAATATTTTTTGTAAAATTTTTATTTTTAAATTTGTTTACAGAAAAAGCCTTTTAGATTTTAAATTTTATAACGTTAAAATCCAAAATTTTTAATCAAAAGCGTTTCGAATACTATTTTTTTCTGTAAAAAAAAAATCTAAAAGCAAAACTTATACAAAAAAAAATTTTTAAGCGTCCAGATATTTGAAGAAAGCTATGAAGAAAAAATTAAAAAAACGGAGATTTTTTGAACGAGTAATCAAAAAAATCCCCAAGTTTACTAAAAGAAGTCAAATAAATTGGCGAAATTAAAACAAAAAAATTTGCAAACCGTTCGATTTGGCGTGAAATGTTCCATAGGCATATGTACATATGTATGTAAATATATGTATTCATGTGTATACATTTATGTATGTATATGTATGTACATCTACATGGAAAAGTAATTTTAAAGCTATACAAAAAGCTAGTGAATGATACTTGATCATCACCAACTCAAAAATTATCCTTTTTGCCTATTTATTTTTTGTAATCAAATTTGAAGCATTTGGAAATTTGCTACTCAGCATCCAAATTAATTTCCCTACTCTACGCGACACTCCACTCCAGTAGTTAGTTATTCCATTTACAACAATACGATTATGTAATTACAAATTCAACATATTTAAGTATAGCCCTTTTTATATATTCTATATGCATGTTTTGTTTGTTGTTGCAACAAATTTTACTAAAAAGCAATATTTTTATTTCTTTTGGTTTTTTGTTTTTAATGATTAAATATTATTGAGATTACTTAGATTATTATTTTGTTATACTCACCAAGTTGTGTTTTTATTTTTGAGGGCATTTTTAATTGTAGCACCATTTTGAAGATTTAGAAGAATAATTTTTTGTTTGCAAAGGAAGATTTATAATTGATTTAGTGATAAAAATAAAAAAAAAAATAACAAGATAAAATGAAATATCAAACAAATTAGTGCTGTCAAAGTTTAATGGTTTTTATTTAATGTGATATTTAAAAAAAAAAGTAAAAAGGCCTGAAAATTATAATATTTTGTTGTTGCTAATAAAAAGCCATAATATTAATTCTTGTATGCATTACTTATTAAAACTGACCCAAGAGCAACACAAATAACTTTATGGAGTTGATGTTGATCAAGTTGTTTTAATGCTATCCACCAATTTATTTATTCACATTATTAATTCGTGAAATTGTTAAATATAGCGTGTTATATGAATAGATATTAACGAAAGGATAACATAAATGATGAGTGACTGACTGTCAGTGGTTAAATGTTTGAAATGACGGACAAAACGACAATGTTTTTTTTGGGAATAAGGAAAATTTTTTAAGGAATAGGAAAGAAATTATATGTATGAGGAAAACAACGAGACATGTATACATACTTTGAATCTGTTGAAATTGCATTTGTTTTCTCGGTTGATGAAGTCTTTTCGTATAATGTTGTTGAACGTCGTGGCATCATGCTCACAGTAGCCGAAGGACGATTACTGTTTGGTGGATCGTATTTGGGTGTAGTACGAGGTTTTGGACTACTAATAGCTATTGACGAAAGGGCAAACAAACATGTAAATTCATATAAAATGTGGCCACGCTTTATGCTATGACTTACATGTGTCTGCTGCTGCTAATAATTTATGTGTGGCTGATGCCGGTCGCTGATTTTGGGCCGAGAGCCGTGCTGTATTTTCTTTAATTGTAGCAGAATCTATAGTGTTTTGGCGCTTAAAGTTGCTACTTCTACGAAATATACAGATGCATATACATACATACGTAAATTGTAAATAAATAAATAAATTTTTGAAGCAGATTGAACAGATTGATTCGATGTCAATAAAGGCAATGACTCCCTGTCCTACACAATCGCACGACTAAACGAAAAAATACAACCCTGGGGGTCTACTCTGTATTTCGAAATAAAAAAAATGTTTTCGAATTCGAAAGCATTTGCTTTCGTTTCGAATTACAGAGTACACCCCTGATCTGATGAAAGTTTTCATAAACTCCACATCATAGCAGTGTTGTATTTTCTCAAAAGCCGCACGAGTGTGTGGGATAGTGAATCACGACGGCCTTAAATGCACAATTTTACTTACATTGAAGATCTTTCTGCAGATGGTCCAGTACTAGCAATTGCATAATTTGTGCTGGACGGAACGGTACCAGCTGTTCCAGTAGTAGCAACTTGACCACCTGTATTACCAGGAGCAACACCTTTAACGAAATATAAAACGATTAGTTAAATTTGTTGCTTATAAAAAAAAAAATTAAAAAAAAAATAGGGGCACGAAGCAGCAACTTACGTAAAGTATCAGCCCCTGACGATGCCCTCCGGCTTGGTTTTGTACTAGAAGCAGAAATACTTCTATGGACACCGCGATGTGTTGGACTCTGCACAGAAGTATTTGCAGAAATAGCTGTCCCATCATTGCCAGATATATTTCGCAAGGAAAGCGAAGAGCCGGATCGAGAACCATCACTTTCAGGCTATATATAAATCAAATATTTTTATCAATTACAATCGACATACATATGTATATGTACATACATATGTATATGTAGATATGTTTGATTTGACTACTTACATCAGTACTTTTCCTTCCCAGCAATAAATACGTTGCAAAGACATCATCATAACGGACCTGTGATAACGAAGCTTCAATTTCCTGTCTATTATAGCCCATTGCAACAAGAGCTTCTATATAATGTGTGTTAAAATCCAAGATCGCATCCAGACGACAATTTTGTTGTTGAAATGGAAAACAGAGGCATGCACAAAAATACATTAAAGCATTAGGGGCGATTTAATATTTTCAAAATAAAACATTCATATACATATATTACAACAAAAACAATATAAAATATAATATGTAAAAAAAATCTCTACTAAATCATTTTTAACGATAAAACAATATTCACTCCTCTAATCAAATCATCCGATTAATTAATACAAAAAAAAACGTAACAAATATTCCAATTAATTTTTGGTTTTCATTTACCATACCAATTATGAAAACGCTACATGCTACATATAATAAAATACACATACATATGTACATACATACATATGTATGTATGTAAATATGTATGTATTTAAACTTTTTTTTTACTTTAATGTGAATTTATAGTAGAGTGGAGTCACTTTTCAATCGAGATAATAGAAGAGAAAAATACCTTTTTTGTATAAAATTAATCAGTCAATTATTTTATATACATATACATTAAGGTGGAAGTACATAACACGCATTCAATGCGCTAATGCGATCCACGCGTCTGTCAAAAAAGTTGAAATAGTGTGTTTTCATAAGGCAAGTTACATAGAGAAGTTCGCGACGCGCGTACCTCGCCAAAGTTGAACATTCTTCAACTTTCACGCGTTGTATACAAAATGACAGCTAGTGTTGCCAGATTCATAAACTAACATACACAAACATGATTAGAAATTAATTTTTTTATTAAACAATGGATACAAAAATGAATTAAATGTTTAAAGAAAAATGCAACGTAAATGCAAAAAAAAATAGCCGGCAAAGGATTTAAATTTTACAACTAAAAAAGCTTCAAAAGCGTGGTGTGTAACCTTCCATTTGTGTAGCGTTGAACGTTTAACAAGCCAGAAAAGCGTTGCCGCGTAACGTGTGGTATGTACTTCCACCTTTAGAGTGGCCGTTAATTGTATGGAGACTTTTTTTTGATTTCTTCTACTCTCACCCCCCCAAATCGGTTCAGTTTTATGTAAAAAAAAATAATACAAAAAAAAATTTCATACCGATAAGTTGTGTTTTAGGTGGTACGTCCGGCCCACAAAGTTGGCCTTGGTGAGAGTAGAAGAAATCAAAAAAATAAAAATAAAAATAAAAAAAATAACGGCCACCCTAATATACATATATATATATATATGTATGTATATCGTTACCTTGATATGGAAAGGCTTTAAATCATTAACTTTTGAAATCTCGGTTTTTATATTTCAATAGAAGAATATCTAATGTATGGAAAAATTTAAAAATCTCGATTTAAAAAAAAAATATATATATATATATATATATATATATATATATATATATATATATATATATATATATATATATATATATATATAATGAGTTAGGGCCTTTCTATATTTAGGCAACGGTATGTTTGTGTGTGTATGTATAAGTATGTGTGCATGTGAATGCATTTGTAGAAAGATTACAATGTAGTATATGAGGTGTATATTAGGGGTGGAAAAGTATCGATGGCACTATCGATACTATCGATGGCACTATCGATACTATCGATGGCACTATCGATACTATCGATGGCACTATCGATACTATCGATGGCACTATCGATACTATCGATGGCACTATCGATACTATCGATGGGACTATCGATACTATCGATAGTAATTTTTTATGTGACTATCGATGTTTTAATTCTGCCATCGATTAATACTTTAACACAATCGATAGTTTTTAGTCACTATCGATAGTAAATTTAAATATGTATGTTGATTTTCATAAATAAAAATAACTAAATGACGGGAAAATTTCTTCCACTGATCTCACTTATTTTCCATACAATTAATTTAATTTTGTTATTTATTGAACTGACAAATAAAATTATATTTTATTTCGGTTAAAATTGGCGGAATCTACTCACTGTTCGTATTAAATTTAAAACCCTTTTAAAAATACTACGATTTTAAACGTCCAAGCGTGAGCGATTTTTTCTTTTGTGTGGTAAAAAATGTTTATGGCAGGGACGGCATTGAGAATTTTTAAATTCTATCAACAACTTTCAAAAATTGTACTTTTTCGACCTTAATTGTACTAAAAGATTTTTTTTAGTTAAAATTACATATTTTTATTTGTTTTTATTAAAATAATCGACTTTGTTCTGGCTATCGAATCGATTTCAGAAATTTGCTTGTAAATTGGATGTTAAGCATAAAAATTTAAAACATGCCAGTTAATAGCATTTGCTCTAGCATCCGAATTTAGAAGAAAAATTATTTGGAAAAGGACGAGTTCACATTTTCTGATGATTTTCTCGCTACGTTCTGCTTTCACAAGACTGTTTTAAAGTGAGAAGAATATGAGTTGCACGATTCAAAAGTGAAAATAGACTCATGTAATCGTTTGAAAAGAAATGCGGAGTGAAACTGGGGTATTTTCCTTAAATGTACTAAATTAGTCAGTGGTGTGCTATTTACTTTCCGGGTTTGAATGGTATCAAAAAAGGTACCAACTTTGCCATCTCTGGTTTATGTTTCAATTCAATGAGAAATAGAGAGACTCTCTGTGAGGATTGATATGTATCTTGTTCTTCTCAAGGCAAATTGACACAAGGTGGTCTTGATTTGCAACTCTGCGTATTCGCCTTGAATATTTTTTAGTGTGAAATTTTCTGTCGTCAGAATATTTCTTAACATTTTCGTTCATTTGACAGCAGACAAGTTATGTCAGCTGGCGAATTAAGATCACCTTATGTGAATTCGCCTTGGTTCTTCTTTTGTACAAACTCTGCTAAATAAATTCAGCTACAATGTCTACCACAGTTTTTAGTATAGTAGATTGTGTAGGCAAAGTTAATTAAAAATTTATGCATTTTGTTGTTGCCATGTTTTAAATTTACCATGAGTTATCAGAGCTACAATATCTAAAAGATCTACAATAGCCAACCGTGAATACCGCTATTATTTAGTTTTGAATTTTTAGTGTAAATAAATATGTACATTACACGAGAACCATACAACTTCGATACTATCACGATAGCATCGTCGATATATTGATATTTTTTCTAACTTTCGATAGTCTTGAATCGAAAGTGTCACTATCGAAAACTTTCAATAGTGACACTATCGATATTTTTCCACCTCTAGTGTATATATGTATATGTTCGTTTAGGAATCAGTTAACCGACTGTAATGCAATGTAACTGCAACCGTAGAAAACAGCTGATCGATATTCTTAGACCGGGTTTCCATCTGTGTGCCATGTGCCACACAAGCGTAAAAAAAGCGTAACCACTAATTACTAATGAAAAACTTTTAGATTCAAACATGTATTTAAAGGGTGTTTTTTATTGAGGTATAGAACTTTAAGTTGGCATCACTTTTTTAACTGGCGGCGATTTTGTCAGCTGTCAAGTGATTAATATTTAGTTTGGTTTGCCATTTCATCATGAACAGGTTGACAAAAGAACAACGCTTGCAAATCGTGCAAATTTATTTCGAAAATAATGGTTCAGTTCGCGAAGTTTACCGAAAGCTCCGTCCATTTTATGGTCGACATAATCGTCCATCAGAGCAATTAATTCGGTTAACCATGGATCGTTTTCGCACTACGTTTACTCTATGTGATAATACGCATCCGCAGAGACGTCGAACAGTGCGCACCGAAGAAACAATTGCCGCTGTAGAGCAAAGTGTTGAAGAGGACCCGAATGAATCGATTCGCCACCGTGCACAGCAATTGGAGCCGACTAACCGACTATTTTGTTCCCGAATCGGATGGCATGAATGTGGATGAGTTGTGGTTCCAACAAGACGGCGCTACATGCCACACAGCGCACGTCACAATCGATTTATTGAAGGAAATATTCGATGAGCGCATAATTTCGCGGAATGGACCTGTCAATTGGCCACCAAGATCGTGTGATTTGACACCATTGGATTATTTTCTTTGGGGATATGTGAAGTCCCTCGTCTACGCCAACAAACCAGAAACGTTAGGGGACTTGGAAGCCAACATTCGTGGCGTTATTGCCAACATACGGCCCCATATGCTCGAAAAAGTGGTTGAAAATTGGACCTGTAGAATTGGCTTTATTCGAGCCAGCCGCGGCGGCCACATGCCCGAAATCATATTTAAACATTAATGGCATAAAATCATCCTTCCAATAAAGCCAAATTGATGGACATTAAAACGATTTTCTTGTGTTTTATTTCAATTCAAAGTTCTATACCTCTTAAAAAAACACCCTATATTAAGTTAAATAGTTTCATACATAACTAATAGACAATTTTATAGAATCCAGCATGATTGCAAACTGTTTAAATTAATAAAATAATGTCGCGAATCAAACAGTTTTTCATTAGTAATTAGTTGGTTACGCTTTTTTGGGCAAATGACACACAAGAAATGCCAGATGAAAAGCAATGTACAGATTCTTACATTCCGGTTACATCTCAATAACCATTTTCATTACTTTCCACATAACAATATCGATCAGCTGTTTCCTATCGGCTAAATGAGCCTTTAATCCGTTCATGTTTGTAATTTGTACTGCAACGCCTATAATAAATGATTTTCTTTTGTTTTTTTTTTTCTTTTTTATTTACTACATACATTACGTAGTCAGGTCGTGTTGACTGACTGGTGTAAGACTGACAAACTACGTAATCAAGCTGATGAAGTTTGATGGAAAAGTATGCAAGGCAGTAAAGTAATTGTAATGTATTGAAAGCAAATCGAGTTCGACAAAATAAAGCATTTTGTAAAAAGTTTAAAAACAATAAATATATATATATATATATATATATATATATATATATATATATATATATATATATATATATATATATATATATATATATATATATATATATATATATGTATATATATATATATATATATATATACATCAACTTTATATACATATATGTGTATATATGTATGTAGATATATGTATGTATAGACATAAAGATATGCATTATATACTCATATGTATATGTATATACATATCTATGTATCTATGTATGTGAGTGTAATAAAACAGAAATATACAACGATAAAAATCCAACTTCGTGAGCGCTACACATAATTAAGAGAAAATGTACACTTGGAATAAGAATAATAATAATAATAATAGTGATGGTACTGACTCGTTGGTTCCGATGTGCCATTGTTGAGTATTACATATAATCGAATGTATCTATGTACATATATGGCTGTGATAATGATATATCGTTTAAATGTAGTATATATTTTGTGTGTTAAATAAAAAACCTTTTCTAACAAACTTTCGAGCATCGTTATAATACATAAATTATAAAAATTTACATATTTACAGATATGTAGTGTTAAATACAAGTGTAGTGATTAAAAAATGTTGTGCAGTGTGCCATTTAATAATAACGAAAATCAAAGAATTGAAAGAATGTGAAATTAAGAGCAATTCGTATTATTTGCGCTAGCTTTTTCAATAAATGAAACATTTGTTCAATTCACCAGCTGGCATTAAAGTCGTATACGTATCGTCTAATCGTCGAATTATACAGTTGTTTTCCATTAAATATTTAGTTGTAATTGAAGGCAGGTCTGGGAATATTCAATTCGTTAGTTTAATTTGTAAAATCTTTTAAATGTGATAACTAGCACCAAAACAAATTATTCTTAATTATATATGTACATATGTATATGTATGTATGTATATCGTTAGCTAAAATGCAAAAAGTCGTAATTAACAAAAATATAATTTTACAGAAGCAAAAAAAAACTGTGAAATGAAAAATATATGCAATTCTCACATATTTTGTTAGAAAAAAATAATTACGTCTTTTGCATTTATCAAATAAACACACTTTTAGTAACTTTCCTTTGTTTTTTGTTAATAAAAGCGTAGTTTTTTATCGCTAAAAGTGTTATTTGATCAGTACATGTAGTTTAATTATATTCATAATAATCAATCAAAAAGTCGATTTTTAGTTTTTTGTTAGTTACGCCTTTTTGCATTTTAGCTAACGATATGTACATATAGTATGTATATTTAATTCGTTTCAATTTAATGTTTAAACTATTTTAATCGAAATTAATTGCTTATCGCAAAAGACTTTCATATCTATTAACTATTTCACATCAAATAATAATTCCCATACCTGGCAAATTACTACATACATACATTGAATTGACATTTTCAATTTCTGAAATTTAAAAATATGTACGATGAAAAAACGATACAACCAATATATATAACTCAAAAAAAAAAAATAAACGTTATTTTTGAGTTCTTCACATTGTTTAAAAATTTCATACAAATATCTCTTGAGAAGAATAAATTTTTCTTTTTTCCTTTAGGACTACTCTATTGAATCAAAGGATCAATATGTACTTATTTTTTTTTAATTTTTCTTAAAATAAACCGTAGGACTGAGCTACTGAATTGAACAATTATGTTGCAAGTATTTGTTAGAAAAGGTATTTTTCGTGTTTTTTTTTTGTTTGTTTTATTTGTTTATTTGATTGTTTGTCTGTTTGTTTGTTGGTTCGTTTTGTTTAATTTTTTTATTTCAGTTTTTCTTAATTCGTTCATATATAATTTTGGGAACAACAGCTGTACATTACATTTGCATACATAAAACATTTAAAAGTGGGAACAAGAAATTAATTATAATGGCTTTGTATACAGTACCCGTCTTACCTATCCGTTTGACATCGGCTAAGTCTTGTTTCGGTTCAATATAGGGTTTCAGTTCATCATCTTCAAACCCCATATTCATCCATTTATCACTCATTATCGTTTCGAGACTAGCACGTTTAGCTGGATTCAATACTAAAAATTTACGCAAAAGATTTTCACAGTCAGTAGACATGTAGAAGGGAATCCTGTAATTTAAAATTTAAATTTAATAACTAACAAATTTTATATATGTATATTATGAAATATATGTTTAAATGACCTATATTTGCCTCTGAGCACGCGTTCTCGAAGTTCTCTCAAGGTGGAACCATCAAAAGGCAATGACCCACTAACTAGAGTATAAAGTATTACACCCAGAGACCAAACGTCAACCTCGGGACCATCATATTTTTTGCCTTGAAACAGTTCGGGCGCAGCATAAGGTGGGCTGCCGCAGAAAGTGTCCAGTTTAGAACCAGGCGTAAATTCATTTGAAAATCCAAAATCTGCTATTTTTATATTCAGTTCGCTATCCAACAACAGATTTTCGGCTTTTAAATCTCTGACAACAACAAAAAAAAAAAAATAAATAAATAATAATAATTATATTAAGAAATGTATGTAATAAGCTCTCAAGCTCCTTTGTTACCTATGTATTATACGTTTTTGATGACAATATTGCACAGCTGAAACGATCTGTCGGAATTTGACTCTTGCTTCTTTTTCTTTCATACGACCGTGTAATACCAAATAATCAAATACTTCACCACCTGAAGCATATTCCATTACCAAATACAAAGTCTTTTCGGTCTCAATAACTTGAAATAGTTTTACTATATTGGGATGGTCAAGCATTTTCATAATTCTGACCTACATAGATTATAAACAAATCATTTTTCATTCGACATATTTAATATTTTTTATTTATTTATTTTTTCTTTGCGTTATCTCTATCTCACTCACCTCTCTAAACAATTTTTGAAGCGAACTCGGATTTAACTGGGTTTTGTCAATAATTTTAATAGCCACCTCTTTTCCGGTGGGCAAGTGTTTAGCTAATTTAACTTTTGCAAAATTTCCTTTGCCAATTGTCTTAATGAGTTTGTATTTGCCAATATGCTCTTCGGTAGCACGCCAACGCATTGGTGCACTGCTGCGAATAGCCATATTAGGAGATCCCTTTAAAAAAAGAAAATTTCAATATAATAAAATTCATACAATTACATTTTGTCGATATAATAATTCAACGAATTTCCGAGATAAAAGAAAACTGTAAAATCAAATACTATGTATCAATAAGGACACTTGGACACACGTATTTTATATTGTAACTATACCTTTTTCAATTTTGATTTGGCCGAACCGTCGGATTCTTGTTTTTTCAACTTTTCCGCTTTACTTGTTGCAACTATAGGCAGGCCGCCGTTTTCCATCATAGTTACCACCACTTTATTATTGGTCGACGAAACATTGCTGCTAACTTCCTTAACGGGCGGCAGCGATGTAAGAACCTCGTGGCGTGTTAGTTTCGCATTTAACTTTCTATCGATGTAACTAAATTCTTTGTTATAACTGTGCAATTGTTTTATGGTAGAAGGAGTGTGGGACTTGGATCGTTTCAAAAATTTCAACATTTGATTTTTCATTTTGGTGGGCGGTGGCAATTGTGTTCTGTTGTGTTGCTGTTGCTGTTGAGGTAAAGTCGCATGAAGTTTTTCGCATTCTACAACAGATATATTTCGACTATTATTGTTTGTAATGCCTTCCTCGTTGCTATTCGAATGGATTATGAGTGAATCGAAAAGTTTTTTGCTTGCGCCGGATTTATCGATAACGTGCAAACGGCGAAAATTGCCATCGGCCAAACGTATATAGCAGCCCTCGGACATTTTGTGATATGAATCGGTGGGCAATTTGTGAAAATTTCCCTGCGGCGTACGATAGTAGCAGTAATCGGTTTTGTGATAACCATTCTCAATAGCCGAACTTATTTGCTCCGTCTGCTTTGAAACTATTTCCAGCTTTTTCAATTCATTTTCGGCATTGAAATTTAAGGTGGCCGCAGCCATAGTAACCGGTCGTATACGGTCGCCAGTGTGAATTTGTAAATCAAGAATCTTACGAGATGTGGCACCGTCTCCGGTTGCTGCATATTTTCCAGATAAAGTATTGTTCTTTCTCTCTCTGTAAAGTACTGCTTGGCTGCCAGTAATGTCGACATTATTGCTGTTGTGTATGCTGCTGGTCTGTCCCATATTAGTTGTAGAAAACGTATCTGATTGTTTTCCGAACGAGTCTCTCACACTGATTCATTTCTTCTCCCTTTCACTTTTCTCTTCTTTCCTTAGATATTCTAATACACATACATACATATAAATGTTTGCCGTTTCTTAAAACTTTTTTTTAAGTAAGTAACACACATTCATTCACTCACTAAGCGCGCCGCACACCATTATTTTTAGTGAAAATAAAAAATTTTAAATATGTGGTATGTATGTATGTACATATGTATTTCACTAATTAATTGTTTTTATTATTTTTAAAAGTTTCCCATCCAAACAACTGGTAGATACAAAATATAATTAGATGTATGTAGTATGCGTGTAATCGATATTACCTTTAAATTTAAATTATATGTACATTATGCACAATTTACATACATATGTATGTGTGAATAAAGTACATACGTACTACGTATGTATGTACGTATGTATGTATGTTCATATGTACATACTAGAGACCTGCGTAAAAGGTCTTTAAATGTAAATACGTCACGATTTTTAAATGTATTCACGTCGCATGTAATATACTAAACCAATAATAGATGCTGTCGTACTATAAGCGAAGCACGATGGATGTATTGGTGTACGTGTATATCAGTGTTAACAAGCGATGTCGCAAGACAGCTTGTTTGTAACAAACACTCAAAAGAAGTACTGTTGATTAGTGTATGCTTGTTATTTTTCATATTGTACGTTTGAGTGTGTGTGTAATATGTAGATGGTAAGCTATTATGTGGTTAACCGCATACAACTAATGTCAATGCATGTGTGTGCCTTTGCATGTGCGCAGAAAAAAAAAAAGTCATACACACATACATGCATGACGTTTGTACACGCGTTCATGCGTAGAAAGAAGCAAATATCACAAATTCTTCCGTCATGAAGTGTTTTCTTCTTTACTCTTATACCTACAATACTCAAAAAAATTTCTTGCAAACAGTGTTGTTAACGTTTGTTTTATAAGATTTCGCTGTAGTAAAGCATTTGAAAAATCCCTCATGTCTTGAAAGTTCTTATAAGATGTCTTATGCAGGACACTAGTACATACATATATAAAAAAAGGGAATCAAATACTTTTACCAAGTTACTTTAAATATTTATGTACATCCCAGCAAAAGCTTGAATGAATAAATTAAGTTAAACGGGAAACACTGGACACTGCGACCAAAGTAAATCTATTGTATTCCTAGCCAGGTGCTAGAGCACCTCTCCTTGATGAATCTCAAGATTGCCAGTGGGTCTAGTGTTGGCAGTTCCCCATCCTCCAATAGGTGCTTGCCCAATTGGCTATATCTTCTGTGTCATTACGCTTCACAGTCCTTCAGAATATACTCTGGAGTTTCATCGTCGTAATCACAGAATCCGCACAGGCTGTTGCTCTCAATGCCAAGTCTGTTGAGGTGTTTTCTCAGTCTGCAATGGCCGTGAGGAAGCCTGTGAGCAATATTGGATTGTTTTTACTCATGGACATGAGAGCTATGAAACGATTTTGGTTATACGTTCCAATCATTAACTTTGCATGGCCTCAATCCAGGGAGATTAAGCCAAAGGTGTTTCCTATTACTCTTGATCTCCGTCGATATAACTTCGCGGATTTTGTACAATGTAAACGCTTAGTTATCAAACTCAGTTTTAATGACATGCTGCACTCATTCCCTTCCCCTCTATCAAGGTTGGGTTATTTAATCTTCGACTAGGTACAACGTTTTTGTAACAGATTGAAGGACACTTCAACAGATTTATTAAATCTATGAACAAATTGTCGTAAAAAAAAATTAATAGGCACAAACATTTTAAATAAAAATTTTCATATGTATATTATACAGAAAAAATGGATGACCTTTTGGACATCACGATCAGAAAGAAACAAGTACTTTTTGTAATAGAACTCTAACGCCATTATGCATAATGAAAGACTGGCAAAACTGAACATGGGCTTAATTAACGAGTTTTGCTATACACTTTCACATTAAAAATCACACTAGGATGTAATCGTGAGTTAAAACTACATTATGTGCCGGTTTTAAATGTCAAATTGTATTGAGGAACTCGTTGAAAGTACGAGTTCAATTTCGTCACTTATGCTTACGGAATTTTACGTTAGTAAATTTACATTTATTTCTACACGGAAAAATAATCATTAATATAAAACACAGATAAATACTAAAAATTAATTACAATTTGTTAAATATAAGAAATATGTACTACATTTCAAAAATTCCGTGTATTTTCTTTTCAAAGTCCGTACCTTTATGAAAGTAATTTTTTTTTGCATATTGGGTGGGGTTAATGTTTTAAATTTTTTTGTTGAATTCTTAAGTGAATTTTTGCTGGGATATGTTGCTACGAATGCACAGCATATATATATTTATATATCTATTCATATACGATACTTAATTATTGAAAAGAAAAAAAAACAAACAAGAACCCTAAGAACATTTTTTTTGTACAATAATTAATAATTAGGAAAAGGATTTTCATGCATTTAAAATCACGTTTTATGCACATAAAATATGCAGTTAAAATATAAAAATATGTATTTAAAACGAATAAAACATGCATTTATCAACTTTTTTTTAACAATTAATAACATTAAAAATTAAAAAAAAATCACCTTCATTGCTGTCTTAACTAACATTTTGTCATTAAAAACTTAAAACATAAAAAGCTCAGCCCCAAGGCATTTTTAATAAATATTTTGTCAAATCATATGGAATACAAAATAAAAGTTCTGTCGAACCTTTACTTACGTACATGAATGAATAAATTTTTTTTTTAATTGCTAAAGGTAAATCTTTGACGATTTTTTCTGAAAAAAATTTTATGTAATAAAAATGAAAAATCCACTTCAGCAGATTCAGCAGAAGTTATTGGTGCGTATTTAAATGCCGCTATTTCGTTTGTGGAAAAATCAGTTTCAAAGTTTTCGTTGTTAGAACGATAAACTATTGATCCAACTTGTTACATATATTTTTTTGTATAACTATTTCTAATTTATTTTTTATCTCTTCACTTGTTCTGCCTTTCAGAGCACAGTTTTTTTTAACGCATCTTCAATTAATTCAACGAAAGCCTCTAGTTGGCCTATAGTGTGAACAAGAAAGCAATACTATGTGTGCCCAAATCAATTAGGCAGAAGGCAGTCAGTCGCGTACTATATTTCTATTAATAAAATTAAAGAAATTTTATAGTCAAAAACTTGCACCCATATGCAAAAAATAACGTGTGCTTCAAGTGTACGTTAAAATCAGTTTTTGTATGGAAATTTTGTTTTAACGTACACTTCAAGCACACGTTATTTTTTGCATATGGAGGAAAGTTTTTGACTTTAAAATTTCTTTAATTTTATTAATAGAAAGTTGGTACAGCCTTCTGCCACGTTTTCCATCTAGTTACTATAAGATGTATCCGTATCATATCATTTGGTATTTTTAATTTAAGGCTGAAACACGTAAAGATTTCAACAGCACTTTATAGTGTTTTCACACTGAAAGTTAAAACCTGGTTTTAACGTTAAAACCACAAACAGCTGATTTTGCTTTCACACTGCAAGTTTGTTAAATTCAGATTTTAACTCACAGGCTGTCTAATAACTTTGCTCAAAATAAAATAAATCTCCTGCCGAAATGTGTGTATTTCGGTTGTTGCATTTTTTCTGCTTTTTAATAACACTTGTTGGACATACTGTTCAACTGTTTTTGTTTGTATGAAAAACTGAGATATTTCACAATGCGCTCTAAAATGGAAATTATTTTATATTTTGTAAATACATTTTTTTTTAAATTATGGAACTTCTTATACAGAATGAAGAAGTGCTTGGAAATATTGTTAATAATATAAAAATGCACAAATACATTATAAGATAAACCTTTTTTATAGGCAGATGAATGTCAGTCATATTGTTTATTTTCACTTTCCACAGTTGAATTTAAAATATTTTCGTTGTTTTCCTTCCAAAAAACTCTTTTTTCCCATAATTTTTTTATTATTGTTGCTGCTGCATCCATTTTTAAATTGAAAATTTTTCAAGCACGATCTATTGTTATTCACTGGTATAACATTATCAGCTGCTGTCGGTCATTTTAAGTTGGCAGCACTGAATTTATCACAGCGAAAACAAGGTTGCATTTCATAAAACCAACCTAAAACCAATTCAAAAATGGGTTTAATTTGGTTTTAACAAAAACAATTTGTATGGTAAAACCAGGTTTTAACAGTTGGTTTTAACGTTAAAACCAACTTTTATTAAAACCATGTATGTCAGTGTGAAAACACTATTATATCCACATGAAATTAATGCGGAACCAGTAGAGAGCGCTGAAAGAACACACAAACGTTTTTGGGTTTAAAATAGCTATTATCTCATGCTATTTTTTTAATTTTCAATGGTAATGGTATTCTTGACTTAAGCCAAGGTACTGAACTTTTCAAATTAGTTGAAGGAGTCCTACGGTGTTTTTTAATATCGAACAATATCACGAAAAATGCAATCGTAAATTTTTCTCGGTTTCCTCTTTTTTTGTTCTTACACAATCGTAAAAACTGCACTTTACAACTAATAAAAAAAAACCAAAATTAGATTTATAACATGAAAAAACTAAAAAATTTATTAAAAATATACATTTATAATGAAATATGCAAAAATATGTATTTATTATAAAATATGGAAATATATGCACTAACAAATCGATGCGATTTTATCGTAAATTTGTTGATTCGCAAAGATATTTTATTTACGTTGATCTACGACCAACGACAGAAAACATGTATTTACATGAAAATCCTTTCCCTATTAATAATCAATCTTTAGTTGATGACTAATCCCGCTTAAAGTGAATTTATTTCAGTGTGTATTACATTGATACACACTCGCATACACAAATATGTACATTTGTACAAACATACATACATACATACATATTTTGTTTTTGTCAATATTGAAAAGAGAACATATTATTAGTCAGTGTAATCATGTAAATATGTATGTACATACATACATTGTACATATATGTAAATGTATGTAGAGTTTGTAATACGAGAATTCACGTATCGCACATACACACTTCAAAAGATGATGATCCATCTAAATTCTTATTGTGCATAACGCCGCCATCTGTAAACACAATAAAATAAAGACTTTTCGTGTAAAAAAAATTTACATGAAAATTGATAATTTTTTTCTTTAGATGGACTCAAAACCCTTAAAGCGTTTTCATCAAGTTGATTACATTTTTTTTAAATAAGTAGCAATCACTACATGCCATAAAATGTTTTCTAGTATTTTTGACCCAAAATCGAAATGTGACAAATGTAGCCGAAGCGAACACATTTCCAGCAGATCAAATAATAATTTCGAAGGAAATCTGGGGGCAAATTACGGCACTCGTTATCGAACGAAATTACGAAATATTTCCATATAAACTCTATTGAAATATTTCGTAATTTCGTTCGATAACGAGTGCCGTAATTTGCCCCCTGGTCTCAAATCGTAACATCCGTGATCGTATCAACAATCGTACGAAAACAAATTAAGTCATAAGTCAATCGTACGTTCACGTACGTCATAATCTGAAAATGGCGTTTTGACGTGACGAGTTGTACGTTCACTGACGTGACGATTCGATCCCTGTTTTATCTGTTGATATTTTTTTTATAAATATTTATCAGCAAATATGAAAATACATAGTAATTCAAGGCGCATTGAAATTAGTCTCAGCTTCTATGGACGAAAAGCCAATCAATCAGTTGCACATTTAAATTCTAAGAAATACATACATATAGGGTGTTTTTTTTAGAGGTATAGAACTTCGAATTGAAATAAAACACAAGAAAATCGTTTTAATGTCCATCAATTTGGCTTTATTGGAAGGATAATTTTATGCCATTAATGTTTAAATATGATTTTGGGCATGTGGCCGCCGCGGCTGGCTCGAATAAAGCCAATTCTACAGGTCCAATTTTCAACCACTTTTTCGAGCATATGGGGCCGTATGTTGGCAATAACGCCACGAATGTTGGCTTCCAAGTCCCCTAACGTTTCCGGTTTGTTGGCGTAGACGAGCGACTTCACATATCCCCAAAGAAAATAATCCAATGGTGTCAAATCACACGATCTTGGTGGCCAATTGACAGGTCCATTCCGCGAAATTATGCGCTCATCGAATGTTTCCTTCAATAAATCGATTGTGACGTGCGCTGTGTGGCATGAAGCGCCGTCTTGTTGGAACCACAACTCATCCACATTCATGCCATCCAATTCGGGAACAAAATAGTCGGTTAGTCGGCTCCAATTGCTGTGCACGGTGGCGAATCGATTCATTCGGCTCCTCTTCAACACTTTGCTCTACAGCGGCAATTGTTTCTTCGGTGCGCACTGTTCGACGTCTCTGCGGATGCGTATTATCACATAGAGTAAACGTAGTGCGAAAACGATCCATGGTTAACCGAATTAATTGCTCTGATGGACGATTATGTCGACCATAAAATGGACGGAGCTTGCGGTAAACTTCGCGAACTGAACCATTATTTTCGAAATAAATTTGCACGATTTGCAAGCGTTGTTTTTTTGTCAACCTGTTCATGATGAAATGGCAAACCAAACTAAATATTAATCACTTGACAGCTGACAAAATCGCCGCCAGTTAAAAAAGTGATGCCAACTTAAAGTTCTATACCTCAATAAAAAACACCCTTTATAATCATGCAAGTATGTAGCTGTCCGCATATTACGTAATTAATGCTTCCCAATTTTTTAACACCCCTCCTTCCTTGCAACCAGTAACATATCGTACGTAATAAAACTTTTTTATTTGCTTTTGGTTTTTGCTTAAAACATTAAAGGACAACAGAGATACTTTGATTAGAAGAACGGATCGTTTGCTATACAAGTTTTCTTTATTTTGGTTCACTGCATTGCTTTTTCTTTTTCTTTTTGTTTTTTTGCTTTCTGTTTGCAACATAGGACCGACCTATTAATAAGGTGTGTGCAGATTTTATCAATTATGTATGTAGATACATATCGAACCATATTTTCGATTTTAACGTAAGCGACATTTTATCGAAAATTGACTTTTTTATTGAAATTAAAATTTTATGATATAGACTGTACAATTTTATCATAAGCGACAATTTACGCACAAAAACATATTTGAATATGTATTAAAAAAAAAAACCCCCATCTCTTGAAAAACTATAATTTTTGTCGCTTACGATAAAATCAAAAATAAGGCTCGATATGTATCTTATGTATATTACCCTATTACCCGCTGTAGTTTGTAGTCGAATTTTATTCTGATATAAATAAAAAATAATAATATGTAATTCTACTTTATTTATTCCACTTGCTTTTTCAATAAGTGAAAGAAATTAAAGAATTAATTCACTTAACCTTAATGAAAGAGAATGAAAGATTCCCACAAAATGAAACACGACTTGAAATAAGAAAAAAAAATTAATAAAGTGGTTGATAAATTTTCAGAGGTTTTTGTGTGCGCTAGTAATTAGTTGCTAGTGTGCACTATAACTTGGGTAAATGAGAGCGATTTTAATAGAGCAATATTCTTCTTCTTGTACCATTCGCGCCATATTTTTTTTATTAGCCACGATACAATACCACAAAATAAAAAAACAACGTGTATTTTTAGTTTTTAGGGTTCCGTACATCAAAGGTGAAAGGGAATTGATTCATTGAAGGAAACGTTTGTTAACCTTATAGTTTAACGTTTCGGTCCCGTGAATTGGCCTGCAACATCGTGCGATTTAACACCGCTAGACTATTTTCTGTGGGGATATATGAACAACGTTCGCTGCGTTATTGCCAATATACGGCCACAAATGTTGGAAAAAGTTATCGAAAATTGGGCCTTCAGATTATACAACGTCCGAGCCAGCCGTGGCGGTCATATGCCAGAAAATTATCTTTCGAATAAACAAATTTTCTTATTTTGTTTTTGTTTTCAATATAAATAAGCGAAGGAAACTTTATTGTCGACATCGTGAGCCAGCCAGGCGTAAGTATGTTTTTTTTTACACAAAAAATTTACTCAATCCCAATCAGTTTATACCTATAGAAGACAAGTAAAAATTCTAGGCTGCCTATTTATCAAATTTGTTTTTGTTTCCAATATAAATAGACAGACGAGAATTTTTACTTGTCTACTGCAAACTGGCAGTTTAATTTTTGATATTCATGTATTTCGTTTTGTTTTTTTTTTAACTACTATTTAATTGTATCGTTTAAATAAAAAAAAAACCTGGATGTTTTCTTTTATTTTATGGATTTTACATCGGTTTTATGTCGTATTTGGTAAGTAGGTATGTATCACAAATGCTCGCCACTGTATGTCGCCAGAGAGAATTGCATAGAGAAATCCCGAATTTCGCGTTGGTGAACAAAAATTAACACTTTTTGCAAGATTGCTAAAAAAAAATTGCAAGACAAAAAAAAACAAACAAACTTCTTGCTAACAAATTTTTATATCATTCCACAACAAACTTCAATTAAATTAAATATGTATGTATGTATGTGTTTTATTATATATTTTTTTATTTTATTTTCGCTTTTGAAACTGGCACGTAGAAAAGCTAAATTGCCAGCAGTGAATGAAATCGAGCTTAAATTTTAAATGAACACAAGTCCACACATATGCACTTATGTACATACATACACACGTACGTACTTATATAAATATATACATACACCTATTTATTGTTTTTATCTGCTAACTATTTTATTTGTATGTTAGTTAATTTTATCATCGTTCATGTTCGCATATTTTTTTATTCGTCTTTCTGTGATTTTCTTTTGTCTATAATATAGTATGTATATAAATATACAATATGAATGTAGGTATGTACTTTTTTACCCAGTTCTTTTAATTTTTGCACTTTTACTTTGACGTTCTTTATTTAGGTTTTTATAAATATTATTTTATTGAATAACTTGAGCATTTTTTACTCATCATGATCATCATTAAATGGCCTTTGTTATCTAACTATGAATTAATATAAATGTAGATATGTACATACGTACATACATATGTACATAAGAATGTAACTTGTATTATCACCGTAGTATGAAGAGCTTAATAATATAATAATAATAATCTCACTCGACGATTTTTTGTTAATATGGTTTTTTTTACCGAAAAGAGGGAAAATAATATACTATACATATACCTACATACATATATGATATATATAGACTATATTTATATATATATTTTTGTATGTAAATATACTTTGGTATACATATGTACGAACAAATAGATATATTAAAAGATTTGTACATATTTAGTATATACACTATATCTACTGTTTTCCAACAATAACACAATCACTAACGAGTCCGAATAACATATTTTTGCGTTTCGAACACCACAAGAACACAAGCTTAACTGCCTCAGTATAGTAAGTAAATTGGCTGTTTAGATTTTAAATTAACTACAACTTGATAGGTATGTGTGCCTGTATGCATATGCATGTATATGTATGTACATATATTTTGTAATTTTCGTTACTTTTTTAATAGTTTAAATCCATTTAGTATATACATATTACTTGTATCTATCTGATCATATGTAGATAGTATGTTTATACATACATTTGATCAGTAGATAGGTACATATGGATGTATGAATATTCATAAATATGTATGTACATAGGCATGTACAAATATCAGATTGGAAGATAAATAGGTACAAGTGTATGTAGTAGATAAACTAATATATGTAAATTTTAAAAAGATAACATGCTACATACGTACTAGAGAGCTGCGTAAACAGTCTTGAAATGTAAAAACGTCATGATTTTTAAATGTATTCACGTCGCATGTATTATACTAAACCAATAATAAATGCTGTCGTACTATAAGCGAAGCACGATGGATGTATTGGTGTATGTGTATATCAGTTGTAACAAGCGATGTCGCAAAACAGTTTGTTTGTAACAAACACTCAAAAGAAGTACTGTTGATTAGTGTATGCTTGTTATTTTTCATATTGTACGTTTGAGTGTGTGTGTGTAATATGTAGATAGTAAGCTATTATGTATTTAAGCCCATACGACTAATGTCAATGCATGTGTGTGCGTTTGCATGTAGCAGAAAAATAAAAGATCATACACACATACATGCATGACGTTTGTACACGCGCTCATGCGTAGAGAGAAGCAAGTATCACAAGTTCTTCCGTCACGAAGTGTTTTCTTCTTTACTCTTATACCTACAATACTCAAACAAATTTCTTGCAAACAATGTTGTTAACGTTTGTTTTATAAGATTTCGCTGTAGTAAAGCATTTGAAAAATCCCTCATGTCTTGAAAGTTCTTATAAGATGTCTTGTGCAGGGTACTAATACGTACATATATACATACTAACACAATCAACTCGTGTAGAATAAGATCACATTCATAAAATATTACCCAAATAATTGAATTTCTGAAATACGAGTAATAACATACATATGTATGTACATACATACATTCGAACATATTCATATACATTTCGCTCATTTATTTGAATAAAGTCACAACTCAAAACTTGCGCTTTTTGGTTTCACAACCCAGAATTAATCCTCATATTGTTATTCTCATGGTGTAAAAGATTCATACAAATATCCTGTAGTTTACTCAACTCTTGAGAGAAAAATATAATTTTTTGTTCCACAAAGTTGTGAGCAAATTGAAAACTTCAAACTCGTTTTGCGTAAAACCAGTTTTTTCGAGTTATGACTTTGTTCGATTAAATGAGCGACCTGTACACCTACAGGCGTATACATACATACGTACTTATGTATGTATGTATGTATGTAAATATTTACAATTTGTTTTATAATTTGTATAAATTATTTTTAGGTAATAACTATTATTTATTTGTAAGTAGTATATTGGCTTTATTTATTAACAGCCTTATTTATAAAACTTAAAAAGACTTTATAAAGGCTTTTTAAGTTTTATAAATAAGGCTGTAAATTTTTATTATTATTATTATAGGTATACATATGTATTTATACATATTTGTATTTAGTAGTTATATTTAATAATTAATTTAAGTTGGATAATGCTTTTTTCTGTTCGGTGGTGCCGTTGTTTAATGCTGACTTTATACTAAAAAATTTAAATTGATATTAGTTGCTGAAAACATGTCTCAATATGAAACCAGTCAAGTGTTTTAGTAGCAATTGCTGACAGTTAATGGTATGTATTTGTACGACTATAGACTTTTTAGAAGTATGTATGTACAAACATAAACGCAAATGCAACTACATACATATGTACAAATGAATGTATGTATGCAGGCACTCACACACTTGTGTGACAATGAACTCGTCGTTGAGCTTTTTTATTTATCTGTCTCTTCTTTTGTAAAAGCTTATTGTTGTACCTATAGAGTCTCAAAAGTTTCTTTTTTCCTTACCTACCTATAACAAATAAATGACGATTATTATACTTCCGTTACCCACTTTATAATGAAATATAGTAGTAGCAACGAATACGGAGAATTAATTAAGCCAGCCTTGCCAAATTAATCATTAAAATTAACTTAACTAACTTCTAACAAATGGCCATATGCCTCCGGTTAATGTACCTATTACCAGTTTTTACTCTTGATATTAAAAAGTACCCTATAGTCGGAACATGCGACATTAAATCCAATTATTCTATCTACTGCTCAGCGATGCCAATTTAGCGCGTTTCGCGCTAGATTTAGGGCGTTTTAACTATGCCAAACGCGCTTTTTTCTGTCTTAGCGCGTTTAATAAAAAAAAGCGCTAAATTAGCGCGTTTTGAATAAAGTCAATAATATCATTTCAGTTCAATATTTTTTTAACTTTTTTTGTATAAATTTAACAATTTTCTAATATCCAAAATGTTTAATTAATGTTTTAATAGCCATGGGCCTGTGGCAAAAATTAAATAAAAATATACTTAATAGTAACAAACCAAAAAATTTTGTCTTAAGTAGAACAAAAAATAAGCAAATTAACTAACATGTGTATAATTAGTAAAAGAACAAAACGACAATGGTAAGACTGTTGTAAATATAGAGATGGTAAAATTGAGCTTACAATACAAAAAAGCTTTCAGCAAATTGAAATACGATGAATCAAACAATTCACATATTCCATTTGCAATAATGCTGAGTATATAAAGCAGAAATCTACATCAACTGACACCACACACAGTGGACAAAACACAAAAGAACGCTGATGATGAAGGTTTAGTGGCCTTCGAAAACGGCTGGCTGTTCCGTTCAACTATGTGTTGTCAGAATATTTACAACTAACTTTGGTGTTATTTGTTCATTAATAATTATCACATGTAATTTGGCTTAAAAAGCGATACGAACTTTAGCCTGTTAAAATCATAAATGTTTAATTTAAAGTTTAGGTATTTTATTTGTTTAATAATTAAGTTATATTTTACTTAAAAGAGATCTTCACTTGTTGAAGTTAAAAGAAAGAATGAGGATAAAAAGGTTACAAGAAGAATTCTGTAACAACGTTCACATTGCAAAAACAGTGATGTCAATTAAGCGCATATTCTGACACTCCTTCTCAATGTGAATGATGTTTAACATTTGATAAATATTTAGACAAATTGCATTAATTTTGTAAAACAATTGTGTTTTGGCTTGGCCAGGTTTTTTGTCAGTATGTCAGCAATCATTTCATGGGATGGACAATACTTCAGCAGGACATCTTTATTTTTTACAACCTCTCGAATATGATGATACCTGATGTCTATATGCTTGGTCCTTTTGTGGTATACTGGATTGGACGCCAATTTTTCTGCACCTTGGTTGTCTACATTTAGGATAATTGCTTCACCTGAAGTATAGCCGATTTCTTCCAAGAGCCTCTTTAGAAATACAGCCTCTTTTGCCGCTTCTGACATGGCCACATATTCGGCCTCAGTGCTGCTGAGAGCCACACACGATTGCTTTGTTGATTGCCATGATACTGGACAATTTCCAACGAAAACGCCCCAATCTGCATCCACAAAACCTTGAACAGATTCTACACCAGCTTTGTACACGATTTTCATATTTTCTGTGCCACGAAGGTATCGCAAAATTCTTTTTCAGCTTGCATATGCTCAGAGTGTGGGTTTACATTTCGCTGTGCCAGCTTGGACACAGAGTGGAGAATATCTGGTCTTGTTGTAATCGCCAGATACATCAAAGCTCCTATTATGGGCTGGTAATCACGTTGGGGTATTTCTTTGCAATCATTGTCTTCGCATATTACCTGATAATTTACTTCTAGAGGAGTTGCCACAGGTTTGCACTCTTGCATACCATATTCCTTAAGCAGGTTTTTGATGTACTGTGTTTGGCAAATAGAGATTATGCCAGTTTTACCCTCACGTTCAACTTCGAAGCCAAGATAGTGGTGTAGTTGTCCCTTGTCAGTAATGGGAAACTCTTTCGCTAATAGACTTTTTACTGCCAAAACATTTTGCTTATTTCTTGAAGAAATTAAGAGGTCGTCTACGTAAACGGCCACCAATATCAGCTCGTCTTTCACTGTGGTCTTATAAAGGCAAGGTTCATTTGCACATTGCTCAAAACCAATTGTCTTCAGCACGATTTCCAATTTCTCGTTCCACTCCTTGCAGGACTGTTTTAGTCCATAAATGGCTTTATGCAGCTTCAATTCTTTGTTAGGTCTCTCCTCGTCAACAAATTCTTGTGGTTGTCGTACATAAATCTCATGTTGTATGTTACTGTTCAAATATGCTGAGCTTATGTCAACCTGGTGCATGTGCATATTCCTTTGCACAGCCAGCGCCATTACTAAGCGAATGCGAGGCGAGGTGCTCGTCCTTTTTCAAAGCAAATACCCATTTTGTATTAATTACCTTAGCTCCAGCGGGTAAATCCACCAGAGACCACGTTTCATTCTGCTCTAATGATTTTATTTCGTTTTGCATTGCATCGTACCAATTTTTTCGATTAGCACCTTCAAGAGCTTCCTCAACAGTTTTAGGAATATTTTCGTTGGTCATGCTATTTAGCTGGACTTTACGTGGTCTTCCACGTTTGCCAGTTCTGGTTGGATTACCGCGAGGATTAGTATATTCACCCTCCTTCTGATTGTCGACCTCTATTGCACCTACACCATCATTTTCAAACCCGATAAAATCGTCGGTCTCAGCATCTGATTGGCCATCGTTGTCTACTGTAATAGGAAATTGTATATTACTTGCTTGATTACTTACGCAATTTTGGTTGGTATCAACAATTATTGTTAAGTAGTCATCTGTCTTTGTCGCTGTTGGCACATTTGTTTTGCTGTTAAAGTCTTCTTCGTCGAACAAGACATCACGACGTTCAATTATGGTGCGATTATTTTTATTATATAATCTGTACGCTTTTGCAACCTGTGAGTAACCGACCATCATAAATTCATCACCCTTGGCTTCAAATTTACCACCAGTTTTATTTTTATTTAAAGCCACTGCGTATGAGCCAAATGTTTTTAAGTGTTGAAGATTGGGCCAGATGTTGAACCAGATTTCGTATGGCGTTTTATTTTTGAGTACTTTTTAGGGCATCGGTTGCGTATATATGTGGCGGTATTTACAGCTTCAGCCCATAAACTCGGTTGAACTCCGCTATGCACCATCATGGAACGAGCCATCTCAACCAGCGTGCGATTGGCGCGTTCGGATATGCCGTTTTGTTGTGGAGTATGTGGCACCGTAAGTTGCCGTGAAACACCGTTGGCTTCCAAGAAATTGTCAAAATTTGTATTTATATATTCGCGACCATCATCGCTGCGTAAAGCCTTTATTTTGCAACCAGTCTGCGTTTCAGCGTGTTTTTTAAATACTTTAAAAGTTTCGAAAACTTCACTTTTAGCTTTTAAAAAATATATAAAAATGCGCCGCGAATAGTCGTCATTAAATGTAACGAAATAGCGCGCACATCCAAGGGAGTTAACGTTAAAAGGGCCGCATACATCGCTGTGTATGACTTCTAACAGCTGGTTTGTTTTCGTGGTTGTTTCTTGAGGGATTGGAGCAACGTGAATTTTAGAACACATACAAGTTTTGCATTGATCTACTTGACTGTCATTTTTTTAATGTCATGCCTTTCACCATCTGTTTCTTGAACATATCGCACAACGAGCTATAATTTACATGACCAAGTCTGTTATGCCACAATTGATTCACGTTGGTAGATACAAATAATCTTTCAACTTTATTTTCAAACAAAAACAAGTTACCATATTTTAAGGCCTTAAATATTACTTTGCCTTTGGCACTTTTTACATCAGCAGAATTTTTATTGAACACTACAGTGCAGCCGTTATCAACAATACGGCCAACGGAGATAAAATTCATGTTCAGTTCGGGGGAGTATAAAACGTTTTGGAGCTTAATTTTTTCATTATTAAATTCAAATTCTACTTCACCCTTTCCACTTGACAATATATATTTGTCCGCTTCAAATCGGATTTCATCTTCGTGCTCAACAAAATTTGTAAATAGACTACGTTCACAGCACATGAGTGAAGTTGCCCCACTATCAACGCACCACTTAGTATTTTCTTTACCTTGTTTTTCCTTTACTTGTATAGCATTTAATAAATGCTGTTGTTGTTGTCGTTGTTTATCCGTTGGTCGTGTACATTTATTTGCAAAATGGCCAAATTCGCCGCAATTAAAACATTCACCTTTCATTTTGCTTTGCTTGTATTTATTGTGCTTCTTAAATTTGTTGTCTCTAGGCGCTGTTTTCATTGCAAATGCTTGCTGAGCTTTTGTTGTTGTTCTGTCTTCTTTAACATTTTTCTGCTTATGCCTATCTCCTTCTTCGAGAATTTTCTGTTTTATAACGGCCAACTTCGGCAAAGCGTCACGCGTTTCCATAGCCACTACAAAATGCTCATATTCCTGCGACAAGCTGGAGAGGAGCATAATAACCAAAAGCTCTTCTTGAATTACAATTTCTGTTTCTGCTAGCCTTTCCGACAATTATATGAACTCATTTATATGTTGGCTGACTTCTCCACCTTCAGGCATTGTGAGATTGATTAGGCGTTTATATAGCGATACCTTTTGCAGTGGGCCAGTTGGTTTACAAGTTTTCTCTAAACTTTTCCAAGCCTCATACGATGTCTTGCTACTCTTTACAAAATTGAGCTGCGATGTTTTTAAACACAATGTAATCGTAGCTAAAGCCTTAGGATCATCTTCATCCCATTTCTCTTTTTCTTTTCCATCCTTCGCATCCTCTTTTTTAATAACACCACTTACATGTTTCCACCAGCCACTGTGTATCAACACACTTCGCATGTGTACGCTCCAGCCCTCATAATTTGTTCCATCTAGCTTTTCAATCTGGTATAACGACGCCATCTTATTTTGATAAAAAAAAAAAAAACTTTACAGGGCTAAAATTCTTTGAATTTACTTTTTCTTTCTTTTTTGTCTTTTCAACACTTTTAATTATTTCTCACACAGCCAGAACTTTGTTCTGGGCCCATAACCTGTTTAATTTATTGTTTAATTTATTCAAAGTTAAGGTATTTTATTTGTTTAATAATTAAAAGTTATATTTTACTTAAAAGAGATCTTCACTTATTGAAGTTAAAAGAAAGAATGAGGATAAAAAGGTTACAAGAAGAATTCTGTAACAACCAAGGCATATCAAACAGGTACACGTATCAGGCATATTGCTCATCCGCTGATTTTTTGTTTACAAGTTTATAACGAAGAATTCGTTTGACAATTACTTTTATGGCTTGTTTGATGCATACAAATTTTTGACAATTACTTTGTAAAGCTATGTGAGAAGCACAGAGTTGCCACAGAGATTTGCCTAATGCATGTACCTGTAGTAAATGTGCCTTGGTAACAACGTTCACATTGCAAAAACAGTGATGTCAATTAAGCGCATATTCTGACACAAAACTCCGATAAAATTTTTTAAATTAGTTAATGATTCAGCTGTCGCAAACAAAATTCGCTTGACTGTGTTTAGAATTAAAAACGCATTTTAATACTGTAAAATAAATATTTTGAAATTTCACAACTAAAAATATGTACTACAAACAATGACCCAAAAAATGTACATAACCCCCCTTGTCACATGCCAGTAGTTACTTGCAAGTAGTGTATATGTATTACTAACGAAAATCAGGAGAAATGTAAAAAACACAACAATATTTTGAGTGGCTACACAGCACAGTGCAAGTTAAAATGTCGTCAACAAGTAAAGTTTTAGATAACAGCGTTGCTTCAACTTTTAGTGCAGTGTTGCCAAGAAGTCAATATTGAACTTTAATTGCATTGTTAATAAATTTCTTTTATTAAAACATGAAATTTATGTTCAAACTTAGCTCTAAAATTAGTCTATGCCATTTCTCAATATCCTTTTTATATATACAAAAAATCAGCTATAAAACCAACCAAATTAATGAAATAACTCTCTACTCGGCAACACTGTTTTTCGTTTTGTCACTTTACTAGTTGGCATCGCTGCTACTGCTATAAGCTCACGGTTACAAACTCTTCAATATCACTTTTCTTGAGATATTTTTGCATAAATCCTCTCTCTCAAAATTTGTTGTAAAATGTTGGCCTACGTTTTCGAATTTAACTTTTTGGGCTGCGGCAATCATATTATGTACTTTCTTCCCAAAAATGTAAAGTAAATAAGTATGTAAAGGGTGTTTTTTATTGAGGTATAGAACTTTAAGTTGGAATCACTTTTTTAACTGGCGGCCATTTTGTCAGCTGTCAAGTGATTAATATTTAGTTTGGTTTGCCATTTCATCATGAACAGGTTGACAAAAGAACAACGCTTGCAAATCGTGCAAATTTATTTCGAAAATAATGGTTCAGTTCGCGAAGTTTACCGCAAGCTCCGTCCATTTTATGGTCGACATAATCGTCCATCAGAGCAATTAATTCGGTTAACCATGGATCGTTTTCGCACTACGTTTACTCTATGTGATAATACGCATCCGCAGAGACGTCGAACAGTGCGCACCGAAGAAACAATTGCCGCTGTAGAGCAAAGTGTTGAAGAGGACCCGAATGAATCGATTCGCCACCGTGCACAGCAATTGGAGCCGACTAACCGACTATTTTGTTCCCGAATCGGATGGCATGAATGTGGATAAGTTGTGGTTCCAACAAGACGGCGCTACATGCCACACAGCGCACATCACAATCGATTTATTGAAGGAAACATTCGATGAGCGCATAATTTCGCGTAATGGACCTGTCAATTTTCCACCAAGATCGTGTGATTTGACACCATTGGATTATTTTCTTTGGGGATATGTGAAGTCGCTCGTCTACGCCAACAAACCAGAAACGTTAGGGGACTTGGAAGCCAACATTCGTGCCGTTATTGCCAACATACGGCCCCATATGCTCGAAAAAGTGGTTGAAAATTGGACCTGTAGAATTGGCTTTATTCGAGCCAGCCGCGGCGGCCACATGCCCGAAATCATATTTAAACATTAATGGCATAAAATTATCCTTCCAATAAAGCCAAATTGATGGACATTAAAACGATTTTCTTGTGTTTTATTTCAATTCAAAGTTCTATACCCCTTAAAAAAACACCCTATATATATTTAATTTAAATACATACATTTAACACATATATCTACATAAATAAATTAATTTTAACGCAAAAAATACATTTTCCACAATTTAAAAATTAAGCAAAAAAAAAATAGAAATCAAAAAGTAACTGTTATTTCATGAGGAACAATTAAAAGTCACAAAATAATTTTTATTTTCTGAGGAATAAATAAAAATCAAAAAATAATCGGTCGTTTAGTTTTTTAATAGAAATAAAAAAAATCATTGCATCTATGTATAGGTAGTCCATGTAACATGGAGTATCTTGGTATATTCCTTGTGCACATAGCACTTCTCTATTAGACTGATTTTTTCAGTTTAAACTTGGAAAATAATCATTAATTGCGATCCCTGTTTTAAACAAAAACTGATTTTCTAAATAAAAAACTGCATGACTGCTCGACAGCATAAAAAACTGAAATAAACAGATAAAAGTGTACATTTGTCAACGCTTGTCATAACAATACATAGAAATGAGAGAGAGGTTAGTAATGGAATTGGTAAAGAGAGAGAGAGAGAGAGAGAGAGAAAGAGTTTGCAATTTACAAAAGTGCAAAGCAGAGAATCTGATCGTCAACTGATTTTATTGTGTATTTATGTATGCATAATTTTTTAATATTGTGCAACTTATTGGGGTATCACACACGGGAGTAATTTTTAAGCCGCACAATTTTTGTTCTTTTTCAAATTACACGAGACTAATTCATCTGGCACAAAATGTATACGTATTAGAGGGCTGCGTAAACAGTCTTGAAATTTAAAAACGTCATGATTTTTAAATGTATTCACGTCGCATGTATTATACTAAACCAATAATAAATGCTGTCGTACTATAAGCGAAGCACGATGGATGTATTGGTGTATGTGTATATCAGTTGTAACAAGCGATGTCGCAAGACAGCTTGCTTGTAACAAACACTCAAAAGAAGTACCGTTGATTTTTTTTTTATTTTTTAAATAGGACCAGCACTCAGGGGATAACCCCTACTCATGCAGTGCATTTTGCTAGAACTAGGAAAATAGGTTATAGGGAAGGAGGATAGAGGGAGTAGTGTCTGTGTACATTTGATTTAAATCTTCCCACGCTGGTAGTGACAGGAAAGACCTCCGCAGGTAGTTGATTCCACATACGAACAATGCGGCTAAAAAAGGAATTGTCTCTGTAATGCGTAGTGCGATGCATTGGCCAATCGACCACAAAAGGATGTGCTCTAAATGAGGCACGTGTTGTACGTACATATGCGCGGGTTTCAGGAACAAGTTCCCTAATTTCATTAGAACACATTCCATTGTAGTAACGATAGAACAATGAAATGCACCCCACATTGCGTCGATGCTCCAATGAATCAATAGAGTTGGATACCCTACTGTCAGCGATGAGCTTCTTCGCCCTCTCCTGTACGCGGTCGAGCAGCCCCAAAATAGACTTTGAAGCGCCGGCCCATACATGAGAGTTGTATTCCATTTTCGGACGGATATAGGTAGTATAAATAGTAAGGAGGTCAGATGGGGTGAAATATTGTTTGTACCGTTTCAAAAAGCCGAGGCACTTGAATGCTTCTTTTGCAATTTGAAAAATGTGTTCAGTCCAACGAACATCACTCTGTATTTTCATGCCAAGAACATCAAGAGCATCTGATTCCTTAATATTTATACCCCCCATAGTTACAGAGGCAACAGCATTTTCGGTCATATGTCTATGTGTAACCATGCAACATTGGGTCTTACGGGCGTTAAAGTCGACCCTGTTCACATGACCCCATTCAAAATTTTTTTCTAAATCATAGTTTAAAGTCTCATTCATTATTTGACGCATGGCCTCAACCTGCGGCAAACTAGGTCTACTGCTGAATGAGAAAGAATGGCAAATGCTGCTGTCGTCCGCGAAAGAGTAGATAGGGTTGAAAGTTTTACATAGAAGGTAGTTTATAAAGATAAGGAATAGAGTTGGCGAAAGAACGGAACCTTGCGGTACCCCTGAATTTAACTTGAACTCATTTGATGAGATCCCATCTATAACAACTCTTATAGTGCGATCCCTGAGGAAACTCGATAAGAAACGAGAGAAATTATCACCGACACCAATGGCAATACATTTTGACTAAAGTGCACCATGCCACACTCTATCAAACGCCTTGGAGATATCTAGAGCCACCACCTTACTTTCGCCAAAATGGTGGACTGAATTACACCATTTCTCCGAGAGGAGGGCTAGTAGGTCTCCCGTAGAGCGGCCTCTACGAAATCCATACTGCCGGTCGTTGAGTAAGCTGTTGGACTCCAAATACCTTACAAGAGCATATTGCGATTGGGCGATAATTTTCAGGGTTAGTAGCTTCTCCTTTTTTAGGGATTGGCGTAACATTAGCAATCTTCCAACACACTGATAACTCACCAACATGGTACAACGTGATGAAGAGATTAGCTAATGGACGTGCTAGAGTCGAAGAGCACTGTTTCAAGACCAGTGCTGGAATGCCATCCGGCCCAGGAGACTTGTTTATGTTGAGTTCCGACAAAACCCTTTTTACTGCCCGAGCTCGAAAGAATATCTTAGGCATAGTAGTGGATACTCTCTCTAGTATAGGCAGAGGCTGATTGCTTTCCGGCAAGTAGGAATTACTTGCAAATATTTCAGCTAGTAGGTTAGCTTTATCGGCCGGGTCAGTGAATATTAAGTCATCCTTTAAAAGAGTCGGAATTGAAGAACTAGCATTATTCTTTACTATTTTAACGAATGACCAGAAGCTCTTACTACCCCGAGGGGCAGCAAGAACTTTAGCACGGAGACGATTCTCGTAAAGAGCTTTTTCACGCCTCAGTACTTTGGCACACGAAGATCTCGCCCTTTTGCGTAGCAAATCAGTATCGGCATTTTGATTACTTCGCCAAATACTGAATGCTTCCTCTCTAGATCTGACTGCGTTTTTGCATGTCTGATTAAACCATAGTTTCTCTTTGGGCTTAATCGGATTTTTTTTTTTTTTATGGTATGAAAGCTTTCAAACCCATCAAAATTATACTTTCGACCATTTTGGCCATGGCATTGACATCATTGTCTAGAAAACATAGCTTCCAATTAAAATGCCGAAAAAATTCGTTGAGCTGAGCCCAACGAGCCTTTTCGTATATGTATTTAAGTCGTTTCGTAGCTGTAGGTGAAACGCTATGAAGTGCTGAGAACGAAAAGGAGGCCGAAATGGTACAGTGATCTGAATTGCCGAGAGGTGCATTAACACTTACTTCATACTTATCAGGGTGTGAAGTGAGAAAGAGGTCGAGTGTATTTTGTTGGTGCCCTTCAACACACAGAATGTGTGTTGGTTTATTCAAAAGTTGCACTAGGTGGTTATGCGCTGCGAATAACTCAACATATTGGCCTTCCGTAGTTGTACGGCTCGAATGGCGAAGCCAAGTTGAATTGTGAACATTGAAATCATTGATTAGTGTATGCTTGTTATTTTTCATATTGTACGTTTGAGTGTGTGTGTAATATGTAGATGGTAAGCTATTATGTGATTAACCGCATGCAACTAATGTTAATGCATGTGTGTGCCTTTGCATGTGCGCAGAAAAATAAAAGATCATACACACATACATGCATGACGTTTGTACACGCGCTTATGCGTAGAAAGAAGCTAGTAACACAAATTCTTCCGTCACGAAGTGTTTTCTTCTTTACTCTTATACCTACAATACTCAAAAAATTTTCTTGCAAACAATGTTGTTAACGTTTGTTTTATAAAGCGGCCCATACACTACAACAGCATGCACGCACAATCAAGCGATTGAGCATTCATGCTCGAACCACACAACATACCAGCAAGCTGGTACAATATTCATTTCTTACAAAATTTCGGGAAGGGTGGTTATGAATAGTGACACATAATTTGTTGCAATTATTATTGGTATGTTGTTAAAATTAGCAGCTATGTATAACTAAAGTTCTGAAATTCTGTTTACCATTGAAACAAATTATATTTCAACAAATTATATTACTTAAATGCATGTTTGCTCCATGACAACTTTGCTCAACTGAGCTAATTTCACCATATACCACACCAGCGAGCTGGTACCATCAGCAAAATATCAAACTCTACTTGACATCGCTACAGCAAACCGTACAATCAGACAAAACACCCATACACGACCAAACCGCTGGCACAAACACTTGATTGCGCATGCATGCTGTTGTAGTGTCCGTAGGCCGCTTAAGATTTCGCTGTAGTAAAGCATTTGAAAAATCCCTCATGTCTTAAAAGTTCTTATAAGATATCTTGTGCAGGAGACTAATACGTATACACAGCTCTGTATGTGTTAGTGTTTTTAGTATTCATTTTACATTTGCTGTTTTTTTAGTTGTGGTTGTATTGGTTTTATGCTGCTAATGCGGGGTTGTAGCTTGTTGAAAAATTATGCCAAAAACAATACCACTCTCTTTGCCTCTCTCACCAACAAACTGGCATATTATGCCAGCACAATTGTTCTCGTGTGTGATAGCTAATTGAATAGTGTGGAAGGAGCAAAGCGATAATAATAAAAGCATCAATATACATATGTACATATCCAACAATTTTATATTTTCTAGCATCCGAAGCATTTTGATTTCACATGAAGAAAACAAGTATTCACACGAGATTAAAATTTGGTGTTCCCGTTTTAACATTGTTAAATTTAGATATTTGAACTATCTAATGTTCGAAACACAATTGACACTGAAAATTAATATTTACCTACATACATACATATGTATGTATGTATACCTACATATTTTTAGTTTTATGTAATTGTAGATGCTCAAAAATATTCTTAAGTCTAAATTTTATATTTATACCTAATTTAATGTTTTATTTGAAAATATTACTTAAAAATTATGCAATGACATCAAGGAACGAACTGTTAAAAATCATAAAGATATAATTCTCAGCATAGATCAAATCAAAACGCAATACATACATATTTTAATATGCCAAACGACAAATACAGCAAATACTACATATTAATCGTAACAGAAAGCATCATTTTCAAACTAAACTACATATATTTATAACTTTTAAATAATAATGAAAATAGCAGACCGATCATGAAATTGAACAGCATTTAGAAAAGCTATACATTAAATTTCTCGATTTTCTTTAACACCCTGTTTCTAAAACCCAGACGGTCGGCTTGAGTTTACAATTTATATGGAAATCACTTATTTCTTTGAGTGGTTTTCAAACAAATTTTCTAGACGAGTCGTCGTAGACTTGTGGAAAAACGTTTGCACGTATTATTGGAAATTTAATTTAATTTATAGACATTCAATCATATTTATAAGGATTTTTTTATTTTTTTTACATGAGAGAAGTAGTTTTTCAATTTGTAGACATAAAAAAATATTGCATAAAAAAATTTTAAGGAGGAATGCTCTCTGTCTACTTTACCCCAGAAAGCATAAGACTTAAATTACCATTAGTTTGATATTTATTAGTTTTACAAACTTTTATTTTCAATTACACAAAATTTGCAAACACATACTTATATTGAAGTAATTAGATTGATGTAATATTGATGTAAGTAGATTTTTAATTTTATTCCATCTTTGTATGTAATGCAATTTAATTGAAACATTTACACACGCGTTATCTCTTGGAAATTCATTGAAAGTTTTTGTAATATCAATGTAAACTCACCTTAGCTGAAGATGAAGCTCTTTGTTTTAATGCTGCCGCCGCTGTATTTGAATGACCACTGACATATTTATCCATTAGAGCCATACCGCCACTATTAACGGCTGCATTGCCACCGGCATGATGATGATGATGGTGGTGGTTAGAAGAAGCTGTACTGGAGGAATTGATTAAGGCTGATGAGCGAGGGCCGTCTGTCACTGAATTTGCTCCAGTATGGCAATGATGGGACTGTGATTGGGACGATTGCGACGGTGTTGAAGTATGATTATGCTGCTGCTGATGCTGTTGATACGCACTATTATTTTGTATCTGATTAGCATTTGCTAGAGATGTTGATACAATTGAAGTGCAAGTGGCCGCATTATTAGGCGTAATAGTATTAGCAACAATTGCTGTTGTAGTAACAGTCGTAGAAGGCAGTACTATAGTGTTTGCGTTTGTAGAATCATGTTGCTGTTGATGAGAATCTTGCACCGATTGCACTGAACTATTGACACTATGCTGCTGTTGTTGTTGTATAGTTGACTGCGACACACTAGACTGCTGTTGCGCTGTTGTTTGATGCTGATGTGATGTGGCCACGTTTGTGGTTGGGGTTGTTGTGCCATTCGTAGTTGTACTGACGCTGTGTCCAGACGTTATTGACGATGTGAGCTTTGACGTTGCATTGCCATCATTGGCTACGCTATCGGCGGGCAACGACTCAGGAACTGTTTGTAATGTCGTGCGCATTGTTGTTGACATTATTTTTAATTCATTCGTAGCCTTTATCACATATAAAAATTACTTAACAATGATACCAAAACAAGTCCCTTCTTGCCTTCCCCTTATATTATCTTCTGCTGATGTCGTCTATGAAAATGTTTTTTTTTTTTTATTGGGAGGGATGCTTAATGAAAGTGTATTAACTGTTTTAGAAATTAACACGATCCTGGATCAAGAGAAAAATCCTCTTTTACTTTATTTCATATTTATTTATCGCCAGCATACATTGGAAATGCAGTATTATTTTATTTATTTATTCTCTATACTATAATAAGTACTTTATGTTTAAAATAATTTCTATTTGGATTATTACTTTAAATTCATTTTAAATCATCTCGATTCCTTAACATAAAGCAGATGCAATTTATGTATGCATGTGCAGTTGAAGATATCTCCAAAAAAAGCATAAAATTTTCCAATCTGACAAAGTATTTCAAATTTCTGAAATGAGGTAAAGAAGAAATGCATTAAAAGTATACGTCATTGTGTTTGGTTTGTTTATTATAAATTGGATTTCAGGAGTAAAGCACACAAATTGTTTCATGATAGGAGCTTCCTTCGGAGGTCTTCAAAACGACCTATGTATGTCTTCGTTCAAAAAGTTTGACTTCCCAAGATCCACTCCTAAAGTTTTATATAGTCTCCACCAATTCAGCACATACATACATACATAGTTGGCTTGAGAGTGTAAAACAATGTGAAATCAATTATTAGGGAAAAAAGGGTTAAAGCATGTAACCGCTTCATCGCAATGTTAGCTTACAATGTTTCAAATCGTTAAGAAATCGTTTGTCTGTCTATGTATGCGAATTATTTTCAAACTATTTTTGACATTTTTTTCACGTTTATTTAAATAAAAGATCTTGCTTCGTTCAATATGTCAGCCACTTTGTCATTTTATTGCTAGTTCAAAAATGTAACAAGGTTTCGACCTGGCGGGTAAACCTAATTCGAGTACGCTGAATCCAATGGTTGCCTAAGAATCAGGCAACCCTGATTCTTAAGAGTATGAGATATACACAACTTGTTCTCAACAATGCGTGTGTACACATACGTAATAGAAGAGTATATCAAAAGGCGCGGCGCCCTTATTTTGCCGACCACAGATATAGCTACATATACATACATAAATATCTATCTATAGTCACAAGTGGAAAGGCCCTAACTCGTATTTTCACGAAATTGAGTTTTTCAGTGATTCCAATATATTCCACACAAATACACCTCGTCACAAAAATTTATTGCAATAGTGTAAATAAACAGTTGTACAAAGCAGTTGTACTGTTTATTATTATGTTTTAACCTCCTCCTGTAAAGTTACAATTATTTGCGCTAGGGCCTTTCTAATTGTGACCAACGACATGTATGTTTGTAAATCGCTTCCAAAATTAAGTAGCTTTCTCACATATTTTCTAGAGACATGCTTATTGGTAATAAACTCCATCCTAAATCAATCAATTTTAATCAGTTAGTATTAGTTTCCACAGGGAATTAAAAAAAAACTCGAGATTTGAATACTATTTCCCCAACAAAATATTAAACTTCAAAAATTTAAATTTTTTCCTCTCGAAAGATTTCCCCTTTTCGCCAAATTGCAATCGTGAATAATTTTCCCACAGAAATGTTTTTTCCCTTTTAATGCAAATTTTTTCGCTGGAATTTTTTCACTTTTCTCTTGGTTTTGTTCACTTTATTTTTGCAGGCGAACTGAATTATTTTTTTTTTTTATTTATTTATGGTTCACACAGTAAATTTTATGGCGGTGCTATACCAAAAAATTTGTTTCCCACTGGACCTAGTAAATACTATAACACAGCTTTACAGTTAAAAAATTTATTTTGAACATAAAATTTTGTGTATTTTAGTTAACTCGTACACAGGTCCACCCACTCCTTGTGTGTCCATAATTCATGAATTCCAAAAATCAAATTTTTTCAGTAGATCCAAAAGAAAGTTATTTTTGAAGCTTATTTACTGGGGGTCTCCACGCGCAATAAACTTGGAAATAATTATGTTCCACGTGTGGACCGAAAAGACATTTATTTGCAAATAAATTGCGAAATAGTTGTTCAAACTTATTTCGAAGAAATAATGTTGAACATAAGATGCCAAATTTCGTAGACATTTGTTGTTTGTGTGAATTAAATATAATAAACTTGTGACTGGTGTAAAAATACAGCATTTTTAATGTATAATAAAACGAATATAAATAAATTAGTTTTAAATAAAATAAAATATACACGCAAAAACATCGATCTATACATAGTGAATTTTTTAAATTTATGTCCAATACCACAATACGTGTTCTATAGCCTAAAACATAAGCCGACGCACACATGGCAAAAGTAACGATTTAGATGGACAAAAATTGGTAATACCGATGTTCTTTAATACTTATGATAATATGTGTCAACGTTCATACTCATGTTTTAGACTTGGCAGTTTTTCTTGAAGCAAGTCTGAGTTTATGGGAGAGAGGAAAGAAGTAAGAAGAAGAGTACTGACTTGCTTGTACAGAAAAGTTACTTCAATTATCTTTTGTTATTTCATTCGCAGCATTAAAACAATAGGAAAAATTGAACAAGAAACCGTCTGAGTGTAAACAAACGAGCAGTTTTAAAAGAGAATTGAAGATAACTGCTTCAAGAAAAACTGCCAAGTCTAAAACATGACTTATGGTAGAATTAGTAGAATCGTATCGTGAGTTGACGGATCAGCTAACAAAATCTGTAACATTAATAAAACATGTTGCTGTTTATTTAATATGTATCGTAATTGTATGTGAGGTAGAAACATTGTTGCTACTTTAGCATTTTCACTGCCAGATCTGGCATTTTCATTAGTTAAAAAGCAGTAAACTTTTGAAAAATTCTGCTAAATGCTTTCTGGCAGAATTGATTGGCAATAAAAAATTTTAATTTTTCAAAAATATTCTTCTGTTTATAGGATTTTTCTCATAAATATATATGCATTGCAGGGTAAAGGTTCCCTGATGATCTTCACTAGCAAAAGTTAAATGCGCATAGCATCCAGAGAGCCCGTCAATAACCAATTTCAATGTATTTTAAATAAAAAAATATTTTACTGAATAAGTAAAATAATATTTTGATTATTTAAACGTAATTTAACATATCCAAAAAGTACCAATTATTAACTATTTTATGTTTGTATGTGCTATAAAAATACCTGTAAATACTGATAAGTCTGTTTAAACATGAAATTCAGAGCCATTTAAATAATTTTCTTCATTTAAACTGGCATTATACTTTTGATCTGTAGAACATTTTAGCATAATTTTTTGACCAATTTAGCATACTCTCATCATCATTTTCTGGCAACACTGGGTAGAAATCTACAGACAGCGTGACCGTTTGACCGACTAAAGTGGCAATTTGCCACTTTTTCGACTGCGTTTCCCCTTTTTCGACTGCCTTGCCACTTTTTGACTCTCTTTATTTAGGGTGAGTTATATGAAAATACATTAAAAATAAAAAGTTTAGTGCAGTTTTCTCGGTTCTTTTTAATTTTGCCCCTTTTATTTGATAAATCCCCTATTTGGTGCCACTTTTTGAAAAATGTCATCGGTCACCCTGATTGTTATGTTTATTTTTTGTTGAATCCTTAAGCTTTCTGTTGTGTACCGTTTATTAAATGTTATTGAAAACGGTGATTCCATAGACTACAACAAAAAAGTACCTCATAGTACCCGCATTTAAATTTTATAATTACGTTGTTCAAGTGTTTTAGGAAATCTATACAAATATTTAGTTATCACTTTTAATCACTTTAGAAGTATTGTAGTTTTTGTCTACGTGTTCAAGAAAAATCACTTTAAAGTAATAATTGCAAAATTGCGATGGTGATTAAAGGCTCAATCAGACGTGACATAACCATAGCCATAGAGAGCAGCCGTTCGAACCAAACTAATGGGCAACACTATATTCGATTATACGTGACTCGCCATAACGCCATAACTCTCACCATAGAAACCAATTAAATTTTGGTTTGGTTATGGTTATAGCGTTATGGCTAATTTAAGCTTAAATTTGAATATAGAACTACTTGGAGTTGAGTTCATCAATGTTGTAACTAATGATTTGTATATTCATTTATTGCTGTGTAATAATGTAATTAATAATCTAAAATAAATTAAGTTTTTGTTAGCATTTTTTATTTTCATGATTTATTCAATATTTCGGATCAACCCATTATTTTCTTTCTACAGTCGTTATTTATGCTTAAGTTGTCATAAAGAATCATATTATGTTAAATTCCTACTCAAAAAATCATCTTCATAAGTTAAATATTTTTGTCCACCTAAATCGTTACTTTTGCCGTGTGTGCGACGCAAATGTTCGGAAATAATTATTGCGCGTGGAGACGTGCAGTTACAAAATAGTAGAATTGTGTTGTTGCTCTATAAAAAGTGTTGTAGATACGGCCGTATTTTTGTAAAACTTTTTAAACCTTTTTGAAAAGCATGTAATATATGTATGTATAAATAACAATTTAATAGTGAAAAATTACCTTTTCACCATTTCAATTTAAAATTGTCGTTTTTATTTTTCACCAAAAAAAAATGATTTCCCATTATTAATTTCTTGTTTCACTAAACCTATTAGGGTATGAATACGTTTAACCATTTGCATTTACATATTGCAAAGTTGTTCCTGTTATTTTACTTATAATATAGTCGATAATGTACGCAGGATACATATTCGCTGAAATGTTATCGATCTTCACTTTATACTGTAATCTCTGGAGTAACAATAACTCTTTTCGAATATTATCATCCAGATATCTGCGACATAAAAGAGATTTTATTTTTTCGTGATCGTTTGTTGATAAAGGTTCTACCGGGGCCGCCATATGAGTGAAATCAGAGGGATGTACACCCAGCCATTTTAATTGAGGACATGTAAGATCGAATGTATTTATGCCTTGTGCCATAGAGCCATAGCGATAAATAAGCATTATCTCTATACCATATGGATCTCCATCGACCAATGCATAAATGCTTAAATAATTTTCTATCCACAATTTGTGCAAAATCCATCTCGTGCATATATCAGGGTAACCTCGAGCCGTTAAAAGGATAATATTATTATTTAGCAGGGAAAATATATCGCTTGCAATTAAATGTTGAAAAACAGTGTTCTTTTCAACAACTAAAACAACTTTGGCTGTTGTTACAAATTTGTCAATGTAAGTAAAATTTGATGGCATTAGAGTTGCTCCTTTGAACTCATTACAATCGATGAGATCGCCGTTACTCATATGCACAAATAGAGGCCCTAATGTGCAAAAAAAAAATAATAATAATACTACATTCAAACCAATTTAACATAAGCGCAAAACAATTATGTATACCTGATATGAAACATTTTCCAGCTGCAAAGATTCCTATGTTCCAAGATGTTGTACGTAATGCCCGACATACGTCATTAACAGCACATTTAATCTGCAGTCCACTGCATTCAATACTTACATTCCTATAGTACAATTGACGATAAGTACAATATCTCCCAGAAAGGAACAGTTCATGCACTTCAGCCAGAACATATAAAAACGATGCAAATCTTTGCCTACTAGAGAGACGCGAGTAGCAAAGCTTATCCGGAGATGCACCACTCTGCTCGTCGTAGCATATAGCGAATATGGTTTCATTTGTTTCAGCAACAATACGATTAAAATCTTTCTTACCGCCTTTATAATAATTTAAACACATTTCTGTTTTGTATCCTTGAGACAAAAACTCATTTATTAACGATGAAATAAAATTTTCTATCCTATTTATCATTTTTTTAATTACTTATTATTATTTCTTTACTTCAGTCAATTTTTAAATAATGGCTAATAAACAGTTACTCTTTACACACACTCAAATTTTTATGCATGTACATATGTATACCTAGCGGGAAATTAGGCAAAGTACTTCGATAATAATCACTGACGTCAGTAGCAAGGCGACTTTAGAATCAGGTGACCTTATCCGTCCTGCTGATTACACAGTGTGACAAAAAATAATACCTGCGAAGTGTTACTATTTTTCTGGTAGATATTGTCGAGTATAACAATAATCTGTAATTATTATTTTCTAAACACCACCAAAATCTTGAGTTACGGGTAAAAATCCGGATTTTCGTACCCGTAGTCACTCATCAATCTCTAACTAAGTTAAATATCAACCGATTTTGAATTTATAAACAGATTTAGAAATAAGAGACTAAGACTTTTCGAACTATATGTACACATATATTGTTTCAGTGAATTTCAGATATATATCTTTATTTTTTCACCAAATAAAATTTTTTCGATTTTTTTCGACACTTTTCTACTTTGGACTCGTTCTTAGGTAGTATTTTTGTACTGGAACCATAGTGTTTATAGCTTTATTTATAAAACATAAATGATTAATAGTAATTCGCAGGTTTGTTTTAAAAAATTCCCTCGAAATTGACTCGAGTTATTAAACATTTTATTAGAAGACTTTTTGTTAAAATAAGCTACCTGTATCATGTATTTCGCGTTCTATTTATACGCTTCCTGTTTATTTAGACCTCGAGGATAATGAAAGTATAATTTAATAGACATATATCAACAAAGAATACAAAAATTGGTACAACAGTGGTCGCCAAATTTTTTTCTCTTGTGGTTCAGTTTCACCCTTGAATAATTGCAATGTGTATGCAGTTTTAATAAAATCGTTCATTTTAAAACCCTTTAATTCTAATTCTTAGATTTAAGAGGTGTCCCCGCCTCCGTGGTTAAAAATTACGGGTTTTCAGATTTTTTTTTACTTGTTTACTCACATATACCTACTTGTGTAGCATATTTCACCTTTCTGGCGCAAAATATAACTTTTAATTTTTATGGGCGCGGTCCCACGCCTGCTTTTTTAAACTCAAGATTTTGCTGTGGCCAGAGCTTATGATTCAAATAATGTTTCGTAAGAAAATGCAAATAAATATCTAACAATAAAATCTGCTAACCCAAAGTACATACATGAAGCAGGTTAAAATTGTATTTATTTCTGCGACTGATGAGAACAAACTTATGAGGGTTTTAAAAACGGGAGGAATGTTTCAATCTTTTATCGAATTCGGCACGGAGAAATCTAAGTTTAAACTCATACTTTTTAGGGCTTTTTTGTAATAAAATAACTGTTTTAATATTATAAAATTGCTGTGATTTACAAACTGTAAGATTATTTTGTATATGTATTTGTAGGTTTCACACATACTTCATTCTTAATTTAGATATTTAAACAATATATCTATGTATGTGTATTTTATCTTAGCCTGAAAGATTTTTTGTCCATAGACTGAAATAAACAAATAAATAAATAAATAAAATAAATACATATAAAATGAATGTTTTTCAAAAAGTTGTTAAGAATTTACTAACCCGTAAAAGCTCAAGCATATCTATACATCGTTTGTAAGGTCTAAGCTGGAAATATTTGGTTTTCATAAATAACAACCAATGTTATATATTACTCATTTGCAGTTTATAATGTATGTATACATATTTGTTATATTTTTAATGCTTTTAAAAAGGTATAAGTAAATTTTTAAAACTATGAATGTATGTTCATAAATCATTTTTTTCTAAAACAACAACGCAACTTCTACATTTTTTTAAATAAGCTTTTCTACTGAAAGAAGATGTGCTGTTATTCATGAAAACCACAGTTATATGCTTCTGCTATTTGGAATCCTCACGTCTGTAATCTGATTACTAACTAGTGTTCAAAGACTTTATCGCATTTCAATTAAATTTGCGTTCTGTATGAATTGCGTAGAAAAGTTCAATTGGCACTTCTTGTATATATCTCTATTGACTGCCCTGACTTGCTTTGGCCAAGCTATTCGATGTACCCTTCCATAGGACTAATGATGGAATAGGTCGGAATTTGGTCTAGATTTTTCCATTTTTTAATATGAGATGAACAAAGTTTTACCTTTATTTATTTCATTCACGCCCAAGTTACATAGATTTGTTTCGAAATTATTCAATGCTTTTCAAAAGACCTGTACCTGGATTCAGTAATTTTTTGCGAACCAAAAATCGTAATATTTATCGATATATTTATTCGCTTCCGATAACGATAATGTGATTCTGAAATTTCTTTTTTACGATATTCTCCCGCTTTATCTTATTCACCATTTAATTCAATATTATGTGGTACGGACATAGAATGGAAAAATTACAAAACAATAAGAAATATATATAAAACCAAAATAGTGAACGAGAAAAATAGATACATTTGCAATAGAATAAATAATGCAGATAATCAGAAACAAATGTGGAAAGAAATCAAAGACTTAATTCTTAAGAAACACCGAACGGTGATAGAATCTGTTACATTCAATCAAATAGAATTTAAGGATAGTTACCAAATTGCTAATCAGCTTAACCTTTTCTTTATAAATAGCTTAAAAGATATAAGAGATAGTATAGAAGATGTGCAATATATAAATAAAGTACCTGTGATAACTAGCAAATTAAATTTTCGTGCAATTAATATTCAAGAACTCTTAGATATATGTAAGAGGATGAAAAAGAAACCAGACTTCAACAAAGTATCAATAAACATTATCTTAGATAATTGGAATTTAATAGGAAATAAACTACTTTATATAATAAATAAATCTTTAGAAACAGGAATTTTTCCTGAGTCATGGAAAGAGACAATGGTAACACCAATTGAGAAAGTTAAAAAAACTCAGAAAAGTGAAGAATATCGCCCAATAAATACTTTAAAAACGTGTGAAAAAATAATCGAACAAGTTGTTAAAATACAATTGGAAAGTTATATGGAGAGAAATAAGTTATTCTCAAAATATCAATCAGGATTAAGAAAAAGTTTTTCATGTGAAACAGCTGTCAACTACGTAATAAATAGGTGGAAAAAAATAGATAAAAATAATAAAGTAATGGCAATCTTCCTAGATTTTAAAAGGGCTTTCGAAACAATTGACCGAGATATATTGCTACAAAAACTATACATGTATGGAGTGAAAGACAAAGAACTAAGATAGTTTAAAAGTTATTTAACGGAAAGAAGACAAAAAACTAAAGTGAATAATAAAATATCAGGTATATTAAACAATGAATTTGGTGTGCCTGAAGGTTCTATTCTGGGCGCATTATTATTTATAATATATATAAACGATATGCCAAACATATTGAAAAAATGTGAAATAGTATTATACGCAGATGATACGTTGATTTTTACCGAGGCAAAAAATGAAACAATATGTCGAGAAAACATAATGTACGATTTAATGAAAATAAATGAGTGGCTTAAAATGAATAAATTAAAATTGAATGAAAATAAAACAAAATTAATGGAAATCAACATGAATAGTGATTTGGTAATTACAATCAATGATACAGTAATAGAAAAAGTAAATCAAATAAAATATCTAGGTTTTATAATAGACAAGGATTTAAAATTTAAAGAACATATTAACTACATATGCAAAAAGATTGGTAAAAAAAATAGGATTTTTTAAACGCTTAAGAAGTAAAGTCTCAATAATGACTGCAATTAACATATATAACATAATAATAAAACCACATTTCGAATTCGGTTCCACTATTTTATATACATGCTGCACAAATACACAAATATAAAGACTACAAAAATTACAGAATAAAGCAATGAGATCAATTTTAAAATACAATAGATATACGCCAACACAATTTATGCTCAACACACTGAAATGGTTAAATATAAAGCAACGGTTACAATTGAACACACTCAAATTTATTAGAAAAATAAAAATAGGCGAAGCACCACAATACTTGTGTGACCAAATAGAATATGTTGGAGAAGTACAACCCTACTGCCTTAGAAATTCAGAAAACTTTAGACTTCAGAGAGTTTCAACAACCGCAATGCAGCGATCATTATTTTACAAAGGATTGAACCTGTATAATATGCTACCAAACGAAGCAAAAAATGAGGAGAATTTTAATACATTTAATAGAATAATTATAACATTTGTGAGAAATAATTCAACATAGAGCTTTGTTTAGATTTAAACTTTAATATTATGTAACAAGAATTAAGAGAACCTAAAGTATTTTAAATACTACTACTAAATAAATAAATAAATAAATAAAAATAAATAAAAAAGCTCTGTATAGAAAATGTGAAAATAAGCGAAAATGACAAAGAATAATAAAGAAAAACTCACCAAATTTGATTTTGTGACTTAATTTTTTTTTTCTCCAATTGACAGCGAATATCGTTAAAATATGTACCTGAATAGCAAAATCGATAAATTTTCATTATATTTATTATAACGATACGATTATCGTAATAAAAGTTACTGAATCCTGGTACTGGATACAGTCCAATTTATCAAAATATTCAAATTAACGAGTTTCAAACTACCAAGAGTCGAATGTGTGATTTTTTTTTTTTTTTTTTTTTTTTTTTTTTTTAGTCCCTTAAGAATGTTGATACCATTATAGTTTAAGTGTTTAGATTAGAACAGCTGGACAGGATATGTCCGAAATTTTTATTTTATTGATATTTGTTGGATGCATTAGCGAAGATATTAAAAAGATATTAATTTCATAAATACCAAAATGAGAAAAAATAAAACAAGTTGGAAGTTAATTGCCAACCGTCAAAAACTGTAGTACTGGGAAAGCACTTTAATACAAAGCAAAACGGTTTGCCATAGTATAATACAAATGGCATAGGTATAAATTATTAAAAATATGTAAACTATATTATTTAGGGTATATTGTTTATTTTTACAATAATGAGCGGATTAACTACTATTTTAGTTCTCCAGAAAAGTTTAGTTTTTTAGTTAAAATTTATTGAATATATGTATGTATGTATGTACCCCACAAACCAAATGTTTCGACTTTTTCTGAAATCAGACTTGTCGTACCGAAATCATTAATATATTTCGGTAGTTTCGAAGACGTTTCAACCATTTCATACAAAAATTTTTACGATTTCGTTAATATTTCGGTTCCGAAATCGGAAGATTTTGTCGATCAGTCGACAAGAAATCTTTACGAATTACATATATTAATTTATTTACATACATATGTATGTATGTAAAAGGAGTCATTGCTAATGCTACTTTTGAGATTTGGTAAGAATACATTTAAACACGCTTAAAAAGTTTACTAAACAAAATTCTAATATTGGGAAAGCACCGAATTTTTATTTTTCATAAGGTTTGACAAGCCCACAATGGCTAACCATCAACATAGACACTATCTTTGTTATCATTTGGGTACCCGCAAAGCACTTTAAAACAGTAAACGTCTTACATCTTGGCAAAATTTGAAACACTTTATAAAACGCTTTTCCATCGTTTGCCCGATTGTATTTTTCTGCCTGGGTACTTTTTCTAACTAGATAATCGTACATATTAAGTCTAATAAAGGAGCAAAGACGAATTCAACTGTCAATTTTTTATCAATTAAAGTTCTTCTTCAATCTGCATACACTACATTTTGCATCTGCATGACATCAAAATTATATTATTGTCAAATTATAGACACAATCACATTTTAATAAATATTATGTATTTTTAGTTCAATACAGTGCAACATGAAATAAAACAAATTGATACATGCTTTAAAATTGCAAACTTTGTTTGCACCTGTAATTCTTTATACTTTTATATATACACCAGAGAACGACAAAAATCACGTATTTCCTGATTTAATCATACTATAAATTTGTTATTCACTTTTAATCATGCAAAATAAATCAACATTGAGTATAATCATCATCGTAATGGTGAACGCTTCATTTAAGTAAACGTGAGTCCAGTGATCGAACATGTTTTATTCACATCATTCATCATACATTAAACTTTTGTTCACATTTAATAATGCAACAAAACTTAGTGTTGAATAAAATCAGAATCATACTTACGAACGTATCGTTTGGTTAGTTGCAAGTAATTTCATACATGTTTTATTCAAATTTTTATATAATCAGGTTTTCATGTTGAATAAAATCAAAACAGAGGAGTTATGAAAAATATTATTGTTTTAATACAAATCAGTAAGCAAACACTTTAAAAAGAAAAAATGGAAAACGACCAGGATTTTGTGCTAGACCAAATTTCTAAAAGTGCTTATACTTTATCACCGAGACGAAAAGGAAGTGCAATATGGAGCATATTATCACAAATAAATATATATACAGGCAAATCTCGGTATAACGAATCTCGCTTTAACGAAAATCCGATATAACCAACGTCTAAATTTTTTACATCAACTACCTTATATTACGAATATTATCCTAATTTTATACTCGATATAACGAATGATAAAGAAAAGATCGCAAAATAAAACACAAAAACTTGCTAGGAACATATCTCTAACATTTAGTTCTACCTTATATAGTCAATGTTTTGATAAATAGGTACATATGTGGTTTATATAATGAACGGCAAAAAATATTAAACAAAATCGACAGCCGCAATGAAAATGCAAAAAAATGTGATACCGTTACTTTGCATTTGGTAGATTATTTGAAGACAAATTACCCTTATTATTTTTATTGTATTGTATCTTTCGGTATAACGAATGGGCCTGACAATATATCGTTAGTTATACCGGGATTTGCCTGTATATATATATATATATATATATATATATATATATATATATATATATATATATATATATATATATATATATATGTAAATATGTAAGTAGAAGGGCCATAACAAAAATTGCAACTTTACAGGAGAAGGTATAATAGAAACTGTAATATTCACAATGAAACTTTTTTGGTCCAATTGCTTGTAAAGTCGTTATTTTTTACACAATTGCATTAAATTTTTGTGACGAGGTGTATTTGTGTGAAATGTGTTGGAATCACTGAAAAACTTAATTTCGTAAAAAATACGAAATATGGCTTTTCTACTTGATACCATCGGTATATAAATTGCTAAATACATAAGTACATAATATTCCCTTGTTTCTAAAAAATCATCATCACTTGATGCATACGCGCTCATTTTTGCTTTTTTGATTTTATTCATCATACAAATATTTGTTGATAATCAGAACGAACGCTTTTGCCTACTTATTTAATTTTTCATCAAAATAATCATGAATGGGAAAAAGGAGCAAACACCCGATTTGATTGGTATGATGCGGCACATGTTTAAAGTCGTAGAGCCAACAAAAACCTTATGATTGGAATGATTAAAAAGCCGCAACGATTTTGTATGTTGGAAGCAGTTTGATTGTATGAACACAAAGGCATGCTTTTAGGATATTGATTAAGTATGAATATTTTTTCAATCAGATTTTGTCGTTCTCTGATATACACCCAAATAGAACTTATTTTGTTTTCTTTTATTTTAAAAATTTTCATTCTTGTTTTAAAAATTAAAAATATTTTGAAATCAAAAAAGAATATTTTTTGTTTGAAAAAGACAATTAACCTTGATATAAAGTTGAACATACTCAAATTAAAGGATTATGTTTTTGAGTTAAGAATAAAATATTCTTGAAGTTATAATGAAGCATTTTTATTTTAAAACTTATTATTTTTATATTAAAAATGAAGCGTTTGAATTAATAATTGAGAATTATAAAGTTAACAAATAAAGATCTTAAATTAATAATGAAACATTTTTAATTAAGAATGAAGCGTCCTAAATTAATAATGGAGAGTTTTTAAATTAGGAATGAAACGTTTTAAATTAATAATATAGAATTTTCGTTTTAAAATTAAAAATATTAATTTTTTTTTTTTTTTTTTTTTTTTTTTTTTGAATCAAAATGCCCTTATTATGAAAAATTTTCGATCTTCGACTGTAGTCCAAACCGCTAATGGAACGAATTTTCATTTGGGTTATGACGATTTTTTTTTGTGATCCAGGATCATAGAGGGTAATGGACATTAATATACATTTGTTCATAATAATAAATTAATTCTCTTTTTTTAACACGACACAATTATAAAATGTTACTTGCTGAAAATTATAATATCCTTTATTTTAAAAACTTCACATTTATTTTTCATTATGACTTGAAAAATTACAATTTTTATTTTAATAAGAAAACATTGGTTTTGAAATTTTTAAAATGAAAGCGCTTATTTTTGTTTTCAAATTGCTTCGTTATAAAAATAAGAATGTTATATATCCATATTATACAAGAAACATTCTTCTTTTAAAAATAATTTTTAAAAATGCTGCATTTTTAAAACGAAAACGCACATTTTTGTTTTAAAACTGCTTCGTTATAAAAATAAGAATGTTATATATTAATGTTATAGGAAACATTCTTCTTTTAAAAATTGTTTTTAAAATGCTACATTTTTAAAACGAAAACGCAAAATTCTTGTTTTAAGAATGCTTTTTTGGTTCAGTGTACATATATGTATATGTACTTTTATAGCCAATAGTTAAAAAAAGGTTTACCATTACTGCTTAGCATGAATATAATGGGTTATACAAACATACATACATATATCTGGGAGACAAATAGAAAATGATTTGTTAATCGTCATTGAATATTAAATTCACTTTATTTTTTATAATAAAAGAAACCATCGGCAATGACATGAACCGACCGACTACAGCTACCTATTGGATTGTTTTTGACCCACATACATATGTATATACATATGCATATACATATGTACATGCGACTTTTCTTAAAAAAAAAAAAAAGAAGATATATATCAACTAATCTCTACTTACTGTGTTTTTAATGATTTCAACATTTTAAATAAAATAAAACTTTTTATATTTTTCCTAGTTTTCAGTCTTCCTCTTTGCAGAAATATGCAAGATGAAAATATAAATCATCATTGCTTCGGCTCGTCGTATATATATGTACACAATAAACCACACATCTACCCAATTTATAACGAATGGTTAAGAAAATGAAACGTAATAATTTTCTTTTTGTTACTTCACCACCACACGAAAAAGGTAATTTTAAGTTTTGTTTAAAAAATAAATAATGCCACTTTAGTAAATGAACTTTAAAATTTAATTTTAAAGTTCTTTTAATTTGATGATCATAACATGTTTAATTTTGTTTTATGACACACGACAAACAGTTCTTGATTATTAAAGTTTCTTTTGTATAAATTTAGTTTTGCAGTGATTGATTGACTATTCCACAATATTTTTCATTTGCTTTTACACAGAGTGATAACTTTCAAAACTTTTTTTATCCGCAAAGCACCCAAGATTAAAATTTTTACACCAGATATAATGAAGAAAATATGTATAAGGTTGCAATAGATATATTTATGTATGTATATACACATCCACAGCTCGATATAAATATATACGTAGGTGTGTGCGAGAGCCTCCGAGGAGCTCCACATTTATATGTACATATGTATGTAAGTATGTAGATAACAATTGCAAGTCGTTTAACAGTGTATGTGCTAAGAAAAACCTTGGTGATGTATTTTTTCTCAAAGTTTTTCTATCAGTAATAAATATTTTTATATGAATTACCACTTCACTTACATTAAATCTTAATAGATAAGCAAATTTTCATAAAAAATTTATATTTATATTAATTTTATACTATGACTTTTCGCACGCACACTGAGAAACTCTTCACTTCACATTAAAACATCCGCCATATTTGATTTTCATGTATTCGTGAAGTGTTGCTTTTCAATATTGCCACAGAATAATAAAACAGTCGGCGCAACACAGACAATCAGAAAAATTAATTAGTTTTACCATACTTAAATAGACAGTGTTGTATATGAAATATCCACAACATATCACTGACATATATTACATTATTAAAATAATATTGTAATGAATTTTTATATTATATTAATATGATTAAATTAAAAGTATGATATAATATGACATATTATATTGAAAAACAAACTTATCACAGATTGTCAAATGAAAATGCTATAATAAATATTTATAAATTTTAATTTATAAGTCGAATTGAAAAAGTGTCTATGTATAACTGTCTAATCCAGCAATATCAGGAGCAAACATTTTGACAGCTTTATTTTTGACAATGGAATTGAATATACATATGTCTTTATTCCTTGGAAAACAAAAGTACGTACATACTTATATATGTATATTGTTGAATAATTAATAACCCTGAAGGAAGCGTGGGGTTATGTGTCCAGAAGTCACCACTTTCGTCGACTATTTTGATGACATTGTCAATGGAGCGTCTACATATTAATATTGTGTTTGATGCATAGAAAACATTTTGTCAAATACATACAAGTATGCATCTTCTTAATATTTTAAGGAGGAAGTACATAACTCGCGTTCAATGCGCTAATGCGATACACGCGGCTGTCAAAAAAGTTAAAATGGTGTGTTTTCATAAGGTAAGTTACACAGTGAAGTTTGCAACGCGCGAACCTCGCAAAAAGTTGAAAATTCTTAAACTTTCACGCGTTGTATACAAAATAACAGCTAGTGTTGCCAGATTCATAAGCTAACATACACAAATATGATTAGAAATTAATTTTTTTATTAAACAATGGATAAAAAATGCATTAAATATTTAAAGATATATAAAACGTAAATGCAAGACGAAAAACTAGCCGGCATAGGCTTTAAATTTTACAACTAAAAAAAACCTCAAAAGCGTGTTGTGTAACTTTCCATTTGTATAGCGTTAAACGTTTAAAAAGCCAGAAAAGCGTTGCCGCGTAACGCGTGGTATGTACTTCCACCTTTACTGGTTTCTTGACGTCAAGAAAATTTCAAGTTTTTATAAAAATTTTCAAATGCAACAATTGTAGAAATGAGCCTCTATAATATTTTGTGGGATCAGTTAAAAATTTGCTGTTGGTGCAGATTCATATGTAAGTGTTTAATATTACGATTTCGAAGAAGCATTGAATTTTTCATTTACATATATTTAATAGATATGGCAAACCAAATCCCTACTTGCTGAATAAACGACTGAATTAAATAGTTCTTTTTTAATGTTTCGTATGCATTAATTCCCTTTTTTAAGAAAACACTAAATGTGAATAAAAAATGCAGTTGCATTATCATTAGAATTATTAAAATGTACTAGTCTCTATCTGTTTCCAATGTCTCGATGTGGTTCCAAGAGATTCGATCGAAACGGTTTCTGATGATACCATGGGCTGCAAAAGTCAATACGAAATTTTCAACTTCATTGATAAAATTGGTATTTTTGCATCTATAAATCTAAAATATTGTGTGCATATAGATTTTCATTCATTGATCGTAATCAATAAACAAATTTATTTTAAGGTTTTTGCTTGTGTAGTAAGCATACAAGCAAGGTGAATTCAGTATAAGGTGACCTTATCTACCCGGTTGATTATCAGCTGTTGGTGCCAAATTGAGCAATTTGACCAAAATGTCAAAATTTGCTTAGAAATCTTCTGCCAGATTGGTTTTGTAGCATAGCAAACAAGGCGAATTCAGTGTCAGGTGACCTTATCAGACCGGCTGACTATCAGCTGTTGATGTAAAATTGAGCAATTTGAACCAAAATGTCAAAATTTGCTCAGAAATCTTTTGACAGATTGGTTTTTTAGCATAGCAAACTACATGTTGTTTTTTGTGTTGTAAAATTGTTGTACTGATAAGGTCACCTGATACTGAATTCGCCTTGATAGCAAACTATATGTTGTTTTTTGTGTTGTAAAATTGTTGTAAGGTCACCTTGCATACAAACGGCAATGATAAACTCACCACTTTATATACATTCAAGATAATTATAAAAATTTAAGGTTTGATTTCTTCCCATTGAAATGTCATCTATTTGACGTCTAATTTTTCTTTGTGTACTATTTGAAGAGACCAGGGCTGCCATTTTCGTAGTGCCGATTTTTCATTAACAAATGCCGCTTTTGATCAAACCAACTGAAAATCCGTCAGTCCGGATGCTAATCATGTTTTGGACACTTTCATCATGTCTATCTCTCATCATAATAGTATTATCATATTATATATATCGTAAAAAAAATTATTTGTTGTGTGAGAAAATAGATTATATCTATCTTCTTGAGGGAAGTCGTCGTCAACGAAGAGAGGACCTCCGATACGGGTAGAAAGGACCTCCGACGATACGGAGTTTATTGAAATTTATAAATCTTTACAGTCCCTATGGAAAGTTGAACCAAAAGACTACAGCAACAAAGTGTTTAAAAAGCAGGGACTATGGAAATCGGACGTTTGATACATTTGATTTAAGTGCGTTTTTCGATAACAGTATGACTGTCAAACCTTCATTCATACATTCTTCATAGTATTTTTTCTTCTCGGCTGCTTAGATTATTTTCATTTCGATTAATTAACATTTTAGTTTTTGTTAAAAATTATTTATTATATCACGTTAAAAAAATAAACGCAACTATTTTCAACTAGTAAAATCAATAGAAATTGTAGTGTTTCAAGTGAAATGTAAACAATAAAATATGTTTTGAAAACAGTTTCTAATTTTGGTAGTAATTAATTACTCTTGATGATGGTATAATATAATGGATGGGTATAATGAATGGGATGCTTTAGCCAACTATGATTGAAGTTTTGTAATTCTTAACAATGTATTGAGATTTTGTAATCGTTTGGAAATTGTGGTTGAAGTCTAAATGTTTTAAATTTCTATTAATTTTGATACACGTTAATAATTATGTACTATCATTTTATAAAATATGTGAAATTGCATATGATTGTTATTTTTGTGTAATTAATAAAAATTAATTAAAAACTCATGCCGATTTTCTCGACGATTTTCGAAATTAATATGTCGAAAGCGTTTTTTTTCAGCAGAATCTTCTGGCAGCCCTGGAAGAAACTAATACATAAATTTTTTAAAGAAAAACAAATTAAAAAATATCCAAAAAATGGAGGGGATGTGTTTTTTGAAAATATATCAATACAATATTTAAATAAGCCGTGAATTTAAAATAAGAATAAATTAAATAGTAGTTTTTAATGAGTAAGTATATCGGAAACTCTTGTCTACATAACTATATATATATATATAAATATATAAGTACGTATCCATAAATATATGTACAGGTGCGGTCAAAACAATAGCTATCAATGGTGAAAGTTACTAATTTTAAATATCAATGAACACAATATTAATTTTAGAATACAGTGATGAAAGAATTATTAAAGCATATAATTTTATTGGATATAGTTGTGCAGTATGACCGTAGTAATGTACATATGTAGGTATGCACATACGTATAAAAAGAAGTTCTTTGTGTTTTTGGAAAAAATCAATATAATACAACGAAGACTGCACTGCGAACTTGTACATACAAACTAACATATAAGCTTATGTACATCATACATACATAAATACTGATACAGGGACTAAACTTCATGTAAAACTTACGTCCGCACGATTGAAAATACATACATATGTATGTACATTGTATTAATGTTTAATCGTGCATATTCATTCCTATACAGTGCATGTTAATATATATACCTACTTGAACCGTGCAGCATATTTGGTACGTTGAATATAACTTTTTTATACTATTGTATAATAGATATGTACATATATTTATTTGTCTACATACATATGCATGTGTATATTTAGTCATGTCGTTCGTCTTTTTTTTTTTGCTTTTGCTTATTCTTCAATATCATCTTGCAACATTTGACGTTTTACGCCCAAAATTTTCATTTCATATTATACACAGGCAATGAACTATGGCTCCAAATGCCATTATAGATGCATTTTGCAATGAACTACGATTTATTAAAAAGTAATTTCCTTAATTAAATATTTCTTATCAGATATAAAACTTAATTGTATAATGAAAATAGTATACTACATATAAAAGTAATGATACCTTTGCTTTAATTTTCGTCTTAAAATTACATACCTACATACATAATGTACGTTCTTATTTAAATTTCAGAAGACGGGTGAAATTCTAGAGCAACCAACATTTGTGACAAAGGAAATTAATTATAGTTGGAAAATTTCAATTGATATACAATTCAGTATCATACAGATATAATGGAGTCGGCGGTGTGTATTCCTGATGAAGGTGATTTTGATGGCCAAAACCCAACTATGCAGGAATATGGACAGTACACTACCGTTTATCCCAATGCTCCGTTATATGCAACAAAAGGATCTGCCAGTATTACCGTTGGTCGCATGGGTTCCCAGTGTACTTATCGAACGGATCATCCTTCTGCGAAGATACTCGGTTCACAGAGCAATTTAACAAACTCTGTACAGGAACTTAATGCGACAGTAGGCATCCCAACAGAGCAAAGTGGAATGATTGCTTCAAATCTCCGTTATATGCAACCATCACAGTACGAAGAAATGTCAGAATATGGTATTAATCCGGTCATTCCTTTTCCATCAGAATCGCAGTACGGAGAAGATGCTCCTGTAGCGTATGGATATGTCTCGGAAGCCAATTATGTTATGCCTTCGGTAAGTGCCAAACAAAATGCTTACGTCTCGCGACCATCCATGTTCGACGATAACCGAAATGGGGCTGAAGTTGCGAGTGCATTAGGAATGACACAACAGAGCTTCGAAGATGCGCATGATTTCCAGAATAAAATGTCACAACTTACAATTAGCTCTTTTGGTGTTGTATCGCAACACATGCGCAATGGTGGAAAAGATGAAATAGTAGAAGGCTCTTGCAGCGACATTTGCTCTACTATGCGGTGGAGGGATCCTAATTTATCGGAAGTCATCAGTTTCTTAAATAATCCAAATAATGCAATTAAAGCAAACGCTGCTGCATATTTGCAACATTTGTGTTACATGGATGATCCCATCAAACAACGAACTCGTATTTTGGGTGGTATACCACCACTTATAAGACTTTTGTCGTACGAAGCACCCGAGATTTACAAGTAAGTACATATGTAGTTTTATATAGTTGTAGTGTATGTGCCATTAAGAAATATATTTGAATATTGGACAGAAATGCTTGCGGGGCTCTACGTAACTTATCTTATGGACGTCAAAATGATGAAAACAAACGTGAAATAAAAAATGCTGGTGGCTTAGCGGCATTAGTAAATTTGTTGTGTCGTACGCAAGAGTCAGAGGTTAGGGAGTTGGTAACTGGTGTTCTATGGAATATGTCTTCTTGTGAGGACATTAAACGATTCATAATTGACGAGTGCCTAGCAGCTGTTGTCAGTAATATAATTCATCCACATTCCGGTTGGGATCCAGTATGTCCCGGCGAAACTTGTTTTTCTACAGTATTTCGTAACGCGTCTGGCGTTTTGCGTAATGTCAGCTCCGCTGGTGAATATGCTAGAACTCAATTGCGAAATTGTGAACACTTAGTTGAATGTCTTCTGTATGTGGTACGACAAGCAATTGAGAAAAACAATATTAGTAATAAGACCGTTGAAAATTGTGTATGCATTTTGCGCAATCTATCGTATCGCTGTCAGGAGGTAGAGGATCCCAATTATGATAAGCAGCCAATTTCGATTCCCACTAGGGCTTTATCATCTACAAAAGGTGCAAGCAAAGATTTAGACATAATTTTTAGAAATTGCGTTGACTTAAATTTTATTTCAGGTGAAAATCTTGGTTGCTTTGGCACAAGCAAAAAGAAAAAGGCTCAAGCCCAAATAGAGCATTCGATCGAAAGCGGTGGAGGGCAGTCGGGGTCAATAAAAAATTCATCAGATTCTGCAAATCGAGGACCCTTGAAGGGTTATGAACATTTGTGGCAGCCCGATGTAGTGCAATATTATCTGGCTCTGCTGCAGAGTTGTTCCAATCCAGAGACTTTAGAAGCCGCAGCAGGTGCAATACAAAATCTTTCGGCATGCTATTGGCAGCCAAGCATTGATATAAGAGCAGCAGTTCGAAAAGAAAAAGGCCTCCCAATTTTAGTTGAACTTTTGCGTATGGAAGTTGATCGAGTGGTGTGCGCAGTAGCTACGGCCTTACGGAATTTAGCTATTGACCAGAGAAACAAGGAGTTGATTGGAAAATATGCAATGCGTGACCTAGTACAAAAGCTACCCTCTGGAAATCCACAGCACGATCAAAATACCTCCGATGACACAATTACAGCAGTGTTGGCAACTATTAACGAAGTCATAAAGAAAAATGCAGAATTTTCTAGATCTCTTTTGGACGCTGGTGGTGTTGAACGTCTCATGAATATTACAAATCATCGTCAAAAATACACATCTTGTGTTAATAAATTTGCTAGTCAAGTCTTGTTTACAATGTGGCAGCATCATGAGTTACGAGACGTATACAAGAAGCACGGTTGGAAAGAACAAGATTTCTTAACAAAGTTTATAGATTCGCACAGCGCATCCGCTCATTCACCCAATAACTCGAACAGCACACTTAACAGACCCATGGCGTCACAGGGACGTACACGTTACGAAGATCGAACCATACAAAGAGGCGCTAATAGTTCCAATCGAAGCAAAGACCAGGAACAACAATCACAACAACAGCAACAAAGGCCTTGCCAAGATCAACAAATGCTCCGACAAATGGTATCTTAATCAAACTTACAAAAGATTTCTGATCAATGCAAGCTCTATCACTAAAATAAATATAACCGTAAGACTCCTCATTTCTGAAATGATTTTTCTCTCTTTATTTTCATTTTGTAGGTAGACGAATTCTCGTTGAATGGTGTGGTCGAAGACACTTATCAGCGGCCTTCTGCATACACTTCCGCGGTACCTTTGTATATACCCAACAGCGAAAGTACCCGAAATCCGCCTAATTAAAATACATAAATACCTTAGCCCATCACATGTAATTGTATATACATATATATATATATATATATATATATATATATATATATATATATATATATATATTATATTATATTATATAGAAGGAAAACCAGAAAAACAAAATTTTACTTTTAAAGTGCGCACATATGGGGCATCATCACACCATCATCATTTTGATTACATAAAAAAATGAGATAATCGCTTTCGAAGTTATGATAACATTTCACCAATTTAAAGCATTGTCAAATTTTAATTGAACACAAAATACTATACAATACAAATTTATATTGCATAACACAGTTAAATTGCAATAAATAAAAATTAATAAAGTTCAGGCACTTACAGAGCAAGCCGAATCCAAAAGATAAAAATAAATAAAAGAAAAACTACCATTGCATTTAATAAAACACCCATAAATTCTAAAAAAAACCCCGTTTTTATTTCGATATTTATATTACATTATATACATACATATATATATATATATATATATATATATATATATATATATATATATATATATATATATATATATATATATATTTATGGATATAAATAAGTTCATCGTTTCATCCATAAATCACTCGACTTGTTCATTTTGCTTCATAATAATGTGGGGCTAATTCAGACAACCATTCTTCCTTGACAACTGTCACGTTCCTCATATACGTTTTGTTCTTTTCATAAAGTTCGCAATAAGTAATATATTTTGGCTGTGGCTGAGAATAAATCGCAGAATCACGATCTATATATAGATCAGATTTACAACGCAAGTCCCTGTAAACGCCGGCAGGATGCAAGTAGGCTATCTTCATGAAATAACTCGAAACGATACATTTTAAAATTTGTTCTTCATTACCATGACACGATACCAAAGGAATATTGTACTTGTTAACTAACCGATTTGCGAAACTGGTGCGTGCACTATGCACCCACATTAAATTGCGATGGTTTAAGTAATACTTGCTGCAAAACTCTTTACTTTTATTGTTGCCAACAAAGGCGGTATATATGTTTAACAACGTTATCAAATCGCTTTCAGCCACCTCAAACGCTCGCTTCGCCACTTGTTTATGACAATCAGCCATATGATTATTGGTAACAATAAAGACAGGTTCCGCCTGCAACATGATAGCTATTGTTAAAATCTCCTCGGAGCATTGGAACTCTTTTGAATTGAACAGCGCCTTGCTCAGCTGTGGACAGAAAGGTAGATCAGACATAAAAAAGCCAACGGGATTTGTAAGTTGTCCTTGATCGTCTAAAGCACCTGTAAACAATTTTGGATTTTTTTTTTTATTCAGGGACGTGATGGGAAACGATCGTTTTGAAAAGGTGTGATACATTCCGATATATTTTTATAATAATTTTTAGGCCAATATCCTGCGAATTAATTAAAAAGAATACAGGCAACCCTCCTATAACGCGTTTTTGCTCTACCGCGGTTTTGTTGATCAAGTACGATCAAAACGTTCGAGAGAAATAATAATAAGTTATAAGGAGGAGTAGAAAGTTATGGCTCTAAATATTTTGCTTTTAATTTATTGTATCTTTCTTGAATATGTTACGCAGAAATGATTTTTTTTTCGCTTTCTTTATTTTTTTTTCATATCTCCTACAACGCGATTTCTTACAACGTGGCATTTCTTAGGAACCTAACTCCCGCGTTGTGGGAGGGTTACCTGCACTTTGAAATAAAAAGTTTTCAACTATCCATTTGGGTTCCGTATATGGCTACGGAGACTGCTTGTTTTTCAAAATGAATCAAGCCAATCAAGGCAATTTCATATAAGGTATACTCAGCTTAATTCGCTTCGAGAAATTTATACTTGAAATGTCAGAAAAATGTACTGAAAAATGTGTTTTGACATCCAACATATATTCAAATTACAAGCAGCGAAAATAGTCACCTGAGCCCTCGCGGCCACCTAGTATGAATTCGCCTTGCAAGCCAATTATGAATTTTCCCAGAAATTTTTTTTCTATTTTCCTCTATTTTTTTCTTATTCCCCGGCTATTCTCTTATTTGAAATATTTCTATGGAAAATTTGTCAAATAAACATGCAAAAACCAAGGCGGAATCATACTAGATGGCCGCAAGGGCTCAGGTGACTATTTTCGCCGCTTGTAATTTGAATATACGTTGGATGTCAAAACACATTTTTCAGTACATTTTTCTGACATTTCAAGTAAACATTTCCCAAAGCGAATTGAGCTGAGTATACCTTATATGAATTTGCCTTGCAATAAACCTAAAATATTTTTTATCAATATGACAGTTATACTATTGTTTTCCATTTTTTTATTAGAGTTTTAAATTGTTGCACTAGTTTTTTTCAAAATGTTTGGGGAGAAAACTCCTAAAAAATTCTTCCTTTTTCCCATCTATTTTTCCCCAGCGAAATTGTAATTCATAATAGGGGAAATGGAAAAGGGGAAAAAAATTACCGAGGAATTGTTATTCAAAACCCGATCTATGTATATGTTTTATCAAACTTAAGGTCTTTTAATTTTACTTCTTTCGATATTTCACTAGCCTTTAGTTTTCTACGTCAGACAATTTTATAATTTGTAATTTCCTGTCAAAGCTAACCAAAGGCCAGTGAAATATCGAAAAGAGCATAATTAAAAAATACCTTAAGTTAATAGAATATGTATATAACTAAAATATTTGTGTATTTATTTATTATTATTATTTCAATCAAAAATTATTGAAAAAAACTATTAAAAACAAATTTTGAAATGATTCACAAACACATCACACCTTTTATCGTTATCGAATCGGTTTTGTGTCTAAATAGTTTTTTATCACATGAAAGTATGATTTACGTTAGTCAACATAGTTTCGAGCTAAAACCATTCCAGGTTAAAATAAAAAACCATGAAAATATTTTCAACGCAATACATAGATAAAAACACAAAGCAGATTTTTAAATTTTTCTCGATACGTTCAAAAACTATTTGTACTTTTTGTAATGTTCTCCATGCTATGATTTTCAAATAAATTTAAAATTATCTAATACGCAATGATAAGCAAAAAAAAATGTTTTTGATTTTTTGTCAGTTACCTAAATTTCGATTTAAACTAACGGTATGCAATTTCAAAAACCATATTTTTTAATTCTGAACTGAAACTTACAAGGCCCTATTCATAAAAAATAATTTTGTTTTAAAACATTTGTTTACCAAACGAATTTTGTTTTGATAACAAAAATTATTTTTTATGAATACGGGGGTTATATTCTATTGCATCAAATTACCTAAAGCGTACAAACTTTCCAAGGCCGATAGAACATTTTTCGCAGGCGGAGGTGACGGAAAATCAAATCGTAAAATGTTATCCACAGCCAATGTTTTTAAATACAGAATGACGGAACACAAATCTGTCCTACGCATGCTTGCGACTGATCTTTCCGGTAAGTTATTAAAGTAATCTTTGGTGTACAGACGATAAACTTCAGCTTTCTGATGTTTGTTTTGCCAGTTTGAACGTAGTTCCGCCACAAATTTACTTACTGGCACAGATATTTTATCAGTTTTGTTGCTTTTCGCCTGGAACCATTCCACCTGCATAAAACCACAATCGATCACTGAAAAAAATTTGTAGAATTTAAATCTTTAAGTATACTCGTATATACATACATATGTACATACATACATACATATATGTATGTACATATCGCTACCTAACTCATTTTTTTTTAATCGAGTTTTTGGTATGTACATATATTTCGATAGAAGACCTCTAATGTATCGAAAAGAGTGCAAAAATCTCAATTTCAAAAAAAAAAAATAATAATAATAATGAGTTAGGTCCTTTCTGTATTACATGTAACACTATATGAGAAGTTTTAGAAAAGTTTGGTAGGTATTAAAATTGATTTAAAAGTTTTAACATTTCAATTTAACGCTCAAGACTCGGCCAGAATGCCGAAATAAAATCAACAGATATCTTATATAACTATTTGGAAAACATATATTTCTTCATGAATTTTTGGTTTAAAATTAAAAAAAATTTGCTCATTCTGGCAGAACCTTAACTTAATATTGGAGAAAATTTTAAAATAATTACAACTTATTATATACATATGCACACATGTATTTACCATAATTTATTCGATTTTGGGCAACTGAATCCTGATGCAAATCCTGTGTAAATATTACATTACGCTTTCCATGCATTTTTGGAAAAAAGATGGCGTCTTTTTCATTTTGATGTGAGAATTTAAAGTAATTGATATTTTTAATGTGATCCATATTGATGTAGTTTTTCAATAACTCTATGGCTTGATTGATTTCATCCTCATTAGGTAAATACAAAAGGATATCTCCACCAAATGGGCGTTTCTGGTGGATGTTTCTGACAGTTTCAATAGATTTACTTATATAGTCCGCACACGGCAATTTCAGATAATATACGGACTGTTTTATATCCACATCATCTATTGACAAAACTGCGCATGTAAGTTGACGATTCTTGTGGTTCTGCGTGTTGAAGTATTCAGCAAAGAAATTTGCTTCTTTCATATTAGAGACGAGTACAATTTTTAACGTGGTTCGTTTTCGCAGGATCTTTTTTAGCAACGCCAAAACGGTATCGGTTAAAACATATCGCTTGTGCACATTATTCACTATTATAACGCCGTAATTCGACAGCAAGGGATCCAAAAACAATTCTTTTAACAACTGATCATTCGAAATATACTGCACGTTGAGAAATAAATTTTCTTAGTTTTATTTTTTTAATTTTCAAAGTAATTTAAAACTTACATCAACTTTATAAAATTCCGATGTTGCAAGATGTACGGGAAATTTCTCAGAATATGTAAGAAGTGCTCCGTCAATTTTTTGTTCTATTACTGCTATCTTACCCTTTTGACTCCAACCCAACTCCTCTAAATACTGAAAAGATTTAAATACATATGTATGTATGTATTTATTTACAGGCAGTGCAATTAAAAACATTCCCGACCAGAAAAGACATCATCGAATTGTTTTATTTATTTGCATTATATGCAAATTTTTAGTATGTACATAAATTAGAAGTTTCAATAGTTTTTTTTTTCTGAAAGCACTCCAGCTCATTTGTATACATATCTACATAAACATACTCGGTAACAATACTTTGTCTCTCTGCATTAGTGGATACACTTGATATTAATACGTACACATTAAAATTGCTTTTTATTATACAAACTATTACAATAATTTATACACAATACACACATCATATTTTAAAACTTTTTTTTTTAAATAATACGAAAGGAAAAAAAGAAATAATACATACGTACGTACATACAATATAAGAGTTATTTTGTTACAATAATATTAATATAAAATAAGAGTTTGTTTCTATGTTATTCATCAAAATGATGTTGCATTATCCCTGCCACCAGCACTAGTGTTAAATATAAAGTTATGCGCTTCTAACAAATGCATTTCTGTAGCGCAAATGCAAACAAGTAAGATTACATAGCCACTGTATTGAATGGCTTTAAGGAATTCCCACAATTTATCGCAGAATATGCTGAGCAGGAGGCAATGTAAAAGCGAGTGAACATTTACGATTCGCCACAACCAAGCCACACAGAAGAACCACGTTGACTTAAACACGATTTGTTGACGAGAGATTTGCAATGGTGTAACATCGTTTCTCTCAAGCATATCTTGATAGACAGCGATATAGCGGTTCCATGCTGTGGAGCTAAGTAGTAATTGACCCGTAAAACTGACAACCTTTTTTGCAACCTTGCGAGTGGTGGGCTTTAGTTTAGTCTTAGTTGATGTATCCGGGACACGAGTATCAACCATAGGTAACTGAAGATAGCCTCGTCTAGGTGGATTATTTTTTAGATAAAAAAATATCCCCAGTATAAGGGCAATACAGCCCAATCCATCACAAATGCCATCCACGTAGTAACCCGTTGTTCCCACTTCAGATCGTTCACCACGAATATTCTTTTTTACGCGTGCTACATGACCGTCCAGGTCATCTAGAAATGTACGAAACTGAAACATTATTACTCCTAGTCGCCTGTATCCCAAGCTATCCGACGAAACTAGTTTACCGGCAACGCAAGCCACTCCCACATGGAAAAAAGATATCATATTTGCGGTAATGAAAGTTGATCGGGAAAATCCAATAACATTATCAAAAATTGTGGCCAAGGGCGCAAATATATAGTGATTAGTATGATCCAAAAGCAATGCTTTTACCGTAACATGGCACAAAGGATTTAATTCACATTTTATCCATGTTTCCGACTCGTATGATATTTCAATACGCTGAGGTATATCTGTGGCGGTGTTGGTGTTGGTGGTGGTACTGGTTGTATTGAAGTGATAATTTCTTTCTAGAGGGTAATTTTGTATGCGCAGGTACAGCTGGACATCCATATATATGTAGAAAAAGATCAAAGCTACCAGAAGTCCCAGCAAAAGTTTACTGACTTGACTACTCGGCCCCACCATATTTTATTTATTGTTGTTTTGGAAGTTGTAATATGGATAACAAATGATTTAGTTTGATCGATTTGACTTTATTAATACTACTTGTACTACATATGTGGCAACAAAATTGTTTATGTTGTTATCTGAAACAAAAATAAATAAAGAAAAAGCCGTGATGTATTTGTATATACAAGTGTACCTTCACATGTATGTATGTATGTACATTTTATTTCTTTATTTCCTCCTGCCTACAAGCTAAATATAACTTTTATCACTAACCAATTTATTATCTCTGTAAAAATCTTAATCCGGCCGAATTCGATCATCTCTTTAGCAAGTTTCAAGTTAGTTTAATCATATGTAATTACCTGAGGCAAACCAAGAATCCCTATACCAAACTCTGTGGCTAATATTGTTATTTGATATTTTTCAATGCAAAAAACAATATTATTTTTTGTTCTGTTTTTAACTGTGACATCTGAAGCGATAGTAGACCTTATGTTCTGATAGCCGGCTAATAACTCTTCTGTGTCATCTGCAATAAAATTTTTTTTTAATTTTTTACTAAAATAGAAATTCTAAGGACATCAGCATATACATACATATGTATGTATGTACATATGTATGCACATACTATGTACATTTAACCTTTCTAAATAAGAAAAACTTCTACTGTTTCTGCATTATTTATTTATAACATATTATACAAAGTAAATTTAGTAGAATATGGTTGCACAAGTGTGACGGAGTAACTAGACCATATGCCCAAGATGTTATTAACAGAATTTTAAAAACTTCTTGTGACTGACTATACACGACCTATGCCTTCACATAGGAAGAAACTTTCTGTGTTCCTGCATTAATTTTTTGCTTTTTATTGTATTGTATTGTATTGTATTTATTATTTTCCAAAACATTACAAAAAATTATTTAATTCTAAAAATTAAATTTAAAAATCTATTCAAAAATTTCTTTACATGCTAAAACATTTACCAAAGACTATCAAATTATGAAAAAAGTATATTATATGTATATACACAGCCATTGTTGTAGGAATTTAAATTTTTATATAATTCCCCAAAAAAGGAAAAAAAAAAGGTTGCTTTTTATTAAATTACTACTTGTATTAATTCCTTTCGAGTTTAAGTCATATTTTTTTTAAGAATATATTTTCTAAGATCAAGAGTGTCAGTCAAATATTCGTTCCAAATGCAAAATTTCTACAGCTTATGTTTGTATGTACATATACTTATATGAATGTAAGTATATACTTGCCATATGGATGTCGCAGTATGGACATAAATATATATGTATGTACATATATACATTTTTATTGAGTAAAATACACATAAAATATGTACCTGGCTTCAAAAAATTAACATTGTCACCATCTAATGTATTCATCACTGTTGTTGTTTTAAGAACATTGAATTTTTTCCGCTTTTATTTCAAATTACCAAAGGTTTTAAAATATATTGTTGCACATCAAATTAAAAGATTATTGAAAAAATAAAAGATAACACTTTAACTTGTCAATGCAAATTTGTAGATGGTATGTACATATATACATAAATACAAACATATGTGAATATGTGTGTATAACAGGGTTGCATATCGAATATATCTAAAGGAGCTAGTTTACACTATGGCTTTTGTAGCACATTCATATATCTATTTTCCTCGAATGTTTCGTAGTTGTTAGCAAAGCGAAATCAGTATCAGGTGACTGTTGTAGTATGCCTTTTGTTATAAATAATAAGTATTATTTAAGTTAGTTACCTTAGTTTATATAATCAATTTTGTAATATGATTTAGATTAATAAATAATTACTGAATCAACTAACATGGTGTCAAGTGTCGGGTTTTCGAAAAAATATTTTATATAAAAAATTTTTTTTTTTTTGAGAAATATATATGTAATACATATACATACATACATATAAATGAAATGTATGTATGGAGTCAACCCCAAAATAAATATTAAAGCAATATTATAAAGAAAAATAAAATTTTGTGAAAATAAATTGTGTGCTACAAATTAAAAGAGAAGAATGGCAGAAAATCAAGATGAAAATTTTTCTCTGTCTCCAAAAATGTCGTATTTTAATACAAGAGCTGCTAATGTCGCCGCAGAATGGAAGAATTGGAGCAGACAATTTACAATTTATTTGTTAGCTTAAAATTTGGACACACAGTCTGAAAAAAGGAAAGTTGCGTTATTATTGCAAATATTTAACTCGTTCAATGTAGAAATTGACAAACTTAAGTATGATGAACTTTTGAAGAAATTTGAGTCTCATTTTATACCTCAAGTTAATATTGCCATGGAAAGGCATAAATTTTTTATACGTCGTCAAGGGATTGAAAAGACAATTTGTCAGTATGCAGCATCTTTAGAAAACCTCAGCAATTCATGTGATTTTGGTACATTGCGTGAGAGTTTAATAAAGGATATTTTTACCTGTGGTCTGTCGGAAAACTATAAAAATATAAAAGAACGTTTGCTTAGTGACGGAACTATCAACTGGTGAAAAGCCTTGGAAATAGCGAAGAGTATAGAAATGGCGAAAGAGAACTTAGCCAGTATACATAACAACAACGAGCCTGTTATCGCAGCATTACAATACAACAAAAAACAAAGATACCACCAAACAAAACATCAGACAAGTAATAAGCAACAAGTTACTAAACAAAGTGGTGTATGCAAAAAATGTGGTCAGTGGCATAGAAGTAAATGTCCTGCTGAAGGTGCATTGTGTAACGCATGTGGAAAGCCAAATCACTATGCAAGAATGTGCTTTTTAACAAAAACTGAAAAAGACAAAAAGACTACCAAGAAATACGTAAAAAATGTGTCTAAACATGAGTTTCCGGAAGAAGAAAAAGAAGAAGAGGAAGAGAGCCTTTTCATTGGTACAGCGAATGCTGATAGAAAAAATACTTCCATGTAGCTGTGAAAGTGAATGACCATAATATCATCTGTCAATTTGACACTGGTGCCCAAACTAATTTGATGTCGCTGCATACTTTTAATTCATTGGGAATCAATAAGGTAGATAAAAATGTAGATACTAATATAGTTACATTTAGTGGTGAAAAATTGCCAGTGTTTGGAAAAATTTTTATTAATTTATTTTACGAAAATTTTTCTTATACAACTCTATTTTATATATTAAACATGAAATGTAACAACGTTATTGGCTTAGATTTAGCATCAAAAATGAAATTGATCAAATCCGTCAACGCTATTAGTTGTGCCAAAATTTTAGATAATTTTCCGGAAATGTTTCAAGGGCTGGGAAAACTTAAGGATAAATGTCACCTTAAAGTAAAAGAAAAATGTCAATCGGTAATAGATCCGTCGCGTCGTGTTCCTTTTAGTTTACACCAACCTTTGAAAACTGAGTTAAAAAGAATGGTGAAAATGCAAGTTATAGCAGAAATTAAAGATCCTACAGATTGGGTTAATTCTATAGTTATGGTAACTAAAAGTAATGGTTCGTTACGAGTTTGTTTAGATCATCGTAATTTAAATAAAGTAATTTTGAGACCGAGATTTGATTTTCCGACCATAGAGGAATGTAAATCTCATATGAGTGGTTCGAAAGTTTTCAGCTTGCTAGATGCTAATTCAGGTTTCTGGATGATCGAATTATATGACGAGTCTTCGAAGTTATGTACTTTCAATACTCCATTTGGGAGATACCGGTTTTTGCGTCTGCCCTTTGGCATAAGTTCAGCACCTGAAATATTTCATGGTGAGATGGTTCGACTTTTTGGCGATATAGATGGTTTAGTTATATATATGGACGATTTTTTGATTCATGCACCTACTGTAGAAAAGCACAACGAAATTTTAAATACAGTTCTGGAAAGAGGCAGAAAAGTTGGTCTTAAGTTTAATAAAGAGAGGTCTAAAATACTTAAGTCAGAAATAAAATTTATTGGTCATATTTTTTGTTATAACGGAGTAAGACCAGATGATAAAAGAGTCGAGTCTATTTCGTCAATGCCAGTTCCACAGAATAAACAAGAGTTACAGCGTTTCTTAGGAATGATAACGTATTTGAGTCCTTTTATAAATAATTTGTCTTATAAGAATAAGCATCTGAGAGATTTACTAAAGAATAATGTAACTTGGATGTGGAATAGGGAACAACAAGTTGAGTTTGAGGGTTTAAAAAAAGAGATCACCAAGTTTCCTGTGTTAACTTACTATGATACAAATAAACCCATAACGCTGTCAGTGGATGCTTCAAAGTTTGCCTAGGAGCAGTTATTATGCATAATAAGAATCCAATTGCATATGCATCCGCATCATTGACTAGTAGGCAGACCAATTATGCACAGATAGAAAAGGAGTTACTTGCTATACTGTTTGGATGCACTCGTTTCCATCAATATATATATGGTAGAAATATTACAGTAGAAACAGATCCTAAAGCCTTGGTTCCATTGTTTAATAAGCCATTATATTGTTACGTTTTTCTCTCTATAAAAACGCCTTTCCGTAGATCCGAAGATTTGCAAATGAATACAAGAGCCGAGTGTAGTAATTAGGGTCAAGAATGATACAAGTTTAAATTACAAATACACCTATACTAAATTACTCAAGAGCTTAAATACACTAATACAACTTAAACTAATAAATTACACACAGATATTCACAACTGGTTACCACTACGCCTTCCTCGCTGTAGTTTACGCACGTTTCTTAGCTGGCTGCGCAAGTAATCACGTGACACCTCTTTGTCTACTGCTCGTCACTTACGAGACTCACTCTGCCGTCACTCACAGTTGATAAACCAATACCTCTTTGTCTGCTGCTCGTCACACACGGCACTCACTCTGCAGACACTTACAGTTGATACACCAATAAAGACTCACTGGCTTTACTTACACCCTTATACACGTCTATTCGCTGCGCTGTTCCCTTTACTCCAGTCGACACGATAGACTCCACAATAACCTCAATTCCACGACAGACTATTATTAATTCACAACTTAATTATCAACTGACTAACGAGTTCTTAACTTTACTACTTTCTGATTAGCACTAAATATAACTGTTCGCGACTGACTTACGACTGCAACTAACTCACTCCTTGGCTGCGTCACCTCTTTTTATATTTCACACAAATTCCACTAGAAGTTTCAAGCAATGTCTAGACGATCATTATCATCTTATATGCTGCCTAATTAAGTTCATGTGGTAACTATGTACATACATGTGTAGATGCGTACGTGTGTACATCATTAACTAAGCAACACACGGTGGTTGTTTATCTTTTGCTTTTCGGTTGAATTGGCATGTATTTTTGTGTGTAAATATGTGAATCTTCTTAATAGCAGACGCTTTTTTTGTTGTTGCTTTTGCTTGTGTAATCAAGCTAGGCATGCTTATTTAGTTGTTGGCTACTATTCTAGACTATTCTTTGCTTTGACCCTGTAGGAATATTTTCGCGTAGCATTTACATTAACCCTGTTGGAATATTTTTGTGTACTGCTGCTTAACATTGTTGACGGCTATTTTCGTAACAATATAATATTCCTACACGTTTACAGAGATTCATGTTAAGACTTTTATCATATAATTTAACAGTTATTTATAAACCAGGCAAAGATTTGTTCATTGCCGATACTTTGTCTAGGGCTCCACGTAAAGAAAAAGTTCTTGCTGATCTGGATAAAGACATTGATTTACAATGTAATACGTTAATTTGTCAAAATACATTATCACCTAAAGATATTGGAAATATCAGAGAAGAAATTGGAAGGGATAAAGTCTTACAAAAAGTTATAGAATATTTAAAAAATGGTTGGCCTGCAAATAAAAAGTTACTTGATGCTGATATTCAACCATTTTATTCCATAAAAGATGAACTATTAGAGGTATGTAGATGGTATTTTATTTAAAAACAAACGTATTATAGTACCAAGATGTTTAAGAACAAGAATGTTACGATATGTTCATGAAGGACATATGGGTATTCAAGGTTGTCAACAAATGGCAAGAAGTTCAATTTATTGGCCCAATATAAATAATGACATTTATAATCTTATATCAAGCTGCGAAACTTGTCTCAAATATAGAAATTCCAATACAAAGAGGAACTGAAAAGTCATGAGATTATTAACATACCTTGGTATAAGGTTGGATGTAGAGTTGAGCGATATATCGAAACCTGTTACTTTTTCACAGCGATTGAAAAATCACAAATCACAACTGTGACTGAATTTATTAAGTAACAGGTTTTGGAAATATAGTTCTTTCATACAAACTGTGATTTCTGGCAACTATGTACAGCTCACATTTTTATATTTGCAATTTTATTGTCCTCTGCCTCTTATACGACAATTGTCAATATTTGAACGGGGTTGATTGCTAATTGTTTGTTCTAGTCGCTCTTATTAGTATTTATCAAGACACCAATACTAATAAATACTTTTAAAGCAGAAGAGCTGAAATGTTTAATTTCACAGCTGCTCTTCTTATTAGATTTTCTCAAAATAACAGAACTGCTACAAACAAAATACTGCTAAACTGTGATCACAGTCACAGTTTAAAAGAACAGCGATTTAAAAAATCACGTTATCGCTCATCACTAGTTGGATGTGATTTATTCGAATTTGAGAAAAAAATGTATTTAATTATTGTTGATTATTATTCGAAATATTTTGAAGTTGAGTTATTAAACTCGGGTTATACTGCTGCAGTAGTTATTACAAAATGCAAATCAGTTTTTTCAGGCATGGAATTCCTGCAATTTTAGTTTCAGATAATGGATCGCCTTTTAGTTCTAGTAGTTTCAAAATGTTTTGTAGTGAATGGGGAATTGAGGTTGTTACATCCAGTCCTTATTTATCTAGGTCGAACGGTCTTGCAGAAAGAACAATTCAGACGGTTAAAAATATTTTATATAAATGTAAAGATTCTGGTTCAGATCCATACATAGCTTTTTTACAATATCGAACAACACCTAAACATAATTTTCCAAGTCCATCAGAAATATTAATGAGCAGGAAGTTACGCACAAAGTTACCATTGTCATCAGAAGATCTAAAACCAAAAATTTTTGATTCAAAAAATCTTGATAAACTTATAAAAAACCAACAAGAAAAATCTTCTCAATATTACAGCAAAGGATGCGTTAGTTTAAAACCAGTTGAAATTGGTAAAAAGTCTATTTTTAAAAAAAATCTTGACTCGTTTTGGTTTGCCGGTAAAATCCTTGATAAATGTAAGGAACCTAGATCGTTTCTCATAAAGGATCAAAATGGTATAACTTATAGGAGAAATAGACAACATATATTGAAAATAGCTAATAGAAAGCCTAATAATTTTGTTGCAGTTTCAAATGGAAAACAAAATGAAGATATTGGTGAAAATTATAATGTTTATCTTGATTTTGATATTTATAATAATAATAATATTAATGATATTGTTAATAATGAGAATGTAAATAATAATAATAATAATGTTAATAATGATGATGTTAATGATAATATTGATAACATAGGCAATAGTGTTAATATAGATAATAATAATTTAGAAGCTATCAACTATGAATATGAAATAACTGAAACAAATATTGAAAATAATCATAAATCTAGATATGGAAGAAAGGTAGTGCCACCTAAACGGCTAAATTTGTAATTTATGTATATTTATAACTAACTATTATTATAATACTTTCTTTACACATTTATATCTTTTGTTTAAGAAAAGGGGGATGTTGTAGTATGCCTTTTGTTATAAATAATAAGTATTATTTAAGTTAGTTACCTTAGTTTATATAATCAATTTTGTAATATGATTTAGATTAATAAATAATTACTGAATCAACTAACAGTGACCTTATCAGTACAACAATTTTACAACACAAACAACAACATATAAATAGTTTGATAAGCTACAAAACCAATCTGTCAACAGATTTCTGAGCAAATTTTGAGAATACGTTTCATGAAATGTTAAAAATAGACTCTTTGTCGGTCATGCAGGAAAATGCTATTAAGCAAGAAAACTTTGCAAGGCAGAAAATATTTATTAGGCTGCGCCGTCTCGGGAAACACCATGGTGGAGAAAATCCTTGTCCGGTCGAAGGCCGGCAATGCAAGAAAACGTTATTAGGCAAGAAAACTTTGCAAAACAAAAATCTTTGCTAGGCTGCGCCGTCTCGGGAAACACCATGGTGGAGAAAATCCTTAAGCCCGGCCGAAGGCCGGCAATGCAAGAAAACGTTATTAGGCTAGAAAACTTTGCAAGGCAGAAAATCTTTACTAGGCTGAGCTGTCTCGGGAAACACCATGGTGGAGAAAATCCTTAAGCCCGGCCGAAGGCCGGCAATGCAAAACAAACGTTATTAGCAAGAAAACTTTGCAGGACAGAAAATATTTACTAGGCTGCGCCATCTCGGAAGACACCATGGTGGAGAAAATCCTTAAGCCCGGCTGAAGGCCGGCAATGCAGAAAAACGTTATTAGGCAAGAAAACTTTGCAAGGCAGAAAATGTTTACGAGGCTGTGCCGTCTAGGGAAACACCATAATTATATATTAAATTATAATTTTAAATTATAATTAATCCTCGCCGCCAGTCTTTTTGTTTAATTTTTTCTTCTTATTTTTAAATTTTCTATAAGATACGGTACTTTTTTTAAATTTTTGTGATACCAATATTGGTCATATTCGTTGAAAAACACCGTATAATCAAAATATTGTACTAGAATTTCAGAGGACCATAACTCGGAAACTAAGCCTCGCCGCGAATATTTTTATTTATTTTTTTTCTTATTTTTCAATTTACTATAGGATAGGATACTTTTTTTCATTTTTGGGAGGTGTCCCTAAACTAGATTTGTTCCGCCGGTCGCAGTCTGCAGTTTTGTTTATGGTTGCGTTCGAAAATATTAAAATGTCGATGTTTATGGGTTGCATAGTCTGTGTCAAAATGTTCGAAAACATGTAGCTTGAAATACTGAAAACGTGTTGTGTGTACTAAAAAGCCATCGTGTAAATCACGTGTTGGCAAGAAAGTGGCGCTGCCATGTTTCTACAATAACCTAGGTACTCTCGATAGGACAACTGATTATTTGTTTGTTGAAACAACAGGTTATATCTGTGGTTGAAACCAGTTGAACCTGCCGAAAGTTTTAAGGCTCAGTTACCCGACGGTAATGTAACTGTTGTTTCCTACTGTTGTAGCTAAAGGCTCAGTTAGCCGACTGTTAGAGCTGCAAAACTATCGATAGTCGCTCCACTCGATAGTTTTATGTAAAACTATCGATAGTATCAAATAGTTTTATAAAAGTTGCCACATAAACTACATTTGACTCGAAAAAAATCCAGAGTCCTCAACATTTTCATTCGTATATAAAAATATATCAAGCCTTTTTTCGATTTTATCGTAAGTGGGGCATATTATCGAAAATATACTTTTTATTGAACTTAAAATTTTATGGGCCTACCCATGGCTTAGAATTATCAAAATGCGAAAATTGTTGATAACTTTTAAGACACTAACTGTAAAGTTTTATCGTAAGTGACGATTGGCGGCCGTCTCGATATCAGTACCACCAAAATTTATCTTTGTGTCGACGATGTTGAATTTATTAAGATACTTGTGACTACTATTTGTCGAATAACATTTGGATTTATAAATAAATTCATATACATACATATGTATTTAAGTACTTGTGTATACAGAAGCAGGGATGCGATGTCATATTTACAAATGGTACTAACTTTCAGTACGATTGTACCTAATTCTTTATTTATATTTTTTTAATACTTGTACTTTTTAATTAACTAAAAATCAATTAACAAAACGCCAGAAGGTGCACAAAGAATATTAGTTGCTGGGATCTGAATATAAAAGTAACATTTACGATATACTACGTTTATAACCTTTTTTTATTCGATTGTTCACAGTCGATGCAAATAGTCGGCTTCTCTCCTTGGTACGAAAATTTCCACATTTGCAGATGAATTTGGAATAAATAACATTCCTCCAGCAATTCTTTAAGTATCGGAAAACATCGTTTGATTTACTTAATTTTCTAATACCTTCGAGCTAAAGATTAACCCCCTTGTGCAAAAAAATAAGTGAACGTTAAACCGGTTTTTCTATGGAAATTTTTTTTAATGTACACTTCAAGCACGCATTATTTTTTGCATAAGGGGTTAATATATTTTAATGCAATTTTGGCATGTAATATAATGGTGTCTATTCTGGAATACGCGTCGACTTGGTGAAATTTACATGTAAAACAAAACTTCATAAATGTTAAAAATTTGTTTTTGTTTAACATAAAAAATTCACAGTTTTAAAAAAAGAGAGCAACGCGTTGAAATTCTCACGTATATTTTATTTTATAATTGTGTGGAAAACAACAACAATTTTTGAAACTTTGTTTTTGCTTTAATGTAAAGTTTCACTTCTTCGACGCGTTTTCCCGAATAGCCAGCAATATAAAGAGATGTAATATAAGAGATTGCTAAATGGGTCATTGCGGTGCTACGGTACTTTTGGCATTCAAATAGCGCTAAAATTATACAATTGTACCAACTTTTCCATCGCTGTAAAAAAGCTTAAATCAACTACGGATAATTTGCTTCAAAGCTGCCGGCTACTGTTTACTGACTTTGATTATTTTTACTCTTTTAATTACTTGCTTTTTTGCCGATAGTATCGATAGTGGAAAAAACTATCGATATTTCATTTACAACAAAACTATCGATAGTTTTGCAGCTCTACCGACTGTAATGTAAAGTAACTGCAACAGTAAGAAACAGCTGATCGATTTTGTTATGTGAAAAGTAATGAAAATGGGTATAGAGATGTAATGTAACGTAACCTAATTTTCATATAAAAATGTCGATCAGCTGTTTGCTACGTTACAGTTACATAATATTACAGTCGGCTAACTGAGCCTTGAGCCTTTAACCCTACGTCTCTACTAGACATGGATTTGAGCATGACCACAAAGTATCCTCTGTGGCATGACATGAACATGACGCCGGCAGAGCATCTGTGAAAAATTCATCAGCTTTGTGTGGCGAAAATGTGCGATGTCCATGTTGAGGAATATCAAAGTATTGTGCGGTAGTGCAACAAAGATGGAATATTACCAATTTTCTTTTCTTTCCATTGCAAATGGTTGCGGACCGCGAATCTCATGGAGAATATTGCTGCTGACATATGTTCGTGCATCAATGTCAGAGCATGGACGAAACATGAGCGGTCTCCATTAAAGATGCCCATACCAAGTTCATGGCTAGTGGATACCGCTAGGAATGTCATACGCACATTATCTAAGCAATGCAAATAAGCCAAGGCGAATAATGATATACTCGGCTCCATTCTTTTTTCAAAAATTTATACTTATGTCAAAGATATGTAAGTAAATATTGTGAGACCACCTAATTTGAATTCTCCTTGATACATGTGTTTATTTAGCCTACTTACTTCAAAAACTTTTGGGTATCTATCTATCTATGTAGTGTAGCAGCCCTATTTATATATACATATATTTTTTTGTTCTTTTTGCTTTGTATCTGATATAATATCAAAAACTTTATGGTTATGACACAATTATAATTCTACGAACGCTTGAGCTGCGCTAGGACTAAAGACAGTTTATTTTAAGTACTGTGCAGAAGAAATAAAATTCATTAAAAAGTTAATTAGAACTTTTTTTATTTTTTCGAAACTAGTGTTTTTAGATTTTGCTTAGGGAATCCTTTATCATTATTTTAGTTCTCTTCAACTTCAGCCTCTTGTTCTTCCTCGAATTCGGCATCTTCATCGGCGGTAGCTTCTTGGTATTGTTGATATTCAGAAACCAAATCGTTCATGTTGCTTTCGGCTTCTGTGAATTCCATTTCATCCATACCTTCGCCGGTGTACCAATGCAAGAAAGCTTTCCTACGGAACATAGCTGTGAATTGTTCAGAGATACGTTTGAAGAGTTCCTGTATAGCGGTAGAGTTGCCAATGAAGGTTGCCGACATTTTCAATCCTCTGGGTGGTATGTCACAAACAGCTGTTTTTACATTATTAGGGATCCATTCCACGAAGTATGAGCTGTTCTTGTTTTGGATGTTGAGCATTTGTTCGTCGACTTCCTTCATTGACATGCGTCCACGGAAAATGGCAGCTACGGTCAAGTAGCGACCATGACGAGGATCACAAGCAGCCATCATATTCTTGGCATCAAACATTTGCTGAGTAAGCTCAGGAACAGTTAGAGCGCGATATTGCTGGGAGCCTCTGGATGTAAGAGGGGCAAAACCAGGCATGAAAAAGTGAAGACGGGGGAAGGGAACCATATTGACGGCTAATTTGCGAAGATCAGCATTCAACTGACCAGGGAAACGCAGGCATGTTGTTACACCAGACATAGTTAACGACACCAAATGGTTCAAGTCACCGTATGTGGGTGTGGTAAGTTTTAAGGTGCGGAAACAGATGTCATACAAGGCTTCGTTGTCGATACAGTAGGTTTCATCTGTGTTTTCAACTAACTGATGTACTGAGAGTGTGGCATTGTAAGGCTCTACAACAGTATCTGATACTTTTGGGGAAGGTACAACTGAATATGTGTTCATTATTCTGTCGGGATATTCTTCGCGGATCTTCGAAATAAGCAAAGTACCCATACCAGACCCAGTACCACCACCCAAAGAGTGAGTTAACTGAAAACCTTGCAGACAATCGCAAGATTCAGCTTCTTTCCGTACCACATCTAATACCGAGTCCACCAACTCTGCACCTTCTGTGTAATGGCCCTTAGCCCAGTTGTTGCCGGCACCAGATTGTCCAAAAACAAAGTTGTCTGGGCGGAAGATCTGACCGAAAGGACCGGAGCGAACCGAATCCATAGTGCCAGGTTCCAAATCGACCAAAACAGCGCGAGGTACATATTTTCCACCTGATGCTTCATTGTAATACACATTAATTCGTTCCAACTGTAAATCGCTATCACCATGATAAGCACCGGTAGCATCAATGCCATGTTCATCAGAAATAATTTCCCAAAACTAAAAATATATATAAAAAAAGTAAATTGAATTAGGTATATCCTTCCAATATACATATGTACCATGATTTTTCACTGCATGCATGCACTATATATACATATGTACATATATATGTATATGCATATACACAATTACATATACTATATACATATGTATGCATGTACTACGTATGTAAAATGTACTTGAAAAAATTTTAATCTCTTGGAGAGGGTTGTGTTTCGTTTGACTTTTTATTCGAAATGCATCTTTGCAGACTTTTGGGGAGCTGATGAGTAATCATGTCCTCATTTAAAGGGGTTGAATAAGTGTATATACATATGTATATAATATATGCATGTACTTATTTCCTTGACAACCAATAAAGCTGTGTCATTTTTATTTATTACATACTTCGTTCGTACCACCCCATACTACCAACTTTTATTGATTTTTTTCATATCTTAATAGGTACATACTTTATTTATTATGGTTGCAGCACTTGACACTCAATAAACTATTGAATATATTAAAAAAACAATTTTAAAAAAATTGTTTAAGTATGTTGCTGCTGACATCACTTCTTTTCTTACTATTGGTCAAAGAATACCATATTTGGAAGACTGGTTAAATATTTACAAATGCTCATACCTACAACTATGTATGTGTGTTGACTAAGCAGAGTTTAATAATAAGGCGACACATAAATATGTATGTACATACAAACATATGTATATAAAACTGCAGCTGTTCTAAATCCCCACACAAAATAACAAACAAGGTTTCTTGCAAGTACAAGTGGGTGTATTTGTTTCTAGTAAACTCATATGCCTACCTATTTATTTCCGTCTGAACATATTTTACCGAAGTGAGTAATGATAAATCTCAGCTTCTACCATAAAGCTAAACAAACTATGACACAATCAACCACAAGCAATTTAACTAACTTTTGCGGAGGTAGACTAATAATGTCGAATGAGATCACCATATCTATAATACCATTAATCAACCATATGGCGTATGATGTGTACTATTTTTCAGTATGTACGTAATTACATGCATAAACAAAATGTATTTATTAATCGTCCTTACAAACTGAAAGCTTCCTTTGCGAAATCAGGGGGTCTAAGCTGTAATTCGAAACGAAAGAAAATGTTTTCGAATTTACATGTTATAAGCATACAAATCCGAATTTCGTTTCGAATTACAGAGGAGACCCCTGGTTTCTATGTGCTTCAATCGATTTTTTAAACCTAAAATAACTGAATATCATAAAGAAAAACTAGTACGGGTGGTATGCTGTGCAATTTAAGACGAAAGGAAATACTTTCAAACTTGCCTACTCACATTCAAATTCGAAAGTATGTAGTTGCTTTACAGAATTACAGAGTAGACCAGCCCCCGCCCCCTTATTGAGTTTCTTAAGCAGAAACGAAATTCATATTGATGTTGCTTAGTCCCCAAGAAACAAATTCACACACACAAAATAATTGCTCTTCTAGAGTTTGAACCATTGCTTCGAATAGTTAAGAAATAAAATTAGATATAGATTGCATGTTTGATGCATTATTGACTCGAGGGTAAATAAAATATGTATGCATTGATAGTAGTAGCCGGATTCTGAACTATTTGCGAACCGAATTTGCGATATATATATCGACTATAACGTAACGATAATGTGATTCCGTAATTTCTTTTAATCGATAGTCTCCAGTTTTATCTTACTCACCATTTAAATCAATATTATGTGGTATCTTTGTATAGAAAATGTGAAAATAAGCTAAAAGCACAAAGAATAATATAGAAAAACACAATGAATTTGATCTTGTGACTGCATTTCTTTTTATCCAACCGACAGCGAATATCGTTAAAATATGTTACTGAATAACAAAAGTCGGTAAATTTTCGTTATATTTATTATAGCGATACGATTATCGTTAAAAAGGTCACTGAATCCAGGTACAGGATATGTATATGCATATATTTATAATCGATTCTTGTTACGTACATATACAAGATTTTGTATGAAATTTTTACACAATATGAAGAAGGATGAGGATTAGTTCTGCATCATTAGTTGAAACAAAAAAAAAAAAAAAAAAAATGCTTTGAGTTATGACGTTATTTGAGCAGATGAGCAGGTATTAATGTATATAATTTTAGAAGTGTTGTAATTGCATTTAGTAGTTTCAGCACCGATTCAACTTTGCAGAAATTAGTGTATACACTATATTACTTTCTACATTCCAATGCAGATTTTGCCCAATAAGTACGTCTGCCTATCCCTAAATTTTTCAAGTTGTAACATAAGAGAAAACCGCGCCCATCTGTTTTCATTTCTTTACTTAGGTATACATACATACATATCGTAAAGTGTAAAATGCATACCACTATGAATTATTACTTTTATATTCTATTTTTCTACATATACATATGTATATGAATGATTCACAAGATGTGTACGTAATTTTGATATTTATATACATAAATACACTCATATGTAAATATGTACATACATATATATCTACAATAATTTTGCAACAACTGTACTTGACATATTAGAAAAAACTTTGGAAATCTACATATGTAGGTTATATCGATTGTTACAAGTAAAAACTTAAAATATTTAATACACACAAATTATGTGTGAACTTTCAGCATCTTTAAAATCACATCAACGTCACTGACCGGTTTGTTAAATTGTTAACAGAGGTAAGGTACAGAACAAGTTTTAAACATAGCGTCACCATTTTTATCTTATAAAAAAAAAAGAGCCATACATATTGAACGCGAAAGCAAAAATTTGGATAACAAAATGGCGGAGTGATGCTTAGATAGCGAAGTTATCAAAATGTTTTTACTTCCAAAAAATCGATTCTAAAGTTCCATATATATTTGTATGAATACATACCTTGGCTCCGATTTGGTTTCCGCATTGACCGGCTTGAATGTGTACAATTTCTCTCATTTTTACTTTTTAGTTGATTTATCTAACAAATGTAAGATTCTTATTAAAAACTTCTTTTACTAACAACCACTACGGTAAACTGTCAAACACTTTCTGAAATACCGACAACCGGATCGGTCGTATTTATGCAAGCAACCACGCCTTTGCAGAAACCACTGCAAACACTGCAACCAGTGTTGTTAGACTGGACGATTTTAAGTCATTTCGACGATTTTTTATAATAAGTTTCTCAGAATGACGATTGACGATTTTCTTTCATATATTCCTCTCATACTTTGACGACTTTTTGAAATAAGTATTAAGTAACATAAATATACCAACAAGTCCTTGCAGAAAATATATTTGATTTCGATAGCACAAACATCAAAAATGTTAATTAAATTACAGCACCAGTTCTTCTTCTTTTACTAAAGAGTTTTTCCAAATATTGTGTCGAAGCCCCAGTTCACACTACTCAATTCTTATTGAACTTCTTTGAACTTTGATTTTCGTTCACACAACGCAAGTCTTATTTTTCAGCTCCTATTTTTTATTCATAGTTTTGTGTATGCATGTGTGCTTTTTTTAAATTCAGCGGCATGACCACACATCAAATTCTGTTTTTCTTTGATAGTGTTAGTAAAAAACACCTCACACGTATGGTTTAATGTGAGTTACACGAATATCAAAATAATTTAAATTTTCACTGCCATCGTGGCGTTATTACTTCAAGTGTCATTTTTGTTTAATTTTCGCAGCGACAAAATTATCGTTTTTGGGTGACGCAGTGTGAAATATGAATGGATGAAAAAAATTTAACTTAGAATTTAGTGAAACTTATCGCAGTTTGCTTATTTGCTTATGGCATGTTAAATCTAAGCAATATAATAATAGAACTGAAATAAATGAGTAATGCGACATTTTAATTGAAAAATATTATAATGTAGAAAAGAGATGTCGCAAAAAAGTTCGTTCCTTTTTAAAACAAATTTGAAATGAAATTTGATGGCATGAATTTGTTGTGTTGCTGTGATAGGCAAAACAGAAGTTTAGTTTGTTGTGTGACTATGCCACTTTACGAATGAGATAGCAACACCAATTGACAGTACATGAAGGTGAGTACTTGTTCCTTTTCCCTCGTCTCTCTCCCCTACAAACTAATCAGCTTAGAAATAAGACTTGTATAGTGTAAACTACGACTAAAAGAAATATGAAGGCATTGAAAATGATATAAGAGAACTTAGATTATTTAACTTTCAAGATAATGACTTACATATATATGTATGTATATGTTATTATATTTTGTAAAAAGTTAAATCGATTAATTTACCAAACAATAAACTTCTCTTTCATAACTTATGTGAGTTTGTTATTAACTTTTTGTTTACTTTGCCAAACTACTCATCAGCTAGTGTTGAAATATATTTGGTAATTTTACTAAAACCAAGATCTAAAATTTACTGGAAATAGAAACCCTTGAAATCGTTGTGTTTTTTAAAGATTATTTGAAGTGTAACTCTTCGGAATGTTACAATGTTGAAATTAAGAAAAATTTTATAAAAAAAACAATTCTAAAATGTACAGTTTTATTTTGAAAATTGTTTTATTTAGAAATAATTACACAATATTTATATTCTGAAGTTTTTGATTAAATTTCACCCTATAGTTTTTATCTTTGACAATAATGTCAATGATTTGTTTTCGCTACATAAGATAGTCTCTTATATCTAATACGATATATTAGTTGCTCAATAAAACGGATAATTCTTGTATGACGATCTTTTATATAAAAATTTTGACGATTTTATTTTTAAAATCTGACGATTTTTAGAAAAATTGTCTAGCAACACTGGCTGCAACAGCTGCACAGCGCGGCGGATTCAACAATATTCTCTTTCTTTTTTACTTATTCTCTCTCTTCTTCAAGGCGATTTGATACCAGGTGGTTCAAGGCACATTCACCAGGTAGTAGCGGAAACGCAGCTGAGCTATTTTTTTTTAAATTATAGTTCATTCGAAGTTTCAAAAATTGTTTACGAAAGAGAAACTAAAAAAAATGTTAAAAAATTTTCAGTGTGAAAAATATTTTATTAAAAAAATTCTTTTGAAAAAAAATTGTGAAAAGTGCCTAAACGTTGCAACTTTTGTTAGTGGTAGCTGCCGTGAAGAAATTTTTTCAAATTTATGTGAATAATTTTCATTATTATTATGTTACAACAAATTCTATTTTTGATATTTTGGATCAACTAAAAGCCATGTTGTTTTTTTCATTGTTGTATTTTTTCATTGTTCTTGTAATCCTGATATTACCTGGAAATTAATTTGCCTTGAGGTGGTCTTAATTTGCAACTCTGCATATTCGCCTTATATATTTGTTAGTGTAAAATTTCCTGCTGTCAAAATATTTGCTAACACTACGACCACACGAGCAATTTGATGTGTCTTAATACAAGCAATAACGCCGGCAGAATGATGACGTCAAATTGCTTGTGTTCAACAATGTATCTGGAGGTGGTGAACACGTATATTCAAATATATTTGCTTTTTATTCACATAAATACTTAAATTATCAATAATTTTATCCTTTTCTGAGTTTAAATTAAACTTTTATTAACTTTATGTAGTTAAAACTTTTGTTTTCTACTTTTTTGTTGAAAAAAATTTATATAATTTGTATTTGACAGCATGTGTTAAGAGATTGTTGCTCAGCAATGTATTTTAACATTTCTTGCTGAATATATATTTGAACACATATTCATACGGTCCACACGCTAATATCTTGTGTCGGCAATCGAATTTGACAGTTCCTATGGCAATAAAGGCCAAGATTATTGCTCGTGTGGTCGGCATGTAACATTTTGCATTGATTTGACAGCAGTGAAGTTATGCCGCTAGTGAATCAAATCAAATTAGATTACCTTATGTGTTTCGCCTTACTCTTCTTGTAATTATTCCAAGGCGAATTGATACCAGGTGGTCTCCAAAATTTGAATGTCAAACGTTCAAACCTTGAAAATCGTAAAGGTGGAAGTTCATAACTCGCGTTCAATGCGCTAATGTGATACACGCGTCTGTCAAAAAAGTTGAAATGGTGTGTTTTCATAAGGTAAGTTACACAGTGAAGTTTGCGACGCGCGTTCCTCGCAAAAAGTTGAAAATTCTTCAACTTTCACGCGTTGTATACAAAATTACAGCTAGTGTTGCCAGATTCATAAGCTAACATACACAAATATGATTAGAAATTAATTTTTTTTATTAAACAATGGATAAAAAATGCATTAAATATTTAAAGAAATATAAAACGTAAATGCAAGACGAAAAAATAGCCTGCATAGGCTTTAAATTTTACAACTAAAAAACCTCAAAAGCGTGTTGTGTAACTTTCCATTTGTATAGCGTTAAACGTTTAAAAAGCCAGAAAAGCGTTGCCGCGTAAAGGCTCAGTTAGCCGACTGTAATGTAATGTAACTGTAACGTAGAAAACAGCTGATCGATATTTTTATATGAAAAGTAGGTTACGTTACATTACATCTCTATAACCATTTTCATTACTTTTCACATAACAAAATCGTCAGCTGTTTCTTACTGTTGCAGTTACATTACATTACAGTCGGCTAACTGAGCCTTAACGCGTGGTATGTACTTCCACCTTAATAATGGTGCGGCGAAAAATAGGGTACGTTGAGCCGTAAAAGTAAACGTCAAGGGGACCGTGAATTTTTATGAATTTTTGATATACATATATATAAGTGGATGACCAACAAGAGTTTAACTAAACACGAGTCGTGTTATTTCTAAAATTGATTTCTTTCATCTGTCTGGCTGTTTTATAGCGCAATTTTGTAAATTTTTAATGAGTAATTTTTAAAATTATTACCAAAATTAGAAACTATGTTTTCAAAACATTTTTTTATTATTGTTTACATTTCACTTGAAACACTACAATTTATACTGATTTCATTTAAACGCATTGTCATTTACCAGTTGCATATATTTTAACATGATATAATATATCATTTATAACAAAAACTAAAATGTTAATCGAAATGGAAAAAATCTAAGCAGCCGAGAAGAAAAAATACTATGAATGTATTAATGAATGTTTGACAGTCATACTGTCATCGAAAAATGCGCTTAAATGAAATATATTAAACGTCCGATTTCTATAGTCCCTGCTTTTTAAACACTTTGTTGCTGTATGTAGTCTTTTGATTTAACTTTCCGTAGGATCTGTAAAGATTTATAAATTTCAATAAACTCTGTATCATTTGGGGTCCTTTTTTCCATATCGGAGGTTATATTTTTGGAGGCCCTTTCTTCGTTGACGACGACTTCCCTCTGAAGATAGATATCATCTATTTTTACAACAAATAAAAATGTGGTTTGAAAACGAAGTTGACGGACTTTCAGTTGGTTTGATCAAAATATGAATTTTTTTTACCTAAAATCGGTACATCGGCATTTGTTTGTATACTCATGTTTTATACTCGGCAGTTTTTCTTGAAGCAAGTCTGAGTTTATGGGAGAGAGAGGAAAGATAGTGTACAAGGCGAATTGATATAAGGTGGTCTTGATTTGCAACTCTGCGTATTCGCCTTGTATATTTTTTAGTGTAAAATTTCCTGCTGTCAAAATATTTATTAACGTTTTGGTTCATTTGACAGCAGGTAATTTATGTCAGCTGGCGAATTAAGATCACCTTATGTGAATTCGCCTTGATAGTGTATCACAGCCTTTATTAATAAAAAAAATCGGCAAAACGCCGAAAAATTGGCACTTCTGGCAGGCCTACAAGCAACCACGCCTTTGCAGAAAGTCTATGCTGTAGCGGATACAAGGTTGCTTATTCAATACAGATTTACTGCAACCATGGTACAATTATACTAGGTACATGCACGACTACAACAAAATTACAACACCAAAAAACACATTCATTTTGTTGGTATAAACAAACGAATAATTGTCAGAATTGTTTTTAAAAATAACAATTACAGGGTAACTAAAGTACAATTGCAGACGCGGCATTCGTGAATGATTATAGCATTCAGTGTTGCCAATAGGTGTGTAATTACACAGGGTGTGCAATTACTCTCATTTGCAGGCCATGTAATTACATTCATGTATAATATGTGTGTAATTCTACTTTGGCTTGTATTTTTATTTATTTTTGTTTTAATTTTAACCTACACAAAAGATGTGTAGTGTAATTTTCTTCAACATATAATTGGAAACACAGCCATATTTAATTTCATTGGCAACACTGTAATCATTTTATGCACACATACACATACACTAACATTTTTGCAGCTTGTAAACAAAGTTTGACAACTGTATTGGTATTGTATACATTAATAGGCTGGGCTTGTGCATGTACCTGTTATAATTGCGCTGATTTACACGGGCATAATTGTGTTGGCATAACATGCCAGTTTGTAGGTGAGAGAGGCAAAGAGAGTGGTTTTGCGGTTGGCATAACTTTTCAACCAGCTTCAACCCCGCATTAGCAGCATAAAACCAATACACATACAACTTAAAAAACAGCAAATGTTAAATGAATACTAAAAACACCAACACACACACAGCTGTGTATACGAATACATTTTGTGCCAGATGAATTAGTCTCGTGTAATTTGGAAAGAACAAAAACTGTGCGGCTTAAAAATTGTTCTCGTCTAAACTACCTCATTGTATCATGACTGCAACCAAGTAACAGCGATATATATATGGATTTGTATTGTAGGGTTTTTGTACTGAATTATTATGTTTTACTCAGTGTTGTATTTATTCATGATTTACACGCACCAGGTGATTTGATGTAATTCTGTTCAACTCAGTCTGTTTTAAAATTTCTTTGAGTACACCTTATTGAATTCGTTTAAATATATGTGTGTATGGATATGGTGTTCGTTATGAAAAATAAATTATTTATCTATTTTCTATTATATATGTTCAATAAAACTATTTTTTTAAGCTTTAGGTCAGTCAATTTTATATATGTTCAGTTTCTTGTATCGATATTTCCTTAACCTTTGATTAACTTTTTCAGGATTATAAAAATATTTTTTTGTGATTGAAAAGATAAAAGACAAAAAATAATTATCAAAATAGAAAATAAGAATAATCCTGAAGAAGTTACCCAAAGGTTAACGAAATATCGATATATAAAACTAAACATTTATAAAATTGACTGACCTAAAACTTAAAAAATTAGTTTCTTTGAAAAATAAAACTAAAGTGTTTTTGGCTGTGAGTCGAAAAACTCGAAAACATCAATATTCTCAAATAAATAAGAAATAAAAGAGAAAGAAGAAAAATTTGACAGACAAGAAACTGAAATACACATCAACATCATGTCTAAACCAGCGATAAGTGTTAGCAACAATCGCTGATTTGCTCATATATGTGTTATATCGAATGTAAGCCACTCATTACACAGCCTCTAGACGAGACATTTTTTGGTATAGCAAAAGTCCTACTTCATATAAAAATCATAATAATACACATAACATAATTTTTTTATATCGACTTTGGGTTTTGTTATAAAATAAAATTATCTCGTCTAGACGCTATGAATGTGCCTTGAGCAAAGCAGACCAATTAATTATCAGGTGTTTCGGGACTGCCACCTTATGAAATGGGATTCACTTAAGTTTTTTCTACCCCTTTATACTACCACAGGCATAAATCTTTTAAATAATATGCGTATATGTATATATGTATACATATATACATATGTATGTATGTATGTATGTATGTTCTAGGAACACATTTTGAGTACGCCTAGTAATAGATTAAAGAAAAATTTGGTTTTCAGGCTGGTTATTCAGTTGGTAGATTAGCTGGAATACATACAATCATACATATATTAAAAAAAAAAACACAAGACACAAAGCCATGAGAATAACTATAAATGTATAGTATAAAATCAGGATTAAGCAGTTTTTCATTATTGGCACAGAATTAATAAAATAGCGGAAGTAATACTTAAAAGAATTAACATTAAAGAGTATTTTCTGCATATTTTTAGGAGCATCGTGTATATGTACTAAAGGGTTGCATTTGTATACTCGTTTGTACAGCCAAAACAAATATACGATGGTATCTACCATATAATTGTAGTGTGAGCGACAGAACTAGTATAAGAGTTATTGTGTGTGAGTGCTTTTTCAAATTAAAATACAATTGAAAACAAATAATAATTGCTTATTGTATTGCTGCTGAGCAACTGTTTGATCTGTTTTTGCTCAAAAAATACATATTGTAATACAAATATATGAAAAAACCACTATTGAAACAAATACATTATGTGTAGTTGTATGTGGGGACGTTCGTTATGTTATTTTGTGGCGCAGCCTAAGTATAGAGAGAGAAAGAGACAATTTTGCTCTGAGAGTAATTACAAATGCATGTGTTTCATGTACATGTATCATTTACTTACATATGTATGTGCAATTTTGCTTTCATTCATTCATTCATTCATCAGCCAATTAAATTTTTTCTCAACACATCATAAGGCACTTATGGTAAAAGCAGTTTTATGTATTTTATTTGCCTTAGAAAAACAAAAAAATAAATGTGTTGTTTTCATTTGCTCATTGCCCAACCATACAATAATTGCTTAAAAAATCAACATTTACAACTAATAACAGAAAACGATAAATAACATATTTGTTCATACCAGAACCAAAAAACAGGCAAAACTAGTGCAAACAGATGTATATGTGCAATGCTATAATATGTACATAAGTATTGCTCCTGTTATTTTATGTGTTACATACATACCTATAAAGTATAGAGGTTGGTGGTCACGAAAACACATACATATATACTATTATAAACATGCACATGTATATACATTGAACATATCGCACATCCAGTTCAATAGTGTCATAACTCAAAAAAACTAGTTTTGCAGACAACACGTTTAAAGTTTTCAATTTACACACAACTCTATGAAGGCGTGAACAAATATTCTTCTCTCAGGAGGTGATAGTACAAGCTATTTATATGAAATTTGTATGCAAGATAAAATACGAAATGTATTATTATTCTGCATTATTAACTCAAAAAACGAATTTTTTGAGTTATGTCACTATTGAACTGAATGTGCGATATGTTCATGTGCATATGAAAAAAAGTCTACTTCTGTGGTATTGCATAACCGTTGTTTAAATAGTTTCGAACCGTACATATTACAATGATTTTTGTTTCTTTATACCTAATATGAATACATACTTATGTACTAGGTACCTACCAGGGTGATCGACTCGGTTTTTCAACCGGTTTTAAAACCGGTTTTTTCAAAATACGGTTGTCAGTTTTTTCAAAATGTTGATTTGTCGAATGTCGAATAGTCCGGTTTTTTTACAATTTAAAAACCGGCTTAGTCGAATACTTTTCGATTTGTACATTTTGCATGTTTTGTTGATTTTCGTAAGAATTTTTTTACTGAAAGATGAAATTAAGAGAAATTATTTTATGAGGTAATATCAGAGGCGAATTTAGTTGGCCTTATGGTGTGCAATGGATGTCAAAATACAGTTGCAAAAAGTGTGTTTTAGTTTTCTTGCCATTTTGCTTCATATTTTATATAGAGGTAGATATCCACCTTGTCCATACATTCATATGTATGTATATACATACCATTAAGGAATAAACTCTACATACAACCATAATTTTTGGGGTTTGAGGAAACTTGGGAAGAAATTCAAAAAATTAAATATGCCAATATTTAGGTTGCTAATATACATGATTATACAAAAAATAAAAAATAATTATAATAACAACAACATAATAGACCATATTTGGATGCCATTTGTTGACGACTTGGTACCGGAAATCACAGAATTTTCAAACAAATTGACAACATCAAACATTTTGCACGTATTTTTTCATGTATTTTATGCCTGTATGTAGACTTTTCTCCTATGTATTTTTAATATTTTTGCTACTGTAGGTGCTATAATTATTTTTTTATTATTTGTATAAATATATTTATTAGCAACCTAAATATTGGTATATTTAACTTTTTGAATTTCTTTCCAAGTTTCCACAAACCCAAAAAATTATGGTTGTATGTAGAGTTTATTCCTCAACTGTATATTATATATAAATATTTATGTACAATACATAAGTATATGAAGTTAATTTTTATATTTTACCTTTAATTTTTGTATTGTTTTATAGTATTTACATGAACTGTTAACCCTTTTTTATAAAGCAATTTAAAATCAAAACTTTTGTATAATAATTTTCTTACTTAAAAAAAACGGTTGGCCGGTTTTTCCTGAATTGTAAAAACCGAAACCGGGTTTTTCATAATTTCATATATTCGAACTATTCGAAACTGGTTTCTGGAAAAAGTCGAATAATCGATCACCCTAGTACCTACCTATAATTTCGAACAGATGTATCATGTTCCTGAAACAAAAAACCGTGTACCTAAGTTTTTCTAAAAATAACAGGTAGGTATAATATGTAGGTACATAGATTATGTAACAATAGGTATGTATATACATATGTACATACATATCTATGTATGTATGCATATACATATGTATGTACATAGATACATACATATTTATTTATTTTATTTAATAACCAATAACCTAGCCATAAACAGGACATAAATGGTTACAAATTTCTACTAAGGTTGTGTTTACATCTAGCATTTCTTGTGTGTCATTATCCCAAAAAGCGTAACCAACTAATTACTAATGAAAAACTGTTTGATTCAGACATATATTTATTGATTTAAACACTTTCCAATCATGTTGGATTCTATAAAATTTTCTATTAGTTATGTATGAAACTGTTTAACTTCATAAATACATGTGTCTGAATCAAACTGTTTTTCATTAATAATTAGTGGTTACGCTTTTTTACGCTTGTGTGGCACATGGCACACAGATCTAAAGCCGGCCTAAGGTAATTTACCTTGAAGCTAATAAGTTACCTACATACTTATGCCCATTTTTTCAGTTGGTAATCAAACCGTAATTATTTTTAAGTTCTAATTAAATACGAAATTGTGTTTTTGAGTGCTTATTTAAATAATAATTAAATGCCCAACCTTGCGAAATTAAACACTACTTAAGTTTTATGATTGTACCATATGTTTTTATGCGTGTGTGTGTTTACTGAAAACATGCACATGAGCATCATGCGGTCGTATTAAAAAGAATTTCGTTTAAATTTCATAAATATATAACATATACAGTACAAAGTTTCATATCATGGAATAAAGTAATATAAAAAGTCATTATGATGTTCTTTTGGTATCATAAAATGAGTTTTTATGCAATTTAATTTTCTACATGTTGATAACCTAACTTTTTTGCTTACGTTAAACAGCTGCTGTTTGAAAAGCCTTCAATAATACTGGGAAATTTTGCAGTGCTACCGTACTTTCAACGTAATTTAATAAGAACTTTAAATAATCACTGAAAAAATGAAATCGTATTTAATTACAACTTAATTTTAAATAAAAATTAGCTAATTACGTACTTAATTTTTAAGTTAAAAACAGGGGGTTACAAACATGTAATAGGTACATGCATATGTACGTAACTAATTAGTGAACAATAAAATAGCACGAAATATTTGCATACATACCATGAATCTTGTCTACATACTACATACTTACTTACATACATGTGTAGGTAGGTATTATTAATTACCTATTACTAGGCGACAAATAAGGAGCTTGATGTGTACGTTAAAAAAAATGTCCATACAAATTTTGACTAAAGCACACTTGAAGTTCAAATTAATTTTTTTTCGATACGGCCGTTAACAATTAGGAAAGTTTAATAGATCAATAACACTAGAAATTACCATCAATGAAAGTATGTATGTATGTATGTATTTTAAAAATTTACAGTGGTTTAAACATTGATGTATGTATGTAAGTCTGTGGATGCATGCATGCATGTTCACCACGGTTATGTTGCGAATGCATCTAAACCTGTTGGAAATTAAAAGAAGAAAAATACATATTGCTTCAACAACAGTTTTATAAGATTTTTTCGCTATGCGCATTTGTAAGCCAGTTCAGATGTCAGTTTTTAATTAATTTTGTGTTATAAAAATATATGTATGCACATATGTATGTACATATATATTTACATATATACTACATCCATACATATGCATATAAATTCACACTATATGTACTGTATAGTGAATTAAAAGAAATGTTATCCGAAAAAAGTTCTTATCAAAACATGAAGGTAAATCCTATCTATTGGTAATGCAATATAGTGCAAAAATGTTTAAGTGAATGTGTAAGTATGTACATATGTATGTATGTATGTACACATGTACGTAGTAAGTACAAGCAGCTTTATAAAATTTTACGCTTGAAAAATAGACATTTTTCAAAAACGATTTCTCCACTTTATGTTTACTATTTCTGTGGAAATGAGTAATAAAATCATTTGTTGCGCTGTTATCTTATATTGATTAAATTTTCCAAACGTAAAACAAAATTATTTTCTTTTCAATAATCACGTTTAGAGTGAAAAGTCTCCTCTATGTTTTGTGCCTGTTAACACATTGAATGATGTCCAAGCTATACGATGTGCGGAGTTTCATCCTGATGGTAAAATTTATGCTGTTGGATCAAATTCGAAAACTCTCAGAATCTGCATGTATCCGCCACAGATCAATATTAGGTACTTATCACTTTGACACCTACATACATATGTATTTATACATACATATGTACATGGATGCGTACATACTATGTACCAAACTTAAAATTTGCCGTATTCATAATTTTTTGTTTACTTGCAAACGATTGTAAAACAAGTTTTGTATGGAAATTTGTTTAATAAACCCTTTGTAAAACAAAATTATTTTGTATACATACATATGTAATTCCTTATTAAGCCTATAGTACACGGCATGTAGAAAACCACATGCGCATGTGGTTCTGACGTAATTTTGACGTCATCACGAGGCTACATTTGATACATGCCGTGTACTAGTAACATATGTCCATGCTTATAGATGTGCTGCCTCAGAAAATGTATTCGATTCGGCTACATGTGTCACATTTGTATTTTGGAACAAAAATACTATAAAAATTTTACGGCATGTAGCCACTGCTAGTAATTTAAAAAAAATGCATCCAACATGCTGAAAATTCCCGAAAATTCATCGCCACATAAGCATGTGACGTTTTACTTGCCGTGTACTAGAGGCTTTAGACTTAATAATCCTTTATGGATATGGACCATTGAAGGAGCGGTTGCCTGTGCACATACATACATATGTATGTGTGTACATATAATATTGATGAACTATTTTTCAGCAAATCCCAAACGTTTCAAACTACCGTAATATTCAAACGTACCAAGCACCATAAAGGCTCAATATATTGTACTGCGTGGTCGAAAGATGGCAAGTTTATTGCCACAGGTTCCAACGATAAATCGGTTAAAATAATGCAATACAGTGATGAAAATAAGCAACTCGAGGGACGTGAAATTGAATTGACAATGCATGATGGCACAGTCAGAGATTTGTGTTTTTTGGAAGATTCTTCTAACGAAAGGAAACTATTGGCGAGTGGTGGAGCTGGTAATTGTAAAATCTATATTACCGACTGTAATGTTTTGACACCATCACAAACGTTTGTTGGACACACAGGGCACATTTTTTCGATATACAGTTGGGAAAATAATTTTTTTGTTACCGGATCACAGGTTGGTACATGCGCACTTACATACATTGAAGTATATGTACATGTACTATGTACATATGTATATAGTTACCTTAATATAGAAACGCCCTAACTTAATTATTATTTTCAAATCGATTTTATTTTTTGCTTATTTCGATATATGTATATATATATGAGCCTCTAATCTAACGAAATATGCATAATAGTCGATTTGGAAAATATAACGAGTTAGGACGTTTCTATATTAAGGTCGAATATTTGACCATTTTCAGGCGAATACGAATACGAATATTTTTCCAAAGAAATTAAACAAATAAATAAATCCTAAACGAAATTTAAATAAATGACTAAAAATTTTAGTTTGTACAAATACATTAATTTTTTATAGAAATTTGTGCTTTGTATCATTTTCAAATATTATTTAATGACGATCATTAAAATTTTGGGTAGTTTTTATTAAATTTAAAGTACGCCAACAGAGTATGAAGTTCTTTTTCATAAATTTTTTTTTTTTTTTTTTAATATTTCATATTGCCTATGGTATAGACATGGAACTCCGGAGCAATGTCATCGTATAGTGAATGTCATATCAGAATCACTTGAAAAGAAATTATACTGCTGTGCTGTATTTTTAGACGTTAAGCAAGCATTTGATAGATAAAATAAATAATGATAAAAATATTTTACCAACTCCATATTATTTATTTTTGAAATCTTACTTGGAAGATAGAACATATTATGTTAAAATTAGTGATGAAAAATCAAATATATGTAGCATAAGAGCAGGTGTACCGCAAGGCAGTGTACTTGGACCCGTTTTATATACAATCTTCACAGCTGATATTCCTGTAAATGATAATATTACAATAGCCACTTATGCTGATGATACTGCATTATTAACATCTCATCAATCTCCAAGTGATGCATCATCTTTAATTCAAAGACAGATTGATAATTTACAACAATGGTTATTAAAATGGAAGATAAGCATTAATAACGATAAATCAACTCATGTAACTTTTTCTTTAAGAAGAGAAGAGTGTCCAACATTATTTTTAAATGGTGCACCGATTCCAACTTCTAGTTCTGTGAAATACCTAGGAATGCATATTGACAAACGATTAACGTGGAAGCAACATATTAAGGCAAAAAGAGATCATTTAAATATAAAAACAAAAAAGTTGTATTGGTTACTTGGATCAAGATCAGAACTTAACATTGAAAATAAAATTAAAATATATAAGGCAATATTGAAACCAGTTTGGACTTATGGCATTCAACTATGGGGTACTTCAAGCAATTCTAATGTAGAAATTTTACAAAGATATCAATCTAAAACTCTTAGAATGATAGTCAATGCTCCATGGTTTGTAACAAATAAACAAATTCATAAAGACCTTCGAATTCCCTTTATTCACGATGAAATAAATAAATTTAGCTTTAGATACTTAAATCGTCTTAGTAGTCACTGCAATACATTAGCAATAGCTCTTCTTGATGAAACAGATGAAGTTAGGAGACTGAAAAGGTTTCACATATTAGATTTACCGTATAGGTAATAGTAATAATAATAATATTTATATGTAAATATAATATTAGGTTTAGTTTATTAAGCTTGCTTAATAACAGCTGTTAAATTGTCTTTTTTTTTAATCAAATTTACTTATTATTGTAAAATAGATTGTAAATAAATACATTGAAAAAAAAAAAATATTGCCTATAATATTTGTATTCGCGAATATCGTTTCAAATATTCGTATTCGCAAATATCAAAAATTGACATTCGTTACATCACTATTATGTACATACATATCGTAGGGTGGTTACTGGTTAGCTGCAGTAATAACGTACTCTTAATATACTTAATGATATGTGTATATTTTCCTGATATGTACATAGTTTTGATTTATGTATTTGAATGCCGCATCAGAGTTCGCGTATTTGTTTCTGATGTCAGTTAGTTTGAATGTCAGCCTATATGCAAAATAAAATAATGTGTGGGTGAATGGGTTGGCCACCCAAAGACTTTTACAGTAAATTTGATTAAGTCTGATAAACTAAATGATTCATTCGGATTTGTGGTTCAACATTTTCTCTTTTGAGTTTTAATTATTAGTTTCATATAATATACAGAAAACAAGATTCTTTTCATTTATTTTAAAAAGTTTTTGTAACAAAAATTCCCGATTTTTTTTTTTTTTGTAATTTTCCTAATTTTTTACATTTACATTTCCTTCAAGGAAATATAATGGGCCTGATTTTGTAAGGCGTATTTCAAATACGACTACCTTTGTTTGGTACTAGATTAAAGAAGATTTCAACAGTTTTTCTTTAATCTATTACCACACAGTCGTAGTCGTATTTGAAATACACCTTACACAATCAGGCCCATTGAATTTTATTATATGCATTTCCCTGAAGAAGCTATACAAAGAAATATAAAAATACCGGCTTTAAATTTAATATTTTTTGCAAAAAAATAAAACAAAGTATATAAGCTTTATTAAATGCATATATTGTATATGCTAATATTTTCCAGGACAAAACGGTGCGATTCTGGGATTTAAGAGTAAATGAATGTATTAACACTGTATTGCCATCATGCTATTACGACCAACTTGGATCTCCAGTAACATCCGTCTGTGTCGATCCTACTGGACGCTTGTTGGTATCCGGACACGAGGACAGTTCATGTGTTCTATATGATATACGAAGAAATAGACATATCCAATGCTTCCAACCACATTCTGCTGATATCAGGTACGTAATGCGCACGTACGCGTAACTGTAAATTTACGTAGTCCACTATAAAAAGGATTTAAAAAAAAAATAAATACATGATAAAAATGTTTGTCATCAAATAAATAAAAAATAATAAATATGTACATACATATATTGTTCACGTTGTTGAAAATTTCAAACAATTCCTATGTGAAGGCACAGATCGTGTATAGTCAATCACAAAATTTTTTTAAAATACTGTTAATAAAATCTTGGGCATATGGTCTAGTTACTCCGCCCATATTTGTGCAACAATACTTTGTCTTAAGTAGAACAAAAAATAAGCAAATTAACTAACATGTGTATAATTAGTAAAAGAACAAAAACGACATTGGTAAGACTGTTGTAAATATAGAGATGGTAAAATTGAGCTTACAATACAAAAAAGCTTTCAGCAAATTGAAATACGATGAATCAAAACAATTCACATATTCCATTTGCAATAATGCTAAGTATATAAAGCAGAAATCTACATCAACTGACACCACACACAGTGGACCAAACACAAAAGAACGCTGATGATGAAGGTTTAGTGGCCTCCGAAAACGGCTGGCTGTTCCGTTCAACTATGTGTTGTCAGAATATTTACAACTAACTTTGGTGTTATTTGTTCATTAATAATTATCACATGTAATTTGGCTTAAAAAGCGATACGAACTTTAGCCTGTTAAAAATCATAAATATAGAAACAAATGGAGTTCGAATAATAATTAAAATTAACTAAAAATACTTTGAAAATTTATTTTGTAAAGTATTCATGAAATAAATAAATAAATAATATTGCATTAGTTCCTCTAAACAGCATCAACTTAAAATTTAAAAATTTACCCTAGAGGCAAATTACTTTTTTTTAATTTCATATACTCATACTAAAAAAAAAAGAATACAAGTGTATTTCTTTGTCGAAAGAGTAGAGAAAAAATTATAGATTTTTACAGTGGATAGATATGACCACTATACATCGACTTCTTGCAAAAAATAGAAATTGAAAAGTTTCGAGTTGACTCTCTTTAGAGGAACCAGTGCGATATGTACCAGAGAACAGATTGAATGCCTTATTTTGTTGTTTTGAATGCAATCACAAAAAACATGCATATTGTTGTCAATCCACAACATTTGAAAAAAAAAACAACGCATTGCACAATCGAAAGAGATGAGTGTGTCGAATTTTATTGCGTGCATTGCTTTGTTTTACATAAATGTTCACTGGTCTTGTCAAAACCAACGAATACTCAGTGAATGGTGCGAATACTTTTTACTGTGATTGAACACAACGTAGTGTTTGTACTTTGTGCTTGTATAAAACTCTTACATTAGTATTCATAAGACACGACATAGATTTGAAATGTATTTTATGTCAAATTTTATATGAAACAGTTATTTGAATGGTATGAAAGAAATTCATTTCATTTCATTGCTTGTTTTATAACGACATTGTAATAACAGAGTGCGTATGACCAATCAACAAATCGCAATGAATTGTATCATAGCAATTACATTTGTTATTGTTGTCGAATAAGTGCACGGCAAAAGCAACGAATTTGTGAATTGTTAGCAAATGCGAATGGTTTCATTCTGTTCTCTTATATATGTACATACTAGTGATGTAACGAATGTCAATTTTTGATATTCGCGAATACGAATATTTGAAACATTAAATGCGGGTTCTATTTACGCCTACAATATAAAATATTAAAAAAATTGTTATGAAAAAGAACTTCATACTCCTGTTGGCGTACTTTAAAGTTAATAAAAACTACGCAAAATTTTAATGACCGTCAAAGCACAAATTTCTATAAAAAGTTTAATGGATTCGTACAAACTAATATTTTTATCCATTTATTTAAATTTCGTTTAGGATTTATGCATTTATTTATTTAATATTTTTGGAAAAATATTCGTATTCGTATTCGCCTGAATTTGACGAATACGAATATTTAAAAATTACCGAATATTCCACAATTCGAATACAAATATTCGTGCATCACTAGTACATACAAACACAATTCACAAATAAAAATGTCTTATTAATCGGTTAAGCGAAATATTTTTTGATATATTATTTATGTATATGACAAACATACATACATACAGACTTTAATAATAATATATACATACATATTTTCTTATATGATCTAGATCAATACGTTTCTCACCCTCGGCCTATTACTTGCTAACTTGTGGATATGATAACAAAATTGTTTTAACCGATTTGCAAGGTAATTTGACTCAATCTTTACCATCTGTAGCAGTTGGAGAGCACAGTGACAAGGTTATATCGGCAAGATGGCATCCCCATGATTTTTCCATTTTAACCACTTCTGCTGATAAAACCGCTAAGCTTTGGGCCATACCAAATATATGAAGGGATTAATAAAACAAATTTCATACCAAAAAAAAAAAAAAAGTACCTTTTCACCTGGATTTATTAAGAAAAATTATATAAATTTTGAGTTTAACTTCTAACTCTATTCTACGTAAATTATTAAGAACATATACATATAAATGTATGTATATTAAATATTATTTGAAATCATGTTATGAAGAATAATAGTTTGAAATAAAAAAATTACCCATAAAACTAATATTAACTGGTACACGTTAAAAAAAAGAAACATCAGGGTGCCAATTAAGGCATTCGATGTCGATCAAAATTATATGGGAATTACTCGCAATTCAAGTGTGTGATGTTTTAAGGATGTCTGATTTAAATTAGATCGAATCCATTAACTTAGTGTTTGTCAACATAAGTCTAACGAGTATAAACTCCATTTAACTACTGAATACCAATTTTTATTATTTCCATCTATCAGTATGTTCAAACTTGAGTTACATCCTTTTTACACACGCAAAGTTCACTTTGTAAAGTCTTATTCAGCTGGAGAAAGCCAAAAAGAGAAAGTACTCTTCCTTCTGTCCTTCACCCAGCTGAATTAAGACTTTGCAAGTAAACACACAAATGCACACGATGCAAGTAAATCAATAAATACTTTTCCATTGCAGAGTTGTAAAATAATAAGCTTGTCTATTCTTTTCTTATAACTATTCACCATCTCTACTTACGCAAAAAAAAAAAAGATATGTCATTGGCCCCAAGTGAGATGAAAATTACTTTCGGCTTATTTCTTATAAAGATGAAAGCAAAGCTCGATTGATTAATTGTATTATTTGCACATTATTTTTATTAAGTGATTTTTGTAGAACAAACCTATAACAATTCATACTGACGAAGGTGCATTCTTTGAATTATATCCCGACAGTCATTGAATACTCTCTTGATATTCTCCGTATCCACAGCACATGTAAAATGTGGATAGCAATAGTGTTTGCCATCGCCACTTGCAGTAGAAATACGCTGGAAATAAAAATATGCAAAAATTAAAATTTTTTCTTAAAAATAATATTTTTTCCATAAATACATACATACATGTACATATGAAAGGGTTATTTCAATAACATTAATTGCGTTCGTGTACTCAAAAGTTTTTAAAAATTTTTAGTGAATTGCGTTCGTTTACCCAAAATACAGTAAATGAGAACACAAATTGAGAGAGTAAAGTGACAGTTTTTTGGCTGAGTGTTTTGCAAATTTTTACTGCAGAAATTTGTCGTAGTAAAGTTTAGTAAGATAAAAACATATGATTCAAAATGTGAACAAATGAAAAGTAATCAAACGAAAAGTGCAAAAATTTAAGAAAAGGTTAAATAATAATTTATAAAGCATAATAATAATAGGTCTGTTCATTTACTTTCTCAGCAGAAACTAGCAACGAGAGAGTAAGGCAAAAATTTACAAAATTACTCTCCCAAATATGAAAAACTTGCAAGAAAATTTTATTCATATCAGAACCATGGATGGAAATCATGATACAATTGTACTTTTTGTAATATATTTTGTTTGATAATATTTTAAATTGAATTTTTTTTTTAAATTGACATTTAATATGAAATTCTTTGCACAGTTTCATTAATTTTTACTATTTTTATGTATTTTTCATAATTTTTTATTTTTATTCTATTAAGAAATACAAAAATGCGACTTTCCATCTCTGATCATATATGAGAAAAAAAACGCAATTATTTGCCATTAAAATTGAGTTTATGTGGTTTAATAAAATACAAACAATAAATTAAGAAAACATGCTTTCTTTTTTCATACGTATACATGTTTTTTATAACAAAGAAATTAAAATTTTTCAGTTTTCATTTTTGAGATATTTTTGAAATAATTAATTTGACAACGAAACACACAAAAGCTGGTTGGATAATTCTTGCAAGTAAAAATTTTACTAGTGATAATTTGTGGGATTTTTTTGTCACTCAATTTTTTTCTCTCTCTTTTGAAGCTCTCTCCTTACAAACTTTTTGAGTTAATGAACACTTTCCAGTAACAATTGTTACAAATTCGTAACAATTTTTAGTAAATGAACAAACCTAATAGCTGTTAAATACATATTTTGTAATTTATTTTATCAATCCTTTTGTTTTTCAAATTATTCTAATTACTCAGAGTTGTAAAACTGTAAAGTATCTGGTTACTTAGTATTGCATTTGCTTTTAAGGTAATCAGTAACATTAACAAATAGTCATGCAATTTTTATTAATATAACCAACAACAAAACAAGGAAATCAATATGAAATTAGTTACAAATATTACATGAAACAAATTTACTAAATTTATTATTGTTCGTGTTATAAAAATATTGTATGGAGTACCAATAATTAAAAAAGTTGAATAGTCAAAAGTTTATATATTTTTCAACACTATGTGGAGTTCGAGTCAGCTGTTTCTTTAATCTTAATAATTTTTAATATTTTTCCGTTCGCGTATTTTTTCGGCAACAGCTCTTTTTGAGAGTAAATTTTAACATTTTCCCAGTAACTACTCATCTACTGCATTTTACTGTAAAAGCAAAAAACACACCTATTATTTCGAGAAAATCAACTTTAAACTATTTTCGCAGTTTTTATTTAAAATTTAGAATTAAGCTATTAAAAATTAGTGTGGCAACATTATAATTATTACGAAAAAAATTCAACAAGATCATTGAAATGTAAAAAAGTCCAATAAGGAACTAATACCAAATTGGTTTAAATCTTTTGAGAGAAAAAAACACAAAACCAGTTTTTTAATTCGGGTGGCTCATGATGTTATTACAATAAATCCTTCAGGTGTATATGAGGGGCTAAAACCCAAGAGTAAAAAATCGAATTAGATATAGGGCAGTCGGGATTTAATACAAATATCAAATATCACTCTGCAAAAATGCAGGCCTCCATCATGATCTCAAACTCCGCTACTACGAGTATTGATCAAAAGTTTTACAACAAATAGCAACAAAAAACTATGAAATTTAATTACTCAGACCTTGAGATGCCAAACGGGACTGATTTTTTAAAATCCCCGGGTTGGGGAATTTGATATAGAATCTCGGGGAAAATCTGAATCCAGACAAGTAAATATAACTTAGAAATGTACATATGTACATCGTCGACTGAAACGAAAAACGCCCTAACTAATATTATCATAATTTTAGAGGAGAAGCAAAAAAATATTGTTAAGTTATTAAATTTGTGAATTCTTTTTCCTTTTTGATTTTTTTTAATCAAATTTCTGTTTAAATTTTAATTTTTCTTTGTGACTTTTCACTTAAGCTTTTTTTTTTGGCGGTTATGGCACAATATGAATCTGTATAGAAGTAAGTATGTATGTGCATTTATAAGACATTGCGAAAACGTTAATTTCTAGAAGATTTTATTTAACTTACGTTCATTTGTTTTTAAAATTTTGTGACATAGTTTCCACTTCGCCCACGTTGCACCCCTGGACGGAATATTTGTCTTTGTTTTTTGTTTTGTGCTCCTCAAAGTTCATTTTTATGTACAAACATATAATTTATTTTTATTTTTACTCTTTTCCACTTAAAATGCGCTAACGTATTAAAGTTGTGATTTTAACCTGTTTTAGCAAGGCGCCACAAATAATAGTAGGCTTGCAGCCCATGACAATTGAAATTTATGAAAAAGGGATTAAGAAATCCCGAAAATCCCAGGATTTGATATTTTTTTAAACGGATTTCGCCGTTTGGCATCTCTACTCAGAACCTTCTTTTTGCACTTGCATCCCCTTGATTTTTTAGCCCCTCATATGTACATATGTACATATTTACAATTATTAAAATATATATGTATATGTACGTACCAAAAACTCATCACGTATGAAATACTTAGCTCTTATAACTTCAGGATCATCTCCAGACTCGACTATTGCATCACCTGGAATAACCATTAAATAAAAATAATTATAGTTAAACTGGTGCTTTTTAGGGAATTGGTATTATTAAGTTTAAACATTTGCTAACGCATTAATAATCCTAAATTATTATATTAAATACATAAATAAAAAATAAATAAAATATTTTTTATTAAAAACACATTGAAATTGATTATTGGATGGGTTAGATGGATCCTATGCGCATTTCACTATTTCTAAAGCAGATCATCAGGGAACCCTTACCCAAAATTTTCTTAGAACTACTACAGATAGAAGTTTTTCTATTTAAACAAATGAGATGTTTAACTAATATCAAATTTGAAACAAGAACTCAATAATCAACGTTTTTTATTTTCTTACTTTACCATTGGCTGATTTTTTTCAGCTCGACTTGTAGTTGTAAGAAGTATGTAAACAAAATAAATGTAATAAATTCAGTAAAGTGCGACTTGAACTCGCAGACGAAGGGTTCCGTATGGATACTAGATATGTAATGCTATACGAACTTTAGCCTATACATATATATAATATATAGTTTTGACATTTTTTGTTTTCGAGATTTTTTCGGTTTAGTTTTTTTTAATATGGTTTTTTTATTTTTGGAATTTTTGGCATTTTTGACGTTTTTTCGGTTTTGGCGTTTTTTTTCGTTTTGACGATGTTTTTCATTTTTTTTTGGCGTTTTTCATTTCAGCGATTTTTTTCATCTTGGCGATTTATTTTATTGATCTTTTATGCTTCGATTATGGATGGCAAACGAACAGCTGGTAATTTCAGTTGCCATGTTGGCAACCACAAATTTGTATTTACTGCATATGTAGTTTTAAAAGCAAAAAATTGGAAAAATTAAAGAGTATTATTTTTATTTTTGAGTTTCTAATATGCATATTTAAAGAAAATATGCTTTACAGCTAAAAAAGGGATTGTTAAAACTTATTTTAGGGAATAACATATACTCACAGTACAGGCGGTAGTTCTAAAGAGCCGTCTAATACATTCAAAGTTTTGTACTTTCTTTTCTTCATCACTTAACTAATCATTTTTATGATCAGTAATGTTTTAAGCACTTTTACTTAATAATTTCCTTTTTAGCACTTGTATTTTTGTTACATTTTCAGTTGTCATTCTGTCATAATCGCATTTTCGATTACTTTTTGGCAACTGGAGGAAGTTTCCATACATAATACCAATTTTTAGCTAACTACGGAACTGAAGTTCGGTTGCCATCTATAATCGTGCCATTAGTTTCAGATTTTTTTTTAATTTGGCGCATTTTTTCGTTTTGACGATTCTTTTTTGGTTTTTGGTGACTTTTGGCGATTTTATAATTTTGGGATTTTTTAGTTTTACCGGTTTTGAAAATTTCAAGAGTTTGTCTCTTATGGTTTCCAAGAACAGTAAGTTGCCCAAATTATATAGTCATAATTACAATAACTGATAGAACATCCTTTAATTTTAATTTTTTTAAGTTTTAGTCTTAATTGTTGTAGTCTGTATAAAAATACACTAATTTTACAAATTTCAAGTGTCTATATACATACATACATACAATTGTATGTATATTACATGGGATTTTAAAATTTTTGGTTGCTCGTTTTGGAAAACCCCTTTAATTTTTTACTTATGTATTTGTTGTTGTAGCAGCCAAAGTTCTACACACTGTCCAAATTTCAGGTCCGTAGCTCTTACGGTTCTCGAATAAATAGCCTGTGACAGACAGACGGACAGCGCAGCGAAATCAATAGTGTTTCTTTTCACCTTTGGTGTACGGAACCCTAAAAAACAACAACAGCTATTCATTGCTTTCGCAAGAAAATAGTGTTGCCATACACGTATTTTTGACCGGGTGCAGTCAAGTTAATAACTGGTGCTTCCAGTTTTGAAAAAAATAAAAAACATTCACATCATGTGTATTTTTGTGCTTAATACATTTGTGCCCTTAATTATGAAAGTGGTATAAGTCATACTAGATATGCCAAACGGACGACACACTCGTCCGTATTCTAGAATCAAAATGTAGATAATTTAAGATTCAAAGAAAATGTATCTAAACTTCATAAAAAATTCATTAAAACACAGCCACACACAAACTTACATACATATGCAAGCATAATTAAATAATACATGAAATTAAAAAAAAACATAAACAAAATCCCTTTAACCAAGTTATTTCAATTTATTCAACTCTCTTCCTTTAAGTATTATGGCTTTTATACAACAACAAATAAGAGAAAAAAATTGTTAGATCAAGAGAAATACTACAAACCCACACACACACTTTTACTTGTAAGCTAATAAATGCATGTGTGATATGTTTGCATGTAGTAGTAGCAACTTTAAACGCTTATAGCTCCCAAAATACTAAACCGATTTCAATAAAATATAGATTCTGCACATCTGTATAAAAAATCCTTTAAAACCATATAAATCTTTTTAAAATCGGTGCAGTGGTACCGGCGTAAAAGGGATTACAAGAAACATGTTTGCCTATTAATTATATAGATGCATTTTTGCATCGAAAAATTAAATGCATCTTTAAAAAACTGCAATAAATATTTAATAAATATTATATAAATTTATATTAATCGAGATTAGCACAACTCTAAAATAAAATGTTGCATAATATAAAAATATAATTTTTTTTTTTTTTTTGATTTGTTCAAATGTAATTTACGAAATATATCGATCAAAGAAATACATGACTTAGACCACTTTCATAATTAAGGGCACATTTATGTATTATTAATTACTATCACTAAATTTATGTCCGACATAATTATATCTAGACTTAAGATTTGAAAAAAAAAATTTATTAGTGTGTAAATAAAAAATTTCATGTGTACGACTCACTTGGTGTTTGATATTTATTAAATTCGGCAAAATAATCCGAAAGTTTGCTTTTTCCAGCTTTTATTTTCTCCGCTAACAAGTCTTGTTTGTTGAGAAATAGAATTACAGATATTGTACGTAACCATCTAAACAGTCAGAAGGAATAAAAAAATAATTAAAAAGTTATATTATTGTAAAAGCTGCCTTTGCATACCTATTGTTCCAAATGCTTTTAAATAGTTCCAAGGATTCGCGTAAGCGATTTTGTGTTGGATCTTCGCGCAAAACCATGTTATAACTAGAACATGCTGTCACAAAGATAATTGCAGTAACATCATTAAAGCATTGTATCCACTTTCGACGTTCATCCCGTTGGCCTCCCACATCAAACATACTAAAAAAAATTAAAAGCGCAATCGGAAGATTAGTAAAAGAAATATTTTTAAGTGTTTTAGCCCACAAAACTTACTGAAAATTGACTTTGTCAACTTGAAATCTTGTTTCAAATATGCCAGAAGTTAAGACTCGACACCGCAATATGTCTTGCTCGTTCGGTGTATAGTTGGGTTGTTTAATTATACTCACACGGTCCAAGAAGCTGTAAAGACAAGCACATCCAAACGTAAATACATATATTGCCTGCTTATTACTTATTAATTAAACAATACTTACTACTTTGCGCAATCGATTAATTGATACTCGTTTGATCTTTCATAAGTTGCCAAAACACCCTTATCTTTCCATAACTCTTCTGTATGCTCATAAAATTCTGGCGGATAGTTAAAATCTGGACCTATATTAATCGCATTAAATTAAATATATAATTTAAATAGTATAATTAACATTTTCTTTAAGAACTAAATGATGTTACGAACTTGAAGCGTAGTCCTGTATATATTCAACTCTAGCTTCGTTCTCTTTTTTTTCCAATGGTATAGGTGGATTCAATGTGCTCATGGCACCAGTAATAGTCTAGAATGATAAAACAAATTACATTTTTTATTCAACTATGATGATATTTACGAGTATTATGTTTCGAAACTAAAATTATATGCACTTGTGAAACAAGAAATAAAAAGACATACTGCTGGCGAAAGACATGACACACTCATGGAATGAGATGATCCTTTCGCTTTGATGTCAAATTGGTAAATATTCAACAAAATATACATAAACATATGTATCTCTCTATTATAGTTCGAAGTACACGAAACATCAAGAATATTACTAACCATTACAACACATAAAGGAGGTCTGTGTATTTTCTTCAATCAATCGTTTGCCCCCAGGAATAACATTTGCATCTGGTGCATTTCACTACATTACGCACAAATACTTGCAGAGCTCGATGGTGCTTTTGTTTGAATAATTGTTGTGATCATTGTGACGCGAACTCTTCAGGCGAATTATACAAGGGAAGAGTAGGAGCTCAGCAAGTCTTTTCTCAATCATGGCTTTTTTCGAATGACGCATACATACATATTTTAAACGTCAATTAAATATCTGGGCCATGGAATACATTTATATGGCATTAATCCTTATCCTAAAAAGATACAAGTTGAATCGAATATATCGTAATCGTTGCATTTCAAGACTTTAAGGCGATGCGTTCGTTATTGTTCCGATTTTAATATGCCACAATTTCTGAACACAAAACGTATCTAAAAACTTTTGCAAATCGATTCTAAAAAAAAAAAATAGTTCACTGTTGCCTGTCACATTTTTTGTTGCACATAAATAAATATGTTTTTAATTTTTTAAATTACTTAAGCACCGATCAACAAGAGTTAGTTGAAATAAGCGCCTAGGATTCCTATACAGAGACAGTAAACAAACATTGAATTTTTGAATGGTCTAGCATATTCATTTGCATGAAACAAATTATATTTCCTAAAAAATGTCATAGGGCTGACTACTAGCGTACTTACATATTTATTTACTTGTTACAATATAACTAAACTAAAGATTTTTATTCAGTGAATCCGCAAATTTACCCAGCAAAAAATAAATGAACGCGTTCATAATTTCTTGAGCATTTGTTTCATCGAATGCATTCTGAATTAAAAACGCATTCGACATTACTGGGTAATATGTATATTGAAATAAATATCCAGCGAAATAGGCATGCAAAAACGGAATTAAATCATCACATTGACACATTTTCATAAAACAAGTTTTATCTCCGACAAATAACAAGAATACAATTGCTCAGTGGTAGGGAGTATACCTTAAAAGTCAGAAAAGCACTGTTCGTATTCCGCCTGCGACAAATTTTTGTTTGTTTGTGAAAAAGCGTCATTGAATCAGGGAAATTGCATAATGCCGGGTTTCCATCTGTGTGTACAAGCGTAAAAAAACGTAACCACTAGTTAGTAATAAACAACTTAGATTTAGACATGTATTTAATTATTAAGTTAAATAGTTTCATACATAACTAATAGACAATTTTGTAGAATTCAGCATGATTGCAAACTGTTTAAATCAATAAATACATGTCTGAATCAAACAGTTTTCATTATTAATTAGTTGGTTACGCTTTTTTGGGCAAATGACACACAAGAAATGCCAGATGTAAACTCAGCCTTAGTTTTAAGAACTCATTTCAATGATGAGCAGTTTTGCTGAATGAGAAGCCGTGCTCGTCAATCACACGCCTGTGTTAAAATCATGCGTTCTGCACCTAGATTGAACCAATTCATTTGCAGTAGAAACCATGCATTAACTATTTCTTTTGTGTGTCTTTTTTTTTTGCTGAGTAGGTGAATGCAATCTTTCTTTTTTTATGGACATTATTTTCATTTTGAATAAGGATATATGTAATTTCTATGTGTATATATATATATATATATATATATATATATATATATACATACATATATTATATCCATGGACATTATTTCTATGGACGTTATGGCATGATACTCGTACATATTTCAATATCTTTACTAATTTTATAAATGTGATAGTAAGTTTGTTTCTTTGTGTTTTTGCTACGCTTTCACGCCCAAACCGCTAAACTCATTATTAAAATTCTTTCACCATTGGGAAGATATATTGAAACCGGGTTTTTTATATTTGGATGGATTTTTATAAGAAAAACACAATTTTTGGACTGGTTAGGGTAATTTTCGTGTCGGGTTTGACTGTTTAACAAGTTTTATGTATTTTTTAAACAGAATCAGCGCGAGCGGACCCGCGGATAACAGCTAGTACATACTGTATACATAAACAACTCTAAGTAATAAATTTCATCAAGGAACCAACTCTAGTGCCATCAAAATTCATTCTCAAATCCAATAATAGATTTCCACAAATCATAATCTTTAACATCTTCCTGGTACATATTAACAAACGATCGATTTTCTCTCATGCAATTAGTACAAGTACAATAAAAGACATTGAATACGAGTACCTATCATTTTCTGTCTGGAGTATTTTATAGATTTCGGAGCTGAGAACCTTTTAATATCACATTATTTTGCTAAAGGTAAACTCATACTCAAATAAATCAATTAAAAAACCCCCCAAACCGATTCAACCGATGCCATAATTCAATATTACAAAGAACATAATTTTAAATGTAAATAAAAGTTATGAAACATAAACGAAATAAAATTAATTTAAAGACAAGGGTCTTCATATTTATAAAATCTACTGAAATAACAATTTTATGTCAAGATCTTTTGGACTACTGTGACTTGCACTAAGTGCAGCTTTCGGTTTTTTAATTATAGCCAGAAACATTTCATGAAACACAATTAAAATCAAATTTTAGTCTTTCAAAACCAAAAGAAGAGGTTACACGCTGAACAAAATGTTTGTTAATATTGTTCATAAAGAACTGATAAAATAGTCAGTACATATTTCGGAAATTCTTTTAATATTATAAAAATTGAGAGCATAAAAACCAACTTTTTTTCCGACTTACCAAAATTGCATCACGAATGTTCTTCTTAATGTCATCAATTTTTTGTTTTTTCTCTTGTTCTGAAAATCCGTCAACGTGTAAAATACGCATTTGCTTAACTATGGTTGATTTTCCAGATTCGCCTGCCCCTAGCAACAACAACCGATGGGTAGCCCTATAGAGCTGTTTATCCTTTTGTAATTGTTTCGAAATGGCATCACTACGACGCTTCTGACTTCTGGTATCTTCAGAATTTATATCGGATTGCTTCGAGCTTGGTGAGCCAAAGCAACCCATCGCAGACCACGGTATCCACCAACACGCTTCTCGTCCTTCTTGGGTGCCGTCGGGAGACTCAGCGCCCCCGTTTTCTTCGTTTTGAGCCAGTCTAAATAAGCTCTAACTTGTTAAGTTTTTTTAAATATTCTCTTCCAAAGCCAGGGTTCTAGCAGCTTATTTTCTTTGTGCCGTTTTATAAATATTATTACAATATGTATATGTTTCTTAAAAATATTTCGTTTTTATCCCTCTTAGATAGTACATGTACGTGTATAGTTGTTGTTAGTTATTACATTAAAATGACATTAGTTTATAATTATTTTTATTATATCTTTTAAACTGCAGCTTTTTTAAATTAGTTTGCTATTGTTCTTGTTGGTATTTATTCTTGTGCAATAATGTTTGTGCTATGGCAATTCTACAATGAAAAAAGAAAAAAATTTCACACATTTATTAATAATAACAGCAATAAAATTTTACATTTTACATTTATTATCAATATTTATGTACATATGTATAGTTTCTACATTAAAAGCATCCAATTCGTCTAAACAATGTATATGGAGAGCATTCCGTATTTGGGGTGACTTCCATACATATTTTCTAGCCGAGTTGACTGTTTGTGTTACGGAAACTATAAATTAGATAAAAACTCTTATTATTTAAACATAATAATACGAATACAATAAGTGCATTTAAAATACATTTTCAAAATCAAAAACCCTAATAAAGTTTACCTGTACTGTACAAAAATCTACAAAGTGTGAATGCCCCTAATTAATAAATTAAAACAGGTACACTGAACCAAAAAAGAAAACATTTTTAAAACTAGAACTCTTGGTTTAAAAATGCTTCATTTTTGATATAAGAATGTTTCTATTAAAATTTATCAGCCTTGTTTAAAAAAAAAATATGAAGGCTTTATAAAGGGTTTTTCAGACAAATTTACATAAAAAAATTTTCTTATTCAGCATTTATAAAGCCTTAATAAGTTTTATAAATAAGGCCGTTATTATTTACTAGCTGAGCCCAGCAAACGTTGTCTTATCCTCAATTATTTTTTTTTCACTACAAATTACTCCATACAATGGTCACATGTTGGGTCAAAATGGAAACAAAAACCTGCCGGGTATTGACTTGAACCTGTGTTGAAAATTTCGGCTCCGCAGCTATTACAGTTCTAAAGATCATGCGTTACGAACAAATACACAAAAAGCTTTTATATATATAATTACCTATATAGATTTAAAATTTATTTACAACTTTAGTTCTATTTCATAAACGTTTCTTTTTAATGAAATTGTTTCTTCTTGATTTTAAAACTTTTTTATTTTTTGGTGTACCTAGTTCAAACTGACATTATATAATAAATAATAATTTTGATTCGACCGACGAAGGGGATTCAAATTGTTCATTTCAAAACATATATGTAGGTATTAGGGTGATCGACTCGGTTTTTCAACCGGTTTTAAAACCCGGTTTTTTCACAATGCGGTTGTCGGTTTTTTCAAAATGTTGATTTTTCGAATGTCGAATAGTCCGGTTTTTTTACAATTTAAAAACCGCCTGAGTCGAATACTTTTCGATTTGCACATTTTGCAATAAAATTAATTTTTACTATGTTAAAACTTAGACCAACGTGTTTTGTTTATTTTCCTGAGTATTTTTTTAGTGTAAAAGCTCTAAGTTTTTTTTGAGCATGCCAACATTTACTGAAACATTAAATTTAAGCGAAATTATTTTATGAGGTAATAGCAGAGACGAATTTAATTGGCTTTATGGATGTCAAAATCCAGTTGCAAAAAGTGAGTTTTAGTTTTGTTGACATTCATATGTTGGGGTTTGAGGAAACTTGGGAAGGAATTCAAAAAATTAATTATGCCTATATTTAGGGTTCTAATAAATATGTTTATACAAAATATAAAAAATAATTATGATAACAACGTATTAGACCATGTTTGGATGTCATTTGTTGACGGCTTGGTACCGGAAATCACAGGATTTTCAAATAAGTTGACGACATCAAACATTTTGCACGTATTTTTTCATGTATTTTATGCCTGTATTTAGTCTTTTTTCCTATGTATTTTGAATATTTTTGCTACTGTAGGTGTTATTATATTTTTTTTATTTTTTGTATAAACATATTTATTAGCAGCCTAAATATTGGCATAATTAATTTTTTTTTTAATTTATTCCCAAGTTTCCACAAACCCTAAAAACGATGGTTGTATGTAGAGTTTTTTCCTCAACTGTATATTATACATACATATTATGTACATATTTATGTACTATACATAAGTATATGAAGTTAATTTTTACGTTTTACCTTTAATTTTTGTATTGTTTTATAGTATTTACATAAACTGTTCTCTTTTTTTTAATAAAGCAATTCAAAATCAAAACTTTTGTATAATTTTCTTACTTAAAAAAACCGGTTGACCGGTTTTTCCTGGATTGTAAAAACCGAAACCGGGTTTTTCATAATTTCAAATATTCGAACTATTCGAACCCCGGTTTCTTGAAAAAGTCGAATAATCGATCACCCTAGTAGGTATAGAATAATTATGATAATTATTGTACACACAAAAAAAGTTTTAAAATCAAAAATAAACAATTTCAGTTTAAAAAGGAACTTTTATGAAATAGAACTAAGTTTGTTTGATTTCTTGAAATAAAATGTCACAGTTTTGTTTTCAAACTGCTTCATTATAAAAATAAAAATGTTATACATAATATGTATAATAATATGTATATATCGTTACCTTAATATAGAAAAACCCTAACTCATTATTTTTTTTAAATGGAGATGTTGCATTTTTCGATGCATTAGGTGTTATTCTATCGAAATAGAGAAAAACTCAATTTCAAAAATTTAACGAGTTAGGCCCTTTCTATATTAAGGTAACGATATATCTATAAACTTTTATATATAGTAGTATATATATATTTATATACATACCTGCGTATGTACGACATGTATGCATGTGCATATAACTTTATACATATATTGAATTCTTTTATATATAAAAACAAATTGTTTTTAATATAACACTTTCGCATACATACTTGTTTGCAATTTTTGTCTAACCTCTGCTTTTAGTCTTTTGACGTTTTATGTACTACATATGTACGTACATAGGTATGTATAAACATTCTTCTACTTTTATGCGAGTAATAAAAATTATGTTTGATATACATATATTATTGCACCGTATCAATAATAAACATATTTATGCACGAAAATATTATTTGAAATATTAATGAAATCCATCAGTTTTTTATAACGAAATATATCTACCTACCAGTGTATAGATATAAATTAATTTTTACTTCTCTATTTATTTTCGTTGGCGTAGGGGACAAACTAGCACTGGTATTGTTATTTCACAGTAATATCGTTATTCCAGGCGTCCTGGATGGTACATTTTCTGTTTGCATGTTACCGAAAACCTTTATAAATATTTTTTTATTATGAATTAAAAGGCTTTTTGTTAAATTTTACTCACTTTACGTTCCTAGTTTCTATGTATTCATATAAATCACTGTGAAAAGTAGTGCTGTTAAAGTACTCAGTATATAGTGGCCGAGTACCGATTGCAATTAGAGCTGCCAGGAGATTCTGCTGAAAAATCTGCACGTTTTGGAAAAATCATTTGCATTTTCGGCATATAAATTTCGAAAATCGGCATGAGTTTTTCATTAATTTTTATTAATTAGACGAAAAAAACAATCGTATGCAATTTCACGTATTTTATAAAATGATAATACATAATTATTGTATTTATTATTATATGTTTGAATATATTATTTAACGTATATCAAAATTAATAAAAAAAAAAATGTATTAATAAATACATTGAATTAAAACAAATAAATTATGTTAAAAAATCTGGCTGGTCAACATAACAACAGTAAACTTCCGATTTCCATAGTCTGCTTTTTAAACAGTTTGTTGCTGTAGTCTTTTGATTTAACTATCCAACATAAGCCTGGTTGTGAAAAATTTTCAGTACCATTCACCTACCACACACGAGAATAATTGTGCTGGCGTAACATGCCAGTTTGTAGGTGAGAGGCAAAGAAAGTGGTATTGTGTTTTTCATAATTTTTCAACCAGGCACAACCCCGCATCATCGGCAGAAAACCAATACACACACAACTTAAAAATCACCAAATGTTAAAAGAATACAAAAAACACTAATACACACAAAGCTGTGTTTATACATTTTTATGCCAAATGAATTAGTCTCGTGTGTTCTAAGAAGAACAAAAATTGTGCCGACAATGGGGTATCGTGTGTGATACCCCATTGTTTATTTCACGTGAAAAATTTGACATGTACTAAATATAGCCCAACTCGCGGTTTTTTTTAATAAATTTCTCGCTTTTATTGCTTGAAAGTATGCAACATTGTTCAAATTCCGTGCGAAAAAAGCACTGCTCATGTTGTTTCGCAGCTAAACTAAAATGATGCCAAACTTATTCTACATGAAAATACAAGAACAAAGTACTACTCTTGCGAATTTATTTCGCAAATATTTCATACCAAATACTTTTATATTTAGTTTGACAGCATTTCGCACGAAATTGTGAACATAGTACCAGGCTTTAAGTGGAAAATGATGGAATTAATACACAATAATTCCTTCTACCAAAAAAAAACGACTTCAATGCAAAGATCTGATAGAAGAAGATAAGAAGAAAGTACGTGAAATATAAAATTTAATTTTAATGGGTGTGCCTCCGCCTATTTTTTAAATGCAAGAATGTGTGTTTTTCAGAGCTCAGGGTGTGTGTTAATTCTTTCAAAAATCAGTTGAGTAGAACAACTTAAAATAAAATATTAAGTTTTAATGTACGTGACTCCGCCCATTTTTTTAAATGGAGGATTGTGTCCTCAACCGCGTGAAATATTATAATTAATTTAATGGGCGTAACTCTGCCGATTTTTTCAACTTTCAAATTGTGTAATTACAAGAGCCAAACGTGTTTTATAGGTTTCGAAGCAATCAAATGAATAGAATATCATAAAATTAAATAAAAAATTTGTGGTACCAGGCTGTAGGGTCGATGTCTAATAGTGCAGCTCTGTACACGAGGGATTGGCTACGCAGTTGTGGCCAGACTTTTTGGAAATTTGACAGTACAGAGTGACAGCTGTCAAATTGACAGTTCCAGTGGACAGTAACTCGCATGGTAGAGAATATCTTTCTTTTCCTTTTCCGATTTCAATATGACGGTGGGTGTTGTGTTTCACTATTGAAAGTAAATCTAGGAAATTTTTTATATTTTGCTCATATCTTTGTGTATTTAAATAATTGTAGGCCGCTGCTAAAGAAGCTGGAAAGAAGATAAAACGGGATCCCGCTAAGAACCCTATGCGCGATCTACACATTAGAAAATTGTGCCTGAATATATGTGTGGGTGAATCTGGTGACAGATTGACGCGTGCCGCAAAGGTAGAAATTTAATGAGTTCGTTTTAAAATTTGTATGCTGTGAATGTGTTTTAAATGCTTTTAGGTATTGGAACAATTGACTGGTCAGCAACCAGTGTTCTCCAAAGCTCGCTATACCGTACGTTCCTTTGGTATTCGTCGTAATGAAAAGATTGCTGTACACTGCACTGTCCGTGGTGCCAAGGCTGAAGAAATTTTGGAGCGTGGACTTAAAGTACGTGAATACGAGTTGAGGCGTGATAATTTCTCTACCACCGGTAATTTTGGTTTCGGTATTCAAGAACACATTGATTTGGGCATCAAATACGACCCTTCCATCGGTATCTATGGTTTAGATTTCTATGTTGTCCTCGGCCGCCCAGGTAATTTTCATTTATTTATTTATTCAATATTTTTTTTGCACTTAATTAGATGTCTTGATATTAATGTTGATTGTCATTGCGATGGTGTCGAACATGATTTTCTTTTCAAGACATTCAGTCAATGTGCACAAAGAAATGACGGACTTGGTCCATTTAAAGATTTGCTTAATGAGTTTTTAAACAAATTAATACAAAAACTCACGGTAATTTTTTAACATAACAATTAAAATTGTTTGATGTCGTTCATGAACTGGCAAATTGGTACATATGTACATATGTATATTTAAATCTTCCATGTATACATACATATGTACAATATATTTATCTACATATATAGAGAATCAATATTTTGGTAATGATTTTATTAATTGCTGATTGGATTTTGTTTTAGTTGTACGGTTGTCCCTTTTAATGTTTGTTAATTATGTATCTCTTTTTTGAATGTGAAATAATAATGTGTAAACTGTTTCATTTGGGCACATAGACAATTTTCCCAAGTTATCTTGCAGCTTATGAGGAGAAATTCTTTAAATTTCAAAAGTTAGGAAATCGAATTTATTATGTCCAAATTGTCGACAAATATTAAAAATTACTTTTTTTTAAGTTTTATCATCAATATTGATATAAGTCTCTCTGTACATATTTAATAAAGTCGAATTGAATTGTGAAGTTGTGCAGTGACACAGAAAGTAAGTACGTAAAGTAAATACATGCTATGATCCTTCGTGGTACAACTAAATGAAATGATTAATAGCAATTAAAAAGGATAAACCTGTATTATGATTAAGCGTTCAATATTACCACTTGTTTATAAATATATGCACATATGTATATGTTTGTAATATATGTAGATCCAATAGGAATTTCGGAAATTGGAATTGGAATTTCGGAAACGTGGTTAACACGAAATATTACAAATAAGGCGGTAGAAATACTGGGTTACAAACTAGTTCGTAATGATAGGGTTGGTAAACGAGGTGGTGGTGTGGGAACTTATATATCTAAAAAACTTAAATATAAAGTCGTCTTTAAATCTATGCATTTAAAATATGAATCTATTTTTATTGAATTATACTTTGATAATTGTAAAATCCTAATTGGAATTATATATTTGCCTCCTCCCTCTGATTTTAGTAAGTTTGAAGAAATTCATCAGGAGATACTCCTAAATTATTCGAACATTCAGGGCTATCTTGAATAAAATTCCGCGTGAAATTTCTCCCTTTTCCAATTAGAATTTTTTGTTTTCCCTATGATGGCAATTATGAATAAAATTAGGCGAGAAATTTTTCCCGGGGAATAATTCCAACTAATGGCAAGTAATAGGGAAAACAAAAAATTCTAATTGGAAAAGGGAGAAATTTCTCGCGGAATTTTATTCATAATTGCAATGTATTACTTGCTATTAGTTGGAATTAATTCCACGGAAAAATTTCACGTGAAATTTTATTCACGATAGCCCTGATTATTGTTGTTGGAGATTTTAAATGCAACCTATTTGATAGCGTTAAATCCAACATGATACGATCAATTTGTCATAATTCCATCCCGTCTCATGATGTTCAGCATTTTTCTACCTCTCTGATTGACTTTATGTTGCTTTGCAACAATTTGTTGGTCAACGTCTCTGGACAGGTACAATGTCCCTCGATTACACACTATGCTCTTATTTTCGCTTCATTGAGGGTGAACGTTCGATACACAGACTGCTATTGAGTATCGTGATCTTAATAGATTGGATTGGGATCGATTATTATTGTTATCGGCTTTTGATTTCTCGCAAATTTTTGACGAAATAGACGTAGATAATAAATTCTATATTTTCTACTCCTTGATTGAAAACTAGGCACGTTTTAGTATTATCGTATTAGTATTAAAGCTAATGACGATGCATGGATGAAAACCAGAGCTGTTATGTTAGCTCTATCACATCGTGATCTCGCCTTTAGGACCTACCAGAATGATTATACACAGGCCAAGTGGAAAATTTTCTGTAAATTTCGAAACAAGGCTAAATCTACTATCAGGAAGGAGAAGATTAAATACTTTGCTCAAGTGTTTGGAAGATTAAACTGCTCAGGTATGTGGAAAATTCTAAATAATGCAGGATGTAGAGAGTCTCATGAAAATATTTTTGAAGGCGATGTTGATAACGTTAATGAGTACTTTGCTAGTGGTGTGGGCACTACTTATACTGATAACGATGCTATTGATTTTGAAAGGTTTAGTGATTCTTTTGGTACATTTTCCTTTCATTGTGTTAATGAACTTGATGTGTTTAATGCACTAAATAAGATTAAATCTAAGGCAGTAGGTGTTGATAATGTTACAATACAATTTATAAAACTTATTTATCCCCATATTTCCCACGTTCTTTTGCATCTAATGAACACTATTCTAACAACATCAATTTTCCCTTATTCTTGGAAAACTGCAAGGGTTGTACCTATACCAAAAACTAAGAATGTTACCTGCCCAGCTGACTTAAGACCTATCTCGATACTACCATAACTGTCGAAAGTAGTAGAGCATATTATTAAAGATCAAATTCTTTTTTCTCTGGGAGGCAGAATTACTGACTCTCAATATGCTTTTCGAAAGGGTTGTAGTACTACCTCGCTTCTTTTGACTTTAACGGATAGTATTAGAAATAATACTAATGATGGAAAACCAAGTGTGTTAGTATCTTTAGATCTAACTAAAGCCTTTAACTCCATATGTTTTTCCACTATGGTAACTATACTCAGGGATACATTTAACTTCTCTAGATCTGCATGTAAACTTATTATGTCGTACCTTTCAGAGAGAAAGCAATTTGTTGAGATTTCTGGTAAACGCTCAGGTTTATTGCCTCTAAATTCTGGTGTTCCACAAGGTTCAGTTTTAGGTCCATTGTTATTCTTACTTTATATTAATAACCTGCCTAATGTAATTGTTTCTAATATTTGTACGCCCTTTTTGTTTGCTGATGACATTTTTCTCTTGTTCACTTCATCACCTCAGATCGTTACTACCCTGACGTATTGGAGTCAAATATTAACTATAGTCTTAACAGAATTTCGCAATGGTTGGATGATAACTCACTCTCGGTAAATCCTTCTAAGTCTAAGGCAATGATTTTTGGCCCTCTTGGTACTCAATTACCTCATTTTAATGTACTCGTCTGTAATTCTCGCATTGAATTTGTTTGTCATCATAAATGCCTAGGTGTTATGATTGACAATCGCTTGAGTTTTGAAGCACACTTTGATCTTATATTTCGTAGAATAACTAATACGCTACGTAGAATTTATGCCATGCGAATCTTCTTGCCTGCTGATGTTAAGAGATGAATAGCTCACTCACTAATGATGCCTCACATCTTATATGGTATAGAAGTTATCTCTAGCTCAATTGCTAAGAATCTGAAAATATTAGGATATGCTCTTAATTCGATAGTTAGGTTCGTTTTTAATCTACGACGTCGCGAACATGTCTCTGAATTAGTTAAAAAAATTTTAGGTTGCTCCTTTAATCAGTTTGTGAGTATGCGTAACTTAGTCTTTTTCCATCGTATCATAAAAAGCAGCGTACCTAAACTCTTGCGTAGTATGTTTACCTTCTCTAGGTCTATTAGAAACAAATAAGTAATAATACCAAGAATTAAATGTTCTTTATTTGAAAGGTCATTTACTGTGAGAGTAGCGCGATATTGGAACATCCTTCCGTATGAATTACGTATTTTTTCTCATAGCAACAATGTTATTCGTCTTAAACTCTTAAGCTATTTTTCTATGAATGATGGTAGGAATTAAAGTTTGCATATACTATACCTTGACATAATCTATCTGTTCAATTTGAAACTAATGACGAGATATTATTTCTGTTGCATTATTGCCATATCCGGACATCTACCCTTTTTTATGATTAAATATAGCTAATCTTAAATGGCTGGGGAGCCCTTGAATGGTTATAATAGTTTACGTTTAAGTTTATATATATATTTTTATTATTATTGTATTGTATTTACTCAGTGCATATTAAATGCTTTGTAAGACATATTTTTTTGGCCTAAAAGGGCTTAGTATTACTGTGGATGAAATAAATAAATAAAATAAATTGTTAAAACCTCTTAAAATTTATCTCCAAGATATATTTTGCTTTAAAAAGTTGTGATTAATTTTTCTTCCCCTCTCAGGTTACAATGTTGCACACAGAAAACGCAAATCCGGTAAGGTCGGCTTCCCACATAGACTTACCAAAGAAGATGCTATGAAATGGTTCCAACAGAAATACGATGGTATCATTCTTAACAGCAAGAAGTAGATGGCGTTATTTATTTTGAAATTAAATCCATATTTGTAGTAAAAATAAATAAAGTATTTCTTAAACACACGAATGGTTCCTCTTTACTCCTGCGTTTAAGGAAATACATGTGTATGTATGCACATGCGAATCTACTTAGATACATACATACTTCTTTCTATAATACGATCTTTTTGTTTTAACTTTAAAAATATTTGAAGATACATTTATTGAAATGTTTTCATTATGCTTATAATACATTTAAAGTCTACATGATTAAGTTTAGTTTTGCTACTTGAATGGCTAATATAAAAACTCATCTTGCATTGCAGTGCAGCACGGGACTATAAATAAATGTCTGCAAGCATTTTTGTCATTTAGGCGGCATCTTAAACATTAGGAAGTAAATGTTATAACTTTAAATAAAAGTAGAATTTTCGTTCAAGTTGTTACTGGGTCGGGTCCAATTTCCACCTTTTGATACACTCGGCGGTGCGCTACTATTCTAAATGGAAAATAAAAAAATTTAAATTATGATATTGATTGGATATTGCAAGTCTTGTTAATTACTTGAGAAGAGTCGATGCAAGGTGAACTGGCCGGTTGCTGATTCACCGACGGGGACCTATTGCCATTGTTGCTTGCTTGTTTGTTGGAATTATTGGTGTGCATGTTGGTGTTGGATTGCATATTGTTGGCGCCCGCATTATTACTCGAGTGAGCCATCCACGAAAGAAAGTTCCCAGTCTGTTGGAAGGCAATGAATTATTGATTGTGAATAGAATTTATCGTTAAAAATTTGTACAATATATCAAGAATTTTACTTTTTGTCTAAAACAAATTTTTTTGTATGTGATGACATGCTGTGGTTACAAATGTTTTGAGACAAAAACGAGTTTATTTGTAATTAAGAAACAATTGTAAAAAATTATATGAGTCAGTCATGTGATGGAAAAGTACCGTTTTATTACATTTATTAATTGTAAATGCAACTTTAGATTTTAAATATTCAGGGCTATCGTGAATAAAATTCCACGTGAAATTTCTCCCTTTTCTAATTAGAATTTTTTGCTTTCCCTATTACTGATAGCCCTGATTGTAAAGTTGTTCGCTCGCTTTTTGGATTGTTTTGATCTGAATTTGGCTTAATGTTAGTTTAAAATCTTTGAAGACATATGTAATTAATTATATTGTAATAAATAAGAAAATTATAAAAAATTGTGTGGGAAACTGAAATTGAAAAATGTTTCGTTTTCAATGTGTAAAATCCTTGACATACTGTACCTGATCTTGAGGTTGATTTTGTAGTTGATTTCCCAAAATGCTCCATTGATTAAGAGCCGCAGCCACTATTGCTGGATTCATTGGTAGGGAGTTTAGGTTCAGTCCTACCCCCAAAGAATTATTTAAATTTTGAGCTGATGCAGGTTTGGGACCCTGGGAATTAATACCTAATGTCTGCAGATTTGGCATGTCTAAATTTCGATTGTGGTTGTTATTCCAATTGTTGTTATGATTGAAATTTCCACGGTTTCCTCTTTGGTACGGTCCAGGCATTTCCGATCGATTTATATGTGGAACTCCAGGTCCTGAATTGCTCCCCATGGACATACTGCCATTCATGCCGGCCATGTTGTTCGACAGAGGAGGATTGCCATAACCGTTGTTGCCTCCTCCGCTGTAACTGTTAGTATTCATGCCATAACCTCTAATACCTATCATCGAATTTTGATTCATTGTGTTATCCCCCCTCCCACCGCCGTTAAAAGAATTCCTGGGGTTGTCAACAATTTTTCCGCCGCTATGAGCATCACTATAAGCCAACGAATCTTGATGTGGCCCCATAACAGCATTTACAACGGGGGCATTTCGGCCACCTTGATAGTTTTGCATCGAGTTTCGAATTTGTTCAGATTTTGGTGCAGCATTTGATACATGGACAGAAACGCCTGTTGAAAAATAAAACATCTTTAATCTAAACACCCAAACTAATAGGTATTTATTTATCGAAAACTCTTAGTTTACCCTTTACAATGTGATCTTCACCGCATAGCGATTGTGCCACTTCTGGATCCAAAAATGTTACGAAACTAAACGCTCGAAATGGTTTGGGTATAAACACATCTGTAACTTCGCCATATTTTGAAAAATAGTCCCTCAAGTCATCGGCATTAATATCTTCTGTGCAACGACCAACAAATACCTTGCAAGGCACTTGATGAATCATTCCCTTCAGAAAGTACGTAACGGGGTTAATGAAATGCAATAGAAAAATAGTGTAGTGAGGAACATACCTTTGAATTAGGCACTTTAACTTCACACCAACGCCCATCAATCAAATGTCTTGTAGATAAAACTCTTACTTGCACATCGTACGACCCAAATCGTACGAAACCAAAACCTTTTGACTGTCCTGATTTGACATCTTTCTTTATTTGTGTCATTAACACTTCGCCATACGTTTCGAAATATGTACGCAAACTTTCCTCTGTAGTCTTCCATGGCAATCCCAAAACAATCAAGTCTGTGCAACGAGATCGCGACTCAATGCGTTTAGTTTTTGCCGTCGAATTCTCCAGATGGTCATCACTTTTTCGTTTGTTTTCTAAAATTTATTAAAAAATAAACTCATTTATAGAATGGAAAAAAATTTTTTCGTGTGAATATCAACCACTACTAAAAAAAATCGAACTATTCACCTTTGGGGAAAACACATTGATATACATGGGTACCCCAACCGGATTCTATATATGGCGAAAAGAATTTTCCCTCATTCGAGCGCACTCCTCGAAAGCATTTGGTTTCCTCGTTAATGTATTTAAGACCACAAGCACCTGGAAATTGTGCTTGCAATGTTGACAATAGCAGACTGCCGTCATCTTCCGTTGGCAGTTCAATTGGATCGTCTCCATCCTCTTCCACCACTTGAATATATTCCATTAATAACCAACAATAAGAACTTCAATTCCACAAAATATTTATATGGATAATAGGATATTATATGAAGAGAAATTTTAGTATATCAAGATAATAGAACCCTTTTTTTTAACAAAATTGCCATATGTGTATCAATTTTCCTGACGTTTGACAGAGTTGCCAGAAAGAGATGCTACCCCAGTGTAGTGTAAAAGCGTCCATTAACTGTTGTATTATAAAATAAAGTTTAGCAGCGGAATTATTTAACTTTCACATTATTTCTTCTTAAGTTTTAATACTTTTGTTCTTTTTTTCCGTGTAAAAATAAGTGAAAAATTCCATATTCGAAGTTAGAAAAAAGGCAAATGGGCGGAATAATATTATGTAGTTTGATTAGTTACCCTTCCCCCTGGTTAATACGCTTCGTTGGGAAAATATAAAACGTATTTTGCTATAACATAAATTAACCTACGTTGTTAATTTTGTTGCTACGAAGCCGTTTTTACATATGCATGGAAACGGATGTCATAGAAATAATAATATGTCATTCAATTGGTGTTTGTTATTTTCATAATTAATAAATTCTCGATTTTTGTATATTTACACACTTTATTTTTAATACTTTATCAATATGGAAAAATACCACATTCCAGAAACTAAAACAAACAACGAAATATCTCAATCAACTGAAAATCATATTAGAGAATTAATTAATAATAGAAACAGCAAATTTAATGAACGAACTCAAGTGGTTTCTGAAGCTTTACGAAAAAAGCTTGAAATTGAGTAAGTAAATATCGTCGTGCGGAATTTATCTTTACGTAAATCTAGAAAGTTTGTGGGGTATATGTACGTTTAATTAAGTCCCGGTTCACACACTTCAACTTTTGTTGATCATCTATCTCCTAATTCAGCTGTAGAAAAAAAGAGAGATATTTGTATTTCCGTCTCCATCTTTCTTATAGCAACAAAAGTTGAAACGTGTGAACTGGGACTAAGATGAATCATACCAAATAATGTTACATATTACATACATACAAATTGCACAGATCCATAGATCTGATTGTTGTTATTGTTGTTGAAGATAGCTTTGGCACGAAGATTTGCGTATTTGTACATGTATACATGTTTGAATTTTATATTATATTTAACAAATAAATTAGTTCTCAGACTCCAGGTAAATCGAATATAGAAATTCAAGTGGAAAAAAGCGAATTGTATTTAGAAGAGTTGAAAAGATTCGGAAATGAATTGGTTAATAATATTAAAGCTGCCAATGAGAAACAAGAACTGTTGCGAGGCCAATACAAATATGAAAAGGAAATAGGTGAGTAAAAAAGTTGTTTTTTTGTTTAAACTTAAGTACATTACAAGTTACATACATACATATGCTAGAACTCCAAGAGAAACTCCGAAAAGAAGCAGATCTGTCATTGATGCAATTTGATGATATTAGCAAAAAATGGAAAGAAATGAACAATTTGAAAGAGCCTATGGCAATATACGATGATATGCAAAAACATCGTGAAAATATTGCAAACTTGATGGCCAGCAAGGATGAACTTATAGCACAGTGTCAACAGGAACTGATTAGTATTACAAACAAATATTATGAAGATATAGATAAACAGTCTACGGACATTTGCATACTTGTCGATAGAGTTGACCATCAGGTCAAATTATTAAAAAAGTCTTACAGAATAAGTATTAATGAGCTCCAGAGCACTATTGAAACGGAAAAACAAAAAATTCTGCAAGTTGCACAAGAGAAATGGGGCACTATATTCGAACATCTTAAGATAAGTGAGGGTAAAAAGATAGCATTGGTTAAGGACAAACAAAAGTTCTATGCTCAAGAAGTGGACAACATACGCAGTAAACAGGAGGAGATCAGCAGAACAACGAAAATAAGGCTAGAAAAAGATGCAGAAATATTAGAGTTAGAAATTCGTAAAACTCAAGCCAATATCTTAATGAATTCCGAAAAGATTGATTACAACTATCAGGTTTTACAAAAGAAGAATGAAGAGAATATAATTATAAACAATCAGCAAAAGAGACGAGTAGCAAAACTAAATGAATCCATTGTAGCATTAAAGAAAAAATTATCAGAGATACGAGAAAGCAACAAAGGGTCGATGGAAAAATTATCAGTGGATGTACAAAAACTGCACGGAAGTATAAATGATATGCAAGCCAAGGCCGAGTACTTTCGGAAAAATAACATGATAAAAGTAAGAAAACCTCCACGGAAAAATCACATAAGGAAGAATTACAAAGAATTTTCTTTTCTAGTTTACCAAAGTTTGGAAAATAAACTTCGACGAAGTCAAACATTTGGTTACGCGCTTGTTTCAAATCGATCGTATATTGTATGAACAACAGCTGGGCCGTAAATGGGTGAAACCATGTTTCGATTTGGATAAACTTGGTTACACAAAGGATTGTCAAGATGATCATAGAGCCAACAAAGTAGCGAACGAAACCTTTAAGCCATTAGTAAACTCAGCATATCAGAATCAGTTGCGTGACATTTTGAATAAAATATCTGATCGTGCTGGCTTTTTGGTAGAAGAAAAACTTTTAGAGATACTAAATCCATATACCGATAAAGACAAGTGTTTGGTTAAAATTGAAAGTATATTTTCGGTAAGACTCTTCAATATACAACATTCGTATATAGTCTTTTCAAGTGCTTTAAATAATTTAGGCCCTTCATATAACGAATATTGCAATGGTGGAAAGCTTAATAAAGTATTTCGAGCCCTACACCTGGTGCTCGAACTGTTCATCGGGGCCGATAGTGAGTTCTTTAATGTCTCTATGTCAATATAATGGTGCAGAAAGTATTCCAGATGAAAAAAAAGATTATGAGAATAAAACGAAAGCTGTAAGGCTACAATCAGAAAATATGTACATATGTATGTACATGTCGGCAGAGAAAGTGCAAAGCGAGCGTTAATAGAAGAGTCAGTTTTTGTACGTTGATTTAAGAAACCTGAATCCATAACATAAGTATATATATGGGTGGGTGGCTTGCCTTTTCGCTGACGACATGTATAACTCGCCTAAATTGCTTAATAACTAATTTAGGAAAACTTTATGTTTTTAAGAGCTCCACTGATATTGTATGTGAGAGTCACACTCCTAGCGTGGAACCGACTTTGGTCTTAGCCGCTTTGAACGAATTTATAACTGAAGAAATAAATACTCTTGACCGATCGGCTGAAACAAGGTAGTTGTTTGTTCTATAGATTGATAATTCAGACAGTGCATATCGATGCTTCCCAACTAAATTATGGCTACGTCTATAAAGAGAATTTGCTGTGGCGAGTATTAATTTTTCATTATAACTTTATAAAAACGTAAAATTATTACGAATGTGAAAAATTTAGTTGCCATAGTTTAGTTGGTGGACGTTACTTTTATATACATGCATATATATTTACATACATACATACACATGTACATCTGTACAAATATACACAGCGTTGTCAACTTTTAAATTTCAAAAAGCACCGAAACCAGGAAAAAAGCGCGTAATTTAAGTAAAAAAGCACTAAATTTAAAATTTTATTGTTTTATTAAAAAAAAATTTACACATGGTCGATTGGTTATTGGTTTGCTGCAAACATGTATAATGTATTTTGAATATACTGTGCCGCAAACGACGGCATGTACATAAAAAATATAGGAATCGGTTGACCTTGCATTCTATTCCTAAAATTTCGAATTTGAGGCATCCGATACACATTTTATTTCTATAAGAATAAGTGAATTCTTAAATCAATTTGACGAAGCATTTTCAAGTAATTATAAAAAAAATAAATTTTTTTTCGCCAATGAACAAACGAATCTCTCGAATCAGATGAACTATGTGACAATGATAATAAATTTTGATTGAAATTAAAATAGTGTCAAAAGCGTTGTGCAATAAACACAATATAAATAACAAAGTTAATAATTAAAAAAAAAAATTATTTCCAATTTTATCAAGTTATATATAAAAAAATTATTCATATCGATTCATTCGATAGACTTCTTTCTGCGTTTCAATTTGGAAGTAACAGAATTTTGATGGGAATGCAAGTTTTCATAATTGCATTAAGTCAATCAATCTTTCTCCATCCATTGTCTCTACTAGACAAAATATCTCTATTAGACTATATTTGAGTAAATACTTGTATTATGTCTTCTTTGTTGTATGGCAAAACACTATTTACATGAATTATGCTTAATAGTGTTTTCACACTGACATGGTTTTAATAAAAGTTGCTTTTAACGTTAAAACCAACTGTTAAAACCTGATTTTACCATACAAATTGTTTTTGTTAAAACCAAATTAAAACCATTTTTGAATTGGTTTTAAGTAGGTTTTATGAAAAGCTACCTTGTTTTCGCTGTGATAAATTCAGTGCTACCAAGTTAAAATGACCGACGGCAGCTGATAATGTTATACCAGTGAATAACAATAGATGGCACTTGAAAAATTTTCAACTTAAAAATGAATGCAGCAGCAACAATAATAAAAAAATTATGGAAAAAAAGAGTTTTTTTGGAAGGAAAATAACGAAAATATTTTAAATTGAAGTGTGGAAAGTGAAAATAGACAATATGATTGACATTCATCTGCCTATAAAAAAGGTTTATCTTTTTTTTTTTTTTTTATAAAGAGAAGTAACACTCAGGCAATTATTGCCTACTACTATTACTAGGTGTTACCTTCTTTAGGAAAGGGATAGTGATAGAAGACAGGTGGTGAAGGAAGAGATAGAAGAAAGCTTCATTCTTTTTACAACTGCTTTTATTTTGCACGCTTTTTAATAATGCAGTGTTGCAGCGCCTTCTGGTGGTAAATGAGGCGTATTAAATTTTGAAGCTGTGTTTTTTTTTAGTAGCCATTTTATTGGTTATTTTACTTCGCCGATGATTTTGCTACACAATACCGACGAAGGAGGGCGCTCTGATATAACATTAGGATTAGCATATGCTGAAGTCGGTATAGTTCAGTGACCAGTGACTTTGCCTTCATCACTTGAACTTTCCAACAACAGCTGATGCAAAGGGACTCTAATGCACATCAGAAAAATGCGTGGTGTTGTTATTTGAATGACTGTCGGATACAGGGATTGAACCTAGGATCTTCAGTTTTGTAGTCGACGTGCTAACTACTTCAGCCAACGCCACACTCTTATAATGTATTTGTGCATTTTTATATTGTTAGCAATATTTCCAAGCACTTCTTCATTCTGTATAAGAAGTTCCATAATTTAAAAAAATTTTATTTACAAAATATAAAATAATTTCCATTTTAGAGCGCATTGTGAAATATCTCAGTGTTTCATACAAACAAAAACAGTTGAGCAGTATATCCAACAAGTGTTATTAAAAAGCAGAAAAAATGCAACAACAAATACACGCATTTCGGCAGGAGATTTCTTTTATTTTGAGCAAAGTTATTAGACAGCCTGTGAATTAAAACCTGAATTTAATAAACTTGCAGTGTGAAAGCAAAATCAGCTGTTTATTGTTTTAACGTTAAAACCAGGTTTTAACTTTCAGTGTGAAAACACTATGAGCTTATGTTTTTGAATGAAAGACTTCCTCGACAAAAAAAATATGTAAGGAATTTTTTCTATGAATTTTTCGTTTAGTGCCACCGCCTCGAAACAAAAAGCACCGAATATGAATTAAAAAAGCACTGAGCACTAAATTCAAAATTTGTCGCGTCGAAAATTTCAAAGAGCACTAAAAACGGTGCGAAAAGCACCGAGTTGACAACGCTGAATATACATACATATGTACATATGTATGTATGAAACACAAATTTGCATTTGTTTCATTTAATAAGGAAAAATAATAAAAAAATTGAAGTCGATTTACTTAACCTTGACGAGAATCATATAACCAGCTATTGGCAACAATTCTCCTCGTACATGTCCAAGGAACAACAAAATGTGTGGAAGTCGGTTGAACATGGTCTAAATCACTATCTGGAAGTGCTAAAGAAGAGAGCAGAAATCGATAGCCAGTGTGTCTTCTTACAAAAACAAAATGCTGAATTGAAATATTTGTTACAAAAATTATAGAGTTGTTTCTTATTTTTAATTAATACATTTATATACATATGCACGTACATGCATACATATGTATTTATGTATGTACATATATATGTAAAAGAAATATACATAAATACATATAATGCATGAATGAATGCAACAAGATTGCGCATTGTGCAGTTCCGTTATTTTCTTGTGTAACGATCAGTTCTTTGTGTGAGGTCGACGTTGAATATGTGCTTTAAGGCTCAGTTAGCCGAATGTAATGTAACTGCAACGTAGGCTCAGTTAAAGACTCAGTTAGCCGACTGTAATGTAAAGTAACAGCAACAGTAGGAAATAGCTGATCGATATTGTTATGTGAAAAGTAATGAAAATGGTTATAGAGATGTAATGTAACGTAACCTACTTTTCATATAAAAATATCGATCAGCTGTTTTCTACGTTACAGTTACATTACATTACAGTCGGCTAACTGAGCCTTTAAACAAAATAAATTTGTAAGAATACATGTGAAAAGGAATTAAAGAGAAAACGTAAACAAATTAATTGAAAATAAAAATCAAGTGTAAATGTTAGATTGAAAACAACTCAAACCAGCGATACCCGTTTTTTAGGGACAACGTTTTCGTTTGTAGCTCCTAATGCAGCCTTAGCCCTTTATGCAATTTTTTGCAAAAAAAAAAATTAGTTTCTTCAATTGCCTTGGAGGCAGCAATATCAAATGTACACACATACTTATTATTTCCATTAGCATACTTACCATTTCCAAAATAATCTCATTACATGATATACATACATATGTATGTACTTATCACACACTAGCATTTGCTTTCTGTTCGCTTCCTCTCCTACTTTCCGAGCAAATTAGTTTTTAATAACTTCTGTCAAGTGCATTTAGTTTCGCGCATTTTCCAAACGGTTCGGTTGTTGAGTTGAAGTGCTCAAGAAAAATAATATATATACTCTTGCTTAAGTAAGAGCAAAAAAAAGTATTTATTTTCCCGGAAAATTAATAGTGATGTGTTTTTGAACTTGTGTGCATAAAAATGTTGCAAGAAAAGTTAACATAAATTGGAGAAAATCACCCTGTGCAAAGTTATTAATTTGTGTACGCCAGCTCCTGTTTGTTTTTTTATTTGTTCATTGTATGTAATTAGTTTGTTATATGCAACGTTGCCGTTGTGACACTAAAGGCCGGGCACAATGAATCCGTCATACGTTATACTTCGCCTTTTTCAACTGACAGCTAAGTTGAAATACATGGTTTCTTATGAGGGCTGTTACATTCAGTACGTGTCCGTCAACGCAAAGTAAATAAACTGGTCAACTTTTAACTTATTGCGTACGTTGAGTAGTTTGACAGATATTGGTTGTTTTTTATTTGGTATGTTCTGAATTAGGTTTTTGTGTTTTGTGGAAGCAAAAAAAAAAAAAAAAAAAATTCAACAAAAGAAATAAACGGGATAAATAAAAAATTGAATTTAATAAATAAAATGGAGAATCAACCTATTGAAGCTGTTCAAATGCTTCCGTCAATAAAGTACTCATTGTGCCAACCTTCTCCGTCGTTGCGATAATGTCAGCTAAAAAAGGCGAAGTATAACGTATGACGGATTCATTGTGCCCCGGCCTTAAAGTATCACTTTTGGCCCTTTTTCGTGCCAATGACACTTTATGAACCTTTTTTTTTAATCTATCCCTTTGTGTCATTTTAACAAAATGTATGCCGTAGGGCAATCATATGCTCAAAAATTGGACATAGCAGAGTGTAGCATATCAGGTATTGGAAAAAGTGCTGTTCGTCCAGTTGGCGATATTCGGTTCGATGGTGTCGATCATTTTACTGTTTTGATCGATACAAAATCCAATAAATAGTGAAAATATTGCAAAAAATCTGACACCCAAATCCCTGATTCCACATGCAAATTATTTCTGGGAGTATCACAATTAAAAAATATGTATTTTAACTTACTTTCATCTTCAATCTTCATAAAACTTTCTATAAATAAAATTTTTGCAAACCGGTAAGGCCGTCTACAGACGGTCTGCACTATTCTTTACCTGGCGTTCGTTAGTAATGTTTTTTCGCCTGTAAATTAAAACTTACGGTTCTTTTGACAATATTATTATTAGCTTCATCCGATCATTTTTACGATCTGGCCAGTTAGAGGGTTAACATTGATATAAAATTAAAATACGTATGTTCATTAATTTTATTTTAGTCTAATGTATTTAATTAATTGTTAAAATTCGTGTTTCTTTTTTTCCAATTGAGATAAATGTTATTTTTTTGTTCACAAAAAACTATATTGACTATTTGACGATAAAATACCCTTTTTGACCTCTTTTTCTTAAATACCCTTTTTATGATACGTTTTCGACACTTTCAACGGCAACCCTGGTTTCTATACATAAAAAGTGCTCGGAAGCTAAAATGGTACTCGTAGCTAAGAAATATTGATAAAGTTCGTGTAGTGGATAAATAAGAAGTTTGACATTTTTCTTACCATTCTGATTTCTATTGACTACTGTCAAATCCATTTAGTTTCGTGCATTTTCCAAACGGTTCGGTTGATAAGTTGAAGTGTCCAAGAAAATTAATATATTTAATATTATATATAATATAATATCAGTATTATAATATAATACTGATATTTTGTTGCATATAAAGTTATATAAATTCGAGAAAATCCTTCGCAAATTCATTATAATTTATTTAATTTTTGTGCGCCTTATTTGTTTGTTTGACATTTAGTTGCTGCCTCAGCTGAGCTCGTATATAAAAATATTATATTGGCGCGTAAAGTGAAAAGCAGCGAACAGTGTTGCCTTTAAGGTACTACGACGTTTTTGTAATAGATTAAACAACACCGCATTAATGATTCTTTAAAATATTACCAATATTATCAATACGTACATATGTACACATGCATATTTAGTTTTACATACGCAAAAAAAACTTTTTGCAGTAAAATGTTTCTATCTGCTTTTTATTCCTATTCGGCTTAATAATTTAATAAAAACTGTTTTATAGATTTTAATTTTTTGGCTGATTTTTAGCTTACATACATATGTACATAGTATATTTATTTATTATTTAGAATCGACTTACTGAGTTTATTTGAGCCCTAAAATTTAGTGCTATAACCAACTCACTTTGAACTAGCATCTTCTTATGAAAAAACTGTTGTAATTTTTTAATTAAGTTATTACGGTGAAAATATAACAAGTCTACATCATTTTTGTTTATATTTAACAAATGATATTATATATAAATATTCAAAATAATCGCAATAATATGCACACGCCTTCAACCATATTCCCCAGTGAATTAAAATGGGTTCGGGTGGTAATGGTAAATACATACCCAGCAAAAAATTTCAAAAAAGGTAATCGAGTTTGGAATTAAGCATTTTTGGTGGAAGCTGTTCCTTACTGGATTACCAACTTAATGATTTTAACAAGGCGTGAGACTAAAATAGTCGATTCTTGAGAAGTAGTTATGTTGTTTATTGTAGGAATTAATTATATTTTCCGTTGTGGGAAATAGTTATTTTTATCTTGATTGAACTACTTTTTTTAAATATGCCGTTGTTTGAGTAAATGGAAGGTCTTGGTTAAAAACTCAGTTTGATTAAATATATATATATAATAACTTTTAAGAAAAATTTAAATAATTTAAAAAAAAACTTATTGTTTTACTACGAAATACACCATTTTGTAAAATTTCTTTTATAAACTCAATTGAAGTGGGTTATATTTTATTCGTATCAGTGCTTCTATTGTTACTTATAAATACTATATTTAGAAAAATTTCAATTGCTTTCATTGATGAACTTTTATTAAAACCCTAAATGAAAAAAAATTATTTAGAACTACTTATATTTAAATAATTATTTGCCAAAATGTAAGTACTTATTTTTTAGTTTAAAATAAATAAGTAGGCAATTTAGAAATATTTATAATTTATTTAAAATAACTACTTATTTTGCCAATATTTTCACGTCTTCTTTTAAAACCCTATTTTTAGAAATTTGCGTAATGTGTTTTATAAGCGAGTACTTCAATTTGGCAATCTAAAAAGTAAGTCATTATATGGCAAGTAATTCAGATGGTAATGTGTAATTTTTTGCAGGGTACGTATGTATATCTGAAAGAAAAAACTTAAAACGCTCGTTTCGTAATGCAGCATTGTAAAAAAAATTGTCAACATAACTTAAAGTGATAAAAAACTTACCCAAAAAGTGAAAAAAGTGGCAAAATTACTTAAAATAATAAAAAATTACCTAAAAAAAATCTTACCGAAAAGTAAAACAAGTGGAAAAATCCAAAAAATTACCTACAACTAAAATTTAAAAAAGTTTTCATTTTGGAAAAAATTGTTTATACGGCATTTCTTCTATGTGTACAGAAATCTTAAAAATAAATGCAAAAAATGGATGACGATAGATGAATGGTCGATATACTGGTAAGTTGTATAAATTCGTACACATTAAAATTAATAATTGTTAGCTATTTATTTTAATCCAGCAAAGATTCTATCATTATAGAATGATTTGTATTGTGTTTATGGTTTAGTATTTAGCTTTAGCGATTTACAGAATAAGGGTCTGGAGAACCAAGTCATATAAAAAAGTTGCCAAAAACCTTGAGATACCCATTTTGCGTCGTTTTTTTTATACATATATCGGTCTCTTCTATAGCGCTGTAATTAACAAATAGTCAATTTTCGTGCTACAAATTTCTCTAGGCAAACATTTATTGGACACCGTTACTTTACCCTATCATAACGGAATAGTTGTCAGCCCCAAATCATACTAAGTTTTGAATACTTAAAAACTTAAATAGAAAATAAAACAAGAAAACTACTTGTTCTTGCAATAAGAAGAATTTCCATAAGAAGCGAGAGTGCCCCAATGCCAGCCAACATCCAATAGAGCTCCAAAATGGTACAATTGTGCCACATTTCCCATCACTGTCACAAAAGCATATAAAATAAGGGTTTTCAATTTTCCTTTGCATTCTGATGTATATATTACAACAGTGAATAATCTTTTGTGACTGCAAAGGAAACTTCAACGTAGAATACGTTGCTTTTTTGGGGTTTAGGCGATTTTTGTTTTTGATTTGTTACAATACATATTTTTAATTGTAGCGATTTTTTTAGTTTTATCGCTTTTTTCGTTTTGGCACTTTTTCTTTGGTTTTTGGCGATTTTTTTAGTTGTTTGGTGATCTTTTTTACTTTTGGTGACTTTGTGCATTTTAGCGATTTGTTTTATTTTTGAAGATATTTTTCAGTTAAGTGCCTTTTTATTTTGGCGATATTTCGTTTCGGTGGTTTTTTAATTTTGAGTTTTTAATGTTCAGTGTTAATTGGTGTAGTCTGCATAAAAATACACTAACTTTAAAAATTTAAATTATTTAGATATACATATGTGACCTTCTCCGAGAAAAGGGACCTAATGTGTGAAAATGAAGTTTTGAGAAAAACGCATTTAAAGTTTCATAACGCAATGTAACTTTGAACACACCTTCAGTTGGGAGATGCGATTTGGTATGGTTAGTTATGATTGAGGTAGTTTACACGAGAACAATTTTTAAGCCGCACAATTTTTGTTCTTTTCCAAATTACACGAGACTAATTCATCTGATACAAAATGTATGTATGCTTTGTGTGTGTTAGTGTTTTTCGTATTCATTTAACATTTGCTGTTTTTTAAGTTGTGTATGTATTGGTTTTATGCTTCTAATACGGGGTTGTAGCTGGTTGAAAAGTTATGCCAACCGCAAAACCACTCTCTTTGCCTCTCTCACCAACAAACTGGCATGTTATGCCAGCACAATCATACCCGTGTAAATCAGTGCATTGTGTGCCGACTTTGGTGACGTCATGCCTATGTGGTGAAGTATTTTTTTCGCTTTTAGTGTGACAATACCTTTGCTATTGTTGCTGCTCTGTACACATTGTAAAAATAACTATAAGAAAGGAAAAGTATAAAGTGACGCTTCAATCTTGTACCAACTGTATAACGAGTGTTATCAATATCTCAAAAGTTGTTTCGCAATTTTGGTTCTTTTGTAATTTTGTTACTAAGCTGATGTTAATTTGCAGCAATTTTTATAAAAATGGATATTTCTGACAGTTTTGATGATGATTTAAAAAGACTAGATTCAAAAAAATAAAATTTTAATGTTTTTCTCATTTTTATCGATTTTCCCAAGTTCGTTTTGTACGTTTTTATGGGGTAAGTAAATTTTTATCAGAAATCTAACTGATTTCATCTTATTCTACACCCTTTTAGGTACCAGAATCCACTCTTAAGTCCAAACCCGTTTTTTGACACACTAGGTCCCTTTTCTCGGAGAAGGTCACATATACTAGAGGTGGAAAACTATCGAAAGTTTTCGATAGTTTAAAAAACTTTATCGATATACCGATTCAAGACTATCGAAAGTTAAAAAAACTATCGATATATCGACGATACTGTCGTGATAGTATCGAAGTTGTATGGTTCTCGTGTAATGTACATATTTATTTACACTAAAAATTCAAAACAAAATATTTTTAAACAAAACAAAATAAAATATATTTTTTTTTGTCAGTGCAAAAAATAACAAAACTAAAATAATTGTATGAAAAATAATTGAGATCAGCGGAAGAAATTTTCCCATCATTCAGTTGTTTTTGTTTATGAAAAGCCACATATTTACATTTTTTGGTTTTAGTGTGTATCATTTACTATCGACAGTGACTAAAAAATATCGATTGTTTTCAAGTATTAATCGATGGCAGGATTAAAACATCGATAGTCACAAAAAAATTTAGCTATCGATAGTGCTATCGATAGTTCTCCACCCCTAACATATACTACATACATATATTACACTAGGATTTCAACATGTTTCGTTGCTCGCTTAAGAACACTCTTTAATTTTTAACTAGCATATATTTGTTGCTGTGGCGGCTAAGGTTTTACATATCCCATGAAAATTTCAGGACCGTATCTCACACGGTTCTCGAGAAAACAGCATATGAAATACACTACTCCCTCTATCCTTCTTCCCTATAACCTATTTTCCTAGTTCTAGCACAATGCATTGCATGAGTAGGGGTTATCCCCTGAGTGCTGGTCCTATTTTAAAAAAAAAAAAAAAAAAAAAAAAAGACAGACAGATAGATATTGTAGCGAAAACAATAGAGCTCTTTTTCACCTTTGGTGTACGGAACCCTAAAAATTAATAAACATGTAAAACATTCTTCCAAATTCCTTTTCTGTTAATTCACAGGGCTGCAGGTCACAACAAAAGTTGAATTCATTAAAAAAAAACCTACAAAGTTTTAATAACATGCTCAGGTATACATAAATACATACATATGTATGTATGAACTTCTATGGGCATCAATAGCAACCAATATCAGCTAAATAAAATATAAAGTAAAAAAGTGAATCCGTTTTGCTTGTGACATGAACAAACCACCTGGTAGTCTGGATAAAAATATCATAATAAACAGCTTCAGCTTTAATTTCATTGGTATGCGTTCCCTGCTGTTTTCATAGTATGTATTGGAAGTTAATATTTCGCACTTAAATAAAGTTATCATTTGCCTTAACATTAGTATCTCAATACTCGTATATATGTATGTATGTATATTTAGTTCTTTTTTTTGTTTTTTAATTTTTAAGATTTATCAATAAAGGATACACACACGTGATGGCATATTAAAATAAAGCCATCAAAGCAGTTCAAGGAATACATTCATAATCTTCTGAAGCGTTTTTATTTTTTAAATAATATACAAAATATTTATTTACTCAATTTCAATTATAATCACGAAATGGTATTTTTATAATATAATGTTACCCATGTAAAAAAAACTTCCAAAGAAATCAATTAGATAACGAACATATTTGGATCATTTCTGATGTTCCACGAAGTCCGAAGTAATTTTCATGATGTTAAGCAAATCTGATTTTTTGTTTATTCTTTTGAATACGTGCAAGGAAACTAAATTTTCATAGCTTTTAGAGAGTTAGAAAAAACTCACCACCAGCAGCAACGAAATGCATCTAAATGTGCTTAACCACAACAAATAAGTATTTAAAATTTTTATAAATAAAGATGTAATAATTCATGATATCGATTTAGTTTGTTTAAAAATTGGAGAAATCACTTCTAAATTAATTATCTGGATGCCACTTTCTGAAAAGTAAAAAATACATACTTATTGATGTTTTGGGAGTAGAGAAAAAGTAGCTTCTACCTTATTACCAGCTAATTTAATGATGGAACTTGCATGCCAATAATATCATTAAAAAATTTACCTTTAAAATCATCTTGGGCAAGATACAGTCCACCTCATTAAGCACTGCAGCAATTAGTTTTTAACTCTTTTGATATAAAAAAATTGGTTTGTTACCGAAAGCACTCTTTTAAATTACTGGCTGTGGCGTATTCATTTAATTTGTAATAAAGTCAACATTTGTCCATCGATTTTCATGATATATGGCTTGTTGTTTTGCTCGTATTAGCAATAGTTAAAAAATAAAGTTTTTTTTGCAGTGTGGATGGAATTTAGAGAGAAAAAGATTTTCCTTTTGCATTATCGACAATATTAAAAAAAAATCAACATGCAGCTTGGGTGTTTTGTTGAATGAAAACCCGCCATCATAAATTAATACTAATAAACAATAAATTAATATTAATAAATTAATAAATATTAGTTTTGCAACCATACAAAATCTGTAGCAGATAGAAAAAAACCGAAGACTCGTAATGACATCTTTAAGTGATTGTTTTTCTTAAAATGAAAAAAAAACTCAAATTTGTAGGACTGTGTTATTTTGATCCAAATAACATAATAAATAGGTATAATCAAGATTATATAAGCGATGATATAGAAATAGTCCAAGTTTCTCAAACAAACGATGACAAAGTAAGTGACATAAAATATTCGATCAATTATGTAGAAAATCTGAGGAATAATAAAGACATTAAAAACCTTGAAGTCTAAAATTGTTAAAAAGTGCATGTAATTATTTATTTTAATATTATTCACAAAAATCACCAGCAATAAAGACACCCCCAGGAAAAAATTGTTAGCTACGCCAATGTTCATACTTAAATTATTTGAAAAATAATACATAAAACCATCATCACCAGCTTCAACACTTTGTGAAAGGAATTTCTTTACTTGTTCTTTTGTTAGAAATTTTTTATCGTTTTTTTACAAGCTAAAAACTCAATTACGTGCATGCCATGTACATAAAACTCCCGATAATTCGTACCCCGTTATATCGCAATAATTCCATGCATTTCGGTCCCCTCATTAATTTGCATTTCTTTTTTAAATACAAAGTCTGTTTAACATCGCATGAATAAATCGTGATAGGCTGTTGATAACCTCTAAGGCGGCAAAGCCACACACTGACGCTTCAAACTCTGCTTTTCTTTGATAGTGTTACTATAAACAAAACTCACTCGTATGGTTTGATATTAGTTTGACGAAAATCAAATCATCACTGCAGAAATTTGAAGCTAATTTGATCTGTGTGCGCGTAATTACTTCAAATTTCATTTTTGTTTAGTTTTGGCAGCGACAAGATTTTTTATTTTTTTTTTGATGGATGAAAAGAATTTCAATTTAGAATTTATTGAAACTTACCGTAGTTTGCCTGCTTTATGGCAAATTAAATCTAAAAGATATAGTAATAGAACAGAAAAGAGGCTGGCTGGCTTTGGCTGAAGTAGTTTGCACGTTGTCTACAAAACCGAAGGTCCTGGGTTCAACCCCTGTATCCTACAGTCATTAAATAACAGCACCACGAATTTAATTGTTGTAGGAAAGTTCAAGTGATGAAGGCATAGTCACTTGTCACTGAACTATATCGCCTTCAGCAGATACTAATCCTAATGTAACATCAGAGCGCCCTCTTTCGTTGTGTAGCAGAATCATCGGTGAAGTAAAATAACCAATAAAATAGCTACTTCAAAAAAATTTAAAACACCTCATTTAACACCAGAGACGCTGCAAGACTGCATTATTATTTATTTTATTTATTTATACATATTATACAAAGTAAATTTGTATAATATGGTGTTGCACAAATATGGGCGGAGTAAATAGACCATATGCTCAAGATGGTATTAACAGTATTTTGAAAGGTTTTGTGACTGACTGTACACGACCTATGCCTTCACATAGGAAGTAGCAACGTGGTTGTTAAAGAAATTCCACAAAAAACCGCAAGATTATACGGTTATCCGTGGCAGATCAGTCAACCGGTGCGAGCGAGACGAAAAACTCTCGAAGGCCAAGCAACACACACAAGCCTGACCGCACTTAAGAAATAATTCCGATGACGCGAGAGATGTTTCTCGACACAGAGCTTCTTAACGACTGTGCATTATTAAAAACGTGCAAAAAGCAGAGTTATAAAAGAATGAAGATTTTCCCTGTCTCTGCCTTCACCGCCTGTCTTCTCTTAAAATATTCCTTTTCTAAAGAAGGTAACACCTAGTAATAGTAGTAGGCATTCATTGCCTGAATGTTACTTCTCTTAAAAAAAAAGAGATGTGGAGTACTACATTTTCCTAATGCGGAAAAAAGTTGTCGCAAAATAATAAAAAATAAAACAACTTTTAAACCAAATTTGATGGCATTAACTTTATGTGTTGCTGTGTAGTCTTGTTTCTGGTTTTAAAAATATGTATCAAAATATTTTGATATTTTCAGCGAGTGTGGCCAATTTTTGAGTTACTACGTTGTTCAAGTAAACGATTGATATCGTTGCACATGGAAATTTTTGTATGCGAATTGCATAGAACAAAACTAAATTATTATTATAATAAGATGTAATCACGTATAATACATACATATCGCTCATTTACTTCAATAGTGGCATAACTCAAAAAATGAGTTTTTTTAGTAAATAATGCAGAAAGATGCGTATTTTATTTTGTGTAAAAATTTCATATAAATAGGTCGTACCATCACCTCCTGAGAGAAGAACATTTTTTCATTTCTCCATTGAGTTGTATGCAAATTGAAAACTTAAAACGCGTTTTCTGCAAAACTGGTTTTTTTGAGTTGTGCCACTATTGAAGTAAATGAGCGATATGTATGTATGTATTTATAATTCCGATATTTGTGGTAACATGAGAAATATAAACTACTGAGTCCCTTGCTGTCGCCCATAATACTATCTACGCTTTGGCAAAACGCAGCTTGGTTTTAAGGCTCGTTCGTATAAATAATTAAATTTATTATTGGTATTAAACTATTTACGGTAAATTGCTCGAATTAAGGTTGTAAATTATTGCTTGAAATGCATTTAAAAAGCCTGACATAATTTTGTTTTGGTCTCGTCGGTCTTCTACGCCGATATGAATGTTACTGTTCCTGGTACATACGTACTTACATACATACATACATACATACATAAGATCTTAATGTAAGAGTATGTACATTTGTATATACATATGTATGTATGTATTTTGCTTTGATGTCATATTTTGCTTATTTGTGTTGGTAAAAAAAAAATCGCTTCAGGCGACAATCGCTTCTGACAGAATTAAATATCAAAACAGGCTGCAGGCGAAATGATCAATCCAGCGACATGAACGATGCGTTCATACGCTTAAGGACAGAGAAGATGCTCAAGATAAAGTTATGGGCTTAAAACGACCATTTATGTGAATATTTTTATGCATAGTTATGTGCACACACATGTAAATATATATTTACATATAAATATGTATTAATATAATATTGTATTGTTCATATGCATATTTATGTATGTATGAATGTGCACATGACATGTAACCAATTATAGATAAACGTTGTTGTTTCATATCTTCATTTAACTAACAACTATTAAGCACAGTGGCACTTAAGGATCATGCACATTTCACATACATATGTACATACGTACATATCGTGCCATAACATCCAAAATAGCTTAAGTGACATAATTTTCGATCCTCAATTTTTTTACCAAAATCGATTATTTGCGATCGTAAATAGTCGATTTTCGTCAAATGTACATTACGCTACATTTACACATGAAAGTACTTTCTTGAAATTTCTGTATACGTATTGTGAATAAAGATTTTAATGAAATAAATTACCTTCATGAAAATTTCTTGTTAATTTTCATAGGAAAGTGAAAGTTCATTTTAAAAATGTCGTCGAAAAGTAAAGATGAAAAACATTGTTTTATTCACTTCTTAATTAGAGTTACCAAGAATGTCACTTACACAAATACATAAGGCAATAAATTAAGAATAAATATTATTGTTAATATTTTAATAATATTATTGTTTTCAAAAGGCATGCATTGTTTTCTTCATGTACATTTGAACGTAAGATATTATACAATGTGTATCTAACTAGGTGGCAGCACTACTTCAGCTGATAATTTTTTGCTCTATGTACTTTGTAGCTGAAGAATGTCAAAAACTTCGATTTTGTTTTGGTTTTAGTACAATTATTTTTGTGCTTTTGACATTCTTCGGTTCTTTACACAGCTGTGGTTGCCGTATTTTTGTATAAAAAATCCTTACGCAGTCACCTGTATAATTACACCATGATATTATAATTCTTTAAATATTCATACAAAATAAGGATAATTTATAATTACTATTTACCACAATCCTGTATATTTGTACAAAACTTTAAAGGGGGTAACACTGTTAACCTTTTTTCATTTTACTTTCTGAAAACATCAAAAATTTACTTTCTTGAAAAAATCGTTGAAAGCTGACTGGAAATTAAAAACAATGTGAGTGTGGTACTGAAAAAATTTGAATGTATTACGATTTTCATGAAACTAGATATACCAAACGTACGACACACTCGTCCGTATTCTAGAATCAAAATGTAAATAATTTAAGATTCAAACAAAATGTACCTATCTAAACGTCATAAAAAATTCATTCACAAACTTACATACATATGCAAGCATAATTAAATAATACATGAAATTAAAAAAACATAAACAAAATCCCTTCAACCAATTATTCAATTCTCTTTCTTTAAGTATTATGACTTTCATACACCAACAAATAAGAGAAAAAAAGTCGTTAGATCAAGTGAAATACTACAAACACAAACACACACACACACACACACACACACACACACACACTCATGTTTTGTTTCTTTTTTACTTGTAAGCTAATAAATGCGTGTATAATATGTGTGCATGTAGTAGTAGCAACTTTAAACGCTTATAACTCCCAAAATACTAAACCGATTTCAATAAAATATAGATTCTGCACATCTGTACAGAAAATCCTTTAGAACCATATAAATCTTTTTAAAATCGGTGTAATGGTACCAGCGTAAAAAGGATTACAAAAAACATGTTCGCCTATTAATTACATATATAGATTAGTTTCATGTGTAAATGGTAGGTTAGGCCGGGTCGATTTTTGTTGTGGCAAAAATTGTATAGCAAAAACGTAATCTACTGATCTACACGACATTGTGAGAAAATGTATTTCCTGTGCCTTAGAAAACAATTTTTTTAAATTACAATTTTTTCAAATAGAAAAATGTGTGTACTAAAATAAATGCTACTAAATTCGAATCATTATTCTTCATCCCACGTACGTACTCCCTGCTTTTAATTTTTTCGCGAGCTACCATAGATTTATCCATAATATTTGGTTCCCCATTTTCATCTTGCATAAACAAAGTACATACACTTTAAGAGTTTAAAACCAGTATTGCCATACAAAATACTGGTTTTAAATTCATACCCCCATATTCATAAAATTTTAAACAAATTTGAAATGTATTTTATTTTAAATTTTCCATACAAAATTTTCCTAAAATGAATTTCAAATTCGTTTTATTTTTTTATGAATATGGGGGATAAAGTATACTTTGTTTTGACTATGACTATACGCCAATGTCTTTAAATAAAGCAGGCAGCAGCAGCATGGGAAGAGGTAGAGCTGCAAAACTATCGATAGTGGCTCCATTCGATAGTTTCGATAGTATTTTTTGATGCCATCGATGCTATCGATAGTTTTTGATTCTTAGAAGCATCCCTTTTACACACGCAAAGTTTACTTTGCAAAGTCTTAATTCAGCTGTGTGAAAGACAGAGTGATAAATACTATCTCTTTCTGTCTTTCTACCCTCTAAATTAAGGCTTTGCAAAGTAAAGTTTCCGTGTCTATAAGGGCTAAAACTTATCAATTGTGTATTTTTCTAATATAAAATCTTGAATTTTTTAATCATTCCATAAAGTAAAAAGAAAGTTGTTCCAATGCTTTTAATACACATATTCAACAAACATATATACACAGTTCTATAAAAAAAAACGAAACGGAAAAGCAAACAGATAGATAGATGGATCAATAAAAAATAAATTAAAAAGGAACAAAATAAAAAAAAACTTTCATTATTATTTAAGCTATTGCAGTTAGCTAAAAAGTATTCGTTTAACACAAGGAGAAGCAAACTATTTAGCGTCACCTTTTATTTAAAAGTAAAGAGCGGAGACAGTCCAGTAGTCGCCAAATTTAGCCAAATTTTGCATCTAGTAGATAAAAACTGACATCTTATGTTGAAACAAATCAAAACTAATTAATTTGTTTTCACATTTATATATGTAATGGTAACCATTACCAAACCAGGTGGCGAAATTCGAATGTTGCATTTGATGGCGACTGTGTAGCCATCATTCCGTTTTTAGTGACTTTGATTTTTTCTCTTTTAGTAGAGTGTTTTTGTCGATAGTATCGCTATCGAAAAAAATATATCGATAGTCCACTTAAAATAAAACTATCGATACTATCGATAGTACCATCGATAGTTTTGCAGCTCTAGGAAGAGGAAATAAATTTTCATGTCGAGAGGCGTGGTATAGGGTTTGATTTTAGACCCATGGTTTCTTCGCAAGATTTTCTTATAATTATATGTAGATTTCTTAATTTTTTTTCATCCATACAAATCGACCCGGCCTAATGCACATACATACACACTTATGTACATTTTTACATATCGTTACCTTAATATAGAAAGGCCCTAACTCATAATTTTTTTGAAATCGAGTCTTTTGTATATTTCGTTAGAAGAACATTTCATGAATCGAAAAATGCAAAAATTTCGTTTAAAAAAAATTACGAGTTAGGGCCTAGTAACGCCCCCAATTGAGGGGGGAGGAGGCTAAGCATGTGTTACGAATTAGAAAATTTATACTGAAAGTTTTGTAGAATGCGATATTAAGGGGGGGGGGGCGAGGGGGTTGCATAAAAACTCCTAAAATAGCGTTACGTAATATGTGAATAGGGCCTGGGTAGCGATTATGAATGCATTTAAAATTAAGAACGATCATGTGTACATAATGTAGAAACAGGAGCACTTGTAATGATGAGAAAATAACATGTTCTACTACCAATTTATCGGACAATGGACTAATAGGCCAATGTTATCTACAGTGGATATGGAGACTGAGTCATAGAAAGACAACTTGGCATGATGTTGCCCTTACATAAGTAAGGTGAAGTTGGGCTTATGGTGATTTTTTAGTTCAAACCCGTTTGAGCAAATCATTTGCCGAATAAAAATCTTCGATTGCCCAAGTTGACCTTAATTACACTTAAATCAATTCATATTTCACTGACTTTGTTGTCATGTACGAGTAGTATGTGAGTCATTTAATGTAGAAAAATATGGAGGTTGTTCGGAACACAAAGCTTTTAGTTTAAGAGGCGGTAAATTAAAAAAAAGTATTTGATTGTGGTGCAATTCTTAACTTTTTTGCATGCTTAAATTCTGTTTAATCGACAAAAGCATGTATTTATAAAAAAGATTCATATGTATGTATGTATAAACGCACACAGAAATATTCGAAAAACATATTCCTACAATAATTATTTCCTGCTAAAAAGCCAGTTTTAAAGCTAAAAATAATATTTAAAAATGCTACGACCAATAGGTACAAATGGCACCTGCTTCGTTAAATAACCAACAAACAAAAAAAAAAAGAAGGAAAAAAATGCATGTGTGCGATATTAAACATTTTAATAGCAAGGATTTGGGTCTTTGGGTTTTAATTAAAGAAATCCGACATAAAAAATAAAACATAATGCAAAAACAAAAAAAAAAAAAAAAAAAAAAAAATAAAATAAACCCAAAGGTACACTAGCAGCAGCCTACTAGAAAAGAAAAGGAATTTAAGAAAACGTATTAAGAGGATGACATGCTTTTAGTACAATTCACTTCTACATATACTCGTACATATGCATAATGTATATACATACATATATCGTTGGTCTCATGTAGAAAGGCCCTAACTCAAATAATTGTAATTTTACAGGAGAAGGTAAAAACAATAATAAACAGTGCAACTGCTTGCAAAAGCGTTAATTTTTACTCTATTGCAATAAATTTTTGTGACGAGATGTATATGTGTGAAATGTATTGGAACCACTTTCGTGGTTCGGACAACTCTAACACGTGCCCATTTGAGGTTAAATTTCAAATATTATGGATTCCACTATATTTACATACAAATGCTCTAAAAAATAAAGTTTTTCTCGACGATTCTGTATGAAAGCGCCTACCCTTTTATTAAATGTATTTCAAGTAGCATTTTTTGTTAGTTTTGATTAACCCTTTGCGTCAAGAGGGTCGAAATGGCACCCATTTGTTAATACTAACAAAATATTTTTTCCAAACTTCGTTAAAAAATTAATGAAAGCAAATTTTAAACATTATTTTATAATTTAAAAGATAGTATACAAAACACCTTTAAAAATATATCTTCTTGCTTCTTAAGAAATCGTATATACATATTTTCATTGCTGTCAAAAAGTACCCACAACTGTACATTTTTGATTTTTATGAAGTGATATTAACTTTTTCCAAGTATTCAAGAAAAAAACATGTTCTTTTCCGTATATTTCAATGCAAGCACTGCGTGTAATAATGTATGATAGAATTCTCATTTGGTTTATATTCAAATCAATTTATGTATGTGTGTATTTTAAGCTTAAAAACAGTTTGTTACTAAAAGATATTGATTTTCATATAATAAGTAAGAAAAGAACAAATTTCTCCGAGGACAAGGTTATGTTAAAATCATTGGAAATGATTCGAGCTTTTGCTTTTTCCGGATTACAGCACTAGGATCTTCTTGACTTCTTTGCAAGCTCTTTTCTTGCTTATACGTATACATCCATACACACATACGTATGTATATGTATTGTATAAAGTTGCTCAATTCATAACCTATTGTCGGAATCGTAGGTCGTACATGAATTGATGCCAATTTCTCTGCGGTAAATGGAACTGGCAGTAGTCACGTGACCGGTCCCCAACCAAAAGGGACCAGTCCTAGTTCTAAAAGTTCCTATGAAGCGAATCAGTGATTTTTACCTGCGTATGACCTAGGATGGCGTTAATTGATACTTTGCATATAACTTGCGACTTGTCATTGAACTATCTTATGGGGAATAATCGGTGTATGTTAAGTTATGTTGGCAGGTAGCTGGAGCTTACTTGGTTCCAATGTAATGGTCCATTTTTCCTACCTATAAGTAGGAAGAAACTAGAGAAGAAAAGCATAGATAGAGGAGGGAGAGGTGAAAAAGAAAAATTTAGAGGAGGGGTCAAGTGTATACACATGCCAAATAAGGAGTCAGCGGCCGTAGCAATATAAAGGCTCAAGTTTTTAAGTCTCATTTTCGATAACTCGGATAGGCTGTTGAATGATAATCTGCCAAGGAAGTGCTGACGACAATCCTCCATAGCAGCACAGAGGCAAAGCATAAGCATAATGCCTTACTCCTCCTCCTCACCATTGAAATTAAAGCAGTACGTTGCACGGGAGACCCAGACGTTTAGCATGGCTCCCGAAAACTCAGTGGGCGGTCAGTGTGGCCAAGAGCTACCTCGAGTGCTTCCTAGTGAAGTTCTTGAGATGTTTAGTTTTTTGAGTGTGTTTGGGTGAGGTCAGAGGGTAACGTCGAAGAGTCTGCAGCAATATGAGAGTGGAAGCCCCACACAGATTATTGATATCGACCACCCTGAGTAGGGTTCCCTCCCCTATTTGCCAAGTCATCTTTAACTATGTTGTCTATGTAAATAGACACATATCCTCTCACCCAATTTAATGAGATACGTGAATGCCGCGCAAGTTTATCTAGAGCTTTCCGACATTCTCAGACAAGAAATGATGTGGTATACACACCTGTGAGGGACTTAATTGCAGACTGAATGAAATGGCTAAATCTATTTGATATCCGATAAAACCTTGGCCAATTCTTTTTTCTTTTAATGGCAATTATTTCTGCCTGTAATATGCTACATTCATCTGAGAATCTGAAGGACGTTTCAATTATGAAATATATACGGCTCTACATACTCTCTCTCTCTCTCTCTCTCTCACAACCCGCCTTGAGCCGTCCGTGAACACCTGTAAGGATGCAGCGTGGAAAAATCTTCTGTCAATGAAACTCGAAAATTTCTATTGGAGTAGGGCTTCGGAGTGCAGTAGTCTATGAGATCAGATACATACATATGTTGTTTACTGTACCCAGTGCCTCGTTTCTGTAAGTCGAGAAAATTGTTATCATCCTGTGACACACAGGGTGAGTAAGAAAAAAACTGTATTTGCTGATTTTTTTTTTAAGTTTATGTAAGTTTTTATGTGAGTAACCCTGTGTAAAATGGGACAACCAATATAATTATTTAATTTATCTCGATGCGAGAACTTCTCACAAGCTACAGAGATGGGGCACTGAATGCTAGCATATCCCCATGGTTTATGGTACACAGAAAAAAATATTCCTGCAATAAACAACTTTATTTCAAAATAAAACAAAAAATCAATTAAAAATGCATTTGAGTCAATTAAACTTTTGTTTAAAAATAAAACAATAAACAGACAAAATGTTTTTAAGTCAATTAAACTTTTATTTAAAAATTTAATTAATTACAAAGTTGAATTGACTCAATCACATATTTAATTAATTTTTGGTTTTACTTTCAATTAAAGTTCTATATTACAGGAATATTTTATTTTTAAACAAAAGTTTAATTAACTTAAATACATTTTTCATTAATTTTTGGTTTAAGTTTCAATCAAAATTGTTTATAGCAGAAATATTTTTGTCTGTGTTGTATTAATTATGATTTCACTTTATGCATATGTAATTTATATATTTTTTGCGAGATCTTGAATAGGTATGCATTTTTTTAATTCATCTTCAAATCTTGCTGCTTTTATTTGTTTGTTCATTTTACACTACCAATTCTCATTAGTTCAATAAAGAAAAAGTCTTAAACGAAAAGAGATTAGTAATTAGTTTTGCTTTATTTTATTTCCTTTATTTTTTTTAATTATATTTAATTTTTGTTGTAGTTGTTAATACTGTGTGTGTACATACATATGTATGTATGCATATCGTACATACATACATACATACATACTTACATATCAATGAATACATATGTATGCTTGTATGTATGGATGTATGTACATATGAATGAAGTTTTTATTAAACAAATAATTATAATCATCAATTTTCAGTACTAATAATTATAATAATTTAAATAATGTTTAATTAAATATAATAATGCTTTTTCGTTTCTGTTTTTATTTATATGTAGTATGTATTTATGTATGTATGTATGTATGTATGTAATAAACTTCAGGGGAAAGTACATAGATTAGGTAAATAGGTGTGTGTTATAGTGTTATTTGTGTTTTAGCCGAGCATACATAAATAGTTTATAATTTTTATTTATTTACTTCGTTTTCTTTCATTAGGTTTAAATTAAAAAAAAAATGTCTATATTTAAGAAATTTATTATTCGACATATTGTCAGAAGTTTATTTTAATTTGAAATTTATTTGCTGGTGGTTCAGCGTTGTCTATATATTTCATTGTTGCTGTAACAAATCATCATTAGACTTCAAAAACATATTTTGAATAGTCACAAACCTCTTATCTTATGCACAGACTTTCAAAAACTATTTAAGAATTCACAAATAATAATATTTTTGAAAATCACAGAAGAAAAATAAGCGTAGTAGGCTTAGAAACTAATACAAAAAACCCAGCAAATAATTTATATTCGAGTGGAATCTATTTTATTTTTCTACACCTTGGGTTTTTTGTATTAGTTTCTAAGCCTACTACGCTTATTTTTCTTCTGTGATTTTCAAAAATATTATTATTTGTGAATTCTTAAATAGTTTTTGAAAGTCTGTGCATAAGATAAGAGGTTTGTGACTATTCAAAATATGTTTTTGAAGTCTACTGATGAACGCTGAACCGCCAGCAAATAAATTTCAAATTAAAAATATCTATAACTAACATTTGAACTATACATAAATACAATTGAAATGAGATGAGTTAGGGCCTGATTTTGATTTTGTAAAACGCAACGACAAGCGTTGACAAATTTTGTGTGTTTTGTTTTTGTAAATTAACATTTTTTTCTTTTCATATAAAATTTGTTAAGTTAAGGCCCTTAATAGTTACAATGTGTGTGTGTGTGTGTGTGTGTGTGTGCTTCTATATGTGTGTGTGTGTTTGTGTATGTGTGTATTCAGGTGTGCATGTGGCACATGAAATAAATGAATAGATAAAAATAGGAATTAAACATTTAAAAATAAGGAAAATATTAATAGTACAAATAAATAATAATGTATCTACAAAACTTAACATTTTAATTAATTGTTTATTGTTATAATAATACATATTATACATAATAGGTAAGTGTAGTTAGTTTATTTATAAAATAAAAATTTGTAATAAAGGAAAATAGTTCTGGCAAAGTAGTGAAACAACTAACAATTAATTAAATTAAAAAATATAATTTACACAATAGTTTAAGATTCGATTAGTAATTTTATTTCTTTCCTTTTGCACATTTTCAACATTTATGTAAGTTAAGTTTAGTATAATGATGCAGTTGCTGCCGGCAATATTAAATTCAACAATCGGATTTTGCGGCATTAAGTCAAATTTCAATTGTATTTAGAATAAATTTTACGTTTTTTTTTGTTTGTTTTCTCAGTGTATTTGGTATGATTATTGATTGGGAGGTGTTCTTGTAATCAATGCCGCCTGGTCGGCTACGCTTTCCGGGGGGTCTGCTCTATATAATGAGAAATGAAAAAAAAGGTTTTGGAATTTACTTATCTTATTTAGATACAAATTCGAAAGTGTTTTCTTTCGTTTCGAATTACAGAGTAGTCCTCCAGATTATAATTTTTTTTTCTTTCATCAATTCTTCAAATAAACGTTGCACAGAAGAAAGAGTATTTATATGTACGTGTGCGTGTGTGTGTATGTGTATGTACGTAAGTAAGTATAGGGGTATGCGTGAGCGGAAAATAGGTTTTCTTTCCTGCGCCAGCGTCGGTGATTGAGTGTAAGTGCTTGTGTGTGTTGGTGTTTATCGGAAATCCTAGCGAAATGCCATTTTATTAAAAGCGTTTAACCACGTGCTATTCAATTCGAATTTGTTTTAAATTTTTGCTTTATTATACGAGTACTATTTTCAAATTTCTATTTGTTCGAAAGGCACTAATTATAATTTTGCTTGTTGCATTTTGTAAGTTGTGTGTAACTAGCCTGCTTGTTTATATGTATGTGTGTATGTATGTTAAGTGATTAATTTATATTTTTTTTTTTGCCTATAAACGAACGAAAATTTTTTTCTCTGTGCATCGTTTGTCTCTGTTAACTAAAAGAAAGTAACTTTTTTTTATACATTTCATCCATATATTTTCAATTAGCTTGCGCGTTATACATACAAAAATATTAAAAATAAATTTTATGTATTTATTATATGTTTACAATTAGGTTGTTGTCTTTTGCAATGATTGTTTTTTATTTTTTATGTTAGTTAAGTTTTTTTTTATGTTTTCAAGCATACAATTTCATATAACTTTTACATAATTTCCTTTTTCCGAATAAATACATTAAAGTAGTGTTTATTATTTGCTTAAGCGCTTCTTATATTTTTATTATTATTTAAATAAACATATATGTATGTATACTTATATCGATGCCACTATATGCTTAACTCCTTCCTTCCTCATTTAATAATCTCAATGACTTCTTGTTAAGTCTTTCATTAAAATTTAATTTTTTTCCTCTCTTTTTTCTTAATAAAAATCGATTTAAGCAGGGAACAACTTATCAGAAATATTTGTATTTATTTATTTTGAAAGTGCTTCCAGCCACATGAAAAGTAAGGAAATTCAAACAAAATATCTTTACCTTAATACAGAAAGGCACTAGCTTATTATTTTTTTGAAAACGAAATTTTTCCTATTTTTGCTACAGTAGATGTTCTTCGATCGAAATGTACAAAAAACTCGAATTCAAAAAAATAACGAGTTAGGGCCTTTCTAAATATATTAAGGTAACGCTATGTATGTTCCAAATCTATTGTGAGATAAATTTATTTGAGTTAATTAAATTGCAATATGCAATAATTTTTCATGAGTAAAATAAGAAGAGTTTAATAACATATTTGGCAGTATTTATAAGAAATCGTCAGTACTGCCTCCCAATAACTTTTCACTTTTCAAGGGGCATTCAATTTATTTCCTTCTCTGTGAAAGGGCAAAACATTTTTCACTGATTTTTAGAAACTCCGCTATTTGACTTTTGGAGAAATTCATATGTTACTTATTTAGCTTTCTTTTTTAATTTCCGGCTCTTAATTGAAATAGCAACACTCCTCCTGTCATCAAGCAACTGCCAGTTGACTTCTGTATAAATTTATATTTGGCAGCCGTTGACAGTACGCTATCCCGCGTTTTGAGAAGAAAATGAAAAAGTTTTAGTTGTAAAAAAGTGGTTTACTGAATTTCGTTGTTGCCGTACAATACAAACGTTCTGGACACCCAGTTGAGTTCTCTACATCCGAAATAATTGAAAAAATTCACGATATGTTTTCAGCAGATCGGATATTGAAAGTGAGAGAGATTGTGGAAGCCATAGGCATCTCACATGGCTAAGTGGTTTCTATTTTGAATGATCACTTGGGTATGAGAAAGCTTTGCGCAAGATGGGTGCTGCGTTTGCTCATAATCGACCACAAACGCACGTGTACTTTCTATGGCGAAAATCCATGAATTGTACTAGGAATTCTTCCCTCGTCCCATCAATTCTCCAGCATCAAGAAATGGCTCGGCGAAAAGAGATTTAACTGCAACGACGAGTCATCTCACAAACAAATGTCTATTTGGATGACCTCGATAAATCTCATTTTTCGGAAGGTATAAAAAAATTAGGCAAACGTTAGACTAAGTGTATACAAAGAACTCAAAGGAGACTATGTTGAAAAATAAGGTAACTTTTTACATTAAAAACCTATGTTTCTTCAAAAAATCATCGAGTTAATGACCCACCCTCGTATACATATAACAGTTTTTGGTAGTAAAACCCAATTATTTATGATATTCCGTTTCATAATATTAAAAATGTATGCTGGGTATGGATGGATAAGTTGCTCTCATAGCTTCAGTAATTAAATGCATGTACATGTGTGTGTGTGTGTGTGGTATTTATGTGTGTTTAAATGTGTGCATGCATGTATGTATGTATGCGTAATGTTATGCCTCAAAATGAAGAACTCAAAGCATTAAAAATAGTACATATATATTTAGTTAATTTTTTTTTATACGCAAAAAAGTGATGCAATGATCATCATAGCTTTGGTGTTTTATGTAAACATATGTATGTATGTATTTGCTTTTTTTTTGCTAACTTTTCGGTTTTAGTAATTTTTCTATCTCTCTAGCTCTCTCTCTCTCTCTCTCTCTCTTTGCAATTTAATAGGGGAAACTAATTGAAATCTGAATTTTATATAATATGCTACACTAATAATACAATATTTAAGTTTTCCATTTTTAGTATTTGTTGTTGTTGTTGTTGTTTGTTTTACTTAACAAAAGATGTTGTTGTTGTTGTTTTTTTAATCAGATTAATAGGACTTTATTTAATAAATTATTTATCTTTATTTTTTTATATTTGAATAAACTTTTACATATGTAGTAGGTATTTGATTTTAGTTACTTTTCTCTCAATTTAGTTTAATTGTAAATTTGATTAAATGAATTATTTGTTAATTAATTTATATTTATATTTTTAAATATTTGTTTTTTTCTTCTTTCTTTCTTTCTCTAAATTCTCATAAAAAATGTAACAACTGGAAGTGGTGTTTGGTGTGCGAATTGTTCTAATATATTTTTTTTTGGTTTTATATATAAAAAATTCCCATAGTACTTATAGATAATTTTGTTTAGCATTTTTTGTTTGTTTTATTTTTATTTATCAATTGTTTTATCGCTTGAACAATAGAAAAAATTAACTTTTCATAGATCGTTGCAAAGTTACGCATAGTGATTATTCGTGTGTGTGTGTGTGTGTGTGCGTGTGTGTGTGTGTGTGTATGTGTGTGTGTGCATGTGTATTCGGATGTGAGGCTGTGTGGCTGTAAGTGCGTGTGTGTGTTTGTTTATGAGAATGCGTGATGTTATTGTCATGTTTTGAAACGAGTTAAATTGTTGAACTCGTTGAACTGTAATATAATTTTCCTGGCCGGGCATTTGATAAATGCATCTTCTTGAATAAAAAAAAAATGTTTTTTTCTTCAATATTTTATCGTCTTAACAAAATGTTTGCATTTCTGTGTACGAGTTGGTTTCGATTTTGACTTAGAATTGTATGAAATGAAAATTGATTCGATGAATAATTGACAGCTACGCATAGCTGCCAACGTTTCGTAAGCGCATTATTCGTTTACGTTCGCGATTAATTTTTATTTTAGCGATTCGTATCGATTCGGGTAGTGTTGCCGTTGCGGAGGTGGGCAAAAAGCCGCTGATTATGGTTAAACGACTGGTGCTGGGTTTCACTAGTGGCTCATCGTTATCGTTATTGAGCAAATCGGGATATATGCTGATGTTATCGATACTATCGATGTCAATATCACCATCCTTGTTGCGCACATAGGTGAGTTGATGAAACGGTGTGGCCAGCAGTCTTTGTGTTGATTTGCGCAAGGATTTTCGTGTGGTTAGAGGCAAGAGTAGAGGCGATCTAGTTGAAAGGACAGCTGATGCCGTCATATTGGTAGGATAGATTTGTGGTTTTTCGCTGGAATATAATCTAGTTATGTTTCTTTCCGAAGGTGATAAATATTGCAGTGCCTTCGATCGTGCTGGAATTATCGAAGGGAGTGATATAGATGTTCCTGAACGTGGGATACTTGATGTAGGTTCAGGGACAATTGTGTTTTTTCCATAACTTATGGTTATTGTGTTTAACGAAGAGCTTGTTGACTCCTTTGCTGCAACTTCGGTTTTGGAATATTTTATGTAGTTTCGTGTTGAACGATGAGTTGATGTAAATTCACTAGGTTTGTGTTTGTTTTTGTGATTATTGGCAAGGGTAGCAAGTGTAGTTTTCGTTTCCAACATGCAATCAGTCATGAATTTACTTCCGTTGGAGGTACAATTGTTTGTAAATGGTATTGTGGCGCTTGTTGAAGATTCGCTAGTTTGATCGCGGGGACTGTTTGAGGTCAGTTCCGCCATAAAGGCGTCAATACTCGTTGTGTCATCGGCAGTAGAGTAGTCGCTAATAGAGATATTGGTGCCATTTTCGTTATCTTCTGTTGTGGTGCGCGGTATTTCTGCCGTTGGATATTCTGTATCGAGTAGTGTTTCATCAGTATTTAAATCATTTTGAGTACTTCCGAGCTTGGGAGTTGCAAAGGTGCTGAAATTCTCTCTTTCAAAACTAATAGTTGCCACATTCTCATCCATAATATTGTCTTTTAGGCTGCTAGACCAAAAATCTGTTTGAGTGTAGGTTGAGGTATTTGTTGTTGTCATTCCTAAGTCTGTTGTTGCTGTTGGCGATAAGGTATCGTCAAGGCCATTTTCCGTTAAAGTTGTTGCGAACACTAATATTGGAAGTGGTACGGATGTCTGAGAAGATAAAGTGTTTTTAGCTAAATCGACCACTGATGACGATTGCTGAGTTGTGGATAACCGCTTATCTGGATTTAGTTCGGTTATAGATTGACTTGTAGCCGCTGCAGAAGAGTCAGACAAATTATCCGAATCATTGTTGTATGAAGTTGATGAAGATGGATACCAGGTTTGCCAGGAAGGTAAGCTGGCCGACGTTGGCTTAATCGATGACAACATAATGTCATTCGTCATCCAGGCATAATCGATTGAGCTAGTTATGAAATCTTCCCTATCGTCAAAGGCCGGGCCCAGTGATGAATATTCTCTCTCCGTCTCAATTTTTTTTCGTAAGCCGCTTTTGTGTAATTTATCATCCTGTCTTCGTCGTCCTTTACGTTTTGTCACAACTACTGTTGAGGTCATGGTGTCATGGCTGTCGGATGGTAAGACAGTTGTTATCGCTGGAATTACACTGGTTGGATTTATTTCGGCGTAGCTGGAGGTCACTGTATAATGAGGTTTGCTAGAATTAATTATCTTCGTTGTTGCTGAAGAGGTTGTTATTATTTTTGTTGTTGTTATCGCTGCTACAGTGGAAGAGGAAGGACTAGGTCGAACACGTTGACGCAGTTTTGTTTTTTGTTTTTGGTCATGTTGTTGCCTTTTGGCTATTTTGTTGGGATCATTGTGATGATGTCGGACTTGATGGTAGTGAGGCGGGTGGTTGTTGTTGTTGTTGTTGTTATTGTTATTGTTGCTGTTATTATCTTTTCTATTTAAGTGGTTATTTATACTATGCTGGCTTAAGACTAAATTTTGTCTAGAACTATTTAGGTAAGAACTATTTTTTGGATTGTTGAAATTGTAGCTATGGCCTCGAGTTTGTTGATGCATCTCCTGGTTATGTTTTTGTTGCTGTTGTTTAGTGCCGTTACGCTGCTTTCTAAACTTTTTATTGCCATTACCGCTGCCGTTGCCGCTGTGGTTATGAGTAACGGAGTCACTATCCTGACGACGTTGAGTCTTAAAGCGATTTGATTTTGTTCGCCCCTCTCCACTACCTCTCCCCACCTGTGTGGAGTATGGAGCGTGTGTGTGTTCTATTTTTGGTATTTTTGTTGTGGCAATTTTAGTTTTAGGTGTCGAAAAGTGTGTGTGTTGATGGAAAAATTGATCAGTTGGTATTTTGGTAAACATATAACAAGCATCGTTAACAGTTTTCTTGGGACCGACAGCTCTACCTCTTTGCGTGAAACCGATGCGTCGCTGCAAATCGACAACAGACCGGAACACGAAATAACCGTGAACAATGGCTTCGTTGAAATAGCAGGTATCTTGGAGTTCTTTCTGTAAATAAAATATATAAAATTAAAATACAACAAAAGATTATTACCTGCCTTATTCATATAAAAATAATTTTGTTTATATACCATGTTTTATAATATATAAAAGAAATTTGTATGGAAATCTGTTTTATAAACCTTTTATAAATTAAAAATATTTTTTTATGAATAAGCGCTTATAAATGTACATATGTATATTTATATATGTACATACATATCGTTGGCCATAAGTGGAAATGCCCTAACTCAAATAACTGTAACTTTACAGGAGAAGGTAAAAATATAATTATAAACAAGCTCTTCTAAAGGGTGTTTTTTATTGAGGTATAGAACTTTAAGTTGGCATCACTTTTTTAACTGGCGGCCATTTTGTCAGCTGTCAAGTGATTAATATTTAGTTTGGTTTGCCATTTCATCATGAACAGGTTGACAAAAGAACAACGCTTGCAAATCGTGCAAATTTATTTCGAAAATAATGGTTCAGTTCGCGAAGTTTACCGCAAGCTCCGTCCATTTTATGGTCGACATAATCGTCCATCAGAGCAATTAATTCGGTTAACCATGGATCGTTTTCGCACTACGTTTACTCTATGTGATAATACGCATCCGCAGAGACGTCGAACAGTGCGCACCGAAGAAACAATTGTCTACGCCAACAAACCAGAAACGTTAGGGGACTTGGAAGCCAACATTCGTGGCGTTATTGCCAACATACGGCCCCATGTGCTCGAAAAAGTGGTTGAAAATTGGACCTGTAGAATTGGCTTTATTCGAGCCAGCCGCGGCGGCCACATGTCCGAAATCACATTTAAACATTAATGGCATAAAATTATCCTTCCAATAAAGCCAAATTGATGGACATTAAAACGATTTTCTTGTGTTTTATTTCAATTTGAAGTTCTATACCTCTAAAAAAAACACCCTATACAACTTCTTTGTAAAACTGCTTGTAAAATCGTTATTTTTTACCCTATTGCAAAAAATTGTTGTGACGTGGTGTATTTGTGTGAAATGTATTGGAATCACTGAAAAATTCTATTTTGTGAAAATACGAGTTAGGGCCTTTCTACTTGTGACCATCGATATGTAGATATGTATGCAAATGTAGACATATTAAATGGTTACGTTTATGTTAAAATAATTATTATCTCATAAAACTGCATTAGATTGTTTTCAAAACTGGTCATTAAATCAGTTTTTAAATTTTCCTTTTCTGGTTTTCTTTTTCATACATACAAATATTTAAGGAATTAATTTTCAAGGAACTCAAAAATTCCGTTGTTTGAGTTATGACGTTCTTTGAGTAAATGATATGATAGTTTTTTCCCCTTTTTCAAAAATTTTTTGGTTGAAGTCTACTGATGAGTTTTTTAGGTTCCGGTTCAAACACTTTAGCTTTGATAATCAAATTCTTATCAATTCTCTTTTAAAGTTGGCTTAATGTTCACACAAAGAAATTTGTTGCAATAAACTTTGTGCAACAAAACAAAACGAGTGTCCTTACAAAAATAGCTCTGCAGAAATTACCACTCTTCTTTCCTATTTCTCCAACAAAGTCAAAAGTTGAAGTGTGTGAATCGGGACTAAGCAGCAACGAAATGCAGATAGACGTACTTAACCAACAACAAACAAAAATTCTACTATTGATATATCTATAGTAATAAGGTTAAAATTTACATACATACATACATAAAAATAGAATTTTTCTATTTTACTTACCATTCCAACTAGTTTCCAATGATCGTTGAAACAGAGATATCTTTGTGTTTCTTTTGCATACAGCGCTATTTTGAAATTGTTGTTCACAAAATCCGGGCGGCCAACTATTGTTATATTTTCTGCAAAATAAGAACTTGATTTAAATAAGAGATTTTTTTCTTAATTATGTATGGGGCTTATCACATATTACGCTACGCTTGTGGGGGGGGGGAGTGTTAAGGATTTGTTAAGGGGCTTAGACACGGTCAAAATGCTTGTTAGGTTTGGTTATAGTATGTGTGAAAATCTGTTAGTATGTGTGACACAGACGATGCTTGATGGAAAATCATCAAGCATGCTTGCTGTCACTTGTTAATATGTGTATCGTGTTAACCCATCAAGCCCGTACAAATATTCATTGTAATTATATTTCCATTGTGAACGGTTGCCCAAAAAATCGGAATTAAAAGATGAATAACATAAATTTGACTGGTGAAGAAAAAAGAAGTGTTAGAACTTTCTTATTTTGCTTTTCTTTTCTTTTTGTAAACAGTGCTGCCATTAGTGCTATTGAATTTCTTTGTTTAAACATTTTTATATATCAAATCAAAATAAAAATTAATCCTTGGTGGGCCATCAATCATGGTAACATCAAGCCGACAAGCACACGTACACGAACTTAAAATCAAGCATTTTGATCGTGTTCAAAGCCCTTTACGGTTTACAAAATTTATACTGACCATTTTGTAAAAAGCGTTACCATTTGGGGAGAGGGTACAAAAACTCCGAAAACAGCGTATGTGAATGGCCCTCCTATATCAATAATTATTAACAAGCTACATGCATACACACACGTAGTTCATGCATCCCTGCAGTAAGACTGGGGCCAAGTGTCTCTATGTCAACACTAAAATTCTAGTAGTAGTTACATTGTCTACAATTTCTCTTCTATTCGTCAGTATAAAAGAAATAGAGAAAACAGATGTGGTGTATTTCTGGTGGATTTTGCAACAACTTGTCAATATACATAAATTTATGTGTGTACGTAAGTTATAGAAATGTACCAGTAAATGTCTGGTTGGTATGTCTCCATGTTCCCATAAGAACTATGAATTCACTACCTAGTCAATTGTTTTAGTGTTACTAGTAGATTTTCAATTACAATCACATGTTAAATGTCTATAGCATAAAGTATTGTATGGGGAATAATTGTAGAGTAGTACTGGTGACAAAATCAAAAGCGACTCAGTACATTTTCACCACCGACATTTCCTTCAGGGATACGCATGTACAGTAGAACCTCGTTAATTCGGACAGATATAGTTTCAGCTTTTATCCGGTTTACTGTTTGTATACATACATATGTATGTATATAAAGAAATATTACCAATGTATGTATGGACTTTACGTTTTCGTAGTACTAGAAAATTTGTATACATAAATATCTGATTGTTTTATTTATTTTATTATTTTTTTTAGTAAATAAACAGTAAGTACATATATTATTACCATAGCTGGTAAAACTATTTGTTTATACAATTTATAAGTATGCATTTGTATGGATTTAAGTATTTTTGTATAGATACAGTGTAATGTAATTGTGTGCTGACGTTGCCATCCCGTACTTTTCATTTAAATATGTACATACATACATACATACATACAAATTTATTTTAACCACATGCCTTTCAACATCCAGTACGTTTCATTTAATGTACACAAATACATACTTACATAGTATACTATTTTTCTTGTCACCTCGTTTCGTTTCTATTTTCTTCATTTAGGTATGTATGTATTTCTTCTGAGCATGGGTAAGTGTTTGATCATGTGCATACATATGTACGTACATACATACATATGTACGTATGTATGTATGTATGAAAGATGTATGGAAGATGCGAGTCTAAAGTTTACATACTACATTTTTATTTGCATATTTCAACATTATGTTTTTAAACACAAATATTTATCTTTCATTTAGCAAAATTCATATAGCATTATGCACACATTAACATACAGACATACATACAAACATACATATTTACCTACATATATACATACATACACATGTAAATATGTATGTACATTTCGCCTAAGATTACCACTTGGGTGTTTATTTTTATTTGTATTCGTTTTTTTTTGAGATCAATAAACTATTTGAAAACAATAATTACTCAGTTTTAATTTTTTTTAATTTTCTTTTTGTTTAACACAATTTAATAATGTAACTTTTCTTAAAGCAAGTACATACATATGTACATATTTATAAATTTATTTTTATGTTCCCATTTTGAACAAAGTCAAGGTTTAAGTCACTTGCGAGTAGCTTGTGGGTAAATCAAACAAAACTCAACTGTTCTAAGCTTAAACAGTATAAATTTTTACATAAATAGCGAATTAATGCTATATTTCTGTGGCAAATAGGAAAAAGTGCTTAAGTCAAGATAAGCTGATTTTGAGTTATTGGTATTGCAAGTACTGGACAAAATTTCAATCAATTTGCTTTATTTTTCAAGAAGTAATAGCAAAATGACTTGCGGCTTGGCTTATCTGTTTTAGACTTCTAATCTCGTTTGAAATAATAGCTTAATCTGGATTATTATTTGGTATATTTCAACATGAATGTATGTATTACTTATAGTATGTAGAACGATATTTGCTTAAAAAAATAAAGTTTAACAGAGAGTTTCTCAATTTAACCGTAAAAGAAACGAATTTCTAAAAATTGGCTTGATAGCTTAAAAGTGCTATCCTGCAAAATAGTAAAATATGAGTTAAGCACTTTTTCCTTATTGCTACAGATTTTTAATTTTTCCTTTTAAATACTCTTATTATTACCCAATGGGCAACTAATCCTTAACAATTTGTAAGAAAGAAAAAAAAACGAATATAAGATCAAATGAAAATGTTGGTTGGAAATTTTAAATTTTTGTTTCAGGCTTCTCGCTCATTATTTTTATGTACGTAATTCTCAATAATATTTTGATATTATTATATGTATTATATATATTATATATATTTTTATTCTCTTCTTTTCTAGTCTAGGGAAGTGACACAGAAAATGTTCTATATTTTCCTTTTCATCGATGTCTTGGCTGCTACGGCAAAAGTTATTGTGTTTGACCTTTAACTTTTGTGCATGCCTACCTATGAGACAGTGTTGGGTTTCCTCTGGTGTTGAGGAGGCACTTTATTTTAAGCCATGTAACCATTTTATTAGAGTTCCGTACACCAAAGGTGAAAATGAATCCTATTGTTTTCGCTACGATGTCCGTCCGTCCGTCTGTCCAAAAACCATAAGAGCTACGGACCTGAAATTATCGCAGAACATCTAAAACTTTGGCCGCTACAACAACAAATGTATGACAGTTAAAAATTAGAGGGTGTTCTAAAGAGAGCAACAGAACATGTTGAAATCGTAATGTAATATACAGACAATTATAATTATATAGACACCTGAAATTTTTTATCCAGACTACACCAATTGACTGACACTGAAATTTAAAAAATAAATTTAATATCAAAAATGCAAAAACTAAAATAATGCTGAAACAAAAAATCGCTAAAATGAAAGGAAGTCACCAATAAGCACCAAAACGAAAAAAGCAACAGAACTAAGAAAATCGCTAAAACTAAAAATATGTATTGTAAAAAATAAAAAAAAAAATCGCCAAAACCCGAAAAAATGCACAAAAACTAAAAAAAAAAACATAAAACTATACTTACTGCCAGTCCCACGATGTCAACAACGTTCGACTTAACGCACACTTACATTTGAAACAAAGTCCCCTACGTTGTCAACATTGGTTTAGTTGTTGTGTTGAATATAAGTATGTCACTAGTCGAACGTTGTCGAAATCGATAAACCAGGGGTCTAATCATCGCTATCGTTAACGAGATTATTCGATCACGTTTTTCAGTTTGAGAACAATTTAATAATATGCCATAATCACCAACTGAAAAAAGTGATCGAATCAACTCGATATCGAAAACGACGATTGATTAGACCCCAGAACAAAAAAAAAAAAAAGTTTAAATTGCTTAGGGCGCTATCTTAGGGCGTTTCTTTTCTAGAAAAGAGTCTAGGAAGGAAAATTTAAACTTTTTGCCGGCGAATTGTTGAGTATCTGAGTTGAATAGGGAGGATGATGTGCTCCTGACAACAACAATTTGCGATATTTGTCAAGTTTGGTTGATGTTGTGACCAACTAAATGTGAATAATATGTATGTACGTATGTCCTCGTCTTTATGTATGTATATACATTTGTACATTTTATTCACACTTGTATGTATGTATGTATTTCTCAAAGTGTACAATAATGAAAAACTGCAGTCCTAAATGGTGTTGTGTGCTTCTTTTTTTGTAATTTTTTTCTTCTTATTATTATTACCATTTTGTTGATGTAGTTTGCCGGTGTGTATGCATACATACGAGTATTTATTCTGTTTAACAATTGCGGCATTAGTTGGAGTTTGAAAAAGAGAGTACGGAATAAAAAAAAAAAAAAAATACCTAGAAATGGAATAGATTGTAATGTGGTTTAGGAATACATAAACCCATATTTACGTCGTAGACATATACATGATTTTACAGGCGGTGGAGGTGTAGGTTGGTTGGTTGTGTGGTAAGCTTTGGCGTCGCATAATTTCTTACAGTTTGCTGGGGTGTATGGTCATGTTGTACTTGCTATTTTATTTTTCTTTCTTTGCTTTGCTGGCTTGTGGTGGTAATTAAATTTGTACTCTTTGTCAAAACCCAGTACGTATTAAGCATACGTTTTTATTATATATATATTATTTTTGTTATTGTTGCTGTTTTGCCGTTGCTCCTTCCTATTATTATTTTTTTTTAACTAAAAGTCAGCATAATTGTTTGCACATACTCCAGCTATTTTGCACTGAGAAAAATATATGTCCATATGTATGTACAATTTCCCAGTGGTTTTACACAAAGCGCGGTGAATTTAATAGCCCTAAGCTGCTTAAATTTAATTTCAAAGTTACTATAACATACGCTTTAGGATTTAAATTAAAACCCTTTTTCTTATTTAAACTTTAAAACATTAATTTAAGCTCAAAAAAACTTTAAATTTTATTATATAACACATACCCCGATACATTTCCAATACCTAAACTGCTTTCAAAATTTTATTTTAGTTTTAAGTCAATTGCGAACAAAGGTCTGTACGAGGGAGAAAGATAAATTCTCCATGATGTTTTCGATGTTAGGCATTAATGGTATAAAATGATGTTTCTATTTCTAAGTTAAAATAATTTCTCTGTTTTTGTGCTTCAGAGCTTCGATATTACGAAATTCCGTTTTTGTCTGAGAGGTAGTTACACCCTTTCGTTTGGTTGCATTAAAAAAATTATTAGAGCCCCTCATGACCATTTAAAAACTTAAGGCGAGAAGGTAACATTCTACGTCGACACTCAGGCAGCGCTATAAGCTTTGAGGGGGCACAATATCAAATCGAAACTTGTTAGTGACTGTAGGAGAGCCCTCAACCTGCTTATGGACAAATATAATGTCATACTATGTTAGACGTGTAACGTTAGATGACGAAATGCGTGAGAAATCGGTGAAATTACCGATAGGCCCTTACTACAGGGAACTCAGTAACTGGGCGGTAAGGAGGACTGTAGAGTCTTGCCGGCTATGTGGCCAAATCTTGACTCAGGAAGAGTGTTGAGTCTTGATAGGAGTGTTGACTGGTCACTGCTCGGTCAGAGCAAGGGCCATCATTTGGGAAACTGGCACTCCAGATTTACGCAGGATGTGCGAAGATAAAGAGGAACCAGAAACCATTGAACATATCTGTCATTGACCGAAGCTGCAACGCCATTGGATTAGATGGCTGAGCAGACGTTTCCATTAGAGCATTAGTGATATTGCAAAGTGTAAACTGGAGGGGTTTATCATGGGAATTCAGTGGCTTGATGACACATAATCGGGGTTTTTCTGGGTACAGTTGCCAGTTAAGTTTAAATTAACTCGTAATTAATTTAACGGATATTAACAGAAGGGAATCACAATGGACCCAGTCTCCAAACAATTCCGACTAAATTTTGCATACACCTTGTGCACATGCAAATGCAGTGACACTCCCATTAAAATTTTACGTAAGACTTCCTCTGCTACTGGGGGTGCTATTGACTGAAGTATTTAGTGCGTCAACTACAAAGCAGCCTGACTTCAAACTTGGGTAGATCCAGTCATATAAACATCACAGATTTATATGATATACATTAGTGTCTATGCTAATCCATATCACAAAGCCCTCCTTTATGTATATTTTTTAGCACTGAATAGTCGGCGAAGTAAAATAAGTAATGAAATGGCAACATAGCTTAAATTAATACACATACTCAACACTAGAGGCGCTGTAACGATGCTATAATAATTAACAAAAACGTACAATAGCAGAGTTGTATAAAGCAAAATACTAATTAAGCTTCTCTTTCCTACACTCTCAGGTAACACAAAGGGACCTGTTATTTGGACCCAAGTGAGCTGAAAACTTGATTTCTCTTCTCAGCAACCTGCTAACCTAACCTCCTCTGCTACTCAATCGAAAATTCGAATTTAGAAACATCTTCAGTGCTACCAGATGCTAAAAAGTACACTGAAATTGAAAACTTTCTAAAAAAAGTGCTACCCACAAAAGTTGGCTGTTAGAAGTCCGTAGCAAGGAACTTGGTAATTAAAAGCATAAGTTGGTAAATGTACGTGTTTCTAACATACATACATATGCATTTACGTGCAGTCCTATTTTTGAAATCGACAACATTTTTTAGAAGTTTTTGATTTTATTGTATTAATTTAATACCGTTCAAAAGATAAAGGGACGCCGCATCGACTGGCTAAAAAGTTTACTGTGATTTAAAACTCTAATGTGTTAGGCTAATTTCTGAAGCTATGTATAGAAAATGTTAACAGTTTTTTGTCTCCTGAAAAATTTTGTTGAAGTTAGTTAGCAGGTTTACACTCTAAGACGACGATATACATATGTATATAGCTCTTGAGGATGTGTCGCTGTATGTTTCCTGCCAACAAACTAATTATTGAAGCAAGAACCAAAAAGTTTTCAGTTTCGACTTTTGCAGCCGTGTTGTAAGCAAGGACCGTAACTGTTATGACTTTTATCGAAAAGTCAAGGAAAAAAAAGTTATTTTTAACTTTTATTTTTTAAGGCAGAAATAAAAGTTATTTCTTAACTTTTATTTTTTAAGGCAAAAATTAAAAGTTATTTTTGACTTTTATTATTTCACTCAAAAAATAAAAGTTATTTTTTAACTTTTAATATTTTAAGGCAAAAATAAAAGTCTTCAACAATTCTATATTAAACTCACATTGAAAGAAATATACTGAAGAAATTAACAGTGATGTAGTTATTACAACAATAATTATTAATAACAAAATAAGAGAATTATGTTTTGCAATGCTCTTGAAATTGTGATAACGGATGTTTTATCATTTATAGCATTGAAAGCAATTATACTTGCATATTACTATGCAATATTTAATTCATGACTTTTATTTTTGCCTTAAAATATTAAAAGTTAAAAAATAACTTTTATTTCTTGAGTAAAATAATAAAAGTCAAAAATAACTTTTAATTTTTGCCTTAAAAAATAAAAGTCAAAATTAAAAGTTATTTTTTTGACTTTCATCAAAAAAGGCACAAATTTAAAAGTCATACAAAAATTTGCATGTACACCAGCTATGTATCATAATGATAAGAACCAAAATTTTCTACGATCATTTTTTATGTGTGCTTTTTTGATGTAAATTTTTAAAAATAACAGTTATTTTCTGTCCCTGGTTGTAAGAAAAACAAGATAATTTTTTCCAAGTGTCTTCAGTTCCAAACACAACTACATATGTACATACATATATGTATGTATGTATGCTTACATAAATACATACATACATGTGCAAAGTTACACATGCCTCTGTCTGATAAGTTATGAGTGTAATTGTGTATGTATGTATGTATGTATGTATGTATGTATATACTCTGCAATCAAGGTTGCCGTTCAGGTTTGAAGTCTGGCAGAACAAGAATAGGATATTTGTTTGGTTTGGTTTGGTAAAACAAAACCTATTTTTACAAGTCACTACTTTTTGTATTGTGTATTTTCTTTGAGTTTGTCTATTTATATCTCTTATATCGAAATGGTTCCTGAATTTTTTTTTGGGAAGTACTCTTGTTTATGTCTAGAAACTGGTAGAAAATTGGCATCATACATGACTGCAAGGCAATGTGAATTGCTGTCATATCTATTTGAGCTTAAATGACCGTAAGTACTTTGGAAAAAGATACACACGCATATAAATACAATTTCTCTAACACTATCACCTTATCCAAGGTCTTATAGTATGGCTGGTTGAATTCCAAAACATGTGTAGTATGTATGTATATGTGTTTACAATTTATTACTACAATATTAAAATCTCATGTAGATGCTTACACGGTGTAGCTGCTTTGTAGTACCCTTCCTTGCACGTTGCATTTGTGAAGTAATTCTAATACACGTACATATTACATCAAGGCAAGATACATAGATGCGTCTCAGAAGTCAGTCTGTTGCAAATTCTAGTGTCACTTTATATGCTTTGGCAACTCCGGCTTCATGTATTTTTTCCGTTAATTTTTTTGATCTTGAAATAAAAATATGTATGTATGTGCTTTTGTAGGCTGTGGTACTTAATTGACATAATAATGGGAGTATGCCAATCAACCGTTCATGGAGAAATATTGATGATTGTAGTCTCGAGGGATATGTGGCCAAAACGTGACTCAGGAAGATGCAAACTGCTACTGGATATGAATAGGAAGCAATAGGACTCTTGGTAGGAGTGTTGAATGGTCACTGCTCGGTCAGGGCAAGGACCAGCATTTGAGAAACCAGCACTCCAAATTTCTGTAAGGTGTGCGAGGATAAAGAGGAACCAGAAACCATTTAGCATATCGAGAGCCTTATTTTCGATTTAATCGTAAGCTACATATAGTACAAAATTAACTTTTTAGATGGCTGAGTAGACGTTTCCATGAGAGCATTAGTGATATGGCAAAGCGTCTTCATCATGGGATTTCCGTATCTTAATGACATAATTTAGATTCTTCTGGGTATTGTATTGTAGGTCTTAAATTTTTATTAACAGAAAGGAAACTCACCTTCCTTCCTAACCTAACCTAACTATGGAAGCATGCTAATGTCATAGTAAATTGGACATTTTTGATAGGCAAAGCAAAAATTCATTTGCGGCAACGTTGGTCGTCTAGTATGAAAACGAAGTTCAAATAAACTTTTTGCAAGCTTCTATTTATTTTTCTTTCCTTTTTTCTTTTGGAGATTTTATTTTTTTCTGCTGAATTTCTCAATTTCCTTTTGGTTGTTTTTATATTTGCAATCACTGAGCTCATATTTCATAATTTTCATATTCTTTTGGCGTTTACAGGGGGAAGGTCTAATTGCATATGCATGCGAGTGTGTGTGTGTGTGTCATTCTGTTTCACTATAGGAAGCGTAAATAGTAAAACATTAATGATTTACCATTGATTTTGTCACCAGTACTACTCACGAATTATACTCACGAATTATACTCAGTTGCAACTGCTGAAATATTTTCTACTCATAAAAAGCTAATATTAATATGTAGACGCCAAAATAGTCAATACTTTTGGTGACTTGGAGACATACTTATCGTTACGTTAATATAGAAAGGCCTTAATACATTATGAAATTTTTGAAATTGAGATTTTGCATTTTTCGATACATTAGATGTTCTTCTATCGAAATATACAAAAAACTCGATTAAAAAAAATAATGATTTAGGGCTTTTCTATATTAAAAAAAAGGAACAAACTAGTCAATAGTATCAATTTCAGTATTATATTTTTAATGACACCCACATGTTAAATGTCCATAACAAAAAGCATTGTCTGGAATATAATTCGACACTAGTACTGGTGACAAAGTCAACAACGAATCAGTGCTGTTAACACTTCCTACAGGGTACACAAGTATGTATGTATGTATATTGATTTGGGCATTTGTATTGGTGTAGAAATTACAGTAGTTGCTCAATTAACAAATATTTTTTGATTTAAGATCTGCACGTACAACAGTTATTGTGAAAAATTATGTGCAACCTGTGTATATATAGATATCGCACGCTAAATCGCAAACAGTCACAACTCAAAATTATCAAAATGTTTTTTTTTTAATCCAGTTCACTAAACAAATATCTAACGACTGTGAAACTTTTTTTTTTTTTTTTTTTTTTTTTTTTTTTTGAAACACAGTCTTATTGAACAATATGTTACATACTTCAAATATTTTTTTGCCACTCCTGAACATTTGGGATATTTTGAGTTGTGACTGCTTATGATTTAGCGCGCGATTTGTACGTGCTTACATACAAAAGATGACTTATTGATGCTTTTTCGATCGGTTTCCATCAAATACCAAATACATTCATTCATACAAAAATTTTTAATACTAAATTTACAATATTTCTAAGTTTACCTCCTGAAAAGGGCTAAATATTTTTGTAACTAAAATTCATGCAGCCACTTCCGTGTAAAGCGAGCACCAGGTGTAATGTGGTAACTACTACTGTGTCTGTGGAAAAGTTCAATTTATATTGTATTGTGTTTGCCATACATACATACACATGTACGTACATATAGTACATACGTGGTAAATTGAGATTTGTGCTGAATAAGACCAACCGCCTGAGTGATTTTCTTTTTTAGGAATTCGAGACTTGACAGGTAATAAACTTGTGGTCTCTTCAAATATGAATCATAATAACAATAGAGTTTATGACTCGAACAAAATTTATATTGCTTCAATAATAATAATGAAAGAGTCAAGTCGACGGGTGACCAACTGCATATTTGTGTTCATATTTGGACTCGATACTTGGACACATACACACATACCTACACAAATTCATACGAATCCTGCTTTTATCACCTTTTTGACATTTTAGCACAGAAACTTCATTAACATTGTACATTGTATGTACAGACATACATATATATGTATATGTACATACATACATATGTATGTATGCATGTACATAAATATGTATGTATGTATAATAAAAAAAAAATTATTTATTGTTTGGGCTGGAGGCATTATTACTGTATAGAATAATGATATTAAAGTTTGAAAACTTGAAGTACATAAATCGTAAGAAAGTTAGTGAATTGAAGGAATTGAATGTAAAGACAGGTGCGGATTATGATATTATTGATTGATAGAAGTACAATAGTATGCATTTACCTGCAAACCCAACATACACATTTGCATAACTTCATACATACATACTATATGTATTTACATACATGCAAACTAGGGATGTAAATAAAATAAATAAATTTTTATAAAAATATGAAGTTGTATTGTATTTAAATTTAGCAAACATTTATTAATTTAATCCAAACTAGCTGACCGCACGCCCCGGCTTTGCTCGGAAGCATTTTACTAATTTAATAGTATTTCATATAGAATTAAAATTTAAAACAAAAAATTTTCACTACAAAAAAAAATAACACCAAAAAAACTCATATGTACTTAGAAAAATGAGAAGTGAAAAGGAGGCATTACGAGTATATTAAAAATATTAAGTTTCTCTTTGTAAGTTTGTACTTAGAGGAAATGAGAAGTGAATAGTAGGCAATATATTAAAAACTTAAATTTTTCGAGTTTTAACGGGAATTTTTTAATATTTTATTTCTTTACAAACCATGTCCTGTACATTTCGAATCGAATAAAAAAAACAGCCATATCGGTCGAGCCGTTCTCACATGATACAATAACATACATAGACCGTTTCATTTACATATATATATATATATATATATATATATATATATATATATATATATATATATATATATATATATATGTATATATAGACATAAATTCGTAAAACAGAAAGATATATGAAATAATATTAAAATAAATATAAATAATCATTAAAAATAAATTCACAAAATGTTGGGCAATCACCCACTTTGGACCTAAGTAGACATGTTTTTTCGTACAAATCCCTTTACTTTTCTTTTTCGAAAACTGAAAAATATTTATTTAGAATTTTTACCTGTAATTAATGATTTGCGAATGCGAACATTCGTCTTTTCCTTGATGCAAACATGTGCAATTTTTTCAAAAATGGTTGTTGTCTTCGATAATGAAAAACAAAAATATTAATTAAAGTATCATACCATACTTTGAAAAATATATGAAAAAATATCTGTTGGATACAATGGCTTGCGACAATAGCGATTAGCGTATATACAAACCTCTTAGCATAGACAATAAATAATAATTACCAGAATTGTTGAATAGAATTAGAGTATTAGATTCAGTTTAGAAGCTTCGTGTACATGCTTAACGCTTTAGTTCCAAACCATTATGTATATCCAACACATATTTTTTCATATATTTTTTAAACTATCGTATAATACTTTAGGTCCAATTTTTGTAAAACGAAAACATTAAGCGATGAAAAATTTTGTATGGAAAAATATAAATTACAAAAACAAAATAAATACATACAAAATTTGTCAACGCTTAACGTTTTCGTTTTACAAAATTAGGCCTTTAATTTAATTTTTGTGCTTTAGAAACAAGGTAATAATATATTTATTTTTCATTATCAAAGACAATTTTTGAAGAAAATGATTTATAATCTTTTTCCACAAGTCAGGCAAGGTAGGCCACTTACTCTTCTAGAAAATTTTTATGAAAATTACTTAAGTGCTTTTCATAATTATAAATTTTCCATTCAAGTGCACCAAACACTCAAAAATATGTCCAAACAAAAGCGTCCTAAATTTTCTTAGTGAATTAGTTCATAATTCTATATAAAATTTACTGAATTATTTCATGAGGGAAGGAGGTACAACTTGCCTCTGCCAGTTCAGATCTTGGAGATGTAAGTTTTGCTGTGATAGTTTCACCGCCCAAGAAAAAGTTACGCATCTTTCGCAATCTGGCCTGATTATATTTTGAAAGTGTCAAGCACATACATAAGATATGAAGGGAACTTTCTAAAAAATCTACTTTTCTGATTATAATAAATTCTGGTAAGAGTGTACAGCGTCAGAAGTTTCAGGCGATTTATCCACATTACATTAGGGTCGTTCCACTTTGCAATCGATATTGTGTCATCGATTTTTCGATAGCTTTTGGCATGAGGAAAAAAAGTTCCACTGCGACATATCAAAAAATAACATTTTGGAGGAGCCAGAATTTAAATTTTTTTAAGAAAAATAATAGAATTCTTTACTTTTTTTAACAGTAAAAAACAAAAGACTTAAGATACGAACGTTCTCGGTAGAAGTGTCGTCGGTCTCTCAACTAATATGCAGATTTCTTCTATAGAGCAAATAAATTTAAAATAATTATTTTGCATGATATTAATTCATTGCGTATCAATATTTATATGATTTTTTATAAAAAATGTAAGCAGCCGAGTTTCTCAAAAAACTAAAAAAAGGCAAAAAAATTTAAATTGTGGCGCCTCGAAAATGTTTTTTTTTGATATCGTGCCATAACCGACAAAATAGCTTAAGCGACATAATTTTCGAACCTCAATTTTTGACCAAAATCGATTATTTGCGATCGTAAATAGTCGATTTTCGTCAAAAAAAACAAAAAAAACGAAGTCCAAAATATGTGTCGCTTAAGATATTTTCGCGGTTATGGCTCGATATGTTTTAGTGGAACTTTTTTTCCTTATGCCAAAAGCTATCGAAAAATCGATGACACAATACCGATTATTTTTTTCCCATACAAATGTACGTGCATTTGTATGTATTAGAGAGCTGCGTAATCAGTCTTGAAATGTAAAAACGTCATGATTTTTAAATGTATTCACGTCGCATGTATTATACTAAACCAATAATAAATGTTGTCGTACTATAAGCAAAGCACGATGGATGTATTGGTGTATGTGTATATCAGTTGTAACAAGCGATGTCGCAAGACAGCTTGTTTATAACAAACACTCAAAAGAAGTACTGTTGATTAATGTATGCTTGTTATTTTTCATATTGTACATTTGAGTGTGTGTGTAATATGTAGATGGTAAGCTATTATGTGGTTAACCGCATACAACTAATGTTAATGCATGTATGTGCCTTTGCATGTGCGCAGAAAAATAAAATATCATATACACATACATGCTTGACGTTTGTACACGCGCTCATGCGTAGAAAGAAGCAAGTATCACAAATTCTTCCGTCACGAAGTGTTTTCTTCTTTACTCTTATACCTACAATACTCAAACAAATTTCTTGCAAACAATGTTGTTAACGTTTGTTTTATAAGATTTCGCTGTAGTAAGGCATTTGAAAAATCCCTCATGTCTTGAAAGTTCTTATAAGATGTCTTGTGCAGGAGACTAGTATGTATTTATATCATTTTACCTTAATAAAGAAAGGCCCTAACTCATTATAATTTTTTTTTTAAATTGAGTTTTTTGTATATTTCGATAGAAGAGCATCTAATATATCGAAAAATGCAAAAATTTCAATTTCAATGAAATAATGACTTAGGGGCTTTCTATATTAAGGTATATATACATACATACATACATATATATATGTGTATAAAATTTATCAATTAATATTTCTCTTGTCACAATTGAAATAAACTTTTAACAATGAACTATTTTCGTGCAATTTTCTTATCTTGAGGAAAAGTGATGAATCACTTTTTATTTCTAGTTTTGAGTCAATTTGTATCCCCAAGCCAGGTATAATAGCACAATCAAACATGTTTTCAAGATGAGCAAATAGCCCCAAATTTTTTTTCGTGTGTGGAAAACAACAACACCAGCTTCTAAACAAATTTGTTCTGTTCGTTTAGCCTTTTTTCATATTTTAAATTTCATTGGAATTTATATTTTGGTTTGGTACGATTTTTCGTCGAACTATTATGTGCAATGAAATTGCAGCTTTTGTGGCCATAAAACATAAGAATCGATTCACAGCAGTTTGATTTAAACAAAGTCATTAATTGAGCTTGATATTAATTCTTAAGCACTCATGTAGCACATGTGGGAAACTGTTTCAATATACATACATACATACATATGTACATACATACAAAAATACGTAAAATGTATGTATGTACTTCGGCATACATTTTTAGTTGATTCAAAATAAACTCACTATTCCATGGATTGGAAATTTCATTGCACTTAAAAAAAAATAAGTACACAACAAGAAAACATACAGAATAAAAGTTGTCACGTTTCCCAGAAATGAGTTTGTGTTGAGTAGAATTCAATTTGAAGAAGCAATCAGTTATCGACGTTAATGTGATCGCATGTTTAAAAGCTGACAACGCCGACAATCCAGTTCAGCGAAAACTAGAGCTTATGCACTCATTGATTGGCCTGTCTGGATGGAAGATATCTACTTTTCATATGTATAACATCTGTTCGAATGACGAATATATATGCATGTATAAACTTATAGATTTATTATTTCCTACTCACATGCTAATTACATTTACACGTTTCACAGTTCTTTTGAATGCTCTTATTTACAATTAGTATCATTTTAACTGGCCTAATGTCTGTGCTCGTACTCCCGCGGTAAAAATAATGACTGGGAGACGTGAAACATTTTCATGCATTAAACACATTCACCACAGCAAGCTACCGACTACCAAATGTCAAGGATAGAATACACATGTTTATATGAGAATAATTCTTTTGAATACAAGGCAACACTGATCGACTTTTATTAGCAAAAACATCAGCTGTCAATATTTCGCACGAAATAAATGCCAGTCTCATTATTTCACAGATAGCAAGAAAATGTTGCCAGATACATTTCATAAATTTTTCACGAGTTGAACTGAGTACAACTTTTGCAACATTATTTCATGTAAATTTCACGTAAACTTTTTTTGTATGGATATGTCAACATTTCGCGTGAAATTTTGAACAGAGTACCAGGCTTACAGTGAGAAAATTCAGTATTGCCAGTATAATAGGAAATGTTGAATGAATGATTTTGTAAAATTATTTCATATTATTTAACAGAAACAATGTCTAAAAATTGATGTAAATAATAAATTGATTCATTTTTGTACTTTTACGTGAAATAAGTACATTATATATATATAATTATATATAATTAATTTTATAAATGCAAAACATATAAAAGTGGCAATACTGAACTATGTATTTGTACTTGAATATCAACTGCAGATGATGCAGCTGCCGTCTCCAAAATAATTAAGTAGCCAGCTACGATGCGACAAATGCTACTAGCGGTATTTCAAGTCGTGTGTTCGTGTAGCCTGCTGTAGTGAATGTGTTTAATGCTTCGCTGTATATATTTTGCTTTTGTTTTCTATGGTGGGCATAATTTAATAAAGATGCGATTGTTGAGTTGATTGATTATTATGAAGATGATGATGTTGTTCTTGTTGTAGGTTTGTTCTTTCTAAATCATACATACATACAAACATACATAGTATGTACGTATCTAATTTGTTGGGTTTTTTTTGGAAACTTTTATATGGGCGCCTGCAATTAATTAGCTTTTTAACAATTTAACACATTTGTTTTAAATTTCCAGCTTTGAAATTCAATAGAATTTGGTGTAAAGAATTGGTTACACTTCAATGGTTGCTTGGCAAGATTAAAAATAAATAAACAGCCGCGAGGTGTGAAAAAGTTTCTCAAAATAATTGGAAACTTTCAAGCAGATCAGAAAAACTACGATATAGAAAGGTGAAAGAAAACTTTAATAAATTTTCTGGGGTGTAGTTGTTTCAAGAAATAAAAAAGTATGAAACAAGTTAGTGAAGGAAGAATAGTTCTTCTGCAGCACAATAGTGGGACTACTTCAAACATTGCACCTAAAGTGTAGTTAGTGACTACAACTTGAACTTGAGTTGTTAAATTTAAAATTCTGTATAAAACAATTGCTTAAATGAAAATTATAGTTTTCTGTAAACTACTTCGTAAACTTTTAAATGAAAGTGGTGTTAAAAACAGTTTTAAAATAGTTTGATTACGAGCGAGAAAGTAGTTTCAAGGATACAAGTCAAGGCGAATATATACTAGGTAACCGCAAGGGCTCAGGTGACTATTTCGCCGCTTGTAATTTGAATATACGTTGGATGTCAAAACACATCTTTCAGTACATTTTTCTGACATTTCAAGTATAAATTTCTCAAAGCGAATTGAGCTGAGTATACCTTATATGAATTTGCCTTGGATATAAGTATTTTTGTTTTCAAATAAAAGTCTTTAATTTATCATGACATTGATCTGATGATTTATTTTTTCCCCAAAACATTATAAACTAGATATCTTAAGCTTCAAACATTTACAAAAATTCCTTACGTTATTTATTTATTATTTTATTTTATTTATAATTTTTCTTGTCCTCAATACGGTTGCAATATGTACAAATGTATAGACAGCAAATCAAACACTTCAACTGTTAAAGATTTATCCCTTTTATGCAAAAAAAAATTATTTGAGTTTAAGTTAAAAAAAAGTTAAAACAAAATTTCCATACAAATTTTGATTAAAGCACACTTGAAGTATAAATTCACCACTATCATCAATAACAGTGCAATTTTTGTTACCTTGTGCAATTGTTGTTCCCCTTCGAGGGGAATGGAAATAATAATGAAAAAAGTTTTTCCCCGCTATCTATCAGTCCCAGTGAATGTAAGAAAGGTAAGAAGATTTGTAAAGCTTAAAAATTAATTCAAAAGCAAACAAGTTTAAGTTTAATAATAAGAAATACACAAATTTTATTAGGTTCCAAATGAAAGTTTTTTTTAACGTTAAAGGTGTGTTTTTAAATATTCTAAGTGCAGTGGAAAAAAATATCTTTAGTATACCATCGCAGTGCACTACCATAATTTTTTACTGTGTGTGAATCAAAGAGATTTATACTCCATGAGAAAAGGGAATTATTGTTAACAATCGTGAATTTAATTTATTAATCTTGTCCTAAAAATAAATATTTATAACTTTTAATATTTAATTCGAAGGAAAATATTGAAATTATGCGATATGTATAATAATTCAGTTGGCCTGCAAAAATAAAATGAGCAAAACCAAGGGAAAAGTGAAAAAATCCCCCGGAAAAATATTATTTATGATAAAAATATTATTTATTTATGGGAATGTGAAGAAGGGAAAGCATTTTTAGGGAAAATTTATTCACGATTGAGATTTGATGAAAAGGGAAAATATGTATATGTATGTATGTCGGGGGAAAAATGTGCACGAGAGAGTTAAAATGTAAAGAGTGTCATTAGTTTCGATACCAAACATATTCGCCCATATTGAGGTTGGTGATTTTGAGGCGAAATCAGGCGTTTGCATCAAATTAAAGACAACTGCAGCTTGTATTCTTCAATCAACTGCAAATAGTCAAATTGCAAGGCGAAAATCGCCAACCACGATGACGCCCATTAAATTGATTTAAAAAAAATTCTAGTACGAGTACGAGTATGTATGTATAAAAAGCTTATGTGTGTAAGTCCCGGTCCAGACTTGCAATTATTGTTGCTTCAATTCTTGAATATGTGTGAAAGTATTGAAGCAGAAATATATATTGTTTGCATTCCTCTCTCGCTCTTTTGCATTAAAAAATAAAAAGTTGTTGCAACAAAAATTGCAAGTCTGTACCGGTACTAAGCAAGTTCATTTCTGTAAAGCTACCTGCCTTAGCATTTTATTTATAAGAGAATGTACGCAGAAAAAATATTCCTGCAATAAACAACTTTATTTGAAAATAAGACCAAAAATTAATTAAAAATGTATTTAAGTCAATTAAACTTTTGTTTAAAAATAAAATATTTCTGTAATAAACAACTTTAATTGAAACTAAAACCAAAAATCAATTCAATATGCAATTGAGTCAATTAAACTTTGTAATAAATTAACAGCCTTATTTATAAAACATAAAAAGGCTTTTTAAGAAAAATTTTTTATGAAAATTTGTTTTAAAAAATCTTTATAAAGACTTTTTAAGTTTTATAAATAAGGCTGTAAATTTTTAAACAAAAGTTTAATTGACTTAAAAACATTTTAATTGATTTTTGGTTTTATTTTCAATTAAAGTGGTTTATTGCTTGTATTTTATTCTGAAACAAAAGTTTAATTGACCAAATACATTTTTAATTGATTTTTGTTTTTATTTTCAAATAAAGTTGTTTATTGCAGGAATATTTGTTTCTGTGTATGTACTTTACCATGACACATATTTTTCTATTTCAGCCATTGTACATTTTGCCAGGGAAAAAATTTCAAGTGTACATTAAGAAATGTGCAAAAGACACCAGTGAATTAATGAACTATATATATGAAGAAAGTCCCGTAAACAAATGTAAATGATTAATTATGTGTCCGATTGAAAAAGAAATCATAGAAAACATGTATTTGTTTGCTTTATTAATTCGTAATGATTTCAAAGTTGACTCTTTTTTTTTATTTCGATTTAAAAAAAAAAGAATCATGTTGAAATATAACAACACTGCCGCATTTTGAATAAGTGAAGTGAAATTTATAGGAAAGACCGAGAGGAAAACCTTTATTTGACGTAAATTATTAAGAAAAAAAACATATTTACAGTAAATTTTCGAACAGGAATTTCCGCTTAAAATAAAATATGTAAATATTTACCAAAACAATTATGAACTAAAATTTTTTTTAGATGAAACAGAACAACAGCAGTGACTAAAATAACAACAAAATCCCCAAAAAAAAAATGTGATGAAGAAGATACAAAATTTGTTGTTACTAAATATAAATGCTTACATATGTACATACCCAGCCAGCAATTTTTGAAATTTTCAATAAAATTCGAGTCTTTTTTGACTCCTTTGCGCGAAAGCTAGAATATGCGCTCATTTTCTGCTCATGAATTATACTTTTGTCGGTAGAAAAACGTGACTACCCGCGACTCTTCTTGATAAGTCATTTATGAGTCTTTTTCTATATTAGTTTAGAGTCGTTTTTGAGCCCTTTTATAATAGTATTTAAGGTCTTTTTCGAATCATTTTTTGATCATTTATTAATCTTATTTCGCTTCATTTTTTACTCTTTTTCGAATTGTCTTTCAGCCATGTTTCTATTCGCTTACGAGTCATATTTGAGAAATTTATCAGTCAGTTTATGAGTTTTTTTATAGTCATTTATGACTGTTATTTGAGTCATTTATCAGTCGATTTTCTAATCGTATTTGACTTTTCTACGAGAATTTTTTAGTCAGCTTTCTGAGTCCTACGTTTAATGGTCAAACACATTTTCCATACAAATTGACACCAAAAGGAAGTTACACAAATCAGGCCAGAGACAGAATCAATTTTTTTTTTTTTTTTTTTTAAATAAAGAGAAGTAACACTCAGGCAATTAATGCCTACTACTATTACTAGGTGTTACCTTCTTTAGGAAAGGGATAGGGATAGAAGACAGGTGGTGAAGGAAGAGATAGAAGAAAGCTTCATTCTTTTTACAACTGATTTTTGCACGCTTTTTAATAATGCAATGTTGTAGCGCCTTCTGGTGTTAAATGAGGCGTATTAAATTTTGAAGCTGTGTTTTTAGTAGCCATTTTATTGGTTATTTTACTTCGCCGATGATTTTGCTACACAATACCGACGAAGGAGGGCGCTCTGATGTAACATTAGGATTAGCATCTGCTGAAGTCGGTATAGTTCAGTGACCAGTGACTATGCCTTCATCACTTGAACTTTCCAACAACAGCTGATGCAAAGGAACTCTAATGCACATCAGAAAAATGCGTGGTGTTGTTATTTGAATGACTGTCGGATACAGGGATTTTATTTTGACAGCGTTTTTTCTTATGCACACTTTCAATAAATTTCATACATTTTGTAAAGAAAAATAAGCAGAAAGAAAATATATGTAACATAAATCAGAGAGCAGTTGAAGTTACTGCCGTTGATTTTATTATGGGCTCTGTTAATTTGAAATCGATTTTTCCGGAAGCTGCAGACTTATTCTGTTTCATCATTTAATTTCGTATTCGATTTAACTTTTATAAATGAAAAAAAAAAAGTTTTTGACATTATACGTAAAGATTGCCCCGTTATACTTAAAAATAACATATCAAGTAGTGTTTAATCATCTATCTGCGTAAAATATGATCATAAAATACATAATTATAATCACTTTTAAAACACCTGCAAGATTTGTTTTTGATTAAGCATTTTTCAGTCTTCCAGGTAAGCGAAATATGATAATAACAAAAGGAAATAATAGTCACATTTTACACATCTGGGTGATTAATTTGTGATTGCTATACAATTTGTTATTGTATTTTAAATCGAACTATTTTTACCCGTTAGCGCGAATCTTTTTCGAGTCCTTTTTTGATCGTGTAAGTGATTAATCAGCTTTTGATCACGAATAGTGATCTAAAAATACTCAGCAAGGTGATTTTTCAGAAAACTATCTTCCAAATGCTAGATATAATTTATATGTATGTATGTATTCAGTTTTAGATTTAACGTACGCACTTACATGAACATGAGATATGTATATTAAGCCATGTATGCTTACCCAGTCAGCATGTGGAAGATTGTTTCACCAAACTGAGTCTCTTTCGACTGCCTTAAATGATCAAAAACTGATTAATCAGTTCTGCGCTTAAAATATGATTCGAGAATTAATCCCAGAAACACCTAGACAGTGATTTGTTTAAAAAACAAAAACAAACAGCAAGCTCGTGCAGTAAAATCAAGAAAATATAAAAATATAAAAATTTAAAACAAAAGAAATGCGAGTCATGAAAGACTCTTTTAGAAGACTCGCGGCTAGGCAGGGTGACCGGTGACATTTTTCAAAATGTGGCACCAAATAGGGGATTTATCAAAAAAAGGGGGCAAAATTAAAAAAAAAAACGCGAAAACTACACCAAACTTTTTATTTTTAATGTATTTTCATATAACTCACAGGGGGACAAAAAGTGGCAAGGCAGTTGAAAAAGGGGAAAGGCAGTTGAAAAAGTGGCAATTTGCCACTTTAGTCGGTCAAACGGTCACGCTGCGGCTAGGGTACCATTTTCTCCCGAATGAACAGTCATTTTCGACTCGAAAACGAGCGCATAAATGGTTATTTTAATCGTGCGGAGGAGTCGAAAAAGACTCGAATATGATCATTAATTTCATAAAATGCTGACTGGGTATATATAAATATGTAAGTATGTATGTGTGTAGTATGTATGTGTGTATATGGTATATAAAAATTGATTACCTACCGCAGATTCTTAAACCCTTGTAATACTCGTATTGCCAAGAAACAGTCAAACAATTTGAACGACAAAAGCGAGGACGCACTAACTTACACCTTTAGCTACACTGGAGCCCTTTTTGAAAACCTTGTTGTGTGAATTTAAAAATATGTTTATTAAATTTGAAGTCATTCGATTCTTTAATGTTGCGTTCTGCTAGTGTTTGTCAGAATAGTTTAAATTCTCTTTGGTTAAATTTTTTGTTCAAAAGTTATTACATGATTAATTAATTTAGGCACAAAACATAGTCAAACTACGTACGTTGTACGTTGTCTAACGGATGTTTTTTTGAAATTTTTTTTATAGCTATGCTATTTATTTCACGACACAGGATATAGGATGTGATAATCAACACCATTGCAGTTATACATTTATTTTTGTTTTGATTTCTTTGTACTTAAAACCAAAGTACGAAAATAAACGAAACAAATTGTTTGATTTTGTTTTGTTTCGTTCTTGGAAGAGAGCGAAACAAAAACAAAAACAATGAGAAGGATTGCTCAATTTGAGAACACAGATGCCGCCGGCCACAAACAATACATTAATTTAATCTTACGCCGCTAGAAAAGAAAATAATGGGAAATAAATGGAAACGTTTTGAAATATTTGCGGCGAATTTGACATCTTCATATAATATAGTCTTAATGCATTGTTATTTAACACATGAAATTTGTTTTAAATAACTAAGCAGCATAGCTATAACCGAGTGTCATAAGACACATCTCTTCTTTTTTTTTCACATTAAGGTAAATTTATTGTTAAGCAATATTGGTATCAAAGAATAGGAAAACTCCGCAGAATTTTATAAAAATGTTTATTATTCTTCCCCTAAAAAATAATATTTAAAAATATTTATTCTCTTAAAGTTTCAGATCTCGATATTTTATGATTTGATCTCTCTTAGCACAAAATTAATTTTAATATGTACATATATGCTGGAAGCTTTCATTGCAAATCTTTTATATTTCACTTATGAGTCTACATACATATCGCTCATTTACAAAAACAACGCCATAACTAGAAATAACTAGTTTTCCAGGAAACAAATTTAAAAGTTTTTAACTAACAACTTAATGGAAAAAGAAAATTTTATTTTGCTTTCGAGATTTGAGTCAACAATATATTTCCATGAGATTTGTATACAATATATGAAGAACGTCATATTAACTCAAAAATTCTATTTTTGGAGTTACGACGTTGTTTCAGTAAATGAACGATATGCATACATGTGTACAGAGAAAAAAGCCGATCGGCTCACAGCCGGCTAATTGTTTTATGTAGTTGCAAATTTGTACTACATCCGAAAAATTTTATGGAAGACATCAGGTGTTTGAAATTTTTATATGGAAATGTGTTTATAAAACTTATAAAAAGCGGCTGTCAATGTTAGCCGGCTCAAGCCGGCTTATGAGCCGCCGCTAACTATGTTTTCTTAGCCGCCGCCGCCGACTTTTTAATACGACTTGTTTCCCTGCATGTGTATATATCGCTATATATATATATATATATCGCTAGCTGTAATGCAAAATCAGGTAACTACATTTTTTTTTAATTTATAGGAGAGAAAAACTTAACAAAATTATGCCAGTGACTGAAGAAGTTAAGTTTTTTTATTTTCATATTTAATTCGGCTGATTTTTATGATAAAGGTTAGAAAATTTGTAATACCCAATAATTAATTCCAAATTGAATTTTTTTTTAGTTAAGTAACGATATATTATACTTGGTTGTTAGTTTCATCATTATTAAATTGAGGGAAGCGAAGCTATGAGGATCAATTCGTTTAAAGTCCCGCACAAACACATGATCTACAATGTTTCCCCTAAATCAAATCAGTCCGTCGTGACTTGAACCCAAGGCAAATTGATACCAGGTGGTCTCGATTTGCAACTCTCGAGTATTCGCCTTGTATATTTGTTAGTGTAAAATTTCCAGCTGTCAAAAAATTTCCTAACGTTTTGTTTGATTTGACAGCAGAGAAGTTACTCGTATGTCAGCTGGTGAATTAAGATCACCTTATATGAAATCGCCTTGCTTGAACCCATGATTAAACCCAATTTTTATTTTTATTTTATTTTTTGCTGGCTGTGTCTATACATACATATGCATGTATGTGTTTCATTATGTATGTACATATGTATATAGATATTTATATGATTTTTATATTTATTTTTATTTATTTATTTAGAGCATATTCTGCAAAGTAAATTTGCAGAATATGGTTGCACAAAAATGGACGGGTGACTAAGACCATATGTCCATGATGTTGTTAACAGTATTCTTAAAAATGTTTTTGTGACTGATTATACGCGACCTATGCCTTCACATAGGAAGTAGCAACGTGGTTGTTAAGGAAATTCTACAAAAGAACCGCAAGATAATACGGTAATCCGTGGCAGATCAGTCAACCAGTGCGAGTGAGACGCAAAACTCTCGAAGGCCAATAAACAACAGTGGCCTGGTTGCATTTAAGAAATAATTGCCAACGACGCGTGATGTTGACTCGCCCAGAGCTGCTTTAAGCTTAAATTAGACGTGACATAGCCATAACGCCATAACCATAACCAAACCAAAATTCAATTGGTTTCTATGGTGAGAGTTATGGCGTTATGGCGAGTCACGTATAATCGAATACAGTGTTGCCCATTAGTTTGGTTCGAACGGCTGCTCTCTATGGCTATGGTTATGTCACGTCTGATTGAGCCTTTACGACTGATGATTTTTATATATTTTTCTTAAACTGTTAAATTTCAAAGAGCGTGCATCATGACCTCGGTGTACGTACATGTCCATCTCGAAGCGGTAGCAACATCATTTAAATATGAAATGTAGTAGTTGTTTTGCTGCTGCTGTTGCTGTCGCTCTTGTTGTTCACTGTGTTCTGCATGTAACACAACGAACTTGCTTTTCAGACCTTCCGAATATCGTATATGTATACATAAATATATCCGTGTATCATGTCCAGTTTTATTTTTTGTTGTTTTAGATTTTATTTAATGTTACGAGTCTCTAAGTATCTAAACGATGGCCATTATTTATACAAATATATTTTTCAGTTTTTTTTTTATTTGCGTTGTCACTATGTTGTTGTTATTGGGTTGTGGCCGTATGTAGCTGCAGTAGTTGAAGAAGTTAGTAAAAAACATGGTGTGTTCACCGGTCAAAACGATAACTAAACATTTAATGAACGATCGATCGATCCATCGATCGATTGAGCGAGAAAATGAACTTTTATTTTCTAGTTTTTTTTTAAGACAATCATTGATTTACACTTGTAAAACACTTGAGTTTATGGAGATTTTCAAAATGTTCAAGTTAATATGAGGCCATGTGTGTAAGTTACCGTGTATGAGTATGTCTGTACGTGGTTTTTCCCACAGTCGGGCCGGGCCGGGCCGGTCAATGGACAAATACTTACTCACTGATATGTCATGCATATTGAATTGATTTTTTTTCCTTTAAGTTTTTTGTTTGATTTTTATATTCGTTTGCATGGCGGTATGTTTTTGATGCATAGAATGATGACGTTAAATGCATATTCATATTTTAACAACATTGGTGCAAGTTCACTATCATTTGTTGCAAGGTGAAAATATGTGATATTGAAATACTTCTTTGTGGTTAGTGACGATTGATTGGAGGGAGAAGTTATGAAAATTCGATTTGGTTTCGCAAATATTTCTATGATTTGTACCTACATGTTTTTTTATTGCTTGTTTCAGTTTAAAGCTCAACGGAATTAAAATAAATTTTGCTTGCTCACTAAATATTTAGTAATTTTAAGAGGTTAAGCGTTTGGAGGATTACTTGGCCAGTTCGAAGAACTATTTCGCCATCACCAATTCACACTTATTAGGTGTTAAAGTTTAATTTCAATTTCTTTCAGAAATCGTTTACTATTTTTTTTAAATTATTATTTAATTCTTGTTTGAAAAATGCAGTCAAGTTTGTAAATATATTTCAGTAATAACGGATACATATTTGGATTTGATATTATCATAAATTCTTTTATTTATGTTTTTACCTTCTGTTGGGGCCTTTCTTCTTGAGACCAACCATATGAAGCATGTACATATAAATTTTACGAATTGAAAACTTGAAATAGGTACTGTTTATTTATTTATTGCGGTTGCTTTCGTAATCATGTTGAAAATGTCACTGGCAAGTCGTAGTTTACACTATGTAAGTATTATTGCTAAGCTGATTAGTTTGTTAGGAGAGAGGGAGATGAAGGGAAAATAAATGTTTCCGTTCCCCTCGTCTCTCTCTTTCTCAAACTTATCAGCTTAGCAATAAGACTTGCATAGTGTAAAGTAGGACTAAGACCCTTGAAGAATGACGCTAAGTTCTTGGTTTTGATGTTGTTGTTGTTATAGTAATTTCTAATTACTTTTCAACAAAACAAATACTTAAAGCCTACAGTACACGACATGTAAAAAGCCACATGCCAACATGTTGGTTGCATTTCTTTAAATTAGTACTACTTGCTACATGTCGTGAAATGTTGATAGTGTGCCTTATTACGATTGTCGTATTTCAACTACGAGTACAACAATTTTGTACTAGATTAAACAAAAAATGCTGCAGTGTTCTTTAGGCTATTACAAAATCTTCGTAGTCGAAGTCGTAATACGACACTCGTAATAAGGCCCAGCATTTTTGTTCCAAAATGTAAATGTAACAAATTTGGCCGAGTCTCGGAAACAATTCCAGAAGCAGCACATGTGTAATGATGTGATTTTCTACATTTACATGTATTGCTAGTGCACGACATGTAGCCAATGTAGATTAATGGTGAGCCACATGCACATGTGGATTTTTACATGCCGTGTACTGCAGTCTTTATATACATACATATGTACATATTTACATGTATGTACATATGTATGTACCTGTGTATTTGACTTGTTTTTAAATTTGGAATGTCTTCAAGAAGCTGAGAAGGCATGAACGAGGACCACGAGTAAATTATCGAACTCTTCAAATAAGTCAATATCAAGATTGAATGCTGTGAATTCAATAAGCGTTGAATAGATGCTGTGGCATGAGACTCTTGGATTCAATTAGTTTTTTTTCTAAATGCCTAGGGATGAGCAAACCTCATCAATGACGACAATTCATATTTATGTACATACATATGCACATATGTATGTATGTCTGTATGTATGTATGCATCTTTCAAGTGCTGGGAAAGTTTATAGGCGCTAAACAAATTATAAACACGGGAACAATTTTAAAGCGCATGGTTTTGGATTGTAAATAGAAAATCAGATTTGAATGAATTTAGATTGAACAAGTCCATTAATAATAGGTCTGTTCCAGATGCCTAACAAAACAGTTCGAAATTGTAAAAAGTTATCCAAAAGCGTTCCAGAAAGCAATTTTTGTGCAATTTTGAGAGCGAATGAGAGAGTGATTTTTTTCATTTCCTGTACAAACTACCGCTGGGATACTATCGATATTTTCTACTACCGATATCTATCGATAGTTCAGATTTCACTATCGACTGAATGTTTGTACTTGAGAAAGAAAAATATAACTAATTTTTTTATCAGGTTGCAGTCAGTTATTTTTTTTATCACTTTATTGAAAGTATATAGTCTATGTTTATTTTAATATGTATGTATGTATCTAAAAACGTTATTTTAGGTGACAGCTTTTGAAAAATTGTGGTGCTAAAGTCAGTTTTCAAAATTGCAATTTAAATAATATCGATATCGATATTTTTTCCTATCGATATTTTCGATATTTTAAAACTATCGATAGTACTATCGATACGAACTTTTTCTTCTATATAAGTTTGGACAAGAATTAAACAGTCAGCTTTTTTTTGTTTAATTATGAAATTGAAAAATTAATCAGGAAATTGGCAAATATAGGAAAAAAGTTTTTGCATACAAAAAAGCGAAATGGAAGGTTTTTTGAACAAAATTCAAGTTGCAAGTACATTTGTGCATATACTAAAAATCACTTGAATTAAATTTAATGTAAAAAGGAAGCAACATTAGTATTTCAAGATGTGCAATTATGGTTTTTTGCGTTTGGATAACTTTTGCATATTCAGAGTTTAATTTTCTTTTTTCTTTCATTAGTGCGAACTTGTACGAAATCTTGTGGAACACACCTAATATTAACATTTTCACCTTTGAAGCAATCATACCTGCTCATACCCTGTCGGAAATTGCATGAGTTACTGATGTTTTAGACCACTGCTGGCCAGAGAAGCGCCAAAGTGCCGAACATCAATCGGCTTTTTGTACAAATGAATGCACATACGCTTATACATTGCTCTCGGTTTTCTCTCTGTGGACAGCATTGTTTTAGACTCTACAATTTTTCTTAAAGCAAGTCTGAGTTTATGGGAGAGAAAGAAAAGAAGAAAGAAGAAGGGTTCTGACTTACATTTTACCGAAAAGTTACTTCAATTCTCTTTTGTTATTTCATTCGCTGCGTTAAAACAATAGGAAAATTGAACAAGAAACCATCTGTGTTTAAACAAGCGAGCAGTTTTAAAAGATAATTGAAGAGAATTGCTTCATAAAAAACTGCCGAATCTAAAACAAGACTTAACTTTGTTAGTGCAGTTCTATGTCATATTGATACTGCAGTGTAGTATGTGCATTCAGGCTTATTATATATTTAGGGTATTGCAGTTTACAGAAGAAACCAATGATGGAAAGTAAATAGGGTTTCCGTACCGTCTTAAAAACAATTTGAACAATATAATTTTGATTCCGAGGTTATAAAATTTTATTTAATATGAGTTTTTATTAAAAACAAATTATTTTTGGAAAATGTAAGAAAAACAAATCATATAAAAGTGTAGGACAATATACATATGTTGTGTAAAATAGTATTAGTGAAGAAGTACGATTGCATCACTTTTCCCATCCCTGTTATACGCTGTGTTCGGTGGAGTTGCCACAAAGCTCTCAGTTTTGGGGATTTGTCCCCAGATGTATCATTTTGTTTTGTGATTGGAGATACAATTTTTGTGAAAATCACCAGGAGATTTTACGGGGAAAATTCACTTTTTTGCCGGGGATTTTCGGGAATGCTTACTATGGAACTAAAAATCTTGTAAAAACAATTTAAATGAATGATTCTGAAGTTTTTGAAATTTACAACACTGTTGGCAAGACGAACAACCGAAACAAATGGCTTGCCAACAGTGTTGCTTAGCATTTTTTTTTAGAATATTTCGCTGTAAAATCGCTTGAAAAATCTCTAATGTCTTGACAGGTCTTTTAAATGGCCTTGTGCAGGACACTAATCTGTATATAGATATTCAAAAATCACAGCACGAAAATAATTTATTTTAAAAATATTCAGTACAAATGGATTTAATTAATGTATACACATTTTTCTTGTAATATGATTTTATTTTTAAGCACTATGCGTATTTTTGGGAATGAGAAAATGACTATTTTATAGATTTTTGAGAATGAATAGTTCAAAAATTGGCGATAAGGTATAAAATAAAGCCTGCAGCTCTGAATTGCCAGTGTTTATTATAGTGTTTGGCAACTCGGAGGGTTTTATTTAGGGTCTTATGCAAAAAACTTAATAAAGCTTTGCCAAGCAATGTTAAGTAAAGTTGTATTCTAAAAAAATTATTGTATAAAAATTCTAAAGTAGGCACCCACGTTTGTTAAGACTACTTTAAGTTGATATTTTCAAAATGTGTGTTTTGTACCTCAAATATTTTTATTAATATAGCACATACTGATTCATGTTACATCTGAAAATGAAGCTAGAAGTGCCTGCTCTTATCTTAAATTTATTATTTCTGTCATGTAATGGGAAACATCACCAAAATAACCAACTGATTCGAAATATATAGCAAAATCCATAAAAAAATATTAAAATAAATGCAATTATACAAAAATGTTTTAGTGATGTACATACAATCAAAACAAATCGAAAAAAGCTGGATATTCAAATACTCGTTTCATTCGAATAAAACAAATTGTGATAATTTTTCACATTTTTTTACTTTTACTTCATAGTTGTGTTTATCTGTTTTATTACCATGTCATAAGCTCATATTTTTTAAATTAGGTTGCTTTACTTCAAGATAATGAAAATTTATTTAATAAAATAAAAATTTATTTGAATACCCGAATGAAATTGTATTCGATTTTGTACATCATAAGCTATGAAGTGGTTGTTGAACACGGTGGTGTTACCAGTATTCATTATTAGATAACAAAATAATTAAAGTTGTCTTTTGCGTATGATTTCTTAACAAAGCTATGTTAGCCTTAAAGTGCTTGGCAACTAATATGAACTTTAAAGCTAAAGTAAAGTATTTTTTTTGCATAAGGGGGTTAGTCTTTCCTAAAATTTTTGTTTTCCAGTGATAATTTGCAATTTTAATTTATTATTTGTGTGATCGATATGAAATAAATATTCTCCAATGTGTACACAATTTTTTGGTTTGTTGATTTTGGTAAAGTTTTGTTCTTTTTTCCACGCTTTTCAACACAAAAAAGGCGGTGCCTATACGCTTTTACTAATTCTACCTTTACTCGGAGTGTCTTTTCTAAAATTATTGTTTTCCAGTGATAATATGAAATTTCAATTTATTATTTATGTAATTTGTGATGAAATGAACATTTTCCAATGTGTAGACAATTTGTTTCGATGGTGTATCTTGGTTTATGGGTCTTGGCAAAGTTTTGTACTTTTTCCCACGCTTTTCAACACAAAAAAGGCGGTGGCTGTGAAAAACAGGTATGTTTTTGCTCAAAATTAATATCTATACATACATATATTTCTCATAGGTATTTAGTAAACTATTTATTGTTTAATTGAAAATAAGTACTTTGAAGTCGTTGAACGGCATAACAATTTGCCGAACAAATGCAGTTTAGTGAAGAAGCCTCCCCAAAAAATCCTAAAAAATGAAAAGAACAAAAAATTAAATAAAAAATTGGTGGTAAGCCATATTTCGGCCTCTGTAGTTTTTATATAAAACCATGATTATTTCTCTGATGTGCAGGTCAATTAATATTGGTATCATAAATTTTGTGTATTTAGTTGTTTGTTATCCCAAGACCAAAAGAGGAGTGTTATAAGTTTGTAGTGTGCCTTTACAAGTCCACGTAGAGTCCAAACGGCTAGATCGGTTTTATTTTGTTTTTTCATTCTCTGATCAAATATCTTCTATCCTGTACTTGAAGAAAATCGCTCCAGCAGCTTGGTCTGTATGTATTTTTTTTAATTTGAATTCAAAATTTTAACTCTGAAGAAATTTTGTTTCTTATTTCTACTTTGCCGGGCGCGGACCTTAAGGTTTTTACCAAAACGGAGCAGCTTCTAAAGATTTTCTGCATGGCTACTCGTATGTATGTAGATTTTAATTGATACTAATATTGTCACTTCACATTCAGAAATGTAATGCATAATCACAGTTTTACATGAAAACATCACAACCCCATAACTCGGAAAATCTGTGTGTATATAGAATTATATACATACATATACATATGTATATGTATTCACATATTCAGTACAACATTGGGCTTAATGACGAGTGCCGTATTTCGACTACGCCTACTAGGATTTTGTGCTAGATTAAAGACAAAATGGTGCAATTTTCTTTAGTCTAGTACAAAATCGTCGTAGTCGAAGTCGTTATACGACATTCGTAATAAGGCCCATTAACTGCCGAATTCAGAAAAAAAAATTTGGTTTAAAAATGGTTACAAAACAAATTTGTTTGTTAAATCTTTTTTAAACCTTAATTAATTTTTTTAATAAGGCCTTATTAATTGTTTATATGAAAATACTTTTGAATATGTTGAGGAGGTATAACAATTTCCTATGCGAGCTTATTCACTATTGCTATTGAAGATAATCAAGCATCCATTACATATTTCTTAAAAGTATTGCAACATAGAAATATAATAAGCTTCATTTGTAAAAAATTAGAAATTTACATTGAAGTTGAGACAGCAACCCAATAATCAATTTTTCCCTTAAAACATTATGCATTTAAATTTCAATCAATGAAAACATATACAAAGTTTATTGTTAAATAGTAACGGTCTAATTCATAAAAAATATTTTAGGTTTATTACAGGTTTATTTGACAAATTTCCTATAGAAATATGTCAAATAAGCGCTTAATAAGCCTGAAATATTTTTTATGAATAAGGCAGTAACAATTTATTCGTTGATATATTAAAAAACATATTTTAGCTTGTTAATTTGCTCAAACCGAAAATAGCAAAAGAGATTTTTAATATAGCAATGACATTAATAAATTTTCGTATAAAAATAAAGGTTTTTTTCACCAATGTAATAATAAAAAACTTATTTAAATGGCAAAAATTATTGCTAATATAGAAATTTTTTGTAATTAAATAACAACTCATAATTCGACAAACTTTTTTCATCAACTCGTTTGTCAATAAAACTATAAATTGAATTAAAAACAAACGAGTTGATTTACTTTCTAAGGGCCAATTTCACCAACTTTATTTAAATATCAATTCATATTTAAATGTCGATTTTCATTAATTTTTGTGTGGAAAAATTACTTTTAAACATGAATTGATATTTAAATAACTTGGTGAAATAGGCTGTAAGTCGTGTTTTTTGGATGAAAATTTCAATCGTATTTATTAAAAAATTAATTATCGTATGTTCATATTTTAATTTTTTTCTGTGCAAATAAATTAATGTATAAACTTTTAAAAACCGAAGCATTTTCTGCTGCGTTTATTTCATTTTATTCGCAATAAAATTTATTTAATTAAATGTTCTGATCATTGATTTTTTTATTATTATATAAATAAAATTGGACAAGATATAAAACCAAATTCAAATAAAATATAAAATAATACCCTCATGATAATGTGTTAATAATGCATTAAGTATTTAATTTATTAAACCCCTATAAAACTTTCTCCTGATAGTAGAAAGACCGCAAGTGACCTTCAAAATAATTAGGGATCGCTTTAGTGCAAAGTATGTTTGTGTGTATTATTTTGGATGCGATTGTATACGTTAGTAATTGCAGCTGTTTTCTTCTTAGCATCTGCATTGTATGCACATATATACACACATGTACATACTATAGAATTGCACAGATACATCTGTTTGCACTAGTTTTGCCTGTTTTTTGGTTCTGGTATGAACAAATATGTTATTTATCGTTTTCTGTTACTATATAGTTGTAAATGTTGATTTTTTAAGCAATTATTGTATGGTTGAGCAATGAGCAAATGAAAACAACACATTTATTTTTTTTTTGTTTTTCTAAGGCAAATAAGATACATAAAACTGCTTTTACCATAAGTGCCTTATGATGTGTTGAGAAAAAATGTAATTGGCTGATGAATGAATGAATGAATGAATGAAAGCAAAATTGCACATACATATGTAAGTAAATGATACATGTACATGAAACACATGCATTTGTAATTACTCTCAGAGCAAAATTGTCTCTTTCTCTCTCTATACTTTGGCTGCGCCACAAAAAAACATAACGAACGTCCGCACATACATCTGCACATCATGTATTTGTTTCAATAGTGGTTTTTTCATATATTTGTATTACAATATGTATTTTTTGAGCAAAAACAGATCAAACAGTTGCTCAGCAGCAATACAATAAGCAATTGTTATTTGTTTTCAATTGTATTTTAATTTGGAAAAGCACGCACACACAATAACTCTTATACTAGTTCTGTCGCTCACACTACAATTATGTGCTACATACCATGGTATATATGTTTTGGCTATACAAACGAGTATACAAATGAAACCCTGTAGTACATACATACATATGCATGTGCATAAGTATGTATATAAATTATGTGCTGACCTCATCCTTTTTTTTTTTTTGTTTTTTGCTAAATTGCTATTGTAACAAAACTTAGTTTGTTCAACTACTATAACGTCTATTGTTTTCTGGAAATTAGCACGAGCTAAAAAGCACACGCTCTGCACAAAAACACACACAGCCATACACACAGAGGCATGCTAAATGCATAACACAATTGGAAAAAGGGCCACCGACAACAAAATGGAAGGACAGACAGTCTATTTAATTCTGTTGCAAAAACTATAAAAACCCATAACGGTCGGCCAAATATCTTTAAAACGATTTTTTGTTCGTTTGTTTCTAGTGGATAAATTTAAGGTAAAAACGAAAACGTGTTCCAAACAACAACAAGCATCATGCACACATACGATGCATATTGTATGAACATAAGTATTTATGCATGTTGCATTTCTATCGCTGTTTGTATGGGTGTTCTTGCTGGTGAGTGTGCTCTGCTGTATTACTGAGAATACAGTTTCATTTTGTGTCATGCAGACTCTTGAGACTACAGGTGCAAAAATTACCGACTAATTGTTCAAAAACAACAATAACAAACAAAAATAAAAGAAAGCTGTAAAAAAAAAATATACAAAGATAAAGAAATGGACAGACGGCCGTAGGGATGATGCACATATGTATGTATGTATGTACTCTTACACATCTCTAAAGAATGCATGTCATATACGTATGTATGTATGTAGATATGCATGTAGTTAAAGGCTATAAAACAAATATCGCTTTTAGATTATTGTATAAATACTTGTGCTATAATAACAAAACGTAAAATTCCATAATTTAGTAATTTTCTCAGCTTCAAGCATTTACTAGCTCAATCTACGGTAGTGTGAAAAGTCCTTTTGTCAATTATACGCCTACTGTGATGACCAGGGCTCGTCATAAGGTATTGTAAAAAGTAAATCTGCACAATACCCTTAATTTTATCTAAGTACGAGTATGTACATAGTTATTTTAAAATGCAGGTTGAGATTGCAATAAGGTTGAAATAATCCTTGTGCTAAATACTTCACAGATTTATGTATTCATGTAGTAGGTATGTACATGCATACATACATATGTATGTATGAATGCGTCTGTGGAGTAACAAATAAAAGGTCCTTATTTGTAAAAACGTTTGATTTTTGTTTTAAAATATTGAAATATTACAAAAACATTTGGTCATTTAAATCTTCTAGTGTTCTTTGCTACTTTGAATATTTTTGTTTCATCAGTTTTGTTTGATATCCATGTGCATATTTCACACTCTGAAAAGTACTAAGATTAGGGGTGTCCGTTAAAATTGGTTAATCGATAACTTTAAATTATTCGGTTAAATTTTTAGTCTGCAAGACTATGTACTTATGGTACATTAATAATTTTTTAATTTGCTTTGATTTTTTATTCTTCTCTTACTCTACATAATAAATTTGTACATATGTATGTATGTATGTTTTCAGATGCATTAAACTTACGTGTTTGTGAGATATCGGTCACTGAGACTGTTCCTTCTGCAGCTAAGTTTATGGCTTTGTTGTGTGCACACTGTGACATTATTACATAGTCTTCTACTGTACATAATGCACCAGAAATCACCACCTGCAAAATAATAAAACAAGAAGATTAATAAATTAGTTATTCTTTTTCGTATTTGTGTGTCCTTTGCTAATTATATTAAATACAGATTGACCGAAACAGTAAAAGTATATAATGGGTGTTTTTTATTGAGGTATAGAACTTTAAGTTGCCATCACTTTTTTAACTGGCGGCCATTTTGTCAGCTGTCAAGTGATTAATATTTAGTTTGGTTTGCCATTTCATCATGAACAGGTTGACAAAAGAACAACGCTTGCAAATCGTGCAAATTTATTTCGAAAAAAATGGTTCAGTTCGCGAAGTTTACCGCAAGCTCCGTCCATTTTATGGTCGACATAATCGTCCATCAGAGCAATTAATTCGGTTAACCATGGATCGTTTTCGCACTACGTTTACTCTATGTGATAATACGCATCCGCAGAGACGTCGAACAGTGCGCACCGAAGAAACAATTGCCGCTGTAGAGCAAAGTGTTGAAGAGGACCCGAATGAATCGATTCGCCACCGTGCACAGCAATTGGAGCTTTGTCCATCAACTTTATGGAAGATTTTGCGCAAAGATCTTGGCTTGCGACCTTACAAGATCCAGCTTGTGCAAGAATTAAAGCCGCGAGACCATGCAATGCGTCGTGATTTTGGTGTATGGGCCGAAAATGAGATTGATCTCGATGCTGATTTTCATCGCAAAATTTTGTTCAGTGATGAGGCTCATTTTTGGTTGAATGGCTATGTCAACAAGCAAAATTGCCGCATTTGGAGTGAAGAGAATCAACATGAGACCCTTGAGACGCCATTACATCCACAAAAACTGACTGTTTGGTGTGCTCTATGGGCTGGTGGAGTCATTGGGCCATACTTCTTCCGAAATAATGCTGGAGAGTCAGTTACCGTTAATGGAGACCGGTATAGAGCCATGATAACCGACTATTTTGTTCCCGAATTGGATGGCATGAATGTGGATGAGTTGTGGTTCCAACAAGACGGCGCTACATGCCACACAGCGCACGTCACAATCGATTTATTGAAGGAAACATTCGATGAGCGCATAATTTTGCGGAATGGACCTGTCAATTGGCCACCAAGATCGTGTGATTTGACACCATTGGACTATTTTCTTTGGGGATATGTGAAGTCGCTCGTCTACGCCAACAAACCAGAAACGTTAGGGGACTTGGACGCCAACATTCGTGGCGTTATTGCCAACATACGGCCCCATATGCTCGAAAAAGTGGTTGAAAATTGGACCTGTAGAGTTGGCTTTATTCGAGCCAGCCGCGGCGGCCACATGCCCGAAATCATATTTAAACATTAATGGCATAAAATTATCCTTCCAATAAAGCCAAATTGATGGACATTAAAACGATTTTCTTGTGTTTTATTTCAATTCGAAGTTCTATACCTCTAAAAAAAACTCCCTTTACATATAAAAGTCAGGCTGTTCAAACTGGCACTAGAGTGCCGAACATCAATCGGCTTTTTATACAAATGAATGCACATACGTCTATACATTACTCTAGGTCATGGGTGAACATCATGTAGCAAATTTTTGCAAATCGAATTCACACGTATTCTTATTCTCTTTCATTTAGTCTTATCTGAGATAAATTTTTGCTTATCTTTTTACTCATTTTTCTCAAACGCACTGCGAGAAATTTATTGTGTATGCTGCATATGTTAAAAAATGCTTTTGCTTACGTGAATATTAAAAATTATTTTCTCTTGCAAATTGATTTTTAGTAGTTTTAAACTCAGAATTAAAGTAAATAATAATATTTATTTATTACTTTTTGTTAAAACAGTTTTCTAGAAAAAAATTCTTTCATAAAAAAATCATATAAGAATTACTTTTATTAATTGTTTCTGCATGTGTGTTTATTTTTTTTGCTCACTTACACAACCTTAAATTTATCTTGGTCACCCATGCTCTAGGTTTTCTCTCTGTGGGCAGCTCTGATAATGTATGTATTTAATTTTTTTTTTGGCTCAAATGATGAAGCCAGTGAACATTTTGATGAAAACGTTAAAGGAGGTGGCCTAAAGCATTCATTCTTATTAAATCTTAATTTTACATGTATTTTATATTTAAAATTGAGAATAAAATATGCATATCGCACTTTTTCCTCTAAAAGGGGTCACTCAAAATTACGAAATTTTCAGTAGAGACACAAACTGTTTCATTTATTTTTTTTATGTACCAGGGATGGCAAAGTTGGTACAATTGTACTTTTTTTGGTACTATTCAAACTCGGAAAGTGCAAGAGTACACCAATGACTAATTTAGTACATTTTAGGAATCACCCCCCCCCCCGCCACTTTCACTCCGCATTTCTTTTGAAACGATTGCATATGTCAATATTCGCTTTTGAACATTGAAACTGAAATTTTTCTCATTTGAAAACATTCTTGTGAAAGCAAGACGCAGCGAAAAAATAAAAAAAATATGAACTCGTCCATTTCCAAATAATTTTTTTCTAAATTCGGATGGTATAGCACATGCTATTAATTTGTATATTTGAAATTTCAACACGTGCAACCATTGTTACATGCCGACTTACAAGCAAATTTGTGAAAACGATTTGGTAGCCAGAACAAAGTCGATTATTTTAATAAAAACAAATAAAAATATGTAATTTGAAGTAAAAAAAAAATGAATGTTTTAGTATCATTAAGGTAAATTGGAACAATTTTAAAATTCTCAATGCCGTCCCTGGTATGTACATATCGGTCATTTACTGAAATAACGTCATAACTCTAAAAATGGGATTTTCGAAGTAATGTGCAGAATTAATCCTCATATTGTTATCCATATTGTGTAAAAAATTTATAAAAATATCTTGTTTACTCAACTCTTGCAAGCTAAATAAAATTAACTCTTTCCATTAATTTGTGTGTTAATTTAAAACATTAAACTCGTTTTTTTTAGTTATGTCGTTGTTTCAGTAAATGAGCCATTTGTATTCGATCACATAGGGGGATACAAATGTGATTTTTTTTGAAAAAGAGTAGATAAGATTATGTAAGATTGATCACTGTATGTCTTATCGTTTTCTTGCAAGAATTGAAAATTTAAAAATTTTGATTTGAGCACCGTTAGAGGAACAAGTAGGATATGTACATACATATGTATGTATAAGCAAATTTTCTTGGCAATCTCTGAACTAAATAAGCACATCTTCAAAGACACAAGCGTTATTTAGTCCCAAATCACACTGTGCAAGTCTTATTGCTAAGCTGATTAGTTTCAGGGAGAGAGAGACGAGGGGAACAGAAACGTTTCTTTTCCCCCGTCTCTCTCTCCTAATAAACTAATCAGCTTAGCAATAAGACTTGCATAGTGTAAATAGGGACTTAATAGCATTTTTTAAATCAATAAAACTTGAAACATTACGGCTGATATTATGATGAATTGCCACTGAATATTTGCAATTTTTAATTTTAATTTATGTGTAAAAGCTTGAAACTTCGTCCGTCACATGCAACATTTATGATTGTGAGCGAGTTTAAATATAACGGTGTTTTTATGTTATCGCACACAGCATCACACATGAAAGTTTGTATTTGTTCAAAAAACTAATCGACCATACAGCCACCAGTGTTGCTAGATTCTACTATTTATGTACCTCTACATTGTCGATTTGAAATACATATTTGCCCTTAATTATAAAAGTTGTCTAAGTCATGTGCATTTCTGCTTCGAAATATTAAATAAATCTTAACAAAACTTCAATAAATATTTAAGAAATATTAAATAAATTTGTATTAATCGAGGCTAGAACAACTCTAAATTAAAATGTTGCACAATATAAAAACATTGTTTAATTTGTTCAAATCTTATCTACTAAATATCTCGACCAGAGAAATATATGAATTAGACCACTTTCATAATTAAGGGCAAATATGTATTTCAAATCGGCAATGTAAAGGTAGATACATAATAGAATCTATGTATGTATCTCTATATTATTTTAATTATTGTGCAGCATGGGATCTGAAAATCACTTCCAGGTTATCCCACGATGTCGAAAGAAAACGTTAGTTGAATAAGTTATGTATGTGCCTGCCTAGACACGTTCAGATTATGTTTATTTATTATTAGTAGCAAAAAAAAAAAAAAAAAAAAAAATTAGGAGTCCTGGTAAGTTATTCTGAAAAAAGTGAAAAAAAAATTTAATTTTACCTTGATTTTTGTGAAATCGTTAAAAAGATTTGTTCGGTATACTCTTAGCTGTGTTATTGCCATATATAGTTTAGAGCTATCACCAAGTCTGAATTAGATATTAACCAAAAACTGATGACATCATTTTTTGAGGGCGCACTTATTTTCGAAATCTTTGGATGCTTATAAAAAATTTTTCACCAAAATCGTCAAACTAAATATAGGCTTTAACTACCCTTTAGCAGTACTTTTGAACCTATTCTATCCAGTCGTTGTGTTTTTCCAAAAGTCTTAATTTGTTGTATAGTATAATGAAATTGGAATTAGATTCCATACATTATGTCTCAAATTCTTTCCCTATTTTGTAAATTTTTTATACTATTCTGATTTTATAACATACATGTAATTATCTGGCAACTATGCCAGCGGTCAAACGAGGAACTGGTGAACGTGTTTCCATTAATTTTCATTCCTTATCGCGCATTCTACATCAATGTTAATTATGAAAAGCATGTTGTCATCAATTTGTTTTCTATCACAACAAATGAAATTAAATAAAATTAATTTGCAGGTGTATTTATGAAGTTTTTTTTTGCTATCTTTTCTTGTCATCATCATACATGTGTACCACGTTCATACATATGTACATATTTCAAGAATGGAGAATTGACTTGCACATTTGAGAATTTATTGATTTACAATTGGAAAACTACTTACTTAATTTCATACTATTCATAATTTTTCGGTGTTCTAATTTATTATTGAGGTATGTGATGAAAAACGATTTAGACACAAAAGCAATTTGAAAACGATAAAAGGTGTGATGTGTTTTCTATAGTCGTTTTGTCCATAATTTTAAAATCTGTTTTTAATGGGTTTTCCAAGACATTTTGACAAACTTTTTGTCACAGCTATACTATATATTTTATATTTTATCTTCAAGTGTGCTTTTTCGAAGTCAGTTGTTTAAGATTGGCTCAAAAATGATACTCAAAATCGATCGGAATTCATCACACCTTTTCAAGACTATTGTTTTGAGATCGTTTTGAAAACGATCGTTTTCCATCAAGAACCGGATAAATATCTTTAGTTAATACGTGCTTAAGGAGTATATATCAGAAGTTCAATATCAATCATATCACGCAGATAATAAAAATAATTAAAATCTCTGTAAGAAGAACTTTTTTTTGAATAATATTACTCGTAGTGTTTATGGGTTCATTTCCGATTAATGCGATCAGACTATTTATGACCGTTATTATTCATGTTTTAAGGAGAGTTAACTTTTGTAAAATATATACGAGCCGTGTGGACAAAGCCATTAATAATTTTTAAACTACAACTTAAGTATGTAATTATGTATAATACATATTTAAGTATGTACATATACATACATATAGGTATGTATTTTCGTATATGTATGTATGTACGACACACTTAAACTATTTTAGATAACAAGTTAAAGTAAGTGTGTGCCTTGCATGGATGGTTTTTTTGGTGTTCCCTAGAAAAATTCCAATCGTAAATGAAAGAAATATGTACATACATACATATGTATGTACATGTGTATGATAATGTAGTGGGTGGCATTATCTTTTAAAAGGAATGTGTAAAAAAATATCGTAAACAAAAAATAAAATTCACTGCGAAATTTTAAAATTATTTTAAGTTGAATCAGAATTTTGCAGGAACCTAAAATAATTTAGACTTTAATTTTTAAAGAAAAAAAAAAAAAAAAAAAAAAAAATGAAGTACAAGGAAACATCGGACAACGTGGCCAATCACACCATTTCAGTTGTTTTCAAATATTTATTTATAGTACATATTCTGCAAAGTAAATTTGCAGAATATGGTTGCACAAAAATGGACGGGTGACTACGACCATATGTCCATGATGTTATTAACAGTATTCTTAAATTTTTTTTTGTGACTGACTGTACACGACCTATGCCTTCACATAGGAAGTAGCAATGTGATTGTTAAGGAAATTCCACAAAAGAACCGCAAGATTATACGGTAATCCGTGGCAGATCAGTCAACCAGTGCGAGTGAGACGCAAAACTCTCGAAGGCCAATAAACAACAGTGGCCTTGTTGCATTTAAGAGCTAATTGCCAACGACGCGTGATGTTGACTCGCCCAGAGCTGCTTTACGACTGATTGTTTTCAACTATATTTTTCAAAACTCCAAAAAATTTTTGATATTTATTTTTTAAGCAAAAATAATTGTAATTTTTTTATTTTTATACAGGGTGGGCAAATTGGAGATTAGGAAGTAAATTGGCTGTCAAATAATGAAATGAAATGGCTGTTATTCTTTGATATTTATTTTGTAAAAAGTTGGCAAATTTTAACCATAGAACGCTATACTCTTGAACAAAGCATTTTAATTGTGAAAATTTAATATCAAAAAAACTGAACGACAGCAACGCGTTTTTCAACAAAATCATCTTTAGTGATGAGGCCCATTTTCTATTAAATATTTGTTCGCGATGTTCCACTTTGGAGCATTTCGTTTTAAGTGTTGAAGAAGTATGCACATTTTATAGAATTGTATACTTTTAAAATTTTTCTACTAATGCAAATCAAATGAAATGAAATCAAGTGTTCAAATACCTATTTTTTTTTTTTTGTAAAATTATTTGATTAAATAAAGTGGTGGATTAGCACAAATTTTGTAATATTAAATAAAGCAAAGATTTATTTTACTCTCCACTGTAGTGGCAAGAATGTTTGTGTGTGTGTGTGTGTGTGTGTGTGTGTGTGTGTATGGATAAATAAACACGTTGCAATTGCAATTTGTGGCAAAACAAGGACATTTGTCAAGTGATTTATGTATATTCAGATAAATGCCAACGGAAAATAAAATTGTAAACAAATAGTTTAGTTCCTATATATGGTGGTACGAGGAAAATCTAGATGGGCTGCCAGTTTTTTGGTCGGTTGTCATGCTCCTTCCTTACTATGAATATTTATGTATGTATATATATATATATGTATATGCGAACTTATAACACAATTTGCATACACCACCATACATACGAAGGCGGTTCAATAAGTCTGTGAAGTTTTTGAAAAAAAAATCATTTTCTTTTTCAACTTCGGCCCCTTTGAGGTCTATATACTTTGTCCAAGGCTTTTCCAAATTGTTTACCCCTTCTTACAGATTTGTCGAGTTCATCAAAATAGGCATGTAATTATTTGTGAGATTAATTCATCGTTGGATTCAAATCTCTTTCCGCAACTGGGCACAACAACCTTTTTATCATTGAAATTGTCGGCGAAGAATCCCCATAGTATTTATCAAGCTTAGCCTTGGTTTGAGTAATGTATTTTTTCTTCTCAAATCACGCGGCATTGTGTCAAACACAAATTAAGTCACGCAACTGTTGACAGGAGCAGTCAGGCATGTGATGAAAATCGATTTAGATACAAAAACAATTTGAAAACGATAAAAGGTGTGATATGTTTCCTATAGTCGTTTTGTCAATAATTTTAAAACTAGTTCTTGATAGTTTTTCCAAAAATGTTTGATAAATTTCTTTTCACGCCCTATTATATGGTTAAAATTTTTATTTTTTAGTGTGCTTGTTAAAAGTTAATAGTTTAAGATTAGCTCAAAAATGATACTCAAAATCGATCGGAATTCATCACACCTTTTCAAAACGATTGTTTTGAAATTGTTTTGAAGACGACGGTTTTCCATCACATACCTGGAAAATTTAAAAAGTCATGGACTCATTGACCCAGCCTCGTATGTAGTCATTTGCTTATGAGAGTGTGTGTGTGTGTAGTTACGTGTGTTTTCCAAGTTTTGTGTCAATTAACATAATTTTAATTTATTTCATCTAACACCAACTATTTTATAGACAGTAGGTTAGTGAATTTTTAACGCTACTTGATCATTCGTATCATGTAAAACGTAATTTAATGTACTCACACTAGTATTTACACGTTCATAATTATTTTCTTATCTAACGATTTACACTATCGTTTTCAACATCATTTCCTTTGGAACATTTTCATTCCAAGTTCAGTTCGCTTTACAATGCGCCAGTACTAAATATTTAATTATTTATGGCTATTTCCTAACTGTAATAATAACCTCGTTTTCTGTGTGCTTCTTCTCTTCGAATTCTTGTTCGGCAAACAAAAAAATTTGTAACAAGAATGGAAAAAAACACTTAACGAATTATTTCGTAGTTGTTGACAATGTAATAAATACGTATATAATAAATTTAGTAAAGTGGAGGGAGGGCGTAAACACCCATTCCGACCACCAAAAATTTAAAATATCAAGTTACAAATAAATGGATGTAGTAGAATCTGAAATCGTGTAATGGAAGAAGTTTTGGGAATGGAAAATTTAATTAAAGGTGTTTTTGTTTTGTAAAAATTCAAATTCACTAACAGCTTTATATATAAGTAAAAAACTGACATGCAGTTAGCATAAGTGGCATATTATCTTGTTGAAATATCAATGTTACTTCCGTACTTCCTTCAATTTTATGCAGTGGCCCCAAACCACATGACGACATAGCATCCCAATGCATTATAGAACCTCTTCCGTGCTTCAAAGTGGACCGGCTAAACTTCGGATGAAATTCTTTTAACTTTGGTCGGCGAACATACTTTCTCCCATCGGGAGATACTCTATTAATTTTTGTTTTCGGTTCAATGGCGGTACTTTCTTGCCAACTCTATGTGGTCTCTTCTTTGGGTTCCATTCGGACAATAATGGCTTCTTTCGAGAAACTTATGCAAAGAGTCCAGCTTCTTGCCTCATTTTACCCAAACACTGCACTCCAAATTTTGTTTGCTGATTTAAGCCGCCTTTTTTCGACTCGCGGACAATCAGTGCATCTTCACGAACTGGAGCCAGTTTCTCAGAATTACAAATTACATATCTAGAAATAAAATGTACACAAAACAACAATAAAATTTGTAAAAGTATTGTAGCTTTGAAAAATGGGCCCCTGTCGTAATTCGGCTACTTTGTTTTTCCGCCACTTTTTATGTAGTAGAGTGTTTCCTAAAATATTGCACCGCTTGGAAAACGATTGGTTTGAAAATTGTCTAGGCTTTTGCGATTTCCCGATATCTAATTCCATCCTCATGTATTTGTACAATAATCTTTCGAGTACTGATATCACAGGATTTCCCTTTACCCATGTTATGCAAATACTAAGAGTTTTTTAACAATCCGTGTAATTACAATTAATTGAATCTACCTTTAAATTTAACCTGATTTTTGAATTGTTAAAAAATTTACTTCTTTCCTTAATTAAGTGCACTATCACTTTATTTCACAAATTATGAGAAACATCACAAAGAAAAAATAACGGTAAGCATGGCGTTGCCATTAAGAATTTTGGACAAACAGAGTTGGTGTTGCCATTAAGAATTTATGATGCACAGAGTTGGATAAAATAAAAAGTGTAAAATTTTAGCGGTTTATTTAATAAATATTACCGTTAACATGACGATTTAAATAATGAATACTAGTGTCCTTGATTTTCTACACGCAAGCGTATTTTCGTTTTCTAAATTATCCTGGGAATTTATGCCATTTGAAAAAGTTTTCTTTTTTAAATAAATACATACATAAAGCAATTTATATTTGAGGGATTCAAACGGTAGTTTTAAGTGTCATAGTGTCATAATAATGTTTTAATTATTCTAATATAATTGTTTTTTGTTTTGTTTTTTTTTTCTTTTAAACAAATCCCCCAATTATGTGTTCACTACTTAAGACAAATTTCAAGTAGAGTATAGTTTCACTTAATGCAGTGATTTCTCGTTAATACAAGTATTGTAAATGTTTCGCAATACTTTTGCATATTTTATACAATCTATCAAAAGTTTGTAATTGAAACTTTTTAAGGCTTTCTATGTGCATATGTTACATTTCACTTGAGCTAGCGACCATGACTTTAATAATTTTTTTTTGTTAACATTTTCCTACTGCTGCTACGGCTACTGCTAGAAAAAAAAATAAAGTGCCAAGTAATTGTTTATTTTCGGACACCCTCAAGGAAAGTAGGGCTCTTAAAAATAAAAATTGTTTAGCACTCAACTTGAAGTTTGTTAACATTGAACCTTGCAAACTCAATATCCATCCACCCATACCACCAGCCCACACTGCAAATCAATTAATAACACTTTTTTTTATTATTTTAACATTATTATTCTTAAGAGTAGTTTTTAATGATATTTTTTATTATTTTATTATTATTAAATACTTTATTATTACGTTTTGTAAATTGTTGTTATTTTACTTACAAATAAAACAAACAGACTTAACTGATTCGTCATTCATTCGGTTAAAATTTACCATTGATGTTTTTTTCTAACTCGGAGCCATTCACTGCTTTGCAGTAAAATTTTTTTGTCATTACAGATATATGAAACTTATTTATATTGGCCTTTTGTCGTACTGATTGTTGTTTTTGCTTGTTGTTTTTATAGTTTTGTCATTGTTGTTGTTATTGTTGCTGTTGCTGTTGCTATTGTCATAATAGTAGTATTTCGATTAGCATAAAAATTTTTGTTTCACACCCCTTTAAAGTAACACATAAATTTTGTCATGTCATGCGAAAAATCAAATATGCAGATGGAATTGCATGGAAAAGTAAAAACCATACACGCACACATACACACACTACGCTGCTGATACCAAAAATAAAATTAGGACATTATTTCATATAATAAAGTAATAAAGAAAATAATAATTTGTTGCCACAAACTATTACAACAGCAATAATTCCCCTGATACACAATTCTATATATTAATGCACATACATAAATACCCAGCGGGAAAAAAGTAGGAGTAAGGATGCATTCTAAAAGGTCTTTGTACTCCTTCTTTTGGATGTAGAAGGCCTGCTCGCTCCATTCCATACTCATGTCTTTTTTACACACGTTATCATTACGGGTTTGGCCTTCTGCTCTAACTTCTTTCGCCAGAGATTCTGAAAGGCCTTCATATACATAAATGGATTTTGCTTTTGCTAAGAAAACAAAAAAAGAAACTTATCCCTTCTCATAGAAGGGAATGTGGAATGTGTATCTTATCTTTTATGCGAAAGATTCGAGGCCTTCTGTAAGGCATTATTTAGTAGTCAGATAAGAATAGTAATTGAATCAAATAATCATAAACAGTCTACGGTCTGAAGTATGAAGATGGGCCGCGTGTTGTGATAAAAAATCTGATTTCATGCGTAACTGACACGAAAAAGGATAAATGATTTTAGGTGTAAAATATGTATGTATGCATTAATTTCAAATAAAAAAATTTAATATTTTACACGCAACAACAGCAAATTTGTTGATAGTGTATGGGTTTCATAATCGTAAAGTTATGAAATTCAACAAAAATACGTACTTATTTGAATACAAACAAATTATTTTTTTAATTTAAATTTATTTGCTGGTGGTTATATTTCATATATTTATATATTTCATTCAATTAAAATAAACTTGTGACAATATGCCAAATAATAAATTTCTTAAATATCATATAATTTTTTGGTATTCAATTTGATTTCTTGCGTGTCGTGCAGTATCGTATTGAGAGAATTTTTCACATGCGCATTTCGCACGTTTTGGACATCTTAGTCTTCGTGTTCGGGTCGCGTGGAATTGGAAAAACTCGTCATGCGCCCATCTCTAGTCTGAAGTTAGAAGGTCTTCTGAGTTTTCCCGCAGGGTATGTTTGTATATATATTTGTATTTTATTATATTTATTCATATTTTATTTGTATATGAACTTGCACACCATCTCATAAATCGATACATATCGCTCCTTTATTGCAACAGAGACATAATTTTTTCTGCATTATTAACTATTTTTTGAGATATCGCTCATATACTCAGAAAATTTCATAATCGAAAAAATGTAGTTTGCCAGACAACGAGATTAAAGATTTCAATTTACACACAACTTCATAGAAAAAGAAAATTTTATTTTGCCTTCAAGAGTTAAGTAAACAAGATATTTCTATAAAATTTTTACGTAATATGAATAACAATGTGAGGATTAATTCTGCATTATTAACTGAAAATTTCCATGTTCTTGAGTTATGACGTTCTTTGAGTAAATGACCGATTGAACGAGTTGTAGACCCAGCTCTAATATGTATAAAGGAGCAATATGTATGTATGTATTTTTATTGAAATGGAGCCTATGTATTTGAATATGGTATTTTTATTTTTAAATTTTGTTTCTTTTGGAAATTTATTGCCATATTTTCGTAATTATCAACAACAAAGTTAATGATATTTAACAACAGTCATCACATTTGATGTTGTTGGATCACAACACATCATTTTTTTTATCTTTAAATCAATGTGGCCTGGGTGTTTTTCATTGTTTACAATTTATGGGATCCACAACACACTCTTTTAAATAGATATTTGTATAACATTTTTTTGTTCGTACTTGTGTCTATTTTATGATATTTAATTTAAATATATTCAAGATTTTTCTTTATGGTTTTTAAATTTCAAAACGGTTATGTGTTATAAAAACTTGTAACAATAATTATGATGACGGCAATAACAACACATCAGCGACATTAAGGCCATTAATTGTTGTAAATAGTTGTATGGTTGTAGCACTATGGGCCGGCCATCATTATAATAACTCAACATAATATCACTCTAAATCTATTTGGCGTTTTGTGAACTGATTTAGACATTTAGGTGGAAGGCGTTGTAAACGTTTTGGTGGATCTGTCACGACTATAACGAAAATACTGAACACCTCTTGTAATTATTATTAAAAACTAGCTTTTACTCGCGGCTCCGCTCACATTCAGCTGTTTAAAAAAAATGCGTAAAACCGGTTTAAAACTGGTTTAACAGCCAAACCGAAACGAAGACCATTCTCCGGCAAATGCCATAACCAGGCCAAATATTGGATTTTTCGGAAAAAATCCGTACGAAATAGTATAAAAAACCCCATTTCCGAACCGGATAAAAAAATATACTATACATGACGCTGGTAATGTAGCTTTCCATTGGTAAAAAAAAACTATGGGCGATTTTTACCCGCATACTTTGTAATAATAAAGCCTTCCTCCGTCTCCTCTATCACCATCCCTTTCCTAAAGAAGGTAACACCTAATAGTAGTAGTAGTCGTAGGCATTCTTTTTCTGTTAATCTCTCTAAATAAGAAAAAATAGAATTTTATTTGTTAAATTACTGCTAAAAATTTAACTGTTAATTACATTGTATTTTTAACACTTCGCCGCTTCAAATCAAACTGTTAAAATGGCGAACAAATTGCCGAACAAATTTTTCGAAGTTGCCATATGTTCACATTAACAAAATGTACGATAACGATTTTGCAAACAGGAAACAAAATCCGAGGGAAATTGTATTCACAATAAGTCTGATTGTTACTGTAGTTGAGGTCGGTTTATTATTTTTATTACTAAATTTACATTTTTTTTAATGTTTTATTGTGAGTGTATAATATTGCAGACCTTTTATTTATAACAATTTGGTGTACATATGTTTGGCTTTAGGTCTGTTTTAACTATAATAGTTTCTCTTAATTTTTGTTTATTTATTATCCGATATTTCGACCAACTTTGTTGGCCATTTTCGGGATATGCTTAAATTTTTATATAACATTTTGATCTTAGCTTTAGATCTCTTCGCTTTTAAATTCTGTCGAAATATCGAAAAGTAAATAAACAAAAAATAATAGAAAATAATTAAATTTTTTATTAAAACGGACCTCAACCCGAACCAAATTTAAATGTTTTTTTATTTATTTTTTATGTGTCATAAATTAGATTTTGTTTCATAAATACATAACTTTCATCGCTTTAAATTAAAAAAGGTTTGTAACATAGATAGGATAGAAAATTTCACAATGCCGAAATTTAGAGATTAGAAAAACCGGCCCCAATCTCCGCCTTCCCTATTTCCCTACTTACTACAAAGGTTGTAGAAACAGTCCTTGCTGTTGGTTTGCTTAAATTTTTTGTCAGCAACTAGCAACTGGGGATTGGTAAATATCTTCAAAAATCGATTTTTCGATCAACTTTTTTAATTTCGATTTTTGAAATCGATTAATCGTACGTGAAAATCGATTTTTAAATTGACTTTAAAATCGTTTAAGACAAATTGGCTAGTTTATAAACAAAATAATCTTTATTCATAAAAATTCAAATAACAAACAAAAACAAAAGTTAACATATTTATGTACATTAAAAATAGACACAAAGTTAATTTAGCGAAACACATTAAACTCAGTAAGGTACATACATATGTATATGCATATTAGATACTAGAGCTGTATTTTTAAATTAAAATTATACGTAAACTTGCTTTAGTTTAGCAATTTTCTATATTACATAAAATAAATTTCAGAAATTATTTCTAAGGATTATTAGTTTAAATGTTTTAAACTAACCACATTTACTTGTTCTTGTTAACATCAACGTCAGGCTATGTCAAAATAGGGCACTTAAGTACTATTTTTTCTCAGTAATTGTTTATTTTTAACCGACTCTTGCTATTTTCTAGCCCTTAGAGAAAGTAAGTGTCCTATTTTCGATATTTTCTTGGCATTGATGTCGACAAAAAGTTACCGAATAAAGATGAATAATATTAGTTATTAAACCAATCTTCTTCACTCAGTAATACTTAAAAAAATTGCCAAAATTTTGATGATAATAAAAAATCGATTTTTATAGCCCAATAATCGATTTCAGTATAAAATCGCAGACGTAAGATCGATTACAAAAAATCAGGGGTTTTTTTTTAACATAAAATCGGTTTTCGATTGGAATCGAAATCGATTTACCAATCCCTACTAGCAACACTTTGTGTGAGATATACTTTTTGTATAGAGCCTTAAAACTTAATCAGTACAAAATTAGATGTTTATCACACTTGTGAGACAAGAGTTTATTTAGCATGCCCATACACTAAATAATTTTTCTTCTTCTTAATATTTACCAATTACACACAACTTTCAAAAATGACTTGTCTGGGTTGAAGAAAGAGATTTAGGTTTTTAGCAAACATCTACACATCTTTTTATTTGTTTTTTCTTCTTGTATATGCAATCCTTTGAACTTGGAAATAGAATGACTTGTTCATCCTCTTCAGCGTCTGTCTTCACGTTTCAAGATATTTATTGGCGTCGTCTTTAGATAGTTAAAGATGAAATACTCTTTATTGGCTCATTTATTGGCATCGCATGTTTTCTTTTTGGGTTATTTGGCAGAATATCAAAAACAATAATGTCTAGATAAAATGCAATTTAAATTATTTCATAGTAAAGAGATTTCTTCAAGAGCACAATTGAAGACAGGCAGACATCTTTAGTACAGTTATTTATTTAGTAAATCGGAAATAAAAACAAATTTTATAGACTTCCTGAAATAAATTAATGGTTTTTTTTTAAAGACTCTTAAGCTTGTGTATTTCATTATTCCACGATTTAGTTCATCTGAATATGTAATTATGACAAACTTTCTTAAAAGACAATTATTATTGTGAACGCTGAAACAATTTTGGTTAGTAAGTGTTTGGTTTGGAAAATAACCAAGACTAAATATGTATGAATTAATTTTGAACAAATGCATAAGCAGTGACGATTTATTTCCCATCCAGACTTAAATTTTTTGCAGCAATTCTTGAGTATGTGGAGTATGAGTGTTGAAATAGAAATATCTATGTACATAAATTTTATATTCCTCTCTCGCTCTTTTTCACTATGTAGAAAATAAAAAGTTGCTGCAACAAAAATTCCAAGTGTGTATGGGGACTTATTAATTTAATAATTTTTTTCTTCCCTTATTTGCTTCGTTTTAAATTTGTTTTTGTTATAATGGCGAGAAATTCCAGTTGTCAAATGACACTTTAAAGTTTAAACAAAACTTAGTGGGCCTTATCGTGCTTGGCGCACTTCGACTACTACATTTTGGTCCTACAAAAACATCGTAGTCGAAATACGCCAGCCACGATAAGGAGGAATATCATTGAAACGCTTCCTCTCCATTTCAGTCGATAACTACACGGTTACATTCATACACATTCATACCTACATAAATACATAAACTTCGACTGATCACTTAGATTACGAAAGTTCAAGAAGCCGGCAAGAGTTGTGTTTTAAGTGGAAACATTTTTCAGGTATTTTTGTTCTAAATAATTATCATTTCTTTTTTTCCGTTCATTGTCGCAAATATAATCAATCATTCACATGTACATATATATGTAAGGTATGTATGTGTATGTTTATCTTTGCTTAAAATATTTATATTAAATTTAAGATTTTATCAATTAAATTAAATACGTAATACCATATGAAAGTTAAGAACAGATAAATTTTATTAAATAAATAATAATGGACACACGAGTACTTGAAACTGAAAATACCTTACCCTCACACGACATGTTTTTTTATATCTGATATGCCAAATTTGACACTGCAAAATATATATACATATGTACATTACATACATATGTATGTGGCGTGTGGAAGCCTTGAAATTTTTTTTTGCTTTGCTGACATCTGACAAAATTTCAATTAGAGTGTTATCTGACGAATCATCTGAGAGCAACGTTTTTGGTACAACAACAGTGTTTGTGGTGGCAAAAGAGGTTATGACAGATGCCTGTACATACTCGTTTGTACATATATATGTAACTATACAACCATTATACAAAAAAAAAAAAAAAAAAAAAAAAAAAAAACACCAATGTAAAATCACCATCAAAAAATTTTGATTTGAAATCATATTAAATCATGTTGAATTAAAGTTTAATTCACGATGGCATTTATCTAGTGTGTGTCTATAGAATATTTAAGGTAACGTTAAGCGCATAGACTACCACGCGATGAGTTCGAGTTTAATATTGGCCGGGGGAGGCAAACATTAATGAGACACATACACACACATTTTCCTGATGCCTGTGACAATACACACAATCACGTAAACTAAATGATTAATAAAATAAAAATGACTAAATAAATTCATGTTGTTTTAACTTGAAATAACTTTGTTTCAACATTGTTCTTCGTATTATTTCAGTATCAAATTCATTCTGTTTAAACTTGAAATAACTTTAATTCAACATGACTCTTCATTTTGATTTAAAAGTTCTGAAATGTTAAATCAACATGAAATAAAGTTATTTCAAAAGGAAAAATTTTCTTTGAATATTACTGTGAATCATGTTGAATTAACATGAAACAGATATTAAGCAAAATCATTTGCAAACATTGTTAAATTAACCTTGTTTAGTATGATAGAGTTTATGAACATTTTCAAAAGACAACAAGAATTCATTAGATCAAGCTGGTATTTCAAAAATAAAACATACGATTGTGTAGGATAGTGAGTCCTTGTCTTAAACATGTACATATGTACGTTTGAAAGGAAACAATTATAAGTTGTTTTTCAATTCATAATTTTGACACATGTGATGAAGTTCGATACATGTCGTGTGCAACCAGCTTAAGGAATTCCCATTTGTCAATTTTTTATGTTTCCAAAAAATTAAAAAAAAAATGATAATAATAAATGAAAATAAATCAGAAAATGAAAAAATGCGCTATTAACTGATAACATTTTTGTATTGTTAATTGCGCAGCTATTCATTCTTTGACGAGTACCTCTTGCCACAATTGTTTTTGTTTTGGTTGCTCATGTTGTTGGTATTTATTTACGAGTAAATACATACATATACATATGTACATAAGTACAGTGTATGTACAGTGTCGTTGTGTGTCAAAGTGAATATGTACATTTTCCCCCTTTTTTTTTGTAACAAGTGTTAATCGTAGTGACTTAGCGCCTCACACAGTGCTGCAGAGTGCGTTATATTTTGAAGAGAAAAAAAATTGCAAGACGCCACAGGGCACGGTATAACATAAAAATGCAGAAGGCAATAGTTGACACTGAACCAATAAAGAATAGTTTGGCGCCATCAAGAAAAGAATATTTAAAACACTTTTAAGAATTTTAAATTGTTGATAGAGAAAGGGACCTAAGGGTAAAAAAAATCAAATTTTCACTTTTTTTTTGAGCGATTTTTACGAAACTTGGCACACAGCCTGAACTTAAAAAAAAGATACAATATTGTATTTAAAAATATGGGCGGTGCCACTCCCAATAAATTTTAATATTATATTTCACGTGCTTGTACTTAGTCAGTTTTTACGAAACTTGCCACACACCTTAAGCTCTGGAAAATGCTTAATCTTGTATTCAAAAAGTGGGCGGGGCCACGCCCATTAATATTTATAATTATATTTCACATGCTTGTATTTGATAGATTTTTACGAAATTTGGCACACACCTTGAGCTCCGAAAAATACTTAATCTTGTGCTTAAAAAAGTAGGCGGGACCACTCCCATGAAAGATTAGCATTAAATTATATGTACTTCTATTTATTCAACTCCTGCGAAACTCGGCAAAGAGTTTCGTCTCGTAGAATGACATAAGTTTGTGCTTGAAGAAATGGGCGGAGCCCTGACCATTAAAGATTAATACTATACTTCACGTGCTTCTACCTGAACAATTTTTGCGAAACTTGGCATGTGTTTTGAGATCAGAGTGGACGGACACTATTAATTGGTAAATTGGACATGGCCACGCCCCTAAAAATCTAAAATTGCTGCTAAAAACTTAAAAATAAAACTAAAAAAAGATATATGTGACGCGCAAAATAGAAAGGGACCTAAGGGTAAAAACCGGTTTTGTTCAGGAGAGCCATTTTAAAGATTGAAATACGTGTATCTTTGGTGTACCATCACATCATAAAACGCGCATATCTCTGGGAGGGAACACTTTTGGGGCATGGGATCGGTCTCATTCGGTCAAATACAAGCACGTGAAATATAGTAATCAATTTTAATGGGCGTGGCTTCGCCCATTTTTTCAGCTTCGAAATTGTGTCATTACAAGAATTCAAGGTGTTTGCTAAGTTTCGTAGGATTCGGATCAGTAGATTATGAAATTTAAAAAAAAAAATAGTGTGCGTATTCCCGCCCACTTTTTTGACAATCATCTCTCTTTTCGTCATCCCCTCAGATCCCCTCAATCGGTCCAAAATGTACCGAGTTATGAAGTAACAATGCAAAAAAAAAGCAAAAAAAAAATATCTACAGACGTATTGATAACCTCCTCCTTTTTTTTAAAGTCGGTTAAAAATCTAAATCAATACATAAAAATCGATTTCAAATCATATGTCTTGCTACCAATCGCAATATTTGACGATTAACTTGCACCATTTTCTATTTTCGACTTTAATTGCTTATACCGTGAGGTGATTATAATCTAAGTTCTGTTTTCTTATTTGAAAGTGTAAAATTTATGACATTAATTGGAAGAAATTATATATCGCTCATATGTTCATCTCTCTAATGAAAAACTTTTTATACGCCCGATAAAATCCTACTTTTAACTACGAGTAACTTCAAGTTGTAATAATTCGCCGTTAGTAAATAATATATAATATTGTATCGGCCTATTTAAGTTTATTTATCTTTAAAGTTGCCAACCTGTTTTCTTTTCAACTTTTTACTTGCTTTCGTTTTACTGTGCTTGCGTTTGTGCGGGCGCTATTTAACACATAAATATTTAAGTGTTGAAATTATAAATTATTTTATCTTTGATGACAATAAAATAAAATTGACTTAAGCCTGTTGTTGCTTTTCTGCTCAAATGTGTGTCGATATTAATTTAAGGCCTGCTTTTGTGTTATCAAGTTCCTACAGTCCGCACACTTATTACACGGAAACCTCTTTTTCATTTCTTTTCATTTAATTTTTCAAGCATACAATAGTTTTTATTGTTTTCAAGTCCACACTAGTAATCTACTATAAACAAAAAGCCGCGCGAAATTATTTAAATATTTACGCTGAATGTAAGCAATGATATTTGGTTATTGTTCTCATTTTAGTTAAATCATTGTACAATAAAATAATGTTGGTGATACTCGTACTTAATTTTTCTTCTTGATTTCACAAGAATCTAATGAGACGAAAGAAAAAATTGTCGGCAGATAAAATTGTGTGTACGAAAGTTTTTGGTTTCTAGAAAAAGATTATTAATTTTATAACCAAATTGCTGGAGTTGTCAAAATAATATATGTATAAAAAAAGAAACAAACAAACAAACAGTTAAAAGAAAGCCGACAGCCACAATAAATGTTTTTTTTTCTTGTTTAAGTAAAAGTCATTAAAATATTTCACTTATAATTTAAATAATGCAATAATTAAAAATATGTCATCATAAGTATTTTATCAAATGCGATTATTTTTTACAGCCGGGTGACATTTAAGAGAGTTTCATTCATACTATAATACTGACTTGTCAAAATACATACATATATTAAATCAAATGAGAAAGTGAAAACAATCACCCCTATCGCGAACAGTTTTTTCCTTTTCCCCAAATTGGAATCGTGAATAATTTTTTCCCAAAAATGTTTTTTGTTCACTTTAGTTTTGCAGACGAACGGAATTAATACACTGAGTAATTTCCATATTATGGTTGCAATTATATATTTAAATTTATAAGTAATTATTTTTAGGACAATATCAGCAAATAATGTCCACGATTAATAACAATATTTCCTTGCAACATAGTTTTTCATTGAACGCGAATCTCTTTGGTTCACATGCAGTAAATTTTATGGTTGTAGTATACTAAAGAATGATGTCACCTAAAATATTTAAAAATACAACTTTACACTCAAAAATATTTCAGTTGAAACCTATAATATGTGTATTTCTTATTATTAAATTTAATTTGTTTGATTTATAATTCATTTTTAAGCTTTACAAGTCTTTATCCCGTTTTTTACCTTCACCACACATTGATAGCGGGAACAAACGTTCCCATAAAATTAGCTATTGCAAATTTCCCTTCATGTGGAATGAAAACATTAGGGGAACAAATATTTCACATTTTATTCACACGATAGTGGTGAATTTGTATGTTATGAATCTGTTAAAGAAATGTCTACAGAAATGACGCTTATCACTTCTAGAAACTTTTCTCAACATTTAGATCAAGGCGCACCTATAAGGCGGGGTCATCTTATACATAGATGCGCCAGGTGACTTTTGTTTATTACTCGTAACGAAGCCAAATGTCAAATTTGATTTGTGTGGATAAAAGCCTTATCACCAAACACCCTACGACCTAATATTCAGTTTTGTATTGTGTTTGAAATTTCTTATAAGTAGCCAATAGTCCTGTAGTGTACCATGATTTAATTATTTTAAACCAATACGCCATAGCGTGAATGCATTGATTTACAGGCATGCAATAACTAAAGGAGCTGTCAGATGTCACCAAAAAACTCAGACGGCACTTGATACTTTTGCTGTGCCGCTGACCGTTGCTTTGACACTTAAAGAATTTAAATCCCATGCATTGGCAATACACGTCAAGTGGCTGTTGTATGGAAATACGATGCATGCTGTTGTGTGTATGTGCGTGTGTGTGTGTGTACGTCACTCTCCACTATGGGAAAATAATTTATTATTTGAAACAGATCCTATAAAATTTTATTTTCCCTTAAAAAACAATTATAAATATAGAAATAAGACATTGAGTGAATTTTAGTAAATCATTCACTTTTATAAACTATGTTCTTCTGAAAAAAATTTTAACTAAATTCAATCAATAAACTTCTATCAAAAGAGCTTCTCGCTGAGCACTAACCGAAAGCATTCATCATCTGCTTTTCAGGCATTCAGCTGCCTTTCTACAACACTAGAGCCAGTGGCGTTAATTAGCGCCGGCTACACTCGGGTAGGTAGGCTACCTAAAATTCGCGTTCACTATTAAGAGGGAATCCTGCCACTATCCTAATAATGATCCTACATTACTCTACAGTCCTTTATTATAACAACAAAATTCATATAGTTTTTGCTGTTGTAATATTTTTTGTAAAACCAGCTCCCGTATTCTGTAACTCGCAAAACCTCTATTTCTCTATTTTTATTACCGCATTTTTCACTATAATTTTCCACAAACTGACAAAGTTTACAATTTCATAAAATGTGAATGACATTGATAAACATCGATTGATAAAAATCCATGTAAATATTAAAGGGGGAATTTTTGTGAATGAATTTCGTTTTTCTACTGATAATCTAATCATATATTAAGTGCAATAGAAAATTTTGTAACTTTTTTACTATTGCTGAAGAGCACGTGTGTATATGTACTACTTAAATCTGAGATTATCATCAAAAAAAAAAAAATATTTAAGTATATATTTTTAAACTCGAAAGAGTTCATGTGCAATTCATACAAATAGATAAATTTAAAAGTTTAAAGTTTTCAAACTACCTTGAAATCAAAAAAAAAAAAAAAATTTTTTTCTACAAAATTTTTTGACTTTATAAGAATTTAAAGAAGGAAAGGGAAATAGTAGAATTCTACATGTATACCATTATATAGAAATGGTGCTACTGATGGCTCTTTAAGGCCGTGACTCACTATCCTACACAATCACACGATCTACGAAAAAATACAACCCTGATCTGATGAATTCTTATTGTCTTTTGAAACTTTTCATAGACTCTATCATGGCAGGGTTGTATTTTCTCAAAAATCGCACTACTGTGTGGGATAGTGTATCACGGCCTTAAAACAGTAAGTAAACTTAGTGGCATTTCTGTAGTGCGATTCACTAACTTTTTTTTTAACGATAATCGCATCGTTAAAATAATTATAAGGAAAATTTATGGAATTTGCTATTCAGTGTCGTTATTTAAGCGACAATAATTTATGTGCTGTTATCTACAATAAATTCAGTAAAGTGCGAATCTGACTCGCGCACGAAGGATTTCGTACGAACACTAGATATGTAATTTAAAACAAACTTCATCCTATATAATATATAGTTTTGAAACTTTTTTTCGTTTTTGGGGTTTTTCGGTTTTTTTGTTTTGGCGTTTTTTTTTGCGTTTTTTCGGTTTTGGCGATTTTTTTAAGTTTTGGCTCTTTCTTTAGTTTTGACACGTTATTTTCTCGTTTTGGCGATTTTTTTCGATTTTTGGCGTTTTTTCATTTTGGCGATATTTTTTATTTTAGGCGATTTTTTTCATTTTTGCGACTTATTTTTATATAAAAATTTTTTTAGTTTTGGCGACAGTTTCGCGTTTTGGCGATTTTTTTCGATTTTTGGCGTTTTTTTTTTTAATTTTGGCGATTTTTTCGAATTTGGCGATTTATTTTAGTGTTAGAAAGTTTTTTTTAATCTTGGCGATTTTTTTCGTTTTGGCGATTTTTTTTTAATTTTTGGCGATTTTTTTTTTTGGTTTGACGATTTTATAATTTTCGGTTTTTTTAGTTTTACCGTTTTTGAAAATTTCAAGTGTTTGCCTCTTACGGTTTCCAAGATATAGCAAGTTGTCAAAATTACATATTCAAAATTGCATTAACTGATGGACCACCCTTTAATTTAAATTTTTTTAAATTTTAGTGTTATTTGTTTTAGTCTGTATAAAAATATACTAATTTTACAAAATTCAAGTTTCAATATACATATGTTCATACAATTGTATGTATATTACATGGAATTTTAACATTTTTCGTTGCTCGTTTTGGAACACCCTTTAATTTTTAATTCTCATGTATTTGTTGTTGTAGCGGCCAAGGTTCTACATACTCTGTCCAAATTTCAGGTCCGTAGCTCTTACGGTTCCTGAGAAAATACCGTGTGACGGACAGACGGACAGCGTAGCGAAAACAATAGGGTTCCTTTTCACCTTTGGTGTACGGAACACTAAAAATCAATAGAAAATATCAGCTGCGTACTATCGTTAAAAAGAAGTTACGGAATCACATAATCGTTATTGCAAGCGACAAAATGTATAGACAAAAATTACGATTGTCGGATCGTTATAAGTTACTGAATCGCACAACTGAAATTATTTTGAAACTTTCGAAAAATTTATTTAAAAAAAATCAAATTTTAAGCAAAATTTCTAGAACAAACAAAATTCTTCCATTTTCCACAATCAACGTGACCGTTTGACCGACTTAAGTAGCAAATTGACACTTTTTTGACTGCCTTGCCACTTTTTGTCCCCCTTTTTTTTAGAGTGAATGATGTAATAATACATTAAAAATAAAAAGTTTAGTGTAGTTGTCTTGTTTTTTTAATGTTGCCCCCTTTTTTTTGATAAATCCCTCATTTGGTGCCACTTTTTAAAAAATGTCATCGGTCAGCGCCCCTGTCCACAATGACTAGTAATCTTCTCCCATAAATTTTGCTTAAAATAAGTGCGTTCGAGAACTCAAAAATTTGTAAAAATTTTTACTATTTTTTACTGGATTGCGTTCGAGTACACAAAATCCAGTAAATGAGAGTGCGAATTGAGAGAGAAAAATGACAGTTCATTTACTGAGTAAATGCAAGTTTTTACTGGACAAATTTTTGCCAGTAAAATCCAGTAAAACGAAGCCATCCATATGTTTTTAAATATAAACAAACAAAAGTAAAGGCAAACAAAAATTTTTAGCTTTTGATGAAATTTTTAAAATAACAAAAAACAAATGTATAACATTTATTTAAGTTTGATGATAGAAAAATATTCGGGTATGTTATGTATTTCACGTGAAATTAAAACGTGCGGAATTTCCATAGAATGTTTGGAAATATGTATGTATGTATGCACATATGTATGTATGTATGTATGTATTTAAATAACAATGCTATTGCATTTCCGAACGATTTAATTTCACATGGAATTCAGAACATAACCGATTGTTTTTAAACGTGAATAATGTTAGTAGATTATTATATTGAAGTTTTTGTTTATACAAATTTACTTTGTGTACTTTTTTAAAATTCTTTCCCAGTTTTTCGTTGTCTTGAATATATCATCCTAATAACTTCTCACGTTCAGGGTAAAAAGCTTAGAAACTTTAATGGCCTGATCCGCGATGTCGATAATAAAGTTTCTATCTCTTAGTTATATTTAAAACAAAATCAAAATAAGAAAGTTTATTTTTGTTTTCAATATACATATGTAAGTAAGCTAAGAAAGTTTCTTGTCGACATCGTGGACCAGCCATATAAGTTTAAATAAAAACATATGTCCATATCTATTACTTTTATTATTAAACAAAATGTTCTATCGTGTATTTCATATGTATAATTTTTTTTAGCGCCAAAATTGGTAATCAGCTGTTGTATATATTTTACTGCATTTTACAATTTTTCCGTTCGCGTACTTTTAGATGCAAACTTTTTTATTGAGAGTAATTTCTTTAAATTACTCAGTTACTGGATTTTACTGGAAAAGTACTCAAACGCACCTAATATTATTTTTTTTTCAAATTAATTCTGCAAACTTTTTTTTGGTTTTTGTCTGGGCTGATTAAAATTAAATTAAATTATTTTTACACACACATTGAAATCAGTCCAAACAAAAAATAAATTATATAAAAAAAAACCTTTAAAATCACTGTCATTATTCTTTTTATAAAATAATTTTTAAAAGTGAATATGATTTATAGTTATAAATATTTCAAAATTTTCTACTTGAGTAAAAAATATAATGACTGATTTCAAGTACTCGTATAATAAAAACTACTTGAATTTTTTCAATGCCAACTATTTAGTTTTATTCTGGCCTTTAAATTGAACTTTCAAGCCTTTATATATTTTTTAGATGAAATATATTTTAACGTTTCAATCTGGGTAACATTTTGCAATTTTAAGGCAAAAAAAAGAAAAAAATAATGATATATAGTTTGTATGGAAATTATATAATCAGAATCGACTTTAACTTCCACAAGTTTTCTTCAGAAAACCGATTTTGACTGTTCGTTCTCCAAGTTCCCACCGGCCGCTACGGGCCATTGAACGTTTCCTTATCAAGTGTCTGTTCTGTGAAATTTATTGTTTTTCTTTGGAGTACAAAGTTAAAAATTCCAAGAATTTAATTACACTTGAGCGGCCCTTAACTCTCTGGCCGTACCAATTGTAGGCGAAAGCCACTTTTGAATAACGTGATTAATGAAATACTCGTATGTACGAGTAGATAAAAAAGTTTTTAACTTTTGGCTGGAATTTCTAATTAATCAAACATTATTTGTTGAAATTATTTCTCCATAAAATTTTAATAAAATTATGAGATATTAATAAATATCATTTACAAAAATATAAAATATTGCCAACTGTCAGTCAATACAATAAATGTATGTACGAGTATTTTTAATTTGTGTAGAGTGTCACAGAGAATTACTAAAATTAATTTAAAGCGTCTAGTCAAAAATATGCGAAGGTCAAGTCAAGTCAAGTCAACTAAGATCGTTATGAAATTCCTTTAATTTTATTTTAAACATTTAAAATTTATTGAATTCTTATTGCACTTTATCGTAAACGATAATTTCGTATCCATCAATTAATTTATGAGTACGAGTATTTTTTTTATTTTTATTTTAATTTTTTTTTATTTGTTTAACTTTAACTAATTTTTGTCTTTGCGCGGTTCGTTATGTTTTCGAGTGGCATCATGTAATTTAATGAGCTGAATTGCAAAACTTTTAATCAAATACTTAAGTTTCCTTTTGTTTATAATCTTTCAATTTTAATTGATTTATTGTTTATTGTTCTTTGGATTTCATAAGAACTTAAGCGGAGAATGAATACTATTGTGTTGGAAAACGAGGCATTTCGATAGCAAAATCAATAAATGAAAATGAAACGCGTAAAAAATATTGTAGTGATGTGCAAAATGGAATGGAAAATCTTTTTGAAACGAGCGACAATTTATTAGTTGAAATATGAGCATAAACTTCAGGATAAAGATTGATTTTGTTTTGGATTCGTCTAAACTATGAATGAACTGAATAAATTCAGTGCAGCCATTCGTTTAAGAATGTCAAGCGCATGTACAACTCTGCATGAATATACCTGTCGGAGAATCTGTGGTTAAACACAAAAATAGTTAACTTATACATAGTTAACTTTTCTTACGTCCCTTTTCACAATGTATGGTTAAGAGTTAACGTGAACTTTAACTGCAAGTTCTTCATACAAAAACTTGCTGTTAAAGTCTCTGTTATCTTTTAACCAGACATTGTGAAAAGGTACGTTAGACTGACTAAAAGCTGACTGCAATGCCATCCTGAACAAACCCAAAATGAATTCTTAAGTTGAGTACGTAATCGAATTTGATGAGAGCCAACACATTTATTATCAGCTACTTTGAAACTCATTTCAGGTTTATATTATGTTGTTATTTTAGATGGTACCTTAGCTGAGTGGTAGCGTGTTGAGTACACAACGTGTGATGATACAAGTTGGAACCCCAAAAAGTTTTTTCAAATTTACTGACTAACATGTGATTAAATAAAAATCAACTTTAAGTTAGTTGAAAAGTAATGCAAAGTGAGACAATTGACTACCTCCTAGGACATCGCAATGTTAAAATAGTCAGTTGATTACATTGAAAAGTAATCCAAGTGTCAGTCAGTACTAGTTGCGAAATAGTTAGCTTAAAGTTAGTAAAAAGTAAACGGAATTTCCGACAGGGTATGTACATGCATACATACATATTAAATCATATGTTTTGCAATTGTTGGATGTTATTTTAATTTGACATTTTTAATAAATTTCTAAAATTTTAATCAGGAATAATTTATTCTAGTTAAAAAAATGTCTCACTTAAATCATCATGGGCACGTGAAAATTTTCTAAAATAATTTTTTATTGCTTGGAAGGAGTTTGTATTGAAGAAAATCATTCGGAATATAAAGCATACAAATTAGTTTTATAGAAAATTTACCAAAAAAGCTAAAATTGTTACCCCTTATGTAAGACTGGTGGTCTTTATTTTCGTAAAGTCACAATATTTAATGCAGAAACCTCTTAAATTGTTCCTTTTGACAAAAAAAAAAAAATACTTTGTGAGAATTTCAAGTCAATATTTTAATTTTTAAACGTGCCGCATTGAGCTCAAATTTCGCTATAAATGGCACAAAATTCACAAAAAATCCCATAACTGCCATAGACCCGTTCCCGGAAGAGTAAAATGTAAGTGTTAAAAGGCAACACAAAAAATAATAACACTGATTCTCAAATGCACTTGTCTTTATATTTTATTCAAATCGAGTTTTCATTGCTTTACTTTTATAAAATATTTTATTGCATTTTGAACATTTCATTCCTTGTTAAATCTTTCAACAAATAAGTTTGCTTTTTCATTTAATAAAATCGACAAAAAGAATTTTCTATTTCCAATAGTAAGACCGACCCCAACTGATTCTTTCTCCTCAACATTTTGTCACAATGTACTACGAACAGTGATGCCGACTTTTTTGGCTCTAATAGCACATCAGAATTTTAAAAAAGCACTAAAAAGCGTAATTTTGAAATATAAAAAGCGTAAAAAGCACTAACGTAAAAAGCAAGTGAAGTTTAATAATGTTTTCTAAGCTATTCTCTATTTCGGCAATATTATCAACATTTTTAATGAAATATATCAGACGAAAAAGGTATGCTTTACCCTAAACAAATAAATACATCAAGTTTTTATTAAAGTAATTTTAAGAAACACGCAAATTTCTTAAAAGCACTACTAAGTGCTTTTTCTTAGTTTGCCACTAACACTCAAAATTTGGCGTTTTGAGTTTTCAAAAAGCACTAAAAATAGTGCCAAAAGCACCAAGTTGGCATCGCTGACTACGAGGGCCGAAGTCCGTGACTTTTCGAACTTGCCTCGTAGTTATATAAAATGCAACACTGTTCCCATCCCAGCTGTTCAAAGCATACAACCTCGTGTATTTTTATAAAAATGGAAAAAAGTGAATCGAGTGCTCATTAAACAGTATTTTTTTGCGAAAAAAAAACGGTCAATCAAATCAAGGAAAAGCTCGATAAATACTATGGGGACTCTGCACCATCGATTTCAATGGTAAAAAAGTGGTTTACTGACTTTCGTTGTGGTCGCCAATTGAGGTCAGTACACCCGAAAATGTTGAAAAAATCAACGATATGGTGTTGGCCGATCGAAAAGTAAAAGTGCGTGAGATTGTTGATGCCATAGACATTTCATATGGCAGTGTAGTTACGATTTTAAATGATCTGCTGGGTTTAGCAAAGTTGTTTGCAAGATGGGTCCGCCGTGTTTGCTCTCAGTTGACCATAAACGTAAACGTGTGACAACTTCAAAGGATTCTTTGGAGTTGCTTAACCGCAATCCGGATGAGTTTTTGCCGCGTTTTGTAACTGTGGATGAAACATGGATCCATTACTGTACTTCGGAGACCAAGCATCATTTTAAACCTGCTCCGAAGAAGGCCAAGGTGAGTTTGTCGGCAGCGATTTAGCTCTTTTTGATTGCTTCTAACTCGAAATTTTTCCCTTTAGCTCTTTTCAATTGTGGAAACGGCACGTTTGGCACTTTTTGTATCTTATAGTAAATTTTCCCGATTTTACCCTATTGTTTCTTCTTTTGGGCATTTACATTTTTGGCAACTATGTTTTTTGCAAATGCAGATACTTTTTTTGCAACTATGTAAGATATAGGGTGTTTTTTTGAGGGGTATAGAACTTCGAATTGAAATAAAACACAAGAAAATCGTTTTAATGTCCATCAATTTGGCTTTATTGGAAGGATAATTTTATGCCATTAATGTTTAAATATGATTTCGGGCATGTGGCCGCCGCGGCTGGCTCGAATAAAGCTAATTCTACAGGTCCAATTTTCAACCACTTTTTCGAATATATGGGGCCGTATGTTGGCAATAACGCCACGAATGTTGGCTTCCAAGTCCCCTAACGTTTCTGGTTTGTTGGCGTAGACGAGCCACTTCACATATCCCCAAAGAAAATAATCCAATGGTGTCAAATCACACGATCTTGGTGGCCAATTGACAGGTCCATTCCGCGAAATTATGCGCTCATCGAATGTTTTCTTCAATAAATCGATTGTGACGTGCGCTGTGTGGCATGTAGCGCCGTCTTGTTGGAACCACAACTCATCCACATTCATGCCATCCAATTCGGGAACAAAATAGTCGGTTAGTCGGCTCCAATTGCTGTGCACGGTGGCGAATCGATTCATTCGGCTCCTCTTCAACACTCTACAGCGGCAATTGTTTCTTCGGTGCGCACTGTTCGACGTCTCTGCGGATGCGTATTATCACATAGAGTAAACGTAGTGCGAAAACGATCCATGGTTAACCGAATTAATTGCTCTGATGGACGATTATGTCGACCATAAAATGGACGGAGCTTGCGGTAAACTTCGCGAACTGAACCATTATTTTCGAAATAAATTTGCACGATTTGCAAGCGTTGTTCTTTTGTCAACCTGTTCATGATGAAATGGCAAACCAAACTAAATATCAATCACTTGACAGCTGACAAAATGGCCGCCAGTTAAAAAAGTGATGACAACTTAAAGTTCTATACCTCAATAAAAAACACCCTTTATGTATATTTATGTATTTAGGTATTTCAAATTGTAAAACCCCGTTTTTATTATAAAGAGTTTGTTTCTGAGTAATTAGAAAATTTTCCAGAAATTATTGAAATGGATTCTTACTTACTGGATTCAAATCCCGCGTTTAAAAAATGGATTAAACCAACAAAAGATCCTTCTAAAGCTTTGTGCAAATATTGCAATTCAATTATAAAAGCGAAACATTTTGATTTAGTACGCCATTCGGAGACTCAAAAGCATAAAAAATGTATGGCTCCGTTTAATGATATTGTGCTATCCCAGCCAGACATATCATTTTCACACAAACGCAAATTGCGCATGCAAATCTTGCATTATATGCTGCAGTACATACACCGTTTTTAGCAATGGATCATCTTTCCGAAATTTGTTGCAAAATATTTGCAGATAGCAAGGCTGGCAATGTAACGCTTCATCGTACAAAGTGTGCCAATATTATAAATAATATATTAGCTAAACACTTTATTGACGAGCTGTTAGAGGACTTGGGAATGTGATATTTTAGTTTAATGTTGGATGAAGGTAATTACTATTAGCAAAACAATATAAATAAATATGTATGTATCAAAATATATAATTCTTTTTTAATAATACTTTTAAGGCACAGATATATCGGTAGAAAAATTATTGTTGTGCCTTATTTCAGCCACAAAAGAAATGAATTTCTTACAACTTTCTTAGGATTGATCGATCTAAATGGCGGTAATGCTGACAATTTACTTTTAGGGCTTGAGCGCCTCATAGGTCTTTTTAATTTGGACATGCATAAACTTTTGGCAATTGCAACTGACAATGCTGCAGTTATGACAGGAGTGCATAATGGGTTGTATGCAAAAATTAAGGCAAAGTACAATTTACAACACTTAGTTTTGGTAAGATGTGTTTGCCATTCATTGCATTTAGCTGTTGGCGCCGCAACTGAAAAAACTTTTCCTCCTAATATAAACTTTTTAGTCAAAGAAACACATAATTGGTTTTCTTATTCATCCATAAAACAGAAAGCGTATGCTAGAGTGTTTAAACCGATAAATAATGACAACGAAAATCAAAAAAAAAAAAAAAAAAAAATTCCCTTAGCGGCGCCTACAAGATGGCTTTCAATCGAGAAAGCTATAAAAACTATTTTATCAGCGTGGCTTGAGCTCAAAACTCACTTCAATATGGTTAACGATAAATCTTTTGAAACATCTTTATTAAAAGATATGTATAATGACCAGAAAAACTTTATATATATAACTTTTTTAGGGTCCGTTCTATCTGAAGTCCAAAAAGTAAATTTAGCATTTGAAGCTCAGTTTGCGGATCATACAAAACTATTCACTGATTTATTTAATTTATTACAAAGCCTGACAAATAAAATCATTATACCGACAGATGACTTCGATTATATAGCTGGAGAATTTGAATCTTTAATAAATAGCAACTGTTACCTAGGATATAACTTTGAGAAGGCATGTGATGATTCTAATATAAATGAATCAGATAAACATATCGTTAAACAGAATTTAATACAGTTCATAAAAACCCTAATTTATGAAATTAGGCTAAAACTTCCAACAAATTTTAAGATGTTGGAAAAAATTTGGGCATTTAGCGTAAAAAATGTTTTTTTACACGATTCAGAAAATACTTTATGTATTATGAAAGAGTTTGAAGATGATTTTAAAGAAATTGAAGACCTGGAAAATTGTTTAAAAAATTTAAAATTGTACCAGTGGAAAAATTTAGACAGGACCGACCAATTTTGGATCGAGATGCATCAATTTAGAAACTCAATTAATGAAAATCCTTTTAAAAAATTGTCACTGTTTGTTTTAAAAATATTATCGTATCCATACTCTAATGCTGAGGTGGAAAGAACGTTCAGTGCTATGAATTTCTTTAAGAATAAAATAAGAAACCGCATGGCTTTGAATGCGGTTAATAGTTTAATTCATATAAAATATGGTTTACAAAGGTGTAACTAACACCTGCTGTTCAAACTACGACTTACCATACCAGCAAGCGTATTTGTAAAAATAAATTCAATCGAAACATATAATAAATCAAAATATCATATAAAAACAAATCTATGGACGGAAGAAGAAAATTTTACTCTTTTTGAAAATGATTGTTCTTATTTTGTAACTTAACGTATATACAAGAAATATTTGTAAATGTGTATGGTCATATTGTTAATGCAGATAAATATTTGTATCAATTGCTGTGAAATGATTTTATTTAAAGTTGTTATTTTTTATTTTTTCTTACTATTATTTTTATTAATGTAAAAAAAGAAATCTTGAAGTACAAATTGAATAATAAATACATTCATAGATTTAAAACGGAAAAATCTTGAGCTTTTAAATTTAGCTCTTTTTAGCTCTTTTTGGCTACTCTGTTGGCTCGTTTTGCTTTTGAATTGTTGGCATCACTGTTTGTCGGCCAATAAGGTGATGGCAACAGTTTTTTTGGGATGCACGCGGGATAATCCACATAGATTACCTTCTAAAGGGGATAAACAATAAATGGCGAATATTATGCCAACTTATTAGACCGATTTAATGAGGATTTAAAAAGAAGAAAAAAGTTCTTCTTCATCCAGTCTCAGTGGCAAAACTCTATGAATTGGGCTATGAATATGGCCATGTTCTGCGGATTTAGCCCCTAGTGACTACTTCCTATTTCCAAACCTAAAGAAATGACTCTGAGATTTATCTCCAACGATGAAATTATTGCCTATTTTAAGGACCTCGAAAAAACCTATTTTTGGAAGGCCCATCAAAAAATTACACATTACCATCAGAACTACTTGCCATATAATGACTTACTTTTCTAATTGCCAAATTTCATTACTCACTTACAAATCTCATTACCTAAAATGCAAAAAAATTATGTACAAGTTGCTAAATTAAGAGAATGATTTTTTTAGATTAAATAGATTACGTGAACAAGTTTCCAAATAAAAAAGGTAAGTACTTCTCAAGAATCGATTAGTTTAGTCTCACGCCTTGTTAAAATCATTAAGTTGGTAATCCAGTAAGGAACAGCTTCCACCAAAAATGCTTAATTCCAAACTCGATTACCTTTTTTGAAATTTTTTGCTGGGGGGATACAAAAAATGAAAATTGAAAAATAAATTTTTGTTTTTCAAAAACAAAAAAAAAAAAAAAAAAAATTTGTGTTTCATTCAATAAGTCACGGACACGTAAGGACGTTCCGATACAAAATTATTTTTTACAATTTTTTTTACCGTACTAAAATCCTGGGCCATGTTACTTAACCCTAGAGCAACCAAATGTATGACCGACCCACATTAATTTATTCTTTTTTTAACAAACACAAAATTAATTAAAATGGCTGCGTCATTATAAATGTATTTAATTCATTCTATTACAAGTACATATGAAATAAATAAAAGAAACCAAACCACTGTGCATCCAGTTCCATGACCTTTCCGACCTTGTTTCAAACGATTTGTCTGTGATTCACAAACTGTAGTCATGTCAAGTGCAGTCAGTTAAAATTATAATGTTATAAAACGTAAAAATATAAACGTTGCGCGATTATTATCATGATTGAAATATGACAGTCGCCACAATCGATCGATCCACCTTCGCCGCAAGAACTATTTCAAGGAAATGTTTGACGGAGTGTTTTGTTGAAAATAAAACTTTTGTGTTAGGGAAGGTCTGCCATCAAGTTTGAAAATTTACCATCAATTAAATATGTACTTAAAGAAATATATTATACATATGTATATATATTTAAAGCGAATATGTATATTTTATCTCAAGATATCGTACACTACATCATAAACAGTCACAACTCAAAAAATTTCAGATGCTGAGTAGTGGCAAAACAACTGTTGTTACTGTACAAATGATGTGATGAAGTGTGTAACGTAAAAAACAATCCTCATGGTATTTTATATTCTTCAAGAAGACTGTATTGCAAAAGAAATTGATGCGGTCGTTAGAGATTTTTTCAATTAACTGGTTAAAAAAAAAAACAAAACCACTTTGATTATTTTGAGTTGTGGCTGTTTATGATTTAGTGTACGATATGTGTAATGTCAACTGCAAATCTCTTAAATAAGGAATTTAATTTACTAACTTTGAACGAATATATTTATCTTGTAAACCAGATTTTTGGGGATTAAAAAATTTCTTACTCTTAAAAGCCATATTCTTTGTATTAATTTGGTGAAGATGGTCAACGAATTTTTTTAAATTAAATTTTCCAGTCCTGGAACTATATTCTTGATTTTTCTGATTTTTAATACACAGTTATTGCTTTCTAAAATATAAAATATGTTTAATTAATTAACAAACAAAACAAAATAGCAAAATAAGGGAAAAAATTGTTTTAATTAGCTGCTTTTATATACCAAAAAAAAATTAAATTTTCCATCTCTGGAGCTGTGTTTTTAATTTTTTTAATTTTTTATACCAAGCTATTTGTCTCTAAAATATAAAATATATTTAATTTACATATGTGACCTTCTCCGAGAAAAGGGACCTAGTGTGTCAAAAAACGGGTTTGGATTTAAGAAGGAATTCTGGTACCTAAAATGGTGTAGAATAAGATGAAATGAGTTAGGATTTAATTTATTTACCCCATAAAAAAGTACAAAAGGAACCTGGGAAAATAGATAAAAATGAGAAAAACATTAAAATTCAATATTTTTTTTGGATTTTTTGGTTTTAAATTCATTTTCACACACTAGGTCCATTTTTTCGGAGAAGGTCAGATATAAGGAAAAATTTATTTAGCCCTAGGTACTTCTATATATATACCACAAAACGTGAAAATTTCCCAAACCTGGAATCATTCTTTCAGATTTTTCTGATTTCTTATACCAATCTATTTCTTTTAAAAATATAAAATATGTTTATTTTATAGAGAAAAAGAAAAAATTAATTTAAGTTGGTTACTTAAAAAAATAATCAAAATTTCCAGCCCTGGAATCATCTCTTTGATTTTTAGTTTCAGGTACATAGTTACTTTTATGTGTAAAAAAAGTTTACATTTTCCAGCTCTGGACCCGTATTTTTGATTTTGTTGATTTTCAATATCAATCTATTTCGGAGCATTTCTGACACACCAGTCCAAGACCGAAGTCACTAGCTTCGGAAAACCTATTTTACATACAGAGAGACGGACGGGCGGACAGATGGACATCGCTAATTCGTCTTCCCAATTCACAAGGACCCATCTTCAAAATTTTTGATGAAGGATATAAAAATAATTACAAGATTTAATTTGTTTCTTCTTTTAAACATCCATAAACGTTCTTTGCTTCCAATATTTTTTACCGACTTCAAAAAAAGGAGGAGGTTAACAATTCGTTTCATTTTTTTGGGGGGGGGGGGGGGGGTGTTACTTCATAACTCGGTACATTTTAGACCGATTGTAAAAATTCTTTTTTTGTCAGAGAAGATATAGCTTCAAATTGGTCCCATTGTACTTTCTTATGGCTTATTTATTTTGGTAAAAAAAAAACATTAAGTTCGAAAATTATGTTGCTTGAGCTTGTGTACAGCAAAACGTACACGGAACTGATATCAAGCATTGTGATCGTGTCTGTGTCAAAAAAGTCAGCGATATTTTGCAATTCCCATCGACGAATGTTATATTGTTATAAAAATTAAATAGTTTTATATTGAATTTCAAGAAAGTGGAAGTGATCAAAATATGAAAGAATGTACCGAAATGGCAACAACGCCTGGAGAAAGGCACGCTATCGCTCATGTCTGCAGCGAAAATTTGCACAGAAAGAGAAGTTAATGCAATTGTGTGTCGTATATCAAAATCTTGTCCATTTATAGTTTGATTTAAATTAAACTGGGATCTTCTCTAATTGAATGATAATTTTTGAATACTCGTGTAATAAATTTGTCGATTAATCGTTTGAAAATAATCCAAGTAAATACTCCGAAACACTCCAAATATTTTTAGCGGCCTGTTAAATGTATGTTCTAATAAAATGAGGGAACTTCTTCCTGAAATCTGCACATTTGTACGCACAAAACGTGCCTCATTCAGAGCACATTCTTTGTGGTCGACTGGCCAATAAACCGCACTACGCACTGTTCGTATGTGGAACCAACTACCTGCGGAGGTCTTTCCTGTCACTACTGGCGTGAGAAAGTTTAAATCGAATGTCTACAGACACTGCTCCCTCTATCCTCCTCCCCTATAACCTATTTTCCTAGTTCTAGCACAATGCATTGCATGAGTAGGGATTATCCCCTGAGTGCTGATCCTATTAAAAAAAAAAACCAAGTGAAATATATTTAATTTACTTGGCAACAAGTTAAAAAACAATTGCCTAGTTTTATTTTCTGTTAATATTTTGTATATTTCCATTAATCACACATTTTTGCTGGAGTTTAATCAGGTAATTTTTTATTGGTGTTAATGACTGAACGAAAATAAGTTGCGTATATTTTGTTATTATTATTTTTTTTTGGGGAAAATTTTAATCAGATTTAGAAACAATTGATATTCAAAGTATAAGTATCCAATGCAATAAAATTAGATCAACTGACTGCTGCGGGTTAATAAAACTTTTATTACCCACATTTTCAAGTATTTAAAGGAATTATAAGTGACTGAGTATAAACATTATTTTGGACTTTGTTCAATGATTTTGCGTGTTTGCTCTTTTTTTTTTTGGAGTGTATCTACCAAAGTTCTTTAATGTTTTCGATTTTGTATTTTAAATGCAGAATAAAGTTTCTATACGAGAAAATGTTGTTGGAAATTCCTGTAAATTTTTGGTTTACAGGAAGACAAATTGCATGTTATAATTTTTAAGGAACAGCTTGTAATTAAGGCCATCAGCGTAGAAGTGGTGTAACCCACATCAATTTATTTAAACAATTGCTCTTGTAAATTATTTATTACTTTGCAATATTATGAGCTGTGCAAAAACGATTTTTCATATTCATTTTCTTTAGAATACCAAAAGGTGGTTTACTCTACTTTTTTTGACAGTTGATAATGTAAATAATGTATTTATTACCAGAACAGCTGCGCTGATAGCCTAAATTGTTCTTACAATCACTAACATAACCGAAACAGCCGTTACACCTTTATCATCAATGTCCTAGTGTTTGGTCCACTGTGCGAGGTGTCAGTTAATGCCGTATCTACAGAATTTTTCACTGCAAATGGAATACGAGAATTGTTTTGAATCATCGTATCAATACTTGTTGATTTTTAATTTTTTTTTTTTTTTTGTAATAAAAGCTCAAATTTTACCAACGGTAATTTACAAGAGTCTTGCCATTGTTATTTGTTTATTTATTCATTATGGACATGTCAGTTAGTTTGACATAATCGTGATATTTAGAAGCAATAGTTCCTTTATATATAAATTTAACTGTTATTTACTATTATTATTTATTCATGAATTATTTTGCAAGTGTGAATACCACTCGGATGCAGTCTGCTTTATGTTGATTCCTACTAAAAGATTGGTTCTGTAAATAAATACTCGTATTTCTTAAATAAAATATTTTAAGCCTTCTCTTTAAACAGTCGCCCAAGAATGCAACACAGCTCTCCATTATCAAGTCTTTCACATATTTAAAGAAGAAGAAAAAAAGAAAGATTAACAAACTATGTATTTTTTCCTAAGAAGTGAATAAAATACGAGATTTACAAAAAAAAAAAAAAAAAAAAAAAAAAAAATTATCGCCATCGTAGAATTCCAAAAGTTCGCTTTAAGAGTCTAGTCTACTTACTTCATTGTATAGATAACCTGTTCATTTTATATCTCTGTTTCATATCTCCTTCCTAGTTCCTTTGTTGTCTCGAGTTAGAAGTTTTCTAATTAAGTTACCTTTTGCAAATGTTCTACAATCGTATTCATGTTTAACAAATCACAGAAACTTTTGCGACAATAATTTTTTTAAAGTGTGTGTTTGTGTGTATATTGTAAACTTTCTTGAGTTCGTTTATGTTTTGTTTTATTTCAGCTTTTATCTCAATTGTATTAAATTAAGTTGTTTGGTGTGTGGAGTTGTTATTTTTAAAAGTTAAAATTGGATACAAAATGGAACTGTGCTTCGACTAACGCGCTTAACATTTATTTTTTTATTAAAAATTTGTGTAAATTTTGAAATTCCACAAAGGTGAAGAGGCCGCTAACAACAACTAATATATCGAGCTATAACCACTAAAATAGCTTAAGCGACACATTTTTTGGACTTGGTTTTTTTTTTTTTTTTTTTTTTTTTTTGACGAAAATACGATCGCAAATAATTAATTTTGGTCAAAAATTTAAGTTCGAATTAAATTATGTCGCTTAAGCTATTTTGGCGGTTATGGCGCAATATGACAGTTAAAAATTTAAAAGCTTTCTAAAGCGACCAACTAAAAATTGCCAAAATTAAAAAAAAAACAAAAATAAAATAAATAGCTAAAATGCAAAAAATCACCAAAATCAAAAAGTTCGCCAAAAAACTAAAAAAATTGCTAAAAACCCAAAAATTTGCCAAAAATAAAAAAAAATCTCTAAACTAAAAAAGCGTCAGTACTAAAAAAACGCAAAAAAAATTAAAAAACACCGCAAATTGTTTGGCGTTTTATTTTCGATTTTAGCGATCTTTTTCAGGTTTTTGGCAATTTTTTAGCTTTTTTTGTGACCTTTTTGCTTTTGGTGACTTTTTGCATTTCAGCTATTTATGTATTTGGTTTTTGGTGATATTTTTCATTTAAGCGTTTTTTTATTTTGGCAATTTTTAGTTGTTCGCTTTAGAAAGGGGGCTGACACGCCCACAATTTTTTTAAAATTTAATTTTATGATATTCTACTTATTTGATTGCTGCGAAACCTATAAAACACCCTTGGTTTTTGTAATGACACAATTTGAAAGTTGAAAAAATGGGCGGGGTTACGCTCATTAAAATTTATTAAAATATTTCATTCGGTTCCACTTATCCGATTTTTACGAAACTTACCGCACACCTTGAGCTCTTAAATGGACACAATCCTTCATTTAAAAAAATGGTCGGAGTCACGGCCATTAAAATTTAATATGTTATTTTAAGTGGTTCTACTTTACCGATTTTTACAAGAATTAACACGCACCTTGCCTTAAAAAATGAGCGGAGACACGCCCATTAAAATTTAATTTTATATTTCACATACTTCTTCTTATCTTCTTCTAACAGATCTTGGCATTGAAGTCGGTATTTTTTTTGGCAGGAAGAATATCATTGTTTTAATGCCCCTGAAAAAAATGCTTATCCTTTTTTCGCGTATAAGGCCTGTTACTCTGTTCGAAGTTGTGAAAAAAATTTTCAGCAGCATACTTAATTCGCGTGCAAAATTTGACACGTAGCAACCCAGCAAAAAATTACACATTACCATCAGAACTACTTGCCACCCTTATTCCAGTTGTCGACATCAACGTCACAATAACACAATACCAAAAAATTGGGGCTTGGTTACTCGCTCTCAAGAGACAACTGGTACACAAGCCCCATTTTTTTGGTATTGTTTTAAAGTGACGTCGATGTCGACAACTGGAATAAGGGAGAATGACTTACTTTTCTGATTGCCAAATTTCATTACTCGCTTACAAATCACATTACCTAAGATTTAAATAAATGATGTACAAGTTGCTAAATGAGGAGAATGATTTTTTAGATTAAACAGATTACGTGAACAAGTTGCCATATAAAAAAAAGTAAGTACTTCTCTAGAATCGATTATTTTAGTCTCACGCATTGTTAAAATCATTAAGTTGGTAATTCAGTAGGGAAGTGTTTTCATGCTTAATTCCAAACTCGATTACCATTTTTGAAATTTTTTGCTGGGAAGTAATGCCCATATTACTTTTTCGGAAAAAATTTTCGTTTTTATTGGTTAGAAGTATTCAGTAACATTGATTGACTTTTGTCAACAAAAACACCTAAGCTGTCAATATTTCGTACGACATAAATGCCAGTTACATTATTTCACAAATGGTAAGAAAATGTTGCTAGACACATTTTATAAATTTTTCACGAGTAGAAAGAACAGAGTACAACTTTTGCAACATTATTTCATGAATATTTCATGTAAACTCTTTTTTGTACGGATTATGTCAACATTTCGTGTGAAATTTTGAACAGAGTGCCAGGCTTAATTCGGGGAATGTGGTTCATTGTTTTTATTATCCTTAATATTGTTTGAAAATCGAGAGTTAGGTGTACACGCACACATACACTCTATCTCTCCTTCGACAAACGACCATAAATATCCGTATCTGTCAATGCGATATTGGAATAAATATTTTAATATGAATATTTATGTATGTATGTATGTATGTACATGTATCTTTTTATATGCATGTTACGGTTTGTATCTGTTTATTCTCGGTTGTCAGAGTTTACTAATGGGTTAATTGTTTCAACTTAATCTTATCAATTTTATTATTGATTAAAGAATAAATGAATAAAAAGACTACAAGCAAAGACACTAAGTGCCATTATTGTATTTTAACTAAATCAAAAAAAAAGACATCTTGTTGGTTTGTGACATCATTCCCCTACCCCCCCCCCCCCTTCCGATCGCTTGGCACACTGTTCTATTGTATAGAGCTGTGGTCGGCCAAGTTGATTAAGTGAACGTGTAAAAAATATGGAATATGGATAATGTTTTATTTTCACTCCTACTAAATATGTATGTGTGGCGCTCCAAATAATTTGGAACGAACGGTACGATTGATAAAAGCCAACATTAACAACGTTTGTGTTTTTGGTTTAAATATGTTACCTTAATGAATGAACAATTTGGTTATTGGCTGGCTGTTTGGCTGTTGGCTGTTTGTTGGGGCGCTTGGCTGGTTGGATGGATGGATGGATTGCTGGTTGTTTTGCTTTCGTTGTACCCATTTGAATTCTTATTCTTGTTTTTTCTTTATTATTGTTAAAAAAAAAATTAAAAGATAAGCTTTTTGAAAAGCCATTTGTTTACTTTTTGTTTTTGTTAATAGTACTCGTATTTTATTTTATTTGTTTACCATAAATTGTATTTATTTATGTGTGTATTTTCACACACACACACACACACACACACACACACACACACAGACGGCAAAATGCAATCACAATTTAACGTGTGCAGTTAAGCAAGTACGAACGACCAGCGACGAGTATTGAATCGCTTTTGCAACATATTAAGCTTATTGTAGTTTTTACCACGAGTAAATACATGAACACACACATACACACATACATACATACTTACATATATAAACATGTAATTACGTACGTACGTTCGTTTTGTAAAAGAACTCTCGTTAATTTATAATTTATTTCCTGTGAATGCAGAGTGTGAAAAATGCCCGATTCTTGCTTGGTTTAATCTAATTTATTGTCTCGCTGTTGTATGCACAAATTCATTAATATTAAGGTTTATTTTTATTATTATTATTATTACGAGGATTATTATCTATTTTATTTTATACTTAATGAAGTTTTAAATACCTTAAATGGTACATACTTTGAAGTTCGCTTTTGCGCGGACAGGCATGATAAATAAACGCTTTTTAATGTTGTCATAGATCAGGGTTGGGAGAAAATTGTACTTAATTATTTTAAAATGTGTTTCATGCAATCGAGCCAAATTAAGGGAGTGGGTGGAAACAATATGCCATATTAATAAGTGCTAAAAGCTAAAAGTCTAATAATTTTCAAATGCCAGCAGTATAGCGTGCTTAACGGACAGATGGACGGACGGACGGACGGACGATGACTGTTTGTACAGTGAGTTTAGTGGTACTGTCATCATAAAAGAAAAATAATATTTCTTGTGGCATAAATTTTACTAGTGCTGACGTAATCATGTTGTGTTGCGACTTCAAATATTAATTAAAAAGGAAGTGATATATTATTGCAGGCACTTAACAACAATTGCTACCGTAGAGTACAGTTTACAAAAAAAAAACTTAACAACTTTTAACAATTAGAACGCAGGCGGCGCCCGAATTTAATTTTATGCACACAAACGGTTATAAATCTAGGAACCGTCCTTTATTTTTATAAATAAATTTCATGGCGAAAATTCAATCTAACAGGGCACATTGGGTATTTTGAGCTACTTTTTAGGCCAAAATTAATTTCAGCCAAAGCTTTGTACCCATATGACTGAAATTTGGATTTTAAGAGTTTTTCATAAGTTTTCATTTTTGTAATAGTGGAAATTTTTAGGATTGCCATTATATGAAAAAACAAAAAAACAATAAAAAAGCTAAATAACTCGAAAACGAACGCATATATATATATTTTTTTTTTTGAAATTCGGCACTTTGAAAATACGCAAGGGGCTAACAAAATGGCGTATGGGCCGTGTAGACAAAAGGCCTTGTGCAACCTTAACGATAAATTTTTACGAAGCCAAGTTCTTGTTTTGAAACATTATTTAAATAAATTTCACTGGTAATAAAATTTCAAACAGTATCAGTTTTTTCCTTTTTATTCTTTTCACAAATCTAAAAGTTCACTATATTTCAAGCTGAGGGTGTCTGAAAGAAAATTATATAAATTAAAATACGAAAAAACTGAAACGAAAAAAAAAATAATTCAGAATTATTTTCTTAACACTTTTAGTCAAGAAAAACACTGCAGTCCACATCCAACATTATCAAAAACGTATGCCAAGCGTATATTTATGGATAAAGTCATTTTATTTGAGGTTAAGTTAGAATTACAAATTTTTTTAACATAAGCAATAACGTTTTAGTTTTTTTTTAATAACTTATTATTCCCTCTGCACGATTTCCTTCTTTTTCTTTAACAACTGACAAAAAACGTTTTAATTTAAATCATAATTACACTTTTTATACCTCACTGAGCGTACGTTGCTTGCAAATATCAACTTCGACTGCCCATAAATCAGTTGCCCATAATAAAATTTTGCTGCAATAAACACGTTTAGTTGAACAAAAAAACAAAAATCCATTAAAAAGTTTATTGAGGCAATTAAACTTTTAAGTAAATTAAATTTTTAAACAAAAGTTTAATTGACTCAATTACATTTTTAATTTACTTTTTGTTTATTTTTTTTCAATCAAACGTGTTTATTGTAGCAAAATTTTTTTCTGTGTTGTATTATAAAAAACAAATATGCAGTGATTTGCTGGGAAATATTCTTAATCGAATGTCATTGTTAGTGCAAAAAATTATTTTGGCCAAGATTTCGGGTCAAATTACACTCTGTGTAATATTTTTAAGTCATGGAAATATAAACCATATACGGACGCCACTACGTGATAAAAGACCAAAAAAAAAAGACCCGTGTCTCCCAGTTTTGCCCCAAGTTATCTACTTTTTTTATGGGCCCCCAAAGATTTGGGGCCTCGGTGCTGTAGTAGCTCCTGTCATAAAGAACAAAAATTGTGAACATAGAAAATCAAGAAACTTCATCTTAAAGATCAAAATCGCAAAAAAAAATTATTTATTTTTTTAACTTTTAGGTCCATAGGTAGCAAACCGTTCAAAATTCAAGGAAATAATTAAATACATAAATGTACCTAAAATCTCAATAAATAACTTTCTAGAACATATGAAATTCCTAGGAATAATTTTTAACACCGTTTAGGTAGCGCTAGGTAGCCGCAAAAATTAAAATTTTCCCGAAAATTTTTTAATTTCATTTGTTTGGAAATTTTTCACTTTTGTGCTGACTTTGGAATAAAAGTAGCTTTCCAGTATATATCTTGCTATATGTGTTAGAAGCTAGTGCCAAGATATTTATCAAACTAGCCTTATGTGTTAAACCATGTGGGTGAGTCTTACAACCGCCATAACAAAATCTTTTATTAAAAATAAAATTGTTTAAAATTCCCTGCCATTAATTAAGCGAGTAGAGCGAAATTGCCTCTCTCTAACCTTAATTGATTTGTGGCACTTTTATTTTTTATTATCTTTTTTTTTTTTTTTTTTTGCTTTAAACAAATAGGAACAACAATTTTTTATCGTTTGCTAAATGGTAGTAAAATGCGTTGTTGTTAATAAAAGTGGGCTTGTTCGAGTTTAGCCACAAACATTTATTTTCTTCGCTGGTAGAATCAAATCCACAATTAGACACATATTTATTGAGAAAAGATAAGAAATACATATTTTAATATAAAATGGCAAAGCATTTGAAGTGAAGTGTTGTCAATGCAAAAACCTTGATAGATGAAAAAAAAAATTACTTAAAAACACAACAGAAAATGGAGTAAAAACTGCGCAGCTGGTGTTTTTAAAAATAATTAACTGTCTTTCTTTACTCCGCGCTATAAAAATTTATTTACATAAATTACTAATTTAATGCAAAAATTATTTGAAAAAAATATGGCCATCCCTGGAACTTGTCGCTCATTCCAAGCTCCTTAAATTTTTGCGGTAATAAAAAAAAATTTTACTTTAGAATCCCTCAAATATGCGGTTTTTCAAGTCCAAAAAAGTAAATCAATCCTCAAATCGATTTGAAATAATTTTTGTTTTAACATTTTGGAGCTACCCTATTTTCATTGTACACAAAAGCACAAAAAATACCCAGAAAAGCACCATATGGCAGCACTGCTATTATCATTCAGTTCAACACTCTATTTCAATGGACTCATAGTCCACCTTTACTGCTTCCATATCTTTCTTTCGATATTTGCTAAATTATTTTTTTTCACATGAAAAAATTTTAAGGAATTTGCTTGCGTAGAAAAAAAAACTAATAATAGCCGTGATTTTGGCTTGTGAGATAAAAATAAAATAAAATTTATGGGGAAAAAAAATTTCAAGGTTTTACCTTAGGAATTCAAAAAATGGGAAAATCCATGGGCTTTTATTGCTTTCGAAATTCCTCTTGAAACAAATTATGGGAATTACATATTACAAAAAAATTTAGATTATTTGACAAAAAAAAAAAAAAAATATGAGACTTAAAATATGAAAAAACCCATTTACTAACTAACACACAATAAAAAATATTTCAATGCAAGAATTTAGTTTGCAGAAAGAACATTTTTATGAAAAGTCTCCAATACGACAAGATAAAAAGTTCCAGAGTTTCAGCAAAAAACACCACTTTTACATAGCTTTCAAAAAAGTGATTTGACCCAAATTCCCCGACCTGACATATAAGAAGATTTGAAAAAATTACTTTGCTGAAAAGTGGCAACCTTATAAACACGTATTTTTTAAGTTTCAAGGCGTCACACAGTGTGACAGGTGGCAATTTTAGGCGTCCAAAATTAGTAACTCTCCTTGCGGAGCAGATGTCGGAATTAAATTTGACATAACAAAAGTTTTGTAGTAAAAATGGGCATGGTCCACCCACTTTTATTACTATCCGCCATACAAGGTAAAAAAAGACCCACCCATCTCTATGTGTTTCAATGAGATGAAATCGAATCTGATGTTCTTTTGTCTCTTTAACGCACAAGGTTAAAAAACAGTTAAAAAACAACTAATAGCTTTTGCCGCACCTCAAATAGTACGCCATAAACTGCAAGAAATTATTAAGGTAAATTAAAAATACCAACTCTTGAATTTCTCTAATAATATTACACATGTACTACCTACTTAAAATTTAGTATTATACACATGCTCATGACTGCACAATTTATGCAAAAAAAAAAATTGCGCTTTATTGCAAGCCATTTTTTTATTTTAAAACTAGAGACCCTACTGTTTTTTTTTTCATTTAAAACACTTTCGTGAAAAAAATAATGTTATATTTATCTAAGACTCCTAACGCCCAAGTAAAATTCGAAAACGTAAGCGAACATTATATAGCAAAATAAAAATTTTTTTCTTCTGAAAAACTGATTTTTTCTACGGCATGGGATGTATTTTTCCTCAAACGTATATGGCGATACTGCTTGTTACTGAATTTATATTAACTGTTATATTTATTACAATTCCTTTTCTTCTTCTTCTTCTTATGAGTATGTTTTTGTATAACCTGTACTTAGGGTTGCCAGATACCAAAAGTCAAATAAGTGAATAATAGAAATAATCCTCACAAAAACATAAATGGGAAAAACGGCCAAGTTCCTATCTAAAATTTCGGCCATTAAAAGTTGTGAGATATAAATTTTGACCAAGTTCTTCTTTGCCACAATATCTAACACAGAAATATATTATGTATGATATAAATTTGTAATCATAAGGGTGTCATATAATTTCTAGATAATCTGCCAACTTGACAATATTGCCAAGTAAACAGATTATCTAGAAGTTATATGACACCCTTACGATTACAAATTTATATCATACATAATATATTTCTGTGTTAGGTATTGTGGCAAAGAAGAACTTGGTCAAAATTTATATCTCACAACTTTTAATGGCCGAAATTTTGGATAGGAACTTGGCCGTTTTTCACATTTATATTTTTGTGCGGATCTGATTAATTTTTATAAAAGATTTCTATAATAACACTTTTTAAACTTAAAATTTCTAATGTATTTTATTTCTATTCATGATCACTGTGCCAGTTGAAAATAGAGGCACATAAAATAATGGGTAAGAGTGTGATGGGTGTTAAATTGTTGACCTTAAAAATGCACTATTGTGCCATTACAACGGGTCGCCAGTGTGTGTGGAATTTGGTAAGAGTCGACTGGAAGAAACATGTAAAATACAGCGTAAATTTTACTGGGCATGATTCCGCCTATTTTCTCAATATATTTACATATTAAATTCTTCTTAGCCGAAGTACATAAATCAAAAGGATATGCCCAATGTGCATGCAAAATTTCAATAGGGTAGCTGGTGCTTTTAATTTTTGGATTTTCAGATTGAGTAAATCAATTACTATTTGTGTACAAAATGTCAGCTCTCTATAGTATAATATTATGTAAAATATTTATGGGCCTGGCCCCGCGGACTTTTATATCTGCTAGTGCTTATGGTTCATGCAAAGTTTGGTATTAAAAAGTTAATAAGAAATACCTGAGTACTAAATTAAAAACTGCTGAGCCGAAGTACCTGAACGAAAAAGCTAAGATTTATGGGTGAAGTCACGGCTACTTTTCAAAATAGGGATTTTTTTTTGGATAAGTGCAATGTGTATGAAAAGTTTTAATAAAATGTATGTTAATTTTTAATTTGAAGTGTTTGTTTCCGCCCTCTGATAGCAACTTCTGGGTTTTCAGATTTTTCTTAGTGATCTCTTATCTAGATTTATTTGTGTATCAAATTTAAGATCGCTAGTGCTAATTGGAGTTTTAAAGTCGTGGCACCGCATACCGGGTAAAAGTTTTTGGTTCTAAGATTTTCCCATTGGCTTACGCAGCTACACTTACTAGTGTATAAAATGTCAGCTCTCTAGTGCGAATTATATCTTTAGATTTTATCAGCATTACCTCTCCTCACTATTCCCAACTCAAAATTTTGTTGTGAGGAGCGCTTATAATTCATGCTAATTTTCTTCTAAAATATGCTAGACCGATGTAGATTAAACACAAGCCTAACACTTTATGGTAGTGATCACGACCAATTTTTAAGGTGATGCAAGATTTCACTAAATTGGATTGAATTAAAAGATGTATATTAAGTATTTAGTTCAAAACAATATTAGCGTGGCCCCGCCCATTCTAGTAAAATTTTTTGGGTTTTCAAATTTTTCTAGTTTGTTTCTCACTTAGACCTACTTGTATATTAAATTTCAGCTCTTTAGCGCAACTTTTAATTTTTAATTTTTATGGGCGCAGCCCCACCCCTTTAACTAAAATTTTCGGGTTTTCAGATTTTTCTAGTAGGTTTCTCACCTAGACCTACTTGTATATCAAATTTCAGCTCCTTAGCGCAACTTTTAACTTTTAATTTTTATGGGCGTAACCCCGCCCACTTTTCCAAAGTCAAAATTTTTTTGGGCCAGTGCTAATTATTCGTGTCTAGTTTCGTTACAAACTGATAATAATTGCTAGATAAATAGTATATCTAAATATGCTAAGCCGCAGGGCATTAAAATGAGGTTTAAATTGTATGGGCGTGTCAACACCCACTTTTTTAATGAAAAATTTATAGCCTTGTATTACCGCAGTATATATGCTGAATTTCAATAAAATAGCTTCCATGAAGCGCCTTAGATTAGCATTTTTAATTCTGACCTTTATGGGCGTAGCCCCGCCCTCCTGGCTAAAATTTCCAGATTTTCAGATTTTTTATTTTATTTCTCTCCTAGACCTAGCTCTGTATCGAATTTCAGCTCAATAGCACAAATTTTAATTTTTATGGGCGTAGCCCCGCCCTCCTGGTTAAAATTTTAGGGTTTTCAGATTTTTCTGGTTCATTGCTTACCTAGATCTTCTCGTGTACCAAATTTTAGCTCTCTAGCTATAGCGGAAGTGCTTCATAAATTTGATGAGTGTGTCAGTGGTCAGTGGTCAGTGAGTATGTCTTAAAATATGCACTTTTTGCACCTCTATATCTCCGGAAGCTTTCATTGTAAAACTTTCAAACTTTGCATATGAGGTTATATGAATTTATTCTAATTATGGTTTAAATTTCATAATTTTACGGTCGCGGGGAACAAAGTTGTGAGGGGGGTAAAAACAGCTCGAATGGCTTCGTGTAAATATACACACTGCGTGCATTGGCCAGAACTTGGCCTGGCGCACTGCCATGCGCCTAGATATGCCTGAATTTTGAAAAAATAACTGGACAATTTAAAAATGCATTTATAGTTACAAAAAGGCAAAGTGTTGATACTTTTTGAGAATATTTTTTTTTTTTGGTTGTAAATTGTCAGTGATATTCAAAATAGTGGTATAGTACTACGAGTAATCAGTGTTAGGGAAACAATACAACGGATTGTAAATTTGCAAGCAAATTTGTATAAGTAAGCAACATATTTTTTCTTTCCATTTAGTATTAAACTCTTTTCTGCAGGAGACACTATGTTAATTAACTAGCTGAGTCCAGCAAAAGTTGTCTTACCCTGAATTATTTTATTACTATTTAACTAAAAATTACTTAACACAGTGGTCAAAAACAAACCAAAAACCAAGCTGGCACTGACCCGAACCAGCGTTAAAAATTTCAGCTCCACAGCTCTTATAGTTCCAGAGGTCATGCGTTCCGAACAAACACACATTAAAATTTTATATACGTAGATATAGATTTTAAAAAATATAAAATAAATGACAAAAAACCTATTTTTAAAAATTAAATAAATTCTTTTTCTGAGTGCTACTTCTCTCCGGTTAGAGCTATGCTGCTTAGCTATATAAAACAAATTTCATATGTTAAAGAACAATGCAATAGAATTATACATATACTCCCAGCAAAAAATGACAATACAAATCATTAGTTGCTGCATTGATGAACCCAGCTCCAAGTAGTTCCATTTCTGGTGAATCATCAATGAATTCAACACATAATTGTCATAGGACTGAAGTTATCCAAATAACTGAATGGTATTCGCTTAGAAGGATATGTATATAAACAACAGCCTTAGAATATTAAATTCAGTATCTGTAGTGATTGGTATGTAATAAAAGTGGTAAACCTTTGGAACTATTTCAAATTTTTGTTGCTGGATTATTAAATAGTTTTCTTGTCTAGCTTACAAACAAATTGATTAATAGTTTTCACTGTTTTTTTTCACTGACTTCAAAGAAGGAAACAAAACAAAATCAAAAATTTTGCTTCGCTTATTTTCGTACTCTGGTTTTAAGTACAAAAATATAAAGTTGTAACTGTAATAGTGTCGATTATCTTTGTTACTAATATCACGTCCTAGCTCCTGTGTCTGGCATAAAGAGCATAGCTCTAATTGTATTTTAGCTGGTAACTGGATAAGGCTCAAAAAAACTGTAAACTGTACTGTACTCCTGTCTTTCATACATACATATGTATATAAAAAAAATTAACAAGATCGGGGACCTTTTGTTTTGCTTTTGACCAGCAAAATGTCACAGTTTGCGCCCTGGTATGTGCATATACATAAATATGTATTTGATTTCGTTATGTTTAAATATTTATTTTGGGATTTTTGGCTACTCACCATCAGGAGGTAAATAATCTTGGCATAGACCATAAGCTGTAGAAACCTGCAAGAAGAAAGTGATTTAATAGATTGTTATTTAAAATTGAATATCTTGAATAATTAATTTTTTTCTTATGTAGTAAATTTTATATCTAAACAATTAATTTTATACCTGAGATGAATATGGATTTGTTGAAATTGTGCAGAAGAAGCTGATAAGACCCGCCGAATAAGATTCGATTATTAAATATGAAATGCAGCTTTGAGGCTGTTTAGATGAAGGGTGGCCTCGCTGCGACATGTCGCCTGCGAGTCTTGTTTTTTGTCGAGAAGTGAGGAGAAGCTTGCGGGGTAGCAAAAGTCGCACGTACTGGGAATTGAAGATACAATTTTATCTCTTCTCTCTCACACATTTTTTTCTCTCGTATTTTTTGTGTGCTATGTACAGACAGTGTTGCCAGTTAGACCACTTTTTATAACATACATCAAAGAAACAGTTATAATATAAAAATTATAAACAAATAAAGTAAGAAGAGAAAATAATTATAGTATTTTAATGGTAAATTAAAAAAAAATAAAAATATGTGGACATATTAATTCTAAATCTCTCAAACTAACAATTAGTTCCTTTACGGCAACACTGCTACGAATGAACGAATAAAAAGCATTGAACAAATTAATATCAAAAAGTTGCCTGACTATTGCGACAAAAAAGTCTTCATGTAAACGCGCGTGGATTTAAGAAGGGACTCTAAAAGAGAACGTAAGTGTTGCCGCAGCGAGGCCAGCCTTCATCTAAATGGGCTCCTTGCGTTTGGGAAAAAGTTGCAGACACGCTCGACTGGCGCTAAAATAGCGCTTGCGATCTTTACGTAAAATGTTAATCACTTTAAACATTATCAATAAAAAAGAGTACGTTTGCAGACTACTCTGTGAAAATTCAACTCCATTTAATAATCAACATCTCCTCTGTATTGAAATGCAACATTGTTGTTGAGTCCAATTTTACAAAATGTAAAACATTTTAACTGCCAACTCAAATGTAATAAATCATATTGACTTATTGACTGTGTATGCGCCCTACTGCGGGCAGTGAAAGTTTTAGGAATTTTTATGTTTATTTTAAATGTGCTCTTTTAACTTTAAAGTTCGATTAAAACGATAACAATGGGTGGGCGTTTTGGGCTGGTGATGTCTGAAAAAATTACACGTTTTGTTTTGTGTTGTGACAGCGACAGTTTATTGACGCCTTTCAAAGTGCCGTAAACTTAATTATCATATCAATGTAATCACTTTGGATATAAACAAAAGGTTTTATGAGACACATTAAATAAAATATAAAATAGGGACAGTCGATGCGTTTCACATTCTTTTATAATTAATAGTATCAAACGTTTGATACAATTTGGAGTATTTATTGCAAAAGTGGGTGTTCGAAAATGGGCATTTACTTAAGTCAGCCGAAAATAGGCATTAAATCAATTAATAAGATACACACACACACACACACACTTACTCAGTGTTAGAATGAAAGGGAAAGTTTTAAAGATATTTTTGAAAGCTTCCCTGTCGGATTTTTATTAGCTAGCTAGCTATAGGTGACTTTTTGCTAACTCATTTACAACTAGCTTCTGAACTAACTCATAAATGATACAGATGTGAGTCAGTTGTTTTTTGTAGAACTGTCTTCTTCCCGATAAGTTTTGAACTAACTTTTAGCTAACTCAAAGCTGATGCAGAGATGAGTCAAAGTTTATCGAGAAGATGTCAGCATAAAATTCATGTTTTAGCTATCTTTGTGCCGTCTTCATTTTATATGGCGCAATAGCAAAGTGTTAAGTATGATGGCTGACAAACAAATTGATCACGGTTTGATACCCATTCTCGTCTCAAAAAAAAAAAAAAAATTTAAATTGTTTCATATATAAGTTGACTACAAATTTTAAAAATGTTAGTAAGTTAAAAATAATGGTTGGCTACAGAAAAACTGTTTTTCTTCTATTTTGATGAGCCACAAACTAAGTCATAATGGGCTAACCATTATGTGGTCAGTTCGCAGCTAACTAATAGTGCACTTGCATTTTATTAACCAAAAACTCACTCGAAATGAGCTAACTTGTGGTTATTTGAAACTTATGCAGCGTGAGTGAGTAGTGACTCCTTCTAAGGACATTACGTTGAAAAACTGAATAGCGTTTAACATGTAAAATTAGTTAGCTTTTGAGGCAGTTGCCACTCGCCTCTGATTAACCATTAGTTACTTTTACGTTAGCTCAAATCCCGACAGGGTTCTTTCGTTGTTATTTTAACACTATCTGAGTTTTAGTATGATATTAATAGGTAAATGTGAAATAAATAAACAATCAGGCGTTTCAAGTTTTCTTGCATCTTGCTGCAAATTAGATACCATTAATTAAGTCTAGATATATTATTTATTGTTAATAAATATAACAAAAATTAAAAATTTGAAGAACCCCCGACGTCCAGACCAAACAGCTGGACCGATTTCCTTCAAGTATAGGCGAAAATATATTAGATTAAGTTACTTTTAAAAAGAAAGTCACCTTTAAAATAGAAAAAACTAAATAAAAATCGGTCAAGCGGTTTGGTCTTTATGTGGACACACATATACAGACACACACACTTATAACAGCGCTGTTTTGGGATGGGGCTTAAAAAGTAGAATGTCCTGACACTTACAATGTGAAAAGTTGGTATTTTTTCTACTTTTGTAAATGACGTAAACGAAGTGTGATCCCGTCAGCTGATTTTTATATTCAGTAAACTTTTCTATACAAAAAGTGTGCTGGTGACACAGACAACTTTTTTATATGAAAAGTGCGCTGTGACACAGGCAACTTTTTTATATGAAAAGTGCGCTATGACACAGACAACTTTTCTATAAGAAAAGTTTGCTCACACTTTTATAGGTAAGATGGTTGACTGTGTGAGTGCTCACAATTCTGATAGAAAATATGGTTGACTGTATGAATAATCACAGTTCTTATGGAAAATATGCTTGACTATATGATATCCCAATCTTCTTATAGAAAATATGGTTGACTGTGTGACTACTTACAGCATTTATAGAAAAGATAGTAGACTGTGTGACTCCTGACGATTCTTATAGAAAACATGGTTTATTGTATGACTCATGACTTATAGAAAATTCTTCTTATAGAACATACAGTTTTTATAGAAAAGATTGTTCATGTATGACTAATCACCTAATCACAGTTCTTATAGAAAATATGGCTGACTTTGTGATAGCCTATTCTTTTTATAGAAAATATGTTTGACTCTTGAGCTGAATACTGACAGCCAACTTTTTTTAAGAAAAGCGGGATGTGACCCAGTTAAGTTTTATAACAGAAATGTGCGCGGTCGAGTTTTTCATTGCATTAGAAAAGTGTGCTGTGTCACAGTAAGTTTTTCCAAAAGTGTGCTGTGATACGTTCGACTTTTCCATTGCATAAGTGGTGTGCTTTCAACCACCAAATTGTATTTATCTATTAACAATTTATTGCGTTTTTATGTTATTATTTTTTGTTTATTACCGCAGGCGCGAGTTTGGTAATTGAAAAAGGCACTAGTGAATGCATCAATTTAAATTATTTTTTTTTTCATTTTCTTTCCCTTCTTTTTTTTTTATCTAATAGTAAACGTGTCCCGTCCATTATTAATGATGATGAAAAAAATTGTAGTCATTACACTTACTTTGCATTACTAAAGTTCATTTGCAAATTTATTTACTCCCAACAGAAGCAGAGTCTTGATAGTTGCATTCTTTTAAGATAAAATTTAACTTTTTCTTGAGCTTCATGGGCTGCTGGGGGTGGCATGCATTGTTCAAAAGTGATCAGAAGAAGTACAGGGTGGCGCAAAAGTAATCCTCCTATCAGAAAATGCTATAAATTTTGCGATTGGCGCCTAATGTCAGTTCTGTTTTGACATTTGTGTAGTAAACACATGTGAAATACACGTTAATAAACAATGGACGCTGCAACGGCACACACTGCACGTGCCACAACCGATATGCTGAAGGATGCATTTCCCGGGCTCCTAATCTCCCGTTTTAGCGATTTGCACTGGCCAGCAAGATCGCCTGATTTGACCGCTGCAGACTTCTTTTTGTGGGGCTTTTTGAAGTCGCGGGTTTATGTCAACAAGCCTCAGACTCTTGCAGCTCTTAAAGACAATGTGAGGACCTATCGCCGGAAGTTTTGGCCAAAGTGATGGAAAATGGCATAAAAAGAGCTCAAATGACAATCAACTGTGGCGGCGGCCATTTACATGACATCATATTCTCGACTTGATGTAAAAAAATTAAAAGACCAAATAAAAATAATCCACAAGAAGAATCAAAGTTTTTCATATTTTTTTTTAAATTACAGCCAAATAACATATTAAGGTTATTTTTGCGCCACCTTGTAGAATGATTGTTTGATTGAGTTGAAGACTTTATACTTTAAAGACTCTGTTATTGAGCTAAGCGTTCATGCAGAAATAAATCAAAAGGTTAGACTGTTTTTTAACACAACGACCCTCTTTTTGTGTCATTATTATTGTTCAGAAAATCAAAAGCTATTTCCTAACAGCAATCAATACTCTAAAATCAATTAACTAGATAAGTGCAAAAATATTACCTATTTGCATTACGTGATTGCAACAGAAATTTTCAAAATTCATCGATTTATAAATAATTTACTGCTGGTAATTTTTTATTTTTTTCTTTCTTGTTTTTTGCACGACCACTTTTCATAAGATATTTGAATAAGTTTAACAAATTTATTTCTGTTTGACGTTAATTGCTCTTTATGTAGTCAAATAAGTGGAAAAGGCGAAAAATTAAATTGTGGAGAAAAAAAATAGTCGTAGTATAAAAGAAACAAACAATTTTCAAATACTACTTGTGTCTGCGAGTGTTGAAAATAAAATAGTTAGTAAAATTTGTCTCCAAACGTTGTTGTTGTCAAAATGTGGATGCAGAGTCTTTAAATGCTGCAGCGTCATCATTTTGCATTCATCAACATCATTTCTGTAGTCATCAATATTGCAAAATTGTCGGTTAATTGAGTTGTTAGCCACCACTCTTCAACTCCACACCACATCAGCCAGCAAGCACATTGCTCACTCAGTCTTCCACAACTTACATTGTACATGTTTTGATATTAAGTTGTTTCTCTTCCCTCCTTTTCTTCTTCAAATATGTTGAAGACAACCGTCATTGGCAATGATGTCAATTGTGGCAAAAAAAAAAAAAAAGAAGAAGTGTCAATTACAATTGACATTTGGAAATGTTAGGCATGTGCATACAGTAAGGGACAAAATTGTTGAAAAAACTACAAACAAAAAATATACATACATACATAAATGTATTGCAAATTCTTAAAATTTAAACTTGAAAACTCCCTTAAAATATTACAACATCGCAACATACATTTTATTATGACAATATGGCAGCTCCTTTTGAGAATCACCGTTGGTTTTTATTCACCTTGTGTATGAAGAATATCCACCCCTATCGTGAACATTTATTACCTAAAGTTGCAATTGTGAATTATTTCCAGGTGAAAAAGATAACATGTTCGAAAATCACATGGCATCGCCGTTTTTTGTTCCCATGAATGTTTCCTCAAAAATCATGTGTATTTTTATCCAAAAGTTTTGTTTGGGAATAAAAAACGCAGCACAAAATAAGTAATTTTAATTTTTATACATACATAGAATTTGCTATATTTTATGTACATATTGCCAACAATTCTTCATGTTTTCACTTACATACATATGTACATATGTACATTACTTCCAATTTGATGCATCTCTCACATTTCGTTTCTTTATTTTTTCCAATAATTTTTTTCGCCTTCTACATAACCATTCTCGAAGACTCATACATTCCCAGTCTAGGCATATTCGTTTTAAAGCCAGAACAGGATGACAGTGTTTAAAGAAAATTGAAACAAGCTTTTCATCACCGGATTTGAATCCAATAGAAGACTTTTGGTCCATTTTAAAAAGAAATATTTTCGCCTGAGACTGTAGATGAACTCTAGCATGTTCCGTTGAAGGTTGGGGAAATATTTATACGAAAATCCTGACAATCCTTGTAGAAAGTATGCCAAAGAAAGTAAAGGCAATAAAAAATTCCACATAGAGGTTACACAAGATATTAGAACCCAAAAAAAACAAGTTCTCCGGTCATAATTGTTCACATTTGGAACTCTAAATTAATATCTGTTTAAGTTTTCTTAAGTTTTAAGCTCTGCAATTGTAACTGAAGGATAGATTTTTTTAATTTTGAAATTTTTATGGAAAAAATATTTTTTGAAACGAATTTTTCATACAAATTTGAAAAGTTTACAAACAAAGTTTCTTACAAAATCTGCCTATTAATTGTTATAGCAGAAAAAATTAAAATAAAATTAAATAAAACTAAAATATCTGTCATACTTTTTGAACAATTTTGCCCTTTACTGTATGTACGTAGTTTTTCGTTCTAAAGTGAGAACCTACGTGTCTTTCACTGCACAATTGATACAAATCGGATTTGACAGTGTATTAAGTAACTTGAAATGTAACAATAAATTTTCCAAGAATATTGATAAAAGTGAATACTTAAGGAAAGCTGGAAGATTGAAGCTCTTTACACCAAAAAATGTCTAGAAAGGAGAAATTCTGAAGGCCTCTGCTTACAGAGTGCATACGTTACGCTTTTTTTTATCTTTCAGTCAATAGCGAATAGAAGAATTACATCATATTTTTGTATTGTTGTGATTTAAGCCCATGAATTATGTATGCATTGCTAAAAAAAAAAATACCTCAAACCTCCTGCTTGAAGAAGAAAATTTAAAATTTTTTATATATTGTCAGGTCGTTATTGGTTTGCCGCACAGTATATTAAGAATACATTATTACTGCGGCAAACCAGTAACCACCCGAATATATGTATAGTGTTTGCCAGTGAACAGAAATGAGGCACATCTGTTCTACAAACAGACTAATGGGCTCAAATAACGATCAAATAAAAGCGTCAATCAGTGAATGTGTATTAGGGTAATTTAATTGACGATTTTCCGTGCGGTTAGAAGTATGTCTTCGTTGGATGATGATTTTTTTTTGTTATTAGGGGCAAGTGCAGCCGAAGAAATACGACTGCACGCACACAACTATGTGATTGATGGTCTTATTTGATCGTCTCCTGGGTACTTTAGTGGAATGATTGGCTGTTCTGGAAGCTCACAGCTTATTTTGTTAAACTTAATGCAATTATATCAGAAGTATTCCCATAAAATTGTTTCATAAATCAGATGATTTTTGTTTTGCTGCACCGCTAAGTTGACAACATTGATTAGTAAGAAAAATTGTCACTACGGATGAAAACATTTTCATGTGCGAATAAATTGTAACCAATGAATATAAACAAGTATAAATGCAAAAAAAAAGAAAAACATTTTAGTACGTCTTAAGAAAAATATTGTAATTTTGTGTGGTTCGAACGTATAAAGCGTGCAACATTCAACAAATGGCAGGCTTGTTTAACACTATTAAAAATTGTTTTTTTTTTACCAAAGTAGTTTTTATTGTTGGCGTCACATTGTGAGTAATAAAACAAAGACTGGCTGACGGACAGACGGACGAGTGGACGGGTGGATGGGCAGACACAATTTTAAGCTTTGCACGATCAATCGATCTTATTAACCAGAAAAAAAGTGCGTCTAATCCTAATAAAATTGCCAGGCAGCCAACTGAACTAAACGGCTACTACTCGTAACAAAGTCTTTGCACTGACACCAACCAACTGCAAGCAAGCAACATGCAAGAAGCGTGAGATGTTGTTGATGACGACATCTGAGCAACAACCGAGAAATAGATGAATGCAAAATGTAATTTTTTTTTCATTATTACACGTCAACGTCGTCGTTATTCCCTGTCATTGCAGCTTAAAATTTATCAGCAAATTAATAACGCTGCTTTGATTACGAGTACATACAACTCTTCTCACTCGGGGTTCTGGCTCACGTACCAGTTGCTTTAATTTCAGCTAAACACAACTAGATACGAGTATGTACATATTTGCATTCCCATGTAAATACATATGTAGATACATATTCTGTCTAACACTACAACATTCTCTAAATAGTTGCAACAAATGTAACGTTGAGGTAGGCAACACACAACAACACAACAGTGTGTACGTATGTACGTACGTGCGAGTGCTGTTGTCGTTTTTATCTATGGTTAGATGAAAAGCATTTGAGAAAATGTTTGAGCTTTATTTGGCTGACAGTCGGCAATGAACTGACTTGACTGACTTGACTAACTGTCTGTGGGTATGTGTTATTTTCGTTGGCTGGACTATGACTGTGACTGGACGTTTGATTGAGTTGGTTGTTGGTTGTTGGCTTGTGTTGTTTACTGCTGCTGGCGCTGGCGCTGAAGCTGAAAATGGTGCTGCTTCTGGGTTTTTCATTTTCACCTTAGCATAACAAAAAAATTAGTTAAACTAATCTCTTTCACATCATTTCCTAAACATCTTTTTAATAATTTTTTTTATATATAATTTAATTAAGTTTTTCTCCATCTCTGCGTCTATCGTATGTACATATGTGTTAGTGAGTGTGTGTAGGAAAGAAAACATGTATCATTGGAAAATCTTATCTTTAAGTTGGTCGATTAAATAAATTTATATGTGATAATTGGATGATTAGTATCTAGCGAGGATTAGCAATTACTCACTTGTTTTGTTTGTTTGCGTTTTTTTTTTCTAATTTGATTTTACGCTTAGAGAAACCTTAACGCGAATGGACAGCATGAGAATAACAATTGATCAGCGATTAAAAATAAATAAAACACCTTGCACATGCATAAATGTGCATATATGTAACTCCTTTTTTAGGGTTCCGTACACCAAAGGTGAAAAGGAACCCTATTGTTTTCCCTACGCTGACCGTCTGTCCGTCACACGGTATTTTCTCAGGAACCGTAAGAGCTACGGACCTGAAAATTGGACAGAGTATGTAGAACCTTGGCTGCTACATGAGAATTAAAAATTAAAGGGTGTTCCAAAACGAGCAACGAAAAATGTTAAAATCCCATGTAATATACCATGTGTGTGAAGATAAATTAGAATTTAACTAGCAGAGACAGAAACCAACATTTCTAACATAGCATGTTAAGCACATAACAGAGCACTGTTAGCTATTTAACAGTAGTCGCTAAATGGATTATTATTCCAAATCATTGGAAAAATTGCTCCAAAATGTAATTTATGAAATTATAAAAGAATTTTGGTGAAAATATGTCTAGTAGAGCCAATAAATTAGATTTAAGAAAACACTATTTTCTTGAGAAGATAAGTGCTCCTTTGGGTAAAATATGGAAGAGCACACGTACTACACCATATAGGTGTGGTACCCTAGAGGGTCCTAAATGTGACCCATGTGTTCACGTTTCTCAAATAATTTTGGGAATTGAAATAATCGATTTTGAAAAATATGCTTTTTTTGGTGAAATTTCTTGAAACGTGAACACATGGGTCACATTTAGAACCCTCCAGGGTACCACACCTATATGGTGCAGTACGTGTGCTCTTCCATATTTTATCCAAATGACCACTGATCTACTCAAGAAATTTCACCAAAAAAGCATATTTTTCAAAATCGATTATTTCAATTCCCAAAATTATTTGAGAAACGTGAATACTTGGATCGCATTTAGGACCCTCCAGAGTACCACACCTATATGGTGTAGTACGTGTGCTCTTCCATATTTTATCAAAATTACCACTTCTTTAAAAAAAAATTACTAAAAAAGCATTTTTTTCAAAATCGATTTTTTCAATTCCCAAAATTATTTGAGAAACGTGACCGATTGGAACGTATTTAGGAACCTTCAGAGTACCACACATATATAAAGTAGTACGTGTGCTCTTCCATATTTTATCCAAATGACCACTGATCTTCTCAAGAAATTTCACTAAAAAAGCATTATTTTCAAAATCGATTATTTCAATTCCCAAAATTATTTGAGAAACGTGAACACATGGGTCACATTTAGGACCCTCTAGTGTACCACACCTATATGGTGTAGTACGTGTGCTCTTCCATATTTTACCCAAAGGCAAACACTTGAAATTTTCAAAAACGGTAAAACTAAAAAAACCGAAAATTATAAAATCGCCAAACAAAAAAAAAAAAATCGCCAAAAATTAAAAAAATCGCCGAAACGAAAAAAATCGATAAAATCAAAAAAAAAAAATTGCCAGAACGCGAAAATGTCGCCAAAACTAAAAAAAAAATTTTAAATAAAAAAAATCGCAAAAATGAAAAAATCGCTAAAAATAAAAAACGCCAAAAACCGAAAAAAACGCCAAAACAAGAGAATAAAGTGTCAAAACTAAAAAAAGAGCCAAAACTTAAAAAAATCGGAAAAACGCAAAAACCGCCAAAACAAAAAAACCGAAAAGACACCAAAAACGAAAAAAAATGCCAAAACTATATATTATATAGGATGAAGTTTGTATTAAATTACATATCTAGTGTTCGTACGGAACCCTTCGTGCGCGAGTCAGAGTCTCACTTTACTGAATTTATTTTTAACAGCATGGACATATGGAAATATATATTTTTGGAGTAAAAAATGCAGAAAATTTTTCGTCTGAAAATTTTCATACAAATGACTGCTGAAATTGAAACACTCTAAATTAATTTTCTTTAAAAATAGTTTTTTGTGTTATGATTATGTTGCAATACGGAAGCGATTTGTATTTATGTTAAATTTTTTTATTGTGGGAGCTGAATCGCCGAAAAGGTACTAGCGCAAAAAAGAGATAAAAATATTGTGAGTAAATAAGCTTCAAAGTTGTTTTTTTTTTCTTATAAAATTCCTGTTAGTAGTAAACCATAGTTTGTTCAAAAAAGGTATTTTTCCCTACACATTCACTGCACCTTTTTGTTTGTTGTTGGCAAATTTCGGCCAATTATGTGGTTATATACATATGTACATAGATTATTATGGATTATATCTTTTTTTTTTTTTTTTTTTTGCTAGGTTAAGCAACCAATCGAGGTGGTTTAATCTTCCATTAGCACTTGTGAAAGAAATAATTAAAAAAAAAAATTATATCATAAAACAATTAAAAAACATAAATAAATATATATGTACATTTTATAATATTTATCTATTTTGTTTAACATGCACAACGTTTTACTTGTACGAGGGTGGATCAACAAGTCCGTGACTTTTTGAATGAAACCGAGTTTTTTTTTTGCAAAATAGGATTTTTCTAGGTCCTTAAAATAGGCAATAATTTCATCGTTGGAGCGAAATCTCTTTCCACCGAGCCATTTCTTTAGGTTTGGAAATAGGAAGTAGTCACTAGGTGCTAAATCCGCAGAATATGGCGGATGGGGTACCAATTCGTAGCCCAATTCATAGAGTTTTGCGATTGAGACTGCACACGTGTGCACTCGTGCATTATCTTGATGTAAAAGAACATTTTCTTGGCCATATGGGGTCGTTTTCTTTTTAAATCCTCATTAAATCGTTCTAATAAGTTGGCATAATATTCGCCGTTTATTATTTTTCCCCTTTAGGAGGTAATTTATGTGGATTATCCCGCGTGCATCCCAAAAAACTGTTGTCATCACCTTATTGGCCGACAAACTCACCTGGCCTTCTTCGGAGCAGGTTTAGACTTCTGCTTGGTCTCCGGAGTACAGTAATGGATCCATGTTTCATCCACAGTTACAAAACGCCACAAAAGCTCATTCGGATTGCGGTTAAACAACTCCAAACAGTCCTTTGAAGTTGTCACACGTTTACGTTTATGGTCAGTTGAGAGCAAACGCGGCACCCATCTTGCAGACAACTTTCTTAAACCCAGCTGATCATCTAAAATCGAAACACTGCCATATGAAATGTCTATGGCATCAACAATTTCACGCACTTTTACTCTTTGATCGGCCAACACCATATCGTGGATTTTTTCAACATTTTCGGCTGTACTGACCTCAATTGGCCGTCCAGAACATTTAGCGTCATTTGTACTTGTGCGACCACAACGAAAGTCAGCCGATGGTGCAGAGTCCCCATGTTATTTATCGAGCTTTTCCTTGTTTAATGAGCACTCGAAATTTACTTTTTTCCATTTTTAGTAAAAATACACGAGGTTGTATGTTTTGAACAGCTGTTAAACGCAAAGTAAATGACGACACTTGCTCAAAATTTGACAGTAGTCTATTAACATGTGGTACTTGATGGGAGCAGTGTGTTCTTCTTCCCACAAAAAATCAAAGTGTGTTGATAACATAATTAATGTGAGATTAAATTAATTTTCGCTAATTAGAGAAAGAAACTAAGTTTAATCTCGAACCCGAAAATTGGCCCTTAGACGAACAGTTAAGAGGGCCAAAAAATCCTGCAACTAAAGTGCAAGACTGTGTGAAGGAACTGATTAGGAACGTACTGTCTCTGCCAGACACAGAATCTTTCTTGGTGGTTTGATTTTGTTGTACGGCGTTGTTTTTATTTTTTTGTGCGGCCGTAAAAATGTCTTCTAAAGATCTATGATTAGCCTGTTAAGGAGTTTATTTTTTAATATTTTTGTTGTGACAAGCTTTACATGTCGTCGGCTTGGATTGTAAACCTGCTAAATCCACTTTTTATAATATATGACATTTTAATGAAACACCGAGATATCGACTGGCTAAAATATTTATTTTAATTTGAAACTCTACATGTCGAAAAAACTTACGGCCTTATGTATAAAAAAAAAATTGGCATGAAGTTAGCATAACTGGCGATATTGAATGAGGTTAACGAGTTCCTCCAAACAATTCGATATTAAAAATGGGTGCATCACGTAGTTTTAACCCACTACTAAGTGCTAGCGTGATTTTTAATGTGAAGTTTTATGGAAAAACTCTTCAAGATCATGTTCAATTTTGCCACTTATGCTAAATTCATGCCAGTTTTTTCTTATACATAAGGCCCTTAATGTATTAGGCTAAAGCCTGGATCACACTATCTCCACAATTTACCGATTTTCATCGACTCACTGCAATAAAGTCATAAGTAATAAGCCAAAATGGCATTATTACTCAATTAATTCTGGAATAAGTATATATTGCTTTAGTACCAATGCAGTGTGAAGCAATTGTATCCTTATACCTCAATTAGTTGAGAAATAAGGTAAATTTAGCTTATTAGTTATGACTTTATAACAGCAAAACGACAAAAATCGGTTCATTGTACCGATAGTGTGATCTAAGGCTTAATATTAACATTGTTTTGTTTCTCCTGTAAAATAAGGTTGAAGAAGCGAGTTAGCAGGTTTACACTCTAAGCCGACGATATGTATACAAAATGTATACATAAAGCAGCGACCAGCCGCACCAGAAAAAAACATAATAAATTCATAAATATTTTTATAGATTAATCTTAATCCGCAGCTGTCGATAAAGACGGAATTATTCATGAAGCCAAACCGTGGAAAATGTCACTTGAAAGCTTAAGCCAGTAGTAATCGGCTGTTAGTGGATAAATATGACTTGAATAGTTGGACTAGAAAATAACTATAAGCGTACATCCATGAAATAATAATAATAATGAATAAATATGAAGATTTGCTCGTTTTGTTTTTTTCTTTTTGACTTGTCTGGTGTTAATTTGAATAACAATTTTGCGAACATGCAACAACCAAATGTAATGCCGCACCAAAAAGTGTTGAGTAGTTACTTACGGGTGTGAGTGAGTGAGCGAGTCTGATGGCAACAATAAGTATGTAAGTATGTACATGTTGACAATAATTGTGTAATTTCCTGTAAGCTTAAAGAGAAGATGATGTTGGTGGCTGCAGTTGCATTTTCAAATCTGAATAATCCTTATTTTAGCGTCGTAGACTCACGCAATCATCATGTAAATCGATATGGAAATGTTGCACTTGCTGCACTTGTGCACTGCACTGTGTTGTTTTATTTTAAATTTTTTTATTTTTGTCAATTTCATTGGCGCTAACTAAACACTTCACACCTCAGTCAAGTGCGTGTGCATCCAATATCTCGATTTAGCTGATAATTTAATCATACGAGTATGTAATGCTTAATAAATAATTTCGTTTGCAATTAATTTTTAAGTAAATAAATTACGAGAGCGAAAAAATATATTATGACTTAATCGCACACAAATTGCAGCAAATCCAGTTTCACTAATTGAGAGTTGCACAAAAATATATAAAATATGTATGTATATTGAAATGCATTAAAAAAATATATAAAAATTTAAATTTAATATTGTAAAAAAAAAGTTCTACTTACATCGTATTTATTTGGCCTCATTGTACCCATTTATTTTGCATGTAATTTGGATTCGCATTCGGCTACGGTTTGAAAACTTTGCCACTCAACATTTAATTATATTTTATTTTTATTTTTTCTTATTCTCAATTTATTGCAGATGCTAATATTAATTTGAATAATTTATTTCGTTATTTATTTATTTATTTTATTTGATTACTATTATTATTATTGTTGGTTGGTGTTGTTTCCATTGAAAAAAAAAACACACTTGACTTATTATTTATTTTGAATTCATTTCATTTTAATTTCAAATTAATTTTTTTTTATCTTCAGCCTAAAAACAATTGAGAAAAATTACAATACGCGCGTGTGTGGGGGTATTTGAGCATTTGAGGGATTCACTTTGTTAACAAAATTTGACATTAATAGTATTCCTTCAAAGCTGGTAAATTAAAAAAATAAACAAAATACATATGTAAATGCCTGACTAAGCGTCTGTCGCAATAAATGTACATGTAAGTGTGTGTGTGTGTGTGTGTGTGACTGAGTGAGTGAGTGACAGACGACTTAATGACGGAATAAACGGTTGGTGTGTTTCGCAAAAATAACTTAAATTTATTCTCCATGTGAATTGTTTGTTTTGGCCGAAGGGTACCAACAACTTGCTTACGGTCATATGAACACATGTGCCGCTTGCTGCTTGCTGCTGACTGGCAGTTGTTGTTGTTGCTGTTGTTGTTGTTTTTCAATCACAGCAATGCGGCATGCGAAATTGTACAATAATTCAGTAAATCAAATAAATATTTAACAAATTGAATTCCAAGCATATTTAACACGTTTTCTCATTCCATTTGTTTAAGCAATTGATTAATGCTTAAAATAAAGGAGCCATTCAAATTGTTAATATTTTATAGGAAATGAAAGTATACGAGTAAAACATTTCTAGCCATGAGAGATTAGACGTTTTTTTTAAATATTTTATAGGTCACTGGGGAGGGTGTAACGGAACCGAAAATGTGGTGGCTGGTTGTTTGAGTTGAAGGTTTTCTTCAAAATTTGTTGACTTTATTTTATATTTTCAAATACTTTCTGTATTATGTTTCAATCCAGCAAAAAAGTCAATAAGATCCAATTATTTGGCTGCCGAAAGTAGTGCGTGCAACGTTGGATCACTACTAATTAATATTTATTGTTGCAAAGAAACCCTTTTTTCATTACCTTTGTTTAGTCAAACATGTACGAGTATGTATAACTTCAATATAAAATTACTAAAAATCTAAGCAACTTCCATTCCTGTAGGGATCCTTAATCGATTAAAAGAAACCCTAAAATACGGGGTGTTCCAATAAGACATTTCATTTTGAAACACATCACATATAAATATTCACATATTGCTGCTACCTGAAATACTAAAGTAAATAAATATTCATATTTTTGAATTATTCGCATCTGCTTACACTATAAGAAGAGTTTCCTCTTAAAATAAATTAATGCTAAGACGATATTAGAGGTCTTGGGGAAAAGAATGCTATACAAATTTTATTTAACAATATTTTCCTCTGATAGTTCTCACTTGCAAGCAAAATGATGTAATTAATATAAATAAAATTAAAAAAAATCAGATTGGCTTTTGAGTTCCCGGCCATGCCCAAAGAAATTTCGTAAAATCCCAAAAATGGATTTTTCAATATTTTCGCTGGGTGCAGGCAAATTTTTGGAAATATTTAAAAACATATCATGTCTCAAGGTGACATGATACATTTTTTGGTTTCAGCTTTGAAATTTGAGAAAAAGGGACTTACGTTTGATATTTATAACAAAAATAGGTCTATTACGAAACCATCTGGTTCCTTCAATTTCCTTCAATAGCCAAAATTTTGAACAAAAAACTTGTTTGTAATATTTCTTATAGTACTATCTTTTAAATAAGTATAAATATAGGTTTGGTATTTTTGTAAAAAAATAAAATATTTTGCAAAAAAAGCGAAAATTTTAAATTGGTACACAAAAAATACTTCATCAGGAAGAATTATAAACTTTAATGCAAGTCAACCAAAGTTCCACATAATCAATACGGCAAGAAATCTCATACATGGAGTCTTGGATATTAGTGACGAACAATTTCACCCACGTAACATACAAAAAATCACTAAAATATTAATAGATAATACTTCCCCCCCCCCCCCCCCCATATTTAATAAAAACTCTTATAAATTCCCACAAACAGTCACAAAACAATAGAAATGGTAACCCTAATGATAATAAACAGTACTACAGCGCAGTGTTACCATATGTGAAGATTTATCTTATTTTTGAAGTTTTTAGACATGTTAAGACGACAAAAAAGATTTTTTATCTTAAAATAAGATTTTTAAAAATTTTACTTTTGGAACTTTTAATATATTATTGAGGGACTTTTTGACCAAACTACTTACAAATTTTCTGATTTGCTCATAATGATCTTACAGATATTCTAAACATTAAATATTTTGTGTTATTTGGCTTTATTTTTAATAGTTCACAAGAAAAAAAAATAAACTTTAACTCATTTTCATTCAATAAAATAACAAAAAAGATTTTTGGTAAAAAAAAGTTTTTTTTTTTTGCTCGACTTGAAGATTTTTGAACAAATATATATATGCAACACTGCTACGGCGTCAAATACATACCAGACTTAACTGACAATAGAAACATAAAATATACAATAAATAACAACAACACTGCCTTAGCATATAAAGCTAATAAAACATTGAGTACCATTTTCACTAACCCAAAAACACCAGTTGACAAACTACAGCAAAATAATGTCGTATATGAAATACCATGTAAAGGAGATAATGCAAACAGCTGTGATCTTGTCTATATTGGCACAACAAAAAGAAATTTAGCAACTAGAATGAAAGGGCATAAAGCAGACACAAATAAAAACAAAGAAAGCACGGCATTATCTAAACATATAATAACTAGAAACTAATCATGTACCTGATTTTGACAATATTAAAATTCTAAATGTAGAAAACAATACAAGAAAACGTTACATAACAGAAAGCTTAAGAATACAACAGAAAATAATGAAATCAATGAACAAAAAAGAAGATACTGACAATTTAAGCGCCAGTTACAGTGTGATAATAAGGAACAGCTAAAGCCATCTTTCTTAATATTGTAATTTTTAGTTCAAGTAAACTTGTATATTTTTTATTTTTGATGTTTTGATAACAACACAACTCGATTGTTAGTAAGTTTATCTTATTATGTACATTATTTTCTATACACTTTTGATGTTAATTTTTAAATTTTAATAAAACAGACAAAATCCCCTGAAGAAGTGAACATAAAATTCAAGAAAACGACGGGAAAAATATGTAATAAAAATTGAGTTTTTATTGACATAAGACAATATAGGCCTCACCAGCTAAATAATTAAAAGGAATTCAATTCACGAAAATTTTAAATTTTAATTTAAATTGCTGATAACAAAAATTTTCAAATCGAACAAGATTTGACTTCTCCATTATTAAATTTTATACTTTTAATCAGAAATAATTTGTTATTCGGGCTTAAGTTGAGTAATTTCAATTCTTATTGAATTAAATATTTTTATTAATTAATGTGAGTTTCTAAAGAAGAGAAGAAAAATTAAACTAGACTTTTTATTAGCTAGGGAAAATTCCGATATTTTTCTGTGCAGCCACGCACTTCATCAGCACCGATGTCTATCTACTGAGGTAGAGATTGTTATTAACATTAGCTATTTAACGTAAAGTTATATTACTCTACCTAAGTATGTTTAACTATTCTTGCTTATCTTTTTGCGATCATCACATTAATTATTTTTACTTATACGATATAATACCCCCAGCCTGAATCAGAAATTATTTCTGATTAAAATTCAATACAGTTCAATTAAATATAAAAATGTCTGATATTATATTTTCCTAAACTTGCAAGCAAAAACTCATATATGTAGTAAATTTTTATTTAGTTAGCTCTTGGATAGAAAAATCTACTTGCAAAAATCTCTTTTTATTAAAAACATTAAACTTGACACAGATCATCACAGGCCCGTTTAGGAACTGCAGAATTATTTCCATTTTTTACTGTCAAAATTCCCCACTGTGCGTCGTGGGTTGCACATTGAGTCGTGACCGTGTGATTTCGTGAAGAGACGATCACAATTGGCCACCGAGATCTTACTTAACACTTAGACTTTTTTCTTTGGGGCCACGTCAAAGGCAAGGTCCAAGAATCCAACCTAAATTAGAGCGATAAACGTTTAAGCATTTAAACTTATAAAATATTATTTAAATGTACTGAAAATACGTGCAATGATGCTAACCCAACACTTGACGCTCTAATGACCACAATTGATTCCAAAAAATCAAAGCTGCAAATGTGCGAATTGATGATGGAAAATTTTATGAAAAGAACACGTTCCTGTAAGCGTATCCGTTGCGGCTATATGACTTTTACATACATATTTGTTTCCATTATTAAAGGCATACCTTCCTCTCTGGAGTTAAATTATCCTCTTATTGGAAACATATCGTTACCTTAACATGGAACGGCCTTAACGAATTATTTTTTGGAAATTGAAATTTTTGCATTTTTCGATACATTAGATGTTCTTCTAACGAAATATACAAAAAAAAACTCGATTTCAAAACAAAAAAAAAATGAGTTATGGCCTTTCTATATTAAGGCAGCGATATTGTACGTATATGTAAAGTAGTTGAAAGGACTTGTGATTTTCATGTCCTCTTAATCATTGCATAAGTGAATTCATTTTTAACTTCTTCCTAAATCCGAATAAATTCGTCATTATTAAAGTGATGAAAATTAACATCCAAAAAAGCTTTAAAATAAGGAAAAATGCACGAGTTTATCGCCGACTTGTAACAAATATTTACTATTCGTTAATCTATGAACGAACATATGTATGTACATTGGCATTTTAATGAAGAAAAATTTATTTCAATTGCTGCACAAACACATGAACTTCAATGACATGCTAATGTAAAAATCATGCATGTTTTCCCTTTAATCGAACCAGTTCGTCTTTTTTGCTGGGTTAGAACATTTTTTTTTCATCACAATAACTTTCAAGATGTGAATGCAAAAGTTTAAGAAAACGGAAGTTATTGTTTAAGACTTCTACGAGCTGGAAAATTCAGGCCATTATATTCAACAGCAATTGTAAAATGTTCTCTCTGAAAAATGACCTAGAAAATGGAAAACAAAACCCCACTTGCAGTTTATTTTTTTTTCTTTCGTTTTTTTTTTTATTTTTTCAAGGGTATTCAAGCTCCCTCCCGTGTTTAGTTGCTTGTTGGTGTGAAAGTGGAAAAGAACTTCCGTGAACTGGAAATCACTTCCACTAATGACTTTTATACAAAACACGGCCAGTTTGTGTTTTGTTGCTTTTTGAAAAGCTTTTGTTCTTGAATGTTATTTTTTTTATTTTTTAAATTTAAAATCCAAATGGATTTATGTTGTTTTTGTGTTGTTGTAATCCGAAGAATCTTAAATAATAATACATATGTATGTATTTCTTGTATTTTAAGTGTGTGTGTGTGTGTGTTTTTCCATTTAAGTACGAAACACAATGAAAAACATAGATACAACAATGGGAATTTTCTTTTTCGGTTCACCTAAATATGGGTCAAAAAAGTACGAGTCTACACTCTTAATACTCGTGTGCAGTGGCAGTGCGCGCTGTATTATTTAATGTGTTTTAAGACTTTTTGGTTGTCATGTAATGCTGTTATTTTTTGTTGCTGTAATTGATATCATTTTGGTTTTTTTTTTTTTTTTTATTTTATTTTTTTTTAGAAAAAAAGGGAACAACAACAAACAAGAGTAAGTAAGAATAAGGCGAGTTTTCTTTTCTTAATTTTTTTGAAAATCAATAAGGAACAACGAGAGCACGTACATATATATGTACACGCAATTCGGTCTATAGGTCAAACAGGCAAAAGAAATAAAAAGTAGAAGAATAGAAGAAAGGCGGAGCAGGAGGAGGAAGAGGAACAATAAAAGTGGAAACAAACTACATATATAAAGGATATTCTATTATTCATCAGAAGATTTGTTGTTTTTCATGTGTCATACTTGAACAACAAAATTTAATACACACTTCAGGCACATGCCACAAAACACATTTTTATTCGTTCATCTGCTAAATTAATAAACGAAAGAAATAGGAAGGAGGCAAATAAATTGAAGTGCTATAAAAAGGTTTGCTGACAATGACGCATTCTAAAGCCTTTTATTTAAATGGCTTTAATGACATTAAACTTTGAAACACAAATTGCTGATAATTTTCAACCACAACAAATTGTTCCTTCTCTTACTTTCACTCATTTCTTCCCTATTTTTGACTTTTAACCACAAAGAAAAATTCACCTTTGACAAACGCACTGCACTCACTCATACCAAAAGATTTATGTCTTCAACTAAAATATTTATAAATTAACATTTCAAAAAAAAAAAGGATAAAACCACAACAACCACGTGAAAATGCCGGAAACAAAATCGATTGCCAGCAATGTTTGCAATGGTGCGGTTTCTCGTATTCTTTGCAGTATTTAGGGGTGAATCTCCAAACAACAGCCCAGAGAGTGAGTGAGTGAGCGAGCAAATGGTGTGAGTGATGAATGGATGGAAAACGGAAATATGAAACATAAACTTGCACCAAAGAGAAACTTATACACTTATCAAGTATTATATTCTTTTTAATTCTTTCATTTTGTGAACTTTTATATCTTTAAATATTTATGTTTTAGATAATTTTGTGTCACTTTCGTTTTGTAGCAAGGAATTCATTTGCGGTTCATTGTCTTAAATACATAAAGTATGCATATTATATTTTCGTAATAAATTTATGAATTTTAAAGAAACCATACACATTCGTTTAGCTTTGAACCAGGAAACTATTTCATTATACGGATTTTATATTTTGATAATTTTTTTCCCCCTTTAGAGACGTGCTTTATCGCGTGTATCGCCCGTTTTTTTCATCTTATTAAAAAAATCACGTAATAATTGATTTGTATGTCACGAATGTCACAAGTGTCAAAAAATGAATTTATAATTTTTTTTTTCCTTCTTATTTATATAATTCTCTCTAAAAAAAATTAAACTCTCTCTCTGTGTGTGGTACATCTTCAACGTTGCTCTCGAGAAGTTTATATTGCAATGAAAATAATCTAGAGAAAACATTTGCTGTAATTTCGAGATTTGTTTCCCCTGCAAGGGGAAGCATGCATTTCTAAAATCTCTTTTGAATATATTTACATTTCTGATTAAATTAAAATTTTATAATTCGTGATTTCTTATTATTATTATTAAATTTTTCGTTAGACTTTTAATTAATTAAATATTTGAACAAAAGTTTAACTGACCCAATTAATCTTTTACTTGATTACTTGTATTATATTTTTTTTCAAATTAAAGGTGTTAATAGAAGAATTTTTTTTTTCAAAAAAATATTTGTCTAATCAACACTCTTAATTGAATGAAAAAAAAAATAAAAAATCAATTATAAATTTAATTCCGTCCAACTAAACTTTTTCATTAGTTTAATATACAAAATAAACAAAAATCTATTAAAAAAATAATGGTATCCAATTAAACTTTTTAATTAATTAAATTTTTCAAACATAAGTTTGATTGGCTCAATTAAATTTTTAATTAAACGTTTAAGCAATTAAATTTTTAAACAAAACTTTAATTGATCCAAATAAATTTAATTTCAATTTTAATTGATTACTTGTGTTGCTTTTTCTTATATTAAATAGAAAAAATTATTTGTGAACAAACGAATACACGCAAAATATATTTCTCACCTCAACACCTTTAATAAAAAAAAACAAAAATCAATAAAAAATTGGCTGTTGTCCAATTAAACCTTTTGATTAATTAAATTTGTCAACAAAACTTTAATTGATTCAATTAAATTTTTTAATTAAAGTTTTGGTTAATTAAATGTTTAATTAAAAGTTTAATGGACTCAAATAAGATTTAAATTTTTTACTATACAATTAATTGAGTCAATTAAATTTTTAGTTAGGCTTTTATTTAATTCAATGTTGATACAAAAGTTTGAGTTTAAAACTTAATTGACTCAAATAAATTATTTATAATACAATTAGTTTGGCCAATTAATTTTTTTAATTAAATTTTAAATTAATTAAATTTTTAAACGAAGTTTAATTGACTCAAATAAATTTTTAATTATTTATTATTCAATTAATTGAGTCAATAAAATTTTTTAATTAAACTATTAATTAATTAAATGTTAAAAAAATGTTAATGGGCTCAATGAAATTCTTAAAGGTGTTTACAGGAAAACAAGTTTTCTATGTATTAATTCAGATTTCTCCTTATCTTCTGAGTATTAACATTTAATTCTAACACAAAAAAAAAAAACAAACAAAAAACGATGCATTGCTATTAGCTACTGGCAAGTATTGTTTGAGTGATATTTTTGTGTGTGAACTTATGTTATCGTCTCGTTTTTACTGAAATCATCTTGTTCTGAATTGTACAATACCAAACAAACCCATTACGTTCACGTATACATATGGTTTAGGGCATAATAAATTAAAACCTTTTACTAACTCGTTAAGTTTTAGTTGCTTATTTTTTTGTAAAAGCAAATTTTAATTCCGCAAAACTCCTGAGCTTGTTTATTACATAATTTCATGCATTTCGCGACTTTAGAAAACTTTTGGGAAAATTTTAATTTCATAGAACTCCCAGCCTTGTTTATTATATAAAAGAGAAAACTGTTGAGAAAATTCTAATCTCATAGAACTCCCACCCAGCCTAGTATATTACTTTATTTGAACCATTTCGCGACTTTAGAAAACTTTTGAGAAAATCTTAATTTCAGAGAACTCTCCCTTGCTTATAACATAATTTGAAGCATTTCAGGACTTAAAAAAAATTGTGAGAACATTGCAATTCCACAAAAATCTCAACCTTGTTTATTACATAATTTCAAGCATTCTACGGTTTCAGAATACTTCGGAGAAAATTTGAATTTCAGAGAACTCCCAGCCTTGTTTATTACATAAAAGGGAAAACTGTTGAGAAAATTCTAATTTAATAGAACTCCCAGATTTGTTTATTACATAAAAGAGAAAACTATTGAGAAAATTCTAATTTAATAGAATTGGAAGCTTTTTTTAGTTTTATCGATCTACCATCCTTGTTTATTATATAATTTGAAGCATTTCTCGACTTGGAAAACTAATTTTATACAACTCCCATCCTTGCTTATAACATAATTTCAAGCATTTCACGACTTTAGAAAACTTGTGAGAACATTTCAATTCCACAAAACTCCTAAACTTGTTTATTACATAATTAGAAGCATTTCGCAGGTTTTTAGCAAACTTCTGAGAAAATTTAAATTTCATAGCACTCCCAGCCTTGTTTATTACATAAAAAAGAAAACAGTTGAGAAAATTCTATTTTAAAAGAACTCCCATCTTTGTTTATTACATAATTTCAACAATATCGCGACTTTAGAAAACAGCTGAAAAAATTTTAATTTCATAGAGCTCCCAGCCTTGGTTATTACATCATTTGAGACATATCTAATTTCATGGAACTCCCAGCCATGTTTATTACATAATTTCAAGAATTTCCCAACTTTTGAGAAAATTCCTTAGAAGTAATTTTAACTAAATGAAAATGTCTCTGCATGAAAAATAGGAAACTGGCAACACTGCCAGGTCGGCCTGTCATCCATGTGCTAAATTTTGTATGTCAAATGAGAGAGAGAGAGAGATAGAGAATGCGACTTCAAACCAGGTTGACAGGTGAGTGCTCAAAACGCAGAAGAGATTGGCAAAATAAAATTGGCTTTTGCTCTTGCTGCCAAAAAGCACCTTTTCTCACAATTTCTGACTCTCGTATCTCTCACACTCCCTGAGCAGTGATAGAAAAAAGTTCAAAAATGAGCACAAGAGATAGTTTAACATAAAAGAGAACTTTGTTTTTTTTTTTTTTTTTTTTTTGTAATTGTGGAGTAAATTCTACAGGGAAATTACGAAAAACAGATGGGGTTGTAAATTTTTACACGAGGAAGTTGATTACACGAGATTAACTAAAGTTTTTTATTTTATTATTTTTTTTTTCTGAAAATTATATTTCCATAGTTATTTTAAAGCACAAAAAGTCACACACAAACACCTGCACGCACATAAATTTAAATTTATGGACATTTAGAAATGTGTATGTATGTATGTAAGCTTTTAAAGATTTGTATGTTAATGTACTCGTATGTAACAAATGTTTGTATGGCTTTTAAGAATTCCAAAAAATATACAGAAAGTAAAGAAACAAGTATTTCGAGCAGCTCATAAAATGCATCATAATTATCACACATTTTTTTCTTCTGGCTTCTAAAGTGTGTGGCTTTGCTCCACTTTACACAAATTGATTTCGAAAATTCAATTCAAATTTTTGTTGTTAAACAAGGTCTGCTTTTCTTTGGACTCAAAAAAAAAGAAAGAAAGAAAGAAATAAGAAAATCTTTAGTTAGGATTAACTACGGTCTGGCTTAAGAACTTTTCCCTAAGAGTTACGTGAGTGACTGCTTAAGATAATGCAATCATCATCGTTTAATCGATTTAAAAAAAAACTAAATTTTTAATGCGGCTTGATACTTTTCAGAATGAAAACTTATTTAAATTCGTATTATGTAATAGGAATCGAACGAATCCCACGTTATATAACGATCTTTTTTTTTTTTTTTTTGTTTGTCACTTTTCGTTAACCGTGTGCAGGCTGATGATGAACAAAACATTTACGTTACATAGTTTTACGGTTAAACATATATTTTCTTTACGTTAATATTCATTGTTATTTTACATTGTTTATGTATTTTTTTAAATTTGTTTATTTGTTTGTATATTTTTCTTTAGTTTTTTTTTTTGTATTTAACGCTCGTCATTTGAAATTGTCGTTTTATGTTTTCGATACAAATTGAGTTGTGAACCCAACCAAATGCGACACGTAACTGAGACACTCAATGTAGAAAGCAACACACAATATCTTGGCCATGCAGCCAAGACAAAAAAAAATTAAAAAAAAAATGAAAAAAGTGTACAAAATAAAAGTTTAATAAATTGTATGGAAAATTCTCTGAACACCGACCGACCGCACAGTACACAACACAAGACAGTACAGAACAACAGCACAGCGATGAACCGCCGCATCAGCCAATAGTTGTAGTAGTAATACAAGTATGGTTGGCTCTTAGTTCTCCAGTCAGTCATCTGCACTCCAAACAGCCAGCCAGGCAAAACAATCAAAAGACCCGGAGTGAATGCAGACACTCCACTACTGTTGCCAATTCAGCGATTTTTAAACATATTTTGCTCAAAATTTACAAAATTTGTGTAATTGGGTATTTTTCTTAAAAAACACGTTCAGACTTGTTTTGGGTTTGAGCGTATTTTAAATTTCGAAAATTTATATCAAGTATTCATAAAAAAAAAATCAAAAAACCCGACTGCCAACTTTGAATTGTTAAATATCCTAAATGGCCATTCGAAATGAAAAATCATAAAAGAAATCTAAAGATGATTTTAAAATACCTGTCGAATTATGTTTATCGTATTTACAAAATGGCGTCTTTTGGCCGCCATATTGAATTTTGACAACTGACACTCGATTGACGTAGTGTTGCTAAGAAACACACATCCTTACATACATACATACACGTATATGAGTGCATAGAGTCTATGCCATAAACTGATAAACACAATTCCCTTCTTTGCGTTGCGCAATCGGGTAAAGAGCTTCATTGTAATTTGTTGCACTTTGTAAAACAAAACGCGCATTTACTACAACAACGTCATAACTAGTTTAAAATTTTCAATTTACACACGACTTAAAGAAAAAATTAATGCCCTAATGCTGAGTACACATCTGGCATTTCTTGTGCTGTCATTTTCAAAATATGTGCAACGCCGTTCACATTAGCCCAATTTACAAACTTGTGCAAATGGTCTTGCATCGTAGCATGTGCAAAATTGTATAGTATATTGATACTCACCACTTAACAATTCTTAGTGGTGAGTATCAATATACTATACCATTTTGCACATTTTACGATGCAAGACCATTTGTTTATGTTTTTTATATGGAAAGGAATGTCAGACAATGAAAAATATTGGAAATGACAAACGTTGCCACTAGCACGCACTATTGCGATGTCACAAAACGCCATATACTTTACTCGGTATGACTCAGTAAGAAGACTCAGGACGTTTTTGTTTGAAAATATTTTTGAGTGCTTGTTGTTTTGAATTCCTTAAATCATTTTCTTCAACAACAAAAAAAAAAAAAAAAAAAAAAAACGGTTGTTGTCTTTGATAATGAAAAATAAAAATATTATTACCAGGAAAACCGCGAATACGCAATTGTATGTTTTTTCTTGTGTGATTTATTAATGCGTAAATAATATATTTATCCATTTCAGAACATTTTATTGCATATATTGGCATCGATTTGTTGGTGCATATTTTTGCATATTTTACCCTTCACAGAAAGAATTATTCCCAAAAAATTTTCAAACAAACGTGTGTTTTGAAATATAATATAGTTTCAGTAAATATTTTTTACTGTTTCAGTAAATTATTTGTTCCAATTTTACTTTATGTAAAAAAAACTGTATACCTATAATGAAAATTATCTATATAAAGTAAAATTTGTAAAAAAATTTTTTAGATTTATTTTTTTTATATTTAAATTTGTTATTTTCAGTTAAATTTATTTTTATATACTGTAAAAAAATTTGTCTGATTTTTTTAAATTATTTTATAGATATAAAAAATTTTTACTTTTTTTTAAGATTTTTGTTTGCAGTTTTCAAACTTATTATGTTTGTATATTGTGATTCTCAATATAGTATTAAGAGTATTACTATAAACATACGGAGTTTGTTAGCTAAATTAAAAAATTTTTTGGGCTGAAGTCTACTAACGAGTTCCAAAAGCGGGAACGAAATGCTTAACCATAAAAACAAGCCAATTTTTGAAAGTAAAAAAGAAATAGTTGAGCCTTTCATTTGATTCAGTTATTTTTTTCAAATAAAACTTTTACTAATTTTTAAAAAAAAATTTTTTTAGAATTGTTATTGATTCAGTTAATTTATTTTCTGATAATACGAAAAATTTTAGTGAATGTGTTTGCAAATTATAAAAAAATGCTGAATAATACAAAAAAATCTGCAAAAATGTTTTTCTGTTCCTATTAATAAATTTGACTGAAAATATTTTGAGTTTCAGTTAACTTTTTTCTCTAATGCCATAATAAGTTAACTAAAAATAAAAATTTTTTTTTCAGTTAAATTTTTACAAAATTGTTATCAGAATCTACAAATTTCTTTGTAGGTCCGCATTCACACAAAAAAAATACTGATTCAATGAATTTGGTTACTGAAAACGAAATTTAGTTTTTTCTGTGTTTAAAGTAGGGATGTAACGAATATTCGCATTCGCTTTCGTATTCGCAAATGATTCGCTTACTTTTGCTATTTGCATTCGCTTTTGCATTCGCTAAACTGTATGCGAATATTTCAAGCGAATACTAAAGACAACAAAATTTGTACTTCTTTTACGAAAATAGTTTACGATTCTAAGCAAAGCTTTAAAATTTTAGCGGAAAAGTTTTCTATAAATGATAATTATCAGAATCAATCCAAAATCTAACTGTGTTTCCTAGTCTGTTCAAACCTTTGGAAAAATTTTGAGTACCATTCATTACTTCGTAAAGAAAATTTTAAATGCTAACAATATTAAGCAGCCCTTGTATGTTGTAAATTCCATGCGAAACAAGCGCCACGCATATTATTTCGCATGAAATCTTAAAATGTTGAAGATACATTTTATATTTTTGTCCCAAGATGAAAAGAGTAGTATTTTTCCAAGATTTTTTCATGAACAATTCATTCCAATTTTCTTAATATGTATTTTGACAGCATTTCACATGAAATGTTGAACAGAGTACCAGGCTTTAAGGCCAAAGTACGAATGGGTTGATTCATTTGTAATTTTTTTTTTAATTAAAGACTCAATTTAAATAAAATGCTATATGTATTACATCTATTTATGTAATACAACTTCATGTTCTTAAAAAAATAAAGTTTCATGTGACTTTTATCGTATTGTTTTTTTATTTGTATTCGCTTTCGCATTCGCTTTCGCAAAAATTCGAATGCATTATTCGTTCTCGCATTCGCATTCGCTAAACTGGTATTCGTTACATCCCTAGTTTAAAGCATGTTTTAGCATATTTCAGTCTTTCACGCATATTTTTAGCGTGTATTTTTTCGAATTTTTAGAGCATATTTGAGGCTTTTAGGGCATATTTTGATACTTTGTAAACATTTTTTTTTCACAAGTATGGGTAAAAAATTTCATTATTATTTTTCTCCGTCTATGCATGTATTTTTCTTTGCAAATATTTATTTATTGTATCTTCGTAAATTAACTAACAATAACTATACAAATCTTAAGCCGAGTGTCCACTAGCAACTTTTCCTGCGCAAATTGCTTCCAGAAGTGACTTCCAGAAGTTTTTGTCGTGTAAACACGTATTGGAAGTCGACTTCCAAAATTTACTTGCTGCAATTATGTATATGGAAACACGTGTTTGTTTGCTTTCTTGAAGTAACTTGAACGACTTGCTGTTTTGAAGACTTGCAGAAGAAGTCGGGTAAACGGTTTGTGGTATTCTCCTGTGTTTTTTTTTAGTTCTTTTCCAAATTTATAATAATGGATAAAAATAAATTCGTTTGGAATAGTGAAACAAACACATTTGGTGATTGAAAAACAAGAAAGTTATTTTGAAAGTTATGGGAAACGTCCTCAAAGGACTATAAGAATAAAATGAAAAACGTCTGCAATTTCTTGCAGCAAGTTCATCGATATAACTTCGGCAAAGTACTTCTTGAAGCAGATTTTCGCAAGTGACTTGCTAGTGGGCGGTACTCGGCTTTAAAACTACGAGTACATAAACTTAGTGATAGTAGTTAGTATTAGATAAATGTCGTATTAAATTTTTATTGTAAGCAATTGGCTCATTTATTAAGCTATGTACAGACGGTTGTCAGATCTTACAATATTGCCACTAAAATGTGCTCAAAATTTCTTACAACCGTGTGAACTGACAATTTTTGTCAGACGTCGTTGCCAGAAAAAGCATTGTCAGTACATTGCAAGACTAGCACCTGACAACAAATTGTCAAACATCTTACAATCGTGTGAACACATTGCAAAATTATTGCCAGGTATTTGTCAGACATTTTAATATTGTCAGATGTGCGAAGTTTATGCATCTGACAATGGCGTCATTGTAAGAGAATTCTTTTTATGGGCAACACTGCACACGCTTGATTTTAAAGAAAAAATTTATAATAAAATATATGCAGAAAAACTCATTTCAATTGCTTCTTTATGGTCCATAATAATTTATACTTTCACTTTTTACATTTAACACAAACACAAACGATAAATATTTAACAATTTCTAACAAATGCTTTAAGTCTGGCAACGCATAACAACAGATCTAACAATGTGTGCATATGACAACCGTGTGAACTGACAATTTTTCTACTGACGATTTTGTCAGATGAATTTATTGTCATACAACCGTCTGGCAAAAAATTGTAAGATTTTCTGACGACCGTGTGAACTGACAAGGAATATTGTGCTGGCAATTTTCGATTGCCAGTACGTTGTCAGCACATTGCCAGATCTGACAATATTGTAAGATCTGACAATCGTCTGTACATAGCTTTACGCTATACATATATAGTATATCGTGTGACCGACAAAAAAAAAAAAATGAAGAACTGCTACAAGCAAAAATAAATTACATTTTTACAACTTCTAACAGTCGAATTTCCATTAAAGGATTGCAAGCTATTTTCCACATTTTAGCGAATAATTGGCAACAGTGCTCGAGAGGAAAAAACTTGCGAACAATTTCCAACTTACAGCGGCACCAACAACAAACAGTCTGTGCTGCTGCAACGTCGCAACTCTTCGAGAGCAGCACCAACACCAGGCAATAATGGCAAAACCTTTTAGTTATTTAAGCTGCACAAGATTAAGCTGTAAAGTTGTTGTTTTTTTTTTTTTTTTGTCATTGAGGACTAAAAACTTTGTGTGCTTTGTTGTATTATTGTTCGCTCTATTTTGGATTTTTGCGAGAACCTGCACGATTCTCCAATAAATTCTCTTGATGAAAAATGTTTCTCATAAAATGTCAAACAGGAAATTCAATGGAAAATAATAATAACAAAAAATAATACAACAAAACTTTGAGTCGAACATTGTCGAACACGAGAAGAGGCCTTCCTGAAAGCTTTTATTTTCGCTTAAATCTTAATTTTACTGCAGGAAACAAGAAAGGTTGCATGTTGCTGTTGCATGTTTGTATTGCTCATATCATGTTGTTTAGGGTGGCCTGCTGTTGGCCGCGGGTTGCTATTTTTATGACAAAAAAAAAATCAGATTTTTTTTTTCAATAACTCAATGACAACATTGTTAACCGACACAATGCAATAAAAATTCAATAAGTTTGCATTGTTTTAGACAATAATGTCTGTTGTAATGGGCGATTCATTCAGAACATTCTTAGGGTTCCGTACACCAAAGGTGAAAAGGAACCATGTTGTTTTCGCTACGATATCCTTCTGTCTGTCCCTCACAGGTAGTTCTCTCGAGAACCTGAAATTTTTACAGAATATATAAAACTTTGGTCGCTATAACAATAAACATATGACAGTTAAAAATTAAAGGGAGTTCTAAAGCGAGCAACGAAAAATATTGAAATCCTAATGCCATATACAGACAATTATAAATATGTATAGACTTGAAATTTGCAAAACTAGAGTATTTTTCAGCAGACTACACCAATTAATACTGAAATTAAAAACAATCTAAATTAAAGGGTATTCTATCAGTTAATGTAATTTTAGCTTTTTAATTTTGACAACAAGATACAGCGAATCTTGGAAACTGTAAAATTTTCAAAAACGCTAAAACTTAAAATCCCTAAATTAAAAAAAAAATGCTGAAACCAAAACCGCCAAATTGAAAAAAAACACTTAAATGAAAAAATATCACCAAAAATAAAATAAATCGCTAAAATGCAAATAAACCACCAAAAGTAAAAAGTTCGACAAAAAAATCGCAAAAAACGAAAAAATCGCCAAAACGAAAAGAAAACACCAAAACTAAAAAATCGCTAAAACAACAGCAAAAAATCGCCAAAACGAAAAAAGTGCCAAAACTAAAAAACTTCTAAAACTAAAAACAAAAGAAAAAACGCCAAAAAATCTAAAAATTAAAAATATGCGTCAAATCAAAAAAAATCGTTAAAACTAAAAAAAATCGCCAAAACCCAGAAAAATCGGTAAAACGAAAAAAAAGTGCCAAAACTAAAAAATCACTAAAACTAAAAAACAACCAAATAGAACGCCAAAACCCGAAAAAAATCGAAACCTAAAAAAATCGCTAAAACTAAAAAATGGCCAAAACGGAAAAACCGCAAAATAAAATTTTTTTATTTAAAAATATCTACATCAGATATTCAGGGTTCAGTACGGAACCCTTCGTGTGCGAGTCAAAGTCGCACTTTACTGAATTTATTATTTAATTTTAAATAACATGTTTAAAATATAATAATATAAATAATGGATGTCGTAATCTTTCTTATTGCCTGAAAGAATAAACCTTGCCATTCAATTTTTAAATCTAATTTCATTCAAAAGTTGGCCGCAACTACGCTGTAGGTGATGTATTTGGAAGCTCCTATTTTCTCGCGAATACAGCGAGTAATATTAGCTTCCAATTAATTGTTGAATAGTTGCTGGCTTATGGACAAAGACTTTTTAGTTCACATAAAACCACAAAATTTAACCGGCCAGTTGACAGGTCCGTATCGCTCACCAAAAATTATTTCTCAATAAAGCTATTGTTTTGCTCTCCGTGTGTGCCGTAGCACAAAAATTTAAATTTGGAAAAATGCTAACGGATGATTCCACGGGCTAGATGTGGATGCGTAGAAAGGCTATTCTGGGTGGGACCACTTTCTCCCAATAATTGATTTTGCCCCCCCCCCAAAAAAAACCCATGAATTATTAAAAATTTTCTATAATTATATATTTTAATATCCTTGATGGAAGTCAACAGTATTAATACACCCACACACTCCCCCTCTCCCGCTACACACCCACCAAACAGCATTTTTTTTTTGCTCCATCGATGAATCTATTCGTTGGCGTATCCTTTAATATAAAATATTTCTGCGCAACATCTCTTCAATTTCAATTAAATTTCTTAAAAATTTATATTCAGCTCTCATAACAAATTCACTATTACAGACTGTGAATACCCTTAAAAGTTAATTTCTTTTATTTATTAAGTAAATCTTAAACGTTTTATCTCTTTTAGATTTTTATAACCTTCAGATATTTTTTTTAATATTTGTTAAATGATTGAGTTTTTATTTTATATTTTTCATTGTGTTGATGGTGTTGGGCTATTTTTTTGTTTTTATTTTTGGCGGACTTGTCTTTTTTCGATTAAGATAAAGAAAAACATCGGCACTAAATTGAGTCTATTAATTGCCAGCCTATTGACATTTTTTATATCCACATTCATGTGTTTTTAACAAGGTGCGATAAACAACAAATTAATGAGGCGAGGCGAGCCATCTCAACCATCATGTGACCATGCTGGGCGCCTATGAAAAGGGCGCTTGCTCAGCTGCTGCAGCTGCTGCTGCAAGCCAAACAGTTCCTTCTTGCAACTACGGACACCACACAACCAATTCATAATTGTCATGTATTAATAGTGCTGTTTTACACCCGGTTATTAAAATGAAGTTCTTTTTCCCATTCTTTAGCAACTCATATTGTATACTTCACTCACATAAAAAAAAAATCAAAAAACAAAAGAAAATAAAATAAAATAATATATAATGAAAAGAAAAACTTGTGAAGGAAGGATTTAAAATGAAAATTAAAAAAAACCTGTAGAAACATTTGAAATTGTAAAATTGTATCCTCAGCGAAGGGCAGGCAAAGCAACCTGATAGTCAATTTGATCGAAAGCTCTGATAGCACTCAGTTTAAGTGGCAGCTGATGCGGTCTTTACATTATAGCATTCTTTCGTAGCCCTCCCCCACCCCCTCCCCGCAAAACTTTGTTAAGATATTTTTGGTTTTTGCAAATGTTTTTACTGTTTCCGTCCATCCGTACGTGTGATTAAGCGTCAGCGTCTTTGTAACGTAAACAAAATAATGTTCGTGTGTGTGTGCGCGCCTGTAAACCTGATCATAAAAAAGTAATAGACATCATCTAGAGATATGTACATACATACGTATGTATGTACATCCATTCATCCATCCCCCGTCTGTGGAATCGTAACACCAACCAACGTGAGCAACAACAGTGACATGAGTACTCGTGCACACGTTACATGGTTGAATGTTGGTAATTCGTTGCTCAGTTTGTTGTTGTTGCCATTGTGATATTGTTATTTTCTTATTTTTATTATTATTATAAATACCGCCCGCCGAGCAGTTGTGGCAAATACACAGCAAAGTTTAACAAGTCATACACACATCCCTCCCTCCATGACTTTAAATAACAAAATCATAAAAATACAAATCAAAATACTGAAGCAATTTTAACGAGCAAATGCACGCATACATACACACATGTTACAGAACAGTCTGGTACTTCAAAAAATAAAAAAAAATAAAAAATAAACAACTCCCTAGCACAACATTGGACCCATCAAGTTCAGGATCAAATGGGGAGTCCCTTGAACATTAATGATGTCTCTATGATCAAATCAAACGTCACCAGTTATTCCAAAGGTTTCTATCACACACACACACACAAACACACAACCATGTATATACGTGTACGTTTATTTGACTGGACAGCTGAAGCGTCTTTGATATGAATTAGTTTCAAGTCTGTTGGAAACTACATAAGTGACATTTTTGTTCACCATTGTGAGTATAAATGTTTGCCAAACATTGTTAAGAAAACTGTCAGCATTTTTTACAAGCAAATTATGTATTTTGTTTCCACATTAGGGTGGTTCATAATATCAACGCGAAACAAAAAATCTGTTGTTTAAAAGTAATTTTTGTAACAATTTTTTAACTTTCCGCTATTAAAAATAGGAAGTTACCTGAATTCACTTTGATTTTCGAAAATCGAGTTTTTATCAGATCTTCTCATTTTGAGGTTATGGGAATCTGTTCTGATTATTTTAAAAATAATGTGCGAGTCCATGGATATACTACGCGTACGTGTTTGTGAGTATCTAAATCTTTCATAACTAGTGTATGTTTATTTTTTATTTTTCTTTAACAAAGAGAAACACCAAGAGTGTCTGGCAGGAATCGAACCTGCAATCTTCCGACTACTAGACTAGTGCACTGCTTGCTGGCCAGGGACTTAATCGTTTGCAAACAAATTTACGACATTCTAAATAATTGAGAATTTTCGAAAATATAGAAAAGTTATTTCCTAATAAATTTTAAACTGTTAAACCAATTGAATCCTAAATCTAGTCGCAGACGGCTCCCGCGCTTTTCAGTCCAGAGCTGCTTTGCGCATGAAATAATATTGTTTGTATTGGCAACCGTCCGTTTTCTACTTGCTGCATAGTTTTTAAAGCAAAAAGATGGTAAAATAATTTTTATACGTTGCCAATCCACATAATCGAGCCATAAAATTATATATTTAGCCAAAGTTTCGAGTCCAACAATTTTTATTTTCAATTAAATATAAGCCTTTTGTTTATACATTAAAAAAAAAGAGAAAGTGAGTTTTCTGCACAATCGAAATGCAGGATTTTGCAATATTTAGGCAATTCTGCATTCGGAAGTCCTAGTTTACACTATGCAAGGGGAACAGAAACGTTTCTTTTCCCTCGTCTCTCTCTCTCTCACTCCTAACAAACTAATCCTCTTAGCAATAAGACTTGCATAGTGTAAACTAGGACGAAGCAATATTTTGCTTACATCAACAAATCTGTGCGATTTTATCTTAAAATCGAAACTTTTTTCAAACGTCAAAAGTATATCATTACCTTAATATAGAAAGGCCCTAACTCAGAACTTTTTTTTGAAATCGACTTTTTTGTATATTTCGTCACAACGACGGGCATCTAAAGCTTAAATTAGACGTGACATAGCCATAACAAAACCAAAATTCAATTGGTTTCTATGGTGAGAGTTATGGCGTTATGCCGAGTCACCTATAATCAGCGTTGTCAACTTTGAAATTTCAAAACGCACCAAAATGGAGAAAAAACGCACCATTTGCAAAAAACTCACCAAGCTTAGAACTTATTGTTTTAGTTTAAAATGTTTATTAAATTAATTTTGCATAAAAAGTAATTTTTTTGTGTTAAAAATTTAACACTAAAACAGGCTTTTACAGTTCAGGGTTAAAAAAATAAAACCTAAAAAGACTTGGCAAATTTTTTTACTATAAATTCATTTGTACTACATAGATAATATTTTTTTTTTAATTTCATAAATTCTCTACAAAACTTTTCAAAGAGATCAACGATTAATAGAAAGGATTCAAAACTAATAAAATTTCATTATTTATCATTCTATTCAAATATTTTTAAGTTTTTTTTTTTATCAGAAGCTTAATATATCCATATTAATAGCAAAAATTAAAAATTTTAAAAACCCCCGAATATTTCTAGAAAACATGTGATATCTTCTAAGCTGCTGGACCGATTTTATTAAAACATAGCTAACAACAACCTTGTCGATCAAGTGACCTTTCAAACAGAAAAAAATAAATCAAAATCGGTCTAGCCGTTTGGCCTGTACGTGGACTTGCACAGACACACAGATACACATTACAAACTTACAACACCCCTTTTTTGGTCGGGTGTTTAAAAATATAACAATAAAAACAAACAGCCTTTTACAATAATGCACATAAATAAAAAAAAAACTTAACCAAAAAAAATTAAGAAATTCATTATTCGATATATTGTCATAAGTATAGGGTGTTTTTTTTAGGGGTATAGAACTTCGAATTGAAATAAAACACAAGAAAATCGTTTTAATGTCCATTAATTTGGCTTTATTGGAAGGATAATTTTATGCCATTAATGTTTAAATATGATTTCGGGCATGTGGCCGCCGCGGCTGGCTCGAATAAAGCCAATTCTACAGGTCCAATTTTCAACCACTTTTTCGAGCATATGGGGCCGTATGTTGGCAATAACGCCACGAATGTTGGCTTCCAAGTCCCCTAACGTTTCTGGTTTGTTGGCGTAGACGAGCGACTTCACATATCCCCAAAGAAAATAATCCAATGGTGTCAAATCACACGATCTTGGTGGCCAATTGACAGGTCCATTCCGCGAAATTATGCGCTCATCGAATGTTTCCTTCAATAAATCGATTGTGACGTGCGCTGTGTGGCATGTAGCGCCGTCTTGTTGGAACCACAACTCATCCACATTCATGCCATCCAATTCGGAAACAAAATAGTCGGTTAGTCGGCTCCAATTGCTGTGCACGGTGGCGAATCGATTTATTCGGGTCCTCTTCAACACTTTGCTCTACAGCGGCAATTGTTTCTTCGGTGCGCACTGTTCGACGTCTCTGCGGATGCGTATCATCACATAGAGTAAACGTAGTGCGAAAACGATCCATGGTTAACCGAATTAATTGCTCTGATGGACGATTATGTCGACCATAAAATGGACGGAGCTTGCGGTAAACTTCGCGAACTGAACCATTATTTTCGAAATAAATTTACACGATTTGCAAGCGTTGTTCTTTTGTCAACCTGTTCATGATGAAATGGCAAACCAAACTAAATATTAATCACTTGACAGCTGACAAAATGGCCGCCAGTTAAAAAAGTGATGCCAACTTAAAGTTCTATACCTCAATAAAAAACACCCTTTATATTTATTAATTTGAAATTTATTTGCTGTTGGTTCAGCTTTGTCTACATGCATTTCATTCAAATCATCACTAGACTTCAGCCCGAATAAAAAATTATTTCTGATTAAAATTAACTGCAGTTCAACTAAATCTAAAAAAGCGAATATTTTCATTATTATTGTTATCATAAAACAGATTTCATTTCAAATTGTGATATTTTGTAAACTTCATTACTATTAATATGGTAATTAACACTATCAGGAAGTTAGTAAGTTTCACAACAAAAATTTTTCAGTTTTAGCCCATTGTTGTGTTAAATTTGCGTTGGTGCCACCAAAAATTAAAAAACGCACCAAATTTAAAAAAAAGCGCACCACGCACCAACTAAGGAATTTTTCGCACAAAAAATTTCAAAAAGCACCCAAAATGGTGCGAAACGCACCAAGTTGACAACGCTGCCTATAATCAAATACAGTGTTGCCCATTAGTTTGGTTCGAACGGCTGTTCTCTATGGCTATGGTTTTATCACGTCTGATTGAGCCTTAATGTATCAAAAAATGTAAAAATCTCGATTCAAAAAAAAATGAGTTAGGGCATTTCTATATTAAGGTAACAATGTGTGCTTATGAGCCGGCATCAGTGTGACCATATTGCTAAGTAGTATAAAAAAAGAGATAAAAACATCGTCGTGAAGATATTTCAATAGTGTTGGGCGAAGTTGCACCGCTATAAAGCCGAGTTTTTGAGTCGGTTCATAATCATGGATGAGCCATGGAACCACTACTTCACACTTAAGAAAAAGGATTGGAATGGGAGAATCCTATTCAAAGAAGTTGATAGGATAGATAATCTGCAAAAAAAGAAAATTCAATCAACTTATTACAGAGTTTATTTAAGTGACGAAATTAAACAAAAAGGCCCGCGCATTTGGCGAAAAAGAAATTGCTGTTTCACCAGCTCACACTTTCACTATTACTAGTGTTGTCATTCGATCAAAAATTGTTCGAGTATTCGAACAGCTTTTTATCATTTTTGTTCGAACGAACAAAAATATTCAATTTAGAATAAAAAATTATTCGAATCATTTTTGTCGAATATTCGAATATTCGAACAATTTCCTTAATTACTTTATATAAAAAGTATTTTACATTTCATTACTTTTTAATTTGTTAACAATATGATATTAAGTAATCAAATTACTCCAAATTATAAATACTTGTGTAAGCTTTGTTTGTATGTGCATATGTATGTATACATATGTATGTATATATACATATGTATACATACATGTGTTCGCTAAACTCATCTTTTTTCTTTTTGGGAAAAGGTAATGCTTCTTTCATCGAATTAGAAGGTGTCTTACAATTTCTGATAAAGAGATTAGAAAAACAACTGATTTTCTCTAATCAAAAGCGTTAAAAATCGAATTATTGAACGACGTAAAAAAAGCATTAAATACCACCTTTTTAAAATACGTCACAAAAAGAGAAAAAAATTTATAAGTTTGTAGTGTGTGTTTGTGTATCTGTTTGTTTTTACGAGTCCACGTACAGACCAAACGGCTGGACCGATTTTGATTTAGCTTTTTCTGTTTGAAAGGTGACTTGATCGAAAGTGTTCTTAGCTATGTTTAAAGAAAATCGGTCCACCCGCTTAGAAGGTATCACATCGTTTTTAGATATATTCTTTGACGCCGTAGCTCCCGAACAGCTTGACCGATTTTAATTTGCTTTGTTTTCTTTTGAAAGGTGACATAATCGTATATCTTCTAATTTATACTTGAAGAAAATCGGTCTAGTCGATTGGAAGTTATCTTAAATTTTCTATATATTAATTTACTCTCTTCTTATTGCGATTCTGCTACTTCAATAGTATTAGTGGAACATAGAGTTCTTAACTTATACTACAGCGTCAACTGCGGCAAAGGTTCTTAAAATTTTTAAGTTTTGTTATTAATATTTCTAAATCTGTTATTGAAATCATATGTTTTTCGTGTGTAATGAATAATTTTTCGTTTCTTAATAAAAAAATTAAACTAATACACATATGTACGTGTCGTTTCTTGCAACCTTTTTTAAGATTATTCGAATATATTTTTTTATTCTTTGTTCGTTCGAATATTCGAACAAAAATACAAAATTATTCGTCTGTTCGAACACGAAAAATATCATGAAATTTTATTCGAACAAATATAAAGGACGAATAATTAACAACACTAACTATTACTATGAACAAAATCAATAAACTAAAGTTCGAATTGCTCTCTTATTATTTTCTATTTCCAAACTTGAAAAAAATGGCTCGTTGGAAAAAGAATTGCCAAAAATAATGTTGATGGCAATCATGTTAAATTAACATGGAACACATATGAATTAAAATCATTGTCGAAAAAAAGTTACATTGACCTTGTTTACGTAGATTTTAATAATAAATTTTTCTGTGTGTACATAATCGCACAATTCAAGTTGACAGCCCTCGTTAGTTGAGATGATTTTTTTAAAAAATTCACCATTTTTCCTCATTCACTATTTTTATGTAAAAATTTTCATTAATTTCAAAAAAAAAGCTAAACGTTTTCTTTAAAAAGGGCTAAAGATAAATCGGGAAAAATTGAGCTAAATTTAGCTCTAAGGAAGATAATATGGTCACGCTGCCCGACACTCAAAATCCTCCAACTTACTTTTATATACATACATACATACATACATACATACATACATACATTTACACATATATAAATACGTATGTATGTTAGTATGGGTATGTAAGGATGTGTGTGTGTGTGTGTGTGTGTGTGTGTGTATATATGTGTGTTAATACTCACGTTTTTCCTTAGTAAACGCTTGTGTGGATGTGTTTGTGCGTGTGTTTGGTTTTAATTTTAGCAGAAAATATTTCAATTTTACTGTTTGTCATAAATTAGCAAAATTACGATTTTGTGTTTTTCTTTATTTTTGGATGGATTTTTGTTTTGTTGTTTGTTTGTTTTTGTTGTTGCTTGAATGTAGGTAAAATATAAAATAGTATAAAAACTTATTTTATTACGAACAAAAAAAAAAGTTTATGTTGATGGTTTGTGTGTGACGCCCAAGTTTCTTGGAGGCGCCCATATTCAGACTCCACCAGCATGAGAAAAGATTTGGCGTTTAGGTTTTTTTCACGTTCTTTTAAATGTCGACATAAAAGTTTAAACAGAAATTGAGTTTTGAGAAGCACACACACACACCCACACATACATACATACATATGTAAATGTATATATGTATGTATGTATGTTACATTAGATGTAGTATGTATGTATGTAAATATTATGTAAAAACTGGTGATAAATTTGAGGCCTTCATTGCTGCGTGTATTGGAAAAATATTAAAGAGTTTGGAAAATAAAAAAAAAATTACTAAAGTTTACTTACAGTGATTCTAATTGTTAGACTATTGACGATTGGAAAGTTTTGGCAATAATATTAAAAGTGGAAAATTACCCAAAGTAAAACAATATTTGCAAACACACAAGATATTGGAAAGAATATTACTAAAATGCTAAACTTGTGTAACATTGTCAGTTTCTTGGTTAGAAAATGAATACAAATAGTTTTTCATCGGTTTTTTTTCTCTTCAAATAATGATTTCCTATATCTGATTTTCTTTATTCATACTCTCATTACTTACAGTTCGTCATTCCTCTCTGCAATTAAAAGTTTTGTCAAGTAAAAATTTTCCTAGACAATGTGGCTCCATAAAATTTTCTTCACACTAAAAACATTGTTTTTGCTTTCTTTACTAAAGAAAAAAAAAAGAAAAAAAAAGCAAATAAACGTGTAGCAACGTTTTGAAAGTTTACATCTGGGTCGTATATTAAAGAGAATGAAATTTTGGTGAAAAGGCCTCGGAAGCCAACCAAGCAGGGCTTGAATTTTAGATATTTATATCGTTAGCTAAAATACAAAAAGGCGCCACTAACAAGAATACGAGTATAAGTTTGCAAGAGAAGCAAAAAATTAAAAAAAAACTAAAAAATTTTTTATTTTTGTTAATAATAGCGTCATTTTTGATCACAGAGGTGTAAGATTTTGCCAAGGCTTGTAGTTTAAAGGCATTCATAATAATCAATCAAAAACTCGATTTTAAATTTTTTGTTAGTTACGCCTTTTTGAATTTTAGCTAACGACATGTAAATACGCTATGTTCAGCACTTTTATATAAAATTTTACAAGAAACATTTTTATAAGGAACATTTAAAACATTTACATATTTGCCCCTTTTGTTTAAAGGGTGAAATAAATACCATTAAATATGCCCATTTTTTTCAAAAATATTTGCCTTAAAACTCGACTATAAATAAGTCTTTGAAAACACTAAAGCTCAAAATTGAACTAACTTGCTGGCAAATTCTATTATTAAATTCTACCAAAAGTCGACTTTTAATAAAATTTCTTTTTTTTTAACTACTTCTTATACAATCTAATTTTCCTGAATTACAAAAATTTTGTAGTTCAATTTTGTTTAAAAAAAATTAGCCATAAAAATCGCCAAAAAAATATTAAGTCACGTTTGGCGACAAATAGCCATATCTGACAACCGTAGCTTGTACTGCCAATGCAGCAGCGGTGAATATTCACTTTGGATTAGAAACCTCAACAGAACTATACTTGGCTCACGGATTCATTCTTGCGGTGATGTACATACTTATGTGGATTATGAAAATATTATTCATAAGCCAGAGAAAAAAAGCTTTAAAATTCGTATGAATGAATTACACAATTACACTTCAAAAACAATTAGCGTGTTTTTAGTTTTAGATTTTTTCGGTGTTTGGCAATTTTTTAGTTATAGCGATTTTTTTTTTAATATTAACGATTTTGTTATTTTTGACAATTTTTGGTCGTTTTGGCCCTTTTTATTCGTTTTTTCGTGATTTTTTCGGTTCTTTTTTGGTTTTAGCGAGTTTTTTTAATTTTGGCGATTTTTTTCGGTTTGTGGCAATTTTTTTAATTTTTTTGCCGACGTTTTTACTTCTGGTGATTTTTTTTTTGCATTTAAGCGATTTATTTTATTTTTTGTGACATTTTTAGATTTTTAATTGAACTATAGTGAATTTTTAATCAGAAATAATTTTTAGTCAGGCTTAAGTTCAGTAATTTTAATTTATTTTATTGAATGAAATATTTTATTAATTAATGTGAGTTTCTAAAGAAGAGAAGAAAAATTAAATTAGACTTTTAAGCTGGGGGAAATACCGATATTTTTCTGTGCAGCAACGCACTTCATCAGCACCCTAGTCTCTATCTACTTGGGTAGAGATTGTTATTAACATCAGCTATTTAAAGTAAATTATAATGAAACGGAATGTGAGAAATGATTGTTGTGTACAATTATTGATTTACCTTTGGTAAATACATATGTAAGTATCACTATTTATTTCCACTGTTTTTCCATTTTTTCATTTTTCTATTTAGGTTAGCACGAAGTTATATTACTCTACCTACGTATGTTTAACTATTCTTGCTTAAGGCGGTTTCAGACTATAATACAAGTATTAATACTTTTGACGAAAATGCATCCCTGATCTAATTTCTGTTTAAAAAATTTCAAAAAACAACAACAACTCAACATGTCAGAGTTGCATTTTCCACAAAAGTATTAATACTTGTATTATAGTCTGAAACTGCCTTTATCTTTTACGATCATCACATTAATTATTTTTACTTACTTTTCTCTTCTTTAGAAACTCACATTAATTAATAAAATATTTCATTCAATAAAAGAATTGAAATTACTGAACTTAAGCCTGACTAAAAATTATTTCTGATTTTATTTTTTGTGATATTTTTCATTTAAGCACTTTCTTCATTTCGGCTATTTTTTTCTCTTGGAATTTTTTAATTTTGGGTTTTTTTAATTTAAGCGTTTTTGAAACTTTTAAAAGTTTGTAAAGCAAGGTGTCAAAATTACATTACAAATGCTTTAATTTTGATTTTTAAAATTTCAGTGTTAATTGGTGTAGCCTGCATAAAAATATACTGACTTTGACATTTTTATGTGTCTATATAAAATAGATACTAGGATTTAAATATTTTTCGTTGCTCGCTTTGAATACCCTTTAATTTTTAACTGTTATATGTTTGTTGTTGTAGGGACTCAAAATTTTACATATTCTGTGAAAATTTCAGGGCCGTAGCTGTTACGATCAGTGCTGCCAGAAAAACTTTGCCTCTTGTCCCCAATTTAAATCCTCATGTCCCCAAAAAATCCCCATTTCAAAAGAAAAATCCTAATTTTTGTCCCCAAAAATATTTTGTCAATATTGTTAGATATCATTTTAAAATGATGCTGTAACTCAATCCATTGCTTCAAAACTCTTTGCACAGCTTTTCTTATGATAACCATCTAGTGTTTGATAATAGTAAAAGTTTGCCAAATTTATTTGAGCCCACACCTAAATTGATTAAATCGAATACAGTCAAATCCCGATAATTTGTAATCGCAAGGGACCGGCCGTTTCTTACGAATTATAGGGGGTTAAAATAAATGCTAATTAATTCAATTTACATATATACTAAAACGATAAAAAAACATAAAAAACTATTGCTAAAAATAAAATACAAAATAAAAATTTGTTGTTTTTGTAACACCGACAGAGTTTTATGCATGCGCTTTGACATTTTTCTTTATTCATTAAAAAACTGATCTCAAGAATATAAACACACACAAGCAAAAGCAAAAACTCACGCAAAATAAAAAGCGGTAAACAAAAAATCATTCTATCCATGTTTCTGTTGTTTCTATTACGAATTATAAGCGGTAGTCAGCAAACAATTACGATTTATAAGGGGCAAAGGAGATTTTATTTGAAAAAAAAAAAAAAAAATTACGAATTATTAGCGAGGGGACCAAAATGTCTGGAAATTTTACGAATTAACGAAATTTTTTTCAAGGGACGGACAGTTTATTACGAACTATCGGGAATTACGATTTATCGGGGTACGACTTATCGGGATTTGACTGTATTTATTTGTACTTAAGCGTTCGCAACGGAGAATGCGAGAAATAACAAAAAATTCTACAGAAGTGGGAATTGATTTTGCAACTTGTGAGCTGCAAGAGTTCAGTGAATGGCAAATAGAGCTGTGTCGTTCATGAACGAACGAGTACAAATGAACGAATCAGTAAAATGAACGAAGTGAGCCGGTCACTTTACTGAGCTCTTTTGTCTCAGCAGTGCTGATAAAAAGTACAATTGAACGAAATGAACGAACGAGCGCACTTGGGTGTTTTTGTTTTGTTTTTTTTTTTTTTTGCTTTTTCTTTACGTGTGAGATTTTTTGTCACATTCTGGTTTTCATTTGCCTGCTTTTAGTAGCAGTATTGTAATAAAATTGCCATTAATATTTCTTAAGTCTTTAGAACATATTAAGAGTTTTTTAAACAAATTTACGTATGTAGATAATAATATTATAAACAGTTTAATTTGATTCTTTATATGTGGCTCTTTTGGCAATATGAATCTTTTGATTTCTTATTCCTTTAATATTTTAAACATTTTACTTGCTGATTTTTTTTTGTTTCTTATATTTTCTATTGTTTCTTTAGTGTGCTAAAAAATTCATAACAAACTCACTGGACAAATGCCCTTTTTATTTGACGAATCAGCTTTTGTTTGTTTGTTTTTATTTCGTTCTATTTCTTGAAAAGAGCGGATGAACGAAATTAACGAACTCGTTCTTTTTTAGAAAATGAACGAAAATGAGCGGTCACTTGAATAAACGATTTGGCACAGCTTTAATGGCAAACACATTTAACCATTTTGATGGAATTATTTTAAGTTTTTAACGAAGTATAAGTTAAGACATTAGAACTTATACATTAAACACATAGACCACAGCAGGCTACACGACTACAAGTGCCACTGGCAAAAAGTGTTGCCTTGTAGCCAGCTACTTAATTATTTTAAAAACGGCAGTAACAGGATAAAATCCTTATATTGAAGTATATATATATTTAATACATATGTATTTCAGTTGTGCCGCTTTCAAATATTTCACATATATAAAAATAAAAGTGTTTATTCAAAAGTATAAAAAGAAATCATTTTATTTTATATTTTTTGCGATTTTTAATCAATTTTTCGCGAATTCTTGCAAACTTTTTTTTTTAAATAATATTAGACTTTATTATCAACCCGCTGTTAGTAAATTTTTGCGAATTTTCGTAAAATTTTTGGCACACCTTACAGTTTTAGCGATTCTTAATCGGTATTATGGTTTTTTTTTTAATTTTGTAACTTTTCGCGAATTATAATTTTTTTTCGTTTAAAAATAATAATAATTGCAGTAACAATACTATTTTAAAATAATCTTTAAAATTTAAAGAAATCCCATAAAACGTAAATATTGTATTCAGATGAAATACTCTTATAAGAAAAAGTGATGTTAGGGCTCTAAATGAAAAGTCCCCAAATCCCTCCCCACGAAATTCTGTCCACAAATGAGACATATTTTGTGTTTTATCTGAAAAAGAGACACTTTGGCTATTTTAAATTGTTATTATAGTAGGCATTGACTTTCTTTTCTTATTCCTGAGCGCATTTTCATACACTAGCCAAGAAGTTTGTAAAACGGTTAAATTTGGGAAGCAAAAAATATTAATTTCAGTGATAGCGCGATAATAAAAAAATTGTAAGTATTGATACATGGGTAAATAAGTGTTTACTTGAAAAAAATATTGCAAAAATAAATTGTAGGTTCTTTTGTGGACGTTTTTCGGTTGTCGAATATAATCGACATTTACCTTAAGAGGGTGTATTTTTTCATTAGTAAACACTACAAAGTAGTGTTTGATTTAGAAATCATAACATTTTCTCTGCGGATTTTGATAGACAATGGAAAAATTAAATGATGATCAGATAATGGCCATGTTAGAAGCTTATTCCGATGTTGAGGACGCAATTGAAGATGATGATGATGACGTCATATTTTAAGTCCCACAAGTGCAATCAAATGATATTGTACCTGGCGAGCACGACGTTATGTTAGAAGAAAATATTGACAATAATGTAGATATAGGCCAAGTCAGTACGTCCCCTGATCAACACGAAGCTGAACCAGACAGTGAAGTAGCTCCGGATATCCCACTTGTATGGACTCCTAAAAGCAATATAAGTTGTCGTAGAGTTCGAATATCCGAAAACCATGGAAGCATTCATTTTGTGCCTCTGTCAGAAAACAATCCCCATTTTGGGGACAAATCCCCTAATCTGCTGGCATTGGTTACGATTCTCAAGAATACACCCTGTGACAGACAGACAGACGGATGGACATCGTAGGGAAAACAATAGGGTTTCCTCTTCAGCTTTGGTGTCTGAAACCCTAAAAATGACTAAAGCTCTGCACACACTTATGACTTGATTGTGTAAAATTTCTCCACATTCGATTGATTTGAAAATTCAAATTAAAACCAACGATGGCGGGTTAACTTAAAGGACATTGAAAAAAAACTCTATTTGTTTCAGTGCTTGTTATAAATAATTTATATTTCGTTTAGCAAGATTTTCAGTATGATTTATTTTATTGTATGCACAACGTGGAAAGATAGACAGGACAGGGGGCCATTTTGTGGGCGTGGTAGTTTTGAAATTGAGTTATATTTATGTATCCATAGTTTTCATTTACGCTTAAATGGGAGTTTGCGATTTAGTATACGAGACTTAACATCACATAACTTATTTCACATGAAATATGCACATACATATGTACATACATATGTATGTACGTTTACATGTGCATATACTTTCATACATTTATCTACTATACTCTGGCGGTGTAACATTGTATGCAGACACACAGACACACTAGTGCTGCTGATTAAGAGTGAAGTATTCTGGGTGACGACTGTAACAATTATAATAAATAGTTGGAAAAGCAGTAGACATTCCATATCAAATGAAATTGCAAAATATTTAAATATAAGCTCTAGTGGAAAATTTTTAAATTTGTGCCCAGGCTTCGGCTTTCGATATCTAACGAAATTTCAAAATGTTTCAATGAAATTTATATGGAAAAATGTTTTAAAATTTCGTTCCATATCGAATGTGGTAATCTATGCCCTGGTATGTATATAATTTTTTATATTTTTTTTTTTTGCTTCTTACGACCAATTTATTTTATAAAATTCATTTTATTAAAGTTACATATTTTACAAATACTTTTCAAGTGTACCTAATAATATGCTCATTGGTATGCGCGCATCTTTTGTATCCCGTCAGTTACACATACGTGTTCGTTTATTTGTCTTTCTGATTTGTAACAACTTTAATTTCTTTACACAAAATGTGACTGTGCATACAATCAGATACAAGTTCATTTGTTCCATCATTCAAATTTATACAGTGCGAGCTTAAAAATAAAACACACAGCTAAATGTCTCTCCGATTCATATAGTGACCATACAGTTGCTGGCAAAAGTTCCAATCGAATTAAAAAAAAAAAACAAAAGTATTTTCAACAACAATTAACTGCGCTTAATAATAAACACAAGTAGTTGTTATCGCTTACTCACTCACTTTTCATCTTCACTGTAAATCATAGAGGGAAGTATGTGCATTTGTATGATTGCATGTGTGTGTGTGTGTGTGAGTGTGTGTTGTGTGCATTTAATGCACTTGTTTGTGGAGTGGGAGACTTTAAAGCGTGAAGTTTAGTTTAAAATTAAGTGAGTGAGTGACTGAATGACTGACGGCATGGCCTGGCTTGGCTTGGCTAGATGGCTGGTTGGCTAACTGACTGTTGTTATAGCAATTTAGTTTGTTTTGGCGGCTATTTAAGTGGAACGCAAATATGGAAATTTTTCTATTCCACCTTTATGACTTCTTAAGAATGTAAGCGAAAAGAAGTTTATTTCTTTTTTTTTTTTCATAAAATTGTAAAACTCAAATAAAAACAATAAACTCCAGCAACTCTAGGAATTTCACAGAGATAAAGTTACTTCGTTGTTTTATTGAATGTTGGGGAGCATTCGGCAGAATGCTGAAATGTAAAATAAGTCTGGTAAATTCAAAACAAACTTCAACGAATGATTTTAAGTAAACACGATTTAACAGCATGTCAAAGTAACAAAATTATTTCGCTGGTTAAAAAAAAAATATAACAAAATTTCAAAATGCATCGGTAGCTTTTGAATTTGTACGAGTATTTATTTATTTTTTTTTTTAATTTTGTTAGACAAGTAGCAAACAACAAAAGATATTAAAAATAAATTTATATAAAATATTCTTCATCTGCTGGCGCTTGTCAAATTAAATTGTTGACAGCAGCTGTATATTGACAGTGGCAGTGGTGGGCATGTCGCGTTTCACAAAGAATAACAACACCTTTGGCATTTTTGTTCGAAATAAAAAAACTAAGATAATGGAGGCCATAAAATCGTACAATATAAAATCCATGTTTATGGAACGAATTCAATTTAACTTTTAAAAGTTGTGAAACAATAATGATAATGAATGAAGCCTGTGAGCGCCGAAATTTATATTTGAATGAATGCTTTCGAAATATCAATTATAGAATGCCATGTTTTTGGTCACTTTTTTGAAAATTAGATTATGCTTCTGTAGGGATATGTAAGATATACAGCCAGGTTTAAAAAGAAAATATTCCCCAATGTTGCAGACTCAACTGACAAATAAATTACACTCTACCGAACTTCTAACGACTGACTTATTCTAGGGTGGCGTTGGCTGAATTAGTTAGCATGTTGACTACAGAAGGTTCCGGGTTCGAGCCCGGTATCTAACAGTCATTAAATAACAACACCACCCATTTTTCTGCTGTGCATTAGTGTTCCTTTGTATCGGTTGTTGTAGGAAAGTTCAAGTGATGAAGGCATAGTCACTGGTCACTGAACTATACCGACTTCAGCAGATACTAATCCTAATGTAACATCAGAGCGCCCTACTTCGTTGTGTAGCAGAATCATCGGCGAAGTAAAATAACCACGAATAAAATGGCTACTAAACATTTAATACGCCTCATTTCAACAAATTTAATACGCCTCATTTAACACCAGAGGCGCTGCAACACTGTATTATTAAAAAAAAAACATGCAAGAAGCAGAGTTGTAAAAGAATTTCCTCTATCTCTTCCTTCACCACTTGTCTTCTCTATCACTATCAATTCTTGCATTTTATATACAGCCCTAATTATGAATAACAATTCCCCGGGAATTTTTTCCCTTTTCCCATTGCCCCTGTTATAAATTACAATTTCCCTATGGGCGAATTTCCGGGGAATGAAGTAGGTATTCTAAATATGAGAAAGGGGGAGATTTTTTTTGCGAATTTTCTCCCCAAATATTTTGAAGGGAACTAATGGAAAAATTTTTAAATCAAATTAAACACTGGTATAAAGCAATGTTATATTCAGCTCTTGTTTGAAATATTCACTTCAAAAACATGAACTACTTTTCAGAAAAATAGTAGAACACGCTAAATTTTCCAGGCCTCCATTTTTTCTTCCGTTATAATATTTTCAAGACCAATAACAGGAAAAAATTTACAATTTACAATTTTCATCGCACATACAATGATTGTAGGAATTTCTTTTTATTCATTCAGTTCATTCATTCATTTTTTATTTACATAATCTTATTGGCAATGAAAACATAAAATAATTAGTAAAAATCAAACGACAATGGCAAGACTGTTGTAAATTTAGAGATAATAATATTGAGCTTTCATTACAAAAAAGCTTTCAGCAAATTAAAATACGATGAATCAAAACCATTCACATATTCCATTTGCAAGAAAGTTTCGTATATAAAGCAGAAATCCTCATCAAGTGACACCACACACAGTGGACCAAACACAAAAGAACGCTGATGATGAAGGTTTAGTGGCCTTGGAAAACAGCTAGTTGTTCCGTTCCACTAAGTGTTTGTCAGAATATTTACAATTATCTTTGGTATTATTTGTTCATTAATAATTATCACATGTAATTTGGCTTACAAAGCGATACGAACTTTAGCCTGATCAAAAATCATAAATATACGAAATACGCTCATTTTTTATTAGGTCTTCCCTACCAGAAGCAATCGTTAAAACGTTGTATGAGAAAAATATGATTATTATTACTGTTCGCGTTTATCTTTAAGGATTTAATACTTTTTAAATGCTGCCGGTGTTCAACATAATCTACTTATGTCTGTATATTAAATTATTGACTCTTAAATAATACAAATTACAAATAATTTGTATTAAAAGCTTCATTCATTTACTTTTAATAGTTGGAAATAGCAGAAAAAAAAGTATGCTTCAAAGAAAATAGGAATTTGGGTTACTTAAGTCTAAATTATAGTGAAAAACATTTTACAACATTGAATAGATACAAAAGAACACACAAAAAAAAAACAAGTGGGATTTTTAGAAAACGCATAAAATACATTCTGCTGAATGTATTTTCCTAATGTATATTTCCAACTATTTACAAACACAATTACAACTTCGATCTTGTTAACAAAAAAATAACTGCACCTTTCGTTTCCATTAAGATTCCGTAAGTTTGTTATTGTTGTTGTTGTTGTGATTGTTGTTGTAATGATGTTTGAGCAATAACAGAATAAAAAAGAACTTATTAAAGATAAGAGATCTGGGGAAATGAAATTTAACTATTTTATTTTTGAAATTAGTTAGAGAATTCATATTTTGTTTAAGACTTCTTTTCTATTTTTAATACTTATTTTATGCTTTAGAGGAGGCCAAATGAAACACGCCCTATTTCTTCATCTATTATATGTATACGGTTTGTGAACAGAGAACTTTATACAGCAGCGACTGTGTGAAACACTACAGAACAAAAATTATTTTAGGACAAAAAGCTCTGTAATCGTTTTCGGAAAAGTTAAGTATTATATATACGGGCATGGTTCCAAACTTAGCCGAGCTAACAAATAAAATCCAAAAAATTGGCTTAGAATAGTTTAGGTTATATTGAAAAGATGGTCAATTATGTTGATCCCATTACATACGAGAGTACACTTATGCCCAATGCGGTATATTGTGCGCTCTAACCGAAGATGTTTAACCACAAAAAACTTATTCGATAAACCGCCCATGCCAATAAAGCAGTCTGTTCTATGCATTTACTTGGGCCCCTCCAATCAGAGTTATTAAGACATTCCAAGTTTAGTACGTTGTTCCTATAGAAACTAGTTTTTATAAGCGTACTAAAAGCTGGACAATTATACAGGTAGTGCTGTAATATTTTTTTCTCCTCTTCGCATGCTCTGTATGTGATATATTACATCAGCCCCATAAGACGTAGATGAGACCTCTTCGCCGTGTAGTCGCTTATTATACTAAAAAGTCTCCTGAATGTTGACCTATTCAATCTGGGAATCCCTTTAGACTTTTTTTTGGTCCAGAACGAAGGTATGAGCCACCAACACTTGGATAAGACAAGTAGAATACGAAGCAAGACAAGCACGGATGAGCTAAACCAAGATAAATTCGATGGCACATCAAATATTGTTATGATAAAACTTTCTTGTGGGCCTTTATCCCAATCTGGAACCATAAGGGTCGATATACATATATGTATATGATCCACCAGACGATCATGTCATAGAGTCCCCTTCCCACTCGGTCAGCATTTGTTCGAACCGTCTGTATAAATATCGGATCCTTAATTATTCCTCCTTCGTATATTTCATCTCATTACGGTATTAGAGTTACGCACTCCGAGCTGGATTCTATTTTCAAGGAATCTTCTTCTTCGTTTACGATTAGAAAATATTGGATGGCAGAGTTTAAATGAGGCCGTACGAGATATCTAATAAAATCCATAAAATGGTATTGGGTGATCCTCAGCTGAAGGTATGAGAGTTAGCTGAGATTATATGCATTTCAGAAAGTACCATACATCGCCTATTGACCAAAGTTGAGAAAGCTGTGACGCATTTCCTCACAACAGAACCCAATCAGTGTCGTGAAGATGTTTGAATTGAGAGTGTTTGACGATATTTCACCGCTATAAAGCCGAGTTTTTGAGTCGGTTCGTAACCATGGATGAGACATGGGTCCACCACTTCACACCTGGGACAGAGAAACAGACAAAACATTGGATAAGAATGGGAGACTCGTGTTCAAAACAGACAAAAACGGTTCCATCTGCTGAGGCAAGGTTAACGGCTGTGTATTTTTTCGGATGATCGTGGAATAATTTTTTATTAATTATCTTAAAGAAAAACAACTAATGGCGAGTATTAAGTAGATTATGTTGAGGAATAGGGAAACATTTTTCCAAGTTGGTTGTATATTCTCTTTTAGGTCGGGTAGTTTTGGAAGCGCCCTTTTTTCGATACTTGGTTGGTTTGGTTGTTTAGTTGCAGACTTGAATCGAAATCATTCCGTAGCTCGTTTTTGAGATAAACTAGACTTGGTCGAACTCGTTAACTAGTTCATTTTTGACACGAACCTATGATCAAACACACGTAATTTAATTGGGTTTGATCATCGGTTTGTGGCAAAAATTAACTAGTGAATGAGTTCGACCTAAATATAACACAAACTTATGATCGAAACCTTTTGAACTACATGGGATTTAGAGTTGTATCCAACACAACACAAGTCTTGTCAAAAACATCAATGTAAATTAAATGGGTTCGAAACAACTGTTGATTCAAACACTCTCAAATTAGTTCAAAAAGAGCTGTTGGGCACAACTCTAAAGCGGGTGATATACACATCAATATTCAAGTTTATATATGTGTGGTTGTGTGCGTTTGTTTATAAAAAATATTCACACCAATAGTATGTGTGTGGCTATTTTTGGTAAACAAACGCACACAACCACATATATTGAAGCTGAATATTGATGTGTCTAGCACCCGCTTAATGGGTTTGATCATTAGTTTGCATCAAAAAGAAGCTACTGAAAGAGTTCGATTCAAATCTAACTGGTTGGTTGCTTCATTTGTTGGTTGGTTGTAGACTTGGATAGAACTCATTTAGTAGCTCGTTTTTGACAAACACCAATTATCAAACTCATGTAATTTAATTGCGTTCGATCATTTGTTTTGTCAAAAACGGGCAACTGAAAGAGTTCGATACAAGTCTAGTTGGTTGGTTGGTTTGCGTGGCTGCCCGAGTCACGCAAGAAGACCACGTCAGTGTCAACCTGTGTATAGTCGTATCCAACTACTCTAATACGATTATCGGTACTAGATCCAACCCGTGGCATTGAGATATCTGATAAGGTTACTTAAAGCAATATATGGCAACTCTTAAAGGTCGTCTAGTAAATGGCTGAATAAAAACTTGAGTCTCGAAAAATGCAAGGCTGGACATTCGCAAAGAAAGTGGAAGATTGTCTCTTCTTTGCTTTTTTCACGACAACTATGCCAGAACTCATTTTAGGACAGGCCTACTCTTCTAGCATGTCAGTGGCCCGTCACGGCTGCGACAGACATCAAAATGTTCCTAATATTTCTATTAAAAGTGAACGTTATCCGGAATAAAAGGCGAACAGTTTGTTCACGTGGTAAAACTTTGGTATTTTGTATGGAAAAAGCAAGAAGATTTCACTTGAACAACCTTTTTTTGTTTTGTACAGAAAAAGAATTCATTTGAACAACATTTTCTCCCCATTGCTTTAGCTTAATACTTCTTCGATTTTTCCTAATAAGATCATTATAATTTAAAAGTGTTCATTAGGAAAATAATAATGCAAGTGCTAGTGCAGCAGTCCATATCTGCTCATGTAGGGTAATGAAAAATATTCTTCGTCCGCCTGTTTGTCTATCTTCTAACAGATGTAATTGCAAGTTTTGAGATAAACACATCTCATTACTGGGATATTCAGTCCGTTTTGAACACACCACCACTACCACCACCACCACTAACATCTAAACGATCTATCGTTTAGAATTAAATGCCACATGATTTATCTTGTAGATTGATAAGTAGATCGATAAATTGCCATGTATCGTACAATCTTTTTGGTATCTCGTTTTTTTTTCATTATTAAATTTATATTTTTATTTTTTTTTTTTTTATATTTTTTTGTTCTTCGGCTAAAGTAATAATATTATAATTGAGAATAGTGCGCGCGCGCCTGCAATTACCCGCGCACCACTCGGAACGAACAAGATGACCAACCAACTAAAGAAGCCAACAAGGAAATTAAGTCAAATCGAATGGCAGTAGTTTCTAAGATTTTAAACGTGAAACTTGTAACTTTTAATTCAGACATGGCCACCTCACACGATACGCTTGATTTTAAATGAATGGAGAGGGAATAGAAAAAAAAATGCAATAAGCGCGTTTTGTTGCTTTTGCGACGATATGGCCTGGCCGGCCAAGGTATTTTTCGTTTTCTTAGCTGCTGCCACATACAGACTTTTTTTAAAGTTCAACTCGAAATGAAACTAAATAAACTTGCATGTTTCAATGTTTGTCTGCCTGATTGTTGGCGAGTTTTGTTGCCTGTTCCGCTGTTTGTTTGCTAAGTTGTAGTTGTTTCAGACACACAAAGAAAACAAAAATGAAAAGAAGAAAAAAAAAGTCAAAGTAAGCGTGTTGATGTTGTTCAGGTGCAGACTGGTGCAGTGAGTGAGTGAGTGGCTAGTAGTGTTGGCGGTAGCATTGTGCACCTGCATATTTCATATACTTTAATCTAGCGAGATAAAGCAGGATATTTACTAATTTAATAATACAAAAGCATTTAAATTCCTAATCATATCTCGTAAAAGCGGCCGCCTTCTCAATTCTCGAACTACATACTTACATTTGTGTGTACGTACGAACCTTTTATTTTTCTATGGTGGACAGACGAACTGACGGACGGACACAAATGCATGCTTCTTACGCTGCGATATACAGGTGGCCACGCTACGCAACACTCTGCACAATAATCGAAGACTATTAAAATGAAATCGAGAGAAAAAAACTCCATTCACGTACACCGTCCGACATTTACGACTGACGAAGTACTATGCAAGTCAATTCAGTTGAATTCTTTTTAAACTACAATTTGGACCAAATATTCTCACCACAACAATGTATGGATGTAAAGATTCGCACAAGATCGCCATCATCCTGTCATGCCTGCATCCCTGAAACAGCTCCCATAGTTACGACACATCGACTTACGGCTTACGGCTTACAACAACTGCTGTTCGTCTATCGTCCGTCGTCAGTCGTGTTCATGTTCTTTTTAGATTTTCTTGTAAAAGCAATGTAAAATTCCATCATCTCGTTGTAGGCAACAAGCATCTATCTCATCTCGTTCGTATTTATTGCTCCTGGTTTCGTAAAGATTGTAGCAATTTGTTGGCCAACAAGTTTTAATATGTTCATGTGATGTTCATTTTTTGGTTCGTTTGTTCTTCTTTGCTTTTTATTTATGTATTTTTAAAATATTTAGCTAAATATAATTTTATTTGACTATAATACACGCAAAACTATACAAGTATGTACCACCAACACACCGGCAAAGCAAGAAGAGTTTGATGTTGATGTAAATATTTAGAAAAAGAAGTATCAAAAAAGAGATCTTATTTTATTTAGTCTAGAGCAGCCGATCGATTGATCAAACGATTTTGTTTGAATTAATTGAACGAAAGATTTAGTCGATTAATCGATTTTACACGAGGTTGGCGAGATTCAGAGTTATCAATTCCGCTTTAATTTCATTACACATATTTTTTTTTAGTTTTACTTTTAGTTTTAGTTTAGATTATATAGAATCTGAATAAACTGTGTCAAAGGTTTAGAAACAAGAGGTGATGTTAATTAATAAAAAATCGTTCGTTTAAACCCAATTGCAGACAAATTTTTGAATTGGGTAATATGGAAATCTTTATTATTCGATGAGTGCTGAAGTCACACTGAAAGGAAACCCTTCATTCAGACAATGAAATTCTTCATTGTATTAATGAAATCTTTCATTAAAAGTCAGCTAATGAAACCCTTCATTGCATCAATGAAGAATGATTCATTGTATTTATGAAGCTAATTTTGGAGGCTATGTCATAAATAGAATGAAACTATTTCACTACTTTAATGAAACTTTTTCATGAATTGAATGTAATTGTTTCATTGATTTTATGAACTTTTTACATACCATAAATGAAGTTTATTCATTAATATAAAGAAAATTTCATTAAAGTAATGATAACATTTTCATAAATATCATGAAACAGAAGCAGTAAATAATAAAAAAACATGAAATGATATCCACTCCAAACCATCTACTTAATAAAAAATATTTTGATTTTTTTAATACATATGTATGTATTTAATACATATATGTACCTATGTATTTATGTATGTATGTATTTATTAAAGTCAAATGTTTAAAATTTAAGGAACTCATCAGTAGAGTTCAACCCAAAAAAAAAAACGTTTAAAGTAATTCGAAAAACTTACATGTTTATAGTAAAACTCTTAATATGTTATTGAGAATCACAATACACAAACATAAGTTTAAAAGAATCAAACCAAAATCTGAACAAAACAAGCATCTTTATAAGATGTTTGGCACAAACTTTTTGTGTTTGTATAGAGATGAGGGATGTGAATGGATAAAAAAAAGAGAAAGAAAGAGATATCTGCTATACAATGAAGAATATTACATTGTATAAATGAAATGATTTCATTGTATTTATGACGACCATACTGCTTTGAAATTAAAAGGGATTGGAAAAATGAGAAATAGAAAATATCTTTTAACAAAATAACTATTGATTTATTTATGTTTGACAAACTGTATACAGTAAGAATACAAAACTTGTGGAACTTATTTATATTTGCCCCAAATTCGCCAAAAAGAAAATTCGTTTAAACAATGTAACGATTTTCATTAATACAATGAACTATGAAAAACACACGAAGAGCAGAGATTGAAAGATTTCATGCATACAATGAAATTGTTCATTGCATTAATGAAAAGTTTCATTAATGTAATGAAGAACATTTAATGAAACCGTTTCATTCTCTGAATGAATGATTTTCCTTTCAGTGCAGTGGCGACTGCAATAAAACTACAGAGTGTTCCAATAAGACGTTTCATTTCGATTAGCCCCACCCACCATTTTAACAAAACAGTTGTCATGACTCAAGCTGTATCTACTTGACAGATGACAAGTACTAAAAATGGAACAATATACGTTTGAACAATGCATTGAAATTATTAAAATTTACTACAAACACGGTTTGCATTATGACTGGTTATTTTCATGAGTAATATTAAAACAAATAGTTGCATGCAACAGCAATTCCTGGGGTCTCGAAAATTACCGGAATTGGAAGTTATTGAAGTGGACGACGCTTATTTTCAATAAGACGGCGGGCGCATTGTGGTTCAGAATCGTTTTTCATTGTCCAGAACACTGCAACTTTTAAACTAATGAAGATTTTTATGTAATTCTTTTTTTAGTGGATAGATAACATCTTAAACTTTTAATCCAGTTTCATAAGAATCAGTGCAGTGGTTGTTGAGAAATTTAAGGTTAAAGTAGATCTTTAAATTTTTTTTTTGTTAATTTTGCATAGCAATGCACGCCGTTTTATTTTTTGTTTTGTTAGAAAAAGGCCTCATAATGAAAGTTACCAAGAGAGAGAGAGAGAGAGAGAGAAAATTTCCCATCGATTAAAAAAATTGTGGGGCTAAAATGCAACCAAACGGGCGCAAGAGAGAAAAAAGTTTCCAATTGATCTAAAAAAAAATGCAGGTCCAAACTGCAAGCAGACAAACCTTTTGAAATATGAAAATAATTATTAAAATCGGTTGAGAAATGACGAAGTTATGAATTAGGGATCCAATTTTCCCCTCCGATTTCCGAAAAAAAATATGTGACCAAACTGCGGGCAAACAGTTTCAAACTAGTCTCCTGCACAAGACATCTTATAAGAACTTTCAAGACATGAGGGATTTTTCAAATGCTTTACTACAGCGAAATCTTATAAAACAAACGTTAACAACACTTTTTGCAAGAAATTTGTTTCAGTATTGTAGGTATAAGAGTAAAGAAGAAAACACTTCGTGACGGAAGAATTTGTGATAATTGCTTCTTTTTACACATGAGCGCGTGTACAAACGTCATGCATGTATGTGTGTATGATATTTTATTTTTCTGCGCACATGCAAAGGCACACACATGCATTAACATTAGTTTTATGCGGTTAACCACATAATAGCTTACCATCTACATATTACACACACACTCAAACGTACAATATGAAAAATAACAAGCATACACTAATCAACAGTACTTCTTTTGAGTGTTTGTTACAAACAAGCTGTCTTGCGACATCGCTTGTTACAACTGATATACACATACACCAATACATCCATCGTGCTTCGCTTATAGTACGACAGCTCTCTATTTCAAACCAAAAAAGGATTTAGCAAATCGCCTTACAGCTGACGGAGTTAAAAAAAATTATTGGCCCAAACTGTAAAGAAAAAAAAATTATTTTGAAAATTGGTTTACAAATGACAGAGTTATGCGTGTACAAATATAAAAAAGGTAAAAAAAATACTAGCAATTACTGGCAAATCTGGTAATTTTTTTTTTTAATTTTTAAGTATTTGCAATGAAATGAAAAAAAGTGCTCTACAGGCGGGTCGTGGCGAGTACAAAAGTAAATATATATATAATACCAGGCTGCCCAAACTGGCACCAGAGTGCCGAACATCAATCGGCTTCTTATACAAATGAATACACACACGCGAATGAATTACTCTCGGTGTTTTCTCAGTGGCCAGCCTTGATATAGTCTTAAAGACAATACTTTCATCTTTCTCTAGATGGTTTCGTTTATTTTTTCCCAGCTAAAAAAATATGTATGGAGCATATATGATATCCCATATATGGTTCGGATCCGAAAAATGAGGGTATATGGCCATATATGATTATATATATTCATACATTTTCATACATGTATGTGTAAATATTACCTCTACAGTAGGCAAAGTTCATATTCATACTCTCTTGATTCACAAAAGTGCGCTGATGTACAATAAATTGAATTACCAAAATTATTTTTTTTTAGATTTTGAACTGGGAGGTTGTATTTAAGCAAACATTTGCTTGGACAAATAATGAAAAACGAACTAAAAGTCATTTCATTCATCACTTTAATAAGTCAAAAAAAAAAAGGAGAATCAATTATTTAAAAAACACAAGACTCATATTCGTACATAAAATTTAATTTAAGAAATCATTTTAAAAACTAATGCAATTAATTATAAAAGTAAAAATAATCCGTCGTAACAATAGTTTTCAATATAATTTTTTCCAGTAATATGAACTTTGTTTCTTATCTAGAGAATAAATCTGTTATTTTCTATAAAATTAATGACTGACAATGTATAAAATCATACAAAAATGTTTTTTTTTTATAACAAAAGTTTTTCTTTTTTAAACGTTAAGGGTACGCATATACCGTATGTAGTTTCTAATGGATTTCCAATTCACCAGTGATAAAATACCAAGCTTTTTTGATTGCAACATATTAAAAAATCTTATTTCTATATATGGATCCACATATGAAGAGCTTCATAATTAAATTTTCATATATGAGCTCATATGTTATAATACGTTTCATATATTAGTCCATATATTAGTTCATATATAATAGTTTTGCCATCTATAATCCCATACATTTCCATACATGAATTAAACATATTCATATATAGAGTTATATATATTTTTATATTAAAAATATATGGACCATATATAATTTTTTTAGCTGGGTTATTCCTTTTGATCTGCAAAACTTACACACTACTAAACGTCAAATTTTAGAAAAATATGGGGCCTTAAAATTTATTACATAGAGCATCCTAACTACAAATTGTACAGAGTGTGTACATGCCATTCATTAAAAACAACAGTTTACCCCTTATCGATAATAGTTTTCGAGGAATCATAATTTATTTCAGATCAAATATGATAACTTTTTTTTTTTTTTAATTAACATAAATTCTACCTGCGAATATTTTGACCAAATCTTTTGACTACCTTATTTAGTTTTAATATGTTACCTGCCCATGAAAATTTTGAATTCTGAAGAACTATCAAAGTAATGATACCATCACTTTTTGCGTGAAAAGTTTCCTCGCCGTGTGATGTGATCACCATCATCGAGAACTTGTAATTAAACATCTTTAGACTTCTTTCTTTGTGGCTACGGGAAAGATAAAATCTATTCTAATAGCCTACTTGTTGTATCTTGAAAACCGTACACAGAGAAAACAGTGCCTAATAAATACCTCATAAAATAGAACAAAATTAATAAGAAATCTCTATGGTTTTTTTCAATAAGGAAATCTTATTAATTTCATAGAGAAAAACTTTTTAAAAAAATCAAGAAGAAATCTTGTAGTTTTTATGAGGTTATCTTATTGATTTTTTCAATAAGGTTTTCTTCTTGATTTTATTAGGCTATCTTATTGATTTTTTCAAAAATAAAACACAATACTTATTGATTTTATTTGAAAATTTTATTTATTTTCATTTACATATGTATTTACTTAGGAATACACACAATATAGTAATAATAAGTAAGTTTTGTTAGCAGTATCTTTTTGAATTTTTTAATTACATATTTGCTTATAAATATTGGGTAGTGTGAATAAAAAAAGCATTTGCTTTTTATTTAGAAATTTGTTTGAAACAAACAAAAAGTACATATACATTTAAGACTTTACAACAAATTTTAAAGTAAAAAGCAAATGCCTTTTTTGGATTCACATTACCCATTTATACGTACTTAGGGCCATTATTACAACTTGTCGTTAGTTAAAGGTATGATTTTATCAGATATATAAATGGCTTTGCATTATAAAACCTTCATTTAATATTTTTTTGTCCATGAAATATTATTATTATTAATAATGACATCAATAAAAAAAAATTAAAATTGTAGCAATGCAAAGCTATTTATCGGGCAGACAAAATCAGACAAGTAGTAATAACGGCCCTTAATATATTATAATTTTCATATATTTAAAAATTTCATATAGTTAAAATTAATTAAAAATTAATCAACACACTGGTCACCCAACCTGTATTGAAAATCTCCACTCCAAGACTCTTGTATTTCCAGACATTATTCCTTACCAAAAAACATACTACGATTATATATGTACATAAATATAATAATATAGATATATGTAGGTACGCACTATTTATAATTAGTTTTATTTTAATTTAGTTTATATTTTATGTTAGTGGAAAAATATTCAATTGTTCTTTCGACTTGTTCACTTCGCACTGGTTCACTTTCAACTAAAAGTTTAATTTTAATACATATGTACATATGTATGTATGTAAAGTAAAGAAGTAAAGTTATGAGCGGCAACACATATACAAAAATACATAAATACCCAGTTAGCCACGTCTTTAACAGTGGTAAGTCGTACAAGGCATATTGAAGACAGCGCCATACAAATCGTCGACGAATTTTTCATACAAATGGAGGCGAGGTTACACAAGACGAGATGAGCGATAATGTCGCTCAGATTGTCGTCAACACGGCTTTATTGAAGACAAAACGGGGGACATTGTCGTTCAGATTGTCCTCAAACAAGTTTAATTGATGACGAAACATATGACATTTTGGACGATTTCCTTTAAATTGTGACATGTCGTACATTAATCGTAGAAGACAATGGGTAATATGAATAAAAAAAAGTATTTGCCTTCTACTTAAAAATTTGTTTGAAAACCCCAAATATGTGTATGTTTTTTGTATTTTTAAACAAATTTTTAAGTAAAAAGCAAATACTTTTTTTTATTCATACTACCCAATGTCGTCTGCGACGATTTGGCTAACTGGGTATGAATATTGAAGTCTCTGCAGCAGAGATATTACGGAACAAAAACGAAAAATATCATTAAAAAATTGTCTCTATGTTTATTTATATACATGCATACATACATAAATGAAATAACAAGAAACCTAATAAAATCAAGAAGATTTCCTTATTAAAAAAATCAATAAGATGCTTTACACATAATCATATAGGAATCTAATAAATTCAAGAAGAAAACCTTATTGAAAAAATCAATAAGATAGCCTAATAAAATCAAGAAGAAAACCTTTTTAAAAAAATCAATAAGGCAACCTAATAAAATCAATAAGATCTCCCTATAGTTTACAATTTATAAGAAAACCTAATAGAATCAAGAAGTTTTTCTCTATGGAATGTTTTTTTGGTGCCAAAAATAACGGGAATTGAGTAAAAAAAGTTGTGAATAATAAGATTTCTTCTTGATTTTATGTGGTTTTCTTCTTGATAAAATTAATAAGATTTACCACATAAAAACAATAAGGAATCTCTATGAAAAAATCTTCGCTTCTTTCTGCTGGGATACCCCTTAGCCTAAAAACGTTTCATAGAGAAAATCTTATTGATTCTATGAGGCAGTTTTTTCTCTGTGTAAGAGACAGACTCTTGAAATTTTCAAAAACGCTTAAAAATTAAAAATCCCAAAATTAAAAAAATTCCGATACGAAAAATCGTAAAAATGCAAAAAGCTTTTGAATGGAACACAAAATAAATCGCTAAATCACAAAAAATCACCAAAAGTAAAAAAATCTCCAAAAACCGAAAAAAATCTTCAAACCGAATAAAAACTCTAAAACTAAAAAAATTGCTAAAAACATATACATATGTATGTATATCAAAATAAAATATGTTATGGGAAGACCCTTTACTTTAATTTGTTGGGTGAAAACAAATGTTAAGCAATAAATTTCCTTTGTGCATCACTTGTTGGTGTCAACTATTAAAGTGTGTGTGTGTGTGTGTGTGTGTGTGTATGCGTTTTTTTTTTTTTTTTTTTTTGAAATTATAAAGAAAAGCTTTGATATGTCTGCGGTTAAGTGAGTGCGTGAGTGTAACTGCGTGTTTCCCTCAAAAGAAATTAACTAAGAAATCTCTAGATTTATTTTTTTCGCTTGTTGTTGTGTTTTTCTTTTACAAATCAAACAAATTTCGTGTGCAGCTATTTATTTGTCGTCTGGTTTTTGCTTGATAAAATTTTCACTTTAATATTGACCGCTTTTGTTTTGAGTATTTTTTTTTTATTGAACAGCGAATTTCATTTTTATATATATTTTTTTTTAATTTTTAGGCTTACACTTGAATATTTTTCCTTTATTTTATTTATTGGTTTTCGTGAACTTTTTCTATGGATTTCAACCATTCATTTCATTCATGTGCATCGGTCAGTCAGAGTTTTATAAAAAAAATTTTTCTTCTCTTCTCGTTTTCCATGAATTGATTTTCAAGTGGCTCCGCTAAAAGGCCAATCTTTTATTTCGTTGGTATTTCCGATAAGAGAAATGCTGGCAATAGCATATTACAACACTTTGCCCAACGATTCATTTAGTCAGCCAGCCAGCCAGCCAGTCAGCCAACCATATACATTCATAGATATTCACTTCATTGTATATTTGTTTGTCTGCCTGTCTGTCTGTCTGTCTGGCTGTCCGTCCATTTATCACTGTTTATCTGGTCACATGACCGTCCGTATTTGTACATTTACCCTGTTTACGTCTGAGAATGCAGCAGCATACATCATCAATACGAAAGTAATGAAGGAATAAATGAGTGACTTTCATCAGTCTAGGTATTAATGAGTTTATATTAATATACAAAACCAAAACCAAAACCTAAAAAAAAATCAATTGTATGTTTGTGGGTAAATATGTATGTGCATATATTTTTAAAGAATTTAAAAGACAAATACGTGCTGCTTTAAGATAAGAGAGAAAAATGTAAATTTTTTTAAAAGTCATCGATGGAATTTTGTTCATGTTCAAACTTTAAATCTAAATGAAAAGTGAGTGAATCATGGATTTGTTGTTGTTTTTGTTTTTAGAATAAGAATGACAATTTTTAAAAATAAACCAATTTGTCTCATTTGTTTTTTTGTTTGTTTTTGTTTTGTTTTCTAAAATGCAACATTTTTTGTGCCACTCGACTAATCCATTTTACATTTAGTTGGAAAAGCCTTTCAGACTGACTACATTTTTGTTCCCATTAAATTTTTGTACATATTAAACATAAATTTATACTTCCATACAATTTACAGAAATAAATTAAATAGGACTAACGATTAGGAATATGTATAATAAAATAAATTAAAGCAAAGAAACAAACAAAGATCTAAAACAAAGACCTAAATAAATCTAAATATTCTCTAAGTGAAATTAAATTCACTCAATTTTTAATTGTTTATTTTCATTAATTGGTCGGCCAACTGTTAGTTGTCATTGGCATGGGATGGATAACAGGCGTAACGCATTTTATCAATAATAACATAAAATAATGGGCCGGGTGAAAGGCAGGAAAGTGTGTAAGTGTGTGAGTGTAAGTGTGTGTTTGTCGGCACCAAGGATTTAAAACATTTAAAGGCAATAATTCCTAGAATGTGAGCTCAAATAATAATAAAGTACAAATCCCTTTTCGAACATCCCCCAGAAAATAAATATAATCACGCACGCACACACACACACGCACACGCTCATTTTGGTAAAATAGGGCTGAACATTTCGCTGGTAGGTGTTGCCAAAAATTGTAGCAATTTTGCATTAATGTCCTTAATTTATTGACAACTAAGGGGCGGGCGTTCAACTAACTGGACAATTCGCAACTTGTGCTAAATTTATTTATTGTTGTTTGTTATTTTATTATTTGTTTGGCTTGAAATGTGGCCTAAAAATTATTGCATTCAGCTGTCCAAAATATTGTTGTAAATCGCTTTTAATGAAATTCTGAATTTCATTAATTTAAAAGCACGGCTGCTGTTCTACATGAATAGCGAATCAGTTTAAAATGGGGGGCGGGCGGGCGGGCGTAGACGTGGCAGCAGATGCTTGTGGCTTCGTTGTAAGAGATTAGCGAGAATTTCTTTAAGCTCCAAAAACTGCATTTGTAAAATATTTCTAAAACTGGGTTAATATAAAAATAAATTCAGTAAAGTGAGACTGACTCGCACACGAATGACTCCGTACGGACACTACATACATATTTAATACTACGAGTATACGAACTTTAGTTTATATAATCGAATACCTTAACTGATGTAATTTTTTTTTTTTTTAATTTTAAGCAGCCGAAAAATTTTTGTGCATTTTTTAGTTTTGGCGATTTTTTTAGTTTTGCAGCCTTTGGGATTTTTTCTTTTTTTAGTTGTGGCGATTTTTTCAGTTTTTGACCATTTATCAGATTCAGAGATTTTTTGTTTTGGAGTTTTTGTTAATTTTTTTTTTAATTTTGGAGTTTTTGTTAATTTTTTTTTTTTAATTTTAAGTACTCGATAAAAAATTTTCTGAGTTTTGCCGCTTGTTCTTAGTTTTGCAGCCTTTAGGATTTTTTCGTTTATTTTTGTAGTTTTGGCGTTTTTTTTTTTTTTTTTGAGCGATTTTCAGTTTTTGGGCATTTAGTGTCAGAGATTTTTTAGTTTTGGTGCTTTTATTAATTTTGATAATTTTTTTTCGGTTTTTGGCGATTTATTTGTTTTTGGCGTTTTTTTTTTGTTTTTTTGTGATCTTTTTACTTATGGTGATTTTTTCAGTTTTTATTTTAGGGTCAGCAATTTTTTGAATTTGGAGTTTTTATTAATTTTGAAAAAAAAAATTTCGGTTTTTGGTGATTTTTTTGTTTAAGCGTTTTTTTGTTTATGCGATTTTTTGTTTACATATTTTTAATTGTGGCAATTTTTTTAGTTTTTTGGCGAACGTTTTACTTATAGTGATTTTTCAGTTTCAGTGATGCAGTTTCAGAGATTTTTTAGTTCTGGCGCTTATATTAATTTTGCGCTTTCTTCTTCGTTTTGGCGATTTCTTTAATTTTTTGTCGCTTTTTTTAGATTTGTGGTGACATTTTTACTTTTGGTGATTTTGTTTGCATTTTCATTTTTGCAATTTTTCTCTTTCTTGGCGATTTTTTTTAATATTTAATAAGAGTTTGCCTCTTACGGTTTCCAAGATACATCAAGTTGTTAAAATTACATTAACTGATATAATAACCTTTAATTTTGATCTTGAAAATTTCAGTAATAATTGGTGTAGTCTGCATTAAAATACACAAACTTTTAGAACATCCTTTAATTTTTAACTGTCATATATGTGTTGTTGTGGCGGCCAAAGTTTTACATATTCTGATAAAATTTTGACTTCGTAGGTCGTACGGTTCTTGAAAAAATGGTCTGTGACAGACAGACAGACGGACATCGTAGCGAAAACAATAGGGGTACGGAAACCTAAAAAAACGTGTGAACAACGTTCACAGTAAAACACTTGCTTAGAAGACCCGTTATACATATATTTACAATAGAGAACAAATAACGAGTAATAAGAATAATGCAAATAGTAATAAGTTTTAGACTTGTTAACAAAAAGCTTGCCTTGAATTGTAATGAACCAAAATAATTCTCGTATGCTATTTCCTTTAAAATAATTTTGCATTAACTAACACCAATCAAGTGCACGCCGATGATGAAATTGGTTGAGCGGTACGCATTTCTTTTCCATTGGTATTGTTTGTCAGAATAATAAAAATTTTTGTTTGGCGTAATTTGTTCTTAATTGCACAAACTTTTTTAGCCTAATTAGATTAACAAAACAAACAGTTAGTGATTGTTGAAAACTTTTGTTGAGTTTTTTAATTCCAAAAGGAAACTTATACAAATCTAAAGTTTTTAAAAACAATGTATATAAATAAAAATTGTAAAAGAAAAACAATCATCGATAAAGCGGCAATATTAAAACTAAATTATACTTTTTTAATCGATAAAAATTTAAATTACAAAATTTTTGTTATTTTTATTGTTTTTGTTTTATTACACTTTATTGAACTTATATTGATAGTTTTTGAAATCCAAATCATTTGTTATCAGGGTAATAACTAATTGTAAAACATTTGAAAGATAGTTTTTGAAAGCCTTGACTTTGATTGCAAAATCTATTCAGTGGCCACTCTCTTAACAAACTTCTTGGTAAAAATAGTATCAGGTGTAAATGTCCTTAGCACTATGGGAGTCTTTGTTTCAAACTTTGCCGCCTTTGATAATAGAAAAACTTTATGATTTATATATAATATTTTTTCAAAACAATGGCTTATTAGTTTTTTTACTAAACAAAAAACACAAAAAGATTATTTATGACAAACAATTATGATTATGATTATGATTATTCTTCTTTCTTTCAAAGTCAAAACACAAAATTGATTAATGGGCATTTTTTTTGTGTAAATAGAACAGTTTTCTTGAAAACATTAAAATGATTTACACGCAAAATTGTAATTTTCATTGACCACAAAACTCTTGACTCCTACAAAAACATGCGATGCGCTTTGTTTTCAAGTTTATAAAATATTTATAGAAACCCATTTCAACTCTGGAGTGTCAGTAACGATGCCAGAGAGAATACCTGCTAATAAAACCAAAAACAAAACAAAAAACAAAATGGAAAAAATTTCAAATACTCGTATCCTGGAGAAATATACTTTATGATTATCACTTTTGTTTAATTAACAAACTTGGGGGGTTAGATAACAAAAAAAACTGTCAACCGCATACAAAACAACTGTTATGAAAATGAATTTTTCAATGAAAAATACCGACTCTTAAAAAAAAAGGATAAACAAATTGGTTTCCACTAGGAGAACACACCAGATGATTTTTTTTTTTTTGTATTAAGGCCTTAAATGTGGAGACGCTTTAAGCGGCAGCAATTATAATATTTCTTAAATTTATAATTTAGTTGTTATCTAATCTACCAAGTATCGTTGGAAATACTCGTACCCATACGAACGAAACGAGTACGCACTTATTTATGCATATGGCTTTTTATACGAGTAAAACAAATATTTATATTTATATTCATTTCATTTCATTCTTATGTGAACGGATAAAGAAAGGCACATGTTCCTCTAACTTAATGAATAAATTCCCAATGGAGTCATTATCATGTATATCCTCCAAAAACCAAAAAAAAACAACAACAAAAATACATTAAAAACAAACTTAGTCAGGATGACCTTCTGCTATAAATTGAGTTTTCAAATCTAAAAAAAAAAAAATTTAAAACAAAAACTTCATCCCAATTCCGTAATAATTTCGTCTTGGCCATTAAACCTGCTTCAAAAGAAAAGGAGACGACCGGTAGATACATCTTCATACAAACGTGTGTGTATGTGTTTTATTTTATTTCTTATATTTTTTAATTAATAACAACACACAAAATTGATTCTACTTTATAGTAGTACGGTTATATTGCAACATGCCACACATACATACAAATACACTGACATCATCTCTTTTACAGGTAAAAAAATTAAAGTCTTAATTTGCTAATAAAAAAATTTAAATTACAGACATAAGCTTAATTATTGAAGAACAAATAACAATGGCAGGAGTGATTGTAACTTTGAGCTTTCATTACAAAAAACATTGCAACAATTTGTGATACGATGAATCAAAATAATTCACGTATTCCATTTGCCCTGAAAATTTCTTATATATTCGTAAAGAAAGGTACATTCGAATTGAGAAAACATTTGCTTGTTTATTCAAACAAGCATATAATTTGCAAACATGGAAAAATGTACATGATTTCTGTGCGGCCACACTCAACTCCCAACAAAATGTTTCATCAGTGTCAAAGTATAAAAATATGCATTTAATAAATGTATTTGTTTTCCTTAGCTGCCACGAAATGCATACTAAACATGCTCAACCAACAACATATAATTTATTACAATTTATTTTTGTTTTGTTTTAAAGAAGTTTCCAAAAAAAATTCCTTAACTTTAAAGTTTACTTTGAATTTCCAATACCGAACGACGCGACGTTTGTAGTTATTTTATAGACAGTGTAGTGGGGTTGCCAGTTGTTTTTTCTTTTTTTTTTCGAAAAAACGTATTAGTTGAAAAACGCTGGTGTTAAATAAAAAATCATCAAATAAAACTTAAAAAAGTAGATTTAATTTAAAAAATAGGGACAATCCCGCGAAAAGTGGCACGAATGGCAACACTATAGTGTAGTCAAGCAGCAGTTTGTTCGCAAAAGCAAATTAAGCGACTTTAACCTGCCGTAATAGTCATCCCTTTACTGAAATTATTTTCCTTCTAAGTATTTCCCATTTTCACCAAATTGCAATTGTGAATAATGTTTCCCTAGAAATTCTTCCCTTCTTTTGGTTCCCCTTATTTATCATGAATTATATTTTTCACGGGAATTTGTTAATTTTTCCCTTGGGTTAGTTCACTTTATTTTTGCAGGCGAACTGCATTATTACATCGCATAATTTCGATATTTTCTTTCCTTTGAAGTAAATATTAAAAATTATAAATATGTATTCATTTTTATGGCAAGATGATTAACCTTTTTTCATGAAGTATTAATCTCTTTGTTTTACACCAGTAAATTATGTGGCAATGCACCGCGCTGCTATACTAAAGACTTTTTTCCATAATTATATAAAAATAGTAAACAAACGGTTGGTATTGTTTTGAAATTTGTACATTTAGCGGCCAAAAGAGGGTAATAATACAACTTTGGTACTTTTTGCTAACTCATTTAACTTCTAAAGGAAAAAAAAAAGTTAGAAATGACATTTGAAATTGTATTTTTCTCTCCTTAAAAAGCCTTCAAACATGTTTTGGTACTTTTTGGAAACTCAAATTTATTACGTGTAAAAATTTAAGTTCTTTTCGGTATAAATATATTTTTTTTTATGTATGTATGCATGTATATGTATGTATATAAACCGAATGATTAATTTTTATGGAGGAAGTTTTATTAAGTTTCAAATGCAGAAAAATGTAGTTTTATTAATAGGCCCTTTTTGAAAATATGTATGTTGTACTTAAAAAAAGTACTTTTTGAAAACAGTACTTTAAAAAGAAATATTTATTCAAAATAGTAGTACTCTTTAAAAGAAGTACTTTTTGAAAATAGTACTTTAAAAAAAGTACTTTTAAAAAAAGTAGTTTGAAAATACATAGTACTTTTTGAAAATATTAGTTTTTGGAAATATAAAATTTTGCTAATGTGCTTAATATATGCAGATAGTTTGGGATTAAGTGATTTTTTCCACACTTATACCTTTTGGTACATTTTGTATCCCCAAAAAGTATCTAAATTTTCTAAATTAATTTTTATATTAGTTGAAAGAAGCTCATAATAAAAAATTCGGCCAAAAGGTAATATTCTTACCCTTAAAATATTCTTACTTCCAAAAAGTACTTGGAAAAATAAATGGGTTGCCACAAAAGTACCAAAATTATATATTTAAACATTTTCTTTTCCTAACTTTACAAATCCCCAAATTCTTTATTTATTTATGGTGGGTTTTTTTTGAGGATATAAAGTTATCTTAATTCCCAATAAGGTTTAGTATATTTATTTCTTTATAAGTTGGATAATAAGATATTTTAGTTCACATGTTTGGCATTCGTTCGAAAAGTTGGCAACACTATATGCAACAGCTGTTATTGGCCATTATTTATTCTTTAAAAATTTTTAAGGTCAAATATTTATTTGCACTGAAATGCATAAAATGTTTGCTTTCAAAATATACTTTTGAATAAAACCTCATTTGAAAAAGTAAGTGCATTGTAAATATCCTTGAGGAATAAATCTTATAACTACATATTTAATTTTTTTTTTTTTTTTGTTCGAAAAATTCAGAAAAATTTAGTTTTCAAATTCTATCTATTTTCATCCAAATCTATTTTGTATCGTTAAATGTCCTTTTAAAAACAATATTGTTTTAAAAAACCCGCGATATGAAACAAATTTTTCTAAAATTTTTGCACGTGTATAAGTAAAATTACTTGAATATACATACATATGTACGCATAAATGTATCTTGGCATGATATCGAACATTCAGCTCTTAATTGATCCTCAAACGCTGTATGATTTTCGAGATTCCTTAATGTTAAAGATCTCCCTCCTACTTGCCGTCCGTCATTGAGTGGAGTGGAGTGGAGTTGGCTTAGCACTATAGCATAAGCAAAACTGATGCTTATCAATTTATAGATTGTTGCTCCGATAACAGATAAAATATTTTTAATGAATTCTTTCATCTTTGTATTTAATTTTTTTTTTGCTTTCTTTTGGCCTCCTTCATTGATTTTCTTCCATTTGCTAAGGCCGTGAAAATAATAAAAATAAAAAATTCTAGACCATAAAAAATTAATAGTTTATTGAAGAGTAAATTTTTGAGCGCTGTGGGTAATTGGTGTTTACATGAAATTAACGATGATCTAACTATTTAGATACAAAATAGTTAGAAAAATCTGCTCAGCTCAATCTTGCTTTCGCTTTTTTTTTTTTTTTGTTATTCCAGCGTTTAATTTTGCCTTCAAAAGACATGGTGGGCCACCAACGTTAACGTTTTTATTCTTATTGAGTGAGCTCGCCTTCCTTCTTGCTTGTTTATGCAATTTTGAGCGATGTCTCCAATATATCTTCATCATTTTGATAATTTCCATTTTTGGTTTTAGTTAAAAATTTTTATTTTTGGCCAAGTCAATCATGTATTCAATCATTTCCAAAATAAATTTATCATAAATACCTCGAGACGCTCTTTTAATTTTTTTTTAACGAATGAATGTGTAGTTTTTGCTTTTAATAACAACCGTCCAATAAATAATTTAAATGAAAAACGTTAAATGAAAAAAAAGAGAAGAGTGATGCCGCCCCTTGTATCTTAATTGCTCAAAAAAAAATACTTTGAAATTTTTAATAAGGTGCCATCGTAGCGCAGAGAGCGTAAAAATGCTTTTTTATGTTTCCTTTTTCCCTTTTTTTATATTTCATTGTTACTACGACGAGCTGGACACATTTTAGTGCATCTTCCAAGTCATCCTGGGTGATCTGTCAAAATAATGTTATAATAAAATGTATGTAAGTCGTCCAGCACATTCATAAAATATAATAAAAATTCAAAATATGAAAACAAAGCCGCCTTGCCTGCCTGCCTCTTCGACTCTGCACTGAATACGTAAATATGTATGTATGTGTGTATGTATGTATGTATGTATGTATATAGAGAAACCGTCAAAACTGTAGAACACATGCCCCGCAGGATATTCGATACCGCCGTATTTATAATTTGTTTTCCAACCAAAAAGCCTCAAGACAGTTTTTTTTAATAGTTTCATTTTCTTAACTTAAATTTAAAAGCAAAATAATAAAGGAAAAAAACTTATTTTTAATTTATGTTTATTTTGACGTTAAATTTTAAAGATGTATGGCTATTTTTACTAATTTCATTACCTCCCCAATGAATACATAAATTAATTTTAAATGACATACATACATATATACATACATACATACATAGTTACAGATATTCGTCGATACATTGTTTGTAGGGTTTGCCAAAAACCGTGAAAATTAGAAAACCGCGGTTTCCGGTTTTAAGCTACTAAAACCGGTCGGTTTCGGTTCGGTTTCGGTTTTAAAAATATGCATGTATATAAGTAGGTATGTATGCTGGAAAGATAAATGATGATTTAAAAATAATCATCTCTATCGTGAAAAACAAATGGAATTTTTCTTCATGTGAAATTTTCATTTCCCTAAAAGAGAAAAATGCTATCGTGAATATCCCGTGAATGCAAAAAAGGGAAGAATTTTTTTAAAGCTTAAAAATTAAATGAAAATCGGATAAATTTAAGTTGAATAAAAAAATCACACACATTTTAGGTTATAAACGAAACTTATTTACTTTAAAGTTGTACTCATGGAGGTGCTTCTGTTGATTTAGCTATTTTTTTCATTAAGTATACCACCGTGGTGCACCGCCCATGAAATTTACTGTCTATGGGCCTGTGCCAAACGGTAGCAAAGTACTAGTGTAAGTAAATTTTTGACACTTCTGAGGTGAATAAAATTTCACTAGCCCTAGGGGCTAGTAGAAATTTTGACACAACAGGTAAATTTTTGACAAGCTGCAATAAAAAACATGATATCATAAAATTTAAATCCACCGCCGTCGCACAATACAAAGATTTTTACGTCTTTTAGGTTTAATTAGACTGTGAAAAAATCATTGTTTATTTTAGTTTGCGAAAAATGTTGCATCATATATATAATATTATATAATTTTTTGCACCAAAAAAATTGTTTGATATAAAAATGTCCCCTTAAAAATTTGTTGGTAGTCGGCGGCTTGTAGTCAGGCGAAGCAAAACCGCCGCCGCAGCAATTATTTCATCAGCTTCTTTCTATGCTCCAGCGAATTTGTCAAAATTTTACATTGTCAAAAAAGATATCATTTGGCACAGCAGAAAAATGAAATTTTTTCCCCACAGGCAAATATTTTTTTACCATAGTACTTTTCTACCGTTTGGCACACGCCCTATGAACCAAAGAGATTCATACTCTATGAAAAAATGTGTTGTAGGGAATTATTGTCCTAAAAATAAATAATTATAACTTTCAATATATAATTCGAAGAAAAATATCGAAATTATTCGATGTAATAATTCAGTTGGCCTGCAAAAATAAAGTAAAGAAAACCAAGGGAAAAGTGAAAAAATTCACGTGAAAAATATTCTGCCTTATTCATGTTAACGGGAACCAAAAAAGGAAAATATTTCTGGGAAAAAATTTTCGAGGGAAAAAATTGTTACTATAGGGGTGATAGAGTTTCTCTGGTTTGTATTCAATTCGAGTACTTATATATATTAGAAAAGGAACATTTCGTAGTGAGTATGTGTATAAAAAGCTTAAGAATAAAAAATTTATTTTAGTTAATTTTAATTATTATTCGAACTCCATTTGTTTCTATATTTGTGATTTGAACGGGCTAAGCAGGTTCGTATTGCTTTTTAAGCCAAATTACATGTGATAATTATTAATGAACAAATAACAACACAGTCTGTTGTAAATATTCTGACTAACAACACATAGTTGAACGGAACATAAAAAATATACTTAAAAAATATACTTAATAGTAACAAACCAAAAAAGTTTGTCTTAAGTAGAACAAAAATAAGCAAATTAACTAACATGTGCATAGTTAGTAAAGAACAAACGACAATGGTAAGACTGTTGTAAATATAGAGATGGTAAAATTGAGCTTACAATACAAAAAAAAACTTTCAGCAAATTGAAATAAGATGAATCAAAACAATTCACACATTCCATTTGCAATAATGCTAAGTATATAAAGCAGAAATCTACATCTACTGACACCACACACAGTGGACCAAACACAAAAGAACGCTGATGATGAAGGTTTAGTGCCCTTCGAAAACGGCTGGCTATTCCGTTCAACTATGTGTTGTTAGTCAGAATATTTACAACAGACTTTGTTGTTATTTGTTCATTAATAATTATCAGATGTAATTTGGCTTAAAAAGCAATACGAACCTTAGCCCGTTCAAATCACAAATATACAATAAAAAATTTATATTTAATTATTCAAGTAATAAAATTTCAGAAACGTTCAAGCGTTCAATGTAGAGTCGTTTAATCTTATTTTTGTGCAGAAGTTACCAGAAAACACTATTTCGCATTCAGTTGAAGAGGGGTTTATTATTGGTTGGTTGGTTGTTTTGTTGTTCGTTTTTTTATAAAGTACAAATTCTTGTCGAAGAACGTTACAATTATCGTCTTTTTGCTTTACATCTGCTAGAGCTTTTTTGATAACAAATCTCAATTCTTCCTGCAAAGAATTGTTATAATTTTCTTAAAAATTTTACAATTTTCTTACCTTTCATTATTACATAATGCTTAGTAATGTATAAAAGTCTTCAATGTAAAGTATTTGCTGTATTTTTAAACAATATAATCATGTTAAAGTAAAACTTAAAAACCGACGGTTTTTTTTGTCGGTTTCGGTTTCGGTTTCGGTTAAAACCGAACGGCAATCCCTAATTGTTTGTATTGGCAAGATCTTGTGACTAATTTCAACTGAATTTGCATAGTGGAAATGCTTAAACTCTAAAAGGAAAAGTCTGTAATTGTATTTAAGAACTTTATTTCATAAAAAAAAATTCAAGCAGTCGGTTTTGTATTAAAATATTCAAAATTAACATATTTTTGATCAGAAGACCGCGGCAACCTTTATACAAAGAAAAATAAGTTGTGCTTGTTGATCGAACCCCCAGGATAATAGATATTTCTTTAACGAGTCTAAAACGGCAAACAGTTTTATTTTTCCCCACTCCAAAATAATAATAAATTTAGTAAAATGAGACTTTGACTCGCACACGAAGAGTTCCGTACGAACACTACATATCCGTTACCTTAATATAGAAAAGCCCTAACTCATTATTTTTTTGAAATCCAGATTTTTGTATGTTTTGATAGAAGAATATCTAATGTACCGAAAATGCAAAAATCTCAATTAAAAAAATACGATATCTAATACGTATTATTATAGTACTATACGAACTTTTTAATTTTGGCGTTTTTTATATTCTTTTTATTTTGACGATTTTTTTAGTATTCACCCTTTTTCGTTTTGGCGACTTTTTTTTTGTTTTTTAGCGATTTTTTTAGTTTTGGCGTTTTTTTTCTTTTTTTCTTTTTGTCGATTTTTTTGGTTTTTTGAATTTTTCTGTTTTTTGGCGACCTTTTTATTTTCGGTATTTTTTTTTTTTTTTTTTTTTTTTTGTATCAGCGATTTATTTTATTTTTGGTGATAATTTTTATTTAAGTGCTTTTTTAATTTTTTTTGGAGTTTTTTGAAAATTTTGACTGTGATTAAATGATCAAATAGAATAAGTCCGTAACTTTAGGGAAAAACGCTGTCAAATTAACAAAGCCCATAATAAAATTTACGGCAGTAACTTCAAATGCTCTCTAATTTTTGTTTTATTTTCTTTTGTGCTTATTTTTCTTTGTAGTTTTGTTTATAGAATGTATGAATTTTATTGAAAGTATGGTAGCCTTGTTGAGAGAATGAGTATTTATTAATATGTGAATGCATTTGAAAAAACGCTGTCAAAATAAAATAGATTCATATCTCTCGACTGCTTTCTGGTGTTCCTTTTTTGTGTCAATTTGTATGGAAAATGTGTTTATGCCGCAATTTTGTTTGATCATTAAACGTTATTGCCTAAAATTATTTTTAGCAGAGTAGTTAATTTAATTTAATTTTAATATCTTAATTTTCTTAATTTTATCAAATTTTGCCTTTAAAGCTATGCAACAAATAATACTTTATAGTTGCCAATATCATTGCTATTTGGCAACTATAACTAACAGTTAGTTATAGTTGTAGTAGTTGTCAGTGCTATTTCGGCAACAGGCAACGCAACTAAAGTTAGGTTGCCATCAAGGAATTTTTACATTTTAAAATAAGTAGAGCCATGTACTATTGCAATTCTAATAAATTAAACAATTTTAGTTTAAATTAAAAAAAATTGGACGCGCGAAAGCTCTTAACATTTAAAAAATTCGCTTAAGAATCGAGCGGTAAAGCCGTCCTATATAATCCAATGATATAATATATATATTAGATCCTTAAGTTCCTATAAGGAGTATAGGTCCTAAAAGGTTCCGGTAATCAATTGGTTTAAAATGAGTAGCTGATTGGGCTTCAGCATCCGATCTGGGCTGGCTTAGAAGCCTTATATAACATTTGTATAGCGAACCGCTTGTTAGAGGATCTAATGCCCCCTTCCAGCCGCCTCTAATATCAGGAACAGAATCGGGCAGTAGGTGGCTATCACTCGCCTTGACGTTCGAAGTATCGTAGGCACTCAGAATTTGTTAGGAGTCCGCCACCACCTGGTAGCCCTCTGAGACTTTCCACTCCGAAGCGCTGATTTTCCTCAACTGCTCCGTAAATCTACGGAGCTTTGCACTATCCGCAACCTGTGGACGCGCTCGTTAGTATTCAGCTGATTGAGCTGCAGACACTTGTATTGCCTCCTACAAAGATTCCTTTGTATCAAATTGCTTTACGTCGTCATATAGTTTTCTAACAAGCCACATCCAAACTTTTTTCATTATGTTAAGAGATTCGAAGAATATGGAGGCCAATTTAGAACTATAACCCTTTCATCTATAGCAGATTAAACGGAGCGAAGGACTATAAGAGTGTCTTAAGAATCGAAACCGTTAAAGACTTCAGCTTTAATTAAAAGCTTGAGCTTGATAAACAGATGTTTATCTCAACGCACAGACGCCAACTCTCGGCAAAAAAAAAAAAATTTCAGGGAATAGGTATTCATTTAATGAAAAGAAAGTATAGAGTTACAAAAACGACTACTGGACTAACAAAAAATAAACTTCACTAAATAACTGCCTGTCCGTCCGCCTAATAAGAGAATGAAATAAACTTTTCAACCAGTCAACAATAGTCATGTTAAAATATTTTATTGGAAACTGTCAAAATTTTTAGAAAAAATAAATTTTTTATGTAAAATAAGATGTTTTCTGATCTGATACGATCGCTCACGTACACTCGCACACATAAATATACGCACCTTCTTCAATCAATTAAGAATTTCCATATCTCTGCTCTATGTGTGTGTGTGTGTGCGTGTGTATTTATGTTTGAGCGTATTAATTTACGACTGTGGAATAAATGAAAAACGAAATCAAAATTTATGTTTTTATAATTGGTGTCCAAATTTTTGTGTTCTTATCTCTGTCGAAAACAACAACAACAACAACCAGAACCAGAACAACAAACCAATGGCCCACAAAATTCAAACAAAAAGAATAAAAAAAGCTTTTTCCAATGCCGTTTGTCTGTGGCTGTTGCTGTCGCCCCTTCCAATTACTTCTGACGAAGACTCATCATCATCATCATGTTCGCAATGATTTGGGTTGGGTGTGTGTGAGAAAATGTTTCGTTCTTTTTTTTCTTCCCGTAATTATCGACATTCTTTGTCAAATTAACCTTTAACTTGACAGTTGAGCCCAACACAATTAAATTATGAGTTTAAAAAAAGTTGGGGAAAAAAATCTCTTTATATTGGAAATAAAACAACAGCTGGAACGAACGCACAACAATAAAAACGGTTTCGGCCGATTGAAGGTTAAATGGAATATGGATCTAACTAAATGGACTTTGTTATAATCGTATAGTTGTGATCTATTTACAAATACGCGTGCACACACACACACACACACACACACACACACACACACACTGAACGCATCTGTGTATGTGTGTGTTGTTGTTACAAGTTCTTGGCAGTTGTTGTAAAAGTGTTAATGGGCTGCAACATTATAACTTGTGTTCAACGTTTAAAACCCGGCTTTGATATTTATTTGTGATACATCTTTTTTTTTATTTGCTTTGTAAAGTTAACAGGAAACATTGTCATTGAAAAGACAGATTGATTTTGTTTTACATAAAAACATGAAATTTGTGTATTAAGATTGTATTGAAGAGAAATTTTATCTAGGAAAAATTAATTTAGAAAAAGTACGAGTCACTGCAAAATATTTAAAATTAACTAAAGCCGCCCGAAATTTACAGTCTGTGGTTAACAAATGGTTTTAGTGAATTTTAGGACCTAATCTTGTAAAACGCAACACTTAGTGTTGACAAATTTTTTTATGTATTTTGTTTTTGTAATTTACAATTTTCCCATACAAAATTTTTGACCGCTAAACGTTGCATCTTACAAAATTTACGAAGGTGGCTTTGGCTGAAGTAGCACGTTGACTACAAAACCGAACGTTCTGGGTTCGAGCTCAGTCTCCGACAGTCATTAAATAACAACACCACTAATTTTTCTGATGTGCATTAGTGCCCCTTTGTATCAGTTTTTGTACGAAAGTTCAAGTGATGAAGGCATAGTCACTGGTCAATGGTCACTGAACTATACCGACTTCAGCAGATACTAATCCTAATGTAACATCAGGACGCCCTCCTACGTTGTAAAAACACAGCTTCATAAAAATTTAATACGACTCATTTAACACCAGAGGCGCTGCAACGCTGCATTATTTAAAAAAAAAATAAAAAAGCAGAGTTGTAAAAGAATGAAGTTTTCCTCTATCTCTTCCTTCACCACCTGTCTTCTCTATCACTATCCCTTTCCTAAAGAAGGTAGCACCTATTAATAGTTTTTTTTTTTTTTTTAACACAAACACAACTCGCAAAGCGATTAGCTTGACTGCGAAAAACACCCAGGGTATATGGTGGGAATCGAACCCACGACCTCTGGACTGAGCGGCTAGCATCGCTACCACTCAGCCACAGGGGCACCCAAGACTGAGAATTTGAGCATGACCCATAAAGCAGGCGAAATAGCAAATTTCCGACTTCCCAAATACATAATGCAATTTATGTGTCCTTTATTGAAAAAGTGGTGTAACTCCATATTTTTAACAAATACATATTTTTGTGGAATAGTATCACATTTAGTCATATCTTTCGTAGTAATAGTGAAGCAACTGCAATATTTGCACAAAACTCCATAGATGGCGTTACTTGTTTACTTTTTTTTTCCCACAAAATGATTTTTAAAAATCTTGTTTTCTCGAAATTTAATTACAAGCAGATAATTCACTGCAACAATGAACGACACATACATATGTATGTTCGCACTTCTACTTGAGGAAGTATGTATAAAACTTTTTTGCTATCACAGATGCTGTAAGAGAAACAGATGCCAATTTTTGACAATTTCAAAATTTTGTAATAGTATTTTAAATACAAATTAATTTGACATGCATTTTTTCTGGGCACCAGCGAAAAAAATAGAAATCAGGCAAAAGCAATAAAATAAATATTAATTATTTACATCATAATTCAAACAACTTCCTGTTAATTACCAGTACTATCGGATATCCTGAAGCCTTACAGATGTCTCCAGTTTACAATGAATTTTTGGGTTTTGATGGCCTGCTGCGCTGTTGTATTCATACGCCAATACATTGATTGACCACGCTTCCATTTGTCTTTTTTTTTTGTGAAACCGCAAATTTATTTTGTACTTCTCTTTTTTGATATTTTTTGCCAAGTATTTGTTTGTGTTTTTTTTTTTTTTTTGTAAATTTTTACTTTGACTTTAAAGAACAAAGAACTACGGCAGAAGTTTAACAAATGTTGCAGAAGCACCAACTATTGATTGGAAGCCATATGTGTATCAAATCAAATGAATGTTTGTCATTGACTTGACTCCATCCATGTCCTTTTCTTTCTTCATATTCTCTCTAATTTTTGTTTTTCGTGCTCTTTTTGTGTATGGGAGTGTGTGTGTGTGTGTGTGTGTGTTCGTTTTTGTTAGAATTAGAAAAGTGCCAACTCACTAAATATTTGCTATAAAATAGTTTTATTTTATTTTAGTGCAATCATTTGCCCACTCACTCCTCTTCGTTTAGTGTGTTCTGTGTGGTTCTTAATTAGCTGCAGTGGCAATAATCATTCCTTTGCCACAGTGTGGTCTGCGGCCACAGCCGTTTTATTTATGCTGTCGCAGGGGATGATGGATGTTTATTTGACGACCAACTGATGATGAAAACCGATACAGAATTACGGCGATTAAAGTATAATCACATGTATGTACATACAAACAAACTTAATTGGCATCATGTGACCAAACAAATTTTTGGAAAAGGAATATTTCTTGTTTCCGTTGACTAAATCAATGACTCATGATTCCTTAAAGGTGCAGGGTATTATTTATTTTAAAGGATTAAGAAAAATAAAATGCTACATTTTTTTTAGAATTTTTTCTGTTTAAATAGAAGCAGTACTCAGGGAATGAGTCCTACTCATGCATTGTGCATTGTGCTAGAACTAAGAAAATAAGGTTGTGGGGGAGGAAGGTAGAGACCGTAGAGTCTGTGGACCTTCAATGTGAACTTTTTCACATGGAAAGTGACAGGAAAGATCTCTGCATTTAGTTTAATCCACTTACAAGCTATAACTGATTTTATCAAATGAATCAATAGAGTTGAATACCCTACAATAACCGACAGGCACACTCCATTTCGGTTGGCTATATATATAGGTGGTATAAATAGTAAGGAGCTCAGCCATCGTTTCAAAAAACGAAGGTAGTTGAGCGTTTCTTTTGAGACCTGAAAAATATGAACCAATTCACCGAACATTACACTGAATTTTCATGGCCACAATATCAATAGCTTCCGATTGCTTAATACTTATATCAACCACTCCGTACTTACAAGCGGATCATTATTTTAGGTTATACGTCCATGAGGAAGCATATAACATTGACTTCTATAAGAAGCATAGTTCCTCATTTCGCCTTTCTGCCGCTGATGAGATTCAATGTATCATCATATATGCATTGTTATCGCTGTGAATTTTTGTATCCAATGCGATTTGGTGCTGTGTCGTAACAAATATGCTTAACATTTGGAACACTTTTAATAGCATCTCGTTGTACCAGAACGCCTCGCAAAGCATTTGTATCGGTAGTTTTTACGCTTCGGGCTTCCAGTTTTTGAACGTCAAAGTTCTTATGAACATTAATTCTTAATGCTTGAAGACAAAAGTTGTCATCATAGAAATCAGTTGGTTCTTGCTTTTATTTGAAGTTTCATTAATCGTCGCTTAATTTAAGATTAGTAGCTGATTGGATTTTTGTATCCGATCCTGGATCTGGCTGGCAGTCCCAGATCCAGGAAGACAGTTGACAGATGTGCAATAGCTTTCCGTGAGAACCTGTCATTACGGCCTCATCTCACGGGTGCCAAAGCACCGGGTGCAGGTAAGACGCCAGACCATCGCCCCCATGCACCCTTTTAGAATGAACCTAAGGCCCACTCCTCAAGGCACATAGAATGCAATCTTTGATATAGTTATCCCTGTACTATATTCAGTTACCTTGCTGAGGTAATTTGAGCTATCTAAACTCTGCTTCCATGTCCGTGCCCATACCAGCTTCTGTTGAATGGCAACAGCACCTAGAATAGTGAGTGTCTGGCTGACCGCGTCAGACCAACCACTAGCATTGATCTCACACTGGGAAGCCAAGACTATTCTCCCAGCGATTTTGGTAACAACCACAGCCACCACGTTTATTCTCCCGGTTCTCACGCTAGGGTGTTGTGTATGCACCCATAGCGAGGTCCCCAAGAGAATTCCTCAACCATTGCCGGCACAGCTCAATCACTCATCCGAGTTGAACGCATGCCTGTGTCGCCAAAAATTCAGTGCCTACTCCACACATACCAAAATCATCCCTTAAGCCCCGTGGGGTAGGACGAACTCGGCATTTTAGCAAAGGATCCTGACGACCGCTACATACACTCGAAACATCAAAGCAGCTCGGCTCTCGGGCACCCGGCACCCGTGGCACCAGAAGTAGCCTCTGGTCAGACCCCGAAGTTCCACCACAAGGGCTTCACCTCTATCATCTTTTGAACTCCTCAGGGGCAGTTCTAGGTGACACTGCACCTAACTGACATCAAGAGTAACCTGTCTTCCTTTTATGAATATGTGCACATCCTTTGCTCTGTTGACAGAGATCGGGTAGTAACACATAAGTTCTATGGGTAATGTACCAAAGGTACGTCAATGGAAAAATCCACATCACCCCAGGTGGGGCCCCGGTATTGCCACACCCTTAGTCAAAAATAGACTCCCCTGGGGGGAAGACAGTTGACAGTGGAGATTAATCCGCCAGCGTTTCTGAAGGTTATACCGCCCATGGTCGATCGTCAGAACTACGGCAGCTAACAACAGGGTACGTCGCGTGCAAGTGAGGTTGATAGTTGTGAAGAAGGCGATTTAAAAAAATAAGAAATAGAGTAGGAGAAAGACAGAAGGATTTACTTTTAACTCGTTTGATGAGATCCCATTTCTAACAACTCTCATAGTGCGATCCCTAGCGAAGCTCGATAAGAATGGAAGTGCTGAGAACGGAAAAGAAGCTGAAATGGTACACACTGATTTTAATTAACGAGAAGTGCATTAGCAATCACTTCATACTTGTCGGGGTGTGAAGTGAGAAAAAGGTCGAAAGCATTATGTTGGTGCCCTTATATACACGAAATATGTGTTGGTTCACAAGTTTAGACTAGTGGTTACAATTTCAGGAAACTTTTAAATGTTAAAAAAAAATTTGCACGAAATTGCAAAAGAAAATCTAAGGAAAAACTGAACTTTTACGATAGTGGCAACTTAAAGAGTTTTTAAACTTGAAGTTTGTCACGACAAAATGTTGCAGGTATTTCAACATGTTAATGGAATAATGACTATTTCCTTTAATTGCTTTAGAGCTGAAATAAAATGGAAACAATAATAATAATTATTACTTTACTCGCGCAAGTTTTTACAACCTTTAGGTTTTTTCTTTTTCTTTTTAAATCGCCCACCAAACAACTTAAGTAACATTCCAGACAAGACAAGACAAGACCGTCTCACATCAGTTGAAATGCTTTCAACACAATTAATTTTGGCCGGGTACAAGTAAGTACTGATGGATGGATGAATGGATGGATGGACGGACGGACGTACGGCAGTATGAGTATCTGTGTTGTATTTTTAATGAGCAAATGTGCAAGTGAATAAATGTGGAATGATAAATTTCTAAACATTAATAATGATGTCGACACTCAAATACTGAATAATGTGACGACGGATGACGTTGGTGATTGGTCGATTGGTTGGTTGGTTGGTTGGTTGGTTGGTTGGCAGGCAAACAGGCAGGCAGTACAACTGGTAGTTGTGTAGAACAAACGAACGAACGAACGGTTTCTGTCATTTAACAAATGTACAAAATCTATGAATTTGACAAATCGTTGACACTTTTCATCAGCCATTAAACGGTAGTTAAGTTGTCACTCATTTAGTAAATGTTTCATCAGTTTTGTTTTATTTTGCTCTTTTGTTTCAGAAACAGAAGTTCTGAAAAGGGTGCTCGCACACATTCATATCAAATAACTTTCTAACTCTGTGTCTTGTCATTTGTTACTTATTTTTTTTTTTGTATCACCATTTTCGTCATCGTCAGTCAGCAGCATCGTGATGATGATCGTCATCGTCATCGTCATTGCTATCAACGTCAATGCAACAAGCAACAACTGGCGTTTCATTATCTTGGCAGTTTATCAATGAAATGACAGACGTTTATACCTTTTTAGGGCGATAAATCAACAACAAATCATTGAGGGCTTTTAGGAGTGAAAATACCAAAAACGAAACACACCTTTTGATAACTACGAGAGTACAAAGTTGATTGTTTTGCGCAAAGATCAATGAAAACAGGAGGAGGAAATCTTAACAAATTACGAATGAAAAAAAAAACAATTATTATCACGAAATCAGTTTTAGTTTTCCTCAAGTAACTTTCAGCCGTGAATTCCACACTTATTTAAGACAATTTGGCCACAATTACCTTTTCATTCATGTGCCAAAGACGTGAGAAGGCCAATGTGGATATACGTGTGTTGCGTGTGTGTGTGTGTGTGTGTATGTGTGTTACTGGAGCCCTAAATAATTTTATACACACATACATACATGCATACAATTATACAACTATAAGATAGTTTTCTTATTATTGTTGTTGTTGTTGTTGTCGCTGATGCTGCAGTATATTAGACCAAGTCGGCTGGTCGTCGTTACGGTCGTAAATTGTCAATTACTTGAATGTTGCATGAGATTTGGGAGTGTGTGTGTTTTTGTTGTTGTTGTTGCTGCTTGATTTTTGTGGAAAGACTCTAATTATCGCACAACATTTGTTAAATTGCCTTTGAGTGTCAGTCAGAGCTGTTCAGAACAGTTGGATCTCCTTTCTTTCCTTCTATCTTCATTCTTTTCTTTTTTTAATTTTGTTTTTTCTCTCATGTTGTTTTGTTATCAGGACTTTGCAGCTGATTGTCCTGGTCTTTTGTCATGTTGCATGCCGAATATTTTGCTTGCGACAAAGAGCAAAAAAAAAAGTATTCTTGGTAATTGAGCACTTTCACCAGAAATTTAAAAATATAAATTGCCAGCAGAGTTTCCTGTGCCATGAATATAAATGATTATATCAGTTATTGGCACAATTGGCAAAATTTCTTTAAACTAAAGTCAATAGTTGCCAAGTCTTGGGCAAAAATATTTAAAATTTTAAGCAATTATTTGGATGCAAATCTTATGGCATATTTTTTTAATATTTTCCAATAAGAGGTTTTATTTTTATATGAAAATAAAAAATTATAATATTTTAAATAAAATCATTGGAGGTTTATTTAATTCCAAAGAGGAGGGTATATGCCACTAATAATTTTTTTTTTATATATTTTATCAAAGAGCTCGGGCAATAAATTCCTAGTACCATTACTAGGTGTTACCTTCATTAGGAAAGGAAATTGATAGCAGGTGGTAAAGGAAGAGATAGAGGAAAGCTCCATTATTTTACAACTAAGCTTTTTTAATAATGCCGTGTTGCAGCGCCTCTCGTGGCTATGAGGCACATTAAATTTCGAAGCTGTGCTTGTTGCCATTTTATTTGTTACTTTACTTAATTAATTAATTTATTTATTTATTCGATCCATAATACCGACGAAGAAGGGCGCACTGATGTTACAATACCAGCCCCCGACTACGTTCGCAGGACCATATTATTTTCATTAAATTTTCCATCATCAATTTCAACTTCTCGAATTTTATCTTTGAGTTCTTGAATCGATTTTAGGTCAATAGAATAGAGATTATCTTTCCCATACCCCCTAAAGCAGTTAAATCAAGCACAAGATCTTGGTGGCCAAGTGTGAACTCATTTTCGAGATATCACAGGGTTAGGAAGGTTTTCACGTAAAAAAGTGAGGGTAGAGCGTTACTTGTCGGACACGTAGAGCCATCTTTTTTAAAATAAACGTCATCTACATCAATATCTTCCAATTCCCACCATACAAAACCATTAATCAAAGTTCGATAACGCACAACCCATTCACCGTAACAGTAACCTCGAGCCTCATGTTCAAAAAGGGAAGGTACAATAACTCCTCCAGACCAAGAACCGCATTAAACAATCATACATTGAGAATGAAGAGGATTTTCAACAACAATTCTTGCCTTTTACGAGCCCCAAATGCGACAACTCTTGTTTTTTGCTAAATTTTTTAAAAGTCTTCGAATAAACACAGTGACATTTGGCTCCCAAAAAAAGTTAAAATAAATTCAATAAAGTACGACTTTGACTCGCAGACGAAGGGTTCCGTACGGACACTACATGTGCCCATATAATGATGTAAACATTTTTTAAAAAATGTTAAGTACACGGTAAACTATTTTTCGGTTTTAGTCGATTTTTTTTAGTTATTAGTTTTGGCGCTTTTTTCATTTTTGTAATTTTTTCTTCTTTCGTTTTTTAGATTGTTTATCTAATTTTCCGACCTTTTTTATATGTTCAATGAAACTATTTTTTAAGCTTTAGGTCAGTAAATTTTATATATTTTTAGTTTTATTTTTAGTTTGTAATAAATATAATCCTGAAGAAGTTAACCAAAGGTTAACGAAATATCGATATAAAACTAAAAATATATAAAATTTACTGACCTAAAGCTTAAAAAATAGTTTCGTTTTTTAGTTTTGGTGTTTTTTTTTTTTTTGTCGTTTTTGGTGATTTTCAAGGTTTTCGGCCATTTATTTTAGTTATTTTTTTTAGCGATTTTTTAGTTTTGGCGCTTTTTCATTTTGGCTATTTTTTCAGTTTTTGGCGATTTTGTTCGGTTGTTTTTTTAGTTTTAAGCGATTTTCTTACTTTTGGAACTTTTTTCATTTTGACGATTTTTTCGGTTTTTTTTACTTTCTATGATTTTCTTTCATATTAGCGATTTTCTTATTTTTGGTGATCTTTTCCATTTAAGCGCGTTTTTCATTTTGGCTATATTTCGCTTCGGCATATTTTTTTTTTTAAATTTTATGATATTTTGAAAATTTCAAGAGTTTGTCTCTTAAGGTTTCCAAGATAAAGCAAGTTGTCAAAATTACATAAATTTATGGAATACCCTTTAATTTTGATTTTTTAATTTCAGTGTCAATTGGTGTAGTCTGCATAAAAATGAACTAACTTTGAAAATTTCAAGTGTCTATATACCCTTTAATTTTTAACTGTCATATATACATATATATGAAAATTTGAAGTGCATAGCTCTTACCGTTATATCGAGAAAACTGCCTGTGACAGACAGATGGACATCGTAGCAAAAACAATAGGGTTCCTTTTCATCTTTGTTGTAGGGGAACACTACAATTAACATTATAACATTTCCTTTGCGCCAAATTGTATAAAGCACAAAAAATTAAAAATGGCAAAGGCTTCCTTCCACTGCCTTTTGAAAATACATACTTACTACATATATGTGAGAAATTATCATTTCATTATTTCATAAAATTTTCAAGCTTGAAATTTTGAAAATACGAATTTGACAAATTCTTCGTTAGTCAAATATCAAAAATTTTTAGAAAATAGGCTTGAGGTCAGTTATGTAATTCTGAAAACGCCCTCGTAGCATTTATTTGTATTTCGTGGCGCCATATGTTTTGATTGTATTATTATTATTATTTTTTTTATAATTTTATTGTTTCCACGGTTGTACTTTGTATATATATATATAAAACATATGTCCCATATATGTATGTATGTATGTATGTATGCTTGTAAGTTTTTTTTTATATTTATGAATATGAACCTGTCACGTTGATGTGTTAATTAATTTGTCTATATTTAAAAAAAATATGTCAACAAAATTCACGTTTTAATGGCCATTATTTGACAAAGAGATAAACGTAAAAAAAAATATAAAATAAGGAAAATTTGCATAACAAAACCTTCTCACATCTTGCTGCTTTTGAGATAAATTCCAAAATGTCAAAATAAAAACAGGTAGTTCTCGACGCGACGTCAATACCCGTTCACTGTTAAATGGGTTTTTAAATATTTTCTGTGTTTAACTGACAGACGGACAGACTGACAGAAATAAGCTCTCATATTAGTTCCGTGGAATTTCCGTTTTATGTCCCCTCTCTCAACTCTTTTTTTATATAGATTTTTATTTTAGTAAAACAAACAAAATTATAATGATTAAGCTAGAAATTCCTCTAAATTTTTTTTTTAACATTATTAAGATTTATTAATAAATAAACAAATACCTGTATTGACGAAATAACACAAGCCATAAATTATAATTAAATAATAATAAAAATAAATTCGTGATTCCAGAATCCAGAATAGCTTTCAAATGGAGAATACCCATTTGCTGACTACACGAGTACACGAATGCGAGTGATGTCAACATGACGCACAAACTGTCATGCATCATGCAATTTCAATGTAAACACATTTTTTTTTTAAACAAAAACATTTTTCAAATAATAACATTCAGCTACTCTTTCAGTTGAAAAAAAAAACACGTTCATAAATAATTGTTTATAATAAACATGTATACACACACACACACACACACACACACACATACATACATATGTATATATATATGTATGTACCTATCGAGCCATAACCGCCAAAAAAAGCTTAACCGACCAATTTTTTGGACCTCCTTTTTTTACGAAAATCGATTACACTATGCAACAAATTTTTGAATTTTGTTCACTTAACTTATAAAATGTGATGTTTTCTTATAGTGTTTTCACACTGGCATGGTGTTAATAAAAGCTGGCTTTAACGTTAAGCTCAACTGTTAAAACCTGAGGACAAAGCGCGGCGCTCGTTATCGAACGAAATTACGAAATATTTCCATATAAACTCTATTGAAGTATTTCGTAATTTCGTTTACCGAGTGCTGCGATTTGCCATCGGATTTTTACAAATTGTTTGTGTTAAAACCAACTTAAAACCATTTTTGAATTGGGTTTCAGTTGGTTTTATGAAATGCAACCTTGTTTTCGCTATGATAAATTCAGTGCTGCCAAGTTACAATGACCGGCAGCAGCTGATAATGTTTATGCCAGTGAATAACAATAGATGTCGCTTGAAAGATTTTCAGCTTAAAAAATGGATGCAGCAGCAACAATAATCAAAAAATTATAGAAAAAAGTGTTTTTTGGAAGGAAAACAACGAAAATATTTTCATTGGTAACTGACGGATTGACTGACATCGATCCGCCGATAAAAAATTTTTGTTTTGTGATGAATTTGTGCATTTTTAAAATACAATAACTTGATTTCCAAGCACTTCTTCATATTGTATTACTAGTTCCATTATTTTAAAATATTTATTTACAAAATATAAAATAATTTCCATTTTACAACGCATTGTGAAATTTCCGAGTTTTTCATACAAACAAAAATAGTTGTACAGTTTGTCAAATAACTGTTATGAAAAGCAGAAAAAAATGCAATAAGTTATTTTTTCTTAAGGAAGCCTTTTCGAAATATTCGCGAAAACTTGTTTTTTTTTTGCAGTTTACAAAGATATTTCCAAAAATCTTGAGAACTTTTTATTTAAATTAAGCAAATTTAACACGATTGAAAAGATATGTTTTTCATTAATCAGCTTATATTTTTAATGTGTTGATCGGCAACGGCCCTTTAGATTTTAAAAATTTTAAGTTTTTAGTTTTTTTTTTTAAATTCAGTATGTTAAGTAGCGCCCTAAGCCAAAAAAAAAATCAAAAATTTTTTAAGCATGTATCTTAAATAAAAATATTCGCGATTATCTCGAAAACGCTTCATAAGAAAAATAAATGAATGTCATATTCGTGTTCAGCGACCCTAAATTAGCTAAGAAAACATCTAATTTTAGAGGTTAATTTTTTTTTTGTTGCATAGTGTTATTTACGATAGCAAATAATCGATTTTAGTCAAAAAATTAAGTTCGAAAATTATATCGCTCAAGATGACGGATATGGCACAAATATGACAAATACATATGTATGTGCTCCCTTTTATGAGCGGAAAATTACTATTAGGACGGTCTGTTTGTATTTGTTAAATTAATTTTTTCGCAAACAACAATAAAAATAATTAAAAAATTATTAAAATGCATTTTTGATTTATGATAAAGAAATTAAATTTCAAGTTCAATCTTTATTGCAGCACACGCCAACAGCGCAGCGCCCTCCCTCGTGCACTCTCTTTATCGTTTGCAATGCTTGCATATAATTCCATTATCTGAATCGACTATTTGAAAAAGGCCTCTTGTCACAAAAAAAAACTTGGAAAATCAAAAGACCAAATCTCCATAGGGCATATTACTTAACGCCCCCATAGGGGTGGGCGGGATTTGTTACGGTTTATAAAATGTTTACTACAAATTTTGTAAAAAGCGCTAACGTTACGTAATATGTGAATAGCCTCTTAGATAAATTTTTATGGGTTTGTTGATTATTTTCATTATTTTATTAAAAGTTTTTTACAACAAAGATTTCAAGTGAATATTGGAGCAAAGGACAAAAGCCGCCTTTCACAATAAATTAAAAAAAATCAATTGACAAAATTCTTTTAAGAATAGAAACAGACTTACGCACTTTTACCATCTTTCACACACAAACGATGAATTAACACAAGAACTATCAATGTTTGTGACAAAAGTTCTGAGAGAAAAAAAAGTGAGAAAAGGCCTTTTTTAAAGCTCCAGCATTTATTTAATCATTTCATTAAATTAATCGCATATTTGTTGGCAATAAACTTATAAAATACACATTATTTTGAGTGATAAATTTGAAACTAAAAAATAAATTTAATGCACAATTTGCATGCTTTTAGCATAGCATTTCGAAAGCATTTTCTTTCGTTTCGAATTGCAGAGTAGACACCCTGATCTCTTGCGTCAGTGCACAATAAAATGTAAACATTAAACAGCTGATTAAGATTTTTCTCTCTCCCGTATTTGCTTATTTCCCGGCTATTTAAAATAGGAGGATTATTCCCCGTGAACAAATGATAGGGAAGAGAAATAACTGCATTATTAGTAACGTGCAAAAAAGCAGAGTTGTAAAAGAATGAAGCTTTCCTTTATCTCTTCTTTCACCACCTATCTTCTCTATCACCTAGTAACACCTAGTAATAGTAGTAGTCATTCATTGTCTGAGTGTTACTTTTCTTTAAAAAATAAAATAAAATTAAAATCATAATTGCGCTGAATTTAAAATTTAATCTTATTTAAAATTAAAACTCATTCATTCATTTGTAACACGAATGAATTTCGCTTACACCTCAAGAAGATTTCAAAAGAGCACGAGCACATCACTGATAAAACTCCGGCAGTTGAATCGCTGCCATTATTCACCTCTCAAATCATTATAATAAATACTTATTTACATACATGAGTATATATGTATGTTTTTAAAACTTAATCAAAATCTTTATTTAATAAATTATTGTATTGTATTTAGTATGATTTAAACAATAAGTTCAAGCGTATTGTTTTATTAATTAATACATTTAAATATAAAGACACACATTTAACCGGTCTTAACAAAATTTATTATTGTCATCTCAAGCCATTGAATCCATCGTAAATAGCAAATCCAACCATTAATTTATCTATTTAACGATCTATTATTTTTTTTGTCGCCATTCGACAAAAGGCGGGCGTTACTCGTAAACCGATTTGAATTTTCTAGTTTGTTTCCGATATTTATTTTAAATTTATTTATTTGTTATTATATGGCGCAAAGTAATACGAGTGTATAAATGAAATGTTATAATCGAATAGTTTATGGAACTATAAATAAATTGTACTCGAAACAAGATTGATGCTAAAAATATTTAAAATGAACTACATACTAAATTTTTAAGCCAGGAATTGAAAAAAAGAGACAAAAAAACTCAAACCAGGAAGATCATTAGACAGACATCTCCTATAGATACACAAGCTCCAAATTGTATTTGTTAACAAAAAATGCATGTATGTATGTTTTAGACGGCTGCACAAGCAGTCTTGAAATATAAATACGTCTTGTTTTTTTAAATTATTCTCGTGGCATGGATTATACTAAACCAATAATAAATGCTGTCATTTAATAAGCGAACCTCAATGGATGTATTGATGTTCGTGTATATACATAAGTGTTAACAAAGAAGACTTCTTGTTCATTACAAACAATCGAAAGAAGTTGTGTTGATGCGTGTATGCTTGTTATTTTGCATATTGTACGTTTGAGTGTGTGTGTGTGTGTGTGTGTGTGTGTGTAAGATGTAGATAGTAAGATATTATGTAAGCCACAGACCTTGCGACCGTTGGTACAACACGTTGGTTCATCAAGTTGTGTGTTTTGGACACAAACTATACAACAACGTGTGCAACATTAGCGCAAAACTTCATTTCACAAAAAAAAATTTTGAGTAAACATGACATCGGGTAGTACTGCGCATATTGTAGTCGATGATTTTTTTCGTGCAAAACGAAGAAGAAGAATGTAAAAAAGTGCAGAAAAAAATTTGGTTAACAAAAATTTGATTTATATAAAAAGAAACATATTCTAACAATAAACTTTTAAAAACACTGCATGACATTTTAAACGCACATTTGAATTCGTGCGTGATGTTTTTTTATATGACACTACGAAAATAAAAACAAAATGAAATGAAGTTGTACAACATACTCCTAAATTATACAACCTGTCTACACAACTTGCCAAAAAATCAAATCTTTTTAATCTTTCATACAACTGAGACACAATTTCATACAACGACCCCACACACTTTACAATCTCATACACAACCTGATCATGTTGTATCAACGGTCGCAAGGTCTGTGGCTTGCCTTATGTGTTTTAGGGTAGTGTTTTAAGGCAAGCGCACACAACTAATGTCAATGCACACAACGTGTGTGCATATGTATGTACATGCATGACATTTGCATACGCGCCCATGCGTAGGAAGAAGCAAGCATCACAAATTTTTCCGTCACGAAGTATTTTCTTCTTTACTCTTATATCTGCAATAACTGAAACAAATTTATTGCAATCACTGTTGTTTAGCGTTTGTTTTACCTACCATTTACAGATGAAACTAATTTCAAGAAAGTAGAAATACAATCACATTTTTTCACTACCACACTCACATTGTTTTTAATTTTCACTCAGCTTTCAACGATATTTTCAAGAAAGTAAATTTTTGATGTTTTCAGAAAGCAAAATGAAAAAAGGTTAACAGTGTTACCCCCTTTAAATATTTGTACAAATATTCAGGATTGTGGTAAATAGTTATTGTAAATTATGCTTATTTTGTATAAATGTTTAAAGAATTATAATATCTTATGTGTCAAATAAACATGAAGAAGACCTTTCCTGCCTTTTGAAAATAATAATATTATTAAAATATTACCAATAATATTTATTCCCAATTTATTGCCTTATAAATTTGTGTAGGTAACTCTAATTAAGTAGTAACAAAACAATTTCTTGCAACCACGTTTCCTATGAAAACAAGCAAGAAATTTTCATGAAAGTTATTTATTTCATTAAAGTTTTTATTCATAATACGTATACAGAAATTTCAAGAAAGTGCTTTCATGTGTAAATGTAGCGTTAGAAGACTTCGCTGCAGTAAAGCATTTGAAAAATCCCTCTTGTCTTAAAAGTTCTTGTAAGGGCTAATAAATCAGTTAAAGCTTAAACGCTAGTTTAGTTGAACTAAACTTTAATTTATATGTGGTTTAAAGTCAACAGGAGTAAATCAGTGAACCATACTTTATGTGTAGTTTAAAAAATTATATTGTGGCAGCACTAGAATAAATGCCAAAAAACAGCTGTTTTGCAGCAGGCTATCAGTTCTTTGCACAATCAAAAAGGCAAAAAATTTAATAAAATTTAATGAAAAGTACCCAAATTTTACTGAGAAAGAAATTATATATATTCTTGGCAGAGTAGAATAGCATAAAAGAACAATAGAGTGTAAGAAAACAAATCGAACAAGATCTGAAGAAAAAGTAGAAGCTTGGAAAAAAGTTGAGTGCTCTTTAAATGCAAAACATATGGTCTCTAAGTAATAAAATCATATGGCCTGTATTGGTAGTTTAAACGCCCAATTTTATGCGTTTACAGATGGTTTAAATACTGCACTGATTTATAGGTTTGCTGGTTTAAACACATTTTAAACCAAAAACAAAGATTAACTTGCACTGATTTATTAGCCCTAAGTGGTCTTTTGCAGGGGTCTACTATGTTTCTATCAATCAATACCCTGGTAATTGTGTATTTGTGTGTGTGTGTGTGTAGCAGCAACCATAAAAACTCGTAACATTGTTATGGTTCTCGTGTTATTGTTATAATTTGTTTTATTATTATTATATTTTGTTATTGCTTTTTTTGTGGTTTTTACAACCACAACTTATGGCTGGCTTGGCACCAGATTTCTGCTAAATAAATCTAATATATTGATTATAAAGATTTAATTACATACTTTAATTTGGCGTTAAATACTACACACAAGTTTGCTTCGTGAACCGAAATACGGGAATCACACACATTAATTGCTTCTAATAAAACTGTTTTATTTTCATTTGTTTTCATTTATTTTTATTATTAGTTTCCGTTTAATTCTCATTAAGAAACAAAACTTATTCGTTATTTATATACCTAAATCAGTCCATAAAAAACAAAATACCTACAAACAGTTGTCACAGTTTCACACGCTGCGGCTTGTCTATAAGAATTGATTTAAAACAATCATGTTTGAATTGTTGTTGTTTTATTGCTGCGATCACAGGTGGAGTTGTTCGTTTGATATTTGTGAGATTCACTAAAAACTCAATTTGCCAATATCAAAAGGATAAATCTGTGGTTTTCATGAACAACAGCTTAGGTCCAAAACAGCGTGACCGTTTGACCGACTAAAGTGGCAATTTGCCACTTTTTCGACTGCTTTTCCCCTTTTTCGACTGCCTTGCCACTTTTTGACCCGCTTTATTTAGGGTGAGTTATATGAAAATACATTAAAAATAAAAAGTTTAGTGCAGTTTTCTCGTATTTTTTTTAATTTTGCCCCTTTTCTTTGATAAATCCCCTATTTGGTGCCACTTTTTGAAAAATGTCATCGGTCACCCTGGTCCAAAAATCAAATTTTTTTCAGTAGAGCCAAAATCTTAGATCTTAGATCTTTTTAAAAAGCATTTGAAATATATATAAGAATTCGACATCATAAACTCGAAATGAGAAATATTATTATTCATGAGAACCGCGGAAATATGGTACATATCTACTTATCGTCAGCTGAAATGCAAAACCACATACATAAGTATTTAAAAACCCAAAATAGCGTATTTAATTAAGTATTGTGTATTACTTCCAAACACATATTTCTAATAATCTTCTAAGTTTTATAATAAAAATCAGCCGCATTACATATGAAAAAAAAGAAACTTTACTTCAGTCACTTGGACAATGTTTTTGCCTTCTGCTATTACCAGGTGCTACCTGGGGTGGTGAAAGAAGATATAGAGGAAAGCTTCATTCTTTTACAACTCTGCTGTTTTGCACAGCGCCTCTGGTGTCAATGAGGCGTATTAAATTTATGAAGCTGTGCTTAGTAGCCATTTTATATTTTACTTCGCCGAGGATTCTGCTACACAATAAGGATGAAGGAGGGTGCTCTGATGTTACATTAGGATTAGTATCTGTTGAAGGATTTCGTACACACTCATTTTCTCAAACAACGTCATATAACTCAACAAAAAAAAAACTAGTTTGCCCGAAAACGACTTTTAAGTTTTCAATTTACACACAACTTAATCGAAAAAGAAAATTTAATTTTATTTTCAAGAGTTGTGTAAACAAGATATTTGTATGAAATTTTTATACCATATGAAGAGCGATATGAGGATCAATTCTGTATTACTAACTCAAAAATTCAGTTTTTCTGAGTTATGACGTTATTTATGTAAATGAGCGATAGTACTATACGAACGTTAGCCTGTATAATCGCATATTTTACCTGATGTACACATTTTTCACATTATTTTTTGTCATGGCGTTTTTTAAGTTTTTGCGCTTTTTTCGCTTTGGCGATTTTTTTCGGTTTCTGGCCAATTTTATTTTTTTTTTTTACTTTTAGCGATTTTTGGCGACCTTTTTACTTATGACGATTTTTTTGAGATTTTAGGGATTTATTTTATTTTTGGTGATATTTTTCATTTAAGCGTTTTTTTTAATTTCTGGATTTTTTAAATGTATCTTCTTTGAAAACTTTAAAATTTGCCTCTTACAGTTTCCAAGATACAGAAAGTTGTCAAAATTATATTAATCGATAGAATATCCTTTATTTTTTTATTTTTTAAATTACAGTGTAAATTGGTGTAGTCTGCATAAAAATACACTAACTGACATTTTTAAGTGTCTACATACTCGTATGTATAATTGTATATTACATTAAGATTTCAAAATTTTACGTTGATCCCTTTAGAACACCCTTTAATTTTTAACTGTCATATATTTGTTAACAAAATACATCTAGTCAGGCTTAAGATTAGAAGTCACTATAGTACGCAATCGTACGACTTTTGATAAAATACAACCCTGGTATGCTGGAGTTTATGGAAATTTTCAAAATACAACAAGAATTCATTAGATTAGGGTTGTATTTTTCTCAAAGTCGCACGAGATGATATAGAATAGTGAGCCTTACCTCTTCACCAACAACGAACAAAATATCTACAATTGATTTTTATTAATGTGAAAATTTATTAAATTCATTAAAGCAAACAATAAAAAAAATTTAAATTCCGATAAATTACTTAAAAGCAAGAGAGCGAGTGAGAGGGAGAGAGGGAGAGAGCATGCCACCGCTAAATGACCAGAGACTGGCAACAAAGGCGCCCCAATAAACAAAATCTATAACTGAATTTTTTTTTTTTTTTTTTTGATAAATTATCATGAGAATATTTCTTAAGAAACCAATGATTTTATAATTTCGTAGCACGTGTGAACTTCGATAATGAGAATTCAGTTTAATCTCTTGCCAATAGATTTAAGAAATATGTATAAATTGCTTAAATCTGTTTCTTAGTTCTTAGAATTCACATTCAACCACTAATCAGTAGAAAATTAATGGTTTATTTTCGGGTTCAATACGCATTAGATGCAGCAGAGTATTAAAGAAAAAAAAAATAATCAAATTTCATCATAAATATTCTTTTTTTTTTTTTGGTGTGTGTACGCTTTGATGTATATTTTTTAAGCCTTCTTTTTTTTTCTTTTTTTTATTGAGTTTTTTCTTTGTTGTCTTGTTAACCAAATTCTTAAGCAATCATCACTTTTGTCTCGTAACACTTTTTTTTGTGTTAACGCATTATTCGGTTGCATTTGCTGCCGGCCGCTTCATGTTATTAATTTCAAATCCAATAAATGTGTTACAGACAGAGTTGTTTTCATTTAATAATTAAAAATACAAGGAGAAAAATTTAAATAAACTTAAAAATTAAAAGAAAACCCAATAAAATGAAATTAAACGAAATGAAACAAAGCGAAAGAAATTAAGCACACAGTTAAGGCCATTAAAAAGTCCAGCAGTCTTATTAACCACATCGATTTATAAAGATTTGATGAGGCCATGCATGCAATCTTACGAGATAATGAGACAAAATTAAAAGCAATAAAACAAACATATGGCGGCCCATATAAGCACCCATGCGCCCGTCCGTCCTGCTGTCAGTCCGCCTGTCAATCGGTCACCACATTTAGAAAAAAAAAACCACAACAGCCGCATTTAACAGATTTATGATCTACCAAAAAAAAAGTTAAAAATAAAACTTTTATTTTCTATAATTTTTAATTTTTTTATTTATTTATTTATTATCATTTTTATTTCTTTTTTATTTATTTTAGTTTTTTTTTAATAATAAAGAAAATCAAACGAAACGCTATGAACCAGCTCATTAAAATGCTATAAATTATTTATACAAAAAATAATATCTTAAGTAGAAAGACAGAAACCCCTTTCTGGGCGCATTAATGTTGCATTTGATCAAGCAAACACACATCAACAGTGCGTGCTCGAAATATTAGAACGATTGGCCAATACATACTTATGTACATATAGACCAGAAGCTTTTAAATGTGTTATTAGAAAGTGAATAAAACTTAAAAAAAAATTAAAGCGGTTTCAAAAATAAGCTCTACAAAGTTAAAAATAATTTAGATTCAGTTAAATAAAATATTTTTATATGTGCTAACTGTAATGTCATTCGAAGTCATTCTAGCCGATATTCTTTTCGTGAGAATCGTATAAGTTCCTATAATTTAATTATTACTATTACTAACCTTTCATGGACATAGCCCAGCCCACTTTTTGGAACACAAGATTAAGTATTTTTTGTGCCAAGTTTCGTAAAAATTGGTTATGTACAAGCGCTCGAAGTATAATATTAAATGTTAATGGGCGTGGCCCCGCCCTCCTTTTCTTAATTACAAGATTGTGTCTTTTTAAGAGTTAAAGTTGTGTGTCAAGCTTCTTAAAAATTAATTAAGTAGCAGCAAGTGAAATGTAGTATTAAAATGTAATAGGCGTGGCCCCGCCCACTTTTTTTGAATGGAAAATTTCGTATTTTCTTGAGCTCAATGTGTGTGCCATGTTTGGCAAATTCGGACAAATATAAGCATGTGAAATATAATATTAAAATTTAATAGGCGTGGCCCTGCCCACTTTTTTGAATGCAAGATTGTGTCTTTTTTAAAGTTCAAGGTGTGTGACAAATTTCGTACATATTGGCTAGGTAGAAGCACTTGAAATAATTATAATATTAAAAGTTAATAAGCGTGCCCCCGCCCACTTGTTCAAATGCAAGATTGTGTCTTTTTAAAAGTTAAAGCTGTATGCCAAGTTTCGTAAAAATTTGTGTAGCACAAGCTCGCTAAATATAATATTAAAATGTAATAGGTGTGGCACCACCCACTTTTTGTATGTCCTTTTTTAGCTCAAAGTGTGTGCTAAGTTTCGTAAAAATCAGCCAAATAAAAAATCATGTGAAATATAATATTAAGTTAAATTGGGCGTTACTCCGCCCATTTTTCTAGATTATGTGCTTACGAAATAATAAGTTGAGTAGCAATCGAATAGGTAAAATGACATAAAATCAAATCCAAAAATTAGCCCACTTTTCTTTAAATGAGACCAAATGCAAGTTATACCCTCCCTCTCAGATAAAAAAAAAGTATTTTTACAATCTATCTGAAATTAACCGAGTTATGAAGTATCATAACCAAAAAAAACAGACGAATTGATAACTTCCTCCTTTTTTTCGAAGTCATTTAAAAATAAACTTTAAAGTTTCTAATTTTTTGACCACTACTGTCGTTGGGTCTCGGGCCTGTAGATTAATGCCATAAGTCCATTACTTTTTTTTTATGAGTTTATAAATTGAAAAGCGAATAAAAGGGCGTGTGAGTGGGAATTAAACACAGTTTTAATAGTTTTATACTCGAAACAAAAAAAAAAAAAAATAATAAAAAAATAAATATAAAATTAAAACACCAACTATGACAAAAATTATATTGAAATTTACATACGCCATAAAGGTGAGAAATTATGTAAATAATTAAGAAGACATTGTAGATATTTTTTTTTTAGTTTCAAGCTTTTATCTGTCTATACTATCATTTACATACATACATTGTTTTTTTTTTGTATAAGTTGTATTCATGATGATATTGCCGCCACACCATAAACATATTGACTAACTTTGTTAACACGACTTTATACAAGTATTTTGGAATGTGCGTTTGCTATCTGAAGAATGTGTGTTACCCATTTGGGGACCAGTTTAACCACCTGCGTAGTCAGCAATTTGTCATATTGTTTAAATACATTTTTTGAACGATTGACATTTTTCCATTTGTTATTAATTTCAAAAAGTTATTATCGGTTTTATACTTGCCACATCTTCCCATCACACTGTGGTGATGTCTCAACACTAACTGATCAACTGTTACGAGATAGAAAATAGAAAAAACAACAACAACAAAAGGACAATATTAGAGATCTTTTGTATATAAAAAAATATATAGAAAGCCTAAGAAAAACTGAAGAACTTCTTTTCATAGAAAAATAAAAAAAATATTTAATTGCAAAGTATTTAATTTAACAATTTATGTAAGAGGAATTAACGATGTTTTCAACGCCGATTTTAATCGTTTTCTGTCAGTCTGTATTCCCCTTTGACAGTATTCCCATTCATTCATTGAAGACTATCAGCGTATGTTTGACATTCTGTAAGCAAAATTGTCATTGTTGTTGGTGTTGATGTTCTGTTGTGTACAAACAAGAATTGAAGAAATAAATGTAATAATAATAAAATAAAAATGGATAAAAATATAAAAAAAGTGCAGAACATAATCATATGTATATGGAAAAAAAATTAAAATTTACAACAACTCCAACCACTTTGAAGAGGCGGTGGAGTGGGATAGTTAGAAAAGAATCAATCTCTTGCCAGAGAATTTTCCACTTGATGTAAAAAAATTTACTGAAAAATATGTGTTGACATCTAACGGATATTTAAAGTTTTACCCCCTTATGCAAAAGCGTTTGTTAAAGTTAAAGCATGTGTTAAAACCGGTTTTGCCATACAAAATTCGTTTGTTAAACCAACTTTAAGTTTAATAATCGTTTTTGCATAAGGGGGATAGTCACCTGAGCAGTTGAGACCATCTAATCAATCCTAACGTGAACAATACTTTCCCTTTTCCCCAAATTGCAATCGTGAATAATAATTTTTCCCTAGAAATGTGTTCCACAGGGATTTTTTAAATTTTCCCTTGATTCACATTATTTTTGCCGGCGAACTTAATGAATTACGTACGTGGTGAAAAATGATTTAGACACAAAACCCAATTTGAAAACGATAAAAGTTGTGATGTGTTTTCTACAGTCGTTTTGTGGTCCATCATTTTAAATTTTGATAGTTTTTGCAATAATTTTTGATGATTTATTTCTGACATCCCTACTTTAGTTCTCATACAGTAAATGTATGACGGTGGTATCCTAAAGAATTTTTTTCACCACGCATGTGGTGTATGTGTATTTCTTATTATTTAAGTCTTCTTCCCAATTTTTACATTCACTAAACATTGATAGCAGGAACAAATGTTCCCATGAAATTCGCTATTGCAAATTCCCCTTTATGGAGAATAAAAATTGCATGGGAACAAAAATTTCACATTTTATTCAAGATGGGGGTGAAGAATATGAATTCGCCTTGTTGACATCTGAGGGAAATATAAATGACATAAATTCGCCTTGAGGTAGAGTTTGTAATTGCATTTGTGTCTGTGATAAAATCGCAATGAGAATTGAAACTTACCTTTTATTTATAAAAATACATAAATTTTCCAATTAATTAAATACAGATCTGTATTGTACTATAATTTTTTCATATTTATTTTGGATTCTTTTTAATTTTTCACCATCATCATCATAATAATTTTCATTATAATTATTATAATTATATTTGTTAGGATTGTTAATAAGTTTAATAATTTGATGTTGTTGTTGTTTAAGTATATGCTGCTGTTGTTGGCCTAGAATTGTCAAAAACTTGCTATTGCTATAAGCATTAGTGAAAGGCATTAAAAATTTGTTTAAATATTCTTTTCTAGCGTTTTTTGAAAAATTTACTTTTTTATCATCATTATGGCTAATACTATTATTGCTGCCGTTGTTGCTGCTGGCAGCCTTACTTCTTTTGTAATTATTAACATTATTGTTATATTGGCTTTCTTCTTCTTTAACTATATCTATATTTTTGTTGTTAGTAATATATTCGTTAATTAAATTTCTTTTAGTACGTCTATGACTATGATTACTGTAATTGGAAGTAGTAGTAGAAATTTCGGAAGCACTTCTACTACTGCTATTTTTTTTAATACTACTAATATAGCTTTTGTTGTTGCTGTTGCTACGGCTGTTCGAATTAGCTTCGAACTGAAGGAGAGTTGAAAAATCATTTCCATTTTCCGAATTTGTTGTACTACTAATAGGAGAATTATTTTCATTAGCATTATTATCATTATTATTTTTGTTATAATGCTGTATATAATAATTGTTATTCGTATTTAGTTTCAAATTAAGGTTATGGCTGCTTATTCGATCTAGATAAATTAGCTTAAAGCGATTTACCAAATGCTCCTGCTGTAAATTATTGTCTCTTAAGTTCTTATTATTAACTAGAAGTCTATTTGAATTTTTATCATTTATGTCGCTGTCATCGTCGTTGTCATTGTCATTGTCATTATCATTATCATTGCCATCATTATTGTCATTGTTTACTTTTTGTTGTAACAGTGTTAAAGGTAATTGGTAAAAATCGTGACTAGTGTGACTGTTGCCGGTGTTGTCTGTTGTCTGCGTCTGTGGCTCTAGCAGTCGCTGTCGCTGGGACTGTGTTTGCGTTAACTGTAGTTCGGTTGTGGAATGTGAGGAATGGCTTAATTGCTCTTTTATATTAAAATCAGTCGTGCTTCTTGTAGTTGGTTGCATTAAATTATTTTTCGACAAGTATTTTTTTGGCAAGGCAGGTATTGCATTAATATTATCGTTATTATCGTTATTATTATTATTATTATTATTATTATTATTATTATTATTATTATTATTATTATTATTATTATTATTATTATTATTATTATTATTATTATTATTATTATTATTATTATTATAATTATTGTTAACATTATGATTAAGTTTTAAATTAAAATTATGGCTTAAATTATTGTTATTTATGCTACTACTGCTATTATTACTATGACTACTGCTGCTGCTTCTGCTTCTGCTATATAATTGACTGTGTGTGTTAATATTTGAGTATTTATGTTTTTGCTGCTGTACTTTGATGGCTTCTTTTGTGGGAATGGGACTGGTGGTGGTGGTGGTGTCACTCACTGGGGCGATAGTTGTTTGTTGGTGTTTTTGATGATAGTTGTGTTCATGGAGATGTCTTAGTTTGTGATTGTGGCTTCTTGCAGTGTTCAAGGGAACACTATCATATTGGCTTTGAGCTTGTAGAGGAGATTGAGCTACTAGTTGCAAATCCATGGCCTGATGATGGCCAGAATTTGAGGAAAGACTTGTAACGCTGCCGTCAGCTGGCTTCTTTCGTCGGCCTCTTTTGCGGCGACCTGCTGCCAGCATTGCAACGATGTTTAGGGCAGATGGAGCCAAGGAAGCGGTGGCTGCCAAAGTGGTGGCAGCTACCGAGGGTGAGGCGGAATTAGTGGCATTAGGCATGGGCTCAGAATCTATGCTTTCGTCGTTTTTTTGTTGTTGTCGTTGTTGCTGCCTTCTTTGGTTTCTCGAGTGCAATTTGCGTTCTCTTTGTTCTCGTTGGTGCTGATGCCTCCGCCCCTCCCCGTTTCCCTGGTCATGATGATGTCTTATTAAATTTTTGGGCTGCATTAAGCCACTGCCACTGCTGCCATTGCCCACAGCTGCCATTGCAGACAGTTTTGCATGATGTTTCCGTTTGCGTTGTCTCTGGCCCAGGGCATCCCTATCACGCCATTGACGCCTTCTAGCCCCCGTACCATTTACATTTTCACTATTTGTAGGAAGCTGGCGATTGCCGTTATTAGCGGACTTGGTTCTCTTATGATTATTACTGTTACTATCTATAATACTAGCTTTGGAATCGTGCAGTTTAGTTCCCTCCCTCAAAGTCACAGCTGCTGTAGCCTTAGTGGCGGGTGCAGCAGTAGTAGTTGTCGTAAATCGACTGCGATCAAAATGCTCGGCATTTATTTTAACAAACAGAAAACAAGCTCGTTTCAGAGTCTGCGGTCTTTTCCAGTGTCTCGGTCCCACGGGTTTTAAGCCTTTCGTAAAGCCCACACGCCACAGGGGATTATAGGCATTGGCATATAAAAAATAACCATGATCAAGGGACTCGATAAAGTGGCAGTCGCGTGTTAAATTTTTCTATAAAGGAAATCGAAATGAAGAAGCAAAGGCGAAGCATACATTAGAACAATTAGTAGTCATCGTTACATTAAATTTAAAAAATATCTGTGGCAAAACGGAAAAAGTGCGTAAGTCGAGATAAGCTGTTTTTGAGTTAACGGTACCCCTGTAATTTCCATATTCCAAAGTACCCCTGGGCGAAATTTCATTTATTTTGAGCTCTTTTTTAGGAAGTTATAGAGCACTTAATTTTATAATCTCATATGGAGTAATAGCTTAATTCAGCTTATACTTTGGTATATTTCAAATCAAATGTAGTTATTATTTATAGTGTGTAGAACTAAATTTTCTAAAAGAAATTTAAGTGAATATCGCATTTCCTAATTTAACTGCAAAAGAAATAGATTTCTGAAAATCGACTTTAAAGTTTAAAAATGCTCTACTGCAAAACAGTAAAATATGACTTAAGCACTTTTTGCTTATCGGGAACAAAAGTTCATGTGAAATGTATTCCCTTCTTTCCCTTTTGCATTGTTCTTGTGTCTTTTTTTTTTAATAAAATAAAAATAAATAAATATTTCACGTGAACAAAATGTTCGCCTCTTATTCCCGATAAGGGTGATGAATTGCTTTAAAACTAACTGGCTGATTGATGTTGCCAAACTTACCATGCCAACCAATTTTCCTCCTCTGAAGCACAAATATCGTCCCACTTCCTTTGCGTACAGTGCAATTTTGAAGGTGTCGCTGAATATGTCGCCTACACTTTCCATGGAGAAAAATTCTGTTAATTTACAAAGAAGAAGAAGAAAAGAAAACATTAAATAACGGTTTCTTTTTATATGTACAAAAGAAAGACATTAAAAGCACATCACGCACTTTAAAATATATAAAGATACATTACGTTTCATTAAAATACTCAATAAAAACACTTTGAAATAAATTAAATAACCGGCCAATCTGTCTCACACACAAACACACACACGTACTCTAAAAGGTCTTGCCCCAAAAAAATATATAAATACAGAAGAAAAAAAATACTTAATTGGCCGATAACCCAACTCAAAAACATGTTGACTTTTAAATTGAAGTTCGCAAAATTACATCGATCGAAGTGTAGCATGGCTTCCCATTTGCACGCGCATCCATTGCCACCCAGCAAAACATTTATTTGACTTATTAAATTGGAACAAAGTTTGCCCCAGTATTCTACAAATGTTTGCTGGGTTCTTGCATATTTTTACTAGCCCGGCATTAATACATTCATAAGCTCATTTTTAAGTGACTTTTTTTATGAAAAAAAAAACAACAAAGTGTTTGTTCATTGCTTTCTTTCATGCCAACATTTCCTTACGGTTTGATCAATCGCTCGCTCTCGATGGATCGATCCCATTGAAATCAAATGCAAGTTTGTCTCTCTCACTCTCTATCCCTTTTGACCATTGCATAATCGTTATTGTTCGTTATTACTTAAATGGCCCAGACATTTTAAAAACAATTCATAAGTATATTAAACAAACAAAAATAAAAGGTTTTCAAGTGTCCTCCATCCACACTTGCGAATAAGAGACATTTTGTGTCATATTTTTTTTTTCAAATTGTTTGCATTTTTTTTATTATTATTTTTATAAATAAAATAATAATAACAATATGTGCATGTAAATAAAATTAATAAAAACAACAAAAAAAAAGTATTTTAATGACAATTTTCTTTCATGTTTTGCATGGAATTTTATCGCAAAAATTTTAATGGAGCCTTATCGTTCAAAATTGTATGATGGTAACAAAGTTTAATTTTATTTGTTTTCTTCTTCTTATTATTATTATTATTTATTATACAATATTTCTTACTTAGTGATATTTATGTATATAAGACTTTTTTTTAATTTATAATCATGTTTTGTTTGGCTAATACAAATCACAAATACATACTATCAATTATTGAGCTTATGATACAACAAACAGCAACAGAAAAAAAAGCCAAGTCATTTAAGGGGCTTTTTTTATTGATAATTGGTACACAATTTTTGAAACTTGTCGATTTTATTTTAGCAAAATTTGATTGCTGCTTCCCAAAAAAAAGAAAAAAGAATAAGTACGAGTATCTAACATATGAAGATGACAAGTGATTGCTACTTAATTTTATTTCATGTACGTACAAAATTTTTGATAGCACAAAAAAAAATATTGCTAAAAACTATACACCAACAATCATGATTTTAAAAAAATCCCATATTTTTATCTCTCTACCAGCTAAAGATCATCAGCAGCAAAAATTATAAAATCAATGAAGAAATAAAAAATAAAGTTAAAACTTTTGACATATCGCAAATGACAAGTTTATTGATTGCTTTCTTTATTATATCCAGTGCACCACACCACGCCTTACCCACCAATTGTTAACCTCTTCGCTGCGTATTCACCTCTGCTGTCGTCATGACCTACCACACCTATCATTTAATTGAAATCTAATTACTGTTAAAATGTTCGTACAAATGAGTCTACATACAACAACTACACAACGTTCCAAACAACAGAAAAGATAGACGAGGCCCCTGTATGTATGCATGTTCCAACAACAACAACAACAACAAAATACTTATTTCAATATCCAATAACAACAACATACAGCTGCAATAAAAATTATAGTACCTACTTATTTATAATAGAAAGCAATCAATGTCGTTATGAAGGAGGGAAGAAAATTTAAACGTTTGAGTCTTGAGTCATTTCCCTATTAAATACACACACTTAGTAACAATTGAAATTCTTCACAAAGTTTTTAAATATTTTGAGACACCTTTCTAAAAATATTTTATAGTTTAGCGAATTGTTGTTGTAAAAAAATCGTTTTTTTTTTTTTGGCTAAAAATAATTTGATTTTCTAGCAATGCGATAACAGGTAATAAGCGTTAATAAAAATAGCAAATATGTATTTGACAAATTTACACTGCTGCTGCTACACGTGATTGCTTATTTAAAATATTTAGGTTGCGAATCGAAATCGCTAAAGATAAAGCTGAGAATGAATAAATCCACAATAGTAATAGTATTATACACAGTAAAATTCTACGGACTTTAAATCAAGTAGATTTAAATAAATTACTTGGAAGTATTTCCACCCGGCTTGTGAGTGACTTGGAATTCTCGGAATGGAATTTGAAATTTCGTAGTCGAGTTATTCACTCACTTTATAAGGTGGGCGCAGCAGCTGTAATTGAATATTATCTATATGTACTTGACATTTAAAATTAATTATATATTAATTAATGACATTTTTTGAAATTGTCAATGATGGATGGATGGAATTTGTAATTTGAAAAGCAACTCAGGATTGCTTAGATAAATTCAGTTCAAAAAATAAAATAAATCAACTTTGCAAAGTGTATGGTAAATCATGTCTAAGTTAACATGATTTGCTCAAATCAGCATGCTTTGTCGAAATCGTGCCGGTGGAAACATATTATTAGTAAACATGGGTGCTTAATTTTGCTCAAAAATGCAACATCTACGGCTCGCTTTAGGCGCTATGAAATAAGACCCAAGAAAATAACGCCCTAATAAGAAACGAAATAAGGCTCAATGAAATAAAACTCAAAAAAAAAATATAAATAAAGCCCTAGGCAAAATTTATGAAAAAAATACCCAATAAAAATGAAATAAAACCCAAATTCTAGATGACATGAAGCCCCAAAAAAAAATAAAGCCCAATTAAAATTTCCTTAATTTTTTTCGGCCTTATTTCATTTTCTTATTTGGGCGCAATCGGGGCTAAAATTTTATTAACTGGTACTAAGTGATTCTTGTGGGATTTCCCATTTTTTAAGGCATTGGCGTATGATTAGCAATTTTCCAGCACATTGGAAACTCACCAGCTTGTATCATGTGATTAATAGGTTAACTAATGGACGTAATAGCTTCAAGGAGCAATGATTCAAGACTAGTGCTGTGCCTCGAGACTTGTTGGCTTTATCAGTAGTGTATGTGGATGTTTGATCTTCCTTTAAAATATTCGTAATATTAATTCATGTCATTTTGTTCGAAACCCTCCAGTTCATGTTAATGTCTGTTCTGAGGAGAAAATGTGTATTCCAAACACTGTGTATTTATCACAGCTTATTAAAACAGTTTGACATCTCAATTAAATATTTCTTTTTTAATAAATAAATTTGCTTTAATTGCACACATCACTTTGTAGACAACGAGATATTCAATGAATGTTTTTTTTTTTTTTTAAAGGAAATTAAAATCTACCTGTAAGCCTTACTTTTTTGAACTGTGCCGCTTTTTACAAAATAAAAATAAAAAATAAAAAAGTAAAAAATAGCAAAAACAACAACAACAACAATGAATACATAAAATCACATCACTTGCAGCAATCGGCACTTGATATTACATACTCGTATGTATATATGTATGTAGTATGCATACATAAATAGTAGTGTTGTTAATTATTCGTCTTTTATATTTGTTCGAATAAAATTTCATGATTTTTTTCTTATTCGAACAGACGAATAATTTTGTACTTTTGTTCGAATATTCGAACGAACAAAGAATATAAATATATATTCGAATAATCTTAAAAAAGTTTGCAAAAAACGACACGTATGTGAATTAGTTTAATTTTTTTTATTAACAAACGAAAAATTATTCACTACACTCGAAAAACATATGATTTCAATAACAGATTTAGAAATATTAATAACAAAACTTAAAAATTTTGTTCCATTAATACTATTGAAGTAGCAGAATCGCAAAAAAGAAGAGAGTAAATTAATATAAAGAAAATTTAAGATAACTTCCAATCGACTAGACCGATTTTCTTCAAGTATAAATTAGAAGATATACGATCATGTCACCTTTCAAACGAAAACAAAGCAAATTAAAATCGGTCAAGCTGTTCGGGAGCTACGGCGTCAAAGACACACAGATCTAACAGAATATATCTAAAAACGATGTGATACCTTCTAAGCGGCTGGACCGATTTTCTTTAAACATAGCTAAGAACACTTTCGATCAAGTCACCTTTCAAAAAGAAAAAGCTAAAATCAAAATCGGTCCAGCCGTTTGGTCTGTACGTGGACTCGTAAAAACAAACAGATACACAGACACACACTACAAACTTATAAATTTTTTTCTCTTTTTGTGACGTATTTTACGTCGTTCAATAATTCGATTTTTAACGCTTTTGATTAGAGAAAACCAGTTGTTTTTCTAATCTCTTTATCAGAAATTGTAAGACACCTTCTAATTCCATGAAAGAAGCATTACCTTTTCCCAAAAAGAAAAAAGATGAGTTTAGCGAACACATGTATGTATACATATGTATATATACATACATATGTATACGTACATATGCACATACAAACAAAGCTTACACAAGTATTTATAATTTGGAGTAATTTGATTACTTAATATCATATTGTTAACAAATTAAAAAGTAATGAAATGTAAAATACTTTTTATATAAAGTAATTAAGGAAATTGTTCGAATATTCGAATATTCGACAAAAATGATTCGAATAATTTTTATTCTAAATTGAATATTTTTGTTCGTTCGAACAAAAATTATAAAAAGTTGTTCGAATATTCGAACAATTTTTGTGCGAATGACAACACTAATAAATAGTTACGAGTAAATATACAGCAGACATATGTAAGTGAGAAGAAAGAACCCTTTAATATTTACAACCAGCCAGCCAGTCAGTCAGTCAGTCACTCAGGCAGTCAGTCCTATGCAAATATACCCACACACAAATACTAATTCAAACAATTTACATAAATGCAAATACAGTAGAACAAAAAAAAATAACACTGTTACGCTATCCCCCACTAAAAACATTAAATTTCTCTACACATACACTTGCATACATACATACATACATACCGTCCACAAAAGGCACTTTTCAAAAAAAAAAGACTACTTGTTCGTGGCACTTGTCCGTGTGCACGAGTATGTTTGTTTGTTATTGTATGTTTGTGTGTTTGTGCTTGTAGGTGTGTATCCTCTTCTGTTCCGAGTATTTGTTTAAAGGTGTTTATGTGTGTGTGTGTGTGTGTATTTTATTAGGAAATTTACAGTAAATATTTTTTTTACACCAAAGTGAATAGTCTATGTACGGGTACCTACCAGTGATGCCAACTTTTTTGGCTCTAAAGGCACATCAACATTTAAAAAAAAGCACTTAAAGGCGTAATTTTGATATCTAAATAGCGTAAAAAGCACTTTCGTGAAAAACGACTGAAAAGCCATAATTTAAAATTTTCTTAGCTATTCTCCATTTAATGAAATATATCAGACGAAAAATGTATGCTTTACACTGAAAAAATAAATACGCCGAATAATTATTAAAATAATTTTAAGAAATACACAAATTTCTTAAAAGCACTAATTAGTGCTTTTTCTTATTTTGGCACTAACGCTCAAAATTTGGCGTTTTGAGTCTTCAAAAAGCACTAAAAATAGTGCCAAAAGCATCAAGTTGGCATCGCTGGTACCTACATATAATAATTTGAAATTCATATAGACGTGTGTGAGTGTGAGAAAGTTTTTCATCATACATACATACATATTTGTTGTAGGTACTTACGTGCTAAAGATATATCTGTTGCTGTCACTTTGCCGCCGGCATTGACATGTAATGCCCTCTCGTGATTTTTCAACATTATCACAACATCGTTTGTTTTCTTTAGAGATGCTGTTGTTGCAGTGGCAAACATTACCTAAAATGGACGACATATAATTCGTTTTAAATACTGCATACATACATATGTAAATACATACATTTAAAAAGACATTCATTACATTTACATATAAATTAAATAAATAATATATAATAATTTAGATTAAGGCTAATAATTTAAAAGGAAATTGTTATTAATTAACATAGACACATTAAGCATCATTTAAATAAGGAAGGTTACCAATTTTGAACGATTATAGGTCTGTTCAGCGAGAGACTAAAGCAGTAATTTACAAAAATTACTCTCTTAGATATGAAAATTTTTTTAAATGTTTAATAATCAATATCTCATATGAAATAGTTTTACATAGTTTCATGTACTGTTTACTGTTTTTTAATCTCATTCTATTAATACATAAAAAAGTCATTTTCCATCCCTGATCAGTCTTCGATAACACTGAGTGACAAAAATTAATGATGCCGAAATAACAGGTGTGTGTTACTATTTTTCTGGTAGGCATTGTAGAGTAAAATAACAATCTATCTTTGAAATTTTCCAAACACCTCCAAATCATAAGTTACGGATAAAAACCGGTTTTTCGTACCCGTTCGAACTTATCAACCTTTAACTAAGTTGAATATTAACCGATTTTAGATTTATAAATGGATTTAAATTGAAGAGACTTATATATTTCGTACCGAAATCATTTACCAAATTAAAAGTGTTCGTACTGCGTATTACCTGATTTCTGCTGACATTTTACACTTCTATATCTTCCATTTTATAAAATTTGTTTAAATTTCGCACTAGCGACAAGACATTATTCTTCAAAAAAAATTATCCTTTAAAATCCCTTTATACGTTTATAAAATACATTTTTATATTTCTATTAAAACAACTGTCAACTTATTTTTTTCTCTACACAGAGTCGTATATGTGTTGTTCCAAAAAAAAGGGACTTTAAAAAACAAAAACAGGTATGTGCATGCTAATTTCGAGTTAATTTCGCCTAAATTAAGGAAAATAACTTAATTTGGGATATGGGAAATTACTTAATTTCAACTTCGACGAAATCATGAAAGTAATTAATTTGGCGTCAGCCTGAATGGGCTATTAGACCTTTTGAACGATATAAATTTTATTTCAGTAAATTTCAGATATACGTGAGTATTTTTTTATCAACTTTATTTTTTCTATTGGATTCGTTCTTACACAGTATTTTTGTACGGGAACCATACTATTTATAACCTTACATATAAAACATAATTGATTACGAGTAAAAAGGGGGATTGTGCCAAAAAATCCGATACAAACTGACTGAGTTACTAAATATTTTATTAGCAGATCTTACTGGTAAAACTTTTACCAGTAAAAATTTGCAAGAATTTTTTATTTTGGGTCTCAATAGTTTACTCTCTTTTGATGCTGCTTGCAAACGTTTTGGCTTAGTGAGCACTTTCCGTAGAAACTGTTGCAAATTCGTAAAAAAAATTAATAAGTAAATGAGCAAACCTTATGTAAAGCATTTCTCACTAAAAGTCCGGCCACAGTGCAAAATCTGTTTACAACAATTTAGTGGCAACACTTTAATACTGTTTTTTTTACTGCCTGGCAGACGATGTCGAGCAGAAACCCTATCGATTACTTATACTTATACAAGTTGGCGATTGAATGTTTCTGACAGACATCGTGGGCCAGGCCTTTAATCTAAACATAACTACCGTTGATCTGGCAAAGCATTTAATCACTCGTAATATATTGGAGCGCGTGGTGGGCAACGGAAATTCAGAATAGAAAAAAAAGTGTGCACAATTGAAAATACATAAATTGTCCCATAACCGTAAGAAAAACTTGTGGCTCAATCACACGTGACATAACCATAACCATAGAAAACAGCTGTTCGAACCAAACTTATGGGCAACACTGCATTTGATTATAGGTGACTTGCCATAACGCCATAGCCATTGCAAAAGAAACCAATTGAAATTTGGTTTGGTTATGGCTATGGTGTTATGGCTATGTCACGTCTAATTTAAGCTATAAACGACATAATTTTCGAACTTATACGGTGCCCATTATGTAAATTTAATTTTTTTTTTACTATAAAAGTATTTTATTCTTAAAGTCCAATGGAAATAAATAAATAAATAAAAAATAAGAAAAAAATTCACCAAAACCGTTCATTTGCGATCGTAAATAATATATTTTCGTCAAAAAAAAACGAAGTTAAAAGAAATGTGTCGCTTAAGCTTTTTGGCGGTTATGACTCGATATGTAAGTTGGGTTCAATGATTGCTGAAAAGCTTAGAAGAAGTACAATAAACCTTAACCTTAAGCACTCATCCCTGCTGTCTCTTCTATGCTAAAATAGTTTTTCCTATCTTAAACAATTTTTCTATCGATATTAAACTTTTTTTTCATCAGAAAATTCAAATTGAATTTCGTTTAAAATTAACAAAACTTAATTCTTTATTTAAGTGATTTGCTGTTTATATATGTATGTATAGTAATTTTGTATAATATTGGTGTATATATTTCACTTTTATTATTATGATCATTTAAATGACATTTTCATAATTTTTGTTAATATCAGCATATTTTGTAGCTTTTTATTTGTCGCAAATTGTTTGTTGTTTCAATGTCTGACAAAATGTGCTGATAATAATAAAACTTTTTTAAAACTGATATATGCATTCTGGTTTACAAAAAAAACTCTTGGAAAAATAAACAACGAAACAAAAAGAGTAAATATTAAATGTATTTCTTTGTAAGTCGTCTTGTAATTAAAAAAAATATATATATATATATATATATTTATTTATTTATTTGTCTATCTTGTGAAAAGAAACATGCAACACATCATACTCGTACTAGAGCTGGCAAACTATCGATAGTACTATCGATAGTATCGATGGTTTTGTTTTTATTAGACTATGGATATTTTTTTCTCGATAGCGATACTTCTTGGAAAAATTTATTACCAAATTGTCAACAAACTCGACAAAATTTAACATATTACTTGTCTTCTATTGAAAATACATAAGTACATATCGCTCTATTAATATAATAACGTACGTCATAACTCAAAAAATTAATTTATTCAGTTAATAATACAAAATGCCCCGGCAATTCATATTTCATCTCGTGTAAAAAAATTCACGCAATGGCGTGCAATCTCACCTCTTGATAGAAGAAAGCTTTATTAATAAATATATCCACTGAGTTGTATGGAAATTGAGAACTTAACACATTTTTTCCAAAACTAGTTGAATTTGAGTTATAATAATGAATAAATGAGCGATATGTATTGAAAAATGAAACTCAAAATTCCTAATAGCATGATCACACGGACAACAAATATCGAGGTTCGATCTCACTCACATTCACGATTCGCGCTCGAATATTGATTGAAATATACAAAATTTTGTTCCATTTTGAATCTTACTGAATTTTTTGATAACAAATTATCGCTAATTTATCTCAATTGGCTATTAAAACAAAATTATTACATACATACGAATATGTACATATCGTCACCTTAAATGCAAACGTATGTAACTACACTTTTATATTTTTTGCAGCAGAAACAAAAAAAAAAAAAAACGTTACAAAATCAATAATAATAAAGTATTCTTGAAAATTTTCTTCGAAATTTACTTGTAGTACGGATGCTTATATCTTTTTAAACATTTATTTCCTTTTTATGTATTTTTAAGCTTTTATGTTAGTTACGTTCCTCGCAATAAAAAAAAATGCATTCTTAATTAAATCTGTTTGAATTTCTTTAATAAAATCGTCATTTTTCATCGCAGAGGTCTAAATATTTGCGTGAACATGTAGTTTGATAAAATGAACTATAATCAATCAAAAACTCGATTTCGAATTTTTGTGTAGTTACGTCTGTTTGCATTTAAGGTGACGATATGTAGGCTTGTTTTTGTAAACAAAAAAAAAGATGTGTTTAAAATTAAAAAATTAGAATAAAATTAAACATAAAATTAATTATTTAAGGCCTTATTCAGAAAAAAATAATTTAAGTTTAAAAATCGTTTAACAAACAAATTTTCATACAAAATTTGTTGTGTAAACCATTTGTAACAACAACAACCAACATTAGTTTTTATAATTTTTACCTAATTTTTTTTAACCATATCCATATATCAACAGTCAAAACGACTGTTCGTGTTGGCGTGTGAACATAGTGTAAAATAATTCGATACTATCGATAGTATCGATTGTGTTTTCAACAAGCTATCGAAAATATCGAATGGCATGACTATCGATAGTTTGCCAGCTCTAACTCGTACATAACGTATAACAGAGTTTATTCTAAAATTCTTCATTGCTTCAAATCTTAATGAGAAAGTAAAGAGAAAAACAATTTTCATGTTGCTAATGCATATTAATATCGATAAATTAACCAGAAACATTTCTAATTTCCTGTGAAAAACTAAACTTCTAAGTCAGACTTATTTAGAAAATATTTTATGCAAATTTTATTATGAGTCACTTACTCGCAATGTGCGAAATTCGAAAGGCGAACATTATTAGTTGTAACAAAGAGTTAAAAATCTTTCTTACTATTTTACTTACATATCGCACTTGTTCCTTTAAAGGGGGGCACTTCAAAAATTTAGCGAATTTTTTTCATTTTGCTAGAAAACCCACTGTAAAAATGTTACATCATTTTCTCTATTCTTTCGCTAAAATATAAAATGTATGAGATATAAGAGTACACTCAGGGAAAAGCTGCAACTTAAAAATAAGAACGCGTCACATTAATTCAATAATTTTCAGCATATGCTAATCCTAATGTAACATCAGAGCGGCCTCCTTCGTCGGTATGGCGAAGTAAAATAACCAATCAAACAGCTACTAAGCACAGCTTCAACAAATTTAATACGCCTCATTTAACACCAGAGGCGCTGTAACACTGCATTATTTAAAAACGTGCAAAAAGCAGAGTTGTAAAAGAATGAAGCTTTCTTCTATCTCTTCCTTCACCACCTGTCTTCTATCACTATCCCTTTCCTAAAGAAGGTAACACACTAGTAGAAATTTCAACGTGACTAGACTTTCGCTAATGTTTCTTATTAATTCAATATGGTTTTTATTGATTTTAAGCTGTTTTTTCTCTGCGTGTATTGATAAGAAATTAAAAAAAAAAAACATTATTTTGCTCTAATGAAAATTTGTATATTTGTAGTTAGAGCCCCTTTAGAAGAACAAGTGCGATATATATAACAATAAACATACTTTGCAGAGTGTTCATAAGTCGCCTTGGGATTTTTCTAACTAACTTACTTCAACTTCTTGTGAGGAAGTAATCTGAAACGTTTATTAGTATTTATTTATAATCCTAAACGTAGACAGAAACAAATTTGAAACAATGTAATATTAAAAAAAAACTTAAAAATGAACTAAGAAGCGAACAAAAATGTAACTGAAAGATTTATCGACAACAAAAAGCAGTTAAGAGAACTTAAAACGTGAGGAATTTAGTTTTTTTTTAATAAAAAAAGTAAATTTAATTTTGATTTATAAAGTTATAATTTTCATTCTAGCATTTTAGAATACATAGAAAATATTATGCATATATACAGTGGAGTTCGGTTATAACGAACATCACTTAAAATGAATTTTGCGGGTCCCAGCAGCTTTGCAATGCTATTTTATACCACTTGGTACTTGCTTAGTAATATGAACTTTCTGTCGCATGTGACACCAAACAAATGTGCTTGTTTTTTTTTTCGAAGAAAATTAAAGCTTTTTTCTTACTTCTTTATGCATTTGTGTAGGCCGTCAGCACTATATATATTGTGTAAAATTTTAAGAAAAATCTAGTCACATTGTTCTGAAATACCAGCTTAATTGCTTGCTGTCGCACGTTACAAAAAAGTGAAAATGACTATATATAGAGACTTTTCACTTACAGCGAACCCTTATTTATATTCCGGTGTAGCTATCGCTCTCTTAAGTTTAATGAAATTATGTATTTGAAAGATTTGTTTAGAATGATTTTCCGCCATCCGACATCAATTTTGGTTTATAAAAATAGCAGTTTCGGCTATAAGCCATTATTCTATTGACTACTATTCCAGAGAAGACTAAACATGACTACGGATTAACGGTAAATTAACTCAAGTCCTCTTTGGAAGAAAAATACATCACTCAAAAAATGTTTTTTATTTTTAATTTTGCTTCTTTCTTTGGTTAAGCAATATCTATATTCATTTAATTCCTGCTTCACGAAATCTTGAGCAACTCAAAAGATGTTGAAATCAGAAAAAAAAACTGCATGTTTATAATAAGAACTAAAACATTATTGAGAAGCGCAACATACAAATATAACAAGTTTAAGAGCAGCAAACAAAAATCTTTACAAAACAAGCAACTCATTATTTGTCATGAAGTCTTCATTTAATTTGAATTTTTTTTTGAAGGCATTATTTTGCTGACTTAGTGTGGTTTTCTTTGAATTGTGGAAAATATTTAATGCGATTATAGAGAAATTCACCTAAAACGAATAAAATTGACAGGTCCTTCGCAGTTAGTTACAGCCGAACTCCACTGTATATACAATATATATCTTTTTATATACATTTTAATTGATGAAAAAGACATTTATTCAACATTTACAACTAAAAAAAAACAAACCAGAAAAACTTGACGCTCTGAAAGATGAAATTCTGCGCTGCATTGTCGAGATAAGCGAGAGCCACTATTAATTCCCATATTTTTTTTTAAAGAGAAGTAACACTCAGGCTATGAATGCCTACTACTATTACTAGGTGTTACCTTCTTAAGGAAACGGATAGTGAAAGAGAAGACAGGTGGTGAGCTCTACTTTTTGCACGTTTTTGTTTTAATAATGCAGTGTTGCAATGCCTCTGGTGTCAATGAGGCGTATTAAGTTTTCGCAGCTGCGCTTGTGTTAGTAGCAATTTTAGTGGTTCTTTGACTTCACCCATGATTCTGCTCTGTTTTACATAAGGATTAGTATCCGTTGAAGCCGGAATTCCCATATTTCTACTTTACATTGGTATCAATAAAACTAAATTTTCAAAAAAAAAAAGTGTGTTTTAAGCCAACTTACTTCCTAAGCTTAAATTTGCCCACCCTTTATACAAATACATCGGATCATTGTTAGAAAATTTTTAGGAACATGTATTTCGATGTCATAATTAATTAAAAATGCAGTTTTTAATTTATTTTTTCAGTTACGTGGTTTTGTATTTCAGCTGACGATATGTTATAGTCAAGGCCTTGATATTCTTACTTCAACGTTAATGGGACACAATTAAAAAATACATTCGCGCAGTGTGTGATCAGCTCTACCTCTCCTGACTCTTCTGCCACCCCCCCCCCACCCCTCCTTATAACTGACTCCAAGAGCGACGTTTCGCCGCCTGTCGTTCAATGTGTAGTGGCGGCAAAAGCTTAGTTAAGATTGTGCGTGATTTCAAACATGTTTGCGATTAAATCTGTATGTGTAGATAATAAAAAAGTTTATCGCGATTTAGGAGTATTTACAAGTTAATAATTTGCACAACATTATTGATTAGATGTTAAAACAAATCAAATCTTATCGTACGATAGTTGCACATTCTCCGTCAATTTAGTTTATGTTTCTTTTTTTTTTTTTTTTTGTTTTTGTTTTAATTAATGAACAGGTCGTAATCTGTGCGAAATATGTTAATAACTAACTAATAATAACAATAATAATAAAAGCTAATTACTTAACAACCGCCACCACCTTAGTTTGTTTATCTTTTTCAAAAATTTATTAAATTTTTGTTTGGCTATTTTTAGAGAAGTTAAAAACAAACAAAAAACGAATTAATAAAAAAAACTAACTTACCATCATAAAAAAAATAATCCTGGCATTGAGTGTAAACTGTGGTAACCTGTAAATAAACAACAATTATTGGTTGATTAACGACATAAATTAGCATTAATTGCAAAATTTTAACAAGCTGTCAATGCATGTGGTTGGCAACCAAATGCATGTCGGATGGTGTCGCAACCAGTGTTGTCAATCTAGTTAATCTTTTAACCACGAATGAACGAACGAACGAATGTTATTAACAATTAATTAACGAAATTTTTTCGCATTAAGCGAAATATTTATACAAGCCCAGTCAACGAGTGATGGTGACGCGAAATAACGCAACCGTCCGTCATTGTCAATAATCTCAATAATCTTTTAATAATTTATGTAACATTTAAAATGGAAACGTTAATTTTTGGCTTCACAAAAAAAATACATGCAAACATACATATGAAATACTTCTTTAATAACCAAGTAGGTATTCAAAAAAAAAAAAAAATAATCAATATTTTATATTCTAAATGAAACATGAAAACACCACAAACAAAAGTAAAAACATTGAAATTCTTTTAACTTTTTGTTGTGTGTTTCAACAGGATCAAGTTATTTATTTTTTATTTTATTTTTTGTAAATATAACATTAGAGCCTTGAGGAGATAACGTGTGATTCGTGCGATTCTTATCATTTTTCAATTTCGCACCAGACAAAAGGTTCCCTTTTTTTTCGTTCGTTTCGTTCTTTTCAAATCATGCAAACATTAAGGAAGGAAAGACGAGAGCAAAAAAAATCATTTAAATAAAATAAAATAAAAATGTTTTTGGCCGGCCGCGACCGAGTGAAATTGAGATTTATTATTTGACATTTAAACGATTAATTTTTTTTTTAAATATGTATTAAGTATTATTTTTATTACTCGTACATACATATGTATGTACGAGTATATGAAAACGTTTGGCCTTAGCGTGGAAATGAGAACAACAGTAGGCACACATATATTTTTTTATTGTTTATTATTATAATTTTTTTTTTTTTTTTTTTTTTTTGTATCTTTGTTTAACACTCGTTTGTTCTTTGGCAAAGAAAATAAATTAAAATTTATTTTAAATACTCGTGTTTGCTTGTCCCATTCAAGTGACTTTAAGAAGATCCTGTGCTGGTTTTTTTTTTGGCAAAGCAATTCCTTTTGATTTTCTGTTTATGTTGGCAAAGCCATTATTATTTTGTTTTCTTGTTGTTGTTGTTTTATTTGTACTCATGTGGTGCATAACCCAGTAAACAAAATAATATATGGCCAAATAATCAGCATGCACATAAAAAAGCAAAAATTGAATTTAAGCGCTAATGTTTGCTGGGTGCTCTGTGATATACACATGCATGTGTACATATGTATGTTTGTTGGTTTAATGTATGTACTCTTATATAAAGAAATTCTTGTATATAATAAGGCTTATGTAGACATTCGCCTTGAGCACTATTTCTGTTGTTTTTATTATTATTACGAGTATTATAATTTTTATATGAATTCTTTTGGGAACTTTTTTTAGACTTTTGTCCTGTTATTTCAATGAAATAAATAAAGCAAAAGCTCTGCTTGCTCTATCCCCTTTCTTCTTTTTTTTCTTGTCCTTTTCCGTTTGTTTGTGTATTTGCGAAATACAAACCCTTATATGATTAAATAAAAGACAGCGAGTGAGTGCTGCATGCATGTCAAGTGTGTGTGCGTGTGTGTTTCTGTGTGTGTGCCGCAAAAATGTGGCTGGGTGAGTGAGTGCTGCTGCTTCACATGCATGCATGTGTGTATGTGTGTATGTATGTTTCGATATTTTAAGACCCATAACGAATATATTGGTTTGCGAATTCAATCTTTTAGGAAAAAAAATAATATGTATTTCAAATAAAAAAACTATAAAAAAGAGAATGTCTGTAAATGTTGTTTGTAGTCTAAAAGAACGTAATAAATATGTACCTTATATAGTTATATAAATCTAAACTGTGTGTGTGTGTGTGTGTTTGTATAATTGTTTGTGTGCGTACGTGTGTGGCTGGCTGTGTATGCGTGTGTGTATTTAGTCGTGTGCTTTTTTCTTCTGTTTTCTAAAGTTTATCGCGTTCACTTACATACATATGTACATATATACATACAAGCGTTTGTTCTGGTATGACTGTAAAATGCAGAGATATTTAGTGTGCACGAGTATTTTTGTCAGACAATTGACTACACCTGAAGAAACTTAAGTTACATTCTAATGGAATACATTAAAACAACTTATGCAAAGAAAGAAGCTCATGATGATGATTTTCATTTTAAAATTCTGTTATTAATATATATAGAACTTTATAAAAAAAAAGCGCTAATGGTGGCCATTCTCTTTCTTTGCTAATTCTGGGCAAAAAAATACTCTACATTTTGTTCTGCGTCAATATCTTAGTCTTAATATTTTCTACAAAATTGCTGAACATACCCTACACCTCAGATGTAATGAGCACATGTTTTGATATACCGATATCCTGTCCGAACCGACCCCCTAAAATAAAATTCCGATGGAATCTTTCAAAACTTCGACACACGTATATTTTTCCAACCGACTTCAAAAGAAGTAGGAGGTTATCAATTCGTCTTTTTTGGTTATATGTCTTCATAGCTCGGTACACTTTAGACGAATGTACAAAATAAAATTTTTTTGTCTGAGCTTCCATTTGGTTCCATTGTAAAAAAAAGTGGTCGGAAGCATGCCCACAAATTTTTTTATATGATCTTATGATATTATGCTTATTCGATTGTTACAAAACTTACCCAACACATTGGGCTCTCGTATTGACATAATCTCGAAGCTGAAAAAGTGGGCGGTGCCACGCCCAATAACACTTAATATGTTATTTTGCATGGCTCTATTTGCCCAATTTTTGCGAAACTTGGCGGCAAACACCCTGAGCTAAAAAGGACACAATCTTAAATTAAAAAAGTGGGCGGAGATACGCCTATTAAATTTTAATATTATATTTTACGTGCTTGTACTTAATTTATATTTACGAAACCTTGAGCTCTTAAAAAGACACAATATTGTATTCAAAAAAGTGGGCGGCACTACGCCCATTATAATTTAATATTAAATTTCACTTGCTTCTACTTTATCGATTTTTACGAAACTTGGTATACACCTTGAGCTCTGCAAAATACTTAATCCTGTGTTCCAAAAACGGGCGGGGCTACGCCCGTGAAAGCTTAGTATTAAACACATTTTAACACATATAAAAATATTTTATTTAACTGAATAAATTATTTTTAACTTCTTAGTGCTAGTTTTTGAAGTTGGTTCAATTTTTTTAAAAAAAGTTTTATGTTTTGTCTCCTCTACCCAGAAATCATTTTTAGAACGCCCCTCCAAAATTTTGGCAAAAGTTCGAAATTGTTGTACCGTGTAATTGCTTTTGCTTTTGCTTTTTTTTTTTGTTTCTTTATTGTTTTTTAAGTACCAAAGATTCTTGATTTATGTATGCAAAGCATCTTGAAAATGCGATGAGGTTTTTCATAATCTATATATTTATTTTCGTGATGAACTATTTTCAAGTTTTTTCTTTTGTCGTAAATGATTGTTTTATTTACAATTTTTCGAACTTAACTTTATGTCCATAGAACAAGTTTATTTTCCAGAAATATTTATGTGCAGACACACAAGCAACTGATGTACATATTTTGTAGTGTGGAAAATGTTATGAAGGACATAAAAAATTCTTGTGTGTATAATATCTTCGCCCCCTAGCACCCACCACCCTTTAGCTTACACAGAATTGTAGAGGAAAAAAGTTACGCTCTTTTTTTAGTAACTGAAAAAGTTTTTACATAAAAGTAAATTTACAAAAAAAAAAATTAAATCCATTTTTTCCATACACTCCAAGCAATTTAATTTTTCCAAGGAAAAGAAATAGCAACAAAAATTTGCACTGCCAGTCTGGCTGGCTCCAAAGAGAAATGGAAGTAGGCCAAACAACAACAATAAATTCTGCAGGAATTCTTCACGTATTATTCATTTATTTATAGTCTTTTTATCCGTTTTTTTTTAATTTTTCACAGTGTATATATGAAAGTGTGTTGTTAAGAAAGAAGCACAAGAAAAAATTTCGATCGATATCTAAAAATTCAAGCCCTTAACATTTTCAAGTCAAAGTTATTTTAAATTTTGCTTAATAGAATAGAGCAACACAAAAAAAAAACGCAATTTAAATTAAAAATCTCAATTGTTAACTAATTTTTTTCTAAGGATTATTGTTAAAAATTTAATGAACATAGGTACTCATACATAAAAAAAATACTTAAAAAAAGCTTCCAGTAAAAGCAAACCCCAACCAAGTACGAGTATGTAACATGATATTTTCCACCATACAATTGAATTGAATTGAATTGAATGTTCATATTATTTCTTTTAATATTCTTGGGGAGTATTTGAAAAACAAAATTTAATAGGTATGTAATTACCTGATTTTATAGACGCTCAAGCTGAAATTTATGCTTATAGTATGTATGTGTGTGTTTGTGTGTTTGTTTGTTTGTTCTGACTATGGGAATCTATTAGAAATTTATTGTATTCCTCGGATACTCTTTTAGTGAATTATTTATTCGTATGAATGTGTTTGTTCTTGATTGTGTGTTTTGCATATTGATTAAAATGACATTGAATCACTCACTCACTCACTCTCTCATTCACTGACTTACACACGCATTTCGAAGCTGAATTTATAACAAGACACAAACACAATAATTACGACAATTTGGTAATTCTTTTCTTATTTTAATTTGTGTGTGTTTTTTTTTTTTTTTTTTTTTTTTGTTGTATCTTCTTTATTTTTTTCTTCTTTTTGTAAAACTAAATAGCAAGACAAAAAGCAAAATGTGAGCGAGTTAAGAATTGAATGTTGTGAGGATTTTAATATTCTGTACAAATTCTTGGCAGACGGCAGTGTGGATGGTGTCATTTTGGATATTTTTCCTTTGTTGTTTGTTGTTCCAACCACCCATTACACATGCATGTACATTTGTATGTATGTATGTGTTTATCCAAGCATTTATCGAAAAAATGTTCTTATTGCTTCTAATATTTATGTATTTATATTTAGGAAACGTTTAAGCTCTCCAGAGCTTAAGACGACTTTTTAACATTGTACGTGATTGAAAATAAATTGAAATTATATTGTTTAAACGTGACGTGATGACTGCACGACACGCCATGCCACCCAAAAATATATTTCCAAAAGAAAGAAGCCACAACATGCACACACTAATGCTTACGGAAAGAAAAAGTATGAACAAAAACAAAAGTATGTATGTGTCCAATGTTATTTCACTGTAAGTTCATTTGGAAAATGACCTTTAAATGTTTTATACATATTATTTCGTACAATGTGGTGTCTTTGTTTCTAAATTAATGCTTCTTTGTGCTTGCAAGACACATGCTTCACATTTTTTCTGTCTCACTCACTCTCCCTCTAGCTCTCTCTCTCTCTCTCTTTCTCTACACAAAGTGCAATTTTTACAGTTACTTTTTACAAAATTTATCGCTCATAATGCTGCTGTGCTGTGCTGCTTTACACACCTTTTCGCTACTGCTTCCCACTTTTAGCACCAGCTTTACAATAATAAAAAAAAAATAGTATACATAATGTGTCTATGTATATATTTTCCTCTTCCGCCCTTCTTAAATATCATTCCTTTGTTTTAGCTGTGAATTATGATTTAAAGTATAATTTTCTGTTCGTTATTACTGCAATAAAGCAATTACAATGCATTTCAAATTTATTGAATGCTCATTCAAAAAATGGTAAACCAAAAAAAAAAACTGTAATAAACCACCCCTTAAATAAACAGCTACGGCGACAATTGCTTACGAGTATTTTTTGCATGTAACCTTTTGACAAACGCGACAAATTGTGCATTGCACTTACAATGCAGGCGACAAACAGCAACTTGAAGTTCTCTTATATTGTACAGGGTGGGCCAAAAGAAACCAAGGGGTGTAAAAGTTTAATAACTTTTTTGTTTATTAATTTTTTTTTATTTTTTCTTTCAGATTATATAGACAACACTTGGAGAACTTATAATGAATGAAAATAATAAATGAAAATCACAAAATAAGAAATGAATAAATGAAATGAACTTTATTGAAAATTTGATTATGAGTGATGAAGCTCATTTTCATTTGAATGGCTTTATTAATAAGCAGAACTGTAGGTTCTGGGGTTCTCAAAATCCAAGAGCCATTCATCAACGCCAATTGCACCCCATCAGGTGTACAGTATGGTGTGGGATCACATCTGAAAATGTCATTGGGCCCTACTTCTTCGAGAATGAAGATGGAAGTGATGTAACCGTAAATGGAGAGCGGTATCGGTTTATGATAGAAAATTTTTTACGTCCTACTCTTGAAAACAGACCTGGTATGTGGTTTCAGCAGGACGAAGCCACTGCCCATATTGCCCGAGACACAATGGCACTTTTAAGTCAAATTTTTGGAGAGCGAATAATTTCTCGAAATTCGGAAATTATTTGGCCAGCGCGATAGCCAGATTTGACAGCACCCGACTATTTTCTTTGGGGTTTTTTGAAGGAGCGAGTGTATGTGAACAAGCCAGAGGCAATCCTTGAACTCAAGGCAAACATTTTTGCAGAAATTCGAACGCTACAGCCACAAGTTTTGAAAGATGTTATGGAAAATGCTCTAAAAAGAGCCCATCAGTGCGAAGCTGAAAACGGTGGTCCTTTAAGAGACATCATTTTTCATACTTAGTGCAAAAAAATTTCCATTTTGTATATTATATAATCTGGAAGAAAAAATAAAAAAAAGTTAATAAACAAAAAAGTTATTAAACTTTTACACCCCTTGGTTTCTTTTGGCCCACCCTGTATATAGTGTAAAGAATTACACAGTCAGCAATTCAACCTCTGTCTTAATGCAATACCAAATAGATTTTACTCGCGAACGAAGGGTTCCGTATAGACACTACATATCGTGCCGCTACCGTCAAAAAAAGCTTAAGCGACATAATTTTCGAGCTTAATTTTTTTTTACCAAAATAGATTATTTGTGATTGAAAATATTCGATTTTAATAACAAAAAAACGAATTCCATTTGGCGGTTATGGTTCGATATGTAATACTATACGAACCTTAGCTTCTATAATCGAATATCTTAGCTTCTGAAAAAAATATCTTTTTATGTTGGGGTTTTTTTTTTTTTTTTTTTTTTGTTAGCGCTTTTCTTTCGTCTTGCCAAATTTTTACGGTTTTTAGCGATTTTTGTTTTGTTTTATACCTTGTTTACATTAAGCATTATTTCATGAAATTTCATGAATTTTGTTGTACGCAACTTTTTCTATTTGCTAATTGCAGCGCTATAAAAGATAATGTTATATAAAAAGGACGTAGAATGAATCTTTGGCAACTTTTTTGATAAAAGTTGCCTCCTATTGACAAATAAAAAATTTCATGCAACTAATTTTAAGAAAAAAAAAATTAGGTATTAGTGTTTTTAAGTTTTGGCTTTTTTTCCATTTTGCCAATTTTTTTGGTTTTTGAAGGTTTTTCGGTTGGTTTTTAGTTTTTAGCGATTTTTTTAGTTTTGAAAAAAAAATTCGGCTGCTGGCGATTTTTTTAGTTTTAGGTTTTTTTTAGTTTTGCCAATTTTTTCGGTTTTTTGAGATTTTTTTGTTTTGGTAATTTTTTTGGATTTTGACAATTTTCGGTTCCTTTTTTTGTTTAATTTTTTTTTTTTTTTGCTTTAGCGTCTTTTCGTTATTTCGATTATTTTAGTTTTTTGGAGACCTTTTTAATTTTACTGATTTTTTTTTGCATTTTAGCGATTTATTTGAATTTTGGTAATGTTTTTCATTCAAGCGCTTTTTTCATTTTGACGATTTTTCATTTCGGAATATTTTTAATTTTGGGATTTTTTAGTTTAAACGTTTTTAAAAATTTCAAGAGGGCCTCCTACGATTTCCAAAATACAGCAAGTTGTCAAAATTACATCAACTGATAGAATACCCTTTAATATTGATTTTTTAAATATCATTATTAATTGGTATAGTCTGCATAAAAATACACTAACTTTCAAGCGTCTATAAATAATGTTTTGTATATAACATTAGGATTTCAATATGTATCGGTGCTCGCTTTAGAATAATTAATTTAATTGATAATTGCTATATATACATACTTATTGTAGTACGGACAGGCAGAATCGAATTTTCTATTCGATTCGTTATTGCATGTGTATAGATAAAATTACTATAAAAGTATCGTTAAAAGTTACTGAATCGCTTTATAGGGATCTAGTCGTCGCTTTCGATAACGAACAATGTAATAATATTGTTCGATATCATTCGATAATCGATGAAAAAACTGGATCGAATCAGCTCGTTATCGTAAGCGACGATTAGGCCCCAGATATGCAACAATCGTCATCACAGAAAATTCAATAATTTTCTTTTTATTGAATCGATGATTTTCGAATGCAAATATCAAATTATTGTTTTTCTGTGTTGGAACGCATTAATCGAGTGCGGTTTTTAGGGTATAGACAAAATTATATATGTATGTATGTGTTATATATAATTGTTTTCGAAAAAGCGTTACTTGCCAATAAAAAGGTAACGCATCATTATTAATCCCTTTTGCACTCTTAAAATAGGTATTTCAAATTATTGCAGTACTTGTATGAACTGTAATTACTATTTTACATTGTATTAAAGTTTTATTATACACAATAATATACATATGTACTTATTTTTAAAATTTGTAGCTATTGTTATCTTTGAAATTCCGCTTAAAAGTATTATTCTCAATCGCTTAACGTTCGTTCCTCGTTGCCTGCCGTTTGTACATACAAATCGCCTTAAATAAAATCGATTTGAAATCTTTGCAATGCAATCGTGAACAGGAAAGGGGTGCACAAAAAATGTATGGCTTAAAATTATTTCACTTAATAATACAACAAAAAGTGCAATGTAAATATAACATTTATATTTAAGCCGATTTAACGAATGAATGATTGATTACATTAAGAGCAACCCTTATGGAAAGTGTTGCTAACAAGATACATTTGTAGTTGAAGAAAAAAACCAAATAATAATAATGCAATCTGCTGCTTGCAAACATTTAACCAGCACATGCACATTAAACAGAAAGTGCCACTGAAGAGCAGAAAGCACAAAAGCAAAAAAAAAAAACAATCACCCCACCACCTCATTCACCAACACAACAACAACAACAACAACAGCAACAACTCATGTGAAAAAGGAGTCATTCTGTCATTCACGTGTTGCCAATTACACTCGTAGCATGCCAATAGAAGAAGAAGAAGTTGATTGTCACCAAATGTGTAAAACTTAATACAGACATTTATTTATGTCGCTTTTATTTTATGGCAACTTTAGGCAGAGAGAGGAGGTTGGTTACTTTTCTTTCCGCATTAATGATTTTTGAACTGAGGGAAAAATTTTGTTATTGAATGCAATGGAGAAAATTTTACTTTATATGCATAGAAACAGAAAAAAGTAAATAAGAAAAGTAAGGATTCAATTAAAAAAAACAGGATTCAGCTAAAAATTTAATTACATAGTTTTCAATCAATCACGAAAATCGTTTTAGTTGATTTTTTTTTTTTTGAGTTTTTCAATTAAAAAAATATTGCCTTAACTAAACTTGGACTTTGACCGATATCTAAGAAATATATGTTTGTATATCTTTGAATATCATAAATATTTTTGTCTCTGGCAACGGAAATGACTGCTAGCGAAGAATTTTTGATTTGTATAGTTTTTTTTTAGATAGTTAAATTTTTTTCATAAATAATCTTATCAATACAACAGCAAGTGCGAATATACGTAAACACTTTTTGTTAATTTTAACTTTCTAAGAAGACAGACATTTGCGTTGCATATCTTTAAAAATTCTTAAAATATTTTTAAGTTATTTTCATAACTCACAACAAACAAAAATTGAACAGCCAACTAACGCTGCCTGTCATCGGCACTCAAATCTTTAGACTAAAACGAAAGATTTGCACACTTTTTATGCAAACCTGGGCCCTATTCCACAAAAAACTTATCAACTTTTCACTTTGCACTTATCAAATTGCATTTTTTGGCAAAGTGATAAGGGTTTCTGTTCCACAATATTCTTTGCAAATTTCACTTTGCACTAAGCATATTTTTGCAAAGACTTTGCTCTCTTTGTAAATTTCTTGCACTCTTTGTAAAGTAATTGCGCTCTTTGCAAAGTCTTTGCGTTCTTCTGCAAAGTGAGTGTGCAAAGTGTTCCTGAAAATGTTTAAGCATATTTGCATTTCTGTCATAACTTTTCACTTTACATTCCCAAATAGAACTTGTTAAAGTTATCCGCAAAGTAAAAATGAAAAAAATTTCAGAGTTTCATGTGATTAAAAATATATGTAATTTATTTACTAGTTTTCAAACTAATAAAATAACTTTTTTTTATAAAATTATTGTAAATGTATGCATCCATATTCATAAAAAATAAGATTTATTTGAAATCCATTTTTTGAAAACTTTGTATGAAAAACTTACAAATTTATTTTAAATTTTATGAATATGGGGGTTAGAGCTGGGTCCAACTCGTTCAATCGTTAATTTTTGCCACAAACTCATTTAAATTACATGGGTTTGATCATAGTTTTGTGGCAAAAATGAACGAATGAACGAGTTGGACCCAGCTCTAATGGTGGTTAGAACATATTAAAGTTTATATTTCAATTTGAAGGTTTATAAATTAGAATCTAATTATTAGATAAATATGGTGCTTGTGAGGAAGTTTTAAAAAAGCCCAATCCAAATTTTGAACGTAACGTTTTCAATGTGTTATTCTACATTGGTTTTACTATCTTTAATAGAATATATAATAACGATTAAAATAAGTTTATACAAATATAATGTAATAATATATGTATGTATGTAATTTAAATCACAAATATTTTTTTCTTTTTTTCCATATCTATGTACACACGAACGCAATGTGAGATTGTATTGTTATGATTATTATGTTTGAAAATAATCGAAGATTTATCAACGAATTTTATTTTGTTAATTTGCAAAGAGATCGTTTACCTTGCAAATTTTTAACAAACTTATCAAAATTTGCTTTGCAAAAATAGAATTTACAGTTATTGTGGAACGAAAAAGCATAATTTCTTGCAAAGTCTTTGCAAGTTACACTTTTCAATATTAACTTTGCACTTTGCAAGAGAGAACGTACGTGGATCAGGAATTGCAAAGAGAGCATAAAAATTTCAAAAACTTTGCAAATTACACTTATCAATTTCAACTTTTCACTCATCAAATTTTACAGTTCTGAGGAACGAAAAGTTCTGCAAATTGTCGAAAAATTTGATAAGTGCAAAGTGAAAAGTTGATAAGTTGTTTTGTGGAATAGGGCCCTGATCAAAATAACACTAGTTTGCAAAACAAATAAATGTCAAAACAAATTAAAGTTGTTACCTAAAATTACGGTCACACTTGACAAACATTTGCCCAAAAATAGCGTATCCTAAAATTTTCAAAAGTCAATAAATAACAATTTAACAGAACAGGATTGTATTTTTTTCGTAGGTCGGTGTGATTGTCTAGGATATTGAGTCATGGACTTAATGAAAAATCTTTTTGATTCAGACACGTGTTTATTAAGTTGAAATAATTTCTAATAATGTTGGATTCTATGGCATTGTCTATTAGTTATCTATGAAACTTAAAAAACACTTATCTGAACCAAAAGTAGAGCTGCAAAACTATCGATAGTGGCTCCATTCGATAGTTTCGATAGAATTTTTTGATGCCATCGATACTATCGATAGTTTTTGTTTCTTAGAAACTTTTCAAATGTGTACTTTTCGAATATAAAATCTTAAATTTTTTAATCATTCCTTAAATTAAAAAGGAAGTTATTTTAAAAAAAAACATTTTTTTTCCAATGTTTTTAATATACATATGTATGTACAATGTACATGCATATATATATATATATATATATATATATACTTAAACTAATGCAGTTATCTAAAAAGTATTAATTTAAGATAACTCTACGTCTCCACCTGAAATTTTGTTGTAACTTGATGTTATAAGTGAGTTGTATAAACAATTGCACTAACCATAATGTTATAACTTGAAAAAGGCATAAACTTTAGCAGTCTACATATAACAATAACTAGAAGTTAATGTTAAAGTTTGTCATTTCATGTCAGGTGGAGACCGCAAGTAGGGAGAATCAAACTATTTAGCGATACCGTTTATTTAAAAGTAAAGAGCAGGAACAGTCCAATAGTCGTCAAATTGAGCCGCCGCCAAATTTATGCAAGTGTCAAAGCCGTTGGTACATAATAACTTTTTTTTATGCAATTTGCTTTTACTAGTTACAAACTGACATCTTATGTGGAAACAAATGCTAAACTAATTAAGATATTTTCACATTTATATATGTTATTATGACCATTATTATAAAGGTTTACAGGTAACGAAATTTGAGTGTTACATTTTTTATTCCATAGTCACCGTCATACGGTTTTTGACATTATTTTTTACTTTTGTAGTAGCGTATTTTTGTCGAGCTTCGCTATCGAAAAAAAATATCGATAGTCCACTTAAAATAAAACTATCGATACTATCGATAGTACCATCGATAGTTTTGCAGCTCTAACCAAAAGGTTTTTCTTTAATATTTAGTGGTTACGTTTTTTTTTTTTGAGCAAATGCTTTCCAAGTGTGACCGTACCTTAAGTTAAACACTAATATGACATTCAGTTATTTATCCATTTTTATTTATTATTTTTAAGTTATAGATTTTCAAAAATCTTTCATTAACTAATATAATTTTTACATTGTTTTACTGATATTTTTCTCCTTGTTTTTCAGGTAATATATGTATATATAGTTATATAAGTACATGCAACATATTGTGGTGATCGGTGATTACAATTCACTGACCTAGAGGCATTCCCATTAAGGTAAAAAACAAGTTCTAAGATTTCCTGTGAATATGTATCAACAATCAATACTATGAGCGAAATCTCTTCAGCCTTATTTATTTTAATTACAAATAGTTTTCGAGAAAAAATTTTCTGCGGTATTGGGTCTGGAATTTTCTTTTATTGGGGGTGGGGGGCGTACAACTACCGCACACTCTTTCGAATAGTCCATAGTTCGATTAGTTTCAGGCTGAAATGCTGACCATAGCATTGCCAACAGGCAGCGCTTCTTGCGTTAAAATCACTTGAAACCTCCCAATGTATTTTTTTATAAAAACAAAATGTTAACAAATGTTAAACTTAATTGTAAACATCCGCAAAAGAAAAAAAAACAACAATTATTAACTCGACTGCTCTCGATCAAAAATACTTGTGTGGCAACACTCTATTCTTGCGAAAGAAATGAACAGTTGGTGTTGTCGTTGTTGTTGTTTTTTTTACATTTATTTTCATTACATACCAATGTTACCATATGTGAAGATTTATCTTATATTTGAAGTTTTTAGACATGTTAAAGCGACAAAAATAATTTCTTATGTAAAAATAAGATTTTTTAAAATTTTACTTTTGTTACTTTTAATATACATATTATTGAAGGATTTTTTGACTAAACTACTTACAAATTTTCTGATTTGCTTCATAATGATCCTACACATATTCTATACAGTAAATATTTTGTGTTATTTGGCTTTACTTTTTAAATTTTAACTCATTTTCATTCAATAAAATAACAAAAAAAAAATTTTTTTGCTCGACTTGAAGATTTTTGAAAAATAAAGGTAAAGGTTCCCTGATGATCTGCATTAGTAAAAGTGAAATGCGCATAGAATCCAGCTAAACCCCTCAGTAATAAATTTCAATGTATTTTTAATAATGAATAAATAGTTGCCAAGAATACATCAAAGATTTATTATACTCCTTTTTTTATATAACATTCTCTTTTATAGTGCTGCAATTAACAAATCGAAAAAGTTTCGTGCAACAAAATTCATGAAATTTCATGAAAAAATTCTTAATGTAGATCAGGTATAAGTAAAAAAATAATTTTGGGTTATTAGTGCGTTAACAAATGTTAAACTCCTCAATTTTCATTAATCAATATAAGCATGTGTTATCTAAGGCCGACACTACTCTTCTCTGGGTTCCTGCACACTTCATCGGCATGAACTTACCAGGGCTGGATCCGCTATGAAATGCATTATCGGCCTTAGTGCCGTCTGGTACCATTAAAAAATAATATTATCAAACATTAACTTCAGAAAGGTGAAACAGTCCGAGTATGTGTAGGATTGCAAAAAAAACGTAGCCATGATTCCACGATAAACGCTTAAAACGAACAGTAAGGAAAACTGGGAAGAGCTTCTCGCGTTGGTCGCGGTATTGAGGGGCCGCTAGACGCTCGGCGCACATATTTGTAGGCTAGGTCTTCCCTATAATACATTTAGTCGCAGCTGTCAAGAACAGGATAAGACAGTTTCTTAGCTGCACCACGAGTGCCCGGCATTGCGCATTAGACACCCAGCTGAGGTATCACAGCTTAGTGTAGCGGACCTCATGCGGTACCTCCTCAACACAACGGGGTCTCGATCTAGTATGACTGATCACTGGATTTAGCATTCGATACAAATCTTTTTCATTGCTTAGATATCTATTAAAACGGAAGGTCACGATTCTATTTAATTGCTTGTATTCCACATATACCAAACAATCAAAATCCATCATTAAAATACTCGCCATACGATCTCGAATTACAACAAATCACTTTTATTTTTATAATAATGGCAAATAGTTTTATTTATATAAATTCCCTATTCGGTCAATGGATTTTGCTCACTTGATTTCTTTTTGATTTCTATTATAAAAATATCATATCGATGAGATAAACCAACTGATTTAAAAACAGATCAAAGTTGTTTTTGTAATACACACTATTAAAAAGAAAAAGTGCTTTGGGCTCCCTTAACCAGACACGAGCTCGTTTTTTTTTAGAAAAACACACTTCCACTTGTAATTCCTTTGATTATGAGAACAAGTAAAGTAGAATGTAAAGGGTTTTCCAATAAGAGGTTTAATTTTGATATGTAAAAAAATTAATATTTCAAGCGAAATCATAAAATTTTTATTAGGGGCCATTTATATATGTATTACGTAACGCTATTTTCGGAGTTTTACAATAAATTTTAGAAAGAGCAAGCAATAATGAAATAATGTCTCAAGAAAAGCGATATTGAAAAGTTGATAACTGTGAACTAAAAGTATAAGGTATAATATCTGATTTAATGCCACAGACGTACGTAGCGATTTTATGATGTTTTATGTTCTAATAAGAAATATATTGCTATTTAAAAAAGTGTGCAAATTTTTCTTCTGAAAAACTGATTTTTTGTTCGCTATGGGCAGTTTTTTTCCTAAACGCATATGGCAACACTGAATACAAGATACAATCCAATACAATACACACTGGGTGTTCACAAACAAATAAACATACAAAGTGATAACACGTCTTTGCGTCTTTTAAATGAACGTCGTCCATATCAATAACTTCCAATTCCAGACATGCAAAAGCATAAATCATCGTTCGATATCTCGATCTATTCACCGTAACAATTGTTCCAGCCTCACTTGCGAAAAAGTAAGGTCCAGCTCAAATTTTTTCTTGAGTTTCATTCACAATTGCTGGTCGAGAAGGCGCTTTAATTTAAGCGAACTGAGATCCAGGAATGTTAAAAATTTTTGCAGAATTTTTTTAAAGTAATTTCAATGCGTTGTTGACAACGTTTTATTTTTAGTAATGAGGTAGTTTTTTTCTTTGTTATCTGTCAAATTGTCATGATAACTGTTTAATTGAAGTCTTATTGGAACACCCTGTAGTGTGAGAGATTTATGTGTATGTGTGTATCTTACTATACTACAATAAATTAAAAACAAACAAACAAAAATACCAACAACAATCGATAAGATAAAAATTATTGTATATAAATAAAAAGTTTATTTTAATTTAAAATAATAATAAAGACAGAACAATAACAGCAACAATAACAGAAACGAAAATAAAATTAATTAAAATTCTTTAGGCCAAAAACAATTTCTGAAAGCAGATAAATTCAAATGTTCAATTTTAGTTGGAGTTCAACAAATTCAATTTATACAATATACTTGTATGTATCTACATATTTAAAAATTGATAAATTCTATTGATTGCCCAATAGAGATACTCGAACTCGTACTTATGCATTTGTATGGGAGTGTAAATAAAGCACATGTGATGGATGGCGGTGGTGGGCATGTGTGTGCGTGTGTAAAGATGACTAAAAAAAAGCTATTTGCCCAGTGCAGTATGCAATTGTGTATTGTGTTCAAGTATTAAAAGCCCTTCCTGCCATTTAATGCAGCTCTTAAGCAAACAAATGGCTTCAACTTATAAACATTTATCTATCTGTGTTCGATTGTTGGTATTTTTTACTTCTTATTTATTTTTTTTTAACATAAATAATCATAATTCATCAAATAAAAACACCCAGCAAACTGTGTTGTAAATTAAATAGCCTGGTAGTTGTTGTTGTTGCTTTTATTTTATCTCATACGACTTCTTCGTTTAACTGATTTCTTTTCATTTTTATTTTTTTGTTAATGAAGGTAAAATTGAAAATGTACGAGTTTTTGTGGCTTGATTTGACGCATTTATTGTCTAGATGAGTTTTTCTTCTTTGTGAAAGTTGTGTTTTGTTGTTGTTGTTGTGTTGTTATTGTTGTTGTTGTTGTAGTGCTTGTGCTGACTGCGTAGAAAAGTAAGCAGGCAGCCACTTGAACTTTGTATTATCAAATATGAGTAAAATAAAATGAAATTCAATTTTGGTGTCCAGTTTATTTTATTTATTTTTTTACTGGAAACAAACTTAAAAATAATATTTATTAAATATAAACAATACGTATCAATAATAAATGATACAACTGCATACTTAAGAATATTTATTGCACTGAGGTGGCAAAAAATTAGAAAAAAATCCATGTGTTTTTTAGGGCCGCTTACAGATATCGGGGATTTTCACATCAATCAAAAAACACTTCAATGTCGAATACGTGAAATAATACATAAAATTATAACTAATAAAGATCTGTGAAGCAAGAACGTGTTCAAATGTTCAAACGGCTGGCATGTGATAAACAATCGCAAGCGTATTATAAATAATATTTCAACAAAAACTAAAATAAAAACTTTAAATTTTAAATTCTCTAATCAAATTTAATAATATGTACAGTATACAAAGCTCATATTCGTACACCCTCAAATTAAAAAAAAGAACTTTGTAATTAAATAAATTACTATAATACAGGACCAGGTTGATTTGCGAAACCGAAAGGAAATCTAGGATGTTGCTTTTATCGAGAAAAAGAATGTTGAATTCAACAACTTTATAGGAAAAACGCGTTTAAAATTTTACTAAAAGAGAAAATTTTGCTCTTATCGAGACTTTTTGAAAAAAGTTGCACTTATAAAAATATTACCTGTTGTGCTCATCGGGGTGTTGCAAAAATCGGTGGTGGCGCAAATCGAGCTCGTACTGTGTTTTAATTTTTCTTGTACGAATTTATAAAAAAAAGACCTCTTTAAATAATCAAAATGACATTTCGATCAATAGTTTGACAGAAAATATCGGAATTCACTACATATCCTTAAGGAACAAAGCTTACAATCGTACACTAAAATAATCCTAAAAATTTACGAGATTTTAAAAATTAATTTTAGTACAAAAAAGGCTAAAGTTTTTTTTAATTTGTATCAGTTTCTAATCTAATTCAAAAAATTTATTGTACAAATGTGAATTTTTTAAATTAGTAAATTCAGCTTTTGTTTAAAAAATTTTAATGAAATTGTATATATTTGTTTTTTTTATTAAAAATACTTGTGTATTGTATACTTGCTAAAGCATTGATATTTTTCGCCAAAAGTCTCCTAACTGAATTTTATGTAGTTTTTGTTAATATTGTATATTTTATGTAAAAAATTTGTTTTCATATAAAACTTTTTCTAATTTAAAGTTTTATAAAATAATCGTATAAAAATTTTGCAAAAAATCACCAAAAGTAGAAATAAAATCGCCAAGAATTATTTCTTGCAAATATTGCTCATCCAAATTCAGAACGTATTAATTGCTATAATTAATATAAATAATCATCACAATCAAATTTGTTTTAATTTCTTGCAGGCGAGTTTTGGTAGGACTTATTCTTGAAACTACTCCTTCAACAAACTAATTTTCCTGAATTACAAAAATTTTGAAATTCGATTTTGTCAAAAAAAAAAAAAAATCATTAAAATCGCGAGAAAAATCGCCGTTTCTCCAAATCAAAAATTTGGACGCCAAACACGTTGGAAAATTGCCACGTTTGTCAAGAAATCGCCATATCTGACAACCCTGAATAACTGTTGTTGCTTTTTGCATTTATTTTCTTTACATTCTTCTTACAACTACAATTCGAGCTGAAAAAAGTCAGCCAATGTAGCAAAGGTAAAGTGAGAAAATAAAAAAACTATTGATTGTTGAGTTCTTCTTTCAACTTTGATATTTGTTGAAGTTCTCATTTATTTCAATGAAAGTTGTTCTAAGAATTTTTTGATTAAAAGTTCCCTGATGATCTGCAATAGCAACAGTGAAATACGCTTAGGATCCAGCTAAACTCCTCAATAATAAATTTCATTGTATTTTTAATTTAAAAAAATATTTTACAGGATAATTAAAATAATAATTTAGGATTATTAGCGCGTTTTACAAATGTTAAAAATCTTACAAGAAATAAGTAATTTAGTTTATTGCAAGACAGTGGTTTTTTTTATTATTGAGTGTGTGCGAATACTAACTTTGCATACTGTACATGTTTCTCTTACTGTAATCAAAATTTACAAAATCATTGACTTAAAATTCGTGTTAGATAAGAAGTTAGGAAAATTTATTTCAAAATTTTTTAAGTTAAAACTAACTGGGGAAATTTTCCAATCGAAATTTTATTAAGCTTCGAAGCTATTTCTTTTTTAAGATAAAAAATCTTTTCAAAAAAAACTTTTTTTTAATGAATATCTAAAAGTTTTCTTAGCGCTGCTCAAACTCTCAGTTGAACAATTAGGCCATGTGTAAGAAACCATTTTTTAAATACTTGCTCGTATCAGTAAATTTCTGTTTAAGTTTTAGTTTTCTATTTGTATGTGTTAATTTCTTTCAACAGTTCTAATAAATCTACAAATAGTTACGAGTATTACAACAGACGAACAAAACGAATGGTTAAAAACTATTTAGAAATATATGTACGTTGTAATGCGTAAGTGTGCACACAGCATCATTTTGCCACTTTTCTTTTATGAAATATTGCTGAAAAATAGTTTCACCTTAAAAAATATGTGTATGTACGAGTATGTAAGTAAGTATATGTATGTGTGTAGATATTTACTCCAGTGGGTGTGGCCCTAACAACAATGGCCATGCTTGATGCACATGAACAAATAGTGAACTGCTTGCTCATCATAATCATCATCATCAATATATGAGCATATGACGAGCACAGGCATCCTAAAGATTTCTAAATTTTTCTTATATTTTCATCTAAATACATACATACATACATATACACATGTATGTATGTAGACTGGCTGCCATTGCAACGTTCATGAACACTCATAATTTTCTTATTATTAGTATTTTCATATAATATCATGTTTATTGATTAGTTTGATGTTTCACAGGCAGGCAGACGGACATCAGCTTTAACTTATTAGTGAGTTTTTCTTTCATAAGCTGCTGCTGCTGATGCTGTTCATGTACCATTCGGTTATGATGAATGTTTTCTGTACGTGCAAAAGATGCTGATTATGATCTTTCCCATCATACTCATGAGCACACACACATACACATACTCATCCGTGCAACCGCATACAGATTTTGCATGTGTGCATCATCAGCAACATTCACTACTCTAACTGGCATTGCAACCGACGTCTAGGTCAGCCAGATGATTAACGCATGCGTAACCTAAATATTTATTCAAAGTTGTGTGTTTATTATTATTTTTTTTTTCCTAAAAGCTCTTCTAAGTGTTAAATTGAATGTAATGAACTTGCTTAAATGCAACACTGTTGTTGCCAAGTTGTTAAACATTATTTATTTGAAAAAAAAAGGAAAAAAGAAATTTTTTATACGAGTATGAGTTTAACAACAAATTATGTAAAGCATTCAGAGAAGCTTTCAACCACGCAGTTATTCTTTTCAACACAATTACATAAACTCAACAATTAAAGTCAATGAGAATTACCATTTTATATGATTAATGGACATACATAAGTATACATACATACATATCGCTAATTTAGTCAAACAACATCATAACTTAAAAATACAGTATTAATCCTTCTCATATTCATACAAAATATCTTATTTACTCAAATTTCGAAAGCAAAATAAAATTTTATTTTCTCATTAAGTCGTGTGTAATTTGAAAAGTTTAAACTTGTTTTAAGGCAAAATAGTTTTTTTTTGAGCTAATACGTTGTTGTAATAACTTGAGCGGTATGTATCCAGCCAAGAAAGCTTAACCAACATATTTTTGGACATCGTTTATTTTATAAAAATCGGTTTTTTACAATAGCAAATAATCGATTTTGGTAAAAAATTTAAGTTCCTAAATTATGTCGCTTAATTTTTTTTTGTCAGTTATGGCACGAATTGGACCCTATTTCCTATTTTTTTAAAGAAGTAAAACTCAGGCAATGAATGCCTATTACTATTACTAGGTGTTACCTTCTTTAGGAAAAGGGATAGTGATGGAAAAGACAGGCGGTGACGGAAGAGACAGAGGAAAGCTTCATTCTTTTACAACTTTGCTTTTGGCACGTTTTTTTAGTCCCAAATCACACTATGCAAGTCTTATTGCTAAGCTGATTAGTTTATTAGGAGAGAGAAACGAGGGGAATAGAAACATTTCTTTTCCCCCCGTCTCTCTCTCTCTCCTAGTAAACTAATCAGCTTAGCAATAAGACTTGCATAGTGTAAATAGGGACTTAATAATGCAGTGTTGCATCGCCTCTGGTGTTAAATGAGGCGTATTAATTTTTTTTAAGCTGTGGTTAGTAGCCATTTTATTGGTTATTTTACTTCGCCGATGATTCTGCCACACAACGAAGGAGGTCGCTCTGATGTTATATTAGCATTAGTATCTGCTGAAGTCGGTATAGTTTAGTGACCAGTGACTATGCCTTCATCACTTGAAATTTCCTACAACAACTGACACAAAGAGACACTAATGCACATCAGAAAAATGCGTGGTGTTGTTATTTTTTTAATGACTGTTTTATGCAGGGATTGAACCCAGTAGCTTCAGTTTTGTAGTGAACGTGCTAACTACTTCAGCCAACGAGAGGGAGAGAGATAGAGAGATTCTTATGAATCTCCTTGTAAATTGTAGCACACGTTCATTTTCCTCTTCAAACCTTAACGCTACGAAATCCATCACGTACAAGCTTAACTTTCCTCTTTGTTAAAATGCAAAAAGGCGCAACTAACAAAAATTCAAAATCCAATTTTAGATTAATTATTGTGAATGCCTTCAAACTAAGTGACTGGACAAAATTTTACACTTCGGCGATTAAAAATTATGCTTTAGTTTTTTGATTCTGTAAAATTATATTTTTGTTAGTTACGCCTTTTTGTATTTTAGCTATTTATTTTTATATACATATATATATATTTCTTTGCCTATTTCATTATTGTGAATAATCTTAGTCATCTTTTATTTCATAACGTAAGTAATGCTTCTTTAAAAAAATGCGACAGGTTTTATAAAAGCGATAGAGAATACCAAATTGGAGTATTATCGCATCGCAATGGAGAGCAACGCCTTGGATTTCACTGTAGCTTGCATAATAAAACAAAAAGTTTTAGGCTCAAAATATACACTGCTATACACTAGTAAAACTGCCGAGTCTAAAACCAAAGTAAGCAGCAGATTCGTGGCAATTTTGTAACTCAAAAAGAGATTTTTTTTTTGCAGAAATTACGAACTGTTTTATTTTTAAGAAAAAAGTTAATAAAATAATTGTCTTAGAATTGAAACAATTTCAATTCAATACATTTTTCACATGCAACCATTTTCATGATACATACATACTCGTACATGATTTATTTATTACGAAGAATTTATTGTTGTTTCAATTTCGAAAGGCTAAATGAAGGTCCAAATTTGGTCAAGCTATTAAATATTTTTTAAATAAATCATCTCAAATGGGAACCACAGCGAGCGATAGCAGCGAGTGTAAAAGCCAAACATGACAAAAAATAAAAAATACTCGTATGTCTACATGATTCAACAAATAAAATTATTGCTGCTGATAAATTAAATTATAATCTTAAAGTATTTCATACAGCATCGGCGTCCTCCTCATCATCACGATCGTAATTGAATATATTTCAATAAAAAAGCATTTAAGAAGTAATTAAGGGAACACAAAATGGACTGACTGTTTTATTTCACCAGACTTAATTGAGAATAAACAAATGTTATTGTGAATAGATGGGATGCGCCCTACTGCCTGCCCACAACAACACAAAATAGAAAAATACTATTTCTACAATAAATACTTACTTATTTATTATTGTGGCAAGGGAGGGAGAAAGTGAACGTGTGTGTACATTGTTGTTATCTGAAATATAATTTAATATTTTTTTTTCTTTTTATGAATTTAAAACCTAATAAAATGACATGGATTAGTATTTCATGCTTTCAGTATGTATTGTTTTTATTTTTATTACATTCCTTTGGGGTTTGATTACGTCGGCATTTTAATAGAATTATAACAGACAACAAGAAAAGTGTTATTCAGTCAGAATGTAACCCCAAACAGAAAGAAAAAGAAAAATAAATGCATGTTTATATAAATAATTAAAGTATGACATAAATACATAAAATTGCATATTTTAGAACAGCCAAAGAGGCAATGGACAGATAGATGGACAGACATAATTTTTTATTTATTCATATGAAAATGAAGTGTCAGTATTAAATTGCCATGCGACTGTAATTGTGCTGCGAGTGGCTAAAAGAACATCAACGTTTAATTATGCATAGTGCAGGCAAGCATGTTGTGGGTCTGCGCCGCGGCGGTACGACTGAACTCACTTGAACTGAACAAAATACTCTTTTTACACTTGTTAATCAATTAAAACTCATATGATATCATTCATATTTGTAAACTTGGCCCAAATATCTATATAGATAACAACCATGTACAAAAGCTTAATGAATGAAGCAGTTCTTTGTATCTAAAACTTGAAACGTAAATTACTTCCATCCTGTTCTATGTTCACACATTATTTGCATATTAATGTCCCATTGTTTTTTTTTTTTGGGATTTTAATGAGAAAAAAAGTTGTTTAAGGTCTAAAGGTTCAATTAAACGTGCAATAACGATAACCATACAAAACAGCTGTTCGAAACAAACTTATGGGCAACACTGTATTTGATTGTAGATGACTCGCCATAGCGCCTTAGAAACCAATTGAATTTTGATTTTTCGCCGTAACCATAAACAACTGTTTGCTGATTACACATATTTGTTGTTGCACTTTTGAAATTAATAATAAACAAGTGAGAACATAAACAGCTGTTTATGGTTATGCAGCACTAATAGCTGAAGAACAAGTCTGATTGAACCTTAAAGCTTTGAAATTTAATATTATTTTAACTTCTAATACGTTGTATTCACCCCAAACCAGAACAATTTTTCCATAAATAATATTTTTCATGGGGATTTTTTCATTTTTCCCCTGGTTTTGCTCACGTTATTTTGGCAGGCGAACTGAATGTATACTTCGCGTAATTTCAATGTTTCCCTTACAATCAAATATTACCCCTTTTAGACACGCAAAGTTTACTTTGCAAAGTCTTAATTCAGCTGTGTGAAAGACAGAAGGAGGAATACTATATCTTTCTGTCTTTCTCTCAGCTGAATTAAAACTTTGCAAAGTAAACTTTCCTTGTCTAAAAGGGATATATTTAAATATTTATTTTTGGGACAACATCAGCCAATAATATACAGGATTGCAACACCTTTTTGCATGGAGTGTGAATCTCTTTGGTTCACATGCAGTGAATTTTAAAGAATTTTTTCTCCTCACATAAGAATTTCGTTTTAAACTCAAAATTTGTGTATTTCTTAATATTAAACTTAAATTTATTTGATTTTCACTTAATTTTTCGCTTTACATACAAATGTTGCCTTTTTTACATTCACTGAGAATTGATAGTGGAAAAAAAGTTCACGGGAGATTTTTGTTTCCTTTCGAGGTGAATAAAAATTTCATGGGAACAAAAATTCCACTTGTTATTCACAATAGGGAGGGATGATTGTTTTTGAATTTTCTTATTTCAAATGAAATAAGTGCTTATGTTGTCTCAAGCTAAAATAGAGATAATGAATCTTTTATCATTGCCCAATTTAAAATTTCACCTGAACTACATTTCAATTAATTAATTTTTACTAGTTTTATTACAAAATGCTTTTTTCTTCATTAAAAAAAGTGCATTAAATGTCCAACGGCTCCTTTTGAACTAGTTCGTTCGCGTTCGAATCAAAAATTGTTTCAACATTGATGTTTTTGACGGGACTTTTGTTCAACAGCTCATTTTAGTTGAAAAGAGCTGCTGCACAAAAACCTGCTGTATTTTGCATTAACTGACACCACACACAGTCCATCAAACTTATACCAGCCTTTGAAAGTAACATGCTCGTTCTCCTGGTGTTTGCTAATATAGCACAATTGCCTTTGGTGTAGTTGAAATACAAACTCTAGGCTAATTAAATCAAACAAAAATGCCCTTAATGTAGAAACGCCCTAACTCATTATTTTATTCAAATCCAGATTTTTTGCTGCATGCTTCGATATATGAACGTATAATCTATTGAAATCTGCATAAAAACCGTTTTGAAAATAATAAGAGTTAGGACGTTTCTATATTAAGATAACGATGTATGATTTGGAATAACAGCTTAACTTGAAGGCACTTTAAATTGACAGCAAAATAGGAATATTTAAAACTGTCCATTCTGCAAAACAACAAAATCAAACTTAAACACTTTTTCCCATTGACACAGATATGTATGTTAGGATTTTGACGGCGCTACGAACGCAGTTCACACTTGATTTAAATGCAAAACTTTATATGTACATTGGATATTTAAATTCTTTTTCAAACTATTAAAGTATGTATTAATGATACATATGCACATTCATGCATATGCATGTAAATAGTTGGAATAATAATTTGGACATGCATGCAAAAGTACAACTTGGTGTTGAGTTTTTTCATGAGCTTTGACTTGTTTATTGCAATTATTATGAATGCTAAACACTCTGTACGCACTTAATAATGTTATCATTTATGCAAACATTCATTTAACAAAATGAAAATAAAACAAAAGATACACTGGAATAGAATAGGATAGAATATTATTGCACATGTTCGGCATTAGTCCCTTTAAACTAGTGTGCTGGCTGGAAATTTTACGCCATGGGCCTGCTGTCTTCTTGGTAAAAGGGGGTATAGAGCAATTGATTTATTTCATGTCATACACGTTCATACGCACATACATACATATGTACATAACTAAATTTACTACTCTTCTCATACATATTCTAATGTTCTGAGCTCAGGTATTTCTTCGTGTTTAATGTTTTTTTAAGGGTACATGGAAAATTACAATAATAAAGGCAAACAAATTCACACAAAACACATTTTCAGAAGAAGAAAAAAGTGTAGCAACAACAAACAACAATTATAATGAAATAAGGCAAAGAAAACCAAACAGGGGTTGTATAGACACACACACACACTCACCCAAACACACCATCTCACACCTATTCACCACTATGCACAACACACATACACACATATTTGTTGTTTTTATTTTGCTTTGCACAAGAAGTTTTTTTTACAGTTTTTTCATTACAGCAAAAAGTATGCAATACAAACAAGCAAGTATGAGAGCACAAGTAAAAATTTATGCAAGTGTGTGTACATATCTGCATACATACATACGTATGTGTGTGATAGAGCGTGTGTGTTCTGTAAGTTTATTTTGTTCATGTTAATGTTGCTAATATGTATATTGTTGCTGTTGTTTATGTACATGTCAGTCATTGTTGTTTTGCGAACAAACACACACATACGTACACGTTCTATTTGCTCATTATGTATGGCCATATGTATGGCCGTAAGTATTATTGTTAGGGTTTGCCTTATAATGTTGTTTAATTGCAGGGATTTCTTGTTGTTGGTATTCTTATATCTTTTTTTCGTATTTCATTTCTTCTCTTTATTTTAGTAATTTACGACAATACTTTTTTCTCATGACACCATTATATTATCATCATATAAACAAACAAACAAACAAACAAAAAAAAAAAACAAATAAGTTTGGCATACAAATGGAACTGATTTTCAATGCATAAATAATTTATTATCCAGCTTGAGCACGAATATCGTTTTTATTTTATTTTTTAAAAATGTCATATTTTACACGATCATAATTTCGTAGAATTTGAGAAATTGAATGAATATTAAGCTAAAAAAAATTTAGTTGAAATTTCATAAAACTAAAAATAATAAATTATTTTAAAAGAGGCATACTCGTTGTGAAATGACGTTCATTTTTGCATTAAGTGCGCATTTTTAACTTCTATTTTTAATTTTAAATATTTTTTACACAAGTTAATTATTACGTCAATGTCAATAAAATGATATTTGTACATACATACACTTACACATACACAGGCACAGGTAGAAAAAATGCAAAGTGAAATGCTTGTAAGTTTTACAAAATTAAAAAAAAACCGATGGAAAATTAAATGTTTGAAACTATCAGTTGCAGTAGTTATTAAAACATTTAGAACTTAGTTGATTTACAAATTTAGATGTACATATGTATACACACATGTAAATGCATGCCTGCATCAGCATTTATGCAGTTTGAAAGTTTAACTTTCTTTTTTTTATTTATTGTTCTTATTAAACAAATAGGAAAAAAATAACTTCATTGATTAGCAGCAACGACAAAGTGTTGTTGGTCGGAGAGTTGAAACTGTAATTTTGTGTTTTAAGAAACGTTCAATATTTTACTTGTAAATTATAAAATTGGGCAGTGTGACATTATGACTTTTGCACAGAAAATGTTGCCACTGTTTTGTTCATCAATATGGCAATACTACATACAAAAAGAAGTTTAAACTCAATTCATGTTAGATTTAGTTAATTTTCGGATGAAAGAAATAAACTAAGTTTAATATCGAACCCAAAAATTGGTCCTATAATTCTAAAAAATATTTTCTTTTGTTATTGAAAGAATAACAAAAATTAAAAATTTTAAAAACCCCCGACTTTTTTCGGAAAAGATGTTAATCTTCTAAACGGCTGGACCGATTTTCTTCAAACATAGCTAAGAACCCTCTCGATCAAGTCATCTTTCAAACAAAAAAAAAACTAAATGAAAATCGGTCCAGACGTTTGGCCTGTACGTGGACACGGACAGACACACAGATACACAGACACACACTACAAACTTATTATAACACCCCCTTTTTTAAGTCGGGGGTTAAAAAATTTAAAATTAAAAATTTTTATTTTTTTTTTTTTGTAATAATTCTAAAAATGTTTTTTTATTTGTGATTGAAGGAAAAAATTGAGAATTAAAAAATATAAAATAGATTTCCTGATGAAGTTGAAATATTGTGTATAAAACTATCATTCATATTCATAAAAATTATTAAAGCTTTATAAGGGGTTTTTAAAAAAGATTTTCATACAAAATTTTTCTAATGAAACCTTAAAAATAAGGCTGTAAAAAAATTGTTTAATTATAGTGATTCATATATAAATTTTCTAGACAAGTCGATTGCTTGTATTGTGGAAACTACACATAAATCGACTGATGGATTAAAGGCACTAATATTTGAGGTAAATTTATCACAAAAACCTTTAACAAACTTTGAAAATGTTATAATGGAAAAAATGCTTAAATTCTTCCCTAAAATTGCATGGACAAACTCGTGCTGTAAATTTGGCATAAGATCGTCTAAAAATATTTCGGTTGAAAATTTTTCGAAAGAAAAAACTAAAACCCTGACTTTATTGTTGTATTAAAATAATCTAAGTTAATTATTGTGCTCACAAGGAAGTAGATTGATTGATTGTATTAGAAAACTATTTACATTAGAAAAAAAAAATTTTTCAGTTTAATTAGATTGTGTAACAATCCGCACGGTCCTGACAGTATAGGTTCGGTAGTACTACTGAAGGGTAGTAAAATCCTACACCCAGGTTAGCGATTTCGGTGACCAATTTTTATTTTATTATGGGCCTCCAAAGATTACGAAAATCAGTGCACCCTCAAAAAATTGTGTCATCAGTTTTTGGCCAACATCTAATTCAGACTTAGTGATAGCGCTTAGCTATATAATATGTAACTATAATGTAACCAAGAGTCTACCGAGCATATCTTGCTAACATCTTATGCCATAAAAAATTATTTCTTCGTGAAAAAATCAAGTAGAAAAAATATTTTTCAGTTTTTTTTTAGAATAACTTAAAGGGAGTCCTTAATTTTTACCAACAATATTTGGCAAAGTTATACTACCTGCTGTAAAGTTGAGCAACTTTTGTGAACATATCAATATAATCTGAACGTGTCTAGGGTTTGACTGGGTATAGGGTTTTACTACCCTCTAGTAGTAATATCGAACCTATACTGTCCACACCGTGTGTTTTTTTAAGTCTCAATTTGTTGCATAGTGTTATGGAACTATCAAATTCAAACTCGTTCTATTTATTTCTTCCTTTTTTTTTTAGTTCTGATATCAATCACACGAACAATTAATAGAATTCGCCAAAACTGAGGCATTATTAAAAGAAAAAGTTATTTATTTAGTTTAAAAAAAAAATGCATAAAAGCTTCCAAAATATTTTGATTTATGGCCCTGCCAGCCATCAATCATGTGTTGTCTTGTAGTTACAGTTGCAAATATATATTTATGTATGTTAACTTGAGTGTTCCTTAAAATGTCTCCTTAAACAAACACGAGTACATATGTACATATAATCTACATTATATCGTTCAACCTGTAAAAATATATGTACATATATAGTAAACGGAATAAACCTAAAAAAGTGTTCATTGCTGCTGTAAAGTGACCAAGAATAATACGAGTACTTAAAAAAAGTGCAACGAAAATAAAATGAATTTCTGTGTGTTTATATGTAAATAATTAAAAACCTTGTTTCATTATTCAGAAAATACGAGTACGCACGCACACACATGTGCAGACGCAGTCAGATAGACAGACAGATGATATAGTATTTTAAATGATGTACATAAGTACAAATTCAGTCGCTGGGTCGGTCGGTCCTCCTTAGCTTAAGCAATCTGTTTTTGCCTCGTATGACTTTTGAACAGCAAATGTACATATAAAAAATCAATGAATATTTTTCTATGGTATTTAATGGTATTGTATGTTTACACTATCATCATTTATTCAGTTTACATTTTATTTTTATTTCTATTACCCTGAGTATAATATATTTTTTTTTATTGATGTGAAAAAAGCTCTTAAAAAAATCTAATAAATAATTGTGGTTGTTGGTTACTCGCACTCGCACTGGCACTGGCACTCGTATCACAGAACATAATAATAGTAATATTTATAAAAAAAAAACTATGCGTTTAATGTGGTGTGGTGATACTTACATCGTATACTTCTGGCCTCATTGTATCCCCCAGATTTAAGGGTTGAGTTTATAATCCCACATAGATTTTAGTGTAATCACGAGATAAAATCATTGATTAGTGTTGCTGTTGCTGTTTCTGTTGCTATTTCGCTGTATGTGTGTGTTTGGTGTTGGTTTGTTGTAACTTATTTTGAATGTGCTGCAAGCTGCTGGCGAGTGTAGTTTTATAATTGTGTGCTGTGCTACGACGACGACCACAGCGTTTAAAACAACATGGAAGAAAATTGAAAATACAGTATCCAAATATCCAAATGTTTGTTGTTGTTTCTTATAGTTTTATATACGAAAAGGCTTTTCCTTTTCTGGCTTTTTCGTTTGTGCTATTGATACTATCATCGATTTGTAACGTTTTGTTTAAACATTTGTTTTTACTCTCAAGTGCATTTTCTTTCCCTTTATGTAAGTTTTTTTTTTCTATTAGAATAAATTTGAAATTTTAAGTTTTTTTTATTTTGTTTTTTTTATTGTTTTTAGTATTCTAGTTCTAATTGCAGTATTAGCAGTATGTAACGGTTTTATTTATTTTCTTCTCTTAATTTTCTTTCGTTCTTGTTTAAATTTCTTCACTCTTGCCTATTTTAACTAATTATGTTTTACTTTGAATATTTGTTATTTCATTAACTCATTAACACTTTTATTTGATTTCGTTTAAAATTATGTATATTTTTTCTTTTCAAAAATCTTATTTTGAATTGTATTTACTTTTTGCAGACATTCCTCGTTTACGCACTAAGCATTCAGTATGATTTTGCAATTATTACTTGTGATTTTTAAAACAAAATCAATTTTAAATTATTTAATTATTATTATTCATATTCGAGCAGAAAATCTTTTGTATTCAAATATTTTATTTGAATAATTAGGAAAAAAATTTCAATTGGTTTGAAGTTGTATCGCAAATAAATAAATAAATTCATCAACCAGCTTGTCCAAAACTTTATTTGTTTGCTTTTTTTTGTAATTTAAACAAAAAACTATATTTTTTATTTATTTAAATAAACTTTTATTTGTGTAAATATGTGCACATGTACATAAAAGGCCAACAAAAAATATTTTCAAATTTAGGCTGGGCAATAATAATCAGCTGTCAAAATTATTTGATTCAAGCGCTCGAATGTTCTCAACGCGACGAATGTTGCTACAAAACTAATTTAACAAATAATCAAAACTCATTGATGTTTCAGACAGAACTAAACTGGTGGCCAGGCCAACGTTACGACCAACTGTATGTGAGTGATACAGCCAGCAGTAGCAGCAGCAGCAGCTAGCAAAACAACAGTAACCAACATTCATTCGTTCCTTCGCTCGTTCGTTCGTTGGTTCAATCATTCGTTTTGTTGTTTGTTCGGTCGCTTACGAACATTTTCCTCAATACAACAAACAAAATGTGTGCAAAACAAAAAGATCCCAGCTAGTCGTAGTTATTGTTCTTGCTGTGGTGTATTAGAAGAATTGGTGGTAGTTAAAAATATATGTATGGATGTGTGTGTGTGAGTGTGTGTGTGTGTGTGCGTGTGTGTGTGTGCGTGTGTGTGCGTGTGCATGGGTTGGTGGGTTCGTTGGTAGTAAAAATGTTGTATTCAATTTTACACACTTGGCATGATGGCTGTGTGTGCGTATGTATGTGTATGTATGGTTGTTTTGATGTGATTAAATTCCACTAAGAATTTGTGAAATAGGAAACAAACCAAATATTAGAGAGAAGAAAAGTTATTTTATGCACATGTATAAAATAGTATGTATGCACATTATGCACATATGTATGTATGTATGTTGCACATAGGTATGCAATTTCTAATAACAAAATCTACGGTGAAACCTAATAATTGATATTTATACTATTGATTTGATTATAAGTTGAAGTTTCCCCGTTTCATAGGTATTAACTCAATAACAAATTAATCATTCAATGGAAATTGTACTTTAGAACGAAGTGTAACTCAAATTGATTAATACTCAAGTGATTAGAGGCAATTAAGTTATAAACTTTAAAGTGATGTGTTTTTTATAAATTCACACCATTCGTAGGCATCTACACAATTACATACTTAATGTACATCTTAAGCAACATAATCTTCGAAGTTAATTTTTGGACCAAAATCTAGATCTAAAAAATTGGACGGTTAAGTTTTTTTTTTCTTTTCTTATTTCAAAATCTCATCGACTTTTGGAGTCAATCCTAATCAGGACTACTTCGTATTAACAAGGAACTTCGTGTTCACAATAATCTACTTACTCAACACGATTATTCAGTTGTTAATAGAAACTACTAAAAATCTACTTTTTTTATAAATTCAAATTGTAGTCGTAAGAGTATATAAAAGAAAATAAATGTAAATAACAACAACAGCCCTATAAGAATAGAGTGTTGCCACACAAGTATTTTTTTGACCGGGTGCAGTCAAGTTAATAATTAGTGTTTTTTATGGGAATTGTTACAATTTAAGTTTAAAATTTTTAAACGCACTAATAATAAATAATAACAATTCCCATAAAAACACTAATTATTAACTTGACTGCACCCGGTCAAAAAAATACTTGTGTGGCAACAGTCTATTCTTAAATAGCTATTGTTGTTATTTACATTTATTTTCTTTTACATACTCTTACGACTACAATTTGAAGCTGAAAAAAAGTCAGCCAATATAGCAATAGTAAAGTAAGAAAGTAAAAAACATGTTGATTATTGAGTTCTTGTTTCAACTTTGTTATTTGTTATTGAGCTTCTCATTTGTTTAAATGAAAGTTTATAATATAATAACTCTAGATGTTCTAAGAAGCTTTGGGTAAAGGTTCCCTGATGATCTGCATTAGCAACAGTGAAATGCGCATAGGATCCAGCTAAACCCCTCAATAATCAATTTCAATGTATTTTTAATAAAAAAATATTTTACTTAATAAGTAAAATATTAATTTGGGATTATTAGTGCGTTTAAAAATTTTAAACTTAAAAGTTTAAATGTCTTAAATATATTTTTAATTGATTTTTAGGCTTATTTTCAATTAAAGTTGTTGATTGCAGGAATACTTTTTTCTGTGTAGTATTCATCATCATCTTCCTGACAACTTCTAGATGCTGTATCGTTAACAACAGCCATGCGATCCAAGTGATTATATAACTTCGAATGTACGGTTATTATGTTTGTCAATCTCAAAATCGTTGGCCTTTTTAATCTCGGCATATCGTTTGCCTTTCGCTTATTTGGTTTTCCCCAGAGAACTTCGCTCACGCTTCCAGCAGCAGAGTTCTGCCAATCTCTAATGCTTTGTTCTATAGCCCGTTGTTTTAGTTCACTTTGGAATGGTTTTGCATTTTCTGGTGTGATGTTGTTCATTAAGGATCCCATCCTCACCAGCTAATTATATCTTGAAAAGAGCTTTTGTGAAAAGTTATTTTTTCGCAAAACACCCGCTCAGAAGATATTTATTTAAAATTTATTTATTTGCTTAGAAGTTTATTGAAAAGTATATACTTACATATATGTATGTATGTATATATGCTCAATAGAAATGTTTAATGAGCTCAAATAGCATGTATTTATGTATGTACATATGTACATATGTATGTATGCATTTGGCATTGAGAAATTTTCCAAATCAGATGCAAAAAACATATTGTGTGAAACCAGCTTGCTTTGCAGTTAACATGAGTAATAGAGTAGATAAGCCACACTGCAAATCCATAATTACAAATATTAAATCTACTTATAGAAAATTATAGTTTGCTTAGAGATTTCATTTGATTAAGAGAAAAAAACTTAATACGAAAATTCGTAAAAGTATCTAGTATTGCTGCCACGAAATTAAGCCACACAAATTGAATCACTACAGATCGTCATACTCAGAACTTTTGATTGCATTTACGTCAAAGTTGCTTAAAAACTTTTAATTGAACAAGATATGATTTATATGCATGACGTACAAAGGCTTAATAGCACTTAAAATAAATTCTTAAATGAAATGAAATGAAATTTCCCTAAAGTTGATTTTTCAATTTATTTTTATGAGACATTTAACATATAAAAAACTAAATAATAAAAATGGCCGAATCCATGCAAATTATTTATTTAGTTTTTTTTTTAATATACAACTCTAGGAAAATGTAAATTTTTTAATTGAAAAACATAAATTCATCATTGCACATAATTAACACACACTCACACACACGCACAGCACACATTTGCAATTGATCATAAATTTGTGCAGGTATGACAGGCAGGCATTCAATTTGTTGGAGTTGAAAACCACACAAAAAAATATCAAGCCATTGTCTCATTCATGTTTGAGTATGAAGTGAAAGCCCTGCACGCACACACACACATAAAGTTATGTGTGTGTGTCTGTATGTTTGATTTATGAAATGAAAAAGTCTTTGAAAAGTCGATGACAGTCACATCAAGCCGAGTGCGTAAAGCAAACAATTATTTGTTTAGTTTCAGCAAGATTGTATGTAATCTTGTAAAACATAAAATTGAAAATGAGTTTGAAAGTTACTACGTTACCCTACGCATGCAATCAATAATGAGATCACATGTTATTACTAAGGTCGAGTTTACATCTGTGCGTCATGTGCCCAGAAAAGCGTAACCACTAATTAGTCCCTATTTACACTATGCAAGTCTAATTGCTAAGCTGATTAGTTTATTAGGAGAGAGAAATGGGGGGAAAAGAAACGTTGCTGTTCCCCTCGTCTCTCTCTCCCTGAAACTAATCAGCTTAGCAATAAGACTTGCACAGTGTGATTTGGGACTTACTAATGAAAAACTGTTAGATTCAGACAAGTATTTATTAATTTAAATAGTTTCATACGTAAATAATATACAATTTTGTAGAATCCAAATAATTAAAAAATGTCGTTTGAAATTCCTTTCAACTACATTTTTTTTATTTTTTTTTTTTGTATTTGAAATGAGAAAAGCAAATATTAAATATCATAAAAACCAAAAACAATATACATACATATGTATATTTTGAAGAAGTTAACCGAAGGTTAACGAAATATTGAACTAATAAAATACAAATATAAGTAGACTTAAAGTTCAAAAAATAATTTAATTTAATATAAATAAATATATACCTACTACCTTATTCATAGAAAATATTTTTTTATTTATAAAAGATTTTATAAAACAGTTTTTCATAAAAAATTTGTTATATAAACCCATTATAAAACAAACAAAAAAAATTTTTGAGTAAGACATATGATATATAATATACCTTATATATTTTGTTTAATTTTGTTTCGTAATTTTATTTTATATACCGTGATAACATTGAAAATATATCATCTGGCAGGCTTGGCAATGTGGGTTATTATTTATTGTGAATACTTTAATCTAACAAGTATAATTGGATTCAATTTCATACTCGTACAAGTGTGGTAGACAAGAGCCATCTTTTTTATTGTATTGACGTAACCAACAAGAAAGTGCGCAGGTTAGTAACTTTTTTCACCACTCATTTTTCTTGATATTTTTGTTGTCCGATAATATAATATAACAGTTAATAAAAACAAACATAAAATAAATAATAGAATTTTACTCGAGGTTTGAGATCGAAAACAGATCAGTAGATTTTTTGAAGCATAGCCGCGAATAACGTTGTAAATGACAATTTTTACAAAACCAGTTTTTTCACGCATTACCGTTAACATTACTCTCTTGCTTTGTTTAAACATCAAACCATCCAAAATTATGCATCTTATCGCCGTCAAAATACAATAATAATAATGGAATAACTTTGTAAGTAACTATTAAAATCAAGCAAACAAAATTTTCGAAAATAATTGATAAATGTAACAGAGGAACAAAAAGCAATTTTAAAGCTAATTATCATTATTTTCGATAAGCTAAAAAATTAAACGAAAAAAAGCAATCTTGCTGTAAACTACGTTTTTTGGCTCTCCTGAAAAGTTATTATTTTGTCACTTACAACGTTATTCGCAATAAATTTTCACAAATGTCAAAGTGAAAGCAGCTGTTTTCTACATGTAAAGTTGCCAATTATTATAGTTTATGCGGGATTCCGCATAAAAAATTCCCGCACAATAGGGAAATTGTAATAGTGAAATTCCCCAGCAACACTGGGAAAACCCCCTAATAAATATAATTCCGTGACTTTCACAAATATTTATGGAATAAGAGGGTAAAGACAAGATATTCAGAAAATTTCGGACATGAAAAATCAAAAATTTCAGTATATAGTCTAAAAAGTAATTAGAGCACTGAGAGAATCAATAAATTGGAATACAAAAAAGTATAAAGTGTATAGTGGTGGGAGCTTAGAATTTGATCACTAATAACATCTTGACAATAATCTTCAAATTCAAATAATTAATTTTGGAATATTGTAATAGAGTGTTTTATACAAATATTTATCAATAGGCGATAGTAAACGACTAATATTTTTTTATAGAATTTTTTTTTATTGTGTGCAATTTTTTGCACATCATTTTATCAGAATGTGGAGTTGCAGCGAATTCTTTTATTCACTTGCTAATTAACACGAAGATAAAGTTTGGATTACATTTTATTTTATTTCATTTTGAAAACTAAAATGAATTGATGCTCCCACTTAGACCGTGAACTGTTTTTGTGTGTTATTTCCTCAACTAAATGCGTTAAAGTTCAACTTCCTTGGAGTGTTTCTTTTGCTTTCTTAATCACACTTTTTTCGCGCTCATGCTGATAAATATGTGGAGTTGAAATTTTTGGTTTTTTAAGGTTTCTTGTGGGTTTTTTTTTGGAATTTTTTTAACGCCCACTTATTTTTTTTATATATTTGTTTACGTGTTTTTTTTTTTTTTGTTTGTTCTCTTTTTAATTTAAGTTACTCTGGGTCTTCATTTATTTGTTTGTTCTTATTTCTGTTGAAAAGTGTATTTTTTCGCATCAGATACTGGGTTGGCTTACTGTATTTTTTGGAGAATTTTAATTAAAATATTTCTCATGATACGAATATGTATCTTTTTCGTTGCACACAGTGCCACAGTAAAGTTATACCCAGCTAGCATTTTGTATCACAATCAGCTTGACGGGAAAAATAACAGCATATGAGCTAATTTTTCGATCATAAATGAGACTCCCGTTGTGATAAAATGATACCCTATAGATGAATCATCCCAGAGAATCATTTATGATACGATTTGCTGATTCATTTCTGAGTAATTTTCTGGTACATAGTATTAAATCATTAAATCACCTTTTTGCGGCTCCTTTCCATTTTGTTCCTCTATTTTCAAGAAATCATTATTTGATCACCCAAGTGATAAATCAGTCCTTAATCACCAAAAGTGATTTGAGGAGAATCATATAAGATATTTCTTCAAAAATCATCACCCAAATACTATCTGGGTAAATTCGTATGTATGTAAGTTTGTTTTTGTGTTTATGTGTGTTGCAGTGTGCGTATGTGTGTGTGTGTGTGTACGTGCAAATGTGTTTGTTTTAAAGGTGTCTGAATGCTGACCTTAACGTTAATTGAAATCTAAGATAAAATGTTTTCTTCCCTTTCGTGATTTTGGCCTACACCTTCTCTGATGAAGGTTTTTAAACAAACCTTTATGTGTTTATGTGTGTGCAACACGAGTTTATTGTACATACCTACTCGTACATTGTGTACACGGAGAAACCGTTCCATTTTCTTTGAATGTAGATTTAAGGTGTTTCAAAAATTTCAATTGAATTTGTAAATTCGTTAATTAAATTAAGAACTTTGCTGTTAATTGTTGTTAACAATCTTGAAAATTCTTTTCTTATGTATTGCATTGATTTTTTTTTTTTTTTTTTTTTTTTTTTTTTGCTCGAGTACATGAGAAGTACTTAGAATTTGTCAAGTGATAGAGTCACAAAAGGGTTGTGCTATTGAATGTACTCGTGGAGATAACGCTGTGGCAATAAGCAGTCATTTGCTCTCATTAAAAAGGGCTAGTAAAAAGCTTTGCAGAAAGTAATGTAACATATCCACTAGAGTAATACTTACATTTACATACATATGTATCGACGAGGCATCGGATAAGTAGAATTAATTAATGTGATGATCGTAAAAGATAAACAAGAATAGTTAAACACACTTAGATAGAGTGATATAACTTCGTGCTAACATGAATAGAAAATGAAAAACCGGAAAAACAGATATGTACTTACAAATGTATTTATCAAAGGTAAATCAATATTTGTATACACTATATACATAATCATTTCTCATATTCCATTTCATTAACTATTCATGTTAAATCGCTGATGTTAATAACAATCTCTACCCCAGTAGATAGATATAGATGCTGATGAAGTGCGTGACTGCACAGAAAAATGCCGGTATTTCCACTCAGCTAAAGTCAAGTTTAATTTTTCTTCTCATCTTTAGAAAATCACTAGGGAAAGGATTTTCATGCATTTAAAATCACGTTTTATGTACATAAAATATGCAGTAAAAATATAAAAATATGTATTAAAAACTATTAAAATATGCATTTATCAACTTTGTTTCAACATTTAATAACATTAAAAACTTAAAAAACATAAAAAGCTCAGCTTCAAAATGCCTTTTTAATAAATATTTTGTCAAATCATATGGAATACAAAATAAAGTCCAATCGAACTTTTATTTACGTACATGAATGAATAAATGTTTGTTTTTTTTTAATTGTCAGAGATAAATCTTTGAAGATTTTTTTCTTAAAAAATTTGATGTAATAAAAATTAATGTTCCACGTCAGCAGAAGTTATTGGTGCGTACTTAAATGCTGCTTTTTCGTTTATGGAGTTTAGTTTCTAAATTTTCATTTTTAGAACTATAAACTATTGATCCAATTTGTTGCATATATTTTAAGTTCATATTTTTTTTTTTTTTTTGTATGAATATTTCTAATTGATGTGTTAAAGTAACGAAAGCCTCTAATTGGCCTATAGTGTGAACAAGAAAGCAATACTATCTGTACCCAAATATCAATTAGGCAGAGGACTATCGGATACTGAAGGCCTAATTTTGTAAACTGCAACGCCAAGCGTTGACAAATTTTATATGGAAAAAATTAAAATTACAAAAACAAAATACATACAAAATTTGTCAACGCTAAGCGTTGCGTTTTACAAAATTAGGCCCCATATATCTATTAATATAGTTAAAGAAATTTTAAAGTCAAAAAACTTGCACCCATATGCAAAAAATAACGTGTGCTTCAACTGTACGTTAAAACCAGTTTTAGTGTGGAAATTTTAATTTAACGTACACTTCAAGCACACGGTATTTTCTTTTTCTTTTTTTTGCATATGGGGGAAAGTTTTTTTGGATTTAAGATTTCTTTAATTTTATTAACAGAAATTTAGTATCCGACAGCTTTCTGCCACATTCCCCATCTAGTTACTAGTTATATGATGTATCCGTATCATATCATTTGATATTTTTCATTAAAGGCTGAAACACGTAAAGGTGCTTTCAAAAGCACTTTATATCCACATGAAATTAATGCGTAACCAGTAGAGAGCGCTGAAAAAAATTACACAAACATTTTTGGGTTTAAAAGGGCTATTATCCCATGCTATTTTTTTAATTTTCAATGGTATTGATATTCTTGACTTAACCCAAGGTATATCGAATAATATCACAAGAAATACGATCGTAAATTTTTCTCGTTTTCCTCTTTTTTTTCTTACACAGTTGTAAAAACTGCAGCTTTTAAATACTTTACAACTAATTAAAAAAACCAAGATTAGATTTATAACATGAAAAAAACTAAAAAATGTATTAAATATATACATTTATAATAAAATATGCAAAAATATATATTTATTATAAAATATGCAAAAATATGCACTAACAAATCGATGCCATTTTGTCACAAATTTACGTTGATTCGCAAAGATATTTGATTTACGTTGATCTAATACCAACGACAGAAAACATGTATTTACATGAAAACCCTCTCCCTAAAAATCACATTTGCAAATATTTCATTTAATAAGATTGAAAAAATACTGAACTTAAGCCCGATTAAGAAATTATTCCTGATTAAAATTCATTATAGTTCCATTAAAATTTAATATGTACGAGTATCACTTAATAAAGTCTTTTCAAAGTTTTCAATAGCTGTTGCGTACTTTAAACTTGAAATAAAATTTTTTTATGAATTATGCCGTTAGTAGTCAATTTGATATTGTCTGTGCGAAAGGCTAACAAGCTTTTATACACACACACACACATATATTCATGTAAATTTTTTTTATTACTTCACACTAGGGATGCCAAACGGGATAGATTTTTGGAAATCCCGGGATTCGGGATTTTGTAATCCCGATCCCGAAAATCCCAGAATTTTTCGGGATCACGGGATTTTCGAGATTTCGGGATCTAAATATTTTTCGTAAAATAAATTATTTTTTTTAAATAAATATTACTTTAATAACAATTTAATGCATTTTAAAAGGTTTTATGTTCATAATTTATCATTGCACAATTGTCTTTAAAGTGAACGAGTATGAAATAAAAATCAAAAGAATTTTTCTCATCTATTTTTAAGTTGATTAATCAAATTTGATGTTAGAGAACTTATAGTGAAAACAATAACTACATATGAAAACTTGTTTTTGTTTTCAATATAAATGTTTTTCTATTATCTAAACCAAAACGAATACACATATCGGTGGACTTTTAGCACTACCGCTTAAATTGACTTACGAAAATTTTTAGATTCACTTTCATACAAATAAGTTGCAAAAACAATATTGTTTTGTTAAAAATATATCTACTAACGTTTTTTTAATTGCGATTGATCAACAACAAGTATAACGGTTGTTACATATGTATGTATACCAAGCATTATCTAATTTTTTATCGATTTCGTTACGACTATGACAACGATAATAAGGCTGAACATGTCGAAAAATTTAAAAAAATGTATACACTATTCTAATCAAATTCGATTAATTACGTCTAAAGATCACATTTTTATAGGCACATACATTAAAAGTTTGCTTGAGCCCTTGAACAGTATCTTTGCTCTACTGAACAATTTTAAATTCATACATGAGTTTTTTTCTAGAAGTTCAACAGATACATATGTATGTATTCATACGTTCGCTAAGATGAGTATGGTTTATTAGTGTACTGGCCTTCTACTGTGCAACTCGAATACAACTATAATTGAGTCGAACTCATTCAGTCAGTCGCTTTTGACTAAAACTATTTATCAAATAAATGTAATTTAAATGGGTCTGATCTTAGCTTTGTATCAAAAACGACCTACATAAACGGTCTAAATAAAACACAAAATAATTTTGAACTGCAATGTAAAAAACATACATATACACTCGAGCAGTTTTTTAGACAAAATACTCCGCATTATCCTGTAAATATTTCTCGATTTTACGTCAACCCGACAACAAAAAGTTTTCACTTGCCTTGTATTGTATTCTACTCCAATTGTAAGGAGGTGTCAATAGTACTCAATTGTTACCGACAAGTAGATAAGTGCTAATTTTTTAGCGTTGAGGAGTCGACATACAGATAGTTATATACTGCAATTATAAATAAATTTCCGCAAGAAATTTCTCCCTTTTCCAATTAGATTTTTTTGTTTTCCCTATTATTTGCTGCTGTTTGAAATTATTCCCCGGGAAAATTTTCTCGTGGAATTTGAATTATAATTGCCCTCATAATAAAGAATAAGACGGAATAAATTTGTCAAACTTATGAATTTTTCAAATGTTATTTTCCTTCCAAAGGTAATCAGGGCTATCATGAATAAAATTTCACGTGAAATTTTTCATGGGGAACAATTCCAACTAATAGCAAGTAATAGAGAAAACAAAAAATTCTAATTGGAAAACGGAGAAATTTCACGTGGAAGTTTATTCATGATAGCGCTTAATATGTTTCTTTTGTTTTCAAAATAATTCTAAAATGTACATATATTGTAGCACCTTTGATGAAAATAACCGTAAGAAAGTAGTTTATTTATTTTGCTCTTGTTGTTAATTTATAAGAAATATGTCACGAATAGTCATTAAATTGTGAAAACTGTACGTATAAAATTGTATGGGACTTTTAAATATTATAAAAAATACCTTAAAATCAACGAAAATTTGAATTTATAAAGTTTTTATATAAAAATAGCAAAGAAATCCCGAAAATGAAATCCCGGAATTGAATTTTACAAATCCCGGGATTCGGGATTTGCCAAATCCCAAAAATCCCAGGATTTCCGGGTTCGGGATTTCCCGTTTGGCATCCCTACTTCACACACAACAATTTGCCTTAACACATTTTTCTTTAAGTTTCAAATGTATTGAATTTTATAGAAATTAATTAAGTGATTAGCGAGCGCATTGCAAATATTTTACAAATGTACAAAACATTTATACATTTAAGCAACTGATTGAACAACAACAATATTCGTGTGGTATTGCAATTAAAAGCAGCCAGACAAATGCTGCAAAATTTCAAAGAAATAAGAACTCAAAACACATAACTAGAATTTGCAGAACTAATCATACAAATTTAAATAAAATGTCTGATATTTTAAACAAACATTAACTGTAGGTTCACTTTATTTTTTTATTATTTGCCAACTGATAAAATTTATTTGTTTATTAAAAGCAAAAAAAAAAAATTAAAAATAGGGGAAAATTAAAACGGGCACCTGTGTCCAATATTCAAATATAGAATTTTAGATAAATAGAGACAATAACAACAACAACAACTGAAAAGGAGTGGCAATATTTTATGAATTTTATTTATTTTTTTTTTTTTGTTAGTTTTATATTTTCGTTAAATTTATTTAAAAGAAAAAAAATGTGCTTGTCATTTAATGCATTGATTGCATAAAGATATAAGAAAAATTTACATTTCTACTTCACACTCATGTGCGAATCACCAAAAAGTAAGTGACTGTTAAGCGCCAAATCTGTTCGAACATTATTTTACAAAGTACATATGTAATGTTTACTAATAAATAATTAATAATTACGATACTACATTGTTTTGACTCTCAAAATCATACGATTATGAATTATTAAAAAAACCAGACTAGACCAGACCGTTCGTTCGTTGTAAGTAATTTCGTTTATTTTTTTTTTAGTTTTTTTTTGTGGAACTTAAATCAAGCCCTTCAAACAAACTGACAGTGCCCATAAATTCTAAAGTCTTGTCAAAATGTTTATCATGTTTTTCTTGTTTTATTTATACTTTTTGTTCTCCCTGCAAAATATTTTTTTTTTAATTTAATTTTGCAATACAAAATACACAATATTTAAGCTTAAATTCCAGTCTTAATTAGGATCAATGTGAGAATGACTTGAGTCAATAGTGTTTTATTAATATTTGATAGAAAAGTTTTAACAGCGCCATATCTTGACTTTGAATTTAATATTGGCTGGAGGAGGGGAACGCAGTACGACTATTTACTTCAAAACAAGTTACGAATATGTATCTGGTAGACAGACCCAGACAGTTCTCTTGTCTTGTCGATGTAAGCAAGTGTCATGGGATTTTCGCCTCACGCGTGATCTTGATTGAATTAAATTAAACACCCGCAAGTAGTGTAGGCACGTGTCACTAGCATTTATTTTATTTATTTTTTTTTAAATAAAAAAAATATATACAATGTTCTACCTTTTCACAAGTTTTTTTTTTTAAGCTAATATTAGTTTAACAAGTGCGTATGCGTCACGCACTACATACGTGTACTTGTTCGTAAAGGCGTAGTTGTATGTATATCAATTTGAATTTAAGTAGAAAAAAGAAAACATTGAGAAAGATAAACAGAGTAATAGTGCGCACTAAGAATGCGTAAATAGTTTGATCAAGCAATTAAATCCTGTGCCAATTGATTTTAGTTGAGCTAATTGATGAAAGATTTGATACATTTTAATTATTTGCGAGGGCGAAAGTCGAAATTCTTTCTCACTAACTAACTCCCTGGGAATTATTTCCGGGGGAATAACTTTAGAAACTTTCAGTTACAGTTTTGCCAAAGTTGTCGGGAATTATTTTTTTCAAATCTCGGTAAATTTTTAACGGGAATTTTCACGAATTTAATATTTACGCTTTTGGAATTTGCTTTTTTACATTGCTGTTCGTTGTTTTATTACTTAAAATTACAATTTTGTAACGATGCATAATACTCCTATACTCGTATATATAAGCATGGAAACAGATGTAATAAAGTTTCCGAGATGGCTCCAACAACGTCAAGAGTTACGAAATATTTTCAACCTAAAAACTCTTTATGGGAAATAGTATCTAGGTTGGCAGATGTAGATGGAATTGGAATTTCCATCTATGCTATAACTCACAGCATATGAATTTATTTGTTTTTGTTTTGTTTTTGAAATATTGTTGTTCTTGAAATGAACGAATGAAGTTGTTTTGTTTTTAATTTAAATGTTGTATTTTAATTGAAATTTATTTGCTGCTGGTTAAAGCCAGAATTAGTTTTTACTTTCTGTTCTGTTACGAATCAGCTGACTCTTTTTTGTTTATAGAAATCTAATACAAGTCATTAGTTTTTCTGTTTCGTTCTGTTCTGTTTGGGTTCAACCTGTGAAAATCAAAAAAATTCTTAAGTAATTGTAAGTGACAGCATAAATTAAATAAAAATATTTTCAAACAAATTGTGATTGTGCTTTTGGAATAAAAAAATTAAATTTTAAAAGAAAAATAAAAAATTGTATTGCAACTTAACAATGGACGATGCAAAACTCATCACTTTAGCGGAAAACTGCGACCGTTCTGGTTGGTAAGAAACAGCTGATAAGTTTCTACAGAAAAAGTAAGTACTCAAATTTAGAAGCTGAACGGCACAGTGCAGAACAGCAACAGAAAGTAAAGACTAATGAAGCCTTAAGAATTGTCTATGTATTTCATTGGTGCTTAGCCAAAGCATCAGTTGACTTCAACCACATATTTTGAACAGTCACAAACCTCTTATGTTATGGAAAGACTTTCAAGAACTGTTTGAGAATTCACAAACAACAATATTTTTGAAAATCAATGACAATGCTTAACCACCAGCAAATAAATTTCAATTAAAATAAACTTATGACAATATGTTAAATAATAAATTTCTTAAATGTTAAATGTTGTATGTTTTTTTTTTCATAAAATTATATTTTTTCTTGAGGCCATTTAATTAAATTTATATGTTTTCGAAATTCCCGGGAATAGAATATTTTTTCTCGATTCCCAGGAGTTGAAAAAGTCTGGGAAATTAGATACCCTAGTTGCCACCCAAATTTCCAAACGCTCTCTATCTTGGGGACGACACGTTCAATTTTTGACTTTCAGTTCCATTCAATTTGCAATACACTCACACTGTTTTCACTAATACAATCAAACTTTTTAAATTGAAAACTATATTGCTTTCAAATTCACCTGTACTACATTTATATGGCAATTTAATTTTCAATTTGAACAGCTAGTCACAGCACACATTGATTGAAGCTAAAAATTTGAGTTGTTTTTTCGTCGGTGGCATTTAAAAAATTAAATTTAATTATCAATTTGTGTCACAGCTATCAATTTCAAGGAATTTTGATACACAATATGTGAAAGTGAAAGCCATTTATTGACCGTGTGGCTGCAGCGTATATGAGATTTTAGGATTTTAATCTTAAAGGAATTTCACTTTGAAATTTTTTATAAATTTTAAGTTTTTGTGACCATTCGTTGTTCACATTATTAAAAAAAAATTAAAAAAAACTTCATTCCGAACTCACCGCATCATATATGAATCAAAGCAAATTGAAACGGAAATAAATAAGCGAAGAGTATTTTTTTTCATATTCTGATACCGCTCACATTGATATTTTGCTGTCTAAGACTTGGATTAAAATAAGACGATGAAAATTAATTCTTCTTTAATCATTGTGATGTGGTAGTTTAAATGAAAAAAATCTATTTATGGATTTGTGCTTCTAAAAATTAATTTTAAAATTTTCAATCCACAATGCAACCATGCAGCAAAAAGTTACTTAGACAAAAAGTCAAAATCTCTACAAGTCATGTAAGTCATTCGTTTAAAAAAAAGAGAAGAAAGACAAGCTCAGAACATTAATGGCCATTTGTAGCAACGGATGCAATTTGCATCTGCTTTTGAGAGGGAGTTAAAGAGTTAAAAACTCTAAATGATGTTGTCTTTAAACATCAGACATCGCTGTAAAATTATCATTATGCGAATGCAATATAAACACTTTTTAAATCAACAGAACGAACGAACACACTGCAACTGAATGTGGCTAAAAAAAAATCCGTGCGACTGACTACATTTTGCTTTCAGTCATGTTAGCACAGCAGCGTTGTCAGGCTTGACCTTCCGCTTTTTTATTTGTGCATAATAAAAATAAACTAATGTATCTTTCAGTTTAAGGAAATTACCAAAAAAAACATGTAATTGACATACGTAAATACATGCACACATACATATATAAATACATACACACATACATATGTATGTAATAGCTTCGCTTGATTTCCAGATAGAAATGTAGATTTGCAGAACGAGTTATAAGCTATTTGCTGCAAAATTGATTTTTCTAGACGAATTGCAATCAGCAATAACGGTGTGTTTTTTAATATGATGGCGTTGGATTTTATACAGCACACAGTGGGACAAAAATATATATGGAGTGGTCCTAGATCATTGAGAGTTGGCACCGACTAAATTAAGACCAATAATGTTGTTGTTGTTGTTGTTGTTGTTGTTGTTGTTGTTGTTGTTGTTGTTGTTGTTGGAAATAAGTCTTTAAATTCGCTGCATACACTTTCGAGAATAAAGAATTAATTCATTAAAGTGCGACTTTGACAGGCGACTTTTTCGGTTTTAGGCGATTTTTTTAGTATTTACGGTTATTTTAGTTTTTGCGTTTTTTTTCGTTTTTGGCAATTTTTTTCAGTTTTTGGCAATTTTTTTTTTTAGTTTTTACGCACTTTTTACTTTGGGTGATTTTTTACATTTTAGCGATTTCTTTTATTTTTGGTAATATTTTTCATTTAAGCGCTTTGTTAATTTTGCGATTTTTGGTTTCAGCATTTTTTTAATATTGGGATTTTTAGTTTTAGCGTTTTTGAAAACTTCAAGAGTTTGCCTCTTGCACAACGTTGCCAGTTTAGGGGATTTTTCCTCAAATTCGGGATTTTTTCGCGATTGAAAGTCGTGTTGGGGATTTGTTGGGGATGATAACCAAATTTAAGGGGATATTTTTTATAACTGATGGTAACAAGAATAATTTTTGAGTTAAGAAATTTGCGTCTGGCAAGTCTAAAAATTTGTGTTATTGTTCATAGTGAATGCTTTCTAATAAACAAGAATTATCAAGGCATATTAACCAATAATTAAGAATACCAAAACAAAAATACATAATTAAATGCAATATGACTTGATGGAAGCACTTCTTATAATAAACACAAACGTTAAGCTGAAATATTAAAGCTTTTTAATACAACACAATTTCTGATTCTGATAAATCAGAAGATTTCGATTCTGAAGTTTTTGAAATGGTAAACTTTGGTTACAAATTTTTTTATAGTTGTGTATACTAAACTATGTGTAATTTTGTAAATTAATATGAATGTAAATATGACTATCGATATAAATTAATTTTATTGTTTTTTAGTTAATTTTAATTATTATTCGAACTCCATTTGTTTCTATATTTGTCATTTGAACGAACTTTAGCCCGTTCAAATGTCAAATAATTTTATTGTTATTTTTATCATTATTTGTTATAATAAAATTAAAAAATGTATTTTTAATTTAAAAAAAAATATTTTACTTAATAAGTAAAATATTAATTTGGGATTATTAGTGCGTTTAAAAAATTTTAAACTTAAATTTTAACAATTCCCATAAAAAATCACTAATTATTAAATTGACTGCACCAGGACAGCTATTCTTAAATAGCTGTTGTTGTTATTTACATTTATTTTCTTTTTACATACTTTTACAACTACAATTTGAAGCTGAAAAAAAGTCAGCCAATATAGCAATAGTAAAGTAAGAAAATAAAAAACATGTTGATTATTGAGTTCTTGTTTCAACTTTGTTATTTGTTTTAAGCTTCTGATTTGTTTAAATGAAAGTTTATAACATAATAACTCTAGTTGTTCTAAGAAACTTTGGGTAAAGGTTCCCTGATGATCTGCATTAGCAACAGTGAAATGCGCATAGGATCCAGCTAAACCCCTCAATAATCAATTTCAATGTATTTTTAATTAAAAAAAATATTTTACTTACTAAGTAAAATATTAATTTGGGATTATTAGTGCGTTTAAAAAATTTTAAACTTAAAATTAAAAAATTTTATTTTTTCACAAAAGAAAAATTTGAATCAAAAACTCAATTTAGGGATTTTCGGGGATGACAAATCCAAAATTGGGGATAACCTCCAGAAAAAAACTGGCAACACTGTTCTTACATCGACTGATAGAATACCCTTTAATTTTGAATTCTTTTACATTTCTGCGTTAATTGGTTTATTCTGCATAAAAATATACTAACTTTGAAAATACCAAGTGTATATATACATACATATATTAGATTAGGATTTAAAAAATTTTCGTTGTTGGTGGTGGTTGTCCTCGAAACGATTTATTTTTTTAACAAGAAAGCCCTTGTTTCGCTTGAAAATTGTTTATCACAATTTGTTTCGTTTTTCTTGCTTAACACTAATATTTGAAAGAGAAATTTCACTAAGGCATTTATCTATCAGCCGGCGGGTGTCAAGGGGTTTATTTTGAAATGTTTAAACAATTGCTTTAGTTGACAAAAAAAATATACATAATCGTTAGAATTGGTCATACAAAAAGTTCTGCACTTTAAAAAATTGTCTGTCTAATGGAGCAACGTAAATGAAAACAACTGGAAATATTTGTAATTTGAATCAAAATACAAAACATCTCTAGAAACAGCTGTTAGTTAGAGCTTTTAGACAATAAATAATTATGTTTCATGAAAAACAAAACAAAAAAATTTTAAGCAAAATTAAGTATTTGTACAATATTTTTCAAATCATAAGAAAAAAAATGGTGACATAACCCCATTACATACATATTTGTATTTGTACATAAATACAATTGGCCTTTGAAAATTTTTCAACATTTTTTTTAATTTTTCTTTAATTTTGTTTTGTATATTTTGATATTTTAACACCAAGTCTGCTTTTTGAAAATCATTTACTTGTGATTGGCTCGAAAATTATTCATGAAGTACATATGTAGTTCGAAATTCATCACATTTTACCAAAACAAATCGCAATATTCTATGTATGGGCATTTCCACGAAAAATTTCACTTTTTTGTAGCGTGCGACAGCAAGCAATTAAGCTTGTATTTGAGAACAATGTGACTCGATTTCTCTTAAAATTTTACCCAATGTACATATGTAGATCTGCCGATGGCCTATGCAAATATATAAAGAGGTACAAAAAACGTTCCGTTTTTTTTTTTAATAACAAGCATATTCGTTTGGTGTCGCACGCTACAAAAAGTTGACATTCCTGTGGAAATACCTACATATATGTATGTATGAGTATATAATTATATAAAATCAAACATCACTTCTTAAATGTCAAAATACACGTTTTTGAATTTGACCAAAGAAGTGAGGTCTAATCGTCGCTTTCGATATCGAGCTGATTCGATCATGTTTTTTCAGTTTGAGATTATGGCATTCGATAGCGAACCATATTATTACATTGCTACATTGTTCGATAGCGAATGCCATAATCACAAACTGAAAAAAAACGTGAATGAATCAGCTCGTTATCGAAAGTGACGATTATATCCTTGATTTTAATGTTGGAAGTGAACAATTTTCAAAGCGAATTCAACTTGGTTTACCTTCTATGAATATGCCTTCGCTAATGTCTGTAATGATACTGGCGAATTTGTTAAATGAATTGTTGTGCACTAAATTTAAAACTAACATTGTCGTAAGCATACGCCAAGTTAAAAAATGCATTATTGAGATTCAAATTACAAGCGGCGAAAGGAGTCATCTGTGTTGCCGAGACCATCTCGCCTTGTACGTCAACATGACAAATTCGTAAGTGAGTTTTTGTGAGAACGGGTATAATTAAATTTATGTATTAGAATGCATGATTGAGAGCTCTAAGAGTTTCACGAAGACTTCATGGAGTACATATGAATGCATGTATGCACATACATATGTATATACATATATTTAACCGTCTTACGCATTTACATAAATGCTTTTTTTTAAACTCTGTCACCTTCAGTGCATTATCAATGATGTGGTAAAGAGTGGAAGCTCTTTTAATCTACAACTACTCAGGTTTAAACTTTCTGTCATTACTACACCCAACCTCATTGTAAAGGTCTCATTCATTGTGGCAGGTACCTGTAAACAAAAAATCATTTTTGGTTTTGGTGCACAGAACCATGTGTAAAGGGTCTTTCATTAAGAGCTTTCTGTATTTAAATTTAAATAAAACAAAATTTGCGTGAGTTATTTCGAAAGGACTCCGATGCTTTCATGTGTGGAATATAACAACCGCTCCACGTGAAATGACCAAGACCTCAAATCGCTCGGGCGGAATGTCCAATGTGACGTCAGCTGTATAGCATTAGCGCCGTTCTGCTAAATTAAATAAGCATTTAAAAACATCAATTCAAATGACCAGGCCCTCAAATCGATCATGCAGAATCTCCAATGTGACTTTGAGCTACGTCCTGTTGAAGCAATATCGCAATAGAATTTTTGAGTCAATGATACGGAATTAATCTTCATATCGTTCTAAATATTGTGTAAAAATTTCATACAAATATTTTGTTTACACAACTCTTGAAAACAAAATTAAATTTTATTTTTCCATTAAGTTGTATGTAAATTGAAAGCTTTAAACTCTTTCTGGCAATCTAGTTATTTTGTCGCAACACTCAGGCAATGAATGCCTACTAACATTACTAGGTGTTATCTTCTTTTGAAAGTGATAGTAATAGAGAAGACAGGTGGTGAACGAAGAGATAGAGGAAAGCTTCATTCATTTACAACTCTGCTTGTTTGCACATTTCTAATAATGCAGTGTTGCAGCACCTCTGGTGTCAATGAGGCGTATTTAATTTTCAATGCTACTTAGTAGCAATTTTACTAGTTATTTTACTTCGCCGATGATTCTGCTACACAATCCCGACTAGACTTGGGTCGAACTCGTTCACTAGTTCATTTTTGGCACAAACCAATGATCAAACCCATGTAATTTAAATGGGTTTGATCAGTGGTTTGTGGCAAAAATGAACTAGTGAACGAGTTCGACCCAAGTCTAATCCCGACGAAGAAGGGCGTTCTATTGTTACATTAGGACTATTATCTGCTGAAGTCTGAAGAAAAAATGTAATGGTATGGTATGATGTTTGAAGAAGTTTTAAGATTCTGTTAGTATGAGTTATGACGTTGTATATATGATTCAGTTCTGGCAAGTTCTGCTGTCCCTATTGGAATACCCTATATACATATATACAGAAATACTTACATATGTATGTATAATAAAAAATGAAGAAAAGTAGTGAAAACTTAAAGTCAACAAACATAAAAAATACGTACTGTCGGTTCGTTAAAAGTTTTTCTTTCATAATCTGTCACGTCAAATCATTTAAAAGTTGTGTATGTTGTCTATGGTATTATTATTATTATTATGGCTGGAGCTAACCATCTTTTCTTTCCTTCCCTACTTTTATTAAAACTCACAAGAAAGAAATAAAAAAAAAAGATTGTGAATCATCGTTATTATTTCTGTTTTAAAAGAAAAAAAACTATTTTTTTTCTTGTAAACATTTAACAGTTTTAAAGTGCATTCCTAACTGACACACACTTGAAACACACGTGAGAGTGTAAAATGAAATAAAATAAAATGTGGTTTAAATTGATTGTGTATTATGGAAAAGAAAGAAAGAAACAAATATTCAAACATAATTATAGAAATGTCTCCAAATAGCTTGAAATTTATTGCCAAACTCGCAAGATGCCTGCCTGCCACCTTAAAAATCCAACGTCATCTTTCTCTCCTGCAAGATATGTGTGTCGGTGTCGGTGTCGGACAACGAATAGAAAACTTGAATACAAAAAAAAAAGAGAATCGGACGACAGGCGACATTGTGGTCACATTTGAATTCATTATGCTTCTCATGGCGACACACAGGATTTTTAAATAAATGATACTTGTATTGTGCATTATTGCAAGCAGTCCATATTTCCTATGACTGCACTAGAGTTCCATTAGCATCCTTCCTTCAATCAATTTACTCGTATGTATGCTAAAATATAAATCTTAAATTACACAATACTCGTACTAGGTTAATTGCTTTTCGGTTCAGAGCAACTTCAGCTAACAACAAACTGAAGTATCTATTTATTGGCTTTTCAGCGTTCATACATAAGTATGTATAAGCACACTTCTTTTGTATTTTCCATGAGTGTATAAAATTAATTGGACAAAAAAAAATTATGCAGTTCTTCCTTACCTCATTCGAGTAATTATATTGAAAAGAAAAACAAATAATTAAAGTTTGTTTTTCTTAAGATTAACAAACACTTGGTTAGTCAACCCTTCGATAAGGTATAAAATGAGATTATGTCTATATTCATAAACATAGGAGCTGTTAAGACGAGTTCCCACTATCGGCGCAATGTACCGATTTTCGTTGGCTCAGTGCAGTAAATTCACAAGGAATAAACAACAAGTAGTAATTAAGTATTCTAAATGGCCATTCAAAATTAAAAATCATAAGAGAAACCCAAAGATGATTTTAAAGTAAATGTGGAATGATAACCATTTTGATATATGTAGTTCGACTACTCTTCTTTTTTGTATTTACAAAATGGCGTCTGTTGGCCGCTATATATCATTTCTTTAGTGAAACCCCCTATATTAAGACAAATCGATTGATGTAAGAATCATCAATATAGTGCCGCAAAGGAACACACATACATTAATATGTAAATACATATGCCCAGCCAGCAATTTTTGAAATTTTCAATCAAATTCGAGTCTTTTTTGACTCCTCTGCGCGATTAAAAAGCTAGAATATGCGCTCATTTTCTGATCATAAATTATACTTTTGTCGGTAGAAAAACGTGACTACCCGCGACTCTTCTTGATAAGTCATTTATGAGTCTTTTTATATATTAGTTTAGAGTCATTTTCGACCCCTTTTCTAGTAGTATTTAAGATCTTTTTCGAATCGTTTTTTGATCATTTATTAGTCTTATTTCGCTTCATTTTTTACTCTTTTTCGAATTGTCTTTCAGCCATGTTTCTAATCGTTTACGAGTCATATTTGAGACATTTATCAGTCAGTTTATGAGTCTTTTTATTGTCATTTATGACTGTTATTTGAGTCATTTATCAGTCGCGTTTCTAATCGTATTTGACTTTTCTTCGAGTATTTTTTTAGTCAGCTTTCTGAGTCCTACGTTTAATGGTCAAACAGAATTACGGCACAAACACATTTTCCATACAAATTGACACCAAAAGGAAATTACAGAAAGCATTCCAGAGACAGAATCTATTTTATTTTGACAGTTTTTTTTTTCTTAAGCTACCACACTTTCAATAAATTGCATACATTTTGTAAAGAAAAATAAGCAGAAAGAAAATATATGTAACATAAATCAGAGAGCAGTTGAAGTTACTGCCGTTGATTTTATTATGGGCTCTGTTAATTTGAGATCGATTCTTCCTGAAGCTGCAGACTTATTTTGTTTCATCATTTAATTTCATATTCGATTTAACTTTTATAAATGAAAAAAAATAAGTTTTTGACATTATACGTAAAGATTGCCCAGTTATACTTAAAAATAACATATCATCTATCTGCGTAAAATATGATCATAAAATACATAATTATAATCACTTTTAAAACACTTGCATGATTTTTTTTTTTGATTAAGCATTTTTCAGTCTTCCAGGTAAGCGAAATATGATAATAAGAAAAGGAAATAATAGTCACATTTTACACATCTAGGTGATTAATTTGTGATTGCTATACAATTTGTTATTGTATTTTAAATGGAACTATTTTTACCCATTAGCGCGAATCTTTTTTGAATCCTTTTTTGATCGTGTAAGTGATTAATTAGTTTTTGATCACGAATAGTGATCTAAAAAGACTCAGCAAGGTGATTTTTCAGAAAACTATCTATCTAAAACTATTTCTATCTATTTAGGTTCGAAAATAATGTCCCCTAAGCTATTTTGGCGGTTATGGCGCCAAATAAAATGTTAACTAAAATTTAGACCATATAATTGAAATGAGTTTGATCATAGTTTTGTGTGAAAAATAAGCGGCTAAATGAGTTCGAACCAACTATGCTAACTGCCAGTTTATAAAAGACAAACATTTTCGTCTGTCTATTTATATTTAAAACAAAAGCAAAGGACTCAAATTTGTTTTTGCATCCAATATACATATGTATATAGACAGATAAAGATTTTTACTTGTCTTCTATAAACTTGCAGTAAAATTCTAAAAATGTGGTCACCCGATAGGTGCCTATGGTGCGCTAGTCCTAGAGAGTGATTCAGGGTCCTATACCAGTGATCGGCGAATTAAGGGCGCCACGCACTTTAATATACTCTTCTATTACGTAAGTATGTGTGCACACGCATTGTTGAGAACAAGTTGTGTGTATCGCATACTGCTAAGAATCAACGTTGCCAGAGAACAAAAATTTGTCCCAACAATAAGAGAATATATGTGTTGAGAATTTACTAATTTTTTTATTTTCAGAAAACTATTTAGGCAAACCAGAATGTTTGATTTGTCAACGTGGTTTACCATGCATTAAAAAACGTGACATTCAAAGGCATTCTCAAACATACATATATGAACCCAGCAAAAAAAGTGAGGAAAAAGAAGTAGGAAAAACACCACATCTACTGAATCGAACCACTTCAAATTTAGGTAAAAAACCAATGAATTTTACATTGACGTGTGATTGGAAGGAAGTGGTTTGCTTTTGACATTTTTTAAACTCAATAAAATTCATGTTTTTGATGCTATAAAAATCCAAAATTCGGGAGTGGAAATAATTCACTTCAAAAAAGTAGTTAAAAAGTGCTTTTTATTCAGTGATTAAAATCACTTGTATATGGTTTGAAAGGAAAAAAGGTTAAATTATTTAATTTTTTGTTATTTTATTCCATTAATATAAAATGTAATAAAAAAACATTTTTATTTGCCTTGATCCAAGAAAGCAATGACTTTGCTGAAAACAAAGTAGTGATTTAAAATTCTATTTGATATGTGGTTATAAATAACTTCTTTAACATCTAAAAATATGCATTAGATACTTTCGAAGTAATTTAAAATTGGTTCGTAAGGAAGTACTCCTTTTATTTTTTGCTGGGTATTTAAATTATTTTAAGAAAATTTTCTACAAAACGATCTTTTTACTCGCCATTACATTGACGTATCAACAGCAAAAGATGCATTTATTTATAAACAAGACTTGAATATTTCTTCTGATCATAATAATATAAAGGTTGCCTTTGGTGATTTAAAATTTAAAATTAGGGAAATGAGACGAAATTTCACTGGTAATACCGTTTCGTGATCAGAATATAAGGCACACAATCGTAAAATGTAATGCTATAGGCTACCGACCACTCCCAGTTGACCAAGACTCGTTATTGATATCGATTTCGAATATATCTCGAATATTTATGGTATAAAACTATCGAAGGTGACACTCGAATCGAAATAAGTTCACCTGTCGCTCACTTTTGTCCCAAAAAAAAACATTCGATCTCGAAGTTTCAATATCAAAAATGAGAGAATATCGAACTTATTTCGATATTTTAACTTATTTATTTTATTTATTTATTTTTATTAGTACCTTAACTTACGCTGCAGGATTTGAACATGGCACATCCATTCGAACAGACTAGCACACATCTATATACTAGGCTATCGCTTCAAATTTTTTTCTGTTCAATTATTGCACATGTGTGTGTGTATGTGTTTTTTTTTACTTACAGTGCTGTCATGATTTGAACTTGGTAGTTCTAGACTAACAGACTAGCACACATCCACTCGGCTATCATCACATATTCGAAAAACTATCGAGGGAAGTCCGAAGTTCGAAGCGAACATTTGAATTTTCTTAGATTTGCGAACAAATATCGAACAATTTTGTTTCGAAATTCCTTTGCTTTAGTGAGCATTCGTTTTTATCGAATCTCAGGTCAAGTGGGCTGTTCTATACCCAATGAGTGAAAGACTTTAGCTGCATTGATCGTAAAATTAGTTACTAATTAATAATTGTAATAATAAGGGCCAATCCCACGATGTCGACAACGTTCGACTTATCGCACACTTACATTTGAAACAAAAACAAAATATTAAAATTTGTTTTTGTTTTCAATATAAGTGTGCGACAAGTCGAACGTTGTCGATATCGTGGTATTGGCCCTAGAAGAAGCTACCAGGTGGCGAACACTGGCTCCGATTGGATCGATTGCAAAACGGTCAATCTATTCAACATAACATATCATTAGATTTTGTATTTGGATTTATGACACATACAAATAAATAAATACGTATGTAGCACGTATGTATACATATATTTAGAAAAGATAAATACTTAGATAAAAGGGTTTTTTCATTAGACTTGGGTCTAGACTTGGGTCGAAGTCGTTCACTAGTTCATTTTTGCCACAAACCAATGATCAAACCAATGTAATTTAAATGGGTTTGATCATTGGTTTGTGGCAAAAATGAACTAGTGAACGTGAGTGTGAAATTGCATGGGTTTGATCATTGGTTTGTGGCAAAAATGAACTAGTGAACGAGTTCGACCCAAGTCTATTTTTCATCCATTTCAAAACTTGAAAACCGCTCTAAATACACATACATACATACATACATAGTCCAACCAACACATATTAGATGCAAGCATATAAAAAAAGTTATTCTTGTGATGACAAAATTTCCTACAACCATTGTAAATCAATGATGTCAGAAAGTATTACTTTACTTCATAAACTAACAAATTCATATGCAGACATACATACATATGTATGTTCATACACTCAAAATATTATGTCGGTAAATTCAAATGAAAAATCATTTAAAACAATTGTATTTTCAGTTAAAAACTGGATTACTAACATTTCATTTGAACCAAATGATTTTTTCAGTTATTTTTGAATGTTAATTTTTTAACATACAATTTCAGTAAAAACGAATGTTTTTTCTTTCATTTTAAACTACAAAAAAACAACCTACAAATCATTTAAAACTACTGTTTTTCATTTTTTTAACAGCTTAAAAATAACTCACCAAAACAATAAAAACGACTGTGTTTTTCAATTATTTTAGCTTACATAAATCTACTACCCACAACTGTAAAAACTACTGCTTTTTTCAATTAATTTAACTGAGAAAAATAACCTACCGAATCAATTGAAACTACTTTTTTCTTCATTTATTTTTACTACAATATATTTAAACCCAATAAAATCCACAGTTTTTAATAAATAAATAGTTTTTATTACATAGATATATATGTATATAATTTTATGTACAAAGTCTTTAATTATTCTAAGTTCTTCTACATTTTGGTTTAATAAATAGGTAATACATCCTGCAGATTCGTCAAATTCAGATGAAAACTATTTGCTTTTCAGGAAAAAGTGCTTCAAAATTATTGAAATCTGAAAGAAAAATAGTTATGAGTGATTTAGTAAGATAATTTCATAATAAATATAGAAAATCATTAGAGGAAAGGAAGGTCTTTATCATCTAAATTTTCTTTTTCCATTAAGTTGTGTAAATTATAAACTTCAAATTGGTTTTATCGTTGTTTGAGTAAATAAGCGATTTGTTTACAATGACTCTGATGCAGAATAATTTAAATAAATAGTGTAATAATACCACAAACTTATTTGATTATTTAACATAAAAATGAAAAACTTCAAATAAACGTTTGAACCTTCCTTTTGATTAGAGATTTCAGATATTCTAATTGTTGTCTGGTCAGACGAAGAGGTGCAATTAGTGGCCAAGTGCTTATAGAGCAGCGAAGGGCAAATTTTTTAAGTTTTAAAAGATTTAAAAATTGCTTAAAATGTACATACATATGTACATCCATGTATGCGTATAATGGCTAAATTTTTTTTAATGAATATCGCTTGCAAAAAGCTTATTCGAAAAAATAATTACATTAACTTTTTATAAATGTTTTAACATAACTTTCAAGAACAAAATTGCTAATAAATTTTTGTTTTTATCCTTAGAGTATGTCTGCTTAGCTTTTTTACCTTTTTGAACAAAAGAAAAATCACATGGGGTAGACGAATAATTGACCTGAATGAAATTTGATTGAGATATAGGAACTTTTTTCATTTGAAAATATACTTACTTATATGTATATGAATGTACTCGTACTATGTATGAATTAGACTCGAGCAGTGCCTCAATAATTTCCAAAATTTCACCTGTAAGATAATGATACTACCACACATATATATTTATACTCGTATACATCTGTTTGCATGCGCACATGCACATGTATACTATTAGCCTTATGTATAAGAAAAAACTGGCATGAAGTTAGCATAAGTGACGACATTGAACTAAGTGCCAACGAGTTACTACATACAATTTGACATTAAAAATTGGCGCATAATATTGTTCTAAACCACTATTAAATCCGAGAATGATTTTTAATCTGCAATTGTATGGTAAAACTCGTTAGGATCATATGCAATTTTGCACTTATGCTAACTTCTTAAGCCGCGTTCAGACTATTATACTTTGTATTTATACTTGTCAAAAATTCAAATAATACGTGCAAGTGTGATAGTCTGAACGCAAAATGTCATCAAAGTGGCAAATAATACGATAAAAATTTTGACATCCCATAAGACTTTTTCGTTTTTAGAAAATTTTCTAAACGATAATACTTTTCATTAGATCAGGGTTGCATTTTCACACAAACCAAACTTCCAAGTCGGCTGTTTCGCCGCCGATAGCGTGTCGTCATTGATGTAATGTTTTGTCATATGTATATCAGCTCAAAATTTTTAATAAGTGAATCGTATGGAATTATATTTCGTTGACGTAATTTTTTAACGTTTTTGTAATATCTTTTCTTAAATTTTTTTCTGTTATTTACATAGAATATTTTTAACTGCTGAATTTTTCGGCACGTCCCCGCCTGCATGAAACCGTTTTGCCACCGCTAGTAAATGAATAGCACAGACATTTTCATTGAACAGCTGTTTTGTTTTCTACTTGTATTACACATTTGATTTGAAGTGTGATGGTCTGAACACAATATGTGATTTTACGTTAGATTTTTTTGACAGTCGCAACGAATGTATTTAGATTTCTGTATCGTTAAATGTGATGAAAGTATTAATAAATACTTGTATAATAGTCTGAACGGGGCTTTAGCAGTTTTTTCTTATATATACATAAGACTGCATGTGTAACAAAATTATACAATTCAATAGCATGCATACAACTTACCAATTAAAATTTTTTATGTATACATACATACATATGTATATCGCAGCAATTAACATGTTATATACATACATACATATGTGTATTTGCGAAATTGTTTTTAATTTTTATATTATGCACGTAAGTTTTATCTCATTTTTTGACTTTTGATTTTTTGTTTAAATTGTAATTTTTGAAATATTTTTGAAGTTTATTATGAAAAAAAAATTAACTATATAAGTAAAAATTAACTGAAAAAAAACTTTCAAATTAACTACATTTTTTTTCCGTTTTACTCAACACATAGGTATTCTAATAACTGATTATATTGAATGCACAGAAAATCATTATTATATTGTAGTTTGGTTAATTAACAACATACACAAAAAAAACAACTGAATTTTCCTTAAATTTAAACTTCACGGAAAACTTCTGAAATAACCTACATTCAGTTAATGTAAAACTTTTTTGAGTGTATGTATGTATATACATATGTACATATGTAAGTAATTATATACATACATACATACACATACACACATTGCGCGTACTTGCACATCAGCGCCTGTCGTTTAAATTGTAATTCGATTACATTTGTATTTACATTGACAGGCGTTGATTGGGAGCAAATTATTGTATGTATCCACAAAAATTTATTTAAATGTGTACATACATATATGTACATAAATATTTATGAACAAAATTAAAGAGCTAAATGTATTGTAAGTTGAAAACTGGAAAACGATACGTTTTAAAACATTTTCAAAATCGATATTTATTTGCTAACTCCGGCACATTAAAGTATGTATGTATGTAATAATATTCCATTCAGATATAATAACAATGATCTACAATTAAATACCCTACATTTTCTAAGCTAAAAGAGAACTTTAAACAGTAAAATTTACAAGCGCAGTGGTCTCCGGTTTAACAGACCACAATAAGCAACATGATTTTTCTATTTCTTTCATTTTATTTTTAACAAAGAAATAACTGAAATTGCATTCAATGGGAGATGATGGCATAAAGTGACAGTCGCCTGTCGCATTGAATCTCGATGCAGTGCCGTACGTAGGGTACCAAGGTACCATCTTTTTTGCTTAATTTTTTTGCAAGTATTTGTATACATTTTTTTTATTTATTTTTTATTTCGCATACAAGACATCCTGCTGTGCAGTTGCTAATTGTGAAGTAAGGCGGCGGTATCATCTGCACAACAACGAATATGAGTTTTAACAAAAGTCATGGTCACAAGACCCAGTTAAATACAAGAACAAAAATGTGGCAGACTAAGAGAAAATAGCAATAACAAAAAGAGCCTATTTAGTATATGTACGTATATATAATATATTTGGTATTTACCAAATGAACATAAAATGTTTTGTTTGGCTTTACAAATCGATAATTTACGGAAATTTGTTTAAAGCCTTTTAGTGCAGAGAAAATTTCTTTAAATGTTGGCAATAAAGTGGTTTGGTAAAAATTAAGAAAAAAAACGCGCATTTAAACTCCAATAAATTAAGGCAATTATACTCGGTCAAGATCCATCATCACATTACTGAATGCTGAAATACATATTTAAAAGTATATATTGTTGTATCCTGATGAAACGTAATATTTTTATTATAAGTTTTCTTTCTTGGTGTAAAAGATATTGCAAAAATGAATAAGATTTTGAATGGTTTTTTTTTTCTTCTTAAGGATAATTTGCACATGCTTTTATTGATTTTCAAATACACAAATACATGTGTATACAGATTCATTTAACTTAAATCGATTTTTTTTGCCATTTGATTTTTATTAACCCCCGACTAAAAAAAGGTGTTTTATAAGTTTGTAGTGTGTGTCTGTGTATCTGTGTGTCTGTCCGTGTCCACGTGCAGGCCAAACGGCTGGACCGATTTTCATTTAGTTTTTTCTGTTTGAAAGATGACTTGATCGAGAGGGTTCTTAGCTATGTTTGAAGAATATCGGTCCAGCCGTTTAGAAGATATAACATCTTTTCTGAAAAAAGTCGGGGGTTTTTAAAATTTTTAATTTTTGTTATTTATTTTATGGAATCATAAAGTACATAGGATAGGGTTATTCTGGGGAATAAAACATCGATCAAATGGCCTCCACGGCTTTGCATGCAGATATGCACTCGTTTCAAAATTGATGATAAATAATAATTTGGTTTTATTAGGGCGTTAACAAATGTTAAACTTAAATTGTAACAATTCCCAGAAAAAAATCTAATTATTAACTTGAATGCAGCCGGTCAAAAATTCTTGTGTGGCAACACTTTATTCTTGCTAAAGCAATGAATAGCTGTTGTTGTTTTTACATTTATTTTCTTTACATACTTCTTACAACTACAATTCGAGCTGAAAAGAGTTAGCCAATGTAACAATGGTAAAGTAGGAAAATAAAAAAACATGTTGATTATTGAGTTTTTGTTTCAACTTTGATATTTGTTGGACTTCTCATTTGTTTAAATGAAAGTTTAATATAATATTTTTAGTTGGTCCTAATTTACACTATGCAAGTATTATTGCTAAGCTGATTAGTTTGTTAGGAGAGAGAGAGAGAGAGAGAGAGACGAGGGGAACAGAAAAGTTTTCTAATCAGCTTAGCAATAAGAATTGCAAAGTATAAATTAGGACTTGTTCTAAGCAATTTTTAGCTAAACTTTTCCTAATAATCTGCATTAGGAACAGTGAAATGCACTGAGGAACCAGCTAACCCCTCAATTTCAATATGTTTTTAATAAGAGAGAATTCAAATCCAAACACTCAAAAATATTTGCAAACAAACACATCCTAAATCTTCTTACTGAATTAGGGCATTAATTACAAGAGTTTTTCTTTCTTTTTTTAAGTTGAGGGTGTTCGAATATGAAGGTTGCATACTGTATGTATGTAATTATATTTAAGTATTTTCCGACAAGGACTTTAATTAATATCGCTTGTGTTAGATATTTAAACATTTTTCTTCCAACCACCTAACAACTTAATAAAACAAACAAATATTTGAGGATATGAAAACAAAATCTTCTATTACTTAGTGGTCGTGTTACTGTAGGATATACATACATATGTATGCATGTATGTGTATGTAGTCATACTCATGTGCGTAAGTATGTGCGTACTAGAGATGGGCACCGATCATACAATTTGCATGAACGTGCATGAGTGAAATGTTTGCGTGATTATTTTTAACAAATATGTTGTGAAATACATCCATGCATGATATTTTTTTAGATTTTTTATACAAATTTTAAACTTGCAACAAACACAGAAAAAATATCATCGAATTGTAACCAACAAAACAAATTGTTAATATTTAATTTAAAAATTAACAATGATCATTGTTGATATAACAAATTTTAATTTTTGTAGTCAATTAAATTACTTAACAAAATTATTTGTTAAAATATATCATAACGGAATGCGCACATGTAGAAGAAACAAGAAATCATATTTTGTGTGTATTCATTATTAGCGTATCTAATAAAGTGTTGCTCTCTAGCTGAGAGGTAAGTAAGTTGGTTTATTAGTTTTGAGGTTGCCGGTTCAACTCCGCCCAAAGACATTTAGTATTTTTCGCAGACAAGCAAAAAATCGTTTCGAGGATTGTGATTGTTTATAAGAAACATTGTTAATATAACAATTATGATAATCAAAATTTGTACAAAAACTCAACAATTCGCATTATTAATATAACAATAACTTTAATTGAAATAACTTTGAAATCTAACAAAAATTAATGTTGAAAAAATAAATAAATTTCAACAACATATTTGTTGATAAATTTAATTGAAAATATTTTTCAGATTTTCCTTTAACTTACAATTTCGTTAATTGTATTTACAAAAATCGTTGTAGGTTCAAAATCAATTAATTATTTAATTGATATAACAAAAAAATTAATCGTATTTACAAATCATTTTTTTCTGTGAAAGGAACAAAAAAAATACACGAGAGTAATATGTTATTGTTTTCGAAATAATATCAATAAGTCCCGGTTCATACTTACAATTTTTGTTGCAGCAACTTTTTATTTTTATTTACTGGAAAAGAGCGCTATATACATATCTTTTTTATTTCAACACTATTCCAAATATTCAAGAATTGATACAATAAAATTTTCAAGTCTAAAAAAGTTTATATGAAAGTGATAGCTAAGCTAAATTGGAACAATAAGATTTACTACTCCGTTGTTAGAATCGTGGTAATGTTGTTGTAATTAGTTGTTGTCGGGTCCACTTGGTGATTTATGATATCAATCAAACAAGAGTAAATTTTATATTAAGTTTTAATATTTTTAACGCACTCTTTCCCAAAATTAATATTTAACTTATTCAGTAAAGTATTAATTGTTTCTTAAAATAAGGAAATGTATAAAAGTATAAATTAAAATTTGGCAAGGAAGGGATTAGTAACCCAGTATTTAAATATTCGATAATTGAATGTGAAGGGTGTTTTATAGAGGTATAAATCGCAAGATCTTGGAGACCAAAACGTGAAACTATGCGGTTACCAAACGTTTTCTTCAATAAATTAATTATGACACGAGCTGTGTGGCATCTTGCGCCCTCTTGTTGATATTTCCTCAAAATCTTCCATAAAGTGGATGGACACATATTCAAATCCTGTGCACGATGTCGGATAGACTGATTCGGGTCTTGTTCTACGCTAAATTGACGTAGTGCGCGATATGTATTTCGAACAGAACCATGACTTTAAAAATAAATTTGTAAGTGTTTTTCAGGCGTAAGTCTATTCATATTGAGATGCTAAAACTGACAGCTGACAAAATGACCGCCAGTTAAAAAAAAGTTTTGCATGTTGTTTGTTTCTTGATTACCTGAAGAAAAATAATTTTATTAATTACTTTAATTTATTGTTCTTATTTTTCCCGATGAAACTCATAATTTTGGAAGTCGATGGCGCTTAGCCATTATTTTAGCTAGTTTTTTTATAAATTTTTTGTTTACATTTATCTATTATTGGTGAAGGAATTGTGGCAGTAATGACTGAAAATTTTCCTGCGTTCTTCGCGAGCAGAACACATGCTCATGCACATGCACACATGCTTAATTAACTTTTCTTTATACACTAAAGTGAACGTGAGCCAATAGACATGAACGTGCTCAGTTAAAAATATTTAGTGAAAAGTTACTCCCATCCCAAGAACGTACACAGCGACCGTGTTATGCAAATCACTTTGATAAATTGCAAGTTTTGACATATTTCTTACTCACCATGTGAGTATCTCCCAGGGTTATAAAATTATAAATAAAAACCATTTAATTGAACAATTTACAAGGATTTTTGATTTAGTAACAATATGGGGCTTTGCTTTTATTTCTTTTTTCTGGTCATTTGTAATTATTGTTGTGACTGTCACTGTATTATTAAACATTATAGAGTTCTTGGAAAGGCGGCACATGTCAAGACGAACGACAACAACGATGAATTCTCATCTGTCAAACTTACATTACAGTAGAGACATTATTGCTGAATATTATATTCTTGTTTCTTTTCTATATATATATATATATATATTTTTTTTTTGTTTATTTTATTTTGTTTTCTTGGTGCATTTTTATTGTTGCCATTCGTCGAGGTGGTCAAATACCGAAATTAGCATTTTTCGCCCCTCTTTTAATTCAGTACATGCGTTTTTTTTTTTTTGTTTTTTTTAATAAATGTAAAAATTGTTGCTGTCTGTCTGTCTGTCGAACTTACCGACCAACTACTTGAGTTGCTTACTTCGCTAAATTTTAGCATATTAAGTTTATGATCAGTGTTAGGTGATCTGTAAAAGAGCTTTTGTTGAAGTTATAGTTGCTGCTGTTGTAGTTTTTGTTGTCATTATATGTATGTACATACTTTCGTACATACTTACATAGTACATATGTTCAAACATACGTTTATTCCCATATCAGCTTGTAAACAATACCAGGCAGGCGACAACGACAAATTGCCAACAATTAAATTACAACGCTCAACTGCAAAAGCAGCAAACAAAATTATTTCTTTTATGCAGTATTATAATAATGAAAACGAAATAAACTGCACCATGCGTTGCAAAAGCATGAGCACAGATAAAAATCTGAGCGTTTTTCTTACTTTTCCTTACACTGTTCGATATTAAGGCGACATGAATGTAAATATGTATGTACATATGTACATATGCGCATATACATATATACATATTTAAATACTTACATCCATATACATACATACATATATCTACTTGTGATTGTATGTATGTGGAGTAGGTCCTCTTTTTGTAACAGCACCTTTAAATTCAAACCGTTTTTGCTTCAAAATCACTTCATTTCTTAACAAAAAAAATATTAAAAAGAAGAAGAACGTTTCTCAACATGGAGTACAAAATCTGCAAACATACCTAAGTATCTATAAGAGCACGCTCCATTGCTCCATTGTATACATATCGCTTATTTACTTTAATAGTGGCATAACTCCCAAAAAAAAAAAACAGTTTTGCAGAAAACGCGTTTTAAGTTGTCAATTTGCATACAACTCAATGGAGAAATGAAAAAAAATTCTTCTCACATTAGCTGATGGTACAAGCTATTTATATGAAATTTTTACACAAGATAAAATACAAAATGCTGCATCTTTCTGCATTATTAACTCAAAAACTCGTTTTTTGAGTTATGCCGCTATTAAAGTAAATGAGCGATATGTATTTATGTATATGTGCGCCGAATTTCACCTTTCAGAGCGTCAGTTGTTTCTCGGTTGTTCACGTAAACTCGGTCTTTCAAATTAAAATTCACAAATTTCACAATTAAAATTAATTTTACTAAATAAATGTCAAAGGATGACAGCTCAATTCTTCACATTTCATCATTTGACAGCCATTTGCTTCCTAACCTCAAATTTGTCCACCATTTACTAGTTATAAAAATTTTACGGCTGTAGCCGCTACTACTTATTTAAAAAAAAAATCAACCAATATGCTGAAAATTCTCGTGACGTCATAGTCACATGCTCATGTGGCTTTTTACATATCGTGTACCATAATAGGCTTTATGCATTAAATACATTCACCACAGCAAGCTACCGACTACCAAATGTCAAGGATAGAATACACATGTTTATATGAGAATGATTCTTTTGAAGACAGCAAGGCAACAGGGCGACAGGTTCTTGTCTATGCTGGTTTTTTCGTTGTAGTCCAATTAAACTAATTTCTATAGCATTAAACACATTCACCACAGCAGGCTACACGAAAACACGACTTCAAATGCCGCTAGCAGCATTTGCCGCCTCGTAGCCGGCTACTTAATTATTTTGGAGACGGCAGCAGCACCATCTGCAGCTGATATTCAAGTACAAATACATTGTTCAGTATTGCCACTTTTATATATATTTCATTTTGTAAAAGTTAATTGCTCTTTTAAAATGTACTTATTTCACGTAAAAGTACAAAAATGAATCAATTTATTCGTAACATAAATTTTTGGATATTATTTCTGTTATATAATATGAAATAATTGTACGGTATCATTTATTCAACATTTTGTATTATACTGGCAATACTGAATTTTCTCACTGTAGCCAAATAAATAGAAATTAGCTTAATTGGACTACAACGACAAAATCAGCATAGACAATAACCTGTCGCCCTGTTGCCTTGCTGTCTTCAAAAGAATTATTCTTATATAAACATGTGTATTCTATCCTTGACATTTGGTAGTCGGTAGCTTGCTGTGGTGAATGTGTTTAATGCATATTTCTTTGGTTACAATGAGAAAATTCAGTGTTCCCAGTATAATACAAAATGCTGAATGAATGATTTTGTAAAATTATTTCATATTATTTAACAGAAACAATATCTACAAATTGATGTAAACAATAAATTGATTCATTTTTGTACTTTTAGGTAATAATTTTTATGAAATAATTGCACAAAATCATTCATTCAACATTTTGTATTATACTGACAACACTAAATTTTCGCATTGTAGCTAAAGAAATAGAAATTAGTTTAATTGGACTACAACGACAAAATCAGCACAGGCAACAACCTGCCGCCATGTTGCCTTGCTGTCTTCAAAAGAATCATTCTCATATAAACATGTGTATTCTATCCTTGACATTTGGTAGTCGGTAGCTTGCTGTGGTGAATGTGTTTAATGCATTAGTTTTAAGTTACTTTTGAATACTAAAGGGTGGTTAAATTTTAAGGGCCGATGTTGATTTTGAATAGAATAAATTATTTAGGAAATTATTGTCATTTCTTTTTATTATGATAATATGGTATGGTTCAATTATGTATGGAACAAAATATATGCCAAATGGCCGCCGCAACCTCGGCGGCACACCTCTATCCGATGGTCCAAATTTTCGATAACGCTGAGGCATAATTGAGCTTCTACGCCGTTAATGTGTCGAATTATCTCATCCTTTAGCTCTTGATTTGGTACACCTTTTCTTTCAAATGACCCCAAAGAAAGAAGTCCAACGGTGTCAAATCACATGATCTTGGCGGCCAATTGACATCGCCACCACGTGAGATAACATTGAATTTGTCGCGCAAAAGAGCCATTGTTTCGTTAGCTGTGTGGCAAGTGGCACCGTACTATTGAAACCACATATCGTCCACATCCATGTCTTCCGATTCGGGCCATAAAAAGTTCGTCATCATCTCATGATAGCGAACACCATTCACAGAACACCAAATACGGCCGCCGCCAGCCCATAAACCGCACCAAACAGTCACTCTTTGTGGGTGCATTTGTTTTTCGACATCACTCTTGGATTATCATTCGCCCAAATACGGAAATTCTGCTTATTGACGAATCCACTGAGCTATAAACACAACCGGGACGAACGACGAATTTTTCGTTACGAATATTCGTCGTAGGAAATAACACATTTGTATATATGTATGAAAATACACACAGCTGGACGAAAGTTGCCGTGTATAACGAATATAACTTTGTGAGCTTGCGATTTTTTCGGAGTTTTTTTTTATTTTTATTTATTTGGTGATTTCTAATGAATTTTAAGGCTTGTTTCCAATTTTGCAACTTCTCTAGAATTTTTGTAATGTTCGCGATGAAAGCGAGTTTTTGCAAGTATTCTGCTTCTTAACAGTTTTCGCTAATCAATTTTAAACAATATTATTATTTGCTATTATGCTGATGCTAGCAAGTTTTTGCGAGTTTTCGATTTTTACCGAATTTTTAGTATTCCTTAGAGTTTAGCAATTTTTTAATGAAAATTATGGCTTGCTTAAAATTTTGCAATTTTTCGCGAATTTCTCTTATTTTTGCTTTCTTTATTTATTTTTATTTATTGACTTGAAAATTTTCAATTTTGCAAGCTTTGATTAATTTTCATAATATTTTGTGCTTTCTACCGAGTTAACGACCTACCTTAAAGGGCTATTAAGCAAGCATACTTGTCTGCAGACATGTACGATGGCATACCAAATCGCACTGTCTAATAGCATGTTTGTCGAGTACGTTAGACATGTATGTTGGTTTTCAAAAATTTTTGATTTTCTGATGTCTGTCGCATACCAACATACTTTTCTAATAGCGTGTCCGTCATACTTTCATATAAAAATTCAGTTCGCTTGTTGACGCTGCTGAGTGGGTATCGGAAATTTGTGAAAAAAAAATGTCTTTTGCTAATGTTATTTGCTGGGAAGAGTTCATTGAGGAATATAAAAGCTTGCCAAAATTGTGATAAATAAAAATTAAGATCTGTACCACAACAAAAAATTCAAAAATAATGGATATAATATATTAAAAGAAAAATTTTTTCTGCTTCATTCACATGCTTTTGCTTCAAAAATTTCTGTGTACTGAAGTTTGCCGTCAGCGTTCGACAGTGTAATAGCAAAACTCAAAGTATGCCATCGTACATGTCTACAGACAAGTATGCCCGTCTAATAGCCCTTTTACAGTTTTAGCGAGTTGAATCAATTTTTGTTTTGGACTTGTTTACAATATATCGAATTTTCAAAATTTTCGCGATAGGTATGATTTATTAGACTTGTAATCAATTTCAAGACTTGATATCGAATTTTGCATTTATTTTTATTGCAAGTACATAATCATAATTTTTTGGTGTGAATATATGTATGTACATATGTAATTACAAATGTATGTATGTATGTACGTATGTATATGCAAGTGATTTTTTTTTGCCGCAGTGAATATTTGCATAATTTGGTATCCATGGGGTACAAAATATTCATAGCAATGCAGAGATTTTGAGTAGAACTGTGTTAGGTCGTCAGGGTGGCGTTGGCTGAAGTAGTTAGTACGTTGACTACAAGACTGAAGATCCTGGGTTCAATTCTGATGTGCATTAGAGTCCCTTTGCATCAGTTGTTGTAGGAAAGTTCAAGTGATGAAGGCATAGTCACTGGTCACTGAACTATACCGACTTCAGCAGATGCTTCCTAATGTAACATCAGAGCGCCATATTTCGTCGGTATTGTGTAGCAAAATCATCGGCGAAGTAAAATAACCAATAAAATGGCTACTAAACACAGCTTCAAAATTTAATACGCCTCCTTTAACACCAGAAGGCGCTGCAACACTGCATTATTTAAAAGCGTGCAAAAAGCAGATTTGTAAAATAATTAAGCTTTCTTCTATCTCTTCATTCACCGCCTGTCTTCTATCACTATCCCTTTCGTAAAGAAGGTAACACCTAGTAATAGTAGCAGACATTAATTGCCTGAGTGTTACTTCTCTTTATTAAAAAAAAAAAAATTAATTGTGTTTTAAAAGACAAATTTACACAACGAATTCTTGAAGGCAAGTTCGTTGTGCTATGCGAAGTTCGTCGTTTGTCCTAATTGTGTTTATAGCATAATATGTAATTAAAAAAAGATACTTTTAATATTTATATTATATTTAAATAGGTGTGTTATGAACTAACTAGCTTAGAAAAATATTAAACAAAGGCAAAGTTGCAAATAAATTTCCAACAATATCTACAATGCAACAATTGCATTTTTAATGAAAGCATTTATTTAAATATTAAAATTTTAAATAAATGCTTTCGACAATAGGTAACATCAACTCGCAATAAACTTGTAAGAAGACCGACCACAACAACCGCAAAAAATTTTGCAACCAACAAAAACGAAATATGTCAACACCCACACGTGTATTAATACATACAAATTAAAGGGTTGCATTTGTATACTTGTTTGTGTATCCAAAACAAATATACCATGGTATGTACCATATAATTGTAGTGTGAGCGACAGAACTACCCTGCAGAAGGTGCGAATAGTGAAATTGTGGTGATTTACTAGTGACATTGTCAGTAGCACTACTGACCAGGTGTACCCCAGCCAATGTAATCATCTATTGACATTTAACATTAGCTTGTCATTGAAAATCCACCACTAGACTGTAGCACTACTGACTTGGTATGTACCACATAATTGTAGTGTGAGCGACAGAACTAATATAAGAGTTGTTGTGTGTGTGTGCTTTTCCAAATTACAATACAATTAAAACGTGATAACAAGTGCTTAAAGGCCGGGGCACAATGAATCCGTCACACGTTAAACTTCGCCTTTTTCAAACTGACATTAACGCAACGACGGAGAAGGTTGGCGCAATGAGTACTTTATTGACGGAAGAATTTGAACAGCTTCAATAGGTCGATTCTCCATATTATTTATTAAATTCAACTTTTTTATTTATTTAGTTTATTTCTTTTGTTTAATTTTACTTTTGCTCCCACAAAACACAAAAGTCCAAATCAGAATATACCAAAAAAACCAACCAATATCTATCAAACTACTCAACGTGTGCAAAAAGTTGACCTAATTTTGTACTTTGCATTGACGGACACGTACTGAATGTAACAGACCTCATAAGAAAACATGTATTTCAACTTAGCTGTCAGTTGAAAAAGGCGAAGTTTAACGCATAACGGATTCATTGTGCCCCGGCCTTTATTGTACTGCTGCTGAGATACTGTTTGTATCTGTTTTTGCTCAAAAATACATATTGTAATACAAACATATGAAAAAAACCACTGTTGAAACAAATACATGATGAGCAGATGTGCGTTCGGACGTTCGTTATGTATTTTGTGGCGCAGCCAAGTATAGAGAGAGGGAGAGAGAGACAATTTTGCTCTGAGAGTAATTACACATACATATCGTGTGTAATTTTTTTGTATTTGCATTTACTTACATATCGTCGTCTTTCTTCTCAAACCACGTGAGCGCCATTTTTTAAAATTTACTTTTTTGGTTTTTACGATAGAAAATAACATTTTCCACCCGAGTGCATTCTCATCTTGACAACTTTGTATGAAAAAACAAAAATTAAAGCCATTTCCAAAACCTCGTAAGCGCCATACAAAATGACATTTGCATGAAAAACGAATGACTCATATCTAAAGTTGGAAATAAAAAAAAAAATTCCGAAAAAGGTTCTACCCCTCCACAGGGTCGCAAAGACATGTTTTGTAAAAAAAAATTTTAAAACACATATTTACAAAGATATTAAGTTTTTTCGTTTTCTGACAAATGAGTTTTTGGCGCTTACGTGGTTTAAGAAGAAAGGCGACGATATGTACATATGTGAAATTTTGCTTTTATGCATTCATTCATCAGCCATGTACATATATTTTTTCTCAACACATCATAAGGTACTTATTGTAAAAGCAGATTTATGTATCTTATTTGCTTTAGAAAAACAAATACAAACAAATGTGTTGTTCTCATTAGCTCATTGAACAACCATACAATAACCAAAAACCAAAAACACGCAAAACTGTTGGAAACATATGTATCTGTGCAATGCTATAATACAAATATACATACATACATATGTATGTGTAGGTATGTACATACATATATATGTATGTATATATGTAGGTAATTAAATACATAATAACATCCCTGCAGGAGAACGAACTAGTGTTCAACTAGTATTTTTCTAGTACAGAAATCACCACCAACTGTAAACTTTCCTATAATATCTTAATGCTCAAATTAGCATTGACTGTGTTTAGAAAACTACTAGTACCATTGGTACTAGTTTAGGACTAGTTTATTACCAGTTCTTTTGTAAAGAAAAATTCTAATTATAAAATTGGTGGTGTATTCCTTTGTTACCCAGTGACAACTTCTACTTAAAATTCGCAATTATTTATCAAAAATTCAGAAACACAAAAGGGTAATTATTACTATTTAATTATAATTATTTTTAGATCAAGCTAAAATTTTACTAATTATATGATACCAATTTTGATGTGGTGCCTTTATAACTACTTCATATACTAGTACTCATCAGCACTAGTAATTTTACACAACAACTTTAACACTTTTTGCACTAGTTCTTGTTATTCTAGTAATTATACTAGTAGCTTTTAGACAATTATCGCCTATTCTCCTGCAGGGATGTACTATATGCGCATATGTATGTATGTATGTATATTGACTGTATGCACACAAAACCGCAGCAACAACTGCAACTACAATTACAGCAATCACAACTACACACATACATATACATATACATACTTACATATCTACGACAAATTTATAAACTTCAAATAAACTAAACAAATTCTATTGCAATTATTATATGATTATCAAACGTCTCTAGTTTCTATCTCATAACATTCCCGAGATATCATCAATAAACTTTGAAGGCGTTTATCTCAAAACTAGCTTTTTTGACTTAGCATGTTTTAGCCGTCGATATGTGTACATACCCTATCCTGATTTGAGATAACTTAAAAGTAACTAATCCTTAATCAGAAACGAGTGACAGCTGACTCAAAAGCTTACTCATTTTACATGATAAACGCTATTCAGTTTTTCGACGTAATGTCCTCAGAACGAGTCAGTACTCACTCACGCCGCCCGCATAAGTTTCAAATAAACACATTTCGAGTGAGATTTTGGCTGATAAAATGCAAGTGCACTATTAGTTAGCTGCGAACTGACTAACTAATGTTTGGCCCATTATGACTTAGTTTGTGGCGCATCAAAAAATAAGTAAAAAGGTTTTTATTTAGCTAACCATTATTTTTAACTTACTAATAATTAACATTTTTAGTCAACTTAAATATGACGCAATTTTAAATTTTCTTCAGAGACGAGAATGGATATCGTGATCACTTTGTTTGTCAGCCATCATACTTATTAACACTTTGCTATTGCACCATATAAAATACTACAACTACAACTACAACTACATTTTGAGCTAGCTAATAAAAATCCGACAGGGTACATGTGTATGTACCCCTTTTATACACGGAAAGTTTACTTTGCAAAGTCTTAATTCACAGGTGAATTCAGACTTTGGAAAGTAAACTTTGCGTGTGGAAACGGGATAAAAGTTTAATCTTAATAATATCAACGTGATTTTTGTTTCTCGTTTTATTGCCCAATTGTTTTGGCTTGTCAACAAACGGTGGTCATAAGCTGAAGAAAACATGTCAGCAACATACATACATACAAAAACAGAAGGACCTGTGCTCCAGATCGTTCTCCGACTGTGATTAAATAACAACACTAGTCGTCAGTAGACTTCAACCCAAACTCCATAAACTCGGTATGCTTATGTTTGTTAGCTAAGTTCAAAAAAAATTTTGTGTTGAGGTCTACTGACGAGTTCCAAAAGCGTGAACCAAATGCATATGTGACGCGCAAAATAGAGAGGGACCTAAGGGTAAAAACCGGTTTTGTGCAGGAGAGCCATTTTAAAGTTAAATCTTTACGAGTACAGCAAGCTACCGACTACCAAATCTCAAGGATAGAATACACATGTTTATGTGAGAATAATTCTTTTGAAGACAGCAAGGCAACAAGACGACAGGTTGTTGTCTATGCTGATTTTGTCGTTTTGGCTACAGTGAGAAAATTCAGTATTGCCAGTATAATAGAAAATGTTGAATGAATGATTTTGTACAATTATTTCATATTATTTAACAGAAATAATATCCAAAAATTGATGTGAAGAATAAATTGATTAATTTATGTACTTTTACGTGAAATAAGTACATTTTAAAAGAGTAAATAATTTTTATAAATGCAAAACATATAAAAGTGGCAATACTGAACTATGTATTTGTGCTTGAATATCAACAGAAGATGGTGCTGCTGTCGTCTCCAAAATAATTAAGTAGCCGGCTACTAGGCGACAAATGCTGCCTGGTATTTGAAGTCGCGTGTTCGTGTAGCCTGCTTTGGTGAATGTGTTTAATGCTTAATGCTTAACAAATAGTAAGCCAATGTTTTTGGCGACATCTTTATGTGAAGAACCAAGAGCGATGAGTGCTCGTATCTACTAGTAACACAGGGTGCTCCTAAGACTTGTAATTTTTTTCAAAATTTTGCTTGGTTCCTGTTTTGCACTAGTAATCTAAACGGAAAATGACAAAATAGGTTTTTGTTATTTTCATTCAAATAACATTTTTGTCTCTTCCCAATTTATGTAATTTTTATACCTATAACAAAATATATAAAAAGTTTCATCAGGCAATGCTATCTGTATTGCCATGTCGAACTGCTATCAGTCAGTGATGGGAATCAGTGATGGGAAATGTGGCGCAACTGTGCCATTTTTGGCACTATTGGATGTTAGCTGGCATTGTGTCATTCTCGCTCCTTTTCCGGCACTTTTTGTCCATTCGATCCATAACCACCAAAAAGCTTAAGCGATATATTTTTAACTTCGTTTTATGTTTCCGAAACAAAGTAAATTTGCATAATATGGTGTTGCACAAATGTGGGCGGAGTAACTAGACCATATGCCCAAGGTGTTATTAACAGTATTTTAAAAGGTTTTGTGACTGACTGTACACGACCTATGCCTTCACATAGAAAGTAGCAACGTGGTTGTTAAAGAAATTCCAAAAAGAACCGCAAGATTATACGGTTATCCATGGCAGATCAGTCAACCAGTGCGAGTGAGACGAAGGCCAAACAGCACACACAAGCCTGACCGCACTTAAGAAATAATTACAATGACGCGAGACGCTGTTCTTCAACCCAGAGCTGCTTAAGGACTATATGTGACAGCGCATAGAAAAAGGGACCTAAGGGTAAAAAAATCAATTTTCACTTTTTTTTTTCATGTGGACAACATCTGAGCATCGAATGAGACCGATCCCATGCTTCAAAAGTGTTCCCTCCCAGAGATATGCGCGTTTTATGATGTGATGGTACACCAAAGATACACGTATTTAAATCTTTAAAACTTCTCTCCTGAACAAAACCGATTTTTAAGGCTCAATCAGACGTGACATAACCATAGCCATAGAGAGCAGCCGTTCGAACCAAACTAATGGGCAACACTGTATTCGATTATACGTGACTCGCCATAACGCCATAACTCTCACCATAGAAACCAATTGAATTTTGGTTTGGTTATGGCTATGTCACGTCTAATTTAAGCTTTACCCTTGCCCCCCGTCTTGACTGGCAATAAAATCATTAACATATATTGCAGCAAATGTCAAATTATTGATATTGCCAATGGAGACAGCTCATTGCCAGTACTTGCAATAATTGTGGCAATAATTGTCAACAGTTTTTCGTTGACAATTATTGCGAACGTGAAACGTCAAACTCGGTGTTAATTTATGCTCGACTTTTCTGTATTGCGTTTGGCATTTCGATAATATTATTGAAATTTATAAAATATACATATGTATGTATTTTAAAAAAGGAAAATAGTCTCTTAAAAACGTGTGTAGTGAATTAATTTGTATTATTATAAGTTTTTAAATATAAAAAATTTTTCGATTAAGCAGATATTTACAAGTGAATTATATTTTTATTCTGCACCTTCCCTGTTGACTTTTTCCATATTGTGGCTACGATTTCCCATAACCTTAACATAAGTAAAGCAATAAGCAATATTGTTCCGCTATTCTGCCGGCGTTATTGCTATATTGCCAACATATTTATTGCCAGTCTAGACGGGGGGTATGGTCCATTTCTATTTTGCGCGTCACATATATGTATGTATGTAAATATATTTTGGAAAAAAGTTAAATCGGTTAACTTACCAAACAATAAACTTCTTTTTCATAACTTATGTGAGTTTGTTATTTACTTTTTCTTTACTTTCCAAACTCATTAGCTAGTTGGTTAATCGTATTAAAACCAAGATCTAAAACTTACTGGAAAAAGAAACCCTTGAAATAATTGTGTTTTCGAAAGATTATTTGAAATTTTACAATGTTGACATTAACAAAAATTTTATTTAAAAAAATTCTAAAATGTATGCATAGTTTTACTTAGAAATTGTTTTTTGATTTAATTTCACCCTATAGTTTTTATCTTTGACAATGAAGTGATGAATTGTTTTCTGTTACATAAAATAGTATTTTATTTCTAATATGATAGATATACATATTAGTTCTTCAATAAAAATGATAATTCTTATATGACGATTTTTCGACGATTCTTTTTGAAAATTGTGACGATTTTAACGATTTTATATATAAATTTGTCGATATTTAGAATAAATTGTATAGATCTACCACTTTTATTATTAGGGTATTTTTACCGCTAATTAACTTTTCGTTGCGATAAAAAATATTTTTTAAGGAAACTTATGACAAATCTTATTTGAGGATCGTTAATACTCAAAATTTTTAATACAATAAACAATTAAAACATTTAGGAATTCAATTATGCCATCGTTAATTAATTTTAAATATTTTGTGTGTAAAGAAACACTTATATACGAGTACAAATGTTCTCATATTTAAATAATTTGCAAAGTTCCTCTGCAATTCTAAGTTCACCAGCGCTAGCGCTGATACATTGTTTAATGGATAGCACTATTTACAGAGTATCAGTAAACACTTTTCAAGAAATTAAATTTCAACATTCGAACTATGTGTGTATGTATGTAGAAGAACGAGCAATTTTCTCAGTAAAGGAAATATTTGGACATGTAGCAGGTTTCAAATAGTGTAATCAACGCAGCGGTGCTTACATGCATTGCTGAAAATATATTTCAGTTGAACTTCTAGCTTGGATTAGATAAAAAACTCGAGTAACTTTACTTTAGCATTATTATTGAAAACCAAAAAGTGGTGATTTTTCTTGGGAAGAGTGAGATACCCACAAGAGATAGATCTACCACAAAGGTGGTAAGGTCGGCATCGCTGTCCAGAACATTGATTTCAGTTTCATAGCACAATTGTACTAGCTAAATTTTCACACATTCTTATTCTCTTTCATTTAGTCGTCAAAGAGACAGCGACGATAACACATGCGTAGAGAGTGTATTAAATTCTATTTACATAGGGTCTACACCTAACATAATATGTAAGATAAGAGCGTCAAATTCAATCGCAGAGCGAATCATGTTACGTGTAGACTTCAAATTAGTGTTATCTCAATCTTATAAGATTTTTTATAAGAGCGTTGTTATAAGAAATCCTATAACAACAATCCTATGAGATGAAGTGTCAAAAAACACACGTATTTGAAAGTAAATTAGTATGCATGTGTGAGTGTTTATTAAAATAAATGAAAAACAATGATTTGGACAACATTTCTGGTATTTTATATGTTTAAATGTGCTTAATTGATTCATAAATTAAATTTTGTGTGAAAATGCGAAAATAAAATAACTAATTATACAAAAATAAAACATGTTAACTCGATGAGAATTTGCATTAAATGAAATGTTATAAGAAAACTGAAATTACGTGTTCCTGTTGTATGAGATGAAGAGAAATATCGGCATTTTATTTTTGTTATTCTGCCGACGTTCTCTCAAATATTATGTCAGAGTTAATCGCAGTTGTAGACGCTATGTTAAGCACAGTGAAAGAAAAAAAGTGGAATGCGAAAAATATTCTATGATCACCAATGCTTTTCGCGACATACAACGTGTTTTATGTTATAAAACTTTTAAGGAAAGAAATGAATATGTATTAAAAAGACGTTTTTATGGGGCGCAGCCAATTTTTTTTATTAAATTTATTTTCTTATTTTTCAAGTTTTTTCAGATAAGTTTTTTAACTTAAACTTAAACTTCCTTTTTGCTGATTATTCATAGTTTCCTATTAAAAGTTTAGAGCTGCGTACGTAGGTGGGAGGAAGAATAATGATTCGAATTTAGTAGCATTTATTTCAGTATATACATTTTTTGTTTGAAAAAATTTTAATTAAAAAAAATTGGTTTTCGAAAGAAGTAGAAACACATTTTCATGTCGAGAGGTGTGGTTAACTGCACGTCTCCACGCGCAATATTTATTTTTGAACATAAGCAATAACTTCGGCAGCATGTTCTGGGGTACAGAACACGCATTGTGGTATTGGATATAAATTTAAAAAATTCACTGTGTGTAGATAGATGTTTTTTAAGTTCATTTTATTTTATTTAAAACTAATTTATTTATATTCCTTTTATTGTACATTAAAAATGCTGTATTTTTACAACACTCACAAGTTTATTATATTTAATTCTCACAAACAACAAATGTCTATGAAATTTTACAGCTTATGTTCAACATTATTTCTTCGAAATAAGTTTGAACAACTATTTCGCAATTTATTTGCAAATAAATGTCTATTCGTGGGCATATGCTGTTGGAAATAGAATTTGACAGTTGAGAATATAATTATTTCCAAGTTTATTGCGCGTGGAGACACAAAACATACAGAAGTGTCACGAGACGGAAGATACGTGTATTTTCAGTTTGTCTCGTTTCTCCTCAAATTTTGTCGTCAGTTTTGTTTTGCTACGTCTTTCTAGTGCAACAAATTTTCATTATCTGTGTTAATTGGTAAGTAGTAATACACTAGAGCATTAAATACACTATGCTTTTCTCTTTCTTCCATGAATTTTAACAAAAACCTGATTGGAGCTTTTTTTAGCTGTCACTTTCTTCACTTCTGTGTATTCTGTGGTGGAGACCCCCCAGTTAGGGATTGATTGTAAACACATGGTTTCTTCGGAGAATTTTCAGAGAATTTCGTGAAGATTACGTTTTTGCTATACGATTTTTGCAAAAAAAAATCGACCCGCCCTAATGTATATTGTTGTATTGAACAATAATATCAATTAAACAACCCTGCAAGAACAATGACTGTCATTTGATGCATCATCTGATGTCCATTTCTGATGGGTAAATACATCAGAAGTTTCTATCATATTGTTAAGGGCAATATGAAAAAACTGATGTAAACATTTGTGTACGTGTGATTTTGTTTCTCTTTCATAATTTTGAACTTCATGAACTAGTAAAACATATATCTGAACTGCTCACTTCACAGTATTTTACTAATCAGTACTGATGTATAAATCGTCAGAACAAACGAATACATACATATGCATGCATATTTTAAATTAAACTTTATAAAATTTCTTTTGTAAATTATTGTTCTTATCTTACTTTTTAGATACATCATAATTTTCTTGTGACTTTTATACATTTTAATTTTACAAACCGAACGAAATATAAATTATTTTCAGTAAAATTTAATATTTTAGAACGTTTGACATATGTACATTAGATGTTCCACTCTAGCATATGTGTTAGAGTAGAACATCTATAATAGTTGTTGAATTGCATTTTTGTAACTAACGCTACAGTTACACGGCCAAGATTTGCTTTCAAGTTTTTCACACATACTGGTTGTCAAAAGTCGTTAAAATTGAAAGCTGTGACGTAGGCTGCATGCAATTTCCAAGCAAATTTATTTTCAATATGCCGTTGATAAAAACAACAAAACTTCATGGCTTCTATATAGGTCTATAAATCGCATTATACTTTTTATTTTTGTTCCTAAACATTTTATTTAAATTTAATTAAAATTTTTCGGTGGAATATATCATTATTTGTAATAAAAGCACACAAAAATATTATGTCGGCAGCAAATTTTAAAACAAAAACGAAAAGTAATGCTCATTGAAATTGATGTCAGTTGTTGTTTGTCTATAAATTGAACACACAGTTGGAAAGAAAATTTGAAGTCAAAGTTGAATCAATTTCTAAAAATATGAATTTATTAGTGAAAAAATGTGAATGTATTGAAATTTGAAAGGAAAAACTTGCCAAAATAGCAGTAATGATTTTCTCATCCAAAAATCGCTAGACTTAACGGGAAAAACGCCTAGTTCCTTCCCATCACTGTTAAGTTTCAAAATCGCTAGGTTTGAGCGCAAACCCGCTAAGCTTACATCACTGTACTTAGTATATAAAAGCAGTACTTATCAACACTGAGCAATTGGTCTTCTGTGAATCCTTCTTTGGACAATTAAAAAAAACGAATTTTTAGAATGATATGGACTTGCAATCGTTTTTAGAATTGGAAAAAAGGCGGTTGATTGAGGAACAGAGAGATTTACATGCTCAATTCCAAGAAAATTCCTCCGAAGTAGATAACGCTTCCATGGATCTGGAGGCCAAAAATGCACAACAGCCAAATAACGATGATGATTTAAGTAAACAAACAAAAGACTGGATTAACACACAATACAATAATAGGAAGACTGAATATGAGCACTCCTCAAGTAATGGCCATAAAGAGAAAAATCAAGTAAGTCAAAAATTTTGTAAGATTTATTTACATGTGGTCAAAGGGATAAAGTGAGCATGCATACGTACATACTTATGTACATGCTGTACAATATACATAACTCGCTTCAAATAGCTTAGCTAATGCACCGTGAATAAAGACGTCTTAATCGAATTCCAGCCCTACATGGGATAACTATATGATGAACTTGAAAACTGTCCACGATTTTTTCATAAAAAATTGAATGTCATGGAATATGGTAACATGTAGCTGTGTATGCATGTACATATGTTATTATATTATATATTACTCCGTTCTAGATCTATTTATTAAATAATGTAAGCCGCTTAAGGTGGCTTTGGTGGACTACAAATATAAATTTATATAAATAAAAATGTTCCTAATAAAATGCACGAATTATAAGATGTATAGCGCTTGTATTAATATATAGGAACATGTGCATATTCACAATCCAGATCACTTCACCAGTAAGAAATGTAGGCTTTTCTTTGAATGAATTACGTGCTCTTAAAGCTCGTGGTAATGAGTTCCAACATTTGGAAACGCGTAGAGTAAATGATCTTTCATAAATAAGACTGTTCCGAATAAGAAATAGAAATGGCACCTTCTTAAATTCCTACGGACATGGTCTGGACAGTCTGTGAGCTAATCTGAATAAAGTTTTTAAAGCTAAAAACTAGCAATCTCACTTTGAGGTGATGTGAACTCAACATTTCGGATTAGGCATCAATACGTCTTTCAAATGAATAAACAATTTCGGTAATACCTTTCACTTTGGTTTATTTAAAATTAAAGATAGGAAGCGCTTAATCAAAGGCTATATAAAACAATAAAAAAAAATATTTATAACGTACGTAACTACACAAAAATTCGAAATGAAAATTTTGATTGACTATGGTTTATTTTATTAAACTACATGGTGGTTCACGCAAATTTTTAGACCTATGCAATGAAAAATGACTACTTTGTTAAAGAAATTCAAACGGATGTAATTACGTATGCATATTCTTTTTATTGCAAGGAACGTAACTAATATAAAAGCTTAAATATACATAAAAAGGAAATAAATGGTTAAAAACATATAAGTATCCATACATACTACAAGTAAATTTAGAAGACTATTTTCAATAATACTTTAGAAACTCACATTAATTAATAAAAATATTTCATTCAATAAAAGAATTGAAATTACTGAACTTAAGCCTGACTAAAAATTATTTCTGATTAAAAATTCCAGGGACCGAAAATAATTGTTATTTTTTTATTTGAAATGAAAAGGTTACTGAAAAATGTGTTTTATTTGGTTTGGGTTATTTTTAACTATTATCGTAAGAGATATTTTATTTTAGTTATTGTAACCAATTTAAGTGAGAAATATTTTTTTTGGTTACGAATAACAATTATAGCAACCTAAAAATTTTTTTGGTTACCATTAACTACTATCTAAAGAATCTAAGTTTTTTGGTCATTGCTGCTTAAAATACGGTATTTTAAATATATATATTTAAATATATTTTTTTTTTTATTTTATTTTTTTTTTAAGAGAAGTAACACTCAGGCAATTAATGCCTACTACTATTACTAGGTGTTACCTTCTTTAGGAAAGGGATAGTGATAGAAGACAGGTGGTGAAGGCAAAGCTACTCAAAACATTATTTATTGCAAAAAATATAATAATTCGTAAGGGATTAAAATAATGGAAAATATCTCCAAAAACTGATTATATAGATCGCAAAAAGGCAATAACTCGGGAATAGGCTTACAACATGTGTATATTTTGTAATAATATCATGTGCAAAAAATTGCGAAAATTCCTAAATAATTTTTTAATTAAAAAAAACTTAAAATTTATTTTTAAACGCTAATATTAAAAGGAATGCAAAAAACTTTAAAAATTCGCAAAAATTACAAAAATTTGCAAAAACTTGGTAATATCAAAAATATATCCAAGTCTGATACTTATTAAAGATAGTAAAACTGCAACAAAAGAAAGAATTGTGAACAATCACTTTTACTGCAAAAATCGCCAAAATTATAAAAATTCGCACCAAATTTCTAACTTCAAATAGATAGATGGATTAAAAATCGGTAAAATGGTAAAATGGCAAGATTTGGCTTAAAATCATTTATCACGAAAATTGCAAACAAGCCCGAAATTCCTTAGGTGAAATTATGAGGAATGTCAAAAAATCGGCAAAATTCGAAAATTCGCGAAAATTTGCAATCAAATTAAAATTAAAAAATTTAAGTTATGCACAAGAGCAATAAGTTTTATTTAAAATTACCTGATTCGCAACTTACTGCAATTTGCAAATAAATCCTAAAGCCCTAAAATTTTAAAAGGGCTAGAAAAATCAATCAAATCAATCGTTCAATAATTTTCTAAAATACCGTATTTCAGGTAGGAATAACCAAAAAATGTTAATTCTTTAGATAATTATTATTGGTAACCAAAAATTTTTTTTGGTTGCTATAACAGTTATTTGTAATCAAAAAAATTTATTTCTCACTTTAATTGGTTACAATAACCAAAATGAAATATATCTTACGATAATCGTTGATTATAACCATTATTTGAATTCATCAGTTTTAATGGTTAAATAACTATAACCTTTTTGTCATTTCTCTTATAACTGTTATGTCCCTGAAAAATTCACTATAGTTCAATTAAAATCTAAAAATGTCTCACATAATACTTTATTATTATTGATTTTGTAACGTTTTTTGTTTATTGCAAAAAATATAAAAGTGCAGTTACGTCCGTTTGCATTTAAGTTGACGATATGATATGTAATTACATGTGCGTTTAGGTACATATGTATGTATGTATGTATGTAGATACATATAGAAATATTTATAAGCATTAATCTTTTCTGTGGAATGGGTGGGTTTATGGGAACAAGAGTACATATTAACATATAAATATGCATCAAACAAAGTTCGATGTGTTGGAAAATTAACAGACTGTAACATCTTGCCTATTTACTATTTTTAGGCGTTTCAATAAAATTTTAATTAGATGATTGTTAAGAATGAATAGAAAGTTATTTTGTTTAGTTGTTTAATGTTGTAAGTAGTAATCAGACGTTTTTGTTTTCGTGTATAAAAATTTAAAGGAATTCCTTTGTAATTTTCTTATTTAATTTATTTATAGAGCTGATGGCCAACTTTGATATTGTTCTGAAATTAAATTTAATCCTAGAATTATATTCGTTAAGATTAAAAAAAAAAATCAAAAGAATTTGAGTATAAAAGAGTTTCTTAAAAGAACACATAAATAAAGAACTAATGCCGAGTACAACCTATGACAATTTGTGACATCAGAATAGTGTGTACTAATGACAACGTTTGCTATTTGCGATATTTTTCGTTGTGTGGCATTGTTTTCCATATAAAAAACATAATGTGAACGGCGTTTTACACATTTTGAAAATGACAACACATAAGTATATACTTATGTACTCGTTAAAGAAAACCTTTATAGAGCTGTTTGTTTAACTTTTTAAAGCATTACACGTGCTAGTTAGTATGTTCGTTGGAACATGCAATAAATGAGGGTGTCTCATTCCTTTTATTTATTTACATCAGCCAAAAACTATTCTTATTCTCCCTTGTCCTAGTTTTCACACGATTTGCTGAGGTCAGTTGTTCCTTGTTATAAAGAATTTTGCAACTAAAATGTGAGAAGAAACCTATATATTCTGCTTTAAAAAAAACAAGTACATAAAAACAAATTAGTTTTCTTTCATTTTAGTATTTTTCAAGCAAGGAGAAAGAAGACTATAATAATTGATACAAAATATGTACCATAGTTTTATGATTGTGGTTAAGTTGTTGTTTTATTGGCATTTAGCTTAATCCTAATTACATAAAAACCTTTTCATATTAATATTTTGGCAGGATGATATGGAGCAATGGGTATCAGATACTTTTTATTCTTATTTTCCTGGTTTTAACAATGAGTATCAGAAGCGGCAGTGTGAATTGCAAAAAAAGCAACGGCAAAATCAAGAAAATTTAATTAAGCATCAGGTAACAAATTTATTAAATTGCTTGTGCTTTTTGACCTTTTTAATATGATTCTTACTTTAATAGATGTTGAATAATAACCAAGGTAGAAAAAACAAACATTATTCAATAGAAAATTCAAATAATGGACGTTCAAACAATTCATCTTTGCGCGGTTCAGGCAAACCTGACCTTGAAATTATAAACGTCAACAATCCGAATTACATTCCATCAAAACACTCCAGCTACTCCTTGCGTCCAGACTCGGCACGTTATAGACTTTTACAAGATTTGCGTCACACAAATTTAACCAATTTGGGAAATTTGGGTTCTGCTGAAGATGCAATGGAAATAAATCGAAGAAAAGCTGAGGTAGAGTTACAATATTATTGATTTTAAGTTACTTAATATACATACTATATATAACTTTTCATTTCACACCTTAGATTGAATCTGCACGCAAGAAAGAATATCAACAAGATCTTATGCAACAAATTGAAGAAAAACGGCGAACAATTAAATTATTAAGAGACAAAGAGTACCAACAAGAAGAGGCCTTAACAAGGTAATATTTATAAATCAATCTATATTTTTTTACTAATTAAATAAAAATTACTCCTAAAGACGCTTACAGGAACAACTTAAAACTATGAAATTGGAAGAACAATTGGAAAAGGAAAGGATTAAGGCAGTAAAGGTAAGTAAACTTCAAAAAAAAAATACCACTTTCTAAATTATAATATAAAACTCAATTATAGGCCCGCTATGATACAGAACAAAATCGTTTAACCAGGGAGCAACTATTAGCTAAATTAGAAAACGATTCCCAACTAATTTCGGGTACCGATTTAAATCCAACTGATGGTTATAAAGAACCAACAAATCTTAACAATGGAACTGATAAGGAGAATAATAAAGTTTATAGATATTTCAGTAATTCAGAGAAGCATGAGTACAGGTACCGCAATAAATCATCGTCGCTGCCAATGGAAATTGATTTAGAGTTAGACCACACGGAAATGGAGAAAATTGAACGTGAATGCTTTCATTTGAGTGAAAAAATATGTCCTATGTGTGATGAACCGCTGAAGGAACTGGAAAACTTTTGCCTGCGCTGCCAAACAAAAATATCATTTCGAATAAGATCACCGCTGGCGGGAAAAAATATAACTAAACAATGTACCAACCGGAAACCAAAATCTGATGAAAACTCTGAGGAATGCGACACTGAATCAGGCCGACAAAGCTTCTTTCTGGTATGTGTAAGATGTGCGCGTTTATATTCGTGGTGTAAAACATGTACGAATAAAAGTGATATATGCAAAGCCTGCCAAAATAAAAGAAATCTTTGCATGACTTGCCGCAAAACATTATGTTCTTTCTGTTTGGAGGAAATAGCTTGTGGGAAAGATACCGAAACTACACATATTAATGATAGTATTGATGACATGGAAAACGTGAGTATTAGATTTGATTTTATCATGTTCGCAGAGTTATCTGGTGTCTCAAAATTTCAGCATATAACCAATAAAGATGATTCTCCAAAGGAAATGACTTTTCAAGTTATGAACAATAACAGAGAATGTGGAAAAAATGATAATAAAAGCTCGAATATAACGCCATTGTCTGCCGAATATTGTTCTTTGAATAATTTAGACTTCATAAATGATCCTCCTTATTCTATAAATATAGATCAGAATTCAGTTTTTCATCCAGATAATCGGCCCTTTTTATTATATTCTACAAATGAAGATAAAAACCTAAAGACTACAAATGTTGACGAGAAGAGTTCAACATTTTACAATAAGGACCACTTTTTAAATTTTTCGAGTTGTGACGATAAAAATATTGAAAAACTACGTCGCGACACTGATAAAAGACTTATACGTTATTTGAAGAATTATGGTGATTTAGCTTATCAAACGCGTGGCACCCAAACTACTCCTACTACCACTGGACGTAGGGATATTGTCATACAAGGTGAACATGGTTTATCCATTCCACTTTTGCGAGAAATGCCGAAAATGACCCGCATGGAAACAGCAACATTTAAAGAAAACTCAAAAGAACTGAAGGACCTGCTACAAAGATGGGATGTACGATTTATCATGAATTTTTTTAACGAATATTACTAAAGGTATTTTCTACTTTTTAATTATAGGTTCCAGCTGTCCAGAAATTCACGATTTCACCTTTATCGCCTAAAGTGATAACACAGGTTGGTGCCATAAGAAAACAGTTGCAAATTGATAGACTATTTTCGGAGGATACTGAATCCTAATAATGAAAAAAAAAATCATAAAAAATATGTACATATGTGTTTAAATTTTTGCTAACGTTTTTAATAATGTCAACTTTTAATATACTACATAAACATACGTATTAAATTGTATATTTTTAATTTTTGTATTGAATTCTAGAATAGATGTTTGAAATTTATGTTAGCTTGAAAAGAGGAGCAATCAATATTGACCAAATCCTTTCGTTCATAGCAAGTCGCAAAAATTCTGTTAATAACGTCGTGGGCATATGGTCTTATTCACCCCTCCCATTTTTGTGCAGTCATATTTTGCAAATTCACTTTGCAAACTATGTTTCAAATAAATAAATAAAATTTATATTTATTTATTTATAATATAAGCATACTGGACATTATTATTCCAATACATACGTTATGTTTACATATTGCTCATTTACTTCAATAGTGTCACAACTCAAAAAATAATAATACATTGCAATTCAATTTACATACAACTTAATGAAGATATAGAAAAATATTCTCTCAGAAGCTGGTAGTAAAAGCTATGTATGTATGTATATGAAATTTTTACACAAGATAAAATACGAAATGCCGAATTATTCTACATGATTAACTCCAAAGACGCATTTTTGAGTTATTACGTATACATACATGTGGTCGCATATTATCGTGGTTGGTGTATTTCGAAAAGAAAATATATGGCTGGGCTCAAGATGAGCAAGGAATGAAATATTTTATACATACATATATGTATGCCAAAAACAAAGTTCGGTTTTCATATTAAATATTGCGTCCAATTGTCAAACGCCATACGTAAAAAGCAAGAAAAATAAGAATGTTTCTGTTTCCCTCGTCTCACTAACTAATCAGCTTAGCAACAGAGTAGCAAGCCGTAACGGCGCGGCTGGCGGCTATCCACGCAGCCAAATTTTTTCAACAAGCCAAGCCGCCGCCGAACCACTCGGCTTATTGGCGGCTTAATACTCAGCCGATATGTTGTCTTTTATTTTTTATACTTTTTGAATTATGTTTAATATTGTGTCTACTCAATTTGTTTATAGTTTTTATTTATATGTATTTCGTATTGATATGGTAGCGAGCGTCCCTGAAAAATAGTTGATTTTGCTTCCACATAGAGAGAAAATGTGTATATGAACGGTAAGTCCTGGTTCACACACTTCAACTTTTGTTGATCAACTCATAATTCAGTTGTAAGAGAGACGGAGGAAGAAGTACAAATTTCTCTTTTTTTCTTACAGTTGAATTAAGAGTTGATCAACATAAGTTGAAGTGTGTGAACCGGGACTAACGTAGCTGCGACAAAACTTACATTCTCTATTGGAGTCACTTCTTAAATCCATGCCCGTTTACATAGACTTTGTTGCAGCAGTCAGCCGACTTTTTATAACTATTTGATCAAAGCTTTTTATTTTCATCCGTATCAGAGTTGCAATAAAGTAACTAATTTTTAATTCAATCAGGAAGCTTAAATGAAATTTATGTATAGTCTAGTTTCTATGGTTTAACAAATTATTTACGAAATTATTTTTATTGGCATTGCAAAATAATTAATGTTACATCGTGGTGATTCAATAATTCACGTACTTTTCTAGAAATAGACTGGGTTGAAACATTTTTTTATGTGCTTAAAAAATCGGCGTTAAGCCGTTCAGCCGCCGCCGCCGAAAATATTTGTCTTTCAGCCGCCGCCGGAATTTTTTGGTCGGCCTGCTACTCTGCTTAGCAATAAGACTTGCACAGTGCAAACTATGACTTATTAATGCTGCAATACAACAAAAAGTACCATTGCAAATTAAGTACCAAAAAATACAACTATGGTATTTAGCGCGCGATAATAGTCATGTAATGAAGAATACCAAAGAAAAATAGAATGAAAAGAAGAAAAATCAGTTGTTGGAAAAATGGCTGACGGGTGTTAATTTTTTGGTATCAAGTGTTTTACAAAAAAATTTCCAATTTAAATATATATTGAAATAAGTTATCACGTTATTGATTAATAAATGTTGCAATAAGAAGTGTTGAAGAAAAGAATAAAAATCTTAGCTTTTCATGTAGAAATAAATGTAAAAACTTGGATCACAAAATTTAACTAAACGATGTAGACAGAGTAAAGGGACAGTGTTAAAAATTGTAGTATACATTCTATGTACACATAATGAAAAAAAATATCTCTTAAAACCAAATTAAACGAATGAAATTAGTCGAAGTTGTTTATGGAACAAATTAATAATATTTATTTATTTATTTATGTGAATTTATATGTATATAGTACCGAGCCGGTAATATTCATACATATATATATATATATATATATATATATATATATATATATATATATATATATATATATATACCTATGTACATATATGTACATATATATTTTAACAAGTGATGCTGTGAAAATGTTACTTATATTATTTAAGAGTTCTCGAGTACTTTGTAGACCTTTCATTTAAAGGGATTTTTGTTAGCAGTTAGTTAATGTGAAATAACTCATAATAAGAGAAATGTCTTTGTATTTAAATGCAGAAATTTTCGAATCAAGAATAACAAACTTAGCGTTACAGTGCTTTTGATGTTTAATCTTCCAACCAAACTTATCGTGTGATCAATTCATCCCCATTATCCAACATATTAATATAATTTTCAATATCAAATAATGATGAATAACCACTTTAATACCACGAACATAACACAACATGGCATTCAAATGGCACAGAATGTAGCCACCTCACCGCCCCAAGCAACTGCAGCTGCCTTGAACACATTCCTCAATGCACAGCAACAACAACAACAACATCAGCAACAATTGGCAGCAGCGGTAGCAGCTGGTACCATATATAGTGACTCCAGCCAATTACAACTAAACGTGAATACTATGGACAAAAACTATTATACAACCACGGCTGCAGCATTGGGAGCAATGGGAACACAACGTTTCTACTCTACTCAAGGACCGGCAGCATCTGGAGTTTCTACAAATCCTACAATAACAACAAATGTGGGTCATCATCCAAGTACTATATTAATAACAAACAATTTTTCACACCAACAACCGGGTCAGTCGCAAAATTCTGATCAAGGCAACATAAGAATTGTGACATCCACTTCGAATCCATTGAACCAATCGAATACAGCAAGCTTGGCAACCACGGCAAGTGGGTTTCAACATTCTCAACATGTATTTAATTTGAACAGCAACAAACAATTGCAACATTTGTTTCCCCAGCATTTGCTGTCTCAATCAAGTTTTCAGCCACCAACAACAGAATTGCTGCAGCAACATTTTGCTACTCAACCTTTCGCATCATCTCAACAAAATCACGTTGCACCATCTGCAATGCAAATGCCCCATTACTATATGTCACCCGAAAATCCAATACCAGCCCCACTCAACGCAAATCAAAAAATAATAACAAATATAAATACGAATAATGGGACTTCTGCTGTCGGCATTCCAACCTCAGCACCGTTAGTGACAAATTGCTCTAATCCAAATAATTCTACAGTCGTATTGGATCGCATAAATATTTGCATTAATAATTTATACACCGACACATCTTCATCTTCGGCTTCAAATTCACTAGCTTCTACACCAGCACAACAGCCTTCACCTATTATACCTGCCATACAACACAAGGCCATTATAGAAAATGGACAACAACCAATGCCTATGTCCGATGTCTATGAATCGAATGTTTTGGTTATAGATGAACCCGATTCAACTACAACTGCAACAACACCACATACACCACCAATAACACCTGAAAGTACTCCTCCCATCCCCAATACCACCAATAATGCTAACAATAATATCATATCAACTACCAGCTCCATCAACAGCCCCAGTACATCGTATAATTATCAAAAATTGGAAAAGTCAAATGCTATTATAGCAACAAAACAAAGTTTTATATTGGCCGCACAAAATATTGAAGAAGAAGCAGAAGAAGATAACTCAAATTTCAAACAAATTTCAAATTTTAACAGATCAGGAGGAATTGCATCAACAACAGCAAGAAACACTCTCTCAGTTTCACAATCAAACACTTTTGTGGTACAAGCCCCCCAACCAACACACAATATAACAACAGCAACGTCATCAACAACAATTCCCACTACACAATTAACTCCCCCAACACCACCCTCTCCTGAATTGTCTAAAAATAAAGATTATTTAATTGAAACTGATGATGAAACACCCATAATCGATTCTCTGCCTTTATTTGTAAATGGTGAAGACGTTTTCATAAAGCGCCATGACGAACGCTTCTATCTTGGTACAATTATTGATACGGCACGCAATCAATATTTGGTATGTTTCGATGACAAAACTGAAGTTTGGTGTGTGGCAGAAGAAATGCGGAAATTGGGTGTTTCTTCAGGTGCCAATGCAGAGGATAATTCTGTTGCCCAGCCAATGTGTGTGGCCTGTAAACGCACTCGCCTTGATTGTACCGTGGAGACTTGCGAACGTTGTGGCCGGGGCTACCATCGCGAATGTACGTCCGAAACTTCACCTGGTAGTGAAATTTGGTTGTGCAAACGTTGTTCAAAACCAATGAAGTTAGACGAATCATTGGGGCTAAGTTCGGCGGAAGATGAATCTGAAGCATATCTTCAATTACATTACAATGTTAGTGTTTATATTAACCGTTGAATTAAAAAAATATCAGACAATAGATAGATAATTTAATTTTTTCATACACATGCATTTAACATTCTTAGTTGGAATCTCTAACGTGGGACGATAAACATCGAAGGAATGCGGAACAAATCTACTGTTATTGTGGTAAATCTGGTGAATTTGATCACAATATGCTGCAGTGTTGGCGATGTTTGAACTGGTATCACACCCAATGCACACAAAAGTTTAGGAGCAACATGTTAAGAGGGGATTGGTAAGTACGAACGAAATAATTTATTTTTTCTTATTTGAAAGACAATATCCAACATTTTGCTTCGCAGTTTTTTTGTATTCTGCTGCTCCGTTTGTAATGAAGGCGATGAATATTTAAGACGAATTCAAGCAAGTTGGTTAGATTTGGTTCATTTAGTTTTATACAATTTATCGGCAATAAAAAATTATCATAAGTATCATCATCTACTGAAGGATATTAATCCATACGCATTAGAGAAAAGACGAATACTACCCATACCAAAAGAAGTGAGATAAATATTATTTAAAAATTTTATATACCATATTATATTATATAGATAAGTAAGTTTAATTTAAACTCATATTTTTCCCCTACTGACGCAGTGGATCTCGATGCAAGATAATGAGTTTTTGGATAAAGTCAAATCTACGCTTAATGAAAATACACAACTTTTTATGTGTGGCCAGGAAATAAAACGTGATGCCAATAGCTTTGCTCTGCGGTCTCTGGAACCGCCAGAGGTTGCAAAATTTTCCATAAAATCGCAGGATACTTTCAATGATGAATTTGTCTTTACTAATTTGAAAGTTCCCCTACTAATCGATGTCCCGGAAAACGCAGACTTTAAGTTCTTGAACTCAAATTCGTCAACGAATATAGGAAGTGTACCCAAATTAAAACGAAAACTAAATGAAGATTTTAGTTCACACGATGTGTATGAGTTCGAAGATACATCTGATGATGAAATTCCAATTAAACATATGTTAGATAAAGTGAAGAGAGCGAAAACTTCGCCATTATCAGAAAAAACACATGATGATATTGAATCCAAAGTTTCCAGCTGCGTGAATACTACGTCGACCGACATGCTCGAAAAAATGGATGTAGAAGATGATAATGCAAATGATGCGTTGATAGCTTCACTTACTGAAGTGGAAACCCCCGCAGCTGTGTCCACATTAAAGGTCAAAAAGCAACAAACTCCAAAAAAAGAAGGAAAAAGTATTAGTAAGCCTCTTTTATGCGTTGCAAGCGAATATAGAGAGGACTCTTCATTAAAATCTAAAGTAGACGAAGAAAAGTCCAGATCGATAAATACAAAACAAATGGAAAAAAGTTCACGTAAACGCAAAGCTTTCACTTTATCGAAAAGTTATAATTCTGCCCATTTAACCGATTCTTCATCCGATGAAAACTCAAGTAGTAGCTCTAGAGGAACGTCTTTAGATTTAATTATACCTCCACCGAAAAATTTTTTGGGGCAAAACAATCCATTTCGAATAATTTCACCGAAAAAGAACGTTGTAGATACCAAATTTTCGAAGAAATGCGTAAGCTTTGGTATATTCAATACCACATCGTTAAATTTTAGTTCAAAATTAGCTGCCCTTAAGAGCGCTGGCTTGTTTCCAAAATTAAGTACAAGCAATCTGGCCAAGGCTGCCGGTCAGCCAAGGACAGTTCGCACTATAAAGCGAAGACTGAGTGCCAAAGATATCACTATCGGCCCAAATAAAGAAGTGCGCAGAAGACGCACCAGAAGACTCTCCTCCAACATTGAAGTTAGTCAACAAATTATATAATATTTTTTTATTTACTTTGAAACGAAATCGTATATTTTTGCAGGTCATAAGTACAACTACCATTAATCCAATTCCTACAAACTTTTTCCCCATACAAGCCAAAGATTTATTAGCAGCAGCAGCAGCCTCAACAACTAATGCTGCATCTCTCTTTACTGCACAATCTAAGACAACACCGACAATATCGACATCATCATCATCATCGTCATCATTAAATGTAAACAATAATATAAGCTCATTGGCATCCACTTCTCCTAATGCCGATTCCACCAATGTGGATATCCCGACTGTACAGGCACCATCTAATTCACAGCCAACCCATGGACGGCGTTTAAGACAACGGCCACAAAAGAACTCGCCTAATACAAGTCGACGCAGTTCAGTGTCCTCAAATCAATCATCGACCTCATCAGCATCTGCTGCTGGAGTTGCCCATAGTTCCCAGATTTCCAATAACCCTCATCAACCTCATGAAGATTTGAAGCAAACCGTTAATAAATATTTTGGTATTGTTAATCGCATCGAATCGGGAGAACAATTCTCTATACGCGCCAAACGTCAACTAGCCAATGGACAAATGCAGTATTTAATAGAATGGGGAGAAGCGCAAAACGTAACTCTACCATCTGTTGCAACAGATCAAAATCTTTCTGCTCAAACAACTAGCAACCAACTGATGGAATAATAATCTACAACTTAATGCATATACCTCATCGGTTTTGGTAAAATGGTTGTGTTTTAAAACATAAACAGTTTCCTTAAAACAAACACTTGTTTTTGGTTTAAATGGGAGGGGAGTGAGTGAGATTTTAAAATGTATACTGGAAACCTATTTTCAGTATTCGTTTTCACAGCTTATTTCATTTTGCTGCATCCCAAAAATGTTCTCGTTTAAATTATTTTATGTAACACCATAAAGCTAAATTTGATTTTTTCTAACATAATGAACAATTCAAAGAACAAAATTAAATGCTCCCACTGCGTAAAATTTATTGAGAAAAAATTTTTTTTAATTAAAATTATTTCTAAGTGCTACACAGAGCAACAGTATTGTAACTACTCACTGCCAACCAAATTATTTTGATTTTGCTCTCACAAATACTCCAAATTGGCAACTAAGAATACTTTCTTTCTTAGGCATATTTTCTTATTTAAAAAGTAAACGAATTACAGGATTATATTGTGCAATGGCAGAATTATTATTACATGTTTAATTTACTCTATAAACTTATTTATGGTCTTAATGAACATATTACACATTTTCCCAATAAAAGCTCCGTAACAATTATTTAAGAAATCATTATTATTATTATATTTATGAATAATTTATAGTAGTATGTATACAAAATATTGAAAGATAAAAAACAAAAAATTTTTAGACAAATTCCTTTACAAAAATTACAAAATCTTTAAGATTAATTTGAGTATAATTAGGTCGGTTACAATGTTTTTTATTTTTAGTTTTATTTCTTTGCATTTCCTTTGAAGAAAATATGTGTAATGTATATTTTGTTGTAAAAATTGCATTTAAATTTTAATTATAAAATATATTGATATAATTAATGAATTTTATCGTCGCTATGTTATTTAAAAGTTGAAAATTTTTAATACGGAATATATCGAAAATTTTAATATGCATAAAATTATATTAAGTTTTTAATTTGTTTTCTTTTTTTTTAATTACATCATTCTTTTTTTTTTTTTTTTTTGTCATCGCAGTTTCTTATTTAATTAGAATATATCTACATACATATATATTTTCCTAATACATATGATATTGTTTATTATTCATTAATTTTTGATGTCATGATAAAAGAAAATACAAAATTCTATATCGATGTGTGAATTATATATGTACGTATAGTATTATAAAAGCAGGAAAACAATTAATATAACATTATTAAAATAAATATAAAAAAATAAAACATTTTATGTGTACTGAAAAAATGTACTGAAACCAAGTCAAACTTATTTAAATTCGTTCGTATCCTCAATGAACATCAAGTCTGTATTTGAATTCAAAACTGTTCCCTAATATGATATGATATATTTTTCTTTTTTAATAATAATTTTATAGTATTAGCCAACCACCTTGAAGAAATAACTTCTTTTGGAATACTTAATGACAACCATAGCAACCAAATAATATTTATTTTTTTGTTCCCTAAATATGTGTTTTTATATTATAAATTTATTATATATTTGCTTAATTCACAACAATCTTTATCGTGTATTTGTTTATCAAATACACTTTTTGTTTTTTCTGTGTATTGTATTAATGTATTTTGTATTTTTAATGAAAAAAGAAGAACAAGTACATACAAATTTTCTCAGAACCTCTCTCTGAATACAACATTTTAAAAACATATGAAATAAAAGTATAATAGTGCATTTCATTTTTATATGAAAATTTCATACAACAAATGTTACACTCATTTAATATGATAATACAATCGATACAGAGATACAAGAGGTTTTGTGAATAAAGCAATTATTGTTATTATATATTTTTTATTTTGTTATATGGAAATACAAGTGTCATAGCTGAAATATTTCTTCATAAATCATCCAGAAATGTCATTGGAACGTCAATCGCAACAAATTAATTGCATACTAAGAATATTGCAGGACTCGTTGGACAAACTTCGTATATCTCTAATACTACCAGAAATATGTGAAAATGTTATTAGTGCACGACAACGTTTAAATGGTTCCAAGTATGTAAACTGTATAGATTTGGTAGAGGAGTATATAAAAGAAAAGGTACATAAATAATTCTACATACATACATACATATCGCACTAGTTCCTCTAAAGAGCGCCTTTACAAATTAATTTCATATACTCTTATACTAAAAAAAGCGATAAAAGTGTATTTGTTTTTTGGCGAAAGGGTGAAAATTGCGATGTGTACAATCAATTCGCATTATAGCTTTAGATTGTTGACTACAATTTTTGCAGAATATGGTTCACGACTTGGATACAACCGAGACTCCCTCACGCCATCAAAGTTATCGTTTGATTAAAATAATTGATTTATTTCACCAAAATACACCACTTCTGGATTATTTTAGCGATTGGTTGGATGATTTAAGGCCGTTTGATAAATCTATAATAGACACATTTCAATTGCTTCTTAAAGTAACAGAGAAAAGATTAACAAAATCTGCAATATCCGAACTCGACAGAGAGAAAAAAATTCATGAAGTTCATCAGGAAAATGATAGAATTGATAGGAAAATAAAAGGTTTGCATCATTGAAATGAAATGTGAATATAAATTAATCTATGGATGTTTCGGATTAGTTTTCAAGGGTTTATTAAAAAGTCGCCATATTAATTTCAAGTGGAAGCAAACAGCTGAAGAGGTTTTAATTCAGAAATATGAAAAGGACTTGGCTAAATGTAGATATGACAACAACATCAAGATAAAACAGGAAATGTAAGAATACTTAGAACTCACAAATACATACATGTGTACATATCGCTCATTTACTCAAAGACAATATATTTCCGCTCCCTATCGTCTAGAAAATAGCACAAACCTTCCAACAGGAGTCAGTTGTTTGCGACAACGGGTACACAAGCTCCATTTTTTTGGTATTGTGTTAAAGTGACGTCGATGTCGCTAACTGGAATAAGGGTGCTTGTTTACTCAACTCTTGAGAGAAAAATAAAATTTCCTTTCTCCATTTAGTTTTTTGGAGGTAAATTGCAAACTACAAACTCGTCTTCTGGCAAACTGGTTTCCTTTTTAGTTATGACGTTGTTTGAGTAAATGAACGATATGTATGTACATACTTATGTATATGTATGTATATTAATATTGGGACGAAAACTTATTTTTGTCGGTATGTTTATTTATGTACATGTATCTACGTACATACATACTTATGTATCTACTCAACATACAGAATTCGATCCAGTCGTAATATACGACAAATACATGCCTTCAGCGTCAATAAACAAAAAGAGTTGGAAGAAGAATTTGAACGAATCGGAAACAGCTACGAGTGCTTATTGAAGGAAAATGTGCAGCAACAAAACTCTGCCCAATATGAAAAGTTTGTATATTTTTGATTTCTTTAAAAACAATTTCATACATATGCACATATGTACATATTTACGTTCAGTTAATATGTAATTGTAATTGGATATATTTCAATACAAATTACAGCTGATTGTAATAATTTTTTGCAATTACAATTACACGTAATTTCATTGCAATTAAGCAAAAAAAATATTACTTTAATTTCAATAAATTCAATTACATTTTTGTGAAAGTAGTTTTTTTTTAAACTAACTTTTTTTAATGTTTAGTACACCAACAATTATTTATATACATACATATGTACATACATACATAAATGTAAAATGTACATAATAGCAATGCCAACCATTCACGTGATGATTTTGTTATGAAATTTTGCGTGATCTAGTATGAAATAGGTTTATTTGGAGTTATTATTTTAACATATTACTTTACATTTTCTATAATTCCTTTTTTAAATATTTATTTTTCAAATTACACGTAATTGTAATTGAATTTTTTTCAATTACAATCGCATGTAATTTTATTTATTTTCTAATTTTCAATTACAGCAAAATATAATTGTAATTGAAAGTTTTCAATTACAGTTATAAAAAGTGTGATTGATGTGTAATCAATTACAAAATTTAACTCTTTTACTGCCCAAGTCTGATATGTACATATGGACATACATGTACATACATATGTATGTATAATTTATTTATTGAATTTTTATTGTGTAAGTTGGAGTTATTCTTACATACTTATTATGTGTTAGAAAAAATTTTGGTAAGCCAACTTTTACTTGGTTTTTCAATGCATATTTCAGAAATAAATTACTTCTTCAATTGGAAGCCCTTGTTAAAAAATTTGATCAAACTATGGAAGATAAAATCAAGGAGAACATGTACCTCCAGGACGAGTACAAAAAACAAAAGGAACTCTTCGACTTGTTTTTGGTTGATTATAAACGAGAAGAGGCTGAATATGATAGAATAGTACTCGTGAAGGAAGAGGAAGAAAAACTAAAACACGAACAGAAAGTTCTGCTCTTTATGATGAATCGGTCTGCAGGAGTTATACAAAAACATTGGCGTAAATTCAAACGTGCCCAAAAAAAGACAGCGAAGAAAAATAGAGGTCGAGGAAAGTCTAAAAAGAAATGAGAACAACTAACGTTAAAAAATACCTTTTTTAACGTAAACTATTGCTCATTGAATAAAATATCAGAACTAAATAAAATTATATAAATGTGCATGTAAAAAATATTATTTTTCGTTTCGAATGTTTGTAAAAAAAACAGTAAAATAAATCTTCTCGCACTTAAACCAAAAAAAGTTTAAATATTTTTGTTCCTTTTTTTTAATTTTTGAAGTCCAAAATGTCTTATAACGATTTTGTTTGAATGTAAATACGTAAATGTATTTTGAACCGCGAATACAATGCTAAATATCTTGTGAGAGTGGTTTCTGATAAATAGATCAAAAATTTTGTATCAAATTTATAAACTTTGAAAATACATTTTCAAGCTAGTTGTATGTATGTATGTACATATACATATGTGCTTGAGATCTTTGTGCCTTTCCGAATATACTCCCAATATATGAAATCAAAAAAGGTAATTAAATATGCATATGTATGTATTTCTTATTATCATATTAAAATTTTCACTATTATGGTAGGTACAGACTTAGCAACGTGTTTATGCATATAGACAGGTTGCATTGTCGGTCGCATAGTCTGTAGTCTTGTTTATGGTTGCATTCGAAGTTTCGCAAATATCAAAACGTTTTGATGTTTATGGGTTGCATAGTCTGCCAAAATATTCGAAAATGTGTTGCGTAAAAAAGTTGCAAAGTCTGTACCTACCATTAAGGAAGTCAAATCAAATCTACTCTGCATTTGGAAATGAAAGAAAATTGTTGGAAAATTTCATATTAATTAACATTAATTTGCTTTTGTTTCAAATTAGATAGTAAACACCTAGCATAGTTGCAAATGGAAGATCTAATAGTGGGTAAAAACTGCAACGTGTTTACGCAACACGTTTATGTTACGTGTTGCATATTTTGACAGACTCTGCAACCTATAAACTCGTTGCTCAATCCGTACCTACCATAAGTTTCCAATAAATTTCAACAGATTGATCTACAAATTGTCTTGAAAATAGCATCAAATTCATTTTCGAATTTCAAAGTTTATTTTCTAAGTCTTGAGTTTTCCCTTCTCTCTTACAAACTCGAGAAGTAAACTTTGCTTGTGGAAAAGCCGTATAATTGTAGCTGCTCTTTCAGTTATAACATCATTGTTGGTGCATTTGTTGGAAATCTGCCTGGTTGCATAAACATGTCGCAAAGTGTATACCGGCCATAATAAAGTGGTGGGTTTGTGAGATAATGCAAATCAAGGCACATTTATTTCCAGGTAATATCAGGATTATAAAAACAATGAAAAAATACAACAATGAAAAAAACAACATAGATTTTAGTTCATCCGAAATATCAAAAATAGAATTTGTTGTAACACAATAAGAATAAAAATTATTCACATAAAGTTGAAAAAATTTCTCCACGGCAGCTACCTCTAACAAAATTTGCAACGTTTATCACATGGTGTAATTATACACCTTGGTTTATCACTTTTCAATAAAATATTTTTCACATTGAAAATTTTTAAAAATTTTTTTTTAATTTCTCTTTCGTAAACAATATTTGAAGTTTCGGATGAACTTTAATTTGGAAAAAAATAGCTCAGCTGCATTTCCGCTACTACCTGGTGAATGTGCCTTGATACAAATGATGTTCCCAGCCTTGGCTATCACAACAATGAGTGAAAAAGGGACAACTAAATAAGCATGAAAATAAGTGTGCTGCCATACAATTCCAGTATATCTGAAATACTATTTACATTATGATTTTGTTATCATTTGTTGGCAAGAAATTAGTCCTGATTCACACACATCAGGTTTACCTGATCAGTTTTTGTTCAATTTCCTTTTGAACCTGCATTTACGTTCATACACACCGTCAAGTTTATTTCATCAAGTCTCATCAGATTGTGTTGTAGTAGAGTATTACGAATGACAAAACAAAACGAAAAAGCAAACTTGCCTGGTACGGTCAAGTCTGTACCCCTTTCCATTCTCTTTTCCTCTCTCTCCTAAAAACTCAAGACTTGACGACTCAGAGCTGACGTGTGTGAATCAGGACTTACATAGCGTCCATACCCGATATAATATCAAATATATTTCTATCAGCAAATTCAAATTTCATAGCAGAGAGAATTATATTACGTGTGAACTGCAATATTAGTATTATATTAATATTATATCAGATTTTATAATATTGTTTTCGTAATATATATTTAGAAAACAATATTATGATATCAAGTGTCAAAAGAGAAGAGAATTTTGTGAATTTAAATGAAAATGAATATTTTTTGATAAAAAAAGTGAAGAAATGCTTTAATTATACACGATGTATTAAGGAAATCGCAAAATTTTTATGAAATACTATTCAAATAAACAAAGATGTTCACTGCACGGCTGCCTGATAATTATGAAATATTATGATATTTACAAGTGTACGTTTTCCCCTACATAGATATTAGTATAAATATATTTTTCTTCTCATTCTGCCGACGTTCTCTCATATTATATCAGATTTAATATCAGGTATAGACGCTATGTTAATTTAATCTCTTTATTAGTTGATATTTTGCTTAACTTGCGGGCCACACGTTCAATTTTTGACTTTCAATTCACAATACACTCACACTTTTTTCACTAACACAATCAAACTTTTTAAATTGAAAACTAGATTGATTTCAAATTCACCTATCCATTTAAATGGCAATTTAGTTATCAATTTGAACGGCTGGTCACAGCACACATTGATTGAAGCTACAAATTTGAGTTGTTTCTTCGTCGGTGGCATTTAAAAAATGAAATTAAATTGATTATCAATTTGTGTCACAGCTATCAATTTCAAGCAATTTTGACACACAATATGTGTAATGAAATTAAAAGCCATTTATTGAACGTGTGGCTGCAGAGTAAACCACAAACCAGAAAAGATATATAATCATGTGCTGGCATAATCATATATGCCAGCACATCATGTTGTAAGAAGTCTGGCAGCCTTAATTTCTGAATTTTTTGTGGTGGAAATTTTCCAATGAACTATCTCTTTCATTTCTAACCGACCGTTAGACGAGTCGAGTCCGTTTTTGTGAGCGGTCGTGAGTTGAAGAACACGGCTTATCACATTTTTTGTGAAATTAAAAAATAAAAATCAAAAAAAAAATATATAAAAGTAAAAAATTAACCAAAAAATTGTAAAAAGTAGCAAAAATCGAAAAAGTGTTAAAACGTAAGTAAAAATCAATGGATAATTTATTTCTTTTATCTATACAAAGTAGAAAACGTGGTGTGGCACGCTTTAAAAAAAAATGAGTGAATGCGATAGTCTTATGGAAAATGGTATGTGCTAAAATGAGAAAGAATTTTTCGATGGGAAATTCCAAAGAATTATTTTAATATGTACATATATGTGTAGTTCATTACGTTAAGAAATATAATAAAGTAAATTGCAGGCCTATTTATTATTATTTATATTATAAATAGGCCTTGGTAAATTGTATTAAATCTGAAAAAAACACGCCTTAAAATATGGAAATACATATGTACTTCAATTATATGTTTCTTTGTTCGTCAAAGTTCAATCTTTCGCACATTCCATCAAAAAAATTTGATTGGTATTGCCATCGTCGCTAAATCAGTTTGACTTAAAAACGCCATTTGTTACACAAACACACACACGCGAAGTTAACTATATGCATACATATTTATGTGTATATGTATTTATGTACATATTAATATCCTGAATTTATTCATTCCCAACACTACTTGATTTTTATTTTCATTACAGTTTCTTTGGATTTTTCCTTTGTGTAGATTTTTCATACTTCGGTTCTAGTTAATCCATATCAAGAGGACGCGTCTTTGTTAGATTTCCTTTTTTGTGTGTTTAAAAAGAAAACATTTCAAAATACGAACTATTTAATTTTTTTTGTTGTAAAAAATGAACTCTGGTGGACCTAACTATCAAATGGCTTCATTGTACGTAGGAGATTTGCATCAGGATATAAATGAAGCTGGACTTTTTGAGAAATTTTCTGATGCTGGTCCAGTTCTATCCATTCGAGTATGTCGCGATGTAATGACACGTCGTTCCTTGGGCTATGCTTATGTTAACTTCCAACAGCCTGCAGATGGTAAGTAATAAAAATGATTGTTTATAATTCTTGTTCTTAAAAAATTTAAACTTGCATCTGAAAGAAATATTTACATCATACATACATAAAAAATAACCATGTGCTACCATTTGAACATTAGTTATTTCAATCTTTTGAAAAATTAGAATAGGTGCATATATGTAATTACATGATTTTCGCTTAGGCGGCAAAATGAAAAATTAAATAGGGAAAGCCTAAGTTTAATTTAATATTAATTTGTAGACGTTGCAATTTGTGTGCGAACGTATGTATGTATACGTATGATTGCATTCTCACATATGCTTACATACAGGCATATGGAATGTATATACATATGCCTGTGTGTATATATACATATATATATATATATATGTATATAAGCAAATAATATCCCAACAAACAAAATTTTTTGTAGTTAATATAATTTTTCGCAAACAGTGCTGCCATTATTGGATAGTATGAATAATAAAGTATTTACCATTTTACTTAAAAATTTATTTGAAAAAACGAAATAAATGGACCTTTTTGAATACTAAAACTGACAATTTTGGGTTTTTAAGTAAAATGCAAATAAATTTTTTATTCCTACTACCCATTGTTATTAAAATTTCTTCATTTAGAGACATTTTTATAAATGTTTTTCAAACAAACAGCACAAAATAAAAATGATTGCTTGGTGGGCCATCAAGCATGGTAATATCAAACCAACAAGCACACGAACGAACGAACTTGATAGCAAACGCCTTAAGTGGTATGGCCAGACATCAAACTGACGCGTCAAATTTGTGTATGTGTTGGCAAACTTCTGTTTTGCTTATCACAGCACCACATCAAGTTCATACCATTAAATTTCATTTCATAGGTCTCGCCTAGTCTTAAAATTTTTGATGCTGCAATTTTTTAATGTTCTGTTTTGAAATTGCATTATGAAATTCTAGTTTTGCAATTATGTGCACAAAAAATCCTATTACAGCAGAAATTTTTCTGAAAAAATAAGCAATTCTATTTTCCTGTTAAATTTTGTGTTTTTAACAAAATTTATTTTCAAAGAAAATTTATTATTTGACATATTGTCAGAAGTGTACATAAAATAATTGAAATTTATTTTCTGGTAGTTTAACATGTTTAAAATTTGTGTTTAAAGTCTACTGATGATTTGGTTGAAGCGCCAATGAAATACGTATATAGACATGCTAAACTACCAGCAAATAAATTTCAAAAATTTATTTTCTTTCATACAACTGAAGAAATAAAATAAAACGTCATATAAGTATAAATTAACAAGTTTGAATTAAAAAAAAAGAGAATTGCACAAAACATGAAACTGTGTACCCCGCCAAATTGAGAAATTTTAACCAAAATGTCAAAATTTGCTCAGAAATATTTTGACAGATTGCTTTTGTAGCCAGTGATGCCAACTTTTTTGGCTCTAAAAGCACATCAAAATTAAAAAAAAGCACTTAAAAGCGTAATTTTGATATCTAAAAAGCGCAAAAAGCACTAATGTGAAAAAGGAGTGAAGATTCAAACGAGTAAAGTTTAATAATGTAAGCGTAATTTTGATATCTAAAAAGCGCAAAAAGCACTAATGTGAAAAAGGAGTGAAGATTCAAACGAGTAAAGTTTAATAATGTTTAATATTTCCTAAGCAATTCTCTATTTCTGCAATAATATCATATTTAATGAAATATATCAGACGAAAAAGGTATGCTTTAGACTGAAAAAATAAATACATCAAGTTTTTATTTAAGTAATTTTAAGAAATACTCAAATTTCTCAAAAGCACTACTTAGTGCTTTTTCTTAGTTTGGCACTAACGCTAAAAACTTGGCGTTTTGAGTTTTCAAAAAGCACTAAAAATAGTGCCAAAAGCACCAAGTTGGCATCGCTGTTTGTAGCATAGCAAACTACATGTTGTTTTTTGTGTTGTAAAATTGTTGTACTGATAAGGTCACCTCACGTATGGAAATCATGGTACAATTGTACTTTTTATGGTACATTTTTGACCTTGTTGGTACCGTGGTACTACCGCGAGTTACTTGGTACAATTTCAAAATGCCAATGTTTTCCTATATGGTAACATTTTTGCCTATGTTCTCTTTAATTTTTTTGTGTGTGTTTTATTTTAATCTCTAATATAATAGTCGAATGTTCGAAATATACCTTTATGGATGTAATATTTAATATTTTTTCGTTATTTTTTATTGTATACTGAATTTGTATACACATTTGTGTTAAGTTTCTGTTTTTTTATTGTAAACTTCTGGATTTTTATACTCATTCTTTTACGTTTATGTTTTTATTAATAAATATTAAAAATTGGTACCGTCATGGTCTAAAAAGTACATTTTATTTTCATAGTTGGTAAAAAATCCAAGAAATCATTTTCCTTCCCTGGGTCACCTGATACTGAATTCACCTTGCCCCTCCCCAATTTTCTCATCACACACCAATAAACGCAAGAATTGTTTCGATAAAAATTGCAAGTTGTACGCGGCCATAGTGTAATTTACGTGCACGTTTTTTTTTTATTTTTTTATGAAGGCACATTGCTCATTTTGATTTAATTCAATTTTTAGCTGACCTGGGATTAATGGTTGCTGGAATAAACATCAGATCGACTTACCGTTCCATATTAATGCTTCTAAAGCTTGGATCAAACGATTGGCGAATTTTTCACCTACTTGAATATAGGCCCCTATTATGATTTACAACTAATTGGATATTTTAGTTGTAGTTGTAAAATTTTTATTATGGATTACAACTTTTCAATGAGACAACTGCTTTTTATCATATGTATTTTGGTTTTTATTTCGAGTGTTATATTAGTTTTGCTTCATTATTACAGACGCCAACCAATCCTATTTGTCAACCAATATTGTTGCCACGTTCATAAAACATGAAATCTAAGAAAAAAAAAATACAAGGCCAAAACTAAATAAAAAAAATAATAATAATTTTTGGTAGGGATCAAAAAAGTACTAAAATTTTTTTTTTTTTGATACCGAAATGTAAATCTTATTTCCCATCACTGTTACGTATTCAACTTAAGAATTAATTTTGGGTTTGTTCTGGATGACATTGCAGTTAGATTTTAGTCAGTCTAAGAAAAGTTAACTATAAGTTAACTATTTTTGTAGTCAACAACACATTCTCCGACAGGGTATGTACTGCAAATGTGTGTATAAACAATAAAATCAATAAAAATCAAAATCAACAAAAAAAAAATTGAACGTAAAAATAATCATCGTATGAACGCAAATAATTTTTGGTAGAAACTTCAAAAGGGAATCAAGAAAAATAGACGTCATAAATTTCATCGTCTGAATCCTGTGATACATATTTAGTTAACCTTGCGGCTACATGTTCAATAAATTGCTTTCAATTTTTTCACACGTATGGTTTGCCAAAATATGCTAAAATGTAACGTAGGCTGCAAGCAATTTGATTACCAATTTTATGTTCAAAATGCCGTCGTCGAAACAATTAAAAATTTTCGCCTAAATATTTTAATTCAGCAAAGAAAATTACTTCTGTCTTTAGTTTTTACAAACACAAAAATTATTTTAAAACAGCTGTTAAATTGAATGAAGCGTTGAAAGAAAAATTGAAGTCCACCTGGTATTCAATTCCCAAATGTATGAGTGTGGTAGTAAAAAAGTGTGAATGTGTTGAACTTTGAAACAAAAATTTAAGAAAAAATTGAACGTGTAGCCTCCAAGTAAAATATCAGTAGAAGAAAATTTCATAAAGCGCTAGGTATAATACAAAAATAATTTATTTAAAAAACTGGTTAAGCACAGTTTTTTTTTTTTTTTTTTTTTAATTGATATCTTTCTCTTACGCTTCAGTTACATGACCAAGATTTGCTTTCAAGTTTCTCACACATGCTGGTTGTTTAAATTGAAAGCTGTGACGTAGGCTGCACGCAATTCCCAAGCAAAAGAAAAACAGCTTAAGACAACAAAACTTCATGACTTCTAGGTATATATCTATAAACCGCTACACATCATTATACTTTTTATTTTTGTTCCTAAACATATTTATTCAAGTGTTTAAAAATTTTCGGTGGAATATAACATTATTCGTAATAAAAAAACACAAAAATTGTTGTCAGTTATTTTTTTGCCCATAAATTGAATACACAGTTGGAAAGAAAATTTGAAGTCAAAGTGGAATCAAATTCTAAAAGTATGAATGTATTAGCAAAAAAGTGTGAATGTATTGAAATTTGAAAGGCAAAACTTGATCGTGTAACCCTCAAGTAAAGGGATATTTTCTATCCATCTATTCAAATTTAATTTTTTTTTTTTAATCTGGCCAACCAACCATGGCTTGCATTAAACTATCCTCCATAAATTTTGTTGTGAGTTTCTTTACCTTTGTGCTACAAAATGGCAATTGCGTTGCACAAGGAACCATTGAAAAAGTTTGTTTCCGATTCTCGGGAAATCACCTTGCTTTACTTTTTTCTATTGCGATACCCAAAATGACTGTTTGGTTTTAGGATTGTACTATTGGTGGATTTATGCAGCCCATATTTTTTACATAAATCTTTAACTTGCCTACCATTTCGATGATCATCGATAACTTTAACTTTATCATTTAAAAATGGTCAGTTTGATTATAATCCATTTTTAACTGACTAATAGCTAATAAATCAGTGAATATTTAAACATAATTTTTCAGTGGCTAATAAAAGTTATTATCAAATCACTTTGAAAGTATGTTAGCACTAAAATATTTCCAAATAATATGGAAAGCTTTCCAAAGAACAGCTGTTCAATATAAATAAGGAAATATCAAAAAATACATTTTATTTTACAAAAAGAGCATCAGAATGCATTTTTCTATTTATATATTTCATGATATGAAAATATATGTTACATTTATTGTATATTGGTGATAATTAAACGTTAAAAAAACGTGTTAAAATCATAAATATAGAAACAAATGGAGTTCGAATAATAATTAAAATTAACTAGAATTAATAGCCATGGGCCTGTGGCAAAAATTAAATAAAAATATACTTAATAGTAACAAACCAAAAAAGTTTGTCTTAAGTAGAACAAAAAATAAGCAAATTAACTAACATGTGTATAATTAGTAAAAGAACAAAACGACAATGGTAAGACTGTTGTAAATATAGAGATGGTAAAATTGAGCTTACAATACAAAAAAGCTTTCAGCAAATTGAAATACGATGAATCAAAACAATTCACATATTCCATTTGCAATAATGCTAAGTATATAAAGCAGAAATCTACATCAACTGACACCACACACAGTGGACCAAACACAAAAGAACGCTGATGATAAAGGTTTAGTGGCCTTCGAAAACGGCAGGCTGTTCCGTTCAACTATGTGTTGTCAGAATATTTACAACTAACTTTGGTGTTATTTGTTCATTAATAATTATCACAAGTAATTTGGCTTAAAAAGCGATACGAACTTTAACATGTTAAAATCATAAATATAGAAATGGGTTTTAATACGACCACATGATGTTCATGTAATCATTGACAGTCAGTCAATGATTATATGCATTTTATTTTTAAATCATGTTTAAACAAAAAAATTTGTTTCTCAACACAAAATTAAATCAAACTTAAACAGCCAACATTGTGCATTTAAGTGTTGTTTAAGTTTTACAAACAAACCATATGTTTTGTACATGTGTGTGTTTTTTGAAGGCATGTACATGAACATCATGTGGTCGTATTAAAAAGAATTTCGTTTAATTTTCACAAATATACAATAAATGGAACATATATTTTCATATCATGAAATACATATACATATAAATAGAAAAATGCATTATGATGCCCTTTTTGTATAATAAAATGTGTTTTTTGCTATTTCATATTTTTGCAAATTGAAAAATCAACTTTCTTATTTATATTGAACAGCTGTTCTTTGGAAAGCTTTCCATATTTGGAAATATTTTAGTGCTACCATACTTTCAATGTGATTTGATAATAACTTTAATTAGCCACTGAAAAAATGAAAGTGTATTTAATAAATTTTAATTTTGTATCAAAATTAACTTAAAATTTGTTTAAATTTAAATATTCACTGATTTATTAGCTATAATGCCCATTTTTTCAGTTGGTAATCAAACCGTAATTATTTTTAAGTTCTAATTAAATACGAAATTGTGTTTTTGAGTGCTTATTTAAATAATAATTAAATGCCAAACCTTGCGAAATTAAACACTACTTAAGTTTTATGATTGTACCATATGTTTTTATGCGTGTGTGTGTTTACTGAAAACATGCACATGAGCATCATGCGGTCGTATTAAAAAGAATTTCGTTTAAATTTCATAAATATATAACATATACAGTACAAAGTTTCATATCATGGAATAAAGTAATATAGAAAGGCATTATGATGTTCTTTTGGTCTCATAAAATGAGTTTTTATGCAATTTAATTTTCTAACCTAACTTTTTTATTTACGTTAAACAGCTGCTGTTTGAAAAGCCTTCAATAATCTAGGGATAACCCCCAGTTTTTAACTTAAAAATTAAGTACGTAATTAGCTAATTTTTATTTAAAATTAAGTTGTAATTAAATACGATTTCATTTTTTCAGTGGTTATTTAAAGTTCTTATTAAATTACGTTGAAAGTACGGTAGCACTGCGAAATTTTCCAGTATTATTGAAGGCTTTTCAAACAGCAGCTGTTTAACGTAAGCAAAAAAGTTAGGTTATCAACATGTAGAAAATTAAATTGCATAAAAACTCATTTTATGATACCAAAAGAACATCATAATGACTTTTTATATTACTTTATTCCATGATATGAAACTTTGTACTGTATATGTTATATATTTATGAAATTTAAACGAAATTCTTTTTAATACGACCACATGATGCTCATGTGCATGTTTTCAGTAAACACACACACGCATAAAAATATATGGTACAATCATAAAACTTAAGTCGTGTTTAATTTCGCAAGGTTGGGCATTTAATTATTATTTAAATAAGCACTCAAAAACACAATTTCGTATTTAATTAGAACTTAAAAATAATTACGGTTTGATTACCAACTGAAAAAATGGGCATAAGTGTTGTTTAAGTTTTACAAACATACCATATGTTTTGTGCATGTGTGTGTTTTTTGAAGGCATGTACATGAACATCATGTGGTCGTATTAAAAAGAATTTCGTTTAATTTTCACAAATATACAACAAATATAACATATATTTTTATATCATGAAATATATAAATAGAAAAATGCATTCGATGCTCTTTTTGTATCATAAAATGTGTTTTTTGCTATTTCATATTTTTGCAAATTAAAAAATCTAATTTCTTATTTATATTGAACAGCTGTTCTTTGGAAAGCTTTCCATAATATTTGGAAATCTTGTAGTGCTACCGTACTTTCAACGTAATTTGATACTAACTTTAATTAGCCACTGAAAAAATGAAAGTGTATTTAAATACATTTTAATTTTGTATGAAAATTAACTTAAAATATGTTTAAATATTCACTGATTTATTAGCTAAAAGATTAATGGTAACTAGAATAAACATCGACTCGACTTACCGTACCATTTTAATGCTTCTAAGAAATGGCAAAAGTATAAAAGTTAAATTTTTCCGAAGAATTAGAAAACCAAGAGTCAAGAGCTTTCATAAGTTGGAAAAACTAAGGTTCAATCTTATTAAAATCATGCAACATCTACCCATTGGTCAGCTTGATTATAATCCATTTTTAATTGATTAAGATTAATGGTTGCTAGAATAAACATTGGCTTGGCTTACCGTGCCATTTTTAATGCTTCTAAGAAATGGCAAAAGTATAAAAGTTACATTTTTCCGAAGAGTCAAAAAACCAGAATCCTTTAGCCTTAATATTTTGGAAAAACTATAGAAAAACAAAGAAAATATTCAGAAGTTTATATATGTAAATAAGGTTTAATCTTATTAAAATCATGCAACATCTACCCATTGGTCAGTTTGATTATAATCCATTTTTAATTGATTCAGATTAATGGTTGCTAGAATAAACATTGGCTTGGCTTACCGTGCCATTTTTAATGCTTCTAAGAAATGGCAAAATTATAAAAGTTACATTTTTCTGAAGAATTAAAAAACCAGAATCATTTATTTAGCCTTAAGAAGTTGGAAAAACTATAGAAAAACAAAGAAATTATTCAGAAGTTTATATAAATAAGGTTTAATCTTAATAAAATCATGCAACATATACCCATTGGTCAGTTTGATTTAAATCCATTTTTAATTGACTAAGATTAATGATTGCTAGAATAAACATCGACTCGACTTACCGTACCATTTTAATGCTTCTAAGAAATGGCAAAAGTATAAAAGTTACATTTTTCAAAGAATTAAAAAACCAAGAGTCAGCTTTAATAAGTTCGAAAAACTATAGAAAACAAGAAATTATTCAGAAGTTTATATAAAGTTTAATCTTAATAAAATCTTGCAACATCTACCCATTGGTCAGTTTGATTTAAATCCATTTTTAATTGACTAAGATTAATGATTGCTAGAATAAACATCGACTCGACTTACCGTACCATTTTTAATGCTTCTAAGAAATGGGAAAAGTACAAAAGTTACATTTTCCAGAAGAGTCAAAAAACCAGAATCCTTTAGCTTTAATAAGTTGGAAAAACTATAGAAAAACAAAGAAATTATTCAGAAGTTTATATAAGGTTTAATCTTAATAAAATCATGCAACATCTACCCATTGGTCAGTTTGATTTAAATCCATTTTTAATTGACTAAGATTAATGGTTGCTAGAATAAATATTGGCTTGAGTTACCGTGCCATTTTTAATGCTTCTAGGAAATGGCAAAAGTATGAAAGTTACATTTTCCAGAAGAGTTTAAAAATTGAAATCCCTTTAATAAATTGGAAAAAGTATATGAAAAAGTTAAAAAAAAACGGGGAATTATTAAACAAAAATTTACTTAAAAATTAACAAAAGATATAATTTTACAACTTTTAAGATTATGGTAAAAGGCACGTGTTAATTTCACGTGAAATACAGAAGATACCGGGGCATTAATATATGTAGTTTTTAACGCGTAAAACATTTCGAGAAATCAAGTTCATGAATTTTCATTGCAATAAATTAAATTTCTTTTAAATATATTTATTTAAGCTGAACGCGCTTTGGATACAATGAATTTTGATCTAATCGGTGATAAACCAATTCGTATTATGTGGTCTCAGCGAGATCCTTCATTGCGTCGTTCTGGAATTGGCAATGTTTTCATAAAGAATTTAGATAAGGGCATTGATAACAAAGCCATTTATGATACCTTCTCTGCATTCGGAAATATTTTGAGTTGCAAAGTTGCTACCGATGACAAGGGCCAATCTAAAGGTTACGGGTTTGTACATTTTGAAACAGAAGAGGCTGCAAATAAAGCCATTGCTAAAGTAAATGGCATGCTGTTGAATGGCAAAAAAGTATACGTTGGTAAATTCATTCCCCGTAAGGAACGCGAGAAGGAACTCGGCGAAAAAGCTAAATTGTTCACTAACGTCTACGTTAAAAATTTCCCCGACGACGTTAATGATGAAAAGTTGAAAGAAATGTTCGACCCTTATGGCAAAATCACCAGCTACAAAGTTATGACTAAAGAGGATGGTAAAAGCAAATGTTTTGGTTTCGTTGCTTTTGAGACTACTGAAGCCGCTGAGGCTGCAGTAGAAGCCCTTAATGGTAAAGACATGGGCGAAGGTAAGACCTTATATGTAGCTCGTGCTCAAAAGAAGGCCGAACGCCAACAAGAACTTAAGCGTAAGTTTGAAGAATTGAAAAAGAAACGGCAGGACTCTGCTCTTGGAGTCAATTTGTACGTTAAGAATTTGGACGACACAATCGATGACGAACTTTTACGCAAAGAATTTTCGATGTATGGCACCATCACGTCTGCCAAGGTTATGACTGATGAAGAAGGTCGCTCTAAAGGCTTTGGTTTTGTTTGTTTTGTTGCTCCCAGCGAAGCAACCTGCGCTGTCACTGAGTTGAATGGTCGCGTTTTGGGCTCGAAACCTTTGTATGTTGCATTAGCTCAACGGAAAGAAGTACGTAAAGCTCACTTGGCCTCACAATATATGCGTCATATGGGCGGTATGCGCATGCAGCAACTTGGTCAAATATTCCCACATAATGCCGCTGGTGGCTTCTTTGTGCCTACCATGGGACCCGGCCAACGTTTCTTGGGTCCTCAAGTGCCTACACAAATGCGTAACACTCCACGCTGGGCTGCGCATGTGCCCCGTCCAGTTGGTGGTGGTCAAGCTGGCGCAGCTCCTGCTGCCGGAGGTTTCCAAAATGCCGCTATGGCACCTGCTGGTACTGCCCAGTACCGTCCACAAGCTGCAGGCGGTGCTCGTGGTCAACCACAAGCTGTTCAAGGCGCACACGCTGCTGCCCCCAATACCATACGTAACACCGGCGCTCGTGCTATCACTGGGCAACAAACTATCCCAGCACCTAATATTGCATTGGCTGGCCCACCTTTACCAGCTGGTGCTGCTCAACAGCGCGCTACAAACTACAAATACAACACAAATGTACGCAATCCAACAGTTCAACAGGTTCCAGCACCTCAGCCTGTTCCGCAAATGCATCAAAAGGGGGGTAAGCTTTATTTTGAAACATTTCAACATTACAACTTTTAATTATTTTAATCGTTTGTTTATTTTAAGGACAAGAAAAGCTTTTGGCCTCTTTGTTGGCAAATGCAACACCACAGGAGCAGAAACAAATTCTAGGTGAACGTTTGTACCCAATGATCGAACGTATGCACCCCTCTTTGGCTGGTAAGATCACGGGCATGTTGCTTGAAATTGAAAATTCCGAACTCTTGCACATGATAGAAGATCATGAGGCTCTTAAGGCTAAAGTTGAAGAAGCCTTCGCAGTCTTACAAGTTCACAACGTTCGTGAAAACGTGCCTACCAATTAAGCAAAGGGAAATCTTAAAGGAAACAAAAAAAAAAAAATTAAAAACAACTACAGCCAATATAATTATACAAAAAGTTTAGTAGCAAAATTCTTATAACCAAAACACTTTCTTAAGCAAGAAAGCTCAGCAAATGTTAATTAAACCAATCTGCATTTTCTCTACAATCACCATCTATCTTTAAATTATGTATTTTCTTCTTTTTATTATTTTAGTTTAATTTTCAATTCAATTACAAATATAAAACAAGTTTCTCAAAAACTCCCAGGTAAAATCCTATTCCCAAAAAGAAATTATGATTCTGTTGTTGCAGCCTAATTTAATTGTCCTTACTAAACCTACTAAATTTTAATATTAATTTCCATATTCATGAATAAACTTTTTTTTTGTCCATACTACATTCTTGCTGAGTTTCAACAAAAACCAATGATAATTTTGTTTTTCCTTCAACGTCATTGATGATTTTTTTTAAACCAAAAAAATTTTTAAAAAAAATCAACAAAAAAATCGAAAAAATAAAAACTAAAAAATTGAAAACAATATATGAAAATGCATAAAAATATTAAAAAAATAACCTCAAAATGTAAAGGGAACGATTGTTTGCTACTTGAAACAAAAAATTTAAAAATTTATTAAAAGAAAAAAACCCTTACAAAAAAATCGTAAAATTTTAATAAAAAAAGTGAATAAAAAAGAAACAACCTCAGAAGGTTAAAATATAAAACAAAAATCACAAAAAAATTACAAAACATTCATTATAAAAAATCCAAGTAAAAATCAGTAAAACGAACTTGCAAAAAATTAAAAAAAAAAGTTGCAAAAAGCAAATACTTTTTGAAAAAGAAAGAAAAAACCAAAGCTACGGGTTTTTTCTAAAACAACATCATTGTATATTTTTTTTTGCTTTTTTCCAAAATGTTAAAGTTATTCGTCACCTCAATATGCTTTATTTACTAACTAACTTGTGTGTCTGGATTATGTCACCTTTTTTTCCAAAAATACACGTCAATAAATTTTAACAAAGAATTGGAATTTTATTTTCACTACTTTAACATTATTTAGACACTTTTATTGACTTCTTTACATTTATTATTTGAATTACATACAATTTTTATAATTTTATATGTAGTAAATATACTTTTAAATCTTTATCTTACATTATACGTTATTATATATACATAATGCTATAACAGAATTGTCTGAAATATTTATAAATTCTACATATTAATGAATTGAAGAAATCCCATTGGAGACACACATTTTTAATAAAATAATATATATAAAATTCCACTTCAGCAGAATATACTGTTTATATACATACATATTTGCTCCACAGACGGGTAATTTCGCGAAGTTGAAAAACAAGTAAACCGTAAAAACTAAAGCCACACAAACGGAAGAAAGTTCATGGATCGGGATAATAGAAAGCTGCAAAGGAATTTCAATACATACAGGAATGTTGCTAAAAAAAAAATAAATATTGAGCGACAGGAATGGAATAATATGGGATTAATTACAGTAGGTACGTTTTCAATTGCATCATATCAATCGAGACTATTTTTACATATTTTGTTGTAAATTACGCCCTTTTTGATTTTATACTTTGTATTTATGTATGTATAAATTGCAACGGATTGGAAACATCTTGCAAAAGTGCACAATTATCATCGCTGCGATTTCATTCATCTGCTGGCACAGTCAAGGGAATTTTGTTTGGGAAAATGCTGAAATGCAAAAGAAAATTGAAAAAAAGCCATAATTTAAAATGCGTTTGTCATAGTTAAAACACTAAATTGGCATTGTTGGTTTCCGAAGTGTGGGCAACCAGAAAAGCAATCTGCTGTTGAAAATAAGCAACAAGAAAAATTTAGTTTTCCTTAACAGAAACCACAGAGGATACACAAGAAGAACTGGAAAGTTCCATCAAAATAGATTTAAAAATTAGTGGGGCGCAAAGTTGTACAAGTTTCATATGAAATTAGGAAAGAAAAATGCCTAGATATGCTGAGCAGGGAACGAAGCCGATCGGCTGTGAGTCGGCTAACAGCCGCCGCCGGCAATTTTCAAAGACCCTCAGCCGCCGCCGACTTATGCGGCTCATTTTCGACTTAGCCGTTCTGTTGTTAATCAGAATTTTTTTTGTTTGCAAGTTATGTGTTAGCTTCTGTCAGTAATGATAACTAACTAATTGTGCTTTGAAAAATAGTGATTTTTATCATAAAGAATTTGATATCACTGAAAAATAAAGCATTTGGTAGCTTCACCATTGAAAAATGAAGGAGGGCTGCCAGATGTGGCGATATCACGCCACATCTGATAACTAGGTGTGTATATAAAAATCTATTAACTATTTTATAATACATTTTGCCATTTTTTATTCACCAATTATTTGCGGTTTAATTTAAATAAAAATTAAATGAAATGTATATTTTAGAAAATTTTAATGATTCGGATGAAATTTACTTTTTATTATTTTTATTTGGTCACCAAGTCACATCTTGAAAATTTTGCAGGATACTGCTAAAACATTTGGAAAATGGCTAAAGCAGCCCATTCATTATACAATATGCATATGTTATAAATCAAGTCTTTTGATATTTGCCAATATATTGTGCCACCTTGGCGACATTAATGTACAATACGAAAAATTGCTAAATTATATTGCAAGTGGCTGGACCTCTTAGGGCCATTATTGCAACCTAAAGTTAGCTAAAAATAGGATTTTATCGGACGTATAAAAATGTTTCCATTATTGCAAATTGGATTTAATTTACCAGGTAGGATAAACTTGCCAGTAATTTATCGCTCACTTTAGGTTAAAGCAAAATTTGGCATATGATAAAGTTTTTATACGTCCGATAAAATGCTACTTTTAACTATCTTTAAGTTGTAATAATGGCCCTAATGGTTCAATCTCGGTAGGATTAACAGTTTGACTTACCCCAAATATTTTATATAGATCTAATATTGTTTTATATCTAATATTTCGGTAATAAAATTACGTAATATAATATTACCGTTATTTTTAAGATGGACTTCGTGTTCTTTACCTTCCAGATAGTTTTGATCAGTACTAATGTCCCTTGAAACACAGGACTTACTGGATTTCAGCTATCGATAAAGGAGAAAATGCTGATAACAACAATATAAAAAAAAAAGTATTTTGAAAAAAATGTGGCTTGGTGTAGCTTATCTTCCACGTACAGATTCATAAAAAATTTTTTGTTAACGATTTTTTACATTGAGTTTCACGAAAAACGTCAAAATAATTCTTAAAACCCTAGACCTATCATGAATTGCCTAATTATAACAGTAGCATGTTAGTGTTATATATATTTTCACTTAAAATATCTTTTTTCTGTAAAAAAAATACCTTTATTTTGAATTACAATATGAGGTGATCGCATAGACTATTCTGTGGTAGTGGTTTGCTTATACAAATTGTTGACATTAGCCGATTTGTACTAGCCGCCGCCGCCGAGATTTCTTCGGCGCAAGTCGACTTTTAGCCGCCGCCGATGATATATTTGGTCAGCCGCCGCCGCCGACAAATCAGTATCGGCTTCGTTCCCTGATGCTGAGACATGTAAGTTAATACATACATACATAAGTATATATACCAAACACTGTGTATGGTGGATACGTTCCTAAGAAAACTGTAAACAAAATCTTGAAAAAAAATGTATGCGACAGAAATTTTAGTATAATCGTTTGCTAAATGAAACGAACATGAAACAGTATTTTTGCCTTTTCTGCTTGTCTTCACAGGCAGACACTTTTTTTAGTTGTTGAGTGGTGTTGAGAATTTTGAGGGGTAGACGAAATTCGAATATTTTAGTTTTAATGCACGATGGGTGATTAAATATTTAATAACCTTTGTACATACTCGTAGGTATATAAAATTGTTACACTGTACTCAATATAGAAGCCGAAGCTTGTACCAAGTAACTCGAGGTAGTACACCGGTACCAACAAGTTCAAAAATGTACCATAAAAAGTACAATTGTATCATGATTTCCATCCGTACTGAACATTATTCGTCTGAATGTGATACACCCTGTTTTAACGCATCAAGGACAAAGTTCTCATTTCAAGACTATAGGCACTTTGTTATTCTTTTGTGTTGCTTTGAATAAATATTCTTCAGAAATTTAGGTAAATCAATAGAGAATTTTAATTTTTTTCGGTAAAAACACCATAAATTTTAGATTTGTAGTTTGTTGAAATAAGATGATTATTTCACGATTTTCACAGCTGAAAGCTGTAGCATTTGTTGAAAATTTTTCATCAATAAGACAACTTGGTCGTAGTATCAGCTCAACTCAAAGTCGCAATGCAACCCATTTCCGTAGTGGTGCTCTAAAGCCGAAACCTGAAGAAATGCCTTTTGGTATGATGGGAGTTATTTGTGCTGTAATACCTGGCCTTTTTATTGGAGCGGCCATTAGTAAAAGCGTAGCTAATTTCTTGGAAGAAAATGATCTGTTTGTGCCAGAGGACGACGATGACTATGAGGATTAAACTTGGAATAAAATTGTTAAAAACTGCAAGATTCATTTAAAAAAAAATAGCACAAGTCTAGTCATATTTTTAAATGATCAATATGGAAGAAAAAACCATGTATCGGAGCAGTTCAATAGTAAAGTAATTTTCTAATTTTCACCCATCATCCTTCGTTATATATTACTGCTTGGCCAAACGAGTGAGGGTTTTAACTTGGAATTCAGTAGAAATTAACGAAACAGCAACATTTCACTCTATCAATAACAAAAATATTTTTTTTATAATATATTCTTAGTGTTTATTTTTCATGCTCGTTATATTTTATGTAAGCTTAATCTCCTTTAAATTGCAAAATAGAAATGTATAGGTATACATGATGTGATGAATTATGTATGTTTGATTGGAAGTGGTGATAAATCTGCCAAATAAATGTTATGTTTTACTGATTACGAATGCAGTAAAAAGTTTGTTTGTTCTGATCTGAGCTAGCTAGTCAAAGCATATGCATAATGCTTATGCCGACCCACTTTTTCTGGCGTAATCTTCATTTCTTTTATTTGTTTGTTTGAAATTCGTGTTGTAATTTTTATTTGGCATTATTTTATTATTTGTCATTTAACATACTACAGCAGTACATATTTAACAGCAGTGAGAATAACTTGTAATAAATTTAATTACAACTTTTTACATTTATGTAGGTATAAATATGTATGTACGTACTTAAGATATAAAAGCATTTCAATTTCGATAATTGCAATTGCATTAGAGAAAATAAAAAGAAATCGCTCTAAATTTCAATTGTGTCCTCAAGGAATTATAATAAGTGTGTTTACTGTTTTTTTATACTTCTGTTTGTTTAAAAATTAAATACATACGTTTAAACACATGACTAGAAGGCGCTGAAACAATAATATTAATATTTTTTTAAAGAGAATGTTAAAATTACCTAAAGAAAAACAGTTATTTTAATTTGCAACAGAAGTCTCATATAATTTAATCTAAATACATAGTAATTAAAAGATTTGTAGTAAAGGCAATATTAAACTTTCATTAACTTAAAAAACACATTTTTGTACGTAAAAAGCTTAAACTAGATGTATAAAAATGCTTGGTTTTCAAATAACTGCTATTTCGTTCAAGTTAAGTTTTGTGTTTGTAAATACTTGGCTACAATAAGAAAGAGAAATGTGCTTGTTAAGAAGATACTGCCAGGCAGTGATAGTCTAATAGGAAGATTGCCATCACGTTCCCGCTGAGCAAATAAAGCTAAATCAGATTCAAAACTTTCGTAATTATCCCAATTCAGACACTTTCTAACAGTATAATCCCAGCGTTTATATAAAAGAGAACGACCTAAGAGAAAACATTTGAGTTTTCATTGAACAAACTTCGCAATAAAAACTTACGATTTGGTGTTGTAGTAGGACTAAAAGCATCTGAAGGTGGCATGTATGCAATTTGAGCATATGTCTCATTAATAACATCCATAGTTGTCCCTGCGGCAATCATAGCCCCCAGTCCACTAGGTGACGTTGTTTGGGGTCTTTCCAATATAATGCCTACAATATCGGCAATAAATTGTACAAATGTAGCATTTTCGGAGTAATCGCCGCCGAATACGAGACGTTCATTGATATTTTTCCAATCCCAATTTTTTGTGTCACGTTTGAAAGCTTCTAAAACTTCATGAATTTGAAAACCGGTTGCTTCATAAGCTGCCTGCGAAACATTTTCGGCTGTCGTTTGGCTCGTTAATCCTAAAATCGTGCTAAAAATAAGGGAGTTCAAATTTTTTTAATGTCGACATAATATCAAAGAAGAAATACTCGTATCGTACCCTCTAGCATCATAACGCCAGTAGGGTGCATATAAGCCATGGAAAGCTGGTACGAATGTTACTTCACATCTTTTTGCTGCTACTCCACATTCCGCATTTAACATACCTGATGAACACGAAGATGAAATCATTGAATTTTCTCCTAAGAATGTACTTAAAACTTCCACAACATTATCGTTAGAGTTAATTTCAGTATTGATATGCAAACCATATTTTAACCAATTCACTGTTGAACCAGCATTGCTTATAGCACCTTCTAGGGCAAAATTTATTTTTGCTTTTGGACCCAACTTATACGAAATTATAGACAATAAGCCATTATCAGATTCTACAAATTCTTGGCCAGTGTTAAGTATAACAAAACAGTTGTCATCGATCGAGCACATATTTTGTCCGGCCTTTAGTGAAAGTTGTCCTAACAATGCGGCTGGCTGGTCTCCTATACACTAAACAAGAAAGATTTTAATCAAGAAATGTTATAAAAAGTAGACCGAATTTACACTAGCAATTGGTATATTGTTTAGAGGTCCTTCAATAATATAACCATATATTTCAGAATTAGAACGTATTCTCGGCAAAATACTCATTGGTATTTTATAAAACTTGCAAATATTTTCGTCCCATTGTAGAGTGTTCACATTCATTAAGCCTGTATACTGGGCATTTGTTATATCTGTGGCATGAACTCCACAAGTTTCTGAGCCAGTAAAATTCTGAAATATAAAGAGCCGATAAAGCTTCTTTCAATTTAATATTAATGCTGTTAGATTCTTTAGTTGTGACAAAACGTACAAATATTCACTATTTAGTTTTACATTTTTGCATTGCTGGATGAATTCAGTCAATAAAGAACCTTCACAGGCATACTTTTCAAATTAGACAATAAAACCAAAATATTTAAGTGAACTAAGAAAGTGATTCTATATCAATGCATATACATACATATGTACATACGTATTAGATAGGTTTTAAATATACTAAAAACATACCCATAATAACCATGAGTCAATAGTACCAAAACATAAAGTTTCCTTTTCTAGAGATTCACGAACAGATGAGTTGTTTTCCATTAGCCATTTAATTTTTAAAGCGCTAAAGCATGTGCTAAGTGGCAAACCAGTAAGAGATCTAAGATAATTTACATTGCGCTTAACACTGTTGAGCAAAGTATTTAATAAAGGTGTACATCGGCAATCTGTCCAACCTATAAAATAAACGGAAAGAACTGAAAAAGAATGCTTTGTTTTTAGAACTGATTACTAACCAATAGCGTTATGTAAAGCTATGCTCGTTTCTCTATCCCACAAGACCGTAGTCCCTCGCATATTGCAAATACCTATGGCGATGATGTCATGAGGGCTTATTTCCAATATTATGAGATTTTTATAAGCTACCTTTGATACATACAAATAAAAAAGTATATATGTATTACATTAGACAATTAATGGAACACAAATTTACTTCAATGCAGTCCAGAGTGTTCTTCCATATTTCATTTGGATCGTATTCACACCAACCGGCATTGTGAACAATTTGTTTCATTCTTAATTCATGCGATGTTAATACCTCAGCATTTTTGGTAGAATATATCTGGATAAGAAATGGAAATTTCGGATATATTTTAAGGTGCTACACAAGCCCTTATTATTGAAGTGGAAAACGCTTACCATAAATTTACAATGAGTATTAGTAACGAGAATGACACCAATTAAAGGCCCAAAATTTCCGTATTCAGACATTTTAGACTTTGCCGCTTTTTGAATAAAGTGTATTTATTGTCAGAATAGATTTAAAGGTACAAACAAATTTTACACCTTAAAATCACCAAAACTTTTTTGTTTCATGGACACTTCTTTTTTCGGCATCGATTGCGTAAAAGTTGAAAATAGTACCGATTTTTCCTAGTTAGATGTGAACTTTTTGCCTTGTTTAATTCTATAGGTTTTTGTTGTGTGCTTTTTGTTGTTAATACTTTGTGGTACAGCTGTTAAATATTTTCCTGGAAAAAGTGTTTCCAAGTCAGCAAAAATGTTTGTGCGCAAACAAAATAGCAAAAACGTTTGTTAGGAACAGACTACGACGTTGCTGAGCTAGAACTCGGCGCACTTTTCGGCGTCATTAAGTCGACACTGTGATGTGAGTTGTATTTCCTTTTCTTATATTTACCGTTAATTTTTCATGTTTTTTTAAATTTAATTATTATTATTAGTATTAATTAAAATAAACTGAAAATATTCAACTATTGCGCTCTGTAGGGAAACTAACCTTTTTGTATGAAAAATATTTTAAAAATAAATAAATGAACACATTCAGCGCTGACCCAGATGCTTTGCTTGTTCATAGTTTCCAGAATGTCTGTGCATAATTCTCATCGGATATAAGATATTATCAGAATTTACTCTAAAACCGATCTGCTGGATATCAGAAGAAATTCATTGCATCTAAAGGTAATTATTTTGATGGTTTCAAAGGGGATATGTATTGATAAATAAGGGGAAAATAACAATTATGTTTGGAAGGGTAGTTTCCTAATCATTTTCACTCGGAAACCTTTAGGTTCATTATGGATCCCTTCTTCTAAGCAACATTTTCCTCTTCCCTTCATTAATTATTAAATTTTTACCACACAATATAGAGCATATTGGACTGGACTTTGTCGTATGTACACACATACATATGTATTTATAATTCACATAGATATGGATAATAACAAAAATAAAAATTCATTTCTCATTTTAAATAAGTAATTGTTTATTCTTCATTTGGTGTAAACATACATAAATATTTCTTAAAACAAGCATATTTATTTTTATTTGTGATTTGAATTTATACTAAAGTTTGAAAGTTGTTACTCTTTTTCATCAAATCATATACATACAATACATAAATACATATACATACTTTTAATTAATTTAGACTAAACTTTAAACGGGTTATTTTTAGAATAAATAATATTGAATTAGGGAAAAACTAAATTAATGTTTATTATGGCAGCAAATTAATTTTGAGGCGTTTTTTATTTGTACATACATTTATTTATTTTATAAATTATGTATTAAAAAACTTAAAAATATGGAAAATATATTCCACAAACTGTTCAATTGAAACAGATAATATAAAATCAATCAGATGAATGCAAACATAACATTTGATAGATTTCCTTAAAAATTTTACCTAGATGTTGAATGCAGATTACTATAGGGTCAAAACAAATAAAAATAATAACATTTTAAGTACAAATTCATACACACAATATACATACGTATGTAGATTCTTTTATACCCAGTCGGATTTTTATTAGCTAGCTCAAAATATAGGTGACTTTTTACTAACTCATTTACAACTAGCTTCGGAACTAACAAACAAAGTGATCACAGTTCGATACCAATTCTCGTCTCTAAAAAAAGTTTAAATTCTTTTAAATTTAAGTTGACTAAAAATGTTAATCATTAGTAACTTACAAATAATGGTTAGCTAAAGAAAGACTTTTTTTTCTCCTTTTTTTATGCGCCACAAACTAAGTCATAATGCGCCAACCATTAGTTAGTTAGTTCGCAGCTAACTAGTAGTGCACTCGCATTTTGTCAGCCAAAAACTCACTCGAAATGAGCTAACTTGTGATTATTTGAAACTTATGCAGCGTGAGTATTGGCACGTTCTGAGGACATTACGTTGAAAAACTGAATAGCGCTTAACATGTAAAATGCGTTAGCTTTTGAGTCAGTTGTCACTCGTCTCTTACTTTTAAGTTAGCTCAAATCCCGACAAGGTATGAATGAATACATACATACATATTCCCACTTGATTCACTCGAAATTCTAAAATTTTTAGTAGAAGCCGAACAATTATTATAAATTATTTTCAGCTAGATTTCTTTTTAAATTTGTGTAGATATTGCAGAAACAGTTTGATTTTTTTTATTTTCATCACAAACATCGTATCCGGATACGATGAAATTTTTACAGTCAGTTGATTTTTTTTGTAAAAATTTTTAAATTTTAAGGTAAATTCTTTTATTGATCAAGCGCAAGTTAAGATCCAAATACTATAAAATAATTTTACTCATTAAAGCCGTGTTTATTTTTTTACAAAGTGTATACAGTGATATTTGAGAATTATTTTGGTTTGCTTTTTCCTATAAAACTTCAAATGTGTCCATGAATAGCCATGAATCTTGATCTTTTGTATCGCGAAAATTTTATTTATTCAAGCAAATTTTATTTATGCAAATTAACAATAATTTTAATTTGGAAAATCAACAAAATATTAATTTATAAACTAACAGTTAATTTTTTCTTTAATATTCCAAACGAGAAACTTACTTGAAAACACCAAGAGAAATGTTTTAAAGATTGACAAAAAAAATTATCGTTATTCGTTACGAGTTTACATAATAATGTGATATGTTACAAATATAATTTTAAAATGTTTTTCATTCACATTATTAAGTATGTGCTTGTTAAATAATTTAATATTGAAATTGTAGAGGATTGCATATTTAAAAATTAATATTTTAAATCGCTTCAGAAATGGCGGAGGAATCGGTAAACATATAAAAAAACTTCCTCCTTTTTTGAAGTCGGTTAAAAATATCGTAGTTTTCTGAATTATAATAATCTTTTTATAAAAAATAAAGTTTATAAAAAATAAACAAAGTGAAAAAGTCTTATCGATATTTTAAATTACTGATTGAAATAATCCTTTCGATTATTTTTAATATTTTTACATTACATTTACATATATGTATGCAAATGACTCCTAATATAGTAGAAAAGGGCTCAGCTCATTAGAGAATTGAGGAACAATTAGAAACATAGTGAAAATAAAAGTTTGTAAAAGAAAATAAATGTAAATAACAACGACAGATATTTAATAATAAAATGGTAAAGTAAGAAAATAAAAAACATGTTGATTATTGAGTTCTTGTTTCAAATTTGTTATGAGCTTCTCATTTGTTTAAATGAAAGTTTATAATATCATAACTCTAGTTGTTCTAAGAAGCTTTGGGTAAAGGTTCCCTGATGATCTGCATTAGCAACAGTGAAATGCGCATAGGATCCAGCTAAGCCCCTCAAGAATCAATTTCAATGTATTTTTAATAAAAAAATATTTTACTTAATAAGTAAAATATTAATTTGGGATTATTAGTGCGTTTAAAAAATATTAAACTTAAATTGTAACAATTCCCATAAAAAAACACTAATGAAAATAAAAGTTGTTTGAAGAGGTACGTACAAACTTAAATTATAAACTTTTTTATTTCCTAATTAAATAAAATTTCGGATAAGGAGAAAGCTTATTATATGAATCAATTCATTCTTGAACAATCATGTTATAAAAAAATCATTCTAAATGAAGATTTGGTGTACATACCATGTTCGGCTTGAGGTCCATTTCTTATATGCTTGAGGTCCATTTTTTATATAAACAACACCCCTTTTTGTTCTTTTCCTAAGAAAATGTTTGATAATTTAGGAAATATAAGACATCTCTACCTGTGATTTAAATTTTAAATCTACCCGATTTTAGCGTAAAATTTGAGATCTTTTTATAATGCATGATAATTCGGAATATGTTCATATATACATACATACATGCATACATGGTTCGTATAAGAAGTCTTTGTTTGGTTGCTTGTTTCGACGAATGTGTTAAAAGTTATTGTTTTATCGTTTTTGTTATGTTATGCAATTTTCACTTTAATGAAAAATTACTAATTTTTAAATTACACCAAGGAAACGATTAAATCCTTTGTGCTCATTACAAAACATTTTCAGAAAATGTCCTTTATTAATAGATATTAATACTAACACATACTTCATAAATTATTGTATTCATCTTTGCTTTAAAAAGTATTAATAGCATGCACTTTATAATTAACTTGTTCAACTAATCTTCAAAAATTCATATTTCCAAAGAACATATAATTTTAGAGTTTAATCTAAATAATGGGCAAGAAATCTGTATCAAAACAAGCTAATATGTAGTATATTAAGACATTAAAAAGTTTAAACAGTTTTAAATATGTACATGCGTATATACATATGTATGTACATATATGTACATAAATTTATATCTATATAAAATAAATAAATTAATTTTTTTATTAACCCCCGACAAAAAAAGGGGTGTTATAACTTTGTAGTGTGTGTCTGTGTGTCTGTACAACTCCACGTACAGACCAAACGGCTGGATCGATTTTCATTTAGTTTTTCTGTTTGAAAGGTGACTTGATTTAGAAGGTTTTTAGCTATGTTTTAATAAAATCGGTTTAGACACTTAGAAGACACCACATCTTTTATATAAATATTCGGGGGGTTTTAAAATTTTTAATTTTTGTTCTTTTATACATAATATTTTCCAAATACGAAATTACACGTATGTATAATGAAAATATTTATGAAAGTAATCTTACTATTTATGCATTAATATAAATTCATCAGAAGATTGTCTTTAAAATTTTCCATTTTTATTTGAATTGCGGTTTACATCCGCCTGTTCTTCTTCTCCAGGTCATAAATCGGGAAATCGACTAGAATCTTCAATATAGTGTTTGGGTATTTCAAAGAGGGACGGTGAAATATTGTCACGAAATTCGAACTTCTGAAATGTTATCTTAGCTGTTACGGTGTGCAAAACAGGAATTTCAACTTTCACCGGAAAACCGGGCGGCAGTTTTAGAGCAACGAATTCTCGCAATTTGCTGATGTGTTTAAAAGGGCCAATGACTTCTAATATATTCACTAGCATGTCAACGCTAAGTGGAAATTCCTTACTCATCGCAACGGTGGCTTTTAAAGATTTATTCGATTGCTTATGGACGGGCGTACGTCCCAGAGGAGGGCATTTGCCGATATCTGCATTAATGTATTGTTCCCATGTAATGGAAGATTTAGGTGGTGGCGGAAGAGAAGATCTTCTGGTGATCTCAACTGAAGCATTTGCTGAGCTAGCATCTGTAGAATTGCTGTTACTGTTTGTAAGACTCGAGCGTCGGCCTTGTGACATGGTAGTTAACATGGCCTTATTTTTTTGTATATCATCTTGCGATAGATGTTCCCTCCGTTTACGTTGCTTAAGTACTAGCCCATGTATGGCATACAGTTCGGATTGATATTGACCGCCTACAACTTCTTTGCGATCCTCCCGGAAAATCCAACCAGACTGAGCACGTGCAAACTGTATACATTTGGTTGACATGTGAGCAGCTAAAATGTCACTTGACATCAAAATGTCCACTTCATCTTCGATGTCAGAGTCTTCATAGTGCAAGTGTTTATAACATTGATATTCATTATCTAACACTGTAATGGAATGGTTCATGGGTTGATCGCCGCGAAATATAAAAGACGTATCACCTCGTTCCCACCGCATGTCGTTGAAGTCTACCAGCGTTGTATCCAATCGCAACGAAGACCCACATTTGTGAATACGGCAGACATCAGAGGGTAGCATGCGAGAAACTAATGGAACCCATGATGTGAAATCCCATTTTAGTTCCATATAGAAATCCTGTATCTGCTTAAGTCCTTTTATCATAGTAGATCTTCTAGACTCCAAATGCGCACGTGACTGCTGCCTCAGCTTCTTAAGTAAATTACAAATGATATCCCTATCGCCATAAGAAATGGCCTCTGCCAATACTGTCCAACCTTCATTGTTTTTAATTTTTACAGCAGCATTATGACTCAAAAGTAAATTAATGCATTCTTTACGTCCCAACATTACAGCTAAATGGAGCGGTGTGTTGCCATGCTTGTCCTTTTGGGACAAATTGTCTCCCTTCTTTTCCAGTATCGTCTTCAATGCACTGTGGTCGTTAAGAAATATGCACTTATGTAGTGGCATTTCAGGCCCACCATCCAAATCTTTTTTCGGGAATGATCCAAAATTTGACTTGGTCGGTGTAGTTGGTGCTGAATGAAATTGATCTTCTGCATCATCATCATCGTCTTCTTCCACTATATATGAAGAATTCAAAACTTGTTCAATTTTTTCACTATAATTTTCTGTTGTGGCCTTTTGGTTGTCTGCCACTACAACTGAGTTTTCCTTCATACCACCCCCAGTTATTTTCGGTATTGAACCATTAGTTTTTATTCTTTTATTTTCTTTCACTTTAGACATTTTCATTATATGTTTAGCGTTTTACTTATAAATATATAAAATAAGTTATATCACTCTTTAAACTTCAATAATACAAATAATAATTTGCATTTGCACTTTTATTTAATAGAAAAGTAGAAAAATATTGAATTTTCACACAAAACATTGAATACTAAATGACAAATAGAAGAGTTTGAAAGCATAAATAAATGTAGAGAGCGCTAAAAACATTTTAGTATGGCAATAATATACGTTGTTGGTAGTGCAGTATGGAAACACATTTTTCCATTGATTTTAAAAGTTATTTTACTGCAAATTTGTTGATGCAAATTATTAAATTTTACAATAAATTTTAAATAAAAGCAGTCCTTAACAACTTTAACTTTAAGTCATAGTTATATGTAGCATACGATGCTTACATTTCAAGTTGTATGCTCTGGACCCCCTTAATACTATTTTGCGGTGTTTTTTTTTTGTTTTGTTTTCATTCTGCCTTTCATAATTATTTTTTTGACAATAACAAATGTCTGATTTTTTGTGCAACTTTTCTTAATAATGTACATAAGTACATAGTATATAGTCCTTGCAGATTAGATCATATATACATAAATGTTTGAAAACAAGTGGTTGTTTTAGTAAAATTTTAATTTAATTTAGAATAGTTTCTGTGCATTTTGAAAGTTTTTTATTGGTAATGTTTGGCATTGATACATAGTTTAAGTTTCTCTAATATTTGGACGTAAAAGAACTGAAGAAATAAAAGTATATAATAAAATATAAAAAACGTCATTGGAGCAAATTGGAATCAGCATACAGTATATTTACATTAATATAATACATATAATCTTTCTATTTGTAGATAAGTTGGACATTTGTAAATGCATATTTACGTAGCAGGTATGTACGAATGTAGATATGTATGTATGATGTACTAGTATGTAAATATTGCAAAAGTATCAAAGAAAAATAATCAAAGTATCAATTGCTGTGTTAAATTAGATTTCTATTTTTTATTTACATACACATATACTTATATACACCTTCTCTTCCGTCCTTTCTGATGCAGCTTGATTCAAAATGATAAATCCAAAGCAATACAATACGAAACGTATAAATATTGGTCACCTCTTAAATGATCGTATGGCATATAACAACTTTGGGACTCATATCAGAAGGCAATTGCAGGCTGCCCCACCCTTCATAAATCGTCTGGAACAATATGGGATCTTAAAAGGACACGATGGTTGTGTGAATTGCCTAGATTGGAGCACAGATGGCCGTGTGCTAGCTTCAGGCTCTGACGACTTTCAATTGCGTTTATGGGACCCATTTCGTAAAAAGCGATTGCAGTGTATTGATACGAAACATTTTGGGAACATATTCTCGGTAAAATTTTTACCTAAACACAATGATACCCTCATTGCTACTGCAGGTGCAGACAAAACAATTATGCTTTTCGACATAAATCATCCATCTGAATCGATATATTCTTGCCGTTGTCATTTTTCTAGAGTTAAAAGGTTAGCTACTGCGCCAGATTCACCTTTCGTATTTTGGTAAGTAAATTTTATGAATGAATCGACTGTTCCATTCCAAAACGTGCTAAGTCGACACAACATGTTATGCTGGGAATAGCATTTCACCGTTTAAAATTTTGATAGTAATCGGACTATTCTGTCAAAAGTTATGAGCAAAAATGTACTTAGCATACGAGTATTTTGTCAATTGTAAAAAACCTCCCTTCTTAAATGTTTTTAGTACACTTAGCATGATTTAGTTTGGAATCAAGTAGTAAAAAAATTAATTTAAACTTTTCTCCAAACCAAAACATGCTATTTGTGCTTACAATGACCATTGTAGGTGAGAAAGAACATTATTGAATTTAATGAATGGAATGAAATGAAAATGATTACAAAAAGTCTCAAGTCTCTATCTCATAAAATTCCCAAGATATCATCAATAATTTGAATGCGTTTATCTCAAAACCAAGTTTTCGACGTCGCATGTTTTAAAATGGAGCCGTCGAAATGTATAAATAAATATGACTATACATATTCGAAGATACATACAGCCTTATTTATGAGAAAAAACTTTCATGAAGATAGGATAATTGGCAAAATTGAGCATGATCTTGCATAGTTTTGCCAAAAAACTACATATTAAAAATCAAGCTAGGATTTAATGGTGGGTCACAACTAACATTTATGCTAACTGAGGAGCTGGCGAACAAAACTAAACATGTCCTCGGTAAAGGATTTTGATTTTTCCCGGCTTTCCAAGTACACATCTATGAAGTCACGAAATATTTTCATTCAAAACCAGTCTTTACTAGTCTCTCAGTTTGCAAGTTTTCAAATGTTATAGAATTTTTGATCAAGATAAAATACATTTTCATAAGATATCTTTGTTTATGCTTATTATTAGTTATTATCCAGAAAATTAATATTTTAGGTCCGCAGGAGAAGATGGATCTGTTATGCAACTGGATCATCGTGAACAACATGCATGTGGTTCTTTGGAAAATCAAGTGTGCCTTATTTATCTTAGATCTGAGATAGATGAAAATGCTGAAGCCAAGTGCATAGCAGTCAATCCTATACGTACTGAATATATCGCAGTAGGAGCTAATGATCCATATGCACGTCTATATGACAGACGCATGTTGAAGATAGTTGCTTCAGGATACCGGAATATTGAACGTAGACGTGGTTGGTAATTTAATAACAATAAATTAAATTTAAATAAAGTCGTTATTTTTTAGATACGACAGAATCATCAATACCTAAGGATTGTGTAACCTATTTTTGCCCTGGCCATATTAGTAAGAATAACACGAAGCGTATTGAACATGAGTGTCGTGCTATTACTCACCTAACGTTTAATGCCAGTGGCACCGAATTGTTGGTAAATATGGGTGCTGAACATATATACCTCTACGATCTATATAATGCTGAGCAGCCCGTATTTTTAAATTTACCAGAGTACAAAACTCTCGGTTCTACAGAAATTGTTAATTGTTGCGATGCTGAAACAACGCCTCAAGCAAACAGTCGCAGAAAGTTGCCAGAAAACATAGAAGAATTCAAAAAATTAGGAAATGAATTTTTAGAAAATGAAAAGTATTATCTCGCTGTACGTACATATTCGGATGCTATCAGTCAAGCACCGCAGTGGCCTGTTTTGTATCTGAATCGTGCAACGGCGTATATGCGACGACTATGGTTTGGTGACGTTTACGCTGCTTTGAAAGATTGTCATACAGCATTGAAATTGGATCCTACATATGTCAAAGCTCACTTTCGTTTGGCCAGATCATTATTGGAATTAGGACGACCGCAAGAGGCCGATGAGTGTTTAAAGGAATTGATTCGACGTTTTCCCAATTATAGCAACAACCACGGAGTTCTTATGTTGAACAAAGATATTAAAGAAAATAGGCAGACTACACCTCAACAGCATCAACAGCAGTCACCTGTCGGTGATATGCTGGAGCGAGGAGAAATGACTGACGATGAGTTCTATTGGCGTTGTAAGGCTAAGGATTATTCTCAACGTTTTGTTGGTCACTGCAATACGACAACAGATATTAAAGAAGCCAACTATTTTGGCTTCGATGGTCAATACGTTGTTGCCGGTTCCGATGACGGCAATTTCTTTATATGGGAACGTAAATCTGGTAACATACGTAGCATCTACAAAGCCGACAATGCAATAGTGAATTGTGTGCTGCCACATCCAGAAGTATGTATAATGGCTACATCCGGCATAGATCATGACATCAAAATATGGACGCCCATGCTGGATGAAGAAAAATCTCACTTTGTGGACCCAATTGGCCGCTGCGTGGAAGATAACCAACTAAAAATGAAAGCCGATCCATTTGATATTAGTACCCGCAATGCGTTTTGTTGGAATGGATAATATTTAGAAAAGACGACTGAATGAATAAACATCTCAAAATTTTTAACATGTGAAAGAGAATAAAAAATGTTTTCGTTTAAATGCCATACAGGATAATTTCTCTTTAAGGTATGTTCACGTTAAAAAAATATTTAAGATAAGCAAAGTCTAAAACTCCTTATATATATCTTTTAACCCGCAATTTATAATCGAACTCATTTTCATAATAGGAAAAAAGAAAAAAATATTTGAACTAATATTAAAATTTCTGCTATAATTTTTTTCATCATTTAATCCAAATAGAAAGACTCTACCTGTAGATATGGACATACATACATATGTTTGTACATATTTATACCTATACAATCTGCTTAAGCAAGATCATATATGTAGGTTTTCCGTTCTAATCTAAGCAAAAAAATATAAACGCACAAAAATGTTATATTTTCAGTATTAATATGGAGCTATTCGGTAAATTACGTAAAATGTACTAACCCGTGTTATCGTCAAACCATTTTTATCTCTGCTAAGTATAAACTGATACAATAATCGATTTGAAAATAAATTTAAAATGATTTTTAATCCGTATACTTAATTAATTCGCTTTCAAAATATGGCAAAATTTAGTTCCCCTTCAAACTTTGTTCGATCATGTTGAAATACATTGGACTTTCTCTACTTTTAACAACCATAATTTTCTCAACGACATTTAGTGCGCCAGGGTTGAAAAAAAATGATCAGCGTATTGTAGGTGGTCGTGAAGTGGATATTTCAATGTATCCTCATCAGGTAACGATGAGACGTAAAGGTTCTAAATCATCTCCTTACAGCCATCACTGCGGTGGTAGTATTATTAGGGATAATGTAATTCTGACTGCTGCTCATTGTACTAATGGACGCTACCCTGAAAATTTCATGATTGTCGCTGGTACAAATAATCGTAGAGGTGGAGATGGCGCCGTATCACTTGTCCGTAAAATTGTCATGCATGAAAATTACAATCCATACAAATACGATAATGATATTGCTTTACTGTTTCTGACAATGCCACTGCCAATAAATAATGTCACCATAGCTCACATTGCTTTGACAACAGAATCGCCAAAACATGGTGCTAAGTCCGTAATAACTGGTTGGGGCACTATGTCATCTGGCGGAATCTCATCTAATAGGTTGTTAGAAGTTGAGGTGCCTATCGTAAGTAATGAGAAGTGCGATGCTGACTACGCTGCATATTATGGTCCCGGTCGTATTACCGACAGTATGTTGTGTGCTGGTGTTCAAGGCGTTGGTGGAAAAGATGCCTGCCAAGGTGATTCGGGTGGTCCACTCCTAGTAAACAATAAGTTAACTGGTATTGTTTCCTGGGGTATTGGCTGTGCTTCACCTCAATATCCTGGTGTCTATGCTAATGTAGCCCGTTTCACGAATTGGATAGAAGATAAAGTTAAAGAAAATGCCTAACAAAGTATAAATAGTAAAAAAATGTTTCAGTAATGTGCTTTTCGCATCATTTCATTATATTTTCGCGTTAGAAAGTGTCATAAATTTCTATTTTTATTTAGTTTTCGTATATCCTCAACTTTAAAAAAAGAAAAACTCTTATAATTAAATAAATAATTATAATATTCATATTTTTTTTTGTACGAATTTATAAACCGAGGCTGTATTTAACAAATCAAATAATCAAAATGACATTTCGAACAATAATTTTTAGAGAAGATCAGAATTCACTAAGTTTACATTCGTACACTAAATTAATCCTAAAAATTTACTAAAAAAAATTTAAATATGTAATTATATTTTAAAAAAGCCTTAATATTGCGTTTGTAATTTTATCAATTTGTAATCTGATTTTTTAAAAAAATTGTATGTGCACGAATATGAATTTGTTTTTTTTAATTACTAAATTATGCTTTTGTTTAAAAAATTTAAATAAAACAAATTGTTATTTAAATTTTTTATTAAATGCAACCTTTATAAACAAAATCTTTCAAGAAATAACTAATTTATGTAATTTAATTTGTTACAAGGCAGTGGGGTTTTTATTAAGGGCATATCTTGCATACTGTAATATTTTTAGCAATTATTATACAAAATTTAAAAAGTATGCTCACAGAATTTGTACGTTAAAATATACATACATCGAGCCATAACCGCTAAAATAGCTTAAGCGACACATTTTTGTGGACATCGTTTTGTTTTCTTGACGAAAAACGAGTATTTACATCGCAAATAATCCATTTTGGTCAAAAATTGAAGTTTGAAAATTATGTCGCTTAAGCTATTTTGGCGATTATGGCACGATATGTATGTATGTTTGTTAAGACTGTCCAAACTGGCACTAGAGTGCCAAACATCAAACGTTTCTTTATTTGGACATCGCATACCTTAAAAAATTCTTTCTTGGAGTAGTAATAATAGTAAATATAATCAGATAGTGCTTGACTATTAGAAGCACTAATTTATTTTAATAAAATTTAAAAAAAAATTTAATTACAATGTACGACAACTACACTTGAGATATTGACCTTATAACTATTAAATGCTTGCAAAAATTGTATATATACATACATACATATGTATGTAGTACATCAAGGCTGGCCACTGAGAGAATACCGAGAGTAATGTATTCACGTATGTGTATTCATTTGAATAAGAAACCGATTGATGTTTGGCACTCTGGTGCTAGTTTGGACAGGCTTGATATACATATGTATGTATGTAAATATATGCTTATGGACGTATGTACATATATGTATGTATGTAAATATATTTACATACATACATACATATATACATATATGAATGTAAATTTTTCTAAAAAAGTTTTATCATTTATTGCATTTCATAATCTTTTTGGATGTTAATCTTTATTAGTTTAACCTCTTGTAATATTTATGTACATACATACATACGCACATATGTATGTACTCACGTGCATTAGTTTTTTTATAAATGTTCTTCGATAGGTAAAAAGCATAAATTAATAAATTTTTGCATTTAAATCAATTGATATTAAATTGAACTACATATGTATGTACGTATACACACATACATACATATGTACATATGTAGTTTTTTCTGTTTTAGAACTTTATGGCAAACTCAATGCTTAAGGAGATTACAAGCTCCGTAGGCCATATGTTATCTAAAGTGTGTGAATTTTATTTTATACTATTTTTTTATTTATGTATACATACATATGAACATACATGCATGCATACATACATATATGCGTATCTGATTTACCCTCGGCTTGCTGCGGCCTACTCTCGTAACCTGAAATTACTGACCTTCGCTGGACAAAGATATCAAAAGTCCTCGAAATTCTTATAGTTTGTAAAGCACTCAAGGCAATACAAAACTATGAAAGCAATCTATGTATGAAGAGCTACATATATAAAGAAATATCTGTCGAATGCAATTAATCAGTATTAGTTTGTTATAATAGCAATGGAGAGGTATAACATTTTGCATATATTTGCTTTATCGTTCTTTGCTTCGTCAGCTACGGCAGCACCTCGTTTGGGAGGACGCATCGTTGGCGGATATGAAGCCGATATTAAGGATATATCATTCCAAGTGTCATTACAGGGACCGTATCACTTCTGTGGTGGATCATTAATAGCAAAACGTTATGTTTTAACTGCTGCCCACTGTACAGATGGAAAATCACATGAAAACCCGGATTTTAAAGTACGCTTAGGTTCCAAATATGCCGACAAAGGGGGTCTACTTGTCGAACCGATTGAAATATTTCAGCATTATGCATACAATTCTGAGGATATTAATTACGACTTTTCAATCTTGAAATTGGAAGACTATGATGAGTCCTCGTTACCATTCAAAATTCGATATGCTCAATTACCTACGGAGAGTGATGTTGAAGATGGTACAGTTATGACTGTTTCTGGCTGGGGGTACACAAGAAATGTAACTGAATCCCGTGAAGTTTTGAGGGCTGTAAAAGTACCCAAAGTTAACAAGGATGTGTGTGAGGCAGCTTACAAAAAATTCAATAAAGTTACTGATGAAATGTTGTGTGCAGGTCGTGCAAAAGGCGGTAAAGATGCCTGCCAAGGTGATTCTGGCGGACCACTCTTTAAGGAAAATATTATTTGGGGCGTCGTTTCCTGGGGTTACGGCTGTGCTAAACCCAATTATCCCGGTGTGTATTCTCGGGTATCAAGCGTATTGGAATGGATAAAATCATCTATAGGAGAATAAATCGAAAGGATTAATAAAAAACTAACAAGCATTTAATATCGAAGATATGTGTTTTTTCTGTTATAAGACATCGTATCTTATATTATTGGCGGTTTGGTAACTCTCACAATAATTGTAGTTGTTAGATTGGTGTATTAAAGCTTAATTCGTATGGAATTGAATGTTGGTTTTTATAGTCCTAAAGTATGTGAAGCGACTTTACTATATAATATTAATTAACTATATAATGTTAATTAATTAATATTAGTTAGAATGTAGAGTATACGAGTAAAAATTTCACGTCTGGGAATGATAAAAATAAGTTTCTGAAAGAATCGGTAATCTATATGTATAAGGAAGAGAGTGACCGACCAGCAAAGTGTTGTTACACGCAGGTTTTGATAACTTTTGTGAATTTTTTTCATTCTGTATTGATGAGAGCACCGATATTAATGACCTTTGTCAACTTGTAATCTGCATTCGATGCGTTGATTCAATGTTTACTGAGGTACGTTGGTTAAGCCGAGGTAACAGTATTAATAGATTGTTTGAGCTTGGAAATGAAGTATTTGAATTTTTAGAAGCTGAAAATATCGAAATAACCGAAAAAGAATATTTAAAAGATTATCAATTTATTTTAGACATGGCGTTTTTAACATTGATTTGTAACATTTTGAATGAGTTGAATTTGAAGCTGCAGGGAAAAGATAATAATATTTCTGATATGTTTAAAATTCTTTCAGATTTTAAAACTCAGCTATTTTTACTTGCTGATTCTGAAGACTTTTCGGACTTTCCGAAAACTTCTGTTATTTACGACAAGGAGAAAATCTTAAACAATTTTAAACTCTTGGAAATATTAGAAACGCTTTTTAATAACTTTAATGACAGGTTTAAGGATTTTGAAAATATTCAGCATTTACTGGATATTTTTCAAAACCCTTTTAAATGCGATATATTAAAGTACGAATTTCCAATCCAAAAAATCCCGGATAATTTTATCAATATAGAATTCTGGAAAAATCTGGATGGTACAATATATCCTGAAATAAAGAAGATTTCATTGAAGTGTTTATCTTTATTTCCCTCAACGTACCTTTGCGAACAAATATTTTCAGATTTGAATTATATTTGCTCAAAAAAAACGCAATAAGCTGAATTCTTCTAGTTTGAGAAATATACTTTTATTGCGTAACTGCAATAAGAGTATCAACATAGAAGCTTTCATTACTTTTTAATTGCAAATTGAACAACGATTAATTGAGGGAAAATGTATAAACACTTCGAAGAATCTTTTTATTTCGAGATATATCATACTATCCAGATGTCCGCATATATAAATTATATACATATGTATGTATTATAGATATATATATATATCTATCAATACATTCATCAAGAGTATTACTAAAATAAATACATTCATCAAGAGTATTACTAAAATATGTACATTCATTAATTTTACATTTCCCTTTTGTTAAACAAAGAAACAGAAAAAAATGACAACACCCGCCACACATGTGCTTTCGTCGCAATCTCGTCACAAAACATACAGAAGTGTCACGAGACGGAAGATACGTGTATTTTTCTGTTTGTCTCGTTTTCCCTCAAGTTTTGTCGTCGTTTTTGTTTTGCTACGTCTTTCTAGTGCAATAAATTTTTATTACCTGTGTTAATTGGTAAGTAGTAATACACTACAGTATCAAATACACTATGCTTTTCCCTTTTTTCCACGAATTTTAACAAAAACCTGATTGGAGCTTTTTTTACCTGTCACTTTCTTCACTTCTGTGTATTCTGTGATCTCGTTGACGACTAAATAAAGAGAATAGCAAATTGTTTTCTTCCAGTGTTATTCAGTGATGCCAACTTTTATGGCTCTAAAAGCACATTAAAATTTAAAAAAAGCACAAAAACCGTAATCTTGAGATCTAAAAAGCGTAAAAAGCACTACCGTGAAAAAGAGTGAAGATCCAAACGAGTGAAATTTAATAATGTTTAATAAGGTCTAATATTTTCCAATATATTCTCTGTTTAATGAAATATATCAGACGATAAAGGTATTCTTTACACTGAAAAAATAAATACACCATGTTTTTATTAAAGTAATTTTAAGAAATACACAAATTTCTTAAAAGCACTACTTAGTGCTTTTTCTTAGTTTGGCACTAACGCTCAAAATTTGGCGTTTTAAGTCTTCAAAAAGCACTAAAAATAGTGCCAAAAGCACCATATTGGCATCGCTGGTGTTATTTCGTCACTCTCACCAATACTACTACCTTGGGCATCTATGTGCTAAAGTTTTGATTTTGTGTGTGTGTGTGGGAGAGAGAGAGAAAGAGAGAGAGTGAGAGAAAGTAATATACCTTTTGTTTATCTGTCTTTTTCGTTCTGTCTAATCTGCCTAAATTTAACTATGACTTAAAAAAGCAACACAGTTTGTGTTAAGGCTCAGTTAGCCGACTGTAATGTAATGTAACTGCAACAGTAAGAAACAGCTGATCGATTTTGTTATGTGAAAAGTAATGAAAATGGTTATAGAGATGTAATGTAACGTAACCTACTTTTCATATAAAAATATCAATCAGCTGTTTTCTACGTTACAGTTACATTACATTACAGTCGGCTGTAATGTAAAGTAACTGCAACAGTAAGAAACAGCTGATCGATTTTGTTATGTGAAAAGTAATGAAAATGGTTATAGAGATGTAATGTAACGTAACCTACTTTTCATATAAAAATATCAATCAGCTGTTTTCTACGTTACAGTTACATTACATTACAGTCGGCTAACTGAGCCTTAACTGAGCTTTTAGGTATTAAAAGTTGATTGTGATTCTCTTAAAATACTCGTAATTTTGGTATTGTACGTACATACATACCAGTGTTGACAGAAAATGATGATGAGAGAATGCTAAATCGGTCAAAAAATTCTGCTAAAATGTTCTACAGAAGAAAAGTATAATGCCAGATTTAAATGTAGAAAAAAATATTGAAATAGCTTTGAATTTCATGTTTATACAAACTTATTAGTATTTAGAGGTATTTTTATAGCACTACAAACATAAAATAGTTAATAATTGGTGTTTTTGGAAATGTTACAATTACGTTTAAAATTTTTTTAACGCACTAATAATCCCAAATTATTATTTTGCTTATTCAATAACATATTTTTTTATTAAAAATACATTGAAATTAATCATTGAGGGGTTAGCTGGATCCTATGCTCATTTCGCTGTTGCTACTGCAGACCATTAGGGATACTTTACCCTGCAATACATGTACATTTATGAGAAAATCCTATATAGAGAAGAATTCGTATAAAAAATTAAAAATTTTTATTTTCAACAAATTCTGCCAGAAAGCATTTAGCAGAATATTTTGAAAGTTTAATGCTTTTTAACTAATGAAAATGTCAGATCTAGCAGTGAAAATGCTAAACTGGCAACAATGATACATACCAACAAAACTGTGTAATGTCACAATTCACACATCCCTTTGCCAATATTTTATTCCCACAGAATTTAGCGATTATGTTTAGCAAACAGTTTTAGGGAAATGAAATGAAACATGTCCTTTGATTTATTTGGTAGTCATGAATGTTCTTTGGCGTTATATGTATATATTTACCTCTTAGTAAAAATTAATGGTCATCGTATGACCATCGATTTGAAACATAATTGTGCTGTGAGCACAATATCACAATGCTTCGTACAACTAAAGAGTAGCCATGCTTTATATCCTAGTAAAAAGTAAGGTAAAAAACCCAATGAATTTTATATTGACGTGTCATTGGAAGGAAGTGCTTTGCTTTTGACATTTTTTAACTAAATAAAAATTATGTTTTTGGTGCTATAGAAATCTGAAAATGAGCTGTTATTTATTTTTACTTGAATAAATGCTGTGAAAATAGTTCACTTTACAAAAGTAGTTAAAGAAATGCTAATTATTCAGCGAGTAAAATCACTGTACATATTTTTTACTACCTAAAAATGCTTCCAATAATTGAAATACTTTTTTCACAACAAAAACGAAAGGAAACTTGTCTTCGTGTCTCTTAATTTTCGAAATTAAAGAAAGATTGCTTAATAATATCATAGTTTGTTATTTTATTTCATTCGCCATTATTCCAGTTGTCGACATCGACGTCACTTTAGCAAACGATATCCTTTAGGGGCCTTTCTACGCCTATGAATGAAGGATATAATAAAACTAAGTATACAAACGGAAAAACACAATAGAATTTAGATCGTACATATTATAAAAAACTAGATGATTAAAACCTAAAGTGCTAAAACGGGAAATCAACCAAAATGCACCTGTGTGAAATTAAGATACACTGAGTCCAGATCAATTGAAAATTAAAAGAAAATGGTTAAGACGTTTTTAATTATTGTTTTATTACATTGTATGTGTACAAATAAATTAAGATTATACTACATATGTATGTATGTATACATACATATGTACATATATATGTTGTGCATGTATATGATATGATAAAATATTATAAATTAACTACATACTTCATTTTCAATCCACTCTTTGAAATAGACCAAATTAGTGTATACGCCGGGAAAATTCACATTTGCACAACCGTAACCCCATGATATTAAACCTACTGCCTTGTTTTCATAAACTAAAGCACCCCCGGCATCACCTAAACACGCATCTGTATCATTTCCAGCTGCACAAAACATTGCCTGTGATATACGATTTTCCCCATATGACCGCTTGCAGTACGAATCATCTACAGTTCGGACATGAGAAATTTGTAAAATTTCTGAAAATTTACTTTGTACTGTCGAATCTGTACGACCCCAACCAGCTATAGTAGCTAAGCTGCCCACTAGAGGCATATGCGATTTTAAACTGATCGGAGCGATAATTTTCGGAAAGTTCTCCGTTAATTCAAATGATAATATTAGTAAGGCCAAATCGTTGTCGGTGAACCATATATTGTATTCTGGATGTATTATGTATTTCTCTACCAGATATAGATAACCATCGCCTTGTGTGCGATGACTCGATCCGGCTTTAACATGTAAATGTCCAGGCTTTAAGCCAATCAAGCATGTGGCTGTTGTAAGTATTACCTTTGTAGAGTAAATTGTTCCCGAGCAGCGATGTTCAAACGGAGTGCTACTATTTTTCTTATAACGTATTGAAACTAGATGTGGTGCGTTATTAATTTCAGTAGATATTCCTCCAATAATTCGGTTTTCAGTTAGAGCCGATACTATCGGAGTTATAAAATAAATTGATAATGTTGTGAGTAGAACGAATTTCATCATTTTTTTAAAATTCTTTTTAAAGTCTACCAAATGGTGCGCGACATACTAACTAACAACGTACATCAAAGGTTTTGAAGTCTTTATCAAACTAAAAATATAAGTGTAATAACTAAATTTATTATCTTAAAAATACATTATCTAAATTGAGTATTTTGCAGAACCATGATTTCCGTTGTCCAACTACCCCTTATCTATTTAAGATAGTTCCACAATTTTTGTTAGAGAAGAAGGTATGTATGTACATACATACATACGTATGTACATATGTACATAAATATATGAACGTGAATGTCGCGTTGTTGTGTATAAATCTATTTTAAAAGAAGCTAATCATAAATTAAAAAATATAGTTTATCGGATCGAAGTTTTAAATTCACTATGGCTGCAATTCAAACGATTTAGTAAATACTTAGTATGTACATATGTAACAAATTAAAATATACGTATCCATACATTCATAGTGGGTTTTCCTTTTATCAGCAACATTGAAAGTGTTAACTTTGAGCCAATAAATAAATCATTATGAGTTAGTTTTCTTGAAAGATTATCTAAATGCTTGGTGATAACGATAAGTGGATAGTCAATTTAGTAAATAAAATGACAGTTTCTCATTTCATATTATTTTATCTACCCACAACATTTCCTATCCGCATATCAATTTATTAACAAAAATCGAAAGACTACTCAAGAACTACATATATACTCCAAAATTTATCTTTTTGTTTGCTTTTTTTGTAAAATTTTAGTGTAAAGTACGTCTTTTTTGATTTTATATGACGATATGTACATATGTATGTATGTACATTAAATAAAGTAAGAGAGTATTTTTTTTGCTAAGCTTACAAAGTACTACGTATACTATATTTTGTTGTTTCCGTTTCCGCTTGCGAAATCCGTTTCAGTTTTTGTCTCTAGGATAAGGATAAAAAATCTTTTAAACTCAAAAATCTCAATTAGTACAAAACGCCAAGCCAAGATGATTTCAACGATTTTAATCCATGGACTTACTTCGTTATTGGCTTTCAGTTGCCTATTATAGATTGTAGTTTTATGAGAGTATACATATACACATATATTATACATAGATGTATATAACGTTATCTTAATATAGAAAGGCCCTAACTCATTATTTTTTGAAATCGATATTTTCACATTTTTCGATATATTAGATGTTCTTCGATCGAAATATACAAAAAAACTCGATTTCAAAACAATAATAGTTAGGGCCTTTCTATATTAAGGTAACGATATACATACATACATACATACTTATACATATATATAGTAGTCGCCAACAGAATTAATTGCATTAAATTATGTACATATGCCATTACCGATTAGTGTTTGCTTAGACTTTCATCGTTGCGGCTGGAAAAGAAAGAATTAAAATTAGAGTATATTAAATGGAAGAAAATTTTATACTCCTTCTTGTCGGCACTTTATTCGCTTTAGTTGCTACTGATCCTGCAGGTCGCATAATTGGTGGGAACATCGTCGATATTATTAAACATCCTTACTTGATATCAATACGCACTAGATCAGCAGTGAACGAAACATATCGTCATAAGTGCGGTGGAGCTATATATAACGAACGTGTTGTCGTTACTGCCGCACAATGTTTAATAGACATTGGAGATGATGAAAACATAATGATTGTAGCTGGTGCCAATTCCCGTACAGGCTTAGATGGTATGCTATATCCAGTTTTAAAATGGTTTTCACACTTCAATTACTCTTCATGGACGGTTGACTACGATATCGGTGTAATAATTATTGATGATGTTTTTGATTTCGCAAACAAGAAGGTAGATTATATTTCCATCGTAGATTCACGGCCCATTGACGGTAAAGTGGCTACAGTTGCGGGCTGGGGATATCGAGAAGAGTTTGGTCCATCTTCTTCGAATCTTGAAGAAGTTGAAGTACCAATTGTGAGCTCAGAATATTGTACAAAGTCGTATGGAGTTGGGGAAATTACTGAGCGCATGATATGCGCTGGATATTTGAAGAGTGGCGCTAAAGATTCTTGTCAAGGTGACACTGGTGGTCCTTTGGTAGTGGACAATTATTTAGTTGGCTTAGTATCATGGGGTCGTGGCTGCGGTAGACCCGGTTATCCTACAGTTTATAGTTATGTTAGTGCCTTAAAACAATGGATTGATGAAACTATTGCTGTTTATGTTTAATATCGTTTCATTGAGTTTAATTTCTTTTAGAATATAATAAAAAATTAAAAATTTTAAAAACCCCCGAATATACATATGTATTTAGAAAAGATGTAATATCTTCTAAACGGCTGGAATGTTTTTCTTAAAACATAGCTAAGAACCCTCTCGATCAAGTCACCTTTCAAACAGAAAAAAAAACTAAATCAAAATCGGTCCAGCCGTTTGGACAGACACACAGATACACAGACACACACTACAAACTTATAACACCTTTTTTTATACTTACCATTTTATGTTACAATTTAAGTTTAAAATTTTTAAACGCACTAATAATAACAAACTAATGTTTTACTTATTATGATTAAAATTTTAAACTTAAAAATTAAATCTGCTCAAAAATGTAGAAATCAAAAAATAATTATTATTTAATTTGAAAAATTTTACTTGTTTTTATGGCTAAGCAATTGTCTACATGCATTTCGTTCCCGCTTTTGCAACTCGTCAGTAGTAGACTTCAACCCAAAAAATTTTTGAATTTAGCTAACAAATTTGGTATGCTTATAGTAAGACTCTTAATACTACCTATATGTATTGAGAACCACAATATACAAACATAATAAGTTTTGATTTTTATTATATAAAAGTCATAACACTTTTTGTCACTACCTACAGTCTCTATTTACGAATACACCTTATAATAAATATACTTTTGGTATATTCTATCGAATTATATGACCCTAAACTTATTTACTTTTATTATTCGTATCAATATGACATCTGATTTAGATAAGTTATCAATAAATGTAGTATTGAACAAAAGCAATTCAATATCATCGACTTTCCATGTACATACATGCATACATAAATAAAATTAAAAAAGCTATTAAAATTTACTCGAAACCTTCAAACGTTTTTATACTTTTTTTTTTAATTAGCTAACTATAATATACATTTGTTTATGTATATATGTATGTATGTATGTATGTATGTATGTACCCACTTGACCTGAGATTCGATAAAAACGAATGCTCACTAAAGCGAAGAAATTTCGAAATAAAATTGTTCGATATTTGTTCGAAAATCTAAAAAAATTTTAATGTTCGCTAAAGCTCTGAACTTCAAACTTCTCTCGATAGTTGTTCGAATGTGTGACGGTAGCCGAGTGGGTGTGTGCTAGCCTGTTAATCTAGAGGTACCAAGTTCAGATCATGACAGCACTGTAAATAAAAAATAAAAAACAAACACATACTTACATATTTGCAATAATTGAACAGAAAACAATTTGGCACGATAGATTAGTGGATGTGCTAGTCTGTTAGAATGGAGGTGTACCATGTTCAAATCCTGCAGCATAAGTTAATAATAAATATAATAATAATAATAATAATAATAATAATAATAATAATAATAATAATAATAATAATAATAATAATAATAATAATAATAATAATAATAATAATAATAATAATAATAATAATAATAATAATAATAATAATAATAATAATAATAATAATAATAATAATAATAATAATAAATAAGTAAGTTAAAATAAATAAATTAAAAAATAAAATTACTTTTTCTGCTGCATTTTTGCGATATCGAAATTAATTCGATAATCTCTCACTTTTGATATTGCTAGCGAAACTTCGATATCGAATGTTTTTTGGAACAAAACTGAGCGACAGGTGAACTTTTTTCGATTAATTTTTGAGTGTCACTGTCGATAGTTTTACACGACAAATGTTCGAGATATACTCGAAATCGATATCAATAACAAAATTCTTTGTCTAACTAACTGTCTGATTGTGTAAGACGTTGGCTATAGAAGTGTCAAAAAGTTTTTCCCATATTTTTGTATTTTCAATCAAATTCGAGTCTTTTTTTACTCATTTTCGCGATTAAAAAGCTAGAATATGCGCTCATTTTGTGATCATAAAAGATACTTTTGTCGGTAGAAAAACGTGACTTCCCTCGACTCCTCTTGATAAATCATTTATTGGTCTTTTTCTATATTAGTTTAGAGCCATTTTAGACCCCTTTTCTAGTAGTATTTAAAGTATTTTCCGAACCCTCTTCTGATCATTTATTACTCTTTCTAATCGTTATACTTAAAATCACATATTAAGCAGTGTTTAATCATCTATCATAGTAAAATATGATCATAAAATACATAATTTTAATCACTTTTCAAATACCTGATCTGTTTTTGATTAATCATTTTTCAATCTTCTAGATGAGCAAAATGTGATAATAGCTAACAGGAAATAATAGTCACATTTTACAGGTTTTTTTTGCGATTACTATAAAATTTGTTATTGTATTTTCAATCGAACTATTTTTAACCATTACCATGAATCATTTTCGAGTCCTTTTTTGATCGTGTAAGTGATTAATTAGTTTTTAATCACTAATAGTACTCTAAAAAGACTCAGCAAGGTGATTTTTCAAAAAAAACTATCTTCCAAATCCTCGATGGGTATGTACATGCCCAGCTGGCATTTGGGTGATCATATTTTGGCAAAATTCCTTATTTGATTCTCCTCAGATCAGTTTTGATAATTAAAAACTGATTTATCACTTAGGTGATTGAAAAAAGATTCACTTTTGATTCATCTATATGGTCAAATAATGATTTCTTGAAAATAGAGGAACAAAAATCAAAGAAACCTCTAAAAGGTGATTTAATGATTTAATACTATCATAAAATTGCTCAGAAACGAATCAGCAAATCGTATCATGCTTCTTTGTTAAGATTCATCTGTAGGGTACCATTTTCTCAGTTCATTTGCGGTTATTTTTCCCGTCAAGCTGATTCGGAAAACATTCTATTATGATACAAAATGCTAGCTGGGTGAGTTCATGTATATTAAAATAAACAATTAAATGAAAGAAACATCAAGTTAACCATTAATTAATTTATTTATTTATGATTATAAATATTGGAAACAATCCATTTTTTTAAAACTGCAACATTGGTGTAAACACCAAAGTAATTTGGCCGACCACATCCAAGACCATATGAAATGATGCCAAGCAGTTCCCCATTTCTTACCAATGGACCACCAGAATCATCTTTGCATGCATCTTTACCGCCTCCATTGACACCGGCGCATAACATTGTTTCAGTTACCTTGTTGATGGCATTGTACTGTTTTTGACAAGTAGATCTATCCATAATTTGAACAGAAACTTGTTGCAAAATAGAGGCATTTGGACTTTGTTCTGTCAATGCACCCCATCCTGTAATAACAGCGAATTCTCCAGTTCTAGGAGCTTCTGATGCTAGTCGAATAGGTCTAGAAACTGCACTGAATGGAATGTCGGAAACCAAAAAGATTAGGGCAACATCATTGGCAAAATTTGAGGAGTCATAATTCTCGTTCTGCAGAACATGTGAAGCAGAAATAATGTTCTTGATACCACCAATAACAGAAGTACCATATTGTACGCTGTAGTAGCTGGCTTTTATATAAGGATATATACAATGAGCAGCAGTAATTACTATGCGTTCCTTAAGAATACTACCACCACATTTATGAAAGTTAAAAACACGCACAGACACCTGATATGGATAACTTTCAATGACAGCATCTTCACCACCTACAATGCGACCACCGGATTCCGGAACACGCGGCATAACGCTACCATTAACAAAGATGTTTGTAACAAGCAACAACACTATTAATTTTATATACATTATGAATTTTTTAGAACCATCAGAAATTCTGTTGATGCTCTGAAAAAAACTCTTCAATTTATAGCAAATGGTTTGAATTTGTTAATTCGTTTATTATCCTAATTTATTTGAAGGTCACAAAAATTCTAAATACATATGACGAAATTAAATGCAAAGTGTTTCCTTATCTTATGAACTCTCGTATTTTGGTGTATTATGGTGTCATAAGCGTAGAAAGGCTGTTGCTGGGTTGATATTGCCCCCTTATACATAGATAGTATATATTTTATTATCAATGAAAGTTTGCTAACTATCGTCAACTATGTACACATATGTATGTATATGTTTGTTTTTTTAGGGGATACTGGGGAAATAATTTTCTAAAATAATGAATAGGATTGATATATTAATACGTTCTCTTGAAATAATATTGATAATTATTAAATATGATTACGACCCAAAGAAAGTAATATGCATTGCAAAGCAATAAATATAAAAATGTTTAAAATTTTAGCAATGAACAATAAAAAACACACCTATAATTTCATATGCATATATACTTACTTATGTACGCGTGAGTACATATATCCAATCTAAATACATTTTATAACATAATGTAGCTTCAAAATTCACAATTTAATGAGAGATGAATACGTGAGAATATGATCAACCGAAATTCATCGATTTGAAATGTGTACATATATAGTACCACGAAATTTTGAAAAGCACAATACCAATTTCAAGATCACATATTTGCGGAAAAGAATTGAAAGACCGCAAGGTAAATCGGGTCCAAACTGTAATTATTTCCTGCCATAAGATATACCCAAAGGGACTAAAGTGTGAGGTAAGCTTGAAAACCGAAATAAAGAGAACCTTATCAATAATATCAAGGCGTAGACTTTTCATTTCATAAATTTTGAAATGTACAATCTGTTATGCATTGGAATTTGAAACAACGATTCCCTTGCTTTCCAAAAACGAGCACACTTCAGTGCCATCTATATTTGAAAATCCAGGAGTAGATAAATTAACACAAGCTAAGTCATGAGTTTCTTGAAGAGAATGAAAAAACAACTGAGGTAGCCAAGTACAGACTTTCTTATACATACTTGGAAATTGTCTCTGTTCCGCTTTCATTGTGTAATTGGTACAGAATTTTTCAAAGAGGATTAAAAAAAGTCCGCAAAAAAACCAACATTTGTTAGTACCATCTGTTGGTGACAATTCTTTTATTGTGGCAGGATTTCGCAACGACGAATTTTGTAGTGTTCACCAATTTCAGTGTTCACTTTTAATTTGTGCGTCCGCAACAATGCGAATAAATTATTTGTCAGTTATAGTGAGCACTAAAGCCAATATTTTTAAACTTGAAAAAGTACAGTGAATTGTGAATGCTGAAATTGGTGAACATTTCATTATTGCAGAATCCTATGCCATGTTAATACGCTGCTTTATTGAATTGTTGTTGTATTGTGAATATATTCAGAAGCGTACCGTGCGTTCAAATTTAATAAAAAATTCTCTTATTGTATATCTCAGCGATGCCAACTATTTATAACCCGAACGCGCTATTACCCTTCTCAAAACGCGCTAAGTTACAGCATTGCCAACTATTTCTAGCCAAAAAGGCCCTAAATTCCTACGTGCTAAAATAAATTTAAATAAAAGTCGATGTATGTACTAGTTAGTACATGTAGTTGTTGTTATGTATTAGTTAGTTAGTTGTATGTATTAGTTAACACAACTGATTTTTAGTAACTCTTTTTCAGAGTTTATAATATTGTTTCTTCGAAATTATATCCTAAATAACTAAAATCATTTAATATAGAATCAGAAAACAGAAATAATCGAAATCCTTAGTTTTTATTTTAATTTTATTTGTCAAACTTTGTAACAAGATATAAAATTGACGAATAGTTTTGCGATTCAAATGCTTTTTGTAATTCAGCTATAATAGATGCTTAATAAGTTATGTAAATTTTTTGGGTCATCTAGTACATAATTTTAGTTGTGAAACTTAAAAATATTTGCCATTTACAGTATTAAAATGCGTTTTTAGTTCTAACCACAGTCAAAGGAATTTTATTTGCGACAGCTGAATCATTAATCAATTTAAACATTTTATCAGAGTTTTACATACTAGAAAATTCTTAAATTTATAAAAAAAAGTAAAAAATATTGAACTGAATTGATGTTGATGACTTTATTCAAAAAGCGCGCTAAGACGAAAAAAGCGCGTTGGGCATAGTTAAAACACGCTAAATTGGCATCGCTGGTATTTCTAGCTATAGAAGCAGGGTGACCGATGACATTTTTCAAAAAGTATCACCAAAAAGGGGATTTATCAATAAAAGGGGCAAAATTAAAAAAAAACGAGAAAACTACACTAAAATTTTTATTTTTAATGTATTTTTAAATAATTCACTCTAAAAAAGGGAGAAAAAAAGTGGCAAAAGCACTCGAAAAAGTGGCAAGGCAGTAGTCAATTGCCACTTTGACGGTCAAACGGTTACGCTGTTAGAAGTTATCGAGTCTCTAATAGTGCAACTGTATTGTGCTCTTTTCGTTGTTCCATTTCATACAACTATCCCCTTCTTACCAATTGACTTTCCTATGTTAGAAGTAAACTTGAAAGAAATTTGTAGAATTTTCATCATTAGTTGAAAAAACGCAGAAAAGCCAGAAGCAGAAAAACAGACCACACGATTGAATTTTCAATTATTCAGAAAATTGTGCAAGAATTGTTATTGAAATTATTTTCTTTTTATTTGCAAGCTTGTTATATAAATTTGGCGAGAAAATAAATCAGAATGTCTCTATTTGGCTCATTAATGGGAGACTTTGATGATGATATTTTTGGGTAAGTTGGAATTAAATGGAAGAGGTGATTGAAAAATGTGTGTATGTAAGTATGTATGGAAATGTGTATATACTTATCTAAAATTTTTTCATAAGTTGGTATTTAAGGCGTGTAAATCTTTTCTTAATTACAAGAAAGTCTTAAATTATAGTTATTTTTATAATTTTCAGTTGGGAAAATATGTTTGCTCTTATTTAAGGTTAAACAGTTGTGCTAATATGACTGCCAGAAACTTGAAGTAATACTCACATTGCCCTTCGTGTTTGGATAGTGTTATGAAAAATCAATAATCGGATTTTTTATATGTACATTCATACATACTACATACATTTATATGTGTGTACATACATACCAATAGGGGAAGACATACGCCAGTTTAGAAAATTCAGGAAATTTAATAGAATAGATAGATGTACATACTTTGGATCGTGTTAATTATTTTGTTACATTTTTCAAGTTTTTAGTGAATATGTTTGTTTTTGATTAGATTTTTCAGGTATACCTATGTACTTATAAAGTACATAAATTAAATTAGTTCCTTTTAAAAATCGATTATTTAATTTTTTACCATTATTTCCAGAAATCAAATGAATGCTATGAATATGCAGATGCGCTCCATGAATCGTTTGATGAACTCGTTTATGCCTGATCCTTTTAATATGTTGACTAACTTTGATGGCGGCTTTCAACAAAACGCTCTAATGGAGCGCCAGAATCCTCATCAAATGGGATTATTTGGTTTTCCGGCAATGCCCAACATGAATCGTTTATTGAGTGCAGGTAAGTGTAAATGTAATGAAATCTGAAAAAAAAGAAATTTCTTAAAATGTTTCTATGTGAATAAAGTCATTGGTAAGGCATTGCACACATTCCTTTTGCTAAATAGTTTTGATTTCGTAAAAATATAAGAAAATCATTCAAAATAATAAAAGTGAAAAAAAAAAACCAAATCAAACTTACTTCCGCTATGTTGCGAAGAAAACTACACTAAGTTTATAAAAATTAATTTGGAATCGTCAAATCAGAGATTATATTTTGTATTAACTATGTATGTATATAAATAATTTGCTTTAGATATTGGCAACAATGGCGGCGCTGCATTTTGTTCAAGTTCGGTAATTACAATGTCCTCAGGTCCTGATGGTAGACCTCAAATCTATCAAGCTACTAGCAGCACAAAAACTGGGCCAGGTGGAATTCGTGAAACTCGTCGCACTGTACAGGATTCTGTTAATGGTGTTAAAAAAATGGCAATTGGTCATCATATTGGCGAGCGTGCTCACATCATTGAGAAAGAACAAGATTTACGTTCGGGTCAATTGGAAGAACATCAAGAATTTATTAATCTAGAGGAAGACGAGGCCGAGGACTTTGATAGGGAGTTTACCACAAAAGCGCGTAATGTGAGCGGACGTGGAGGGGCCAGGGCTATATGTGGAGTACCAACAGCACCACCACAACAGGCGCTCACCATAGAAGAAATTGATGATGATGAGGACGAGGACGTTATTGAAACGGTTCCTCATATCAAAAGACCATCGTCATCATCTTCACAACATCGTAGACAGCCAGCTCCTCCTCAACCTTCGTCAGCATCCCAAACACTTCAAAATAGGTGAGTATATAACATGTTAAAAAAATGCTGGTATTTACAAATTGTATATATACATACATGTAAATTCATTTTCATTTGTTTGCCATTTTTTTTGTATGTCAAGTCCTTAATGAGTATTATATTTATTAGTATTGAATTTAATAAATGCTTTTGCTAAAGCTAAAATCCAAAGTAATCGAAATGTAAAGGATCTATAGGCAAAATGCAAAATGATAATTTAAAGCAGCTTTAAATATTTTGTCTACAGAATCCATTTTAATAATATACAAACCTACCGTTTTTTTTCTAAAATAAGTTTTTGTTTTTATTTAAAAGAATAAATTTTGAATATTTGGTCTTTTGCAGATACAATCATTATTAATATAAAAAAATTAAACTTTCATAAAGCAAATGAAAGTCTATAAGCAAAAAAAAAAAAAAAAAAAAACAACGCTCCCAGCTACTAGCGATCTCTTCTAAATAATATCTCTTATCCAAATGCGCTATAGTTAAGAATACTAATGAAATACTTACGAACAAACCTAACAACATCAAAAATACTAAATAAAAATTAAAATACTAAATCAATATCCAAAAACTCAGAGGTAGGCCGAAAAAATATTTAAAATTTATAGCTTTTCGTTTGAATCATTTATGAAAGATGTTTTGTTTTAGCTTTTCTTTTGATTTAAAAAAAAATAACCACTCCATCCATTACTATCAATACATAGATAAATGTCTTACATGCTTCCATTTACATACATTTGCAATCATTTATTCATTAATTAACTCATTTCAACTTTCAGCCATTATTCTTTCAAAAATTCCGAATACAACAAAATTAAATTCAAATCATGAAAAATCTATATACCTTTATCAAATGAAATCTGATTGAATCAAAACAATGTTTTTCTCTAAAATTCATCATTCAGCTGCTCTTCTAAATTGACTTCATCTACTTGTTCATCGGCTACCGAAAAGTCGCCGTCGTCTTCTACGTCCAGAAATAGTATAAATGGTAAAACTTCAGTAACTACAACGCCACCCAGTGACATCGACGATCAATATCTATCGACAACTCCAAGACGTCCTACGTATCGCAGCACAAATCATTTGACAGGAGTGTCAGCTCGTAGACCTCTGCGAACTCCACCATCTTCACCGTTAGCCACAACACCAACACTCCACATTCATACTACAACATCTACGCCAAGGTTTGTGTGTTTACCTTAACAAACAAATACAATTATCAAAAACAGAATTAAACAACATTTAAAATTGTGTTTACGCTGAAACTGAACATTTAAAATCAAAAGAACTCTGCGTTAGAGCAACATTTAACTAGCTCATGGCTTAAAGCTTAGAAAAATCGGAAATATTTCATTCGTGGTTTAAAAAAGTTCTCTATAAGTGAATCGCGAATGTCATATTTCTTATTCATCATTAGTATATGTGTTGAGACCAACAATTACAAATTAATTTGGCTAAGACATTCTTTTGACTTAGCGCTTATTTATTTTTAACAACACCAACAACAACAACAAAAAAAGCTTTGTGCGTTCGCCTTACTAAAGCTTAACATTTAATTTTTCATCTAAATCTTTTAAACAAAAAAAAAAAAAAATCGAATCATTTAACATCACTTAGAAATAAGTTAAAATGTTTTCTCCATTTAGAGATTGACTCCAATTTTATCGCAATTAAACCGTCATTAAGAAAGAGCCAAATAACGATATGTAATGAGAAGAATGTGAAAAAAACCAAACCAAAGCAATACAAAACAACTCATTCTTCCGCAATACATTTTAATATCATCGCAAATTGTTATTTTACGAGTGTATCTGCACAGATAATATGCAACCGAAGTGTAATCGATTTTTCTCTTTTCTCATCTACTGCAAAAATTTAAAGCAACAACGTGACTGAGTGGGTATATGTGTAAGATTTTGTGAAGCTTTGATTGTCATAAACGTTTTTGTTTTTCTTATTTAAATAAGTTACAATCTCTGGAATACTATTGGATCATTTAATTTGTAATACAAGGAATCAGATATGTGATGGAAATCGATTTCTATAAGGAGCGATTTAAAATGGAAATGATTATTACATTTTACAATCATTCGATTTCCATCATGTAGCTTTATATTGTAAGACATAAAATATGACTTGTTTGTCTAGAAGGTGATTAATTCTTATACAAAGCGTTGAAATTTTAAAATACGAATATGATGACGGCGACTGAGGGTGGTGGTAGCTTCAACACAAAAAAAAATTAAAATGAAAACTCCAATATTATTTTTTTGTAAATTTTATCAATTATAAAAAATAAGACCTTCATTTAATTAAGATCAACACAATTTAAAACTTGTGCATATACAGGGTGGGCCAAAAGAAACCAAGGGGTGTAAAAGTTTAATAACTTTTTTGTTTATTAACTTTTTTTATTTTTTCTTTCAGATTATATAATATACAAAATGGAAATTTTTTACACTAAGTATGAAAAATGATGTCTCTTAAATGACCACCGTTTTCAGCTTCGCACTGATGGGCTCTTTTTAGAGCATTTTCCATAACATCTTTCAAAACTTGTGGCTGTAGCGTTCGAATTTCTGCAACAATGTTTGCCTTGAGTTCAAGGATTGTCTCTGGCTTGTTCACATACACTCGCTCCTTCAAAAAACCCCAAAGAAAATAGTCGGGTGCTGTCAAATCTGGCGATCGCGCTGGCCAAATAATTTCCGAATTTCGAGAAATTATTCGCTATCCAAAAATTTGACTTAAAAGTGCCATTGTGTCTCGGGCAGTATGGGCAGTGGCTCCGTCCTGCTGAAACCACATACCAGGTCTGTCAAGAGCAGGACGTAAAAAATTTTCTATCATAAAACGATACCGCTCTCCATTTACGGTTACAGCACTTCCATCTTCATTCTCGAAGAAGTAGGGCCCAATGACATTTTCAGATGTGATCCCACACCATACTGTACACCTGATGGGGTGCAATTGGCGTTGATGAATGGCTCTTGGATTTTGAGAACCCCAGAACGTACAGTTCTGCTTATTAACAAAGCCATTCAAATGAAAATGAGCTTCATCACTCATAATCAAATTTTCAATAAAGTTGATTTCATTTCTGGCCAACTCTTGAAATTTAACTGCAAAATTTAGACGTTGCCGATGATCTGCGGGTTTTAATTCTTGGACCAATTGCACCTTATATGGGTATAACTGTAAATCTTTTTTTAAAATGCGCCGTAGTGACGTACGAGACATTTCTAGCTGAGCAGAACGCCTTCTGCCAGATGTTTCTGGTGCTTCGTTAACACTTTGCTGTACTCGTTCAATATTTTCCGCAGTGCGACTTAAACGTGGTCTACCGGTTCGAGGCAAATCTCTTACGCTGCCATGTTGGTGATGACGATTAACTAAGCAACGAATCATCGCTTCAGAGGGCGAAATTCTGACGTTAAAATGTCGACGATATGCTCTTTGCGTTAAAATAATTGATCTCTGGTTTAAATAATAAAATTCTATTGTTCTGGTTCTCTGTTCAGTTGTGAACCTCTCCATTATAAATTCTCCAAGTGTTGTCTATATAATCTGAAAGAAAAAATAAAAAAAAAATTAATAAACAAAAAAGTTATTAAACTTTTACACCCCTTGGTTTCTTTTGGCCCACCCTGTACATACATCCATATGTAGTGCCCATACTTATGAAAGTGGTCTGTCATTTATTTATTGTTTCGAGATATTTAATAGATTACATTTGAAAGAATCAAAAAATATTTTTATATTATGCAACCATTTTAATTCAGAGTTGTACTAATCTCGATTAATATGAATATTTATTAAAGTTTTTTTTTAATATTTCGAAGTAAAAATGTATATCGTCACCTAAAAGGCCGTAACAACCAAAAAATTCAAAATAGACTTTTTGATTGATTATGATGTGATTAACCAAAATACATATTTCCTAAAATTTTACTCACATATGTATGTTCAAAAATACCGATTTTATTCATTATTCAATTTGGCACCTAACATATAAATAGTATTAAAGTTATGAAGTTTTTTGCTTCTCCTGTAAAATAGTAAAAAGTGTACTTACGGCCTTTTGGATTTTAGTTGACGATATGCTCTTAGACCACTTTCATAATTCTGGACAAATATCGGACACTAAATCATAAACAGTCGCATCTCAAAAATTCCAGATATGTAACAGTATTTTATATTGTTCAAAACGACAGTGTTGCAAAACTAATTTTTGTGTTTAAGAACTGATTTCTGAAAAAAAATACCATTTTGATAATTTTGAGTTTTGACTTTTTATTATTTAGTTGTGAAAATGCATGTAGTTCAGTTTATGAAGGTTATTCTTAAAATGTGAAAATTTATTATTTTTATTAATTGCAAAAATATTTTAAAAGATTTTGCATTTGCAGTTTACGGAAAATTTCAAATTTAAAAAAATATTTGTAAATTCGGTTTCACGCGAATTTGCTTCGAATATCAAAATCATATACATATAATTATAAGAATCAGTGTAAAGTAATTTAGGAAATGAATCGTTTGTATGTTTTTTTTTTTACATCAAACACCCTCTTCTTTCTAAATGGTGTGGTTTTTTAAACTGTGATTATTAAGGCTTTCAACGACTAAAATATATTTTAACAAATAAAAAAATGGCATGTATTTTAAAACTCATTTGTGTATTTCGTCAATGTTTCACTGTAAAATCAATTTTCACCTAACGTCATCGCATCTTAATACTCTCCTCGTACATTGTTTTATATTATTTTATTTTCATATTATTTATTATTTTCTTATTAACGTGTATTATTTTATATAAATTAATATTTTTGATTGCTAAATACAAAAAGGAAGAGAAATTAATGATTTTATTTTTGGATTTTACAGCGTTCATCCACATCCTTATAATTCATCGGCTGCCAGACGTTCCCATCATCACCACCACCACCACAATCAGCATCGTCCTAAACAACATGCAACAAAGCATAATGCACCAGCAGCGTCCTCGACTAATACTAATAATGAGACAACTGCTGCAACATCGGCACAACCGAAGGTGGAAGAAAAACAATCCAAATAAATGTGAAGATCTTAAGGAAATATAGACAAAAGTAACCACTTAAAAAAGAAACCCCGAAGAAAATATTTAGCATTACTTATCAATAAAATGTGGACAAAATTAATTTTTATCTCTATTTTATCATAATTACACTTACATAATTTAGTTTTAATTTCAACAATTTCTTTAGTGTGTGTATTTATGGGAGTACTCAACATATATTCCAAATCTGGTTGTTGCAGAAAACAAAATAGTGGATTTTTTTTGGTGTGGCTGGCCGCTTGTTAAATCAATCCTCGGTCAGCAAATGGTTACTAAATTTGAATTTTTGAATCTTGATTTCTTATTTCATTCTAACCAATTTTTGCAATTTAAGTTATTTTTAAGATTCCCATTCTTGAAGAAAATCTGCTCTTGTTTCAAATTCCTGTTCTAAAATCTTAATTTCACAATTTAAAACATTCATAGATTTGCTTATGTAATCTTAAAATATGATCTTTAGTAGTAAAAAATGAAAAAGAAAACATAACTAAAATCTCTTAAATAGAGGAAAATTATATGTATAATGTTTCTTGAATTAAAATTTTAATAAAACTCGAAATGAAATAAAAATGTTGCTAATGTTATCTCTTTAGATAAAAAAATGGCTGATGTGGGTCTATTTGCAAATGCAATAGGGCTAACGCATACAATACATAAATTCATGAAAAAGTTCATGAATAAATACTTCTGTATATTGCAGTTATTACATCGTCCTTTTGCGGCCAATTAACTGTCACTTCAAAGTTATATACATATATTGAAAGTTCGGTTTTGTGAGCTACTTTTCCGACAAATAAAACAACGTTTTTGTAATGATACCGAGATAGCTTATATTTAAATTAATCTGCTTAAATTTCAGTTGCATGTAAAAACATAAATAAAACTAGTCCTAATGTTCTAACTGAGCTTCAGACTCCCTCCAATTGCGTTTGACCATTTCAACAATTTGCTTAAACAAGTTTGATTTGGAGAAATAAAAACCAGCACAGGATAAAATGAACCACCAAGCCAATATGAGAACATAGTCTGTTTGACGTTGCACCTTAAGTGGTAATGGCGAGGGGTTGTTGTGTTTGGGCACTTCGGCTGGCTTAATTCCGGTATGCCGAGTGATGAACGAGTTTAGAAACTCTTGCGCACGATACTTTACCACAGGTCTCCCTTGATGGAATAGCAAAAGCGCAGGTAAGGCTACAATACCAAATTCAGTATTGAAACTGGGAAATTTGTAGGCATCTATGGCTGCGACTGGAATTGTTTTGAAAGCATATGGCAGATCTTTTATCGCTATGGCCGCCAATGAGCAAGTAAAACAAGTTGGGGTATAGAAAAACACCAAAACGCAGCTACCCGGCTGATAGCGTTTTGTATTGTTACCTATGGGTTTAAGCAAGTCCACTACATCTTGAACATTTTCAATTATACGAAAGGTATTGTTGCCATTAATAATTGAGGGATGCTCCGGCAGACATTTGACCATTATGGGCGGTCGGCGCGTACTTTCAGAAGCACTTTCAGAGGGTAACAAATGCAGAATGAACTCGTCGTCTAGATGACATTCATGAGAGTCTTTGTAGGTAATATAGTGCAAGAAATCGTAAGGGCACTGTCCTCTTGACACACCCAATTCATCCACGGTCATTTCTTCTGCGCTTTTTGTGGCATTATTAGCGTTATTGGGATTGTCCTTTTGTAAAAAATCAAATAATTTGTAAACACTCCCAAACAACGAGTTTTTAGTTGCGGCACAAGCCTCCCATGTACAATATGCTGCTTGTATAAAAGTATTTCAATAATCGAAATATATTGTATTCTTACAATAATAACTTACATATGATTAGAATATATACAAATATATTGACTTTCATAATTATTTCACTTGACCAACTTTTTCAGCTTGATCTTTGTCACATACATTTTGTTTATGAAGTTGGTCGAACAGTTGTTAAGCAGGGCTGCCATTCTGCTGATAAGTCTGCACTTTTTTGAAAAATCATCGGCATTTTAATTTCGAAAATCGTAAAGAAAATCAGCCTGAGTTTTTCATTAAATTTTACTAATTAGACGAAAATAACAATCGTATGTAATTTCACGTATTTTATAAAATGATAATACATAATTATTACATTTGTTATTATTAATTTATTATTTAACGTGTGTCAAACTTAATAAAAATTTAGAATTCAACCACAATTTCTAAAAGCTTACAAAACCCCAAAATATCAGTACATTGTTAACTGAATTGTTAAAACAAATGCACTAATAATATTGTTATAACTTGAAAAAAGCATTAACTTGAGCAGTCTACACTTAACATTAACTTGAAGTTAATGTCAAACTTAGTCATTTTATGTCAGGTGGACACCTTAAATAAGAATTACAAAACTTCCATGAAAGTTGGCTAAGAAACTTATTTAAAAAAAAAATGATTAATAAATATATTGAAATAAAACAAATAAATTATTTTAAAAAATCTGGCTGCTTAATGAAACAATAATCTTCTCAACACGTTTTCTTTTTCTACTAGAATTAAGAGTATTCTTAGCAAATCACTATCTTTATTTTGCAAATATCTTAAAATTTTTTGTAAATATGAAAATTGCTTTCTTATTTTAATTTCCAGAACAATCAGTTGGTTTGATCAAAATCGTCATTTTTTTAACCTAAAATCAGCAAATCGGCATTTCGCACATTCAGTTCAATAGTGACATAACTCAAAAAATTCGTTTTTTGAGTTAATAATGCAGAATAATAATGCATTTCGTATTTTATCTTGCATACAAATTTCATATAAACAGCTTGTATATCACCTCCTGAGAGAAGAATATTTGTTCATGCCTTCATAGAGTTGTGTGTAAATTGAAAACTTTAAACGTGTTTTCTGCAAAACTAGTTTTTTTGAGTTATGACACTATTGAACTGGATGTGCGATTTGTTTGTTTATTAATGAAAAAATCGGCAAAATGTCGAAAAATCGAAAATTTTGGCAGCCCTCTTGTTAGCAAAATGAGTAATCGGTATTGTAACTGCTCATTCTCAATAAAAGAGTATTCCCAGGTGTGGTGTTTTATAATCGGATGTTTTATATAAATAGTAGAGCTGTGCCAAATCGTTCTTTTCAGTGACCGGTCATTTTCGTTCAATTAGCAAAAAATTGACCCGTTCGTTCAATCGTTCACTTTTGAACGACAGTATGAAACAATGCTATTTTGTAAGAATAATAAAATCGGTTGTATATACGAGTATTTAAATAATGCGAATGAATTAATTGAAGAATTTATTAAAAACAGTTGAATTATTTGTTTAAAAAACTATATTTAAATTTATTTATAAATAATTTCTTGTTCTTTCGACTAGAATATTGTACATTTTATTTTGGCTTAATATTTAGTTTAATATTAAGATTAAGAAAGGTATTTTTGTTTGGTTTTACTATTTATTTTTTCTTCCGATAATTAATAAAAGCATTGTAACTCTTTTATCGTTATTTATATATCAAAAGCGCATCAATGTTTGAATGTTACTTCTCAAAGTTTAAGTTAAAATTTTGTTGTCAAAAATATTTTACCGGAAACAAAAAAAAATATCTCAAGCACTACAAATTCATTTTAGATTGAGGTAATGAAATGTATGTATAAACATATATACAGTTAAGGTCTAACATCTTTACTTTGTAAAAACACTTTATAAAAAACACTAGTAAAAATATTTCTTGTGAAAAGACTATTAAATCAAATTATAAAAGTAATGATGGCAGTGCCACAGCGATGCTAAATAGAATTTAGCATACACGTACCTAAACCTTTTAAAACACAAAAACTCAACTCAAACAAAACGACATAACATAAATAGCAAACATGAACGAAAGCAAATTTGACATAAAAGACTTGAAACACAAACTGAATGAACGAAAACATCGAGCGGTACACCACTGATCCAAAAGCGTTCAGTAAAATCACCGGATCAGTTCGTTCAATTAAGTGATTCGTTCAATTTAACCCGTTCGTTCATGAGCTACACAGCTCTAATAAATAGTGTTTGTAAGAAAATAGAATTTGCATCTATTATTATAATATTTTAAATAGAATTTGCATCTATTTTTAACCGACTTCATTCCTGTTAATATTCCAGAATTGGGAATTAAACTTGAGGCTTATCAAAAAAAAAAAACCAACATTAGATTGTCAATGCTAAGGATTGTTTTTCTTGGAATAAAATTTGAATGTTATCAGTTTTAACACAGGCCGGAAATGGGACACAATTCGAACACAGGGTGAAATGTGTAAGTAGTTTCAGATTTTGCTAAAAACATTAAATTGGAAAATGTTATTTTGTACACATCCATGCATACATATGCTTATACATTGTACAAACATGAATATGGCTACTATAGCATTGCACAGATACATCTGTTTGCACCAGTTTTGCGTGTTTTTGGTTCTGGTATGCACTATAGCATTGCACAGATACATCTGTTTGCACTAGTTTTGCGTGTTTTTTGGTTCTGGTATGAACAAATATGTTATTTATCGTTTTCTGTTACTAGTTGTGAATGTTGATTTTTTAAGTAATTAGTATATGGTTGGGCAATGAGCAAATGAAAACAACACATTAATTTTTTTTTGTTTTTCTAAGGCAAATAAGATACATAAAACTGCTTTTACCATAAGTGCCTTATTATGTGTTGAGAAAAAATGTAATTGGCTGATGAATGAATGTATGCAAGCAAAATTGCACATACATATGTAAGTAAATGATACATGTACATGAAACACATGCATTTGTAATTACCAGGTATGGGCACCACTACATTGAAAGCTTAGCATGTGTGGCATTGTATTGGTTTTTTATTTTTCTCATTTAGTGACATCCGATGCACGTCTGCTTCGTTCGAAATTTTCTGCTAGACTAAGCACAATATCATTTCTCTGCTTCGCTCATCAATTTTGTGTATGTACACATCGTTCGCTCTTTTTGCATTTTCATTTTACATTTGCCCATACATGGTAATTACTCTCAGAGCAAAATTGTCTCTTTCTCTCTCTATACTTTGGCTGCGCCGCAAAATAACATAACGAACGTCCGCACATACATCTGCACATCATGTATTTGTTTCAATAGTGGTTTTTTCATATATGTGTATTACAATATGTATTTTTTGAGCAAAAACAGATCAAACAGTTGCTCAGCAGCAATACAATAAGCAATTGTTATTTGTTTTCAATTGTATTTTAATTTGGAAAAGCACGCATACACAATAACTCTTATACTAGTTCTGTCGCTCACACTACAATTATGTGGTACATACCATGGTATATTTGTTTTGGCTATATAAACGAGTATACAAATGCAACCCTTTAGTATGAACAAATATGTTATTTAGCGTTTCTGTGGCTAGTTGGCTAGTTTTTAATGTTGATTTTTTTAAGCAATTATTGTATGGTTGTTCAATGAGCAAATGAGAACAACACATTTCTTTGTATTTGTTTTTCTAGACCAAATAAGATACATAAAACTGCTTTTACAATAAGTACCATGATACAATAATACAGGTAGCCGCGAATCTACAACAAATGTACAACAAATAAAACAACAGTGATTTTTATTGCTGTTTTGTGATTGACAAGAGAGACAACCAAGAGAAAACAATATACATGTATTTGCGTTTTCTCTTGGCTTTGCAAAGCATGTTTGTATTGGTACAGTTTTAATAGGCACTGTGCGCGTGTGTTGGTAAAACATAAACACCATTTGGCAGATCAAATCACGAAACAAGCAAAACAGCTGGCTCTTCGCGGTTACCTGTATAATTGTATCATGATAAGTACCTTATGCTGTGTTGAAAAAAAATATACACGACTGATGAATGAATGCATAAAAGCAAAATTTCACATACATATGTAAGTAAATGCAAATACAAACAAAATTACACACGATATGTATGTGTAATTACTCTCAGAGCAAAATTGTCTCTCTCTATACTTGGCTGCGCCACCAGTGCTACCATATGTGAAGATTTATCTTATTCTTGAAGTTTTTAGACATGTTAAAATGACAAAAAAAGATTCCTTATCTTAAAATAAGATTTTTAAAAATTTTACTTTTGGTACTTTTAATATATTATTGAGGGATTTTTTGACTAAACTACTTATAAATTTTCTGATTTGCTTCATAATGATCTGGCACAAATTCTATACAGTAAATCTTTTGTAATATTTGGTTTCACTTTTATTAGTTCACAAGAGACAAAATAAATTTTAGCTCATTTTCATTCAATAAAATAACAAAAAAGATTTTCGGTAACAAAAAAAGATTTTTTTGCTCGAATTGAAGATTTTTGAAAAATAAATATGGCAACACTGTGCGCCACAAAAAACAACGAACGTCCAAAGCATTGTTGCCATTTTGGCATTTTCACTGCCAGATCTGGCATTTTCGTTAGTTGAAAAGCATTCAACTTTTAAAATATTCTGCCAAATGCTTTTTGGCAGAATTTGCTTAAAATAAAAAATGTTAATTTTTTAAATTTGTTTCAGTGTAGAGAGTAATTCTATTCAAAAATGTAAATTTTTTTTACAATTATGTATTTCCTACGTAATGTAGATACAACGAATACCTATGTATTATATGCTATGTATTATATACATACGTATATGGAGCCCTATTTTCAATTATCCGTAAGTGACAAAAATTAAAGTTTTCAGAAGACTGGTTTGAATAGTATCCAAATATATTTTACCATAGATAAATTGTCGCTTAAGATAAAATTTGACTGTCTGCATTTCAAAAGATATCAAACATTTCGACATTTTGACAATTCTAAACTATGGGTAGGCCATAGTTATAATTTCAATTAAAAAGTTTATTGTTTACAACGTCTCGATATACATACATATATTATATGTATATACCCTGAAGGAAATGTCGATGGTAAGATTTACTTAGTCGCTTGTGACTTTGTCACCAGCACTACTCTCTAATTATTCTCCATACAATACTTTGTGGTATAGACATTTACGGTCATATGTGTATAAGCAAAAACTGGCATGAAGTTAGCATAAGTGGCAAAATTGAACATGATCTTAAAGATCACGCTAAATCTTAGTAGTAATGTAAAATTTTATAGAGGAACTCGTTAACACCCAATTCAATTTCGTCACTTATGCTAACCTCATGCCAGTTTTTGCTTATAGATAGGGCCGTTAGTATGTGCTTGTCATTGGAAACCTACTAGTAACACTAAAACAATTGATCAGTACCTCGTCAATTGTACTACGTACTTCTTATGGCAACATGGAGACATACCAACCAGAATTTTACTGGTACATTTCTATATTTTACGTAGTACATACAAATTTGTGTATATTGACAAGTTGTATGCTGTATACTTATGTAATGTAATTACTGTATGTGCTATAAAAACACCTGTAAATACTAATAAGTTTGTATAAACATGAATTTCAAAGCTATTTCAATATTTCTGGCATTATGCATTTGTTCGGTAAAGCATTTTAGCAGAATTTTTTTAAGGGTCTGGCATTCTCTTATCATCATTTTCTGGCAACACTGGTCCAAACGCACATCTGCTCATCATGTATGTATTTGTTTCAACAGTGGCTTTTTTCATATGTTTGTATTACAATCAGGGCTGCCAGAAGTTTTGAGAAGAAAATCATCATTTGTCGGAAAGAAAATCATATTTTGAAGAAAAAAATCATCGCAAGTTCATTTTTTTTTTCAAATTAATAAACTAACAACAATTGGCATGTTTATATAAAAATAAAATTTCTTATTGTATATGACGCATTTTTATGTACATATGTAAGACACAGAGTGCACAATAGATCATCTCGCCTTAAGCCTGGTACTCTGTTCACAATTTCATGCGAAATGCTGTCAAACTACATATAAAAGTATTTGGTATGAAATATTTGCGAAATAAATTCGCAAAAGTAGTACTCTGCTCTTGTAACAAACACGTAAAATCATGTCATTTTAACAATGTTGCATACTTTCAAGCAATAAAAGCGAGAAATTTATAAAAAAAAACCACGAGTTGGGCTAAATTTAGTACATGTCAAATTTTCAAGCGAAATAATCAATGGTGCTGAAAATTTTTCACAACTTTGAACAGAGTAATAGGCTTTATAAGCAAAAAAAATTTCGCGGTGCACCACCGAATATAAAGTATTGTTACAAGGCAATTTCGAAAAAAATTTTATTTATTTTGCCAAATGGAGGGGTCACTAAAAGACATTTTTCGTATATCTTTTGCATTTAAAGTCGGCGCTGATCGTGTGCAGTGACAACGTTTCGTCACTTGAACTTTCCTAAAACAACTGACAACACAATATTTTCAATAAGTCAGCGTTCTGACACCATCTGCTATTGTAATAAAACCCTTGTGGAGGTTTACTCTTCGAGATTTCGTTACAAAAAAGCTATCAATACATTATTTTTGAGATGAGTGAAAATAATTCACGTATTCTGTTTGCATTGAAACTTTTTATATAGGACTGAAATTTGCATTAGCTGACACCGCAAACAGTGGAACAAGTAAGAAAACGCCGACTAAAACGTAGCTAAAAAAAATTGGGCGTTATAGTGCACGTCAACTATATACAACGCACTCACAATAAAGGTATTTAACTAAATTGCAATTTATAAGCACAATCTTTTGTGGCACAGGAGAAGAGGTTGAAAGTAGTTTTTTTCTCACTTCTTGGCGAAAAATTAAATATGTACATGTGTATGTTTTATATAAGTACATACATATTTACATATATCCAACAAATATGTTTAGGATAATGATGGGCAAAAAGCTAAAAAACATCTTTTTTTTAAATAATAGTAAGTAAAGTAGCCCATAAACGTCATGGCCTATTTCTGCTCTACACAGTTCTTTGGAACAGTAAAAAATATTTCCTGAAACTAAATTTTATTCCAAACGAATATTTGTTGGAATATTTTTTGGGAATAATTTTTTCTGTGTATGATTTTAAGCTACAATAGCCCCAAATCACACTATGCAAGTCTTATTGCTAAGCTGATTAGTTTTATAGCCTTTTCACACTTACTCACATCTTTCATCTTTCATCAATTTGGCAAGATGATAACATCTTCCCATAATAATTATACAGGGCTGAACGTTCAACATCTTTCAACATCTTCAAAAGATGTTCCTATCTCACTTTGTTCCGTTCAACATCTTTCGATTATTTTAGTGTCATCACTAGAAAAAATGTATGCAACTACATACATACATGCATACATACTATAAAAATGAATACATATGTATTAGTGTCCTGCACAAGAGTATTTATAAGACTTTTCAAGACATGAGAGATTTTTTCCAATGCTTTGCTTAATTTCAACTAATTCTGCACATTGTAGCATTATTTGTTTCTGCTCCTCAGGAGCCAGCAATTAAATCAATTTCTACTGAATTTTTAAATTGCATTTTATTATTTAATTTTTAGTAGCTCACCTCGTAAAAATAGTATTATAATACATGACAGATGAAAGATGAAAGATGTTGTAATGTGAACACGTTTTTTAAATTTTCAACATATTCCACGCATTCCTCAAAGATGTGAGTGAGTGTGAAAAGGGTATTAGGGAGAGAGAGACGAGGGGAACAGAAACGTTTCTTTTCCCCCCGTCTCTCTCTCTCTCTCCTAACAAACTAATCAGCTTAGCAATAAGACTTGCATAGTGTAAATTTTGACATAAGAAAAACAATTTGCTCTTGTTAATTTAATTTAATTAAATTATATTAATTAAATAAAAAATATACCAACATTTTATTATTTTTATTTAGTTTTTATTTAAATTTATTTCAGCTTTAAAATTGCTTCTTCAATTGGCCCAATTTTGTTAAAAACTCATCGCGTTGTATTCTTCTTTGAGGCAACTTTTCTCTCGGCACCATTTCATCGCATTGCTTGGACAACTTGTCAAGAGTGTCTCCCGGCTTCATTTCAGGTGTGGGTTCATAAGTTTCACTTACTTTCAAGATTTCTGGGCCAAAACGTTGCATATAATCAGCAATGCCATCAGCATTTAAATGAGCTGTCTCCAGCGGGCCCAAGAATGCATAACGTAATCCCAAACCCTCAGTCATAACCGTATCAACATCCGCTGCAGTTAAAATATCATTTTCGACCAAATGCCATACTTCATTCAAAATTGCATACTGTATGCGATTGGTGGCAAAACCCAACACTTCACGTGTTAAAGTAACAGGTTTTTGTTTAATTTTCAACATTAAATTTTTCGTAAATTCCACAGAAGCCTTGGATGTCCAAGGAGATGGTACAATTTCTACTAAAGGTATAAAGTAGGGCGGATTTAAAGGATGTGATACTAAAATCTATTAGCCAAGAAAAAAAAAGAAAATTTATCAAAAAGGAAACATATTGAATTTTATATGTATGTATGTATGTATGTGTGAGCATCGAACAAGAACATATGCATCGTGCAATTTGTGACAGAAACGTGCATTTGTCGCTGTGCCTCTGTGCCTCTGTGCTTGTCCTTACATTTTCTTTGTGCTTTAAATCTTGACTGAACAACGATGGCATAAAAGTACTTGTCGAACTGGAAATAATTGTTTTTGCTTCCACTATATCATCTAATTGTTGGTACAATGACTTCTTCCATTCAATACGTTCGGGTATGCACTCTTGTATGAATATGGCATTTTTAACCAACTCTTTAATGTCGGTGGTGGTTTGAATGCACTTAAATTGTTCATTGCAGCCTAAATGCCCTCTTAGGATCTTTTTTTCTTCTAGGCGCAGCAATTCTGCTTCAATATATTCCAAAGCGGATGTTAGTTGTTGTGGCAAAATATCATATAACATGACCTGATAACCTACGGAGGCAAATAACATGGACCAGGCGCGTCCTATAAGGCCACTGGAAATTTGGAATTTATTACAATGCATTCAATTTTTTTTTCATAATTTGAAATTATTATTATATACTCGTACATACCTTCCCACTATACCGATTTTTTCCATCTTCCTTTCCATTACTTTTAGGTAAACTCTTCTTAAAGACGGCTGTTACTTTAATGATTTAAAAAAAAAAACATGTGTACTATACATTTAATATTGAAAAGTTTACTTTTTTTCCTTGGCTGCAAAGTTGCTATCAAGTTCACTATTGGTTTTGAATCAACATGTTGGACTTAATGATGCGTACGGTACATATAATATATACATACATACATATCGCTACCTACATACATATATATAGAAAGAACCTAACTCATTATTTTTTTTTTGAAATCGAGTTTTTCTGTATGTTTCGATAGAAGAAAATCTAATGTATCGAAAAATGCAAAAATCTCGATTGCAAAAAAATAATGATTTAGGACCTTTCTATATTAAGGTAACGATATGTACTTACATACATATGTAAGGTTTTCAATGTATTCACTTACTCTGCACAATTTTCAGGTAATCACTACAAGCTAGATCATTATGAATTTTTGCTTATAACGAACGAAGTAGGAGCGCGTTTCGAGTTAGCCATAATTTGAATTTACACGAGTCAGTCTGCTCTGAAAAGAAAAAAATAATGTATTTAACGACTTCCCATTTTTAAACTGAAGTAAGTTTACTTTTGAATTGAAAATACAACTCGGTTAGTCAATCATTTTACGCGCATAGAAATTAATGGCATATATTCAATGTAGTTTCAATTAAAGTCGACCAGGTCGCTTATAAAGAGAAGCTGTTCTTATCTTTTTTAAATTCTTTTCTTTTTTCATTCATAAAATTAATTTATAGCTTAATGTTTTTTCTGTTTGTAATTAATTCAAAAAGAAATAAAAACAATGCTTGTGTTTATATAGAACTATTATCACTTCCAGAGGGGTTCAATTTTTGGGATCATTTCCAAACATTAAGACTCGTAGATTTAATAATATATAATTGAGTTGTTTTACGACTTTTTGATTAATTAATTAAGTTAATTTCACAGAGCAAGTGGTCGTATTTTTTTATAATTACACGATTGTCATAAACTGCTATAAACTGGACTGTTTCGTTTGATAAGTTAAATACTAATGAATGTTATGATTTATTTCTACAGAAAGTGCGTGATATCTACTGTAATAATATTCCAACTAAGAATTATAAACTACCATGGTACACTAGGGGTCTCAAAAATCTAAAGAATTTGCGTAATAAATTTCATAGGAAATTTTTAGATATGGGTGATTCTGAGTCTGAAGCCAAGTTTTTTCACTACCGCCGTGAATTTAACTTCTTGAATAAATTTCTTTATAAACAATTTCTCTTATCTAAGGAACAGGAGATAAAAAGAATCCCTAAGTCATTCTGGTCTTACATAAAATCTAAGAAACAATCGTCTGATATTCCCTCGACAGTTCAGCTGGATGGGATAGTTTCTAACTCTTGCGAAGAGGCCGTTAATATGTTTGCATCATTTTTTAAATCTAACTTCGAACCACCTAGATATTACATTTCTACTTCAGGGACTCATACTAACTTAAACGTGGGATTCTTTATTTTGTCTGAGGATGATGTATCTGAAGCAATCATTCAGGCTAAGATCTCGTTCAAATCTGATTTTGATGGCCTATGTACTCATTTATTGAAGAAGGCTGCCTCGTCTTTTATTCCTGCATTGACTTTTATTTTCAACTTGTCACTTAAGGAGGGTGTATTTATTAATAGATGGAAGTATGCTACGGTCACTCCTACTTTTAAGGATGGAAGGAGAGACGACGTTAGGTGTTATAGGCCAATTTCTAAATTAACTTGTGTCTCTAAAATTTTTGAGCACATCATTCATAGGAAACTCTTCTTCCTGACAAAGAGTTGGATTTCGCCTTACCAGCATGGTTTCTATGCTGGAAGGTCTACTGTAACGAATCTGATGCTATTTAAGGAATACTGCTTAGAGGCCTTGGTTAACGGCGCCCAAGTTGAGGTGATTTATACTGACTTTTCAAAAGCTTTTGATAAATTATCGCATTCGGTCTTATTATCTAAATTGAAGCTAATGGGGTTCCATTCTAATTTCTTAGTCTGGATTACGTCTTACTTGTCCAATAGAACTTGTTCCGTTAATATTGAAGGTTATAGTTCTGTACCTTATCTGCAAATGTCGGGTGTACCTCAGGGTAGTATACTCGGTCCTTTATTGTTCAACCTCTTTATTAACGATATCGGTAGTTGTTTCTTGAAATCAAATTATTTATTATATGCTGATGATTTAAAATTTTTCTTAAAATTAGATTCGATTCATGATGCCCAAATTATGCAAACTGAGCTCTATAATCTTAGTGAATGGTGTCGCCTAAATAGTTTAAGTCTGAACATTAATAAATGTGTGCATGTTTCCTTCTATAGGTCTGTTGCCCCCAGTGTTGTAGCCTTTTATATTGATGATGTAGTGTTGAATACCTCTAATCTTAAACTTGACTTAGGCGTTATATTTGATAACTCCTTATTGTTTGATGCTCATGTTGAGTATTTACTTCCTAAAGCATATAAAATACTGGGGTTTCTGAAGAGAACTTGTTCTGAGTTTGCTGATCCATACACTCTGAAATATATCTATACGTCATTTGTTAGGTCTAAACTAGAATATGCTGCTGTTATTTGGAATCCCCATATCTCTAATCGTATTGCTCGTATATAGAGAGTTCAACGCATTTTCGTCAAATATGCTACACGCTCGTTACTTTATTTATCATCCGTTCCATATGAATCTAAATGCTTGTTTATTGGTCTACGTACTTTGGCGTCTCGTAGAAAAGTTCAATCTGCCTTGCTGTTATATGACATTATCAATGGTTCGTTCAACATCTTTCAACATCTTCAAAAGATGTTCCTATCTCACTTTGTTCCGTTCAACATCTTTCGATTATTTTAGTGTTATCACTAGAAAAAATGTATGCAACTACATACATACATGCATACATACTATAAAAATGAATACATATGTATTAGTGTCCTGCACAAGAGTATTTATAAGACTTTTCAAGACATGAGAGATTTTTTCCAATGCTTTACTACCCGCTGGGCTTAATTTCAACTAATTCTGCACATTGTAGCATTATTTGTTTCTGCTCCTCAGGAGCCAGCAATTAAATCAATTTCTACTGAATTTTTAAATTGCATTTTATTATTTAATTTTTAGTAGCTCACACTCGTAAAAATAGTATTATAATACATGACAGATGAAAGATGAAAGATGTTGTAATGTGAACACGTTTCTTAAATTTTCAACATATTCCACGCATTCCTCAAAGATGTGAGTGAGTGTGAAAAGGGTATTAGGGAGAGAGAGACGAGGGGAACAGAAACGTTTCTTTTCCCCCCGTCTCTCTCTCCTAACAAACTAATCAGCTTAGCAATAAGACTTGCATAGTGTAAATTTTGACATAAGAAAAACAATTTGCTCTTGTTAATTTAATTTAATTAAATTATATTAATTAAATAAAAAATATACCAACATTTTATTATTTTTATTTAGTTTTTATTTAAATTTATTTCAGCTTTAAAATTGCTTCTTCAATTGGCCCAATTTTGTTAAAAACTCATCGCGTTGTATTCTTCTTTGAGGCCACTTTTCTCTCGGCACCATTTCATCGCATTGCTTGGACAACTTGTCAAGAGTGTCTCCCGGCTTCATTTATCAATGGTTCTATTGATTGCCCTGATTTGCTTTATGCCATACGGTTTTATATACCTCCCAGGAATATGAGGTTCGCTAAACTTTTCGATGTTCCATTTCATCGTACAGATTATTCTCGTAATGGTACCTTATCACGTACATTCTCTTTCTTGAACGAAATAAATTATAATATTCAAAAAGATTCAAAATCTTTTATCGAATTTAGCACTGAAAAATCAGAGTTTAAATTGCTACTTTTTAGCTTATTGAAATAACTGTGATCTCAAAACTATTTAATTGTTTAATTTAATTGTAAGCTTTTCAAAGTAATATTGTATATATATATATATATATCCGTGATAGATTTCTTTTTTCTTTTTTAATACAAATTTTATAAACAACCTTGGTATTAGTCCTTATCTTTGAATGTTATCTTAGTCTGTAAGGATTATTTGTCCATTGACTGAACTACAATAATAATAAATAATACATAATTATATATCAATTGCATTGTGGTTTTTTGCTATAAAAAATATAATTGATTCTAGAAAGTATGGTTATGGTTATGGCCGTAATTATGGCTATTAGAAGTTTTGGATTTGCTGTCGAATTTGGATTTTTTAACATTTATTTATTCATACAAATTGTACAATCATGACATTTTCGAAAAGATGAACAACACTAGTCGCTATCATTTAAACTTGTGTGTTATTTTAGCGCTTTTACGTACATGCATACATATGTATGCATAAAATAGTGTTGGATGTCCACACACAAGAGTTTCAGCAAAGCGCTACTAGAAATCAAAACCCCTTGAAATGCCATAAGGAACTTTTTGCTGCCAAATCAATAGTATTTCTTGCTGGGTGTGTGTGTATGTGTGTGTGTGTGTTTGTGTGTATGCGAGTGTGTGTTTAAGGATGGATATTATTTATGCTTTGGGCATATTTAAATTAAAAACAAATTGCATTTCAAATGATCGGAAAAAAACAAATGAGAAAAAATATGGAAAAATAGTAGAGAAATAATAAATAAAGATATCGAACGAGTAAAGTCGCATTTTTTACATACTTCTGTTAAAATCATACGTATTGCACAATTTTAGTCAGACTTTATTTATGTCCGCTTTTAATGCATAATTAATATTGGAAACTTTTTTTCTTTCCTTTAAAGAAAGGGAAACATAGATTTAAAACTACCTGGTGCAATACTGTAACGCTGTTCGCATTAAGCAAAAAATTAAAGTGTTAACACTATATCATCAATTTAACAATTTGAAAATAAGTTATCCTTACTAATATTATAAGTGAGTGAAAGTGAATTTGTTTGTTTGCTACACTTTCACACCCAAACCACTAAACTGATTTTGAAAATTCTTTCACCGGTTTTTTTTAAAGCAGATTAATGCGAGCGGAGTCGCGGGTAAAAGCTGATTTTCTTTATAAATAATTCATTTCTCAACCTAAATTATTTGGTATGGCTACAATGAAGTTTACTTATGCCATTAAAACTTGTTCTATTTTATTCTTTGTCCCTTTTTTAGCACTGCCAATTTAAGGTTTTTTACTTCAACAGCCTCCCAGCTAAAAGAAATTGTAGTTGTTAGAATTTTGCAATTGATTTTATTTTTAAACTATCTAATTTTTTCATTTCATTCTATAAAATAATGAAACCTCATAAAAGTCATTAATCGAACTAACGGTACATGCGTTCCACAGCACTAATGCATTTGTGTTTTGCAAGTGTTTTTCAATTGCTTTGGACAATATTTTCCCTTCAAAGCAAAGATAGTAGGTACATATCTCTATATCATGTGTAATTTAAATATGTAGTTATTGAATTTAAAATTTTAAAGTTATATTTTAATGGAAATTAAAATTTTTAATAACAAAAAAAGTTACTTATTATTTACATACTTATTTGCTTTTGTTCGGAGAGTTTTTTTTATCAATTCAAACTGTATATATTTACAACATATGTATGTATGTATGTATGTATGTGATTATTCATGAATTCCCTGCAGAAAGTGCGAATAGTGAAATTGTAGTGATTTACTTGTGACATTGTCAATAGTACTACTGACCAGGTGTACCCCAGCCAATGTAATCATCTATTGACATTTAACATAAGCTTGTCATTGAAAATCCACCACTAGACTGTATCACTACTGACTAAATAGTTCTTTTGGGACCACATGGAGACATTGACACTAAAGATTCATTAGTAAATTTTAGGGGGTCTAGTCCACAATATCGATATTTACTCGCTCGTTGTCAATAGTAACATTATAGTGATTTTCTAGTAACATTGTCAATAGTGCTACTGATTAGGTGTACCCCAGCCAATGTAATCGCCTATTGACATATAACATAGGGTTGTCATTGAAAATCTACCATTAGACTTTAGCACTATTCTTTTACGACCATATGGAGATATTTGAACTAAAAATTCACTAGTAGATTTTAGTGACCCTCGTCTATATAAAGGGTGTCCCAACAAGAATGCAAGATTTAAATTTGGCGCCATTGGAAGTGTCATTGTTTGACATTTGAACAATTGTTATTGTTTGCTAGTAGAAGGTACGAGGTTAGTAAAAATGGAGCGCTACACGAATGAACAACGCATTCTCATTGTGAAATTGTTTTACCAAAATGGTGAAAGTTTTGCGGCTACAGTTCGCGAATTTGCGAAACAAAAGAGCTCAATAATGCTCCAAAAGAGTCAACTATAAAGACATTAATGGATAAATTTGCCGAAACTGGGTCTGTTAGTGATGTAAAGACAATAACGCGCCTTCGACCAGGTCGATCGACCGAAAATGTCGCAGCTGTACGTGATGATGTCGCTCAAACGCAGGTCAAGCGCAAACAGTCAATGGTGTTCGGTATCGTGAAATGATAACCAGTTTTTTCGTGCCTAGAATTGAAGAAATGAATGTGGACGACATGTGGTTTCAACAAGACGGCGCCACATGTCATACAGCCAGAGAAACAATTCAATTGCTACATCAGTAATTTCCTGATCGTGTTATTTCGTGTTTTGGAGACCAGAATTGGCCGCTTAGATTAGACTTTTTACTTTGGGGTTTTTTGAAGTCGATGGTTTACGCAAATAAGCCGACGACGACTCAAGCCTTAAAAGAGGAAATTGGACGCTGCATTAATGAAATACTGCAGCATTTATGCAAAACGGCCATTGAAAATTTCATTAAAAGATCGCGTGTGTGCCAGCAAAGCCGCGGCGGCCATCTGCCCGATTTGTTGTTCCACACATAACCTCATTTTGTCTACTTTACGATATAATAAAGTTTCTCGATTTTTTTTTAAATATCTGTGTTTTATTTAAAATTTAAATCTTGCGTTCTTGTTGGGACACCCTTTATATATTTATTTAATATTATTGCACAGCATAATAAAAAAGAAAAACAAACTATTGACGTGTTCATTGACAATATCACCATTTACATATACACTAGAACTGTTGTCTCTAACGTATCTCTACTCGCTCAAAAAAGGAAAGTTGTCGACATTTTAACTAGTGCAATTGTCGCTGTAGAAAGAGTATTGACATAGAGACATATGGTTCTAGGCTGACTAGAGGGTTAAGACTTTATCAACACTAATGCATGAGCGAAAAGCAAACGTGCATGAATTTCATTAAAAAGGATGGAATGAAAGTAAAATTTTGCTCATTGTTTTACAAATTAGCTTAATTACTAATTTTACGCAAACTACTTTTACTGTTAATAATTTCTTATACAAAGTCAATATTTTTTTTTAATTAAGTATATTTTACTGCTTATTTGCAAACCATTTCAAATACATAAATACATATCGTTATGGAAAATGCAAGCCGCTTGCCTCATCTAACAAAAAATTAAACATTGCCGGCCTTATGCATAACGAAAGACTGACATGAAATTAAGATAAGTGTCAAAATTGAACACTTTTGTCATGTAATTTTACATAAAAAAGAAAAACTACATTATGCGTCGATTTGGAATGTTGAATTGTATGGAGGAACGAGTTTTTCGTTATACATACACGGGTATGTGTTTTTAATTGATATCTTAATTTAAAATAAATCTCAATGAGTAAGTATTTTATTAGCATAATAAAAATACTCAAATTTTTTTGCTTCTGCTGTAAACTTTTTAGACGTGTTAGACAGGGCGGTTTTCATTTTCTGTAACGGTATGTTCATACATGCTGCTGAAACAATGAACCTGCAGTCGAATGAGTAATATTTTCAAATTCCCATAAATAAATATCACTCATACTCTCTGATTATAGTTACGATTTTCGTAAGAAAAAGAGGCCCAAAAAGTTTGTCGGTTAAGCTTTTTGGCCATAGCCACTGTATATTAGATATAACGGCTTGTGTCAGAGTTTCTCATTTACAGTTCGAATTCATCTTTATTTAGTGAAAATATTTTTTTAGAGATTTCCTTTCCTTGTTTTAATACAAATTCGATGTTACTATTACGGAATATGGTTGGAAGCGATACTACAAATTGTAGTCGTTTAATTCAAGGATCTATGCATCTCGCGCTTATTATAAAGGCACACTCTAGAGACTTTCCTTTTTTAAAAATGTAGTTTAAATTTTTAATTTTTCATTGCCAAGGTAGGAGTGGTCATTATTTTACATGTCGCCTCAATGATGAACAACTATCAACATGACAAAGCAAAAAACAAAAAAAAAAAAAGAAGAAAAACATAAGAAAAAAAAAATACAATTTAATGAATAGACAAAATGAGAAAACTGAGCTTAAAATATAAAATCTTTCTACACAAAATCATCACATAACAAGGATATTTTATAATGGCAGTTTATATTGTTTTTGCATTTACTTACTGCCAAGAGTACGGGGTGGAAGAGTACTTTACAATTGTTATTGCTCTCCCAAATGAATGTAAAATAAAGAAGGCAGGCGGAAAAATAAAGTGCAACATCATTGCGCCCAGACGAAACTGTGAAAATAAGGAAATAAAAGAAATTCTTTAAACTTTAAATGGAAAAATACATTTGCTTACATGTATGAGTGAAATTTAGAATTGCTTGTTTGTATATATATATGTACACATACATACATATCGATGGTTTATTAACGCAACATCGTAACTTAAAAACTACTACTTTTCAGGGGAGACAAAAAATTCTTTATAACAAGTATTTAATTTTTTTAATAAATTTTTTTTTTATAATCTAATTACTTGGATAATTTTTGTTAAATTTGCAATATAAAAGTTGTGTTAAAAATAATGTATCATTATTTATTCGCATTTTTTTGAGATACGTTTTTTTCTTATTATATCGAGTTACGAGGTTGCGTTATTAAACCATCGATATGTACATATGCGCATCTAAAGCCTATAGTACACGGCATGTAAAAACCCACAAGCATATGTGGCGATGACGTCACGGACATTTTCAGCATGTTGGTTGCATTTTTTAAAATTACTAGTAGTTGCTACATGCCGTAAAATTTTGATACAAAATTTTGATACAAAATTTTGATCCGAAATACAAATGTGACATATTTAGCCGAATTGAACACATTTTCTGAAGCACGAAATCTGTAAGCATGTGAATATTTGCATCTACATATGTTACTAGTACACGGCATGTAGCAAATGTAGCTTTGCGATGACGTCAAAATTACGTCAGAACCACATGCGCATGTGGTTTTTACATGCCGTGTACGATAGGATTAAGCATTAGCCAGAAAACATGAGGACTTGGGTTTATATTGATAATGATTTGTTATCAAGTACTTTCTCGAAGGAGAAATATGTATTTGAAAATGATGGATGGATGGATTTGAATTAGCTCCGGAAAATGTGTATAGTAAAGATTAAGTTTGATAGAATTTTTATGGAACTTAATAAAAACAAAGACCGGAAATTTTTAACTTTTTGATTAAGTCTTCTAAAAGTCATTTCGGAATTTGTGAAGCGAAAAATATTTCTGTCATAAATCTTAAAAAAGTAGCGTTATTTTTGTCAAAAATATTTAAAAAAAAAAATTCAAAACCTTAATTTTAAAGATTTGTTCTAAGTAGAATAATAAGGATAATTACAAAGATTTTGTTTAAAACAAAACTTTTAGCTTCTTCAAAATCTAAGCCTATAGTTCACAAATGTTCTGTTCATCAGGAATGGAAGATATGAGCAAAAATAAATTAAATAAAAGTCAAAAAGAAGACTTTTGAAATTCAAAGGCAAATAAACATCATAAAGAGTCAAATTGAAGTGACAATCAACAAAAAAAAAAAAAAAAAAAAAAAGATCAAGAGGATCAATAATATTTCAACATATATCTTAGAGTTTTCAAGTGTTTTCATAGTCCGAGGTGGTCAACTTTGGCACCATTTACTTATTATTAAATTAAAGCAAAGTGCCGAAAAAACAATACCTCCGAAAGCTTAGATTCTCAAATTTTGTATTTATTTTGTATGCAACATTTTGTAGTCTGGTTAGTAACTAAAAAATACGCATTTATTTCTTGTACTTTTTAGTTAGCCGCCACCATACTTTGTACACCGTTGACAATAGTATGAGAATTACATTTGATATCAAATGACAAAATAAACTTAATTCAAACGATTGCCTTCCTGTTTGTTGAGTAAATATAATTGATACATATCTCCCATTTACTTTAACAACGTCATAACTGAAAAACAATTAGCTTTACAAAAAACGAGTTTAAGCACAACTTAAAGAAAAAGAACATTTTATTTTTCTCTCAGTATAAAAGATATTTGATAGAATCTTTTATGCAATGTGAATAACGATATCAGGATTAATTCTGCATTATCAATCACAAAAATCGAATTTTTTCAGTTATGACATTGTTCAAGTGAATGAACGATATGTATGTATACATTTACATGGACAATAAATGTAAATATGTCTTTAAAAATGTTTTCGGAATATGTCTGGTGTTATGTCGCTGGTATAAAGAAAGAACCTTTGAAGAGTAAATTGAATGGTTTAATATGTCAGTGAAAAACATAAAAAGAAGTAAGGTAAAGAAGAAGAAAATGAGAAAAAAATTAAACAAACTTATGTAAAAAGATATGTACGTATGTATGACTGTGTACGAAATGTTTATAAGAATATGAATAGTAAAACATTTTTGTCTCCATTCAACAATATTTGTCATATGAAAAAAAAAACACCAAAACACAATATATGTAAATAAGAAAAATAGTGATAAGTCACTAAATGATAAAGTTACAAAGAAATAAGAGCGTATCGCATTACAGCAACTTGAACTTAGGAAAAGAGTCAATCAATTACGTCATATTATATTTCAGATGAGATTTTTTGTTACTAAGCAAACTTAAACATATTCCGAACTTTGAGGCAAAATCGAAACTTCAATAGAGTTAATTTCTAACGGTTTATTAAATTATTTGTACGAAAAATAGATGACGTACATAGTCCATTTAATTTTTTGCATACGAAATGGGCAATTAATGGTCAATTAAGTTTTTTCATAAAAAAATTAAAAAATAGGCAATGTATAGCCCATTAAATTTTGTATGTACAGTCAGTCCATTTAATTTTTTCCATGAAAAATAGACGAAGTATAGTCTTTTTGATTTTTCGCATACGAATTGGATGATTTACAGTCCATTAAATTTTTTCATAAAAAATTGAAACATGGACAATGTATATATAGCCCATTAAAATTTTTTGACGAAAAATTTTTTTTCATCAAAGCTCTGCTTTGAACTTTGTGAATAAAAAATATGAAGATGTTCACTGTTCTTCAGTATTCTTCAACGAACGCAGAATTATTTATTTACGAAACTTAAATTAACAGTTTTGTGCTACATGTCAATAACTGAAATGATAAATCTCCTAACTGGTATTTTTTTAAATTTTAATAGGGAAGAGAAAAAAAAATATTCAAGTGACTGAAGTAAAGTTTCTTTATTTTAATGTTTATTACGGCTGAAGGTTTGAAAATTTTTAATACCCAATAATTAATTAAAAATGCGACTGAATTTTTTGTTAGTTACGTAGTTTTGCATTTCAGCTGACGATATGAGTATTGACATTTAAAGTTTTTTCATTACATTACGATCCCATTTCAGTAAGTCTATGTGACTAGTCTGTCGAGCGGCTGTTTTCGCTTTCCTTTCAGCATTCACAGTCCTAAATTCAAATACATAAGAAATTGGATACGGACTAGTGTCCTGCACAAGAGTATTTATAAGACTTTTCAAGACATGAGAGATTTTTTCCAATGCTTTACTACAGCGAAATATTCTAAAAGAATCGCTAAACAACACTGTTGACAAGACAAACCACCGAAAAAAAAAAATACTTGCCAACAGTGTTGCTTAGCGATTCTTTAAGAATATTTCGCTGTAGTAAAGCATTGGAAAAAATCTCTCATGTCTTGAAAGGTCTTATAAATAGTCTTGCGCAGGACACTAATACGGACTTAGTTTGGAAACAACATTCTAATGACTTCATGATAGGAAAATAGTTCAACTCTGAAAACCGTAAATTAGAAATCCTCGTACAGCAATGTTTAAGCGAAAATTTAGCAACTTGTGTTTGCTGCAATAGATTTCATGGACGCAGCAGCCACTTTCACTATGAAATTACTGACCAAATAACCGGTACCGGTATTGTGTTCCATGTTAAGTGTGAAGTTTTACTTAAGAGAATGCAAGTAAGTTTTAAGCAAAAGATTGCAAATTGTTGAATTTTCTATCTTGCAATTCCTTGCTCTACGTCTCTGTTTCATTTTGTGCAAATACATTCGGTTACACATTAGAAAACTTTAAATAGGCAAATTCCTTACTAAGGATGACGATGATGCTGATGGAAATGTTTATGAAAATATGCCATTGAGTTCGTTTTCGTTGGAAAAGAATGTGAAAATATTCCGTATGCGAGTATGAATTTCTAAAAGCATAAGTTTTTCTGACTTCATGGCATATTTGATTAATGTTTGTTTAAAAAAAAAAACAAAAACAAAATTACTGTTTTTGTACCTTGACTTGTTTTTTTTCCGAAGAGATCTAAGCAAAAGAATTTGCTATACCCAGCAGTTTAAATCTGGGGTCAAATCGTTACATCCGTGAACGTACAACTCGTCAAGTAAAAACACAATTTTCGGATTATTTTATCGTAATTGAAAAAACGTTTTCCTTATGTCCAAGTACATGTTTGCTTCAGCCTCTGTGTGAGTGGTAGCGATAATAGCATGTCGGTTCAAAGGTCATGGGTTCGATTACCGCCATAGATCCTGGGTGTTTTCCGCAGACAAGCTAATGGCTTCATGGGATTGTTTGTGAAAAAAAACTGTCTGCTCCAAATACCTGTTCCTTTTAATGTATTGGTTTGCATACGAATTTTCATAAGAATCTACATATGTATGTGTGTGATTGTTGTTGCACAATTGCTTTTTGTCATTTTTGTTGTTGTTATTAAATGCCAGACAGTAATGGTTTGCCTTAAACGAAATGAATTAATGTATGTACTTTGTAGTGGAGTTGGAAGTAGCAGGCTAGTTGTTTCATAAGTCTTTTTCGTATCTTCAGACTGATATACTTAATTGGAATTTCAAGGTTGCAAAATAGAGGAATTGTGACTTAAATTTTATGTTTGTGAAATAAGGATTTTGTGTGATTAGTAAAAAAATTATTATTATTGTTTTTTGAGCTTTTAAATTACATTTTGTTCATGTCCTTTTTGAGTTAAGTTTTGTAGCAAGAATATAATGTATTAAAATGATAATATGGTAAATGCTAAATGGTAAGATAACTTTCTTAGCAAAACTTTTACAATGGGGATTGAGTAACAGAAATAAAAGTGTTTTCTTTGGAGTTTACAATTTGTTTATAAAATTTCAAAAGTGGTCCCAAATTTTATTAAAGTAATAAATAAGAAAGTGCGGCCAACACGTTAACATCTGGTGATAAAAGATAAATTTGACATGCTAGCTAACATTGAAATTGACTAATTTATGTCTCGCCCAGATAGGGGGCAAGGCTCATATCAAACCCAATCTCATATCAAACCCAATTTCAGTGATTTTTAAACGGTGTAAAATTCAACTTTGAGGTTATAATGTTACCAGATGTTGTGTGACAATTTATTGTCATAGGGCCAAACCCACGATGTCGACAACGTTCGACTCATGGTGTAATTATATAGGTGACTGCGTAAGGATTTGTTATACAAAAATACGGCAACCATAGCTATATAAAGAAACGAAGAACGTTAAAAGCACAAAAATAATTGTACTAATACCAAAACAAAAAGAAATTTTTGACATTTGTTAGCTACAAAGCACATAGAGCAAAAAATTATCAGCTAAAGCAGCGCTGCCACCTGGTTATATATACCTTGGTTCGACTTGTCGCACGATTACATTAAAAACAAAAACAAATTTTAATATTTTGTTGTTGTTTCAAATGTAAGTGTGCGACAAGTCGAACGTGGATCAGGCCCATAATCATATTTTCTTCTTCTTCTTAATCTTCTTGATAGATGCAATATTATAATACATAAGTTTTATTCTAATATACTTAAAATATTTCATGTTATAAAAAATACATAAAAATATTCATAAATGTTTAAAAAAAATAATTGACAGTTTGATATAAAAACAAAGATTGATGTTAAAGAAGAAAAAAAGGCGATTAATAAATCCATTCTATTCCTGTCACGTGCTAAGAAAAAATTTGCTCAAAAATGTCAACAGAAAATCATAATAATTGTGATTGATTCAAAATTGATAGATTTATTATGAAAAATATAAAAAAATTTTTAAAGTACATAATGTAAAAATTGTGACATGCAGCAAAAGTTAAGTAATTAAAAATCCCTTTTAAACAAATTCACATTTAAGCGAGTTGGGGATTTTCTACTTGTACTGACAATGACTTCATATATAAAACAAATATGCATCTTTTAACTGAAGTTAACTCAAACATTTCCCACCTTGAGCACTGAAATTAATTAAATAAAGTAAGCCAGCCAGTAAAATGTAGAAAAATATTTCTAAGTAAATAGATAAAAAAATGTCGCCAAAGACCTAAACAAACACACAATGCATAAAGATAGAAGGGATAATAGTCAAACTGTGAAATTGATATAGAAACAACCAGCCGCCAGCTCAACTGTGGATACTTTTTTCTCGCTTTCAATTGTAACAGTTGCGGCCAACAATTTGTGTAGCAAATCTTTGTCACCAACACTACTTTCTGTTTTGTTGCTGCTGCTCCTCCTCCTCCTCCTCCTCCTGTATGTTGCTAGTGAAAAAATGTACGTTCAGGGGGTTGTTTCCTGTTCATTGTCGCACATACATACATATATACACACATACATATGTTTCTATGTCAATGCTGACAATGCTGAAACAGTTAAACAGCAATGTTCAAGGGTTACCTGGATAATAATCCGTTTTTGTTATTATATTGATTAAATATTTACATTTTCATTAAGTAGCTGCTGCCGAAAGGTAAAAAAGCATTTTATAAGGGACAACACATTACAACTCATTTATTATCATGATGATGTCGACCGACCGATGTTGTTGCTAGACTAAACGGAAGGGTAAAAGCTCTACTTAAATTAAATTAACGACACGGTATTTGTAAATAGAAAACGTTTTGTAAAATCAAGAAGAGAAATACAATTAGACAATATAAAAACGTTTTATTTGTTTTGCAAATTAAAATGTTTATTAATAAGAAATGCAAATAAATATATAATAAAGAAAGGTATAAAAGAATAGAAGAGTAAATTCATTAGGCATTATGAAAGTTTATCCATTAAAATTTATTTACTCTTCCACGTCACTCATTGTCAACGACTATTTAAATATAAACTTTATTACGTCGTTTCATTCTCCTTTTTTTTTACATCAAACACATAATATACGAGTAGTATGTGTGCTTTCCAATGGACTTAACTTTTTTCTACTTCTGTGCAAATAAAATAAAATTAATTAGATAACAGTTTTCTAGAAAAAAAAAATGAAAAGTCTTCAAAACTACAAGTAACAAAAAAAGTTAATTTTCAGTTAAATAAAATATTTAAATATATCTATATACATATGTGCTTGTGTAAATCGATGTGTCTCGAAGTCTGTGCATTTACATACATCTGTGCAGTTCAGTTTTCAGCCTTCTTCGCAGCGACTAATATATTTTTAGTTTTTTTAGTGCATAATTGTATTTTAAAATATTTTTGTTTTTAATTTCCTAAAAATCGTCCATTTTTTATGCAAAAAAAAAAAAAAATTAATTGTCCATTTTACCTGTTAAAAAATAATATAATGAACCCTGCATCGTCAATTTTTCATGGAAAGAATACTACACATCACATCGCCTATTTTTCATGCTAAAAATTTAGTGGACTATATATACATCGTCCATTTTTCATGCAAAAAAGTTTTTATGAAAAAATTAAGAACGCTGATGATGAAGGTTTAGTGGCCTTCGAAAACGGCTGGCTGTTCCGTTCAACTATGTGTTGTTAGTCAGAATATTTACAACAGACTTTGGTGTTATTTGTTCAGTAATAATTATCACATGTAATTTGGCTTAAAAAGCGATACGAACTTTAGCCCGTGCAAATCACAAATATATGGACGATTTATAGTCCATTAAAATTTTTCATAAGAAATTGAAAAGTGGACGATGTATATAGTCCATTAAAATATTTTCATAAAAAATTATTTTTCATGAAAAATGGATGATATATAGTCCATTAAAATTTTTGTACGAAAAAAACGACGTATATAGTCCATTTAATTTTTTGCGTACGAAATGGACAGTTTATAGTCCATTAAATTTTATCATAAAATAATTAAAAAATGGACGATTTATAGCCCATTAAATTTTGTATGTATAGTCCATTTAATTTTTTGCAAAATAGAAATAGACAATGAAAAAATGAAAAATAGACAATGTATAGTCTTTTTAATTTTTTGTATACGAAATGGACGATTAGTCCATTAAAATTTTTCATAAAAATTTGAAAAATGGACGATGTATATAGTCCATTAAAATTTTTTCATAAAAAATTATTTTTCATGAAAAATGGATGATTATAGTCCATTAAAATTTTTGTACGAAAAATAGACGACGTATGTAGTCCATTTAATTTTTTGCGTACGAAATGGACATTTTATAGTCCATTAAATTTTACCATAAAATAATTAAAAAATGGACGATGTATAGCCCATTAAATTTTGTATGCATAGTCCATTTAATTTTTTGCATGAAAAATAGACTATAGTCTTTTTAATTTTTTGTATACGAAATGGACGATTTATAGTCCATTAAAATTTTTTCATAAAATATTATTTTTGATGAAAAATGGATGATATATAGTCCATTAAAATTTTTGTACGAAAAATAGACGACGTATATAGTCCATTTAATTTTTTGCGTACGAAATGGACAATTTTTAGTCCATTAAATTTTATCATAAAATAATTAAAAAATGGACGATTTATAGTCCATTAAATTTTTTATGTACAGTCCATTTAATTTTTTGCATGAAAAATAAACGATGTAAAGTTTTGTTAATTTTTTGCATACGAAATGGACGATTTATAGTCCGTTAAATATTTTTATTAAAAATTTAAAAATTGACGATGTAATTAAATTTTTTTCATAAAAAATTTTTTTCATGAAAAATGGATAATGTATAGTCTATTAAATTTTTTGTACGAAAAAAAAGAGGACGTACGATATAGTCCATTTAGTTTTTTGCATACGAAATGGACAATTTATGGTCCATTAAATTTTTTTCTAAAAAAAAAATTAAAAAATGGACGATGTATAGTCCATTAAAATTTTTTTATAAAAAATTATTTTTCATGAAAAATGGATGATATATAGTCCATACAAATTTTTGTACGAAAAATAGACGACGTATATAGTCCATTTAATTTTTTGCGTACGAAATGGATGATTTATAGTCGATTAAAATTTTTCATAAAAATTTGAAAAATGGACGACATATATAGTCTTTTTAATTTTTTTATACGAAATGGACGATTTATAGTCCATTTAAATTTTTTCATAAAATATTATTTTTCATGAAAAATGGATGATATATAGTCCATTAAAATTTTTGTACGAAAAATAGACGACGTATATAGTCCATTTAATTTTTTGCGTACGAAATGGATGATTTATAGTCGATTAAAATTTTTCATAAAAATTTGAAAAATGGACGACATATATAGTCTTTTTAATTTTTTTATACGTAATGGACGATTTATAGTCCATTAAAATTTTTTCATAAAATATTATTTTTCATGAAAAATGGATGATATATAGTCCATTAAAATTTTTGTACGAAAAATAGACGACGTATATAGTCCATTTAATTTTTTGTGTACGGAATGGACAATTTATAGTCTATTAAATTTTATCATAAAAAAATTAAAAAATGGACGATGTATATATAGTCCATTAAAATTTTTTCATAAAAATTTTTTTTCATGAAAAATTGATTTTTTGCATCTGTTAAATTTTTTGTACGAAAAATAGACGACGTATATAGCCCATTTAATTTTTTGCGTACAGTTTATAGTCAATTAAATTTTATCATAAAAATATTAAAAAATTGACGATGTATAGCCCATTAAATTTTGTATGTATAGTCCATTTAATTTTTTTTGCATGAAAAATAGACGATGTATAGTCTTTTTAATTTTTTGCATACGAGATGGACAATTTATGGTCCATTATATTTTTTTCAAATCTTAACGAAAATATTAAACAGGCTGCTGAACATGCCACTACCTCTTATCCGCAGACTGGCTTTAATAGAATTTATTCTATGGAAATTGAACGTCTTATACAACACAGACCACCTTTAAATAAAATCAGACTTAAAGAATGTACTAAACGTCTCAAAGAGCCACTATCGTCGGAGAAAACTGCATTACTTGAAAAATATTTAGAAGGTCTCGATGTCACGTCAGCATCTAATTACTCTTTATGGCGCTCTACTAGAAATCTTAAAAGACCCGTTGATCTTAAATCACCACTGCGCACTTCGACCGGAGGCTGGGCAAAAAGCGATGGTGAGAAAGGTAACTTATTTGCTGAGCATTTAAAATCTGTATTCACTCTCAATTCAAGTACGGGTGCTGCTGATTTACCGAGTGTAGTTTCTCTACCCCCTATACCCTTACATAGTGGCCACACCCGATGAATTTATATCATGATGAATGTCAAACTGATATCATGATGAAAACTCATCACGTATAGACTCAATTTATTAATATTATGGTAGCGTTATGATATAATCATCTGAGCTCACGGCCAGATGAATTCATCTTGATATCAAATGTCATTTTATGTGTTGTTGTGCATATAACGTTTATTTACTAAACAATCTTCGTTTAAAAAATGCGGCACAGCAATTATTTGTGACCAAAAAATTAAACAACATGCAAATTAGTTATTTTTTGCAAGTATTTTTCAAATATTTGTTTGATTCATCATAATATAAAATCATCAACGTTGTTGATATTAATGGAAAAAATTACAGTTACTCTGGCGACGTCATATTACGAGGTATGGTATAAAATCATCAGGTGTGGACACTATATTAAGGTTTAAGATGCGCGAAGTTCAAAAAATAATTGCTGAACTCAACCCTAAGAAAGCTCCAGGTATTGATGGCATTAGTAACAAGATGTTTATGAACTTGCCTCATATTGCAATAAGAATCCTGCTATTTATTTTTAATGCCATTTTAAAAATGCAATATTTTCCACATAACTGGAAACTTGCCAAGATGAAAATGATTCCAAAGCCGGGCAAAGATCTTACCAAGGCTGAATCATATAGGCCTATAAGCTTACTATGAATAATCTCAAAGCTTTTCGAAAAGCTGTTCATGACTAAATTGTCCAAAATTTTAGCTGATAATGGGTGCATCCAGGGCCATCAATTTGGTTTTAGAAGTCAGCATAGCACCATTAAACAAACGCATAGATTGGTCAAAGTTGTAAGAAGAATATTTGAAGAAAAGAAGTATTGTTCTGCTCTGTTTATTGATGTTTCTCAGGCGTTTGATAAAGTATGGCACGAAGGCCTAGTTGTAAAATTAAGACATACATATATGCCAATGAACAAACAAAAGCTTTTGGAAAGTTATATCATTGATAGGAAGTTTACTGTTGTGGAAGGAGAGTTCACAAGTGTTGTCCGAATCTATATATCGTCTGGTGTCCCGCAGGGTAGTATTGTATTTAATATATACTTGTGATATGCCTGCGAGAAAAAATATCCACATTTCTACATTTGCCGATGATACAGCCTGTATGAGTGTGCACGAAAACTCTGATGAGGCATCCCACAATCTCCAGGAATATATTACCCAGCTTGAAGCATGGTTAAACTTATGGATAATTAAAGTAAATGAACAAAAGTGTGTCAACAAAAGTGTGTGAACAATCAAAATATTCCTGTCAAATACCTTGGTACAATACCTTGGTATACACCTTGATCGAAAGGCTTACATGGAAACATCATATTTACTCTAAGCTAACTCAAATGAAACTAAAATTAACTCAAATATATTGGTTAATTGGCAGAAATTCAACACTCAGCCTAGACTGCAAAATTTCAATATACAAGTCGCTTTTGAAGTCAATATGGTGGTATGGGCAAATACGCTTTTTTGGGCAAATATTTGACAAGTGTGACCGTACCTTATGTTTATGTCCGATATTGGTCGGGCCTAGTTATTATTTTTAGATTTAAGATTTGAATACCTATTGTTAGTTCATTTTTGAAGATACAATAAATAAAGAAAATTTATTATTTGACATATTGTCAGAAGTGTACATAAAATAATTGAAATTTATTTGCTGGTAGTTTAGCATGTCTATATACGTATTTCATTGGCGCTTGAACCAAATCATCAGTAGACTTTAACCACAAATTTTAAACAGTCACAAACCTCTTACTTTATGCATAGACTTTCAAAAACTATATGAGAATTCATAAAATAATAATACTTTTGAAAATCACAAAAGAAAAAATAAGCTTAGTAGGCTTTGAAACTGATACAAAACCCAGCAAATAATTTATATCCAGGTGAACTCATTTTATTTTTCTACATACAATAAATAAATATATGTACATACATATAAAAAAATATTCAATTTTATGAAAAATATTTAATCGTACATTTTCCGTGCAAAAAATTAAATGGACTGTACAAATGGACACTGATTTTTAGTCCGTTTAATTTTTTCGAATTTGTCTAGCCACATGAAAATATTTATTTTAATGCGGGATGTCTTCTCTGAAACAAGTATGCGATCATAAATGGCAATCAAATGCATGTAAAGGTTCTCTTTGTATTTATTTATGCATGTATGACACACTGCTTTGAACAACAGATTCGTGTTGCAATTGTTTTTTTTTGTTGTTAATTGAAAATTTGAAAAGCTCTTCAAATTTTAGTTTTTGATCTATTATAGTTCAATTATTTGAAATGTTTAAAATCAAAAGCCGTTTCTTTGTACTTCCTTTTACTCAGTTTTCCTGACTTTTTCTTTTTATTTCCATATCGTTGGCTTAAAGTGTAAACCTGCTAAATCCACTTTTTATAAGAAATTACATTTTAAGGCCATTCAAAAAAGAAAGAGGCGGCGCATCGACTGCCTTAAATACATATTTATTTTAATTTGAAACTCTACATGTCGAAAAAACTTATTCTATTAGGCTAGTTTCTTAAGCTATGTATGTATGTATAGGTAATGTTAACAATATTTTATTTCTCCTGTAAAATTTGGTTGAAGTGAATTTGCAGTTTTACACTCCAAGCCGACGATATAACAAAACAAATTCGTTAAATGCAAATTCACATAATTATAAACAACTTCTCTTACATTGCTTGGTTTAAATAATAAAAATTACATATCGATACTTAATTTGCAACAACAATGATGAATTTCATCAACTTTTAGATGTTGTTGAGTTGCGATGGCGCCTACTTGACATTTAAATAACGAACAGCAGCATCGGCAGCAGGAGTAGAAGGCACCCGCAAACATGAAGAAGGAACGTGATTCGTCAATCGGAATAAATGACAGCAGTAACGATAAAACTGATAACTGTGCTTTGCATTTGTCGTTGTTGTAGTTGTTGGTTGCCAGTCGAAGCTATCCAAGGCTGATAATATAATACGAGCAGTACAATAGCAATGAAAGCTTAATAAAACAATCACTACCTCGGCACCAATACATTCATAATACAACATGTACTCGTATGTACATACATATGTAAGTATGTCATTTGAATTTGATCAGAACTAATGTAAATCACTGTCGTATCTGTGGTGGAATTTGCAAATTGGCGTATTCGGTTGTATTGTTAGTGTTACTTGCCACTTGTTTGTTTGATATTTAAATTACTCCACCAAAGAGAATAATTTCCTGGTGAAGATTTATTTGGCCTCGAAGATAGATTTCATAACGCCATCGCCAATTCCGGTTCCAGCACCAAGTGTATTCAATAAACGAATAAAAAAAAATCATATTAGTGCAGTAAAATTTTTATATTATTAAAAACTTGATTTAGATGATAGTATGAGTTGAAATTTATTTTTCTTTTAATTTTTCCTCTAAGTTAGAGTCTTATGTCGGTAGCCTGGATGAGGTCTACCACTTGCCATACGGCCTTGTTTAACTGATGGCAATTTTAATTCAATTTATTTGATAATTTTTCTATATTTTCAAAATGTTTTTTATTTGCCGTTTCATTTTTTTTACTTTTATTTTTTATTTTTATTTCAATCATCTTGTGGAGTAAGAATAATATAGATTTTGCATAAAATTGGCAAGTGTGCTACGTGCTCTACATTTTGAAATAGTATGTACATGATTACGCCAAAAATGAGTGTTCTCCCAAGATGGTTATAGAGAAGGTAAGGTGGTGTGTGGAGTGGTGGGGGAGCGCTAACAACAGTTGCTGCAAACAAAATAAATAAAAATACAATGTCAATTAAATTCTTTTGCTGCAAACAAAATAAATAAAAATACAATGTCAATTAAATTCATTTTTGTGAATTAAATTCTTTTTATTATTTAGCTGGTGAGGCCTATATTGTTTTATGTCAATAAAAACTCAATTTTTATTACATATTTTTCCCGACGTTTCGTGAATTTTATGTTCACTTCTTCAGGGGATTTTGTAATCGAGTTGTGTTGTTGTTAAAACATCATTTTTGTTAATTAGAACAGTTTGCGGGATTTGTTCTCATAATATGAATTGTTGTTGTGGTTGTTGCTACTTTTATAGTTTTGTTTATGTTTAAAACCATAAAATTAAAACTAAAGTGAAAACGAATAATAATTGTTGAAAGTTAGATATTTTTTTTTTGCAAAATTAAAAACTTCCATAGTGTCCCTTTTGAAAGTACTTTCAGATTTATTCGAATGTCTGTTATTAATAAAAAATTTATAAAAAAGTTCGACAAATTAAATAAACATAATTGAAGCTTGCTTGTTTTGGCTTATATCAACAGACTGTTTTACTGCCACTTATTAAATGAAATTTTCTCAATGGCTAGGCAAATTATGGGTTCGATTTTGAATAGCAACTTTGTCTAGTTGCCAAAAAGATATAAAAAATACAGGGATTGAAATCGGCCTCGCAATATAGGAGTAATAAAAATTATTTCTTCACCAGAGGAATCATTTTTCGATGAAGAAAAGAGACGGCACTTAACGACAATTCGAATTCTTCAAAATTACCGAATCTATTGCAAGTAAACGGTATTGCTTAAAGTAATTTTTAGTGCACAATTTCTTTTTTTTTTTACTTCACAACTGATAGGTACTCATGCATACCACCTCAAATAATGTAGGATACAACCAGTGATGTTATACGTAGGGAAAAATCCCTATTCGTAGGGATTTTCATCTAAAATTGTGCGTAGGGAAAAAAAAGACGGATTTGTTGAAATCGTCAAAATGTAGTGATTTTGCACAAATATATCTTTAGCTGGCAGCCTGTTTAAATTTCTAACAACATACACATAAAATTGTTGATACGGCAACGTTGCAAATTGTCAAATTTCTTAAAGTGTTTTCTTAGAGCCATTGCAGCTGTGATATTGAAATTGTATTCTGCGATTGCGAAATAAAATATATGAGAAAATGAACTCATCCTCTTTTTCAGACTCCTCAGCTTACTTTGAGGAAACGAAAAAATATCGCAAACAAAAATTTAGTAAGAAATGGCTGGAAGACGACAACTTTAGGGGCTGGCTCGAAGCTGTCGCTGAATAACCTTTTAAATGCAAATGTTCTGCATGCAATAAAATTTTAAATTGTGGAAAATCCGACCTCCTTAAGCACGCAGAGAGGAATATACACAAAAAAAATTTAAATGTTTTTAGTTAATTTTAATTATTATTCGAACTCCATTTGTTTCTATATATTTGTGATTTGAACGGGCTAAAGTTCGTATCGCTTTTTAAGCCAAATTACATGTGATAATTATTAATGAACAAATAACACCAAAGTCTGTTGTAAATATTCTGACTAACAACACATAGTTGAACGGAACAGCCAGCCGTTTTCGAAGGCTGAAAGCTTTTTTGTATTGTAAGCTCAATTTTACCATCACTATATTTACAACAACAGTCTTACCATTGTCGTTTTTGTTCTTTTTACTAATTATACACATGTTACTTAATTTGCTTATTTTTTGTTCTATTTAAGACAAACTTTTTTGGTTTGTTACTATTAAGTATATTTTTATTTAATTTTTGCCACAGGCCCATGGCTATTAATTTTTAGTTAATTTTAATTATTATTCGAACTCCATTTGTTTCTATATATTTGTGATTTGAACAGGCTAAAGTTCGTATCGCTTTTTAAGCCATTTGCAATAAAATGCTAAGTATATAAAGGAGAAATCTACATCAACTGACACCACACACAGTGGACCAAACACAAAAGAACGCTGATGATGAAGGTTTAGTGGCCTTCGAAAACGGCTGGCTGTTCCGTTCAACTATGTGTTGTTAGTCAGAATATTTACAACAGACTTTGGTGTTATTTGTTCATTAATAATTATCACATGTAATTTGGCTTAAAAAGCGATACGAACTTTAGCCCGTTCAAATCACAAATATATAGAAAAATGTAAACGTTTTGAAAAAATCAAACAAAATAAACACTTTTTTTAAAAAGAAAAGCAGTGATTCAGCCTAAAAAGCCAAGAAAGTTTTTGAAATAAAACTCAGCATTTTTTTCGCAGAGCGTTGCAAGTGGTTGACCATCTTATACCACTTCTTAAAGATATCGCACCAGATTCAGACATAATAAAAAGTGTCGAGCTTGGAAGGCAAAAATGCACCAGCATTATAAAAAACGTAATCGCAAAAGTTGAAAGAGAGAACTTAGTAAATAAATTGAAAGTCACTAAATTTTCTGTGATGGTTGATGAGAGCACAGATATCGGTATGAATAAGCATATGTGCGTCCTCGTCAGATTTTTCGACGAAGAAATCGAGCGAGTTGTAGTTAAATTGCTGGATTTGCTGCCTATAGGAATTGATTGCACTGCAGAAGTCCTTTATAATACATTTAAAGAATGCATTTTATCTTTTGGAATTCCATTTGATAACATAATTGGTAAATATAGCGATATTGAAATTATTCATATCATTCTAACGATTTTTTATTGGCTAGGCATGTGTAGTGACTGAGCAAATGTAATGGTTGGCAAGCATAACTCTTTTTCATCCAGATTAATTGGAGACATTCCAAATTCAATTGTTATAAAATGTCTATGCCATTCGGCCGCAATCATTGCCAGTAAAGCTTGTTTGGAGCTGCCAAGAGCACCAGAGGAACTTTTGAGGCAAATAGGGTCTTATATTTCGGGAAGTTCCAAGCGCTGTGCACAACTGGAATCTTTGCAGGAAATGCTTAAAGAGAAAAAGAAGAAAATTTTGCGGACTTGCGCAACAAGATGGCTCTCACACCAGAAGTGTGTAGAAAGTATATTAGATAATTGGTATGTATTAATAGCATTTTTCAAACAAGCTTCCACACAAGACAAATTGAAATCTACAGAAATGATCTATCTTGAGCTAAACAACGAATGTAACAATTTATGTTTGCTCTTTCTCAAGTACGTTCTCAATTATTTTAATTCATTAAACGCGCTTTTTCAATCAAAAGCTCCATTAATTCACGTTGTGCAGCGAGAATCAGCAAAAATATTTTTGAGTTTAGGTCAAAATTTTATAAAAAAATCTGAGCTACGTATTGACTGTAATATAAGATCACCACATACATCTCTGCCTCTTGAAGAAGTTTATCTTGGATGTGAGTGTAACAAGCTCTTAAAGACTATTCCAAAAACAGCTGCAAATCAAATTAGAATGGATTGCCTCCAGTTTTATATTACAGCCTTGGAAGAAATAAAGCAGAGGTTACACAGAAAAAACTAAATTTCATTTTCAGTAACCAAATTCGTTGAATCAGTAAATAATTTATTTGAATGCGGTCCTGCAAATAATTTTGTAAATTCTCATAAAAATTTTGTAAAAATTTTAATTAATCATAGTTCGGCTGAGAGAAAATGTTATTTCAGTGTGTTGGTGTTTATCTCGCTTGTTGATAGGAACAACGTGCTGTTGTGCGGTTGTTGTTGTTTATTTTGATTAATCGTGTTGTGTACATGTAAATGCCGAAAAGTAGCCGACAAACGCCGTGGCCTGTTTCTTCTCTACACAGTTTTTTGGTACAAATTAATTTAATGAAACAGTACAGAATATTTACTGAAAGTAAGTTTGATTTCAAACAAATATTTGTTTAAAAATTTTTTGGGAATAATTTTTTCTGTGTACCTCTCAAAATAGAAATATTTAAAGAAATGGAGTTTCTAAACCCAGAAATCGCCTTGGGGAAAAAGGGGAACAAAAATTAATTGTCGTTTAAAAATATTTCGAAAATAGTGAATGTGGACGCAAATTCTCTCTTGCAGGAGTGGAGATCCTTTGAATTTAATTTTTCAGAAGAAGAAATGGATAACCTTTTAAAAATGGGCGTTGAAAACTTCTGGAGCAAAGTCATTAAAATGAAAAATTTTAATGACAATTGAATTTTCCCCCTTTTGTCAAAACTAGCTATTTTCGCTTTATCGCTACCACATGCCAATGCAGACAGCGAAAGGATTTTTTCAATCATAACTGATGTTCGTACAAAAAAAAAAAAAGAAATAAGCTAAGCCATAAAATTCTAACGTCAATATGCATTGTCCGTTCCTATTTACAAGACGAATCTAAAAATTGTTACACCTTTCACTGTAACGAATTGCATTTAAAAAAAATATCTTTACAACTTTACGATTGTGAAGAAACAACCGGTCAAAACTAAAACATTTTTTCTAGAAGAAAACAAAACCAAAAAGTACAAAGTAAAAATTTTTATGTTTCCTTTTATGTATTAGCGATTTGTGATTTATGTGAATTTATATTATATGCTTTTATGTTTATTTTTATTTCTTCTTATTTTATTTCAATTATAAGAAAAGAACTGATTTAATAATTCATATCTGGGTAATTTGATCACAACATCTTAAGTCAAGTTTAAAAAGTTGAAAAAATTTTGTTAATCGTACGAAATTTCATTCAAATAACATTTTAGTTTAATGGCCTGTTTCACAATAAAGAATTAAAACTTTCCACTGAAAATTTATATTAAAAACAACAATAAAATATGAAAATTTGTTTTTGTTTTCAATATAACTTGTAAGACGAAAGTTTTCTTTCGTTACCGTGAAACAGGCAATAAGTTTTAAAAATTTCGTATTATAAACGACATTTTTCTTTAATTTTGGTTTATTTTATTATCCGAGTTTTTAAAAACTGATCTCAACTTATGGCGTTATGTTAAAATGCCTCAGATATAATTTATTATTTGTATACATATGTATGAATGTACGTACAACTTTAAATAAATTTTACTCTTATAAAACCTACATTCATACGTTACCTTTTATTTGGGTTGGTATAGTAAATATTGGCATTAAAAAGTAGTAGGAATTTTTGTAGAGACAATTTTTTGAGCCCGTAGGGAAAAATAGGGATTTTTTCGGCCTGCGTAAAGACTTTTTAAAAATGTGAATAGCATCACTGGGTACAACATAATTGTTTATTTACATTGTTTGCTAACATTCAGGCTGATGAATGTTCGTTGGAATTCTCATTCAGTTGTTGAGTGAAAGAGGGCCAAGAGCTTTTCCGACTATTTTTTCAATACACACACACACACACACACACACACACACACATATATATATATATATATATATATATATATATATATATATATATATATATATATATATATATCTACTGGGTATATACATATATATATATATATATATATGTATATAAATATATTAAATATGCAGATATATTTGTTATAAAATTCTCTAATTATATGTATCTTCACTAGGCTCTGTGAACCCTGGATAATCTGCCCTCTTAATTCCAAAAATTCTCAGAAAATATCTGCCGCCTCCTGTAGTCAGCTAAATGAGGATAGACGAAATATTTGAATAAATATGATTATGGACACACAAAAGATTCGGAAGTTTCCATGTTGAACTAATCACGATCTGAAAATACACGAAAGATTAGGGAGTTCTTGCAGTTGGATAAATACTTTTATATGCGGTAAGCTACAATATCACGAAAAATTCGAAACTTCATTGTATGTATTGTATATATGTATATATGTATATACCCAGTAGATAAAAATACACGAACTCCCAAATCTTTCTTATATTTCTAGATCGTATTTAGTTGAACATACAATGAAGTTTCGAATAGTCATATATATATATATATATTTACATAAAAAACTTTTATTTTTAAAACCATGGAAAAGTCTTGCAAAAAAATTGGCCACGTCGACGGCGGCTAAATGTTTTAAATACATGTCCGCGGCAGATATTAGCTAATCGGCTTCAACATATGTATATACAATTAAATTGTTTCAAACAAAAATAAATTTAAATAAAAAAATTCTTTTTATTGTTATATCATCTGTATTTAATTATTTTTAAGCATTTTAATTACATTTTCACACAAGTTATTGCAGGAAAATTTTGCTTAGATATAAAATAATTCCTAAATCGTCAACTCCCGCTTACTCGATTTAAAAACGCAAAAACAACACAAATTCCGTTTTCCATCACATCTTTTTTTTTTCTAATATTTTCATAGAACAAGATGAGAAATGAAATCGATATCGATTTAAAACAAAACCAGAATGAAATCGAAATAAATGTGTGCATCAGAACTTTTTACGATTTCCAACACATACCTGACAGAAAGTCATTGACATTTATGCGAAAATGCTGAAGATTTTAAAAGTCTTACCAAAATACGGAAATTGCCACATAAAATTGAAATTTTATATCAAATTTCTAAAAACGAAAATTAGTAAAGACATTAAATTTTTCCAAATTTTTGTACGAAGGCAGACACAAATTCACTTCTCCACAAACTAACTCCGGTTAACATTTTTAGCAACAGAGATTTCAAAATTGTTTGTTAAACAGTTTCTATAAAATTTCACTGTATTGATTTTTTTTTTGTTAGTCATTGTAAAGACAATGTGAAAATCAATACGTTTGTTGTTAATAATCATAATCTCAATTACATAGAATAACATATTTTTCACTTGCAATAGTAAGCCCACAACTATTAAAATTTTAATTTCTCTTTCTATCACAACATGTATGTACATATTAGAGACCTGCGTTAACAGTCTTGAAATGTAAATACGTCTTGTTTCTTAAATGTATTATCGTAGCATGTATTATACTAAACTAATAATAAATAATGTAGTTTAATAAGCACTATGGAGTATTGGTGTATGTGTATATGAGTGTTAACAAGTGATGTCGCGAAGACTTTTTGTTCACAACAAACAATGATAAGAAGTAGTGTTGATGCGTGTATGCTTGTTATTTTACATATTGTACGTTTGAGTATGTGTGTGTAATATGTAGATGGTAAGCTATTATGTGTTTAAGCGCATACAACTAATGTCATTGCATGTGTGTGCGTTTCGATGTGCGCATAAAAATAAAAGATCCTACGCACATATGTATATGCATGACGTTTATATACGCGCCCATGCGTAGAAAGAAGCCAGCATCCGTCACGAAGTATTTTCTTCTTTACTCCTATACATACAAGTTCAAATTTATTGCAAGCAGTATTGTTTACGTTTGTTTTAGAAGATTTCGCTGTAATAAAGCATTTGAAAAATCCCTCATGTCTTAAAAGTTCTTATAAGGGGTCTTGTGCAGGACTTTAGTACATATATAAAATAATTTCAATTACAATTTTGTTGTTCATTTGCACATTTGTACTACAATTTAGTGCATTTTGTATATTTTTTTTTAATTTGTATCGTTGTTGTTGTTACTGCTCCCATACGAAAGTACAGAACACAGTTTTTATGATTATTGCAAAATTTGTTTACAGTCATTAACTTACTTTATGGACCAATGCTCTCAGGTCAGCAACAAAAGTATTAAAAAGTAGAAAAACAACAAAACACAGCTGCGCAACAGAACACATGTGTTTATTACATATAAACACAATAATTTCTTTTTTAAATATCTACTTTGTACTAGCACTTGTATAAATAAAAGTATGTATGTATGTATGTAGTTTAAATACAATCTGAAAACTGAAAATGTTTGCAAATAATGGTAAAAATCTTCCGAAATGTGTAAAATGTTTTTATTATCCTCCCTCGCACTGCACTTTCCGCTTGCAGTGTAAGAAACTGAATTTACTAACGTTCTCGTAATTGTTGGTTGTGGTGTGTTTATGTTCTGTTATTACTCGTATATTTGCAAAACATTGTACAATAAGAATATTTTTGATACGTGTATTTGTTTCCTTAATCCTCTTCTTGTTGGGTTGCTTCATTATTTTCATTGTTGTAATTCAGATACTTGATCAGTTTGGTTAATGTTCGTAGGTGAACCTTTATCTTCATGATTTTTTTTTTGCTTTAATTAGCTGCTTCTTTCTTACAACAAACCTTAAGAAATTAACAAGACATAAGTTTTGAGAACTAAAACTCGATTGCTGTGATTGGATACACAGAAAAAGTCAAGAGATTTCTTGTATAGAATGAAAAGATAATCTGCCTTATCGTGGTTGGCGTATTTCAAATACGACTACGACTGTTTCGTAATAGATTAAAGAAAATCTCAAATCGTATTTGAAATACGCCAACCACGATAAGGCAAAATAATACTAAAAATGCCAGATTTATCAATCGATTTTTTTTGGACATATTATAATATCGAGTCATAATCGCCAAAAAAGCTTAGCCGACTAATTTTTTTGACGAAAATTGTGATAGCAAAAAATCGATTTTGGTCAAAAAATAAAGTTAAGCCGCTTAAGTTTTTTTTTTTGGCACGATATCATTAAATAAATTATATATGTGTATGAAATTATTTCATTTAACTAATGAAATCGTTTCATTCATAAATACAACCAAACATTTTACACTGATCAAATGAAGAGTTTTAACATCTCACTTTGAAAAACAAATTTAATTTAACTAATGTAAACATTGATTGCCTCAATGAAGAGTTTTCTCTCAGGATACCGCTTATACATATAAAATTATTAAGTGCTCTTACGCCTCATGTGCCTGCTGACTAGCAAAATACTTTTGAAAGTTTTATAGAAAAAAATATTCACTAGCTACAACTTTCAATTAAAAGCTTAATAGATTTAAATAAATGTTTAACTGCACTCATTATTTCAAGTGGAAAACTTAATTCATCATTAAATTTTTAAATTTTGTCTCTTATTTTTTTTCCCATGTTAACAAAACCAAAAAAATTTTATTTATTATAAAAATTCCTATTTGCTTTAATTTGATCTTCAAATGAATGGTCGGTGTAAATGAGAATTTTCCTTTGTGTTCGCTTGAGTGCAGCAACATTTCCACTAATAAAATTAAATTGTCATCGTTTATTTTAATAGTGAGGAAAAAGGTTTCTTCTGTTTAGCTTAATAGTAAATGAGCAAATTATATTTAATAGTAAGAAAATGTTTTCTCTACTAAATGAGTAAAGAATTAAATAAACAAAAATAGAAATAGCACACAGCAATAGTACGTAAAATGAGAGATCCTAAAATTTAAAAAGTTATCAAAATATACAAGTTGTGAAATTGTATATACTCGTATCGTTACCTCAATAACTCATTATATTTTTGAATTCGAGATTTTTGCATTTTTCGATACAATTAGATGTTATTCTATCGAAATATACAAAAAACTCGATTTCAAAAAAATTATGAGTTAGGGCCTTTCTATATTAAGGTAACGAAAAATATAAACATGTATATATTTTTTTGAAGTTCTATCAATACATATACAAATATATTTACCTGTAACTAACATACCATTTTGAAACTTGCAAGCAAAAATATTTATCACCTTTAATTTGCTTTTATTGAACTTTCACCGTTTGGTTTTATTTATGTTTTATCAAAATAAAAAGCTTTTAATATAATTCAATGCTGATTTAAAAATAACAAACTTTTTACTTAATTTTTTGTCATCCATTTGCCCCTCGTCTTGCTTAACACACAAATGAAATGGGTTCAAATTGTCTATAAGAAAAGTGTGCTGTGACACAGTCAACTTTTCTATAAGAAAAGTGTGCTGTGACACAGTCAACTTTTCTATAAGAAAAGTGTGCTGTGACACAGTCAACTTTTCTATAAGAAAAGTGTGCTGTGACACAGTCAACTTTTCTATAAAAAAAGTGTGCTGTGACACAGTCAACTTTTCTATAAGAAAAGTGTGCTTGACACAGTCAACTTTTCTATAAGAAAAGTGTGCTGTGACACAGTCAACTTTTCTATAAGAAAAGTGTGCTGTGACACAGTCAACTTTTCTATAAGAAAAGTGTACTGTGATACAGTCAACTTTTCTATAAGAAAAGTGTGCTGTGACACAGTCAACTTTTCTATAAGAAAAGTGTACTGTGATACAGTCAACTTTTCTATAAGAAAAGTGTCTCACAGAACTTTTTCATAAGAAATGTGTGCTGTGACAAGTAAACATATCTGCTAGGAAAGTGTGTTGTGACACAGTAATTTTTTCTATAAGAAAAGTCTGCTGTGATATAGCAAGCAAATTTTTTTACAGGAAAAGTGTTCTGTGTCACTGCCAGCAATCTTGTCTATAAGAAAAGTGTGCAGTGACATAATGAGTAATATTTTTTATAAGAAAAGTGTGCAGGGACAGAGTAAAAATTTTTATAAATCAAGTGTGTTGTGAAGCAGTCAGCGATCTCTTCTATTAGAAAAGTTTACTGTGTCACGATCAGCAATCTTTTCTTGAGAAAAGGGTCAATAATTGTCTTTATTAGAAAAGTGTGCTGGGATCCTGTCAGCAATCCATCCTATGAGAAAAGTGTGCTCTGACATAGCCAGCACATAATAAGCAAAGGATGCAGTGTGTGACACAGTCAACTTTTCGGCCTCAGTAGGGTTTAGTTTTGAGCATTAAATTCCCAAGGCAGGATTATAATTCCTACTAAATTATCTCCAAATACTTGTATGTATGTATGTATGTATGTATATTGGAATCGAGACTGTCGCATACTCGTAGTTGGTTGTATGCAGGATAATGTTTGTAGGTAGACTTTTGAAATTAGACTTTTCCTTAAGGTTTTAATTTTTTTTATTGATTTTTATTGTTTTTGTAAAAAAACAAATGCAAATATTGAGAGATTCACAATAAATTTGAATGTTACAAAAAATTTGTTTTAGCAAATAGCGGATTTTTTTAAAGTTATTGCTTTATGAAATAATTTGTGGAAAACAAATGCTTAAATTATAGTGGCTTACGGTAGACAGATACATACATATATTATTCTAGGAGTTTTTTTTAGTGTTCGGTTAATTAATTGACTGCCTTTTTATTATCACATTAATTTCGAAGAACTTCACCGAAGAGCGAATTTTAGACAATGAAGTCTCTTGAAGAATCTTGGTCTCAATAAATAGCTTTTGCCGTTAGGTTACATGTCTAAAAACCATGTTAGTTCGGAGTGGGTTACTTTTTTTTCGAGATTTTTTAAAGCATATTTAAGAAATATTACTCTCAATTATGCTACCGTTTTTGTAATCCTCGTATAAATATAACAATTTACCCTAGGCCATCATCCTTATTATTCTTTTACATGGTGCTGACTAACATGATAAGTAAGTCTGCTTATATGTATCCCTATCGATTTATTTTATTTATTTACTCAGAAATAATGATTTTTATTGCTTTAAAACATATTGTTTTAGCGCTTTGAGCCAACAAATAACTTTATTAGGAATAACGTTTTTATTTGGGTTTCAAAGCAAACTTTTCGATTTTATTTTTCTATACCTATATATTAAAATGTATGTATGTATATAAATAAAATCACCCACCAAACAAAATGCTCCGAATTCATAAAGAATTCGTAACGACTGGTCGATAAAATAATCCGATTTCGGAACCGAAATATTGCCGAATTCGTAACAATTTTTGTATGAAATGGTTGACACGACTTCGCAACGATATGCCGGTACGAAATCGATACGATATTTCGGTACTAATTCGTAACGACATGTAAGTACGATTTCTTTTTGCTTTTATATCCGAGTACCGCTTCACCGTTATGTTGCTGCTATTGTCGAAATAATTTTCACATACTCACATTTTTTAATACAGATTTGTTACAATCCTTTTTTTTTATCAACATACATATGTACATATGTGTACACATTTATTTAAAAAAAAAGTTCACAGACTTTTATTTATGTACTAAAAAATCAAAGTTTTAATGTTAAAAAATCAGAGAAATACCGAAATTTCTTGACGAATTCGCTACGAAAAGTCTAAATTCAGACAAAGTACCGCAATAACTTAATGAATTCGGTACGACAAGTCTGACTTCAGAAAAAGTCGAAACATTTTGTTTGGGGGGCAACTATGTACGTTCTAGAGGTATTTACACAATTCCCAACTCTGACATATAATATTACGAAAAATTCCCATTAAATAAGTGTCATTGTTTTAGATAGAAAAACTAAAGCAAAAGTAAAAAAAAAAACTTTGCAATATTTATTGGAACAAAGTACACAGAGAACAAACAAACATTTTTGCACTTACACAACTTTAAATAAGTTTTACCTCACTCTTTGAATTCATCAGAAGCATTTAAGTATATATGTGTGTGTGTATTGCTAAACACATGGCGGAAACACATAGAATCCAACTTGCAGTTATATTGTAGCATACATTTAGGCTGTACTTTTTTAAGTGAGTGCCAGCAATCTGCTTGCAAGTGTGACATATATTAACAGATTTATAGAAAATAAAATTTTTTTGATGACAAAATATAAAAAGCCCTTTTAAGGTGTTTTTGTTTTTAATTTGGTTACAAAAGGAAATTTACACTTTATCTTGTGTCTCCATTTAAAAATTATTTACTATTGTTATCACCATCAACAATGACAATAATAGCAATAATGGCGTTAATCTACAGACAGAAATACTTCGGAGAATTGATAGAAAGTCCTTTAATATATTTTTTTGATCGCACAAACTCCAACAACTCCCTTTGGTATACAAATATTTGAATATATTTAAGCCATTATGGGAAATTTGGCATTATTCATGGCAAAAGCATTGGATACAAAAAAGCGTTTGTGCCGCATGTATGTATGGGAGGAGAGCTAAAATAAAACAACAATAATGATTAAATTTTACACAAAACAAAAGAGAAAGTGTTGCTAAATGAATTTTATCAGTCTTTATAAAATCATAAATGGTCACTCACTCATTCAGTCTGTCTGTCTTTATAAATCCTTTGTTCTTTCACATCCATAAATATCTAAGCTATTTTTGCTGTTTTATAATACTGTGCGTGTGATTTTGATAGTGTGCTGTGAGAACAATTATTTTGATGCTATTTTCAGTTAACAAAGAGCTCAACAACAAAATGGAAGTAGTGATGGAAATACCACGGCAAAAAAAAAAAAAATTAAACAACAATGACGACAATTAACGATAAAAGTCTAAATTGATGGGATGTTAAAACAATAATAAAAATAGCGACATTTACTCATACAATTCTATTGCCTTTCACAGACAATTTAATGTGCATAAACGATCCCATGAGAATAAACATGACTGAATATTTATTAAATTTATTCAGAAAATTTCATGTTAATTACTAGAGTTATTGAAAAACATAATAAAAATTACAGTTTTATAAAAAATATTTATTTTTACCAGCAGAGCTTTTTTTGAGCTGAAATTTTGAACCTTTTTTTGTATATTCAGTAATTTTTAATTTAATTTTTCAAAATATAGACCAGTTGGATCAGCAACAAACGTAAATTGTTCGCAAGTAAATATGTAAATATAATAAATATTAATCAGGAATTATTTCTTAATCAGATTTAGGTTCAGTATTTTTAATTCTTACAAAATCAAATATTTAACTAATTATAATAAAAATTTTTAAAGAAAGCTGAGCGGACTGCAAAAAAATAAGCACAAAATTTTTTTAATTTATTTTTTATTTTAAATAGGACCAGCACTCATGGGGTGACCCTTACTCATCTGGACATTCGATTAGAAATTTTCCCCACTAAGAAAAAGTTGAAAATAATTCTGATTTAATTTTGAAATTTAATTTATTTGCCAAATTTTCTTTTAAGCAATTAAAAAGCAGTCGAAATAGAATCTATTTTATTTTGACAACGCTTTTTCTTATCCTCTCACATATAAATAAATATTCTCTCAGCAATGGTACCAAGGACAGGCACTGTGACACCAAAATAATTAGATAAAAGTCTATGTAATTTCGAGAAAAAACAAATTTTGAAACGGTTTATGAGAAAAAATATATTTTTAATATAGTTATTTTTACATTTATGCACACAAAATGCTATATGAGAATAAAAAATACCTACATTTTGTCGAAAATAAAATATTTTTCCGATATTCCCTATACTCATATATTAGTGACAAAAAAATACCTACAGGTAACACTGTTTTGTACAGGGTGGGCCAAAAGAAACCAAGGGGTGTAAAAGTTTAATAACTTTTTTGTTTATTAACTTTTTTTTATTTTTTCTTTCAGATTATATAATATACAAAATGGAAATTTTTTTACACTAAGTATGAAAAGTGATGTCTCTTAGATGACCACCGTTTTCAGCTTCGCACTGATGGGCTCTTTTTAGAGCATTTTCCATAACATCTTTCAAAACTTGTGGCTGTAGCGTTCGAATTTCTGCAACAATGTTTGCCTTGAGTTCAAGGATTGTCTCTGGCTTGTTCACATACACTCGCTCCTTCAAAAAACCCCAAAGAAAATAGTCGGGTGCTGTCAAATATGGCGATCGCGCTGGCCAAATAATTTCCGAATTTCGAGAAATTATTCGCTCTCCAAAAATTTGACTTAAAAGTGCCATTGTGTCTCGGGCAGTATGGGCAGTGGCTCCGTCCTGCTGAAACCACATACCAGGTCTGTTTTCAAGAGCAGGACGTAAAAAATTTTCTATCATAAACCGATACCGCTCTCCATTTACGGTTACAGCACTTCCATCTTCATTCTCGAAGAAGTAGGGCCCAATGACATTTTCAGATGTGATCCCACACCATACTGTACACCTGATGGGGTGCAATTGGCGTTGATGAATGGCTCTTGGATTTTGAGAACCCCAGAACGTACAGTTCTGCTTATTAACAAAGCCATTCAAATGAAAATGAGCTTCATCACTCATAATCAAATTTTCAATAAAGTTGATTTCATTTCTGGCCAACTCTTGAAATTTAACTGCAAAATTTAGACGTTGCCGATGATCTGCGGGTTTTAATTCTTGGACCAATTGCACCTTATATGGGTATTTCTGTAAATCTTTTTTTAAAATGCGCCGTAGTGACGTACGAGACATTTATAGCTGAGCAGAACGCCTTCTGCCAGATGTTTCTGGTGCTTCGTTAACACTTTGCTGTACTCGTTCAATATTTTCCGCAGTGCGACTTAAACGTGGTCTACCAGTTCGAGGCAAATCTCTTACGCTGCCATGTTGGTGATGACGATTAACTAAGCAACGAATCATCGCTTCAGAGGGCGAAATTCTGACGTTAAAATGTCGACGATATGCTCTTTGCGTTAAAATAATTGATCTCTGGTTTAAATAATAAAATTCTATTGTTCTGGTTCTCTGTTCAGTTGTGAACCTCTCCATTATAAATTCTCCAAGTGTTGTCTATATAATCTGAAAAAAATTAATAAACAAAAAAGTTATTAAACTTTTACACCCCTTGGTTTCTTTTGGCCCACCCTGTATTAAAAAAACCTGTTGTCACATTAAATGAAAAAATAAAATAAAGCAACATAAAAAAAATTAAAATATGTCTAAAGAAAATTTGAAAAAAAAACTCGTAGAACGGAAAATGTGATTTTTTTTCTACCCCTTTTGCTTTTCTATACCGTTCGCCTACAAACTCCAAAAATCGTGTTTCAAAAAATCATTGAAAAATCAACGTGTGAATTACGTGTATAAAACAAAATTATTGGCAACATTTTTGAAATTTTGTTTTAATAAATATTTAGTAATTTTTTTAATTTAAAACATTATATGCGAATATTTTTAAATAAATGGAGACATGTGTGCTTGTGCATGCCAAAACAACAATCTCTATAATGTGTTCATAATCAAATAGTTGTTTATCCTTTTAAGGATTTTTTATTTTTATAATAAAAATTTTGTCTGGCATTCAAATAAAAACATCAATTCTTTACATGACAGTGAATAATAAAAAGAAAAATTTAGATATTTTCAAAGATATTTCTTGCCAGGAATTTAGATTTTTTTATAAATTTTTTTTGTGCAACAACATTTCTTGTTTTTGCTGTTGCTAATTTCATAAAGTTTATGATTGTGTGTGTAAATCGTAAATGTTAGTGTGCGTAAGTGTGTGTGTGTGTGTTTGGCAGTTTGAATTCCTGTGTGTTGTCGTTTTCTTTTGCGGCAACATTGTCATTGACATTGCCTCTTTGGTTTTTCAATGTATTTTGGCTGCACAATTTCATTTTTGTTAAACATTTCAACAACGTTAGAGTGTTTGTGGGGATAGAGATAGTGTTTGTAAATAGAGTGCGATTTCTGAATTTTACCACATACATGACAACCATATGCTGCTGCTACCAGCAGCTGATGCTGAACTGTGTTGGGTTTTATGAAAAAACATATAAATTAAAATTTATACAATTTACATTAAAAATTTTGCTGTGGGTTTCCCCATGCAGTAGAGGTGAGAATTAAAGATTTTTCTATTAAAATTAAACAATTAATTGCAACACTAACCACCAAACAACATGCAACATACTACAAGGTATCATGCCGCAAGTGTAACCACATTACACGCAGTTGTATGTTTAAATGACTGCAAGAGCGGGTACGTCCGTGACAGCATAAATGACAACAGCTACAAACATTTTTTGGTGTTAAAAAAAAACAACCAACCACAAAACATTTTGTGCGGCCCATCTTAACAACCAACACAAGAAATTGTTGAATAAATTGCAACTAAGGCGACAAGTTTAGTTAAAAGTTATAAAAGGTTATAGTTATAAAAGGAAATATATTTTCAAATTTTAAATACCCTTCTTCATTTAGAACACCTCAAAATTTTCACATATTTTTTGTTTGCTGATTTCGCACACTTTGGCGTCATAACACTATTTAAAGTTGTGCGTCTAATAATTCAGCCACTTCGGCAACAAAAACTTGGACTGGTATTTTGTGTGAGTTTGTTTCTTCACGTAGTTTATTTGCAGTAAATAAATATTCTGTCTTAGTTTGTTTATAAGTTGTAAGTAGCAAACGTGTCTAGACACTGTTAAATACTCAAAGCAAAGGTGAACTCCTCGTAGTTTTCGTAAAGCAGAAACTAAAGCAATTGTATTTTTAAAAAAGAAACTTTTTGCCAAAAGAAGAAAGTTCCTAAACAAAATACTCTCATAATTTTCATGTTAAATATTTTTCAGAACAAAAAACTGTATTGAAGATGTCGAATAGCAATAAGAAATAGAACACATTCTTAAGCAAAGAATTTTCATACTTAAATTTTGCAAACACTAATAGTCCCTGCAATAAATGAATTGAAAAGAAAACATGTAAATAAAAAAGGAAATCCCTTAAAGTTATATTTTAAAGTTGAAAAGTTGTCCAATATGTTTTTGCCTTAACAATTTTGTTGTTCATCTTTATCATTATTAATAATTGCTGCTGCTGCTGCTGCTAGGCAAAAAAGAAAACAGAAAAAAAATAATAATAAAATAGCCGAGTAACTAACTAACTGACTACTGCTGGTGGTAACTGCTGCGTATTTTTGCTTTCAGCCAATTCAGTTCAAAATGTTGCATGTAATTTCATTATATTCCCTTAAATTTTCTGTGTCGCATGGTTGCATTTAGTAGAGCGCACCATTTACTTTGCTGGGGCATGAACAAAAAAAAAAAATTTAAAAAAAAGTTATGTGCTGCAACCCTCGCTATTCATTTGGTTGTTTTATTTTTCATGAAAAAAAAAATAAAATAAAAAATAAACCAAACTCTAAAGCAAATAAACTTTAAGAAGGGAAGGAATACAAGACATGCAATATTTTTTTTGCTTGGAAGAGCATAAAACAAGTTGAAATGTTCTAGAAGTCAAGCTGCTCTATGTAAAAGGGTGTTTCCACGATGTGGAATAATATTTGCCATAACATCGCAATAATTCGCAATAATTTTTAAATTAAGTATGTTTTAAAAATATGTAATTGTCTAATATTTTAAACATTTTACAAGCAAATGTGGAACAGCATCAGGCTAATACACACATGTCGTGTAAACGTGCTTTAAGTCTTACGTTAACAATAATGTCAGATATATTGCCACATTCGCAATAATTTTTAAATTAAGTATGTTTTAAAAATATGTAATTGCTGTACATAAGCTTAAAATAATTCTGCCAAAAAAACCGATTTCAGTGCAAAGATCTGATCGAAAACAAAAACTTGAAGTAAACTCTTTGAAACAAAAGAATTTTTTAAAAGCTGTTTGTTAAGCAGAAGTATATGAAGTATAAAATTAAATTTGAATGGGTGTGCCTTCGTCCATTTTTTTAAATGCAAGATTATGTGTTTTTCAGAGCTTGGAGTGTGTGTTAAGTTTTGTAAAATTCGGTAAAGTAGAACCACTTAAAATAAAATATTAAATTATAATGGGCGTGACTCCGCCCATTTTTTTAAATTGAGGATTCTGTCTATTTTAGAGTTATAGATGTGTGGTAAATTTCGTAAAAATCAAATAAGTAGAGCCAAGTGAAATAAAATTTCAATAGGCGTAGTCGCGCCCATTTTTTCAACTTTAAAATTGTGTAATTACAGTAAGTAGAATATCATAAAAGCAAATTAAAAAAATTGTGAGTGAGTCCCCGCCCCCTTTTTTTTACAAAGCGACCAATTGAAATCTAAAAAAAACAACAATCGTTCTAAGGTGTACCGAGTTATGACGCAACAATAAAAAAATACTGACGGATTGATAAGCAACTTCTTCTTTTGAAGTAGGTTAAAAATAATCTTCTATTTTGGTGTAAGCTTAAGAGCAACAGCAAAACAATTCCCAAATACCTTTAGGGCAAATATGCTCATAGCTAATCGGGCAACACTACAACTTCAGCAATAATTTATAATATGAGAAAGCTTAGAGCATACAAGGGAAGTAAAGAAGGGGTGGCAGAGAAAGAGAGCCAAAACTCATTAATGTGTGCTAAAATTTATGGATCAAAGGACTCAACAAATTCGCAATTAATTTATACTACAAATCCCGTTACCGCTTAACAGTTTGTTTTTAGTTTTGGCACTTGTTGTTTATTTTTTCTCCGCATTTCTACTTCCATATTTTTTGTTTTGTTTTAATAAAACTTTTATTTCGCTACTACAGAATTTCGAATAAAAGTCCAAGGCAAAAGAGAGAAGAAAAATACTAAAAAGCACAACACAAATTCGCAAAAATGTAAAACTTTTTCATTTAACTAAAAAATTTTTTTTTCAACTAAATTTGTTGCATGTAGCTGATAATTTTTTTTATTTTATTCTTTTCGTAGTGTTCACTGTATGTGGAAAAGGTGTGTTGCAAGTTTGTCATTCTGTTTGCTGCAATCATTAAATAACTAAATGTAGGTAAATCTAAAGCTTCAGATAATTTTGCATACCAATGTACGAGAATTGCATTAATTTCTGTTATATGTATATTTGCATTTTTCGAAACCTAGCCAATTTGCATCTTATGTTGCATGTGGAGTTATATAATGGCCCCAAATAAACGCGAAGTTCGCTGGTATTTTCTCTACCTTTTTATTTGGAACATATTTGTAAAACACTTGAGAATTTATCCTTAATGTTAAAAATTTACTTAACACTCTCTTTGGAAAAATATCAATTGATTGAACACTTTATAAAGGGTGTGTAGTATTCGGCATGACCGCATAAAACACTCCTACTTACTCTTCCATAGTATGGGTGAATAGTAAAATGTTTTAAAAATTGTGGGCTTAACTTGATAGTTTGATTGTATTAAAGTTTCGTATTTTTTATTTGTTTTTTAATTCACAACTCTACATTTTATTATTTTGCTATATTGCAGCTGTATTTTTGCTTCCATTGGTTTCATTGCTTGATATGAGTTCTCAAAATTTAACCTCTTATTTTATTTTATTTTATTTATTTTATTTTTTTTTATTTTATTTATTCTTTTATTTTTTGCTGTAGGCATTTAAATCTGCTGCCATTTAAAAAAAATTTTAGTAAGAAAATTTTAATTTTATAAAGAAAACTCGATAAGCAGTTTTTGAAAATTCACGATATCTTGATTTTTTGTTTCATGTTTGATATCTCTTTTTAGGAATCCGTACGACAAAGGTGAAAAAGAATCCGTTCGTCTGCCTGTCTTTCACAGGCTGTTTTCTCGATAACTGAAACTGAAATTTTCACAGAATATGTAAACCTCAGGCCGTTACAACAACAAATATATGACAGTTTAAATTTAAAGGGTGTCAAAAAGGAGCAACGAAAAATTTTTAAATCCTAATGCAATTTACAGAGAATTATATATAGACACTTGTAATTTTCAAAGTTAGTCTATTTTTATGCAGACTACAACAATTAACACTGAAATTTAGCAAATCAAAATTAAAGGGTATTCTATCAGTTAATATAATTTTGACTATGTTTGTCAACTTGCTGTATTTCGGAAACCGTAAGAGGCAAACTCTTGAAATTTTCAAAAACGCAAAAAACCCCCAAAATTAAAAAAATGCCGAAAAGAAAAATCGCTGAAATGAAAAAGTGTTTAGATGAAAGATATCACCAAAATCAAGTAAATCGCTTAAATGCAAAAAGATCGCCATAAGTGAAAAGGTCGACAAAAATTTAAAAATTCATAAAAACCGAAAAAAATCACAAATGAAAAAAAAGCGCCGAAACTGAAAATCCCGAAAACAAAAAAGTCGCCAAAACGGAAAAGCGCCTAGGCTTTTTCCCCGAAACAAAAAAAGCGTCAAAGCTAAAAAATCGCTAAAGCTAAAAAAGGCTCCAAAACCAAAAAAACGCCTAATCTAAAAAATCGTTAAAACTTAAAATGTGTATTGTAAAAAAAATCGCTAAAGTCGCCAAAAATCCGAAAAAATCACCAAAAAGAAAAAGAAGAGCCAAAATCACACTTTACTGAATTCATTTTTTTAGACGAGATAATTAATGCAAATAAAATTATAACAAATCAGATTTGCTTTAACAAATAAAATGAAAAAGATCGAAAAAAAACGCTAAACAAAAAAAAAAAAAACGCCAAAAATAAAAAAGCGTTAAAACTAAAAAAATCACCAAAAATAAACAAGCGTATTATGGAACCCTTCGTGTGCGAATCAATGTCGCACTTCTTTAAATTTATTTCTTAATTTTTTTTATTTATTTCTAAATTTGCTGCATTTGAATAAATGGAAGACTGAAGTATATACAACAAGACATTTCACCCTTACGCCAGTTGTCAACATCTACGTCATTTTAACACAATACCAAAAAATTGGCGCTTGTGTACCCGTTGTCGAAGACAACTGATTCCTGTTGGCATGTTTATGCTATTTTCTAGACCTTAGAAAACGGAAATATATTGTAAACAAAGTCGTTTTTTTTGGTATTGTGTTAAAGTGACGTCGATTTCGACAACTGGAATAAGGGTGAATGTCATTTAATAAAAAAAAACAGCACTTTGAAATGATTAAAATTCAGTAGAAAAATATTGAAATTCGTAAACCTAAATAGTTTTTAGAACGAACTGAAGCATCTTCTCGGCCACCAATAGTGCAACTGGTGGAAAAGTTTGAGTTGTTGGGACAAGTAAGTGATGTGAAGAATTGAACTAGAGAAAACTATATGAGAATAATATGTCATGCAAAAGTACCTGTGGCGTATATTCCGCTCATATTTGGTTTCCATTGTTAATGGCATACGCTTCTCTTTACAATTAAAAAAAAACATCTCATAATTTCGCTTAACAATACTCGTTTATTCACATACATATAAAACCTTTTATTGGGACTTTATACAAAATCAAAATTTTAGCAAAGATTTCGAAATTCCAGGAAACTTTGAAAATTTAATAACTTTAAAGCTCCCTATTAAAACGAAGGCTTACAAGTAAAGTTCCGGGCCTTCTAATATACGTTATTATATCTTGAAATTTCAAGAGTTTTTTTTACAATCATATCAAACAGAAAATATCAGCTCAAATTATATATAAAAAAAATACAAATGTACCAACACTCCTAATTATGCTGCTGCGTATTAATTCCAGTGCAGCGCACAAATTCATTAACATTATCCTTCCATCGCACAAGTGGCATGGAGTTTGTTTTCGGTGTTGTTGAGAATTAAGTGTATTTTGTATTTTTTTGCCCGGTTCCTGGCAACTTTATTTAAAAATTTTTTTTAGGGTGTAAAGTTTATTATAAGTGAATGAAATTCTAAGTGGTCTTAAATACACAATGCAAGAAGGAAAAGTAAAATAGAAATTAAGAAAAAATTAAAAAAAATTTTTAAATATTTAATAAAAACTATTAAATACATGAAAAAACCGAAGTATATTTATTTGGCATAGTCTTTATTTAATTTGAAATTTTTTATATGGTTTGTTTATATGGTTAAGCATTGGCTATATGCATTTAATTTCGCCTTATGGAAATGATCAGTAGACTTCAACCAAAAAAATTTTTGAATTAAAAAACTATTAAAGATTTACGTAGAAGTTCTTCATAACAAGTGTCTAATTGCAATAAATCATTTTGTGAAAAGTTCTTTAGAAATTTAAGTGCCACACAGGATATACTCATACATACATATTTTTACATCATAAGTAATATTTCGCAGTGGTAAGTAATAAAGGTATTTTAAGCAAATTTGCCATAATGAGCTTAATGAGCTTCACCTTGAATTGATTTTCAAAATACCATAAAGCACTTAAGCGTTCAGACTTCTACTATGCAGCAGCCTGCACTGCCACTAGACTGAAGCGAATTGTGCGCCAATTGAATAATGAATGTATGAAGGAATGTTGCAGCAAACTAAAATTATCTCCCGAATAGAGAGTGTGTGCAACATCTTGTTGATAGTTGAATGCGTTTTGTGTTCATCTTCACAGTTTTTTTTTCTCTCTCTGCTTAGAGGGGTCTTCTTTTTATATTATTACTATTGATGATGTTGTTGTTGTTGTTGTAAAATTCTTTTGCAAATTTACTCAACCGCTTAAGTTATCTTTACAATTATGCGGAAGCCTTTGAGTTTTCATCCAATTTGCTGCTTACGGCATTCGTTGAAGAAAACTTATTTCAAAAACTTACCAGACCGTGCATAGTTTAAAGCACACAATATTCTAGGAGTAAAGCCAGTCGAACCAGCAGCCCAGTATTCGTTCGGTATCTGCAGCAGCAGCAGCAGCAGAGCAGCAGCAGCAATAGTCAGCAACATTTTACAATAAACAGCAGCAGTAGAATGTTAAATAGTGATGGCAAAAGCAATTGCACTTTCGTAAAGAGAAGTTTTCAAATGAAGAAAAATATTCTTTGTGGGGCGAGGAGTATATTAAATTTATCATCTTTTGATTTTGAATACTAATAATATTGTATTTAAATTCGGCATAACTTAATAAGGGACTAAAATAACGTTAAGCGTTGACAAATTTTGTATGCGTTTCGTTTTTGTATTTTTTATTTTTCCATATAAAATTTATAAATGCTTAACGTTTTTGTTTTACAAAATTTGGCACTAAGTCCCTGTCCAGACTTGCAATTTTTGTTGCAGCAATTCTTGATTTTATTGGTGAGAGGGGTGAGAAGATTGGGGAGGTGCACACAGTTTCATGTGCTCTGCAATTCTCTTTTGATTTGAAATTCGTAATTGTTAATTTCAAGTTTTTAGTCGTATTTGACGTTTTTTATAATAATTTGAAATTTATTTGCTAGTGGTTCAGCATTGTCTATATATTTCGTTGTTGCTGTAACAAATCATCAGTATACTTCAACCACACATAAAAAGGTGTAGAAAAATAAAATAGATTCATATCGAATATAAATTATTTGATGGGTTTTTTGTATTGGTTTCTAAGCCTACTACGCTTATTTTTCTTTTGTGATTTTCAGGAATACTATTATTTCTGAATTCTCAAATAGTTATTTAAAGTCTGTGCATAAGATAAGAGGTTTGTGACTGTTCAAAATGTGTGGTTGAAGTCTACTGATGATTTGTTACAGCAACAATGAAATAAAGGGTGTTTTTTATTGAGGTATAGAACTTTAAGTTGGCATCACTTTTTTAACTGGCGGCCATTTTGTCAGCTGTTAAGTGATTAATATTTAGTTTGGTTTGCCATTTCATCATGAACAGGTTGACAAAAGAACAACGCTTGCAAATCGTGCAAATTAATTTCGAAAATAATGGTTCAGTTCACGAAGTTTACCGCAAGCTCCGTCCATTTTATGGTCGACATAATCGTCCATCAGAGCAATTAATTCGGTTAACCATGGATCGTTTTCGCACTACGTTTACTCTATGTGATAATACGCATCCGCAGAGACGTCGAACAGTGCGCACCGAAGAAACAATTGTCTACGCCAACAAACCAGAAACGTTAGGGGACTTGGAAGCCAACATTCGTGGCGTTATTGCCAACATACGGCCCCATATGCTCGAAAAAGTGGTTGAAAATTGGACCTGTAGAATTGGCTTTATTCGAGCCAGCCGCGGCGGCCACATGGCCGAAATCATATTTAAACATTAATGACATAAAATTATCCTTCCAATAAAGCCAAATTGATGGACATTAAAACGATTTTCTTGTGTTTTATTTCAATTCGAAGTTCTATACCTCTAAAAAAACACCCTATATATAGACAATGCTGAACCACTAGCAAATAAATTTCAAATTAAAATAAACTTCTGACAATATGTCGAATAATAAATTTCTTAAACGTTTTTTATAATTTTATTTCTTCAGTTGTATGAAAAACAAAAAAAATATATTAAAAAGTAAATAGAAATGTTAATTTTTCATAGAAATTCTTGCTAAAATAAATAGAATTTTTAAATTCATAATTGCAAAATTTGAATTTCATAATGTGGACACTTATGCAATTTCAAAGCAAAATTTTAAGGAATTGCAGCAACAAAAATTGCAAGTCTGGACGAGGACTAAGTTAAAAAAATAATTTATACTTTTTTTTTTAAATATTTTGTATCCTTTTGAAAAAAAGCTTTTGTAAAATATACTCGTATCTTTCAAAAGAAATATCCTAGGGAAAAGAGGTTTTAAAAAATACTTTTTAAAAACTACCCTTGGAAGTAAAAAAGTACCTTTTTAAATTCATATGTATTTCTCTTTTAAAAATAGTACCATTAAAGAACCTTTAAAAAATTCCTTAAAAAAGTACCTTTTAAAAAGAAGTACCTTTAAAAAAGTACCTTTTAAAAAGTACCTTCTAAGAAAATATTTTAAAAAATAAGGTACCTTTTAGAAAAAGTAAATTTTCAAAAATTACCGTCTAGAAAAATACCTTCAAAAAAGGTACCTTAAAAAAAAGTAAACATTCAAAAAGTACCTTTAAAAGAAGTACTTTTTAAAGGAGTGCCTTTTAAAAAAAGTACATTAAAAAGTACCCTTTAAAACAAAGTACTTTTAACAAAATACTTTGTTTAATAAACTATCTTTTAAAAAAAGTACTTTTTAAAATAATTTACTTTTTAAGCAAGTACCTTTTTAAAAAATATATTTTTAAGGAACCTCACTTTTAAAAAGTATTTTAAGAATGAAAAAAGGTACATTTTATTACGAAAACTATATACAATAAAACAACTTCTCACATTCCATTTCGTTAAAAAATCATGTTAAAAATCTGATGTTAACAACGACTCGCTGCCCAAGTAGATAGACATGTATACTGATGAGGTGCGTGGTGACACGGAAAAATACGGCATTTCCCCCCAGCGAAGTCCAGTCTAAGCTTTATTGCCTTCTCTAGAAAATCATTGCATAAGAATTGGAAAATATTGAACTTGAGCCTAAATTATTACTTGATTAAAAAAGTACTATTTTGAAAAGTAAATTTTAAATACTTTTTTTTTAAAATAACTTTTTTAAAATACCTTTTAAAAAAGTACTTATTAAAAAATGCTCTTTAAAATAGTATTCATATGAGAAATTTATTATTCGACATATTGTCAGAAGTTTATTTTAATTTGAAATTTATTTGCTGGTGGTTCAGCGTTGTCTATATGCATTTCATTGTTGCTGTAACAAATCATCAGTAGACTTCAGCCACACATTTTGAGTAGTCACAAACCTCTTATTTTATGCACAGACTTTCAAGAACTATTTGAGAATTCACAAATAATAATATTTTTGAAAATCACAAGAAAAATAAGCGTAGTAGGCTTTTTCAAATTAAAATAGTATTCATATCTTATTCAAAAATACATTTTGAAGAAATAAACAAGTTATGGTGGACTGTTTCACGATATGGAAAGAAAATTTTCGACTGAAAATTTATATTGAAAACAAAACCACACTTTCATATTTTATTGTTGTTTACAAAATAAATTTTCAGTCGAAAATAGGCCATTATTTTTCATCAAAGTACATTTTCAATTTAAAACAAATTTTCCTTGCATCTTTGGCGTCAATATTTGAATGTCATTATTTGGCCAACACTTTCAAAGCCTTAAGGCTCAGAACTTCACATGCAAAGATTTTTCTTAAGGGTGATTAAATCCAAACACAGTGTGATAGAAGGAGAGCGGACATAAAATCATACACAGCAAATGTGGTGGCAGTGTGTCTGTGTGTTTGTTTGTTTATTGACATAAAGTGGGTATTATGCAGGATCACAAATTAGAACAACATCAACGACAACAAAAACAACAGCAGCAGAAACAGCAACGGCAGTAACAAGTTGTGTAATGCAACTAATGTTTGGAACGGAAAACTATGAAGTGTTTAGAAATGATACCAATTTTAAACAATATTTTGTTGGGTACTTGTGAACTCATTCATATGCATGCACACACACACACCCTCAACCACATAAAGAAGCGTAAGGATATATGTATATATTTACATGCATGCGTGTACATTGAAGTGAAAGGATTTGGGTGTGTGTTTGTGTGCCTTTCAAACTGTGCATACTTATGTAAGGTTGTTGGTTTTATCTTAAGATGGCGTTACAAACTGTTACATTAAATCTTTTCTCTCTTGTAGGAGTGAGTATACATACATAAATAAAAATTTATTCATTTGCGCTTACCACACAGTTTTGTGAATCAAGTTTTGCAACGAAAACTAAGAAATGAGGAAGTAAAGAATCAAACTTTAAAACTTATTAAAATTTGTTTTTCTTTTATTAGATGTTGTTGTCGTTGTTTCTTAAAGAAAAAAAAAATAGAAAAACATAAACTTAAGTAGAGAATTTGCTAGAAAAATATTCTTAAGCACCTGCTGTTGTATGTAATTGAAACTGGCGTGTGAATGTGTGTGTGTGAGTGTGTATTTGTGTATGTGTGTGTACGTGCAGAGGCAGATAACCTGTTAAGCTGCACTCAAACACAATAAAAATCTTATTAAATAAAAAATTTGTTTTGCGAAAATCTGAAACAGTTGCACAACATCACGTTCAGTTTTTTTTCCTATAATCCCAACAAACAGCAGCAATTGTTAGTTTTATAATAATTGTGTTGCAACCACATAAGCAGAGTTCTTGTTAGAATTTATGATAAAATTAGTTCCTCAAAGCCAATGAGAAAAAAGAATTTAGTTATCACGGCTTTAAACGTTGCTCGCACTAAACAAGTTCAAGTTAGAGTGTTTTTGAAATATTGAGGTAAATTTTTGTCTTTAAGTTAATGGTAAATGATTTTTAAACATTTAAATAATTTTAAAAGATTTGCTCAAAAGTATTAGTTTTAGCCATGTTCCGTCAAACTTTGCCAATTTGTTTACTTTGACTGAGTTTTATAAATACGATTTCCAACCTCTCACGCGCAGCAGCGAACAAAGTTGTTTAAAACTTTTTTTTTATTAAAATCAGGTGGCATGCTAAAAACATTTGTATTTCTATTTTTTACTTTGTAAAACAAAAAAAAGAGATTATTGGCCTAAAACTTCATTCATCTAAGCGGACAAGCAAAAATAAAAAGAACAAACAACACAAAGAATCACACCAAGCAACTACATAAAAAAATTTCACTAAAATAGATAAAAAATCTGTTAGTAAAAACTATTATGGCAACATGCATGTCACGTATATAAAACACGTGACGACAAAGTACGATTAAGCGGAAACGGAAATTGGCGCCTACTTGTCCTTGATATAAAAACAAAAACACTTGCACAACTCATTCACCTTCGTTTTAAATGCGATTTATATGGAAACGCCGAGAAATAAAATAAAATTGTATATTTGATAAAAATTTATTAAATGATGGTGGTGGAGCATCAAGGTAAAAGTTTGTTCTTTTTCCATATTTTTTTTTTTTTAGTTTAGTATAAATTCGATTTTACATAGATATATTTAAACGAATACATAGACATACATTAAGGCAGTAGAAATAAAAAGAGAAAAGTATAAATGCCATATGTAACTTTCAAACTATGCAGACAACAGCAATAAAATATAAAATCAAAAATGTTCATAGAGATACTTTTCGATGTGAAATCATGTCTTCAATACGTGAATGTTCTGTAATATATTTTTGTCATTGGCATTTATGACTTATTACATATTTCTTTTCGTTAGAAAGAAATTTTTTATATAGGATTTTTAAGTTCTTGAACTTCGTGGCTTTAAATTAATTTCATTCAGCAAATAGTGGATTTTTTCTTTCCATTAACTATTCAAACAGATATTTTCCAACAGTTTATGATTTAGATTTTCATTTGCAATAGTAAAATTCGTTAGTTTAAAAACCATGAAAAAAAAGAATTGCAAATACGAGGTCGGATCAATAAGTCCGTGACTTTTTGAATGAAACACAGTTTTTTTTTTGCAAAACAAAAATTTATTTTTCAACATACGGGCCTGTTCTGTAAATCCCGGCATATCAAATCACGGTGATTTCAAGAAATTAACGAATGCTAAATAATTGATTGCTTTTGTAAATTGTACGATTTATAGCATTGGAAGTTGGAAGAAAATATTCTGTAAAAAATACAAAAAAAACCCACTATCAAGTCAGGTATTAGTAGAATACTTTTGAAATCACCGTGATTTCAGAACAGGTCCGATAATCTCCTTTTAACTCAATACACTTATTACTACAAGTTTATCCAGTTTTTGTATCACTTCCAAAAAATAGGATTTTTCGAGATCCATAAAATAGTCATTTGTTTGGTCAATAACTTCATCCTTGCAGCTAAATGTCTTTTCCACCGAGCCATTTCTTTAGGTTTGGAAATAGGAAGTAGTCACTAGGAGCTAAATCCGGGAATATGGCGAATTCATAGAGTTTTTCCATTGAGACTGCACACGTGTACATTATCTTGATGTAAAATAACTTTTTTCTTGGCCATATGGGGTCATTTTCTTTTTAAATTCTCGTTAAATCGGTCTAATAAGTTGGCATAATATTCACCGTTTCTTGTTTTTCCCTTTTGAAGGTAATCGATGTGGATTATCCCGCGTGCATCCCAAAAAACTGTTGCCATCACCTTATTGGCCGACAAACTCACCTTGGCCTTCTTCGGAGCAGGTTTAGACTGCTGCTTGGTCTCCGGAGTACAGTTATGGATCCATGTTTCATTCACAGTTACAAAACGACGCAAAAACTCATTCGGATTGCGATTAAACAACTCCAAACAATACTTTGAAGTTGTCACTTGAGAGCAAATGCGGCACCCATCTCCAAGACAACTTTCCTAAACCCAGCTGATCATTTGAAATCGGAACCACACTGCCATATTAAATGCCTATGGAATCAACAATATCACGCAATTTTACTCTTCGATCGGCCAACACTATATCGTGGATTTTTTAAAAATTTTCGGATGTACTGACCTCAATTGGCCGTGCAGAACGTTCGGCGTCATTTGTACTTGTGCGACCATAGCAAAAGTCATTAACCATCTTTTTACCATTGAAATCGATGGTGCAGAGTCCTCATAGTATTTATCGAGCTTATCCTTGGTTTGATTGACAGTTTTTTGATGAGTAAACATCTATGCGCTAGGGGGTAAAAATCTTTTTCACAATACAATCACAAATTTTGAGTAAGATGCACACCGCGTTATCAAATCGGTGTGAGCTATGTATAAGAGTATTAGTGTAATCATACGGACAACAAGAAGTACAGAGAAACTTAACAGCTGCATAGAAATACATTCAACACCATCAACATTTGGACAGAGTATGTAGAACCTTGTTGGCCTCTACAACAACAAATACATGAAAGTTAAAAATTAAAGGGTGTTCCAAAACGAGCAACGAAATATGTTAGAATCCAATGTAATATACATACAATTGTATGTACATATATATATTGACACTTGAAATTTGTAAAATTAGTGTATTTTTATACGGACTACAACAATTGACACTACAATTTAAAAAAATTTAAATTAAAGGGTGATCCATCAGTTAATGCAATTTTGACTATGTAATTTTGACAACTTGCTACATCTTGGAAACCGTAAGAGGCAAACTCTTGAAATTTTCAAAAACGGTAAAACTAAAAAATCCCAAAACTATAATATCGCCAAACCAAAAAAAAAAATCGCCAAAAATAAAAAAAATCGCTAAAACGAAAAAAAGCACCAAATTAAAAAAAAATTTCTAACACTAAAATAAATCGGCAAAACCGAAAAAATTTAAAAAATGAAAAAATCGCCAAAATAAAGAAAAAACGCTAAAAACCGAAAAAATCAGCAAAACGCGAAAAAGGTGCCAAAACTAAAAAAATTGCCAAAATGGAAAAAAGAATATCCAAAATGAAAAAAATCGCCAAAATGAAAAAAAAATCACCAACATGAAAAAGAAATCGCCAAAATGGAAAAACGCCAAACCTAAAAAAAGCTCCAAAAACCAAAAAATCACAAAAAAAGCCAAAACTATTTGTTATATAGGCTAAAGTTCGTATTGAATTACATATCTAGTGTCCGCACGGAACCCTTCGTGCGCGGGTTAAAGTCGCACTTCACAGAATTTATTACTAATTGTCGTACATTATGTTATCGTAGGCAAATAAAAACAAATAAATAAAATGAATGCAAAAACATTTAAAAGATTTTTTGCACTTTTAATAAGAAATTTACTAAAACAAAGCAAAATAAGGATCCTCTTTGAGATTGTCATTCATACGGACAACAAGAAGTACAGGGAAACTTAACAGCTTCATATAAACACCGTCTAGTGTGCAATAATAGCTACTAATTTTCACTAAAATATAATTGTGCTAGCGCTGTATAGTTTGAAAACCATTGCTGTAAAATAACTACATGCATTACATTTCAGTAAACAGCAGTGTGCCCATTTACTAACCAAATAAGTTAAATAAAACAAACAAAAACCAGCAAATTCCTATGTATTTACAATATTGAAAGTTTTGATACTTTTAATTGATTAATTAAAAAATATATACTAAAAGCATAGTACTTCCAACTTAAGAAAATTTTTCATTACTAGATGTTTACACATCTCCCCTGTGCTCGGGCTCACATTGTTTTTTTTTTTTTTTGGCAAAAAATAGTGTCTAATGAGCACTCGAAATTCACTTTTTTCCATTTTTAGAAAACTACCCGAGGTTGTATGTTTTGAACAGCTGTTAAACGCAAAGTAAATGACGACACTTGCTCAAAATTTGACAGTAGTCTATTAACAGGTGGTACTTGAAGGGAACAGTATTGCATTTCATATAACTACGAGGGAAGTTCGAAAAGTCACGAACTTATTGATCCGCCCTCGTACATACACACAAGCTTCATTTTAATGCAAAAAAAGATAGTAAAGAAGTAAAAATATTTTAATGGTTTTACACAAATCAATTAATTTTTTTTTCGAATAATAATTAAAATTAACTATAATTTTTTTTTTGTTATATTCAGAAAATGAAAATAATTCCATTAACAATTTAAACTTATTCTAAAAGTTTTCTTATTCTAATCGATTTTTATTTTATTTGTTTTGCTCAATCACGACATGTCAAATCACCATGATTTCAAATCATAAAATTTGAAATAATATAAAAATTTCACGTTTTACAGTCATGGCAATTGGAATAATATATTTTATTATACTCATACCGAAACTCATTTCGGTTAGAAAATACCGGTATCGACAATACCGTTTATGTCTATACCGGTACGTACCGGTATACCGATTTCCGTAAAGATTTTTGAAATTAATTACAGAAAAAAAATTTCCTCCTTTGGACGTTCTTATTCAGCTCTATTCTTACTACTTTTTATCGACAACAAAATTTAAGCACACAAAAAAAGTATAATTCATGAGATCGATTAAATAAAACGTTTTTAAGCACATTAGTAAAAAAAATAATATCATTTGAGTTGTTTAAATAATAGTAATGCATATATACCAATATTATATGTAAATGCCAAAAAAAATATTTATTTATTTATTTATTTACTGATACATTCGCACAAGTTGTATGCAAATTGAAAACTGAAAACGCGTTTTCTGAAAAACTGTTTTTTTTTTGAGTTATGCCACTATTGAAGTATAAGTATGTGCGATATTACACAAAGTAAATTTGCATAATATGGTGTTGAACAAACACCTAGACCATATGCCCAGGATGTTATTAACAGTATTTTAAAAAAGTTTTGTGACTGACTGTACACGACCTATGCCTTCACATAGGAAGTAGCAACGTGGTTGTTAAAGAAATTCCACAAAAAAACCGCAAGATTATACGGACGAAAAACTTTCAAAGGCCAAACAATACACACAAGCCTGACCGCACTCAAAAAAATATATTATTAAATAAATATTACAAAATATTTCTTTGAAAATAGGACTTTAGTACAGAAGAGTAATGTAACGAATGTCAATTTTTGATATTCGCGAATACGAATATTTGAAACGATATTTGCGAATACGAATACGAGCATTTAATGTGAAATTTATAGACATTAAATTAGGTTTCTATTTACGCCTGCAATATGAAATATTAAAAAATTGTTATGAAAAAGAACTTCATACTCCTCTTGGCGCACTTTAAAGTTAATAAAACTACCCAAAAATTTCAATGATCGTCAGTAAATAATATTAATAATAATAATATAAATTCAATGGATTCGTACAAACTAATATTTTTACCCATTTATTTAAATTTGGTTTAGGATTTATGCATTTATTTATTTAATTTTTTGAAAAAATATTCATATTCGCCTGAATTTGATGAATACGAATGCGAATACGAATATATAAAAATGGCCGAATATTCGGTAACTCTAATACGAATATTCGTGCATCACTAGTACAGAATAAATATTAATAGAATCGTTCTTTTTACCAAAGAGAATCTGAAATTATTTTGTTATTTTTCTTTTATTTCCTTGCACATTTCTGTTTTTACTTTTATGAATTGTAGAATTAAATTTTGAACGTCGCGTACTGCTTATTGCAAATAAAGGCCTCTTAGTATCAGAGCACATGTGTGCCAGATGTAAACTCGGCCTTAATTGTTGAAAAGTTTTAGCTATTGTGCTAGTGCCATGACCTTATTATTGCTCCATCGCATTCATACAATGAATAACGACACTCATCAAGTTGCCTTAATATCAAAAAATCCCGGGAATCCCCGCACATTTTCCGGGAAATCCTTTTTGAAAAACAATAGTATAAACGTTTAAGCGAAATGAATACACATATGCTTATACATTACTCTTGGTTTTCTCTCTGTGGGCAGCTCTGATCTAAACATATTTACTTATGCATGTATGTATGTATGTTTATAAAAACATACAAGTTTACACTACACTTGTGTAAATAATCTGTGCAAGATATAAAACTTAGTTTTTTTATGTTACTTTTTACTAAAGACTTTATGTAAAATTACTTACTTTTAACTTAATAAAAAGAGGTTTTCTGCTATATACACTGTATGAATTAATAAACTTCACAGTAATAGCGGTATACCGGTATTTTAAACTCGATAACGGTATGTACCGGTAATACCGATACCGAAATAAAAAAAAAAAATACCGTTACCGTTACCGATACCGAAATTTTTAAAATAATTGTACCGGTATCAATACCGATACCATTATTTGTTTCGGTTTCCAACCTTGCTTTAAACTCCAGAAAAAAATTAATGAACTTAAAATCAAAATAAAGGAAATGTTATTTAATTTACGTAAATGTTACTTTATGTGACCATTTGCAGTATAATCTGATCCAGACAGGATGTTTAGTTGCGAGCATGTTTTTGCATTAGTCATTTTTAATGCGTGCATGTGTGTGTGTGTGTTTGTATGTACAGTTTCTAGACACAAGTGTTATTACTCTCTAGTACCCTTTTTGTTTTGGTTTGAGAGAGTGTTTTATGTTCAGACTTTGTTTTTACAAAATGCTGACGTTGTTGACGACGCTAATCGAAACTGATGAAAACATTAAAAGCTTTCAACTGGCATTTTGAAATTAAATGGCTTAATATACAGAAAAATACATACTAGTGCCCTGCACAAGATATCTTATAAGAACTTTCAAGACATGAGGGATTTTTCAAATGCTTTACTTCAGCGAAATCTTATAAAACAAACGTTAACAACACTGTTTGCAAGAAATTTGTTTGAGTATTGTAAGTATAAGAGTAAAGAAGAAAACACTTCGTGATGGAAGAATTTGTGATACTTGCTTCTTTCTACCCATGAGCGCGTGTACAAACGTCATGCATGTATGTGTGTATGATTTTTTATTTTTCTGCGGACATGCAAAGGCACACACATGCATTAACATTAGTTGTATTCGGTTAATCACATAATAGCTTACCATCTATATATTACACACACACTCAAACGTACAATATGAAAAATAACAAGCATACACTAATCAACAGTACTTCTTTTGAGTGTTTGTTACAAACAAGCTGTCTTGGCGACATCGCTTGTTAACACTGATATACACGTACACCAATACATACATCGTGCTTCGCTTATAGTACGACAGCATTTATTATTAGTTTAGTATAATACATGCGACGTGAATATATTAAAAATCATGATGTATTTACATTTAAAGACTGTTTACGCAGGTCTCTAATACATACACTCATACAAGTAAAATACATTAGTAATGAACAAAACAAAAAAATATATATAAGCAAAATTTAAATTTTTCTGAATTTTTGTTGTAAAGACTACTTTTACATGTTCAGGGCGACAAACAGCAACAGCCTTATTTACAAAAATTATTAAGGCTTTATAATAAGAAATTTTGTTTAGAAAAATCTGTTTAAAAAACTCTTTACAAAGCCTTAATTATTTTTATAAATTATTTATGTTACTTTCTATTTCTGTGGCAATAGGGAAAAAGTGCTTAAGTTATATTTTACTGTTTTGCAGGAGAGCAATTTTAAGGGTTCAAGTCGATTTTTAGAAGTTTTTTCTTTTACAATTAAATTGATAAATTCTCTGTTTAACTTTATTTTTTTAAGCAAAAATCGTTCTACACACTATAAGTAATACATTGAGATTAGAAGTCTAAAAAAGATTAGTCGCAAGTTCTAGTGCTATAACTTTCTGAAAAATTACACAAATTAATTGAGATTTTGACCAGGGGTACTTTCGAATATGCAGATTACGGAGGTACCATTAACTCAAAATCAGCTTATCTCGACTTAAGCACTTTTTCCTTTTTGCCACAGATTTTATGAAGTGGCTATTTAGTTACAATGAAATTAAATTTTTATTTTCGTTTAATTAATTATTATCTCGTCGTGCTATCGTTTCATAAATATTCTTTCAGATTAAAAAAATTTTATACAAAATTTTAAGTCTATTTAATGCATTAATTTTACTTTTTCGTAAAGATATATTTTTTGCTAATTAAATCATTTATCAACAAATAGCGGCCAATTGCCTTCTCCGTGGCATCGATTATAATTCGTTCCTCTTTTTTTTAAATTTATTATAATAACACCAATAACAACAACAGCATAATTTTTCTATGTGCATCAAAAATTAAATTCTCCAGTGACCAGGTATTATACTCGTAATTGAAATAATGCTAATTGGATTAAATTCAATACCACAAAATTTAGTATTATGTGTGTCTGAGGCGTAATGGGAGGAAAAGCAGAATGCGGAGGAGTTCATATGCAATTGTGAGCGCTTAAATTATATTATCCATAGGAGGATGCATATTAAACGAGGGTGCTTAGTAAATCCTTTTCTGCTTGATGAAAGGCAAGCAAGCAGGCCAACTTTCACTGGTAAAATGTTGAAATTGCTACACACATAAATAAGTTTTCTGCTACAAATTTTTTTAAACTGTAATGTATTTTTTATTGTCCATGTGTTGATTGAATTATAATGATAGTTACAGTACACATACAAATGTATGTATACAAATATACAATCGTGCGAATATAAAGATCTATGTGTGTATGTGTATGTGTATGTGTATACTCATGTAGGGAAACGTCAATGTAATCAGGCAGCTAGCCATCTAGGCTGCCGTTAGTAAACTATTTATGGTGTTACAGAAACATTTTTTTTTGAAGTCATCCCCTCCCAATATCCCCCCTTCAGAATACTTCATTTTCATTTTGCTATTGTAGTATAGATTTAGTCAGAATCCCTTCATATTTATCTATATGTATATTTAATATGAAATTTTAAAACTACTACACAAACATATCGCTCATTTACTCAGAGAACGTCATAACTCAAAAAACGGAATTTTTGAGTTAATCACCCTTGTTAGGAATAAAAGTTCAAGTGAAATCTGTTCCCTTTACTTAAAATTTTTATCTCCAATTTTTGCGTTGTTGTGCTGGTGTCCTATTTTCTAATTATGTTCACCATTTTTTGTTCACACGTGAACAAGATGTTCGCCTTTTACTCCCAATAAGAGTGAATAATGCAGAAGTAATCGTCATATCGTTCTTCATATTGTGTAAAAGTTTCATACAAATATCTTGTTTACTCAATTTTTGATAGAAAATAAATTTTCCTTGTGTATAAATTGAAAACTTCAAACTCGTTTGCTGGCAAACTGTTTTTTTTTCTTTGTTGAGTTATGACGTTGTTTGGGTAAATGAGCGATATGTATGTACTCGCACACATTTACATATATTGAAGAAGATTTCAAAGGAAAACATGAAATGGTGTCATGTTTTAACATGATACTCAAATACATGCACATGCACAAGTATTATAGTTAGTGTGTGTGTGTGTGTGTGTGCGTGTGTTTGGTTAGGGCATTTCAATACTAATACTAGTGTTCTGGTTGCAAATTCTAGACCTGTCAATTTGCATTGAATTGTTGGCATAATATTAAAACCATAATTTATTACATGTACTTTACAATACTCCAGCATATTCGAATAAACGTGCACAATATAAAAGAAAATTTAATTAAAAAAAAAAAAAATAAAAAGAGTATTCTTGGATGTTAGTTAAGATCCTGATACACTATCATACAACTTCGTGCGATCCACGAAAAAATAAAACCCTTCTATGATGGAATTTATGAAAATTTTCAAAAGACAATAACAATTCATCACACCAAGGTTGTATTTTTTCTTAGATCCTATGACTTTGTATGATAGTGAGTCATGGCCTTTAGTAAAAACGTGAGGCTGACAACGGTTGTGTCAGCTGTTATTTTACGAGCATTTCTCTTTGCTCTACACGTGCGAGTGTATGTCTATGTATGTAAGCCTGAAGTTGACGTTTCCCACGTAAAACTCTATTTTCTGTACATTTCTAACTCACATACGTTACGACATGTTTTTTTTTATTTATGTTACAGATTTTGATAGCTGATCCGTCAACTCACGATACGAATCGACTAATTCTACCATTAGATAGGAAAGTCTGCAATTTATAGAAGAAAAGAGGGGAGAGAATAGAGGCTTTCTTGTGCTTGTAATGTAGCTTTTTCCTTCGTTTTTAGAGTTCCGTACACCAAAGGTGAAAACAAACGCTGTTGTTTTCGCTAGGCTGTCAGCCTGTTTGTCTGTCACAGGCTCTTGTCTCAAGAGCAGTAAGAGTTACGGACTTGAAATTTTCCGCTAAACTAAAAATAAATATAAAACTAAAGAAATCGGCAAATCCAAAAAAATCTACAAAACGAACAAAAAGAGCCGAAACAAAAAAAAAAAAATGTTATAACTTAAATTAATCGCCAAGTCCGAAAAAAATCGCCAAAAACAAAAAACGAAAAAATTAAAAAAAAGGCATAAATAAAAAAAAAAATAAAAAAACCCAAAAACCGAAAAACGAACAAAAAGCGCCAAAACTGAAAATAATTGTTAAAACTAAAATAAATAAAAAAAATAGAATTAAAAAAACGCAAAAAATAAAAAAACCCAAAAACATCCCAGAAACGAAATTAAGAAAAAGTGCCAAAATAAAAAAAAAAAAACAAAATACCGAAAAAATCACCAAATACCGAAAAAAATTCAAAAACGAAAAAAACGTCAAAACTAAGAAAAAGCGCTAAAACTAAAAAAATCTCTAAGAACCGAAAAAAGATTAAGGACCAATTTCACCAACTTATTTTAAATAAAATTATAAAATATTTTTATCAACTCATTTTTCCATACAAAAAATTAATAAAAAATCGACATTTGAATATAAATTGATATTTAAATAGAGTTGGTCAAATTGGCCCTAAATGCTACTTAAAATTGAAAAAAAAAAATGTCTACATCAGGTATTAGATTATATAGGCCCAAGTTCGTATAGTATTACATGTGGTGTCCGTACCGTACGGGAACGCTTCGTCTTTTTTCTTTCAGTGTCTTTCTTCGCAATACAGTAAAGTTTTTTCTAAACTAAACTTTTCCTGTCTCTGACGATCTCGTGAAATAGAAATAGAGAATTTGTTTAGAGCAACATTTTTAATTTTTTCTTCTTCTTTACTTTTGGTCGTCATGGCGTTGAGACAAACTGAACTAAGATTGAATGAAAGCTTTTCATCCTCAAGTAACGTGTCTTTTTTTAATGAAATTCAACGCGATTGCATAAATAAGTTTCCTCCCTTCTCCCCAATTTTTGTTTCAAGCATAGCAAACACCAACAGCAACAATAATCAAAATATCAGGAAATTGCATTTCAATTTGAAGAGAAATTAGATACATATTTTTTCTCTTTCTCCACCGTAATAAATTTGAAATAATTGCTGGTTTGCAATTACAAAACGAAAGGAAAAATCCAAACAATTAATACCAAAATTATCAAAAAAAAATCAAGTGTGTCTCTGTACTTTAGCAAACATGTTGCTGCTTATTTTCTATTTGATATGCAAAATGTGTTGCTTCATTATGCTTAACAATTTGTTGTTGGTCTTCAATGCAGAGATTCTTTATCTTTAGCATTATGTTTTCCTTTATGTTGTACGTTTGACGACTGACGACTATTGTACTGTATTGAATTTCAATTGCTTGCGAAATTATTTTCTTAAATATTTTTCATTGCGGCTCCTGTTTAGCATTTCTTTTTCTGTTGTTGTGGGAGAGGGAGGCATGAAGATAAAAACTTCAATGAGATGGTTGTCAGTCTGTCGTCTGTTTATTGCGTTTGTCGAAGAATATAATTTGGTATTATTGAAATTTGAATAATTGTTCAAATATAATTTATGTTTTTAAACATTTCCATGGTTATAGTGAGTGATGAGTGTTATTTCTTTTTTATATTAATATTTTTATTTTTCTTTGAGGATGCTATACAACATCAAATAAGTTAAATTGCTGCATATGCGTATGGCAGCATAGAATTTTTTAAGCTCTTCAAATTGGAAAAAATACAAATAAATTAAAATTTTTATTAAAATGTTTTTGAAATTCGATATTTGGAAACATGATTCTTAACTTTTTTTACCCCAAATCTTTAAAAAGGCAAATGAATTTTGTTCAATTTACTTGTACCAACCTAATGACAAGTTGATGTTAATGTCGTATAAGCAAACTTTTTAGCGCAGGGTATGAACAATTTTATTTATAATAAAAATTTGTGTGTGTGTGTATTTTTATTAGAAAATAAGAGGAACATTTATATAAACTTTCAAATTAATTAAGTTTTTCTTCAGGTTTTTATTTCTGTAAAAAAGAAAGAAATTAAAAGAAATTATTTTTATACCCCTTTCTTCAGTCTTATTTTATTTTTATTTAATTTGGTTTTTACTAAAAACTTTCTTTTTCATTTGTTTAACATGTTTCTTTTTAACCCCCGACTAACAAAAGGGGTGTTATAAGTTTGTAGTGTGTGTCTGTGTGTCTGTGTATCTGTGTATCTGTGTGTCTGTCTGTGTCCACGTACAGGCCAAACGGCTGGACCGATTTTCATTTAGTTTTTTCTGTTTGAAAGATGACTTGATCGAGAGGGTTCTTAGCTATGTTTGAAAAAAATCGGTCCAGCCGTTTAGAAGATATAACATCTTTTCTGAAAAAAGTCGGGGGTTTTTAAAATTTTTAATTTTTGTTATAACTATTGAAATTAGCCCCAGTAATAAACATTTATTAGAATTTCAATTTGTGAGAAATTTTTGTTTTAATTTATTTTCTCTTTACGGTTCATAAATGAAATGCGTATAAAATGTCTACACCTCATTGATTTAATCGAAAAGAGATAAATACCCAGCAAAAAAATACACATTACCATCAGAACTACTTGCCATATAATGACTTACTTTTCTGATTACCAAATTTCGTTACTCGCTTACAAATCACATTACCTAAACATTTAAAAAAATTATGTATAAGTTTGTGAGTTATGTGAGGAAAATGATTCTTTTAGATTAAATCGATTACGTGAATAAGTTTCCAAATAAAAAAAGCAAGTACTTCTCAAGAATCGATTATTTTAGTCTCACGCCTTGTTAAAATCATTAAGTTGGTAATCCAGTAAGGAATAGCTTCCACCAAAAATGCTTAATTCCAAACTCGATTACCTTTTTTGAAATTTTTTTCTGGGTATATTTATAGAATATTCAAATGTTTCATTACGGGAAATTGGGAAGGGACAAGTCTGTCTGTGCTTTTAATAATAATAAAACTAATTAGATTAATCCAATTTTTTTTTGTAGACAATTCTGGGATGGTAATTAAAATTATGTATGACTTGAGCAATAAAAAAATTATTATTAATGCAAGGAACACAATTAGGACGTACCATGAATAAAATATATGTATTTTTTATAATACGAGGGCTACTATTTATATTTCGGGAATAGCAGGTTGTTGTCTGTGCTGATTTTGTCGTTGTAGTCCAATTAAACTAATTTCTATTTCTTTGGATACAATGATAAAATTCAGTGTTGCCAGCATAATACAAAATGTTGAATGAATGATATTGTATATACAATTATTTCGTATTAATTAACACAAACAATATCCACAAATTGATGTAAAGCATAAATAGATTCATTTTTAGGGTTCCGTACACCAAAGGTGAAAAGGAACCCTATTGTTTTCGCTACGCTGTCCGCCTGTCCGTCTGTCCGTCAAACGGTATTTTCTCAGGAACCGTAAGAGCTACGGACCTGAAATTTGGACACAGTATGTAGAACCTTGGCCGCTACAACAACAAATACATGAGAATTAAAAATTAAAGGGTGTTCCAAAACGAGCAATGAAATATGTTAAAATCCCATGTAATATACATACATACAATTGTATGAACATATGTATGTATATTGAAACTTGAAACTTGTAAAATTAGTGTATTTTTATACAGACTACAACAATTAACACTACAATTTAAATTAAAGGGTGGTCCATCAGTTAATGCAATTTTGACTATGTAATTTTGACAATTTGCTATATCTTGGAAACCGTAAGAGGCAAACACTTGAAATTTTCAAAAACGGTAAAACTAAAAAAACAGAAAATTATAAAATCGCCAAACCAAAAAAATCGCCAAAAATTAAAAAAAATCGCCAAAACGAAAAAAATCACCAAAATTAAAAAAAAATTTTTAACACTAAAATAAATCGCTAAATTCGAAAAAATCGCCAAAATGAAAAAAACGCCAAAATAAAAAAAACGCAAAAAATTGAAAAAAATCGCCAAAAAATCGCCAAAACAAGAAAATAAAGTGTCTTAACTAAAAAAGAGCCAAAACTTAAAAAAATCGCCAAAACCGAAAAAAACGCAAAAAAACGACACAACAAAAAAAAAACCGAAAAGACCCCAAAAACGAAAAAAAATGCCAAAACGATATATTGTATAGGATGAAGTTTAAATTAAATTACATATCTAGTGTTCGTACGGAACCCTTCGTGCGCGAGTCAGAGTCGCACTTTACTGAATTTATTATACTTTAACGTCACATAAATACATTTCGAAATAGTAATTTAATTTTTATAAATGCGAAATATTTGAAGGTGGTAATACTGAAATATTTACTTATACTTATATATGAGGTGCAGATGGTGCTGCTGCCGTAGCTGGCTACGAGGCGACAAATGTTGCTAGCGGCATTTTAAGTCGTGTGCTCGTGTAGCCTGCTGTCGTGAATGTGTTTAATGCATAAGTGTTCATGCAAAATGGAAAGTACTGAAGTGGAACTAATGTGCACGAATGCCTTTATCTAACAAAATGTCACATGACGATCTTGCATTATCAGTTCACGTACTGCATCGATGTTTTGTGGCACAACAACCCATTTCGGACGACCTTCACGGAATTCGTCGGCGACGGAACTAAGACCACGATTTAATTCACTATACCAGCATTATACTGTGGTCTTGGTGGTGTTTTATCGCCATACAAAGAACTGAATTCATCGACACATTCTTGTTGAGATAATCCACGTCGAAAGTTGTGAAAAATATTCCAACGAAAACCTTCTCTTGAAATTTTAATTTTTTTATGTCAAATTGATTTTCTGAACTCACTGTAAACAAAACAAATAGCACTTGTACATCAAAACGTTTATGCTAAAAAATGTCAAACTTGCCAGATTTTAGAAATTGACATTAGTGTTGCCAGTTCCCGAAATATAAATAGCTTCCCTCGTACACACAATCATGGTGTCGGCAGAAATTTTTACGCTGACTAACGACGAACAAATTAGTTTCATGTCAACGTTTTCGTACAAGCGAAAAAACGTTTACTATAATTAACATGATGCTTAATTATTCTAATCGTTTTCAGAACATTTTAAAATTTTGTTTTTAATTTTTTTAAATCTGTATTTTGTAGCAGAAACATTAAACAACTTTATCAATTATAACAGCGGTTATTTTTTCGTAGTTATTGTGCTTCATACGGTGAATTTTCACCGACTAATTCATCGTTGTTGGTCGCAACTAGTCGCTCGTTCCAGTTGTGTTTCCAACACAACGTTGCTGTAGAAAAGGAACTTCTTTTGCAGAAGCATATGCTTATGCCAGTTGCCATACCTTTTCTCCTCCACAGCATTAAATTTCACTCTAATACAAAACTGTTGCTCATTTAAAATTTATTAAGTCGTAAATTCAAATTCTTTTGGGGTATCTAACTTTGTGCTTGTATGTACGTCATATCGTTCATCATAATCATTAATCTTTTTTTTAACTGAATCAAGTCTATTATACTACATATGAACTCAAAGGATTAACAAAAATTTCAGGATTAATGTAACCCTTATTCGTTGCATGGAAAATGTATACACTACTAATATTCTTAATAAAGAAGATCATATGAAAATTTACAATTTGTTATAATTTTTCAACCTCTGTGACTACTAAGGGCTATGTGACTCCTTACAGCTAGAGCAACTTAGAAAAAGGCCTTCTAGGAGGTCTTATTTAACAAAAACAAACCACCTTATCGTGGTTGGCGTGATTAAAATTCGTGTACGACGTTTCTCTTAATAGATTGCTGATGAACTTCTAGGGATTATGCCCACAATTTTCAATGAGATATTGCCGATCACTAATAAATTTTCTAAAAAATTTACAAAAAAAAAAGCTGATTGTCATGTCAAAACTCTGAAGGGAGATTTTCTCAATGACATGCATTGCCCGCAGTAAATTTATAATTTTTGACAGCAGCATGTTAAGTAAAATATTCTGTTGGTCTACACCTCCGCATAAAAAGCAGAAAAAAATTTTATCTACTATTTGGCATGCGGTAATAATGTGTCTAGTGTTCGAAAAAAAAATTCCAAAAAGGTGTTGTGTTGCGTTGCATTAGTTCCGCACAATGGCCTGAGAAAAGTAGAAGTGACTGGAGACAAACAAATAAAATAACCATGAGGCTGATGTACGAGTATGTATGTATGTTGTTTAAGTTTGAAATGAATTTATAATGACTCAAATCTGAACTACAGCAGGAACATTTTTCTTCCCCTTACGTTGCCGTTGCCATTGCCATTTCCATTACAGTTTTGTTATTTTGTTAATGACATTCTAACCATCATGATGGGGCCAATTTAAAATTTCATGAATATAAATTGGATTTTCAAAATACATTAAATGTTTTATTATTTAAGAGTTTATGGACAAAAGGAAAAAAAGTCAAGCATACGCAGCAAATAATTGCTAAAAGAGTTTGAGGATAAAATAAATATGTATGTACATTTGAAAGGAAATAAACACTGAGATTTATTAATGGCATGGAAGGTGAGATTATCTTACATTTTGTTTTAATGTTTTAGTTCAATTTTATTTACCAGAAATTAACGCACAATAGTCATCCAAAGTGACTTCGGAAACTATATTTAAAAAAATGTATTTTGTTAGTGTATATGTGTAAAAAAATTAACATTAATTCTTCAAAAAAAAGTAAAAAAATAAAAAAACAATTGATTGTCTGATGCCTGTCTGCGAACATAATGAAGATAAACCCCATATTTATAGAATTAAAAATGAATTTGAAATGTTTTTTATGTCAAAATTTTCTTAAAATAGATTTCAGCTGCACTCAATTTTTAGTTCATAAATATAAGCCATACTTTTTAATTACGTAACTGAGACTTAAAATAAAAATAAATAAAAATTATTTTTTCATGTTAAGCAAGCAAATGGTTTTTAAAATATATGAAACAAAAATAATTGTATTTTTACTAACACAACTTATCTTAAGCCTTAATAGCTCTAAATAACTTTAATTACATTTTCTAAATAAGTTTGCAACTTTCTAAAATGCCTGATTCTTGTTAAGATAATAGTTACCAGAAAAAGTCAGTTAACGGTTGTGAGTATTTGGCTTGCATTAGTTTGTATTACACAAATCTCTATTCGGCTTTAAAAGAATTGGAGAGATTAGAAAAAAATTGAAAAGCAAGCGGCGCACAGTGGGCCGGCCTTATACATTTATGTGCAAAAGCTACTAGGAGTTATCTTAGATCATTGGCAGGCAGCGAGCACTGTATTGAATAAATTCAAATAGAAATAAAATTTTATCAAAATCGGCCACGCTCACCGATCATGAAATTCAAATAAATTTTTTTCGCCTAAAATTTTTCGCGTCCAAACAAAAATATTCAATTTCGGTATATACACATTTTAGAAGAATATAAATACGCATCTCGAGTTTTATTAAAACCAGCCACGTCCTCCGCCCATAGAACTTTGCAAAATGTGGGCAAAAGTTTTTTTTTATAATTATGAAAGTTGAGTTGAATCTCAGACGATCAAAATGAATTGAGTTGGGAACCGCAAAAGAGACATAAGTCATTTCTTGCTTAGCACCCTTGCATAGACCTTACTTTAAGTTTTCAAAAATAAAATAAAGTTTTAATAAAAAAGCATTTTCTAAAGTGCGCATTTTATATTTAGTAATTTCTCTCTAAAACTGCATGATTCGATTTTTTAAGTCCAGTAGTAAAATATTGGGGTTTCGATACCAAAATCTTACCAAATGTTAGAGTCTCTGGATTGAGGGAAAGAAATTGTTGAGAGAAGGTAATCGGCTCAAAGATGCCTTCCAATTATTAATGTATTGCAAAGAGTTGTTCATTATAGTTAGATAAACAAATGGAGCAATCTGCAAAACGAAAAAAATGTCATATGTATAGCGGATTTATATCACGAAACTTATTAAATGAAAGTTGAAATTTTTGCAATAGCATTACAAAACCCTTTGATTTAAATTTAAAAATATATTAAAAAAAATCCCGATCATTCGGTAGAAGTGGCCACTGCATATGGTTTTTTTTCACAAAAACTTCAATATAAAATTCTGCTATATTTATTTCCGTGGCAATATAGAACAATCGGTTAAGTCAACTTACACAATTTTGTTTTATTTTGCTGTTTTATGTCTTAATTGAAAGTTGTAGTGATTACAATGCCGTAAATGCAAAGAAAGCAATCATGCATTAGTGCTTTTTAATATCTTTTGAAAAATACTGTTCGCTTAAGACGACTTAAGCGATTATTTCACACTGACAAACATTTATTTATGTATTTATTTTCATTTATGGCACAAAAGAGGTTAAGAGGTTTTTAACTACTTTAACTTTTCGCCATAATAAAGTGTAAATTCTTTCAAAGTTTTATTGCCTTTTTGAAAATATTTAAATCTCAAAAAGTTTGTGGGGAAAATTTTCTTCTATTTTATTTGTTGGTTTCCAAAATTTTATTTGACTTTTCTTTCTTGGAATTTACAAGCACCTGTGCAAAACAATAAAAAACTTTTCTGTTTTCCTAGAAAAAGGACAACGTTTATAGTCGTAGTATATTCTTTTTGCTGTTCTTTAATTTTTATAGAACTTTCATTTACAACTGACACTTGCAGCATGAACTTCTCTTCTTAATATTTTGCTTGTTAATGTATTTGAAATGTATTATGCTCCTCGTCCCTCTCTCCATTTCACTCAAACACTTTCAGTATGTGCATTTTTATATACAGTTTAACCTCGATTATCTGGGCCTCTATCAAACGGCTACATTTATTATCCAGCACGCTGTCCGCGTTTGTATTTTTTATATCCGTGCAAAAATTAGATTATTTGTTTTAAAACAAACTAACATTTCTTGTTTTATTTATAATTATGTGTACTCTTTGTGATTTTATATAACCTCTATTAAGCGGCTTCTTCGATTATGGGGCCTATTGCTTAAAACTTACAGGTGTTGTATTACAAGTAAAATAGTTGTGAGAATAAATTATTTTCATATAAATAATATTTTTTCACAATTATTTTCTTTGTATTATAAGCTTTGAGAAACGGGCCCCAGGGTCCCCTCCAATCCGCGTAATCGTGATTCAACTGTAGTTCTAAAGTGAAATCATCATGCTGCACGTGTGGTTTTGGGTTAAAATTTATGCTTTCTAATGTCAGCCATTCACTCCATTTTTGCAATACAATCATAGAAAATGTGCAACTTAATCTTCTTTCTCTCTCTATCTCCATACATATTATATGTTTTTGTGGGTGTTCTTGGATATACTCGTACATACGATTGCATGTCCAATATCTAGTTGCCTCTTAATAGAAACATTTTGCATACTTGGTTTATTTCAACAAGGTGTAGAAAACTTTATGCGGTTTCTTGCAACTGTTGGGCAACAAAGCCAGAAAAGCAGGAATCAAAAACAAAATCTATCATGAATGCACCACGATTTGTTTGGTTAAAGGGTGTAAAACAAAGAAAATATTTGAAAAATGAACTATTAGAAGTGAAAAAGAAAACCTGAAATCATGATATGGTTTATGGCTTGAACAAAAAAAAAAAAAAAAAAAAGAAACAACGAAAAGTAATCGAACGAAATGAAGTTTTATTATTTTGCCACATGTACTTTCATTTCTGGTCTTCAATGTTCTTTAGGTATGAGTTAGCGTGTGTAAGTGTGTACAAAAGTTTGTTTGTGTGTATGTGTATGTTTGTGTATGTTTTAAAAAAGCTGCTTTATGTTGCGTCTTCGTAAAGTTCAACATGACTCCTGCAGTTTCAAATTTCTGATGTATGATGTTGTTGACAACTGTGATAGAATATGGTAATTTTAAGATGTATGTATGGGCATATTTGCCACGAGGACAATATGATAAGTATCGCAAATTAGATTTATAAAAACTAGAAAATTCACTCTTGATTAATTTACATCACCATATGCCTTCAGCGAATGTGTAGAAGGTAATTTTTAGGGGAATATTTTTTTCTTTTTGCAGTTAATTTTTCACTTTGATATCGTTTGCTTGAATTTTCTACTATTATAAATAAAATTTTAAACAAATTTAATAATGTACAATATGACGCATATTCATAGTCAAAATAAAGTATACAAAATACTGTATTTAAACTTTAAATTATACTTTGTTTTGACTATGAATATGCGCCTGTTTTGCAAACCGTGACAGCGAAATTTTCACCACCTTAAAGTGAATTTTAATATCTTCGATGGACTTTTGGAGCACTGCAATTTTTATTTATGGAATGTAGTTTCACTTGTCATCTATCAAATAGTTACACTTTGAGTCGTGACAGCTGCTGAAATGGCTGGCTTTTGAAAATGAACACTAGTTTTTACAGCAAAAAAAAAAAAAAAAAAAAAAAAAAAATTAATTGTTTATGATTTCTACTTAAGACCCTCGTATTAAATAAGCGCAGGCAAATAATTTTAAAACTACAAATACGTTTGATATAATAGCTTTTATTTGCAAATACAAAAAAGAAGGAAAAAGAAATTCTATGATGAACATGCGTCAATAACATGTATTGGAGTTAAAGTAAATGCGACTCAAGGAAATCCAAAGTAAGCAAGGAAGCCAGTACAAAATTTACGGGCAAAAACTTTAATAGAAAAAGCTACTCTTATTTTATAGGACGAAGAAGCCTTAAAGCCTTTAGGTACTGGAAATAAAAAACTAAATAGTTAGAGTATCCCAGTAAAAAAAAATTTCAAGTGATTCTTAAGGGACTACATTTTCATTGATTCCAAAAAATCGATATATTTAAAATGTCGATAGGTAGCAGAAAAGCCCGTAGAAGCTTATTTTAGTCATACAAAAACTTGAAATTCTTTTGTATTTAAAAATAAATTACGAAAATTAAAAAATCGATTTCTCATAGAAACTTATAAATTAATTTTGATCCAAAAATGATATAACAAAAATTAAAAATTTAAAAACCCCCGAACATAGAAAATAAGGCGAAAAGAGGCGACATCTTCTAAACGGTTGGATCGATTTTCTTCAAACATAGCTAAGGACCATCTCGATCAAGTCCCCTTTCAAACGGAAAAAAACTAAGTCAAAATCGGTCCAGCAGTTTGAGAAAATTTTATATTTTTTACCATTTTTCCTATAGGAAAACATTATAACAAAACGTCAGAAAATAATTTTTCTTCAAATCGCTTCAAGTTCGGTGATTAGGAATCGAAGCAGAGAACTTCATGCAATAAAAAACACTATTAAAAAAATCAAAGAAATTATCATAATCTCTATATGAAGTTATGACTTCTCTGGAGTGTCTTTTTTTTACTGGGATGCCAACTAAAACATGGTTTTATATTCGAAGCTAACCCTTTATTTACACTAGTTCTTATATTTAAGTTTGCCTGCGTATGCTTGCAAGACATTTTCTTACAATAGCCTTAACAAAAAACTTTGTATGTGTTGAGGCGTCACTTGTAACTTTTTTTAAGACAACAAATCATAGGCAAAATATTTACATATTTATAGCCCCTAAAAGTATATCAAAGAATAGTTTACACATATTTAATTTATTTGTAAGAATATTTTTTAAATCTCACTTTCACTTAAACGTACAGCTTTTTCAAAATATAATACTCGTATAAATATATTCTGCTTGTCACTTCCGTGTGAATTTTATTGCTTGGACACATCTTAATTTTACACAAATTCCCTTAAATAATTGCTTGTCCCAAACAATTTTTAAAGTTCATTTAATGCATAACAGCTGGCTTAAAATGTCTTAGAATAAAATCTCTTCAGCTTATTTACATTTTCTAAGAGGCTTCCCGCAAAATCTATAGAAAAACTTTTTGAAAATATATATATTGTATTTGCTGTAAGCCACAAACTAGACAGAGTGTATCTTTTTCATGTTTAGTTTTGACACATTGTTCCGTTTTTATTTTTGGGATTAAATACTTTGAACCTTAAATGTGTAAATAATACTGAAAATTTAACATAAAATAAACCATTAAAAGTTTAATTGACCAGAACTTGAACGAAAAAAAATATGTATGGACACGTGTACATGTGTATTTATTTATAACATCCGTATGTACAATGAAACAAAAATATACGACTACTCAAACAAACTAGACACACACACTAGAGAGCTGCGTAAACAGTCTTGAAATGTAAAAACGTCATGATTTTTAAATGTATTCACGTCGCATGTATTATACTAAACCAATAATAAATGCTGTCGTACTATAAGCGAAGCACGATGGATGTATTGGTGTATGTGTATATCAGTTGCAACAAGCGATGTCGCAAGACAGCTTGTTTGTAACAAACACTCAAAAGAAGTACTGTTGATTAGTGTATGCTTGTTATTTTTCATATTGTACGTTTGAGTGTGTGTGTAATATGTAGATGGTAAGCTATTATGTGATTAACCGCATACAACTAATGTTAATGCATGTGTGTGCCTTTGCATGTGCGCAGAAAAATAAAAGATCATACACACATACATGCATGACTTTTGTACACGCGCTTATGCGTAGAAAGAAGCTAGTATCACAAATTCTTCCATCAAGAAGTGTTTTCTTCTTTACTCTTATACCTACAATACTCAAACAAATTTCTTGCAAACAGTGTTGTTAACGTTTGTTTTATAAGATTTCGCTGTAGTAAAGCATTTGAAAAATCCCTCATGTCTTGAAAGTTCTTATAAGATGTCTTGTGCAGGAGACTAACACACACACTTGCAACAGCAACAAATAAATAAACATTCATTGTAACACACAATGATTATTTGTTTGAATTAAAAATGCTCTAGCTAAACTATTTAGACATGATGCCAGAGTTGAAGATATATTGTCTGAGAGTGTGTGTGCGTATGTAAGCAAGTATGTGTGTGTGAGTGTTTACAGTGATGCATGTTTATATCATACACATTGGCTTAATAAGAGAAATTACGCACTTCCGCTTACACTATGTGCTTTACTTTTCTATTTGTGCTACAAATACATCCTTACCTTAATATAGAAAGTTCCTAACTCATTATTTTTTAGAAATCGAAACTTTTGCATTTTGGGATTTATTAAATGTTCTTCTATCGAAATATACAAAAAACACGATTTCAAAAATTTAATGATTAGGGCCTTTCTATATTAACGAAACGATGCCCATGGCCATGCACAATCATGCCATATTATTAGCAGCAGTGATAATGTGTGTGTGCGTATAAATGTAAAACAATAGACATATGAATGATGTTGCTTGATATTAATTTGAACAAGTTGTTGCATGTGTATGTTTTTGCAAATAAGTATTTGTTGGTTGCTTGGTTTTCCATTGCATAAACGCAAATACATGATTGCATTCACATACACACAAGCACATACATGCATTATATTTGTATATGTTTGACTGTTTGCTTGCATTAGTGTATGTACAACAAGTTTTTATGTCAAAATGAAGTACCGGTTATTGTAACAGACATTTAAACAACAACAACATCAACAACAACTGCAACAAGAGGAACGAACAGTAAAATTTAGAAATGATTGTAGTGAAACTAAGAACAGCATTAAAAATACCACAACATACAAAAATATAATTAACACCATAAGCTAAGCAATAGCAATAGCAACAATAGCAGCAACATTAATAAATGTTTAAGAGAAATGCAAAAATCTTGTTGGCAATAAAAACGTCACCAACTGAAGCTAAAAGACCTTCAGCTGATGACATTTTAGGTTTAATATATTTGCACTTTTTCTCAATATTGATATTTTATTTATACCGTAAATATCTTTTTGTTGCTTGTCTAATAAACTAATTGACCTAAAAAAATATTCAAATTTTTTTTCTTGTTGTGATACAATAAGGTAAAGGTTTGCATTCGGTTCGAATGAATTACAAAAATTTTTTTTTTTTTTTTTTTTTTACTAAAATTTGTCTTTCCATAACGATACGGTTGCGTATACGTAACGTGATATTAATCATACGCCACATGCACTTTTTATTTTCTCTTTAATTAAGATAAACGGAATAAAGGGTGGGCAAATTTGAAGTTAGGAAGTAAATTGGCTGTCAAACGATGAAATGACAAGAGTTGAGCTGTCATCATCATTGACATTTATGTAGTAAAAAATTGCGCTCTTGAACAAAGAATATTAATTTTGAAATTTGTGAATTTTAATTTGAGAACAAACCAGAAACAACTGACGCTCTGAAAGATGAATTGCGGTACTGCATTGACAAGATAATCGAATCTTTGTTGGAAAATGTGGTTAAAATTTTTGTGAAAAGAGCGGACGTCTGGCGACGTGCTAGAAGTGCACATTTGCCCGACATCATATTCCATCATTAATTCCCATATTTCTATTTTACATTGGCATCAATAAAACTGAATCTGTCAAAAAAAAAAAAAAAAAAAAGAAGTGTGTGGTTAAGCCAATTTTCTTGCTAAAAGCAAAATACATACTTGAATTGAAGAGAATTGAAATAATAATTTTTTTATTTATTAAAAACTAAATCGACTGGTCTCACTTGGTGCTTTCTAAAATAAAATATAGAACACATTATGGGAATATCTCATTGCTTGCATGTACTTGCATTTGCATGCTCATAACAGTATTTAAAAATTTATATAAATTTAAGTTTTGACTCTTACAAAAGGGAATTAAAATAAAATTAAACAGCAAATACACAAATTAAATATTATCATCTATTTACATTGAAACCTCAACTCGATGTTGTTTTAAATACCCACAAATATTTAAACATAAAAAATAAAATACAAAATTTAACATAATGTCTGAGTGTTTGTCTAAGTGGCGTTGACTGACATTCATTTTATGTAAATTTCCACATTCATGTTTAATTGCATGCACTTGAAGATTAATGACCAATTGGTCTGCCTGTTAGTAATTTTGCTTGACCCAGCAGCTCCTTAATATATGTAAGTCTGCCTGTCTTTCAGTCTATTTTTTCTCCTTTCTGGAGTCTCTTATACAAATGAAATTTCCTCATTTTCTGTTTGATATTTAAGCATGTGAGATAAAAATTCATTAAGTGTTTTATTAAAAATTATTTTATATATGCACTTTAGCAAATTAATAGAGCACTGCACAGGAAAATGCAATGGTTATGGATTATATTTTCTTTTTATGTTACAAAAAATCTTTGTTATTAAAAAATATTTCCCTACTGAAAATTAGGTTTTGAAAGAAAGCATTGTGAAAGCACATTTGTTCAATTTACTTATTATACTTGGAAATTCTCGTATTGAAATTTCATTTAATATTTGCTTAATTCATAAAACCTTCTGTATCTTAATATCGATTGTATTATCATACTCGTATATACAATAGAGTAAAATTTGTTGTTAATATTTTTTAGATAAAAATTAAATACACTATTACACTTTTATTTCATTTGTTTTTAAAATGTTGTGTGAGAGGCTCTGTGAGAAAATTTGTATGTAGCTGGTTCTTCTTTTGTCATTAAAAATACATTAATACACTACAAACAGGGAGTTCACAATTAAAAAACAGAAAGAATATTTGATATACAAATACACGATACAAATTGCTGTGAATTAAGCAATTCTAATTATTTACTGTGTGTATTAGTGATGAGCGATAGCGTGATTTTTTTTAATAATGTTGCTCCTTGTGAATGTGATTTCTAAATCGCTGTTCTTTTAAACTGTGACTGTGATCACAGTTTAGCAGTATTTCGTTTGTAGCAGTTCTATTATTTTGAGAAAATCTAATAAGAAGAGCAGCAATGAAATTAAACAGTGACTGTGATCACGGTTTAACACATTTCAGCTCTTCTGCTTTAAAAGTATTTATTAGTATTGGTGTTTTGATAAATACAATTGATAAATGATAAATGCAATCAACCCCGTTCAAATATAGAGAATAAATAAAAAAAAATATAAGAGGCATAGAGATTACTTGACAAATTCAGTCACAGTTGTGATTTGTGATTTTTCAACCGCTGTGAAAAAGTAACAGGTTTCTAAATATCGCTCAACTCTAGTGTGTATCCGAACCGAAAGGAAAAGTAGGCGGCGACATGCTTTATAAAATTGAAACCAACCAATTTCCATGAAATTTTGTGCCGAACTGATTACTGATGGGCTTGCTTTGGCGAAAACATTTCAATTGTGGTTTAAGCCAAGTTGTTTCCTTTTTATCTTAGAGTTAGATGGTTAGTTTAGAGGCATCAGAACTAGTATTTCAGACAGGTGTATGCATGTATGTATGGATGTGTGTGTGTGTGCGTCTGTGCATATTAAATAATTGTTTGAGTTCATTTATGTTTCTCAATGCCTTTTTACTGTTTATTATTGCACACGTTCTGCATATTTGCATTGCTGCTCTGATACCGAATTAATGTTAATTCATTTTATATTATTCATGCTTACCCACAACAAATCATGCACAGTCAAATAAATGCATCACTGCGATGGTATTTGTAGTCATGTGTATGTATGTATGTGTGTTAATATGAGTACAAGATTACGCATGTAGTACATTTGAAGTGTGTATGTGTGTATGTATGTGTGTACAAGTGTGTGATAAAATTCATTTTAAGGCATCATGGCATTGTAATATTTTATGGTTGCCTTGATTATTTTTTTTTTTTAATAATTTTGTATTAAATTTTATGGTTTTATGCAAAAGTTCATCATCAGTGTGAATATTGAAATAATTAAGAAAATTAATTTTTTTTCAATCAGAAATTTGTAGCAAGGCCAAGAGCTAAGTTGCCAGAGAATGCTTCCTATTATTTAAAATAAAAATATATCAGCATACATAAACTTTTTATTTTTATTTTTTTACTTTTTTTTTTTAAACACAAAGACAATTCGCAAAGCGATTAGCTTGTCTGCGAAAAACACCCAGGGTCTATGGTGGGAATCGAACCCACGACCTCCAGACGACTGAGAGGCTAGCATGATCCAACTTGATATAATTATCGCAAATATACGAGGGCGGGTCAGTAACTCCGTGATTTTTTGAAGAAACGCAGGTTTTTTGATGTGTAAACATCTATACGCTAGGGGGTAAAAATCTTTTGACTTTGAATTCTTTGCTGAGATTTCTTTGCTTTTTGCTTTTGCTTTGCATTGTCAAATCGGTGTGAGCTATGTATGAGTGTATTAGTGTTTGAAAGAGGCAATACCAAGCAGAGAAACAAGTCGACCGGCTCGAAGCCGACGGTGCGCCGCCGCCGGTTATTTTTCTGTATATTTCCGTACACCAAAGGTGAAAATGAACCGTAAGAGCTACGGACTTGAAATTTGGACACAATATGTAGACATTTGGCCACTACAACAACAAATACATGAGAGTTAAAAACTAAAGGGTGTTCCAAAACGTGCAACGAAAAATGTTAAAATCCCATATAATATACTGCATACAATTGTATGTACATATATACACTTGAAATTTTAAAAGTTAGTGTATTTTTATACAGACTACAGCAATTAACACTAAATTTAAAAAATTTAAATCAATGGGTGTTCCATCAGTTAATGCAAGTTTGACTTTGTAATTTTGACAACTTGCTGTATCTTGGAAACCGTAAGAGTAAAACTCTTGAAATTTTCAAAAACGGTAAAACTAAAAAATCAAAAAAAAAAATATAAAATCTCCAAATATAAAAAAATCGCCAAAACGAAAAAAAATCACCAAATCGTGAAAACCGCAAAAATCGCCAAAACTTAAAAAAATCCTTAAACAAAAAAATCGCCAATATGAAAAAATCGCCTAAATAAAAAACCCAAAAAGCAGCAAAAAACCACCAAAATGAAAAAACCCCAAAAAAAAAGAAAAAAATCGCCAAAAATGAAAAAAAATTGTGAAAATTTAAAAAAACCCAAAAAAAGAAAAAACGCCAAAACGAGAAAAAAGCGATAAAACTGAAAAAAATCGTTTAAACTGAAAAAACTTAAAAAATTAAGAAAGCTAAATAAAAAAAAAAAGATCAAAACCGAATGTGCGCGAGTCAAAGTCGCACTTTACTGAATTTATTTTAATTGCAATTCGTACACAACAACAAGAACAGCACCAACTAAACGATGAACAACAGGAATTAAAAATTAAAAAGTAAAAGTAAAGGCATTTACCATAGATGAGCACTGCAGTACCACTAAAGTTTCAGTAAAAACAAAATAAATTTTACTGATTACTAAAATTTTTTTCTACAATTTTTATAAATTGCCTAAATGATTTGTTATACGATGAGGTGCATTGAATTTTCAGTAATCAGTAATGCCCGTATTTATAATGAAATTCTACCAAGTGGCTAAATGTTTTTCATACAAAAGTTTCAAAATTTGAATGAATAAACTTTGCCACATGCTACTACGGCCCTACGATTTCACTAGTAATGCATTTTAAACTTAATTAGCAGTAAAAATTTACTGAATTTTTTTAGTAATCAGTAAATTTACTGCTTACTGCAATTTTGAATGCAGCACATATACATATACTGCAGTGTGTCCATTTACTAACCAAATAAGTTTAATAAAACAACCAAAAACCAACAAATTCATATGTATTTACAATATTGAAATTTTCGATACTTTTAATTAATTAATTTAAAAAAAGATACTAAAAGCATAAGTACTTCCAACTTAAAAAACAATTTCATTACTAGATGTTTACACATCTCCTCTGTGATCGGACTCACATTGCTTTTTTTTATAAAAAGTTTTTTTTATTTTTCATCATAGTCTCCTTTGAGTTCTATACACTTAGTCCAACGTTTCTCCAACTCGTTTATCCCTTCCCTAAAATATGATTTGCGGAGGTCACCAAAATCGAAATTTTTTTATGAAATAATTTATTGTTGGAATCAAATCTCTTTCGGCCGATCAATTTCTTCAAGTTTAGGAACAAGAAATAGTCTTTACGGGCTAATTCTGGAGAATAGGACGGATGAGGGAGCAATTCATAACTTATCGTACCCAAACATTCAAATCATTCAAAATTGACAGCACTGAACCATGTGAGATATCTATGGCTTCTACAAAAATCTATCAATTTCTTTCAATTTCCGATCGGCTTAAGCCATATCGTGAATTTTTTTCACTTGTTTTGGATGTAGAGACCAGAGGGCTGCGTAAACAGTCTTGAAATGCAAATACGTCTTCGTATAAATGTATTGTCGTAGCATATATTATACTAAACCAATTATAAATGAGGTCGTTTAATAAGCCAAGCTCAATGGATGTATTGATGTTTTTAAGCGATGTCGCGAAGATTTATTGTTCGTAACAAACACTCAAAAGATGTAGTGTTGACGCGTGTATGCTTGTTATTTTGCATATTGTACGTTTGAGTGTGTGTGTGTAAGATGTAGATGGTAAGATATTATGCAATCGCACCCAAATAATGTCAATGCATGTGTGCGTTTGCTTGTAAGTAGAAAAATAAAAGATCATACACAAGCATCTCAATTTCTTCAGTCACGAAGTATTTTCTTCGTGCAATAACTGAAACAAATGTCTTGCAAACAGTGTTGTTTAGCGTTTGTTTCAGAAGATTTCGCTGCAATAAAGCTTTTGAAAAATCCCTCATGCCTTAAGAGTTCTTCTAAGTGGTCTTGTGAAGGGGTCTAGTAGATACCTAAACTAGGCTTCTTGAATGTGTGACATGTACGGCCACAACGAATTTCAGTAAACCACTTCTTTCCATTGAAATTTATGGTAAAGAGTCTTAATATCTTTTCCGCAAAAGATAATGCTTAATGATCACACGAAATTCACTTTTTTCCACTTTCTTCTCAAAACGCGAGGTATTCGGCTATTAATGGCTGCCAAACACAAAATATATGTTGTCACTTGTTCAAATTTAGAGAGCAGTCAGGTGACAGTTGCCTGTTGACAGGAGCAGTATTGCCATTTCAATTAAGGGGCTGGAAATTAAAAAAAGGCACTGGGCACCCATTTAAGTTTTATGGAGTTTTGATCATAATTTATTTTTAAACACATCTTTAATTGAGAATAAAAAAAAAATAGATATTAAAGCCGTGTTGCCAGTTGAGGAATATTTTTTCTTCATATAGAAATTTTTAAAAATATTTCTTGCTGATATGTCATCTTTCATTTATTTTTTCTGCTGATACTGTCTATCATTTTGTCTTGATTGGTTTTTAGGGTTCCGTACACCAAAGGTGAAAAGGAACCCTATTGTTTTCGCTACGCTGTCCGTCTGTCCGTCACACGGTATTTTCTCAGGAACCGTAAGAGCTACGGACCTGAAATTTGGACAGAGTATGTAGAAATTTGGCCGCTACAACAACAAATACATGAGAAATAAAAATTAAAGGGTGTCCCAAAACGAGCAACGAAAAATGTTAAAATCCCATGTTGTACATACAATTGTATGAACATATGTATATTGAAACTTGAAATTTGTAAAATTAGTGTATTTTTATACAGAGGGCGTGTGCCAAACGGTAGAAAAGTACTATGGTAAAAAAATATTTGCCTGTGGGGAAAAAATTGCATTTTTCTGCTGTGCCAAATGATATCTTTTTTGACAATGTAAAATTTTGACAAATTCGCTAGACCATAGAAATAAGCTGATGAAACAATTGCAGCGGCGGCAGTTTTGCTTCGCCTGACTATAAGCCGACGGCTACCAACAAATTTTTAAGAGGACATTTTTATATAAAACAATATTCTTGTAGCAAAAAATTATATAATATTATATATATGATGCAAAATTTTTCGCAAACTAAAATAAACAATGATTTTTTCACAGTCTAATTAAACTTAAAAGACGTGAAAATCTTTGTATTGGGCGACGGCTCGAAGCGATGGCGGTGGATTTAAATTTTATGACACCATGCTTTTCATTGCAGCTTGTCAAAAATTTACCTGTTGTGTCAAAATTTCTACTAGCCCCCAGGGCTAGTGAAATTTTATTCACCTCAGAAGTGTCAAAAATTTATTTACACTAGCACTTTGCTACCGTTTGGCACAGGCCCAGACTACAACAATTAACACTAAAATTAAAAAAAATTAAAATTAAATTGTGGTCCATCAGGTAATGCAATTTTGACTATGTAATTTTGACAATTTGCTTTATCTTGGAAACCGTAGGAGGCAAACACTTGAAATTTTCAAAAACGGTAAAACTAAAAAAACCGAAAATTATAAAATCGCCAAACCAAAAAAAAAATCGTCAAAAATTAAAAAAAAAATCGCCAAAACGAAAAAAATCGCCAAAATTAAATAAAAATTTCTAACAATAAAATAAATCGCCAAATTCGAAAAAATCAACAAAATGAAAAAAACGCCAAAATGAAAAAAACGCCAAAAATCGAAAAAATCGCCAAAACGCGAAAATGTCGCCAAAATTAAAAAAGTTTTTTATACAAAAAAAAAAAAAAAAATCGCAAAAATTTAAAAAAATCGCCAAAAATAAAAAAATCGCCAAAATGAAAAAACGTCAAAAAACGAAAAAATCGCCAAAACAAGAAAATAAAGTGTCAAAACTATTTATTATATAGGATGAAGTTTGTATTAAATTACATATCTAGTGTTCGTACGGAACCCTTCGTGCGCGAGTTAGAGTCGCACTTTACTGAATTTATTAGATTTTTCTTAATACAACTTTTAGACATTCGTAAGCTGCATGTTGCATGTTAAATGAATGAACATGAAAGCAAAATTGTAACACAAAATCTATTGCATTCTTTTGCTTCCTTTTTAGTTTTGTAGTATAAAAAGCTTTGCCAAATAAACTTTATTATACAATCAGTCCATTTTGTAGTTTTCAGTTTTTCTTAAAATATTTTTATTTTTAGAGTTTTATTTTGCTGGTACCCTTAAGTCGAGTTTGTTTTTTTTAGTCTGTCTATTAAAATACATTTGTAACACTTTAATATGTTTTGATGGAAAAGCCAATTAAAAGAGATTTTGTAGAATAAAGGCAGAAGAAAAAAAAATGTACAAAAGGAAGATTATCGAAAACACATCAAGTACAGACATTCATATTGTTTTTACAACAAAGTGTAGGAAAACAGATGAAAAAGATAAACGAAAGAAGCAAATTAACAAAACTTCATAGAAAAAAGATAATTGAAGTTTGACTACAAAACATATTGCAGACAATTAGCCAACTTTATTTGGCTTGGCCATTGTTATGCTCTTTCGTTTCGCTCGCTCCTGCAGTCGATTTACATCACTATGATTCGTTTTAATAAAAGTAAGTTTAATTTTTTTTTAAGATTTCAAATGTTATTTCTATATGCTAGTAGAGTAAGCTGCTAAATAATAAAGTACTAAATACCACCAAAAAAATATATAATTCATTTCTTCTTGTATTACTGCGGCAACACAACGATAACTTTGCAATGTTAATAATCACTAGTGAAAGCAGTGATTATGAAGCACAAAATAATTCTCCATTTCGTATGAATTTCTTTGTTGTGTCTTGCATGAGAAATCTTTTTAATTAAGCTATTAAGTTATTTCAAAGTTTTCCAGCAATTTGCAATTATTTTATCTAAACTCGATAAGCGAAACTTTAATTTTATTTCAAATAAGTTTATATATGTATTTTGAGTCATGACCTGAATACTTTGTGTATTATTTTATTATTACCTTCACCACATATCTTATGCCTAATGGGTTTATTGCTGCTAGAGGTGGTTGTCATCAAATTTGAATTGGTAACAAACTAATTCATAAATATGTACTCGTATGTACGTACACAAGTTTAGAATTTATGGTTAAAAATGAAACAACGAATCTAAACTTCAAAAATATTCGCATGCACACATAGAGAGCTGTAAATTACAATACAAAAAGTGGGTTAAAATATTGACAGACATGAAAAAAGGTGACCGTATTTGAAATTAAAATATCCAGTATAAAGTTCTTCTATAACAGCTCTATGTATTGAAGGCAAAGTCTGTGCCTGAGTTGACACGAAAATTGTAAATGGAATTATTAGGAATTTAAAATACATGGTTACGACAACTATAGTTTTGTTCATTTACTAAAAATTATGACGAATTTATAACAATTGTTACTAGAAAGTGTTCATTAACTCAAAAAGTTTGCAAGGAGAGAGCGTCAAAAGAGAGAGAAAAAAAAATGAGAGACTAAAAAATTCTTACAAATTATTACTAGTAAAATTTTTACTTGCAATTGTATCATGATTTCCATCCATGGCTCTGATACGAATAAATTTTTCTTGCACGTTTTTACATGTACAGCGTTCATTTACTTTTTCGTATCTAGGAGAGTAATTTTGTAAATTTTTGCTTTACTATCTCATTGCTAGATTTTGCTGGGAAAGTAAATGAACAGACCTTATATTATGTTCTCTACAATAACATGGGTTTGCTGCTTGGCTTGTACCAAAAATGAGTTCATTACAAGTCCAATCCCTAATCATAATAGTCTTATGGCATTAGAGGGCACTAGTGGGCTGCATAAACAGTCTTGAAATGTAAACACGTCTTGTTTTTTTAAATGTACTCATATTGTCGTAGCATGTATTATACTAAACCAATAATAAATGCTGTCGTTTAATAAGCGAAGCACGATTGATTTATTGATGTACGTGTATATGAGTGTTTACAAGCGATGTCGCGAAGACTTCTTGTTCGTAACAAACACTCAAAAGAGGTAGTGTTGATGCGTGTATGCTTGTTGTTTTGCATTGTCCTAGTTTAAACTACGCAAGTCTTATTGCTAAGTTGATTAGTTTGTTAGGAGAGAGAGACGAGGGCAGCTGAAACTTTTTTCCCGCTCGTCTCTCTCTCCTAACAAACTAACCAGCTTAGCAATAAGACTTCCATGATGTAAACTAGAACATATTGTACGCTTACACTCATGTGTAAGATGTAGATGGTAAGCGCACACAACTAATATCGTTGCATGTATGCGTTTGCATGTGTGCGTATGTACATGCATACGCGCTCATGCCGGTACGAAGTATTTTCTTCGTACAATAACTGAAACTACCAGTGTTGTTTAGCGTTTGTTCTAGAAGAATTTGTTTGTAGTAAAGCATTTGAAAAATTCCTCATGTCTTAAAAGTTCTTGTAAGTGGTCTTGTGCAGGGGTCCAATACGCACAAATCAAAAGAGCTTTTGACTAGACTCGAGTCAAACTCATTCACTAGTTCCCTTTTGACACAAACCGATGTTCAAACGCGTTTAATTTAAGTGGTTTGATCAAAGATTTGTGTCGAAAATTAACTAAGACAAGTTCCACCCAAGTCTACTTTTGACCGGCTAAAATTCTGCATGTTCTCACTAGTCTTTAAGATGTGGTCAGCTAATTCATGCAGTCTAGTATTGAAAACAGTGAAGTTAGCATTGCGATATTTGAACAGCAAATAGCTTAACATATTGAATAACAACATTTATCAAATAAAAGTAATAAATAACTGTGTTGAGTAAATAAAGTGTTCTAATTAAATTACAACTGTTTGCGAGTGACTTTTTTATTTTATTTGCAACACTACAAACTTGAAAAATAAACTTATCTATAAACTGTTAAAACGTAACACTATATATTAAGGCCCAGTTAGCCGACTGTAATGGAATGTAACTACAACGATAGGAAACAGCTGATCTCTATAACCATTTCCATTACTTTTCACATAATAATATCGATTAGCTGTTTCCTACAGTTGCAGTTACATTCCATTACAGTAGGCTAGCTGAGCTTTTGATTATTTTTTCATAGCATATTAGTATTTTTTTTATTGAAAAGTATCAAGGACTGGTCACCTTTTTAAAACAAGAAAACACAAATTTAATGCTGGTATTTATTGCAGATATTAAAGGCAAAACTATGAATTTAATTATAACACTATTATGCAAATACGAGTACACCCACACCCACACAAAGTCTGTAGCAGAACTATTTGTTGTGTTACATCACTGTACAACTGTAACGAAATACTACAAGGATAAAATATGAAGCCAAATTTAATCGCCCTCCCACATAAAATGTGTAAAATGTTTATATGGGGCAAAATGACAGATACGAGAGTACAATTAAATGTTGATACAAAAATACATGTTGTAGATAGATAATGTTTACATTTATTTTCTGGAACATAAAATGTGTGAGAATTTTGTATGTTTTGAGAGTTTCCAAATTAAGACAGAGCTCAAGAAAACGTCATGTTATGTTAAAAGGATGAATAAATAAATTTAAACATACTCAAACACGCACGCACTAACTAACTAACACCACACTTCCGTTTACGGCAGCAAGCAATAGCGGAAATACTTCTTGTAGAAGTAACAGTGTGTAAATGTGTATGTGTGTGTGTGTGTAAAAGCTTCTAAACGAAAAGAAAATGGTATTTCAGGGAATTTCACATAAAATTTACCACGTTTCTATACACAATTTCAAATTACCATAAAACTGTATGCAAATAATCGTGCCAACGAAAATTTTGTGGTTTCAACAACTTTATAACATTTAAATGTGTTGCTTTTTATACTCGTATATATGTAAATATTTCCTTCCACTTCTATTGAGATGTTCATATGCCACACTTTATTTCACCGACATCAATAAAAGAAAAATGGGGGGGGGGGGTTGTTTAAATCATAAGCGTCCAAATAAATTTCAAGCCAGAATTTGTTAAAAGTTTGAATATTATATAAACAGAAATTTAATGATTTTAAACGCGGCAACATTTAGTTTTTGTAAAATCAATTCGGAAGTGAAAAGGATTCCTTTTAGCGTTCCGTACATCGAAGGTGAGAAGAAATCTTATTATTTTCGATGCGATGTCCGTGCGTCTGTCCGTCACAAGATATTTCCTAGAGAAGCGTAAGAGCTATGAAGCTGGAATTTTTGCAGAATATGTAAACCTCTGTCCTCTACAATAGTAAAAAATTAAAGGGTGTTCTAAAGCGATAGTGATACTAAAACATCCCAAAAGAAAAGAAAATCACCAAAACTAAAATATCGCCAAAACGAAAAAAAACGCTACAACTAAAAGCAAGTCGCTAAAACTAAACTGAATGGCAAGAATCCCCAAAAACTAAAAAAGCGTCAATAGTAAGAAAATCGCCAAATCCGAAAAATTTCCAAAACAAAACAAAAGCGACAAAACTAACAAAATTGCTGTAACTAAAATAAATCGTCAAATCGGAAAAAATTACCAAAAATGAAAAATTAAAAATCTCTAAAAACCGAAAAAAATTCCAAAAAAAGGAGAAAAAAACGTGAAAACTAAGAAAAAGTGCCAAAATAAAAGAACGCAAAAAACACAAAAACGAAAAAAAGCGCCACAAATAAAAAAATTGTTAAAAATAAAAAAATCGACAAATAAAAAAGACACAACAATCGCCAAAATTAAAAAAGAACCAAAAACGCAAACATTTAAAAAAACTTCGAAAACCGAAAAAATCTCAAAATAACGAAAAAATCGTGAAAACGAAGAAAAAGTGCCAAAAGTCAAAAACCGCATAAAACCGAAAAAAGTAACAAAAAAACGCCAAAACAAAAAAAAATTGCTAAAACTTAAATAAACTCCCAAATCCGAAAAAATGACAAAAAACAAAAAAAAAATCCCAAAACAAAAAAAATATTAAGACGAAAAAAAAGCCAAAACGAAAAAATGCTTAAACTTAAATAAATCGCCAAATCCGGAAAAATTGCAAAAAAACCCAAAAAATTTACAAATCCGAAAACAATTTTAAGACAAAAAAAAAAAAAAAAACGCCAAAGCAAAAAAAATTGCTAAAACTTATATAAATCGCCAACTCCCGAAAAAGCAAAAAAACCTGAAAAATCACAAATCCGAAAAAAGCTTTCAAGACGAAAAAAAACGACAAAACAAAAAAAATTGACAAGATTTAAATAAATCGGTAAATCCGGAAAGTGGCAAAAAAAACTGGAAAAAAGTAAAAAATCCGAAAAATTTTTTTCAAGACGAAAAAAAGCCACAACAAAAAAACATTTAAACGGGCTAAGGTTCGTATTGCTTTTTAAGCCAAATTACATGTGATAATTATTAATGAACAAATAACAACAAAGTCTGTTGTAAATATTCTGACTAACAACACATAGTTGAGCGGAATAGCCAGCCGTTTTCGAAGGCCACTAAACCTTCATCATCAGCGTTCTTTTGTGTTTGGTCCAGTTGATGTAGATTTCTGCTTTATATACTTAGCATTATTGCAAATGGAATGTGTGAATTGTTTTGATTCATCTTATTTCAATTTGCTGAAAGCTTTTTTGCAATGAAAGCTCAAACGACAATGGTAAGACTGTTGTAAATATAGAGATGGTAAAATTGAGCTTACAATACAAAAAAAGCTTTCAGCAAATTGAAATAAGATGAATCAAAACAATTCACACATTCCATTTGCAATAATGCTAAGTATATAAAGCAGAAATCTACATCAACTGACACCACACACAGTGGACCAAACACAAAAGAACGCTGATGATGAAGGTTTAGTGGCCTTCGAAAACGGCGGGCTGTTCCGTTCAACTGTGTGTTGTTAGTCAGAATATTTACAACAGACTTTGGTGTTATTTATTCATTAATAATTATCACATGTAATTTGGCTTAAAAAGCAATACGAACCTTAGCCCGTTCAAATCACAAATATAGAAACAAATGGAGTTCGAATAATAATTAAAATTAACTAAAAAACATTTAAATAAATCGCCAAATCCGGAAAATTTCAAAAAAACTCCAAAATAAAAAAACTGCTAAGAGCGCAAAAAATTAAAAATAAACAAAAGAAAAAAAACCGAAAAAAGTACTAAAAACAAAAAAGGCGTGGCTAACTAAGAAAAAAGGCCGAAACTAATTAAAAAAAAAAAAATCTTCAAAAACCCAAAAATAAATTACCGAGTGTTTAAAAATAAAAATGTCTACATCAGATGGAATATTCGATTATATAGGCTAGGCCGTATGGGACCCTTCGTGCGCGAGTCAAAGTCAATTTATTTAAATGTTTAACAACTGAAAGTATAATGAAGCCTAGTGCGTCTCTTTGAAGGCTTTTTTCGTCTTAATCAGTCTAGTATACAATATTTCATTTGATTACGTAAAATTCTCTTTGATTATATGCAATGAAATCAGTTTTATTCTCCCGCTTATTTATTTCACAAAAATATATTTTCTGTGTCGGGGAGAAAATCTCATTAAATGAAATTTAATACTCGAGCGTATAGCTCGTGTAGCATTTGTAGCGCTTCCACATGACAACTATAAAATTCGTTTGATGTTTATGTCGCCACCGTCATCATCATTGTCAAATGTGGTCTTTCAATTTCATCCCCTCTTCTCGCTGCCATTCCTTTCCTCTGCAAGTAGTTCTTTTAATGCTTTTTTTTAATCTGTTACCTCCACCCTTTCAACTCACTGCGCCGCTACCCTCCCCTCTACATAATTCGTTAACCATTAATGGCTTTTAGATTTAATTTATTTTATTTTTTTCGCCAAAAAAGAGGTTTCTGGCAAAAAGAAATGAAACATTAATGAACAACTTTTGATAATGGCATCTTTAAGTGATTAGTGGATTTGTAATTTTGAGCTGCAATTTAATTTTCTCCCCTCCCCTCAACGACTGCTTGATGTTGTCTTTAATCAATTAGATATCAATTCAAGTCTTTAAGTAGACATTCTTTTTTTTAGTTTTCGTTTACTCCTTTGCTTCAAGGACTACGAGTGTTATTGTTTCCCCCTCCCCCAAACCCTCTCCCCAATGAATCATTTTGCTTGTTCTTCCAAGGATTTTTCGTTAATGTTTGATTTTTGCCATGCACTTTACACTTCATTATACGCAAGTGTTGCTGGTACAAACAAGTATTTGTTGTTTTTATTGCTGCTGGTATTTGCCCCAGTTGGTTGAAGCTTGAAATGGCAAGATATTAGAAAATTTTATAAGGAAAATGCCAAAGATGCGGATGAGTGGAGTAGAGTAGAGTTTTTCTTTCCTTAAGATGAATTTGATGTTGTCATTTCAGTTAGTTGTATATTGTTGTTGTTGTCTTTGTTTTAAGATTGTATTACACAACTCACAGCTGATGTGTAACAGCATTGTCATGATATGGGTTACACTTTGCTTTACAATTCTTTCATTGATGTTATGATGTGTGTCCCATATTTGTTTTAGCAGTCTTTGTTAATTTTTATAGATCAATCGAGCCATGCAATGGCTGTAAGGTTATTAAATAAAATGAAAAGGAAAAAAATTATATGAAATAAACGCAGATGTTGCTGACACATTGTTTGAAAAATTGGGTTAAGTTTCATGTTGTTTCTCTCATAAGTTAAAAGTTCATTGAACTGAAAAGAAAAATGTTGTAATGAATTTTTATAGATATACGTTACGGAGAGCTTTAAGATTTTACGAAAGCGCATATATCCTACCGGAAATGAAGATATAATTTTTAATCAGTATTTATACTTGTCGTTCTAAAGCCAGTTTTGTGAAGATGTAGGTGAGTGAGATACCAGCATGAAGTGATATTCAGCTTTAAATGAAATCGCTTTAAATTTAAAGCCATAAAACGTTGTACTGTAATCTATCTCAAAGGACTATAAACAAGAGGAAATCTATAATTGTGCTGGTTGTCAAGCAGAGTTCATGATTTGCAATCAAACACTAGCAGAATAGCGTGTGCTCCTTTACACTTCATGAGCAAAGTGTCGTTCTTTTTAAACGGTTGTCTAAAGCCTCATGGTATTCACATTTTAAATTTGCATTTTTTGCTAAAACACGACATAGTTATATAGAAATTTTTGTCCAGGATGCCAAATAAATCGTTTTAGGTTTTCACAAAAGTTCTCACGTTTTGTCTTAATGTTTTAAGCTTCGAAATATTTTTATTTCTCTGCTCTATTTAATTGGGCTGTTGACTGAAGTAGTAAGTGTTTTACCTACGAAGTAAATAAGAACTTGGAGAGCCCAAGTTCAATCTCTGGTCAGACTCAGTCATATCGTGACCTTAATATAGAAACTCATTATTTTTTCAAACCGAGATTTTGCATTTTTCGATACAAAAGATGTTTTTTTTTATCGAAATATACAAAAATCTAGATACAAACAAAATAATGAGTTAGGTCCATTGTATATTAAGGTAAAAATATACAGATTTTTCTTATATTCATTACTGCCTACACGCAAAGAAAAAATATGGTTGAGGTAACCATAATCAAACAGCAACATACTATGATTGAATTATATGGTTGCAGTCAAATCATATTATTGTTAGTAAAAAAGCAAATTTTAATAATATTATTATCTGAGTTAATAATAATATTATCTTCAAAAACAATGAACGTTGTTATAACTAATCTTAGTATTGTAAATATGACAACACTATTGTTAGATGTGACTAAAATATAATTGAGACTCACCATACCATGTTCTAATATTATATTAATGTTATTATTATTTAATATAATAATACTATTTTGTTTTTTTGTGCGTTAAACTGGAAATAAAAAAAATTTAATATTGTTGAAATAAAATGTATGTATAGAAATGTATACTTACCCGACATACAGACATGTCTGTATAAAGAGACACAAATGTTTATATATTTTTATTGGTCTACCCTTTTGTTTCTCCTTTATTTATTTATTCGTTTATTTAACACCACCCGTGCAGTACCGATAGCTTACAAACGAAATACTGAACTGACAGACAGAGAACATAATATTGTTTTCTCAACCATTCTACAGCCATATCTTTTCTTTGCGTGTATGCTATTGCATATACAGTGCTTTGCTTCGTCGGTATTTGTACGAAGTAATGCGTCTACTTGACACCAGTATGAGATAGATAGCAATATAATGAACCAAATCTTTAAAGTCAACCGCTGATAGTTGTGAAAATCTACTGAAAAATACCTTTCTAGAGCGTGAAATCTCTGTTTTTCAAGTGTTTAGTCGTATCATATTTATTGAAAGCTTTTTGTCAACAAGTCCTCAAACTAACCACTATATGTACTGGGTGTTATATATACATATATATAGAGGATAGCCGCCAAATTAATGCAGCTACATTTGTGGAATTAACTGTTTTTTACTGTTTATTCAGTCCGCGGTCAATATCACATGGATGGGGTGCAAGCTGGATATTTTAAATGCTCGCTTCCCAATATAAACGACTAAAAAATTCAATGATATTTTTTATTTAAATTTAATGATATGAAGTTATTAATGACATACGCTTTATAAGTGGTATTTCTGTTTTCTTTTTGTAATGTTCAGAAATGGAAATAGTTTATTGTTACACTAAGCGCTCTTTGTTTACTCTAAAGTTTTTTCGAATTCAAAATTTGTGTAAATTTAAAAAAAGTCCTTACTTAAGATTCCTTGAAAATCTCATTAATAAAGTTGTAGTTTTAATTAAAGGGCTTCACAAAAAACATTTCAGCTCTTTATCATTAGAACTTGAGTTAACAAAGCATTTACTTTAATGTTGAATATTAATTTTGAATCAAACGAAAAGGGTGCTTCAAATTAATTTAAAAAAATCTTGTAGTTTGTAATTAAATACTTTTACAAAGAAGCTCTCATAGTGCATTTATTCGCATTAAAGTTCAAATTTCCCCTTTCATTCGTTGGCACTCAGCTTCTCTTTACAAATGTTTAGCTTACAACTTTCCCAAATTTCTGTGTACTCGTATATTATTTTTAGCTGCCCCAAAAAGACCCTGTTTGCTTTAATCAAGGTTTATGTTTCCATTAATTCGGCATAAATTTCTTTTCTTCTTTATTTTTCTAATCCCCTGCTTAAAATTGAGCTTAAAATATTTATAAAGATTTTTATAAAGACATCATAATATTATCATCTCATTAAAAACGCGCCTCTAGTTGGTGCTTGTACGTTGTTATACATATATATATATATATATATATATATATATATATATTTTTTTTATTTTTTTTGTTAACATTCTGCTGGCCTTTTTTCTATATTCTACTAGATAGAGAGCGGTTGTATAGGTATGTATGTGTGTCAGCGTTTTTCGACTTAATCCCATCCAAGGCAAATCATTTAAAATGCACTTACATTTTAAAGTAGAAAGAAATCTCTGCAACTACTGAAGTATGTACAATGTACATACATACATACATGCAATTGGAAGAGGCAACACAAACACTAACAAACATTTACACACACACACACACACTTGCACAAACTAATACTTTTAAACATTATGGGAAAACAAAGTTGGTGCTCGTTTTCAACACACAAAAAAGTTTGTATAAATTTAATGTTGTTGTTGTTATTTTTGCTGCTGGTTTTTCATATCACTTTCCTCTTCAACCATTGACCCATATAATTTAGTTGTAAATTAAGGCAAGAACAACAAAAATAAAAAATAAATAAAAAATAATGATTTCGGACCAGAATTTAGAAAAAAAATGAGAGAGAGAAAAAATAAACATAATAATGGGAGCTTAGGCAGATGTACTTGTACTTGTTTGCATTTTAAGAATATTTTTCGTCCTGCTACCGCTGCCACTGAGAAAAGCAAACTTTCACTTGTACAACACAACTACTTAGATGTTAATACGTATAAATATTCTTTTTTTTTATTCTCTCTTGAACATGAATACATGTTGTATAAATTTATATTTGCAACTGCTGTTAAAAAAAAAATAAGGAGAAGGAGGAGGAGGAGGAGGAGGAGAAGGAGTTTGTATGAAGATTAAACTAGGTTGGTTGGTGGGTTGCAACTTGCAAGTCTATAATTTTGTGGCATATGATGATGTGTGCTGCCTTGCCATATGATGTAAGAGCTACAGCATACATACATACATACGAGTACATACATATGTATGTATGTAGATGTTGATCTTGTTGCAGTACAGGATAATGATGAATTCTGTTATATGAGTGGAGAAATTTTTGTTTGTCTACTGCTTATTTTCTATTTGTTTTCTTTTTAATGAAATATTTTAAGCAGATTTATACCTGATTTACATTAAGCATTTTTTTCATGAAATTAGTTGCACGAAATTTTTTTATTTGACAATAAGAGGCCTGGAGAAGCAACTTATATCAAAAAAGTTGCCAAAAATGCATCAAAGATTCATTCTACGTCCTTTTTTATATAACATTCTCTTTTATAGCGCTGCAATTAACAAATCGAAAAAGTTTTGTGCAACAAAATTCATGAAATTTCACGAAAAAATGCTTAATGTAAATCAGGTATTAATGTAAGTTTTTTTTTTAAATAATTTAATGCCCAGCATGATTATCAAAGATAAGAATGATGATGTTTGTTGAAAATGTGTGTTTGCGAAATTACAACACATTCATATTTGCTTTTTATGAATATGTCTCACATGTTGCATTTCTTTTTTTTTAATAATACTGTTTTGGCATTCATAAATCATGATTATGCATGCTGCATGCGCCTAAATGTGGAGCAAACAAAAATGTGTCATGTGAATTTGCTTCAAATTTAAGATAAAATTTAATACAACAATTATCAAATTAAGTTCTTTAGAGAAACATTTGGCAAAGTTTAGAAAGCAAATTAAGAAAATCTTTAAGTGCTTCTTTGAACTAATGACTTCAAGAAAGCAAAAAAAAAAAGTTTTTGAAAAAAAGCAGACTCCACTTTAGCCGCTTAAAACAACAAACATAGTTAACGTAAAAAATTCCAAAATAAAAAAATCGTCAAATGAAAAAATCTCCAAAACAAAAAAAAAAAAAAAAAAAAACGTCAAAACTAAAAAACGCAAAAAATCTAAAAACAAATCTTAAACAAAAAAGTGCCAAAAGTAAGAAAAATCTCCAAAAACCGAAAAAAACACCAAAATTAAAAAACACCAAAAACCAAAAAAAAAAAAATCGCCAAAACGATAAACAAATGCATAAGCTAAACAAAGCGTCAATACTAAAAAAACCGCCAAAAAAGAAACAAGTGCCGTACGGAACCCTTCGCAATTTAATGAATTTTTTTAAATTTTGACAGGAGTTGCCTGAAAAAAAAATTATTTCCAAAAAAAATTTTCGGACAAATGTTTGTTTGAAATAAAATTTACTGCCTCTCCCATGATGTCACCAGCAAATGTTCGATTGAGAATTTATATTGAAAACAAAAACAAAATTTCTAATGTTATTGTTGTTTGGAATACAAGTTGTCGATCGAACGTTTGCGAGTGACATCGTGGGACAGGCAGTTAGTTTTAGTAAATATTTTTTTCTGTTCCAGTAAATTGTATACAACACGATCAATCAAAATGAACAACAACAAGAGCACAACAGTACGTTGTACTTATCCATAAACAATATAAACACCAACACACTTAAACTTTAACAAATTCCGAAAATTGTTATCAGAATTTACAAAATTATTTGTAAATTTGTTATTCATGCAAAATATTTACAGATTCACTGCACTTGGTTACAAAGAATGAAATTTTGCTTTTTCTGTGTGGTGCGAAGGACCATAAACAACTATGCAATCTTAAAGTACATTTGTTATATTTATTTGATGCAAAGAAGGCAAAGATGGAGATATAAAATACTTTGTGTGAATGTTAAAACCTTAATTCTTCCATTTTGTTATTTATTTAAAAAAAATATATTTTTTGTTGTTACCAAGATACTGATGGTGTAACATCCTTTGTAAACTTATTCGCTTTGATAAGCATTTAAGCATTATAGTAAATCAAAAGTCTTCTCTATTAATTCTTTAAGAATCGCCACTGCACTTAACGTCAAATTAAAAATGCGAAATTTTTCATTAAAATTTTGACTTCAAAGCTCCATTAATAAAAAAAAAAGAAAATACTTTATTGCCATCCAACTATTTTCTTTAATGAACTGGAAGTCCAGTCTTTGTTGGAAAAACGATGAACCTGTAGTTATTCGTTATTCAGAAATATTTCTATGAGTCCTTGTGCGTCTGAAAGCAGGCAAGAAGGCAGGCAATTTAATTTCCATTTAATCAAACAGTAAATCAATGTCTATTCACTCACACACATGCACACACACACACACACACACACACACACACACACGCGCGCGCATACATGTGTTCTAAGTATGTGAGTGAGTACGTGTAATTTAGTTTTAATGTGTTTAAGTATGTTGTTGTTAAGTGTGTGTATTCGTATTTGTTAAAGCACTTCAGACTCTTATTCATTCGATTGCAAAAGTCAAAAGCATGTGCTCATCTATATGCAAAAAATTTTGCTCTCATCTTAATGTTTAAGTATTTTTTCATTCTATTGAATTTTGTGTTTTTTTTATTTCTTTTTTTAGAAGGTAAACCGGCTAGACCGTCTTTCAGTGAGAGTAATGGAAATTTAATTAACTAAATATAAATATTTAGTTACTGTAGCCCCTAAGAGACAATAAGGAATAGTATAGTGGAAGGAATGCTAAAGAGTAAGTTGTTTTAAATAAAAAAATTCTACAATCACTTAATAAAGATATAATTGCAAAATGAAATGATAATAAACTAAAAGACTTAAAACGAATAATCTAATCATTGCTTTTTGGTATATAGTGGCTTCAGAACATTTATTAAGAATATATCAAGCAACATTTTGTTGCCATAGACTAACTGCCTTATTCATAAAAAATATTTCAGGCTTATTAAGCGCTTATTTGACATATTTTTATGGGAAATTTGTCAAATAAACCTGTAATAAACCTAAAATATTTTTTATGAATTAGATTGTATAACTCTTGTTGAAATGGGTATTTTTTTTTTGCAATTTTTTTAAATAGCAAAAATTGCCATCAAAATAGGGAGACATATAGTTCAAATATTCTGCGGAAATATTTTTCATGAAATTCTACTATAGATCTCAGAACACACTTAAGTCGAAAAATCAAGTATCACATTATTTTCTACACTTTTTTTACAACACAAGGGAGCAACTTTAAGTAGGCCGTAAAATGAGTTTTAGATGTATATATAGATGTATCTCTTTTTAGTTCCCTCCACAGGAATCAGTTGGCAAAACATTGTGTTTATTTTTCGTGTGTGCTGGCTCAATAAAACCAAATAAGGAAGCATATAAAGTTTAAATAACGTTGGCTGAAGTAGTTAGCATGTTGACTATAGAACCCAAGGTCATGGGTTCGATCCCGGTCTCCAACATTTGACATTGAATGACAACACTACGCATTTTTTTCTGATTAGCATTAGTGTCCCTTTGTGTCAGTTGTTGTAGGAAAGTTCAAGTGATGAAGGCATAATCACTGGTCACTGAACTATACTAATCCCAATGTAACATCAGAGCACCCTCATTTGTCGGTTTTTGGGTAGCAGTACCATCGGCGAAGTAAAATAACCAACACAATGGCTACTGAACATAGATTTGAAAATTTAATACGTCTCATTGACACTAGAGGCGCTGCAACTCTGCATTATTAAAAACGTGCAAAAAACAAAGTTGTAAAAGATTACTTCTTCCTTAACCACCTGTCTTCTCTATGACTAACTCTTCTTTACAGAAGGCAACACCTAGTAATATGTAGCAGTAGGCGTTCATTGCCTGAGTGTTACTTCTCTTATATAGAAAAAAGTATTCACCAATTAATGTTCCCAATTAAGAATTTAATTAATTCAATGAAATTTTTAATTGTATTGATTGGAACAACTTAATTGATATTATCAAATTGTTTGAAGGTTAAAATTTAATTAATTTTTTAATTAATATTACAAATATTTTAATTGATATTATAAAATGATTCATATTAATTTTTTGTGTGTAAAATACATTTTTTTTATTAATATACAAGGAAACATATTGTTAAGGATAATTTAACAGATTTTTGAAAAATTCTTCATCTTCAAGCAATTCGCAAAATTTAGCGACTTCATGCCAAAGAAGCGATTTTTTCTTAAGTGTAAAACAACAAATAGAACATTTAAATTTAAATGAATACGACTTTAAAACAACAACTGTTTTTAAAATAATTAACTTAATTTGAACATTATCAAATAAATTACATATTTATATGGTAAGTGCCTGCTTTTATTTAATTAAAATGTGGGTCAACTTTTCCGAACGTCAGGCAAAAAAGCTGTCATAAAGAATCTCATTAAGTCAAACGACAACCAAACCGCTGCATATTTATGTAGACGTTTAGTGATTTTTTTTTCGATTGTCTAGCCAAACGAAAGAAGTGATAATGAAAAAAAAATGTAGTTTATGTGTCACTTTTTTTTTTTTTTTGGAAATTTGTCAAAAGAAAAACAACCAAAAGACAATTGGGGCAAAACAAAAACTTTATTTATGTATTTAGTTAGATATGTGCGAGTATGTATGTGGCACGAGTAAAATCATTAATCTCTTGTGGGAAATATTTACATATGAGCATACATACATACTTATTTTGATATAGATTGACAAACATACGATATGTAGATAATCAAAAAAATATTATTCAGACAGAGATATTTATTATTTGTGAAAAATATTGAAAATTACTTTTTTTATTTCACTAAGGGCCAATTTCACCAACTCTATTTAAATATCAATTCATATTTAAATGTCAATTTTCAGTAATTTTTGTATGGAAAAAGGACATTTAAATACGAATTGGTATACCTGTACCTGGATTTAGTAACTTTTTGCGAACCGAAAATCGTAATATTTATCGACACATTTATTCGCTTGCGATAACGATAATGTTATTCTCTAATTTCTTTTTTACGATAGTCTCCAGCTTTATCTTATTCACCATTTAATTCAATATACATACATACAGAGCTACTGTATAGAAAATGTGAATATAAGCGAAAAGCACAAAGAATAATAAAGAAAAACTCAACAAATTTGATTTTGTGACTTAATTTTTTTTTCTCCAATTGACAGCGAATATCGTTAAAATATGTACCTGAATAGCAAAATCGATAAATTTTCGTTATATTTATTATAACGATACGATTATCGTAATAAAAGTTACTGAATCCAGTTACTGTTGTTGCAAGAAGGTATAATTTTTCTTAAAAAACTAAAGTAGATTTATTCAAAAAAAAAAAAAACGCCATAAGATTGAGTTAATTTAGTTTGATTGCCTAACCTCAATTTTTAGGGTTTCGTGCACCAAAGGTGAAAAGGAACGCTATTGCTGTCGATAACCGTAAGAGCTACGAAGCTGAAATTTTCACAAAACATGCAAAATTTTGGCCACTACTAAAACAAATGTATGACAGTTAAAAATTACAGGGTGTTCTAAAGCGAGCAACGAAACATGTTAAAATCCTAATGTAATATACAGACTTGTATATCTAGACACTTGAAATTTTCAATTAACACTAAAATGTAGGCAACTTTCGAAAGTACTGATCGCATTTTAATTTGGTATTATGACGAGGATTCGGTAAAGAATGATCTCATTATGAATATCATTTAATGATTTTTAAAGTTTGCAACAACTTTACTTAAAAATAAACAACACTCGTTTATAATAATTTTTTATAATAAAATACTTCATCGAAAGCTAAATTCTGTTCGATAGAAAATTTGTTGCTCATAATATGAACAACAATGAAGATAAGATAAGATAAGATATAAGTTAATATACTTTTGACTTATAAAATTGTACACTTGCTGTATCTGGGAAACGGCAAGAGGAAAGCTCTCGAAACGCTAAAGCTAAAAAATGCCAAAATAAAAAAAAGATGCTTAAACGAAAATTGCTGAAATGAAAAAAAAACGATTGAGTGAAAAATATTACAAGAAATAAAATAAATCGCTAAAATGCAAAAAAATTAACAGACGTCAAAAGGTCGCCAAGCTAACTAAAACTAAAAAAATCGCCAATAACTGAAAAATGCGACAAAACTAAAAAAAATTCTAAAATTAATTCAAAATATGTTTGCATTGTAAAAGAAGCCAAAAAATATAGCTGAAACTAAAAATCGCCAAAATGAAAATAGCACTTAAATGAAATATATCACCACAAATGAAATAAATAGCTAAAATGCTCAAAAAGATCACCAAAAGTAAAAAGGTCGGCAAAAAACTAAAAAAAAAACAACAAAAACCGAAAAAATCGACAACAAAAATAGCGGCAAAACAAGAAAATCGCTTTAACTAAAAAAACAATCGAAAAATCACCAAAAAACAAAAAAACTGCCTAAACAAAATATGGACCATGTAACGTGTCGTTACAAGTCTCCTAACAACTACTATGTAGTTTCAAAATATATAACATATAAGTGTATAGCACCTCACTTAGAGTAGCGTACATATTATCTTATAGTAAAACAACAGCATGTTTTTTTTCATTAGAGTTAACCTCTGAGATTGTTTACTAACAGTAAGTCAAGATACAATTCTCACTTAATTGATAATTGAACAATCATAAAAGAACCAGTTTGGTACTGAACAAACAGGCTTCGTTATACATATAAAGAGTGTTTTTTTTAGAGGTATAGAACTTTGAATTGAAATAAAACACAAGAAAATCGTTTTAATGTCCATCAATTTGGAAGGATAATTTTATGCCATTAATGTTTAAATATGATTTCGGGCATGTGGCCGTCGCGGCTGGCTCGAATAAAGCCAATTCTACAGGTCCAATTTTCAACCACTTTTTCGAGCATATGGGGCCGTATGTTGGCAATAACGCCACGAATGTTGGCTTCCAAGTCCCCTAACGTTTCTGGTTTGTTGGCGTAGACGAGCGACTTCACATATCACCAAAGAAAATAATGGTGGTCAATGGTGTCAAATCACACGATCCTGGTGGCCAATTGACAGGTCCATTCCGCGAATGTTTCCTTCAATAAATCGATTGTGACGTGCGCTGTGTGGCATGTAGCGCCGTCTTGTTGGAACCACAACTCATCCACATTCATGCCATCCAATTCGGGAACAAAATAGTCGGTTATCATGGCTCTATACCGGTCTCCATTAACGGTAACTGACTCTCCAGCATTATTTCGGAAGAAGTATGGCCCAATGACTCCACCAGCCCATAGAGCACACCAAACAGTCAGTTTTTGTGGATGTAATGGCGTCTCAAGGTCTCATGTGGATTCTCTTCACTCCAAATGCGGCAATTTTGCTTGTTGACGTAGCCATTCAACCAAAAATGAGCCTCATCACTGAACAAAATTTTGCGATGAAAATCAGCATCGAGATCAATCTCATTTTCGGCCCATACACCAAAATCACGACGCATTGCATGGTCTCGCGGCTTTAATTCTTGCACAAGCTGGATCTTGTAAGGTCGCAAGCCAAGATCTTTGCGCAAAATCTTCCATAAAGTTGATGGACAAAGCTCCAATTGCTGTGCACGGTGGCGAATCGATTCATTCGGGTCCTCTTCAACACTTTGCTCTACAGCGGCAATTGTTTCTTCGGTGCGCACTGTTCGACGTCTCTGCGGATGCGTATCATTACATAGAGTAAACGTAGTGCGAAAACGATCCATGGTTAACCGAATTAATTGCTCTGATGGACGATTATGTCAACCATAAAATGGACGGAGCTTGCGGTAAACTTCGCGAACTGAACCATTATTTTCGAAATAAATTTGCACGATTTGCAAGCGTTGTTCTTTTGTCAACCTATTCATGATGAAATGGCAAACCAAACTAAATATTAATCACTTGACAGCTGACAAAATGGCCGCCAGTTAAAAAAGTGATGCTAACTTAAAGTTCTATACCTCAATAAAAAACACCCTTTACAAGTAGTTCGTAGTAATAATACCGTAGTTTGCCGATTATAAGATCTCCCGAATACATCTTATAATCGTACTAACAGTAGTTAAAAGTAGCCGATCTCAAGATCTCCCGAACACATCTCGACTTCGTTGTGCCGTAGTTTGCCGATTGTAAGATCTCCCGAATACATCTTATAATCGTACTAACAGTAATTAAAAGTAGCCGATCTAAAGATCTCCCGAATACATCTTGACTTCGTTGTGCCGTAGTTTACCGATTGTAAGATCTGCCGAATACATCTTATAATCATACTATTAATAATTAAAAATAGCCGATCTCAAGATTCCCCGAATACATCTCGAGTTCGTATTCAATTAACTATTTACACGAATTCTAATATCTCTGCTTTTCTTTACCAGAGAACCCGAAGTATAGGAAAACATCGAGTGCTGAACTGGTTATCATCGCCTTACCGCTGCTGCAGTGATATCGCCGAACCGAATCTCGGAGGACTTCCTAAATTTAAGTTTATTATAAATAGTAGAAGTTTATTTAAAGTAGCACCAAGATTTCGTTAAATAAATAACTTTTCCATATATCTTCAACACCTAAAAGATACACATATTTTATTTCAAAGGAAGTCGACCTTTGGTAAGAACCCTGGCAGACTGAGTCATACCTCGGCTGGGAAAATAAACGACATTACAACCAAAAACAAAAAATAAACCGCTGAAACTAAAAAATCGCTAAAACTAAAAAATGACGAAACCCGAAAAATCCGGCAAAACGAAAAAAACCGCTAAAACTAAAATAAGCCAAAATAATTTTTTTTGAAATGTCTACATCAGTTAAGATAATCGATTATACAAAAAAAAAAAAAAAACTAACTAAAACTTTGGAAAATGTCCTAAATTTGAGTAAAAAAGTTGTCGTATGGCGCCAAAGCTGTTTTTTTACTTGAAACCAGTAAAATATTTACTAAATTTCTAATTCATTAATGAACTGGTTTATAGTAATTATATTTTCATATTTAAGTACAATTTTTCTAAAATTAAGTTAAATTTTCTCATAAAATTCGGAGCTTTGCAAAAAATTTTTTTCATTTTTGATCTCAAATTTGGTAAATTTTTCAAAGTTTTTTATGTCTTCAATTCTGGTACTTTTATTTATTTTTCATTAAATTCTATACCACATGATGTATTTTTTTATTATATCTTCATATACAAGTATTGAACCAGCAACCTTCTGACTGATAGGCCAGCACTCTAACCAAATGCCTAACAGGGTAGTCTGAATAAGCATTGAAATCTTTGAGTTTTAAAATTTTATTTAATTTACAAAAAAAAAAAAAAAATATTTCAAGTTCAAATGTTCTTCGGAAATATGAAAAATTTACTTAGATTATTTGCTTAATGCAAACAAAAGATATATTCTATAATTCTAAGAAAAAATACTTAAAACTGGTAAATATTTTTTTTAAAATTTAGAATAACTTTTTATATCTTGCAAGTAAGTCAAATTTGACGAACTAATCAGGAGTAAGTCATTTCCTAAAATTTATTTTTTGATTTAAGACGAGATTGACTAGTTCTTATGATACAATTTCCCTAAACTTTTAAACCACTTTCTTTCCAATTTTTGGTAAATATTTCCTTTAAACCAGTAAACTTGTCCTTGAATGTGGGAATTTATGTGTGTATTTTTATGAACTATTTTTAAGGATATGAACTTTTTATTTTTTACTCATATTAAGTAATTTTTACTAAATTTTTGTAAAAATTTACTTAAACTTAGAAAAAATTACTTAAACTTACAAATTTTTTTTTACTTAAATTTAGAAACTTTTTTCCCTTAATAATAGTATATGTCTTTTTTTGAGTGTATAGCCTTAAGTTCGTACAATATTACACGGATTTTTTAATGCAACATTTCGAAGGTTTTAAAATTTTGATATTGGATCATTATTAACATAGGTTTTTTGTAAATATCTTCGGAACTACATAACCGATTTAACAGTTTGATGTCTCGTTTTGAAAAACATGGCAACAGCTTTCAAAATAAATAAAATAAAAACAGCAAAAAAAATCAATATATACGTTAGACCGGACTTAAATTTTTTTTTTTTCAAAAAAAGTGTACCGCCCCCTCAAATTGTTCCTTTTTACGCCAATAGTTAAATTCCAAAATCTTAGACTGATTGCCTTAGGTTAAGGCGTGGCACATGCCCACTAAAGTGGCTAAAACTGGTTTGTATGGACTTTTCAAGAGACAAGGCACGAAAATATCAGTAAAATGTTTCATATATGTTTGTAATATATTATTTTATTAAAATTATCTTACGTTTAATGATTACTATTATTGATAAAGATTTAAACTTAATCGCAAAGGTCTGATTTATTAATGCTGCCGTACTTTTTCCTATAATCAGTTACTGTTTGCAAGATATATTGTTTCTCTTCTTCGTTTTTTGTTAAAGCTGCATTATATTCTTCCATTAGTTTTACAAAACGCTCTGCAGTATCATTAACAACATGTAAGTTTTGTACAATATTCATTCCCTTTTGAAATTCGGATTCATTGTGCCACTTGGAAGGGTCAAGTTTTAGAAAGTTAGTTTCAATACTAAATCTCTCGAAAAAGCTCAATGTTTTTTTATTAACAAAATCTGAAATATTTTTTTGGTTTAATTCATTCATGTTGGTTACAATTCTTTTATTCTCATTATTTTGTTCTTCTTTGAGATTTTCAACCATTTTTCTCTTTTCTCCAACGTCTACAGCATTATCAAAAAATGAAAAACCTGCTGCTTCTGGTGTCAGGTACCACAAGTGGTTCGAAAACTTGCTCGTTACTTCATTGCTTATTATTTCATTCAATTCATTGAATTTAATAATATTTTTAATAAAATTTAAATCATTTAACGGTGCTTTCGCGGCAATTGGCGTTTCAATCCACGGTTTCAAATAAATTTTCAAAATGAACACACTTATATCTTGTATAGCATTTGCTTCATCTGATGACATTGAGAATTGGTGGCGGAAAAGAAAAATCTTAAGCGTATATATCGCTTTAGCCATCCATCGGGCATGATGCATCGCTCCAGGTGATTTAAACCTTACAGGTTCTGTGTTTCGACCAAGAAATATAAGACTCAATTCCAATAACTCCTTGTAGTCTGCCCTGGGATGTTGTATAGTGACATAGTTATGAGCAAATTGAGCTAATTGATCTTGTTCAGTTTTGTTAAGCGCAAGGTTTATTTTTTTATCCACCATTCCACTTGCAAATTTTTGTTGATTGATTTTGGGCCAATATTTTTTAAAACGCTGGAAAATATCTAATGATGGTCCACTTAATTTTAAATCATATTTCACGAAAGCACTTTTCAGCAAGAGTTCCTATATGTGATGACGGCAAGGGAGATATAACAATTCTCTATTGAGGTGTTGTTCTAATAAAATACAAGTACCTTGTAATCTACCTGTATTTGTCGCTGTAGTATCAAAACATAAAGCTTGTACCTTGTTTGGAAAGAATGTTGTTTATATTTACTGTTATAAGAAATTGTTTTTTAAATACCTTTTCTGTTAGATTCCATTCATTTAATAGTTTGAGTATGGCGTCCATCTGTTCTTTTCCAGTACCAGCTGACAGGGCAGGTACTCCAAGTAGATGTTCAATGCCATTTGTTGTTATCACAACTGGTAATCTGTCCACTTTTGCATTTCCTGTGATCGATGGTAAAATTTTTCCATCCCAATGTACCGTTATTTGATTTATATCTTTGTTTTTAAAATCCATCATCAGATTTGCAGCAGTTTCCGAACGAAATTGTTTACGGCAAAGCCGTATCGATATCTTACTTATTACTAATGTACTGATATCATGTTCCAATGCTTCAGCCGCAGCTATCAGAATACGTACTGCGTCCCTGTCGCTTACCTTGCACTTGTCTAAGGTCGCAACAAGCTTGGAAGTGATAAAATGTTTTATTCCTCGTTTTCTGGTTTTTTGTTGCGAGTTACAGTTAGCAGTTTGATCAGTATTATCATCACTATCGTATTCATCAATTAGTTCTTCTGTATTGTCACTCAAATCATTCGCTGTCAGGAATACTTGGAATTGTTCTTCGCCCTGCTTTTCTTTTCGCATTACCTCTTTCTCAATACGAATATTTCTTCGCTTTTCTTTTTCAAATAATGAACGATCGCATCCAACCATTGCACCAGGTCTACCTTCTTTACGTTGATTCTTCAAAAACTCTTTATCTTCTTCTATTTTAATTAAATCTAATGCATTTCCGTGCGCAATGTCAAATAAGTTTTTCATATTTTTAATAAACTCATCTTCTCGCCTTTTTTGAAGTGGTGTGTTGCGTTTGCACGTTTTTTGTAGATTTTTCCATTGGTGATACAAAGCTTCAACTTTTTGAACGCTTCTATCAATTTGACGAACTGGAATACGGGCTTTATTCCAAAAAATTTCGGCCTCTTTGATAACCAGATATGCACTTGAACGAAGATCCAATTTCACTTTGCGCATGTTATAAAACAAAACTTTCAAAACTTGTCCATTGGAAGGCAGCTTAGATCCAACAATTTGGCTTTCGTCACATCCTAATAAATAAATTTTTTCACTAGCTCTTGTGTCCATTTTGCAAATACCATCAATATTGATTCTCTTTATAGCAATAATGTTTCTATGACTCAAAGCTCAAAATGGCTACACTTCACTTTTTACACTTTTAATTGCCACGTGGTTGACTTTACTCTGTTGTTGCCAACATTCTATTTAGCAATCAAATATATGTTTACAGAGTTGTATTTCATTTGTCTTGCAAGACACGAGTTCGTTTGAGAGGAAGGCAAGAAGTAAGAATGGGGAACTGTGTTCGATGTACTGAGTTACACACGCTTTGGTGTTGTCCGTAATCAACGTAAACAACAACAAATCGTGAGCATTTGCCGAAGACAAATGCCTTGCTGTGTGAATGCAAACAGAACTTCAAAAACGAAATCAAATGAAATCATTAAACGTAAGTTAACTGCAATAAAATAATATATTACAAATATATATGAAACATTTTACTTATATTTTCGTGAATTGTCTCTTGAAAAGTCAATATAAACCAGTTTTAGCCACTTTAGTGGGCATGTGCCACGCCTTAACCTAAGGCAATCAGGCTAAGATTTTGGAATTTAACTATTGGCGTAAAAAGGAACGATTTGAGGGGGCGGGACACTTTTTTTTGCAAAAAAAAAAATTCCCATACAAAAAAAGTTCGGTCTAATATACATATGACATTGGTAATGCAATATGAAAAATGGATTTTGCCACGCCCCTCCGCCCTCAGACCGAAAATAAAAAAAAAGACTTCACAGTGTCACCCGCGTGAATATTCTGAAGATTCCCTGAAAATTTCATCAAAATCGGCCCAGCCGTTTGGGAGTCCATACGTTACATACATACATATGTACACACATACACACATCCTCTTTTATGTATATAGATATAACTAGTGTCAAGCATTAAACACATTCACCACAGCAAGCTACCGACTACCAAATGTCAGAATACAGAATGACATGGCAACAGATTGTTGTCTATGCTGATTTTGCCGTTGTAGTCCAATTAAACTAATTTCTATTTCTTTGGCTACAATGAGAAAATTCAGTGTTACCAGTATAACACAAAATGTTGAATGAATGATTTTGTGCAATTATTTCATATTATTTAACAGAAACAATATCCAAAAATTGATGTTAAGAATAAATTGATTCGTTTTTGTACTCTAACTTACATTTTAAAAGAGTAATTAATTTTTATAAATGCAAAATATATAAAAGTGGCAATACTGAACTATGTATTTGTACTTGAATATCACGTACAGATGGTGCTGCTGCCGTCTCCAAAATAATTAAGTAGCCGGCTACGAGGCGACAAATGCTGCTTGCGGCATTTGAAGTCGTGTGTTCGTGTAGTCTGCTGTGGTGAATGTGTTTAATGCATCAGTACGGAATCCTTCGCGTGCGGGTTAAAGTCGCACTGCCGCACGCAAATCTATCTGCGAGGCATCGAGTCAATAAGATCTTGACACCACCCACCTTGATTCTAGCTCCTTAAAAGGTCTACATTTGTTTTGCCTTTTTATCGAATAAAAATAGGCATAACGATATTTTATATTGTTCAAAAAGACTGTGATGTAAAAGAAATTTTTTGGCTCGTTTGAGATTTGTTCAGTGATTTGATTTATAAACGTAAAAACTCATTTCTAAAATTTCGTGTTGTGACTGTTGTATTATTTAGTGTGCGATATGAACATTCTACTTCTACTGAATTGAAGATTATATAATTATACAATAGAAATCGGAATTACTTAGCTACCTAATACTAAATTTTCGTTTGCTGAAGCTAAAAGTAATTTAATTTAAAAAAGAATTTCGCACTCCAATTTTTGCCGAACTTAACTTAGTGGAATATGTTGAAACTAATAAATTATATACATTAAATATGTTATATTTTTTATGAAATTATGCTTGGAATTTATTTTCCTTTTTTCATATCGTGTGTTTTTTAAGTTGCCTGTTAAAAAAAATTTACCTTTAAAAAATTGCTTACTGCCAATATTATTATTTTGAGCACAGTTGTAAATAAAGTCATTATTAAAACAATTATATGGATTTAAATTCTTAAAAGCCTGTCCTCATTTTAGATATTATTACCTACGCTTAAATTTTTATTTGCCCTGCTTCTTATTGTACCAGAGCTACTCGTAATTACTAGACTCCTGCACAAGACCATTTATAAGACCTTTCAAGACATGAGAGATTTACTACAGCGAAATATTCTAAAACAAACTCTAAACAACACTGTTGGCAAGACAAACAACTGAAACAAATGTCTTGCCAACAGTGTTATTTAGCATTTGTTTTAGAATATTTCGCTGTAGTAAATCTCTCATGTCTTGAAAGGTCTTATAAAGGGTCTTGTGTAGGAGTCTAACTCGTACCTTCACATCTTCAAATTATTTACCACGTTATTACAACAACTCGCGCAACATTTTCGAAAAAAAAAACAAAGATATGCAGAAAAACTAATATTATGCTAGAAAATATAGAAAAAAAATAGTATTCATACACTTACCAGTTTAGCTCCTCTGGCAGGACATTGGCATACCTGCACATGCACTGTGTGGTGAAGTGAAATAATGAACGAACCTCTTTTTTAAGTGTCACATATATTTTGGTGTCATTTTCCTTGGATTTTCTTTTCTTTGCTTTTTTTTCTCTTTCTGGTTTATTTGGTATGCTGCTGATATTGTTTGTTGCTTTGTTGCTGTTATTGTTCCATCCATAAATAGAATGTACAACATTTTGCCATGTCTTTAGTGTACATACATCTACAGCCACCGGCTGTTCTTGATAACTAAAACGTGATTTTACTGCAAAGAAAAACGAATAAAATTAAGTTTCATTCTGTTCAACACTTTGCGAGAAGGAGCAAAAAGTAACAACAACAACAACAACAACAACAACAACAACAACAACAACAACAACAACTTAATGTTCACAAACGATTGCTTGAGCACTATAATTGTGTTTGTGTATGTGTTTGTGTGTGTGTGTGTGTGTGTGTGTGTGTGTGTGTGTGCGAATGATTTGAGGACAATATCCACAATAGTGTTGCTAATGAAGATTGCAATGAGCACAACTCTGCAGAGACAGCAATGTTGCATTAAAGCAAAGTTTGGAGTGGTGTCGAGAGCGTTTTAACAACATTGAAGTGCAGCAGAGTGAAGTGAAGAAGAGACCCTCCAAAGTTTTTGTCTCTTTGTTTTATTTAAAAAATTAAAATTTTCTAAAGAAATAGAAAATTTGAAAAAAGAAAATCAAACCAAAAAAGAAAAATAAATGTGCTGAAAATAAACAAAAAACATGATGTTCGCTTGTTTTCTTTTGTCAAAGACACAATTATCTGCTGCCACACTGTTGTAAATGCACATGGCGAGTGTAAATTTGAGTTAATTTAAGTTACTTATTGTTTTATTTTTTTTTTCTTGCTGTCCTTTCTATTTTTATGGACTGTTGCAAGTTGTTTGCTTTTCTTTTATTTTAATCACACGTCGGCGGCAAGTCTTTTCATGTTTTCGTTTTTCATTAAGCGTATTTTTGTTTGTTTTGTATTTGTGTCCAAAAGTATCTAAAGTTGCACAACACTATTTAGAACACTTGGTGTCGACATTGAGTATTTGTGTTATAAAAATAAAGTAGATTTAAATTGAAATTTATTTAAAGGAAAATGTTTTTGTGGAAAGACACAAACTATTTTTACTCACTTATTTTTTTAGCTACCTCTAAGAGTTTGTAATGAATTCCAAAATTATTTCTTAATTGCTTTGTGATTTTTTTCTTCAAATATATTTTGAAATTTTGTAATCCGGAGAAGCAAAAACAATAATAATCCGTACACTCGACTCTTCATAATTTTAAGCTCGTTAATTTGAATCTCTAGATGATTTGAAGTGTTTTTCAGGTCCCTCGAAAAACATTAAATAAATTGGAAAAATTCCACTTAATTTGGTCCTCTTGGTAATTTGAAATTATGTATTTGAATGATATCTTCTTGATCGCTTATACGGTTATTTGAATAAATATTTTAAATAATAATAAATCAAGATATTTTAGGGTGAAGCACTAAAAAAAAACAACAGAACGCTGTTCGTCTTCCTTCATGTCGACCCTCCAGTCCGGCTGTCTGCCCTCCACTCCCTCTGCCCGCCCGACCGGCCGTCGGCTGACTCACTTCAAAAGTAAATTTGTTTGCTTGTTACGCTGATTACGATGATGTTTAAAACTTTGGATAGATCTACGTCTAACAGAACAAAAACGAGAGTGCATTGCGCCCCCCCCCACAAACCACCCACCAAGTTAATCACTGTTGCCCACCAACCCACTAGAATTGTTAAAAATTGCATGTAATTATTTATTTCAATATTACTCATGAAAATCACAAGTCATAGTGCCCCACTAGAAAAGTTTTATAGCTACGCCAATAGTAGGGAGCAATATATAACCTCCACAACTATGGGCAGGGGGCAATTTATCGTTCTCCGGAACTATCCAGGCAATTTTGGTGAAATTTTAAACGTAGATGCAACGGAATCTAAAGGACACACCGTAAGTGGCGATTTCTGCTTTTCCAAAATAATCTAATCGATTTTGATGAAATTTATGGCTCGATTATGGATGGCAACCGAACTTTGGTTGCGTTGCTAGTTGCCGAAATGGTATTACGGATGGGAACTGGCAACTAACAGCTGGTAATTTCAGTTGCCATATTGGCAACCACAAATTTGTAGTTGCTGCATAGTTTAAAAGCAAAAAAATTTAAAAATTAAACAGTAATTGCAAATTATTTTTATTTTTGAATTTCTTCTATGGATATGTAAAGAAAATACGCTTTACAGCTAAAACAGAGATTGTTCAAATTTACTTTAGGCAACAACATTTACTCACAGTAGAGGCGGTAGTTCCAAAGCGTCGTCTAATAGATTCAACTTTTGAACTTCCTTCTCTTCACCAATAATTAATTCCACTCAACTAATAATTTTTATGATCATTAATGTTTTTAAGCACTTTTACTCAATAACTTTCTTTGACTTAAATTGTCTTTAAAGCGATTTGAAAGAACGATTGAGGCCATCAGCGCAAAAGTAGTGTAACCCACATTTTATTATTGGTTGTTGTTCTGGTGCTACCTATATTCATTACACTACCAATTATCAACACAAAGGTGGAGTAAGGCGCCTTTTGCTATTCAAAAGCAGATGAAGTTGAAAATCGTTTTTGGGGAATATCAATAATCCCAAGAGTGCTTAAACAATTCAATAGTTTGGACTTACACCACTTTTGAGCTGATGGCCCTAATTGAGCCTTGAAAAATTCGATAACTACTCTAATATCCGTAGAGATACGGATTGGTAGTCTATTATCAATTTCTTTTGTTCTTTTAACTACATACACAAACTATTTAAAAAAAAATATGTTGTGCATACTTCTAGGCGCCATAGAAAATGTTAAAGCGTGCAATATATCGTATCATAACCGCCAAAAAAGCTTTAGCGTCATAATTTTCGGGCTTCATTTTTTTTGGGGAAATCGATTATATACGATCGTAAATATTCCATGTTCATAAAAAAAGTAAAAACAAAATGTGTCGCTTAAGCTTTTTTGGCTGTCACGGCACAATATGTTCATCCATTTTTCAAATTGAATATAAATAAATAGAATTAATCAAAGTACATATATATGTATGTACGTGTATTATTAAAATCGGAAAACAAAATGCTTGCTAAGTTAGACTAATACTTTTTTTTTTTGCACTCACCCATATTTGATGGAATCATAGAGATATTAAGTTATTCTAGTCTTCTGCAGTATTTGCGCCATAAATACATATCTTACATCTTTTTATGTCTTCAACATGTTCTTGTCTTTAATTACTGCAAATCAATCATCACCAGCAAGATTTTCCTCATACTTAAATTTCCTCTCATGTGTTCTTAATCATTATTTCATGTAACTCTATAAGTAGAAATTAAAAATGAAAAGAACAAATGCGTATGATGAGTTTATTTTTCCCCCTGTTGAAGTGTCTTAAAAAGCTAAAAATGTTCATGTAAGCAAACAAATATTCAAAAGAGTACAGTTTGTCAACTTAATGTATTTATTGAGGGGGAAAATTTTGCTTGAATGTGAAACATTACAGACAAATTAAATTTATAAGCTCAAATGATAAGTATTACAAGTTAATTAAACTGGTTTTCAAAAAAAAAAAAAATTCTTTTAGTTTTATAGCTGCAAAGACTTAATTGACAAACTGTACACGTACATACTTTTCTGAGTGGGCTGAAAAAGCCATTTATAGTAAAGCTTTTTAATTGATAATTAAACAAGATAATGGTGAAAATTATTTTTATTAAAAATATCTTGGGAAGAAATAATAATAATTCACATTTCTTGTTTTAAAGTATTGTTCATCCTCAGATAAATTATTTGGAATTTATGAATTTTGTAAAATATATTAGGACTGCTGTTTACAATGTGGGTGGTCATAATTTGTTAAAATAAAAAAATCCGAAAACTATATTAAAAATTATAGTTTTGAAGAAAATTTATATTTTGAATATTTTTGCTAGAAACACTTCTAAAACAAATCAAAATTAATAAATTACTGAAAAAAATATTTTGTATAAAGTAAATTTATTAATACTTTGATTTAATAAATTTTGAAGAAAATTTATTTATTTTTTCTTCTATTCTGTTGCTCCCGCTAATGCTAAGGAGAATTATTTGGCCAGTTCGTAGAACTATTACGCCATCACCAATTCACACGATTTGTCGTGCTACAATTTAGGAGCCTCCTCGAAGAATAACACGCCGATCTGGGGGGTGAGACGCAAAACCCTCGAAGACCAGTAAACGAACAGTGGCCTGGTTGTAGTAAGTGCCAACGACGCGCGATGTTAACTCGCCCAGGGCGGCTTTACGAAAGAAAATTTATATTTTGAATATTTTGTTTAGGAATTTTTCAAAACAAATCAAATTTAATATATTACTAAAAATATTTCTTCAAAAAAATTCGTGTATAGTATATTCATTGTTACTTTGATATAATAAATAAAAAAAAAAAAAAAAAATTAAGAAACTATAAGAAAACATTTTTATATGAAAAAGATGCCTTTTTTCTTTGTATGGTCGGTCACCTTAGGTGAGTTCGAATCTCTGGAATTGGTTTTCGACTTTCGTTTGACATGCGCATGTCTTTTTTCTATGCTCATTTATTATTATTTTTACTAAAACGGTTAAATACTGGGATATATTTTGTGAATGTTTCGTTGCTGCTGTCTTACCTGTCGCAACATAAAATTGTTATTTTATCTGTACAAGTGTTTGAACTAAAGGCCAGGACCTACATTCATAAATTGCCTATTTTTAAGGCGAGTGCATGGATTCTTGTTTCAGTTTGCTAAAGTTTTCATATAAAATAACACAAATACTATTTTTTTTTGGGCTGGGTAGCACTATAATAGAGAAATTATTTAACATTTAAGTTAGCACAAAAGATGGGATGGGAAAAAGTATTGATAAGACTTTTCAATGTTGACATTAAATATAACTGATACCTTTACTTGATTTTATGGAACGGTTGCTATAATATTTTATTGTAGCCTATTTTAAAATTAACTTTTTGTATAAGCTTTTTGCAGTGTTCGATGAACTCCTGTGTTCAAACGATTTCTTAGAACTTGTCTTAAGATCGACACAGGAGGCCTTGTTAGACCATTTGATTGGGTAAATCTATTTCTAAGATACATTAAAAAATTTTATATGCCTAGAAAAGTTGAAAGTATTTAAAAATATTGATTGAAAGTTTCATAATTTGTTCAAAGTTTGTTGTAGAGTTTCTTCACCTTTTAAATTCCAAAGAAAATTGAAATTTCTATGGAAAACGATTTCCTTAACAATTCTTTATAAAAGAAAATTCGATTTATAGTATTTTAATGCAAGTGTTTTCAACATTCTTCACAAATTTTTCTATTACTAGCATTTCATTTAATTTAATTTAATAAAAAAAAAAAAAAAAAACATGAACAATAAGAACAATTACCGATTAAATGGTGTTTGAATGGTTTCCATTGTAGTAATTACAATTCAATTAGAATTGATGTATCATCAACAATAAAATGACAATGAACAATCACCCACTATAAAATACATTAACGAAAACTTATGCCAACCACACACGCTCACACAACCACACACACACACACACACACTCATACATATACATGTAAGCGTTGAAGAGTAGACAATACATTTACAATTTAACACGCATTTATAGTTGTATTCTTGCTATAACATTAACATTAAGTTTTAACAACAAATACAAAACTAACATTAACTACATAATTCAATAAGTCATTCATTCATTCATTCATTCAGTCGTTCATTCATTTACTTAAGTGGTCACACTCACACTACAGTGATCGGCAACAATAATGACTGTAACGGGTAACCCAGCAAACAATGGCGAATAAAGGCCGGGGCACAATGAATCCGTCATACGTTAAACTTCGCCTTTTTCAACTGACAGCTAAGTTGAAATACATGGTTTCTTATGAGGGCTGTTACATTCAGTACGTGTCCGTCAACGCAAAGTACACAAACTGGTCAACTTTTAACGTTGAGTAGTTTGACAGATATTGGTTGCTTTTTTGGTATGTTCTGAATTAGATTTTTGTGTTTTGTGGCAGCAAAATAAAATTAAACAAAAGAAATAAACGAAATAAATAAAAAAATTTGAATTAAATAAATAAAATGGAGAATCAGCCTATTGAAGCTGTTCAAATGCCAACCTTCTCCGTCGTTGCGATAATGTCAGTTCAAAAAGGCGAAGTATATCGTATGACGGATTCATTGTGCCCCGGCCTTAGCTAACTTATCATAAACAATTACTTATCATTTGATAATATGTTCTTTATATGGTAAAGTATCTTCTCGAAAAGTTTTTCTTCCAGAAAGTATTCCACAAAGATATGAGCTCCAAAAAGTACTTTTTCGAAAAATCATATATTGAGAATAGTGTATTTTTATTTAAAAGTATTTTTTTTTCAAAAACTCTACGCATTTTCTTTTCCAATTTTTTACATTAATTTCTTTCTTTGGGTCGTTTGTATGGCGTTTTATGGGTGAAAAAATATCTGTCCGTCTGTCAGCCACAGGATGTTTTCTCAAGAGCCGTAAGAACGAACCGGAAATTTTCACAGAAGATGTACATTATACAACTTTGGCTGCCATCACAAAAAATATATGAAAGTTAAAAATTAAACTGTCTTCGAAAGCGAGAAACGAAAAATGTTGAAATCCCAAAGAAATATACAGACTATTAAATACAGACACTTAAAATTTTCAATTAACAATTACAAGACTGAACAAAAATATAAAAATCAAAGGGTATTCTATCAGTTAATGTAATTTTGACAACTTGCTATATATTGAAAAAACGTAACAGGCAAACTCTTAAAATTTTCAAAAACGCTTAAACTAAAAATCCGAAAATTAAAAACAAATTGACTAAACCAAAAATCTCCAAAATGAAAAAAGCGCTTGAATGAAAAATATTACCATATATAAAATAAATCGCTAAAATGCAAAAAATTCACCAAAAATAAAAAAATATCAAAAACAGAAAAGAAATCGCTTGAACGAAAAAAAAACACTAAAAACCGAAAAACTCGCCAAAAAGAAACAAGCGCCGTACGGCACCCATCGTGTGCGAGTTAAAGTTCCCCTTTACTGAATTTATTTCTATTGATTCGGTTTTTCGAGTTGTGGAGATATTTATTTTTTAAATTTATTTTACAAGATTTGTGCTTTTTAATCGAAAAATCCATTTTTTTCCGTTTTTGTTTTAAAATTAATAATATTTCAGCATTTTGGGGATTTTATTGTTTTGTTCAAGATTTTTCATGTGGACAGTTTTTTCATTTCTTTAAAATTTCTTTGGTTTTATCGTTATTTTATGTTTGGAAATTTTTTTGTTTTGGCTATTTTTCTTTGAAGTTTTTTTATATTTTTGGAGCTTTCTTTGTTTGGCATTTCCTCATTTAAGCAATATTTTCCACTTTAATTTGTTGTAGAATCCAAATGATTCCTCTTAGACACTTACAGCCTTATTTATAAAATTTTTTAAGGCTTTATAAAGGGTTTTAGAAATAAATTTTCATAAAAATTTTTCATTAAAAAGCTTTTATAAAGCTTTTATAATTTTTATAAATAAGGCTTTTAGTTTTTAAGTCTCGTATTTTTTTTAATTTTTGCGATTTTTTGCGTTAAGCGTTATTTTATTTTGGCTTAATATTAATTATAGTTATAGTGCATGAGAAAATACAATAACAATTCATCAGATGAGGGTTGTAGTTCTTGTAGATTCTACGATTGTGTAGCATTATCATTTTATCTAATGCTTTAATGATCAATAAAAGTTTTGCTGGGTAATAGTATTTATTCATGTGTTGGAGAAAAAAAATACATTTTGCATTTTCTAACATAAAACAAACAAATTCAAGTACTCAAACTGAAATTGCAGCAAGCAGAAAAGTTACATACAAGTTACCAAACAGTCCAAGCAAACACTAAATCCATTCCATTCACTTGAGGATTTAATCTTTTGCCCATCTGTCTTATATGTAAATAAAAATTGTCAAGTATTGGAGAATAAATATTGTTGCATTTAATATTGAATTCTTAAAGAGAATCAAATATTCTTAAAAAGCTTAAAAATATTTCGAATTGTTTAAGTAAACTAAAAAGAGATTATGTAAAGTATTAGGGATATTCACAACAGGCAGTCAAAATAATTTTAATGTTTCACATGAAGAAAAAAAAAATAGTTTAACAAATTATTTTCAAAAAATTTTCCTCTTTTCCAAACGTTGTTGAGTAAGGTCAATGTGTCAATGTATTTCGAAGTTATGTGATTATTTATATTAAAACAAGTAACAAGTAAAAGCTTTTTTGATCTTGCTTCTTCAGCTCTTTTATGAAATTCCTCAAATACTTCTTGTATAAAAGCTTTGCATACCCCAAGCGTTGTTTTTAAATATAGTCATACAAGAATGAAATACATATTAAATATGGACACCAAAATATTTTGCCAATCAACATTTTTAATTGATAATATCAATATAAAATTAAACTGTTTATTAAATCAAAGTAATCAAATTTTTAAACAAAAATTTAATTGACTCAATTCAATTTTTCATTCAGCCATTAAAGAATGTAAAATGTACTTGAAGCCCCTATAAAAGTCAATTAAAAATCTAACTGTGTCAAATTAAATTTAATTAAATCAATAAAATTTTTTACTACAATTTGAATCAATTAATTTTTTGTACAGAAGTTTAATTAACTCAATCAATTATTTTTTTAATTAATTAAACTTTTAATCAATTAATTTTTTTTAACAACAGTTTAATCGACTCAATAAAATTTTAATTGATTGTTGGTTTTATTTTCAATTAAAGGTTATAATTGGAAACATTTTTTTTCTGTGTACGGTTGAGGTATATTATCCTTTTTCTCTCTATAAATTTATATACCCATATAATCGCATTCTTTTTGGAAGCTTAGAAAAACATTATTTACATTTAGTTGGTTTTATTTACATAAGACAAATAAACAAAATCATCTAATTTCAATAATAAATTCTACTGTTGACATTAGGTATATACAAGGTGGCGCAAAAGTAAAGTCATAATTTTAACTGGCTGCTTATGAAAAAAGTGGTCTGTTTTCATTAAAAACCTTTATGGGAAAGTATAAAAATTGTGACCTTAATGGAAAAAAATAATTGGCTCAAATGGCCAGCTCCTGACTTGATGTCTAATTGCGCTCGTTTTACAGCATTTTGATTTATTGTTCGCAAAACATCTGGCTCAAAAGGAAGAAGTGTAGTGCTGTTAAATATTGATATAATAGCGTAAGTCGAAACATATAGAGGGCAATTATGAATAAAATTCCGCGAGAAATTTTTCCCTGGGAATAATTCCAACTAATAGCAAGTAATAGGGAAAATAAAAAATTCTAATTGGAAAAGGGAGAAATTTCCCGCGGAATTTTATTCGTAATTGCCCTGATAGTTTCGATAACAACCATTAATGCTTTTTTTTAAGCAAAATGGGGCAAGTTAAAAGAAGTTTGTTATAAAGTCAATATTATTGTATTAACGAATGTATCCAAGATTTTATGAAAATTAAATTTTTGTGTTCATATTGTGTTGTTTATATCTTGAAAATAAATTTCGTTAGAGACATGCTGATTTCACGGAAATATGAAGTAACGTTTGTAGAATTTTGTGTAACTCGATTTTGTCTGAAGTCGACTTATGCTGTTATCGCTTCTAAACAGATATTATTATCTTCGTCATAAATGTCAAAGGACAGTGCAATCTTTGATGTCATCTGAAAAAATGACAGCCAATTTAAATCAAATCATTATATTACTTTTGCAGCACCTTGCATGTATGTATGCATGTGTGTAAACATGTACATTTAATCTTTTTTGCAAGTCTATTTCAAAAATTACAAATTATTATATAAAAATTACAATAATTATAACAAATACAAAATAGATTATGGTTATTTGTGCACAATTTAATATGTATTAGTTTACATCAGGGGTTTTCAACCTTTTTGAAGCCGCGACCCCCAAATGATTATCAAAAAATCTGGCGACCCCTTATCGCATTTGCTTTCAAAGTTTGAAAATATGTACTAACTATTATAAAAAAACAAAATTCAATGAAAATAAAGCAAAAACATTACAATGCGTGTTTGCTATTCTTTCAATAGACAACTAACGGTATTTGATTGTTGCTTTTTATACCCTTCTCCACTTGTTTGTTTACACATCGGTATGATGTCGTAGTTGTTGTAGACTTTAAAAATATAACTGTAAACACAACATAATACTACAAAAGTAGTAGACAAAGACAATCAGAAAATTTTAAACGATAAAATTTTCACTTGCTTGTGAACAGTGAAGGAGACAAGCCGCATTTGAATTATAAATGGATAAGTTTCTTAAAAGAGCTGTGGAACCGTGTACCTCAGGTGCAAGTGAATTAAAAACAAAAAAAAAAAATAAAAAATTATGACAATGAATATTTAAAATACGGTTTCACTGTTATTGACAACAAACAACAGTGTGTGATTTGTGGTGTACAGCGGACAGTATGCTCAAAATGGAATATTTATCTCAAAATAGTTCAACATTTTGGCTAAAGCGAAAGACGGAATACCCCGAGCTAGCTAAAAAAGCACTTAAAATATTAATTCAATTTTCAACATCTTATCTGTGCGAAATGACTTTTTCACAAATGGTGAATATTAAAACAAAAAACAGGAATAAACTTAATTTAGAAAATGATTTGATTGTTTGCGTGTAACAATTGCAACCACGTTTTTCGCATTTAATTAAAAATAAGCAAGCCCAGCGTTCACATTGATATACATAAGTACTTTTATGTTTTTGAATTAAAATTTTTTTGTGTTTTTAAATTAAAAGAATTAAATATTTAAAAACAATCAATGTGTTTTATTTAGATCAGCTCGCGACCCCCCAATCTGTCGCGACCCACCGGTTGAAAAGCACTGGTTTACATTATTGCTATTAATATTAAGAGATTATAATTATTTATTTAATAGAAGTTATTTGCATGACTTTTCGCAAAATGTGCTTTTTGTTTGGCAACAATATAATTTATTATTTACATACATATGTACATTGTATTTGTTTTAGGGAGAATGAATGGCAGAGTGCATAGCATAACTGTGGTATTAATTTAATTTAATGAAAAAAAACCAAAAACAAAAATTATTAATAATAAAATAACAAAATAATTAATTTTAACATAATGACAAATATGACAAAAATGTATGCAGCAGTTAATGGCAAAGGGATTCATTTCATTCAAAAATTATGCATAATGTATACGAGTAGAAAGAATTTTTTAAATTGAAAATTTTTGTTAAATTCCTCTAACGAAAACTATAAAAAATTAATGTTTGCATATAAAAATCTTCTTTTGTTGTTTAGCAAAACACTTTAGGAATATGCACATCGCTTCCATAATATAGAAAGGTCCTAACTCATTATTTTTTTAAATCCAATATTTTTGTATTATATTTCGATAGAAGAACATTTAATTTGTTGAAAAATTTAAAAAGTTCGATTTAAAAAATATTATGAGTTAGGCACTTTTTATAATAAGGTAGCGATATGTATGTAAGTAGATATATCACGTGAATGATCTAAACCTGCCAGCAAATAGACAGTTTGACTGTAACTGAGTTCCCCCTTTCCCCAAGGATTTGTTTTGAGCCTTTCGAAAAAAACTTGCATGACCAGAGCTTTTGTTGTAAAACTAAAATTGTCTTATTCCTTTTATACATTTCCAAGTAGTGCTTCTTGCCTGCTTACTTAACTAGAATTTTAGTCTTATGCAAATAATACTCAAGCAAAAGCTTGTTATTGCTAATAAAAAAAAATTTTTTGACCCAAATTTCTGATGGACTAGTCAAATACGTTTCATGTACAATTTTATTTCGTTCTTATTTATTTAGTTCTTTCATTCATAAAGGGAAAAAGATCTGACTAATCTCAATGTAGTAATGATGACAGTTTATATAAAATATTAAATTAAATATTCACAATGCAATTACCCCCTTTTTTTTTCTTCCCAACTTCTCATTGTTGCTGCTGCTGTTGCTTTTATTTGAAAATAAAAATAAGGCAACAGGCGGCTGTCATGCACACACACACACACACACACGCACACATACACACAAACTCATTCAAATTAATATAAAATGCATAAACAAACACTCACGTATGCAAGCGAAACACAAACACACACACACACACACACATGCAACAAATATGGCAGAGTGTAGTAAATAACGGTAAAAACTTCCCCCTGTTACAAAAATTGGGTTTAAATTTAAATAGAGAAACAGAGCGAATGAACAACTGAGAGTCGAAAGGGAAATTATGGGAATTTCAAATGAAATACTCTTGTTTCTTGTTTGCCAAGAAAAATTTCTGGGAAATTACGAAAACTTCAGCAATTGAATTGAAAATTTAAAACACCGCACAAGTCAGTACCAAACGACACCTTAACAAATACGGACGGCCTAAGCGGATCATATACATAAAAGCGACTTGAAATATTAAAGGAATTAATTTCAGGAAAAATAAACGAAACAATTTAAAAAAAAGTATCGAAAATAATATTCAATTGGTGGAAAGAAAAATAATGAGTTTTCAAATAGTTTTATTGCTTTCCTTTTGAAACTCACTTACAAACTTCATTTCCGTGTTCTTTTTATTTTTTATTTTTCAACTATGTAAACGTGTTTAATGGAGTGTGTATGCGTGTGTTTAATATAAAATAAAACATAAAGCAAACAAGAAAAGGCACAACACGACATGTTACTTAATGTAATGCTACGTTAAAACACATTGCAATGGCATTAAACTTTAATGTCTCCACTTATGCGTAGGACAAGCATGTTGGATGGAAGCAGCATCATGCAGCAATAAAATTTTATAGTGCAAAGAAGAAAAAAAAGTGACATTTGAAATAAAATGCGAGACGTCCAACAAAATCGCATTTAAAGTGAAAAGTTCTGGGAAAGTAAAAGAAAAAGAATAATAATAAAATTCAAATAAAAATAAAAATAAAAAGCGAATTACTAAAAAAAAGTCATATAAAAGTAAGCAAACCTAAAAAGGATACCCCTTGAAATACAAATAAAATAAAGTCCAAAAAAGGGTTAAACGAGTTTTATAGTTGTTTCTAACTTTGCTGGATTGCTGGCTTTGAATTACGATGAAAAGGACACCAGCAAAAATGTTTTCTCGAGTGTTTTTAATGTATACTTTGGTATTGCTGCCCCATACACGGGCCATACCATCACCTCTGCCTGTGGCAGGTGATTCTGCCACATTTTATAGTTCTTCGGATTTCATATCAAGTCCTTCCATTTACTCATACACCGTGGAAAATCAACTACCCTCGAATCAAACGGCTACAATTTATGAGGTTAAACCTTTTAATCAGCAAAAGCAACAGCCCCTACAACATGTGCTGGGTTCAACAAATCGTAACTTGTATTATACCAGCTCGAATGGCAATCGAAAAACTTCTGGCTCTGCACTGACCTCAAGTACAACGACTGCTTCAGCGGCCCCATCTCTGCTGACATCGGCTGGCATTGAATCTACTCAGCCGGCACCAATAAGCGATTGCACTTTGGATCGTTTGGCTGTGTACAAGGTGGTCTTGCACACTTATTGGACTAGGGAACTATTTCCCAAGCATTATCCAGATTGGCGACCTACAGCACAATGGACTAAGACATTGGGTGAGTGTTTTGATGTACAATTAAGGTTTAAAGTTTTATTACTTTCAAATATTTTTCTACCTGCAAAGTGTTTTTTGAATACATCGAGCCATAACCGCCAAGAAAGCTTTTCTAACACATTTTTGGGCCTCGTTTTTTTTTACGGAAATTGGTTATTTACGATCGCAAGTGATCAATTTTCGCTTAAGCTTTTTTTTTACTTTTTTATTACTTTCAAATATTTTTCTATTTGTAAAAAATTTATTGAATTTATATTTCAAACTTTTTATTGCTCGTGTAAAATTTAGTTTGACTTAAAGTCGTATTAAAGATATACTTTAACAATTTGTAAATTTAGCTTATGACAATATTGAGTATTCCTAGATTTCAAGTGAAATTTGAAAGTTTCCATTGGCTGTAGCTCAAGGCATATTAATGTAAGGCAGATTCGCCTCAATTAGCTTTACATTAGTACGTCACGAAATGTACTCAGAAATATTTGTTGACATCTGAGTGATATTAAAATTAGTCAGCTGGGCGGATATAGTCAGCTGGTCTGTAGAGACCATCTGCTATGGATTCGCCTTGCTTTAGTTTTCCATTGACGTGCATTTGTTAACATGTTACACTGTTCGGGTTTTTGCTTCAGTTAAGTAAAAATATTTTTTTGCTTTTATACGTTTATTAAAATAACTTTGCGCTTATAAAATAATTTATTTCGATAGTAACGTGGTATAGTAAACAGGGTAGAAGCAAACAACTATACAAAGAACAACAAAGCTGTACTGGAAGTGCACAACTTTTTTCTTGTGTACGTGAAAAATATGAAGCAACTGCATACAGTTTAATAGAAATAAGTAATTAAACAGAATGTAAAAAGATTACGACATTTAATAAACAAAACTACCCATATATACTAGGGCAGATGAGTTTATCTCGTTTATTATATTATGGCCAAAACCAAAGCACATTCACCAGGTAGTAGCTCTGACATAGCTGAACAATTATTTCTCAAATTAAAATTGCCCGCAAATTTCAAAAATTTTTTACGAAAAACCTTGTTGGTAGTATCCTTCGCCCCATGGAGAATTTTATTTAACTTTACGAGGATCATTTTTGTTTTTATTTTGTAAAACAAATTCTATTTTTGACATTTTGGGTCAACTAAAATGCCCGGTTGTTGTTTTCATTATTTTATATTTGTAATCTTGATATTATCTGGAATTTAATGTGTTTTGGCCAGAATGTTAAAAATTGTTTTATTACATATTATTAATGGCTCTTTTATGAATGGAAATTCAACTTTGACTTTGCCAAAACTTTAAGACGTATGGCAATTGACAGCAATAACAGCTGTTAATTTGAGTTGGAAAATTTTAAAAATTAAAAAATATAACTATATAAAATTTAGAATAAGTTAAACAAAAAAGTTACCATTGAAGAAACTACTACCTCTTCGGGAAGGCAATAATAGGCTTTAAATAAAATTATTAGTTAAAAGATATTTTAAATAGTAACTGGCTTATTCGTAAAAAATATTTTTGGTTTATAAAATGTTTATACAATAAATTTTGTATGCAAATTTTATTAACAAACCTTTTAAAAAACCAAATTATTTTTTATGAATAAGGCCACAACAATATAACAACTTGCAATATAAGCAGCAATGAACTGAAGTTGTTATCCATAACCGATTCATCAAATCAATTTAATATGTCTAAGGCTGAGTTTACATCTAGCGCACATGTGCAGAAAAAAAGCGTAACCACTAATTAGTAATGAAAACCTGTTTGATTAAAATACGTATTTATTAAGTTAAGTAGTTTCATACATAACTAGTAGACAATTTTATAGAATTCAACATGATTTGAGACTGTTTAAATCAATAAATACATGATGAATCAAACAGTTTTTCATTAGTGGTTACGTTTTTTTGGGCACATGTGCGTATCCGAATTTGTAAGAAAACCATTTCTAAGAATTAAAAAAAAATTGTCAGTTACCCGCCATATAAGCCATTTTCTCTGAAATGATTCGATATTGAAGCTCATGCCGCTGAATTGTTGAGAATTACACTGCGAAAAAAATTCATCAATATATGAAAGTTTAAATTTCAATTTTTTTCGCATGAAATTAAACGTTTATGGCCTTAAATGAGACATTTTTCTAGATTTAATTGAATTAAATATTTTTATTAATTAATGTGAGTTTCTAAAGAAGAGAAGAAAAATTAAACTAGACTTTATTAGCTGAGGGAAATACCGATATTTTTCTGTGCAGCCACGCACTTCATCAGCACCCTAGTCTCTATCTACTTGGGTAGAGATTGTTATTAACATCAGCTATTTAACGTAAATTTTAATAAAACGGAATATGAGAAATGATTGTTGTTTTGTGGGCCTTAGTTCTAACAAATAATTTTAATTTATTAAACGAATTTATATACAAAATTAGTTGTATAAACCAAGGCAAACCATCGTTTATATTTATTTTTTTTTTAAAATCTCTAGTGACTTGAAAATATTTTTTTGCGAAAACTATAGTTAATATTTTAATTTAAACCAAAAAATATTCGTGATAATTTTGTGCCACAAATTTATAGTTTATATAAAAATTGTGCCTAAACTTGGATTTTTTTCAAAGTTAATAAAACGTTTTTGCGTTAAATGATTGCATATGAAATGTTCCAATAAGCAGAAAACTATTTTCTAACTAAATAAAAAAAATATACAAATAATCCTTTACAAATTTAATGGAGTTTGTTTTTTTTAAATTAATCGATTAAAAGTTTAATTAAAAATTTAACTGAGCCAATTAAAACTTTTGTGGTTTGTTTTTTTTTTCAATTAAATTTGTTGATTGGAGTAATAATTTTTTTTCTGTGTAGTCATCATTATTACATACGGGAAAATAGTAGATAGAGACTAACTAATACTCAATTATAATTTTACTAACTTTTTAGAAATTATAAGGTATATGTATATATGTACAAGCTGTTTTTATTACATTTACTTATGTGCTGTTTTGACAATACAAGCAAGAGACTTGTTTACAAAAATTTTATAAAAAGCACTAAAATTTTTCAGTGATTCCAATAAAAATTTTCTAGACAAATGAAGCGACTTGCATTGTATAAACTATATATAAGTAAATCCTTGTTGGCGTTCCCATTTTAATTTATATATATATATATATATATTTTTAAGAAGATTTAAAGTTAGATACAACTAATAAAAAAGAACAACCATTTTGTTTAAATAAAATGGATGCAGTAATTTTTTTTCTGCAGAAACAATTTTTCGTCACGAGAAATTTCTGAAATTAATTCAATTTCATATAAAGTTACAAATATTCGATTCATCTAGAAAATTTATATGAAAAGCACTGATTTGTTTGAGTAAAAATAAACAAATTTTTTCGATTGATCTCTATAAAAATTTTCCATTATTTTTTCTAACTTTGACCACATTTATACTGAACTGAATTGTTTATATTTTATATACGATCAGGTTTTTCACCATATATATTTGGTTTTTATTTTTTAAAGGCTCTTGTTATACATATACAAGAAGAAAACAACTCTACTGTTTCTCAAAGTCAATCTCAATTTACTTAAAACATTTCCTCATTTTTTCGGTAACTTAAAATCCAATTAGGAAACGTACAATCAAAAATAAAGATTTTATTTATTTTTTTATCTTTATTTCGTAAAACAAAATCTCATTACACAACAATGCATTGATTCAATGTCAGCAAAAATCTTTCTGTTTTTTTCTGGAGTTCTAGTACTGCAAATATTTTGCCAAGAATACTTGAAAAATAATAAAATATATTTTTTTTAACAAATGCAAGTAAATGATAAACAACTTGAAGCTATAGAAATAATCATTCAAGAACTAAAATAAAAAATCTAAAAAAGTAAGAGGAAAATACAAATATAGACAGACAGACACGAATACCAAAGGATATGTATACAGACAGACTAAAGAACACACACAAGATATGCGAAGATAGAAAAACCAATACTGCTTTTACAAACAGAAATAGAAAACATAACAAGAAAGTCAAAACATGTTAAGGATATTTTGTTATCATGAAAATTATGACAAACAAAAACGAAACCAGGATATAAATGTAAAACTAAAGCAACAACATAATATATAAAAAAAAGAAAACAACATGACAAAACTAAGCATTAGGAAATAAGCAACACACACACACACACACACACATGGATACATAAACACACAGTTAGCTGCCCTGTCCACCCACTTTATAAAAATTTGAGGAGTTAGAAGCAAAATTCTTCGAAAAGCAATCCACTACAGTGCTGCTGGTCTATTTCGTTGTACTCCCCCCGGCCGCACATGAACACATGCAAACACAAAGTAAACTTGGTTGTCAAAATGAATTATTTATAAATAAAATCAAATAAAATAAAGTAAAATATGGGCAAATGGACTGAGAGGGGGGAAGTGTGCAAAAGAATTACAATAACACATAATAAATATAATATCAAATAATTTGTTACGACTGCAGCAATGGAAACAAGTGCTTGATTTTAGTTTAAAGGAGAGCAGAGCACAGAGAAAAAGTAGATGCATAAAGTTTTTCAAAAATATTAATACAAGATTTCCCAAAGGGTTACTTTTAAGTTTAGGCAGATACAAGAAATCAGCAGTTTGTTTCTTTCCGGACCATTTAAAAAGAGGATTCGTACTTATTCTGTAACTATTTGTTGATGTCATCGTTGGTTAAGGTAGTTAGAACGTTGACTATAAAACCAATTGTCCTGGGTTCGAGCATGGTCTCCAACAGTCATTAAAAGCAACAGTTTGTTTGTATCAGTTGTTATAGGGAAGTTGAAGTGATGAAGGTATATACACTGGTCACTGACCTATACCGACTTCAGCAGATGCTAATCGTAATGTAATATAAGAGCGCAATCCTTCGCCGGCGAAGTGAAATAACCAATAAAATGGCTACTCAATACAGATTTGAACATTTAGTACGCCGCATTGACACCAGAGGCGCTGCATCTCTTCAATATTAAACGTGCACAAATCAGTGTTATAAAAGATTGAAGCTTTCCTCTATCTTTTCTTTCGCCACCTGTCTTCGCTATCACTATCCCTTTCCTAAAGAAAGTAACACATAGTAATAATAGTAGGCATAATTGACAGCTACTGACAGGCTATTTTATGGGCCCATGGGAAAATAAATAGACTGTAATTGGCATGAATTTGTTCTCGAGATCGAGTTTATAACCGCTAAATTTTTGGTTTTCTATTGACATGAAGTCGAAAGATAGTTACATAATACGAGGACATATTTTTTCTAGAACTAGAACTGTTGGATTTTGAAACTCATTTTACCACTTCGTTGGACACTTTGCTGCATAATATTAAAGTTTTCTTTCCTGTCAGTTAGTTTGTTATCTAATCATGCAATGCAGTTATTTCTGCGTGGCAAGCGGACACACAATAACGGTATTCGCTGTTTGAGGCAAATGGTCTTGCGTAAGTGTAAATAAAAAGTATCGTAGCTTTTTTTTAAGTCCAACAACAATATACAAACAAAATGCAAGGAAAGCAACGATATTTTTCATTTACATTTAAGCAAGGCTATTTGCATTAAACACTGAATACCCCCATTATTTTTGCATTTTCCTACATCTCCCTGGCCAGCGGTCATGCCACAATGACATCTCAGTTTCCTAAACAGTTTGATGGGAAATGTCAAGGGGGTCAATTGAAAACTCTTTTGATCTGGATGATGTCAAAACTTTCGCATACACAGTAACTCTTATTCCAGTTGTCCACATCGCCCGACGTCAATACAATACCGAGTAATGGGGGCTTGTCTACCAGTTGGCTAAAACAACTGACTGCTATTGACAGGCTCCTGCTATTTTCTAGACCCTACTGAATAGAAATAGACTCTCAAAAGCACAATTTTTTTTTAGAGAGCGATTATACAAGCCCCAAATTTTTAAGTATTACATTGGCGTCGCGTCGTTGTTGGCAAATGGAATAGGGACGAATGTCCACATCGACGCCTCACTCTCCGTTTAATCCGCTAATGAACAGCATTCCCAATGTTTTTGCAAAGTATAGGGAATAATCTTTTATTCTGCTGGCTTATTTTTTAAAGGGCTTTTGGGCAACAAATATTAAGTGCTTGAATATTTTAGCAGCCTTAGAAAATAAATAGTTTAAATCTCTACTGCCGCTGCAAGTGAAAATTCAACATGAGGAGAGTTCATAAAAATATTAATATTACTGTTGTAGAAATACAATTTTGCCCTCATCTAACAATCAAGAAAATACGTCCAGATTAGCAAAAACATCTTGTTCCAGAATAATAATAATAAGAAATTCATCATTATTCAAACGTAAAAATAGAAATCGACAAGAAAATTTACTTTTTTTTCCTATAGAAAATATGATAAATATGAAAGATATAAGAAATATAAAGACAGATTGACATGAAGTTTAATGCAATAGCATATCGTCAAGGACGTAAACTACTTTTCAAATAAAAAAAATTTCATGAGAGATAAGAAACTTATGCCGTTTTCTTTTCTAGAAAAAGTGCAACATTTTTTAACTTTTTATTAAGAAAAATTAAATTTAGCGCTAGTTTAAAGTAAAAACTTACGCTCGTGTAATACAATTCCCCTTATTGCGAATAGCGTCGTCGGCGTCACATTAAGACGACAGTAAAAATTGTCACTTGTCTACTCTTTGTCGACAACAATTGACTACTATTAACATGCTACATTAATTAACAAAGCCTTGAGATTAGTACGACGTTGTCAATAAGAGCTAATTGTTGCAGATAAAGAGTAGACAAGTGACAATATTTACTGTCGTCTTGATGTAACGTCGACGACGCCATTCACAATATGGGGGAATATTTTCTAATAAAATCTGTATTTCCAAAAAAAATTTATTTCGATTTTCATTAGAAAGTTAAAATAAATGTAAATTAAACAAAAAATTTTGTCTGGTTAATAAATTTAGAATTAATTATAATACACGTGTAATAGCGTAGACAGACGACAGCGTTAATTTCCATTAAAATCTCACTAATGTGAATTAAAAATTTACCCTGACAGACGACAGTATTTGCATTAAGTAAACAAAATCTGTACATCCCTTTCGTGCCACACACTTCGATAATTTTAAAATGGAAAAAATGTGTCTCGATTTTAATATTTCTTTGTTCTTTTTCTAAAAACAATTAAAATAACTTATATTTTCTGACCGAATCGCATTTTCATTTTGAAAACCAAAACAATTTGCCAACATTTGATTGATTGCCGACGGTGTTACCATATAAGGACTGTGTTATCATATAGCTAAATTCAGTATTAATTCAATGTCATTTAGTGCATTTACGGATGAGGATAATTCACAAGTTAAGTCACGTCTAAAAGTTAACGAAATTAACGTATTTTCTTTTAAATCAACTACTTTAATCGCCGTCTATTTTCAAATGACGGCATACCACAGCTTGCATGAAACTGCTCTGCCGCCAGAGTGACACAAAATGTCACTTTACGACGTTAAATTTTTTGACAGTTGAAACAAATGTCATTATATATCTTTCTCGCAAAATGTTATAAAAGTCTTTAATATACAAGTATAATAGTCTGAATGGCCTTTTAATAAAAAAGAAAAGAAAGTTTATGTTTGTTTAACTTACTGCGTGAAGGCATCGAATCTGAAGGGAGTACAGGGAGTATGTTGATAAGAAGCGTGGCTTTTGGGAATTCAGTCTATGTGAAGCTATTCTCGAAACCACACCGTGTTTTGTGTATGCTAGAGTTTTACAAAATTAGTAATTCGGCGTCTGTAGCGTGTAGAAGATTCGGCAATGTTAGAGCTCATTATTAAAACATCAAGCCGCCCTCTCAGAGGGTTGATTTTCTTTAAAAATTCTTCTCCAGAAGAGGCTTTTGCGGAATGTCAACCTGCCGATATTATAAAAAATAATTGTACTCTTAATTATGAAATATTAAATTAGTCTTAAAAAAACTTCAATAAATTTTTGAAAAATATTAATTAAATAAATTTATTTTAATCGAGACCAGCACAACTCTGTTGTGGTTGCATAATATAAAAATTAACAAACAAAAGGTCTTTCAATAAGAGGTTCTATTTTTATACGTACTCGTATGTAGGTTAGGTAATGGTGGCAGTGAAAATCTCGTACTCAATTACACCCTTGTGGTCCATTGTAATACCACCGTCGAACCAACTAGAGCTCCATATAAAGCTACTGATACATCAAAAAGTTCCTTGAACTCCAGAGAGCCCATTAGGGACATTATATTCCTGGATATTCCAGGAATATAATTCAAATATGAAATATGAAGCAAATATCTCTGGAATTAATTTTCTTCTTGGTCAAGGTCTTGTAGGCTACGACGAAATTCATAATGTGCGATCCTTAAGCTCTGCTGTAAATGCCTGCCTATGAGACAGTGACCGGTCAACGCTGACACTAAAGCCGAGATTTGAGGCCTTTTTATTTGAAAAAAAAACAATTTCAATTTTTTTTTTTTTTTTTAATAGGACCAGCACTCAGGGGATAACCCCTACTCATGCAGTGCATTGTGCTAGAACTAGGAAAATAGGTTATAGGGAAGGAGGATAGAGGGAGTAGTGTCTGTGCACATTTGATTTAAATCTTCCCACGCTGGTAGTGACAGGAAAGACCTCCGCAGGTAGTTGATTCCACATACGAACAGTGCGGCTAAAAAAGGAATTTTCTCTGTAATGCGTAGTGCGATTTATTGGCCAATCGACCACAAAAGGATGTGCTCTAAATGAGGCACGTGTTGTACGTACATATGTGCGGGTTTCAGGAACAAGTTCCCTAATTTCATTAGAACACATTCCGTTGTAGTGACGATAGAACAATGAAATGCACCCCACATTGCGTCGATGCTCCAATGAATCAGTAGAGTTGGATACCCTACTGTCACCGATGAGCTTTTTCGCCCTCTCCTGTACGCGGTCGAGCAGCCCCAAAATAGACTTTGAAGCGCCGGCCCATACATGAGAGTTGTATTCCATTTTCGGACGGATATAGGTGGTATAAATAGTAAGGAGGTCAGATGGGGTGAAATATTGTTTGCACCGTTTCAAAAAGCCGAGGCACTTGAATGCTTCTTTTGCAATTTGAAAAATGTGTTCAGTCCAACGAACATCACACTGTATTTTCATGCCAAGAACATCAAGAGCATCTGATTCCTTAATATTTATACCCCCCATAGTTACAGAGGCAACAGCATTTTCGGTCATACGTCTGTGTGTAACCATGCAACATTGGGTCTTACGGGCGTTAAAGTCGACCCTGTTCACATGGCCCCATTCAGAAATTTTTTCTAAATCATAGTTTAAAGTCTCATTCATTATTTGACGCATGGCCTCAACCTGCAGCAGACTAGGTCTATTGCTGAATGAGAAAGAATGGCAAATGCTGCTGTCGTCCGCGAAAGAGTAGATAGGGTTGAAAGTTTTACATAGAAGGTCGTTTATGAAGATAAGGAATAGAGTTGGCGAAAGAACGGAACCTTGCGGTACCCCTGAATTTAACTTGAACTCATTTGATGAGATCCCATCTATAACAACTCTTATAGTGCGATCCCTGAGGAAACTCGATAAGAAACGAGAGAAATTATCACCGACACCAATGGCAATACATTTTGACAAAAGTGCACCATGCCACACTCTATTAAAACGTATGAAAGCTTTCATGCCCATCAAAATTATACTTTCGACCATTTCGGCCATGGCATTGACATCATTGTCTAGGAAACATAGCTTCCAATTAAAATGCCGAAAAAATTCGTTGAGCTGAGCCCAACGAGCCTTTTCGTATATGTATTTAAGTCGTTTCGTAGCTGTAGGTGAAAGAAGTGCTGAGAACGAAAAGGAGGCCGAAATGGTACAGTGATCTGAATTGCCGAGAGGTGCATTAACACTTACTTCATACTTATCAGGGTGTGAAGTGAGAAAGAGGTCGAGCGTATTTTGTTGGTGCCCTTCAACACACGGAATGTGTGTTGGTTTATTCACAAGTTGCACTAGGTGGTTATGCGCTGCGAATAACTCAACATATTGGCCTTCCGTAGTTGTGCGGCTCGAATGGCGAAGCCAAGTTGAATTGTGAACATTGAAATCACCAGCAATAACGATTTCACTGTTCGGACAACTCTCTAGGATCTTCGATATGGAGTCAGAAAGGGCATCGAAGCCGGAAATGGTAGTATCCCTTTCTGCGTTTGGACTTCTGTAGACAAATCCGAAATGCAAACAGTGTGCCCTGATTTGGAACTTAACCCAGAGACAGCTAAATTCAGCATCAGATATGCCTAGTGATTGCTGGCATTGGTACACAACTGTATTGCGAATGTACATTGCAAGTCCCCGATGAAAGTTAAAAAGCGATAGAAGTTGATAACCAGGTATCTGAAAATCCTGTGGATCAGCATTCGCAGACACCTGGGTCTCACATAAGCCGAAAACATCCGGTCGATGGAGACAAATGTGTGCATATACAGAGAAAAAATTCGATCTTAGGCCCCGTATGTTGCAGAAGTCAATTTTGAATTTGTCAGACATAGCAACGTGAGAAAATTCAAATCAAATTGTTTATTATTAAAGTGAGTCCATGACTGTCTGGTGATCATGCAGTCATTGCTTGTGGTCTATCTTCTGTTTATTTCTTAATCAGTCTCTCGCTTAAAAATGATTTGGCTATAGAGTAGCGGTAAACCTACACATTTCATATCCAGTGTGTAACCTGTAAGGTTGTCCTAGCTCTTGCAAGATCAGCAGGCTGAAATTCTCTATGCTCCGGAATCAAAATGTTCCTAAAATAAAACTGATTTGCCATCTTCGTTTAGATGTGATCGTCAGTCTAACATTAATGTTAGAATTAGAGATTTTGGGGCCATAATACCTGCTCGATTGTCATTGCATATTTTATCGATATTACGGTTCGAACCAAAAGGGAGCGTGGGGTTCAAGACCAAGTTGATAGTAACAACGAGCAAGGAGTCTACAAGAATGGGACGATTTGTGTATGATTATGTCAATACATGCATTAATAAGAGTAACACCATCAGCTTAGAAATTACAAAAGGCTCGCAAGTAGATGTTAGTTTGGTCTGAGTAAACAATACAAAAGTAAGACCGTTTCCAGATAGACAAACTTAACACTGTACAAAATACTCATAATACCCGTGTTGTTATATGACACCGAAACATGAGTACTAACACAAGTTGACGGGGCAGTGCTTGAAGTGTTTGAGAGGAAACCTCTTGGTTGGAAACCTCGTTTGAATATGACCCAAAAGGAAGACGCGCAAGAGGAAGATCAAAACTCCGTTGGCAAGGAAAGGGGCGTTATTATGCAATTCTACTTAAAAAGAATTTGTATGTTATTAACGTTACACTTCGTACACATTTCCATTCGATTCGTATTAGACGGCTGCGTAAACAGTCTTGAAATGTAAATACGTTATTTGTTCATTAAAAATTATCATATGTAATTTGGCTTACAAAGCGATACGAACTTTAGCCTGTTCAAATCATGAAATATAGAAACAAATGACGATAATAATTAAAGTAAATACGTCTTGTTTTTTAAATGTATTGTCGTAGCATGTATTATACTAAGCCAATAACAAATGTTGACGTTTAATAAGCGAAGCACGATGGATGTATTGATGAACGTGTATATGAGTGTATACAAGCGATGTCGCAAAGACTTCTTGTTCGTAACAAACACTCAAAAGAAGTAGAGTTGATGTGTGTATGCTTGTTATTTTCCATATTGTATGTTTGAGTGTGTGTGTGTAAGATGTAGATGGTAAGCTATTATCAGTGATGCCAACAATTTGGAGGCAAAACGAGCCAACCGAGTAGTCAAAAAGTGCTAAAAAGAGCAAAATTTAAAAATGTAAGATTTTTCCGTTTTGAATCTATGAATGTATTTATTTTCGCTTTTATAATTGAATTGCAATATTTGCACAAAGCTTTAGATGGATCTTTTGTTGGTTTAATCCATGTTTTAAACGCGGAATTTTTTTTTTATTTATTTGAAGATAGTAGTTGTAAATACAATTTAAATTCTTAACAATTTACCCCCTTATGCAAAAAAATATTTTACTTTAGCTTTAAAGTTCATATTAGTTGTCAAGCACTTTAAGGCTAACATAGCTTTGTTAAGAAATCATATACAAAAGACAACTTTAATTATTTTGTTATCTAATAATGAATACTGGTAACAACCACTTCACAGCTTATGATGTACAAATTCGAATACATTTTCATTCGGGTATTCAAATAATTTTTTATTTTATTAAATAAATTTTCATTATCTTGAAGTAAAGCAACCTAATTTAAAAAATATGAACTTCTGACATGGTAATAAAACAGATAAACACAACTATGAAGTAAAAGTAAAAAAATGTGAAAAATTATCACAATTTGTTTTATTCGAATGAAACGAGTATTTGAATATCCAGCTTTTTTCGATTTGTTTTGATTGTATGTACATCACTAAAACATTTTTGTATAATTGTATTTATTTTAATATTTTTTTATGGATGTTGCTATGTATTTCGCATCAGTTGGATAATTTGGTGATGTTTCCCATTACATGACAGAAATAATAAATTTAAGATAAGAGCAGGCACTTCTAGCTTCATTTTCAGATGTAACATGAATCAGTATGTGTGCTATATTAATAAAAATATTTGAGGTACAAAACACACATTTTGGAAATATCAACTTAAAGTAGTCTTAACAAACGTGGGTGCCTACTTTAGAATTTTTATACAATAATTTTTTTAGAATACAACTTTACTTAACATTGCTTGGCAAAACTTTATTAAGTTTTTTGCATAAGACCCTTAGACCTTAGCGCTAAGGAGGCATTTTTCAAGGAATTTGATTGCCAAGCTTTCCTATATTTTTGGCAGTAAGAATCTATGTATTTCAATAATATGTCAAAAATTTGCTAATTATTCAGAAACGAACACTTTATAATAAAAAGGGTTATTTACAAAAAAAAAAAAAAAAAAAAAAGGATCTGCATTTGCAAAAAACATAGTTGAAAAAAATTTCAATGTCACAAATATGGAACAATAGGGTAAAAACTGGAAAATTTACTATAATATGCGAAAAAAGCCAAACGTGCCGTTTCCACAATTGAAAACTGCTGTTTTAGCACTTTTTAAAAAAAGAGCTAAAGGGAAACATTTCGAGTTAGAAACTTAGCTAACTTGGCATCACTGGCTATTATGTGTTTAAGGGTGGTATTTTAAAGCAAGCTCACACAACTAACTAATGTCAATGCATGTGTGCGTTTGTATGTGCGCAGAAAAATAAAAGATCATACACACAATGTGTGTTCGTATGTACATGCATGACGTTTGTATACGCGCCCATGCGCATGAAGAAGCAATTATCACACATTCTTCTGACATGAAGTATTTTCTTCTTTACTCCTATGTGTTGCAAACAGTGTTGTTAAGCGTTTGTTTTAGAAGATTTCGCTGTAGTAAAGCATTTTAAAAATCCCTCATGTCTTAAAAGTTCTCATAAGTGGTCTTGTGCAGGGATCCAATTCGTATTATATAATAACCCTAGGCTGTCGAAACTATCTCAAAGCTTGGTGTTGCCAATTGGAGAAGGGACACAGAAGATCGAGGCTCACAGAGATCAATTCTTTGTTAGTTGAATCTGATTCTTTGACTTTTATGATAAAAATTTACTTTAAAATATTAAACAAAAAACAACGCGAAAAAATATTCATAATACTTTTATACAAACGTTACCTTTATGCACTGACATCATTCGGTTTCAGTCAAGACCTTCTTTTTTTTTAATTTAAACTGATGGAGGGGAGACCCTTGGGTACAACTGATTTAATTTAGACATCTCCACATAAATAAATTACTTGAGTTAACTGTGGATTAGTTTAAATTTTCTGTAGCTCAAGGTTATTAACATTTTTCTTGTGAAAATCACTTACGATTTAAAATAAAATTTATTTTCCTTTTTAAAAGAGAAGAAATATTATGTAGGTTCAGACATGTTAAATTTTTATCTTTAATTCTTAAGCAAATAAAATGAAAAAAAAACAGATTTAAACCATTCAGATACATTTATTTTATTTTATTTTTTATTTTTTGCACACGTTTTTTTTACCTTGAAGCAGTTTAATCCTTTCTTTTTTTTTTCTTTTTCTTTTTTTGTTTGTAGACAAATCACATGTGAGTAAGAGCAGCAGCATATGGACGGCTGCTCGAATGTGTGTTAATGCACTACGAGTATGTGATATGAGTGTGTGTTAGTGTGTCAGAGACACATATGTTTAGTTCAGTTTGTTGGAATCTTAAATGGGTTTGTGTGATTGTATGTTAAAAGGATACCATTTCTTTTTAACATACTTAGGCTCTACTCTTTCTTCATTCTTTGTGCATGTACTTCTTGGTAATTGTTGTTTAGAGGATGTTGGGAAGAAGGAAATAAAATGAAAAGGTCCTTTAATATTATAATGTGATTTGTACGTGTTTAACCTAGTTTTGTGGACTTATTTAAGAGCTTTTTTTTTTTTGCTGGCAAAATATATTGCAACAGTCATTTTATTTATTTTTTATTTTGCGAGCAATTTCTACATTTAGTGTGAGTAAATTTTATAAAGATCTCATAAACGCCTTTGGAAACTTGAGGCCACTTACATATACTATGTGAGCACATGCCAGCCGTTAAGTTCTTGAGTGAGTCAAGTCACTCACATAGTCAGTCAGTCAGTTATTCAGTCATGATTATTTTAAAAGCACTTGAATAGTATAAGAACCTTTTTTTTTTTGTTAAACTTAAACGGGGATTATGTGATGAAAAAATGTTATAACGAAGTGATTTAAGTGGGATTAAACAAGCAATTGTGTGAATCTGTTAAATTAAAGTATTTTTATTAAAGGTGTTCACCTCAAAAGCTACACTGATATTGAAAAGTTTTCAAAGAAAACTGGCAATAGCCTCATAGAAAACTATTTTGTTAAAATTATGCAAAGTTATCAGGGTGTAAGTAAAAGCAATATTATCAGAGTAAATTTTGCAAAGTTGTGCATGTTTTAATGGCATTGCCAGGCCAAACAAAATGGACAAAAAGTACTTATAAAATCAACTCTACATCAATTTACATATCCATACATTTTTCTTTTAAATAAAAATAAAAACTACGATTAATGAGTTGATGAGTTCTATGAAAAATAAATTAATTACAAAATTATAAAAATTCTTGACTTGTCTGATTTTGTGAATCGATTATCAAACTCAACTTTAGGACAACGCAAGGCGAATTCAGTATCAGATGACCTTATCAGCCCGGCTGTTGAGGCAAATTGAGCAATTTGAACCAAAACGGCAAAATTTGCTCAGAAATCTTTTGATAGATTGGTTTTCTAGCATAGCAAACTACATGTTGTTTTTTCTGTTGTAAAATTGTTGTACTGATAAGGTCACCTGATATTGAATTCGCCTTGGGATAACGAATAATTTTGTTATTCTACAGAGATTTTGGGATCAAGTGTGCCAAAATATTTTTTCTTAAATATTTAAAATTTGATGCTTTTTGGTATATCGTAAATTCAAAGATAAGATATTATTACTCGTATTTAGGGTTCCATACACCAAAGGTGATAGGGAACCCTATAGCTTCTGCTACGTCTGTCTGTCACTGGCTGTTTTCTCGTCAACCATAAGAGCTACGGGCCTACAATTTTCTCAGAATATGTGAAACTTTGGCCGCTATAACAACAAATTTTTAAGAGTTAAAAAATTAAAGGGCAACTAATAATGTTGAAATCCTAATGTAATATACAGACAATTAACTATAGACACTTGAAATTTGCAAAGTTAGTATGTTTTTATGCAGCCAACAACAATTAACACTGAAATTAAGAAAACTAAAATTAAAGGGTATTCCATGAGTTAATGTAATTTTAACTACAAAATTTTAACAACTTGCTGTATCTTGGTAACCATAAGAGGCAAATTCTTGAAATTTAAAAAAAAAGCTAAAATTAAAAAATACCAAAACTAGAAAATGCCAAAATGCAGCTTAAATTAAAAATGTTTCCAAAAATAAAATAAATCGCTTAAATGCAAAAAAATTACCAAAAGTAAAAGGTTCGGCAAAAAACTCAAGAAGCCCAAAAACCGAAAAATCGGCAAAAAAAAAATTAAAAAAACCTAAAAACCAAAAAAAAAAACACCATGCCTAAAAAATCGCCAAAATTAGAAAAAATTGCCATAAACGAAAACAAAAACGCAAAAAATAAAAAAACGCCAAGCACAAAATAAAATTCCAAAAGCGAAAAACGAAGAAACAGCGGCAAAACTAAAAAAAAATCACCGGAGCTTTTTTTAATATCTAGTAATTTCGTCAACTTGTCATATCTTGGAAACCGTCAGAGGCAAAGTCTGGAAATTTTCAAGAACGCTAAAACTAAAAATAAACTCATAATTAAAAAAATCGCCAAACACAAAAAAAAGCTAAAAAATTTCTCAAATTAAAATAAATCGCAAAAAACCAAAAATTCGCCAGAAATAGAGAAAATCGCCAAGAACCGAAAAAATTTAAACAAACGAAAAAAAACGCAAAATCTAAAAAATTGCTTAAACTAAAATTAATCGCCAGTAATAAAAAAATCTCCAAAAACGAAAAAAACGAAAAACTAAAGAACAAAAAAAAAAAAAAAATACCACAAACGAAAAATCCAAAAATAGTTTACCACGTACTTAATGTTTTTTTAAATGTCTATATGAGGCAAAATATTCTATTATATAGGTTAAAGTTCATATAGTATTACATACATACATACATTTGCAGTGTCCGTGCGGAACCCTTCATGTGCGAGTCAAAGTCGCACTTTACTAAATTTATTTTAAATCAACTACAGAGTTAATCAGCGAAGATGGGACATTTTAACAAAAACTTTTAACAATCAGGAAACATATATTTAGGGAATTCAAGCGGTAGTCATAGTGCTGTAATGTTTCGATTTTTTTTTTTTTTTTTTTTTTTTGAGAAAAATAAAAGCAAAAAGAAAAAAATTATATTAAAATAATTTAAGACATTATGACACTTAAAGCTCACTAAGCTCAAAAATGCAGTTTTTTTTATTTTACACAGAGTTGCAAGAGTTGACGTGAATACCTTTCTTATTCTCAGCGCGACACAGTTTGCTTCAAAGCAAAGTATGTTGTTATTTAAAGTCTATGTATGTGTATATTTCTGTACTTGAATTATTAATTCGAAAACTAATTTATTTCCAAACGCCTGCCTACATCCACTTCAACCACATTTACATTATCTCTTGAAACGAATCGAAATGTAAATATATGAACACTAAATATTTAAGCATCCTTGAGTTGTCACGTCACCGCAACTGTGCTTGTCTTTTCTAAGAAATTCATGTGTTTAACAACGGCAACGCTTCGAGAGTTAAACACTAGAATAAATATTTAAGCTCACATCTTTACTTTAATTTAACATACACAATTTTGAATGTAACTTCATATTTGCAAATGCTTTTCATTTTTGTTTCTTAAAATATCAAATTGTCTGTGATGATAACTTGCAGCCAGAATTAAATTTTGCAATTTAAAAGCATAATAATATTGACACACATGTGAGTACTCGAATTTTATTTTATTTTTGTAAATCAAGTGAGTGTATATTCACCCTGTAGTTCTGATATCAATTACTTTCCAATTTATATTTCAGTCAGACATGACATATATGTATATTTTAGAATTCCCAACGGCTCGCAATAAAATATTGACATAATAATAAAAATGTTAAGTCCATAATGATATATGCAATTTGCAAGGAATAGTTTTGTGTAGGAAACTACTGGGATCAAATATATTCGAACGTAAGAAATATGCTGCTCACTAGGAACAACTTTGTTTTAGTTCTTTTTTTATTTAATTTATTTTTTGTCAAAAGAAAAGAAACCCTTATGTCTTAAAGTCAATTGAATTATTTTTTTTTCTCCTCCTTTTTTTTTGTTCTGATAGTTTAAGTCGAGGTTTTATGGCACAAAAGTTTTGTAATTTGTAAAATTTTTAGCTTCATTTTATAAGCTTTTATTACTCTGGCATTTTGTTTTAATGATAATAAATTAAAGGAAGTCCTTGACAAACATTTAAACGTTGACATATAAATATATGTAAGCATGTGCGAGTATGTGTGAGTGTTTAGTAAAAGAAGGATAAAAAGAGTGACTGTTAAAGTGCGACAATATTTAACGAAACAATGCACACCAACACCAAAACTAATTTATTGTGTACGACCATTTTTTTTTTCTAACACTTGTTTCCAAACAATCATTAACGAGGGAAGAAGGGGAAGAATGAAACAACCAGGGCAAATAACTTTAACCCGTATCTAATTTTGATAAACACTACAAATTGCCACCACCGCCAACAACAACAATAAAACTGCCACAGCACAGCACTCTTATTTGTACAATAGCAACAACACAAACACAAGCAATTGTTATATTTCCAATCTGTAGCGTTGAGGAAGGATTTTTCTATATGCATGTGTGCATGAGTGTGTGTGTGTTCCTAAATTTTTTCGGTTGGACATTATTTTATTTGCTTGGTTTTTATTGTCCAATTCAAAATGTTTATTGGCCTACAAAAACCTCAATTGACATCTGCATTCTACGTTTAAAACTCATACACACACACACACACACACACACACACACAACACAGATAAAAACCCCATTGAAACGTTACGCCGCCACAAGCCTCCACACTCAACTCATTCATACATAGGCCACACGGCCGGTATTAAAACTACTAACCCAAATTTCGAGTACATATACGAATATAGAATTCATTATGGATTTGCAAATTCTTTAGCAATTTATTGCCATTTCGTTTTTTGTTGATGTCAATTATTTGTTTCCAATCTTTTTTTTTTCATTCAACGACTGCATGAATGCATACATACATACATATATGATACATACATGCATATACATATACACATAAATATGAAGAAGGGAGGCCTGGGGCCTAATTCCCGCATTCGATTGCGAGCGAGTTATTACTCGAATGTGCGAGTTTTTTAACTTTTAGGATTTTCGCATTCGGTTTCGAGTAACACATATTGAAATTTCTAATGACAGCATTCGATAACGCGCATACATTCGAATGCAACCGTTCGTGTTTTTACTCGCAAGCAAAAAGGCATTCGAAATCATTTTTAACATAGAAAAAACGAAGAAATAGAAAATGTATGTTCAATATTTTACTTATTTATTTAAAAATGAATGAATGCACAAATGTACGTATAAAAAAATACAAATTAAAAAATCTCTAGTTGATTTTAAATATAACAAAACACACTGGCTTGGCAAATACATAATGTTTTGCCCAAGAGTTGTCTCGGGGAAAATAAAAAAAAAAAATCAACCAACTCTGGGAGCAAATTAACAACAAATTAATAACAAATTAAATGCTTCTGCTCAAGCAATAAAAGAATCGAACATGTGGCTAGTGCTCTATTCTCTAAGTTTACACTAATTTATTATTATTAAGTTATTAATAAAATTAAAATGAAAATAACATTTATGTATTCGTTTCTTTTTTCTGCATATACGTGTGTATGTACGTACATACATATGTTTTTGCATACATACATATGTACAAACATATGCTTTTGCTTACAATTTATTCAGTGTTGTGGAATGAATTTATATATAAATATATTTGCCTTTTTCCAACACTAAAACCAAAACTCGATTCGCTTGGTAGCGAGTGACATCATCAGAAAATTTCTTGCCATCGGAATTAATTTCTATTCGCATGCAATTCCGATCACGAGTGCAGGAATTAGGCCCCTGTACAGTTGCTTGAGTTATTTTTAGTTTTTATTTTGCAATAGAAAAATTATTTTATATGTGTTTGGACTTGATTGCCTTTGACTTTTAAGTTAGAACTTAAAATTTTAGCATCATTAAGGTATTCTGCACACTCAACTGTCTTTACTAGAATTGCATAACCCAGCATTGCAAGTAAGTATTTATTTATTTAGAAGAAGAACGGCATAGCACATAACAGCAACAGAAAGTAAAGACTAATGAAGCCTTAACACTTTTTATTTATGTGATAGACATTAAATTTAATTGAAGGAAATTTCAGCTTTAATACTGTTTTGTGCCTTTGTCCCATTCAGTATAAGCTTGCTTTGATGTCAGTGTAAAAGAAAGTCCTTTACATATCTCCAAAGTTTTAAAGACTGTACTGTGTGAAAGTAACGACGAAATTATAAACTTCAACTATTTAATTTTTTCTTTCTCTACCCTACAAGAACAGTATCAGTCAATTGACCGGTCATTTGATGGGAAGTCATGCAGGATATATTCTTCATTGTGTAAAACAAAGTTTCTATCACATTGTTGAGGGCCAAAAAAACTACATAAGCCGGCTTAGCCGTCTTTTTGTACCAGCCGTGCAAAAAAAGGTTAGCCGATGTAATTGTCGGCTGACAGCCGACTTTGAGCCGCAACCGACGATTTTCGTGCCAGCCGCCGCCGCCGATGAAAACCCTTCGGCGCAGGTCTCTGCCCAGCAAGTGTTGCAATCGAATTGGTACATGCACATGTATGCATTTCGTATTAGAAAAAAAAATCGAGTTGAATATCAATTTTTTTTATTTTTGCGTGCAATATATTTCATTGTACATTGGCAATGTTTTGCAATATTTTCTTGTCCGGCATTAAAACGAAAGTTAACTGCTAGGAAAAAATTACGGCATTCAATATCGATCGAAATTTTCATATAAACACAACTAAAATTTTATAAAAATTAATTAATTCGATATCGATGTCTAATGCAATAATTTGTGTCCTGTTTTATCCCGAGTTCAATTTAAATATATAAAAATATAATATAATAATAATATAATACAAATAAATAAAATAAATAAATAAATAAAAGTGTGTATGAGATATCATCGAAGGTCTGTTGTTGTTTTGGAAGGTCTTTCGATGTCATTATGTATGTAATATAACATAGACAAAAAAAAAAAAAAAAAAAAAAATACAATGACTTTTCGGAATGGTGTGCATCCGAAATTTCCCACTTTCTATAACTATAGCACATTAATCAGGCTAAATTTAACCGATGCACTAAGTGTCCAAAAGCCGAAATTGCTGCAAAAATTATTTCCAAATGAGAAAGCGTCATAAAACTTGGTGTTACTAATATATGCATTTTCAAAAAGTTAGCAAAATCTCCCCTCTTTTTGAAAATACTCCCAACCTACGCCAGCCGCCCCCCCCCCCCCCGCCCAACCCATTGACCAAAAAATAGCAAGATTAGAAAAATAAATCAATGAAGAAATCAACATGACTTTTTACTTGAGCCAAAATGTTAAAACGATGTCGACAACGTTCGACTTGTCGCACAGTTACAACAACAAAATTTTAAAATTTGTTTCTGTTTTGAATGTAAGTATGCGACAAGTTGAACGCTGTTGACATCCTGGGACAGGCTCATAATTTTTCTAACAAAATAAAAATGAAAAATCATTCACACTAAGTTGAAAAAATTTCTCCACGGCAGCTATCACTAATAAAATTTGCAGTTAAAAACTTTTCACAATTTTTTTTATATTTTTTTTTCATATTTTTGAATTTGTTTACAAAGAATTTTTTTAATAAAATATTTTTCATGTTGAATTTTTTTAAATTTTTTAATGTCATAATTCTGTTCGACGATTGTATCGTCTTATCTATGGATGAAAAAAAGCCGCAGTTGTGATTCTTTAAAACAATGTATGATACTTAAATTTAATTTTTATGTTTTAATAACAAAAACTAAAAATTTTAAAAACCCCCGACTTTTTTCATAAAAGATCTTCTAAACGGCTGGACCGATTTTCTTCAAACATAGCACCCCTCTCGATCAAGTCATCTTTCAAACAGAAAAAACTAAATGGAAATCGGTCCAGCCGTTTGGTCTGTACGTGGACACGGACAGACACACAGACGCACAGATACACAGACACACAGACACACACTACAAACTTATAACACCCCTTTTTTAGTCGGGGGTTAAAAACGTGATAATAATATTTTTATTTTTCATTATCAAAGACAACAACCTTTTTGAAGAAAATAATTTAGAGAATTCAAACACAACAACTCAAAAGTATTTTCAAACTAAAACATTCTTAATCTTCTTACTGAATTAGGGCATAAATTTCGTTTTCGTAAAAATTTTTTGAAGTCGGGCAACTTTAATTTGAAAAAAAAAACTAATCTGCGTCATCGCTACTACTTGGTGAATGTGTCCTGTTAAACAGGTATTTCAGCGTTGTAATTTGGGTTAGACTTGATTTTATAAGAACTTTTTGTCCATTTTATTTGGCCTGGCAATGCCATTAAAAGCTGCACAACTTTGCAAAATTTTATTTGGTCTTATTTATTAATAATAATGGCGGCATTCAATGTTTTATGCAAATGGTCTTGCGTAAGTGCAAATGCAAAATATCGTAGCTTTTCTTTGGATTGTGGGTGTATTTTTTGTTGGATTGTAATGAAAAGCTACGATATTTTGCATTTGCACTTGCGCAAGACCATTTGCATAAAACATTGAATGCCGCCAATAATTTTGCTTGACAAAATTCTATGTGATTGTTTTTAATCAATTTGAAAACTTTGAAATTTTGCTTTTTCGCTACAGTGTAACTTTTGGCGTGAATAACTTTAGTATTTTTTTTTTTCAAGTAAAAATCTTAGTCCAATTCCTTGAAGTATTAAATTTGCTAAAACCACCAAGAATTTCACTTTCTATATATTTTTTTTTTATAATTGACGAAATAGTTTTGCTAAAAAGCTGCATTTCAAAACATATTTATCAAAATAAAATTCATTTACATTTTGCTACACAGTTTGGCATTTATAGTCTAATAAAAATTCTTATTTTATATAAATAGTTTCTTTAATTTATACTCATATTTAATTTCATATTTTCCTTTCAATTTAAAGGTGACAACAGTGACAGTTTTTAAATAAAATTTTTTATGTTTCCTATTTCGGGGTAAATTATTTTCTGGTTTTTATTAAGTGCTTTTTGATTTTCTTGTGAAGAAAGCATTGAAATGATTTTAGTTTAAATATTTCTGCATAAATATTTATATTGTAGAGAAGTTAAAAAACGTAAAAATTAAGATTTTTAGACTTTTAAGATTGTCATATCAAATGACACTCTGGAATTAATAATATGACAAGCAGACTGCGCAGATGGAAAAGAGAAAAACCAGTTTTATTAAAATATTCCGCGTGAAAATAACAGTAGAACAAATACCTTTAGCACTAACATTATAGGTATAAATAGTTATTTCACAAGTAATTTTTATGCCTTTAAATTATTATTATTTAGTTAGCACAAATAGAGAGAAGAAGCTTCTGCCTTTAAATAGCAAATCTTAAACAGTTTTAATTTTGACAACAGCAACTCTTAAACAAATTTTCAAAAAGAGCATTTCCAAAATATAAATTGAAAGGAATTAAATCTGTTCCACTTATTAAAACAACTCTCGGCTCACTTACTTTAAAACGACAACAGCAACCACCACAAGCATTATATTGTAATCAAAACAACAATTTCAAACATCATTTACAAAATAAGCCGACAGAGTAGTATTCGTGCCATTTACAAAAGCAGATACAACTAAATTAACACAATCTACCGCTCCAATCATTTGCACACACATTAACACGAAGCGATTGTGTATGAAAATATTTGTATGTGTGCATGTGTGCGTCGCTTTAAATGGAGGGCATAATGTTCAACCACAAAAATGGTGCATCATTAAAAACGACAACAAAACAAACAACAATACAAAATATATTGTACTTATCCTTTAAAAAAAAAATCACGCAATAAGTAAACATACCAAAATTTGTGTACAAGGAACAAAACAAAAGCAGCAAACAGTGTGTGGAAAAAGTTTTCATACAGAGCCGTTATTAGTTTGACGTACTAAACTAACAACAATTAATTTTTTAAATTCATTTATTTTTTATTCATTTTCACACGCCTTAAATAAAAATAAAATACTGAAATAAAAACAATATTGTAATCATATTTTTATAGGTTTTTGTTGTTAATATATATTGAAATATTGCCAAATTAAAATAACTTTAATTGCAACAACAAATATTTCTCTAATGCTGCAAGTCATACAATGGGTTAAGAAAAAAATATATGAGGCGATGACAAAGAACACAACTTGAACCCAGCAAGACAAAGAAATAAAACTTATTCCTGAACTCTTAACCCAAACCAAAAGTAAAACCATAAAGTTACATAAACCAGAAGTAATTAAACTGAATAGAAAAAACTATTTATTGTTAAATAAGAAAAGAAACCAGCAGCGCTAAACTGGTAAAACATAATATTGCTGTATATTTTTTATTGGCATTTAAAAAGTGGTAACAAGTTGGAGCAGCAAGATTTTGAATCAAATTAATTATTTTCACAAAGACTTTTGTTATGGTATATATTTTTCAAAGGTATTTAAAACTTAAAACTCTCCACCCCCCAGTATCAGCTTGATTGAAATTTACCAGTGGTATTAAAGTCAAAAGTTGCACTATTGGGAAAGAGCAAAATTGTAAAGTTTTCATAGAAATTTGCACAAATGACACAAAATTATGTATCGGTCTCCAAGTAAGTGCAAGATTATCAAAATAACTTGTAAAACGTTGTGCAACTTGTAATGGCATTGCCAACCCAAACAAAATGGGCAAAAAGTACTTATAAAATCAACTCTACACCAAATTATAACGCAGAAACAGCTGTTTCTTTTAAAAGTAAAAAATTTTGCTCGGAATTTATTAAAGTAAGTCGTAGTTTACACTATGCAAGTCTTATTGCTAACTGATTAGTTTTTTTTAGGAGAGAGAGAGAGGCGAGGGGAAAAGAAACGTGTCTGTTCCCCTCGTCTCTCTCCCAACAAACTAATCAGCTTAGCAATAAGACTTGCATATTGTAAACTAGAACTAACGAAAGATTAGCCTGGGGAAATCCCCACGAATACTTAAATTATAGTTTGTTTGCTAAAAGAGACTCTTAATAATTGTGTGGAGTAAAAAAAGTTTTCTGTTTAGATAAAAGTTAAACACTAGTGAATAATTATTTAACTGAAACGAAACAATATGTTTATATTATGTAAAGTTTTTATTTCTAAAAAAGAATTATTAAAATTTCATTTTACAAAACAACTTCGAATTAAGATGGCAGAACTTTTTAAGTCAACAGCATCTTAAAGTATGAACAAAAAAGAAAAAAAAGAACAATAATTTTCAATTTTACAAATGCCATATTTACAGGCCAGCGGGAATAAAATGAGTTGGTCGAAGAAAATTTCAAGCAACAAAGTTTTTGTTGCCTTGTAAATAAAACAAAGTTTTGGATTAGCTTAAGACCTTCCTGCAAAAGCAATAGCATAAAAGAAAGAAAGTTTTGTTGCTTAAAGGAAATACTCAAAAGGATACTTAGCAGGACATTAGTAATTAAAACTAATGTTGGACTGTTGTGTTCTTCTTTTTTTTTTTGGTTCAGCATGCAAAAAGGGAAAAGACCAATCAGCTGCCATTAGCTTGGCTGGGTAAATAAATTATGAAACAGCCTTAGCGGCGTTTTCGGCTTTAAAAGTTTTACTTTTTTGTTTTTTTTTTTTTTAAAGGACAAATCTAGAACATTATTTAGTTGCATGGAGTTTCTAATAAGCTTTAAAGCACAACATGCTCTGCAACTTTAATAATCTCACGTACAAATTGCATTTTTTTCATTTTCATTTTATGCTTCTTTCTTTGCTGCTTTATAAAGTTTTCTTGGATTTAGAGAAGGTTGTTGTAGAACAAGGATGTTTTTTCTTTCTTCTTTACTTTCTTTTGGTTTAGTTTTACTTGAGTTTGTTTTTTGTTCTAGTTTTTGATTTTCTTAAGGTTTTTATTACATTTTAAGACCTTTTTATATAGATATATGCAATATATTTGTGTGTGTAATTGCCGTCGAGTAGTTTTAAACACCAACCACAATCTAATACATCCATCTAGTCGATGGTACCAGTAGTAGAAAAATAACAACGTCAGCGCAAAACAAAATGCTAACAACACAAACACCAAAACGGCAACAACATTAAAGCTAGTGAACATATCAAAAGTAATGGCTAAAAGTTTATATTGTATAGAACTAGCATAGCAAAATTACCAAAATTGTTTGCTATAAATAAAATTTACAAAATAATATGGTAACTTAAGGTTTGAAATGCGAACACCTTACTGCGGGTATTGTGAGACATCTCTAATGAAAATATGTTTAAATTGTAACTTATTTCAACAAACAAATCAGCTTTGGCTGAAGTAGTTAGCACGTTGACTACAGAACCGAAGATACTGCAGTCATAAAAAATAACAACACTACGAATTTTTCTGATGTGCATTAGTGTCCCTTTGTGTCAGTTGTTGTAGAAAAGTTCAAGTGATGAAGGCATAGTAACTGATCACTGATCTATACCGACTTCAGCAGATAATAATCTTAATATAACATCAGAGCGCCGTCCTGCGTTGTGTAGCAGAATCATGGGCGTAGAAATATATCCGATAAAGTGGCTACTAACCACAGCTTCAAAAAATAAATTTAATACGCCTCATTTAACACCAGAGGCGCTGCAACACTGCATTACTAAAAAAACAAACGTGCAAAAAGCAGAGTTGTAAAATAATGAAGCTTTTTTCTGTCTCTTCCTTCACCGCCTGTCTCTCTATCACTTTCCCTTTCCTAAAGATGGTAACACCTAGTAATAGTAATAGGAATTCATTGAGTGTTACTTCTTTAAAAAAAAAAGTTTTATTTAAAACAAAGTGACAACCTAGAGTGTTAAATAGACCTAAGCTTTTTCCCCTCATCTGTATCGGTTTTAAGATTTGATTTGATGTATTTTATATATCCCTAATTGTTGCAACTTAAATTGTGTGAAAGCAATCTTCTTTTCAAATTCCTCAAGAAAACAGCTCAAGACTTTATTGAGATGGGAATAAGTGTCATAAACTTAATACTGCCACTATCATTCATCAATCTGTTGTAGTTTGGAAGAAAGCTGAGAAAGCAATTTCTTAAAATCCCTCATCTGCAGTTGCTTTTAAAAGAAATTTAACAAATTATGTTTTTAGGAAAAACTTTTCTTTTTTGTTTGCTTTAACAAAAAAAAAAAAAAAACTGTGTTTAAAAAAAAAACAAAAATGGGAAGCAGCAGTATTTAGCAATAAATAAAAAAAGGAACTTAATAAATCTTAACACGTAAAGTGTTTCTTTCTTTAACTTCTTTTTTTTTTAACAAGACGAACAAAAAATAAAATTAATAAAAAAGTTGCCAGCAACACTTGCAAAATGTCCTTAATAGCAGTATGATATTAAGGGAATTCGGCAGCAGCAGAGGTTTCTTGCTCTACAACAAGCGGTTTAAAGTCGCATAAAACTTTTGTTTCTTTTATAAATAATCTCACAATACTGCTAAACTACAAATTTTTAGTACGTTGCGGTCGGTTAACGTGACAATAAAATAATGTCTACTCTTTCCCTGCAGCCTGCAAGCAAACCACTCAACCATCGAAAAAGAAGGAAGTTTTTTTCATTCACATTCATTTTTTTTTTGCCAAGTTGTTTTTCTTTATTATCTTTAGTGTTATTGTTGTTGTTGTTGTTGTTGTTGCTGAGTTTTTCTTTTTTTAAGTATTGTTTATTACTGTCCTCCATTAGAGGCGTTTGCTTTTTCTTTTTTCTTTTCAAGGAAAAGGACATTGACATGCTTCGGTGCATAAATATGTTGTTGTTGCTTTGTGTAAAATGTATCATATGCCCGTTTTGGTGGTGGAAAAGGGGAGTTTGCATGTATGGTTATTTAGTGGCAAAGTTCTATTGTCTTATTTTACTAGTAGATGAATAAAATATTTGTGAAACATACTTCCATTTATATAAGAATTTTTGTTTGTTTGTGTTTTCTTTGCAAAAAGTTCTGCACTCAAAATCTTTTTTAGGAGCAGAAATGTGGCAACATAATTTGCAACAACTTAAGTGTCAAATAAATTAGTTAGAGAAGCAAAACAAGAACTTTTCAATCAAATAATCTTATGACTTAAATAAAATTTTTTGTTGGGAATATATAACAAGCAATCACGCTTATTACAGTTGTCAATATCGACGTCACTTTAACACAATACCAAAAAATTGAGGATTATTTACCTGTTTTCGAAAACAACTGATACCTGTTAACAGGTTTATGATATTTTCTAGACCTTAGGGAACGGAAATAGATTGTCAGTAGCGCAAAATTGTTCTCGAGAGCTGGTAAACCCCAATTTTTTGATATTGTGTTAAAGTGACGTCGATGTCGACAATTGGAATAAGTTTGAATGTGTTTAAGCAATTAGACCGGCAATTTTTGTTTGAACAGTATTTTATAGTAATTTATGGGGAGAGAGGAAAATATGGTGGCACTCACTCTTCAATATCTTTTACCTTTACCCTTTCCTTTCAATAGACTTAAAAGTTGTTCAACAAAAATTGCTTTATGTGAACTCAGTCTAAAGCTCTGTACAGATGGTTGCCAAATCTTACAATATTGTCAGATCTGGAAATGTGCTAGCAATGTACTGACAATAAAAAAATTGCCAGCACAGGGAAAATTGTCAATTCACATGGTTGTATAAAATTTGTCAGAAAAATATTTAAATTTATTCCCAGATGATATTTATAGGTCGAAAAATTATCAGTTCACACGGTTGCCATGTGCAAAAATTTTAAAATTTGTTGTCAGGTATTGCCATACTCGAAACATTTGACAGAAGTTGTCAATTATCAATTGTGGGTACATTTGTTAAAAGCAAAAAGTAAATATATAAATTATTATGGAGCATAAAGAAGCAGTTGAAACATAAATTTCTGTATATAACATGCTTTACGTGTATGTAAATAAAATAGCATTGTATATACGCATGTGTAGCCGATTAAAAGTCAAGAGTATTTGACTGATTTTTGACAATCTTAAGTTACGATTAATTTGATTTGCTTCTCCAATTGACAAATAAAAAATGTTCATGAAAACTTTCACATTGTAAATTTAATCACAAATACGTTGCTGAAGTTTTATTGGTATTGACAATCTCAAAGGAAATGCCCATTTTCTCTTTTGTGTATTTCAGTTATTTTCTTAACTTTATATAAAGTAAGTAGAGGAAACAGTGATTTAAAGCAGTATGATGCATAACAGCTTAAAGTAAAAATAAAAAAATTAATGTTTAAAAAAAATATTCTAATGGTGAGTACACATCTGAAATTTCTTGTGTTGTCATTTTGTGGCGTCAATTTCGAAATATGTGCAACGCCCTTCACATTATGTTTTTATATACACACAAAAAAATAATATGAATAATTTTGTAATATCAATTAAAAAATAAATTATAATTTCACCTATAAAAAATTTAATACATAATATCAATTAAGTTTTTCCTCTTAAATTATTTAACACAATTAAAAATTTAATTGAATCAATTAAATTCTTAATTGAAAACATTAATTGGTGAATACTTTTTTCTGTGTATGGAAAGCAATGCCACACAACGAAAAAAAATAAAAAATGACAAATGTGGCCACTAGTACCCACAATTGCGATGTCACAAAATGCCATAGTGTGTACTCGGCATAAGAATATGTATATTTATATATGGCAATATTTCAGGCTTGTGGGAGCGATGTGTTAAAGAAAAAACCAACCAACTTGTTTAATTTGTTTAACAAAGTTTTTATTTTCTTGTAAATATTAAAAACTTTTGATGAGTTTCTTACGAGATACACAATATAATAATAATAATAATAATGAAATAGAAAACTGTTTCTTAAAGGAAACACTTGTAAGCACAAGATACGCCCCACTAAGCAGGGCATTAGCAATCGAGGGGTGTTGTTGTTGTTGTTGTTTTACGAATTATTGGGTCTATCAGTTGAATATGAAATTCAAGTTGATTGAAACTGAAATTAAAAGTTGTGCTAAGTATTCTGTATGTTAATAAGAAAATATATGGGACACCGTTAACCTTGATATAAAATTGTGAAGGACACTTATTCGAATAATTATACAATAGTTCCGTGAATTTTTTTAATTTCCCGCCTCTTAATTTTCAGAGAAAAAAACATCTGTCAGTTTGAACAACCTGCGCCATTTAACTTGAGTTTGACAACTATTGAAAGTGATTTTTGTACTTAAGCCAGAGGGTCTTCTTCGAATTTGCGTGTTATTAACATTTAAATACGACAGCATTTTCTCTCGTTTCGAATTACAGATTATACTTCCAGGACTAAGTTTGATACATACTATGGGGATTAGTCAGCATAAGTGTTTCTTATACGAGATTTCACGGGAAATTTGTGTGGGAATTCCCGGAATTTGTTTATATATTATTATGGGAAATTTAGTTTGTATACACATTTTATTTTATTAATGCAATGGTGCAATAATTAAATGAGATGACAGGTTTGGATTTTGTAATTACTTCTGTGAATTAATTTTCAAAATGAAAAAAAAATGCAAAAATTAGTTTGTTTGAAGGTAAATGTACAAGTGGCCTTATTTGCACTTTGGGAATATTTCATAAATCTGGAATGGCATATGTAAGAAATAGACAACATTGGAAAAAATTTTCAAAAATACATACATATGTATGTATTTATATGATTTTAATATTTAATAAAAAAAAAACCATTACAAGACTACTTGAATTGGTTTAGGAAAATTTTAACAGTTTATATAAATGCTTTATGTACATATCAGAGAAAGCCAAAAAGTTACTTTTTGACTGCTCAATACATATCGATACTCCAACGACAATGAGTATGATGGCACATCCGCATCAACAAGCATGCTTACATAAAGGCATACATATCTATAGCTATCAACACAAATAAGTGCGCATATCGATAGGTGCGGGTTCGATCAAACAAATGTGCTATAGATATTCGTATCAATACGTGTGCGCACAAGCATGTAATGACGAGTATGACCATGGTGTAATTATACAGGTGACTGCGTAAGGATTTTTTATATAAAAATACGGCAACCATAGCTGTGTAAAGAACCGAAGAATGTCAAAAGCACAAAAATAATAATACTAAAACCAAAACAAAATCGAAGTTTTTGACATTTTTCAGCTAAAAACCACACAGAGCAAAAAATTATCAGCTGAAGTAGCGCTGCCACCTAGTTAGATACACCTTGAGTATGACTATATGAACAATGTTACCAAATATGTAAGTAAATAAAAAATCGTTGTTTATAAATTTAACAAATACCTAATTCATATTATGCATTTTTTCATGAAATCTATTTGACGAAATGTTTTCTATTTGCTAATTGCAGCGCTAGAGAAGACAGTAATATATAAAAATAACCTGGCATGAATATCATTTTTTACATTTTGTTTAATCTAATTTGCTTTTCCAGGCCACCTATTGACAAATATACAACCAATTTCATAAAAAATGCGTAAATACGTAGCGGGTTTTTTTTAGCAACTTTCTTTTAAAAAAGTTATATATTGCAAAAATTACACAAACTCGCGATGATTAAAATAATAGAAACAAATACCCTAAAGCTGATTATATAACCCACAAAAAAAGCACTAAGATATAATCTAACTAACATATAAATCGCGAAAAGTTGCAAAAATGCGAATATACATACATATATCAAAAACAATCTTATGTACAAAAAGTTGCAAAAATTCGCGAGAAATAATTGAGAAGTCTTTTTTGAATGTCAAAAACTTGGAAAAATTTGGGAAGATGTCGAAAATTCGCAAAAAAAGATATCAAGGTCTGATACTGATTAAAAATCTTTAAAACTATCACAAAAAAAAAAAAACAGTTGGGAACAATCATAATAGAGAAAATTCGCGATAAATTGCAAAATTGCAATCAAGTCCTAAAATAACTTACAAATACCTAAAGATCTAAGGAATGTCAAAATGACGAAAATTCGCTCAAATTCGCTAACATCACTTAGATAGATGGATTGAAATTCGGTAAAATGGTAAAAAGCCAAGATTTGGCTAAAAGTTGCTAACAAGTGCTAAAAATTTTTAAAAATTGCTAAAATTGTAAGGAATGGCATGGATAAGTCATTCTTTCACTAATTTGGCTTCAAATTCGCGGTCAAATTACTCCCGTAAAAATTTAATATGAGTTAAATCTAATAAGGACTGCGAAGAATGCATGTGTGGGCAAAATAGACTCATTGAATTTTGTGTTAAAATAATTATTACTTCAACAACTACAAACTAGTATTTCTGGCAACACTTATCAAAAAATATTTAAAAAATCGAATGTGTTGCAAGTCATGGGTATGTCGATAGATATGCGTAGATATGCGGGATGTAACGAACAATGCGCATCGATACATACAAGTATGAAATAAAGTGCGCAGGGTATACCCAAGTATGAGAATGAATATACATCAACACGCACTAGCATAAAAAATGTTCAATATGTGCGGGAGTATCCAAAATTTTTTGTATCGATTGGCATTCCCTGGTACATATTTACAATGTACATGTGTATATGAATGTTTTATCAGCCCAATTGTGAATAACAATTCCCTGGGAGTTTTTTTCCTTTTTCCTATTCCTCCTATTATGAATTAAAATTTCACCGGGAAAAATCTCCTTGGTAAAAAAGTAGATATTCTCCACAAACATTTTGAGGGGAACTTATGCAAAAATTTAAAACTAAAATTAAGAAATATTGTAAGCATTTATTTAAAACAAAGAGTTTAAATAAGCTCCGGCATGTTTTATTTCCTTCTTGTTTTAGGCATTTTATCAAAGCACTGCGCACATGCACTTTAAGTTCATATAATCGGTAAATGGAAGATTTGTTTCAATCTAATATCAAGCCTGATAAAAAAAAAACTTTAAAAAATTTACAATTTCCTTTGTACATACAGAGTCATTGGGAGTTTAATCCATTTTGGCCATCTGTTTCTGGCTCAGTTTTAGCTCCACTTTATTTTAAGCAGAAACATATATTTCTTTAACACACATTCATATTGACAATCAAAACATACAATTTTAATTAAATTTCTATTACTGAACTCTCTTGCGCTAGTGCAGAATAAAATGTAAACATTAAACTGCTGGTCCAGATTTTGTTCTCTGCTTTATTTGCTTAATCCCCGGCTATTTAAAATAGGAGGATTTTTTTCCCGGCAACAAATGGTAGGGAAGAGCAAACTCTCCCCAGAAAAATTCATAATTGGGTTGTATGTAAATTTTTTGTTGCATTATATTATTTTATTTCTATGTACAATAGTTATATTGGTAAAAATATCTGCCAAGAATTTTTAGAAAAGTTTGATTCCTATAAAGTTTTATTTGAATTTTTATATTCCCATAAATTGTATTTTTATCACACGACTCCTACCATGAGCAATAAATAAATGCCTTTGAACAAAAACATTGTATGTAACTAAATATTTCTGTCATACTTACATATCAACAATATTCTATCACACGTTCTCTCTGTTATCTTGCAATTGTTTTTGCTATCACCTGTTACGTTGATCAAAATATAAACAAGCATGTGTACATACACACATACATACATATGTATATACATACGAGTACATACATAACACGAACGACCGAACGCAACGAAGTTATCAATTTATTGAAAGGAAGATGATGAAATTAATAAAACACTTTTTTTAACACATAAAATTAATAAATTAAAATGAAACATTCTTCAAATATTTTATTGCACACAAATAAAACTATTGTTGCACTATATTTTTATGGAAAAATTTTATACAAAAAACCACTTGTAACTATTAAATATTTAAATTTAATTCACTGTCTTACGAACGTCCACGCAAATGTTTAATATAATGCAAGAAAGTGAGACAAATGAAGAAGAAATCAATTGAGTCCATGTTGTTTAGTGATGCCAACTGCACGAATTTGTGATACGAGTCTAGATGCATTTCGTTGCAGCGTTAAATAAAAATAAAATATTGGAAGAAAAATAATAACATTAAAAATGACATTTTAATTTTTTTTTGATAAGAAACGCAAATTGTAAAGTCTGGAAGCTTTTGCTGCAAATAAATCTTTATATTAATAATTCTACTGTACGTGTGTATGTCACTGAACTCCTCCTAAAAGGCTAAACCGATTTGAATGATTTTTTATTGTATGCGTTTGTGTGGCACCCTGAATGGTTTAGATTCACAAAACGAGGACCAGGAGGGCGAAAAGGGGGGAAATTTCTGCCCCACTAAAAGGTTAGAACAGATTTTAATGAAATTAAAAACATACGATAGATCTGCGTCTAAAAAGTCACAATATGACCACAGCCATTTTAAGTTTGTATAAATTAAACTAATCGAATATTTTATAACTATTTAATTATATTTTTAATGTGTCTATTCTTTGACTGGAAGCCAGCAATATGTTGTATCCTATAATATTAAAGAATTTTTCTAAAAAAACTGTTGTCGTGTTTAGTTCTTTGCTTGTCATCTACAATTTTTTGCTTGTTTATAATCTTCCATATTTTCTTTCAAATTGTACACCCTCGTCGTCATTTATTAACAAAAAAAAACCATATTTGATAGCAAACTAAAACAACAAGATATTATATATATCTACGTGCTTTTTATGTAACAAGCCACCAACAACTACAAAAACAAAACTAAAACCGACAAAAAGAAATATGGGAAAGAAAAACTTCAAAAGACTGAAATGCTAAAGAAAAAGCAACCTACAACTTTTTTTTTGTTTTAATAAAATTGGCGCCGCATTTTAAATAATAAGCGGCGCCTTTTTTACTTTTAATTTTAAAGAGAGAAAAAAACACCATAATTTTGTAAAGGAAAATTAGTTTCCGGTAAAATGGGAAAAACAACACCGATAGACGGTACACATTTTTAATGTTTGAAACAAAACAAAAAAAAATTTTCCCCTTTGAAAGCCTTTTTAGGTGCGGTGCTGATTTTTTTGTGGTAAAAATTTTAACAAGGAACTTACTTTAGTTTAAAACTAAAAGCTGGCTGGGGTGTTTTAAACGTTTAGTCCCACTTCAACAGACATTCGATATTTGTAAACGATTGTTCACTCAAGCTCTAAAAATTTCGGAGCAAAATTCTTCAGTGTTTGTTCGCGAATCTAAAAAAAAAATTCGAATGCTCGCTAAAGCGAACTTTTCGCGATAGTTTCTCTAATGTGTGACGATAGCCTAGTGGTTGTGAGCTACTTTGTTAGCATGAAGATACAGTGTTCAAGTCATTCATCGTAAGTTAAAGAATTAAAAAATAAATAAAATATATTCACCCTTATTCCAGATGTCGAGATCGACGTCACTTTAACACAATACCAAAAAATTGGGCCTCATGTACCCGTTGTCGAAAACAACTGACTCCTGTTGGCAGGTTTATGCTATTTTCTAGACCTTTTGGAACGGAAATAGATTGTCAGTAGCAAAAAATTGTTATCGAGAGCGAGTAACATAGCGTCTATACCTGATATTAACTCTGATATAATATGAGAGAGAACGTCGGCAGAATAAGAAGAAAAATATATTAATATTGATATTAATATCTATGTAGGGGAAAACGTACTCTTGTAAATATCATAATATTTCATAAATATCAAGCAGCCGTGCAGTAAACATCTTCGTTTATTGTAATAGTAATGTGTGTTTCATAAAAATTTTGGTATTTCCTTAATACATCGTGCATAAGTAAAACATTTCCGCATGTTTTTTATCAAAAAATATTAATTTTCACTTTAATACACAAAATTCTCTTCACGTATCTATGTATGTGTGCGCTTTTTGACACTTGATATCATAATATTGTTTTCTAAATATATATTATCAAAACAATATTATAATATCTGATATAATATTAATATAATATGTGCTAATATTGAAGTCCACACGTAATATAATTCGCTCTGCTATGAAATTTGACGTTTGCTGATAGAAATATATTTGATATTATATCTGGTATAGACGCTATGTAAACAAGCCCCAATTTTTTGGTATCGTGTTTAAGTGACGTCGATGTCGACAATTGGAATAAGTATGATTAAAAAATAAAATTATATTTTTTTTCTGCTGCCTTTTTGCGATATCGAAATTAGTTCGATTTTGGCTCACTTTTGATATTGCTAGCAATTTCGATTATTTTTTTAGTTTCATTCTCGATAGTTTTACACCATAAATGTTCGAGATATATTCGAAATTGATATCATTAACGAAAGCCTTGGTCTAGTGGAGTATCCATAGGCAGTCCAAGGTAAATCCATATCAGGTGGTTAGGGGACTATTTTCACTTGTAATTACTATTATCACTTGTAATTTGAATATCCCCCCATATCTCATAACACATTTTTTAGTTTATATTTTCGAAAACCCAAGTATGAAATTTTCAAAGCGAATTTAAGCAAGTCTACATTACAAAAAATTATATACTGAAAAAAATTAATACAGCACAACAATCCCTTTTACAAAGAAAATTTTAAATAAAGATTATAAAAAAAATGTGCAGAATATTTAAGTTATCTTTGCGCGCTTAATTTTATTTATTTCCATCGGTTATGTTTTCATTATTATGTTCATTTGTCTTTTATTTTGTTTCTATTACAAAATATTATTGGTTATTAACAATTCGTTTATTGGAGCGCATTAAAATGGCCAAATTTGAACATTTTTCAATAAAGATAATATAAATTTTCATCATTATCTCTCCCCGCGCCAGCAAAGTTCTTTCACATCATAGTTACTGGTTAGATTTGAATTTCTGATATTGATGATAATATTATATGTTTGTGTGTGTGTGTGTGTGTGGCGTTTATTATTTTTATTATTGAAATATTAACGCTTTAATGATTTTGTATAGCGAAATTATCGATTTTTATTAAAAGGATGTTTGGCTCCCCTCATTTATTTCCGGTTTTTCCCTAAATTCACAAACACACACCCCCATAATAATCTCTTTCGCACAAACTATGCTGGTATTCTTTGCCAATCGACAAATGTACGAGTATTATTTTTATCAATAACAAATTTATTTGCCAATATTGAAGTAATAAACAAACGGATTTAAACTGTTTTAAGTATAATTTTATAAAAGAAGTGGAAAAAATTGAACAGTGATTTTTTGTTTGCTTAAAGCTTGATGTTTTCTTTATCGTAATTTAAAGCGTTTTTTTTTCTTTGGAGTAAAATTCTCTGCTTAATTTTTGTACAAGATGTTTTGTACAAGAGACAGGTATTTTTCCCCTAGTACGTGATTTTTTTGCGAGAGTTGCCTTTAGCAAGAATTTTCGTGTTTACTGTAACTTTTCAAGGATTTCTTTGTATAAAGCTTAGCAGAAAAATATCCTGATAGAAATGTTGATAAAGGAAAACTTGACGAAAAGTTAAACACAAGCTCATGTTTTATAAATAGCTTCTGCAGCAGCGAGGTTGATGCTAAAGCGGATTTGCTGAAGAGAAGTAAAAGAATATGTTGAGTATTTAGTTTAACCCGTTAAAAACTAATGAAACTTAAAATGGAACAAGTTGAAAGAAAACATAAGAAAGAAAAAATTAATAGTCTGTTCAGCCATATTGCAAGAAGATCTAATCCAATAAAGTTCATTCACTCGAATTCAAGTCAATTTGATTTCCACGAATTTCAGAATTATGGTTCACATGTACATACAGTTGAACCTCGATTATGCAATCGAAAAAGGTTATTAGAGGTTATATAAAAGCACAAAAGAGTTTATGTTAAAACAAGAGTAGTATGATGTCACTGACTATGGTCCATAGGCTAGGTATACATAATGAATAAATAAATGAAAATGAATCTTCCCCCTTATCGTGGTTGGCGTTTTTCGACTTCAAATTCGACTGTTTGTAGTAGATTAAAGAAATCAAGCCTGATTTTCTCCGCCTGATTTTGCAACAATAATAGAATTATAAAAACTGGAAGCATGGATAATGGTGATCAAGAAACGAAACGAAATAGCATGCCGGTGAATAGATGGAAGCCCTGTTAATCGAGGTTCAACTCGTCGCTGTTTTAACTAACCGACCTATTTGAACTTTTTTTGAAAAATGAGTTAAGTCCACTACTAGACTTTATGAGTCATAATAGACCTTGTCTACAATTTGTATGACTGTAAACATTACTGTTGACCCTATAACAGTAAAAATATTTCAGACGTTTCCATACGAATACATGTATAAAACGATCATAAAAGCTGCTCTCCTGTACAATTTTTAAAATGTTAGATAGGTCAGTTAGATGAAACAGCGACGAACTGTACGTTTATACTTGATGTTGCTTGCATCATAATAATTTTGCTTTATGTCAGCAATGAAGAAAAACATAACAAAAGTTTACATTATACAACGCACATTTTCATTAAAAGAAAACATTTCATTGCTTGAATGAATAACTTTGCTTTCAGTGTAGAGAAAAGACATTGCAGTTGGCAATGACAACCATCATGAGGGAATTCATGAGTCTCTTGAAATTTTAATGTGGCAACATCATCTTGTCATCTCATCATTGTGAACAGGCAACGATATGAAACACAATATATTGAAGTATTGAAACAACAAAGACATTGCAGTTGGCAATGACAACCATCATGAGGGAATTCATGAGTCTCTTGAAATTTTAATGTGGCAACATCATCTTGTCATCTCATCATTGTGAACAGGCAACGATATGAAACACAATATATTGAAGTATTGAAACAACAAATTTTTTTAATGTTCAATATTCAATCCTTAATAATATTATAAATGTGAAAGTGAGTTTGTTTGTTTGTTTGCTACGCTTTTACGCCCAAACCGATAAACCGATTGGAAATCTATATTACCAGCTTCAAATAGATGACATTTTTATACGGATCTGAACCGGTTTTTAATTTTCGGTACGGGGTTTTTCGGAAAAACAAATTTTTGGGCTGGTTAGGGTAATTTTCGATTCGAGTTTGATTGTTTAATCAGTTTTAAACGCATTTTTATGTATTTTTTAAACAGATTAACGAGAGTGGAGCCGCAGGAAAGAGCTACTATTTAATATAGTTTTTTAAATATATTTTCATTAAACTACAGCTACGCTGACAGTTTCAACTTGTTTAGTTTAACATTGCCATATTGCCATATTTAAAATGATATTTGACTTTCCAGACTTTTCCAATTTGACACTTGGTATTAAATGTGATTTACACACAAGAAAAAAGCAAAACAAATTTGCCAACCCTTATTAAGGAATAACAATGTAAGCGTTGCATTATTACGACATATTTTAAAACGCTATTTTGAACTCCCTAAATATATTTGTTTGCAAAAGCATAGCTTTTGTTTGTGTTTGACACACGATGTAATTCTCATTTAGTCGAGTTATAAATTAACATAAATATTTTAATTCTACTATCAATCACTTAACGATTTTACCACATTTTAGCAGAGCCTAGTTATTTTATTTTTTTTGTGCAAATTTTGGCTTCCAAAATGAATTTGCAACTGTTTTAAAAATTTATACTTCCTAGCAAATACATCCAACGCCCAAGTATGGGTTAATAGAAAACTTTTCTATCAAGAATATTTTTACAACTTCTGTTGGTGTTGCTTTAAAAAGCTTCGAAATTATTTTTTTCTACAAAACTTTGTGAGTGTTTTTAATAAGTTGTTTTATTATATGTACATATTTTTGGGGACATAAATTTTTCGTTGTTGTTTTTTTAAGGAAATTTTAAAGTCAAAGCGAAATTTTGTGTAAAGTTCTGCTCACTTAAATGTATACAGGTACATACATATGTATGTAAGTAATGAGTGAAATTTATAAACAAAAAATTTATTACTTTAGCACAGTTTTCTATTAATAACAACAATCGCTGGTTCATTGTGCACAGTTCTTCGTATTAATATTGCAATTAATATGCACTTGAATGCGCTTTAGACATCCTTCTTTTTTGTGTTTGCTGTGTCACTGAGTGAAAAGTTATAAATAACTGTTAATGTGTACACACACACACACACACACACACACACACACACACACACACACACATACACACACATCCATATGTATGTACTTGTAAAATCCGTTAGGGTAAAAGTTTATTCGTATGAGAGCTGTAATCCAAATTGTTGTTGTTTACTACATAAAACAGTTTTTATTTACGAGAGCGTGAGGCTGGATTAAATTTACAGAAAATAAAATGCACAACGTTTTTCACTCCGAATAAAAAATTTATAATAAAAAAGTTAAAAAATAAATTATATTTATTTTTATGACAGATAAGCTGGAAGAGAGTTACAAACTGTTCAGCGACATCGCAAGAAAATCTAAAGCCAGTCAGTCACTCGATATTGTGTCAATTTGGGTTCAACGACGCCCATAGTGTTCATTCGCATGTTTGAATCATTTTCTTTAATTTTCAAATGCATTTTAAAAAGTTACAAATTGACTACCTTATGCCTTTCGGAACATATGCCGCCCGCTTCCTTTTAATGTTCCTGCGACATCGTCAATTCGTGTACATACTTTATGCGATATTAATTCCTTTTCACATTTCACTGCAATAAGTATTCGTTTTGGTATTTGTTTCAAAAAGCTTAACCGCTCATCAGTTGTTTTTCCACATCTGAATGAGCTCAAAAACGTTTGTTTTTTTTTCAACATTTTCATTGAAATGATAATAATTGGATTGATGTTTTAATATGCATACATATGTACATATATATGTAAATATGTATGTATAAATGTTTGTACATATTTGATGTTGCAATCTGTTGCCGCACTTGTTTTTAAAATTTTTTTTTACATGCTGATTAATAAGCAACTAAAATGTGGATTATAAAAAAGTTGACTCTACATCAATTGTTAATTATTTTCTTTTTCATAAAAAAAAATTCAAAAATCATATGAGAACATGGCTAAGGTTTATCCACGAAAGCAATAAATGTGATTTTTACAAAAGTAGAAATATGTAAGTTTAAAAGACATAAATGATGTGACGCTTGATGATGGGGAGTATTTCCTTTGAACAATATGGCACTTAATGCTGTTGAAGACTGCTAGTGAGGACTATTAGTCGAAGAGTGTAATATTTTTTCGACTCCTTGAGAATCTAACAAAACCTTTCGCTCTTGTTAAAGAGTCACAAGACCAACGCGAAAAGTGATTTAAATTATTAATTAAAAATTATGCCTGAAACAGTTTGACTGTAATAAAAGAAGGAAGAAATCTGTTTGTTCTTTCCTATGAAAAATATTAATTGAAAAAAAAAAATTCAAATACAATGAAATTTTTCAATTAATAATTAATAATGGTTCAGAAGATTCATCAAGTGCCGCAGTGTAGATCTTCGGACCAGATCTTTTCCCTACACAGAAAAAAATATTCCTGATATAAACAACTTTAATTGAAAATAAAACCAAAAATCAATTTAAAATGTATTTAAGTCAATTAAACATTTGATTAAAAATTTAATTGATTAAAAGTTTGATTGAAAATTTAACTAAGCCAATTAAACTTTTGCTTAAAAATAAAATATTTTTGCAATAAAAAACTTTAATAAAAAATAAAACTAAGAATCAATAAAAAAATTTAATTGAGTCAATTAAACTTTGTAATTAATAAAATTTTTAAGCAAATGTTCAATTGAATTAAATACATTTTTAATTGATTTTTGGTTTTATTTTCAATTAAACTTGTTTCTTGCAGGAATATTTTTTTCTGTGTATTCGATTTCAATTAATAAAATTTTTTAAACACAAACTCAATTAGCTTAGTTAAATTTTCAATAAAACTTTTAATCAATTAAATTTTTAAACAAAAGTTTCATTGGCTCAATTAAAGTTTTAATTAAAATTGTAATCAATTATTTGTTGAATTTTTCATAAAAAATATATTTTTGGTTTTTAAAAAATTCAGAGAATAAATAACCATACTACATTTTTTTTATCAATGTGTTATATAAATATTTTTTATGACTAAAATCTTACATTTTCACTCAATTCAATATTAATTATATTTAAATTATTTTACTTAATTGTGTGACCTGCTTTCACACATAAAATGTCCTTGATATGGCCAATTATAAAAACTGTTGAATAAACTAAGCATTTAAGGTACTTAAACGTTCAGTTTAACAACAACACACCCAAATAAAATTAAGTTTTTAATAATTCATACACAAAAATACGTATATTTTAATGCTTTTTATAAGCAAATTTACTAATTAAACACACACACACACACACACACACACACACACAAACACACAACAATTGCAAATAAAAGCCAACACTAACATGCTGCAATAAATTTTGCTTAAAAGGTTCATTCTATTATACTCTTTTTATATCGTCGCTTTGGTAACTGCATGAATATAATTTTTAATTAAAAAAAAAAAACCAACTTGAATTGGATTCATAAAAAATGCATGTGATTTTCATACCTAAACAAAAATAAATTAAATAAGTTGTGTTTTATATCCTCCTCTGGGCGACTTTCATTTAAACTTTTATTTATAGAAACTTTTGCTTTCACTTGCCCTGCCCTGTTTGATAAAACCCGGATGTTTTACCTTACTGGACCGATATGCTTTCACAGACTTTCAAAAACACACATACACATACACATACACATACACATAAACATAAAGAAACGCACCCACACAAAAACGTAGAAAGAAACATTATAAAGTATGTACCAGTACAAAGTTGTTAAAATATTACATTTTGCATTATTAATGAAATCAACAAAAGAATACAAAAAAAAAAAACAAAATATTATTTTCAGGAAACATGATTTCACATACTCACACTTACATACACTAATCCATACATACATATGTACATGTACATCACTTTAATTTCTGGGTTTCTGAAGACTAGATCTTTAAAATTCTAAGAATATTGTTGTATATAAATTTTAAATGTTGTGGCAAAAGTAAAACACTTTCAACAGCTTAGAAAAGTTTACTGTGTCACACACAGGGAACGAAGCCGATCGGCTGTGAGTCGGCTAACAGCCACCGCCGGCAATTTTCAAAGACCTTCAGCCGCCGCCTACATATGCGGCTCATTTTCGGCTTCGGCTTAGCCGAAAATGGAAAATTTTAATGATTCGGATGAAATTTACTTTTTATTATTTCTATTTGGTCACCAAGTCACATCTTGAAAATTCTGGAAAATGGCTAAAGCGGCCCATTCATTATACAATATTGATGCATATGCTATAAATCAAGTCTTTTGATATTTGCCAATATATTGTGCTACCTTGGCGACATTAATATACAATACGAAAAATTGCTAAATTATATTGCAAGTGGCTGGACCTCTTAATAGTTCAATCTCGGTAGGATTAACAGTTTGACTTACCCCAAATATTTTATATAAATCTAATATTTTTTATATCTAATATTTCGGTAATAAAATTACGTAATATAATATTACCGTTACTTATTAAGATGGACTTCGTGTTCTTTACCTTCCAGATAGTTTTGATCAGTTCTAATGTCCCTTGAAACATAGGACTTACTGAATTTCAGCTATCGATAGAGGAAAAAATTCTGATAGCAACAATATAAAAAAAAAGTATTTTGAAAAAATTTGGCTTGGTGTAGCTTATCTTGGTCGTACAGATTTATAAAAATGTTTTGTTATCGATTTTTTACATTGAATTTCACGAAAAACGTCAAAATAATTCTTAAAACCCTAGACCTAGCATGAATTGCCTAATTATAACAGTAACATATTAGGTTATATATATTTTCACTTAAAATATCTTTTTTCTGTAAAAAAATGCCTTTATTTTGAATTACAATATGAAGTGATGGCATAGACTATTCTGTGGTAGTGGTTTGCTTATACAAACTTGTCCACTTGTCCGTCTGTCTCCCCTCAGGGGAGTCTATTTTTGACTACGGGTGTGGCAACCCCGGGGCCCCAGCTGGGGTGATGTGTCTTCTTCCATTGACGTACCTTTGGTACATTACCCATAGAACTTATGTGTTAATACCCGATCTCTGGCAGCAGAGCAAAGGATGTGCACATATTTATAAAAGGAAGACAGGTCCTGTTGATGTCAGTTAGGTGCAGCGTCACCTAGAACTGCCCCTGAGTTCAAAAGACGATAGAGGTGAAGCCCTTGTGGTGGAACTTCGAGGTCTGACCAGAGGCTACTTCTGGTGCCACGGGTGCCGGTTGCCCGACAGTCGAGCTGCTTTGAAGTTTTGAGTGCATGTAGCGGTCGTCAGTTTCCTTTGCTAAAATGCCGAGTTCGTCCCACCCCAATGGGGTATACCCCACGGGGTTAAAGGGATGATTTTGGTATGTGTGGAGTAGGCACTGGTTATTTGGCGACACAGGCATGGGTTCATCTCGGATGAGTGGTTGAGCTGTGCCGGCAATGGTTGAGGAATTCTCTTGGGGACCTCGCTATGGGTGTATACACAACACCTTAGCGTGGAAGCCTGAGAATTATCGTGGTGGCTGTGGTTGCTACCAAAATCGCTGGGAGAATAGTCTTGGCTTCCCAGTGTGAAATCAATGCTAGTGATTGGTCTGACGCGGTCAGCCAGACACTATTCTGGGTGCTGTTGCCATTCAACAGAAGCTGCTATGGGCACGGACATAGCAGCAGAGTTTAGATAGCTCAAATTACCTCAGCAAGGTAATTGAATATAGTACAGGGATAACTATATTCAAAGATTGCAACCTATGTGCCTTATGGAGTGGGCCATAGGTTCATTCTAGTAGGGTGCATGGGGGCGTTGGTCTGGCGTCTAACCCACACCCGGTGCTTTGGGACCCGTGAGATAAGGCCGTAATGGCAGGTGCTCACGGAAACCTATCTCACATCTGTCCGTCTGTCTGTCTGTCTGTCTGTCTGTCTGTCCGTCCGTCGCAGGCTATTTTCTCGAGAACCGTAAGAGCTATAAATCTGAAATTTGGACAGAGTATGTAAAACTTTGGCCGCTACAACAACAAATACATGAGAGTTAAAAATTTGAAGGGTGTTCCAAAACGAGCAACGAAAAATTTTAAAATTCCATGTAATATACGTACGAGTACAATTGTGTGTATATATAGACACACAATATATAGTGTATTTTTATATAAACTACAACAATTAAAAGATGTTCTACCAGTTAATGCAATTTTGACTGTGTAATTTTGACAAATTGATGTATCTTGGAAACCGTAGAAGGCAAACTTTTGAGATTTTCAAAAACGCTAAAACTAAAAAATCCCAAAATTTTTAAATCGCCAATCCGAAAAAAATTGCCAAAACAAAAAAATCGCCACAACGAAAAAAACGTTAAATTAAAAAAAAATTCTAAAATTAAAATAAGTCACCGAAAACTTGAAAACTCGCCAAAATGAAAAAAATCGCCAAAATTAAACAAATCGCCAAAATGAGGAAAAAAATCGCCAAAATGAAAAAAACCCCAAAAATCGACAAAACGAAAAAAGCACCAAAAATAACTAAAAATCGCCAAAAGCGAAAATGCGCAAAAAAAAACGACAGATTAAAAAAACGATTTAAACCAGTAAAATCCCAAAAACGAAAAAAATTTCAAAACTATATTATCGATGGCTAAATATAAAAAGGACGTATGTACCTAAATTTTTTTCGAAATCGCGTTTCTAACGGTTTTTGGTAGTCAACGTATAATTACATCCTCTTTCAAGAACGAAGTAAGTAACAATTAAAAATAAAAGATTTATTTAATTTAAAAAAATTTTTCTTCCATGTAAATGCTTTAGTTTTTATTCAGTTTTTTCCTTCTCTTGTAAAATATCGAAAATTCGAGTTACTCCTTTTTTATATTAATCCATCGTTATGGAGGCTAAAGTTCGTACAGTACAATATATCTAGTGCTCGTGTGCAAGTCAAAGTCGCACTTTACTGAATTTATTTACATTCCGCATTAGTCTACTAAATGAAAGTCAGTGGCGTAAGTTAAAGAAGCCATTCACTCCTAACTCCATAAAAAATCCTCCTGCTAAAGCCTTTTGTGTTTAATTAAAAAAATGCTAATTACAAATTCATTTGGAACAATTGCTCTCCTATAGTCATTTATGTTGATAGTATTGTGTATTTTAAATTTATGGTCATTCCAGGGATTATTAATAATTTCGTATCATATATTCAATATTTGATATGTCTTTTATTTTTGCTGATTTTATTAAGGAAGCCGTTTAGGGATTATAATCAACCGTTTTTTTTTCTTTCTTAACAATTAGAATTGATATAAAAAAAAAGTTGTATTTATTTCAAGGAGGGTGGGCCCATGTTGCCACTTTAATTGACAAGAATGTAGCGAAAATGTGCAAAACTTATTTTGAGTGAGTGTGAGTGTCTGGATTTATGATTTAAATGAGTTCTTCAGTAAATTATTTGCAGCGACAAGGGTTGATTTGCAAAGACTTTATTGAATTTTACAATATATGGTAGGGGTGTTTGTCTGTAGTTTGCAAGTTAAGCCCAAGTGAAAGTCAATGTACAAATTATATTGAATTAAAATGTTTTAGTTGCTCACGTACTCGTACTACACACGTACTGGCGGGGTGGAATACACAAACACACTTCTTCTGCCAGCAGAAGGGAAGAAAATGTTTTCCCTTAGCAAATAATTTATGAAAAGGTGTAGTAATTGTATATAAATTGAAATATTATCAATATTTGTTTATGACTTGAAGTGAAAAACGCCCTAAGAAAGTTGTAGGTACATATGAAATGAGACATCATGCATGACATTTTGAATTTGTACTATTTGCTGAGTTTATTTAAATTAATTGTAAATATCCACATAAAGACAAACATAGTTAAATTGCAATCAATACTTGTGAGGACTTTTGCCTAAAACGATTTTATGAAGAATTTGAAGTTGATGGAATTTAAATATTTAATAATTTTTATTTAATTAAGAATGATGGAGTTTTAGTTAAAAGTAAAAATACATAAGACGTTTTTTACACAAGGAAAGTTTGCTTTGCAAAGCCTTGAGCTTGTAGAAGAGAAGGGTAAGTTTTTGCAGAGTAGACTTTACAAATTTAACTTTGTGTATGTAAACGCCGCGGCGTCTAATTTAAACCACAAGCAAGTTGAAATTTAGGAAATGGTCTTGAGCCATTACTGAAGACAAAATAAACTGTTGATTAAATAATAAAATTCATATATAATTTAACGCCAAATTTTTTTATAATTAAGCGTAATTTTTGTCAATTGAACGGGCGCATAGTGGGGCCAAAGGCCTGTTTATTTGTGGTTCAACTCATATATCTACAACAACAATAGTGAGGGTCACTAAATTTTATATGGGTAGCTCTTAAAACAAATTGCATGTTCCAATGAAATCTTAGGAAAAGGCAGACTGATACCCCCTTACAAAGTAATTATTATTTTCCCTTCATCTTGAGAACTTAATTAGTGAAGCACACTAACTCTTAAAACAAGCTGAATGTTCTGTCAAGGAGGAGGTGGAAGATGGGTGACACTCATACAAAATAATAATTATTTTATCTATATCTTCACAACTGCAGTAGCGAGTCATACTAAATTTGATGTGGATATATTTTAAACCAGGCTACATGTTTCATTAAAAGGATGGTGTGACGGGTACCCCCCACCCCCCTTCTACCAAGTAATTATTAATTAATTAATAAAAATTATTTTTTTTTTTATATAAGAAATACCGTAGCAGAAACAAAATGCAAGCATAGTGGTGGTTAACCAACAAAACAAGCAAAAATTCATGATTATTTTTATTCACGCATGCCTGCTATTGAATGACTTCGGATACGAATTATAGAAAAATAGATTTTTTTAACACAATTAAGTCACACACGTAATTTTTAAGATCACTATTACATATAGATACAGCCAAAATCACGCGTGACTCACACGTGACTAGTAAGTAACTCACGCATAAAATATTATAAAATTTGTATGTTTCTAATGAAAGCATATAAAACAATGACAAACATAAAACAGCAATAAAAGTCTTCGCAGAGGTTGTGAAGCTCTTTTTATTGGTAAACTCAACGCGTGAGGCTATTACTTATTCTTGTATAACTTCGGAGACACACCGATGCGCAACATAAATTTTTCTTGAAAAAAAAAAATAAAATCTCGTTGAGCCCAATCAATATTTTTATGTTCTTTTAAACTTATAAAATCAAATTGTTTGCATTGCCATTATCAACATTAAAAAAAAAACAAAAGCACTTCCTTCCACTAATAATTTTGATAAAATATTGAAGCAAAATATTTGAAGGAATACCTAAGGTAATTGTCGATTTTGATAACAAGCCGATTCGAAGACGTTTCTTCAGTTTCGAGATGACGGCATTCGCCATCGATCATTGTACATAGTATTTAGCATCTGCTGTAAAGAATTTAAGAATTTTCAGTTCTGCTCAAGCAGGCTTAGAGCGACTGAAAGTTCTTTTATATGACAATTTGGGATACTTCGTGACTGATTGTAGCAGTTTATAGAAAAAACTTAGTGCAGAAATAAACAATAAATTTAAATTCACATTACACTTCTTAAGCAATAAAATACACAATTTCTCTTAAATAGTTTTAAAATTAAAACAATGTTCGTATAAATTGAAAGCATGATACTAATTCCTTAAATCCTTTAGTTCTAGTTCCTCTTATTTTTTTAATGCTTTTACTCGTATTGCTCTATTAAGTTCGTATGGTTGCGCTTTGCCCATTTGAATATTTGAAATTCCAATGCAAGTCCATGTTAAGTCTTTGCTTGCTTGTAGCTTTAGCTGGTTGCCAACAAAATATTTCCTCCATTAAATCCAATGTTTATTTTTCAAAAGAAGAAAACAAAATAAAAAAAGACACTCACGCAAACACACACTGTCAATGTATTTGTTTCAACAAAAAAAAAAAAAAAAAAAAGCTAAATAAAGTAAGTTTAAAGGCAAAACCAGCGAAAAAAAGAAAAACTGAATACCACAACAATTCATAAAGATAAAAAGAAAATTTATGTGAAACCACAATAAAAATTAGGTTAACGATTTTAATGTTTTTCTTTTTTCCCTATTTTTCCATTCTTTTTTTATTTTCTTTTGCACTTTGATTTTGTTTTGTTTGTTTCATTTGTAATAAAATATTAAGACAAAAAAAGGATCTGAAAACAAAAGCAAAGAAATAGAAATCAAAGAAGCAAAAAAGAATTTTTCTTTCTAAAGCCATTTAACATCATTCACAAAGACAAATCGCTCCACATTCAGAGCTACTTTAGCCGCAGACATAAAAATATATATAGAGAGACATAAAATCCTAAAAACGAACGTAGTGGGAGATAAAAAAATACGAGGGAGGCAGAGGAAAAAAGTTGGACATAATCATTTAAGAAAAGAGAGAAGATTATTTGTTAGGTTGGGAAAATTATCTAAAGGCCTGCATATCAACTTTGCAAGGACTTTCATTATTCCCTTCACCAGCAACTGGATTCAGTAAATTTTATTACTTTAATTATATTGCTATAATAACTATGACGAAAACTTATCGTTTTTGCAGTCCAGTAACACATTTTAAGGATAATCGTTGTAATTTTTACGAGTGTTATTAAATCTAAATGCAGAAGTGAGATTTTAAAATATATTTCTGTGCGAGAATTTATATTCAAGACAAAAAAAGTTTTTAAAAAAACTTAAGTCGAAGTAGCAAAAGTCGTGAAATTTTTACTTTTCGCTGCTTTGGCTTTTTCCAACTGTTTAAAATGAACCAATACTTTTGCTTGTGCTTGTGAAAATAATCAACAGTCGCAGTCGAAGCAGAAAACGAATTATAAACAATTGTGCAGTACTTTCAACAGTCGATGATTTTAAAAGTTTTAATTTTATTTGCTGTTGCTTTTGGTTAGTTTCGCTAGTAAAAGCGTAAGCAGTCTGTGTGCTTTTGTAAGTACCAAACAGTCACAGTCGAAGAAGGAATAGCTCTTGCTTTTAGAAGCTTGCTGCAGATTCAATCAACTATTTTATGGTGTTTGTCATGTTTTGGTTTCTCTTTTTGCACAACAGACAAGAACCAAGAACAAAAACCACTTTACTGCGATTGCTTAAAACTTCTAAAAGCAAGAGTTTTTGCTGCTTCGACTTTGCCTATTTGTGACTTCCAAAAGTATATAAACGGTGTCTGCTTTTACATGCGATAATAACCAAAAGTAAAAGCAAATCAAATTCAAACTTTTCAATTCATCGACTGCTGAAAGTACTGCGCAATTGGCCATAAATCGTTTTGTGATTTTGCTCTGACTGAAACTGTTGTATTTTTCAAAAGCGAAAGCAGAAGCAAAATGAAATGAAATCACTTAAGTTTTTTAAACAATGGACAAAAATACAATATTGCTTTAAATTAATTTTTTTCATTTACATTATCGAACGAAAATTCTCTTTTGTTTTGTATAAACGAGGAAATATTTTGAAGCATACTTATAGGAGCAACAAACAAGTATTTTTCTTTAGTAAAATCGCGAGTAAGTTTTCTTTTGCGGGTTGAAGTTTGTTTTTGCTCGAACATGTGCCCATGAAAATTACACAATTTAGGCTTCACAAATTTCTTAATAAAAATGTTTAATCCAAGGCTGGCTAAGACTTACCCTTATTAAAATTATAACAAATAATTCAATACCTGAACCACCCTCGTTAAGTAAAAATTACACCAGCATACAGCGACCGGGTAATTTACAAAATAATCAGAGTAGAAACAAAAAACGCTTCAAGATAAATGCTACAAAAAAACAGGGAAAGTAGAGATAATTAATCTACACACAAACTGTTTTTTATACATAAAATGTACAAGCAAGCCTTAGCTAGAACGTTTTTTTAATTACTTTTTTATGACAATTTTTTAATAACTAAATAGAAAAAAAATGGCAGTGAAAAATTATTTAAAGTGTTTGCAGTTAAAAATTTTTCAGTACAAATACCAGAGAGAGATCTCAATCGTACGTCTGTCCACTGGCAAGTGGTTAATGGCAAGAAATACAAAACTTGTTTATTTTTATTTTTTATTAACAAAGAGGGAATCTTTTTCAGCATAAATTTTTCAAAAGGATATTTTTTTAACGTTTCATTTTTCAAGTTTATTTTGTCATTACCCTCAACTGGCTTCTTTTAAGGCGAAGAAAGTGGATATTTTGAAAACATGGGAGAAAATAATTTTGTACTTTTATTTTCAGTTTGTGATTTTCTTTCTTTCAATATTTATATTTATTTCAAAAAGCTTCTTTTTTTATATTTATTTGCTTGCTCGTGACATGCATTGTATCTTTATTTATGATGATGACAGAAAAAGAAGGACAAAAAACAGATTAAGTGCATGTAAGAAAAAAAGCACTTCAGTATCTTTTTTCGGGCTAAATAAGAAATGTAAATTAGGTATAATTTGTTTTAATTATAAAAAAAGGAGATATTAAAAACAACCAACTAGGAGGAGGTCTCCACAGCTTGTGAGAGATTTTTGTATTTGATAAAAAATAATAATAATTATATGTAATAATAGAACAACCAATTTAAGTTTGTTAAGCTACACAACTCAAGGAACTACACAGAATTATTTTATCTCCTATTAGTAAATTTATGTATCTATGTATATAATAACTATTTTATTAGTTAAGCTTGAGGTCTTATTTTTTAAATAAAATATTTGGGGTATTCACTAGGGTGTCCTAAGTGCCATAAAGTCATAAAGTCCTAACATTTTAAGCCAGTTTAAAATTATTTTTATTTTCGTTCATATAAAAGGAGTACTATATTAATACAATTCTTCACTGTATGTATTACACAGAAAAAAATATCATCGAAATACAACCAACAAAACAAATTGTTAATATTTAATTTAAAAATTAACAATCATCATTGTTGATATAACAAATTAAAATTTTTGTAGTCAATTAAATTACTCAACAAAATTATTTGTTAAATTATTTCATATCGGAATGCGCACATTTAGAAGAAACAAGAAATCATGTTTTGTGTGTATTCATTATTTGCTTATCTAATAAAGTGTTGCTCTTTAGCTGAGAGGTAAGTGTGTTAGTTTATTAGTCCTGAGGTTGCCGGTTCAACTCCTCTCAAAGACATTTAGTGTTTTTCGCAGACAAGCAAAAATCGTTTCGAGGATTGTGATTGTGTATAAAAAGGTTGTTAATGTAACAAATATGATACAGAAATTCAAGAATTCATATTGTTAATATAACAATAACTTTAATTGAAATAACTTTCAAATCTAACAAAAATAAATGTTAAAAAAATGAATAAATTTCAATAAATTATTTGTTGATATATTTAATTGAAAATATTTTTAAGATTTTCCTTCAACTTACAATTTCGTTAATTGTATTTACAAAAATCGTTGTAGGTTCACAATCAATTAATTATTTAATTGATATAACAAAAAAATTAATTGTATTTACAAATCATTTTTTTCTGTGTTTGTTACTGTCATAACTAATTATTTTGCTATTTACTTTTCTTTTTCGACAAAATATCCATTTACAAAACAATCACCCAAAGCTGATTATATAGGCCGCAAAAAAAGTAATAACTCGAGTATAGACTTACAGCATATAAATCGTGAAAGCTTGCAAAAATGCGAATATCTTCAAAAAAAATTCCAAAGCCTCAAAAACTGTAAACGAGCAAACTCAGTAGATTTTATGAATCAAAAATTATCTCACGTGCAAAAAATTTGCGAAGATTCGCAAATAATTTTTTAATTGAAAAAAAACCTAAAATTGATTTTAAAAAAATGCTTAAATTGTAAGGAATTCAAAAAACTTTTAAAAATCCGCAATTACGAAAATTCGCAAAAACTTGGTAACATCAAAAATATATTAAAGTCTGATACTTATTAAAAAAAGTTTAAAACTGTTAACAAAAAACAAAGAATTGGGAACAATCACTTTTATTGCAAAAATTTGCGACAAATTGCAAAATTGCAAACAAGCTCCAAAATTACTTACAAATACCTAAAGATCTAAAAAATTCCAAAAATCGCAGAAAATTGACAAAATTATGAAAATTTGCATAAATAGATAGATGTATTAAAAATCGGTAAAATGGTAAAAAGGCAGCCCTAAATTAACACATAAATACCTAAAGATATAAGAAATTCCAAAAAATCGGAAAAATTCGCGAAAATGAAAATTTGCAAAAACTTGCTAATACCAAAATGATAGCAAAGTGTGATATAAAATTGAAGTCGCCAAATGTCTAAAAAAAAGGAAAAAACTGCAACAACAAAAATACTTCAATCAGACAATGATGTGGCTTGATTCAATCCTAATTTGTTAAAATTACACACAAGAGCAATTAGTTTTATCAACAATTACCTGATTCGCAAAACTTAAGAAAATTTGCAAATAAATTCCAAAGCCTTAAAATTTTAAAAGGATAAATGCTCGAAAAAATTTTGTTTTACATATTGCAAAAATTCGCAAATAATTTTCGGAAACAGATAGAAGCCGTTAAATAATTTTCTCATAATTTTGCATACTCCTACCAAATATTATTTAATTTTTTTAACATTTTTTCTCATTTGTTTTGTATCATATTGTTTATGTTTCAGCTAACACACTAAAATATGACGGGTTGCTCACAGCAGTCGTATTTTAAACTAGTTTAAAAGTTTAGAACCTTATGACGTTATGACTTTAACACTACCGTTTGAATACCCCAATTATGTATTGTATCTTATTATTATTATATTATTTAAAGAAAAATCTGCCCTTGTGTTTAAAAGAAAATTAGCAAATAAATATAACAAATAAATATTATTAAAAACAAAACACCTCAAGTTTCATAAAATCGTTATTCAATTAAATTTGAATTAAATTAATTATTTTTAATAAAAAATATTTTACAGCATAAGTAAAATACTAAATCAGTCAGTTAAAGTTTGGTTTAAAAAAATTTTTTTTTTAATAAAAGTTAAATCAGGAATTTAGTTGAATTAATTAAAATTTTGTTTAAAAATTTAATTAATTAAAAACTTTAAATTCTTAATTGATTTTTGGCTTATTTTTTCATTAAAGGTCTTAGAAGAAGAACTATTTTGTTCTTTATTTGAATAAGTCGACTGACTTCCTTAGCGATTTTAAAAGAAAATATCTATCGCGAAAGTGACAAGCTGACAAAGCCAAAATTTACATTTGGGCAATATTATTTTTTAAGAAACAAATGCCTAAATTGTGTGTCTAAATATGAAATGAACATTGTTGCTATAAAAAGCTTACTTATTAGAGTGAAATACGCCAAAAGTTAAAAGGAACGCTATTGTTTTGAATACAATGTCCGCCTGTCCGTCTGTCGATCACAGTCTGTTTCCTTGTGAACCATAAGATCTACGAACCTGAAATTTTCACCGAATATCTAAAACTTTGACTGCTACAGCAACAAAATTATGATATTTAAAAATTAAAGGGTGTTCTAAAGCTAGAAACGAACGAAACATGTTTAAATCGTAATGTAATATATAGACAATTATATATACACACGTGAAATTTGCAAAGTTAATACTGTATTTTTACGCAATTAACACTGAGACTTAAAAAAATCAAAATGAAAGGGTATTCTATCAGTTATTGTAATTTTGACAACTGGCTGTACCTCGGAAACCGTAAGAGGCATAATGTTGAAATTTTTAAAAACGCTAAAACTAAAAAATTCCAAAATCAAAAATGGCGAAACGAAACATCGCCAAAATTGAAAAAGTGCTTAAATGAAAAATATCACCAAAAATAAAACAAACCGCTTGAATGAAAAAAATCTCCATAAACCGAAAAAATTTTCCAAAACGAAACAAACGCCAAAATTAAAAAATCTTCAAAACTAAAAATATTTATTTGTAAAAAACCAAAAAAATCTTCAAACCCGAAAAAGTCACCGAACAAAAAAAAAAAAAAAAAAAAAAAAAAAAAAAACGGTTAAAAAGGGGCCAATAAAAAAAATCGCCAAAACTAAAAAAACACCAAACCAAAAAATCGCTAAAACTTATGTGTGGTAAAAAAAAAACAAACAAAAAACTTTCAAAACAGAAAAAAGTCACCAAAAACCTAAAAATCGCTAAAACTAAAAAAATGTATCGTAAAAAACCAGAAAATTATCACAAAAGGAAAAAACGCCTGAGTTAAAAAAATCGTCAATGTTAAAAAATATCGCCAAAAACCGAAAAAAATCACCAAAATCGATAAATCACCAGAGCGTAAAAACGCAAAAAATAAAAAAAAATCGCTAACACTAAATATATGTACACGGTCACGAAAAATACGCCTTATCTTAAACCAGTCAAGTGTCAATGATCAAAAACGCCAAAACTAAATATTAAAAAAAATCGCTAAAACTAAAAAAAGCCAAAACAATTTTTTTTAAATGTTCACATTGGTTAAGATAATCGATTATGTAGGCTAAACTTGGTTTAGTATTACATATGTAGTGCCCTACGGAACCCTTTTTTTAATCGATCTTCTAAACACAAAATTTTATCTTGATGCAGCCTGTATGAGACACTAAACATTCGATAAACGCAACGCTTTAGGCTAGGATTCACTATCTTACACAATCGTGCGGTTTTTGAGAAAATACACCCCTGGTATGATGGAGCCTATAAAAATGTTCAAAAGGCATTAACAATTCATCAGATCAGTGTTCTATTTTTTTTTTGTAAGTCATGCGATAGTGAGTCATGAGCTTAAGCATTGACAAATTTTATATGGAAAATGTGAAAATTACAAAGCCAAATATGTACAAAATCTGTCAACATTTAACGCTGCGTTTAACAAAAAAAAAAAAAAAAAAAAACCTTAAGTATAAATTCATCAATCAGTGGACTACGCTCCATTTTTTTCAGTTATCCGATTTTTTCTCTAAAACATAGTTCGGATTACTTAAATTTGTTACAATTAAGCGTACTGCTTAAAATCAGTAAAACAATCTGCCTTATCGTGGTTGGCGTATTTCAAATACGACTACGACTGTTTGGTAATAGATTAAAGAAAAATTGCTGAATTCTTCTTTAATCTATTACCAAACAGTCGTAGTCGTATTTGAAATACGCCAACCACGATAAGGCGGAATATGTCTAGCCACTTGCATTGACAATACAATAGAAAAATACAATAAAGTACGTAAGAGCGAAAAGGACAAATACATTTTGCCATTTAATTTTTTAAATGCATGTTTTGTCCATGCACAATTTTTTCAGCCTTAAGTTATGCAATCGATTTCTAATAAATAAATTTGTCATTGTTTATTTTTTCACTAAAGCGAAGTAAGTTTCATACAAAACGTAGTTGTGGGCTTGCTTTTGGTTTTCGGTAATACGATATTTTCAGTAAAACGATGTTTCGCTAAAGCGAAGTGAATAAGACTAGCTGCGTTTAAAATTAGTGCGGGGATTTTTATCGCTTTCAATAATCCGATTTTTTCCGTAAAGCGTGTTGCGCTAAAGCGGACTAGACTGTAACATGATACAATTAAGTTAAAATTGTCTTAAATATTTAATAAAAAAAAAAGGATTAGACATTAATTTGACTCCAGCAAGTTCTTATATTTGTTAGAGTGAATGTAATATTTTTTTTGCAAACAAAAATATTTATACAAAATGTAAATCTTAAAGTGCTAACTTTATGTAGATGTAGATGTGTGTGTGTATGTATGTGTATGTTATATAAAAACTCACTCATACAAACAACTACTTGTTTTAAATGTAAATAAAACAATCATAACACACTAACGAACAGCATCAAGTAAGATCAATAAAAATATTATATAAAAAATAAATAAATAATAAATTGTGTAATGAAAATGTATGAGAAAAAATATAAATATAAATAAAAAAAAAAACCCAAGTGCATACATACAAATGTATTTGTTTGTAATTATAAATATACAATTAATTCCAAAAGTACACACACACTCACGCACATAAACGAAGAAAAACTATTTTGCACAAATGTTGGTTGTTATATTTTTTTGTTATTTGTCTTTTTATTTTGAAATGTTCATTAAACAGCAGAAGCAAATGTATGGCTGTTTCAATATCTGCTAAAAGATACATTTACATATGTGTGTTGTGTGGGTGTATGTGTGAGTATGCTTTATTTTTACTTCAATATTAATGAAGGTTTAATATAAATAATTAATATTCTCCATATAGAATTATTTGTGATATTAATTTTCAACATACTCCAGAGAATTGATGAAACATTTTAAATGTTCACAAACATAACGAATAAAATAAACAGAGCAGAAAATGTTATTGTTGAATAGCAATAAAAAAAAATGAAGTTTCTGTAATTTAAATCGTAAAAAAAATTCGTGATGTTTGAACAAAAAAATTGTTTCGGCTCAAAACTATAACACATTTTTGTTTAAAACAATCAGCTTATAGGAAGGATATTTTTTTTTGTGAAAAAAATTCTCATTTTAATTCCTTTTATTGCGTATACATATTATTTATTTTCCCTCCTTAAGGGGCCCATACACTACAACAGCATGCATGCGCAATCAAGTGTTTGTGCCAGCGGTTTCGTCGTGTATGGGCGTTTTGTGCGATTGTACGGTTTGCTGTAGCGATGTAAAATAGAGTTTGATATTTTGCTTGCTGGTGTGGTATTTGGTGAAATTAGCTCAGTTTAGCAAAGTTGTCGTGGAGTAAACATGCATTTAAGAAATATAATTTGTTGAAACATAATTTGTTTCAATGGAAAACAGAATTTTAGCACTTTAGTTATACATAGCTGCTAATTTTAACAACATACCAATAATAATTGCAATAAAAACTGTGTCACTATACATAACCACACTTACCGCAATTTTTTAAGAAATGTATATTGTACCATCTTGCTGGTATGTTGTGTGGTTCGAGCATGAATGCTCAATCTCTTGATTGTGCGTGCATGCTGTTGTAGTGTATGTGCCGCTTTAAGCTCATATAAGCCAAAAGCTACTTAAATGTCTTAAATCTTTAAAGGTGGCGTATACTTAATAAAAAAAATATTTTATAACTGATAAAAAGCAACTTACTTACATAGATACGTGTGCGTGTTTATTATCAAGATGCGATTAATTTCCTTTAAAGTTCCCATAAGCCTGGCATGATATTTATATGACAATTCTTAAGAATAAGCTGCAATAAATATAAATATAAAAATATTTTAAAACAGTGTGTAAAAAATAAAATTGATACAATTTTTATTGTTTATAACACTTTGCAACATTTTTATATTTTCAATTTGCGTTTATTTGTTAAAGGTTCTCATATAAATAAATAAGAAAAATAATAATTTATTCATCTATATATTTACAGACATACATACACACATATATCTTGCTTACAACAAAATACGTACATAAATATGTGTTTTGTGACGAAAAGAAAAAAAAAATTAAAAAAATGTTATGCTGCACACGCGAATAAATCATAAAATATTTTTATTATAAAGCAGTGTGCCATTAAATATATAAACATATAAAAGCCCTGCAGTTCTGGCTTGAAATTTTCAAGTCTTAAAAGAGTGCGAGACTCTGCTCAAAATGTCATGTGAAATGTTGTCAAAATATTGAGCCATAACCGCCAAAAAAGCTTAACCGACACATTTTTGGACCTCGTTTTTGTTTTGACGAAAATCAATCATTTACGGTCGCAAATAATCGATTTTGGTAAAAAAAAAAATAAATTCGAAAATTATGTCGCTTAAGATTTTTTTGGCGGTTATGGCACGATATATATCGCATTTGGCTCTTAATCTAAAGTTTACAAAATCTTTTTTTTAGTGCACTGTTTCATTTAACCTTTTTAAGCCTGTGAGTAGTATTTTAATTTTTCAATCCCACTTTTGACACCAATTGTTACGTTTTTAATTTTTTTTTAATTTTTTTAATGGCTCCGTATAACTGCAATTAAATAAAAAGTCACTTGTGTACAATTATTATAATATCAAGCACTTTATTTCCTAAACTAAGATCTTCTAAACACAGAATGTTAAATAATTCACTGATAGAACAACACGATGTTAACTACACTGTTCCTTACCCAACTAGGATGTTTTGCACACAATACTGATTCGGCTTGCACAACATTTCTCCACTGAATCTGACTTAATAAAAGTGGCATTAAAGGCTTGTATCTAGCTATCTTTTTCGATTGGCACCTCTTTAGTCCCTGCTTTCATGGGAAATCCGTTCCAAGCTTGTTTTAGAGTGCTTTGACTCCATTACAAAAGCTATTTATACGGAAAAAGATTCTCATTTACTGTATACTTGGGGCAAAATTACGGCATTCAATATGGAATAAATTTCCATACAATTTTAATTGTGTTTGTATGGAAATTTGGATCGATATCGATCGAATGCCGTAATTTATCCCCTGGTCTGACCGGTCATACGGGAAAGGAAGCGTATGAACTGGCCAATAGGGCCTCTACTTCTCCATTTATGGGCCCAGAACCGTTTTGTGGGGTAACTTAGTCGAATGTAATCTATCTGATCAAAGGAGATGATACTTCGACCGCTTACACGCAAAGAAAAGATATGGTTCTAGAATGGTTGAGAAAACAATACTATGTTCTCTGAAACAAATGTGCGGTCGTCGAAAACTAGTTATTGTTATTTTAAACATTTATTTCGTTACGATAAACAGAGTAATGTTTGAATTTAATAATTACATTATCACATCCATAAAAAAGTGTGATATGATTAGAGTTTAACAATACAGTTTTATTAAAAATTTATGACTACAACATAATTTGTATTATTATTTAAAAATAATATGATGTAAATAACAATATAATGTTATCCAAAACCATACTATGTTAAGTTTAAAAAAAAAAAATCTTTTTCAGAAATATCTGTCAGTTCAGTATTTCGTTTGTAAGGTATCGGTATTGCACGGGTGGTGTTAAATAAATGAATAAATAAATAAAGAATAAATAAAAGGGTAGACCAATAAAAATATATAAATATTTGCGTATCTCTTTATACAGACATGTCAGTATGTCGTGTAAGTATACATTTCTATATATACATTTTATTTCAACAATATTAAATTATTTTTATTTAGATTTTGACGCACAGCTGTTTCTACAATAAATATATGATTAAAAAATAAAATAGTATTATTATATTAAATAATACTGTGGTCGTATTTAACAATATTAATATAATATTAGAACATGGTATGGTGAGTCTTAATTATATTTTAGTCACATCTAACAATAGTGTTGTCATATTTACAATACTAAGATTATAATATAATTAACTCAGATAATAATTTTGTTAAAGTTTTTTTTCTATTAACAATAATATGATTTGACTGCAACCATATAATTCAATCATAGTATGTTGCTGTTTGATTATGGTTACCTCAACCATATTTTTTCTCTGCGTGTAGATATGTAGTTAACTTCTTCTGGTTTAAGGCTGGCCAAAACATTGATGCAGATGATTCATATAGTGATATCCTGAACCTCAATAATAATAATTTACGGCATGTTACTAGTTTTCTTTCGGGTGACTTTGGACTGAACTAAGCAAGTTCTATCACTCTTGCTTAGAGGATGATGAACCAATGGCACACATTCTATCCGGGTGTATCATCCTGTGTAAGAGTACAAGGCGTGTTTTTCATTCCGACTTTCTGTACTCAGATGATACTAGGCGGGCTGCTCCAATCTCTGTGCTGACTTTCACAAGGAGAGTTATACAGAGCTTGATTTAATTGATAGATTTATGCTGCAAGAGATACATCCGATGTCGCAGTGCCAGTTTTTGGATCAGATATTCCTCTTATTCTATTATAATAAAAGCTTTTCAGAAGAAAGTTAGACGGCTTTTTCACACGCCAAATTTAATTGGCAAAGTCTTGAGTTTAATGGAGAGAAGGTAAAAGAGAACGGGAACTTTTTGTTTTCTATCCTTTTTGCTCTCACATAAATTAACTTTGCGTGTTATATTAGCAAACTTGCGGCACCTTCACTCTCAACACGAGCTTTCGAAATCGCTGTTAGTTTGTATGTCTAATGGTTTGTGTGTTTGTATGTTAACAATAGAACATCATTGCAGAAGCAATTATTGTTGGCGTGAGTTCTCTGTCTGGCTTCAGCATTGGCTTATGTGTTGGTGCATTTATATATTTCTTAATAAGCAAAAAGTTTAACATTATAGTTGTTATGCTGTTGTTGTATTTAGTCTGCATTGGCTTATGTATTTGTGTGGTTGTACATTTTTAAAACTAAAAATTTAACACAAGTTTGTCTATGACAATTTTTCAAGCAAATCAGCCATGTTGCTGCCATCGTTTAAAGATTTTTAAATTCAGTGTGCTGTTGTGCATTTCCAGCCCCCCGAACTACGGGGTCTTAATTCTTATACACTCCAAATAACCTGCATATAAAAATATGTCAATATTATGACAGTTGACATACTTCTTGTTTGTTTTCAATTCAATTCATTTATGTATGTTTTTTTATATTATTTTCCAAACTTTTTGTTCCCTTCACATTTTACATTTATTTAAGTGAATCGTCTCGGGATAAAATGTTGTTGTTTGTACTTGTAAATTGAAATGCATTTGAAATGTATTTATTTATTTCGCTAAGTGGAAATTTTCAGCTGTTGAAGTTATTTTAAGTAAGCGAAAGGGATTTAGTTTTAATTATAAAGAATGCTCATGTCATATTGCTGTTTGTTTAATATTATTTGTAATGCAAATAAATTGAAATTAAATGCAGGTGTTTGTAAACATTTTAAAATCTCCTGATGGCGATTTAAATTCTAGGCCGACAAGGCAGATAATTTTGTTTTTTTTTTCAATATGTATCTAATATATAATATTATATATTATAAAACATACATTAAGAGCGAAGGATTTTGTACTTGTTGATGTTGGCAAAAAAAAAAAAAAAAACACATTCAAAGTGAGACCACATGTTGTGGTCATAATTTAACTTTGAGAACAAATAAAGTTCTTGAAATTAATTTAATATTATTATTTTAGCAAAGAATTAAATTTAAAATGAAATGTGATGCATCAGAGTTAAGAAAAATAAACGCACACGCATGTTTTTTTAATTGAAAATACTGTTTTTTTTTTTTCTTTCAATAACATTAATATGAATCATTTAACGCATGTGTTCTTTAAAATGTGATACATAGATATTGGCTTTTCTCTTCAATATTCAAGAAAAATGTTCAAAATAAATTTGAAAAACACCTTAAAAAATATCTAATCCATTTTGCCCCCACACACGCACACAAATTTAAGGCATTCGGCCAAACAAACAGTCAGCCCACCACCACAAATTCATCAAACACACACACACACACACACACACAACCCGGTGAACACTTTAATTGTATTTTTTTTTTAAATCATTAAATGTGGCACGAAAATGTTTAAAATTTCAAATATTTCTTGTCACTTTTTGAGTGAATAGAAAAAAAAAAAAAATTGAAAGAAATAAAAAATTAATCATCAAGATTTTGGGCAAAATGCCAAAATTAAATGACACTCAACAGAAAAACTTAAAAAAAAAATTTTTTTAAGAAAAGTAATAAAAAATACTTATTACTTTTCTGCATTAACAACAAAATCATAACAATTTAGGTAAGAAAAAAAAATATAGAAGAAGTCATGCACGTAAAAGCATTTTGAATTATTGTATCATTCAACCACATGCCGCATGCATCATCCATGCATTTAAGCAGCTGCCTCATTGTCAACATCATCATCATCATTATTATTGTTATTAGTGAACTAATGACGACTGCAAAATGCACAAAGATGCCGCGATTATCAGTTTTAAATTTAGAGCACAAGATTTTAAATGAATTATTATAAAACAGAAGACACTCACACTCATGCCGGCCGACAATTATTGGCAGATTAGGAAAAAAATTTTACTGGGCCGGATATATTAAAAAAAAATATAAATTATTAAAACCAGAATTTTGTAAGCCTCACAAAATTTCTTTTATATTAAAAGTTTTTATTTTTTAAATTAATTTTTCCCTGCTTTAAATTTTAGTGAAACACCATCTTAAAAATTTTTGGCCCATGAGTCATGGTCTTACATTTTGGAAAAATGAATTATTCTCTAGCAGCCGGGAGAAGCCATTACAAATTAAAATAATTGTTTCTGTTCGCTATAAAAATGCATTTTCGAACTGACGCACTAAGAGCTTTCTTGCATTAAATTCAATTAATAAATAACATTCCAAGCCAAACGCTTAATGGCGCAGTAATCGAAAGGGAAGAGGGAATTTTAATTAAATTTTTATTAATATCTATGAGCTTATGTATGTGTGTGTGTACGCACTCATATACATAAGTTGACGCCATCTTAATCACCCTCGTTTGATCTCATTTAAACGATGTCTCATCAGTTGGTGCTGTTGATGAGGAAATCAAATTTGAATGTTTTAATTGAAAAAAAAAAAAAAAAATATTTCGATAACAGCACAAATGTTTTGAATTTATTTAATCTGTTATATTTTTGGGATTGTTTTTTTTAACAATATTTTTTTTATAATTATAATTAGTTTGTTTTGCCGGTTTTTTCAAATTTGATATTCCTCTTAACCCTTGGAATACCAATTTTTTTTTTATAAAAAATTAGTTTTTAAAATTTATGTTTTTAAAGAGAATTCTTAAAGAAGTTATAAAGCGGATATAAAACATTTAACATGCTGTCGAATATTTACGTTAGACCAACCGACTTGTTCGTCCAATAAGAAAGAAAAAAATTATATTTCAAGCCATCCAACATTTTTAATTGTTTGTTCATTCAACACACCAGAGAATGACATAAGTATCATTTTAGGTACTGTTAGAATATTGGCCGTCGAACAACTATAAATGCGTACATTCATACTAATACTCATACTTATACTCATAGTCATACTAATATTCATGCTCATACTCATACTCACACTCAGACTCATATTAATGCTCATACTCACACTTATACTTATAGTCGTATTCATACTAATAGGCAGATTTTGTAAAAAATTTCGTTTCTAAGCGTTTAAAATTTGTATGAAAAATAACGAAAATTCGTTTCAAAAAATATTTTTTCCATACAAATTTTGAAACGAAGAAATCGTTTCTATTTACAAAATCTGCCCTAAATTCTCATATTCAAACATTCTCATCCATTTTAAACTGAATACGTATAAATATAAGTCGTTGTCCACACTGTACAACAATTGATGCAAAACTTTTAATTTAGTTGACGAAGAGGGCAAAACGATTTAAAAATAATGTTACATTTCCTGTACATGCAGTTTGTTGAATATATCATTCTTTTGAGAAATAAATTAAAAACAAAAAACCAATAAAATAGACAACGTTTCGCAGCAAATGTTTTACTTTACGGACGGGGGCTATGACCATACACATTCCTTAAATGAAGCAGCACAAACGTCTATAAATAAATGTTATACGAGTATATTGTATCAGCTACAATCATACACACAGGTATAAAAATACTTTCGAGTATTTATTCGGCTACACCTGAGTATATACACTAGTATTTTATTTGCACACACTTCAAACATCAGTGCTACCAGAAAAGAGAATTGGTAAAACGATAAAATGGCAGCGATTTAATAATTCTCAACTGTGCTAAAAACTAAAAAATTTAACCGAAATACTTTTATCCCATTTCAAAATACATAATATCATTTCATTAACGTTTTTTTATTAGCAAAAGCTTTATAAAAGTTAGCATAAGTAGCAAAATTTAACATGTTCTTAACGAGTTCTTCCTCCATACAATTTGACATTAAAAATCGGCGCATAATGTATGTAGTTTTAACCCACTATTAAATCCCAGCGTAATTTAAAATGTAAAATTGTGTGTCATTGTCTTATATTCAGTAATCTTAAATCTATTTATATTTAAATATTAATATTTTTATTCATTTAATCTACTCTGTGATGCTTAAATTATTAAAGTTTAATGTTTTATCACACTTTTACAGTTTTCATATTTTTTTTTTGTGTGAATATAAATAAAAAAAAATTAATACAAGCACAGCAGCTGTTGCTGACATGAATTTAAAAAAAAATGTGTGTTTATTAAAGAGAGAAAAAAATGTTGTAAATAAATGAATACTCGTATATGGAATTCGGATAGACGCAGATTGAGTTGTGACTACTTTTATGAAAGCAAAAGAAAATGTCTAAATTTACTGTTTAAGCTTTCAATCCTTAATAAAGTTTTGCAATTATTATCTATAAAAAGAAAAGAGAAAGTTTAGAAGTTAAAAGTTTTGTGTGTCCCTTTTAAAACATTCGACACCCTGGTTCCACAAGCCAATCAGCCGGATCGTCTAGAAAATGTTGTCCAAATAAAACAAGTGTTTTTTCAAATAATTTTTCTACTCAAATCCATCATATGCTGAATAAAATTGACCAGTGTCCCTTAAAATGGTGCCACAACTGTTCACAACACAATTTATTTAGTTGTTTTTTTTATTGGTCTTGTTAATGCTTTGTTATTGTCGGCTTATAATCATAATGAATTTGTTATCTTGTGGCCATAATATGTCATAAAGATAATTTGTTGCAGTATATTCTTTTTTTTTTGTGTAACTATTAAAACACCATTTTTTATTATCATTTAATAGGGAAATTTAAATCAATAAAAAATAAAATATATATTAAATTATGAAATTTAAGAGTTAATATTAAAAATTAATTATTTAAAGATTCATTTGTGTAACAAAAACCTTTTGGTTGCCAAATCACAAATATTAGGAGCCAAAGATCAAGATATATTAGATCTTTTTTTTTTTACTTTACTGAAAGCAGGAAGTTTATAAATCGAATCGTTAAAATTTAAACTATTTAAAACATTCGATTCAATCCAAATTGCATACAAAAAATTCCGATACGAAAAATCCCCAAAAATATTATCAAAACCAAAATAAATCGTATAATTGCAAAACAAAAAATCATTAAATATAAAAAGGCCACCAAAAAAATCGCCACGAACCGGAAAAATCGCCAAAAACGTAAAAACACCATAACTAAAACAACGCTAAAACTAAAAACATGTTCTGTAAAAAGCAGAAAAAAATCGCTAAAATCACCAAAACTAAGAAAATCGCCAAAAAACCGAAAAATCGCCAAAGAGATAAAAATCGCCAAACTAAAAAGTTCCTATAGTAGCACATACATATGTAGTGTCCGTATTGATAATATAAATATATAATACTAGAATTTTCCCGTGATTTTTTCGCATCCAGTAAGAAACTGAGCAGATTTTAAACTGTATTTATACAAATCGTATAAAAAACTGAAAAAAATACCAACATCCGCGCAACTTTCTTGATTTTTTCTTTGATATTCTTCTTCTCCAGTTAATAACAAACAAAAAAAAAAAAAAAGGAATCGAGGGAATCGGTACAGCCATTCACGCCTGATTCCGTGCCAAAAAATATTGGATTAATTTTTATGTATTTATATACATTCTAAAGCACCAAACACACATACTCCGATATTTGCATTTGAATAAAAACGCGTTCAAAGCTCTTAAATTTGTTCTCGTTCCTTTGCCAATTAAGATCAATCATAGTTTCGCCGAAGTCTGATTGGCTGTGTACTTTTGTGGGTGTGAAAGCACAAAAGCTCTTTTGTAAAAGTTTGCACATTGTGCATATGGCTTGAACCAGGGATGGGAAAGTTGGTACAATTGTACCTTTTTTGGTACTATTCAAATTCGGAAAGTACAATAGTACACCAACGACTAAATAAGTACATTTAAGGAATCTCCCCAGTTTCACCCCGCATTTCTTTTCAAACGATTGCATATGTAAATTTTCACTTTTCAACCATGGAACTCATATTATTCTCACTTGAAAACAGTCCTGTGAAAGAAAAACGCAGCGAGAATATAAAAAAATTTGAACTCGTCCTTTTCCAAATCATTTTTCTTCTAAATTCGGATGCTAGAGCAAATGCTATTAACTTGTGTATTTCAATTTTCAACTTAAACATGTGTAAGCATATGCTTTAACATCCCCAACTAACAAGCGAATTTGTGAAAACGATTCGGTAGTCAGAACAAAGTCGATTATTTCAATAAAAACAAATAAAAATATGTAATTTGCACTAAAAAATCTTTTAGTACAATTAAGGTAAAAAAAGTACAATTTTTGAAAGTTGTTGCTACAATTATCAAATTTTCAATGCCTTCCCTGGCTTGAACGTAACTGTTCTAAAGCTTTAAGGCTCAGTTAGCCGACTGTAATGTAATGTAACTGTAACGTAGAAAACAACTGATTGATATTTTTATATGAAAAGTAGGTTACGCTACATTACATCTCTATAACCATTTTCATTACTTTTCACATAACAAAATCGATCAGCTGTTTCTTACTATTGCCGTTACATTACATTACAGTCGGCTAACTGAGCCTTTAGTATATTTCATGTTGACGTAAAGACATCTTTTTTGTATTTAAAACACGCAAAAAGACTAAAAGCTCTACTTTGTCTTTCATATGAAAATGCGTCAATGGTAAAAAAAAACTTAAAAAAGTTTTCGTTCGTTATTTTTAAAAACTTATACACTCATTCGTTTTCTAAGAACAGACAGTAATTCGTTGAAGCCAAAACCAAGGAAAAAAAACAAGTACACAGACTTTTTTTAGTTCTAAAGATTTCGTTTTGATAGAAAAATTTATAAAAATTTGCAATTTCTTCGTTCTATTTGTTTATATTAAAACATTTTTCTTTATGGTTTAAGCAAATATTATTCAGCGTATTAAAAACTTTTAACAAAAAATTATTTTTTCGCACTCAACATTCTTATAAAAATTCTGCTTAATATTATATGTATATTGTTCAAATAAACATTTTGATCAAATTAACTTTAATACTTTATTGTGTTGGTTTATTTTTAATTTTTGTCCTTTTTTGTAGGTCGCACACATGACTCAACATTTGCCCTGTATCATATTGGCCAGCAGGCGGCGGCCGGTGTTAAACAATTTGCCGAAACGGGTAAAAGTGATTTATTAGACACAATACAAACTGAACAACAACAGCAACAACAACAATCTTCAAAACAACAACAACAGCAAGTCACAACAAGCAGCAATAAATTCACAACACGCAGCAGTACAATTTACAAAAACAACAACAACAACAACAACAGCAATAGAAACTTAAAAGAACGCAGTGTCTTTGATGAATTCAATATGCCACCGATAACGAGCGGTGCCGGTCGTACAGAGGCAAAATTTTTTGTCGACAGCAATCACAGTTTAGTGTCATTAATGACACGAATCGTACCCTCACCCGACTGGTTTATAGGGGTTGACTCATTTCAGGTATGATTTTTATTTTTCTGTCTTTCTACCTTAACTTCATTCCAAAAAAAAAACTCCAAATCAAAAAAATAGAAAGAAAGAAAGAGCTTAGAATTCCTTAATACATATTGGAGTTGGTTAATTTATCTTTTGTACAATTTGCATGCGAAATTTAGCAGATGTCATCGTCAGTCATCAGATCTCTAAAAGTTACCGCAAATGCAAAACCACAAATTGCTTGAATATTTTTGATGAGTAAAAATTAGACAGAGAAGAGACAGACAGACAGACAGACGTAAGGAAACAAAATAAAATCAAACGATATTTTTGGTTGAATGAATATAATCAGTGTGCAAAAAAAAATATATATATATAACACGCCATTGCTGTTCTTAATCAGGATAAAGAGGAGTTGTGGTAAAATCCTAACTGAGAATTATAAAAGGGGAGGGAAGCAAAAATATTCGTAATAGAAGTTGTGGTGAAATGGAGCAATTACATGCGGAAGTCATCACATTGGAAGTATAACAGGAATATTTGACGATCTATAAATATGTATATGTTCAAGCAAATGGCTTATTTGTTTCAATAACGTCATAACTCAAAAAACTGAATTTTTTTATTTGTATGAAAATGAATATTTTAATTTAAATTTTTTTTAAATCTGGCAGATTGCATTTAAAATCTTTATGAAAATCTACACCGTTTACACCAAGTTTTTGTTGGCATTTATCTGGACTAATTATCCAAGACAAAAACCATTGATTGAATTTTTCCTAAACTACAACCAAACAATTGTAGTGCAGCTAATTTGACAACAGGCTGACTTTTAGTAAAATTGAAAAAAAAAAACATATTTGCATTACTAAGTTCTACTAAATTTTAAGTAGATTTCGACCAAATCTAGAAACGAAGTAGATTTTGTTTTATTGGGTGATTTTTTTGAGAGTTGTCGGATTTGTTTAAAAATAATTCTGCCAAAAAAAAAACCGACTTCAATGCAAAGGTCTGATAGAAGCAGATAAGAAGAAGTACGTGAAATAAAATATTAAATTTTATTGGGCGCAACTCCGCCATTTTTTTAGATGGAGGATTGTGCCTATTTTAGAGCTCAAGGTGTGTAAGTTTTGTAAAAATCGTTTAAGTATGAATCGTGAAATATTGTAATAAATTTTAATGGGCGTAAAACCGCCCATTTTTTCAACTTTCAAATTATGTATTGACAGGAACCGAAGGTGTTTGATAGGTTTCACAGCAATCAAATAAGTAGAATATCATAAAATTAAATTAAAAATATTTATGGGTGAAAAAATAAGTTTTACTATCGGTCTAAGATGTAACAACGCCAAAACAAAAAAAAAAAAAAAAAAAATAGAGACGAACTGATAACCTCCTTCTTTCTTTTTTTGAAGTCGGTTAAAAACACATAAAATTTAGAGAAATGCATGAAATCTTTATTTGAGTCGGTAGAACGATCTATATAATTTAATATTTAAAGATAATTTCATGTAAATTTTTAACGCGGATATGTATGAAATGTGTCATACGCTGGTTCCAATTTTGGCATAATTTCTCCAATATATCGTGGGGTGTTTCACGAATAAATTCTTCAATACTGTCTTTAAGTGCGTCAATCGCTGCAGGATTGACCCTATAGACATGAGCTTTAACATAGTCTCACAACAAAATAGTCTAAAGGAGTTAAATCGCACGATTTAGGCGGCCAATTGACCGGCCCGAATGATAAATAAACTGTTTACCGAACTCACCTCTCCATTGGGCCATTTTTTTTTTCGCGTGGTGTGTGGCATGTGACATTGTCTTGCTGAAACCACGTGTCAGCCAAGTCCTGCTCTTTCAGTTTGGGAAAGGAAAAAAAAGTAACAGAGGTCAAATTGCTGCGACTGGCGCCTAATCGATAATCCACGGTTATCAACAATAGTGGAGGATACAGCTGCGATATTTCCCCTGTCTGGACTCTACGTATGCGTGTTGCTGGTATAATGTTTAGTAATGTAATTTTGGTGCAAAATTTAGTCACAAGATTCCGAATAGCCGCCTCAGATGGTCGCCTAAATTGACCATAAAATGAAAGAAGTGCACTATGGAGTTTCTTAACCCAGCATGAATTTTGATAATAAAATTTAATAATCTGCAAACGTTGTTAATTTGTAAGGCGATTCATTATTAAATTATACACCAAACTGAACATGTTTAACAACGAACGGCCTGTCCCACGATGTCACCAGAAATCGTTCGATCGAATACTTATATTGAAAACAACAACAAATATTCTAATGTTATTGTTGTTTGCCATACAAGTATCCGATCGAACGATTTCTGGTGACATCGTGGGATAGGCCGTAAGTTGCCAAAAACAGTGTTGCCAAACAACAGAGATGCTAAAAAATCACCCTTTATATGCGCTCATATGTGAACGCACTATTATTTCTATAATTTGTTTGGTTAAAGTCTGCTGATGAGTTTCTTAAGCAGAAACGTAATTCATATAGACCACCAAACAAACTAAACTTCTTTATACATAAAAAAACTAACCCCCTGTTTCCACGACGCCGACGATTGACTTCACTAAAGAACTTGCAGAACTATTTTTTTGACGACGACGGCCTTTGCTAAAAAAAATCAGAGGCAAATTTTAAATAAATATACTTCAACATTCTCATATGCAAATTAAAAACTTTAAACTCGTTTTCTGTGAAACTAGTTATTACGTTGTTGTAGTAAATGGGAAATATATTGACAATTTTTCGATAATAATTTATCTCTGGAGCAATGAAATTTTTTTTTGTCACCAACTCAACTCATTAAATAAAATAATAATATAAAATCAAGATATATATGTCATTCAAATTTGTGTATGTAAGCAGCAATACAGCAGCAGCCAACAAAGCAACAACAACGATGATTACAACACAAACAACAACGATAACAAAAGCAATGACAATCTATCTCATCGTTGACATTATAGACATTGACATACTCATCATCTGCAGCATGACGGGAAACCACAACAGACGACATCATTGACAGAATGTATCAACGCACCAGAAGAAAAAATAAACTTAAACCAGGAATTAGAAAAACTATTGACAGCTCAGTATACATAATAGCAGAGACAGAGAGGGAACAACAAATGACTGACAGTGGTGGGAAAATTGGAAATTGTTTTACTGATAGACTTGGCACCAACAAAAAAAAAAAAAAAAACAAATCAATACCACGCAAAACTGTGCAAACTTATTTAAGAGTTTTGCGAAAGTTTATTTTCTTCTTATTCTTACTTTTCGCTTCGCAGCGCGAAATTGTTTTGATATATTTTCATATTTTTTGTTTGTTTTCAATCTAATTTCAGCTTTGTGTGGGCGGCTCCTGGATTGATACGGTAACAGTGGAAATGGATCCCTTGGATGCTGGCACCGATAATGGTTTCACATTCACAGCGCCCAATTGGCCCACCTCCCCGCAAGGTGTTATTTACCGCATAACCTCACGCTATCCCGCCCATCCAGCTGGCAGCTTTTTCTATCCAAAAAGTAAACGCTTGCCGCCCATAGCAACATTTCAATTTATCAAGGTGAGTCTCTAGTAGTCTGTCGTCCGCCCGCCCATTGCGGTTTCTAAGGATTATTATGTTAATTGAAAATGTCTTAGTCATACATTTTATTGACTGGTTGGCTGGCGTGCAGTTGATGGCGCCTAATCCTTGCCACAACTTAATTAGCAACAAATTAGCTAAACTTCCGTTGTTAAATGTTCTTGTTTCTTGTACTTTTCTTTCTCAAAACTAAATTTGTGTGGGAGGGGGTTGTACGCCATTTTGCAAAAGAAAGCAAAAGGAAGATGATGGTGTGCAAATCAAGTGTTGCTTGGAAAATTTACAACATCATTAAAATAGAAACACAAAAATACTAATGATTCATTAACACGAAATCTGTTGATGTCTATCACAAGAAACAAGTTGCAACCAACATGGAAGCAAGAAGAAGAGTTTTAACAGTGAGTGATGAAAAAAGGGATTCGCAAAAAAAAACTATTAAAGAAAGAGACTAAAAACCTGAGAGTTAGGGAAGTAAATGTTTAAAAAAAAAATTAACTAACATGTGCATAATTAGTAAAGAACAAACGATAATTGCAAGACTGTTGTAAACTCAGAGATGGTAAAATTGAGCTTTTACCCAGCAAAAAAAAAAGCTTTCAGCAAATTGTAATACTATGAATCAAAACAATTCACATATTCCATTTGCATTAAAGGCTGAGTATATAAAACAAAAATCTACATCAACTGACACCACACACAGTAGACCAAACACAAAGAACGCTGATGATGAAGGTGTAGTGGACTTTGAAAACAGCTAGTTGTTCCGTTCTACTACGTGTTTGTCAGAATATTTACAACTAACTTTGGTGTTATTTGTTCATTAATAATTATCACATGTAATTTGGCTTACAAAAGTGATACGAACTTTAGTGTAATCAAATCATGCATATAAAATAGTTGTTTTTCAATTCAGGCATTTAATATTTTGACATCTTGAAGTTACGTTTTTTAATCCGATATTTGATAATACTAAAAATGATAATAATCTATAATGCTATGCTTGCTACACTCAACTTCTAAGAAAAATCTATTCTATTCTAATCTTTATGGATTTGTTATTATCTTAAGTCTCTACTATCGGAGTCCCTAAGGCATTCCAGGTCCGGCACGTTTGTCTCTATGGAAAATTTGTCTTCTAATCTGACTAAATGCTAGAGGCAAACTACGGCAAACACAACTAAAAATTTAGGAAAATTCTTTCGATATCATATGCCGTAATTTTCCCCTTGACTTTCTGATCCTGATTCACCACAAGTACATGCAAAAATTCCCCTTTCAAATAAAATCCTTGTATGAATTTTCCATGTATACTTTAGTTTTTTTTTTCTTTTTTTGGTTGCTCGTGTAATTATTTTTCATTGTCGCACAGTGTTATTGATGGAACAACAAAAAATCCCTGCCTATTTAATTACATTTAAAATGGAAATTTGTTTATACTTAACGTTTAGTACGCTGTAATTGTGGGTGACTGTCGTGAGCAGGCACATTCATATTAATTAAATATTTTTATGTTTCTTTCCGTTCTTGTTTTCACCACGAAATACAAATCATGTTTTTATTTCCTGTTTACGCATTAAAAAGCAAATCAAAATTAATGTTTATTTCGGCTGAAGGCGCAAAAGGGTTGCCAAGTAAGTACGAAGTATAAAAATAACTTACGAAGGGGAAAAGATTTTTAAATTATATTTTACAGTATATGAAACAATATGCACTTTACATCTATGCTACAGGTTATATTCAGCAACTTGGGAGAAAATATTAAAAGCTTAGTATTTTTGTGGATTATATTAAAACTCGACGTTAATTTTTAGCTTTAATCTAACAAATCATATTAAAAACTCTTACAAACCGTCATGAAATGTTCTACAAGAATGTTGCTTATAAAATTCAATCGCATTCAGAGCAAATAAGAGCACTAAATTTAACACAAACAGCAAAAACCAGCCAAACTCAAGATTGCCCATTTATATTTTTACAAATTCCCTTAATTTAATTCTGCAAAGTGCTACATTGACTGACACACGAAGGGTTCCATACGGCGCAATTTTTTTGTTTTTGGCGTTTTTTTTTTTAATATTGACGCTTTTTTTAGTTTTGAGGGTTTTTCGTCGTTTTGGCGATTTCTTCGGTTATTTGGCGGATTTATTTTAGTATTTATTATTAGTTTTTTGTGGTTTTTTGCGATTTTTTAGTTTATCGGCGAAATTTTTACTTTTGCTGCAATTTTTAATTTAAGCGATTTTTTCATTTTGGCGATTTTTTAGCATTGGCTCTTTTTTAGTTTTGCCTTTTTTGTTTTTGGGATTTTTTTCAGTTTTTGGCTAATTTTTTATTTTTTTATAATTCATTTTATTACTTTTAGTGGCTTTTTCGTTTTTTGTGATTTTTTTTATTTTTATTTTTTTGCAAAATTTTTACTTTTGTTGCAGTTTTTTTAATTAAGCGTTTTTCTATTTTGGCGATTTTGTAGTTTTGATGTTTTTTTTCGTTTCGGCGATTTTTTTCGGTTTTTGGCGAATTTTTATTTTTTAAGTGAAATGTTTGCTTTATGTGTAATTGTTCATTTAAAGGTCTTTTTTCAGTAAAATAATTTTTTTTTATTAAAAATACTTTAAAATTGATTATTGAGGGCTTTAGCTGGATGTTGTTTACATTGAAAAAAAAAATAAAATTGAAAAGTCGTTTTAAACCGACCCTGCAGAAAATTTGGTGACAATTGATCCAAACGTACTCGTCCTATGACTTGAGAAAATGCGAGTGTTATAAAAAGTACGGAGAAGTGGATGGTGAAAAAATGCATATCGTGTAAATGGTTACATATTCACCATTTTCGTGATGTATCGTCTTGATCTTGAGCCAATTTAATTTGGACTCGGTGCAATATTGTAGTAAGCGGCACTGAACATGTTCGAAGTGGTTTAATACATGGACCTATCAAATAGTGTAAATATAATGTTAATTGCTCCCTTCAATGTGACTCTGGAGCCAGCTCCGTAACTATACTGAGATATTAACCTAAGCTTAACTGGTATTTATACTTTTGAAACATGAGTGGCCCTGTGGTTGAGTGGGTAGTGTGCAAGCCTGTCATTTTCTGCTTAAAAATAAATTATAATTTCATTTGTAACAGTAAAAAAAATTTCATTGTTCCAGTTAAATTTCGGAATGACATTTACATACATATATATAATTTATATTATTCTACACCGAAAAGGTCCCTATGGGATAGTTCAGTGACAAGTCACAAGGTGCATAAAAAGTATCAATTAACCCTGTCCTAGGCCATCCCCATGTAAAAGTGACTGGTCCGCTTCATAGGAAGTGTTAGAACTCGGACTAGTCCCTATCACTTTTGGACCGGTCACGTGACTAGTATTGTGTCAGTTCAATTTCCTGCAGGGGATATATTATAAATTTACTCCAGCCTCTTCTCGTTTGAGTAACGTTTTGAAACGACACATAAAATCAATGATTTTATACTGAAATGGTAATACGGTACTAAGGTAACACAGTACATTTTCAATGTAAAACAAACATTTTTATCTGTCGTTTTAAAACGATACTCAGCCGAGAACAGGCACAACTATTTTACATAAGAATTCATTCTATTAATGAAGAATAGTTTGTTGAGCTTCATGTATGTATATTATAAAATGAAAGCATTCAATAATCCAATGCAAAATTTAATGCATACAATGAAGAATTCTAATAATGGTGCTTCATTAGCGGAATCAATGTTGTTTTCTTTTAGTGTAGATATAATGAAATCATTTGAAAAAACTTCGCTTTAATTTCGAGATATGTATATACGAGTAGTCTTTGAAGTTTCAGTAATAAATTATTATTAACAATAAAGCCTTTATGGCTTTGCAAGAAACACATATTTAGTTATGGTACTAATTTTTACCAGTTTCGGGCAAAATCTTTAATAGCAACTTGGCATTCCATATTTTACGTGTTCATTTTGCTTTTCCTCATAGGGCAACATTTCGAGACTTAAAACGTTACATTAATAACTCTGAAATTATGTGCAGTATATGTGTGTGTGTGCGTGCGTGTGTGTTAAACAAAGAGGAAGAGGTAGAGTGTAATAATTTACAACAGGAAATAAAAAAAGGAAATGCACATATAAACACAATAGGAAATTGTACATTAACTAATACAACAATAATTTACAAATATTTTTCAGCACTTTATTTCTTTCCATTTCCATTTCCAAATGGAAAAAATGTATCATAAAAATAATTCACAAAATTTTTCAGTATTTCAATATTTCGAGTATATTTTTGTTTAATAGCATTCATTGTAAAATTTAATAGAGCAGAATTTTTCTTAAGGCATTTAAATAATAATAATAATAAAGATTTTTCTTTTATTGCACAAAAATAAAAACTTATTAAGTGGAAATATTCTTTTTTTTGTGGCACATTTACCATAAGATTTTCCTCTTCACAGCCAATAAAGATTTGATAATAAGCAATGAAAGTATAATAATAAAAAATTCTTCAAACATAAATTCAAAATGTATTGAATATTTATTTCAAATACCTGAATTTTGCGATTTAATGAAGCACTGTGGTTTTCTGTTAAATATTTATGAGAACAAGAAAATATTTAATAATTTTTTTTTATGAGGATAATTAAAAACATACACATTAAGTTAAGTGGGAGTGACATAATCTCTCCAAAATGTTTTTCAAAACAGCCTGATATGACTAGTCAATATGATTAAAAAATTATTCGAAAAAATTTTTTTTCTTCAGGCTTATTGGACTATTTAGCTAAAGAGTTTTTAATTTTAATAATAGGCCCACATACGAGTTTTTTTCTAAACTTTTATTTATTCTGGGTTTTTGATGTGTAAACATCTATACGCTAGTGGGTAAAAATCTTTTGACTTTGATTTCTTTGCTGAGATTTCTTTGCTTTTTGCTTTGCATTGTCAAATCGGTGTGAGCTATGTATGAGTGTATTAGTGTTTGAAAGAGGCAATACCCAGCAGAGAAAGAAGTCGACCGGCTCGAAGCCGACGGTGCGCCGCCGCCGGTTATTTTTCTGTATATTTCCGTACACCAAAGGTGAAAATGAACCGTAAAAGCTACGGACTTGAAATTTGGACACAATATGTAGACATTTGGCCACTACAACAACAAATACATGAGAGTTAAAAACTAAAGGGTGTTCCAAAACGAGCAACGAAAAATGTTAAAATCCCATATAATATACTGCATACAATTGTATGTACATATATACACTTGAAATTTTAAAAGTTAGTGTATTTTTATACAGACTACAACAATTAACACTAAATTTAAAAAATTTAAATCAATGGGTGTTCCATCAGTTAATGCAATTTTGACTTTGTAATTTTGACAACTTGCTGTATCTTGGAAACCGTAAGAGCAAAACACTTGAAATTTTCAAAAACGGTAAAACTAAAAAATCCAAAATATATAAAAAAATCGCCAAAACGAAAAAAAGCACCAAATTAAAAAAAATCTCTAGGACTAAAATAAATCGCGAAAACCGCAAAAATCGCCAAAATTAAAAAAAATCCTTAAACAAAAAAATCGCAAATATGAAAAAATCGCCTAAATAAAAAAACCCCAAAAACAGCAAAAAATCACCAAAATGAAAAACCCCCCCAAAAAAAACCCAAAAAAAAAAAACGCCAAAACGAGAAAAAAGCGATAAAACTGAAAAAAATCGTTTAAACTGAAAAAACTTAAAAAATTAAGAAAGCTAAATCAAAAAAAAAAAAAAAAAAAATATTATCAAAACCGAATGTGCGCGAGTCAAAGTCGCACTTTACTGAATTTATTTTAATTGCAATGCGTACACAACAACAAAAACAGCACCAACTAAACGATGAACAACAGAAATTAAAAATTAAAAAGTAAAAGTAAAGGCATTTACCATAGATGAGCACTGCAGTACCACTAAAGTTTCAGTAAAAACAAAATAAATTTTACTGATTACTAAATTTCTTTTCTACAATTTTTATAAATTGCCTAAATGATTTGTTATATGATGAGGTGCATTGAATTTTCAGTAATCAGTAATGCTCGTATTCATAATGAAATTCTACCAAGTGGCTAAATGTTTTTCATACAAAATTTTCAAAATTTGAATGAATAAACTTTGCCACATTCTACTACGGCCCTACGATTTTACTAGTAATGCATTTTAAATTTCATTAGCAGTAAAAATTTACTGAATTTTTTTTAGTAACCAGTAAATTTACTGCTTACTGCAATTTTGAATGCAGTGCATATACATATACTGCAGTGTGCCCATTTACTAACCAAATTAGTTTAATAAAACAACCAAAAACCAACAAATTCATATGTATTTACAATATTGAAATTTTCGATACTTTTAATTAATTAATTTAAAAAAAGATACTAAAAGCATAAGTACTTCCAACTTAAAAAACAATTTCATTACTAGATGTTTACACATCTCCTCTGTGATCGGACTCACATTGCTTTTTTTCCATTTCGCCATGAGGTTTTTGTCTTTTTTTCACTTTTTACTGCTTAAGGAATTGTTTAAGTTTTGTTGCAAACCACTCGGCCGTTTTGAGTCTAAAAATGTTTATGAAAAGCTTTTTGTTTTTTGATAATTTCTTTAAGAGTTTAGTAAAGCGTAATTAAGACACCACAATGTCGCGTCTGCCTTGAAGAAAAGTTATCTAACCAATTTAAGCATATCAAATAACATTGCCTTAACAAAACAAATACCTTAAGGTATTTTTAGTATTTACTTGTAAAGAAAAAAATCTCTACCTTTGTTATTTAAAGTCTTTTCATAAAAAAAATGTTTAAAGGAATTTCACCCTGGCACACACACATAAAACAAACATATTTATAGGATTATGGTTTTTAATACCATTCATGTCTAAAGCAATATTAACACCCTCATTCATGCCTTGAATTTCTATTGTTGAGAACTATAACAAAAGAATAAATAACGGCTGAGAATGTCTGAGGAAAAATGCCAAGAATATAAGAAGAAAAAAATTTAAAATATTGATGGTATACTTTGTACTTTATGTATTATTTTTTTGTGACTAGAAGGTGTCAACTTGCTTCATAAGATTACACAAAAAAGTGTTAAAAAGAGTTTGAAATTTTGTATGTAAAATGATATTTTCAATGGCTAACAAATACAGTGAGGGAAAAAACAACGCTGGCGGCCAAATTGTTAACAGACGTGTATGCACTTTTGTTTATTTATAACGCTGGTTGGCAACTTGCACACATTCGTTGTTAATACTTCGTTGTCAAGTTAACAACGTTGTGTACAATTATAGCAAAAACGTTTTTGATAAACTTTTGACAAGGAAAGTTATCAGTTTCAGCACGATTGGTATAATTTTCTCTCTGAGTGTATATATACAAAATTTATAAATTTTTGGAAAAATCTCAGTACATAGTATGTATATGAAATATTTTGTTTTTAAATTGCAGTTCTTTAAAACAATGTCATAACTCAAAAAAACTATTTACACACAAGTTAATGGAAAAAGAACATTTTATTTTGTTTGCAAGAATTTAGTAAATTGGCGAACAAAATTTTAGGGAAAGGGAACATATTTCACTTGAACTTTTATTCCTGATAAGGGCGAGTAACTCAAAATTTGTATTTTTTTGAGTTATGGCGTTCTTTCAGGAAAATGAGCGATATTTAATAATTTTTTTACCTTCTATTTCATCTCAACTTAAAGCGTTGCTTAACTTCGATTAAACAAGTTCCAAATTTACTTAAGGAATCTTGTTTCCTTGACTAAATCACACAATCGTACAAAGAGAGAAAAAAATATTTTCAGATAAAAGGAATTACTATTATTTATTAATTAAGTTCTTAAACTTTTATTCCATTTCAGCTCAAGGAGTACGAATTGAGTGAAGTTTTCAATTTTGCTGAAGATGATCGTAAATATGAAACCGTACAGACCCAAACCCACTTAGAGATGGAACACAATCATGTTGAAATGAATAACGAATTGTCGGCGAGTATAGAGCGTGAGCGACAAAATGAAATAACGCCACAGCCGACAACAGTGACGGAAAAAGATCGCATACGCTCCAAGCTATTGGAGAAAATGAATCCAATGTAAGTATTAAAAAAAATTTAAATAAAATTATTAGTGTTTTTATTGAATTAGAGGCGTAACTAGAAAGAAAAATCTAGTTTGCAGAATATAAGTTTTAAAGATTTCAATTCACAAACTAGTGAATGAGGATATAAAAAATGTCCTCTTTGAAGTGCATGAACAAGCCTTTGATATGAAATTTTTACATAAGATTAATCATTAAATCGAGCCATAACCGCTAACAAAGCTTAAGCAACACATTTTTTTAACTTCTTTTTTTTTGCCGAAAATGTATTATTTACTATCGCAAATAATCGATCTTGGTAAAAAAATTAAGTTTGAAAATTATGTCGCTTAAGCTTTTTTGACAGTTACGGCACGATATAACAATTATTATATTATTAACTCCAAAAAAGTATTTTTCATACAAGAGTGATATGTAGTTAATTTTTTTTTTAATATAATCAGTAAATGTTCGGTTTTAGGGTTCCGCACACCAAAGGTGGAAAGGAAACCGTTTGTTTTCGCTACGATGTCCGTCACAGGCTGTTTTCTCAAGAATTGTAAGAGCTACGTACAACAGCAAACATATGACAGTTAAAAACTAAAGATTGATTTAAAGCGAGCTACGAAAAATATTGAAATCCTTATGTAACAAACAGACAATTATATATAAATTAAAATTAAAGTGTATTCTATCAGTTAATGTAATTTTTGCTATATAATTTTGACAACTTGCTGTATCTTGAAAACCGTAAGAGGCAAACAAACTTTTGGAATTTTCAAAAACGCTAAAATTAAAAAATTACAAAATTACAAAAATTTCGGAACAATAAATCGCTAAAATGAAAAAAAGTCGATAAAAGTTAAAAGGTCGCCAAAAAAAAACTAAAAAATCGGCAAACGCCGAAATAAATCGCCAAAAAGAAAAAAAGCACCAAAATTTAAAAATCGCTAAAACTAAGAAAATCGCTAAAGCAAAAAAAAAAAAAATGTTCAAAACCCGAAAAATCGCCTAAACGAAAAAAATCGCCAAGACAAAAAAATCGCCAAATCCACAAAAATCTCCACAAGTGAAAATATGTATTGTGAAAAAGCAAAAAAAAAAATAGAAATAAAAACCAAAAAATTGCCAAAATTAAAAAAATCGCCAAAAACCGAAACGTACGGAACTCTTTGTATGAGAGTCAAAGTTGCACTTTAATGAATTTATTTAATTTTTGTTTGTGAGCGTGTACTTCTGTATCACTAAACTGTGAGAAGTGTAGCCACATTTTAAAATTATAATTATATATATAATTATAAGTTATGTTTAAAAATTTAGCAAAAGATATATATATATATATATATATATATATATATATATAAAGTAAATTTTTTTCTAACAATACGAAATAAAAACGGTAGCTGCATTGAGCCCAGTCTTAATTGATTAGATATCAAAGTAAAAAATTAAATTTGCAAAATAAAAATAAATTCTTTATATATTTTATAATAATATCGCAACACATAATAAAGAACTGATATACTTAATAACTTTTTTATCATTTTGAATATTAAAAAAATAAAAATAATCTGGTCTATTCGGGAAGTCACTTTCACCACAAATACGCGCATCTTTCACTTTTTGCTATTGTAAAATACTACGTTGGAGATGAGTGATAGAAAACATATGTTTTCTTTCACTTTGGAGGTATTCTAAAATACTTCGTCACCATGATCAATGTCATATTCGTTCGACGCCAATTTTAGCGCGTTAAGTTTAAATAAATAAAGAAAAAATAGATACGAAGTGTTTATATGGTGTCTACCACTGTTAATTAAGCTTTAATGGCGTTCGGCCAGGCTCTACAAGACAATTAAGTTTTCTTTAAGTTCTTCAAAGATGTAAACACGTTTTTAAAACAAATAAAAGAAAAAACTAATTTCACTTTTACTGTTTATTGTTTCTTTTTATGTTACTTAGCACTTGTACTGTTAAGTTTTTCTATTAATTATTTCTTTAAATTACTTCTTAAATCCCTTTTTGTTTTCAACTTTTTCTGCATACAAGTCAGCTGTTTTCAATGTTGTTGATGTTTTTATAAGAAATAACATAATATCGATTACTGAAAACGATATTTCTTCGCACCTATTTTAGAATCTGTCGATGTCGAACTATCGAAAGTGAACGTTCGACGACGAAGAAGTGAAGCGCGTATTCTCGAATAGACCTGAATGTAAAGTAATCAGACAACTAATTATAACGTTTGCAAATTTAGTAATAAACTACAAGTGAACGTTGCAAGCAGAATTTGTAGAATTTGCAGAAATAAGTGAAGCAAACAACAATGCCTCCTCCTCCTCCTGGTCGTGTAGGTTTTGGCGGACGACCCGGCTGGGGTCCTCCGCCGCCATACGGCCGACCCGCTTATGGTCCTCCACCACCCAGACCAGGTCCAACTGTAGGGGTCAACATAAATATGGGAGCCAGACCACCACCGCCTGTGGGAGGTGTAATAGTTGTAGGTGGTATGGCACCATCGCCACCACCACCGCTTGTTGTGGGTGCAGTGGCTGCCCCGGTTGTTATTGGCACTCAAGCGGCACAGGCAACTATGGTAGTTAGCCCACCGCGCCCGCAAGCTGTCGTTTATACCAGTGGAGGTTGTTGCATTATTTTGTAGTTGTGGAATTATTTATAATTATAAAAAAAACTCGAATTAAGTGATATTAAAAAGTTATTTGGCAAAAAATGTTCCAAATGAGGCAATAAAAAATTCAGTCCACACAGCCACCGGTCAAAGCTTATTAAATAAACAATGAGAACCAGTTAAATAATTCCACTTGAAAAAATAAATAAATAATATAACTTTTTAATTTTTATATAAAGGGTGTTTTTTATTGAGGTATAGAACTTTAAGTTGGCATCACTTTTTTAACTGGCGGCCATTTTGTCAGCTGTCAAGTGATTAATATTTAGTTTGGTTTGCCATTTCATCATGAACAGGCTGACAAAAGAACAACGCTTGCAAATCGTGCAAATTTATTTCGAAAATAATGGTTCAGTTCGCGAAGTTTACCGCAAGCTCCGTCCATTTTATGGTCGACATAATCGTCCATCAGAGCAATTAATTCTGTTAACCATGGATCGTTTTCGCACTACGTTTACTCTATGTAATGATACGCATCCGCAGAGACGTCGAACAGTGCGCACCGAAGAAACAATTGCCGCTGTAGAGCAAAGTGTTGAAGAGGACCCGAATGAATCGATTCGCCACCGTGCACAGCAATTGGAGCCGACTAACCGACTATTTTGTTCCCGAATTGGATGGCATGAATGTGGATGAGTTGTGGTTCCAACAAGACGTCGCTACATGCCACACAGCGCACGTCACAATCGATTTATTGAAGGAAACATTCGATGAGCGCATAATTTCGCGGAATGGACCTGTCAATTGGCCACCAAGATCGTGTGATTTCACACCATTGGATTATTTTCTTTGGGGATATGTGAAGTCGCTCGTCTACGCCAACAAACCAGAAACGTTAGGGGACTTGGAAGCCAACATTCGTGGCGTTATTGCCAACATACGGCCCCATATGCTCGAAAAAGTGGTTGAAAATTGGACCTGTAGAATTGGCTTTATTCGAGCCAGCCGCGGCGGCCACATGCTCGAAATCATATTTAAACATTAATGGCATAAAATTATCCTTCCAATAAAGCCAAATTGATGGACATTAAGACGATTTTCTTGTGTTTTATTTCAATTCAAAGTTCTATACCTCTTAAAAAACACCCTATATGTATGTTAAATGCTAAATTGAAAACGTTGCAATATTTGCAATTCCTAAACATAATTTGGAAGTTATACCTTGAAAAGTCAATAAAAAATTTTAATGTAAATTCAAATTCTCTGACTCTTCATACAGATATTCGAGCTTAAATCAATGTTTGAACTCTGTTCAAAAAAATAGTGTCTAATAAAATCTCTTATCAAAACACACTACAAAAAGTAATGTAAAAAAACTGAATTAATATATCACAGGGTTGGTAAACTTGCAGCTCACCACAATGGATATAATGTTTGAAAAAATAATAAAGCAGAGTTTGAAGCAATACATAAATTGATTTTATACAAAAATATTTCGAGATTTTTGGTGAGAGATACGAAGGGAAATAAAAGAACCACATCATTTGAATATCTCAAATTCGAATTGGTTTATTATGAAAAACTATTCACCGGTAGCTCTTTCCCATTTCTTCTTCTTCTACTTAAAAAATCGTTTGCAGGCTTTACCCTCATACCTAAATAAGAGCGGCAAGCGTTGCGTTAGCAGCAGGGTACGTATTTGCAGTACAATCAAATAATATTTTCACATTTAAATGTTTTGAAAATGCGTACCTCGCTGCTAACGCAACGCTTGCCGCTCTTTTTAAGGTATGAGGGTGAAGGTAAAATAAACAAACTGAAATTCAAAAAGTTTGCTAAGAATGGAATTTTATTTTCTGGAAATTATTAATTCCCTGGGAGTTGCTTAAAAAAAATCAAAGTCAAAAATTATCTTTAATTCTTTCCTCAAAAAATCTATTACGAAGATTCAATTAAAAAATTAATTAGTTTTCAATCATTCATGGAAATTGTAGTGTTAACTCAACCATTTTAATTGAGTATTTTATGATTTTTTTCAATTAAAATTATTACATTAAGTAAAACTTTAATTGATGTTTTTTTAAGACTCAGTTAAAATTTAATTAAAATATTTTTTAAAGATACGATTAAAAATTCTAAAAGATTCAATTAATACATTAATTCAGATCTATATTTAAAAAAATCAATTAGATAAATTTATAAAAAAAAATACTTAAAAAAGGACAAGTCATATAAAATGTCCAAGAATGGAAAAGTTTGTCTATTGTACCAAAAAAAAAACTAAACAAGATGCATCAAACATTTAATTCAACGCATGTTAGAATGAGTACGATAAAAAAAATTCAAGATACGTATATATTTTGCTTGAGTGTAAAATATTACAACCAATTAAAAGATTAATTGAGAACTTTAACTGAAAATAGTTTTTAAAGACATTTGTGTGTACACAGAAAAAAAAATGTAAATACAACTAATTTATTTGTGCATACAATTAATATATTATTTAAAAAGGCACCTACAACGATTTTTGTAAATACAAACACACATTTTTAACATAAGAAAACAAAATCAACTCAATTATTTCCAATTAAAATGATTGTGTTATTCATAATTGAGTTGTTAACAGAAAACAAAAATATTTAATAAATTTGTTTTTCAAATTCTAATGCGTTGTTTCTTTGTTAGTTTTTGTTTATTTTTTTTTTATATATAAAGGCAAAAGTTATTTTCTCTACACACAGATAATGTGTAACAATTATTTACTATTTCATATTACTCTGAGCTAAACTCTACTGATAACAGTTTTTTGATTAAATTCAATTAAACTTAACATAAATTTAATTAAAATAATAATCAAGAATATTATTTTTTACGCAACCACTCAATTAAAAAAAATCAACAATAATTGTTTTCTGTGTACTTAAAACTCTTTTGAACTAAAAATATTTAACTACTTATATTACTTTTAATATGCTTCAAACTATATTTTAGACTTCCTGAAATAAAATATTTTTTTTTAGTTTAGTGTTTACTAGTGTCCTGCACAAGAGTATTTATAAGACTTTTCAAGACATGAGAGATTTTTCCCAATGCTTTACTACAGCGAAATATTCTAAAAGAATCGCTAAACAACATTGTTAGCAAGACAAACCACCGAAAAAAATTACTTGCCAACAGTGTTGCTTAGCGATTCTTTTAGAATATTTCGCTGTAGTAAAGCATTTGAAAAAATCTCTCATGTCTTGAAAGGTCTTATAAATAGTCTTGTGCAGGACACTAGTGTTTACCATCTCTGAATCACAAAAATTGAGAGCATGTTGTTGGAAGCAAAAAAAAAACAAAAACAAAAAAGTATCAGAAGCAAAGAGTCATGCCACAAATAGAAATGCATATTTCGAGTTAAAATACACACCCGCTGGTATACAAATGAAAACACAAATCCAATCATAACGGACAGACAGACACAGTGACATTCACACAAAAAGCATACATGTCAAATATGTAGAAATTAACATGAATATGCAAAATTGAAAAAAAAAAAATAAAAATAAAAAATAAGTAAAAAACATAGAAACGACACTTGCACAAGTGCAACACAGTAAAATACAACAACAAGAAAAAACAAAAAACATATTAAACAAATGAAAGAATTGAAAAATTGGAAATTATTTTTGATGTTTATGCACACACACACACACACACACACACACACACACACACACACACACACACACACACACACACAGACACGCACACGGGCTAGATAAATAAAACACGAGCACACAAATTTAATGAAGTGAAACATAAAAAAACAAGGACAAGGACAACGCGCAAGTGAATTTTTTTAATGTTTGTATATTTTTAATTTGCCAAAAAAATACCTTTTCTCTATTTAATTAATTATTTTTTATTTTTTGCTTTTGCATATTTGCCTTGAATAAATAAATATGATAGCTTATATTTATTTTAAAATTGTTTGAATCGTTGCAGGATAAACACTTCATCACCAAACTCAGGGGTCGTCATACCGAAAAATGATAAACAGGCAATTATGCAAAATATTGCCAACAGCTACAGACATTCGCAGGCGACATCTTCGTTCTACGACATTACAAATCGCAGACGTCGCACGAGACGAACTCGCGATTGTCGCGTCAGCCACTGGTCCGAGTGGTCGGACTGCAGTAAATCATGCGGCATCGGCGAAATGCATCGATATCGTAAAGTCATTAAGCATGGAAAACGTGGTGGCCGTCCATGTCCGCCCTTAAAAGAATCGAAATGGTGTGGTTCCGAAAAGGGCTGCCATAAACCCGAGACTTATTTCAATTGGTGAGTATGGATTTTAAATGAAAGGATTAGATGATAATGAACTAGGTGGTAGGATGATATATGTATGTCTATTCTAATGATGAATCTAAAATTAAAAAATAATTTCAGCCACGCCTCGATATACCGCCCATTCAGTATTTTGTTTATTATGCGGCCATTTTAAGTCTGATCGTAAAGTTTTTAATATCATTTTTGATAATTGGTATATAACTTTCATTTTGCTCTTGATGAATTTTGAATTGAAAATGAATTTTCAAAAATAATTTTTTTTTCAAAAGGAGTTTTTTCAAAAAGTACTTTTTCAAAAACAAATTTGTTTCAATAGCAACTTTTTCCATAAATGACTTTTTCAAAAGGTATTTTTTTAAAAAAAGTACTTTTTTCAGAGTTTTTCACAAATATGTTTTTTTGTTGTCAAAAAGTACTTTTCCAGAGTACTTTTTTTCCAAATATGCTTTTCTTTTGTCAAAAAGTACTTTTTTTCAAAAATATTTCTTTGTCAAAACAGACTTTATTCAAAATTATTTTTTTTAAAAGTAATTTTTTTCAAAGTACTTTTTTCAAAAGATATCAAAAGTACATTTGTTCAAAAATATTTTTTTAAACTTCTTTTTTTAACAATTATTACTTCAAAAGGTCCACAAGTACTTTTTTAATATTTTTTTTTTCAAAAAGTATTTTTTTCAAAAATGATTTTTTTCTTAGAGCACTTTTCAAAAACAAAATTTTTTCAAAAGCTTATTTTTTCAACAAGTACTTTATTAAAAGGTACTTTCTTCAAAAATAAAATTTTTTCCAAAAAGTACCTTTTTCAAATTAATTTTTTTTAAGTACTTTTTCGATATTATTTTTGTTTTCAAAAATAAATTTTTTGGACAAGTACTTTTTCAAAAATAATTTTTTTCAAAAACTACTTTTTCAAAAATGCTTTTTTTAAAAAAGACTTTTTTTCGACCAGTACTTTTTCAAACGGTATTTTTTCGAAAAGTTCTCTGTTAATAATTTTTTCCAAAAAGTACTTTTTTCAAAAATAATTTTTTTCTAAAAGTACTTTTTTTAAAAAATATTTAATTTCAAAAAGTATTTTTTTCAAAAAATACTCTATTCAAAAAGCAACTTCTCCTGAAAGTACTTTTCCCGGTGTCTGACAATATTAAAATTTGTCTCATATCTTTGGATGAACGCGAGTTTTTTCATATTTACTCTTTTCGACAAATATTTTACGCCTTTTAAGAAACTAAATTTTTCTAAAACAATTTTTTCTTGCTTATCGCGCCTATTCTGCAGATCACAATATGTCAAATCATGGTTAAAATTAATAAAAGTTTAATACAGGGAAATCTCGGTATAACAACCTCGCTTTAACGAAAATGCGATCTAACGAGAATTCTCCCATCGTATTGTGTTTTATATACAAAAAAGAAAAATATTATTTAGATTTTATTAAAATGCTTCTTTAATATTTTTTTAGGTCTAATACATGAATATACACGACCAACCATAGAAACCTCTAAAAAAAAGGCGTATTATTTTTAAATTAAATAAATAAAATTTATCAAACCATTATAATACTGACAACAACAAAAAAGCCCTTAAATAAATAACAAAAAAAAAAAAAGTAACAACCATAAACTTTGCTGCATAAATATTTCAAAAGAGAAAATAAAAAAACTGGCAAAATAAAAAAAATTAAAAAAAATTTTTAGTTTTATAGTCGGTCAAACAAGAATGCAACTTAAAATTTAATTTAATTCTATAACCAAACATACAAAAGATTTAACAAAAAAAAAACAGACTTTTTTCATTTTTGCCAACTGGAAGTCAATTTTAACTCTACAAAAATTTAATTTCTGTTTAATTTATTTTTGTTTACCAATTTTTCTTTTTCTTTTTTTAATCAGTCACTTAAAACTTAAAAAAGAGACACTATGGACAATATTTAAACAAAAGTTTAATTAAAAAACTTGATCGGGATTTGAAAAGCAAAAAACAAAAACACAGAAAATTAAATTGGTTAAAAATACAAAAATAATTATTATTCCAACTGAAATAGAATGAAAGAAGAAAACAAAAAAACATTAACCTGTCATTAAAAGAAACAGATATGAAAGCAAGCAATTCGTAATGAAAATCAGTTTATTTAAACCGCAAAAAAAACAAAATTTAATTATTTAACAAAAATATGTAAGTGTATAAAATTAAGCTTAAACTAAGAGAGATAAATTAAATCAAATATTTTCATAAAAATAAAATAAAAAAAGGAAAATCACAAAAAAAAACCAACACAAACACAAATTGTATATTTAATGAATTAAAGTAGAAACTATTAATGATGTCGTGCTATAAACGCCAAAACAGCTTAAGCGACACAATTTCAGATTTTCAGTTTTTGACGAAAAACGACTATTTACCATCATAAAGAATCGATTTTCGCTAAAAAAAAAATATTTCAAAAAAGTAGCTTAAGTTTTTTTTTTGCCAGTTATGGCTCGATATGGAGAAAAAAAAGGAGTAAACATGTAAGACGGAAAGGTTAATGTTAAACAGAGTGTTACAGCTTGGCTTCAACTTAAAACCTTATTTTGAGAATTTCGAACATCAAACAGCTTTATTCTGAATAAAAATTCCTCTTAAGGAATTCTTTTTTGAATTCCTTGTTTCGCAATCTTAAAAACTTATTTGCAAACTTTCAGGTGAAATAAAACAAAACGAAACAGAATAGCTGAATTCAAAATTCGAAAACTCGAAATTCGAAAATTTGAAATTCGGAATTCGAAAATTTTAAATTCGAAATTCGAAAGTTAAAACATTTTTTGGAATTTGGAAAATGAACCTACTTGTATTCTGAATAACCTGAAAGTTTTTTTTTTATATTCCTTGCTGCCCTGTTATAATAAATCATTTGCAAAATTTTAGGTTAAATAAAACAACCGCAAAAAATAGCTGAATTTGAAATTCGAAAACTCGAAATTCGAAATTTTAAAACTCAAAATTCGAAAATTCGAAATTGGATAATTCGAAATTCGAAAACTCGAAATTCGAAAATTCGAAATTTAAAACACTTTCTTACAATTCGGACAGTCTTACAATTCGGACAGTCTTATTCTGAGTAACAATTCCCTGAGAGTTGTTTCCGAATTCCTTGCTGATCTGTTTAAAAAAATTATTTGCAAATTTTCAAGTGAAATAATACAACTGGAAACAAAATAGCTGAATTCGAAACTTCGCATTTCGAAAATTCGAAACTCAAAAATTCTAAAATGCGAAATATTTTTAAAAATATTTTATTCCCGGAAAAAATTAATTCTCTGCTCATAGACTATTTATTTCCCGAGGAATATTTAGAATTGGTGCAATACTTTTCTTCGTCGGAAATTTTATTTACTTTAATTTTTCTTTCTTTTCTTTAAGATTTTTGCATTTCAATAAAAAATTTGTTATAAGTCCTGTCATTGAATTACAGATTGTTTTACTCCGATATTTAGGTTTTTTTATTTTATTATACTTTCAAAGGGGTACAAATCCAATTCAAAAATTATAAAATAAAGGATGACATAAAACTCTCAAAAAGACAAGCTTTTATAATATATTTTACCTGCAAAATCCACAAATTATATTTTTTGGAAAGCAAATAGCATAAATTTTTTTTAAGAAAACAGGTAACCTGTAACTTTCACTGAGTAATTTCGCATAAGGTTTTACTAATTTTATTGTATAAACATTTTTTTGTTAATTCATCGAAATGGAGATAAGAGAACAAAAATGACAGCTAAGCAACTTTAGGAGGGCTTTTAATCTAAATCGCTTATTGATGACTTCTATTAGCAAATAAAAATAAAATTTCAAGTAAAAAAAATTATTATTATATTTTTTTTTAAAAAAGTTTAATTTTGCCAAGAAAAGTATAATTTTTGTTAAGAAAGTATATATTTCTTTTGATCACTTAAATGAAATAATATTTTTTTGAACGATTTCATTCAAAAATTTTATGCATTTTGAGAGTATTTTGGAAAAATCTTTAAAAATCAAACAAGGTAAAATGTAATTTAAGTCCAAAACAATATTTTATGTATTTAAAGAATATAAATCCAAAGATTAAAGTATAGTAAATATATAGAATCTAAGTAGTTTAAGCCTTGAAATAAACCAAAAAAAAAGCTGACAATTAAAAGAAAAATAAAGCAAACCCATCCCTTCTTAAATAAACATGTTTATAATATATACATATATATAAAGAAAAATTAAACAAGTTAATTACCTAAACTTAAAATGTAGATACTGTAACTTTATTTAAATTAATTCATAATAATTAAAGATCAATAAAAAAATCAACTTAATAATTAACGAATCCTTAACAAATCCTTTAAAAAAATTAATAACAATTAATTGCAGGATGAATTATAATGAAACAGAAGAAAAAAATATTAAAACCAAATCGTGCAAAAAAAAAGTGCAAGCACAAGTGTATTCTGAATAAAATAATCTAAAACGTCTACATGAAGCTTGAAAGGAATTTATAATTTTAAATTTATGTACAAGGATTATTTGGCATAGTTTTGATTATTTTGATTGAAAAATTATCGCAATCAATATTTTATTATGTTTTTTAACTTGCCTTAGTTTCCAATAATTGTACAAATCATTCATGAAAAGAAATATATCTTTCTTCTCTCTCTCTCTCTCTCTCGCTATTGATCCAGAACTCTCTTCCTTATACAAATATAAACCGTTTCAACCATAAAATATATACGAGTTCGTGGGATGCATAAAAAGCACTAGAGACGATAAAATAAGACCGTAACTCAAGGCACATGTATAAGCATAGTGAGCTTGACGCTTAAAAGTAGACGTACAAATAAACACATCAAACAACATGTCGCTCATTTACTAAAACAACATCATAAATAAAACAAAACTTATTTTGAACTTACACAGTACTTAAATGGAAAGAGAATTTTGGTTTGCTTTCAAGAGTTGATTAAACGAGATATTTGCATGCTATTTTCACACAATATATGAAGAACTCAAAATTAATTAAAAAATTTTGTTTTTTGAGTTATGACGTTGTTTGAGTAAATGAGAGATTTGTATTTTGGCTTTGTAGCGCATAATAAACTTTTGTCCATCTCCGCATCTTTCCTTCGTTTACAAGAGTCATAAAGAAGCTGATGTTTATTTTGGCGCTATGAAATAAGGCCCAGGGAAATAACGCCCCAATATGAAATGAAATAAGCCCCAATAAAATAAATTCCAAAAAAAATTTATATAAAATCCAACCAAACTCAAGATGAAATAATGCCCAAGATAAATGAAATGAAGTCCAATAAAAAATTCTATATTTTTTGTTTTTGTCAATCACAGTTGGAGGCGAAGTCGCCAAATACAATATTAAAAGCTTTTGAATCTCATCAATAACTACCGACAACGCATACACTTAGCCAAAACAAAACACGACTGTACACACACAACCAAGTAATTGATGAGCTTGCTTGATAGTCTGCAGGGCAGAGACAACCACTTTTCCACTTCAATTTCAAATACTTTATGGTTTGAACAAACACTCTTTTTAATATTCGTTATAAATTATTTTAAATTTTATTTTAACAAACAAATGAAATTTGGAATTAACAAAGAAATAAAAATTCTATAATGAGAATGTAAGTTCATTAAAAACAAAAAAAACAAAAAAACAAAGAAAAGTAAAAAAAATCTTATTATTTATGTAATTATCAGTAATGTTTTGTATAAAATATTAATAAAAATTAGAATAAAAATACTAATAAGATGTTGGTTTCATTATTTAAAAGAGTTTAAAAGAAAATATTCTGAAAAAGAATACCTGGAAATGAAGGATAAGTATGGCTGAAAAATCTTTACATCATCACATCACACATTATTATTAAAATTAACAAACTAATTCAAATACCACGGAGACGTTAAAACAAACGTAAAAAAATAACTCTTACGGCCTGGCCTGGCTCACGTTGTAGACAAGAAATTATTTGTCGCTTAGTTATATTGAAAACAGAAACAAATTTTCTTATTTTGTTTTTGGTTTCAATATAACTAAGCGACAGATAATTTCCAGTCGGCATCGTGGGCCAGGCCGTAATTTTTTCCGTAAATATACGAAATTTAGTCTAATTAAAACAAAACAGATACACAAATAAAGTTCGAACAATAATAATAATAACAATAATAAAAAATCTGTAAGAAACATTTCTTCGTGTGAAAGCAAATAAAAGTTCAGAAAATTTTCACTACAGTCGACTCCGCTTTATTGGAAATAACCAAAACCCAATTTTTTCATTTATCCGATTTTTTCTCTAAAACGTAGTTCGGATTACTGAAATTTGTTACAGTTAAGCGTACTGCATAAAATCAGTAAATGTCTTGCCATATAATAGAAAAATAATATGTAATATAATAGAAAAATACAATAAAGTACGTAAGAGCGAAAAGGACAAATACATTTTACCATTTAATTTTTTAACGGACAAAACATGTACAATTTTTTCAGCCTTAAGTTATGCAATCGATTTCAAATAAATAAATTTGTCATTGTTTATTTTTTCAGTAAGGCGAAGTAAGTTTCATACAAAACGTAGTTGTGGGCGTGCTTTTGGTTTTCAGTAATACGATATTTTCAGTAAAGCGAAGTGAATAAGACTAGCTGCGTTTAAAATTAGTGCGGGGATTTGTATCGCTTTAAGTAATCCGATTTTTTTCTGTAAAGCGTGTTGCGCTAAAGCGGATTCGGCTGTATAGAGTTTGAGGGCTAAATGATCTCGAAACGAGTCCCGAAAATTACTTTCTATCGGCAAGAACTAGCCCTGTTTTTGCATTATTTTATTTCTTTAATTTATTTTGTGTTTTTCTTATACCGGCTGAACTTAATTTGCTGCTCTAAGCCATAATTTGGTAATGATTTAATATTCGTAAATATTCTTAAAATTTTCTTTGAAATTTATTTGCTGGTGGTTAAGCATGTTACGCTCATTTTATTCTCCCGTGATTTTAAAAAAAATTTTTATTTGTGAATTCTCATATAGTTTGCGAAAGTTTTTGCATAAGATAAGAGCTTTGTGACTGTTCAAAAGTCTACTGATGATTTGGCAAATCAACAACAAAATGCATATAGACATGCTTAACCATCAGCAAATAAATTTCAATTAAAATAAGCTTATGATAATATGTCAAATAATAAACTTCTTAAATATTCTTAAAATTGTTAAAAACATGCAATTATTTCCGATCGATTAATCTAAATTGATTTTTAAAAAGTCTTGCCAATCGATGATAATATGCCTGCTCTACATGTGATTCAAGAGACAAATTGAATTATCATCAATTTCAATGCATTTATAAACTTAAATTTAAATCCAATAGTGAAGTGTTTTTTTCTTCTTAAATTTGTTTGTTTTTATTTTAATTGGGGTTCCTTTTATATAGTATATCATTTCATTTGCTGTTTTTTGTTAATTATTTCATTTTCCATTTCCATCTTTCGAAAGTTGTTTAAAAAAGAACAACAACAATTGCCCAACATCCACAGTACAAACAGGAATTCCTACAACAACAAATGAGGCTGTATAACTGCCGGTAAGATCATTTAAGATTCCCTCCCAGGCTGTTGCGGCAGCAATTGCAAATAAATTCATGACCAGGGCCGTGAAATCAAAAGTTTTTGTTAGCTCAATGCACGTATGCACATGGAAAAAGCCCCGCAATAAAGAATAGAAAGAAGGTTTTTGGGAAAAATTAACATTAAATGCAACAGAGACAGACACACAACTGCATATTCAATCAAGCAGCTGGCCAAAACACCAGAGCAAAGGAGTATAAAACAGGCTGGGACATGTCTATATGGCCACTTGCAGCAATAGAAGGGGAAACACATAAACAAACATATAAAGGAATAAAATTAAAATTCCATATGTACGTTTACTTAGTCTCATATCCATATAAAAACAAGCGCATCCCTAAACACAAATACCGGCAGAAGAGCGCACACACACATACACACACACATACACACACACACACATATGCCAGCCTTTATGCAGCTGCATAATTAATACTGTTTGCTTGTGGTCATTTATTCAATGACAATGAATGTTTGTGTGAAAATTCAAAATGCAAGCTGATGACGATGATGATGATGAAGCATTTAAGCATACGTCTATCTCTCTCTCTCTCTCTCTCTCTCTCTCTCTGTTTTTCTGATGTAAGTCGTTGTAAAACGTGCTTGATAAACTCATGCTGCTAATGGGTACGAGTGTTTTTATTAAAAAGGGCGAAGAAAAAAAATTCGCAGAGATATTTATGTAAGCTTTTGCTATACAAGCAGTAAAATTTACCTGTAGCAATTCCATAGTATAAGGCATACAACAATACAGAAATTGAAACCGAATCACATCGAGGCCATAGACGTTGCAGCAAAATCACACACACACACAATAATCATTAAACTACCACAAATGTTAGTTCTATATTTACGAAATTTGAATGCAACAACAAGACCAGATGTATTGTGAAAAATAAAGTTTAAAAAACCAATGGTGGGTGTAATTAGCCTGGCCAAAGGATGCACGCACCAATTTGTGCACGCTGTAATCCCAACCACAAGAAAATAAATTTAAAAAAAGAACAGAATACATTTTAATGAAGGCAATTGAAACTGGAACAGAAATATGGTAATTGTAAAAATTAAGGGGACACATAAGTTCTTTTCTCGGCAATGCAAACTTTGAACTAGAATTTAAAGCTTCTTTAAAAGCTTGAATATCATTTATGAACAACTTTAAGTGACCACAACAATTCCTGGAGAAATATATCTGAACAATAATTCCCATTTGGAAAAAAGTAATTTGTGGAAAAAAATATTTTTGAGGAAAAATTACCTTCTGGAAAATATAAATTTTATGCAACGTAGCTTTTTATAAATTTTGGAAAAAAGTACTTTTTTGGAAAAATATCTTCTGGAAAAAATACTTTTCAAAAAAGTACTTTCAGAAAACGTAGCTTTTGGATAAAAGTACTGTTTAAAAATTACTTTGAAAAAATATACCATTTAAATAAATGTAACTTTTATAAAATACATATACATTTTTTTTTAGAAAAAAGTACTTTTTGGGGAAAATAACTTTCAGGGAAATGCGTCTTTTTAAGTAAGAAGTTAATTTTTGGGAAAATATATTTTTTGTAAAAAAGTATTTTTTGGAAAAAGTACCTTATGGAAAAAAGTACCTTTTTAGAAGAAATTACCTCTTTGGAAAAGGTAAATTTTGGAAAAAAAATACTTTCCGAAAAAATTATTTTTGAGAACAAAGGTATTTCAGAAAACGTATCTTTTGGAGAAAAAAAGTACTTTAAAGAAATACTGCATTCAAAAAACCTACCTTTTAGCAAAAAAAAATATTTTTAGAAAACGTGCCTTTTGGAAAAAGTACCTTTAAGAAATACTGCCACAAAAAACGTACATTTTGGAAAAAGAAAATCACTTGGGGATACAAAGTGCCTTTTAGAAAAAAGTACTTTTAATGAAAAGTACCTTTTGGGAAAAAGTACGTTTTGGAAAATAAAATACCTTCAGAAAATTACCCATTACGATAATTTAGGAAAAAATTACGTTAAAAAAAAAGTAAATTTTTGGATCTCCTCATATGGTATTCTCTTGCAAAAAGAATCATCTCTTGAAAAAAATAATCAGGACTATCATGAAATCCACGTGAAATTTTTCCCTTTCCAATTAGATTTTTTGTTTTCCCTATTACTTGACATTAGTTGGAAATAATTCCACGGAAAAATTTCACGTGGAATTTGATTCACGATAGCCCTGAATATGTATTTTTGAGAAACTCTATTGCTACACTATCACGCCTTCAGTCGAAACTGTTGCGTATGATTAATATTTTGTATTAATCGAATCTCTTACGTATGATTAATATTATTAATTATATAAATCATACGCAACAGATACTATGATAGAGAGATAGATGCTCGGATTTATGACTATTTTAAAAGTGGAAAAATTGTCTGTTGCACCTCCAAATATAGGTCATTAACGTCGTCGAAAAGTTTTGAATACCGTTGTTAGTTAAATGGTTTGGATACAGCTTCAGTTGCATCCTTGGTGGATATTTAATCGATTTGTAAAGTTCTAGACACGGATACAAATTTTTTTCCCTGCAAATTCGAAGAATTAATTTTTTTGTGTGTGTGGGAATATCTTTTGGAAAAAACATTAATAAATATGTAGTTTCTTAATGGGCCGTTCGATTCTTGCAAGGTTTTATACGGCATTTTATTCGTATTATTGCTCGTCTTATCTTATTATTGTTTTCAGTTTGTATTTCTGATCTCATAAAAATACATTCTTGCAAACGGATTTTTCTTATCATAGAGCTAAAAAGTATGTGCTACAGTTATGGATTTCTGGTCAAAGTTTAAAAGATATTCAACTAAAAGAAATATAAATTATAACTTTTTTACTCACCTTGATCTAATTTTTTTTGGTGATGTTAATGAAATTAAATTATTGACTGGTTCGAAAACACTTTCCTTTCGTACATTAAGGTAAAATTTTTAAATATTCTGAAAGAAAAAATGTTTCCAAAATACAAGTTAGTCCCTATTTACACTATGCAAGTCTTATTGCTAAGCTGATTAGTTTATTAGGAGAGAGAGACGGGGGGAAAAGAAACATTGCTGTTCCCCTCGTCTCTCTCTCCCTGAAACTAATCAGCTTAGCAATAAGACTTGCACAGTGTGATTTAAAACTTAGTGAAAAATCGCATGGAGTTTTAGTTAAAGTTTAAAAAAGTCGACTGTTCCACTTTTTCTTACTTATCTCGTAATTACAAAAAAATACACATGTACTATATCCCATATTTATACCTATTTGAAAAGCATTAATATGAGGCATATAAAAAAAATTTTTACTTTTTGTTATTGAATGGGAGCGTTTCAAAATACATAGACCTATTTTTATAGTAAATATCACACTTGAGGCCTGTTCTCTTATATTGTCTCACGCAATCTTGAGGCAAAAATATGCTTTAAAATATTTCTAAAAAAAATTATTAGTTCATGGTGTAAAGTATTTGGAGAGATTAAAACGATAGTCTTTAGTGTCATTGTGTCACAATTTTTAAAAATTTTAGTTTGAAAAAAAAAACAAATGCAAAAACAATTATTTTAAAATAATTTAAGCATTACGACCCTTAAGACTACTATTTGAATCCCCCAAATAAATATTCAGTAAAAATATTAAAAACCCATTTTTGAGATTTTGTGGAATCTCTTTGGAATTTCTGAGGTCATCTGAAGCAAGTCTCAAGCATTGTACAAAAAAAAATGAGGTTTCATATTAAAAAAAAATATTTTAAGTTTTAAATTGTATTACTTTCTTTCTTAAAAATATATATTTTCTTAAATTAAATTTGCTCTGCTTAAGAACCTGCTAAGCTTGCATTGCAAATAAAATTTGAGAAATTATTTCAGTATCAGTCTTGCATTTTTTTTTGCTTCCAAGTTTACAAATCTTTCAAATTGCTCATTTGCTAGTAATCCTTTTAAAAAGATAGTTTTATAGCAACAGAAAAAGAAAATCATTTTATTTTCATCTATACAAAAGCATTTGACAAAATGTTTATTATAGTCTGCCAATTATTGAACAGAGTTAAAGGAAAACTATTTGTTAAAAAAAAATTCAAATCAATTTAAAGTGAACAAGTAAAAGAATCTTCGCTAAGATATATGTGTATGTACACTGCGAATCACTTAAATAAGGAACTAAATTTGATAAATTTTTAACGCATATTTTTTTTTTTTTTGACGAAAAAAAGTTTAATATCGATGGACCAGGTAAATAAAACTTTTATACAGAGCGGAAGACGGTGTTGTGGTATGGGATGGGATGGAATATCTCACTGTGCAACTATATCGGGTTGTTATTTGATAGGAAAAAATATTGGGGGGCGCGTTTTGACAATTTAAAAACTTGTTTATGCTAATACTAGCACCACAAATCTTCAACTCATACTGACAGAGCATTGAACTCTTGAGCGAGATGTATAACTTAATAATTAAAAATTTTCTAAAATTAAATTGTTTATTCAAGTGCTTCGTAGTGTACAATCAAAAACATTTAGCTGCAACTAAATTGCTTTTCTTAGTTCAATCATTTTCTTTCCATAAGACTTTTTGATACGAGTATCATGTAAAAAAAACAGATACACAAAAACTTTAAATTCCAGATCAAATATTCAAGCACACACACACACACACACACACACACACACACGGAAAACTTCCTGCTTGTTCTCTAACGAGACTTGCAAAATGATGAAAGCGAAGCAGGATTTAGAATTCAACGGATCATATTCGCTTTACTAACAACAAATGCTTAATGGTGTGTGTGTGTGTCTGTGCGTGTGTGTGTGTGTGTGTGTGTGTGTGTGTAGTTTATTTCATGTGTGGGAGCAGGTTTAATAGCGTATGTATGTATGTAAGTAAGCTAAAGTTTAAAGTTAGTGCAGTAATGGCGTATAATTCAAATAATCTTTTTGGAACTTTGCTTAACAACAACAATCTTCAAAGAACTTAGGCACAGTGGCACTGCAGCGCATATAAAAATTTACTATTAGTCTTGGTGGTAAAATTTTCAGATCACAGTATGTGTGTGCATGCCATTAAGTGTGAAGGGGAATGCAGCTTCAAAATATTGTGCCTGTATGGGAGTAGGGGCTCCGATACATGTGAGTCTGTGTGAGTGCGTGCGTATGTGTGTGTACGAGCTGAAGGAAAATCCTGTTGGTATGCAAGTAATCGAATTTTAAGCTAATACTCTACTACTACACTTCATTAGAGAAATGCATGTTATAATAAAAAGGGGACGGACACACAAACAAGCAGACATGCTTCCGAACAAAAATGTCAATATGGTAAGAGCATACACACACAAAGACACACACACACACAAATATAAAGGGAAAAAACTGCAATTTCATGTTAAATTTGTTGCTTTTTGGCTGCCATGTTTATGTGAGTGCGAGTGTGTGTGTGTTTCCTTTTTAATTTTCTTTGGAGTATGTATTTTACATGGAAACTGTATAAAAATCATAAAACCTCATATCATCTGCATTTCCGCCTTGATGAACACCTTTGCTGTGCTGGTGAGGAAAGCATCTTAAAATAGCATGTTGATTTTTTATTTTTTTTTTTTAAATTCCTCCACTGGTTTTATATTTTAAGCTGATGAGCAACAATTTATCTTTTATAAACTTGCTGGGGAATACACAGAAAAAAATACACAAGAATTATTTTCAATAAAACCATGTTATTGAATAAAAGTTTAGTTTCAACAATATTTTTCATTAACTTGAGTATTGTATTTATCAATTCCGCACATTTTTAAATATCATTTAATGTCATTTATTTGTGTTGGTGTTTTTCTTGCTTGTTGATTGACTAAGACTGGTCATGTGCTGATGTTGTTGTTTATTTCGATTGTTGTTGTTGTATTCGTGTGTATTCGGACAAGAAGCCGAAAAACGTCGTGGCTTGTTTTTTTTACTCAACAAAGTTATTTTTAGATTAGAAGAAACAAAAGAAATCATGTTTTGCGTGTATTCATTATTTGCGTATCCAAAAACGATTTGCTCTTTAGCTGAGTGTGGTAAGTACGTTAGTTTATTAGTCAAGAGATTGCCGGTTCGACTCATCCCAAACACATTTAGTTTTAGTAGCAGCCAAGCAAAAGCAAACAAAAAGGGGTTGAAAAATGTGACATTCATCCACACACACAACACAATAACAATTATCACTGAAATTAAAATTTCAGTCAACAACTTTTTTCTTTGATTCATTAAATTTCTTTATTGGCTAAAAAAAAAAAATATATTCAATAAACGTGCATACAATTTTATTTATCAATAATGCAAAAATCGTCATCACAGAAAATTCGAAAGATTTTTTTATTGTATCAACGATTTTCGTATTCAAATATCAAAATCATTTTTTTCTGTGTACGATACTCGCATAGCGTCAGCTGACCCATAAAAATACTTAACTGTGAGAACAGTCAAATGAAGTCGCTTTGAGAAGAGTCAACCGAAAAGTTGGTGTGGGTACAGCCAGCCAAAGCCACTGTGGAAACAGTCAGTCGAACGCTACTGAGAAACAGTCAATAGAAATTTGCTGTGAGAACAGTCAGTCGAAACTGTTGTGGGAACAGTCAAACGAAGTCGGTGTGACAACATTCAGCCAAAACCGCTCTCGGAACACTCAGTCTATGTCGGTGTGGGAACAGTCAGTCGAAACTTTTGTGAGAACAGTCCACCAAAGACACACTGATACCAATCCGCTGTAAGAACGGCTAAACGAAGTTGATGTGAGAACAGTTAGCCGAAGCCGCTGTGAAAATTTATTGACTTTGACTTTAGCCGAAGTTTGCAGAAAATTATTCACAAAATCATATAACAACCTAAACGCTCTTTGAAACGTCAAAATTTATACGATAAAATTTCTCTTACAGAAAGTCTCAGTTTGTTCGCGGGATGAGAAATTGGAATAAACAAATTCGTTAGTTATTCTCTCGGTTGTTATTTCAACCTTTAAAAATGAACATATACGCTCTTCTGACATACATACTTCCGCAAGCAAAATTTCTTCGTGTAAACTGGCACTATTTATGTTCAATATTTAAAAAAAATCCTGCTTTATCTGCCAAACATTTTAGGTTTTAATTTAAAATTTTAATTTTCATCAACATTTTTACTTTAAACTTTCTGTACATAATAGAGATTACACCAAATATTTTTTGTATTTTATTTTTTATCTGCTAAAAATTGTTTGCTACTTTTATTGCTCAACTGCTCAAAATTGTTAATATCAGCAAAAGAAAAAAGAAAGAAGTGCGTGGTATTGTTTTTTACAATTCTGAAAACGCAAGAAAATCCAACGTCAAAAATTTAAGCACGCCAGTTAGTTTTGTTTTTTTGTTTTTCAATTTTCATCTTCGAAACTTTATGAATTATTTGACATTTTCTTTACAGATTTTTATGTAGAGCATGAGAGTTAAAATGGGAAAGAAATCATTTAATATTTTATAAGTATGTACATATTTATATTTAGTAAAATCGATGCTTAATGGTTTGAAATATTTTGAAAGAAAAATTGTTTATAAAAAATTTTCAAGCTTTTAATTACTTCTTTAATTCATATTAGTTTTAAGCGAAGAACGAATCTTGGAAGCACTTGAAAAAATACTTTTTTGATGGCCTTAAATAAGTAAATTTTTGAAAAATTATCTATTTCTTTATTAACCCCCGACTAAAAACAGGGGTGTTATAAGTTTGTAGTGTGTGTCTGTGTATCTGTGTATCTGTTTATCTGTGTGTCTGTTTGTGTCCACGTACAGGCCAAACGGCTGGACCGATTTTCATTTAGTTTTTTTCTGTTTGAAAGATGACTTGATCGAGAGGGTTCTTAGCTATGTTTGAAGAAAATCGGTCCAGCCGTTTAGAAGATATAACATCTTTTCTGAAAAAAATCGGGGGGTTTTAAAATTTTTAATTTTTTGTTATTTCATAGAATTTCAGCTTAAATTACATTTTTCTTTAATTATTTGTAAAACAATTTAATTTTTTTCTTTTTAAAGCAAAACTTTAATTTAATGATTTTCTTAAGAGCTCAAATGTTAAAATAGCACAAAGAAGTAAAAGAACAGAAATAAAAATATTTTGTACAAGTTCAGATGACATTAAAGAAATTAATTTCACATTCCTTCAGCGGAAACACACAAATAAATGAACTTCAATGTGTCGTATTTCCGTTGAAAAGGTAAACTGACTTTATTTCATTTTTCCTTTATTCACTCAACATTTCACGAGAAACTTGAAGCGAGTGCCTGGAAACATACACTTTTACATTTAGACTTGCAGGCAAGTTAAGAAGAGTCAGTCTGTCATGTTGTCTATCTTTTGCCGTCATTTATTGGGAATGTCTCAATATCAAACAGAAAAGCGAATTTTTATACAAAGTTTTTTGATGGATTTTTTCGTTTTTCATCTTTTTTGCTGTTGAAATACAATCACATTCATGCTCTTCCTCCAGGAGTTTGCTCTCACAAATCACTTTTTACAACAAATAAATGGAAGTTAAGTGTGAGGAGGAAATCGTTTGATGTAGTCGAAAGGGGCAATTGCGATTAATTTTAATTTAAAGATTTTTTTTCATTAAATTATGCTGCTGGATATTTTATATTATTTTGGTTTTGATTTAACATGTTTTCTAGTGATTTTTTATGCAAAAAGAAAAACAAAAGCTGAACTTATTATTCAGGATGTTGTAAGCAGAGTAATTAGTTTGGATTTTTCTCAAGAATAAGCTTTTGTGTAAAGTGAACTAAAGTCGCCAATATATTTAAAAAAGATAATTTACATTTTATTGGCTGCAAGCAACTCTTTCGGTTTTTTAAATAACTTCAAAAAAAAAGAGGAAGTTATAAAATTGTTTGTATTTTTTTTTTGTTTCTTGTTAACTCAGACCAATTTAAAAATTCTTTTTTTATCTGAAATTTTATAGCTTTCACATGGTCCCATTGTAAAAAAGTGGGCGGTAACACGTCTAAAAATTTTTTTATTTGATTTTATGATATTTTCTTTAAGCGATTGCTATGAAACTTACCCAACACATTGGGCTCTCATAACGACACAGTCTTGAAGATGACGAAATGGTCACAGCCACGCCCATTAAAATTTAGTATTATCCTTCACGTGCTTCTGTTTGACCGGATTTTACGAGACGTGGCACACACCCTCAACTTAAACGAACATATAATTTTTCATTATTAAAATTTAATAACTATTATATTTCACTTGCTTATACTCAACCACTTTTTACGAAACTTGGCACAACCCCTAAAGCTTTGAAAAGACACAATCTTTTAATAAAAAAGTGGGCGCGGCCACGCCTTTTAAATTTTAATATTATATTTCACGTGCTTGTCCTTAACTAGTTTGTGTTAATATTAGCATACACCTTGAGCTCTGCAAAATACTTAATCTTATGATCGAAAAAGTGGGCGGGACTGCGCCCATTAAAATTTAACATTAAATTTTACATGATTCTGATTTATTAATTTTTCGAAACTTGGCACATACCTTAAGTTCAAAGAAGACACAATCTTATATAAAAAAAATGTGGGCAGGGCCACGCCTATTAATTTTTAATATTATATTTCAAGTGCTTGTACTCAACCAATTTTTACGAAACTTGGCACACACCTTGAGCTTTGGAAAATAAATAATACTGTGTTCAAAAAAGTGGGCTCGACCACGCCCTTTAAAAATTTATTGTTATACTTCACGTACTTCCACTTGATCGATTTTTATGAAATTTTATCACACACTTTGAGCTCTGCAAAATATGTAATCTTAAATTTAAAAAAAAATGGGCGGGGCTACGTTCATGAAAGATTAGCATTGAATTATACGTACTTCAGTTTATCCGATTCATATAAAACTTGTCAAAGAGTTTCGGCTCTTGGGATAACATAATTTTGTGTTTAAAGTAGACGAGCCACTAAGCACACACATTGAGCACTGAAAGTGGCGTGGTGTTGAATTAAGAAAAGTGGGCGGACATTAATATTTGCTGAATAAAAATATAAGCTTGGCACTGAAAATTAAAAAATTTAACTTTAAAAAAAATTAAACCAACTTCAATAATAAGCACTAAAAAAAGTTAAAAATAATTTTAATTCATTTAAATAAAATATTTTTATGTATGCTATCTATCTATAATGATATTCAAAGTCTGGTCTATCGCTATTACTGAACCTTGATTTTATTTGCCCGCAATTGAAAGATATTGATTGATGCGGATAACGTCTTTTTCAGGAAGACTGCACTACATGGCATACAAGCAACGATACCATCACTCTCTTTCATATTAAGTTTCTTTACCGTGAAATTTTTCCAAGAAGCGATCACAATTGGCCACCCAAAAGTTGTGATGTGAAAAAAATTCATGAAAGACAAGGTTATATCAATGGCACACAATTAATTCAAGACCTCAAGGATGGAACTCGTGAACATCCTGCTAGCGCAGCTGTGATCGGCATTTGTCTCATATTGTGGCATACCCACTCTTTATAAATAAATGAACATCCGATGATTTAGCTTTGAAATACTAGACTTTTTACACATAACAATATGAAACCTCTTATTGGAAGATTTTATACGTAACACTGTACGCGAAGTTTGCTACAGCTGCTTCAGCTCTCAAAACCACAAAAAACTTAAGCGATAATTTCTTATAGTAATTTAAACTTTACACATTCCTAAAATTATTTCTTTAAAATAAAACGTTTTAATTACCCCACCCTAGTGACTCTATAAATTTGTTTGCTTAACAAATTTTTTTAGATTAAAAAAAATTTTTTACTCACTATTTCACTCTTTTTAAAAGCTCACTATCTATTTAATATTTTATTTTTATTTTTTGCAATTTCTGTTGAAAACACTAATGAAAAAATATATAGAAAAATTTCATGTTTCTAAAACATTTATCACTAGATGTTGCGGTTTTTGGTGTTTTGTCGTCACTGCTTCAGTGGCTCTACTGATGCTAATGCCATTGCCGTTGCCATTACCCCAACTGCCGCTGACGGCGATGGTAAATGCTGCTACTTGCTGTCACTGGTGGTATTGTGTGGCACAGACACACCGCAGGACATTTATATTTAATTATCTCAACAGGAAAAATTGAATGCGTAGGCAATTTTAACTATCAAACCGTAATCATACCCATTCATAAAATAATAATAGTAATAATAATAATATAAAATGCGGACCGAAAAATTAAAAATAAAAAAAAGCATGAAGCAACAGAAAAAAACAGCTGCGAAATGTTTATACTGGAACACAGAATGTACGCTAAATTGCCACAGAAATGTACAATTAAACAAGAATATAAAATATAATGAACAGAAAAATTTTAAATAATTTTTTATTTCCCTCTCATTCATAGGAAAAATATAATGAAATTCTAAATTATGAGAAGGATAATAATCAAACCATAAAAGAATAATGGACCGTTTTTTTTTATCGAACAAGAAGCGGAAGATTTGTAAAATGAAAAAAATGAATTGTAAAGCGACAACTTTTCTGTTCAGATGTGTTTTGGAAATGGGATATTAAATTTATGTATCTTTAAAAATATTTAAGTAAATTTTAGAAAATAGTTTTTCGAAATCTTATTAGACCGCCAATAACGCCACCAGCCATGCAGGACTGTGTAAGTATTAAGCCCTACGAAGTATTAAGGTCGATCCCGCCCAAAATCGGTTGTCACAGCCTAGTTAGCACGACAGGGGAGCTTGACTTGAGCAAGATATGGCTGTGTGGAGAAATCAAAGAATTTGCTTACGCACCACTTTCCCATTGCGCCTTTTACTCTCTCGCAGAGTGACAAGAACATAACCAGCAATCATGCTGCAATATTAACAGTATATTAGCAATGGTCTGGAAGGAACATTAGGCTATCACTCGTCTCGCGTATGTCGAGTCGAATATTCGTTTACGAGAATTTTGTATTAAATTAAATGAAACAGGTACAAGTTTTCTTTGATCCAGGACAAAAATTTCGTAGATGAATATTTCACTCGACATACGTAATACCTGGTGTTTATGTATCTATCTCTTTTATTTAATCAAAGGTCATAACTTAAAAAATTTAATTATTGTGTTAGTTCTGCAGAATTAATCCTCATATGGTTCTCTTCATATTGTGTAACAATTTTAAACAAATATGTTTACTAAACTCTTGAGAGAAAACTCAAAGTTTCTTTTTTCACAAGTTGTGTGTAAATCGAAAACTTCAAACTAGTTTTAGGATTAGGGATTTTTTAGTTATGACGTTGTTTTAATAAAAGAGCGATATGTTTTAATATCTTAAGTAGGCGTGGCACTTACCACACAGAGGAAATATTTTTTGTGGGATAACTAATGCAGCTAAAGTATGTAAATTTAGTGCGAGTAACTACTGCTAATATTTTAGGAATATTATGAGGGACTGAAAATTGGGCGTGGCTACTCCCATATTAAGCAAGTATTCATTTTGAAGTATCTTGGGAAATAACGAAGTAAAACTCTTGAGATTTTATAGGAGCTACTCCATTGGTTTCATGAAGTTGTCTTATGAAAATAGTTGGAATCACATAAGTGGGCGTGGCAACTCCCATATTTAGCAAATACTACTTTATTTTGAAATATCTTTGCAAAGAATGCGGTAAAGCATCTGAGATTTTCTAAAAGTTACTACATTAATTTCATAAAGTTTTTTAAGGAAAATAGTCGGAATAAAATGAGTGGGCGCGGCTCGTCCCATATTTAGCAAATTTTTATTTTGAAATATTTTGGGGATTAAGGCGGTAAGACACTTGAGATTTTACAGGAGCTGCTTCATTGATTTTATGAAGGGTGCTAAAGAAATTAATCAGAAAAAAAATTAGTGGGCATGGCTCTTCCCATATTTTGCAAGTATTTATTTTTTTGAGAAATAATGCGGCAAAGCATCTGAGGTTTTATAAAAGTTACTCCTTTGATTTCATGAAGTTTTCTAAAGAAATTAGCCGGAATAAATAAAATGAGTGGGCGTGGCCACTCAAATACACATTTATTTTGAAATATATTTAGAAAAAAAGGCGTAAGACATCTGACATTTTTTAAAAAGTTACTTCATTAATTTTGTGAATTTTTCTACAGAAAATAGTCCGAATTAAAATAAGTGGGCGTGGCGCCTCTCACATATATAAATAAAACAAAAATATTGACAAGTTAAAGTAAAAAGTTTTTTTTTCTCATCAAAAATTTATATATTATATTTTATATTTTATTTCTAAATAAAACTAACGAAATTTCATTATGGAAGGAGACACAAATATTTAATCAGCATTTGCCTGTTTTGGTTATCTATTATTACTTTAATTTGTAGCCCGGCAATGTATAGAACTTTTGCCTCACCAAAGCAGAAAATGTAATTATTTTAATTTTTCCCAGAAACCTTTTTTTAAATCAAACCTTTTTTTTCATAAAAACAATTGTTTTTCGCAATTTCATTACTACTGTCCTTTTCATAGCTTTATATTGTTTTTAGCTGCTAGTATCCTTTTTTACGTTTCGCATGAATGCTGCTAAGCTTCAGCCAATTTTCAACACTAACATAAATTTTACACTGCTTGACAGCTAGATATCCAGCAAAGTGTGCTTTCATATCCTTTAAAGCGTTGGTTGACTGTTGTTACCAGCAAAAGGAAAGAGATGGGGGGGGGAGAGAGAGAGAGTGCCAAAAAAATTTAAATCAAGTTCTTTTTACATAAATAATAATTGTATGTGCGTGTGGTAAAGTCTCATATTTCTTATTAAATTTTTTTTTCATTAAAAATTATGGTAAACTCTGTATATACATATACATATATACTTATACACTCATACCAACTGTTGCCTAAATATATGCAACACTTTTTTTACATGCTCGTTTATTTAATATAAATAAAAATGATGATGCTTTTTATACAACTAGTTTTGGCTTTATTAACAATAAAAAAATGTTTTAACAAGCATAGAAACATTTTTTCTGCATATTATTATGGAGTTTCATGGTTTCATATGAAATATTGCACAAAAAAAACAGAAAGAGGGACAGAGAGAGAGAGAGAGAGAGAGAGAGAGAGAGGGAGAGATGTTAAACTCAACACAGTATAACAGCACAAATAGTATAGCGAAAGTCGTGGGATTGCGGGTTTCGTTTTAAGTAATTTATTTCTCTGTCTGTTACTCATATTAAAACACAGGAATCATAGACATACTTACATAATTTTTAGGAATTATGGTTTTAAAAAAAAAACAAGCAATTGTTTGGAGGATTTATGTTGGACTACAAAAAATTTAAAAAAAAAACTCACAAATTATTTCCATATGTACAATATAAGTGAAAGATATAATTTGAATATATACGTTATAACTTTAATAATATCAGGAGCAAAGCGAAAATCAGCTTTAGAAAGTAAGCCTTATCCTTTTGCTTTGTAATTGACATTTCCCGTAATTAAAGCAAACAAAAACTTTGTTTATTAGAAGTTTTCCTCTTCTAGGCTTAAATTAATATTTGTTTGTTTACTTATGCCGCACTATAAAAACTAACAGGGAAACACAACTACAAAACTTATAAGCGTCTTGGGAAATTTTCTTCTGTGGTTTTGTTGAGTAGCACAAGCAAGATATGACGTACATATGTACATATAAAAATAAAATTCAATTAAATAGAAATAAGTAAAATTGTGTTTTTCTTTTATTACCTTGGCACTTGCAGACAATTTCAGCAAAACCAATAACACTAAAACAAACAACTCTGAACTCTGCAGGCAAGTGCTGTGACCACTTACACATGTTCATTAACAAAAGAAAAAGGACAGTGAAGAGTCCAACTGTAGCAATAATTTAACTTATTGAATTTTTAGCTTTTGAATATAAAACATTGTTAAAAAGTCTAGTTTAGCAGCTTTTGAGCAACGCACTTTTAAGCTTTAAATCATATTTTTTTCATGTATTTTTATTTTTGTAAAATAATTAAAAAAACCTTATAAAGAAATTTTTAATATGTCTACCTCAAAAAAAATTTATATTTAGTAAAGTATTCACTTCCATATTCTTTCATAGAAGAATGAAAACAGGAATTTTCTTTTAACGATAAACTAGAACAATTTATGTCATTTAAACGACAAAAAAAATATATTTCTTAGTAAATTCTTCTACTTTTGGAAATGAGTTAGGTGGCTTTGAAGACTTGTTATAGTAAAATTTTATGGCCAATATTTTCATAGAGCATTTTATTTTTATAATTTTTATAAAGTTCGAAATTGAGGCACATTCTGTAGTTTGGCTTCCTCAAAGTCAAATTACGAACTTTAGCTCAATTGAAGCAAAAACTAATAATAATAAAACTATTTGAAAAATCTTTTATTCGAGTTATTCAAATTATTCGAGTTATTGAAATTATTCGAGTTACTCAAATTATTCGAGTTATTCAAATTATTCGAGCTATTCGAATTTTTCGAATCATTCGAGTTATTGAATTATTCGAGTTATTCGAATTATCAGAATTATTAGAATTATTCGAGTTATTCGAATTATAAACTTATTCGAGTTATTAAAGTAATTAGAATTATTCGAGTTATTATAATTTTTCGAATTACTCAAATTATTGTAATTATTAGAATTGCTCGAATTATTAGATTTATACGAGTTATTCGAATTATTCAAATAATTCGAGTTATTCAAATTATTCGAGCTATTTGAATTTTTCGAGTTATTCGAGCTATTTGAATTATTCGAGTTATTTGAATTGTTCCAATAATTCGAGTTATTCGAATTATTTGAATTATTCGAGATATTTAAGTTATTTTAATTATTCGAATTATTCCAATTATTTGAATTATTAGAGTTACTCGAGTTAATTCGAGTTAATTCACTCGAATTACTTGATTTATCCGAATAATTTGTGTTACCCAGTTATTCGAGTAATTTGAAAACCTCTCTCGATTAATTGAGCCACAGTGAAACGTCTCATAATCGGACACTCGCCGTCTTGGTATTTTTGACCGATTATTAAAGGGGTCCGGTTATTGGAAGTTTGCGTTATGAGAGGTTTCATTGTATATTTCAATTCCCGGATATGCTCGTGTTTAGTAGATCAATTAAAAAATAAGTTAGTTATTCATCGAAAACACAATTTTGGTATTTTTTTTAATAACATCGCCTTGATTTAAATTCTCGCATTCGTGACACTCATTAAATCTAAAAGTAAAAGATAGTCGGTTTATTGGGGTAAACATAAGATATAAAATAACACTATAGGAAAAGCTCCTTAGGAGTCCAATGAGAAGAGTTTTTACTAAAACTCATTTCGCTTCTGATATGATGTTATTTTGTTACGTTGTAAAATTAAATATTATTTGTTTTTTTTTTAATTTTTAAATATTTTTATGGTTTTTTTAATTTATTTTAGAAGTTTATATATTTCTTTAAATTTATATTTTTTTTTTTAATTTTAATTTCTTTAAATTTTATTGTTTTTAAATATATTTTTAATTTTTAATTTTTTTAATATGTATGCATCTATTTTCAAAATTTTTTTAATTATTTTTTTGTAATTTTTTTTTAATTTTTTTTAATTTTTTTAAATGTTTTTTATGTTCTTTTAAATACTTTCTTTTTTAATTTTTTTAAATATTCTTTTTAATTCGCAGTTTTTTACCCAGTGTGTATCAGTCTATTTATTTATGTATGTATGTATGTTTGTATGTATGTATGCATGTATGCGTGTGTGTGTGTGTTCTTTTGTGGCACTATATAACCGAATACGTGGAGCGATTTGTCTTAGTTGCAGGAGTGTCAAAGATATGTCAGTTATAAAAATTCAATATGGCGGTCAACAGACACCATTTTGTAAATACGAAAAAATAAAAAGTTGGCGAACTATGGCAAAATAGGTACCATTCGACAGGTATTTTAAAATCATCTTTAGGTTTCCCTCATGATTTTTCAATTTGAATAACCATTTATGATATTTAACTGTTCAAGTTGGTCGCCGTCGGTTCTTTTTTAATTTTTTGTAGAAATACTTATTTAATATTTTTTTGTTATTTTAACAATGGGAGGTGTCACGCCGATATGTTTTATTTCAGCTAATTCTTTGCCTATCCATTAGGGAAGTTTGGGAAGTGCCACGCCTTGAAGTGGAAGTGTATTTATGCTAAACTAGTTCTTATGAAATATTGCACTTAATTTCTTTCTCGTTTTGCGAGCGATATTTCTCTGGGTTCCTGCACACATTAACTTCATCGGCAATGAGCGTCATAGTTTAAGACTCGCACAATTAGAGTGGTATTTATCAAAACGGAACTTCACGCTTCTTTCTACTTGATTGCTTGTAGGCAGGCAAGCCAACTATTAACGTCTTAATTTAAAAAGATCATGGTTTAAGGCACCATAAAATCCTTACCCTTGTTTTTATAGTCTTCATCCTTATTTACCTCAGCTAGAGTAAATTATATAAAACTTACAATACAGCAATAAAATCTGCCGAAATAAATTTAACATCATATAAAAGCTTTTTGCATTAATAGATACCCTTTCACACACACAAACACACACACACACACACTTTTTAGAGATGTGTAATCGTAAACACACTTACACACACATGCGTGTCCAAACACCCACATAAGGATATAAATAAATGTCTAAATATTTGTGTGCGATATTTGTATACAAATAAAAATAAAACACACTAGAAATGCGTATTTAAAGATGTGTGTGCTTAAGTATGGCTGTTTTTTCTTTTACGAGTATTTTCCCGATGAAGCAGCATTGGCTTATTTCACAAAGTAGGCCTATTCTTTTTAGGCTTTAATACCCAAAAAGGAACAAAAACAAAACGTGTGTATGTAAGTATGTATGCTGGCCATTTTGTGTAATTACAAATGTCTACATGTATGTATATGAGGCTGGTGTATTTTCTATGGTAAATTTTTTATGACATTAAGCCACGGCAATGAAACTGATTATGCTGTTTGTATAAAGAGCCTTAATATTATTGCCGAAGAGAAAAATAGCAAGAACAACAACAACCACAACAACAGAAAATAAGGATTTGCACATGTTTTCAGGCCTCCTCCTCCTTCCTTTTTCCAAATAGCAGAAGAAAGTGTTCGTGTTCGTTTGCCCCTCCGGGTTGATATGCCATAAAGTACGCCTTTAATGTTGTTGTTAACATTTTACAACCAACAAACAGAATAGCCAGCAATTTGGTCCTTCTAAAATGCTTCAACTTGGAAAAGCTTATTACATTTCATTCATACATATTTTTGCTCATTTGCCTGCTGCGTGCTGTAAGTGTTGCCCACGCACGATACGATATTGTTGAGCTAAGCAAGTTTTAATAAAGTACCAACACATGGCTGCTGCCACCCATTTTCAGGATTTAGGAGCCACATTTATACGAGTGTAGGCGTTTATGAAAGAAGGTATTGGCATAATAATAAAGTATTTGCAAATGTACAAAATACATAAAATCTAAAAGCAATTACTGACGAAAGACCTTCTTTTGCTGAGTTTGGGGCGAGGAGAAAATAAAAAAAAAAACTATAAAAAATATAAGAAATACTTTTACGATTTTAAGGCATTTAATTGAAATGGTGATTTCAACACTTTTAGAAGTAGTAAAAATTAATACTAACAGCCATTAATCAATGTACACTTACTTACACTTACACACATACACAACAACGCAATGTCCTGCACTACTTTTCAGAAAAATTAAGTAAGGGCCTGTTCCACGATGTCGACAGCGTTCGACTTGACACACACTTACATTCAAAACAAAAACAAATTTTAAAATTTTATTGTTGTTTCCAATGTAACTGTGGGACAGGCTCTAAGTTTAATAGCTCCGATACGGCACTTTTCCTTTGGAAATTCCATCCACTCACGACACGTGAAATATTTTTAAACGAGCATATGTTAAAAAATTTATTCCTTTTGCCGCATTCCAAATTCGTTCATTGGCGTTTGTTAAGTTTAAAAATAATTTTTTTTTACATAAATTATTATATATAGTTATTTATATCTAATCAATCGAAACACCAATTGAAAGAAAAATTATATGGCAATAAATTCAGTAAAGTACGACTTTGTCTTCCACACGAAAGATTCCGTACAGACACTGAATATATAATATAATATATAATATTATACAGCCTCGATGGCGCATTAGGCAGCGCGTAAGTCTCAAAAACCATACGAACTAAAGCATCGGCTCTATTTTTCGTTTTGCGAAATTTTTTAGATTTTTGGGCGATTTTTCTTTTAGTTTTGGCGCTTTTTTAAGTTTTTGCATTTTTTTTTCGATTTTTACCTTTTTTGTTTTTTTACAATACATATTTTTAGTTTTAGCGTTTTTTTTCGTTTTGGCATTTTTTATGGTTTGGCGACTTTTTAGTTTTTTGGCGACCTTTTTTTTCTTTTGATGATTTTCTTGCACATTAGTTATTCATTTTATGTTTTGCGATATCTTTTATCTAAGCGCTTGTTTTATTTTGGCGAATTTTTTTTTAGTTAATTTTAATTATTATTCGAACTTCATTTGTTTCTATATTTATGATTTTAACAGGCTAAAGTTCGTATCGCTTTTTAAGCCAAATTACATGTGATAATTATTAATGAACAAATAACACCAAAGTTAGTTGTAAATATTCTGACAACACATAGTTGAACGGAACAGCCAGCCGTTTTCGAAAGCCACTAAACCTTCATCATCAGCGTTCTTTTGTGTTTGGTCCACAGTGTGTGGTGTCAGGTGATGTAGATTTCTGCTTTATATACTTAGCATTATTGCAAATGGAATATGTGAATTTTTAGTTTAAACGATTAATTTTTAGTTTTTGAACTTGTTTCTGTTTGGCAAATTTTTCCGGTTTTGACGATTTTTTTAGTATTGACTTTTTTTAGATTTGATGTTTAATTCGCTTTTGCGTTTGGTTTTTTTTATAAAGCATTTTGATTTTAGCGATTTTTTAATTTTGGCGTTTTTATGGTTTGACGATTTTTTTCGGTTTTTGCAATTTTTTTTAGTTTTTTTACGACCTGTGTTTTTATTCTGGTGATTTTCTTGCATATTACCGATTTATTTTATGTTTTACGATATATTTTTTTATCTAAGCGCTTTTTTATTTTGGCGGTTTTTCGTTTCAGCATTATTTTTTTTTTTTAATTTTTAAATATTTTAGTTTTAGTGTTTTTGAAAATTTCAAAAGTTTGCCTGTTGCGGTTTCCAAGATAAAGCAAGTTGTCAAAAATACATTAAAATATAGAATCTCCATTTATTTTAGAGTTTTAAATATCAGTGTCAATTGGTTTAGTCTGCATAAAAATGCACTAAGTTTGAAAATTTCAATTGTCTGTATATAATTGTCTATTGGTCGCTTTAAAACATCCTTTAATTTTTAACTGTCATATATTTGTTGTTGTGACGGCCAAGATTTTACATATTCTGTGAAAATTTCAGGTCCGTAGATCTTGCGGTTCTCGAGTAAACAACATGTGACAGACGGACAGACGGACGGAAATCGTAGCGAAAGCAATAGGGTTCCTTTTCGCCTTTAGTGTACGGAACCCTACAAATTATCTAAAGTATCAAAATATTGCAACAGTTGTGGACGTTTTTAGATTTTCACGTGCCAGAGTTAATTCAATTAAAAATTAAATTTTTTCAAATTAAGTTTTAATGTAAAAAAGACATTAAATTTTAATTTAAAAAAAATCTCTTATTTTGTTATATGTTGAATTGAGTTCGTATTTTTAACAAACCCCCAAACCTCTCACAGAAAAGAATTAACTATATGAGTAGAAGTGTGCACATTCGTAAAAATCCTTCTTATTAAAATAAAATGCGTCGTAATGCTCGCCCAGAGTTACAAAGGAAGAAATAGTATTAAAATAAAAATTAGTTTATTTTTGTATCCAATTTTTTGTTTGTTTTGTGGGTGTAAACAACAAGTTTCAAAAATTAACACAAAATAATAACAATAATAATAACAAAGTTTTTGTTTTTGTTGCAAGTTAACAAGAACCACGTCAATGGAGCCGTTTCTCGCGTATTTTTGGACTAAACAAATATGAAAAATAATCTAATTTTAAGCTTAAGTAGGTGTGAATTTCCCTGCCTCCTGCTGTTTATAATAATAAGTTTTTTTCCTGTTCTTTGTTTTTAATAAACAACTCAAAATACACATTAAGTGATTTTTTTAAGTAAACACGCGCGCATACAAACAAAAAAAAACAAACAAAAAAAAACAGCAGGATAATACTTAGTTATACGACTATAAGTTTTTATATACAAATTACAGTGTTGTACACATACAACTGCACTCCGAAGTCGTTGGAGGTGAAGCGAAATGAAACTTTTCACAAAATTTTGCTTTAAAGCTTAATACATAAAAAAATAAAGTGATTTTTATTTAGGTTATTTATTTTTTTTTCACTTTATTTTTATTACTTCAAAATGAGTTGTGCTTTCAGATTAAACAGATGTTAAGTTTATGCTTAGAAACAACAAGGGACACTAGCGTAAAGCATGCGACCTTCTCCTTATAGTCAAGATTATCTTAATAATAAATTAAAAAATCTTGTTAAGCTAAATTCCAAAAAAGTAAAATCTTGTTCGCTTAAATTTTGCAAAAAAAAATTAAACATCGAAACTTTTCATTCTCCTATTACGAAATATGGGGAGAGAGAAGAGAGCCTACAAATGAAAGCTCTATGGGACAAAAGCAGCCCTGCAACTGCTTTTCAGGCCTTTTGGGGTTCCGTACAAAAACGGTGAAAATTAATCCTATTATTTTAGCTGCGATTTCCGTACGTCCGTCCATCTGTCTATCTGTTACAGGCAGTTTTCTAGAACCGTAAGAGCTACGGACCTGTCGTTGCTTAACCCATAAAACAAGCAAAAATTCCTAATGCATGAAATATGTTTAAATTAAAATTAATTTCACTTTTACCTCTCTAAATTAAATCATTTGCTTTATTCATTCTTAGCACTTATCTTTAATATGTTAAATTTAGCAAAATTTAAATCCTTGGAAAAATTAAAACAAACGCCTCATGTTTAAATTAAATAAAATATTTCATATGTATGAATATACATATTTATATGCGTTGTTTTCCAATGAAAGTGATCTTATGTAAATTTTTTACATTGAAATGGAAATTCAAAGAAAAAAAGAACAAGTACCAAGAGTGTCCTTAAAACCCATAACTTTTGCTATAAATGTCATCGTACGTAGAGAGGGGAGAGAAAACAAAACAGTACACTTCTCTGTAACTGCTTGACAAGTTGTGTGAATTTTATAAAGTGGCTTAAAATAAACTTAAGGCCGAGGCATAATGAATCCGTCATACGTTAAACTTTGCCTTTTTCAACTGACAGCTAAGTTGAAATACATGGTTTCTTATGAGGGCTGTTACACTCAGTACGTGTCCGTGAACGCAAAGTACAAAAACTGGTCAACTTTTAACTTTTTGCATACTTTGAGAGTTTGACAGATATTGGTTTTTTTTTGTATGTTCTGAATTAGGTTTTTGTATTTTGTGGCAGCAAAAATAAAATTAAACAAAAGAAATAAAGGAATTAAATAAAAAAAAATTGCATTATATAAATAAAAAAAATAGGGAATCAATCTATTGAAGCTGTTCAAATGCTTCCGTCAATAAAGTACTCATTGTGCCAACCTTCTCCGTCGTTGCGATAATGTCAGTTGAAAAAGGCGAACTATAACGTATGACGGATTCATTGTGCCCCGGCCTTTACCCACAAACAAATACACACACACGCGCGGACAAATAAATGCATAATTATAAAATTATTCTAGTGCACACACACACACATACGCAGTGACGCATTTGATGAACATGGAAACTAAATAAAAATAACCACAATTCACTCATGTACACTCTCTCCCTCTCACAACAAAAAATACCGTAACATTTACTCGCAACCTCTTACAAGCAGACATTTTGTTTATTTGTTTGTTATTTGTGTTGGAATGACTCGTGTGTTATTGGGCTTGATAAGTTTATGTATGTTTTTGTGTGTATGAGTGTGTGTGCATACCCTGCAGGAGAATAGGCGATAATTGTCTAAAAGCTCCTAGTATAATTACTAGAATAGCAAGAACTAGTGCAAAATGGTTTAAAGTTCTTGTGCAAAATTACTAGTGCTGATGACTAGTAGTATATGAAGTAGTTCCAAGGCACCACATTGCAAAATAAATTTTAACTGTCTTACAGAGCTCTTGCACTGTATGAAAATTGGTATCATATAATTACTAAAATTTTAGCTTGATCTAAAAATAATTATAATTACCCTTTTGTATTTCTGAATTTTGGCAAATAATTGCAAATTTTAACTAGCGTTGTCACTGGGTAACAAAGGAATAAAACCACCAATTTTATAGAATTTTTCTTTACAAAAGAACTGGTAATAAACTACTCCTAAACTAGTACCAATGGTACTAGTAGTTTTCTAAGCACACTTAATGCTAATTTGAGCATTAAGATAGTATAGGAAGGGTTACAGTTGCGAACTAGTGGTGGTGATTTCTGTACTACTAAAATACTAGTTGGACACCAGTTCGTTCTCCTGCAGGGTAACGACTGTTTATTGTAAATTTATTTATATAGTTTTGTATGTATGTATAGTATATTAGTTTTTCATTATGGTTTGTGTGTCAGTTGGGATACTTTTATTTTTTTTAACTACATACATATTTATAAAATAAATGAATGTTAAGTACACAAGTTTTGCATAAAATTTGTTTTGTTTTGCTTTTTATTTCTCAACACTTTTTACACTACTTGGATACGTAGAACACATTCTCCGTAGTGCATGCCGTTGCATGCAATTGTGCTTTAGTAAACGAATGTACGAGTATGTATACTAAAGCGTGTATGAGTATAATGTATTCCACTTGCGGTTTTCATTGGCAACGTTTGGTTTCCTTAACTACATAAATGCATTTCAAAAGCTTTTCTAGTTCTTTAATAATTTAATGTTAAATTAAATAACTAAATGTGTGCCCTTAACTATGAAAGTGGTCTAAGTCATATATTTCTTTGTTCAAGATATTTAGAAAATTACATTTGAACAACTCAATACAATATTTTTGTATTATACAATAGAGCCACATGCGTATGTGGCGATGACGTCTCAAGAATTTTCACCATGTTCGTTGGCTTTTTTTTTTAAATTACTAGTAGTGGCTAGATCCCGTAAAATTATTATAGTATTTTTGTTCAAAAATACATATGTGGCACATGTAGCCGAATCGAAGACATTTTCTGGGGCAGCTCGTCTGTAAGCATGTTAATATCTACATGTACATATGTTGCTAGTACATGGCATATAGCACATGTAGCATCGTGATGACGTCAAAATTACATCAGACTTAAGCAGTGTTGAAATGTAAATACATATTGTTTTTTAAATGTATTGTCGTGGCATGTATTATACTAAACCAATAATAAGGTCTGTCGTTTAATAATCGAAGCACGATGGATAAGTTTAAGGGTGTTTTTTTAAAACAACCGCACACATACACGCAACGTTTGTCTGTATGTACATGCATGCCGTTTGTGTACGCTCCCATGCGTACAAAGAAGCAAGCATCACAAACTTTTTCGTCACCAAGAATTTTCTTCTTTTCTTTCATATCTCCATTAACTGAAACAAATGTCTTGCAAACAGTGTTGTTAAGCGTTTGTTTTTGAAGACTTCGCTAAAGTAAAGCATTTGAAAAATCCCTTATGTCTTAAAAGTTCTTATAAGTGGTCCTTTGCAGGGGCCTATTATATAACATTTTAATTTAGAGTTATTCTGGTTTGGTATACTGTAAATTTATTTAATATTTGTTAAATATTAATTGAAGTTTTTTAAATTTTTATTTAATTTTTCGAAGCAAAACTACAAGTGACTTAGAATACTTTCATAATAAAGGGCACATATAAGTGACGCTGCAAATAATATTTAATATTTAAACAGTCACATTTTCGACAAATTGTATAAGACCAAATATGCTGAAGGGCATAAATATTTTCCTAGTTCTCTTTTCAATTTAATTTTTAACTGTCTCCTTTTCCATGCAAATGCTGGTATTTAAGAGAAACATTAAATTAAAATAGAAGAAAAAAAAAACAAACGTATCGATTTTCAATTGCAACCATTTAACTAAATACTTTGTAATTTTTATTTTTATTGCTTCTAAAGATTTTCTGTTCTATAATTCCTTTCTGTTTTTTTTTTAATTTTGCGCTGTTGAATTTTGTGGGTTGAAAAGCGCGTCTTCGGCTGTGTAAATACAGTTGGAATATTAAGCCTCCGCTTAAAGAGCAAGCATGCTTGCATGCTAAGCGAGGGAAGAGGGAGTCTTTGGAGCAAACGGAATAAGAAAATAAGTAAAACTTCTGCTGCTCAATTTCCAATAATGTTCTAACAAAGCGAAATGTTTCCGTCCAATCACAGATATTGTGTATTTAGATACTGTTCATAATAACGATTGAATTTTCCTTTTCTTTTTTTACTTTTTCTTTTTTTAATGTCTGCTTTTTTGTTATTTGTTTGCCTACGTTCGATTGTACTTTTATTGGTGGTATTGTCGTCTGTTTGCAAATAACATTGATATTTAAACGTTCTTTAGCCAGCCAGACAAATTGCGGTGGGGGGAGGGGGGGGGGGTTTGAGGCACTTCTCACAAAAGGTTTAGTAGTATGACACAAGAAGAAAAAAAACCATCACAAATACTTTGCGTATACATTACAATTTATTGAAATTGCAGTAAGAGGAATTTAGACTACAGTAACAGCACTTAGTATATAAATAAATTTAAAGAAACTTTATTCAAATAAAGAAGAATTTTTTTAAAGATTTTTGCTTTATTAAAATTATAAGAACTTGAGGGCATAATAAAAGAATTTTAGCTTGAAGGAATAATTGTTTTTTGCCCATGATTGTTATTATTTTTATTGATTTTGAAATTCAATTTACACAAGGTGTTGAAATAAATTCTTTCAACCAATCAATATACAGACTGATAAATGCATCTTTTTTTTTAAATTTCAATAATTTAAAAAAAAACCAAAGCCGTCATGCAAAATGCTTTTGTCTTCAATTCAAGTGGCAAATGGTGTCATTTAACAACAAAAATATGCAAGAGCACAATTGAATTCACCATAAATTATTTTATTAAATTAAGCGGAAAAACAACAGCACTTGCAAATGTTTCAATATTACAAATACAAGCAGCAGAGTAAAGCAATGTAGCAGAATAACAACTTCAATTATTGTTAATGAACTAGAAAAATCAATTAAAATAACTCAATGGAGAATGAATATTTTTATAAATAAGACAGTTTTATAAAGCAGCCTTATTTATGAAAATTATAAAGGCTTTATAAAGGGTTCTTAAGACAAATTTTTATACAAAATTTTTCTAATTAAGCCTTTATAAAGTCTTAATAATTTTTAAAAATAAGGCTGTAAGAATATATTTCATTTATAAAGTGTTTTTATATCCGAGATTTTTTCAAAGAAAGTATAACTTTAAATAATTTTCCTTTCTGTATTGAAATATGAATTACAAAATAAAGATATGTGTGTGTACCATGATTCAGTTTTTAGGAGTTTTTGTCCTTTAATTATGAAAGTGGTCTAAGTCATATGCATTTTTGCTTCGAAATATTAAATTAATCTTTAAAAAACATTTTATTTATATTTAATAAATATTACATAAATTTATATAAATCGAGGCTAGCACAACTCTAAATTAAAATGTTGCATAATATAAAAATATATTTTAATTTGTTCAAATGTAATCTACTAAATATCTTGAGCAAAGAAATGTATGGCTTAGACCACTTTCATAATTAAGGTCACAATTATCAAATAACTACTACGCAACAGTCCGATAATTTTTTGAGCGACACAATGAAGGCTACCTTAATATAGAAAGGCCCTAAGTCATTATATTTATGAAATCGAGTTTTTGCATTTTTCGATACATTAAATGTTTTTCTATTTAGATATTAAAAAAAATCGATTTCCAGAATGAGTTACAATGAGATACATACCTGTGTGTGTATGTACATGAATGAAGTCTGTATAAGCGTCCATGAGTGTGAAGAAGCAAGCATCACAAATTCTTCCGTCACGAAGTATTTTCTTCTTTACTCCTATACCAGCAATAACTCAAACAAATTTCTTGCCAACAGTGTTGTTTAGCGTTTGTTTTAGAAGATTTCGCTGTAGTAAAGCATTTGAAAAATCCCTTATGTCCTAAAAGTTCCTGTAAGTGGTCTTAGGCAGTAGTCTAATATACATGCACGCCGCTATACATATAAACCGCATGTCTGGGCCATCACTCAATTTGTCTTAATCCCGTGAGTGCTACTATATGTTGATATGACAGTAGTCAAAATTCAATATGGCGGCCAATGCGAGAGAGACGCCATTTTGTAAATACCAAATAAATAAAAAGTCCGGGAACTATATCAAAATGGGTAACATTCGACAGGTATTAGAAAATCATCTGGAAGTTTCTCTTATGATTTTTCATTTTGAAGGACCATTTAGTCTATTTAATCTTTTAAAGTTGGTCGCAGTCGGGTTTTTTTATTTTTATTTTTTAATAATTTCTGTTAAATTCGTTAGCATAAAAATATCCAAAGAAAAAAAAAATATTTTTTAGTGAATCTTAAAATCAGCCAAGAAAGCTTATAATGAAATTCCTTTACTAATTTAATAAAGCTAAATGTGGTAAAGCTACGTAATGTGTCGAAAGATTAATTTAAAATGCAATTTAGAACTTTTTTTTTATAAGTTATGTGAATTTGCATTTTAGCTCAACATATGCAGATATTTGTACATAAATATAAATAATAATTAAACTAGACTTCTCTGTTACTATTAATCTTTTTATCTCCTCCGCTGTCAAGCTTTCGCGCTATTGAAAAAATTAATAGAACAACAAATTAATGTTTTAATTGAATATAACTAAAATACACAAACATTTAAAAGATTTTTTTAAACATTCCACATTAAAGAGAAATACGCAGAATGAATAATTGATTAAAAGTTTTCTTAGTTTTGCTGTTGACATTGTCAAGAGATTTATGGTGATCACAACAAATTATTTGCTACCTTTTTCTTACTTTCAGGCAGTCCTTTGTTTGCCTGGCTTTCAAGAACTTTGTTTTGTAACATTCTCAAGATTAATGATTGGTAGTTTTTGTTTTCCGAAAAAGAAAAAAAAAACACAAAAAAGGTACAAAAAAGCCATAGAACCAGAATAATAAAATCAAAAAGAAAAAATTGATGATGGAATAAAAATAAAGTGATTTATAATGGGACAACTAGTGAAATTTGTAACAAAAGAGAGTCACATATTTTGGAAATAATAAAACAAAATCTATGCAAGTATATTCCCAAAAACAATTGAATAACAAACAGCAACAGCACGAGATATTAATGATTTCGTTAACAATGAAAAAGAAAAAAAAATACAGAAACACGAATCAAAACAGGACCTTAATCTTTGATAAGGTTGTATAAACTCAAACACACACACACACACACACACACACTTACACTTATTCCTGCAGTTAAGGAAAAAAAGCTTTAAGTTTCGTTTGAAAAAACAGCAAGTCTTATAATCTTTTATTTTTAATACAACTGTCTGATATTTTTGTTTTCCAAGACCAGTGTGTTAAATTGAATAGCAAACAAAATATATAAATAATTCTTTTTTTAGGAGCTGCAAGGGGCAGGGGAAAAGATGTCAGGTCACAGTCTGCGGGAGCAGGAACAGTTGAAATTCCCAGGAGAAATTAATTTGATTTATTCGTCACGTTCAGCAGTAATTTAATAATAAAACACTACACGACTCTGCTAAACTTTATTCTGTTGATTGTTGATTGTTGATTTTTTTACTTTGTCTTTGTTGTTGCTAATATTAAAATATAAATACTTTGTCTTTCGAGCTGTTAAGGTTTGTTTATCTGCAGCAGTTTGTTGTTTCCTCAGAGCCAATGAAAAAAGTAGACAAAAATGAACTAAACAAAACTCTTTTTGGTGTTTTTTTTTCTTTTGGTAAATAAAAGAAGAGCAAACAGCATATGCAGACAGACATACGCTTTTGTACAATTTTGTATAAGCAGCCAATTTTTGTAATTTAACTCTCACTTTTGTTTATACAGTTTTATTTATTTATTTTCTATGTACCCTGCATGTGTGTGTATAAGGTGGACATAATTGATGAATAACTAATTTAATTTGAAATTTATTTGCTAGTGGTTCAGCATTGTCTATATATTTCATTGTTGCTGTAACAAATCGAATAATAAATTTCTTAAATAACTAATTTAACTTAATTAAAGTGATGGAAAGTAAAAGAAAAACAAGTAAATGAAATGTTGGTAGTTTCCTGTACTTTCAGGAAAAGATATCTAATATAAATTATACATAGGATATGTAAAGTCTTACTCATTTTGAATAAAACTTGAAATTAAGTGAAAGTTTCAATCCTTTTCACTCGCTTGGATGTTATTAAACTTAACCACAACCATCGCAATCAATCTGCAACTTTCATAAATAAGCCCCAACAAGAATTTAGAGAAACAAGTTGTGTTAAGGAGCCTAGAACGTTTGAGGGAACATAAAAGCATACATATTGTCATATAAATTCAAATAAATTCAGTAAAGTGTTAATTCGACTCGCACACGAAGGTTTCCATACTATTCCACACTATTGCCCGATTTACATTTAGCATTTTTTCATAAAATTTCATGAATTTTGTTGCACGAAACTTTTTCTATTTGCTAATTGCAGAGCTATAAAATAGAATTTTATATAAAAAATGACGTAGAATAAATCTCTGATGCATTTTTGGCAACATTTTTGACATGAGTTGCTCCTCTCCAGGCCTCCTATTTGCAAATAAAAAATTTTCATGCAAAAAATGCTTAATGTAAATTAGGTATATATATGTAACGCTATACGAACTGAGCCTATATCATCGAATATCCCATCTGATGTAGAAATTTTGTAAGGGTAAACTTTTTTTGCTTTTGAGTTTTTTTTCAGTTTTGGGGTATTTTTAATTTTAGCGTTTTTTTTTCATTTTGGCGATATTTTTTCGGGTTTTGGAAATTTATTTTCTTTATCGAAATTTTTTAATTTGGGCGTTTTTTCCGTTATTTTTAGTTTTGGTGATTTTTTACTTTTTGGGATTTTTTTCGGTTTTTGACGATACTTTATCTTTTGGCGTTTTTCGTGTCGGCGATTGTTTTGTTTTTTTTGGCGATTTATTTTAATTTAAAAGTTTTTTTTTTTTTTACTTTTTGGGACTTTAGCGGTTTTCGGAGTTTTTTTAGTTTTGGCGTTTTTGTATTTGTTTAGCGATTTTTTGGTTTTTGGAACTTTTTCGATTTTTGACATTATTTTTCGTTTTGGCGATTTATTTTAGTTTTAGAGATTTCTTAGGTTAATTTTTTTCGTTTTGGCGCTTTTTTAATTTTGGCGTTTTTTCGGTTCTTTTATTTTTGGTATTTTTTAGATTTTAGGTTTTTCTTCGGTTTTTGGCGTTATTTTAACTTTTGATTTTGTTTTTGTTTTCTGCAATTTATTTTAATTTTAGCGGTTTTTTAGGTTTGGTACTTTTTAAATATGGGCGATTTTTCGGTTTTGGCGATTTTGGGACTGTTTTGATTTTTGGTATTTTTTTGTTTTATCGTTTTTTTTTCATTTTGGCGACTTTTTCGGTTTTTGAAAATTTATTTTAGTTATACCGAGTTTTTTAGTTTTAGCGATTTTTTTTAGTCTGGCGATTATTTTAGTTTTAGCGATTTTTTTAATTTTGGAATTTTTTTTTTAATTTTAGCGTTTTTGAAACTTTCACACGTTTGCCTCTTACGGTTTGCAGGATACAGTAAGTTGTCAAAATTACATTAGCTGATGGAATACCTTTTAGTTCTGATTTTTTTTTAATTTCAATGTTAATTGTTGTAGTATGCATAAAACACTAACCCCCTTATTCATAAAAAAATAAAATGAATTTGAAATTCATTTTAGGAAAATTTTGTATGGAAAAAATACAAAATATAAAAATACTTCGAAAATTTCATCAGTCTATATAAATATAATTATTTATATATTACATTAGAATTTCTACATTTTCCATTGCTCGCTTTAGACCACCCTTTAATTCTTAACTGTCATATGTTTGTTGTTGTAGCTGTAAAAGTTGTACATAATCTGTGAAATTTTCAGTTCTCAAGAAAGTAGCCTGTGGCACGCAGACACACGGACATTATAGCGAACTTAACAGGATTCCTTTTCAAATTTGGTAAACGGAACCCTAAAAAGGCTTGAGTTAGATTTAAGACATTTTACAGCAGAGGCTAAACATTATTAAGTTTTAGTTTATTTAGTTCTCAGTAGTTTTTTTTTTACTTTCGTTAATAAAACTGTACACGAATTTTCTTTAATTACATTATAATCAATTAAAAAGTAGATTTTTAACTTTTTGTTAGTTATGCCCTTTTTTGAATTTATATGACTATACTTAGATTTGTAAGTGTGCGCTTCCCCCTTGCCGTTTAAAAACATTGTTAGTGATATGCTTTTAAGACTATTTTTAATTTTTTTTTTTTTTGTATTTAATTTAAAAGGGTTTTACTCGCATCATGTTTTATGATATTGTAAACTTTTTACTTTGTAAAATTTGGCAAAATATGTATCTACATATATAGAGATACATACATACATATATATGTATAAAGATATCGAAATAGAAGACATACAACAAAAACGAATTTGCAATATGTTTGCTTTTATGCTTTAAAACATTTTGGGTTAAAATGGAAACGGCACCAACAAAAACAAAATTATAAAACAACCAAGGAAAAAAATTTAAGCAGAAAAAATTAGCAAAATTGCAGAATATAAAAACAGCAATAACAACAACAGCAGCAGCAGCAGCAAAACAGCATCAACAACAACAACAAAATCAACTCTGAATGGCACCAGAAACAGTTAAAAAAAAGCGGACACACGGAAAAAAAAAATAAATAAACTCATACAGACTCCCAACACATATGCAAGCAAAGACATGCATATACACAAACACATTTGCTAAACAAGGAGCTGTTTACTTAAAAAAAAAAATTAAATACACTGGACCCTCGATTGGCGAAGTTACTTATATTGAATAAACTGTTTACTTTATCGTGGTGCGCGAATTTCAACTTCGACTACGTTCCATTATCTCTATCTAAATACTCTGATTTTTTTTAAGGTTTTGTATTAACTCAGTCATAGTTTTTTTTTTCATTAGAAACTACTTTTCTACTTTTAAGCACCCAACTATGCTTGGAATACCTTACTTAACATATGAAAATGTGAATTATTTTCTTTACATGCGAATTGAAAAAATTCTTCACATAAAATTATGAATGACTTGAGCAAAAAGTCCCTTTGGAATCAAAACAGATTCAACACTATATAATAAAAAAAGCAATGCAATGATGCCATATTGACATCCACGCAAAAACAGGCTCTGGTGTACAAACCATAAACTGCGTATGGGTGACTGTGAATTTGTTTTATGTTCAATTCAGACGACGGTTTTTTTTTTGTTTTTCGTCTACTTTTTTTTCCAAATAGTCAGTTGGTCAAGTTGGTATTTTGAATGATGATGGCCCGTAGTGGTCGATGCAACGTCATCATTATCTGCTAGATGCGCTGGTCAAAACAGCATCATGATGCTGCTGCTGGTCATAGTGATTCAGTCACACAGATGTTTTTGTTCTCAAACCCAAGTCAACATATAAAAACTAAAATTTGCCTGAGCAAACTTACACATACACATGCACACACAGGTATCTGTATGTATTTGTATGTTTGTTGTAGAGTTCGTTGCACATACCCACATGCATCTATGTATATGTATGTACGTTTATGTCATAATGTTGTTTGTTGCCTGTTACATGTTTCTTTTTTTTTCTTTTTGCAAAACTTTCCACTATTGCCTACATGTTCTACTCGCTGTAGATGTTGCTTAACATTTCCTGTTTTTATTAACTTCTTTTTTGTTAGATTTAGGCATATGTTGTATGCTGTTGCATTAAAAAAACAAAAAGTTAAACAAAAAAAAAACAAAAAAAAAGGAAGTACGAGTAAAAGAAGAGCATTGTGTGTTTTTAAAGGAGTTTTTGTTGCCATTATTTATTTTAGCAGCCACCGAAAGGGCAAACTGACTTTCTAGTGACTTAACACAGTTTGTTCTCGATGTCTATAAAAAAAAGGTTTAAGGTTTTTTAAGAGGCTTATCGCAATTTTCTATTTATATTAAACGTGCGTTAAAATGAACACGAATTTAACAAAGTTTGTTTCCGATTGGTTAAGCCCGTCTAAATGCATTTAGTTGGCTGCTTAAGCAACTCGTAAAATAGACTTCAAACGCAAATAACAAAAGCTTATAAACCCCTAATATTTATGAAAAAACTCCCAATAAGTTATTAAGAATTACAAACTTTAAACACAAGACATTTGATTTTTTTTTTAATAAACCTGATTAAAACAAACATTTCTGAATATCGCTGGGAAAAGTGTATCAAGCTACAAGGAGTGATGCGCTCTAGCATAGACTACAATGCATGTCAAAAAAGTGTATTCTCATCATATGTATATGCTGCTAAAATTTAGTTTTTGAGAAAAAGGATATATGGAAGATTGTCATGTCCTTATAATGAGTTATAAAAAAAATTTTAAACCGAGCTAAAACGCACTATTTAAGAAGTATTTATTCATTTTTTTTTTCATTAAAATCATAAATTTATAAAAAAAAAGGATATACGGGAAGTAGTTATATCCTTAAACCGAAAGAAAAAATATTATAGCAGAGCTAAAACTCATAATTTAAGAAATAATTATCAATTCTTAGATCATTTCAGTCGAAAAATATCATAAAATTTAGTTTTTTTTTAAGAAAAAGGATATACGGATGCATCGAATGAAAAAAAAATTAACAACAGAGTTGGAACGCATAACTCTAAGAATATTTATTAATTTTAAATGCATTCCAATCATAAATACAGCTAAAATTATGTTTTTCAGAAAAAGGATATATGGGAGGTAGTCATGTCCTTGCATCGTATGAAACAAAATTAACAACATTACTAAAACGTATAATTTAACGAATATTTAGAGTATTTTAATGATAAAAAATCATAAAATTTATTTTTTTAAGAAAAAGGATATACGGTAGGTAGTCATATCCTTAAACCAAATGAAAAAAAAATTACAGCACAGCTGAAACGCATAATTTAGGGAATACTTATCAATTCCTAGAGCATTTCAATCATAAAAAATCATAAAATTTAGTTTTTTAAGAAAAAGGATGTATGGGAGGTAGTCACATCCTTGCACCAAATAACACAAAAATTCCAACAGAGCTAAAGCACAGAGCTGAAACGTATAATTCTAGAAATATTTATTAATTTTTAGTGCATTCTAATTATAAATGCAGCTAAAATTAAGTTTTTGAGAAAAAGGATATATGGCAGGTGACATATCCTTAAAGCGAATGGCGAAAAAATCACAGCAGAGCTAAAACGGAAGTATTAATTAAGTTTTAGTGTATTCTAATTTATGATTAGCAACTAAAATTATAGCTAAAATTCACTTTTCGAGAAAAAGGATAGTTGAGAAGTGGTCATGTCCTCGCAAAAAAGTTTAAAAAATTACAACAGCGCTAGGAGTTTAAATTTAAGATATAAATACAAATAATAACTACAGCTAAAATTATAATTTTAAGATTCAGGATGTGTGAGAGGTAGGCAAGGCCATGCACAGAGTTTTCTCAAACTTTAAATGTTTCTTAGGTTAACTAGGCCATCATCGCCAATCGCCAGCACTATAGGGCGATGCTTACCAATTTCTTTTTGGCCATAATTGCATGATATGAACAGGACAACACTACGTGTAGGTGATGTGAACTGGCCACCGAGATGGTGTGAGTTAACCTCGTTGCCATCGGTCAAATTCAGTGTGATTTATGCACCATAGTCATGGAGAAATAAAAAAGAAATAAAAGAGTATTCACAAGTTTATTTTATCTTGCCCTTGTATCATTTCGCATTCTAAAGAAAACACTGTCTCCATAATCATTGTTGCTGATACAGCCAGCTGGGTCTTCCGTCCCACGTTTCTATAAAGAATGTGATAACTTTTCGAGTCCAAAAAAAATTCTCATCAACCTGCAAAAAATAAAAAAAAAGTTGCTATTCTTTGAGGCTTCGAAACCGATCCATAAGTTCTTGACAAGCAAGCTTGGCAAGCTCTACAATAGCAACCCATTGAATTTCACCTATAAAATTGTTTATGTGGTCTGAATGTTTTAGCATCACAGTGCTCATAAAATCCAATAATATAAAATCATAAATATATCAGTGAGTTGCAGGCTTTTAAATTAAATAAAATTAAATTAAAACTCTTTCCATTTGCTTTTAAAGCTAACAAATCGGTTAAAGAATTTTCAAATAATTTTAAGTTTAATGGGAATGGTAAAAATACTTAAAATCCCAGCGTAGTGAAATAAACGAATTAAATACTTGTGTCATTCTTTCTAAAGCAACATCGAATCCCTTTGCTTATTATAAAACAATGTATGTTTGTATGTATGTAAGTGTGTGTGCGTTTCTGTCTGTGTGAGCACATGCATGGTTTTGCCTGCAAGCAAAACTTTTTAAATCCTTATTAAAATTTTCTAATTAATATTAATCATACGTGCGCTGCAACAACGTTTGACTGAATTAATATCACTCATACGTCAGTGCTACAGGAATGAGGCTTCAGGCACAACAAAATTATTACTATGTATTACTTTTAATTTCTATTTTTCTTTTAAGCAGATTATTTTTTAATGTTGCTGTTGTTGTTGCAACGTTTTCTCCCTGAAGTGCATTTTTGCAAAGGCAAAACTTAAGTATACAAAACTATTTCTTTATTTTAAGAAGGTTTTAAAAAGAAAGAAAAAAACAACCAAAGAGAATTCTTAAGATTCATAGACTTGCAGCGCAAAATGGTGAAGAACTTTGCGTGGACGTACAATCAGACAAACGTAATGCTTGCATTATGTGGCATTTACAAACTCCAAAGAAGTTTTAGTGTTTAAAATAAAAGAAAAATTCCAACGACGACATTGAACTTATTTAGAAAATTCTTTTGGGTGAAAATGTTTTGGCTGCTTATTTTTTTTTAAGATAAAACTTGTTTTGGTCTTATTAAAAGCAACACGCAAAAGTGTAACTAAAAACCGACGAAATGAACTTCTTAAAAACAGGGAATGTTTGAAGTTTTCAATTTTTAAGTTGAGAGAAGTGTGAAGTGAAAAGCAACAAACTTTTAAAGAAATGTAAATGAAGTTTCGTACTTTTAAATGGAGTTTTTGTGATAAAGATTTTACAGGATATTATTCTGTTATATTTACATTTAACTCTAATTGTGTGTCTATTATTTCCTGCTTATTAGTTTACTTGATTATTTGCTATTGTCTAAACACCTTCTTTATTGGTGTTATTCATTTGCTTTGCCTTCTCTTTTTTTTAAATCCATTTAGCGGAATTTATTTTATATTCATCGCTTGGTTTTTAAGCTTGCAGCTTAAGTTTATGCCCCAAAAATAGTCCGTCTACTAAACAAACTTATCCCAAGCAACTGAAAAGTTGTTTATTTCCTTGGCTTGTTTGTTGCGATTAGAAGTGAAGTGAGTGCTTGTGAGTGCGTGCTTGTGTACGTGTGTATGTGCGAATGTTTGTCTGTGGGCATTTGTTTAAATATTTTTTATTATTTATTCCAGTCACCGTTTTATTTTCTGTGCTGCTGCTACTATTTTTTTGCTTTCTTCTCTATATTGTTTGCCACGAACAAGTCCTCTCAAATAACCTTAACTTTTTGCTTAATATTCATTCCTACACTTATTTATGATGCTCCTCAGACCTTGTGCGACTTTTGCTGCTGCATATTTTTGTTTTCAATACCTCATCTACTTCGTTGTTAGATTGAGGCATTTGAGGTTGGTTACTTTGGCATTTGCAAAAAAGAGATTTTGTTAAAGAGAACAAACGTCTGTGTCTATGGCCAGAGTTACGCTGTTTTCCAGTCATGACTGTTACTAATTTAATTTTTTGTTTAGAGTCTTTTCGTGTTAACTTTTACGTTCACTTTTTTTGGTGAGTATTTTAGTTGTTAAAGAGGAAAAGGATCTAAGGTACAATTTTTTGTTTGCACAAACAATTTTATATGAATTTATATGCAGATAAGTGCTGATTTAGGTGACTAGCGTTTTCTTGTTAAATTTATAAACAAATGAATATGCAAGCATTATTATTAAATTTCGGTTCGAAGGACCATAAAGAACTTTTACTCGACAATCGCAAGATTAAATATGTTTTTCAACTAACAACTAACTCCACTGGACGCCTGAAACTCTTAATTCATATAACGTATAACAAACAACTTGACATACGAACAGAAAAAAATACCAATGTAAAATCACCATGCAAACATTTTTGAATGCAATAATTTCAAACCTTGGCCGATGAAGCCAACAGACAATCATTTTCCTGATTCCTGCTGCAAAAGACACAATCACTTAACTTAAATTATTGATAAAATAAAATGGCCACATTAAATTAAATTCATGTTGTTTCAACTTAAAATAACTTTGATTCAACATGATTATTCATTTTGCTTTAACACTACTTGGAATACTAAATCTCCATAAAATAAATTTATTTTAAAAGGGGAAGTTTTTTTTTGAAAATCATGTTGAATTAACATGAAACACACAGAAAGCAAAATCATTGCTAAAATAAATGTTAAATTAAACTTGTCTATATAAATTTTAAATGCAGAATATTTATGTTTGAAAAAAAATTTTACTTTTAATAAAAAAAAATAATAATTCTTGTAATTTTTTTTTAATGTTAAATTGGCTGTAACGATTGTGCAAAAAATGGTTGTTAGTATATTTTTTATAAGTAACTGGCCTTTAAGAAACTTTTTTTTTCTTCTTCTGCTTGCTTAGTACTAAGGAACTTTTTGTTTGGAGCTTTTATTTTATTTTTATTTTGTGTGTAAAAGTTTTAGTCGCAAATTTTCATCTAGTTACACTTCCCAACAACAAAAACAGCAGACAAAAAAAAACAACAACAGCAACAACAATGAGAAACAGTAGCTAAAATAAGAAAATTTTTGGCTTTAGCTAATTGAATTTCTTTGTAAAATACGTGAGAGGACATATTGTTCAACTCTTAAGCAAGCCACAGACCTTGCGACCGTTTGTACAACATGGGCAGGTTGTGTATGAGATTGTAAAGTGTGTGGGGTCGTTGTATGAAGTTGTGTCTCGGTTGTATGAAAGATTAAAAAGATTTGATTTTTTGGCAAGTTGTATAGACAGGTTGTATAATTTAGGAGTATGTTGTTCAACTTCATTTCATTTTGTTTTATTTTCGTAGTGTCATATAAAAAAACGTCACGCACGAATTCAAATGTGCCTTTAAAATGTTATGCAAATGTAATTTTTGTAGTCTTTTGGCTCACTTTCTTTTAGTGTTTTTAAAAGTTTGTTGTTAGAATATGTTTCTTTTTATATAAATCAAATTTTTTTTACCAACATTTTTTCTGCACTTTTTTACATTCTTCTTCTTCGTTTTGCATGAAAAAAATCATCGACTACAATATGCGCAGTAGTACCCGATGCCATGTTTACTTAAATTTTTTTTTTTTTTTTGTGAAATGAAGTTGTGCGCAGAGAAACAAGTCGACCGGCTCGAAGCAGACGGCGCGCTGCCGCCGATTATTTTTCGGTGTATCGAGCCGCCGCGGATTGCATCGGCTCAAAACCAGCCGAAATTTTATCTGCTCCAAAAGACAAATTTAGGAGAAAAAATTTTGAAAATCAATTTTCAGTTTAAATTTTTATTATCTCTTTAAATTTTCATATGCATATTTGAGCCGCCGAAAATTCTCTCGGCACGCCGCCGCCGGTCACAAAACTACTACGCCGCCGACGCCGATAATTTTGCCTCGACTTGTTTCTCTGGTTGTGCGCTAATGTTGCACACGTTGTTGTATAGTTTGTGTCCAAAACACACAACTTGATAAACCAACGTGTTGTACCAACGGTCGCAAGGTCTGTGGCTTGCATTATACTTGCCTGCGTCGACTGTACGCACCAGTTGAAGTGTGTGTGTGTGTGTGTGTGTGTCTGTGTATAAGAATTTGTTAAAAATAAATATTATTAAGTATGAACTTATTGTTGGTTGCTTGAAAATTTGTTTTTATTCCCTTTTTGGGGTTTTGGCTTCCTATTCCTCTTTGGGATAAGATGCTGTAATTTGTTTATTCTTTAAAGAACGGAGTTATAAGAAAAAAGTTGATTATTTACTTCTTTTTTATTTTCCTTTCTTAGCTAATTTCTTGGAATTGTGTTATTTATTTTAAATGTAATTAAGAAAACCTTTAATAGAATAGTCGAATTCTAATTCAATTTGTTAAAAAGAAGTATTGTCCTGCGGATTTCACTAAAATTTATGGTATAATTTCACAATAAGTTTGTTGTACAATAGAAATGAAATAACAGGATTTCAATAATCTAAATTTATGCTAATTAAAAAGTTTGCTTTTTAGTAAGATTGTAAAGCATTTTCAACTTAATTTTTGTTCTGCAAAAGTTTTAGGGTTCGCACACCGAAGGTGAAGAGACAAAACTCTTGAAAATTTCAAAAATGCTTAAACTAACGGCCTGCCCCACGATGTCGACAGCGTTCGACTTGTCGCACACTTACATTAAAAAAAACAACTTTTAAAATTTTGTTGTTGTTTTTAATGTAACTGTACGACGCGTCGAACTTTGGTGACATCCAGGGACAGTCCCCAAAAAATTCAAAAATCAAAAAAAAGGCCGAAACGAAAAATCGCCAAAATGAAAAAAAACACTTAAATAAAAATTATCACCAAAAATAAAATAAACCACTAAACTGCAAAAAAAATCAACAAACAAAAAACGTCGCCAAAAATCGAAAAATCCCCAAAACGGCAAAAAGCGCCATAACAGAAAAATCACCAAAAAGGAAAAACACCTAAACTAAAGGTGGGTCAATACTAAAAAAGCGCTTAAATGAAACATATCACAAAAAATAATATAAACTGAACAAATCGCCAGAACAGAAAAAAACGACACAGCTAAGAAAGCATCAATATTAAAAAAATCGCCAAAAACTCAAAAAAATCGCCAAAAAGAAACAAGCGCTAAAATGAAAAATAAGACCAAAAATAAAATAAATCGGTTAACTGCCAAAAAAAAAATCAGCAATACAAAAAATTTCGCCAAAAAAATCGTCAAAACCGAAAAAAATCGCCAAAGCGAAAAAACGCCAAAAACATGTATTGCAAAAAAATATTTAAAAAATCGCTAAACGAATCTCCAAAACAAAAAAAAAAAAGACAAGCTTAAAAATGTCAATACTAAAAAATCGCCAAAAAGAAACAAGCTCTTAAATGAAAAATATGACCAAAAATAAAATAAAACGCTAAAGAGCAAAAAAAAAAGAATCAGCAAAACAAAAAAATTTGGCCAAAACCGAAAAAATCGCCGTAACCAAAAAATCGGCAACACTTTAAAAATGTATTGTAAAAAAAACAAAAAAAAAAAAAAGGAAAAAACGCCTAAAATAAAAGAGCGTCAAGAATAATAAAGCGCTTCAATGAAAAATATCACAAAAAATAGTATAAATCGCTTAAATCAAAAAAAAAAAATCATCAAAAGTAAAAAGATCGCCAAAAACTAAAAAAATCGCCGAAAACCGAAAAAAGTGGCAAAACAAAAAAAAAATTATAAATTAAAAAATCGCTTAATATAAAAATGAATATTGTAAAAAAATGAAAAAATCGCACAAAAACTAAAAAAAATCGCCAATAATAAACAAGCGCCTTCGTGTGTAAGTCAGAGTTGCACTTTACTTAATTTATTTTTATTTGTTATAAAAAATTCACAAAAGTTTTAGTTAGCGATTTACTCTAATCGACAAAGAAAAATTAAATTTTGCACGTATTGTCAAATCGTTAAAAGTGTGCTATCACTTAGTCATTCGTATTTTTTATAAAAAAAAAAGTCTGATGTGACACAGTCATCTTTTTCTATAAGAAAAGTCTGCTGTTTACAAGTTTATTTTAATCCAGACCAGAAGACTGTAATTATTAATTTCCGTATTCACATTTTAATTAAAATATTTATTAAGCACACAATTACAGTTTGACAAGGAATGACATGTATGTATGTCCTTATTTTTCGACTTTAATCCCATTTCATTTTTCTGCGAAAAGTTTTCCTATTAATTAATAATTCTTTTTATTAATGAAACGCCATGCACTCGTTAAAATATGTGACCTCTTTAAAATGATGTCGGATGGCTTGACAAGTCGCATCCATCATCAACAGGCAGGCATACATTTGTTGAATACAACTACATTGTTGTTGTAATGCGAGTAGTATTTGTGGCAAAAGAGAGACTTAAATTTTGTGCAGGATTTTTGCTTTTCTTTATTTAATAAATTTTGTCTGCTTATCAAAGGTTTTATTTTAATGAGTCGTAAAAGTGTTTACATTAATTTTTAATGCGTTTAACATACGCTCACACACACACACACACACACACACACACACACACACTCACACTAACACAATTGCATTACAGATCAAAATGGTGGCCGCCAACAGAGTTTGGCTTGGAATTTCTGTTTAACTGCTTTCATTTTGACACTTTTCGTTTCGTTTGCACAAAAGATAAAAATTCAAGAGAATAATTTTTACTTTTTCATTTATCCGTTGTCAACGTTTTTATTATTGATTAAAAATTTGTGGCTTAAAATAAAAAGACATTTTAATTAATTTTTACTCTATTTGCTTTTTCTCTTTGCATCACGCTGTAATTTTCCATCTGCTGTCCGTGTTTAACCCACCAACGCTTGACTATGATGAAGGAGGATTCGTTTTGTGTTTTTTACATTTCAAGTGCAAAATAAATTGAAATTAAAGTTTTTTTTCTTATAGATTGGATTTCCATTAAAACATTTTATTTACTTTAAAACGGACTTTTTTGTGTTCTCATTTATTTTATAATTTTTTTTTTAGAAGTTTCTTTTTTTAAGTGAAAAATAATAAACTTACAGCTGGGTTTTTGCATTTCTATTTTTTTGCTCAGGTTTGGTTTTTTTATAATTAATTTGATATTTGATATAAAATTTGTTTTATATTCCTGTTACAATTCATTATACGGCTGCTTCTAGCTGAAAGTTTCAAAGGCTTTTTTCAATGATACGAATGGTGGAAAAGTTTATAAAAGCACTCAAACTTTCCCGCAGATTTTGTTAACGTTTGCTACACAATTGCTTAAACACAATATATTTCTGGCCATTGCCCGGCAAACGTAAAATATATTTTCTTTTTATATATTTTTTTTTTCTTGAAAGAGCAACAAATGGTGGCTTCAATTTTAGTAAAAGAAAACGCACGGTGGGGTATTTTGAAAAATATTGGAAATAATTCTTCACGTTCTAAGCGGGCCGTTGGATATAAAAAAATTGTATATAATATTTAAAGAAAGATTGTTAAGTTTGGAGTACCCGGGCTTTCTATCTCTAAAGCGGACGTAGACACAATATCCCAAAGTGCGTCACCCTTGGAGCTTATAAAAAATTAATTTCCTATGCAAGATTGCTAAACAATTCTATTAAGGTTATAGATTTTCTTTAAAATTTTAGGAGATATTCTACAAAAAAATTTAAATTTTAAAATTTTTACTCACCTTGTTCCACTGTTGCCTTAATCTGAGAGTGAAATCTTCAAATCTGATTTGCAAAAACTTCTTTTCCATAAATATAGAGCAAACACAAATATTCACTTATCACAGCTGCCTGCAATAAAAAAAATAAATAAATAAATATTAATTTTTTTGGAATTAGCTGCAAAAGTTAAGATACGATAAAAGAATTATTAAACTAATACTAAGAAAATATTGTAGATCTTAAGCAAAAGTATGGTATAAAATTTTTATGTATCAATATTTTCTGCTCTCTATCTCACTTAGGTGCAAGATTATGTAATAAATGCGAAAAAAAAATAAAACTAAAGGAGATTTGCTTCTAAAAAACTGCGATTCCCAAAAAAATTTTAAAAATCCCAAAAATTTAATTTTTGTTTTTGTTTTATTTAAACGCCTAATAGTTCTCAAGGAGCAATAATAAATTCTTTTATTGCACCCTTGCGATTTGAGAAAACAGGCTATAAATTTAATATTTAGAATTGAATAATTTTTGAAATAAAATGAGAAAAATATTTAATATTCACAGAATAAAGTATTCACCAATTAATATTTTCAATTAAAAATTTAATTGAATCAATTAAATTTTTTATTGTATTAATTAATTTTAATGGAAAACTTAATTGATATTATCAAATTGTTTATGGGTGAATGTTTAATTAATTTTTTAATTGATATTGTAAATATTTTAATTAATATTAATTAATTAATATTATTTTTTTTTGTGTTCTAGATATTCTACCTAGGATTATTCCAATATGTATGAATATAGCCTGATCCTTATTTATAAAATTTATTATGGCTTTATAAAGGCTATATAAAAAAATTATGAATATCTGTTTTATAAACCTTTTAAAAAGCGTTAGTAATTTTTGTAAAGAAGGCTGTATGTATTTAAGCAATTTTTTTTCGAATTAATGAACTTTTTCAGCAAAAAAAAAACGGTAAAAAAGCAACCTTTTCAAAATTTTAAATTAAACAGCGTTTAACTTTTGTTTGAGTTTTTTTGTAAGAAATTTTTCCGAGTGTTGAAAATTTTGTTCTAAGAGTTCCTTTCACCAAACGCATAAACGACTTTTAAATATGAATTGATATTTACAGTTGTGTGCATAAAAATAGGAGTGGTCGTACTAAAAAAATTTTTGCATTAAAACAAAAAAAAAATTTAAATATATTCGTTTTCCCTTTTTTAAATTATTGATTGATTGTTTCTTAAACGTCAATGTAAATTAATAAGTTATTAAAAGCGGTGATATGTCGTAAATATATTTTTAACATAAATCATCACAGAATTCGCTGTTCATAAAAATAGGAGTATTGTATAAAACTGTAGCATTTAAACCTAACAATTGTAAAAGAATAAAAACATTTTATAAAAAGTTAAATTGGGTTAGTGCTTTCTTGAATATCCTTTATTTTTAATGACAGCAGCACATCTGCGCGGCATGGAGTCAATATGATGACGACATCGATCTAGGGGAATTTGTTGTCACGCATCTCGCACGACATTCCACAATTCATTTGAATTAGACGGTCTCTTATTAGAAACACTTTTCTTAATGTCTCGCCATAGATGTTCTATGGAGTTTAAGTCAGAGGACTGAGCAGGCCATGACATAAAATCAATGACATTGTTTCGAAACGACTCCTTTGCCAATTTGCTGGTGTGTTTTGGATCGCTATATTGTTGGTAGAAACATTTAAGTGGCATGATCTATTCTGCCTGCCATAGGCATAATGTTATTCATTATTTCCACATACAAATGTTGATCCATGATTCCTTTTATTTGGCAAAGTAGACCAACTCCGTTATACGAAAAGCTACCCCCTATCATGATTTTAGCACCACCATGATTTACTGTTTTTCTGGTACATTTTTCGGTATATTTTGAGTCGGGAGTTCTTCTGACATACTGCCTAGAACCTGTTCCACCAAGTTAAATTATTTTGCTTTCATCACTCTACAGTATGTTTCTTCACTTCTCCTTGTCCAGCTGATATGCTCTTGAGAGATTTGCCAACGTACAGCTGCCTGTTTCTTTGTTAACAATAAGACTTTTCTGGGACTCCTAGCAAAAAAGTTGCTCTCTATTAGTCGCCTACGAATAGTGGAGGTACTAACGGATAAATTAAGTCCTTTTTGTATCATGTTTGACGACGCTGAAGGACCACTTTTGCTAAGTCTTACTATATGACGGTCGTCCACTATCGAAGTTTTGCGCTTAGACGCACGAGTTTCCGTCTTCTTTTTGAACGATATAGCGCTTGCGATCATTTTATCAGAGCACGACAATAATTTTGGAATTTCCTTATAGGTTTTACCTTGATTTATTAAATTTCTAATTAAATTTCTCTTTTCTTCACTACAGTGCTTTCGTCGGCCCACTATTAAACAAAAATTAAATTTTATTGAATAAACACATTTAAATGGTTTAAAAATCACTAGTTGATATTTACTTTTTAATTTCTTAACAACTTCTGAACGTTAAACATAATATTTTTGGAAAAATTACGACACTCCTATTTTTATGAACAATGTACTCCAAAGGGAAAGCGATAAATTACTGATAAAAACTATAAACGTAAGATTTATCGAGATCATTTGCTTTGTGTTTTACCTTATACGTAACGTTGTAATTACCGTTAGAATATAGCATGACAATAGTTTTGCCAGAGTAAAGAGTTCAAAATATCAAAATATTATGTAACGTCACTCCTTTTATTATGCACACAGCTGTAAGTAGAATTGGTGAAATAGACACTAGTCTGCAGATAGAAGCTTAACCTTAGTAAGACTTACTCAAATAATATATGTTTTTTTATAAGAATCGGACATTACGTTAAGAAACTGGACATTTACTTCCAGTTTTCCTGCTAAGATCCTCCACTGTGGGAGTCATTAGACAAGCCTCCTGCTACACCAATACTCTGACATGACACAGAAATAAACTTCTTTCGCCGATTAAGAGAATCAATAATTTCTATAAATAATTTTAATCATAAGTTAAAAAAAAAATATACACCAGTCATAAACATTGAAACTAGAGGAGGAAAAAATATGTTCAAATAATCGTTTAAAAACGTGTATTTTGTAGGTTCAAAATTTGCAATCAAACAAAATAAATTCAGTGAAGTGCGACTTTGACCCGCGCACGGAGGGTTCCGTACGGACACTAGATATGTAATTCAATACGAACTAGAGACCTGCGTAAACAGTCTTTAAATGTAAATACGTCATGATTTTTAAATGTATTCACGTCGCATGTGTTATACTAAACCAATAATAAATGCTGTCGTACTATAACCGAAGCACGATGGATGTATTGGTGTACGTGTATATCAGTGTTAATAAGCGATGACGTCAAGACAGCTTGTCTGTAACAAACACTCAAAAGAAGTACTGCTGATTACATACACGCTTGTTATTTTTCATATTGTGCGTTTGAGTGTGTGTGTAATATGTAGATGGTAAGCTATTATGTGATTAACCGCATACAACTAATGTTAATGCATGTGTGTACCTTTGCATGTGCGCAGAAAAATAAAAAATCATACACACATACATGCATGACGTTTGTACACGCGCTCATGCGTAGAAAGAAGCAAGTATCACAAAATTTTCCGTCACGAAGTGTTTTCTTCTTTACTCTTATACCTACAATACTCAAACAAATTTCTTGCAAACAGTGTTGTTAACGTTTGCTTTATAAGATTTCTCTGTAGTAAAGCATTTGAAAAATCCCTCATGTCTTGAAAGTTCTTATAAGATGTCTTATGCAGGACACTAATACGAACTTTAGCCTATATAAAAAATAGTTTTGGCTTTTTTCGTTTTTGGGGTTTTTCGGTTTTGAGCGTTTTTTAATTTTGGCGTTTTTTTGCCTATTTCGGCTTTTGGCGTTTTTTTGCCTTTTTTCGGCTTTTGGCGTTTTTTTATTTTGGCGATCTTTTTCGTTTCGGCGATTTTTTTTATATAGTTGATTTTTTTCATATAGGTGATTTTTTTCATTTAGGCAATTTTTTTTGGCGCCATTTTCGTGTTTTGGCAATTTTTTTCAGTTTTGGCGCTCTTTCGATTTGGCGATTTTTTTCATTTTGGTGATTTTTTTCATTTTGGCGATTTTTTTCATTTTAGCGATTTTTTCGGTTTTGCCGATTTATTTTAGTGCTAGAAATTTTATTTTAATTTGGAGCATTTTTCGTTTTAGCGATTTTTTTTGGTTTTTGGCGATTTTTTTTTTGGTTTGGCGATTTTATAATTTTCGGATTTCTTAGTTTTACCGTTTTTAAAAATTTCAAGAGTTTACCTCTTACGGTTTCAAAGATATAGCAAGTTGTCAAAGTTACATAGTTTTTCCAAATTTCAGGTCCGTAGCTCTTATGATTCCTGAGAAATTACCGTGTAACGGACAGACGGACAGCGTAGCAAAGACAATAGAGTTCCTTTTCAGCTTTGGTGTACGGAACCCTAAAACTCACAAAAATACAATTTTTGCCGTTATTAAGAACTTTTCAGCACACAGTGTTAAATTATTCACTTCTGGAATACCATGATGTTAACATTATGGTCTATACATCACACTTTTTATGTTTAACACAATGCTTCTAGTAGTATGTTGGCAACATGCAGCAAGTCTGACTGCATTCAGTTTCAGCAGTACCTTCTGATCGTCAAAATCTTTTGGTTTACCTTATAATTCATTTTATTGGTTTGTGCTGATAATTTTTATTCTCTTCTTTAGAAAATCCCATTAATTAATAAAAATATTTCATTCTATGAGAATTAAAAATACTAAACTTAAACCCGATTAAGAAAATTATTCTTGATTAAAATTCATTCTAGCTCAATTAAAAATGTTAAATATATCTATGTATGTATATCTATATAAGTATCTGCAATAATTAAATAAGGTATATTTTTTTATGAAAATCTTTCGTAGTTGTTGATCCATATTTTATAATAATTTTTTCAGTTTCAACTTCAATAAATAAAAGATTTGGGATCAAGCACGATTTTTTTCTCTTAATTGTATAGGTTTGAAAACGAAACTTGGAAGGCTGAGGCAGCACCCCTCCCAAATTAAACAAAAAAATATTTATAATTTTTTTCATATAAAAAAAAACCATTCAAGCCAACACCTTTACTTACACTTCATCAAACTTGAAAGTGTAACATACGTGGCCAACATAATAAAATTTATATATTTATTTTGTGACACTGTAACACACATACACGAACACCTCGAACTGTCTTTTTTTTATTTTATTTTATACAACACACTTTTGCAAAGCAACAACAACAAAAAGAAAAAAATAACTTGACGCCTAAAAATAGGTTTTATATGTTTATGCAGTCGTTCTTGTTTTTCTTTTCATTTTGTATGTAGAAGTGATGATAGCGTTCATTTTTCCCGGTTTTAACAGTTCATTACCCAGAGAGAAAAATTGCAGTATAAAAAAATATACAAAGATGCGCTTGAGTTTTAAGAGGACTAACATGCAATTTTTTTTATTTTTATTTTTATTTATCATTTTATAAAAATTGTGGAAAACTTTTATTTTGCGACGCAGAAAGGAAGGGGTTTCTATCGCTTTCTTCTTTTTTTTTTTGTAGTTTTCTTAGGCGACATATACAGTGTGACAGGTATAATTGAAAGCAAAATTCATAACAAAAGCAAATCATAACAAACTTATTAAAATTTGCAAAGCAGTAAATAAATTTTTAAACAAAATTAGTTTTAAGCCCTTTTTAAGTTTTGAAATAATTTATGTTTTTCACTCTTTAGCACTCTTTAACTTGTAGAAATTTCTTTACATTTGCTATTCTATTTATTTTTTTTTTTTTGCTGGCTTTTTATTTATGCCAAATAAACTTCAAATATTTCCACTTCCACTTAGAAAATATAATAAAAAGGCACAAACTCAGCTATTTCAACTCGTACTTGTGGTTATATACAATCATGTGCATGTGTGTGCGAAAGTGTGTGTGTGTGTGTGTGCCAAAGTGTGTGTGTGTGTGTGTGTGCAAGTGTGTTTGTGTAGTACTTAAAATAATATGAACATGAAGGAGTAAATGATGACACTAAGTTGATGTTGAGAGTAGACTGCAAATAAAAGAACGAACATAAAAAGTGTGAAAGAAAGCAACGAAAAATGACAGAAAATATATGCTACGAGTTTTCTAGTTTAGCGAGTTTTCAAGAGGATGCCAAGCCACCCTCCCAAGCAGTTAAATTGAATGTTGTCTTTAGATTGTCTACAGTTTTGTTGTCATTTTGGCGTAAGTGTTTGGTTGGTAGCTAACTATATAACAATAATAATAATAAAAATAACATATTTTGAAACCTACTCTAAGACTTTTTTAGTTCTCTTCAAACACTTTAGCAAAAAAAAAAAGGGTTAAGACTTCCATATATGTACCAAATTGTTTGCTTAACCAAAATAGAAGCACAAATAACATAAAAAAAGAAACATTTACTAATGATGACATTTTGCGGAAGTGATAAGATACATACATCCTTTTCTTCTTCTAGGAAACTATTTACAAAATGTTTTCATTTGCATAACATAAATGAAAATAATAACTATATTCACTCCTAATAAAATAAATAAATAAATAAATTTATCTCCAGTTTAATTCTTTAACATTCATTTTGCTTAAATTGTTATTGTGGCATCGCAACTGCAGCAATACCCACAACATCAATTGAAAACTTCAACTCTTGCTTTCAACAGACAAATAATGTTTTTAATTGAATTCATTTTGCAACCAGCCAGTCAGTGTAAGTTCAAACTGAGTTTCTGTGGTCAATTTTAATCAGTTGGTGCATTTAATTGGATGAGCACTTTTGAGCCTGGCAAAATTTATAATTTCCATTTAAAGGATGCTTTCACATCCATTCCATTCAAATGTGGGTTAAATATTGGCATTTCAAACTGAAATATATTCCTAGAGGTTGATAGTCAAAAGAGATAGATAGATAGATAGAACACTTTGTGTTAATTATAGAAGGCGGGCAAAAATTTAATAGTCAATTAAATAATCACCAATCAAGCCCATTTTGCCGACGACGCACAGTGGGATGACTGCATACAAAAAATATAAAGACAAAATTAAAATATAAATAAAATTAAAAAAACATTATTTCTTTTAATCACGGCCACTCACTGCTCACCGTCCTTGCATTTCCAATTGAATTGGCAAAAAGAAATTCTTGTTCAAGTTTGGTGACTACACTTTCTAGAATAAATAAAAAAACGCATGCCTAGTTTCCTTAAAAAATCGGCCACGCCCACCGCCTATGAGAACCTATCAAAATTGAGATCAGATCATACTTTTCTTCGAAATAGTTCCCTTTTTCACAAAATTGCATCCTTGAATAATTTTTCCCGTTCTTGATTCCCTAATAAAAAAACGCTTAAATAAAAGTTACCACCAAAAATAAAATAAATCGCTAAAATGCAAAAAAAAAACACTAAAATTAAAAAATGTCGCCAAAAAAACTAAAAAATCACCAAACCGAAAAAATCAACAAAACTAAAAAAATCACCAATACTAAAAAAAATTGCAAAAAAAATTTAAAAATGGCCAAAAAGCCACAGATGCCAGAACTAAAAAAGCGTATGCACGAGTACTAAAATAATCGCTAAAAAAACAAAACAAAAAAAGCGCCAAAACTAAAAAAAATTTTAAAACTAAAAATATTTCTTGAAAATAAGTCGCCAAAAACCGAAAAAATCGCCTAAACAAAACAAACACCAAAACTAAAAAAACGCGACAGTACTAAAAAAAATCGTCAAAAACCAAAACGAGCAAAAGGTCAAAACTAGAAAAATAGCTACATATAACTAAAAATATTGTAAGCACTAAAAAATTGCCAAATAACGTAAAAACCGCCAAAACGAAAAAATCACCAAAACTAAAAAATCGCCAAAGCTAAAGAAGTCACCAAAAAACGAAAAAAAAGTCGCAAAAAAGAAACAAACGCTAAACCTAAAAAAGTCAGTAATAAAAAATCGTAAAAAACCAAAACGAAAAAGCGTCAAAACTGGAAAAATCGCTATAACTAGAAATATTGTAGGCACCAAAAAATCGACAAAAAGCGAAAAAACGCCAATACAAAAAAATCGCAAAAACTAAAAAAAACGCCAAAACTAAGAAATCGCTAAAACTAAAAACATCGTTAAAAACGGCAAAAAGAAACAAACGCTAAAGATAAAAAAAAATGTACAAGAATTTACAGAATATTTACAACTAACTTTGGTGTTATTTGTTCATTAATAATTATCACATGTAATTTGGCTTAAAAAGCGATCAGAACTTTAGCCTGTTAAAATCATTAAGATAAAAAAACGTTTGAACTAAAAAAAAATCGCTAAAACTAAAAATATTTACGATAAAAAAAGTCGCCAAAAACCGAAAAAATTGCCAAAACGAAACTAACGACAAAACTAAAATTCGTCAAAAATCAAAAAACGTCAAAACTAGAAAAATTGCTAAATTAAAAATATTGTAATAAGCAAACAAAAAAAAAATCGCCAAAAAAACAAAAAAACCACCATAGATAAAAAATCGCCAAATCGAAAAAAACTTCAAAACTAGAAAAAACGTCAAAACAAAAAATTCACCAAAACGAAAAAAAAACCCAAGACTAAAAAAAAGCGTCAAAACGAAAAATTCTACAAAATCCGAACGCAATCGCCAAAAAGAAACAAGCACCAAAGCTAAAATTTCGTTTAGTATTAGATATCGCTCATTTGCTCAAACAACGTCATAACTCCAAAGAAACTTGTTTGCCAGAAAACGAGCTTAAAGTTTTCCATTTACAAACAACTTAATCGAAAAAGAAAATTTTATTTTGCTTTCCAGAGTTGAATAAACAAGATATTTGTATGAAATTTTTACACAAAATGAAGAACGATAAGAGGATGAATCCTGCATCATTAAGTAAAAAATTTAATTTTTTGAGTTATAAAGTTGTTTGAGTAAATGAGCGATATGTAGTGTCCCGTGCGATTCAAGGTCGTACTTTACTGAATTTATTTATATTCACTGAAAACTGATAACAAGAGAAAAATTTGATGGCTGATTCACGATCGTATTTTTTTCCTTCGAGTAAAAATTTCATAAGAAAAAAAATTGCAAATTGAAATAAGATTAATCAAAACAATTCACATATTCCATTTTAAGTAATGGCTGAGTATATTAAGTAGAAATCTACATCAACTGATACCACACACATTGTGTGTGGCTTTCGAAAACAGCTAGTTGTTCCGTTCAACTAGTGTTTGTCTGAATATTTACAATTAGCTTTGGTGTTATTTGTTCATTAATAACTATCACATGTAATTTGGCTTACGATACGAACTTTAGCCTGATGAAATCATAAATATAAAAAAAATGAAGCTCGAACAATAATAATCAAAATTAACTAAAAAATATTGCACTTGTTATTCAGGATAGGGGAGAATATATACACCCTTACTAGGAATGAATGAATTTGTTCACGTGAAATATTTCCCATGAACAAAACAATGATGAATGAAATTAGAATACGGATGCAAAAACAACACACAAATCGGCCTTTACAATTTTAGGGAAAGGGAACACATTTCACCTGAATTTGTATTCCTGATAAGGATGATGGTTTATTATTTGCAGAAAAAAAACTTTATTTTTTAGCAATCATTTATTTAATTACATCTTCAGATTCCCAATCCTGTATCGCTGTGAATTTGTTTGGTCAACAATACGTATAATCAAAAATATTTAAATACTTTAATGAAAAATGTTTAATTTAACTTAAAAACATGAAAAGTGTTTTAAGGGGATTTAAAAATGCATGATGCAAATAAAACATGAAAATTTAACTATTTATTGTCTGCCAGTAGAAGACTTTATTTTCTTATTTAATTGAATAAAATTTTAAATAAGTTTAATGAATTTCAATAAAATTGTCAAATTTGTCATAATAGCAAAAAAGCAATTGTTATTATTTAATAAAAGATGCAAAACAGTTTAAACGAAATAAATATTCTCATATTTGTATGTATTCTTGTGTGTGTGTGTGTGTGTGTGTGTGTGTGTGTGTGTGTGTGTGTGCGTGTGTGTTCATGTGTGTGTTCATGTGTATGAATATTTTAAGAAATATTTTTGCTTAAAATATTATTTTTATCTCTTTTATGAAATTGTCACAATGACAATGTTTTGTGACATGAATTGCCTATTTTATGATTCGTCTTTTATTTATTTTTTTTACATCATTCATTTGTACTCTTAGATGTTCTGGCTGTTGAGTGCAAAAGTTAGTTTCTTTTTTTCATATAAATATAAATGTATGAATGTGGCTTTGTTTTTCTTGTTATAAAAATTTCATTTTCATTTGCATGTTCAAATTCATGTTTTTGTTCTTGAAAATAATACATACATACATACACACTAGTCTCCTGTACAAGACATCTTATAAGAACTTTCAAGACATGAGGGATTTTTCAAAAGCTTTACTAAAGCGAAATCTTATAAAACAAACGTTAACAACACTGTTTGCAAGAAATTTGTTTGAGTATTGTAGGTATAAGAGTAAAGAAGAAAACACTTCGTGACGGAAAATTTTGTGATACTTGCTGCTTTCTACGCATGAGCGCGTGTACAAACGTCATGCATGTATGTGTGTATGATTTTTTATTTTTCTGCGCACATGCAAAGGTACACACATGCATTAACATTAGTTGTATGCGGTTAATCACATAATAGCTTACCATCTACATATTACACACACACTCAAACGCACAATATGAAAAATAACAAGCATACACTAATCAGCAGTACTTCTTTTGAGTGTTTGTTACAGACAAGCTGTCTTGACGTCATCGCTTGTTAACACTGGTATACACATTCATCGTGCTTCGCTTATAGTACGACACCATTTATTATTGGTTTAGTATAATACATGCAACGTGAATACATTTAAAAATCATGACGTTTTTACATTTCAAGACTACTTACGCAGCTCTCTAATACACACATGCATACATGCGTACACATGTTCATATGCCACATTCATTGTCGAAGATTTTATATTGTTTTATGAATAGATTCATGTGAATGTAAATTCTAACTAAAAGAAACTGTATTTTATATGTATGTATGTATGTAAGTATATAGAAATACGTACACACATACATACATACATATATACACACTTTCGAATGAATAGGGCGAGTCAAAAAAATTTTGATTTAATCACCCAGAAAAAAACAATGTAAAATCAACATGCAAAAATTTTGATTGCAAATCATATTCAGCCTTATGCTGAATAACATCTTCCCGGAGATGTATTCTCTGTTCATTGTTCCCGTTTAAAAAAAAAAAACATTTGTAAGTTTTCAATTAAAATAAAACAATTGGAAACAAAATAGCTGACTTCGAAAATACAAAGTTTTTCCGCAAATTAAAATTTTTAGCTCAATATATTTATGAAACTTGGATTTTATTTTTTATAAAAAATTAATTCCGTGGGAATTATTTCCCGAGGTATATTTAGAATTAGGCTGATTAAATTTATTAGAAATACTATCTGGGTTAAGTCTATTGGTGAATATTCACACCCACTTGACCTGAGATTCGAATGCTCACTAAAGCGAAGAAATTTCAAAATAATCAGCTCTGGGTTGGGGAACATATCTCGCGTCATCGTAATTATTTCTTAAGTGCGGTCAGGCTTGTGTGTGTTGTTTGGCCTTCGAGAGTTTTTCGTCTAGCTCGCACTGGTCGACTGATCTGCCGCGCATAACCGTATAATCTCGCGGTTTTTTTGTGTAATTTATTTAACAACCACGTTGCTACTTCCTCTGTGAAGGTATAGGTCGTGTATAGTCAGTCACAAAACCTTTTAAAATACTGTTAATACCATCCCAGCAAAAAATTACACATTACCATTAGAACTAGTTGCCATATAATGACTTACTTTTCTGATTGCCAATTTTCATTACTCGCTTACAAATCACATTACCTAATATTTAAAAAAATGACGTGCAAGTTGCTAAATGAAGAGAATGATTTTTTTAAATGAAATAGATTACGAGAAATGTTGACAAATAAAAAAAAGTAAGTACTTCTCAAGAATCGATTATTTTAGTCTCACGCCTTATTAAAATCATTAAGTTGGTAATCCAGTAAGGAATAGCTTTATTTATTTACTTTGTATAATATGTATAAATAAATAAATAGGTAATAAAAATTATTCGATATTTCTTCGCTAATCTAAAAAAAAGAAATCTAAAGTTCGCTAAAGCGAACTTTTCTCCATAGTTTCTCAAATGTGTGACAATGGCCTAGTGAATGTGTGCTAGTCTGTTAGAATGAAAGTAACGTATTCAAATCCTGCAGCGTAAGTATAAGAATTGAAAAATAAATAATATAAATAAAATAATTAAAATAAATAAATAAAAAACTTAATTGTTTTCTTGTTTTTTTTTGCTGCCTTTTTACGATATCAAAATTAGTTTGATATTGGCTCACTTTTAATATTGCTAGCGAGCCTTCGAAATCGAATGTTTTTTGGAACAAAACTGAGCGACAGGTAAACTTTTTTCAATTCATCATTCTCGATAGTTTTACACTAAAAATGCTCGAGATATATTCAAAATCGATATCATTAACAAAAGTCTTGGTCAAGTGGGTTGTTCGTTCCCACTTGACCGCAGATTCGATATAAACGAATGCTCGCTAAAGCGAAGAAATTTAGAAACAAAATTGTTCGTTATTTGTGTTCAGGAATCTTAAAAAAATGGAATGCTCGGTGAAGCCAAGTGCTCTCGATAATATATCTACTGTGTAGCAAAAGGCTACTGGATATATGCTGGTCTATTAGGCTAAGAGTAACGTGTTCGAATCCGAACACGTTAAAAAAGTTTTAAAAAATTAATAAAATAAGCTAAAATAAATAAATTAAAAAATAAAGATAATAATCTTAAAACTTTACTTAAGTAAAGGAAATAAGTTCGATTGGAACGAACCTTTTTCTAAACAAAACTGAGCGCCAGGTAAAATTTTTCTCGTTTAATTTTTGAGTGTCATTCTCGATAGTATTACACCATAAATTTTCTAGATAAATTTATTCCAAATCGATATCATTAACAAAAGTCTGTGTCAAGTGGAAATTGATAAATTAGATTCATGTTGTTTCAACTTTGATTCAATATGGTTTTTCATGTTATTTCACCATCATATGCACATTTTTTCAACTTGTGATAACTTTGCTTTAACATAATTCTTTGCTTTGATTAAGCAGTGCTTGGAATGCTAAATCACCATGAAAGAAAGTTATTTCAATAGGAAAAATTCACTTTGAAGATTATCTACAGTAAATCATGTTGAATTGACAAAAAACACATATGAAACAAAATCGTAGCCAAAACAAATGTTAAATTAAACTTGTTTCCGTAGTTTTTAATATGCATTTTTCCCCCTTTTTTTGGATGAATAAAAACACTAGGCATAACTTTTTTGAGCCTGCTTAAGATATGCAAATAATAACTCCGCACTAACATAACAAGTAAATGACATTTACATCAACTTATGTCAAACATGAGAGTTTGAGAGTGGGTGTATATAAGCATGTATATGTGTGCGTGTATGTGTGTGATATTTCCTTATGGAAATACCGCTAAGGACTTCATGTTGTATCGTCTTATTTTAGACAACTATGTATGGCATAACTTTTTGTATAAAATACTTCAATAAATTATAATGCACAAATATTTTCCCTTAACAATTAAACAAAATTTTTTGCAAAAGAGCAAAGAAAAAGAACTTTTTTTTTAAAAGGCTTTTGTCATTAAAATATAATGTTATTTTCTTTATGAGCAAATTTACTTTCTGCTAAGTCATGTCCTTAATATTTCTAAATGGTGTGAAAATAATTGACACCGACAATACTTTTCTTTTTCCATCGACTTCGACATAAAAGAAAGTTGAAAGTATGTCTGCCTGAGTGTTGGAGTTTTATATTTAGAAAATTTTTTTTATTTAAAACATTTCAATACAATTCAATGGAGTGGAAGAAAAAAACATGGTTCAATACAATACAATACACCACATGCTTCTAATAATAATCGCACTTGCAACATCTAAGAAAATTAATATAAAAAAAAAATAAAAATAAAAGTAAAAGCACTCAAGCTTGCTTGGCTGTATGAGTTTCGCAAATAAATCCATTTACATTGAACACAAATAGGACAAAGAAAAAAGTTTTAAAAAAAGTTTCTAAAACGACATCATGCAAATTTTGTTTAAAAATAAACACACTTTTCTACTCTGAAATGACAAAAATATTTTTACAAGAATATTGCAAAAAAAAACACAACAACGACTTATTCAATAAAGCTACAGAAAAATTGCAAAACTTTTCCACCAGCCCCCCCCCCCCCCCCCCCCCACCAAAACACGAATATTGAGAAATTACTTAAAACTGACAAAGAATGGAAAGAAAAAGTTTGAATTCTATTGAATGGAGATAACATGAATGGCCTGTAACAGGAAAAGTAAGTTTTGAATAATTTTTTTGCAAAAAAAAAAAAAAAAAAAAAAGAATGTACAAAACCAAGAAACTTAAACAAGAATCAATTGCAGCATTTGATATCAAATGAAATTTCCGTTGGCTAATGGAGTGACTTGTCCTCTGTGTCTTAAAATAAATTGCTTCAAATTTGCTCATTATACTCAAAAGAATAAATCCATTATAAATAAAATTTTCTAAGCAGTTCCTAACATTTTAGAAAATAAGTTCTTTATATTTTTATTTTTAATAAATATTCTAATAAAAACCTTTTGTCTATATTAAAAAATATTTATAGTTTTTTTTACATTTTTTCTTTCCAGTAACCAACTGTAGTTGTTGTTTATATCATTTATTCCCATTTAATTTTAAAATAAACAAGCAACACGTGCTCTTTATATGAAAAGAACACTCTCACACAAACACACACACACACACACACTCACACACAGAAACAGTTACTTGCAATATTATCCTTTGGCCTGCTTTATATGATGTACAAAGCACAATGGGGAGACCATTTACAAAAGGATACATTTAAACCTCATAGAATTTTGCACAAAGGACACAATAAATATAATAAAAAGCAAAGCACAAAATAAATTTGCACAAATAAAATTGTATGTGGGAGAGAAACATAAAGGATAAGAAAACATTATAAAAGAAAAAAGAAACACATACATTAAACTCACTAAATGAAAATTAATTTGTCTGGACTTTCAAAGAAATTTTATCATATGCTTTTATACTTAACTAAAGACATGATTATGCATGCACTGACTGATATAACGCTACACTTGGACTAGTCAACAAGGATAGAGCGAACGAACACTGATGAACTCAATGGGAAGTGACTAAAGAGGCGTCCTTCAATCTTTTCATATCTTTAAATTTAAATACAACAAAGTGACCGTGAGAGATATTATCCTATATATTAATGATTAAACAGAATACCGGCTTCAACACATTTTCCATACAAATTGACACAAAAAACAGCCGCAAAAACCTGTCGTGAGATAGAATCTATTTTATTTTGAGAGCGTTTTTTCTTATACTCTCACATATCAATGTTCATTCTCACAAAAATGTTACCATACTTTCAATAAATTTCATACATTTTGTAAACAAAACTACAAAGAAAAATAAGCACAAAAGAAAATAAAACAAAAATTAGAGAGCATTTGAAGTTACTGCCGTCGATGTTATTATGGGCTTGATTAATTTGTCAGCGATTTTCCTGAAGTTGCAGACTTTATTCTGTTTCTACATTTAGTTTGAAAGGCCTCTCTCTCTCTCTCTCTCTCTCTCTCTCAAGGACTCTGGTGCATAAATCACACTAAATTTTAAATATCTTGCTTATTCGCTTAGATCTGAAAAGTGGAAACCTCCACAGGAAAAATTCTAACGAGTTTAAACCACACGATCTCAGTGGCCAGTCCACATCACCTGCACGTAGTGCCGTCCTATTTAATTCACATGTCCTTGTTATCCATGTCATACAATTCTGCTCAAAAGAAGTTGGCAATCATCGACCTACAGTGCTGACCTGATGATGGCCTGGCCAAACTAAGAAGAATTTTACGTTTGAGAAAAAGCAGTTAAAGGACATGCCTACCTCTCACATATCCTGGATTTTAAAATTTAACTTTTAGCTGCAGTTATTACTTGTATTTAGCTCTAAAATTTATAGTCCTAACAATAATGTAAATTTTTTATCATTTTGTGCAAGGACTGCCTCCCGCATGTCCTTTTTGTTAAAAAGTTAAATTTAAGCTGCATTTATAACTAAAATGCAGTAAAAATTCATAAATAATTCTAAAATTATTCGTTTAAGTTATGCTGTAAATTTTTTTATCGTTCGCTGCAAGGATATGACTACCTCCCATATATCCTTTTTCTCAAACAATTCGTTTTAGCATCATTTGTGATTAAAATGTACTAAAAACTACTCAATATTTCTAAATGAATATGTGTCAGGTCTGCTGAAAATTTTGCTTCATTCCATGTAAAGATATGGCTACCTCCCGTATGTCCTTTTTCTTAAAAACTAGATTTTAGCTACATTTACATATTATCAAAATGCATAAAAAATTAATAACTATTTCTTAAACTATGTATTTTAGCTCTGCTGTAAATTTTTTATCGTTCGGTGCAAGGATATGACTACCTCCCATATATCCTTTTTCTCAAAAACTATATTTTAGCTTAATTTATGACTAAAGTGTACTTGAATTTAATAAACATTTCTTAAACAACGCATTTTTAGAGCTGCTAAAAATTGTACTTCATTCGGTGCAAGGACATAACTACCTCCAATATGTCCTTTCTCTTCAAAAACTAACTTTTAGTTGCATTTATTTTACAATGCACATAAAAGCTACTAACTATTTGTAAAATTAAGTATTTAAGCTCAGTTGCGAATTGTGTGTCATTTTGTGCGAGGACACAACTTTCTCCCATATGTCCTTTTTCTTAAAAGACTAACTTTTAGTTAAATTTATAATTACAATGCACATAACAACCGCTAGATATTTTTATAATTTGCGTTTGATCTCTGTTGTAAATTTTATGTCATTTGGTGTAAGGATATGAACATCTATCTCCCATATATTCTTTTTCTTGAAAAAATAAGTTTTAGCTACAATAATCATTACAATGCACTAAAATTTACAAAAAATTCTAAAGTTATGCTTTTCAGCTCTGTTAATGACTACTTGCCGTATGTCCTTTTTCTTAAAAAAAAAATAATTATTAGCTGCATTTATCATTATAATGCACATAAAAATCACTCAATATTTCTGAAATTATGCGTTTTAGCCCTGATGCAAATTTCGTTTCATTAGGTGCACGGATCTCACTACCTCCCGTATGTCCTTTTTCTTAAAAAACTAAATTTTAGCTGCATTTGTAATTAAAATGCACTTAAAAAATAACTAAATATTTCTAAAATTATGCGCTTCAACTCTGCTGTAAATTATTTTTCATTCGCTGCAAGGATATGAGTACCCTTCATATATCCTTTTTCTTAAAAAATAAAATTTTAGCTGCATTTATGATTATAATTTACTAAATATAACTAAATATTTCTACAAATCATGCGTTTTAGCACTGAGGTAAATTTTCTTCCATTCGATGCAAGGACATGAATGCCTCCCATATATCCTTTTTCTTAAAAAACTAAATTTTATGACTTTTTATGATTGAAATGCTCTAAGAATTGATAAGTATTTTCTAAATTAATAATTATTATTAATCTTAATTATTTTCATTTGGTTTAAGGATATGACTACCTACCGTATATCCTTTTTCTTAAAAACCTAAATCTTATGATTTTTTATCATTGAAATACTCTAAGCAATACTAAATATTTCTTAAATTATACCATTTAGCAATGTTGTAAATTTTGTTTCATACGGTGGAAGGATATGACTACCTTCCATATATCCTTTTTCTTAAAAATTTAATTTTAGCTGGATTTGTGATTATAATTTACTAAATATTATTAAATATTTCTAAAATCATACGTTTAAGCTCTGTGGTGAATTTTCTGATGTTCGGTGCAAGGACATGACTACCTCCATATATCCTTTTTCTCAAAAACTTAATTTTAGTACTAAAAATCAATAAACATTTGTGAAATAACGTGTTTTAACATTTTGAAAATTTATATGCATTTGCTGTAGGGATATGACTATCATTCATACATACTTTTTCTTAAAAACCTAAGTTGCCACATCGAATCATATCGATATCATAGATTTTTCTCATGCTAATGCATATCACAGCACCCTGCTTCGTCTATATTTGTAGCAATGCATGGTTGGTGAAGTAAAATAGCTAATAAAATGGTAACATTGCCTAAAGTAATGCGCCTACTTAACACCAGAGGCGCTGCAACGAAGCTATAAAAATTAGCAAAACACAAACTAGCAGAGTTAAGCTTAATAAGTTAATGCTTTACCAATTGTCTTCTCCTCACTATAACTTTTCTGTAGCAAGCATACAAATGTATGTTGGCAGCTATAAGAATTTTTGTTAAACATTCCCTTATATATATACACAAGAATTCATTTTTCACTCAACAGCATTAAAAAAAGAACCCACAAAACAGGAAGTCTCACTCCTGTCCAGCCAGCCAAGCAAACCAGGCAGGCAGCCTGTTATCTGGCTTATATGAAATGTGAACCTTTCAAGGATTAAATTTAAAAGATTAAAACTGTTGCAGTGACACAAACGTGGGCCACTTAAGACAGCCTGTGATTTATGCACGAACAACATTAACGTTTTTCTATGTACATATGCATTTTATAATTTTTAAATTTTATTCCTCCTGCTTCTTTTTACTTTTGCAGTTCATGAGTGTGTGTACAGGTATTTTGTGTGTGTGTGTGGAGGACGTTTGTGTGTTTTTCACTTAGTCGAGTTATTTAAAAGATTAAAAATGTATATGAGTTCAAATAAGCTGAAATGAAATGGAAGCCCGCATTTTCATTTCGTTCAGTCATTCTTAAGTTTATTTTTTTTTTTTGTATTTTTTTTCTTTTCATTTATGAAATACACTTTTGTGCCTTTAATTAAAACTGAAAGCTTTATAAATAGACCATAAGCTGGATGAGGTCAAAAGTCCTCGACTGTTATTTACAGTTAATGAAAGGCACAAATATGAAGGGCGGTATGCGGTGTCAGACTAAAATCGTCTCATTAACTACAAAAAAAAAGTATTTTTTGTTTGGTTTAAATTTTTAAGTAGTTGCATAAATTGAATAAAGTTTTGTTTGATATTGTAAAGTAATGTATGGAAAATATTTTTTTAATGAAATAGTACAAATTAGTTACGCTCTACTGGAATAACACAATAGATGAAATAAATAAAGGAGTCAATTGTATGAGGTTTGATGGAGTCTGTCAGCCATTTTATAGGGAAAGAGTATTTAGTTTATTAAACTAATAAGCAAAAGTTCAAACAATTTTCTTACCTTCGTCACATTTCATTTCAAAACGAAGAAACAACATTGCATGAAGGATATTTATGTCAATAAATCTTTCATCCATCTCACTTCCAACATTTCAATAACGGACATACATAAATTAACAAGCAAATAAAACCCTGCTGCTGCAGCAAGTTTAAATTATTATTTTACATTTGCTTTTAGTTATTTGAGTCCTTTAAAGTATTTGGAATATTTTTGATAAGAACTCCCTTAAATATTTACATTATTTTCTCAATATACTTATGTACAGTCTGCATGAAATTCTATCATATTTATTGTCAGCTATGTGCAACCAAGACCCCTGATTATATTTATTCTTTCGATATTCCAAAAAAAAAAAAAAGGAAAGAGAAGGCAGGTGGAAGTAGAGCAAAGCAGCAATTAGAAACAAAAATATGAAAGCAATAGATAACAGAGATACTCGTATGTTTAATATACACACAATGAACATTATTATGAAATGAGATTTCTAAGGTGAACAAATAAGGTTATTTGCACATAAATTACTCTTGGTAATTAATCATCTTTTAAAAAACTTAATAATTTCACAGCCAACAAACAAACAAAGACATAAGATACAAAAACTTTCCAAACAGCACATTAGAATTTAAGAGAGAGGGAGAGAGAGAGAGAGAGGAGAGAAAGCCCAGTAGAGGCTGGAATATAGAACAACTTCTTCTCATAATTTAAATCTTTTAAAATGTTTTTAATTATTAATTTAAACTAGATATACCAAACGGACGACACACTCGTCCGTATTCTAGAATCAAAATGTAAATAATTTAAGATTCAAAGAAAATGTATCTAAACGTCATAAAAAAATTTATTAAAACACAGTCACACACAAAATTACATACATATGCAAGCATAATTAAATAATACATGAAATTAAAAAAACATAAACAAAATCCCTTCAACCAACCTAATTCAATTTATTCAACTCTCTTCCTTTAAGTATTATGGCTTTGATACAACAACAAATAAGAGAAAAACAATTGTAAGGTCAAGAGAAATACTACAAACACACACACACACTCATGTTTTGTTTCTTTTTTTACTTGTAAGCTAATAAATGCGTGAGTAATATGTGTGCATGTAGTAGTAGCAACTTTAAACGCTTATAGCTCCCACAATACTAAACCGATTTCAATAAAATATAGATTCTGCACATCAGTACGAAAAATCCTTTAAAACCATATAAATCTTTTTAAAATCCCTGCAGTGGTATCGGCGTAAAAGGGATTACAAAAAACATGTTCGTCTATTAATTATATAGATAATGTTATTAGGTATTCAAAATAATTCAACTAATTCAACTCAATGCTTAATTTGACTTCTTAAATTTTATTTCCCAACATCTCTTAATGATGTAAATTTATTTGCCCGAACTGCAGGGTTTTCAGAGCAACACACACATTCCCCCCTTAAAGTCAAACATGCTTTCAGTTGCCAAAGGATTCGAGCTAAAAATTGCTAATTTCAATTCCAATTAAATTTATATTTTTGTATGTCTGTCTAAGACAAAAGCACACTTCTACCATAAATATGTATTTCATGCAAATGCAAAATAACTTATGCAAATCTGATGAGACCAAAAAGGATTTTAATTAATGTCCCGAGTAATAAAATTAATGACGACGACAGATACTTAAAGATTTAAATTAATTGTTTTGAAGGTTAATTGCTGGAAATTTATTCAATACTTTAAAAATTTAGCATTAAATTCAATAAATTTAAAAGATTAAAAGACATTTGCTGAAAAAGTCTGCTTGGTATACAGTAAACTTTTCTATAAGAAATAGTAAAATTTTCTATAACAAAAGTCAAAGTCAACTTTTCTATGAGAAAAGTCACAGTCAACTTTTCTATAAAAAAGTGACAGTCAACTTTTCTATAAGAAAAGTCACAGTATACTTTTCTATAAGAAAATTTAAATTAAAGTTTTCTATAAAGAAAAGTCACAGTCAACTTTTCTTTAAAAAAAATTCACATTCAATTTTTCTTTAAGAAAAGTCATAGTCATCTTTTCTATGAGAAAAGTCACAGTCAACTTTTCTATAAGAAAAGTCTGCTTGGGACACAGTCAACTTTTCAAGTTTGTAACTTTGTAACTTGTATTCCAGTTGTCGGCATCGACATCACTTTAACATAATATCAAAAAATTGGACCTTGTGTACCCGTAGTCGAAAACAACTGACTCCTGTTGGCAGGTCTATGCTCTTTTCTAGACCTTGAGGAACGAAAATAAATTGTCAGTTGGACAAAATTCTTCTTGAGAGCGACTACACAAGCCCAAGTTTTTGGTATTGTGTTAAACTGACGTCGATGTCGACAACTAGAACAAGGGTGATTATTATTTTATCTAAGGTGATGGAAAAATATTCCCAACAAATATTATCAAAAAATAAAATAACAAAGTTAATGTTAATGCTTAAAATAGAACCGACCTGAAGTTTTATAAAAAAAAAACTTTTGCGTGCATGTTACTTATTATTATAATTTTTCTTTTTAATTGACGTCTTAACCTGTCATTCAAATACAGCAATCGATTTGTTTATCTTATGCCTGTGAAAAATAAATCACACAAGGTAACATGTTGAAGGTATTTATGAAGGTACTCGTATTTTATTTTTGTGGACTAAATGAAATTCTGAAAAAAAATATGAAAGCTGTCATTTACATCATACAACCCTTGTCAAATTAAATCAACAAACTTATCAAAAACATAAATTTTTTTCTCTCTCTCTCTCTCTCTCTCTACCTTCTTCTGTTTTAAAAGAAGCAATAAATATTTTATTATTAGTTTCTTATTTTTTACTTGTTGCATAAATAAAATATGGCAATTATTCATAAGAAAATGTAACAATGATAAATATATTTATGTATATCGTATTCATAATTGACATTGACATTACTTGACAATTAGTAAAATAGGCAAAAGGCAAGAAAGAAAACCAAGAAACAGTTACTTGCCGCATGTTGAAATATAAAGTGATGAAGAGAAAATAAAAGCATTGAATGTAAATCAAATACAGATTGGAGTCAATCATTATTGAGGAACGACATATTTATTACTTCCAAAGTATCTCGGAATGTATATTTTTCTTTAATTTTCAAAATTTAAGTAAAAGTAAAAAGTTATTAAAATAGTCGTTTATTGAAATAGTTAGTTGACTTGTGGTGAATTTATACAATTTGATGAAACAGAGGCAAAGAAAACTGTTTTCCTTGCATCAATGAAAAAAAAAATGCTCATGCAATTTCAATCCGATTAAAAAAGAGAACTTCCTGCAAGAATGAGCCTATATAAAAATCATTAGAAATGATGCGAAGTTGCACTACTTTCGCATGCCAATCAGTAAATCTTGTTGGTTTTTTTTTTTTGTTAAATAGTTTCACACAAAAAAATATTTGTTGAAAAAAATAATGTTTTACGAATAAATTTATTTAGAAGAATTGGAAAAAGTAATTTAAAAAAGCATGTATGCAAAAAAAAATATGGGAATCGGTTGACCATCCCTGAAACTTTTATCTAAGGGGCACCCGCTAAATTTTCAATAAATTTTACGAAGACCTTTGAAGCATTTAGAAAAAAAAAACTATTTTTTGTTATCGAAATCTATAAAGCGAACGAACGAGTTTAGCTAATTTGGCAGTAAGTTTTTTTGAGGTTAAGAGCTGCTTAGAATTTAAACTTAATAGAAGCTTAATAGTTAAAAAAAATTTTTAAATTTCAAACCAAATCGTTTCACTATCTTACGACATGTCAAAACGTCGATTTTCAAAAAATGGGATAAAATCCGTAACTCCATTTAGCGAAAGTTAATAAACTATACTATCATTCTTTGTATTTAAACTTTTCATTTAAAATTTATCAAAAAAAAAAAAATATATTTAAAGCAAGTCACGTATTTTTTTCTTTTTCTGCTGGACAGTTTTCTCCAGATATTTTTTGGTCAAAATAACTTAAAGCCTATTTTTTATTCAAACGTCTTTAATTGCTAAATAAAAAATTAATAAAATTTCCGCAGATCTTGTTTAAAAAATACCCAGCAAAAAATTTCAAAAGATGTAATCGAGTTTGAAATTAAGCATTTTTGGTGGAAGCACTTCCCTACTGGATTACCAACTAAATGATTTTAACAAGGCGTGAGACTAAAATAATCGATTCTTGAGAAGTACTTACTTTTTTATTTAGCAACTTGTTCATGCAATCTATTTAATCTAAAAAAAATCATTCTCTTCATTTAGCAACTTGTACATCACTTTTTTAAATTTTAGCTAATGAGATTTGTAAGCGAGTAATGAAATTTGGCAATCAGAAAAGTAAGTCATTATATGGCAAGTACTTCTAATGGCAATGTGTATTTTTTTGCTTGGCATTTGCTCTACTCTTTAGATACTCGTATTCAAATGTAATCAGACACTTTTGTATTTCCACATGTATTAATATTTAAGTCATTGCCAGTGACATTTATGTGCATTATTTTAAATTAAAAAAAAAAAAATCTATTGTTGCCTGTTGTTTTCATTATTATTAATATGCTCTTCAGGCTTTTTTTCCTGCTTGCACTCTGAGGTTTTTGAAAATGGCTTTCGATTTAAACGCAAATATTGCAACTGAAATGTTCTTTTATAATGCAAATACACAGTCACAATATTGCACACAAGCACATGATTAATGTGGTTTTAACAGGAAACACACACACACACACACGTATATAAAATAACACATGTTTTGCCTACTCTCTTGCTCACACTTCCCCATCTTTAAAATATTCAGACATTTTCTCTTTATGAAGAGTAGTAGTTTAAAATTGAAATGCATACAATTGCAATATGTTCGAAAACATTAATCAGAGATGGAAAGTTTAGCTTTTAAAAACTTTATATTTTATTAGTGGGAAGTAAATATTTATTTTCTAAATTTATTTAATTTTTAATTACTTGTTGAAAAAATAGTTTCTTGGTCTAATAAAGAAAATTGTTTTTTTTTTATTAAACGAGTGGTTGCATTGACAATGAAGTACATATTGCCCATGGAGAACAAATGTCGGGTGTGACGCACGGTAAGATGATTTTGGTGCCAACACCCTTACTTTTCAATAACACAATTAAAAAAAAATTACTGATAGTTTTGTAGAAAAATGTTTACATATGAAATGGGCATATATGAATGGATATAAATATATGTATACATATGCACACATATGCACATATACAAATATTATAAAAATTTTTTTTAATGGAAGTCTCGTTTTTTTTCTGAAAGTTTTGCATATTTTTTTTTTGTTTTTTATTTTTTATTTATTTATGTAAACAATATTTTTTTCAGTAGTAAAATTTTTTTTAATATTATTTTAATTTTTTTTTTTTGGGAAAAAAAGTTTATGTTGAAATTAACGTTGAAGGAATTTTTTTAATGGAAGTCTCGTATTTTTTTTCTGAAAGTTATGCATATTTTTATGTATTATTTCATGAGTGATTACAAATTTAATTCATTTTAATCAGGAAGATTAAGAAAAATCTGGCTTAAGTTTAGTATTTTCTATTTTTATTGAATGAAATATTTTTATTAATTAATGTAATGGAAGAAAAATTAAACTGGACTTTTAAGCTTAAGTTCAGTATCTTCAATTCTTAGTGAATGAAATACTTAATAGTAATTAAAGAAGTGAAGTTAAGTTGAACTAGCCTTTTTAGCTGGGGGCAAATACCAGCATTTTTATGTGCAGCCACGCACTTCATCAGCACTCATGTCGATCTACTGAGGATTGATTAAGAGAGATTGTTATTAACATCAGCTATTTAACGCTCAATTTTAATGAAATGGAATATCAGAATCATTGATTTATATAATATAATAATATTTTTGCAATAGTGTCGATTTTTTTTATCTTTTAAAAAAAAAAAAAAAAAAAAGGTTGTAGTGTGTGTCTGTGTATTGGTGTATCTGTGTGTCTGTCCGTGTCCACGTACAAACCGATTTTTATTTTCTGATTTTCTGTTTGAAAGGGGACTTGCTCGAGAGGGTTCTTAGCTATGTTTGAAGAAAATCGGTTCAGCCGTTTAGAACATATCGCATCTTTTCTAGATATGTTCGAGGGTTTGTAAAATTTTTAATTTTTGTTATTTATATACACATATGTTTATCTATAAGGAAAATTTAAAAAAATCAATTTCATAACAAGGAAACATCAGCTTAACAAGCAAATTTCGTTAGCAGTTAACAGGTTTTCATAATTCGGTAATTTTCTGCCAGAATGTTTTAAACCAAAACACGAAGTTTTTACTTACAGTGGTGGTCATATCTTTAAGGACAAGAATTCATATCACAAAACACGTAAACTTTCATAAATCTCTAAACTATTTTTTAACAAATTTTTCGACACACTGTAAAATATAACGGGAAATCTTACAGTTTAATGAATTTTACCAATGTGCTTTAACTTGCATCATTTATATATATATATATATATATATATATATATATATATATATATATATATATTTATATATTTATTTATATATATATATTTATATATATATATATATACTTGTTTGCTTGGTCATATAAGTGGGAACAAAAGTTTTTAATAAGTTTATTGCGAAAATATTTAAAAATTTTGTTGGTAAGTTTAATTACATTTGTAATAATTAAGCAAATGCACATTAAAAACTAATGAAAAGTATAGAAATGCCACGCCAGAAGACATGTGCTCCTGATTTCCGCAAAAGAATTGTTTCGAAGAATTTAAATGAAAAGAAAACTATTCGTGCTATAGCAGAGGAACTAGTTTGCTACAAGACGATGGTACATAATGCTATTCAACATTATAGAAAAAACGGAACAATTGAAAACAAAAAAAAGAAAACCAAGACCAAAGAAAACAACACCACGTGATGACCGTCTTATTTGCAAAACGAGCAAAGCCAACCCCTTTATGAGCTCGAGACAAATAAATAGCGAAGTATGTGGACAGCTGAGTCAAAAAATTTCCAATCGCACTATAAGACGTCGACTCCTACAAAATGGATTGCGGGGATGCATTCCTAGAAAAAAACCACATCTATCCAAGAGAAACATAGATCGTCGGATGAATTTTGCAAAAGAACACTTACAGAAACCGCTGAAATTTTGGAAAAAAAAATACTCTGGAGTGATGAGTCTAAATTTAATTTTTTCGGTTCGGATAGCAAAAAGTATGTGCGTCTTCCACCAAACCAAGAACTGAACCCTCGCTACACTTTAAAAACTATAAAGCATGGTGGAGGGAATATTATGGTTTGGGCGGCATTTTCATGGTACGGCGTTGGTCCCATTTGTCGCATAAATGGACGTATGGACCAAAACTTGTACACAAGCATATTATTTAATACAATGAAGCCTTACGCGGATCAAAATATGCCAGAAAATTATATTTTTATGCAGGACAATGACCCGAAACATACGGCCCGGACCGTAATAGCATAGACAGACGATAGCGTTAATTAGCATTAACTGTCTTAATGCAAATTAACTTGTGAATTATCCTCATCCGTAAATGCACTAAATGACAGTGAATTAATACTGAATTTAGCTATATGATAACACAGTCCTTATATGGTAACACCGTCGACAATCAATCAAATGTTGGCAAATTGTTTTGGTTTTCAAAATGAAAATGTGATTCGGTCAGAAAATATAAGTTATTTTAATTGTTTTTAGAAAAAGAACAAAGAAATATTAAAATCGAGACACATTTTTTCCATTTTAATATTTCCATTTTAAAATTATCGAAGTGTGTGGCACGAAAGGGATGTACAGATTATGTTTACTTAATGCAAATACTGTCGTCTGTCAGGGTAAATTTTTAATTCACATTAGTGAGATTTTAATGCAAATTAACGCTGTCGTCTGTCTACGCTATAAAACAATGGTTTTCTTCGGAAAATATTAATATTTTAGATTGGCCTGCGCAGAGCCCAGACTTGAACCTTACAGAAAATCTTTGGGCAGATGTAAAAACAGCTTTGGAGAAGAAAAACAACAAGAATGCTGATGAAATGTTTCAAAATGTGGAAAATATTTGGAATAATATTCCTGCCGAAAGATGTCGCAAATTAGTCGAAAGCCTTCCAAGAAGATGCAATGCAGTCATTAAATCTAAATGTTTTCCTACAAAATACTAGCTTTAAATCATTTTAGAAACAATTAATTTAATTTTGTTCGCAGTTTATTCATGATTTTTTGTATAAGCGCCATTGTCCTTAATCAAATATCAACGCAATACGTGAATTATTCAATTTTTGATTAGAGTCATTATAAGAAGTTTGTTACTTTGTTATATTTTCTTTAACAATTACATATATTTTTCCATAAACAATTTAATATGTATTTTAGTTATTAAAAACAATTATTAAAATAACTTAAAATTTCGCCTCAATACACAACAAAAGATTGTCCTTAAATAGCTGACCACAACTGTATGTTGAATTACATTGTTTGATTTTTTAATGATTTTTCACTGTAAATAGAATACGTGAATTATTTTGATTCATCGTATCATAATTTGTTAGTAAAATTTTCCTATTTATTCTGTTGCTTTCAATAAAGAGATGTAAAGAAATAAAATTAATGCATTATGATAATTTGTTTAAATCTTTAAATTTCCATCTCTGCATTAACTATTAAAAGTTTCATTGTAACTAACAATATGTCATTTTGCATTGAAAATCATTAACTGCCTGCCAACAGAGTTTGGTTACAACACAATGTTTCTACGCTCTATTTGTAATTCGAAGTTATTACACGTAAAATACCAAGCGGTTCAAGCAATTTTGATTCTATGGTATTGGCCTCAATTTCGGTTTAACTATTTTTTGTTTTTAATTTCTTTAAGCAAAAGCCCTAATATTTTGCAAAATTATTAAGGTTATTATTTCCAAAAAAAAAAAAATATATACATATATATATATATTTCTCTTCGACTGCCCATTGGTACCCATTTAAAATAGCTTGAACTCAAATTTTGGTTTTAAAATTTTAAAATATATACAAATTTGTAAAAACTTTAAATTTTGGCTTAATTTTGCAACAAGTCAATGGAGCCACCTTTATAAACTTAAGAGACCAGAGTGTATCTGATTGTAGGAAAAAAATGACAACCCATTACGCTGAAACAATAACAAATAAAAATGAATGTATTGAAATATTGAAACCTTTTACATAAAATATTTTATATTGTAATAAAAGTTACAATATAAATTTTTCCTTTTTTTTAACTGAAATGTTTCTGTTAGTAGGGATTTTGTTGTCATTGTAGATTAAAAATCTAAATGTTTATTGCAGCGAAACATATGAATATAATATTATAAAAAATAGAATGTAAAGGGTACTACTTAGGGATGCCAATACCGAAATCCCGAATACCGAAAACCCGGGATTATTCTAAAAAACTGAATCCCGAATCCCGGGATTTTTAAGCAGAAATCTCGGGATTTTGGTAACATTAAAAATCTGACAATTTTTTTTTATTAAATGCAACTAAACATGAGTTTCCCAGTTAAAAATAATTTTAAATATTTGAAATTTAATCATAGTAGCCATGAATCAAATGCTTTTTACTGGTTATAAAAAGAGGTCGTAGGCAAAAAAATCATTAGTAATGAATTTTGTACCACACAAAACAAAGTCGGAAGCTCGGTTTGGTGTTTTTTCTTAGTGGATGATAATGGAACTGCGCACGCAAAAAGCAAATTTTGCAAAAATTTATTAAAAACTTTAGGGAGGTTCTAGGTTCAAAGGTCTTTTGACACATATTAATGTAAGTATACTTTGTCAGATAAATATATTAAATAAAATGTTTTAAATATTTTTATAGACCCATGATATTCAGCTAGAAAAACGACATGAGAAGGTTGCACCTCAACCAAAAATACTAAAAATTACTAACTTCCTTGGCCCGCAAAAAGAGGTGTCGCTTGGCGCTATCAAATAAAGCCCAAGGAAATAACGGCCAAATGGGAAAATGAAATAAAGCTCAGCAAAATTAAGTAATTTCTAATTGGGCTTTATTTCATAAATTTGCTCTTGGGCATCAATTATTTTTTTTTTGGGTTTTATTTTATTGGGCCTTATGTCATTTCTTATTTGGGCGTTATTTCCTTGGGCCTTATTTCATAGCGCAATTACACCACCAAGCGAACGTTGTTTTTCGTCAGCAGCTTATGTTTGCAATAAAATAAGATCTCGATTGTCGGCTGCCACCCTAGGTGCATTAATTTTTTTAAGAAGTTTCTTAAGAGATACGACTTAATATACAAATATTACTTCCATATTACTTTAAATTATTCCTACCAGTAATACATTAAAAATGTTTTATTTGGTTCTGTAATGAATTTAACTTTTTTCATGAAATAATAATTTTTTTAATACTTACATATAAAGCTAATAAATAAAATTATCTAATATTTTTAGTTTATAAAATCCCGAAAAATCCCGATCCGTCCCGGGATCCCGTTTTTTTTAATTCAAAATCCCGAATCCCGGGTTTTAAAAAGCCTAGTCCCTTTTGACATCCCTAGTACTACTTCATCAAGCTTTGAAAAAAAAAAAGTTTAAAACTTGTTACAATAAAAAATTTGTGAAAATTTTATTTACGAAAATTTTCGAATCGATTCGCTATCTTAAGACATTTGATTGAGCTTAACATCTCAAATTGTCGAAATATGATTTGAAAGATCGATTTTCGCAAATTGGGGTAAAATTATTAACTTCCTTTAGCGGAAGTTAAAAAACTTGACTATTATTCTTTGGGTGCTTAAGATTTTCATTAAAAATTTTTTCATTATTATTTATAAAAAAAAAATAAAAAATTTGGAGTAAGTCTCCCTTTTTTTTTTTTTTTTTTTTGCTGAACAGTTTCACCACAAAATAATTCATTGATTGAAATATTGAATACTTTTACAAACTATTTTTTATTGTAATAAAAGTTACGACATATTTTTTTTTCTTTTGTTTTTAACTGAAATGTTGCTGTTTGTAGGGATTTTGTATACATATGAATATAACAACAAAAAAATATTTAATGTAAAGAGTCCTTCATCAAGCGCTTTGTATCATCAGCACATCATGAAATTTTTTTATTTATTTAAAAGGTCTCTCAATGCCATTATCTATGGAAAACAACTTTGAGCTGTTTGATTTCTTTTAATATTTGAAACATTTTCTGCAATCTGAATAAGCAAAGTTGCTTATTTTCTTCACTTTCGTTTTTAAATGTCCTTTTCATTGGAACTAGGACTATTATATTCTATTTTATAAAATTCAATAATATTTTGTAACACTAATTCACCATTAAAAATATGTTTATGTTAATGGCATTTGTTTTACATAAATTGCTCGTTTTTTTTTTTTTTTTTTTTGAAAGAAAATAATAAATAAATTTATGTATTCCTCTTAGCACCATAATAATTATAATAATTACAAAATATGTACTACTCACATTCACATAAACATTCTAATGGAGAAGCATAAAAACCATTAAAAAGTAAAAGAAAAATCCGAAAATATATTTTATTGAACAAATATTACAACAGCGAGAACAATTAACTTGCGTTCAGACACGTAGGAGCACCGTCCACACAAATCCTACAAACTCTCGAAACTCCACTTCAAATGCTACACAAAATTATTTCACTTAAAACATTTCACACATCCTTAGTACAACAATCGCCTCGCCAGCCCCGCTCGACGTGAAATGATCGCTGATGAAGAACGGCCACTCAAGTCGCTGCTCACAAATAAGTTTTAATATTAACGGAAATAAAAAGGAATTGGTTGAAAAACAATAAATGGAATGACTTTTTATCGTATCGTGCAGCAGCAGCACGGACGAAGGCCAGTCAGTGTACAGCATGTTGTGGTCATTTAGAATGCGTGTTTATTTTGTTACAACAACTTTAACACAAACAAACAAACAAAGAAAAAAAAGCCATGGACAATATGTCTGTATGTGCTTTTAACACCAAGATTCACATTAACACTAACTTAAATGTATTGGTGGGCGAGTGTCTATGTGTGTGTGCGTGTGTGCGTGTGTGCATTTGTATTACAGCCCAGGAAATACGTCTCCTACATGTTCGTTCAATTTGTGCCGAGCAAAAAAAAAATGAAAATTAAACTTCTCTTTTTTTTGTGGCAAAGATTGCTTTTAATTATTTCCTGATTTATTTATGGTAATAATGCGTGGTCTGCATAAGAATAACAGAAATGAGCTGGAAAAAATTGTATATCGGTCTCTATATATGTACGTATATAGAAAGAAGGAAGCACGTTTTTGCTGGGGAAAATATACGAGTACATGCGTCAGCTTTTAAATGTGCGAACGAAGCTTTTAAATAAAATTCTTTTGTACGCCAGCAATTAAATACTTTTACTGCATAAAATATATCAAATACTAAATCTTTATGTTAAACAAAAAGACATCACTTTTAATTTCAGTTTGGCGTGCTGGCAAGCAGGCATGAATGACTGTTTAGTTAGTGTATTCGCAACAACAATTAGAATTAGTCTCAGGCAACAGAAAAAAATTTAATTTAAACCACAACCAAAAAGAAAGAATGATTTTTATGTAAAGAAAGATTTTATTTAAAAAAAATATATTTACTGCAGTTCTTTGAAAGCTCAAAATTTTAAATAAAATATGTATTAAGAAATCTTTTTGCTAGAAGTCTCGTATTTTTTTTAAGTTTCGCATTTTTTGTTATTTTTTTTTTTTTTTTTTTTTTTTTGAAAGTTTTGCATATTTTTTTTTCTTATTCCGTGAGCGGCTATAAATTTTACTCATTTATTTATGTAAAAAATATTTTTTTTTTTTTTTTGGTAATCTCAATTAATTTTTTTTTGTATATTTTTTTTCTATGTGCTTAAAATTTTTGTTCCAAAATTTATCAAAAAATAATTTTTTTGCTGAAAGTCTCATATTTCTTTTATATTTATTTTGAACCTAATGTTGACAAACAATTCTTTTATCTTCTCAAAATTCAAAGCCAAATAATTATCAAGAAATTTAATGAGTGCTTAAAATTTGAATTAAAAACTTTATACAAAAAATTTTAGCTGGAAGTCATTTTTAGATTTAATTGAACTGTAGTGAATTTTAATCAGAAATAATTTCTTATTCGATTAAGTTCAGTAATTTCAGTTTTTTTTTTTTTTTTTTTTTTTTTTTTTTTTTTTTTTTTTTTTGTTAATTAAACCTTTCAGGAGAAGGTTTTTTAAAATATTATTTGTACGTAAATTGTCGCTTACGATAAAATTTTACAGTCTGTATCTTAAAAGTTATCAACAATTTTGACATTTTGATAGTTATATATATAGGCCCATAAAATTTTAATTTCAATGAAAAAGTATATTTTCGATTACATGCCTGCCTCTTACGAACGATAAAATCGAAAATAAGGCTCGATTTATTTATGTAAAAAATGTTTTTTTATAATCTTAATTTTTTTGTTAGAGGTTTTTTCTTTGAGTGCTTAAAATTTTAGTTCCAAAATTTATAAAATAAAAAAAATTTTTGGCTGAAAGTCTCATATTTATTCTATATTTATTTTGCTGCAAGATGCTTGTGCACATATTTTTTAATTAATTAATTTTTAACTTAATGTTGAGAAACAATTTTCTCGTGTGCTTAAAATTTAAAGTCAAATAATTATCAAGAAATATTTTGAATGTCCAAACTTTTAATTAAAAAATTTATTGAAAAAATTTTTTTGATGGAAGTCTCGTACTTTTTTTATTAGCTTAAAAGTTCTGCTCATTTTTTAACAGAATTCACAAAAAGGAGGAGGTTAACAATTCGCCTATATATTTATTTTTTATTTTTTTTTTATTTCATAACTCGCTACATTTTAGACCGATTGTAAAAATTCTTTTTTTGTCTCAGAGGTTAGAGCTTTCCATTGGTCCCATCGTAAAAATTTTATTTATTTAATTTTATGATATTCTACTCATTTGATTGCTGTGAAACCTATAAAACATTTTTGATTCTTGTAATTACAAAATTGAAAAATTTGAAAGTTTGAAAAATGAGCGGGGTAACGGCCATTAAAATTTATTATAATATTTTATGCGGTTCTCCTAAACCGAATTTTACGAAACTTACCACACATCTTGAGCTCTAAAAAGACACAATCCTCCATTTACCGAAAAACACACAATATTGCATTTAAAAATTGGGCGGTGTCACGCCCATTAAAACTTAATTCTATATTTCACCTACTTCTCCTTAACTTCTTCTATCAGATCTTTGCATTGAAATCGGGGTTTTTTTTGGCAGAAAGAATTATTTTTTGTACTATTTCGTGAGTAATTTAAATTTTATTTATTGATTTATTTAAAAAATATTTGTTCTGGTAGAATCTTCTTATGTATTTTTTTATAAGTTTATTTTTAAATTAGTGTTGAAAAACAAACTTTACTGTTTATTTGAGAGCTTAGTTTTTTTGGAAGTCTCGAATTTTTTTTTTATTTTTTTTTTTTTTTTTTGCTGAAAGTTTTGCATAATTTTGTGCAGCATATTTTTTGTGTTGAGTTACTATAAATTTTATTATTTTATTTTAATGCAAAAAATGTTTTTTTGATAATCTTATTTTTTTTAAGGAATTTGTGTATTTTTTGCTCTAAGGGCTAATTTCACCAACGCTATTTAAATATCAATTCATATTTAAATGTCGATTTTCGTAAATTTTTGTATGGACAAATTACATTTAAATTGTGAATTGATATTTAAATAAGTTGGTGAAATTGGCCTTAAGTGCTTAAAATTTGTGCTCCTAATTTATCAAAACAAAAATTTGTGCTTACAATTAAAATTAAATAATTATTAAGAAATTTTTTGAGTGTTTTTAGTTTAAAAAATTGTAAAAAAAATTTGCTGCAAGTGCCTTTTTCTCTTTTTTGCTGAAAGTTTTGCATATATTTGTTTGTGTACTGCCGTGAGTTTTGCAAATTTTATTTATTCATTTACTGCCAGTTTATAGAAGCCATGTAAAAATTCTCCGCTGTCTATTTATAATGAAAACAAAAACAAATTTTGAGTGCTTTGTTTTTGTTTTCAATATAAATAGGCAGGCGAGAATTTTCACATGGCTTCTATGAACTGGCAGTTAGTTAGAAATGTGTAAAAAAAAATTCTGCGTCTCAATATATTTTTTTTTTGTCAAAAAATCTGTGTATTTTTTTATAAGTTTATTTGGAAATTCATGTCAAAAAACAAATTTTAATATTTATTTGAGAGCTAAAATTTTAGTTCCAAAGTTTATATGAAACAAATTTTTGCAGGAAGTCTGGTATTTTCTTTTTCATATTTATTTTGCTGTAAGATTCTTGTGTACATATTTTTAGGGTTCCGTACACCAAAGGTGAAAAAAAGGTGTCCGTCTGTCCGTCATAAGGTATTTTCTCAGGAACCGTAAGAGCTACGGACCTGAAATTTGGACACAGTATGTAGATATAATATACATACAATTGTATGAACATATGTATATTGAAACTTGAAATTTGTAAAATTAGTGTATTTTTATACAGACTACAACAATTAACACTAAAATTTAAAAAAATTAATCAGTTAATGTAATTTTGACTATGTAATTTTGACAATTTGCTATATCTTGGAAACCGTAAGAGGCAAACACTTGAAATTTTCAAAAACGGTAAAACTAAAAAAACCGAAAATTATAAAATCGCCAAACCAAAAAAAAAATCGCCAAAAATTAAAAAAATCGCCAAAATTAAAAAAAAATTCTAACACTAAAATAAATCGCCAAAATGAAAAAAACCACCAAAATGAAAAAAAACGCCAAAAATCGAAAAAAATCGCCAAAACGCGAAAATGTCGCCAAAACTAAAATAAATTTTATATAAAAAAAATCGCAAAAATGAAACAAATCGCAAAAAATAAAAAAATCGCCAAAATGAAAAAACGCCAAAAACTTAAAAAAAATCGCCAAAAACTTGAAATTTTCAAAAACGGTAAAACTAAAAAAACCGAAAATTATAAAATCGCCAAACCAAAAAAAAAGCCAAAACTTAAAAAAATCGCCAAAACCGAAAAAAACGCCAAAACAAAAAACCGAAAAGACCCCAAAAACGAAAAATAAGCCAAAACTATATGTTATATAGGATGAAGTTTGTATTAAATTACATATCTAGTGTTCGTACGGAACTCGTGCGCGAGTCAGAGTCGCACTTTACTGAATTTATTTTATAATAATTTTGAAATAAATATTGACAAACAAACTTTTTGTTTTGTTTGCTTTAAATTTTAAATCAAAAATTTATCATGAAAATTTTTTGCTCGAAGTCTTTTTTTTTTTTTTTTTTTTTTTTTTTTTTTGCTTGTGTATTTTTGTTATTTATTTTGAATTTAATGTTGACAAACAAAATTTAAAAAATTAAGAATTTAGGCTTGAAATTAATGTTGAAATAGAAATAAATAAACCTTTAATCTTGTGATTAATTGAAAGGGAATAAATAACATGGACTTTTTTTAACACTCTCGCCTAAAAAATTCCACATAATAATTAAACCGATTATGTTAATATAATAACGTTGCCCAGACATTTGTATACAGCAGCATAATCTTTCTTGTCTAGTCTTAGAATTAACGCAGAGACAACAAGTGCCAACCAAAAAAAAGCAGATGTAATATAAGAAAATTATTTGCAGCCTCATGCAAATAAAAATAAAAGAGCAATGAATAAATACAAAGTTGTTTATCTAATTTTTCGACCTTTTTTATATGTTCAATGAAACTATTTTTTAAGCTTTAGGTCAGTAAATTTTATATATTTTTAGTTTTATATCGATATTTCGTTAACCTTTGGTTAACTTCTTCAGGATTATATTTATTTTATTTTTTGGTAATTAGTTTTTGTCTTTTCCTTTTAATCAGAAAAAAATATTTTTTTTCTGATTAAAAGGAAAAAAAGACAAAAACTAATTACCAAAAAATAAAATAAATATAATCCTGAAGAAGTTAACCAAAGGTTAACGAAATATCGATATAAAACTAAAAATATATAAAATTTACTGACCTAAAGCTTGAATAAATACAAAGTTGTTGCAATAGAAATTCATTAAAGGACATTTTATTTGTAGATGGCCCTAAAGATTGTGCTTTGTTAGTAAAAGCTCTGCAATATGCATTTGTATGATGAAATGCACGAGATATTGTAAGATGAAATTAAGAGGACAACAGATAAAACACAATGAGACAAAAAAAAATATATACACAGTGTTGTCAGATTTATTTTCAGCTCCTCGCCAAATGACTTGTCGAATATCGCCAAATATCGCCAATATAACAAAAAATTAAATGATAGCTACAAAAATATTGTTTTTATTTCCTAATGTAATTACAAATATTGTTATATTTATTTTAAATTCAGTAGGTAACGTCTATCGTAAAACATAAAAATTATATTATTTAAGAAAAATTGGGAAAAGTGTTTACAAAAAATACTTAAAAATAACTTATTCCAAAGATCAATCTAAATAGGATAAATTGCATTTAAAAAGCATTTAAATCTTGTATTAAATCTGAATTAACATTTACTTGAATTTGTATTTAAGTACACATATCATATCCTTGAAGTGGTAAGTACCTGCAGCATCGTCATATTCATACACTCTAGGCGATAACTCGTACAGGATTTTTGGTGCTTCATTATCAAAATGTTGGTTCTCACTTATAAAAGAAAATCTGCCCCACTGTGTTTCATAAACACCAAATGAGATTCTGTGGTCCATATTTTTTTAAACTTTTTGAATTTCAGAAAATTTTGTTTGAGATAAAGAGTCACAACATATAGAATTTTTTGCACGAAATATTTTATGTTGTATAAAAAATTCCTCAAAAAAAATTCAAATTCTTATTGAAATAGTAAAAATATAGCCAAAAATATCGCCAAGGAGTTCAAATATCGCCAAGTAAATCGCCAATCGCCATTTCAAAATTTTCATCGCCAAAAACAAATTTTTGTCACCACGTTTGGCGAGATATCACCATATCTGACAACACTGATTATACATAATATGATTTGTTTAGCAGTAAGCCCAGGGCTGGAATATGAATATTAAAAATAGATGTGGAATCAGCGAACGTTGCAGGTTTTTCAAAATTTGTCTTCTACAACGTTATTCGCGGCTTTGTTTCAATTAAAATTTTGTAAAAAAAAAAAATACCTAAAAAGCAAAGGTATTTTGCTGTGCAATTTTTGTAGAAGAGAGCTCTTAATCAAATTTAATGACATACAATTAATTATATGTGTAGGAATTTATTTATATAGAAGAAGTAGTATTGAGTAAATTTAATAGTCAAATAAACATTGATAATTTTTCTTTTTAGTGAGATAATGAAACTCATTTCTTATAACATTTAAGTTTGCTCTAATTTTTTTTTTCCAACTTTCTAAAGGAAGAAAACGAAATCTTTCTATTTATTTTCCTTTAAAACAAATGTCTATACTTATACAAACATATTTATTAAATTTTGTTTTACTCTTCTTGTTGTATATTTCTTGCTACATTTTCTATTTCCTGTCATTTTTCTTTCCATTTTCAAATCATTTGTGTGAAACTCAATTCCCCATTTCCACAAACCAACAACAGTCCGAACGAAAATAAGAAAAATTCAAAATATTTGTCAAATGTCAATTTGAAATCTATTTGGCTGCAACAAAATAACAAAATTGAAAGACACCAGCAGCAGACCAGTAGAATTTATTTCCCAAAAATAAATCTTTATAAAATTGCAAATAAATTACAAATCAAAATGAAAATCGAAAATACAGAAAGCCAACAACAACAACAACAACAACAAAAACAAAAAAAATTTAAAAAGAAAAGTTAAATAGAACGCAAAATGATTTCTTTTCGTTAATGGTCTATTAATGGTTTGGAATTAATTAATCACTGAATGTCATTAAAGGGCATTAAGATTGAAACAATAAAAGCAAAAGTAAAAAAAAAACCAAGAAAAGGAAGTAATTAAACCCAAGAACGAGTAAAATAAACGTTGCAAAATTTTCAAAATCCGAGTCAGTTAGAGTTTTACTTGAGGCGCAATATTTTCAAGGTGTTATATTCCCTATATGCGGAGAAAAAAATTTTCTTGCAATAAACAGGTTTAATTGAAAAAAATATTCAAAAAATCATTAAAAAATTTTATTGAGTCAATTAAACTTTTAATTAATATTCAGATTTTGTAAAAAATTTCGTTTATAAACGTTTCAAATTTGTATGAAAATAACGAAAATTCGTTTCAAAAAACATTTTTTCCATCCAAATTTCAAAACGAAAAAAACGTTTCTTTTTACAAAATTTGCCTTTAAATTAAATTTTTAAACAAAAGTTCAATTGACTCAATTACATTTTTAATTGATTTTTGTTTTTTTTTTAATTAAACGTGTTTATTGCAGGAAAATTTTTTTTCTGTGTAAGGGCATCGATGGGCCTTTCAAGCTAAAAATATTTGTGACAAGAAGGAAAAAGTGCTTAAGTCGAGATAAGCTGATTTTGTGTTAATGGTATCTTCATAATCTGCATATTTGAAAGTACTCGTGCACAAAATCTCAATTAATTTGTGCGAGTTTTAAAGAAGTTATAGCAAAATGACACGCAACTTATCTTTTTTAGACTTCTAATCTCATTTGGAATAATATTTTAAATTAGATTATACTTTGGTATATTTCAACTTGAATTTATTATTTACAGTGTGTAGTATTAAGTTTGCTTAAAAAATTAAATTTAACAGAGAATTTCCCAATTTAACTGAAAAAAGAAATACATTTCTGAAAATCGACTTGAACGCTTAAAAGTGCTTGCCTGCAAAACAGTAAAATATGACTTAAGCACTTTTTCCTTATTGTCACAGATATATTTGGATAATCCGCCCTGTCCTGTGACCCGATCGATTTGAAATCGCACGATCTCAGAAAACCGAAAATGGAAATATTTTTTTAGATTTTTTTTTAATTGTTTTATTATATGTGGCCTTCTCCTAGAAAAGGGACTTAGTGTGTGAAAATGAGGTTTTTAGAAAAACTCATTTCATCTTCTTCTACACCCTCTTTGGTACTAGAATCCACTCTTAAGTCCAACCCCGTTATTTGACACACTAGGTCCCTTTTCTCGGAGAAGGTCACATATATATTCTCAAATATCATATCTAAAAAAATTATCGTGTATGATTTTAAACGCGTTTACAGGACCATTAATAATTTTTTCAAAACGAGAAATTTACTCGGATTCGGTTTACAGAACAAGGCCAAATATCTTACACATTCTTCATTTTATTTAAATTTAAAATTATAATCATGTTTTTCTTTAATTTTTCTTTAAATAACTCTATGGTATTTTATTATATTTCATTTTATTTTCTGTACAATCGCCTTAGTGATATATATTTTTTATTGTAGTACTAAATAAGACAAATTTCTAAAAAAAAAAATTAATTCGCCCCATTTCGGCATTTAATATCAACGTAAAAAAATTTTAATTTTCTGTTCTCTAAAGCATTTTATCGATCTCCATTTTAGCTTCAGCTAAAACAGAAGGCCGCATGCTAGAAACCAAAATATTCAGGCAACATTATTAAATATTGCTCCATTAAGGCTTAAATTGTTTTATGATGTGAATGAATACAATGTCTTTGCCAATTGTTGCAACAACAGTTCGAATAAATTCACATTCAAGTTAAAAACAAAAATCCAAACATCTGTATTAACTCGCAGGAATAAGAATAAAATGCACTTATTTATGCAAGTATGCTGTAAAAACTATGTCACACTGTATAACAAAATAAGACTAATTAGGAAATTTATAAAAAAAATGTAATAAAAATTTAAGAAAACAAGGTTCATGTTTATAATAAAAAAAATTATCATTATGATTTCAAAAACATAAATAAAATAAAATAAATTAAATTGTTTGCTTTTAAATGCAGTCACTTTTGCCACTCACTGTGTGTTAAGTACACTTGCTTTAGAATACCAGAGTGCGAATGCTGTTGTTGTTGTTGTGCTTACCTTGACATCCATGCACAAGTACAATTTACATTGTTATTCATATTAATATTTTCGAATTATGCATGTATGTATGTGTGTGTGTTTGAGTGCTTGAGGGTTTGTGTGTATGTGTGTGTGTGTGTGTGTGCATTCTGTCAAGGAGGAATTCGCACAAACGTATTCACAGCTCAGCAACAATACAAATAGCATTACACCGGCAATGACAATGTTAGCAGTCAAACATATCAGCCATACTCCCACTCAGCGTTATAAGTTAACATACGAGGGTAAAATTTGGAGGTCTTTTTTTCTCAAACACTTTGCCGTGGGAAGCGGAGTAGGGATGCTTCAACGTGGTCTGCTTATTTATCTATCATAATCCAGAAAGCGAATTTGTGTAAATTCCTGCTTTGAATTAGCACGAGTGTGTGCCAACTTTCATACGAATCGTTTAAGCAGAAGCACGTGAAATATAATATTAAGTTTTAATGGGAGTGGCCCGCCCACTTTTTTATGCACAAGATTATATTATTCCAAGGGGCCTAAGTGCTTGCCAATGGTAATCGGACGAGTATAAGTTATAATATTATTATTAATTTCAAATCATGTTAATTTTAGAGGTCAGGGTGTGTGCAAAGTTTTATACGAATCTGTTAAGCAAAAGCAAGTAAAATATAATACTAAATTGTAATGGGCGTGTCTCCGCCCACTTTTCTCAATCCCAAATCACGTCGTTTTCAGAGCTCAGGGTGTGTGCCAAGTTTTATACGAATAACTTAAGCTGAAGCCTGCAAAATATAATATTAAATTTTAATGGGCGTGGCTCTGCCTACTTTTCTCAATCCCAAATCACGTCGTTTTCAGAGCTCAGGGTGTGTGCTAACTTTTTTACGAATCGCTTAAACAAAAAAAAGTAAAATATTATATTAAGTTTTAATGGGCGTGACCCCGCCTACTTTTATAAATGCCAAATCATGTCGTTTTCAAAGGTGAGGGTGTGTGCCAAGAAACGAATGAATCTCTTAAGCAGAAGCATGTAAAATAATATTAATTCTTAATGGGCGCGACACCGCCCACTTTTTCAAGCGCAAGATTATGTCATTCTAAGAGGGCGAAGTGTTTGCCTAGTTTCGCGGAAATTGGACGAGTAAAAGTGCATATAATATAAAACTAAGTGTTAGTGGGCGTATCCCCGCCCACTTTTCTTAATCAAAATTGTGTCACTTGGCAAGGTCAGGGCGTGTGCTATGTTTCGTACGAAACTGTAAAGCAGAAGCACACGGAATCTTATTAAAATGTCATTAAAGAGAGCAAAGAAACAAATTTTAATTTATTGAGTTCTGCTTCACTCCTGGGGTCGAATCGTCACATACGTGAACGTGCAACTCGTCACGTACAAACCCAATTTTCGTATTATGACATACGTGAACGTACTGGCATACCATTGAGCTTATACGATTGACATATCACTTCATTTGTACAATTGTCGATATGATCACGGATGTGACGATTTGAGCCCAGCAGGTAAAAAAATTGCTTTTATCACAGCCCTTTTCGGTGCGCCCTCATAGAACATTAACACATAAATACATAACTTGCATTGAGATGAAAAGGTATAAAATGACAAATACAACATTGAGAGAAAAAAAATGTTTATAATGTTGGCACTCATTCGTTTACACACATACATTTCATTGCATATCATTCGGTTTGTAAAGTCATGTTATTGTTTGTGGCATTTTTTTGGCAACATTTCATGTCCCATAGACCGCACACACACAAACACACCGACACACAGACGCAATCATATACAACATTTATTAAAAGGATTCATGCACATACCTCTGCCATGTATGATAAATAAACTCATTCAACTAAATGTATCCTTATACGGCAGAAAATTGTATTACGTTTATTGTTGTCACAATAAACATTATGGCATTAAGGGATACGGAAATACATGACGGCAAGTGTTTAATATGGACAACTTTGCTCTGTCACACACACACACACACAAACGGGGTAACATTACATAAAACAAAACAACGAGACAAACTTAAAAGAGACACAATTTATATAAATAATTTTTATCGTTAAAGTGGCAATATTTATTAAAAATTAACTCGATCTTAACAAAAGGATATCACAAAGAGCAAAATGTAATTCCTTCCCGTCTTCTACTTCTTCTGCGTGTATTCATGATTCCATTTATTCATAATCGTGCTGCTGTATGCAGTTCATATCTCACATGAATATTATTTCTTTAACTGTTTGCTTGCTGTGTTTTTTTTCCTGTCAACCAGCCAAAGGATTCAACCACATGCGTAACCCAAGGTAACACCAATGATAATTTCTCACTTAATGAATATAAATGTTGTTTGCTACTTTTAGATGTGTTGCTGCCACAACAGCAAAACAAAACTCAAATATAAAATATGAAAATGAGAAAAAATTAACTAGCAACAACAACATGGGTCTAATGTTATTGTTAATCATGAGGCGAGTTCTTGTTAAGGGATTTTTTTTTAATTAATGTTGCATTATTTACCTGATGTGTGTACGGAGGAAAAAAACATTACGAAAATGAATCACAATATGAAAAATATGAATCAAATTAATTAAAGAACATGGGAGCATAAATTGCAATAAAATACTTCTGATAAATAAACATCCTGCTCTGCGAAATATACGTGAACAAACCTAATACACATTTTTTTATAAAAACATCTGATCCAGATTTTATTAGCTAAAGAACGTATTACAAAAGCACACAAAAATAAAAACATACAAGACGATTTTGAAATAAACATTTAAAGCATAACAGCGACTCTACTTATGTTAAACCTTCTGCTTATTAAGAAACATACAACAACACAAATATGTAAGCCAGTGCAGACGCCAGCTAAAAACAACAGCATTTATAATGATTCTGCAATGAAGTTCTTCTGTCAACGTACATACACACAAACCAAAAGAACGAATTGTAACACTAACTACTAATGTGATCGTAAGCTTATGGGTCTGATTACTTTTGACGAGTTTCGACTGCGCCTAGTTGTTGTGGTGTTCTTTAATCTCTAGCATCAGACGTAGTCAAAATACGCCAACCATAATCAGGCGGAGTAATGAGAGGCCGTTGAATGTGCTGAGAACTTTCTTGTTTTAGCTAACATCTTGCATCATCTAAACAGGCAGTCGTTTGGGCAAAGAATTGCGAAGTTAACTTCGTGGTATTCCAGCAGTGAATAATTTAACATTGTGTGTCTTAAAAGCTTTTAATGTGGTCAGTGTTGAGTAAATAAAGTGTTTTGATTTGATAAGAATGACTTTTTATTTCATTTAGAATATTCTTAACTACAAAAATAAAATTTTTAATATGTAAAAACATAACTATGTCTTAATGGTTTTAAAAAAAATGCAGGTTCCTTTCTTAGAGTTCCGTAAACAAAATTGAAAAGGAACACTATTGTTTTCGCTACAATGTCCGTCTCTCTGTCTGTGTCACAGGCTGTAAGAGCTACGAACCTGAAATTTTGCACAGAACATGAACAAATTTGGTCGCTACAACAAAAAATTTATGATAGTTGAAAATTATAGGGTCTTCTAAAGCGAGCAACGAAAACTGTTGAAATCCTAATGTAAAATACAGACAATTTTATATAGACAGTTGAAATTTTCAAAGTTAGTGTATTTTTATACACACTACGACAATTAACACTGAAATTTAAAAAAATCAGAACTAAAGGGTATTCTATCAGTTCATGTAATTTGGATTATGCAATTTTGTCACTTACTGTATCGTGGACACCGTAAGAGACAAACTCTTGAAATTTTCAAAAACGCTAAAAATAAAAAATCCTAATAAAAAAATTGCCTAAACGAAAAATCTCCGAAAATGGAAAAAAATCTCCAAAAGGAAAAAAAGCGTCAAAACTAAAAAATCGCTTAAACTCAAATAAAACACCAAAAACCCGAAATAATCGCCAAAAAAACATTAAAATTAAAAAAGCACCAAAACTAAAAAAGAAACGCTAAAACTGAAATTAATCGGCAAAACCCGAAAAAAAATCGCCAAAAATGGGAAAAAGGACAACATTAAAAAAGCGCCAAAATTAAAAATATCGCTAAAGCTAAAATAAGTTACTAATAGCGCAAAATCGACAAAAACAAAAATTGACAAAAACAAAATAGGCCAAAACAAAAAAAAAACACCAAAAACCGAAAACAAAATTCCAAAAATCAAAATAAAGCGCTAAACTAACAAAAGCGCTAAAACTAACAATTTGTATTGTGAAAAAAAAAATAAAACACAACGTCACGCACTGAAAAAGTCGCAAAAATTTAAATAAAACGCCAAAACTAAACAAAATTGTATTTTAAGCACCATCTCTGGCATCTCTGTATGTAAAACGTCAAAATAAGCGAAAATTACAAGGAATAATAAAAAAACTAAATGAATTTGAGTTTGTGATTTATTTTGTTTTTACCTCAACAGACAGCGAATATCGTTAAAATATGTTACTGAATAGCAAAATCGATCAATTTCGTTAAATTTATTATAAAGATACGATTATCTTAAGAAAAGTTACTGTATCCAGCTGCAGGTAAAGCTACACAGAGAAAACAGATTCGTTGTAACAACCGAATTTGTTGCCAATTGAATTTTGGCGGTTGCAGCAACTATCATAGAATTCTGCTACAGCGACTGAAATTTTCTTGTGGTACCACTATATTTTAATTATAACCCTCAACCCAATAGTTGCAGCAACATAAAAAATTGGTTGACAGTATGGAATTTGAAATAAATGTTATTCGTGCTATTGAAAATTTGGTTAATATAATTAAAACAATATCATAAATGGTACCTGTAAAAGAAAAATTGGCCTTCCTTGCTGAAATAAAAATAAACAATAAACGCAAATAAAAATACACAATTTAAGAAATTTATTAGTTGACATATTGTCATAAGTTTATTTTAATTGAAATTTATTTCCTAATGGTGAAGCATGTCTATATACATTTCTTCCACCACACACTTTGAAAAGCCACAAACCTGTTATCTTATGCACAGACTTTCAAAAACCATTTGAGAATTCACAAATCATAATATCTTTGAAAGTCACAAAAGTTAATTTTTTAGTTTGCTGCTATAAACTGTGATAGTAAACTCAACCTCTAGTTAGTTGCAGCAACTGATTGAAAGTTTTTATTTTAATTTTAATATAGAACGACAATTTTTTAGTTGCTAATACCCAAAGTTGGTAGTAAAATCCAATTCGTAATATTTTATTCGGTTAGGTTAACCAATCAGTTAATTAGTCATGACAAAAGCATACGCTCGGTTGATGCAATCAATTTAAGTATTGTCACAATCATATATTTGTTACAATTATGCCCTTATGGCAGTGAACATGGATTATTTTTTGGATTAACAGAAAATTGATAGCGTGAACTGAAATATAGTTAATGCAAATGATATTTTATTGGACTAACCGTTTTCCAACCAATCTTTTTTCTGAGTGTATGTATAGACGGTTGTCAGATCTTACAATATTGCCAGTAAGATGTGCCGTGTGAACTGGCAATTTTTGTCAGACGTCGTTGCCAGAGAAAGCATTGTCAGTCCATTGCAAGACTAGCAGCTGACAACAAATTGTCAGACATCTTACAATCGTGTGAACACATTGAAAAATTATTGGCAGATATTTGTCAGGCATTTTAATATTGTTAGATGTGCGAAGTTCATGCATCTGATAATGGCGCCATTGTAAGAGAATTCTTTCCATGGACAACACTGCAAACGCTTGATTTTAAAGAAAAAATATATAACAAAATATATGCAGACAGAATCATTGCAATTGCTTCGTTATGATCCATAATAATTTAAACTTTTACTTTTTACATTTAACACAACCACAAACGATTGATATTTTACAATTTCTAACAAATGCTTTTAGTCTGGCAACGCATAGCAACATATCTGACAATTTTTGCAATGACAACAGTGTGAACTGACAATTTTCCTTGTGCTGATAATTTTCGATTGCATACATAGCTTAAGATATTCGATTTTAGAGTATTACATATGTATGCATGTATGTATGTATGTATGTATGTATGTAGTGTCAGTACGGAACCCTTCGTGTGCGAGTCAAAGTCACACTTCACTGAATTTTATTTTTTATTTAATTATAATGAAAGTTAATAAATCATGACAAACATACGAAAAAATAGTATTTCAATAAAACTTTTGCAGTCCCTGGATACTTTTCTAAAAATTCTCATTTATTTTATAAAAACTTTTCTATAAGCATACAAAGTTTTCAGCTGCTTGGGTGTAGCGACGAACTCTCCTAACACAAAACACAATTAACAAATTTAATATTTCTATGGGAAATTTGTCAAATAAACCTGTAATAAACCTAAAATATTTTTTATGAATAAGGGGGTATTATGAGAACAACTGGAAATTTTCTATCAACCATTTTCTTTGCCCTCCTAGCAATTCAAACTTTTCATCAATATTTAATTTAATTTAAAAATTTTCCATTAGAGTTCCTTCACCTTGTGCACTTTAATTTTCCACTGTAAATATTTGGAAGCCACATATTTTATAATCTCCCACACACATTTGCTTTCTAAAGCCAACAAAATTCTCCACCCATTCGAGAGTTGCATACTTTTTTTTTAAGTATATGTTTTTTTTTCTTTTTATTGTCAATATCATGAAAATCTTAAAAATATTAAAAAATTTATATGTATGTCTTTTGAGTTTTTGACTTATTGCAAAAGATTATCAACAACAAGTTTTCTACATCTTGAGCCACAAACAACGAGAGGCAGAAAACTAAAAGAAATTGAAGGAAAAACTGCAGGAGCGATTTTTTTTTAAACTATTAAATTGGGCTGGCAGCCAAATTTATGCTGCATTCTCTGCATCCATTCATTCAAACTGGCTTCTTTCTTATTATTCTTATTACTGTTTTAAAGGTTTTTTTCCTTTAACTTGCTATTGTTGTTGCTATTGTTGTTGCCAACGCTCAAAGGAATGCAATTCAATTCAATAGTTTTTCGCAGTTTTATTTTTTTTATATATTTTGTGGTTTGCTGAGCAGCTCTTCTTTTTGCCGACTAGCAACACAAGTGCTTAAACATGTTCAAGAGGAAAGAAAACTACTGAAACTATGAATATGGACAAGTTTCTCTTTTGTTGTTGCTGTTGCTCTTCTTGGCTTTTTAGTTGCAGTATCGCAAGAAGAAATCTCAAAATTTTAATACTCAGCTTTGAAGAGGTCATGGTGATTTTTTTGGGGGCAGCAGTAAAAGGAAAACGAGCAGTAAAAAATAGCTTCGTTATTGGTAATATACTATAGTATATTTTTTTATATTTTATGAGTTTTCACAAGTAGACGTGTGTGTTTGTGTGTCTTTGTGTGTATTTGTGTGCCTCATTGTGGGGAAAAACATGTTGACATGTTTGATAACACGGTGACAGGCGATAAAGTTTAAAAAATACTAAAAGATATATTTTTTTTTTGCACTTTTTAAAAACTTTTATATAAATAAGCATAAAGAGATATAAAAAAAGTATACGTGTTCTAAGACGTATTGTAAAAGTTGGCATTACCGAAAAATTTTAAATGATTCACAAGATTTTTTTTATAACGCAATAAGCATTCATTCAATGCAAGTCTCATTCATATAACGCTAAAAATTGATTTTAAATTAAAAAAAAATCTTAAAACTTAAATAATATAACGACTAATGTACTAAACACATTCACCACATCACTGCTACTCGAACACACAACTTCAAATGCCGCTTGTAGCCCGGCTGCTTAATTATTTTGAAGACTGCAGCAGCTTCATAAGCTACTGATAGATATTCAAGTATAAAAACATCTTTCAGTGAAGCCACCTTCAAATATTTCGAATTTACGTATATAAATCAAATTACTCTGAAACATATTCCCCCTTATTGTGAATGGCGTAGTCGACGTCACATCAAGACGACAGTAAATTTTGTCACTTGTATACTCTTTATCGGCGAAAATTGGATCTTATTGAGAATCTCTTACTAATCTCTAAGGCTTTGTAAATTAATGTTTAATAATAATGATTTAGGGCCTTTCTATATTAAAGTACCTATATATAAATCAAACTCTTCTCAATTATTTTTTTTTTTTTTTTTTTTGAAAATAGCGTTCTTGGGAAGTTAAAAAACGTACTGGAAATTTTATGTTGATGGAGATTAAAATTACCAGCGAAACAACAGGTGAAAACAATCAGCTGGCCGCCCAAAACCACTTATTATGAATTCGCCTTGAATTGAACCACTTGTTTTATGAATCACGAAGCAAATGTTGAAAATTACTCAAGGCAAATTCATATAAGGTATATTCAGCTCAATTCGCTTTGAAAAATAAATGCTTGGGATGTCAAAAAATTTACTGAAAAATGTATGTTGACATGTAACATATATTAAAATTACAAGCGGCGAAAATAAACAGCTCAGGAGGGCAGTTGAGACTACCTAATATGAATTCGCCTCGAAAATGTAATATGTATATTCCAAGGCGAATTGACTTAACAGGTGGTAGTAAGCAGGGCTGTCAGATTTATTTTCACCTTTTTCGCCAAATCCAATGTTAAAAATCGCTAAAATCCCCAAATCCTCTTTTTTAGTTTTTGACAATGAAATATATATTTTATAAATTATTAAAAATTTATTTTATAAATTATAAAAAATTTATTTGTACCGAATCGCTAAAATTCGCCAAAAAAAATGGGAAAAATCGCCATTATATATATTTTGAATCAGAAATAATTTTTAGTCAGGCTTAATTAAGTTCAGTAATTTCAATTCTTTTATTGGATGAAATATTTTTATTAATTAATGTGAGTTTCTAAAGAAGAGAAGAAAAATTAAATTAGACTTTTAAGATGTGGGAAATACCGATATTTTTCTGTGCTGCAACGCTTAAAAGTCTAATTTAATTTTTCGTCTCTTCTTTAGAAACTCACATTAATTAATAAAAATATTTCATTCAATAAAAGAATTGAAATTACTGAACTTAAGCCTGACTAAAAATTATTTCTGATTAAAAATTCACTATAGTTCAATTAAAATCTAAAAATGTTTATTTTTTATTTAGAACAATGTAAAAATGGTTATGATCATAAAAAGGTACAATGTTTGATATAAAGAAGCTTAGTATTAATCAAATATTGGATATATGTACATATGTACATTTGTATGTAGTTGCAGTTCTATTACATATCTTTATACTTCATCGTCAAGACATTCCACATTGTCTTCTTCTTTTGAATACATCGTATGAGAATTGAACTTTTTCAACATATCTTGCGAAGGTATAAAAAAGTGCAACATGTGCTATATATATATTCATATAATTTATAACTCGTAACAACGTGTCAAGAAGTTAATATTGCATGATATTTCGGAAATGCGTTTTAGTTTTGCCAAGGCAAGTTCTTTAAAATGGTACGTACCTGCCATATGCTTATAATCATACGCTTTTGGATGGATTGCAACATTTTATAATGGAAAAATGTTCGTAAACCTTCAATACATATATTCATATTTTCAGGAATTATATTTATTAATTCTTTCACGAGCATCTTTAAATATGACAAACAATATTCTAAAAGTATTTCAATATCTTCATCAGCCATTTCAAATGCTGACCCAAAATTGCATTTAGTGGGAGAAAAGTGTTTGGTATATCAATAGATATAATAACAATGGTTATAAATTTTTCGCTATTATGAGTTTCATTCAAAATTGTTGGCTTGAAAACTTTTGAGGAAAATGAAAGAAGAGTAAAATATAGCTTCTGATGCATACTGCCTGCGTGCATGTTATCTGACTGAAATTCAAGATTTAAATGGTTCATTTCATTTACTATTGGATTTATAAACATCTAAAAAAGTCTTGTCTTTTCGTCACATAATTCTTTCTATATATTTGGGGCTGTCTTATCATTTTCGGCTGTTGAAATAAGTGAAAAATGATGTTTAAGCTCCACCCATTGCACATTTAATGAGTTGCGGAAATTTGTACAAGTTTTCTAAAACGGTTGCTGCCAATACCAGTATTAAATGTTCTTAGCTACAACATATAAAAATACCATAATAAAAATAATATTTAACGATTTTCAAGCCAATTCAAGGCTCATGAAAAATAGCCAACAAAATCGCCAACTGTTTTATAAAACGCCAAAATATCGCCATGTCGCCAAATCGAAAATTAGGACGCCAAACTAGATTTAAATCCGCCACGTTTGGCGAGAAATCGCCACATCTGACAGCCCTGGTAGTAAGGCCTATTCATATTATATGGAAACGCCTGAATTCGCTCTCAAAAATGCATACTTGAGATGTGAAATAAAATGTGCTGAAAAATGTGTGCTGACATCAAAGGCATATTCATATAAGGTAAATATGCCTCAATTCGCTTTAAAAAATTCATACTGAAAAATTAAAGCGGCAGTTGAGACCATTTAATATGGATTCGTCTTGAAAATTACTTATATACATTCCAAAGCTATTTGGCTTTACAGGTAGTAGTGAGGCGAATTCATACTAAGTGATCTCAAGGGATTAGGTGATTATTTTCCCCGCTTGTAACTTGAATATACGTTGGAAGTCAACACACATTTTCAGTACACTTTTTTGACATTTAAAGTATAAATTTCTCAAAGTGAATTGAGATATGTAAGTATAACTTATATGAAATTTCAAGGCATATTCATTTAAGGTAGACACGCCTCAATTTGCTTTGAAAAATTAATACTTAAAATCAAGGCGAGTTCAGAGAAAATGTATTAATTTATCAAAGCGAATTGAAGCACGTATAACTTACATGAATTAGACTTGCTTGAGATGTGAAATAAAATATACTAGAAAATGTTAGCTGACATGCAAGGCATATTCAAGGCCTTAATTCGCTTTAAAAATTCAAACACGGAATGTACTGAAAAAAATCTGTGGCGATCTAAGGTATATTCAAATTATAAGCGGCGAAAATAATCAACTGGGCAATGGAGACCACCTGATATGAATTTCGGAAAACATACCACATTCATATTGTATAGGGTGTTTTTTTAAGGGGTATAGAACTTTGAATTGAAATAAAACACAAGAAAATCGTTTTAATGTCCATTAATTTGGCTTTATTGGAAGGATAATTTTATGCCATTAATGTTTAAATATGATTTCGGGCATGTGGCCGCCGTGGCTGGCTCGAATAAAGCCAATTCTACAGGTCCAATTTTCAACCACTTTTTCGAGCATATGGGGCCGTATGTTGGCAATAACGCCACGAATGTTGGCTTCCAAGTCCCCTAACGTTTCTGGTTTGTTGGCGTAGACGAGCGACTTCACATATCCCCAAAGAAAATAATCCAATGGTGTCAAATCACACAATCTTGGTGGCCAATTGACAGGTCCATTCCGCGAAATTATGCGCTCATCGAATGTTTCCTTCAATAAATCGATTGTGACGTGCGCTGTGTGGCATGTAGCGCCGTCTTGTTGGAACCACAACTCATCCACATTCATGCCATCCAATTCGGGAAGAAAATAGTCGGTTAGTCGGCTCCAATTGCTGTGCACGGTGGCGAATCGATTCATTCGGGTCCTCTTCAACACTTTGCTCTACAGCGGCAATTGTTTCTTCGGTGCGCACTGTTCGACGTCTCTGCGGATGCGTATTATCACATAGAGTAAACGTAGTGCGAAAACGATCCATGGTTAACCGAATTAATTGCTCTGATGGACGATTATGTCGACCATAAAATGGACGGAGCTTGCGGTAAACTTCGCGAACTGAACCATTATTTTCGAAATAAATTTGCACGATTTGCAAGCGTTGTTCTTTTGTCAACCTGTTCATGATGAAATGGCAAACCAAACTAAATATTAATCACTTGACAGCTGACAAAATGGCCGCCAGTTAAAAAAGTGATGCCAACTTAAAGTTCTATACCTCAATAAAAAACACCCTTTAATAATATTTAAATTTTTCTATCATTATTCAAAACTTTAAACTTAATTAAAGGTTTATAAGAGATAAATTTCAAACATTTTTTTTTAATTTTAGCTGAAAATAGCAGAAATAGCAGAATTAAGACAGACAGATCTCTGAACAAAAGAAATATTGTCCACAATTATAATTAAATAAAAAAAACACTAACGATGAACAATGAATAAAATAAACTATTTGACTGAGAAAGAGGAAACTGCAGACGACATCCGTCTCCATTTCTATTTAACAACAACAACAACGACGACGACGGCGCTGCCGACGACGTTGACAACAAACGGATGAAATATGTCAACATTAATTATTTATCATTTGACAAAAGCTAAAACAATCAGAATGAGCAAAATGCACACACACACACACATCAATACAAATATATTACATACACACGCAAAGAAACTTTATTTTAACCAAAACGCATGAACACACAACAACTGTCGTAAAAAAGCAAGAGTGCAAAATTTACAGCACAAGAATGCAATAAAACAACAACAGCAACAATTTAAATGAAATAAATAAAAATCAAGTAAAAAAAAAGAAAAATCACACACAGACACACACACACACACACACAAACAACACTCGCTGTAAAACACAACATTTTCACAACAAGGAAAACTGCAGGAATGGCATCAAGCACTTAACGTTGTTGTCAGAAGTTAAACCACAAGATCTGCTAAAATAAAAATTCAAATAAAATCAACGTTTGCAAATCTAAAACGAAATGCAACACAACACACCGATGCATAAGCAAACAAACACACACACACACGCACACACACACACTCCTGCATTTGGTAAAGAAGTGTGTGTGTGTGTGTGTGGCACAAGCGAATAAAAAATATAATCCACTGGCTTGCATTAAAACAGACAACAAACCCAAAATGAAGATGTAACGCAAAGAGAGAAAATAACAAAGAAAGAAAATTGTTTCCTGCTGCACCATTTAGAAAGGTAAAAAAGAAAATTTCCAACTGCTTTAGGCGTTCGAAAACAAAATAATTTATCTGTCAATATTAAAATATGTATGGCTGAGTTAAACGGATTCTACCTACAGTCCTCCTCTACAGCTAAAGGGAGTTCAATTTGTTAATGTTAAAATCGTAAGAGAAATTCTTGAACGAATTAGTGCCACCAAAAAAAAAAAAGCTTAAGCAAAATAATTTTAGAATAATTTTTTGGCCAAAATTATTCATCCGCGATCATAAATAATCGATGTTCATAAAAAAACAAGATCCAAAAAATGTGTCTATCGTATAAGCGCTTACGACTTGGTATCATTCTGCTCAGTTTATTTAATAAAATGGTGCCTGCCATTAGCGCCGAAAAAGCTTAAGCAACATAATTTTCGAACTTAGTTTTTTTTACCAATATCTGAGCTTCTATATAAGGAATAGTGGCTCGAGTAATCGCTGCCTCGAGTAATCGCTGTAAATTTCTTGACCCACTCTCACCTCACATCCCCCTGAATCTTTTATCTCTTTTCTACTTCTACCCTTCTCACCCTCCTCTGTTCTCTCTCTCTCTCTCTCTCTCTCTCTCTCTCTCTCTCTCTCTCTCTCTCTATCGTCTTTCAACTTACAGGTAGCACAAATTGGTTATTTGCAATCATGAGTAATCTTTATTCGTAAAAAAATAAGGTCCAAAATATGTATCGCTTAATCTTTTTTGGCGGTTAAGGCTCGAAGTGTTTTTTTAAACAAATATTAAAATTATTGAATTGTTCAATTCAATCATTAGTTTAATTGATTTTAAGTTTATTTTCTATTAATTTTTTTGATTCGTTCAATTAAACCTTTTAATTGAAATTTTAAAAATTTTTAGAGAAACAAAATCAATTAATTGAAAAAAATTACCTGATTTTTATTTCTGCAGTTCTGGCAACTGATATCACCATTTTGGTAATATCTGCAAAATTGAAAAACGGTTGGCGGAGGTCTTACAATATTGTCAAAGGGTTTATTTTGTAATTCGAAACGAAAAAAAGATGCTTTCGAATTTATATATTATTAACATACAAGTTCGAAAAGATTTTCTTTTACTTCAAATTATAAACAGAGACCCCCAGAGCTGGAAATGTGCTGACAATTAAAAATTTACAGCGCAAGGTAGTTTGTTGCTTACAAAGTTGTATTAAATTTGTCAGAAAAGTTTAAAATTTATTCCCAGACCCATTGTCTGATAATATTTAGATTTATCTGACAATATCACACTTATACCAGTTGTCGACATCGACGTCACTTTAACACAATACCAAAAAATTGAAGCCCGTTTATTCGCTCTCGAGAACAATTTTGTGGTGCTGACAATCTACTTCCGTTCCCTTAGGTCTAGAAAATACCATAAACCTGCCAACAGGAGTCAGTTGTTTTCGACAACGGGTAGACAAGCCCCAATTTTTTGGTATTGTGTTAAACTGGCGTGGATGTCGACAACTGGAATAAGGATGAATATCATCAGTAAAAAATTTTCTGTTCACACAGTTTTCATATATGAAAACCGTACATATATATATATATATATGTACAAAATATCAGACTTATTGTTAGGCATTGCCAGGCTCTAAACTTTTAATAGAATTTGTCAATTATCAATCGTTTGAGCTTGTGTTAAATGTAAGAAGTGAAAATATAAATTATCATGGACCATTAAGTGGAAATGGTAATGATTTTTGATGCATTTATTTTATAAAATTTTTTTTCTTTATTTTACTTTTTCTTTAAAAACAGATGTGTGCAGTATTGCCAATATAAAAAATGCTATTAAAATGATGGCATTTTCAGTTGGATAAACTTCACACATCTGGCAATCAGAAAATGTTTGGCAAATAGCTGACAATAATTTGACAATAGCAACGAAATGTATTCACGTGATTTACAAGATGTCTGACAATTTGTTGTTTTCTGGCAACGTTGTTAAACAAAAATTATCGGTTCATACTGCTGCAAGAACTTTTTTGATTAAATTTTACTGAAAATATTGTAAAACCAAACAAGCGCCTGTACAGAGCTTAAAAAATTATTAAAATTTGTATGAACTTTTTTATATGTCAATACACTGAAGAAAAAATTATGATAAATTGTTGACACTAATTTCAAGTTTCATTATTTTCCTTATTTGGTTTGATTAATTTATAGTCAAAAATGTGTTTTTCATTATATTGAACTGTTACGAGTTTTGCGCTAGGTCCTATTACAGTATAATAATTATTTAATTTATCTTAATTATATAACTGAATTTTTTTCTGTGTAGCAGGAATTGATAAGCAAGTGATGTGAAAATTGGACAAATATATTTCAAAGATTCTTGCTTAGTAACTTTTTTCCTATAGCCCTCTTTTCTCTACAGCCCTGGCATTAGCAAATGGAAAAATTTTCTTGCAACAAATTTCATACAAAAATTCGTAGTTAAATATTTGATTTTCACATGCACCCTCTCACCCCTTCTGAATGCTGCTAAATTCACCATTTTTTTTTATCTTTGGAAATGGTGTAATGTGTAAATTTCTAGTACATTGAAAATAAAATATAAAAAATCCAAAAAAAGAACACAACAAATACTTTTAAAACATTAATAAAACATTTAAAATAAATTCATAAGCACGTTGGTTTCTTTCTTCCTTTTTTTTTCTTTTTTTTGCTACCACAGACTTGTAACTTTTTCGAGCAGTCAGCCATCCAGCCAGCCAGCAACACAGCTGTCAGCTTAAAAATGTAAAAAAGCTTATGCTAAACAGCAAGCTAAACAATACGAAAAACAAGAACAAAGCCAGAAATAAAACAAAAACCAGAGATACAATGAAGAAACTGTTGGAAAAATAACAATTCGAAAATAAAATATCCTGCTGATTTGGCTGGTTTCAAAATTGTTGCAGGACACTTTCTTCTCTGATAAAATAGAAAGGAAAAAGTTATATGCGTATCGCCCTTAAATTTATGCTTAAAACAATCCCTTTTAATGAAACCAAAAAAAAAGAAAGAAATTAAATAATTTCATGTGGCAGATGTGCTAAAAATTAATAACGAAAAAAAATTACAGGTGTCTTGCCGCCTGCATAATAAGCAAAATTATTACAGTGAGCAGACAAAAATTTTTTTTTAGTCTAAAAGAAATGACAAGTAATGAAACTGAAAGCTTTTTCATAGGTGAAATTGCTTAGAAACAAATTTAGGATGAGATAAATCTAAATGTTTAAGACTTATAGTAATTCTATATTAATTCAACATGTTGCAAATCTTACCCACAGAAAATATGTACTCTATTGAGAATAAAATACAAATAACCAATTAAAAATTTAATTGTACAATTAAAAGTTTTTTCGATTAAATATTTAAACAAAATTTCAGCACAATGGGACCCATCAGGATTTAAGTAAGCCAGCTTCTCATGAAACTGGCACCCTATAAATGCTCAGTAAAAGTTCAATTGACTCAATTAAATTTTTAATTGATTATTTGTTTATTTTATTTTCAACTAAAGCTGTTAATAGGAGTAAAACTTTTTTGTATGTTTCAGCGCAGAAGACCGTGAAATCCTTGCATTTAAGGTATAGAATGTGTTCAGCACTTTTATTAAAAAACTTACAAAGAAGAATTTTGTCGAACATTTTAACCCTCTAACTCTTCTTGGAATGGGTCTGTTTTGTCCTCTTTGTAAAAAAGGCTCAAAAATTATAACAAACGTCGTCCTGAATTTTTCACATTAAAAAACTTATTCTGGAGTCTTAACGAAATTTAACTGCTTCCAAGGATTCAAAGTGGTACAACTCAAGAGAATGTGACCGAAATATGAAAAAAAAGTATTATGCAGTTATAGCTCTTCAACAGAATCGATAGTTTAAAAATAATAACTAAAAAATTATATCGCAACAAAGTTTTGTTGCGAAGGTCTGGGTCGCCTCAATTCGCTTTGAAAAATGAGTTCTTTGGATGTCAAAAAAATGTATTGAAAAAGTGTATTGTCATCTATGGAAGATTTTAATTACAATCGGCGCAAACAGACACCTGCCAGCTCCTTTATTCTGTAATTCGCTTAAGCTAAATTCAATCGCTAAAATACTGAACACATACAAAATTTAACATTTTTGTTTAGAGAGTTACAGAATAAGGTAAGTAGGTAAGCTAAGGCTGGACTATGGAGACCATTTAATATTCATTTCTGTTGGTCTTTTTTTTAGTAATTTTTTAACAAATATTGAAAAAATATCTTTCAATCGAAAGTCCTGCATATGAATCAAATGAACTGCTGGGTGTTTACTTTACAATAAGCGTATTTAAGCAAATATCATATCTCGTTGTATTTATTTGTCTCTTACGTGTTCTTAAAGCTGAAAATAAAATTGAAACTAACTGAAAATGCAACAGAGCTTATGATATTTGCATATATAAGAAAATTGTCCCCAAACACACGTTAACAACAAGAAGTATTTATGCAAAAGGATGCTTTTGAGTATTTGCTTGGTATTGCAAATCTCGAAGAGAGACAGAGAGTGAGAGAGAGAGAGAGAGAGAGAGAGGGAGGGAGGGAGAAAGACTGAGTGCATTACAGTTACTTTTTATTAACTATTTTGTAACAACAAGACTTCCTTCCGTTTTTGTTCTTTTTCCTTTTTTTTCTCAATAACTATTCTTATGATTATCGTTTTTCAAAAGCTGCTCTGATTCTTATTATTTTGTATGCAAAGGTGTATAAGGAATATTAAATTTAGGATTTTTATGAGCTTGAAATAAGTTTAAGAGCTTTATATATTACTTTTGTATTTTTTTAAATTAATTGTTTTAATTATTTCAACAAATTTCCGGACTTGATTACACATCAATTACAAAATTTTTTTTAACTCAATTGCAACTAGCATTTGTTGTAAATGAAAATTCAAAAAAAAAAAAACAATTACATTTAAAAGTAATTGTGGTGGAAAAACCTCAATTACAATTACAAGTAATAATTAAACAAATTAAATAACAATTACATGTAATTGTAATCGAAAGCAAGACCAATTACAATCACATGTACTTAGAAAAATAATTACCTAATAAAGTAATGATAGAAAATGTATGTAATAATTGTAGTTGTAGTTGTAATGGTCAATGTAATTGTAGTTGTAATAGTAGTAGTAATGTAATTATAATTATAATTGTAATTGCAATTGTTGTTGTAATTGTAATTGTAATTATAATTTAATTGTAATTGTAATTGTAATTGTAATTGAAATTGTAATTGTAATTGTAATTGTAATTGCAATTGAAATTGTAATTGTAATTGTAATTTTAATTAGAATTGTAATTGTACTTTCAATTGTAATTGTAATTCTAATTGTAATTTTAATTGTAACTGTAACTGTAATTGAATTTGTAATTGTAACTAGTTGTAGGTATAATTGTAACTGTAACTGTAATTTTAGTTGTAATTAAAGGTTTTCAATTACAATTACGTTCTGTAATTGTAATTTAAAATATTTTAAAATATTAAAAAATTTTAAATTACAATTAAATTTCTGTAATTGAAATCGAAAAAATTTCAATTGCAATAACATGCAATTGTAATTGAAATGAATGTAGCGGAAATTAATGTAATTGAAATTGTCCCAGTCTGATAATTTCACAATAATACCTAATTTACATTTGCTTATATGGCCTGCATTTCAATCAAATTATCAGAATATTAATATATTATTAAGTATATATATATTATTAAGTATAATATATTATTTTATTTGCTTTAATTAATTTAAGTCTAAAAGCCAACCACCTTTTCATATAAAAAGAAAAATCTTCAAGTTGCTGTTTTTTTTTCTAGAAAGTATGATGAAAATTTCTGATACAAAAGTAATGAATAATAATAGAAAAAAAAATTAAAATTAATGTCTTAAAAGCAAACTTAACCTATTAAATACGTCGTTGGCTTTATTCATGTCTTGTTACTGTAGAAATGAAATCCTTTTGTTTTCCTTTTCACTACGTTGACAATGACAAATGTTATTTGAGTCATTAAAATTCGATTTACATAAGTTTTAGTTTTGAAGAAATTCTCACTTAAGAAAGCCAAAGACAATAAATATTTCTTATTTTTTTACATTAAAGCTACAAGTTTTAAATAGAAAATTGTAATAAATTTAAAAACAGTAAAAAAAAGTTTGGAAAATATTTTCTAATGTTTATTAAAAGTAATTAGAGATGGAAAACTTGTTGTCTCTTAAATACATTTGTGGAAAGTCATTCAAGTCATAGATATCAAAAGCCACAAAATAAATAAATATTCTTTCAATTTAATTCAAACATAAAAAATAATACTTAAAATAATAAAAATTCAAAATAATAAATAAAATAAAAAAACAAACAAAAAAAATAAAAAAATTAATATTCAGATCTATTCTGACTAAGAAATCCACGGTTATTTTAAAATGTTCAAACAAAATAAAACATCTGGAATCAAAACAGCTGAATTCGAAATTCTCTATGGCTTTCTATTTTTCTCGCAGTCAGCTTAGAATAAAAAACAGCTAAATTTGAAAATTCAAAAATTTGAAAATTCGGACTTCGATCTGCATTTTTATTTCTCTCTTCTTCTGTCAAAAATAAAGTTGTTTTTGTCTTCTTGGAAAACATAAATTCTACAGCATATATTTCTCGGGGAGTATTTAAAATAAAGCAAGCTGCATTTTTCTCAATGATTTTACAATAATTAATACAACAGGACCAATCAGGATTCCAACTGAGCCAGTCATGAGACTGGCAACCTATAAAACTTTCGCAGTAACTACAAACATATTTTATCGTTTTCAATCAACATATTTCTCCCTCTTAGGGCCAATTTCACCAACTTATTTAAATATCAATTAATAAATATTTAAAAATAATTTTTCCATACAAAAATTAATCAAAATCGACATTTAAATATGAATTGATATTTAAATAGAGTTGGTGAAATTGGCCCTTATGCCCATTTTTTCAGTTGGTAATCAAACCGTAATTATTTTTAAGTTCTAATTAAATACGAAATTGTGTTTTTGAGTGCTTATTTAAATAATAATTAAATGCCCAACCTTGCGAAATTAAACACTACTTAAGTTTTATGATTGTACCATATGTTTTTATGCGTGTGTGTGTTTACTGAAAACATGCATATGAGCATCATGCGTCGTATTAAAAAGAATTTCGTTTAAATTTCATAAATATATAACATATACAGTACAAAGTTTCATATCATGGAATAAAGTAATATAAAAAGGTATTATGATGTTCTTTTGTCTCATAAAATGAGTTTTTATGCCATTTAATTTTCTACATGTTGATAACCTAACTTTTTTGCTTACGTTAAACAGCTGCTGTTTGAAAAGCCTTCAATAATACTGGGAAATTTTGCAGTGCTACCGTACTTTCAACGTAATTTAATAAGAACTTTAAATAATCACTGAAAAAATGAAATCGTATTTAATTACAACTTAATTTTAAATAAAAATTGGCTAATTACGTACTTAATTTTTAAGTTAAAAACTGGGAGTTAGTTTAACATTATTAAATCCAATTTTTAACTTTCATAATATGTCTTTTTGTTATATTTTTTCGTAATGATAAGTAAACTTTACAAAAAAATTCCAATAATTTTTCCAGGTCATAAGTTTACACAAAAAAACCCCTCCTCTCTCTATCTCTCTGCCCTTTAAATACGAGTATAATGACTTTGATAATGTAACCTTATTGTGAATATTCAAATTCCCTCAATAATTAATGTTTGAAAACAACAAGAACAACAACAAGAACGTTAGGAAAAACTTACTTGTTTTCTTGGCATGATAAAATACTCTTTCATAATTTTGTAATTTTATTGTTTCCTCCATCTGAAACAAAGATTTCGTTCAACAATGACAAAAAGAAACTTTCCTTCTGTAACAGATTGTTTCATATGAGTACAAATGATGTGTTTATGACATAATTATGAAAAACTTTTAGATAAAGTTAATTTATGGAAATATGTAAATAATGATAAAACAATAAAGAGTATAGAACTTTCTTTCTATTAAATTAACAAGGTGAAGCACAAACAAAGCACAGGATTTCTCTTTGAAAAGTCAAATTAAAGTATTTAGGACTTGCAAGCGAAGTGAGAATGAAGTGACTGCGATAACACTAGGCAATAAAATTTAGATTAAAGGCCCCTGACCCACGATATCGACAACGTCAGACTTGTCGCACACTTACATTTGAAACAACAACAAAATATTAAAATTTGTTTTTGTTTTGAATGTAAGTGTGCGACAAGTCTGACGATGTTGACAACGTCGTGTGTTTGGCCTTAAATTTTTTCTAATTTAATACTAAAAATATTTAAACTAAAGAACAATTAACATTTCAAGGAAACTGTTGGTAGTCTCCTCAAAATATTCAAAAATATTGTCAATATGATTCGTTTGTATTTCAAATTATTTTTAAAAATTTCATATTTCATTCGAAATATTTTACGAGTAATTAGCAAATGGGCCTAATTACGAGTGTCGTATTCCGACTGCGACTACGAAGATTTTGTGCTAGATTAAAAAAAAATGTCGGAATGTTCTTTAGTCTAGTACGAAATCATCGAAGTCGTAGCCGAAATAATACGCTCGTAATTAGGCCCAATATAATATCCCATTAAGAAATTCTTTTTTTTTAATAAATACAAAGCAAGAAGCATTTTTTATGAAAAATCTTCCCTAAAAACTTTAAAAAATCTTTTAAAATTAGTCAAGAAAATATGTTCTATTATACTTAATAAAAATAGAAGGAAAAAATGTACTTTCTTACACTGAAAAAATATAAAGATCAACAAAAATAAATAAATAACAAATTTTATGAGCTATTTTTAGATTTAATTTAACTGCAGTGAATTTTAATCAGAAATAATTTCTTATTCGGGCTTAAGTTCAGTAATTTCAATTTTTATTGAATGAAATATTTTTATTTATTAATGTAAATTTATGAAGAAGAGAAGAAAAATCAAACTAGACTTTTTATTAGCTGGGGGAAATACCGATATTTTTCTGTGGATAGATAGACTAGAAGTGCGTGGCTGCACAGAAAAATATCGGCATTTCCCCCAGCTAATAAAAAGTCTAGATTAATTTTTCTTCTCTACTTTAGAAAATCACATTAATTAATAAAAAATATTTCATTCAATTAGAATTGAAATTACTGAACTTAAGCTCGAATAAGAAATTATTTCTGATTAAAAACAATTATTTAAAAAATTTAATCCTAATCTACGCCTGATATATTTTTATCATGACAAAAGTCAAACTATATTGAATAATAATTTTTTTTATATTATCTGTTTTTCGGTAAAAAAAAAGTGAAGGGCAGTGATAATCTCCATAAATTTGAATAGACACAAACTAGAATTTCTAACATACGAGTATCATGTTTTGCACATGACAGAGTACTGCTATACCTGATTTACATTAAGCGTTTTTTCATGAAATGTTGCACGCAACTTTTTCTATTTGCTAATTGCAGCGCTATAAAATAGAATTTTATATAAAAAAGGGCGCAGATTGAATCTCTGATGCATTTTTGACAACTTTTTTGATATAAGTTTCTCCTCGAGGCCTCCTATTGACAAATAAAATATTTTCATGCAACTAATTTCATGAAAAAAATGCTTAATGTAAATTAGGTATTAGTTACCTAATATAATCGTAATGCCATTATACGAATCCCAAATATTGGAAAAAAAATTAAAATTTCATTTAAAAATGTGTCTTTAGATGAGCTCATTTTGTGTAAAAGTAGTTTTTAAAGGGAATCTTTAAAAAATTCAGTAAAGTGCTATTTTGACTCGCACACACAGAAAAAACTAAATTTCCTTTTCAGTAACCAAATTCATTGAATCAGTAAATTTTTTGTGTGAATGCAGACCTACAAAGAAATTTGTAGATTCTGATAACAATTTTGTAAAAATTTAACTGAAAAAAAAACTTTTATTTTTAGTTAACTTATTATGGCATTAGAGAAAAAAGTTAACTGAAACTCAAAATATTTTCAATAAAATTTATTAATAGAAACAGAAAAACATTTTTGCAGATTTTTTTTTTTGTATTATTCAGCAAATTTTTTTTTTTATAATTTACAAACACATTCACTAAAATTTTTCGTATTATCAGAAAATAAATTTACTGAATCAATAACAATTCTTAAAAAAAATTTTTTTTTTAATTAGTAAAAGTTTTATTTGAAAAAAAATAACTGAATCAAATAAAAGGTTCAACTATTTTTTTTTTTTACTTTCAAAAATTGGCTTGTTTTTATAGTTAAGCGTTTTGTTCCCGCTTTTGGAACTCGTGAGTAGACTTCAAGCTAAAAAATGCTTTAATTTAGCTAACAAACTCCGTATGTTTATAGTAAGACTCTTAATACTATATTGAGAATCACAATATACAAACATAATAAGTTTGAAAACTGCAAACAAAAACTAAAAAAAAAATGTTTTTTATATCTATAAAATAATTTGTAGACAAATTTTTTTACAGTATATAAAAATAAATTTAACTGAAAATAACAAATTTAAATATAAAAAAAAAATAAATCTAAAAAATTTTTTTACAAATTTTACTTTTATAGATAATTTTCATTCTATACAGTTTTTTTACATAAAATAAAATTGGAACAAATTATTTACTGAAACCAAATTATATTTCAAAACACACGTTTGTTTGAAAATTTTTTGGGAATAATTTTTTCTGAGCACGAAGCATTCCGTGCTGACACTACACACAAAAAAATATAAGAGGTAATGTTAACTAAGCTTACATAGGTAACTTTTTTTTATATGAAAGTAAAAAACTTGGGTTTTATTAACTATGCAGTTAGGTAATTTGTACATTACACATTACCTAAAATCCAAGTTAATATAAACTATTACAATAAGGTACATATGTATATACATATATTTTTCGAAATTATTTTTATTGAAATGTTTTATATTTTATTGTCAAAAGTAAATTTTTGAGCAAAAAGGTTTGTATGTATTAAATTTTTAAAATATTTAAATTTATGTAAAATAATTATTTTTAATTATTATAGATAAACTAGCTGAGCCCGGCAAACGTCCTCTCTCTTCCTTGATGTCCGTTTTTAATTTTTAATGGTATAGAAGCATGTACGCAAATTGCCAGTGTATCCTGCATACATAATTATATGTACATAGGTGTTTCCGTCGGAAGCTGCAGACGATCCCCATCTCCACCAACTCAGAGCTGCTTTACGATTGCTGGCAAACGTGGTCTTATGCCAGGAACACAACTGGGATGAACGACGAATATCGTGGACGGTGACGAATTCGTCTATAATAATTCGCTGAGTAAATTCGTCGTGAGAAGCACAACAACGACGAATAAATAAGAGCTCTTATAACCAGGGTGACCGATGACATTTTTCAAAAAGTGGCACCAAAAGGGGATTTATCAAAAAAAAGGGGCAAAATTAAAAAAAAAAACGAGAAAACTACACTAAACTTTTTATTTTTAATGCATTTTTATATAATTCACTCTAAAAAAAGGAAGACAAAAAGTGGCAAGGCAGTCGAAAAAGTGGCAATTTGCTACTTTAGTCGGTCAAACGGTCACGCTGCTTATAACTGATAAAGTTGCTTATTGTTTGTGCAAAGAGAGAGAAAACTGTTTTTTCCTGGTTAAAAGCAGTGATGCCAACTTTTGAGACTCAAAACGCGTAAAAATTTTTGAAAAAAGGGCTAGAAAGGGCTAAATTGAAAAAATATTCAAAAATAAAAAAATAGTAAAATTTTTCGAAAAAGCGCGAAAAGGGGCTAGTATTAAAATGTTTCTGTTGAAAATAAAAACATCAAATCAATTTTTGTAAAGTAATTTATTAGAATATAAATAACTATCATGAGATTAACACATATATAGCTTTAGAGCTTCAATATTGTACATATTTCATTTACATTTCATTTCATTTAAGGTATGTACATACGTAGATTAAATAGTTAGCATATACATACATATATAATAGAAATATATATACATATGTATGTTTACATTTAAAATTGGCCGTTATTAAATAAAATTTCGATTTCTCGCTCTTCCAAAAACATACATTATCTGTTTTAGGCTGTACTAAATAACTTTCAAGGCATAAAATATTTGGAAGAAATAAAAGATTACTCTATATTATTCTTCTTTTTTAAATTGGTAAAGCAATATCGACTTTTTACTCATTTTATTTTGCTAGATTAAAGAAAGAAAAAGTTCGCAAAAGTTTAAATGTAGCCATATCGAGCAAAAACTAAAAAGGGGCTAAAAGGTCTGAAAGATTATTGTGAAAAGTGCTAGGTTTGCGCCTTTTTTAGTTTGGGGCTAAAAATTTTTTTCGCGTTTTGACTGACTGAAAACGGGCTAAATCTAGCCCCAAAAGGGCTAAGTTGGCATCACTGGTTAAAAGAACATAAATAAATATATCGGAGAGTTCGTCTCGCACGACGAGTTCTTTCGACGGCAGTGTTGTGTTAATTTGCATATGCATGAATGTGTTTTATTTTTTATGACAAAATTCGTCGTTCGTCCCAGTTGTGTTCCTAGCATTACCTTTAGATGTTTTATTTTCGTGGTGTTTTTTTTTTTTTGTTCGATTTTATTTATATGTATGTAGATAAATAAATTATTAAATAAATAACAAATTTTTTTAAAAATTCAAAAATTCTTTAAATCCATGACAGTTGTCGAATTATAAATAGTTATTTGCCGAATTATATACGTATAAATTTACTTTGCTATTTAGATAGTTCACAGAAAACAAAAGTATGAATTTACCTAGTCGTTAAGGAGTTTCAACTAGAATTTTAGTTGATTTTTCGAACATAGAAATCAACTAAAATTTTTGTTAAATTACCTAACAAACTTTGTAAATGCCATTCTACCCTTTCACTTATTTAAAATTATACCATTATTTTAGGAAATATAACCTATGATTTTTTTGTGTGTAGTTATGTAATACTATACGAATTTAGCCTATATAATACTCGTATATAGTTTTAATGTTTTTTGCATTCGCGGCGTTTTTTCGGTTTTACAGTTTTTTTTAGTTTTGGTGTTTTTTGCGTTCTCGGCGTTTTTTTAGTTTTTATACTTTTTTCTGTTTTTGGGTTTTTTTCTTTTTGGCGACTTTTTTCATTTTGGAGATTTTTTTTTCATATTGAAGATTTTTTCGGTTTTTGGTGATTTATTTTAGTTTTAGAGTTTTTTTTGTAGTTTGGCGCTTATTTTCGTTTTGGCGTTTTTTTTTAATTTTTGGCGATTTTTCAGTTTGGCTATTTTTAATTTTGGGATTTTTTTTAGTTTTCACATTTTTGAAAAATTCCAAGATACAGCAAGTTCTTAAGTTGCCTGTGACAGCCAGGCGGACAGCGTAGGATACCTTTTCACCTTTTGTGTAAGGAACCCTAAAAATTAAATCACTTCTATATACATACATATTCCTTAATTTTTTGTGTTTTCTCATGGCTTTTGCACGCACTCATAAATATCTGGCAAGTACTAAAGTTCAACTAATAAATAATATGTAAATTCTAGCGAAACTCTCTTTTAGTTAAGTTTTTTCTACCTCCATTTTATGATTCATTTACCTTTTTTTGAAAATTTCGTTACTTGAATTTATTTTCAGCAAAATACCTATGTGATTTTTAAAAAGTATAATAATATCCTGACATTTATTTTCCTAACTGCGTAAGGTTCTTTTAATCGTTTACCTATCCGCAAATTTAAGTTTTATTAAAATCAATATAATATAATGTTACTCTATAATATATACATATTTCTAAAAATATACATTTACATAACCTCTCAAGAATTTTTGGAAATATTTTATGCATTTTATATTCCCTGCTAAAATTTAATTTTCTTTTTTTTTTAATTAAAAATTAGCAAAAAAAAATATATCCGTTTCTATTCAAATATTGTCAATAATATTTAGAATACTTTTGCAAAATTTACTCATTTAAATTGCACAAGAAAACACACTTGTGTTGTACACACACGCATACATACATACAAACATACACATATACCTGCATGTGTATTTTCGGAACAAATGTATCCTGCGCCAGATGATTTTAAAATTTAAATCTAATTATGCAAATAAATTAGAAACGCTCACCGCCACACACACACACACACACACACAAACACACACACACACACACACACACACACACACACACACACACACACACACGCTCGCTCGCTCGCTCGCAAACAAACACTAATTCATACAAGCTAAAGCTAACAAACAAATAAAAACTCAACACGATGCAACACAAACATTGCCAGGCTTTATCCGAAAAAGGAAACATTGGATAAAAATCAACAACAATTTTAGCACTGATTATATTTGAAAGTAAATACAGGCGTGCACAACAAACACACACACACACACACGCACACAGTGACACACACACACACTCATACGCAGAGAGTTAAAAACAACATTTACGTGACATTTAGAACGACATATAGAAATTAAATTTTCTGCTATCCAGAATTCATATGTATGACAGGATGTGTGCTGCAACATAAATTTAAATGAAAATAAATTAAAAAAATAAAAATTTCCATTTTTATAATAAAAACATTTTATGTTGATTTGTTGACCCACATGAGGGGAATGAATGTCTCTTTTATTTGATAAAAATAAGAAACAACAATACATTTAATTTTGTTTAAAGGTTTGCAGTCAAAAAACGGAAAAAAGAAACTTTAATTACTTGAGACAGATTTCCGGTTGTTAATTGTCTTTGGCTGCTGTCATTGTTTTTTCTTCTTTGACCTGTCGTTTCATTTCCACTGATGCATTTTGATGGCTTGTTGGATTTTCTTTCCATTTGTTTGAACAACAACAACAACAACAACAACAACAGTAACGATCCTTAACGTATTCCATAAACTTTCAACAAAGAAAATTTATTAACTGGGTCAAAAGCCACTAAAGTCTCATTTATCATTTTGTTGAATGAAAATATAATAAAAAATAAAATAAAAACACATCAAACTCTCTTAACTGAAAAAGACAAGTTACATAACATACATATAAAAGCAATAAAATTAAATCAAACAAAAAACAAAACTGGCTTCATCAGCACCAACAAACAAAAACAGTTACAAATTTGTACGATTGAAGTACCGCCAGCGAGCAGAATGGAAAATAATATTAAATCCCTGAGAAAAACTTACATTTTCACATCAAATAAATAAATACATAGAAGAAAATGCAAAAAGTAGTGCAAGGAAATAAAGGCTCAATCAGACGTGACATAACCATAGCCATAGAGAGCAGCCGTTCGAACCAAACTAATGGGCAACACTGTATTCGATTATACGTGACTCGCCATAACGCCATAACTCTCACCATAGAAACCAATTGAATTTTGATTTGGTTATGGTTATGGCGTTATGGCTATGTCACGTCTAATTTAAGCTTAAAGAAAAGAAAACCCAAGACGAATGACAATAAACTGCATGCAATTTATTTGATGTAAAAACGCAATTCACATTCATGCACAACAAGCATTTACAAAACTACACCCGCTACACCGCACACACACAAACACATACACATGCACATGCACATGCACATGCACATGCACTCCTATTCACATATACTCTCACAACTACTATTACATCACAGAACATCATCACTTAAGTAAAATATGCTGCAATCATTCCTTTAAAGTAATTAATTCTTTCATGCTAACATGCGATATGGACGATCGATTTTTCTCTGGTTGCACGTGATTGAAGCAAAATGAGTTGAAATTAAAAGGTACAAGTAGTCAGCAGATAAACTTTTTTATCAGCTTATTTTAAATTAATTTGTAGTTATTAAAAAAAAATCCACAAAGGCACTTTCAAATTGGTTCTTGTCTGAGAGTATATTTAATGAAAAAGGTACTTTTCATATGATTATTTTATTTTATTTTATTTTATTTTATTTTATTTTTAACCCTCGACTAAAAAAGGGGTGTTATAAGTTTGTAGTGTGTGTCTGTGCATCTGTGTGTCTGTCCGTGCCCACGTACAGGCCAAACGGCTGGACCGATTTTCATTTAGTTTTTTCTGTTTGAAAGATGACTTGATCGAGAGAGTTCTTAGCTATGTTTGAAGAAAATCGGTCTAGCCGTTTAGAAGATATAACATCTTTTCTGAGAAAAGTCGGGGGTTTTTAAAACTTTTAATTTTTGTTATTTAAGTGCACTTGTTAATAGAAGTTTTTTAGATGAAAGTACACAGCAAAAAAGTTTGCCTACTAGAATGCAAAAAAGTGTATGTACTCTCCAGTCGTGAGTACTTACAATTTGACTGAATAAGCCATTATTTTTGTACGAGAAGTGCAAAAAGTATGCGGTACCCTATACTTTTTGCCTACAAATATATAAAAGGTAATAGATTACTGATTGCCTAAAAGTATTCAAAATATAATGGGTTATTTTATGCTCACAAAAATGCAAAAATTAATAAAATAGCCAAAAATTATAAACAAATAGAATTTTGTAACATAATTATAAAAGTTTAACTTTTTTTGGGATTGTTAAAAATCATAATTTTACAAAGCAAATATATGAATACGTATATTGAAGAATATGCGAAAATACTTAGATTTTGTAATAAATATTGTAGTAAACCAAAGTTATTTTATTGTTTTCGAAGCTCACTTTCACGATCAATAAATATTTTTTAGATAGATTTCAGGATTAACTAGGAAATACTACAATAAGTACCTTCATGTTTCTTCATTATTTATATCATAAGTTGTTATTTTATTCATTACAAGACAGTCATTATTGTACACATAAAATAATTAAATAAATAAGTACCACTCATTACTTTGTAAGCCATGAAAAGAGTACTAGCCATTACAAAATCTTAAAATTTTTTTGCTGGGTAATAACTTATAAAAATTAAAGTTAAATTTTAAAGTTAATTTTTATACAAGGCAAAGCACTTTTTACAAAAGGTAATTTCAACAACTTGTCATAAATAGCACTTAGCAAGAAGGTATTTTTTATAGCAGATACTTTTGATTTAAGGTACTTTATATGATTTATACTTTGTAAAAAAGTTGCTTTTTCTAAAATGTTTATTTTTATAAAAGTCACTTTTGTAACACATACTAACAAAGGTATTTTTTATGAAAGGAAAGTTCCTTTCCTTTTTTTGATAAAAGGTATTTTCTTTACAAAATACTTATCATAAAACGGTACTTCTTACGCAACAGGATACATGTGTTCCGAAAATAGACATGCAGGTACATACATATGTATGTTTGTATGTACATATGTATGCGTGTGTGCACACTTGTGCAATTCAAATGAGTAAAGTATTCAAAATATTATTGACAATATTTGAATAGGTACTTTTTAAAAGGTACTATTTATTATAATTAATTATCAAAGTAATTTTTATGAAAGGCACTTTTTTTAAAAGGAACTTGTTGTAAAAAATGCACTTTTTGCATAAGGTACTTTTCAAAAAAATATACTTTTTATATAAATTACTTGTTATAAAAGTTACTTTTTATATAAGGTACTTTTATAAAAGGTACTTTTTCTAAAAGGTACTTTTTGTGAAAGGTAATTCTTGTGAAAGGTACTTTTTGTAATAGGTTATTTTTACAAAAGGTAATTTTGTAAAAGGTATCTGTTGTAAAAGGTACGTTTTATAAATGACACCTTTTGCGACAGGTACTTTTTATAAAAGGTACCTTTTGTAAGAGGTACTTTTTATAAAAGCTACTTGTTGTAAATGGTACTTTTTGTGAAAGGTAGTTTTTATAAAAGGTACTTGTAAAAAATTTACTTTTTGTGCAAGGTACATTTCAAAAAAGGTACTTTTTATACAAATTACTTTTTATAAAGGGTACTTTTTATAATATGTACTTTTATACAAGATCCTTTTTATAAAAGGTACTTTTTATAATAGGTACTTTTTATAAAAAGTACTTATTTTACCAGATACTTTTTATAGCAGATACTTTTGATAAAATGTATTATTGACACAAAATACTTATCATAAAAGGTACTTTTTACAAAATGTACTTTTTGTGAGAGGTGCTTTTTCAAGAAATACTTTAAAAAGTATATACATATTTATAACAGACACTTTTTCGAAATGTAATTTTTACAAAAAGTACCTTAACCTAAAAGTTAATTTTTTCTTAAATTAAATATTTTGCACAATCTATTTAATATGATATTTTCTGATATACAGAAGAATTAATTAAATTATATTTAAGAAATATGCAGAAAATTAACAAACCAACATAGTTTGCTCTAGGCAGAACAAAAATAAACAAATTAACAGACAACTTCATTATTAGTAAAGAACAAACAACACAACGGCGAGACTGCTGTAAATTAGTGATATTGAAATTTGAGCTTTCAGTACATAAAAAGCTTTTAATATATTGGAGTACAATGAACTAAAATAATTCACATATTCCATTTTCACTGAAAAATTATGTTTATAGAGTTTCCACCAATTGACACCATACACAGTGGACTAAACAAAAGAAGTCTGATGATTAAGGTATGGCGGCCTTCGAAAACAGCATGTTGTTCCCTTATGCTTGCTGAAATTTAAATATTGCTAGGATTTAAAAATAAAATAAAAAATATATATTACGAGTACGTTTTTATTTCACGTACTTTTAGATTAAACGTATTTTTGTTCAACACTAAATATTTGTGACAATGTACGAATATTGAAATATTCCAACACAGGGTAACACATTACTTTATTTAGTCCCCCTCCAGTATAAAACAAAAGAATTTACTATATGTATTTATAAAAAATGTACGAAGATTCATAAAAATTTTGCTAAATGTTTAAAATGACGGTGTGATGTGAATATAACAGAAGTGTAGCCAAGCAAAAGAGAATAAAAATAAACTGGATGCTTGTTTTAGTTTTTATTTTGGTTTTTTTTTCTAAGAAGCAAATGACAATTTCATGTATCCTTCAAGGATATTTTAACATTACACTCGTACCCACTTAAGCATCTGGAAACGAATTTATATTATGCAGCAACTTAAACTCAAACGACACCTGCCATGTGTTTCAATTTTATGAGTATGTATTTTATAACACACAAACAGATTTTACTTGCAAAAAAAAATTTCACAATCTGTTTTATTTTTATTTACTTTTTACAAAAATTTACAAAAAAAAAAAAAAAAAAAAAAAAAAAGATTGAAAAGTATGAAAAATTAAGTTGGATAATTCAGGGATTCCTGTGCATATTAGACAGCAGTGTAAACAGTCTTGAAATATAAATACGTCTTGTTTTTTAAATGTATTGTCGTAGCATTTATTATACTAAACTAATAATAAATGTTGACGTTTAATAAGCGAAGCACAATAGCTGTATTGATGTACGTGTATATGAGTGTTTTTAAGCGATGTCGCGGAGACTTCATGTTCGTAACAAACACTCAAAAGAGGTAGTAGTGTGCGTGTATGCTTTTTGTTTTGCATATTGTACGTTTGAGTGTATGTGTGTGCAAGATGTAGATGCCCTGTCTGAAATTACGTTAACTTTAAACTAACTTTAAGCTAACTATTTCGCAACTAGTATTCACTGACACTTGGATTACTTTTAATGTAATCAACTGTCTCACTCTGCATTACTTTCAGCTAATGTTGATATGTTGATTTTTTTAAATCACCTGGTAGTCAGTAAAATAAAATAAAAAATTTCTGGGGTTCGAACATATATCAGCACACTTTGTGTACTCAACGCTCTACCACTCAGATAAGGCACCAACTAAAATAACAACAGCAAAATGTTAATATAAAACTGAAATGAATTTCAAAGTAGCTGAGAATAAATTTGTTGGCCCTCATAAAATTTGACTACGTTTGTTTGTTCCGGATGACTTTGCAGTTAGCTTTTAGTCAGTCTAAGAAAAGCTAACTATAAGTTATCTACTTTTGTAGTCAACCACACATTTGTTTGTTTTAGAAGATTTCGCTGTAGTAAAGCATTTTAAAAATTCCTCATGTCTTAAAAACTCATTTAAGTGGTCTTGTGCAGGGGTCTAATGTGCATAACTACCGAAGACAACAACCATCACGTGATAATACAACAAAATCCCACACTCTGTTTCCATAAATCAGATGGTCGACTTTTGAGTGTTTTTCATAAAACTTTTCTAGACGAATCGACTGCCTGGCTTGTGGAAACATGGAATTTTTGAATTCTAATGAACTTGGACATGCATTAAATAAAAATAAGAAATGGCGAAATGGCTAGTTCAATTAAATTTAATATGTTTAAATAAGAAAAGACAGTAATTTGTTTAATTATAATTTTTAATATATTTTTAAAATTTTTACTATAAACTTTTTAGTTGTAATATTTTAATTTTTTTTTTTTAGTAAGTGCGATGCACTTTTAAAGTGAATTTCTGTGTTATTTTTTTTTTTTTTTTTTTTTTTTTTTTTTTTTTGAAACACCAACTACAAAACATGAGTGCCGCATTTTAAAATATATTCCTCTTTTTGCATTGTTGCAAGCAATTTATAAAAATACTGTTACATTTCTTCTTTCAACAAGACTGGCAGAACAAGAAACCCCCCCCCCCCCAAAAGTGTAAAAAAAATTACTGGCAAATAAAATTCTAACGAAGCCGCGCGCAATTTATTTGCAAACAACGTACAAACATAGAGTGTTGCAGCTGCAACAGAAGAAACAAAATGAAAAATTTAATATCTGTATAAATGGATAAAAATTTGTAAGGAAAACCCGCAAATAGTGTGTGGCAAAACCATGAAATTAGTTTTTCTTTGCAAGATCTTTGATAAAAAATCTTTGTCGAAATGAAAGGTTGAAGCTTAACTAAGAAATGCATAAAATTTAAATTATACTGTAGTTCAAAGAAAGTTTTAGATTTTTAAAAGAAAACAATCATGAACAGTAGATTTATTGTCATGAGTTTAAAACTAAAGTTAAAGAAAAAAGTTTTAAAATGCTAAAGATTATTTGATATATTTGTTATATTTCGAATTAAATTTACACCATTTCATGGTCTTAAATTGCTAATACATAGTATGTACATCGATCCATAACCGCCAAATGAGCTTAATCGACACATTATTAGGAGCTTGTTTTTTGACGAAATTTGATCATTTAGAATAATAATCGATTTTTATCAAAAAATTAAGTTCGAAAATTATGTTGCCTAAGCTTTTTTGGCTGTTATGGCACGATGCAGTAAATGTGTCTGTAATTCGAAACAAAAGAAAATGCTTTAGAATTTACATGTTATTAGCATAAAATTTCGAAAACATTTTCTTTTGTTTCGAATTACGCAGTAGAAGACCCCCACTTCCATCTGTCTATACCAATACCAATCAAACCATTATTATCCACTAGACCTGAGATTCGATAAAAACGAATGCTCACTAAAACGAAGAAATTTCGAAAAAAAATTGCTCGATATTTGTTCGTAAATCTAAAATAATTCGAATGTTCGCTAAAGCTTCGAACTCCTAACTTTCTCGATAATTTTTCGAATGTGCGACGGTAGCCGGCTGGATATGTGTTGCATCCTCTTAGTCTAGAGGTAGCAAGTTCAAACCATGACAGCACTGTCACGTGAAATGTCACGTACGTTGACCAATCAATTTAGCTTTTATTTCAAAGAAAATTTAAATTTTTCTTTATTTCTTTATATACTTTTAAGGAGCGTAATGTTTTTTGGGACAAAACTGAGCGACAGGTGAACTTTTTTCGATTCATTTTTGAGTGTCACTCTCCATAGTTTTACACGATAAATGTTCGAGATATGTATATTCGAAATAGATATCAATAACGAAAGTCTTGGTCAACTGGATATTCGTAATTGTTTAATGGAAAACAAAAACACATTATGCTGCATTAAAACAACATCAATAGTGATGAAACAAAATATTTGAAAATATATTGAAAATTTAGAACAACTTAACTTGTTAGTCAAAAATTTATTTATGTATATTTTTAAATTGCATCATATTTCTGTTCAAAAAAAGAAAATTTCAAACAAAATTTGTTTTATAAACATTTTGTAAACCAAAAATATTTTCTTCTTCTGAATAATGCCATTAATGAGCAAATTTGTTAACACTATTTCAATGTATGTATGTGTGTATGTATGTGTGTATGTATGTGTGTATGTATGTATGTATGTACCCTGCAGAAAGTGCGAATAGTGAAATTGTGGTGATTTACTAGTGACGTTGTCAGTAGTACTACCGACCAGGTGTACCCCAGCCAATGGTATCATCTATTTCACATTTAACATTAGCTTGTCATTGAAAATCCACCACTAGACTGTAGCACTATTGACTATGTAGTTATTTTGGTACCACATGGACACATTGGCACCAAAGATTCACTAGTAAATTTTAGGGGCTCTAGTTTACAATATCGATATTTCCTCGCTCGTTGTCAATAGTAAAATTATAGTGATTTTCTAGTGACATTGTCATTAGTGCTACTGACTAGGTGTACTCCAGCCAATGTAATCACCTATTGACATATAACATAGGGTTGTCATTGAAAATCTGCCAGTAGACTTTAGCACTATTGAGAAGGTAGTTCTTTTATGAATATATGGAGATATTTGAACGAAAGCTTCACTTGTAGATTTTAGGGACGCTCGTCTACATATATTTATTTAATATTATTGCACAACATAATAAAAAAGAAAAACAAACTATTGACGCGTTCATTGACAATATCACCAGAAATACACTAGAACTGTTGTCTCTAACGTATCTCTACTCGCACATAAAAGGAAAGTTGTACCGACATTTGAACTAGTGCAATTGTCGCTGGAGAAAGAGTATTGACATAGAGACATATGGTTCTAGGCTGACTAGAGGGTATACAAAATAAATACTTACATGCATACACATGTACGTGTGTGCGTATGGATATGGACATGTAAATGCGTCGCAAGAAAAATAAATGTTGCCTATTGTTAAAGCAAAGAAAAACGCCAAGTTCAAAATATAACCTATATTATTGGGCGTGTGTCAAACGGTAGAAAAGTACTATGGTAAAAAAATATTTGCTGTGGAGAAAAATTTTCATTTTTCTGCTGTGCCAAATGATATCTTTTTTGACAATAGCCCAATTCACAATCTTGTGCAAGTGGTCTTGAATCGTTGCATGTGCAAAATATTAATATTCACCACTTAACAATTCTTAGTGGTGAGTATCAATATACTATACCACTGTGCACATGCAACGATGCAAGACCATTTGCACAAGATTGTGAATTGGGCTAATGTAAAATGTTGACAAATTCGTTTGAGCATGGGAAGAAGCTGATGAAACAATTGCTGCGGCGGCGGTTTTGCTTCGCCTGACTACAACCCGCCGGCTACCAACAAAATTTTTAAGAGGACATTGTTATATAAAACAATATTCTTTAAGCAAAACATTATATAATATTATAGCCCAATTCACAATTTTGTACAAATGGTCTTGCATCGTTGCATATGCACAGTGGTATAGTATATTGATACTCACCACTAAGAATTGTTAAGCGGTGAGTGTCAATATACTATACCATTTTATATACATGATGCAACATTTTTCGCAAACTAAAATAAACAATGTTTTTTTACAGTCTATTTAAACTTAAAAGACGTACAAATCTTTGTATTGGGCGACGGCTCGAAGCGACGGCGGTGGATTTAAATTTTATGATACCATGCTTTTTATTGCAGCTTGTCAAAAATTTACCTGTTGTGTCAAAATTTCTACTAGCCCCCAGGGCTAGTGAAATTTTATTCACCTCAGAAGTGCCAAAAATTTACTTACACTAGTACTTTGCTGCCGTTTGGCACAGGCCCAAAGAAACCGATGTGACAAACTTTTATGCAATTGATATTGGATGCGATATTTGGGATTTTTTAAATCTACTTTGTACCAGATTCGTAATCAACGACCCCGAAAACCACTAAGTGGCGAGTTTCAAGCAAATCCAATAATATTACAAAAAATTGTCCGCCATTTTGAATTTTCGAAATCTAATACCAGTTTTGTAATCAGCATCGGGTAACATTTTTCAAGCCATAAAAGCCATCAGGCGCAACAAAATCAACTTTTTACCTTCAAAGTAATTTTTCTCCAGAACTTATTTTTTGGGCATAGGTCTCTGTTAACTTTCCGTGTCACATATGATGAATATATTATGTTGACTCATCGATCATTCTCGATAACGACGAAATTGTTATTATTATTTGAAGAAATATTATCATTTTGTGCAGATGCTGCCAAGTAACTATAATACGGGTGATTGAATAGAAAAATAATAATAGTTCATCACACCAAATATCTATAACCAATAAAGTTAAATATAAATGGGAAAGCAAAATTTTGTAATATGTATGTATTAAAAAAATCTAGCAACAACCACATAGGAAATAATTTCGCACAAATCATCAGGGTCTCAGTAAGAGCAAGATTATGAGTGTAAATTTTGCAAAGCCTTTTGTACCAATTTTTTATTTATCTACATAGGTATATTTTCCTTCTCAATATGAGGTATTGACAATTAAAAAATATTTCAAGAAAAATTTCATAGAGAAAATACCTACATACATATAAATACATAATACATTAAGATACACATTTCTTTTTAAACAAACTTCCTAGGAAATTTTTTTAATACACAATTATTTGAGGTACAATTAAAATAAAAACAAAGCAATGATTTTCAACAACTCCATGCGCAGCCAAAAATTATTACCACTTCATTTTTACAGATGGGTGGATGGCTCTCACCCTAATGTACATTTACACACATACAATCATCAATAATTTTTTTAAACATTTACGTAAAATTAGTATATCCACCCTTTAAAATAAAAATACTATGTAGGTACATACCTACATAATAAAAATAACTAGAAATAAAAAAAAACTCCATGGATGAACAAAAATTATTAAATTTTTGTCTTTAAAAATTTTATTAAAATTTGTCTTTCTTTCCACTTTTAGTTTAAATTTTGAGTCAGCAACACTTTTTTGTATTTAATTAAAATTATACATCAGTTTGTGTTAGATATAATTAAATGAATACACACAAATACTTTCAACCCGCCCTGCCGCTCTTTTGCTATATTTACCATACGCTCTTTCACACTTGTGTTGTGGTAAGTTTGAATTGCTAGTCATTAACTACGAAACAGTTGATGGTGAGATCTTGAAAATGTAACAACACGTTTAGGTGCGTTTTAAACAAAATAATTTATATATCAGCAAAAAAAATTAATAAGACACCAATTATCTACAAATAATTAATTATTGTACATACAGGCACAGATAGATATTCAAATAGCTGATGTAAGTGTTAAAAAGTAATGAAATTTTATAATAAATAGGTACATGGGTGAAGTGAAAAAAATGTGTATAAGCATAAACAAATTCTTCACAGAATAAACGAACAAATAATTACATTACGAGTGTGTACATATGCATGAATGTGTGAGTGAATTGTATTTATGTTGTTGGAAAAATTGTATATTGCTGTACAAATACAAAATACATCAATTAAAAATAAAAGTTAATACCTATAAATTATTGCAATTTAAAACGAAGCTAATTATTTTAATTAAATCAATTAATACATACAATACAAACAAAAAATGTCTATGGCATTAAAAGATTTGTAGCTGCGCTGTGCTGTGTACATTTTTATTGCTTTTTGTTTTGTTGTTTGGTTTGACAAATAATTCCTACAATTGTGTGTATTCAGTGGTGAAATTTTTCAAACCGGCTTCTGCAGTACGGAACATACACAAACAAACACCACCAATGAATGCAGGGATGGAAAATTGAATACTATTCGCATACGTTTTTAATATTTTTTTCCCTATCTTCATGTAACGCAAATTAAGAGAATTTTTCCTATTAATTTTAATAAACATGTATTGAAATAAATAAAAAAAAATTACGCCAAACCTACAATTTATATAAAAAGTTTCTATTAATTAAATTGATGTCCGAGTTGTAACTAACTCATTAATTCTCCCAAAGTTATCTATTTTACAAGAATCCTTATTGTGAGTGGCGTCGTTGACGTCACATCAAGACGACAGTAAATACTGTAACTTGTCTACTCTTTATCGGCAGCAACTGGCTCTTATTGACAGTCTCTTACTAATCTCTAAGGTTTTGTAAATTAATGGAGCATGTTAATAGTAGTCAATTGTTGTCGACAAAGAGTAAGCAAGTAACAACTTTTACTGTCGTCTTGATGTGACGTCGACGACGCCATTCACAATAAGGGGGAAGAATTGTGTGCTGTGACATATTACGTGTGATGTGATACTAGCAACTATCTTTTTTACAAGAAAAGTTTTCTGTGGTACAACATACTTATCTATAAGATGAAAGTGCTGTGAGAAAGTAAAATTTTCTATAAATAGGTGTGCTGTGCCACAATTAACTTTTCTATAACAAATATTGTGCTGTGCCACAGTCAACTTTTCTATAACAAAAAGTGTTCCATAGGGCCTGTGCTAAAAGGTAGCAAAGTACTAGTGTAAGTAAATTTTTGACACTTCAGAGGTGAATAAAATTTCACTAGCCCTGGGGGCTAGCAGAAATTTTGACACAACAGGTAAATTTTTGACAAGCTGCAATAAAAAGCATGGTATCATAAAATTTAAATCCAACGCCGTCGCTTCGAGCCGTCGCCCAATACAAAGATTTTTACGTCTTTTAAGTGTAATTAGACTGTGAAAAAATCATTGTTTATTTTAGTTTGCGAAAAATGTTGCATCATATATATAATATTATATAATTTATTGCTACAAGAATATTGTTTTATATAAAAATGTCCTCTTAAAAATTTGTTGGTAGCCGGCGGCTTGTAGTCAGGCGAAGCAAATCCGCCGCCGCAGCAATTGTTTCATCAGCTTCTTTCTATACTCAAGCGAATTTTGTCAAAATTTTACATTGTCAAAAAAGATATCATTTGGCACAGCAGAAAAATTAAATATATGGCCAATATTTTTTTACCATAGTACTTTTCTGCCGTTTGGTACACGCCCTTAGTCAGCTTTTTCCAATGAGAAATCAAGTGTAAAAGAATTGTTATTCAAGTCACACATTAGATTGTCAAGGGTTGAATTATGCTTGATTTGCACTAATTCAATAGCATTCTCCAGTGAAAACGGAACTTGAATTCAATTCGAAGAACTCAATTGTATTACAGTTCAATTCAAGCCTTGAACTATACTGGAATTTTACTTTTGTACTACAATTGAATTCAATTATATTTCAAGCTTCAAAAACAATGCTTTTCAAATAGAAAGGAAAATGCAATTCGTTTCTTTTCTAATAATTTTTTGCATATCTTCCTTTACCATTTTTTTCAAGATTTTAATCACGTTTTTTATAAAAATTAACTTTTTCATTTATCTTTGATATTTTTCACCACTATATCTATTTTATTAATAAATAAATTACGTATTTGACAAGATTTGAACATATAAATATGTATGTTATTTTTATCTTTTTTTATTTATTTCAAAATATTTTCAAACTTGGAAATAACTTGAAAAATGACCCAACTTTGTTTCTAGTTAAAAAAAAGCTATTTATCGGAATAGTATATAGTAGTATAAGGAAAAATATAACAGCATTGATCTGAAACACAAGCTTAATTGATTGGTCAACGTACGTGACATTCTCTGGAATAGCCCATGTTTAAAAATATAAAAAAATATTAAAATATGGCGTAAAGTTCTTAACGTTGCCGTGGACAAATATTTTTACTTTTATATTAATAATTTTTTCTTTTGTTTTTTTTTTAATTTTTAAATTTTAATTTTGGCTCAATTAAAAAGCAATGTTGTTTTCATTGTTGTATTTTTCTAATCCTGAAAGTGAACGAGCCTTGGGCAATTCCAAAGCACCATTTATGTATATGAGCTACATTTTCCATCCCTGCTACAGTGTGTTGAAACCCAACAAACAATATTATGGATACGTTTGATAGAAACAAACTATTTCACATCACTTTCTGAATACTTTTTCAAAACCATGACAGAAGCGTTGGTAAAAAAAATCGTATAAAAATGGATATTCATTAGATACTAACCCCTTATGCAAAAAAATAAAAATTTGTACTTCAAGAGTGCTTTACTCAAAATTTGTATGGAAATTTTATTTTAAATTAAATTTCAAACTAAAATTAGTTTCATTGCACAAGGTCTAAATATTGAAAATAAAATACTATTTTTTTACTTTCCAATGTGAGAAAAATTCGTTTTACTGAGAACACTCATATTTTTGATTATTTTCTTAATATGTATAATCAAATCTTTTTCAAATGTGTGTTCGCTGGGCAAGATTGAAAAATATGTACACACACACAGACATAACATATATACAAAAACTCTATTCACCATAAAATACAAAAACTCTTCACCATGCTGGAGAGAGAAAATATGAAAAAATGTTGAAGAGTGATTAAATATTTCATTAATTTCTTTTGTTTAGTTCTCGTATATTTCTACATTTTTCAACCTAACGTTCCCTTGTTGTTGCTGTAATTTTGAATAAAAGAAATGATAAATTATTGCAACACATACTCACACTCACACACACTATCTCTCTCTCACACACTAACAATTTAAATTGATTAATGAAAAACGACGACGTCGAACACAACAAAAGTAACAAAGTTTTTGATTCATTAAATTATTTAATTAATGATTAATTGCCTTCGGCCTATCAACAGTGTTTTTTTTTGTCTCAGTTAACTTATTGTTTGATTTGGTTTTATTTTCTACTTTCATTGACTTTTTAATTTTGCTATAGATTTTCAACACAATGGATGCCTTTGCGATGGATACAGATGATTTCGATTTGAAAAATTTACTCAATGAATGGAATTTAATTCATCATTACAAATATTTTATAGGTAATTTATTAATAGTAATTTATTTCAGGCAAATGTACTTGTAAGAGACTTGTAAATTTCTCAAATTTATATACATACATACATACATACATACATACATACATACATATATTTAATTACGCTTTAATATTTTTAACTTTTTTTATTTATTTTTATAGAACAAAAAATATCGCTTGACGTTTTGGCCATTTTGAAACCTTATCATATCGAAAAACTATTCAAAGATTTGCCTATAGGCGATCAAGCCTTGTTTGAACATAAATTGGACTTGTGGAAGCAAAACAGATTACTTCTAAATAATAATGTGAACAAAGTTGATTCTAAGAAACCAAAACTTGTTAAAGAAACTAACAAATACAAACATGTGCAGCCTGAAGAAGAAAATAATATAGTAGAAAATCGTACCACAGCTATCATAGTTCCCCAATTATCTGTGGCACCGTCCATACAAACACCTTTGACAGTGCGTAAAACTCTCGATTACCCCAGACAAAGTAGCTCCAACAATCCCACCTCTAGCTACACTGTAATCAAACCAAGTCCAAGTCCAGTACCACCAATTGTATACATGCCAAAGCAGCCAGCCATGACCCTAGTACCGGTGAGGTACAACCTGCGCACTATTCTAGAGGAAACCAGTGGAGGTCAAATGATCACGAATTATTATGAAAAACACAAAATACTGCGTGAAGAACATCGCACAGCGTTAATAAATGTCATCGCACGTTATATTGATGCTAATGGGCGTGGTTTAACGTTGGCGGAAAGTAACCAGCTGGAGGAGCAAATCGTTGAGTTGTTTCCCACAGAAAAGGCTGAATTTTATCGCACCAATAGGCGTGGCCGTATCTATAATAAAGTTGCAAATATGAAGAGAGTTTATAAGAAATTCATACTGGCTCCTGACGAGCCCACAGATCATTCAATGGAAAATACCTTGACTTCTGCGCCCTCTTCGCCATGCGATGCTATAAGTAAGTCTTTAATTCATATGCCTTAAGCTTAAATTATTTAACCAAATTTTTTTTTTTTAATTAGAAGAGGAAGAGAGCGATGTATATGATGACTATGCGATTAGTGAATTTCGCTCGAGTACTCATACTCCCGAAGAATATTTACAATTTTGGAAGAATACACAAAAGCTTCGTTTAAAGCATATCGAAGATATCGAGTCGCTCACGCAAATTTTAGAAAAATGGCCGGAATATAAGCAACACAATGCTGTGGAATATGTGAGTTCTTAACGAAAATATTCGAAGAAAAAGTATTTAAAAAAATTTATTTTTAATTTTTATATAGATTAACATGGATTTTAGGGCAAAGTATCCAGATGCCACTGCTCTTTCCGAAATATTTCATTTAAATAAAACAAAATTAGAGAAGCTACTGTACAGCAAAATCTCCGTTTGCTCCGCAGGCTATAAATATCTACAGCAGTACCAAAAGTGTACAGCAGGTAAAAATAAATTATATTTATATAACTTGTTTTTTTTTTCAAATTCGAGTTTTTTGTTTTTTTCCATTAGAATCACAAAATCTTATTATATTGTGGGTATTGCATCAACTGTTTCCGCCCAACCAAAAAGTGGTCGTCGACGAGATGGGCAACAAACGTAAGAAACGTTATTCCATACAATACTCCCAAAATGCTTTTATATGCATACGAAGCTCTCTAGTGGCCTTGGAATTGGCTCTACAGTCCCAAGTCAGCACCGCCACTCCGCCCATGGTTTTAATTGTGGGTGAGTTGGGCGGCGATATTGATCAGATTTTTGTTTATTTCGAAGGTGTACGTTTTCCCATGGACTCCGTTGTTACGGCTGCTCAACTGGTGTGTGAATTATTTTTCCTCTTTGACCTGGATTATCCGGAAGAGGCGGTGCTGTATTTTTATTTTGTGCAAACATTTTTTCTAAACATTGAATCAGAAATTAGAAATACCAAAATTTATACGGTTATTAACGAAATTAATGCTAACTAATTAAATGATGGGTTTTTTTAAAATAAAATAAAAAGTGTAATTTGATTTTAATATGCAACCGAGGGTAAGTGTTCAAGGTCAGTAAGGGCCTAACATATATATGTATGTGTATGTGTGTACAATAATTGGAATAATTCTTTATTCTAAATTGATAAATTTTAGTACGTTCAAACAAGACTAAAAAAAATTTCGAACATTCGAATAATTATTATTCGAATGACAACACTACTAATAAACCTGTGGGATCTCTCAGGTATTATATCGTGCCACAACCGCGAAAAAAAGTTTAAGCGACAGAATTTTCGAACTTAAATTTTTTACCAAAATCGGTAATTTGCGATCGAATATAATCGATTTTCGTCAAAAGAAAAAACGTGGTCCACAAAATGTAGGTTAAGCATTTTTGGCGGTTATGGCTAGATATAATAAGTATATATCGCCAGCAGAAACGTAACACCACCTAACTAACTAAAAAAATTCCGTATATCAAAGGTGAAATGGAATCCTATTATTTTCGCAACAATGTCCGTCTGTCTGTCTGAAACGTAAGAGTTATGGACCTGAAAATTTCACAGAATATGTAAAACTTTAGCCACTACATCAACAAATACATGACAGTTTAATATTAAAGGGTGTCCTAAAGCGAGCCACGAAAAATTCTGAAATCCTAACGTAATATACTACATAAAATTATGAAATGACACTTGAAATTTTAAAGATAGTATATTTTTATGCAGACTGGCGCAATTATTTAAAAAATCAAAATTAAAGGGTATTCTATCAGTTATTTTAGTTTTGACAAACTCTTGAAATTTTCAAAAATACTAAACTAAAAAATCCAAAAATAAAAAAAAAACGCCAAAACGAAAAATCACCAAAATTAAAAACGCGCTTGAATGAAAAATACCGTCAAAAATAAAATAAAGCGCTAAAATGCAAAAAAAAAATTACCAGTAAGTAAAAAGGTCAGCATAAACTAAAAAAAAATCGTCAAAAATCGAAAAGAAGCGCCAAAATTAAAAAAAAAATGCTAAAACTAAAAAAAACTGCCAAAAACCACAAAAAATCGCCCAAACGAAAAAATCGTCAAAACAAACAAAAATAAAATATAATAAAAAATCTCGAAAACTAAAAAACAGCCGAAAAAAATTATCAAAAGCCGATAAAAGAGCGGAAAAACGGCAAAAATCGCTTAAACTAAAAAATTTAAATAAATCGCTAAAATGCAAAAAACAATACCAAAAGGAAAGGTCAGCAAAAGCTAAACAAAAATCGAGAAAAACTAAAGAAAAATCTCTAAAACCAAAAACAACCGCCAAAGACCAAAAAAAAACGGCAAAGAAAAAGAAGGCACCAAAAAGTCGCTAAAACGAAAAAAAACACCGAAAAAAGCCAAAACGAAAATATATCGAAAAAAGCGCCAAAACTAAAAAAAATCGCTAAAACTAAAAAGCTACCGCCAAAAACTAAAAAAATCGCCAGGCAAAAAAAGGGACTAAAAAGCAAAATAAAAATATCGTCAAAAACAAAAAAAATTGTTAAAAATGTCAGGTAAGATATTAGATTATATAGTCCAACGTTCGTATAGTATTACATATCGCTCATGTATTAAAAGAACATCATAATTCATAAAATGGAATTTTTGAGTTAATGATGCAGATTTAATCCTCTTATTGTTCTTCATGATGTGTAAACATTTCATACAAATATCTTAAATTACTCAAATCTTGAGAGCAAAATTAAATTTTATTTTTTAATTAGGTTGTGTGTTAATTGAAAACTTTAAACTCGTTTTCTAGCCGACTATTTTTTTTTAGTTATGACGTTGTTTGAGCAAAGGAGCGATATGTAAGTTCTAAACGGAACCCTTCATGTGCTATTAAATTTATCCATCTTCAGCTAACGAGCTTGCGCCCTTTTAAACTTTTATATTTATATGTATAAATAAAAAATAATAATTTTTTCTATGCTTTAAGAATTTCTTAGATTTTTTCCTGTCCGCCCATATCACTTGCGACTGACATATTATTTATTCGCCTAATTACCATATTTCATTATATTTATTAATATTTCCATCTTTTTCTTTAATTGTTTCCATTTGCGTTCATAAAGCATTTGCCGCCCCAACAAAAGTGAAAATATTTCTTTAGAAAATGAAAATTTAGGATCTTTTTTTTTTTTTTTGTTTGTTTTAATGCAAAAGGCAAACAACATGCAGCGAGCAGAAAATCATTATTAAGAAGAAAATTTCCATTTAATTACATTTTAACAAGATTTAATCAAAGACATTGGCCTCCCACCACCCATCTTCCTTTTTTGATGGCGCCTGAAATAGAATTAAATAAAATTTGTTATTCAAATGTGTTTTTGAAGCACAAAACAGCAAGGTGCCTTCAAATTGTTTTAATAAATTTGAAACCAAAAAGCAGGCAGAAAGGAAACTCAAGAGCAACAAAACTTTTCATTTTCTCCTAAAATGTTTGAAAGAATAAGCAAGTTGTTGTAAAGTAAATACCGGCAGAGAATTAAATGCAGATAGATAGAGAACAACAAGCAAGAATAAATATTGCCCAAAAGTAGAAACACAAACAAACATTGTGGCTATTCCAAGTAGTCAATAAATAGAATAGTAACTTTTCAAATGCTGGCAAATGTAGAGATTTCAAATGGATGGTGAACGAAGTGTTTGAACCTATTTTTCAAAATCTAAATGTTGCTTCTCAAACGATTTCTGAAGTTGTTTGTAGTTTTTTTTAATGTTTGCTGCTCTATAATCTCATTATTTGCGCAAAGATTTAAAATATGTTCTTTTTGTGGGCGGGAACACACCCATTAAAATAAATTACCCTTATTCTACTTGTAAACAGCGACACAAAACGATATTATTTTGCGCTGCTTTATATTTGTAGTTATCGAAAATTATCTGATTTGCCAAGGCGAATTCATAACAGGTGACCTTATCGCTACAACAATACAACAATACTAAAAACAACATGCAATTCGTCTGGCTTCAAAAAACCCCATCTGTCAAAAACAGTTGACTAAAATACCAATACATACATATTTATAAAAATACATTTTACTATCAACAACACAGAAAATAATATTTGTAAAATAAATGTAATTAAAATGATGAAAGACGACTCTGGTTAAATGATCCTGATATTTTGGGACAACGTAAAGAAACCTTACTTGCTGCCTTATTGCAGCCTCTCCGATGGTTTGTTTAACGCGAAATCAGTGGTGTAAAATGTGTTTGATTGGCCATCATGGCCGTAAACAAAATATTATGCTTAAATGCATGAAATTATCCACAAAAACGGACAATGAAATACTTAAGTGTACAACAAATAATATATACATAAAATATACATACATACATACATATGTATGTATGTATCTATTTAAGGTATCCCAAAATTGCACGGAAAAATTGTTGATGTGGTGACAGCGTTATTGCGTCGTCGTTTACCACCACCAATGTCATAGTTGAGAATTTGGGAGCCATTGAATTGGCCTATATAAATATTCAATTTTCATAAACATGCCTAGTCTACTAAAAGCTGACACAATGGAACCATATGGACATCAGCAACCACAACGACGTGCAAATGCGTCGAATAGTATTAATTCTTTGCCACAAGGAAGGCAGAACGTTTGATAAAATCTTATTTCTATATTGTGCGAAAATCCATACAAGATTCTGTACCAAAGGATATCATGCATTTAGGCGAGACACATGTGGTAGAAATATTTTATATTCCATACAATTTTTTTAAAAATCATCATCAATAAACTAATGGAGTTAAACATGTTGCAAGAGTTAATTTAGAATGCATAGTTTAGGAAGGGTGGTGCTATACCGCACCTCCACTCGGAGACCCAATTGGGTTCCGTTGTGATAAGTATTCATACATTATAATCCTTTTTACTTTAAAATATATTTTTTAAACATAAAGAACGATATAATTTTTTTCACTTTAAATGTAAACAAACATCAGATAAAAGAAGACATTTTGACAGTTGGGGTCTAAGCAGTCTTCGAACACCTGATAATCATCGGGACTGTTAAGGTCACCTGTTATGAATTCGCCTTGCTGATTTGCATTCCACAAGAAAATTGGCTGGCGGCGGTATTGTATTTAAACGGCTTTGAATTTGTTGACAACCTTTTCGATATCGATTTGAGTTGATTTCACGCAAACAGTAATTAAAAATAACGAGAAAATCTAAAAGACCAACTGTATTTAATCCATTTAGAGAAATTAGTGGAAGAGTTCTGGAGGAATCCCACCCTTGCAGTGGGATTTCACAGAGTTTACTGTTCCCACTAATTTTTTTTACAACTGCAACTCCCTATCGTATGGCAATAGCAGTATGCCGACTGTAAAGTGCTCACAAGAACTCTTATCAAGGCACCGGAATTTGGAGGAGTTAAAATTATTTTTGGGATTTTATTTACAAACACATTAAAAAAAACAATACAAGTACAAATATTTATTCATACAAATAAAACGTTACAATTTCTATGATTTTTCCTCTCCTAAAAAATTCTTGCTTCTTGTGAATTCCACTCGAAAAATCCTGCACAAAATTATGAGATTGTGTGATGATGGGCTTAAGGAAAAAAGCAAATGGAAGAGTTTTTCATTGTTTATGAGGATATAAAAATGGATTCAAATACAAATTAAATGCTCATTTGCGGGTAATAAATGAAAATGATGCTTTATGTAATTTTTGTTTATAAAAAGTAATAAAATCTCAAGGTTTTTCTTATTCCATTCTGGCCTTAGGTAGCCATGGGTTTTAAGTGGCTTAAACAACGCAATAAATATTTTATATTAAAATAAATTACTTTTTATTTCATTAGAACTGCTCTGCTGTATCATAAAGATGTTTAATTTGAAGGCAATAAATTTTAAAAATATTCAATTATTTAAAAAAAAAATATATATATATATATATATGTGTCCTTCTCCGATAAAAGGGACCTAGTGTGTGAAAATGAAGTTTTGAGAAAAACGCATTTGAAAAATTATATTTTAATGTTTTTCTCATTTTTTATCAATTCTCCCAAGTTCCCAGTTTTTTGACACACTAGGTCCCTTTTCTCGGAGAAGGACACATATGTATATAAATAAAGTAACAGAGAAGTTTAAAGTGTAACAAGCGTAAATTGATGTATTATTTTCATTCAAATGAAAAACGTTTAATAATTTTAACCTTTTGTCTGAGGTTTCTTCTCAATAATATTTTCTGAATTTTCCTATAAACATATGGATTCCTTAGCTTTTTTTTCTACAGCTTTTGAAGTTGAAGTCTTGATCAGAGAATGACATAAGTATGGTTTTAACCACTCCTTGGGTATTGACCGTCAAACAACTATGAATGGGCACAGCTAAAAATAAAAAACACGCTCAAAAATAAACAAACAAACACGCATTAATTTTAAACTGAATACGTATAACTATAAATATCCAACAACAATACAAACAACTTTAGCTAAATTTTTAGTTAATTTTAATTATTATTCGAACTCTAAACTAAAATTTATAGATTGTGTGAGCTACAATCATATGCATGAGTATAAAAATACTCTGAGTATTAACCGTCTACACATGCATATGTACAGGCAAAGAATATAAATTGTATAGAATGCGCATCTGAGCTAAAAAATTAAACATTTTTTGCTTACGCTTTAGATGCGGGGGGAAAGTATAAAGCGCAAGCAAACACACACTGAGAGCATTATATTATTTGCTCTTATCACCAGCGTTGCCGCTGTGCGACTTAAGTCACATTTTGCTACTTTTTCAACAGCAAAACATGCGGCCAATTTAAAAAAAAAAAACTATGTAAAAGTATCCGAGTTTTACCACACAAAATAGCGATTTTCGGAGGAAAGTTGCTGTTGGTGAAATAAAGCTTGTTTTAAGGATGATAAGTTTCCAAATTTAGCAGTTGTAAAGTTAGTGAATTACACCTTATTTCTTCATCTTTATAAAATATAATTTACATAGTATTTAAGAACTATGCATAATAATAATAATAAGAATAGTATAACTATATCCGTGGCAATAAATAATAATGGCTTAAGTTGACATAGTAAGTTTTTTTTTTATTTTATTACATATTATTATTCTCTTCTTCAAGATCTATCACTCAACTAAATTTCAATTAAAAAATGTCATTATTAATAAAACTGTACGCATTTATATTTTAACTTAAGTCTGTCTTCTTGTAAAATAATACGTAAGCCATAACATCTTACCTCAATTTAATTTATTTTCGGTAGCTACATCAATAATAAAATATTTGATCATAAAAACTTGTATACTCTTAAGTTAAATAACTAACATCGCATCCAAATTATTCTTCATTAAAAAAAAAAAACTTATATTTAACTAAGCTTTTAAAAAATTATCTTATCTCAGGTTTTCCGCATTTTTTAATTTAACCTAAAGCACTTATCTCGACTTACCATCAATAAAAATTATTTTGATTTTCAATATAATAGCTTAAGTGCACATTAATTTTTATTTTTCTAACAATGGATTTTTTCATAACATGTTAACTAAAAAAACAGCGAATATTAACTAATAAAACGTTTTAATTTTTTATAAAATTAAAAGTTTTGTTCTAAATAAATGTGCATTTTTTTTCGGAGGCTAAAAATTTTATATAAAAACCAAACACAATAAATTTTAGACAAAACCCTTACCCCCATATTCATAAAATTTGAAACGAATTTGAAATGTATTTTATTTAAAATTTTCCATACAAAATTTTCCTAAACTGAATTTCAAATTCATTTTATTTTTTTTATAAATATGGGGGTTAATATCTCAAAACATGAAATTTCGACTTAAGCCATTATTATTTATTGGCACAGATATTATCCTCTTCAGAATCGAATTTTAAAATTTTCTACAAAACTTTAAATGGTTTTTCCTCAAAGTAAATTTTTTGAGTTATGCTGGTTTTTAAGTAAATAAGTGAGATGAACCATGTCCAATATATGTATTTATGTTTTTACAGTCTCTAATTTTTATATTATAAATCTTATCTTACGGCACTCGATATCGAACGAAATATGCATTTAATTTCGATTGGAATTTCATTCGATATGAAATTGGTTGTTGTTTGTGCATAGAGAGAGATAAAATTGTTTTTGTCGTTCATAGGCGTACACAGAAAAAATTATTCCCAAAAAATTTTTAAACAAATATTTATTTGAAATCAAACTTAGTTTCAGTAAATATTCTGTACTGTTCCACTAAATTAATTTGTACGAAAAAACTGTGTAGAGAAGAAACAGGCCACGACGTTTGTCGGCTACTTTTCGGCATTTACATGTATACAACACGATCAATCAAAATAAGCAACAACAACCGCACAACAGCACGTTGTTCCTATCAACAAGCAAGATAAACACCAACACACTGAAGTAACATTTTCTCTCAGCCGAACTATGATTCATTTAAATTTTTACAAAATTTTTATCACAATTTACAAAATTATTTGTAGGACCGCATTCAAATAAAATATTTACTGATTCAACGAATTTGGTTACTGAAAATGAAATTTAGTTTTTTCTGTGTAAGAAATACTCGTAGAAATAAATATATCGCAGATTTCCTATTGCACGACGGATTTCGTTTGACGGTGGTGTTGTGTTAATTTTCATATGAACAAATGCGTTTTATTTTTTATGACGAAATTTCGCACAAAAAAATCGTTGTTCGTTCCAGTTGTGTTCCCAGTTTGATACGTGAGTTTCAGCGCAAAATATGTATGTATGTTTGTATGTATGTATGTATGTATGTACGAGTATGTGTATGTGATGTATGAGGAATACAGATGCTGTAACAATTCCCCTTAAATTATCTTTTCTTTTCATAATTATTATAACCTCCAATTCCAAGAATTACAGATTATACTACAAAATTATTTCCCAAATGTTAGAAAATATAATTTTTTGCAAATTTTATTTTTTTTACTGATTCAAATTTTACACAAATATTCGTATATTACACAAAATGTATTTTCATGATTCACGAATTTCTTTTGTAATATAAACATTGTTTTTCGTAAATTTACGAAAAAAAATTTGTAAAAATACTAAATTTTGTTATTTGCTAACAAAATCATTTCTACTATTTAAGAAGTATTTCGTAGTGTAGTGTAATTAGTAGTAGTAGTGTAGTTAATTAATAAATTATTTGAATTATTTTTTCTTTTTTTAAATTAATAAATGAAAAATTATAATAAAAAGAAAATGAATTAACAGTTTTTCCATCTATATTTTACTTTACTTTTTTTGATGCTGATCATTTATATACATACATGTATACTTTAAGGTCCCAATTTTGGCTTTCAAATTTACTTCATTTGAACCTATTTTAACTTATAAACATTTTATAAAAACTTACTTACTAACTTACATATAAAAATTTATAAAAAGTTTTATTAAGATTAAAGTTGAAAGTAAGTTAAAATACATATTTTTTAATTGTGATACTCCGAGAAATGATTTGCATTTGGAATCAAGGATTTGGGTGTAAGATTTTTTGCAATATTTTCACCATTTATTGGCTTTTCTATCGACCAAAACATCATCGAGCCGAATATCGCCGAATATCGGACGAACAGCTCTTTTTCTAATACCTGATATGCTAAACTGTGTATATGATTGCCCTACGGCATACATTCTGTTAAAATGATACAAAGGGATAAATTTAAAAAAGGGTCATAAAAAGTGTCATTGGCACGAAAGGGTCAAAAGTGATACTTTAGTTGCACAACGGCAACGCTGCTATCAGAAATGCGAGCGTAGCATACACTGCAGAAAGAAATGAGAGTGCGTACGATGGACGGGTAGTACTGGAAATATCCGTCATAGAAAATTTTAGCTTGTATGAGATGCGCATTCTATATGATTTATATTCTTTGGTACAGTGCTATTTTATTTACGAGTGCACACACATAGAGCATGTTTTCGAACAGGCACACACCCATAAATTTGTCATTCGATTCTATATACACACACGTATGTATATGGTGCCGAATGATGAATAATTATCCCGAGTATCATGCGTATTTTTTTTACCGATTATATATCCATGGTCTGAGTATAATCATACTCAATGCGTTTGATACGCATTTGTCTTTTTATTTTTAGTAGTAGCCTATTTTAGTTTTTCGCATAAAGAAGTAGAGATGCCCTTGCATCTTGGAATCACAGTCACAATTGTACATACACACTCATTCATACTTTTTTAAGTACTTATTATTATTCTCTGGTCTGCATGTGCTTAACCAACTTCAAACCAATTTCAAAAAGCAAACTCATCAGAAAAATTACTTATTGATGTTTTTTTTATTGTTTTCCAGGCTTACACGTAATTCACACGTTGATTTTTCAATGATTTTTTTGAAACACGATTTTTAGAGTTTGTAGACAAAGGGTATGGAAAAGCAAAAGGGGTGGAAAAAATCACATTTTCCGTTCTACGAGTTTTTTTTTCGAAATTTTCTTTACACATATTTAAATTTTTTTATGTTGTTTCATTTTATTTTTTCATTGAATGTGACAACCAAGGTGTATCTAACTACAACTAGCGGTCTCCACTAGCCATGAACTTGGTATGGGCATCATGTCGGACATCGCAAATGGCTAATGGAGACCGCTCATGTCCAACTTTCGTCCATGCTCTGACATCAATGCCCGAGCATATGTCTGAGCAAAAATGTTCGCCATGAGATTTGACGTCCGCAACCATTTGCAATAGAAAGAAAAGAGACAGAACAAAATTGGTAAATATTCCATCTCTACTGCACTACCGCAAAATACTTTGATATGCCTGAACATGGACATCGCATGTGTTCACCACAACAAGAAGGTTGATGAATTTTTCACAGTTGCTCTGCCGGCGTCATGTCCATGTCATGTCCAAGTCGCTAGTGGCTAGTGGAGACGTGGGGTAATTACACCATGGTGACAACAGTTTTTTTTTAATACAAAACAGTAATACCTGTAGGTATTTTTGTCACTAATATATGAGTATAGAGAATATCGGAAAAATATTTTATTTTGGACAAAATGTAGGTATTTTTTATACTCATTTTGCATTTTTTTTTTTGTGCATAAATGTAAAAATAACTATATTAAAAATATATTTGTGCTCATAAGCCGTTTCAAAATTTGTTTTTGTTCGAAATTACATAGACTTTTATCTAATTACTTTGGTGTCGCAGTGCCTGTCCTTGGTAGCATTGCTGAGAGAATATTTATTTGTGTGCGAGAGGGTAAGAACAACGCTGTCAAAATAAAATAGATTCTATCTCTCGACTGCTTTCTGGCGCTACTTTTTTGTGTCAATTTGTATGGAAAATGTGTTTATGCCGCAATTCTGTTTGATCATTGAGGCCTTAAATGTTAATATATCCCAGTAAAAAAAAATGGAAGTCATTCTGAAGGAACCACATTTTCATTGCTTCCAAAAAATCGATATTTTTAATTTGCCGATAGTTAGCAGAAAACCAAGTAAAAGTTTATTTTAATCAAACAAAACCTTGTAGTTTTTCCATAGTTTTAGTAAATACTCACCAAAATATTCAAAAAAATCGATTTTTTGAAAGAAATTTATGAACTAATTTTGGCCTAAAATTTAGAAGTTATTTGCTTAAATTTACATGAAAACACTGTTTCGCGTTTAAATTCGTATAAAAAGAAACAAATTGTTAAAATATGTAACTTTTTAAAGTTTTTCCTAGATGAAAATATTACCATAGAACACAAAAAAGGAAATTTTTCTTAAAATCGCTTCTAATTCGGTGACTAGGCATCGAAAAAGAGAACTTCTTGCAATGACAACCCTATGTAAAAATCATTAGATCGGATCGAAATTTGAACTACTTCCAGACTGCAAACTCTACATTTTCATGACTTCCTTGGAGTGTCTTTTTTTACTGGGATCTTTCTTTAAATTCAAATACTAAAATTTGTAGATTTTCGTATGGGGTAAATTTTTTAACATGTAGGGAAAGAAAAAAACGGATTTTTTAAAAATCTCTACTCGATACAATTTTTGGAAGAAAAAAATAAAAACTAGAAACATGGAAAAAATCATGGTATGAATGTAAAATGTTTTTGGAATCAACTTTTAAAGGGAATCAAAAATAAAACAAGATTTTTAAATCATTGTATGAATTGGACCTTAGAATATTTTGTTCCAACTTAAGTTCGATTTTACTGTATCGTGCGATTGACAGAACACCCATTTTTTTCTATAATTAATTTTGTTAAACCGCGCTGTTTGAAATCGATCGATTGACATCAACACCCAGTGTGTGTAAAATTGTTGTTAATTGAAATCAGGTTGATGGAATATCATAGATATTTCAATAAATATGTTTTGCCCTTTTTAATCAATTTCTAGTTTTTTTTTTACACCGGCAGCTCTTTAGAATGCAGAAATATTAGCTTTAAAACTCCACGGGTTCTTTTTTTTTACCAATTTGTATGATTACTTATGCATGTTTCTAGTTTTTTTTTATTATTTTGCTTTTAAATATAAATAAATAAAAATATGCATTCTTGCATATTCAAAAGGCAATAAGCCAAAAAGTTTGCAACAATGCAATTGCACTGCAGATTTTTTATTTTTTATATTTTTTTTTTTTGCAACCTCAGCATAGTCGATGTACATGTGTTTTGTGTAAAACCAGCATCCACCCGTTTCATGATCACCATCATCATCAGCATCATCATAATCATAGTTATAATGTTGATGTAAAACTATGATTGATGATATAAAACATTGTCTCATATGTCTCATACTCGTATAAAACCATAAAAAATTATGTTAAAACTTTATGCAAACAAACAACAAATCAGCACCATTCATTCATATGGGAATTTACATAACTTTCAATTAAATTTTTGTTTTTTTCTTTTGTTTTATATTTAATAAATTAAATTATGTAATTGTATTTTTTATTTCGCAAATATTGTTTTTAATATTTGTTTGCTCTATATACTCGTATTTATATTTACAATGTTACAATTTAATTCCAATTTATATTAAGGGTGTTCACCTTAAAGAAGTGCAAACGATGCAAATGAGTGCAAAAATGCACAACAAAAGCAAAATATACGTATTTGGATTAGCTTCATTTTTACTTCGTTTGCATTAAAAAAAAAAACTTGAGAAAATTTAAAAGTGCATTTTTGCTCAATTGCAAATTCAGGTGAACATCAACTTTTGAAATAAAGTCCGCAAAATTTTTAAAGAGTTGCCAGATTGCTTTTAAGCAAAACAGATGATTTTCTTTAAAATACAATTATATTTTGCCAAGTACAAACCTGCACAAAAATTACCTAAATTAGCAGATATTGCAGCACTTAGCAATCTGTGGCAGGTATTGAACCCGTAACCTCTAGCATGTTGGAAAAGTACCAAACGTTTAACTTAGCTTTTGTATAACACTCCTACTAATAACAACAAAAACTTGTATATGTATTACCTGCTTTACATTAAGCATTTTTTTTTTCATGAAATTAGTTGCATAAAAATTTTTTATTTTTTATTTTTATTTGTCAATATGAGGCCTGGAGGAGCAACTTATATCAAAAATGTTGTCAAAAAATGCATCATGCCCTTTTTTTATTTAACATTTTCTTTCATAGCGCTGCAATAAGCAAATTGAAAAAGTTGCGTGCAACAAAATTCATGAAGTTTACTGAAAAAATGCTTAATGTAAATCAGTTATATGTTATATTTTTTTTGTAATAACTTCTACTAAAAGGAAACAGTGTATACATATGTTTTAAGTATAAAACTTTAACAGCCGTATTCATAAAAAAAAGTTGATTGAGGTTTAAAATTCATATTAGTTAAAAAACGTTTTAAGGCTAAATAACGTTTTTTAAATATTGGTATTCATAATCAGTTTTTTAACTAAAAATCAATTAACTAAATTTTTTTTAAATATCGTGGCAACACTGTATTCTTTATTTGTCACTTGCATATTAGTTCTGCAAAACAACGATTGTTAACTCACAAAGTACTCGTGTCTATTTTGTTTATTTGTCGGTTTTCAGAGAAATATTGTTTCTATAAAATAAAAGATATGTTCCAACTTGTATTTAATAAAATAATAAAAAAAGTTCACAACAAATCTTTGTTAAAAGTGCTTTTTATATTATTTATTTTATTGCAGATAAAGAAGCACTAGAATAACGAGCTTTATTTTGTTTGTTTTGAGTGTTTATACATCACTAGTTAATTTTCTACAATTATACTATTATTATACTATTTTTGTTAACACATAAAATGAGAAAACAATGACTGGGAATGGAAACTGGATCGCTCCTTTTCTTTTAAATATTCTTTGGAGTATATTTGTTATTTCGGCAATAGTTTCTATAAAAAAAAATTACATTGTTTTCTTCTAAATAACACTGACATATGCATACATACATGCATACATAAGTACATACATACATACACACATATGTACATACAGGTAAAGTTCAAAATGTACACAAAAACGAAGCAAAATTACAACAACGCCACCTTAAAATTGGTTTAAACATGTGGGCAGTCAATTTTAAAATTTGCTGATTTACGCAAGGTTTAAAAACCGTTTTTTAAGCTAAAATTCTATTATGAATACAATTTTAGCGAATTTTGCTTAAACAATATTTGAAACGCGGTTTAAAATTTTTATGAATACGGCTGTAAATTTTTTAAATTTATTTTATTTATGAACTTAAATTGTTGTTGATTGTTGTTGTCCGGGTTTTCTTTTTCATTGCTTTGACATTCACAATAAAAAAGGTTGTTATTTTATTCTATTGTTTAGATTTTGTGATTCAAAAGAACAAAAGAGAGACACTCATTTCCGTTTCCTTTTTCTTGATATGATAATAATAAGACGTCCTGAATGTTTTTTTTGTGGCTAAATTGCATTGCAATTTTTCTTGTTTATTTACATTTTCTATTTACAATTTTCTTCTTTTTTTTTCATTTGCTTAAATATGTACATGAAAAGTATACAGACTGTCAAATGGTTTAGTAAAAAAAAATATTTTTTAAATGTATTTGTGGCACTAATAGGAAAGGAATAGAAGGAGATGAGCGATAAGACAAGAAATATTTAAAAATAAAATTTGAGGCAAAATTTAGAGAAAGAGCCGCTGAGGCTGTTTTTAGCAATTGCATAGAAATAATTTTTGGGAATTAAAACTTTCAATTAATAAATAATTTGTTTTTACACACTGATATTTACATATTTATTGTATCTTTAAAACTGAACTAACAATAAATATTAAAATCTTAAGTCTAGATATAATTATTAGGATTAACCAGTGGCGCACATGAACTTACTGATAGTAACTAATAAAACATAAATGTCGTATTAAGCACAAAAATATTTTCAAGAAGTTTCATCTCCAGTGTTGCGTATTAGAGCCGTAGTGTCCCTCTTTTATTAATATATATATATATATATATATATATATATATATATATATATATATATATATATATATATATATATATATGTATATATAAACTGATTGGTTTTGTGACAGTATGTTAGTCTGAGAGTTGCCGGCCTACTTCACAGCAATGAATGGAGACCTTTTTTAACAGACTTTAAAAAAGGAAGAGGTTGAATGTGTTCGCAAATAGAAATTTAAATGTCATAAACTGCTTCACTGAAGCAGATAACGCACAAATAAATGTCAAATATGGCCTACAAACATGGCTACTGCTAAAAAAAAGATTGTCAGTGAAATTGTATTGCATTTGAAATTAAAGTTTGCTCGCATGATACAGAGCTGTGATGCATTTATGAACCCATCCGTTCTCATTTTGGTTGCATTTTTTTATGTGTGCTACTTCATAACTCCGTCATTTGTAAAATAATTTTTATTTGTCTGCTTTCATTTTGAGTCACTGTCAAAAAAAGTGGGCGGTACTACGCCCACTTAATTTTCTTCTTTGATTTTATTACTTTATTCCCATAATTGCTAAAAAAAATTTAACACACACCCAGGGTTCTTGTAATGCCACTAAACAAAACTTCAAAAAGTGGGCGGGGTCATGTCTATTAAAATTTAATATTATTTTTCGCGTGGTTTTAGCTAAAAAAGTCTTGCGATACTTGGTACTCAACCTGGGCACTGAAAATAGCACGATATTGAATTAAGAAAATTGGGCGGGGCCACGCCCATTAACATTTAGTATAATATTATATGTACTTATACTCATCCGATTCCTAAGAAACTAGAAAAATATTATGAGCTCTTGGACATAATTTTTGGCTTAAAAAAGTGGGCGGGCGGGCATTACACTTTACGTACTTCTAGTACACCTGTTCTTAGGACAGTTAGTACCCATCCGGATCTATGACTACGACACTATATTTTATTAAAAAACTGGGCGGGGTCACGCCTATTAAAATTTGTTCTCATATTATATGTACTTCTACTAATGCGAGTCCTGCTAAACTTGCCAAATAGTTTAAGCTCATGGAGTGACAAAAGCTTGAGTTGTTTAAAGTGGGCGGGTCCACGCCCTTTTACATTTAATGCTACATTTCAAGCACTTCTGTTTAACCAATTCTTAGGACAGTTATAACACACACTGAGCACTGAAAGAACACGATGTTGTATTTAAAAAGGTGAGCCATGCCCATTAAAATTTAATATAATATTATAAGTACTGCTACTCATCCGATTCCCACGAAACTTGACAGTTCTTGGATTTCCATAACCTAGAAATTATAATATAATTTATAATTGGGCGGAGCCACACCCATTAATATTAAACATTTTTCAGGTGCTTCTACTTTACCGATTCTTAGGAAACTTTTCACACACATACACACCTAGAGCTGTAATAGTGAACTCTTCTAGCATTTAGGATAGTGGGAGGGGGCCGTAACTGATATACCACGCCCCTTAAAATTTAACAATTGGCACAAAAATGCTGAAAATAAAGTATTTGAGAAAAAATAAACCGACCTCAAAAATAAGTCTCTAAAACTTGAAAATAATTTAAATGCAGTTAAACTAAAAATTTTTATATGCATGTGTCACTTATAGAGCTTTACGAATTCGGTGCAGATGTACAGGGTGGTGTTAAAGTTTAATAACTTTTTTGTTTATTAATTTTTTTTTATTTTTTCTTTCAGATTATATAGACAACACTTGGAGAATTTATAATGGAGAGGTTCACAACTGAACAGAGAACCAGAACAATAGAATTTTATTATTTAAACCAGAGATCAATTATTTTAACGCAAAGAGCATATCGTCGACATTTTAACGTCAGAATTTCGCCCTCTGAAGCGATGATTCGTTGCTTAGTTAATCGTCATCACCAACATGGCAGCGTAAGAGATTTGCCTCGAACCGGTAGACCACGTTTAAGTCGCACTGCGGAAAATATTGAACGAGTACAGCAAAGTGTTAACGAAGCACCAGAAACATCTGGCAGAAGGCGTTCTGCTCAGCTAGAAATGTCTCGTACGTCACTACGGCGCATTTTAAAAAAAGATTTACAGTTATACCCATATAAGGTGCAATTGGTCCAAGAATTAAAACCCGCAGATCATCGGCAACGTCTAAATTTTGCAGTTAAATTTCAAGAGCGAATAATTTCTCGAAATTCGGAAATTATTTGGCCAGCGCGATCGCCAGATTTGACAGCACCCGACTATTTTCTTTGGAGTTTTTTGAAGGAGCGAGTGTATGTGAACAAGCCAGAGACAATCCTTGAACTCAAGGCAAACATTGTTGCAGAAATTCGAACGCTACAGCCACAAGTTTTGAAAGATGTTATGGAAAATGCTCTAAAAAGAGCCCATCAGTGCGAAGCTGAAAACGGTGGTCATTTAAGAGACATAATTTTTCATACTTAGTGTAAAAAAAATTCAATTTTGTATATTATATAATCTGAAAGAAAAAATAAAAAAAAGTTAATAAACAAAAAAGTTATTAAACTTTTACACCCCTTGGTTTCTTTTGGCCCACCCTGTAGTGTTCATTTCTAAAGTTGGTTAACTTTTTCAGTCAATAAAATTTTCTGAATATTTCTTACTTTTTTTTAAACAAGTGGGAGTATAGAAAAAAACATTTCGAAGAATTTAAACACATTTTTTAAAACAATTCGCTGCTACATACAAAAATGAAAAATTTATAAAAAAATCCTCATGTTAAGCCAGTGAATTTTTGTCATGACATTTGAATTATTTCTGAGTGCTTTGGTGGTAAGCTTATTTTTAGTCCAGGGGTTGTGGTTTCAATTCCCACAAAACATAATAATAATCCATTGCATACAATTTCTGTTAGTTATAATATAATTTCTAATTGCATTTGTAACATTTAACAAATAAAATAAATGTATTATTTCCAATTTATCCAATTATTTCACAACATTTATGTATTTGTTTTTTTTTTTTTTTTTTTCTCAAAAATTTATTCAAATAAAATCTTTTTTTAATCCACTCAATTACTTAAATTTGCTTTTATCTCCAGCTATTAAATCTAAATTTATTTTTGCTGTCCAACAAAATGAAACGAAAAAAAAAATGCAAAACAATAATATCGCCGCAACTACAAAGTTTTTCTAAAACAAATTTTGTTCATGAATAAATACAATAAAAATTTATTTTTTTTTTTATAAAAAAGAAACATGAAAAAATATTTATATAGAAGTAAAATAGAAAAATAACAACAGCGAGCGACCGAAAAGGACGACGAATAAAAGATAATCTGTATTGTAATATCCGTAAACGGAAATAAAAATTTCAAGCCAAACAGCAACGAAAACTAAATTAGATAAATAAAAATAAAATTGTCGCTTTAAATTATTTATTTAGCCGACATTTTTCTTTAGTTTCCTTTTTTTCGCTTCAAAAAGGACTAAAATAATAAATTGGGCCAAAATTTAAGTTTAAGCTAAATTCTGTTAAAGTTCTCAAATAAAGTTTGACCCTAGACAAAAGACACTCCTGAACAGCTGAAGCTAAAATTCTTCCCTCGACAACGTTTATTCGAGACAAAAAAAAAAATTAAAAATAAAGAAACCAAAAATGCAATTATACATCAAATGAAATTGAGTGTTTTAATTAACAAAAATTCCCAACACCAATATCGTCAGTCTATAGAAGATTTAAATTCCCCTATGCCTGGTACTTGAAAATTCTTATTTAGCAGAGTGTTTACAAATTGCGAACTGTGCTGTCATGTGTGTGTGTGCGAGAGTGTATGTGTATGTATGTGTGCGTGTGTGTGTGTGTGTGTGTGTGTGTGTGTGAAATCGGAATTAAGCTTTGCTTGTAGATGATACATAAGCATGTGTGATTGAATGTTGTGTTATTGTTAAATGTCTGTGGTTTTGTGTATTTTTGAAATTAACAAGTTGTAGGCATTTCATTTAATCCTTTTCAAATGAAACCAAAAAATAAATATGCACACACACACACAAATTTTTTAGTAATTTGCTTGGAAATTATTAAAATTCACCAAACAGTTTAGTGTCAAGTCAGCATGTGGGCAACTAAATTTTTAATAGAATTTTTAAAGGTGACTTTTTTTTTAAAAGCAAACTATTTTTATTACAATAAATGTAAATGTACTTGTGCATAAAAATTTTTTAAAAATTCTCAGCATAAAAATTAATCTTTGTTAAATCATTTTAATAGACTTCTAATACTGACTTTCGAACTTTAACACTTGATAGCGAGCATAATGTTGAAGCTAAATATGTGAAATTGAGTCTGTTTCCCCAAATAACCACTGGCGGAGCTTAACAAAATTTCCGTTGAATAGGGGGGGGGGGGGGGGGTGGCATTACGACTGGTGATCTTCATGGTTAATATTAAATAATATAATTTTTAATTATTCTTGAGGTGGAAATGCCTCCACCCCCAACGTCCCCTACCCACAGGATAGCGTTTTTTCGCCTATGCTGTTGTTTCACATTTATTACAAGAGCCATCAGACATTCTGAAAATATTAGCGAATTCATACCAGCTGACCTCATTTCAGCAGATGATGATCAGCTGATAGTGTCTCTGCTGACTAAATCAGGCGAAACGTCCATAAATTCTTTGACAACAGGAAGTTTTATACTATTAACTATACATGTTTTTTTCTGCAGTGTTGCTTTCAATATCAAAATCAGGTCAACTTATTGAAGTCGCTTTGCATCTGAACCCGGGCTTTCGAGACCATTTTGTATAAATTCGCCTTGATCTTTTAGGACACCCGAGAAAAATTCACTTTGACATTTAAGAATATACTTATTAATAGAGATGTGCACGTGAGCGTTTTTTGACTCACGACACGCACGCTCACGCAGAAAAATATTTTACTCACGCACTTTCACGCACGAATGATATTGACAATTTTCACGATCACGCACGCTCACGAAAAAAATATTCTTAATCACACACGAGTGAATCACAGCTTATCACGATCACGCACACTCACGAAAAAGTATGTAATCCAATTTGCATTTTTTTTTTTTTTTTTGGTTGAAAAATAGGTAGATATGTATGTATGCACGTGTATATCTAAAATTTACATTGCACAGTGGGGACTTTTACAAAGTAAATGACCATAAATCTGGAACTTCTAAACTACTGAGTGGATTTGTATGAAACATCTGTAGGGGAGGACTCAGGCCTTATAGCACATGTCATCACAGCCTCCTGGCTTGAGCTGGACAGGAGTTACCTGGGACTCAAAAAAACTTCAGAGACTTTTAACTTTTTTAAAAATTATCCGATTTTTACCGGATAAAGCATTTTGAGATAAACTTGAAATTCTTAAGAAAGCTGGATTTTAAATTACAAGACAGCATTAAATTTTTGACAAAACTTAAAATAAAAATAGGAAAAAAATTTATTAACATATCCATTTGTGAAATCGGAAAAAGGCTAAAAAATCAAAATTTTAAAATTTCCCTGAAAAAGGGATGTGTTTTTTAAGTGTCTTCATTATTTTCAGTTTTTTAAAAAAACTTTGTCTAATACATTCACTTTTTAATTACATACATAGCGCTAAAGACAATGGGGCATACTCATAGTCAAAACAAAGTATACTTTAAGAATTTAAAACCAGTATTTTGTATGGTAATACTGGTTTTAAATACATAAAAGTATACTTTGTTTTGACTATGAGTATGCGCCAGTACATTAAGAATATGCTTAGAGCCAATTATTTTGAATTTTTAACATGTACCCTACATTCAGCAATGCCCTAAAATAGTAAATTTTAAAAATATTTTTTGTGTTGAAGCGCTTATAAAAAGATGCGACGGTAGATTTTGAAAGTTTCAACTAAAACATTTTATTTTGTAGAAAACTATCTACATTTTTAACTAAAATTTAAGAGAGTCATTTGATAAATGCGGGTATACGCGCAGATTTTCAGAAAAAAAAATCAAAATTTAGAGGAAAATATAGCTGTGCACAATAAAAAATATTTTAAAATAATTTTATTTTTCTATGTTGGTATTTTTGAATTTCATATGAGCCAGAAAAAAATTATATCAATAGCCCAATTCACAATCTTGTGCACATGGTCTTGCATCGCAGCATTTGCAAAATGGTATAGTATATTGATACTCACCTATGCAGGAATGATATGTCGTGAGAACGTGAGAATTCGTGCGTGATTATTAAAAATAGCTCGCACACGAGTATTTTTTTTAAATCACGCTCACGCAGTCACGCGTGATTAATTATAAATTTGATCACGATCATGCGTGAATCACGCGTGACACGATAAAATCACGACATTTGCACATCTCTACTTATTACTATTGCCATTGCCAATTTATTTCTTTATTAGTTGGTCACATTAATTTTTGTTTTTGTGCTTAAGTTTCCTCAAAAGCAATTTTCATCTTGTGTTTGATTACAAAAATTTACATAAATTTGGCATGCTTGACTTTTAAGCAGTTAATGCGTTCAAATTTAATGAATCATTTGTTTATTTTCTTCATTCCTCATTCAATATTGTACAAAATTTTGTTTTAATTGTTTACTATAGAAATATTTCATTTGTGGTTATAAAATAATAATAATTGAAGCTTAATAATGGGGGAGAGTTTCTATATAATCCCTTAAAAGAAAAAATTAATATTTTTCAAAGAAATTTTCAACTGGATAATTGTTTAAATAGGAAATTTCCAACGAATATGAGAAAAGAACTTCATTTACTAAAAGAACGTCATAACTCAAAATAAATGGGATTTTTGAGTTAATTATGCAGAATTAGTCCTCCCATTGTTAAAGAAAATGATGAAATGAAACATTTCGTATGCATAAGCACTGGGGACAAATTAAGGCATCCGATACGAGTGGTAATTTAAGAATATTTGAATAGAGTTTATATGGAAATATTTTCAAATTACGAATCGTATCGAATGCCCCACTGCACTGTATCGACTATATACATATCGTTGCCTTAATATAGAAAGGCCCTAAGTAATTTTTTTTTTGTGTGAAATAATGCAAATATTCGGCCCTGTTCTGTAAACCGAATCGATTTGAAATCGAACGATTTTACAAAACTAACTACGTTAAGAGAAATATTTTTTCAGACTTTTTGTAATTTTTCCATTATATAGATTCTCAAATATCATATCTGAAAGAAAATTATCGTGTATGATTTTCAACACGTCTGCAGGACCTTTATTAATATTTTGAAAACGAGAAATTTACTCGGATTCGGTCGATTATATTTAATTGTATCTCTTTTTTTGTAATAAATTTTGTTTAACATTCTACTAGAATAAAATAATTAAACTGATAGGTTAATAATAATGATGGTTATATTAAATGATAATGACTGCACAATATTAATGATAAAAAATTATTAAAAGTGTGTTTTTAAAATACAAAAATTATTATCCTTATATTAATAAAAATAATAAAAATAATAATAATTGTAGGTAAAATAGAGATTACAAATCAAAGAAAAACAACCAATAAACATGTGCACACATTTTTAAACAGTAATAATAAAAAATATAACAACTTTAAACAATTATTATTTTTTTTAAAGGACGTAAAAAATGCAAAATGTGTCGCATTTTATTCAACGAATTGAAAGCATTTTAAAGCAAATTTAACTAATTATTAAGGCATATCCAATTAAAATATGTATATGTTTTTAAGACCAAGTTAATTATATTTTAATGATAATAAAATGAATAACAGATTTATATAATTTTAATTTTAAATTTATTCATTTTTGGTTAAGCACATCGATAGATGCATTTCGTTGCTGCTCAAGCAACTAATCAGTGCATTTCAACCACAAAATTATATTAAAAAAAGAGCCTAAAATAAATACCAGATTTATTTGTTGATTGCATTGGGAATTAATTTTATTTTATTAAACTACAAACTTCAGCTAAAAAAAAAGTCAGCCAATGGTAGTAATGTTTAAGTAAGAAAATAAAAAATAAAAAAAAACATATTGATTATTGAGTTCTTGAAAGTTTGACATATCTCTAGTTCTGCTAAGAAATTTTTTGCATTAATAATACATTAATATACATCAGTTTTTTTTAAAGCCATAATCGGTTGTTTACGATCGCTAGTAATCGATTTTCGTCAAAAAATGAAGTTCGAAAATTATATCGCTTTAGCTTTTTTTTGGCAGTTATGGCCCTATATCCATACATATGTAATTATTAGAGACCAGCAAAAACAGTCTTGAAATGTAAATAATTCTTATATTTATGATTTTAACAGGCTAAAGTTCGTATCGCTTTTTAAGCCAAATTACATGTAATAATTATTAATGAACAAATAACACCAAAGTTAGTTGTAAATATTCTGACAACACATAGTTGAACGGAACAGCCAGCCGTTTTCGAATAGTAACAAACCAAAAAAGTTTGTCTCAAGTAGAACAAAAAATAAGCAAATTAACTAACATGTGTATAATTAGTAAAAGAACAAAACGACAATGGTAAGACTGTTGTAAGTATAGAGATGGTAAAATTGAGCTTACAATACAAAAAAAAACTTTCAGCAAATTGAAATACGATGAATCAAAACAATTCACATATTCCCTTTGCAATAATGCTAAGTATATAAAGCAGAAATCTATATCAACTGACACCACACACACTGGACCAAACACAAAAGAACGCTGATGATGAAGGTTTAGTGGCCTTCGAAAACGGCTGGCTGTTCCGTTCAACTATGTGTTGTTAGTCAGAATATTTACAACTAACTTTGGCTTAAAAAGCGATACGAACTTTAGCCTGTTAAAATCATAAATATAGAAACAAATGGAGTTCGAATAATAATTAAAATTAACTAAAACTAAATAATTCTTGTTTTTTAAATGTATTATCATAGCATGTATTATACTAAACCAATAATAAATGATGTCGTTTAATTAGCGAAGCACGATGAATGTATTGATGTTCGTGTATATTAGTGTTTACAAGCGATGTCGCGAAGACTTCTTGTTCGTAACAAACACTCAAAAGAAGTAGTGTTGATGCGTGTGTGCTTGTTATTTTGTATATTGTACGTTTGAGTGTGTGTGTGTGTGTGTGTGTGTGTGTGCGTGTGTGTGTGTGCGTGTGTGTGTGTGCGTGTGTGTGTGTGTAAGATGTAGATGTTAACCCAATGGGAATTTGAGTTAACTCAGAGCTATTGAATTATCAGCCAGAAATAAGTCAGAGGTGGTTAAAAATCGCACTCATTCTGCATGTTAAGAGTGATCAGTTTTAGCATTAAGTGGCCGTAGGACGAGTGCATCAGTTTTGAACTAACCATGAGTTAGCTCATTATGAGTTAGCTTGTGCCAAATAAAAAAAAATAAAAAGAAAGTGTTATATTTAGTTAATTATGATTTAGCTTATTATTTATTAACATTTTTTAGTCAGCTTAAAGTTTAAGCAAATTTTAAATTATTTTTTAAGAAACGGAACGGGTATCGAACCGTGATCACTTTGTGTCCCAGCCATCATACTTAACACTTTGCCATCGCGCCATATAAAATATAAACGGCACAGAATTAACATAAACATGAATTTTATGCTGACATCTTTTTTCTGAACTTCGACTCATCTCTGTATCAGCTTTGAGTTACCTAAAAGTTAGTTCAAAACTTATCGAGAAGAAATTAGTTGTACAAAAACAACTCACTACTCTCTGCATCAGTTTTGAGTTAACTTAAAGTTACTTCAATACTTATCCGGAAGAAGACAATTGTGCAAAAAAAAAACTAACTCACATCTGTATCATTTATGAATTAGTTTAGAAGCTAGTTGTAAATGAGTTATCAAAAAGTCACCCATATTTTGAGCTAGCTAATAAAAATCCAACTGGGAAGCTACTCGTATTAACTATGTGTTTAAGGATGGTTTTTTTAAAGTAATCGCACACAACTAATTTCAATGCATGGGTGCATTTGTATGTGTGCGTATGTACATGCATGACGTTTGCATACGCGCTCATGAGTGTGAAGAAGCAAGCATCACAAATTCTTCCGTCCCGAAGTATTTTCTTCTCTCTTTACAAATAGTTACACCCGTTTGAGTTAAACTTTAAAATATACAAATTAATGGCATGTTCACATTTTTTGATTTTCTCGCTGCACTTTCTATTCACAAGACTGTTTTCAAGTGAGAAAAATATGAGTTTCATTCTTCATGAGTGAAAATTGACATATTCAAACGTTTGAAAAGAAATGCGGAGTAAAACTCGGCAGATTCCTAAAATGTACTAAATTAGTCATTGATGTACTATTGTACTTTCCGAGTTTGAATAGTACCAAAAAAAAAGTACAATTGTACCAACCTTGCAATCCCTGACCTGCAATAGCTGAAACAAATGTCTTGCCAATATTTTGTTTAGCGTTTGTTTTAGAAGACTTCGCTGCAGTAAAACATGTCTTAAAAGTTCTTGTAAGTGGTTTTTTGCAGGGGTCTAATATGTATACATCGACTTTTATTAAAATTTAATTTAGCGCGTTGGAAAATAGTGCGTCTTGTCTATAAATAGTTGATAACGCTGCACGCTTTAGCTAAAATTAATTAACTACTTTCAGGCACGAGCAAACACATTCACAGCAACTTAAAATTACAAACCACTAAAAGTCAAAAACTTAAGAAATCATATTCTCCTTACTATTCCTTTATCTTTTTCCCTTTTACATTTTATTAAGAGTATTACTTCTTTTTTATTATTCATTTGAAATCGGTGTGATTTTATTTTATGGCTTCGTTTGTTGCCACACGTCAAGGGTGTGTTCACTTTTATAGTCAACCAGGAGAGAGAGGTGCGAGTGAGTTTGTCAAGACAATTTATTGCTTTGAAAATATGTATGTACATGTATGTATGCCGCCTTTAACAATTATTAATAAGAAAATATAAAAAGAAACTATAAAATCAACACCATGTTTTTTTATTTATTGTGTATATTAGAAATTATTTTGGCTTTCGCTTTGTTTATTTATTATGCCTTTATGTCCTTTTGTAATAATGTAAAATCAATACGAAAAACAAAGACTTTATAACATGTCGGTCGGCATGTAAATGTGTGAAGAAGCTTGTTTACAATTGTAACAATAGCAACGATAACAATGTTATGATTTATTAAAACGAAACAGTTTCTTTTTTTTTTGCTATTCTTTTGCTGGTGATAAACGAGGGAGGTTCAGTCAGTGTGATGGTAAATCGATTGTTGCCATAGCAAGTACAATTTAAATTAATTAAAGCAAACAAACAAATTTCTCTTACTCTTCATCTTTTATCAAATGATAATTACAACCAGTCAGTCGTTTTAGCAGATTTCTGTTAAAGCAAGAGCTTTAAGGGTTGCGTAGGCAAAAGAAAAACCGATTGCATAAGATTACATAAGTTACATAGCTTTAAAAAGTAGGACCAACAGGGGGCACAGCGCAATATGTGCTCTAAGAAACAATCCAAGCAATTTTTTTTTTTTTTTTTTGACTGAAAACGCAGATGCTCTTCTAAGAGTATTATCAGGCTTCATAATCGTTTTTTTAACTAGGGCCAAGAAGGGACCGGGGGTAATTTATGCCCCTCAGAAACTATCCAGAGGATTTTTATAAAATTTAAAACTTCCATGCATCTGTGTCTAAACGAAAATATACGTTTTAAATACATATTTCAAACTAGGATCACGAAAGAGCAGGGGGCAAATTCTGCCCTTCAAAAATATTCAACCGATTTTTATGAAATTCAAAACTTCTGTGTAACTGCATCGATGAGTAACGATACAAAGGCTTAAATATTTTTAGGACTTAGGAGCAAGAGGGAAAAAGGGGAAGTTCCTGCCTCTCCAAACTTAAAACATAGATAGATACGAGTCTAAAATCACACACAGGATTTTTATTTTAAGGCACACGGAATTTGCAGTTCGCACGATTTTTGCCCATTTTGAAGATTTTGGCAATAAATTATGATTTTTGTGTAAAAAATCAATTGCGATGGATGACGCTAGTAATTTTTTAATTTTATAATCTACTAGATTAATCCGGTGTGCTTTGCTATACTTTTTAAGGGCGGGGCACTTAGTTCCACCCTCCTAAAAAAATTTCAAAAAAAATTTAATGGACGTTATTTGATAATAAATTTTCTTGGGCGGGCACTTTGCCTTCCCTCCCCCTCAATTAAAATTTTTTTATTTATTTTTATTTTTATTTAAATTTATTTTTAAAATTTTTTCATATAAAAAAAGGATTTTTTAAAGGCGGGCACTTACCCTCCCCCTGGCAGGTGAAAAAATAATTTAGTAGAAGTTTTTCATATGCAAAAAAAAAATTTAAAATGACAGTCATTTGACAATCAATTTTTGGGGGCAGGCACTTTGCCCCCTCCCCCTCCAAATTTCCAAAACAAAATTTAGTGGACCTTTTTTTATAAAAAAAAAATTTTTGAAAATTGGTTTACAAATAACAGAGTTATTTGATAATCAATTATTAAGGCAGCTAATTTGCGACACCCTCCTCCCTCCAGCCCCCAGAGTTTTACAAAAAATTATGATTCACTAACTGCGGAATATTTTGCAACACAACGTTGAAAAACCTCAAATCGGGGCAATCATGAGCATCAATAATGAAACAAAAAGTGGAAAGTGTTAAGCAGTCTTCTACTTGGTGATCCTAACCTTTTAATAAGAAAATGTGTAAATCCTTAATTAATCCTAAATTTAAATGGATCGTCATTATACACAAATACCTAAAGCTGCAATCCTACAAAATTCAATTGACTCAAACATTAAATCCCCGGGATAAGTGCAAGATGCTTGAATCTTCCTGCACCCCCATTCCACGCAAAATTTATCACCGGAAGAGGTGACATAAACTGGCCTACAAGCAGTCCTGATTTAACCTTTATGGAGATTTTACTTACCCCAAACCTGAAGTTTACTCCAATAAAAAGAAGTTACTGACGCTTTTAAAAGAAAATATTTGCATCGAAAGGTCAGCCATCACGGAAGCTATCTGCCGAAGAATCGATGTAAGAAATTTCATTGCTTTAAAAGCAATATTGTTTTTGAGTAGAATAATATGAAATGACAATTTTTGAGAATACCTTTATATATAATTTTTTGGGCGTTATTTCATGTTTGTAAAGCAATTTTCCTAGATTTCTAGTTGCACTGACGTTCTTTCTACTCAAAAAGTCTTAACAAGCATATGACAAAAGATTGTTAAAATTAAAAACCCTTTTGAATTATAAGTGTTATCCAAAACAAGATTTAATTAAAAACATGTTATACATGTCATTTTCCTTTAAATATCCCGCAGGAAACCTTTATTTACAGCAAATAGGCACTTTTACAATGTGTGTGTTTCTCTTATTTGTTAAAAGAAAATAATTTTAATGAAAAACAAACCAGAAAACTAAAGCCGAATAGACGAATTTCTTTTTAAATCTGCAGTGTGTTTGCTGTGTATTCTATTTTCACAGTGGCAAGTGCAAGAAAAACCTAAAATTGTAATTAAAAAGAGCTGGAGAAAATTTTAAATAATCCCCACAAAGAAGGTAATGGTAAAAATGCTAAAGAAAAGCATAATAGTTTGTTGCTTCGTTAGTGCACAATATATTTGAGTGTATGCATGTGTGTGTGTGTGTGTGTTATTTCAACTACAATCACACACATGCACTCTAATGCATATGCTTACACATACATCTCTTACCAACTACGCATAAATAGTTAATGAACATGCCATTAGCTGCAAGCAATCTGCAGCTTTATTTTGGCTTACGAAACCAAAAAAAAAGGAAGACATTTTCTTTTTCTATTATTATTTTGCTCACAAAAATATTGTGTATGCCACCCGTAATCACAAACACTCCGAAAGAGAGTATGTATGCAAGTTCATAATATAGCATTGCACAGATACATCTGTTTGCACTAGTTTTTGCGTGTTTTTGGTTCTGGTATGAACAAATATGTTATTTAGCGTTTTCTGTTACTAGTTGTAAATGTTGATTTTTAAAGCAATTATTGTATGGTTGGACAATGAGAAAATGAAAACAACATATTTATTTTTTTTTTGTTTTTCTAAAACAAATAAGATTCATAAAACTGCTTTTACCGTAAGTGCCTTATGTTGTGTTGAGAAAAAAAAATACATGGCTGATGATGAATGAATAAAAGCAAAATTTCACATACATATGTATGTAAGTAGACGATACATGTACATGAAACACATGAGCTGCAAATACAAAAAAATGACACACGATATGCAAGTGTAATTACTCTCAGAGCAAAATTGTCTCTTTCTCTCTCTATACTTTGGCTGCGCCACAAAATAACATAACGAACGTCCGCACATATGTACATCTGCACATCATGTACTTCTTTCAACAATGGGTTTTTTTCATATAATTGTATTACAATATGTATTTTTAAGCAAAAACAGATCAAACAGTTGCTCAGCAGCAACACAATAACCAATTGTTATTTGTTTTCAATTGTATTTTAATTTGGAAAAGCACTCACACACAATAACTCTTATACTAGTTCTGTCGCTCACACTACAATTATATGGTAAATAATGGGTGTTTTTTATTGAGGTATAGAACTTTAAGTTGGCATCACTTTTTTAACTGGCGGCCATTTTGTCAGCTGTCAAGTGATTAATATTTAGTTTGGTTTGCCATTTCATCATGAACAGGTTGACAAAAGAACAACGCTTGCAAATCGTGCAAATTTATTTCGAAAATAATGGTTCAGTTCGCGAAGTTTACCGCAAGCTCCGTCCATTTTATGGTCGACATAATCGTCCATCAGAGCAATTAATTCAGTTAACCATGGATCGTTTTCGCACTACGTTTACTCTATGTGATAATACGCATCCGCAGAGACGTCGAACAGTGCGCACCGAAGAAACAATTGCCGCTGTAGAGCAAAGTGTTGAAGAGGACCCGAATGAATCGATTCGCCACCGTGCACAGCAATTGGAGCTTTGTCCATCAACTTTATGGAAGATTTTGCGCAAAGATCTTGGCTTGCGACCTTACAAGATCCAGCTTGTGCAAGAATTAAAGCCGCGAGACCATGCAATGCGTCGTGATTTTGGTGTATGGGCCGAAAATGAGATTGATCTCGATGCTGATTTCATCGCAAAATTTTGTTCAGTGATGAGGCTCATTTTTGGTTGAATGGCTACGTCAACAAGCAAAATTGCCGCATTTGGAGTGAAGAGAATCCACATGAGACCCTTGAGACGCCATTACATCCACAAAAACTGACTGTTTGGTGTGCTCTATGGGCTGGTGGGGTCATTGGGTCATACTTCTTCCGAAATAATGCTGGAGAGTCAGTTACCGTTAATGGAGACCGGTATAGAGCCATGATAACCGACTATTTTGTTCCCGAATTGGATGGCATGAATGTGGATGAGTTGTGGTTCCAACAAGACGGCGCTACATGCCACACAGCGCACGTCATAATCGATTTATTGAAGGAAACATTCGATGAGCGCATAATTCGCGGAATGGACCTGTCAATTGGCCACCAAGATCGTGTGATTTGACACCATTGGATTATTTTCTTTGGGGATATGTGAAGTCGCTCGTCTACGCCAACAAACCAGAAACGTTAGGGGACTTGGAAGCCAACATTCGTGGCGTTATTGCCAACATACGGCCCCATATGCTCGAAAAAGTGGTTGAAAATTGGACCTGTAGAATTGGCTTTATTCGAGCCAGCCGCGGCGGCCACATGCCCGAAATCATATTTAAACATTAATGGCATAAAATTATCCTTCCAATAAAGCCAAATTTATGGACATTAAAACAATTTTCTTGTGTTTTATTTCAATTCGAAGTTCTATACCTCTAAAAAAACACCCGTTACCATGGTATACTTGTTTTGGCTATACAAACGAGTATAAAAATGCAACCCTTTAGTTCATAACTGTACATAAATATTGTTGCACACACACATCATACATAAATCGATGGATGAGTGAGTGGGTGTGTGGGTGTGTGTGTGTGTGTGTGTGTGGGTGTGCATATTAATACAAACATATTCTTTCTTACTTTATCAAAAGCATGCGAAATGCAATTTTGCTTCTTTACTCAAAACTTGCATGAATACTTATACAAATATTAAACTAAATAAATGCAAACACACACTCACCCACTTATATACATATGTAACTATGTGTGTATGTATGCACATATGTATGTATGTCCATATGCATGTGTGTTATATAATGCAACAAAGAACACTGAAAATAAATAACAAATCATACAATTGCAAGAAAAAAAACTATTGTATGTATCACAATAAAAGAATAAAAATGAGAGAATAACTCAAAATACAAAATTCTTAAGAATTATTTGTATTTGGATAGAAATTTCTATTTGTGAGTAATGGAAGCCCCTAGAGAATATTCATACACACAAACGCACAAACATATTTATGGATACATGCTTTGTATGGATATGATCAGATGTGCATAGTGCATGGTACATATTAGTCTCCTGCACAAGATATCTTATAAGAACTTTTAAGACATGAGGGATTTTTCAAATGCTTTGCTACAGCGAAATCTTATAAAACAAACGTTAACAACACTGTTTGCAAGAGTAAGAGTAAAGAAGAAAACACTTCGTGACGGAAGAATTTGTGATACTAGCTTCTTTCTACGCATAAGCGCATGTACAAACGTCATGCATGTATGTGTGTATGATCTTTTATTTTTCTGCGCACATGCAAAGGTACACACATGCATTAACATTAGTTGTATGCGGTTAATCACATAATAGCTTACCATCTACATATTACACACATACTCAAACGTACAATATGAAAAATAACAAGCATACACTAATCAACAGTACTTCTTTTGAGTGTTTGTTACAGACAAGCTGTCTTGACGTCATCGCTTGTTAACACTGGTATACACATACACCAATACATCCATCGTGCTTCGCTTATAGTACGACAGTATTTATTATTGGTTTAGTATAAAACATGCGACGTGAATACATTTAAAAATCATGACGTTTTTACATTTCAAGACTGTTTACGCAGGCCTCTAGTACATACTAAAGCCCTGCACAAGACCACTTACAAGAACTTTTAAGACATGAGGATTTTTTTTAAGAGAAGTAACACTCAGACAATGAATGCTTACTGCTACTTATCGGCAGGGTTGTCAGATTTTTTTCGGCCTATTTCGCCAAATTAATTTAAAAATCGGCAAAAGTCGCCGAAAGTCAGTTGTATGTAGTTTTTCTTAGTATATATTTGATAATAAATTTGATTTCATATAACACTTTTTTATATAAATTGTTATAATATGATCGTATCAAAATTTTTTAGAATATCGCAAAAACTGGAAAGAAAACAAAGTCGCCAAAAATTATTTCTTGTAAATTTATCTCATCCAAACTCAAAACGCATTAATGACTATAATTATTCACCCTTATCGGGAATAAAAGTTCACGTGAAAAGTGTTCCCTTTTTCCCTAAAATTGAGATCGCCAATGTTTGCGTTGTTGTTGTGTTAGTATACTATTTTCTAATTTTGTTCACCATATTTTTGTTCACGGGAAATATTTCACGTGACTAAACTGTTCGCCTTTTATTCCCGATAAGGGTGAATATAAAACAAATTATGAAAATCAAATTCTTTTAATTTCTTGCAGACGAGTTTTGGTAGGATTTATTTTTGAAACTACTCCTTCAACAAACTAATTTTCTTGAATTAGAAAAGTTTTAAACTTCAATTTTGTTTAAAAAAAAATAGCCATAGTAATCGCCAAAAAATTTATTTATCGCCAGAAAAATCGCCAAATCAAAAATTTTGACACCAAACAATCAGAAAAATCTCCATGTTTGACGAGAAATCGCCATATCTGGCAACATATCTGCTTATAGGTGCTACCTTCTTTAGGAAAGGGATAGTGATACAGAAGACAGGTGGTGAAGGAAGAGATGTGCAATCGCTTTACGTGAGTACCTGCCATTACGGCCTAATCTCACGTGTGCCAAAGCACCGGGTGTGGGTTAGACGCCAGACCAACGCCCCCATGCACCCTTTTAGAATGAACCTATGGCCCATTCCATAGGGCACATAGGTTGCAATCTTTGAATATAGTTATCCCTGTATTATATTCAATTACCTTGCTGAGGTAATTTGAGCTATCTAAACTCTGCTGCTATGTCCGTGCCCATAGCAGCTTCTGTTGAATGGCAACAGCACCTAGAACAGTGTCTGGCTGACCGCGTCACACCAACCACTAGCATTGATTTAACACTGGGAAGCCAAGACTATTCTCCCAGCGATGTTTGGTAGCAAACCACAACCACCACGATAATTCTCCGGCTTCCACGCTTAGGTGGTGTGTATACACCTAAGCGAGGTCCCCAAGAAAATTCCTTAACCATTGCCGGCACAGCTAACCACTCATCCATAAAGAACGCATGCCTGTGTCGCCAAATAACCAGTGCCTACTCCACACTTACCAAAATCATCCCTTTAACCCCTTAGGGGTCTACCCCTTTGGGGTAGGACGAACTCGGCATTTTAGCAAAGGAAACTGACGACCGCTACATGCACTCAAAACTTCAGAGCAGCGAGGACCACTCACGCGAGAAGAACGCAAGCTCGCCACCAAAACTTCTGCGCCTACTAAGACCCGACACTAAAAAGTGAGAGTGTCCTGGGGTCGTATCCAGGACGAAAAGCCATTTTAGCACAGAATTTTTGACAACCGCAATGCATTTATCTCTAAGCAGCCCAGCTGTCGGGCAACCGGCACCCGTGGTACCAGAAGTAGCCTCTGGTTAGACCTCGAAGTTCCACCACAAGGGCTTCACCTCTATCGTCTTTTGAACTCAGGGGCAATTCTAGGTGACGCTGCACCTAGCTGACAACAACGGGCGTACAATATTTGTTTTCCTTTTATAAATATGTGCACATCCGTTACTCTGTTTATATTCAGAGATTGGGTAGTAACACATAAGTTTTACGGGTAATGAGCCAAAGGTCCGCCAGCGGAAAAAGCTACATTACCCTAGCTGGGGCCCCGGGATTGCCACACCCGTAGTCTACAGAATTAATCCATACACTCCCCTGGGGGTGGTGAAGGAAGAGATAGAGAAAAGCTTCATTCTTTTACAAGGCATATTATATTTTTTTAAGCTGTGTTTAGCAGCCATTTTTTATTGGTTATTTTACTTCGCCGATGATTCTGCTACACAATACTGACTGTCGGATGCCGGGCTCGAACCCTGGACCTTAGATTTAGTAGTCAACGTGCTAACTACTTCAGCCTACGCCACCCTAAAACACAAGACGTATTTACATTTCAAGACTGTTTACGCAGCCCTCTAGTACATACATATGTACATACATTCACACATATGCATGTTTGTATGTACGTAAGCTAAAATACAAAAAGTTTTTTAATAAGTTTGCATATTTTTTTAAGTATTGTTTGGCTGCTTTATTTCTTTCTAAAGATTATTTCTTTTTATTTCGCAACTCAAATAAAGCAAGAAAGCTAGAGATATTTTCTCAAACGAATTTTTAATGTGACAAATATTGCCAAATAGATATTATCTAGGGCAGGGATTATTAAATAAAATGAGAACAGGCAATAAATTCACTTTGATCGATTTGTAATTTAATAACATCTTGTTAAATTTCATATACAAAAGCAATAGAGGAATTCACTCTTCGTTGCAAAGTGCTAGTGCAAATATTGCAGTTGTAGCAAGTTTAGGAAAGATGACAAAAATATCTCACTTTTCTTTGAAAATCTCCATATGAAATTTGGAAACTTATTTGAAAAAAAAAATATCGTACAAAGTAAATTCTCGCATTGGTGACACTCATTAAATGGAATGGTAAAATTTCTTAAGACGACTCGTTAGTTTGACTACGAGGTCCAAATGTGCAAAATATGAAAGAAATTCGATATAAATAAAAATACGATACGTTTTAATAAAAATTAAGAGAAATAATCTCAGCTTCATTTTTCCTTTTGTATGGGAAAAAGATATATTAATTTGTTCTGTGAATTTCGATCGAGCAAGATCTATCTTAGAGTGTAAATAGATATTTTAATATATCTTTTTTCCCATACAAAAGGTAAAATAAAGCTGAGATAATTTCTCTTAATTTTTATTAAAAGTATCGTGTTTTTATTTATATCGAATTTCTTTTCATATTTTGCACTAAAGCATTTGGTCCTTCGAACCGGATATGAACCAGTGACCTATGGAAGAAGTCGGTTCGGTTAATTGGTGCACACATTAGATCTGAGATAATCCCAAAGTGAAAAGTCCATAGGGATTAAAGGCCAATCTATGACACTTCTTCTAAAGATACATTTTCCAGGGAAGTGAAGTCAAGCCTTTGTAGGTCATCCTGGGGCCTTAATTCTTGCACCAATTGAATTTTTTTAGCAATGCAAATCTTAACGTGTATTGAGAATTACGTTCGCCACTGCTTCCCTATCTCTTTTCATTTGCTTTATTATAAATTATTTTAAACAACCTCAAGTTGTTATAAAAATAAATCAGAGGTTTCCCATTGCATATCAAACAAAAGGAATCTTAAATTTTGATTTAATTTTATTTTATAAGTTTTCATTACGAATTCACTTGCATTCTCTTTGTGGCTTGAATAATTAATTAAAAGTTAACAAACCACATTAATAAAAAAAATTTAATAACAATTTGCAACAAAATTTCATAATTTATCTGCAAAGCAATAAATACAATATTTATATACAAATTTATATGACAATTATTAATGCTGTTGTTAGTTTTCTCTTGTTGCAAATTTTACATGTTTTTTTTTTACTTAGTAAATATAAATCTACCAGCAAAAATAAAAATTAAATATTTACATTTATTGCACAATTTATATATTCCATTGTTCATTCATATAAACATTGTTCATTCATTTATGATGCATTTGTGAAACAATTAATTTGTGCTAAAGACAAGAAAGGGCGACACACGACATTCAAAGAGAAAGAGACCGAATGTGTGGATGAGAGAGAGAGATAGAGAGGGGAAATTCAATGCAAGCAAACACAACATATTTTTGCATTAAAAATGTTTTCAATTAAAACTGAATTGTGTTTCACTTATTAACAATATGCTATAATTAAGAAAATGTAAAATAAATCTTTAATGCATTTGCAACAGAGAATGAATGAGTGATGATGATGCAGCAACGAGGATGTTCATAAGTAGAGCAGAGGAATAGTTGTATGATTTGAATAATTTAAGTTTCAGTAACACTAAACGTATATAGTATAAGCAGTGTGGCCATTTTAGCGTTTTCGCAGCTGAATTTATTATTTTGAAACCATTTTTAGCATTTTTAGCATTATTAAAAATGACATTTAAAGAATTTCGATTTTATTGAAAGCGCTTAATTCACTGATGTATAGCTAAGTGATTTAAATCGTTTTCGATTACTTTTATTTTTATTTTAAATTTTTGTTTGTTTTGTGGGCTCTTAGAAGAACTCTTTAGTAGACTTCAACCCAAATTTTTGTAAATAAACTAAAAAATTGTATTCAAAAAATATAAATTTTTTATGTGCAGTTTCCACAAGTCAGGCAGACGACTCGTCTAGAAAATTTGTATGAAAACGACTCTAAAAATGTATGGTCTTATTTATAAAACTTATTAAGGCTTTATAAAGGGGTTTTAAAACAAATTTTCATACAAACTTTTTCTTAAAAAACCTTTATAAAACCTTAAAAAGTTTTATAAATAGGGCTGTTAGTGTTTTCCATATATGTATGCAAGAATGATAAAATAAAGATTACGCCTTGCGCATGATTTACCGTTTGATGACGTAGTAGTCCCCTCGCAAAGGTTACCAAGTCTGTATCATATGTGAAATTTATAATTTCTTGCAAAAAATTTATTTATTTTGTTGTAGTTGGCAGCCCTGTGATTAATTTACTCAGAGAGATCTCCAAGAAAAAAATTAAATGTTGTTGCTTAAAAGCTGCAAAACTAAGAAAAATAAAATACAAAATATAAATAAAGAAAGAAAGAGAGCAAATATGAAATATGAGTTTGTGTGTGTGTAATAGTTCTATAGTTGAATCACAAAACATACAGAAGTGTCACGAGACGGAAGATACGGGTATTTTTCTGTTTGTCTCGTTTTCCCTCAAATTTTGTCGTCGTTTTTGTTTTGCTACGTCTTTCTAGTGCAATAAATTTTTATTAGCTGTGTTAATTGGTAAGTAGTAATACAATACAGTATCAAATACACTATGCTTTTCTCTTTTTTCCACGAATTTTAACAAAAACCTGATTGGAGCTTTTTTTACCTGTCACTTTCTTCACTTCTGTGTATTCTGTGGTTGAATTTTACTAACCAATGAGAACACAGGGTAAGTGACGTCAGAATTCCATCATGCGCAGAAATGTATTTTTATTCTTGTGCGCTGGCGTAATCTTTATTTTATCATTCTTGTATGTATGTACATTTTATACTCAAGTCGATCGTCTGTGTTGTAGAAAAAGGGGTAGTTTTCTCATTTTATATAATTCAGAATTATTTTTTATTTTTAAGTTTTTTATTTGGTGCTTATTTTTTTATTTCATTATTTTCTGATTTTATTTTTTTTTTAATTTTTTTAATTTTTATTAATTTTTTTATTTTTATTTTTTAATTTTCCTTTAATTTTTTTATTTTTTTTTTTTAATTTTTTGTTTTAATTTTTTTTATTTTTTTTTTTTTATTTTTTGTTTTAATTTTTTTATTTATTTTTTATTTTTTTTTTGCTATTTTTTTATTTTTTTTACTTTTGTTTTTTTTATTTTATTTATTTTTTTATTTTATTTATTTTTATTTTAGTTTAATTATTTTTTTATTTTATTTATTTATTTTTTATTTTAGTTATTTTTTCTTTTTATTTTATTTATTTAATTTTTTTTATTTTATTTAATTTTTTTTTAATTTTATTTTGGAAATAATGAAAAATAAGCATATAGTAAATTAAAAAAAAAACATTTTTAAGTTTGGCCATATTTTTTAGCAGTTTTATTTATTTATTAGCGTTATTATAATATACATACATACATACTAGTCTCCTGCACAAGATATCTTATAAGAACTTTTAAGACATGAGGGATTTTTCAAATGCTTTACTACAGCGAAATCTTATAAAACAAACGTCAACAACATTGTTTGCAAGAAATTTTTTTGAGTATTGTAGGTATATGAGTAAAGACGTGACGGAAGAATTTGTGATACTAGCTTCTTGTATCTATGTGTATGATCTTTTATTTTTCTGCGCACATGCACAGGCACACACATGCATAAACATTAGTTGTATGCGGTTAATCACATAATAGCTTACCATCTACATATTACACACACACTCAAACGTACATTATGAAAAATAACAAGCATACACTAATCAACAGTACTTCTTTAGAGTGTTTGTTACAAACAAGCTGTCTTGCGACATCGCTTGTTACAACTGATATACACATACACCAATACATCCATCGTGCTTCGCTTATAGTACGACAGCATTTATTATTGGTTTAGTATAATACATGCGATGTGAATACATTTAAAAATCATGACGTTTTTACATTTCAAGACTGTTTACGCAGCTCTCTAATACATACATACATACATACATATATACATATCGCACTCAATCAACAAGAGGGTATTAAGTCAAAATTTTTTAATTTTCACTTTTTGCAAGAAATAAACTAACATCAATATCTATCTACTGAAAAAAAATTCAACGTATTTTGGCCATTTTTTTGTTGGTAAAATTTGTTTTACTTTCTAATTTTAATTCGAAATGTCACTGTTTTTATGATAAAATTGCTCAATTTTTTTTTTTTTTTTTTTGATTTGTGACTCTTTTCAAAACATAGATATTGCTCCCCAATAATTGCAAGGTTTTAAAATAAAAACAATGTAAATATATTTTCGAATGGAATTGCCTTACTATGATGTATTTGGATTTTCAAATTCTCCTAAAATGTAACCACAAACAGTTTTTCGTCTCTACTGAAAATTTTTAAATTTTGAGATAATACCCTCTTGTTGATCAAGTGCGATATGTATATTAGATTGGCCGTTAATTGTATGGAGACTTTTTTTTATTTCTTCTGAACTAAAAAATGTCATACCGATAAGTTGCGTTTTAAGGAGTGCTTCCGGCCCTCAAAGTTGGCCTTCAAGCCCATTTTCAATACAAATGCATTGCATAATTCAAGCTTAAGCAATTTTTTTAATTTTTGTATTTTTAATTAAATTTTTTTTTATTTTTTTTTATTTTTTTTTTATTTTTTAGTTTTATTTTTTTTTTTAATTTTACTTTGGAAATTATGAAAAACAACATTTTATTAATAAGAAAAATCATTTTAAAGTTTAGCCTAATTTTTTAACAGTTTTTTATTTTTTTAGCATTATTATAAGACCTGAGCTGCATACCATTTTCGGATCTGGCCACACTGTTCATAACTGTTAACGTTCTTTATTTTTTTTTCTTATAGGAAAACCTTTTCAAACTTTTCAAATTCATTGCATATTTCACGGCTTGCTTAAAAGTGTAGTACTTTAAACTATTCGTTCAATGCTCTTTAAATTGTTGTTAATTATTAACTTTTGATTAATAAATTTAATTCATTCACCATTCACAATAAATTTCTGTATTATTTCATTTTACCAATAAATGTACAATACAAAATGCATTTAATTTGTATTTATTTATGCGCGTTAATTACTCAAAGTGACCCACATATTAATGAGGGTGTAATTAATGGTCAATTTTATAGCCAACGAAAGTAAAACCAAATGTTGTTATAATAATGAATTAATTTATTTTTTAAATTAAAAAAATAAACGAGAGCAGTTTGATAAGTTATTGTAAAATTTTATTAAAATAGAAAAAACTTATTTACATAAAAAACTGCCACAACCGCCAAAAAAAAGCTTAAAGGCCGGGGCACAATGAATCCGTCATACGTTAAACTTCGCCTTTTTCAACTGTACAAACTGGTCAACTTTTAACTTTTTGCGTACGTTGAGTAGTTTGACAGATATTAGTTGGTTTTTTTTTTGGTATGTTCTGAATTAGATTTTTGTGTTTTGTGGCAGCAAAATAAAATTTAAAAAAAGAAATAAACGAAATAAATAAAAAAATTTGAATTAAATATATAAAATTGAGAATCAGCCTATTGAAGCTGTTCAAATACTTCCGTCAATAAAGTACTCATTGTGCCAACCTTGTCCGCCGTTGCGATAATGTCAGTTGAAAAAGGCGAAGTATAACATATGACGGATTCATTGTACCCGGGCCTTAAGTGACATATAATTTTCGAACTTGATTTTTCTACCAAAATCGATCAAAATAATCAGTTTTCGTATAAAAAAAAACCAAGTCCAAAAAATGTGTCGGGTAAGCTTTTTTGGGGGGTTATGGCTCGATATTGTTACAAAATTCAAATATGGATTCAAATACAACGAACACGAATACAACATTTTAGAAACATGCACACAGTATTACCAGCATAAAATTTGTTAACTAATAACTAGAGTTTCTACGCGGGAAAAAAATCCCGGGAATTCCCGGGAATTATTTTCTTACAAATCCCGGGAAATTTTTAGAGGGAATTTTCGAGAATTTAATATGTACTTTTTTGAATCTGTTTTTTTTTTTAATTGCTGTTCGTTGTTTTATTACTTAAAAATACAACTTTGTAACGATGCATAGAAGCAGATTTAATAGAGGGTTCCGAGGTGACTGTAACAACTTCAAGCGTTACGAAATATTTTCAACTTGAAAACTCTTTATGGGAAATAGTATCTAGATTGGAAGATGTAGATGGAATTTCCATCCATGCTATAATTCAAAGCATTTGAATTTATTTGTTTTTGTTCTTGAAATTAACGAATGAACCCTACAAGAATAGTATCAGTCAATTGACTGGTCATTAGATCGGAAGTCATGCAGGATATATTCATCATTGCGTAGAACAAAGTTTCTACTACATTATTAAGGGCAAAATGAAAAATGTGATGGAAACTTTTGTGTACGTGTGATAATGCATCTCACTCTAACGACTATAAAACATATAGTAGCAATGCTCACTCTGCTGCTTTTTACTAATCAATGATAGCCAAGTTTCTACTGATCATAATTGACTGGATATGTTAGTCACAATTGAGTAATCATACATGATTGATATACTGACAAAAAATATAGTTTTGATATAATTAAATTTTTTTATTATAAAATATAGCTTTAAAATACACAAGTAAATAACATATTTAAAACAAATAAACAAAACACCAAATAACTTAAGCGGTATCTAGCCCTTTTCACACATTTTCATCTCCAACGCGCCTTACTTTTGACATACAACATATCGCTCCTTTACTTCAATAATGGCACAACTCAAAAAAACCAGTTTTGCAGAAAACGCGTTTTAAGTTTTCAATTTGCATACAACTCAATGGAAAAATGCAAAAAAATTATTCTCTCAGGAGGTGATGGTACAAGCTATTGATATGAAATTTTTACACAAGATAAAATACAAAATGCCGCATCTTTCTGCATTATTAACTCAAAAAACTAATTTTTTAAGTTATGCCACTATTGAAGTAAATGAGTGATATATCTAAAATTTTCAAAAGAAATATACATATTAAATTAAACTTTGTGAACTTATTTTGTTGACCATTTTACTTATCCTTTTTTAACATTTTAATAAACTTTTATTTTGACAGACTGAATGAATTGTATTTTTTAACCCCCGACTAAAAAAAAGGGGTGTTATAAGTTTGTAGTGTGTGTCTGTGTGTCTGTGTATCTGTGTGTCTGTCCGTGTCCACATACAGGCCAAACGGCTGGACCGATTTTCATTTAGTTTTTTCTGTTTGAAAGACGTCGGGGGTTAAAAACTTTAGATGTTCCACTCTAACATAGATATGCTAGAGTAGAGTACTATAATTAATAAATAAATCCTTCATCACTTCCGATCAAATGATTAGTCAATTGACTATCACTATTGAATTCAATGTAAAATTATTGCAAATGTGTTAGTGAAAAAATTTTGTTTCTGTTAGTTTCAGTCATCCATTTCTTGTAGGTGAGTTGTTTTGTTTTTAATTTAAATGTTGTATGTTGTTTTCATAAAATTATATTTTTTATTGAGGCCATTTAATTAAATTCATATGTTTTAAAATTCCCGGGAAAAGAAAATTTTTTCTCTCGATTCCCGGGAATTGAAAAAGTCCGGGAAATTAGAAACCCTATAAATAACTCTGAAACTCAAAACAACGAACTTCGAGAAACAGTAACGTGAATTTAGAAGATTGTTTGAGATTGCTGTTTGGTCACTTGGTTACCAATAGAAAACCACCATCGCAATCGATTGACAGATGGTAACATGTTTCTCAAAACTTACAAGTGTTGTAAAGTAAACTACATAGTTGTAAAAATGTACTTTTTATATGAAAAAATAATATATTTCCTCAACTGTTTTACTTGCATTACAACACTTGTAATTATGGAGAAAAAGGCCCCAGAAAGTAAAAACAAATTCGGCCTTTAAAGCTAAATTCAACAACTTTTTCCACACACAATTTTGGTTTTATGAATAAATTCTGTCTGAACTAAATTTTTCTCGACAACAAATGTTTGAATTCAGCTCAAGTCTCCTATAGAATTATGTGTGTATATTGCAGCAATATTTTTTGATTTCAATTCAATCAAAATATTACACAGATTCACATTACATCCATTTCTTTATACATATTTTCAGTTTTGACTTTCTTCAGTAAATTTTGTTAATAATTTCAATTTCTATTTTTGCACCCAAAGAGATTCGCTTTCAAGTTTTTCCACCTCCCGGCACAAACAAACAAACCAAACACAAAATATAAATCAAACGAAAGCCAACAAAGAACAACTTCATGTGAGTGAGAGTCATATTTAGTAACAAGGATTTTATATCAAATATTTTGTTTTTATAAAATTTTTTTCAACATATGAACTTTATAAAACGAATGAATGAATCCCTTTCGACACAAGTTGTTTATTTACATTGTTTTTATTTTATTACTTTTACCACTTTTATATTTTTAATCCCGCAAACGGTAGTTGGTGAGCTCGCATGTGTATGTGTGTGTGTTTACGAGTGTGTGCGTGTTAAACATAAAATTGGACTGGTGCAACCAACCCAACAACTTGGTCAGTGGTTCGTAGAGAATTCCTATTTTATTATTTTTTAAATACTTTCTTCTCGTGACTAGTGGAACAAGAGCGATCTGCTTGTGTGTGTGAATGTGTGTGTGTGTGTGTGTGTGCGTGCGTGTGTGTTTTTAATATCCTGATGTTTACAATATCCTGTTAGCCCATAACGGCCATACTTGCTTAACCGAGAAACATTTTACTTTGTTTTTTTTTCTTTTGCTTCCGATTACACAGAATGTTGTTGTATGGGATGCATTTAAATGTACATAAGATTTCCATATTTTATCATCGTAAATAAACGTTTTTCCTTTTCGTTTGCCTTGCAAGTCATTTTGTAGGGGCCATAAATAATTGAAATTTAATGTAAATTAAATTTACTTTTAACAAGTTTCTTGATGTTATCTTGGTCAATCAATCTTGCAAGAATTTATGGTTTTAAATAAATTAATTTATAATTATGCAGCAAAATTTATTTAAAAGCAGAGGAGCTTTAACAAAGATAATGGAAAATTCATTTTAATAGTTTCAGAGATAAGGAAGTTTGCAGCAAAATAACAATGAGGAACTATTAAAAGAATACACATAATTAGAATATTGTGTGCAATTATTTAATGCCAGCGTATATGTGCAGGTGCAAGTGCGACGATAACAAATTTCACAACTTGTGTTGCAATAGAGCAACAGAATTATAATAATATTCTCAAAGTAATTTAATACAAGTGATAAGCAATTTTGAACATTAACATTTTAGGCTGTCTTCCAAAACGTCAATTGCTTTGTCTTTATAACGCCTCAGTACCAAAATTTGACAATGCACATCATTTCAAATCGTCGTCGATAAGTATTAAGAACGCCTCCGGTAGGCGTGACCGATTTTTATGAATTTAATATTTTTTTCATAATTAAAACACTGGTCGACAACCACTACTAATAGTTTTTTCACAAATTTTTATGAATCCATCCCACTGTGCAGTGTGCTGAAAATGTTAGCCAAAGGATGTGCTACAGTCGAAGAGCCCAACAAACTTATTTTTGCTGAGTTCCGTCTATGGTAAAAAGATTTAGAATTAAAAAAATATATACTTATGTAAGTTGCTTATTTCTTATGAGGAAATCAAACCAAGCAGTGCACTATGGGAAATTTTAATTTAGTTTTATTTTAATTATTAATTACAGTCAATCGGCAGCACCGATTGAAGCAAACTTCAGAAGTCTCCCTCTTAACGTCCTTAAAGTTGTTATCACTTAATCTCACAAAGAAAAAATATATCACTCACGCTCACGTGTGACGATTTTTACCTAATATGCAGTCACCTTGGATATAATTTAAAATTTTTTTTAAGAAAATTTTTAAATTCAATCGTTATTTAAAATCACACGAGAAACACTTGAAGTCACTTTATCAAATCATAATTTTTCAAAAAATTTTAAAAATAGTTGTTTTCTTTGTTTTTTTTTTTTTTTTTTTAATGAAGAGAAGTAACACACAGGCAAAAAAAATAATTCACTCACGCTCACGCATCCTCACGCACAACAATTTTTAAATACTGCTTTTTTATCATAATCACGCTTATCTCGAATCTCAAGGGAATAAATTCTGTTGAATATAATTCTTTTATACCCACGAACAATAAATTGGCATCACCAATTGTAAGAGGATAAAATAAACAGCTGTTGCAAGTCAAACATGCCATTGTGAATTGATGTAATTTTATTTTTTACGCGTATTTTTATTATTTTCTTAAGAAAATTTTTATTATTCAGCATAATGAATAGATTTAGGTTATTAGAAAAAAAAATTATTGCAAAAAAAAAAAGATACGAAATTTTAGAGATTTACGAGTATGACATCCAGTGTGTTTATCGGTAGTAATGTTTGCAAGTGCAAACATGCAGAATTGTTTACAGTATGTGCAAATGTATATAAATATATTTCTTACATTTCCACTCCTTTTAAAAATAAAATCAAAGAATTAAAAACTATTTTAAAAAACAATAAGAAAACTCTTTACATTGTGCAGTTTTTTTTTTATTCTTAAAAGAACGTGTGTGGGAAAAAAAGCGGAGATGATAATTCACGATTGCAACTTTAGGGAAAAGGGAAATATTTCTATAGTTAAAATATATTCACGATAGGGGTGAATAATTCACAGTATCTATCAATATCAGATTTAAAATAATCATCAGTTTATTTTCTACTTCGAAACTATAGTTAGACGCTTCTTAAAGTTAAGTTTAGCAATCCTTTACATATTTCTGTCACTGTAGAAATTTATTTTTAACAAAAAAAATCTATTTCTGGGAGGAAGGAAAATATTTAAAACTTCAAATATGTATGTATGTGTTTCCGTTAAACATGAAATGTGTCAAAGAAAAATTTTATAGAGGCAGCAGTAAAACAGAATTTGATTGCAACGCGGTAAAAACTAAATAAATGGCATGCATAAAAGCAATTTATAAAACTTGATGACTATCAAATTAGTAGAAAACACCAAAAGGAATGAATCGCACATTTACATCTATTTATAAACAGACAATTTATAAACAAACAAAGACAAAACAAGTAAGAGCGCTACATCCAAGTTAAGGCCAATCTTATTTACCCTTCACAAGTCATAAAATATAATTACACACATTTATATACATACATATGTACAAATATAAATATACTAAATATAATCCGTGCCACATTTTATGAGAAAAACTTTCGCATATACATACTCATTGAGAATAAATTTAAGTTCGAATTTTATACCATTAAAACAGTCTCAAAACTTTGCCAAATTTTTAAATTTACATTAAAAGCCTTGTCCAGGAACCACAATTCATATGTAAAAATTTACAGAAAAATAAAAATATTTGTATTTCTGGCAATTAGAAGCATTACATACCAACCACAAAAGTTTGTGATTGTAACCCCTTAAATAAATACTTTTTATAGAAATTGGCCTCATAGGGAATATACCCTTGAATTAAAGATTTTTATCCAAAATACTTAATATATATTTAATTAATAAAGAAATAAGTTACTTTTAGTACTCTGGGAATTACAAATGTACAATTTAAAATAATTTTATATACCAAAAAAAAAAACGATTTTCCAGCCCTGACTTATAATAAAACAATGTTAATGACGGGAACGGATTTCTTGATTTTACTGATTTTCAATAACAAACGAGCTAAGTCAAGTCTTGACACATGAGACCATTACCAACCTATTTAGCTTTTCTGTGGGGCTTCGGAAACTCGATATCATCTACAGACAGACGGACAGACGGACAGACGGACAGACGGACATCGCTTATACGATTATACAGAATATATGTAATTTATGGCTCAACATCGTGAAACTAATTTTAGGTAAAAGGTTTTAGGAGCTCTTCCAGACTTTTTTTTTTTGAAATTTAATTTTTTTTTTTTTTTTGTGGCGCAAATGGGTAAAAATGGAAATGTGAAGAACGTCGTCAAATATGTTTGCGATAAGGAGCTTCAAATTAAATTCTACATTTTCAAACAATAATAATTAAATTATCTAAAAATAATTTTTAGTCAGGCATGAGTTCAGTAATTTCAATTCTCTTTATTGAATGAAATATTTCATTAATTAATACTTATATGCATGTACCGACGGTACATCGAATAAGTAAAAATAATTAATGTGATGATCGTAAAAGATAAGCAAGAATAGTTAAACATACGTAGGTAGAGTAATATAACTTTGTGCTAACCTAAATAGAAAAATGAAAAAATGGAAAAACAGGGGAAATAAATAGTGATACTTACATATGTATTTACCAAAGGTAAATCAATAATTGTACACAACAATCATTTCTCACATTCCGTTTCATTAGAATTTACGTTAAATAGCTGATGTTAATAACAATCTCTACCCCAGTAGATAGACTAGGGTGCTGATGAAGTGCGTTGCTGCACAGAAAAATATCGGTATTTCCCCCAGCTTAAAAGTCTAATTTAATTTTTCTTCTCTTCTTTAGAAACTCACATTAATTAATAAAATATTTCATTCAATAAAAAGAATTGAAATTACTGAACTCATGCCTGACTAAAAATTATTTCTGATTAAAAATTCACTATAGTTCAATTAAAAATCTAAAAATGTCTCAATTATTTAAAAATATTTTCACTTGCAATATTTTGGCTATAAAAACTAAATTTTGCACTACGGCAACATTGATTTAATAAAAGCGTGGAGTAACTTTAAATCTGTTCTGCAGATGGAATTTTTTTATTAAGAATGAATTTCACAGCTTGAATTTCAACATATTGCACCAAATTTATTGAGTTAAAATAATATTAATAATTACATTTAATTAATAGCTTTTATAGAGATTTAATGGTTTGTAACATATCTGTAACAAGGAGTTGATAAAGGGTTAAGGAAATTGGTATTATACAAACCAGGGAAAGCCAATCGATACAAAAAATTTTGTATACTCCCGCACATATCGAACATTTCTTATGCTAGTGCGTGTTGATATCTATTCATTCTCATACTTGCGTATACCCCTGCGCACTTTATTTCATACTTGTATGTATCGATGCTCATTCTTCGTTACATCCCGCATATCTACGCATATCTATCGACATACCCATGACTTGCAACACATTTGGTTTTTTAAATATTTTTTGATAAGTGTTGCCAGAAATACTAGTTTGTAGTTGTTGAGGTAATAACAGTTTTTTCAAACTATTTTAACATAAAATTCAATAAAAATGTTTTACCCACACACACAATATTCGCAGTCGTTAGATCTAAAAGCCCTATTAAATATTTACGGGAGTAATTTCACCGCGGGTATAGAAATACGCTCCATTTTGGATCTGGGCTAAGAGCCGAATTAGTGGAAGAGAGGTTGAACCATGGCATTCCTTACAATTTAAGCGCTTGTTTGTCGCCAATTTTCGCGATGAAACTGACTTTTTAGCCAAATCTTGGCTTTTTTACCATTTTACCGATTTTTAATCCATCTGCATATCTATTTGATGTTAGCGAATTTTCGTCATTTCGGCATTCCTTAGATCTTTAAGTATTTTTAATTTATTTTAGGGATATTTATCGCAAATGTTTTCTTTTTTTTTTTGCAATAAAAGTGATTGTTCCCAATTATTTGTTTTTTTTTTTGGCAGTTTTGAAGATTTTCAACCAGTATCAGACTATGATATCTTTTATCTCTTTTTATGTTACCAAGTTTTTGCTAATTTTCGACTTGGTCGAAAAATTTTTCCATGTTTTTGATATTCTTTACAATTTTGGTGTTTTTTAAATACATTTTAAGGCTTTTTTCAATTAAATAATTATTTGCGAATTTTCGCAACTTTAAGTAAGTGAGATTGTTTTTGATTTTTAACATCTACTGAGGTATTTTCGTTCACATTTTTTAGGTTTTGGAAATTTTTTTAAAAAATATTCGCATTTTTGCAAGTTTTCGCGGTTAATATGCCGAACAAATTTTCGATTTATTGCTTTTTTGAGGTTTATATAATCAGCTTTAGGGGATTTTTTATTGTTTTAGTCCTTGCGAGTTTGCATAATTTTTGCAATATATAAATTTTTTAATAGAAGTTTGCTAAGGAAACCCGCCTCGTATTTACGCATTTTTTCCATAAAATTAGTTGTATGAAAATTTTTTCATTTGTAAACAGGCTCCTGGAGAACCAAATTAGATCAAAAAAGTTGTAAAAAAATGCTTCAGAAATTCATGTTACGTGTCTTCTCTATTACCAAATAGAAAAAGTTTCGTGAAATAGATTTCATGAAAAAAATGCATAATATGAATTAGGCATTTGTTAAATTCATACACAACGATTTTTTTTATTTATTTTATTTTACATTGCATGCCTGTACGCACATGCATTGATACGAATATCTATAGCACATTTGTTTGATCGAACCCGCACCTACGGATATACGCACTTATTTGTGTTGATGCGAATGTGCTATCATACTCATTGTTGAGCATTCAAAAAGTAACTTTTTGGCTTTCCCTGATACAAACATATATTCTCTGAAAAAGTTACCCATTGTGACAACGAAATGTTGAAACAAAAATAAAATTAGTTAATTCTTTTCATAAAAAAAACAATAACTGAAGCTTAATAAATATAAAAACAAATTAAAAACCAAAAGATAGAAAAAATTTAAAGGAATGGTTACTGAAATTACAAACGGAATGATGAACCTTTATATATCCCTGAAGATATTTCTGGCGAAGTAACAAGACAAAACAAAAATAAAAATAAAAATAAAAGAAAACCCCCTATAAACATGACATGTAAACGCGTTTAAGACATGCAAATTTATAAAAAAAAAATAATATTTATGCTGAAAACTGGAACACCAGCCAAAGAGTTGTTGGCAAAAAGTTTGACCTTAATTTTTCAAGTGTAATAAAAAAAAAGAAATTTATTCAAAATTTCCAACAGCAAGAGCTCGCTCGTTAAAGTTGTTATGATTAAAAAAAATTACCACAAAAAATTTACAATATTTTCAACTCCGTCAGCATCAGCAAAAAAAAAATATATAGTATGAAATGGAAACCAACAATGAACAGCAACAAAATTGTGCTCATGTGTAAATTGTAGAAGAAAAAATATTTGAAAAGCAATAAATTTTCGAGAAAAAAAATTATTGGTTTGTAACAAATAACACGACCACACGATGAAAAGATAAGTTAAGACCAGAGAGAGTTACAAAAAATTGGAAAACTGAAAAAAATTATTGGTTGCTGGTTACTTGAAAGTATTCTCTTAAATTGTTGTGTCTGTTACACTGACCCGGCAAAGTTGTTAGTGGTTCGTTCAAAAAATAAAAAAATAAATAAATAATAATACTCTGCTGCCAAAGCCGTTACACGCAAAGAAAAGATATGGTTGTAGAATGGTTGAGAAAACAATATTATGTTCTCTGAAACAAATGTGCGGTCGTCGAAAACTAGTTATTGTTATTTTAAACATTTATTTCGTTACGATAAAAAGAGTAATGTTTGAATTTAATAATCACATTATCACATCCATAAAAAAGTGTGATATGGTTAGAGTTTTAACAATACAGTTTTATTAAAAATTTATGACTACAACATAATTTGTATTAATATTTAAAAATAATATGATGTAAATAACAATATAATGTTATCCAAATCCATACTATGTAAAGTTTTTAATAAAATCTTTTTCAGAAACATCTGTCAGTTCAGTATTTAGTTTTTAAGCTATCGGTAGTGCACGGGTGGTGTTAAATAAATGAATAAATAAATAAAGTATAAATAAAAGGGTAGACCAATAAAAATATATAAATATTTGTGTATCTCTTTATACAGACATGTCAGTATGTCGTGTAAGTATACATTTCTATATATGTATACATTTTATTTCAAAATATTAATTTATTTTTATTTTGAATTTAACGCACAGCTGTTTCTACAATAAATATATGATTAAAAAATAAAATAGTATTATTATATTAAATAATACTGTGGTCGCATTTAACAATATTAATATTATATAAGAACATGGTATGGTGAGTCTCAATTATATTTTAGTCACATCTAACAATAGTGTTGTCATATTTAAAATACTAGGATTAGGTGTAACAAAGTTCATTGTTTTTGTAGATAATATTATTATTAACTCAGATAATAATATTATTTAAGTTTGCTTTTCTATTAACAATAATATGATTTGACTGCAACCATATAATTCAATCATAGTATTGTTACGTTTTTCTCTCTATAAAAACGCTTTTCCGTAGATCCGAAGATTTGCAAATGAATACAAGAGCCGAGTGTAGTAATTAGGGTTAAGAATGATACAAGTTTTATTTACAAATACACTTATACTAAATTACTCAAGAGCTTATATAAACTAACACAACTTAAACTAATAAAATTACACACAAATATTCACAACTGGTTACCACTGCGCCTTCCTCGCTGTAGTTTACGCACGTTTCTTAGCTGGCTGCACAAGTAATCACGTGACACCTCTTTGTCTGCTACTCGTCACACACGGCACTCACTCTGCCGATACTTACAGTTGATACACCAATAAAGACTCACTGGCTTTACTTACACCCTTATACACGTCTATTCGCTGCGCTGTTCCCTTTACTCCAGTCGACACGATAGACTCCACAATAATCTCAATTCCACGACAGACTATTATCAATTCACAACTAAATTATCAACTGTCTAACGAGTTCTTAACTTCACTAGTTTCTGATTAGCACTAACTATAACTGTTCGCGACTGACTTACAACTGCAACTAACTAACTCATTGGATGCGTCACCTCTATTTATATTTCACAGAAATTCCACTAGAAGTTTCAAGCAATGTCTAGACGATCATTATCATCTTATATGCTGCCTAATTAAGTTCATGTGGTAACTATGTACATACATGTGTATATGCGTACGTGTGTACATCATTAACTAAGCAACACACGGTGGTTGTTTATCTTTTGTTTTTCGTTTGAATTGGCATGTATGGATGTGTACAAATATGTGAATCTTCATAATAAGCAGACGCTTTTTTTGTTGTTGTTGCTTTTGCTTGTTTAATCAAGCTAGGCATGCTTATTTAGCTGTTGGCTACTTTCTAGACTATTCTTTGCTTTGACCCTGTAGGAATATTTTCGCGTAGCATTTACATTAACCCTGTTGAAGTATTTTTGTGTAATGTTGCTTAACATTGTTGACGGCTATTTTCGTAACAGTATGTTGCTGTTTGATTTTGGTTACCTCAACCATATTTTTTCTTTGCGTGTAGTTGAGGAAAGCAAACCCACACACACACTCTCTCATGCACACACACACACATACGAGGCAAATAAGAAAATTGTTGAAAATAATATTAAAAGTGAAAATATTATTCCATGGGGTAATTTTAACAATGCGAAACTAGCAAACTTAAAAGAACAGCAAAACATGCAAATAATCACACCAAAGCACACATACATACATACATACATACACACGTACACATAAATGCGAGCGGAGGAAGTTAACACACTTGAACTCGGAAAGCAAGAAAGAGTAAAGAAACAAATAAATATGCTCCAACATTTATTAAGAAAAAAAAAACAAAAACAAAGAGGGAGTGGATGGAGCGTACGAAGCTTCTGAGCTAGACTGCAAGTAAAAAAATAGGTTTTATGGCAAAAGAATAAAACAGCAAAAAAAAGGGTTCATTCATCGTTATTCATCGCAAACCAAACCATTCAAAATTAATATGCCATGCAGCACATAATTCCTGGCCATTGTAAATGAAACGTTAAGACAAAAATAGAAATACAACAACCAAACACCACATCCATTTTCATTTAAGGTCGGCCGCTCTGTGGTCCTTAAGGGAGTTATAAAAATATTAACCATACATATATGTAGTTTGGTTTGGTTGAAAATAAATAAATACGCACATAAATGCTCAAGTTTACGAGTATTTTCTTATTCTTTGCAAATATGCTTTTTTTATAGCCAGACCCCTCCCACCCCACTCCACCCCACCCATATTTTACCAACGTCTGGTATTTTATTGCTTGCTTTGTTTAAATTAGCATAATTTTGTTTAAAACACATTATTTTCACTAGTTTAAAGAAATGTTTACGATCCCAAAATGCCGTTTGATGAGGGAAAATTATGTGAAAAAGTTGTTGAGAGAGATGAAATGAAAATTACTTTTGTAAATATTTTATGGCCAGTGATAACTTTTACGAGATAAAGGGTTTTCCATCAATTACACATAAGAAAATAAATGAGTATTGTTTCTTTCTAAAAAAAAATAAAGTATGATGTCGCTCAAATATCTTTTGCTGCAAGATAACAGTGGCAAGTGACAAAAAAAATTAATTTTCAATGAGATTTTTTTTACACACCAGAGAATGACAAAAGTATGGTTTCATAGTACTCTTTGAGTAATGGCCGTAAAAAAAAACTATAAATGCGTACAGTTGAAAATATAAAAAAAAACATGCTCATATACAAACAGAACAGAATACTTATAACTATAAACATCCAACAACTATGTTTGTACACATTTCTTAAATTACGCAGCACAAACGACAGCAACTAAAATTTATAGACTATATGAGCTACAATCATAAGCAAAAAACACTCTGACTATTAACCGCCTACACATGCGTATATACAGGGCTAAATTATTTACACAAACACACATAAAGCATGTTTTCAAACAACCACATAAACATTTTCCATTCCATTTTATATACACATGCCGGGACAAATAAATATCCCGACTATCATGAGTATATTTTTTTATCCGATTAAATATCCATAGCCTGAGTATAAGTATACTCATACCATAGGCAAGAGAGAGTCAATGCGCTTGATAAGCTTGTGCATTTTTATTTTTAGCTGTAGCATATTTTAGTTTTTCCCATAAACTAAGGAGAGATGGTCCTTGATTGAGAGAAAACATCTGAGCGTACGAATTATTTGCGGTACAATTATAACTATAAACTGTAACGACACGTTTCCGCTGGTTGCCGGGATAGCTTCAGGGGTGTCCAGGGAACGTGTGTAGTTGCATTAAAGGGAATGTACACTATATTATTTATTCCACTTAATAATTATTATTTATTTTCTCATCTACAAGTTTTATCTGGAACGGTTGACCTTCCACGTGACGATATGTAGGGCGTCGGCGTATCAACCAGCGAGTAATCGGCCAATTTCCACGGAATTGGTAACTCCTTATAAATGCACGGTCACCAAGGGCGATACTTCTGAGGGATTGGTTCCCCTCCCGAAGTATCTTGATGAAACAGTACCAAACTAGCACTGGTGTTTGTAGGGGCTGATAACCTCAAACAAATGCCCAGTCACCAAGTATTCTACCGGGCAGGAGTATTTGTAGGGGTTGATAACCACCAACAAATGTCCCGCTACCAAGTAGTGTACCTCCGAGGGATTGATTCCCCTGATGAAACGGAGCCAACGGTCGGACCAACCTAGCTGGGGTATTTGTAAGGATTGATAACCACAAACAAATGCCTTCTAAGTCACACGACACCACAAGCACAAGTACAGAGCAAAATATTAATTGTAAGGATTGATAACCACGAACAATTAGATCTTACCTGCAGGTCGCCTGCACGCCAACTGACCACTCACTTGTGATGTTCGCCCTTTTATACCTGTTTCAGGCATACAGTTGTTGTACACATACAACCAATCGTTGTAGGCACACATGTTTTCCGTCATCGAAAAGAGTTGCATTTAAATGGCACGAACAGCTGATCATATATAGTTTCTCACCACCAGATGTCGTTACGTTTCGATCGTCCGTTAATTTTGAATTTTACAAATAGTTAAATACAAGCGATAATTCAAATAATCACTATTCTTACGAAATAAACAATTAAGTATAATATAATGAATTTAAAAAAAAGTATAGTAAATAAACAAAGGAAAGGAAATTCATATAACATAATATTAATATTTAACGCAAAAGGAAATTCATAAATATTCATGTATGTAGCTTAAAACGAGGGTGGCGACTTTAAGCGTTACAAAACATTAAAAAAAAAATTAAGACTATTTACTTATGAATATTTTTTTGAGTACTCACTGTCATTCTCTGTTCCTCATATGGACTTTTTTCCTCAAGTTTTAATTTTATATGACAAAGATGAGAAAGTTATATATCGTGGGCTTAGGCCACTATTTATGAAAATGTATATTTTAATAATACAGTATTATCTAATTTACATTAAGCATTTTTATTTGCCAATAGGAGGCCTGTAGGAGCAACTTATATCAAAAAAGTTGCCAGAAAATGCATCACAGATTCATTCTATTGCTGCAATTAGCAAATAGAAAAAGTTTCGAGCGCATTCTAAGAAGAAAGATGGTAAGCCTCAAATTTAAGGTATAAGATGTGCTTTTGTAAAACGCCATGGAGCATGTTAAGCGTCAAGCTCATCGCTGATGCTTATTTTTTCCTTTTTCCTAAAAAATTAGGCAACGCTCAAGCGCGCTTGAATGTTCTACAAAAATATTTGCCATAAAATTCTACTATAAGTCTTCTAAGAAACCTAAGCTCCAAACTAGATTTAAGGAACAAAAATCATTGAAAATGTGTTAAAGGGTTAATTTCACACACACGAGGGTGGTTCAATAAGCTCGAGTCTATTTTATTTTACCGCCTCTTAACTATGATGGCACCAGTGTTCCCGAAAACAGAGGCAACTGGCAGTTGAGTCTTGTGAAAATTTGAAAGAACTGTATAAATATACTCTGAGTATTTATTCGCCCAAACATGAGTATATACAGGAGTATTTTATTTGCACACACTCCAAGTATGCGTACTGGGCGCTATGAAATAAGGCCAAAATAAGAAAATGGTATAAGGCCCAATAAAATTTTAAGGAATTTTTAATTGGTTCTTATTTCATTAATTTTAAGGCTTTATTTGATTTTGAATTTGGATTTTACTTCATAATGAGAAATAAAACCCAAATAAAGGAATGTCCTAGAAAATTATTCGTGATAATGCGAATATGGCATTTTCTTCAATTGGGCTTTGTTTTATATTTATTGAGTGTTTTCTTCACATATTTTCCCTTAGGCCTTTTTACGGCATATGCCATGATTCATACGCAGCGTATTATGGATAAATACTTTGAGTATCACGCGTATATCTATTTTGTCCGAATAAATATCCATACCGAGTATAAGTATGACAGACAGTCAATAAGAGCACTACGCATGAGCCTTTATATCCATAGTTGTAGAGTATTTAACTTTTTCTTATAAATGAAGTAGAAATTCTCTTGTGTATTGGAATCGGCTATAGCAAATATGTGAGTGTACGAATTGTTTCATTATACGCAGTTAGACGAATTTTTCACATGCAGAGTATACTTTAAAAAGTCTTGAATTTGTAGGAGAGAAGGGCAAAGAGCTCCTATTATCTTTTCATTTCTCGACAACAAATTGAAGACTTTGCACATTAAACTTTGCGAGTGGAAAAGCCATCTTACTAAAATTAAGAGTAAGTACTTAAGTATATATTTTTTGGAGTTTTTATAGTCATTCTCTAATATGTACGTGTATGCTTAAATCGTCATGACTACGATTAAAATATTTGTCTCTCTTCTCTGCAAAAATATTTTTTTTATAATTAATAATTGAGCTAATCTGCTACATAACTACATTCATATAAAAATAGCACATGTGGCTTAATATTCATGAAAATGTCAAACCATAATGGAATTTTTTTTTATTTATGAAGTAAATTATACTCCTTACGGCTGAACAGAACAAAATATCGAAACATACACGTAATTCACACGTTGATTTTTCAATGATTTTTTGAAACACGATTTTTGGAGTTTGTAGGCGAACGGTATAGAAAAGCAAAAGGGGAAGAAAAATAATCACATTTTCCGTTCTACGAGTTTTTTTTAATTTTCTTTACACATATTTTAATTTTTTTATGTTGCTTTATTTTATTTTTTCATTGAATGCGACAACAGCTTTTTTTAATACAAAACAGTGTTACCTGTAGGTATTTTTGTCACTAATATATGAGAATAGGGAATATCGGAAAAATATTTTATTTTGAACAAAATGTAGGTATTTTTATTTTCATATTGCATTTTTTGTGCATAAATGTGAAAATAACTATACCAAAAATATATTTTTGCTTATAAAGAGTTTCAAAATTTGTTTTTGCTCGAAATTACATAGACTTTTATCTAATTATTTTGGTGTCGCAGTGCCTGTCTTTGGAAACATTGCTGAGAGAATATTTATTTATATGTGAGAGGATAAGAAAAAAAGCTGTCAAAATAAAATAGATCTCTCGACTGCTTTCTGGCGCTACTATTTTGTGTCAATTTGTATGAAAAATGTGTTTATGTCGTAATTCTGTTTGATCATTAAGGCCTTAAATGTTTTTAATTTATCTTTCTTTACATTAAATTACTAAAATTTGTAGATTTTCGTATGGGGGAAATTTTTTAACATGTAGGCAAAGGTAAAAACGGGATTTTTTAAAGCTACTGGCAACACTGATACAATTTTTGGAAGAACAAAAAATAAAAACTAGAAACATGGAAAAAATCATCGTATGAATGTAAAATGTTTTTGGAAGCAACTTTTAAAAGAGAATCAAAAATAAAACAAGATTTTTAAATCATCGTATGAATCGGGCCATACATACATACATATTTATAAATATGTATGTATATAAGTATGTAAAATAAATGAATTAAAAATAATTTTGTGTAATCCCAAGGATTATTTTACATTAATTTTTTTTATGACAATTTATAGCATGTACAACACATTAATGCCACCAACAGACATAAAGAACATGCAACAGCAATTTACTTCACAAATGTGAAAAATAAGTTTTTTTTCCATTTACGATTTTACCTTCTTTTTTGTTTTTTTTTTTTTGACAATAATCATGGCTAGAATGACAATGTCATTTGACAAAGATGATGATGATGATGATGACGGCGCAAATGGCAAACATAATAATAATTGCAAGTGTCATGAAATAAGCTTAATTGAATGAGCTTATTTACGTTTGGCATAAATTCAAAAAATAAACCAGGTGCCATGAGCAGACAGACGGACGGACGCCAGTTCACCTAATTAAAAGTGTTACACAATTATTAAATGGTCAGATGTATGTACTTTCATTTCAGAAGCAGATGTTGGCCCCACCGCCGAGTAAAAAGTTAAAGAGGATGAACAGGAAACCTGAGCAGGAAGCTTCTTAACCTACAGATGAATTACATTCATTATATAGTAGATGAAATTTAATTTATTAGCCAACTTCTTTCTTGCTTTCAACGTTTTATAAGAAGACTTTTAATTTCCACAAAATCTTTGTAATCCTAGATATATTCAAAGTGATTCCTGATGTTCGATGCTGAATTGCAACATTCTATTAAAACTCGTAAAGTTTTATTCATTATTTAACCGTCTTGGATGAAAAAATTAAGAGATGCACAGACAGAGAGAGAGAGAGAGAGGGGGAGAGAAAGGAAAATTTATTTTGCTTATTACTTAATTTTATTATCTTCTTACAAAGTTATTGTTGATGTTACTGCTACGGCTGCTGCTGCTACTGACTTTGGTGTTCCAGAAGAAGGTGGAAAATTTCTTCAGGTATTTTATTTAATAGAAATAATAAAGCCAAGAAACACTTGAGCAGAAGCAACAGCTGTAAGTATTTGTGTGTGTATGTGTGTGCGTGTTCGTGTGTTAGTAGCCATTTTGGCCATAATTGTATTTATGTGAATGTTGTTAATAAAGAGATTATACTCCCTGCATTTGAATGTGTATGTGTGTGTTTGTGTTTGCATAAAACATGGACTAAGCCCCCACAACCCAACAGTTTGAAAGACATCAGTTATACTATTTTCGAGCAACATTCTGTGATAACTGGTCATAAAACAGTTTGTTTAAAAGGCAGGAAATATAAATGAATTATGGCACATATTCATTAGTCCAGAGATGTTGGGCCGATGAAATAAAGCAAACACCTGAAAGCTGCATTTCGAAAAGCATTACATATTAATGCAACACATAAAGCACAAAGTGCCAAAGCTGAACGAAATGAAAACGGGGAAGGGAACAAGAAAGGCAAGTAGCCGCAATTCTTAAACTTAATTAAGAAGCCATAAAATTAAAACACAGTGGTAAAACGATAAAAAAAAATCTGCAGAATATTTATTATACATATTAAATTTTAATTTAACTAGAATTAAAATATTGCATATACTGCAAAAATTACCTTGAAGTTTTTACATCATATTTTGGAAATATCTTTAAATCTTTTTAATGCGAACTTAGACATGAAAAAAATACTTAAAACATGATGATTTTAGTAGAAACTGGAAATATATTTTTTATTTTGTAATTAAAACATACACTTATATATGTTCGAAGTTTCGAATATATGTTCGAAATTTTGTATTTCGCTAAGAAATATATTTTTGATGGAAAAAAATATGTATTCATACACATAATGTTTATTTCAAAAAACAAAATCATTTTCGAAAATTCGAACATAATTTCGAAAATTAAGAAAATGCATTTCTAACGCAAATAGTGCACATTAACCTTGAAATTAAACAAAAAAAAAATCAATGGTTCGAGAAATTTTCGAAAATTCAAATCCAGTTGCGAACAAAATGCACTACAAAAATAAGTTTTTTACAAATTGTCAAAACTTTATTTCAGCACCCCGAATTGATTTATACATAAAAGTTCATAAAATAGAAAATGCTTGTATAATTATATACCAATTTATTCACTTCTCTGCAAAAATGTAAATTTTTTCTTATTAATAAAATTATATTTTATTCATTTTTTTTTTTCTAATTCGAACTTAATTTCGAATAATATAAAAGAAAAATGCTTTAAGCACGATGATCTTATGCAAAAACTGGGAAAATATTTTTATTATTATGTACTTTAAGTATGTTCGAATTTTCGCTAAAAAAAATGTATATATGATAAAACAAATATTTGCAGCTTTTACATATAGTGTTTATATCAATCAAGCTTGTTTGAAATATGTGATAGTTTTTAAGAAATAAACAACGAAAAAGATTATTAGTAAAGAACAAAAAACACAGCGGTAAGACTTTTGTAAATTACTGATGTTAGCTTTGAGCTTTCATTATATAAAAAGCTTTCAACAATTTCCAAATTCCATTTGCATTGAAAAATATGTATATAAAGATGAAATTTGCATTAATTGACAACAGACATAGTGGAGCAACCAGAAGAAAGCTGATGATGAAGGTCTGGCGACTATTGAAGACACCATGTTGTTCCGTTCTGCTACAGATTGTCATAGTAATTTGCTATTGTTTTTAGGGCAATTATTTCTTTAAAAATTGTCAAATACATATAATTAGTTAAAAGAGCTATGCAAACTTTAGCCTAATCGAATCATATGCACAGAAAATAATCCACCCAATTATGAATAAAATTCCGCAGGAAATATCTCCCTTTTCCAATTAGAATTTTTTGTTTTCCCTATTACTTGCTATTAATTGAAATTGTTCCCAGGGAAAAATTTCCTGCGGAATTTTATTCATAATTGGGTGGAATAAGTTCGAACAAAATAATTATAAACTAACACAAAAGATAATTGTAAATATTCTAATAAACATAAGCAGAACGGAACAACATGAGCCTTCATTTTCTTTATCCAGACGAGGCAAAAAAAAAACTCTTTTTTAAGATTTAAGAAATTTATTATTCGACATATTGTCAGAAGTTTATTTTAAGGTTTTCATACAATTTTTTAGACTTCTGGAAACAGGGATCAAATGAATTTTTTCACTACTTTTGTTTAAAAACAAAGTTTTTTATATAAAATTCATGTGGTTTTGTAGGTTATTTTTGTATTAATTATGTATATCATTCAAAACCACCGTTCTTCTTTTATAACCTTAACCAAGTTATAAAACTTTATACTTCATGGTTAATAAAAGAAAAAGAACAGCAAGCATTAAGAAAAGTTAACAGCAACACCACAACGACTGACTACAAGAAATTTTAACTAAAGGGAGTAATAATAAATTTTGTTTTAAATGAAAACTGATGTTTTAATTTGTATCAATATGTACAAAGAAACCAAGACAACGAACTGCAGACAGAAAACTGAACATAAACTTAAACGAAATAAAAAGTATTTAACTGAAAAGTGAAATGAATAAACAAACCTCCATTTATTAACATTTTTAAGTTACTTTACATTCAACAACGTAAAAACTTTTTACACCCCAAAAAGCACTAACATTTATTTATTCAATAAAGTTCCCAGCAAAAAATTACACATTACCAGTAGAACTAGTTGCCATATAATGACTTACTTTTCTGATTGCCAATTTTCATTACTCGCTTACAAATCACATTACCTAAAATTTGAAAAACTGACGTGGAAGCAGTGTTGCCAGAATTTCTAAGGATAAAATCTGCAAAGTTTAGCAATTTTTACGAAAAAATCTTTAAAATCTGCATTTCATTTTTAAAATCTTCAAAAAATCTTCAAAGCAATTTTTAAAACAATTTATTTTATAAAGGGTGTTTTTTTAAGAGGTATAGAACTTTGAATTGAAATAAAACACAAAAAAATCGTTTAAATGTCCATCAATTTGGCTTTATTGGAAGGATAATTTTATGCCATTAATGTCTAAATATGATTTCGGGCATGTGGCCGCCCCTGCTGGCTCGAATAAAGCCAATTCTACAGGTCCAATTTTCAACAACTTTTTCGAGCATATGGGGCCGTATGTTGGCAATAACGCCACGAATGTTGGCTTCCAAGTCCCCTAACGTTTCTGGTTTGTTGGCGTAGACGAGCGACTTCACATATCCCCAAAGAAAATAATCCAATGGTGTCAAATCACACGATCTTGGTGGCCAATTGACAGGTCCATTCCGCGAAATTATGCGCTCATCGAATGTTTCCTTCAATAAATCGATTGTGACGTGCGCTGTGTGGCATGTAGCGCCGTCGTGTGGGAACCACAACTCATCCACATTCATGCCATCCAATTCGGGAACAAAATAGTCGGTTAGTCGGCTCCAATTGCTGTGCACGGTGGTGAATCGATTCATTCGGGTCCTCTTCAACACTTTGCTCTACAGCGGCAATTGTTTCTTCGGTGCGCACTGTTCGACGTCTCTGCGGATGCGTATTATCACATAGAGTAAACGTAGTGCGAAAACGATCCATGGTTAACCGAATTGATTGCTCTGATGGACGATTTTGTCGACCATAAAATGGACGGAGCTTGCGGTAAACTTCGCGAACTGAACCATTATTTTCGAAATAAATTTGCACGATTTGCAAGCGTTGTTCTTTTGTCAACCTATTCATGATGAAATGGCAAACCGAACTAAATATTAATCACTTGACAGCTGACAAAATGGCCGCCAGTTAAAAAAGTGATGCCAGCTTAAAGTTCTATACCTCAATAAAAAACACCCTATATTATATTCAAAAAATTTACATAAATATAGATGTACATGCGTAACATAAATATTTTTTCGTTAACCCATATTCATAAAATTTAAATTCGGTTTTAAATGTATTGTATTTAATTTTTTTTTTAATTTTGTTAAAATAACTTTAACATTTTATTTTTTATGAATACAATTCTTTAATGTATGAATAATGTGCATTTCATTTCTGCTTAAGAAACTCAGTTGGCTTCAACCAAAAAATGTTTGAAATAAGGTAAACAAGTTCATATGTTTATAGAACGACTATCAATATATTATTAAGAATTACGTACACAAATAGGTTATATTCACAAAAATTATTTTGGGTTACAGAACGCTTAACAAACAAATTTCCATACAAAGTTTGTTTTGTAAACCTTTTGTAAACCAAAAACTATTTTTTATGAATACGGCAGAATAAGCTTAAAAGCTTCAAGCAAAAATCTTTACAAGCTAACATCTTCGATTTTGAATCCATCATTATTTTCGAATTAAATTTTTATAATTATTTTGGCGGCTTTTCCACACTCAACGTCTTGGGTTTGTTGAATAAAAAAAAATATAGAATAAGATGTCTTTTCTCTTCTCTTCTACAAACTCAAGACTTTGCAAAGTAAACTTTGCGTGTGGAAAACCCGTCTTTATTAAAGAGAAACGAAATGCATATCACCAACAAACAAATAAAAATATTCATAGTTATTTGCAAATAAATCACAGTGGACCCAAATTGGCTCTCAGAGTGGAGTGCGGTATAGCATCACACACCTATGTGCAAATAATATAAAATGAATGAGAAAAGAAATCTGTTATGTAAAAAATTATACAAAAAGTCATTTAATTTGTTGCATAAATATCCAAAGGACTTCGAAGTTTTCTTTTATTCAAGTTTATTGACTGAAAACTCTTTCGACATTTTCAAATCAATTTGGTAAAGACATTTCATTTTCAATAAATTTAGGGCTGCAAAATCATAATCAGAATAAGCTCATTTTATATGAGATATTAGTTTACAGAAGCTTGCCAAAGTAACTTCTCCTTTTTCTTTCATGATGACTTCTAAGTTCAAAAATTGTAACTCTCTAAACTATGAGTCGTTCACACATAAAAGAAACAAGAAGTAGAAGGCAGTATTAGGAAAAATGTACAAAAATGCATTATATAATAAAATCTGCGTTTTTAGGCCAAAAATCTTCAAATCTGCATTTGGTCTTTTTGGAGGGTAAAAATCTGCAAAATCCAGATAAATCTGCATTTCTGGCAACCGTGCGTGGAAGTTGCTAAATGAAGAGAATGATTTTTTAGATGAAATAGATTACGTGAAATGTTGACAAATAAAAAAAAGTAAGTACTTCTCAAGAATCGATTGTTTTAGTCTCACGCCTTGTTAAAATCATTAAGTTGGTAATCCAGTAGGGAAGAGCTTCCACCAAAAATGCTTAATTCCAAACTCGATTACCTTTTTTGAATTTTTTTGCTGGGTTGTTACACATTTTTTTTTTTAATAAGTCGTGTAGCAGTCAATTTAAATAGAAACAATTTCAGAGAACGACTGTCTGTTGTATCGTATTAGTTATAGCTAGCTGTGTCTTTATAAAGAAGAGTATCTTCGTCTTTTTTTTCTTTTTAATAAAGAAATAAATTTTCAATTCATTGAGCTGCAAGTTATTTATTTAAACTCATTTGTTGATGTCAACAACACACAATATCAAAATCTATATTTAAGAGATGCGAACGAAATATTTATTTTTGCCATAGTCTTGGTATTCGTTTAATAATGCCAGTAAAATAATATAAATAAAAGTTGAACCAACTTTAGAACTCCACCAACCAATACAAGCGATCGTTGTTACTTTTATTTAAAAGTACACTAACACAACCACCCGCACCCTCCCGCACACATACACGCTTAAACAGACGACGAGTATGAAGGATGTTACACTTCAGCAGTAAAAAGAAAAACTGTTTTCCAACAAATATTAGTTAAACTCAATTTTCTATGTTTGAGCTTGAAATGAGAGCAAACAGCAACAACAACAACAACAACAACAACAACAACAACACAGATTGGACAACTTGCCATCGTTGGCTCCTTCAAGCATTAATTTGCTTGTCTATAGGTATTTGTTGTGGAAATTTTAAATTATTTTCTTCAATACTTGGGAAAAATAAACAAACAACAACACGGCAGGAAATTGAAAGTTTAAAAGAAAAATGCTGCAGTGAAAAATAAATGGAACTATTTCATTATTACGACATGTTTCATTGTTTATATTTTCTATAATATATTTGTTGCGCAGACAATTGCTTGTGATGGCTTATGAAATTTTGTAGAAAAAAAAGAGAGGTCTTAGCAAATAGGGTGAACTTAAGCGTTCACCACTGCCTCCATGCGTAGCAGTAAAGCCTTGAATGACTTGAATGGTACACATAGTAGGTCGCATTCTTTGAACATATTTATCTCCGATTATGAATACATTAAATTAAATTCATGTTGTTTCAACTTGAAATAACTTTGAATCAACATGGTTGTTCCTGTTATTTCAGTATCGAATGTAAGTTGTTCCAACTTGAAATATCTTTTTAAATCTTAAAAAAAATCAAAAATATTTAATAAATATTAAAGAAATTTATATTAATCGAGTCAAGTACAACTGTTAATTAAAATGTTTTATGATATAAAAATATTTTTTGATTTGTTCATTTACTGGTATAATCTACTAAATATCTCGACACAAGAAATATGTATATGTATGACTTAGACAACTTTCATTACTATGGGCACAAACATATGTATATGGCCCACTGAATTGAGAGAAAATATAAGGATATCCTTATAAGGATGTACAAGGACTTTACTTAAATATTTAAAAAATTAAACGAAATTTTTTCTAAATAAAAATCATAAACAAACATTTACTGCCATATTCATAAAAAAAATTTTGTTTCACAAAGGGTTTACAAAACATGTATTATATGAAAAAGTATTTTGTAAACCTCTTAGGGCCAATTTCACCAAATTATTTAAATATCAATTCATATTTAAAAGCAATTTTTCCATACAAAAATTCATGAAAATCGACATTTAAATATGAATTGATATTTAAATAGAGTTGGTGAAATTGGCCCTTAGAAATCCAAAAAAAAAATATGATTAAGGTCTTTAATATTCAAACATTTCTCGACAAAACCGAGTGTTAAAAAAATTCGATTTTTAATACCATAATCCCACTGTGCGTAGCCAGCAATTGTTCAAGTCTTGCAGCCATCATCTATTAGATCTCGAGAGGTCAGAACAAAGTCCACAATCGACTTACAATCACTTTGAACGGTGCTGCCACGCTTGCATAATCACCCATCAAACCTCCAAGAGGCGAATCAGCTGCTGGGCCATCACCAGTAAGAGACCTCTGGTGAAACCTCAAAATTCCACCTCGAAAGGCTTCTCTTGTAACGTTTTCTCAACTCAGAGCACGTAGCCAAGCTACTTTCTTTAATAAAAACTACACTGAAATTCAAAAATTTATACACACACACATACGAGTCGTCTTGCAACGATTAATGCTGCTGCAAAAAGTTATGAAATTTCTTTCAACTGCTGAATATTTTTTTTTCAAATATTAATGATTTCCCCCAACATGTTGCTTTTTAATGAATGATTTCTAAAAATTATCTTTAGACAATAGTGGGTTTGTATTCGAGCAAAATCTAGTACTTACGAGATTTCGGGCAAAATCTAGAAGATTTCCCATACAAAACAAAACCTACTTCGTCACTAGGTTTTGTCAAAATCTACTTAAAATCTAGTAGAACTTAATGATGCAAATTTGTAATAAAAACTAAGTCTCTGTACTTAAAAAGGTCTGTGAATTGGCTACATTGCAGTTGTTTGGTTGTAGTTTAGGAAAATTTTTAGTTAATCAGGGCAATTATGAATAAAATTCCGCGAGAAATATCTCCCTTTTCCAATTAGAATTTTTTGTTTTCCCTATTACGTGCTATTAATTGGAATTGTTCCCAGGGAAAAATTTCCCGCCGAATTTTATTCATAATTGCCCTGAATGGGTTTTTGTTTTGGATAAGAAATCGTGATAAATATAAAAACAAAATATGTAAGCTGTATAGATTTTCATAAAGATTTTAATTGAAATCTGCTAGATTTCGTGCAGGTGTAAATGCTTTATAAATAATTTATTTTCATTCGATATTTAAATTTAATTCATATTGTTTATTAAGATACGACTACAAACAAATATCTTATAAAATCTGAAATTAAATTAAATCACACTTACCCCACGTTGTTGTTGTTGTTATTGCAGGTGTTGTTATTTATGCCACTAAATTTTATATTTTTCACAAATTTTTATTTTTTTTTGCTAAAAATAGAGAAAAAGAAAATAACGAATTAAAATGATATATAAACAGAGATATTTATATAAAGAAAGTGATATAAAGTGTGTACACAATGGAAACATATGCTATTGATGGTTGTGCTTAATCCACTTAATGACCCTGCTACAGCAAACACAAAAGCAGAAGCCGCAGCAAAAGTATCTACAGCCAAACAACACAAATATTATCAACAGCAGCAGCAACATCAACAATTACAACAATGGCAACAATAATAGTAAAAAAAATAACTTCTTGTGATAATAATGATAAAAATTGTTAATGATGGTGACAATAGAGCGAGAGTGTCACACCAACACTTACAAACAAACTCTGGTATAAAATTTGCTTTAAATAGAGTGAGTGGGTGCATGTGTGTGTGTGTGTGTGTGTGTGTGTGTGTGTGTATGTGTGTGTATGTGTGTGTGTGTGTATGTGTGTGTATGTGTGTGTGTGTGTGTGTAAGTTCGAGTTCGGAAGTTTGTTTATAGATTTTTATTGATTTAATAAAATTACTGAATTATTAAGTCCCTGAGTTGTAGCTGTGGTTGTTGTTCATGTTGTTTGACCATCTTCTTAGAAAGTTGTACAGGATCTGTGAGCAAGCGACCTTCCAGATTATATTCGGGGTTTTCATATGTATTAATTAAAGTTTAACAAAAGCAATTTGTAGACATTTGTACAAATTTTGATGTGTCTCAACACTAACAATTAATATTATCAATGCAAAATTAAGAAGACTTTAAGACCTTTGAAGAATTTTGAAAAACTTCTTAACAAATCCTAATTTATAAATTAAACTACCCTGTAGCAAGGAAACAACTAGAAAAGCATTGAAGGGGAATAAGAAATTTTTAAATAAAAATGAAAATATCCACTCATTTGAACTGCCTGCAACCTCAACAACATTACACAGTTTTAAGTTTAAAATATTTTTTTTCAGCCAATGTATTAATGGTAAAGTAAGAAAATAAATTAATTCAGTAAAGTGCTACTTTGACTCGCGCACGAAGGGTTCCGTACGAACACTAGATATGTAATTTAATACAAACTTCATCCTATATAATATACAGTTTTGACATTTTTTTTCGTTTTTGGAGTTTTTTCGGTTTTTTTAGGCGTTTTTGCGTTTTTTCGGATTTGACGATTTTTTTAAGTTTTGGCTATTTTTTTAGTTTTGACACTTTATTTTCTCGTACTGGCGATTTTTTCGGTTTTTGGTGTTTTTTCATTTTGGCGATTTTTTTTTTATTTTTGACGATTTTTTTAATTTTGCGATTTGTTTTATATAAAATTTTTTAGTTTTGGCGACATTTTCGCGTTTTGGCGATTTTTTTAGATTTTTGCCGTTTTTTTTTCATTTTGGCGATTTTTTTCATTTTGGCGATTTTTTCGAATTTGGCGATTTATTTTAGTGTTAGACATTTTTTTTTTAATATTGGTGATTTTTTTCGTTTTGGCGATTTTTTTTATTTTTGGCGATTTTTTTTTTGGTTTGGCGATTTTATAATTTTCGGTTTTTTCAGTTTTACCGTTTTTGAAAATTTCAAGTGTTTACCTCTTACGGTTTCCAAGATATAGCAAATTGTCAAAACTACATAGTCAAAATTGCATTAACTGATGGACCACCCTTTAATTTAAATTTTTTTTTAAATTTTTAGTGTTAATTGTTGTAGTCTGTATAAAAATACACTAATTTTACATATGTTCATACAATTGTATGTATATTACATGGAATTTTAAAATTTTTCGTTGCTCGTTTTGGAACACCCTTTAATTTTTAATTCTCATGTATTTGTTGTTGTAGCGGCCAAGGTTCTACATACTCTGTCCAAATTTCAGGTCCGTAGCTCTTACGGTTCCTGAGAAAATACCGTGTGACGGACAGACGGACAGCGTAGCGAAAACAATAGGGTACCTTTTCACCATGATACAATAATATAAAGGTACAACCACATTTGACGTATAAAATTAATTCTGACTTTTGCCCCAATTATTTGATTACTGTTTTTTTTTTGTAAACAGAGAGGAAAGCGTTGCCACACACATATAACGGGAACTTTTATTTAGGAATGCTTCTTGAAATGTGTAATTTGAGTTTAGAAATTGTAGTTAAACACGTATTTTTTTGAATGTTAATTGAACATGAGAATAAGATTTCGTTATGTATGTAATAAGACCTACAAAAGCAAATATTTTATTAATTATTTAATTCAATAGATAACAAAAAAAAAATCCTTACGGCTTGGGATGCTACTTCGTTCTTAAAAACATCGATATAAAGATAAGGCGTTTCTTAGAAGCGATACATCGATGTTTTATTAGCGGAATTCACGGTTGTTTCATACACATAATACACATTCACATATACTTCGTGTGCAAATTTATTGCTGCCCTGCAGTCAGACTGGGTCCAAGTGTCTCTATGTCAACACTAAAATTCTAGTAGTAGTTACATTGTCTACAATTTCTCTTCTATTCGTCAGTATAAAAGAAATAGAGAAAACAGATGTGGTGTATTTCTGGTGGATTTTGCAACAACTTGTCAATATACATAAATTTGTATGTACGTAAGGTATAGAAATGTACCAGTAAATGTCTGGTTGGTATGTCTCCATGTTCCCATAAGAACTATGAATTCACTACCTAGTCAATTGTTTTAGTGTTACTAGTAGATTTTCAATGACAAGCACATGCTAAATGTCTATAGCACAAAGTATTGTATGGGGAATAATTGTAGAGTAGTATTGGTGACAAAGTCAAAAGCGACACAGTACATTTTCACCATCGACATTTCCTTCAGGGTGGTTTACATCAAGCACAACACACATACTGTGACATTTGCATTTAAGGTAAACACCTTTCAAAGCTCTTAAATTTGTTCTTGTTTCTTTGCAAAGTAACAGCAAGCATTGTTGTCGCCGAGATCTGGTTGGCTGTTCTGCTCTCGTCGGTGTGAAAATACAAAAAGCTCTTTATAAAAGTTTGCACATTGTGCATATGGCTTGGACGTAGCTGAACAAGAGTTAATGTTTTGTTGATATATACAACAAACACTGTTCTTCTTTTTTGTTTGCTAAGGACATGGCCTATGATTGGACTAGGAACATGTAATTATCACATTTCTCCTTAAAATGGACCAAGTGGTCTAATAATATCCGTAAGGATGCTACAACCCGTTAACAATTTCATCCGAATAATGTAAGGCAGCTACGTCTAAGCACACATACTCTAATATATGTATTTCAGTTAAACAGCTTTGTTATTGTTTCTTTGCAAAGACCAAAGATGTCGCCAAGATCGGGGGGCAAATCGCGGCAACCGGTGTCGAATTACGAAATATTTCCATATAAATTCTATTGGAATATTTCGTAATTACTTAATTTGCCCCCTCCTTGGATGTTGTGCTCTCGTCAGTGTGAAAACACAAAAGGTCTTTTGTAAAACTTTGCATATAGGGCGTATAGCTTGGACGCAGCTGATGTAAGGCAATACACCAGAGAGAATAAAGACAAAGTTCCGCCTTGATTCATTTGGAAAATTCCTTCCTGTTGTATCTTGCTTGCTGCCGTTGTTGGTGCTGCTGTAACTTTTTTGCTGTTTATTTTTCATAAATTTATGAAATAATTAAAATATTTTGCATTATTTTTAATTTAATAAACAAGAACGTCAAAAAAAAATAAAAATAAAAAAAACTCGGATTTCATAAATTAATAAGGTAGCATTAATTTTGAGAGTAAAAAATAATCGGGACAAACGTCAGAAGGTTAATATGGCGACGAAAAGAGAGAACGGTTTTACCTTTATATTATTGTATCATGCTTTTCACCTTTGATGTACGGAACCCTAAAAAACATGTTGATTATTGAGTTCTTGTTTAAACTTTGTTATTTGTTGTTGAGCTTCTCATTTGTTTAAATGAAAGTTTATAACATAATAACTCTAGTTGTTCTAAGAAACTTTGGGTAAAGGTTCCCTGATGATCTGCATTAGCAACAGTGAAATGCGCATAGGATCCAGCTAAACCCCTCAATAATCAATTTCAATGTATTTTTAATAAAAAAATATTTTACTTAACAAGTAAAATATTAATTTGGGATTATTAGTGCGTTTAAAAAAAATTTAAACTTAAATTTCAACAATTCCCATAAAAAAACACTAATTACACGGTTTTGTTCTACAATATTGTTTTATCAATCACACGATTTTAATGACGCTTTCTGGGCTTGAGGAGCTTTTTGAGAAATATGAACACATCACTTTATTTTGTTTGGTACTTTTTTTTTTGTTTAATGATTTTGGAAATTAAAACAGCATTCGATATTAAACAAATTTCAAGAGATTTCCATTCAAATTCTATTGAACTATTCTGAAAATTCATTCGACATCCAGCACAAAGATACTGGCGCATAGTCATAGTCAAAACATAGTAACTTTAAGAGTTTAATGGCTCGATTATGGATGGCAACCGAACTTTGGTTGCGTTGCTAGTTGCCGAAATAGTATTACGGATGGCAACTGGCAACTAACAGCTGGTAATTTCAGTTGCCATATTGGCAACCACAAATTTGTAGTTGCTGCATAGTTTAAAAGCCAAAAATGGAAAAATTTAACAGTAATTGCAATATTATTTTTATTTTTGAATTTCTTCTTTAGATACAGATAAAAAAGAGATTGTTCAAACTTATTTAAGGCAACAACATTTACTCACAGTAGAGGCAGTAATTCTAAAGATTCGTTTAATAGATTCAACTTTTGTATTTCCTTCTCTTCACCAATAATTAATTCCACTTAACTAATAATTTTTATGATGTAATGTTTTTAAACACTTTTTACTCAATAATTTTCTTTTTAGCACTTGTATTTCTCATATTTTAAATATTTGTTTATATTATTTTCAGTTGCCAATTTGTCATAATCGTATTTTCGATAACTTTTTGGCAACTGTAGGAAGTTGCCATACATAATACAAATTTTAAGTTCAGTTGCGTTGCTACTTAACTGGGCAACTGAAGTTCGGTTGCCATCCATAATCGAGCTATAAAACCAGTATTTTGTTTGGCAATACTGGTTTTAAACTCCTAAAGTGTACTTTGTTTATGACTATGACTATGCGCCACTGTCTTTAGTAACAACTGGCATTAATGGGTAAATCGTGAAACAAGTACAATTCATGCTGATGACAAATCATAAATTTTATTAAGTAAAATAGACTACTACATAATTTACAAGCAATGATCAATTTATTAACGTATTTACCTTAATCCTTAAACCTGCCTTAAATTGTACATTTATGTATTTGCAAACGACTTGTGAACAAGATTTTTATATTGCAACTAAATTATAGCAGATAAATAAAATATTAAAAATAAATCAAATATAAATTATTAAAATACAATTTAATAACTTCTAAAAGATAGTAACTATAAATAAACACCAATAAATCTTTTTTTTTTTTTTTTTTTTTGTAATATTATTTCTTTCTTAAAGTAATAAATATTGAATTTCGCTTAAAGCTATGAAAAAGGAAACATTTATGTTTATTACAAACTAACATTAAGAAGATGATAACAATAACAACAACAACAACAACAACAAAAAGAACAACAACAACAACAAAATAAAATATATCGTAATCATTTTATAACAGACATATGCAATTCATAAACCTGCATACAAAGTTACTTGCACAGACACAAACGCTGCCTGCACTCGCATGCACAGTAAAATATTTACTCTGTTTGCAGTTTATTTTCACAAACACACTTGCATACTTTGCAAGTAAAAAAAGATGGCGGCAACAGTTCGTCATCATCAGCGAACCATTTTGAAAAGCAGTTGTATAAAGTACACACACACACACCCATATGTACATTGATACACTAATACATACATGTGCTTGAAATACATACATGAGCATATTTTATTAAAAATATGAATGAGTTTTCCAGTTATTTTATTTATCATTTTGTAAAAGATTTTTTTTTAATGAATTTGTTTTAAAACTTATTTTTTAAAGGCCTTTTTAAACGGCTCATTTTATTTTCAATCAACATGTTTATTTAAAAAGATTTTTAGGAATAATTATCTTACATCGCTGTTTGAATAAATAATTTTTTATAAAAGTACTTCAAAAAAAAACTTTCGAAATTTATATTTTTCAAAACGATGCTTTAAAAAAACTCTTCTGACTTTCTTTCAAAAAGGTATATTATCAATTATCAAAAAGGTACTATTTTGATAAAGGTACTTTTTTCATTTTAGGAACTCTTTACAAAAAAGTACTTTCAAAGTGGTACTTTTTTTGATAAAGGTAATTTTTTAATTTTAGGTGCTTTTTCCAAAAAGTTTTTTTTTTCAAAAAAGGTACTTTTTATCAATTATCAAAAAGGTACTTTATTCATTTTAGGTACTCTTTACAAAAAAGTACTTTCAAAGTGGTACTTCTTTTCATATGTATTTTTTTCATTTTAGGTGCTTTTTCCAAAAAGTTTTTTTTTCAAAAAAAGGTACTTTTTCAAACGCATCTATGAAATATTTTTTTTAATTTCTTCTAAATAAATATAACTTTTTGAAAAAGAACTTTTTCAATAAGGCACTTTTTTTAAGAAGGTATTTTTTCTAAAAAGTTTTATTAAGAAAATTTACTCTTCTTAATTTTAACTTTTTTAAAAATGTATTTTAAATTTTTCAAAGGGCACTTTTCAACAAGATATTTTTTCAAACAAGTATTTATTAAAAGTGGAATTTTTTTAAAGTTATGTACTTTAAAGCGTGTTTGTGTAAAAAAAAATACTTTTTCTTTTTTCTGTTGAAAAATATTTTTTAAGGAACTTTTTGGAATGTATTTTTTTTTTCGAAAGGGTATCTCTCAAAAAAGTAATTTTTTAATTTTTCAAGAGTAATTTTTGAAAAAAAAAATTAATAAAAAAAAGTATCTTTCTCTAAAATGTCTTTTTTCAAAAAGTTAACTTTTTAGGAAAAAGCACTTTTCTGATAAAGTCCCTCTTTAGAAAAAGGTACTTTTTGCAAAAAAAAAAAACGAACTTATTAGCAAAAACATTCTTTCAAAAAAAAAGCTTTTAGAAAAAGATACCTTTAGAAAAAGGCACTTGTTAGAAAAAGTACTTTTTACGAAAAGGTCCTTTTTAAAAAAATATACATTTTGAAAAAATAAATACTTTTTAGTAAAAGACATTTTTTAGCAAAAAAAAACACCTTTTAGAAAAGGCACATTTAGAAGAAGGCCCTTTTTAGAAAAGGGTACATTTTAGAAAAATGTACTTTTTAGAAAATAGTACTTTTAAGATAAATTTACTTATTAGAAAAATGTACTTTTTAGTAAAACGTTCTTTAATAAAGGTTGTTTTAAGAAAATGGTACCTTTTAAAACAGGGTACTTTTAAGAAATAGGTACTTTTTCGAAAAATTTACTTTTTAAGCAAATGAACTTCTTTGAAAAATGTTCTTTTTAAAAAAAGGCACTTTACAGAAAAAGCTACTTTTTTAAATGAAGTGCTATTAAGAAAAATGTTCTTTTTAGAAAAGGGTACTTTTAATAAAAAGATACTTTAAAAAAACTTTTTTTTAGTTTTTTTTTCAAAAAGGTACTTTTTAAAATATGTGAACTTCTCCGATAAAAGGGACCTAGTGGGTGAAAATGAAGTTTTGAGAAAAACGCATTTAAAGATTCATAACGCATTATCACTTTGAACACACCTTCAGTTGGGTGATGCGATTTAAGGGGTAAATAAATTTTTATCAGAAATCTAACTCATTTCATCTTATTCTACACCTTTTTAGGTACCAGAATCCACTCTTAAGTCTAAACCCGTTTCTTGACACACCAGGTCCCTTTTCTCGGAGAAGGTCACATATGTATTTTTTTCAATAAGGTATAATTTCTAAAATATATTTTTTAGAATGTACTTTTTGTCAAGCATATATTTTTATAAAAAAGTATCGTTTATCAAACAGACATTGAAAAAAAAAATAGTTTTTTAAGTTGGATTTAGAAAACATACTTTTTGTAAAATTGCTTTTTATAAATATTACTTCATACTTCATTACTTCACAAAAACATAATTTTCTTTCAGATAGACTAAAAGTGTTCGAATCAAAAAAAAAAAATATTAATTTCATTTGTGGCCTTTCAAGATTGCTCTCGTATTATATATAACTTTAATGTGTCTTTTGATTCATTCACAAGCGATTTTTCATTTAAACTTTTATTCGTGTTACACATTCAGTCTTCTAGTCTGCTGTGATGATAAGAGACTGAATGGGTCGTTGTAAAACACGTTTTACTTTTAACACGCAAGAACACAAACATACGCCACCAACAGATAATAAAAAATAGTCACAAAAATATGGAGTGCTACAACAAACATATTTACTCGTACATTGTGGATGCACAGCAAATGCATTCAAACATTTATAACTTCAACACATTGCCATATATAAATGATAAATGGAAATTGTTGTGTTTTTCAAATGAACATGAACAGACACAACAACAACAACAACAACAACAACAAGAAAAGTGCCAACGTCACAGCGATATTTGATACATTATCCACTTTTACACATTTCTATTTACAATCAATGAATTGTATTCGCTCTACATTGAACTGAAGTGAAGTCTAGTGACGCTGGGCAAATACGCGAGTATTTTAAGGTCCTTATCAGCGCAAGCAAACACATGCAGTTATCGCTGGAAGGCATCGTGTTTTATGATGTATTTGTATGGGTGTGAGTGTGTAGCCTTGTGTTCCTGCCATCGATTCGCTAATGTACAAAGAATTTTTTATGCCAGCAGCAAAGTTTGTCAATGAAAATTATGTAAAGTCGTTTGATGATTTATGAACTTGTAATAGTGTTTACAATTTCAACATATTTTGTATGGCTTTTGTGTTTATTAAATTTGAGTTGAGTTGAAAAAAAAAATGCAAACACTTATGAGTTCTAGAAAATTCTCAGAAATGTATAAAGAGCTAAACCTATAAAGTTTTTTTTTCAAATCATTTAAATGATTTAGACTACTGAAATTGTAAATCATTTTGTGATATTTATCCTTTTATGACGTGCATATGTATCTATAGCAATATGCATTGGCATCCTTTCGCGGCTTTCTTTAATATATATTTAAATTTAATTTTTCTATACTTTATAAAATAAGCAGAGCGTTTAGGACACTCTCCGTGTTGGGCTTTTTTTACTCCAAATGACTTTTCCAACAAATGCAAAAAACAAACCAAAATAAAAAAATATTTTTTTTTCCAAAACTTATTTAACTTTAAACAATGTAAATATTTTAAATTATTTTTAGGGCAAAAAATATTTTTTTGTTGGACAACAACTGCTACAAGGAGCAGAATAATAACACAAGAACAACAGGAAATGCAAAAACATGAGAACAACACAAATACATAACTAAGTCCCCAGGCGAAAAAAGTAAAAACATAACAGGAGTAAGAAAATATAAACAAACATCAAGAAGTGCATTTATTTTTGCATCTCTCCCCCCCCTCTCTCTCTATCTCTCTCTCTCTCTCACCCTCACTCACTCGCCCTCTTTGTCCTCGTCCAGACCTGCAATTTTTGTTGCTGCAATTTCTTAAAATTCTGCTCTCAAATTGCATAAGTGTCCACATTGTGAAATTCTAATATTGCAAATATGAATTAAAAAAATTAAAACACCACAAATTTCCTTAAAAAATTAACAATTCTATTTACTTTTTGTTATATTTTTTGTTTTTCATACAGCTGAAGAAATAAAATTATAAAAAACGTCAAATACAACTAACAACTTTAAATTAACAATTACGAATTTCAATTCAAAAGAGAATTGCCGAGCACATGAAACTGTGTACCCCTACACATTGTTCTCACCTCTCTCACCAATAAACTCAAGAATTGCTGCAAGAAAAATTGCAAGTCTGGACAGGTACTTTCTCTTTACAACTGTTTCTCATATTTTAGTTTCCTGTAAAAAGTGTGACCAGACTCTAAATCCATTTAGCAAACTACTGCACATAACAGTGCTCTGTTATTTAAAAAAAAAACATGCTGTGTTAGAAAGTATGGTTTGCGTCTCTGCTACAAACAAAAAAGTAATACGAATGATTTTGTAATATTAATTAAAATATTTGTAATATTAATTAAAAAATTTGTAATATTAATTAAAAAATTAATTAAATTTTCACCTATAAACAATTTTATCGAATAAATTCAAACAAATATTAAAATTAATATTTTTAATGAAGAAAAAATTTCTTAATCAGACTCAAGTTTAGTATTTTTCAAAAGCAGTAACGGATTTAGGTTTAATTTTAAAATTTTTAGTCAGGCTTAAGTTCAGTAATTTCAATTCTTTATTGTATGAAATATTTTTATTAATTAATGTGAGTTTCTAAGTGCAGCAACGCACTTCATCAGCACCCTAGTCTATCTACTTTTGGGTAGAGATTGTTATTAACATCAGCTATTTAACGTAAATTCTAATGAAACGGAATGTGAGAAATAATTGTTGTGTACAATTATTGATTTATCTTTAGTAAATACATATGTAAGTATCGCTATTCATTTCCCCTGTTTTTCCATTTTTCTATTTAGGTTAGCACGAAGTTATATTACTCTACCTACGTAGAGTAATATAAAAGTCTAATTTAATTTTTCTTCTCTTCTTTAGAAACTCACTCAATTTTAAAATTTAATTGTTACGCATTATTTCTTGTTTTATTTTTTGCTTAGAAAATAAAAGTTATTTATTGAGTTTTATTTATTCCGCAGAAAATGAAATGAAAGTTATATTTTTGTTTTAAAGTCCTAATTTACACTATGCAAGTCTTATTGCTAAGCTGATTAGGAATAGAGAGACGAGGGGAACAGAAACGTTTCTTTTCCCCTCGTCTCTCTTCTAACAAACTAATAAGACTTGCATAGTTTAAATTAGGACAAACTGTGTAAAGAGCGCTAAAATTATTTTTTTTCCTGTCAAATTTGTACTAAAAACTAATAAGTCTCTGACTTAAAAAGGTGAGTGAATTGGCTACATTGCAGTTGTTTGGTTGTAGTTTGGGAAAACTTTCACATAATGGGTTTTGTTTTGGGATAAGAAAACGTGATAAATGTAAAAAAAAGCTTGGTGTAAACGGTATAGATTTTGATAAAGATTTTAATTGAAATTTACTAGATTTTGTTCTATTAAAGAAAAAATAAAATAATAAATAGGAATTAACAAATGCTAATTATCAAAAATATTAAATTTTACAACTCTGGTTACACTGCCAATGGAGTTTTCTTATTTTTTTTATAATACACAGATGTGATCTGTGTCTGTATTAATGGCCACAATAAGCACATATTTGTGTGTGTGTGTGTGTGTGTGTGTGTGTGTGTGTGTGTATGTCTGTAAGCATGTATGTATGCAGGTATATGGTGTAGTTAAAATATATTCATATAAACAAAATTAAACAGAAAGTATAAAAATATCTCTTGAGGTTAAATAAACCATGAATAACAAACACAAAACATATCACAAGTTGATTTCTTTTTTTAAACAAAAATGAAACTAAATACTTCAAAAAAAAAACATCAAGTAAACAAATTTTATTGGAGTAATTGCCAAAACAAAATCTAATAGATATAATTTTAATATGGAAATTTAATAAGAAAATTGTAAAGGTGGAATGTGCAACAAAAATACTGAACCACTAAAAGTAGATCTGGCTTTTAGGACCATACTTCGCATATACATGCACTAGTACACACAGAAAACAATACCAATGGAAAATCACCATGCAATAAGTTTGAAGCCAATTTATATATGTACAAACAAACATTTTTCTGATGTCTATGTCAACCACACGTAAGTTAAATAATTAATAAAATACAATTACTACTTTAAATTAAATTGATGTTGTTTCAACTTGAAATAACTTTGATTCAAAATGATTCTTCATTTTGATTTTAACAGTAAGTACATGTTAAATCAACGTAAAATAAAGTTATTTCAGAAGGAAAAATTTTCTTTGGGAATTACTATAAATCATGTTAGATTCACATGAAAACCATATGAAGCAAAATCATTGTCGAAAAAGATTAGATTTTAAGTTGAAATTTTTCTGTGTGTATGTATTTTGCGAGAAAAGTTGTCAGAGTGTTAAGTATTCGCATACTCCTAAAAGAGTTTCGAAATCTTTTGCCGCCAAAGGCAAAAATAATGCGAAGTTTTCATGATATGATGATAATATTATGATGGTTAAAAAAAAATTATGTCAGGTTATACTAAAATGTATCTCTGCGGCACTATGGAATAATCGCTTAAGTCGACTTAACTGTAATTAATGTCTGTCTAGGCGCTTATTTACAAATAAAATAAATAAAAAAGCACAAGCAGATGTTTCAAATTTTATTTAACAACTCGGTTCAGTTTATTTCTAACTTTAAATAAATTTAGTAAAAAAATATATACAAAGTTAATCGAAAGATCATTTGTTTAAGTGCTTGAATTTAACTCACAAATAATTCAGTATTTATGCAAAATTTATATATCATTTTTACATTAATATACTTTTTTTTTAATTCCAATAAAACAGTAACAAAATTTGTATAAGCCTTTTATTTATAAGTTAGCCAGCCAGCCATTCCGAATCAATTAGCTCAGCAATTTTTTTTCGTATTTCCATGAAATTTTGCTTATCAATTCACACATTTGTTGGAATAATAGAAAAAATGTCAATTTAGCTTGTGTAACTAATCCCTGAATAAAATAGTTAAAAAAGTAAAAATAAAATTAGAAAAATGTGAAATAAAAACCAAATAAAAAGAAACAAAGCAGAGGTGTACAACGACTTTGCAAACAGTTTATTTAATCAGGGGGTATTCGATACGATTAGAAATTTTAAAATATTTACATACAGGGTGGGCCAAAAGAAACCAAGGGGTGTAAAAGTTTAATAACTTTTTTGTTCTTGTAACAACACAAATTTTAAAGTTTAAAAAATGGGCGTGGCTACGCCCATTAACATTTATTATTATATTTCACGGGGTTCTCATTAACCGACTTTTACGAAACTTATCACACACCTTGAACTCTAAAATATACAAAATTTTTCTTCTAAAAAAAATGGGCTGAGTTACGCCCATTATAATTTAATGTTTTATTTTAAATAGTTCTACTTTAGCGATTTTTACAAAACTCAACACACACCCTGAGCCCTGAAAAACCCACAATCTTTGCACTTAAAACATGGGCGGAATCACACCCATTAAAATTTAATTTTATATTTCATATACATATCGTTACCTTAATATAGAAAGGCCCTAACTAACAAATTATTTTATCGAAATCGCCATTCTTGCATTTTTCAATACATTATATGAATGTGTCGGAAGCTAAAAGGCCTAACTCCACAAAGTAAAAAGTTGAGTAAATTAGTTATGTTTGGCAAATAGGCTTCCAAAATTTATGTAAATCACAAAAGGTACAAAATATTTTTATGGTATTTAACAGACAAAAATGAGGGGAGAGGGGACTGCCGCATAACAGATACATTCGCTAGTTTTATAAAATTCCATAAAACATGAAAATGCGTTTAATTAAAGTGGAGTTAATTGGAGTAGCTTTTGAAAAAATTCAAATAAGATTCAAGGCCGATCTTTCATGTTTTTAATGGAAAATATCTAAATAATAGAAAAACAAAATAATTTCCACAGAGTTAACAACTAATTACTCGTAGATAGCAATATAAAAAAATTGAGAAATTTTCGAAAAGTGGAGTTAGGCCTTTTAGCGTCTGACACATCCAAATGTTGAACATATGTATTATGTTCTTCTATCGAAATTTACAAAAAATTCTATTTCAAAAAAAAAAAATTAATTAGGGTGTTTCTATATTAAGGTAATTGTTCTTAACCAACAGATTTTAAAAATGTTGTTTTTTTGGTCCCAAAAACAAAATTTTTTTTAATTATTCAGATCTTTGCATTGAAGTCAGTTTTTTGGCAGAATTATTTTTAAACTCCTTTTCTGGCAAACTATTTTTTTTTTAGTTATGACGTTGCTTTATTTAATTCATTTAATCAGCCAGAGCCCTTTACTTACATATATTTTACTCCACTAATGCTAAGATAACATTTTGAAATCTTACTTTTTGCCCTACAAAGCAAACTACTCATTTAAAATTCTCTCTAAGAAAAAGTTAGTCTAACGGCCCTTTTCACAATGTACAATTAAAAGCTAACAGAGACTTTAACGGCAAGTTTTGTATGGAGAACTGTCAGTTAAAGTTTACGTCAACTCTTAATCATACATTGTGAAAAGGGACGTAAGGGATAAAAACTGCATAAGGCATATCAGGAAAAACAATTTATTCGATAAAATACACAGTGGAATCAAAAAAAAAAAAAGCAGAAGGTTATAATAAAAACAATCAATATAAACACACAACACTAAAGTAGTTAAAAATGAAAAATAAAAATAATCAGCTCCACTTGCATAAAAACAAACAATACACAGCACAACTAATCAGTGATCGGCAATGAATCGTTTTTTTCGCAATTCATACTGACTCATGAAATTTTGCGTATATGTAAGTGAGTAGTCATAATTTAATTTCAACTACTCTGATTTACGCATACTCATCACGACATTAATTTATTAGTATAGGTTTAACTAAATATGAATGCGACGTCGACATCATACCCTGCAGTCAGACTGGGTGCAAGTGTCTCTATGTCAACACTAAAATTCTAGTAGTAGTTACATTGTCTACAATTTCTCTTCTATTCGTCAGTATAAAAGAAATAGAGAAAACAGATGTGGTGTATTTCTGGTGGATTTTGCAACAACTTGTCAATATACATAAATTTGTATGTACGTAAGGTATAGAAATGTACCAGTAAATGTCTGGTTGGTATGTCTCCATGTTCCCATAAGAACTATGAATTCACTACCTAGTCAATTGTTTTAGTGTTACTAGTAGATTTTCAATGACAAGCACATGCTAAATGTCTATAGCACAAAGTATTGTATGGGGAATAATTGTAGAGTAGTACTGATGACAAAATCAAAAGCGACTCAGTACATTTTCACTATTCGCACTTTCTGCAGGGATAGTCATACCACACTCACACTCATAAACCATCTCAGTTTGATTTCTAATTTCAGATGTTGAATTCATTGATTGTCATAAAGCAATCTTGAATTACACCTTACAGTGCGCATCTGAGTGGGCAGTTATGAATAAACTGAAATTCAATCATGAAAAGACTAGGGCAATGTTCTTTGGTCATCATGTCCATAATCCGGCTGGAGTATCTTTTAATGGATACATTGTGCCATTTGTGGATTGTATGAAGTGCTTAGGCCTGACGTTGGACGTTAAATTAAGCTTCGAGAATCACATATCTAACATTTCGGATAGGGTAAATAGGGTATTAAGAACATTATACAATTTTTCCTGTCACGTGCCGGTGGCAGCGAAAATCAGACTGGCACATTCCCTACTAATGTCGCATATCACTTATTGCTTGGAAGTATATAGTGGTTGTACGTCGTACAACATAAATCGAGTAAGAATAATATTTAATCGAATTATAAGGTATATTTTTAATTTGCGTATATCTCAACATGTTTCTGCTCATACTATTGAATTCTTGAAATGCTCTTTTTTGGATTTTGTTAAGATAAGGATCTTGAGTATCTTCTATTTTTTTGTTAAATCGAACACTTTCTCGTCTATAACAAATCTACTTCATTTTTCTATATCTACTCGCAACCCCCAATTGATTTTACCAGCTATTAGAAATTCAACTTATGAGAGATCATTTTTAGTACGGGTTTGTAGACTTTATAATCTTCTACCAGTCGAACTCAAGACTTTAGGACATTCCACTTCTCGTTTCAAGAGGAAATTATATGACCTTTATGGGTAATGCCTACATAGTCCGACCAGTGTACAAAGCAAACATAGTTACATCACTACTAATCGATTTATGAATATTAATATTTTCTATTTATGTAGTTTTTTAAAGTTCATAAACAAGGTTGATTATAATAATGAATTGTTTTATTATGAATATCACTCTATTATTATTATTATTATTATTATTATTATTATTATTATTATTAAAGGGTGTTTTTTATTGAGGTATAGAACTTTAAGTTGGCATCACTTTTTTAACTGGCGGCCATTTTGTCAGCTGTCAAGTGATTAATATTTAGTTTGGTTTGCCATTTCATCATGAACAGGTTGACAAAAGAACAACGCTTGCAAATCGTGCAAATTTATTTCGAAAATAATGGTTCAGTTCGCGAAGTTTACCGCAAGCTCCGTCCATTTTATGGTCGACATAATCGTCCATCAGAGCAATTAATTCGGTTAACCATAGATCGTTTTCGCACTACGTTTACTCTATGTGATAATACGCATCCGCAGAGACGTCGAACAGTGCGCACCGAAGAAACAATTGCCGCTGTAGAGCAAAGTGTTGAAGAGGTCCCGAATGAATCGATTCGCCACCGTGCACAGCAATTGGAGCCGACTAACCGACTATTTTGTTCCCGAATTGGATGGCATGAATGTGGATGAGTTGTGGTTCCAACAAGACGGCGCTACATGCCACACAGCGCACGTCACAATCGATTTATTGAAGGAAACATTCGATGAGCGCATAATTTCGCGGAATGGACCTGTCAATTGGCCACCAAGATCGTGTGATTTGACAGCATTGGATTATTTTCTTTGGGGATATGTGAAGTCGCTCGTCTACGCCAACAAACCAGAAACGTTAGGGGACTTGGAAGCCAACATTCGTGGCGTTATTGCCAACATACGGCCCCATATGCTCGAAAAAGTGGTTGAAAATTGGACCTGTAGAATTGGCTTTATTCGAGCCAGCCGCGGCGGCCACATGCCCGAAATCATATTTAAACATTAATGGCATAAAATTATCCTTCCAATAAAGCCAAATTGATGGACATTTTCTTGTGTTTTATTTCAATTCGAAGTTCTATACCTCTAAAAAAAACACCCGTTATTTATGTAGTTTTTTTAAAGTTCATAAACAAGGTTGATTATAATAATGAATTGTTTTATTATGAATATCACTCTATTATTATTATTATTATTATTATTAAACATATCAATATTTTATATGTATATAATACACACTCTTCATATACATATATGTATTTATACTTACATACATATTTTTTGTTCATCGCTTTATAAAATGTATTAATCGTATATGGCCCATTGGGCTCGATTAAATGAAATAAATGAAATGAAATGAAATGAAATGAAATGAAATGAAATGAAATGAAATACTTATACTACTCACATTAATTCAGCTCATTTCACTCATGCATGTATGTTTATTTAAAAGTCTAGTCATTAAAAAGTTTGTAAGTATTTAGTATACAATAGTAATAAATAGGGTTGGTTTTTCGATTCCTGAAAACAAAAACAGAGAAACCCATAACCTCATAATCAGCGCTATCATGAATAAAATTCCACGAGAAATTTCTCCCTTTTCCAATTAGAATTTTTTGTTTTCCCTATTACTTGCTATTAGTTGGAATTGTTCCCCGTTCAAAATTTCACGCGTAATTTTATTCATGATAGCCCTGAATGAGAACTTTAATGTTCGTATGCGAAGTTCGCATTGTGAGTCATACTTATTTTGCATCGTCCATAGGCATTGAGTTAAGGAGAGTCGAAATCAACAACGTCATAAATGTTGCTAAGTATGAGTTAGATGCGCACTTCAAACTTTCGAGTGAATATGATTCATAGACAACATTCCCAGCAAAAAATTACACATTACCATCAGAACTACTTGCCATATAATGACTTACTTTTCTGATTGCCAAATTTCATTACTCGCTTACAAATCTCATTAACTAAAATGTAAAAAAATTATGTACAAATTGCTAAATGAAGAGAATGATTTTTTTTAGATTAAATAGATTACGTGAGCAAGTTTCCAAATAAAAAAGGTAAGTACTTCTCAAGAATCGATTATTTTAGTCTCACGCCTTGTTAAAATCATTAAGTTGGTAATCCAGTAAGGAACAGCTTCCACCAAAAATGCTTTATTCCAAACTCGATTACCTTTTTTGAAATTTTTTGCTGGGTTGCAATAAGTATGAGTGCGCATAAGTACAAGAAATTATAAGTCATGATTCAATTCTGCTCACTTTTTCACTACTCATTGCTGTTCTCTGCAACTAATACAAATATGCACTATGCTGCACTCACAAAGTCACACAGCAGACATGCACACTTGCGAGTCGGTATTAGAATAACTATACTCAAACATACACACACATACATACAGGTGCAAGTGACCTGTCGGAGAATAGGTAACTTTTCATAGACTGACTAAAATCTAACTGCAATGTCATTCAGAACAAACCGAAAATTAATTCTTAAGTTGAGTACGTAATCGAATTTGATGAAAGCCAACAAATTTATTCTCAGCTACTTTGAAATTCATTTCAGTTTTATATTAACATTTTGTGGTTGTTATTTTAGATAGTACCTTAGCTGAGTGGTAGAGCGTTGAGTACACAAAGGGTGACGATACATGTTCGAACCCCAGAAAAAAAATGTTAATTTACTGACTTCCAAGTGATTTAAAAAAAATCAACTTTAAAAAATTAGTTGAAAAGTAATGCAGAGTGAGAAAATTGACTACCGCCTAGGACATCGCAAAGTTAAAATAGTCAGTTGATTGCATCAAAAAGTAATCCAAGTGTCAGTCAGTACTAGTTGCGAAATAGTTAGCTTAAAGTTAGTTTAAAGTTAACGTAATTTCCGACAGGGTGGTTGCTTGCATGCGCTTGCATACACTTCCCCACACCTTTCCCAACAAACAAGTACATGCACACATGTCTGTCTGCCTGTGTGTGTGTGTGTGTGTGTGTCTGTCTGCCTGCATGCATGCTACTAGATTTCAGATTTTCTGTTTTTTTTTTTTTTTGCTTTCTTTCCGATTGTTTTTTTTCTGCTTATTTTGTCAGATTTTTTTGCTTGTTTGTATAGTTTCTTTTTTACATTTTTGTTATTTTTTTTTTCATTTAGTTTAAAGCCAACCTCTCCATGTAGTTGTATTATTGAGAACCATATTTCAAAATTTTTGACAGGCATTTTATTTGTTAAAACAACTTTTTTGTGTGGGAAATCTTTGTTTTTTTTCCTACACTCAAGTGTTTTCCATAACGAGAAAAAAAACTTAAACAAAAAAAAAATAGACAGATTTCAGAATGAAACTACGAGTACAAAAAAATAAACCAAGAAGTGTTGTTAAAGGTTACATTTTTGCTTCATGTTTTGTTTTTAATTTTTTATTATTTTTTTTATATTTTTCATAACGTTTAAAAATAATAAATTGACACATTGATTTATGTAAGAAAAGCGGAGATAAATGAGATTTATCTGAAAGGATTGAAAGACGAGCAAAACTGAAGTAGAAGTACATAAAAGTAAAAGTGAAAAGGATTTATTAGTTTTTTAGAGAAACATGAACAAGTTCCATAAAAAACACTAACAATTCCCATAAAAAACACTAATAAACAAGTTTCTGCATGGCTCCCTTTCAGGTTCACAAGATTTCTTGGTGGGAAAAATCATAACGAATTGAATTTTAATTAAAATTACATTTTGAATCAAAAAGTTTTTCATTAGTATTTAGTGGTTACATTGATTTGTTCAAATCTTTGCACAAATATGAACTTAGCTTTAGAGCTCAATTCTCTACACCTGAAAAAATAGTCCTGCAATAAACAAATTTAATTGAAAATAAGACAAAAAATCAATTAAAAATGTATTTAAGTCAATTAAACTTTGAATTAACAATTTAATAAATTACAAAGTTTAATTGACTTAAATACATTTTTAATTGATTTTTGGTTTTATTTTCAATTAAAGTTGTTTCTTGCGGGAATATTTTTTTCTGTGTATGTAAGTCGCTTCTCGATATAGAGGGTCCGCCATCTAATGTTTTTTTTTCAACTAGTGCTTATTTCGTGAATGGTAACACTTAGCTGATGTCTGATTTGACAGATAATTAGTTTTATCCTTCCGCTGAACGAGCCAACTAACCATCCAATTCGTTTTCGCTTCCCTAAGTGGGCCTGCGATCGACTTACAGAAGATGCCGATTTTGCCAAAAAAAAAAAAATCATCTTTTCAGATAGAGCTCATTTTGATCTTGGCGGGTATGTAAACAAGCGAAATTGTCGCATTTGGGGCACAGAAAACCCGCATGCATACATTGAAAAGCCGACGCACACAAAATGAGTCACTGCTTGGTGCGGATTTTGGTCCAGAGGCATAATTGGGCCATTGAGCAAGGAGTGGCCGTTACAGTCAATGGCGATCGTTATCGGGCCATGTTGAACGAATTTTTGTTCACAAAAATTGAAGAGGAGAATATTGGCAACATTTGGTTTCAACAGGACGGCGCTACGTGCCACACAGCCGAAGCTTCAGCAGTTTTTTTTATAGCATTTTCAAAAAAAAAAGTTATCTGGCGGACCCTTTACATACATACATACATATGTACACACATACTTATGCATTGTAACTAGGGTTTCTAATTTCCCGAACTTTTCCAATTCCCGGGAATCGAGAAGTAAAATGTTTTACACCCGGGAATTCCCGGCTATTTCAAAAACATATGAATTTAATTAAATGCCCTCAATAAAATAATTTTATGAAAAAAAAAATACATTTAAATTAAAAACAAGACAACTTTATTCCGTTCATTTCATGAACAACAATATTTACCCCCTGTTTGTGTAAAACGTTTGAGTTCAAAAATCTTTAATCTATTACAGAAACGCCAAGATTTCCAACTCAAACGTCTTACACAAACAGGGGGTTAAAAAACAAACAAAAAATCCAAATAAATTCATATGCTTTGAGTTATATAGTATGGGTGGAAATTTCATCTACATCTGCCAATCTAGGTACTATAAAGACTTTTTAGGTTGAAAATATTTCGTAATTCTTTAATAATACGTGGGAAATACCGGGATTTTTTCTGGCATAGAAACTCTAATTGTTACTTTTACTGCTCATTTGATTATAACTTTTGCCAGCTTTGCTACAACTTGTGCGTTAAAAAAAGTAACAGAAGTAAAAGGTGACTTTTGGAGAAAGAAAAAACTCTACATAAATCATGAATAGCAATATTGAACGAAACAAATACAATTTATTTCAATTAGAACTTTCTTTTTATAAAATAAGCAATTACATGTACATACAAATGTATTTGTGCAGATGTATTTAATTGAGTTAAAATTACATATTTGAATAAATGAACGAATGAATGAACGAATGTAGAAAAATCGAGAATGACACATAAAAAATCTGACGGTAGAGCCTTGTGCGAGTAGTATGTCTTTCTTTCGATTTCTTTTACTTAGTTTTTGCCTAATTAAATTTATGTAAAAACTTGTAAAATATTCCACAAACAACCAACATTTTTTTCATCTGCTTCCTTTTTCTAGTCAAGTATGAGTATACAAAAAGATATGAATAAAATTACTTGTGCAAAAGAAAAAAGTAAAAGAAATTCTTTAAACTTTAGCAAAAGCAAACATAAGAAAACAGAAAATAATAATAATAGTAATGATACTCGTCGTACAAGAATAAAAGTAAATTTCATAAAATCTTGTTAAAGTAAGAAAAAATATGAAATTTGCCTTGTTGTTTGTTGATGTTTATATGATTCAAAAAAAAAAAAAAAAAAAAATAAAGAAAGAAAAAATCTTGATTGCCACTATTAGCAGCTCGTTAAGCACAAATGTCGCTTTACCACATTCTCAATGTGGCAATGCGAGATTTGTGTTTGAATGTATGTGTGTGTGTGTGTGTGTGCTATACTTACACTAATACTAACACGGCCTACAAATTACTTGCTGCACCCCCACAATATTAAACGTGTAGTTTTGGATACCTTGAAGTGGGTGTGTGTGTGTGTGTGTGTTTGTGTGAAAATTTCTTTTTGAAAAGCTGTCATGTTTGCCAAAGAAAACTTGGCTAAGCACACACACGCACAAACACTCGCTTATACACAAATTTCAAATGTAATTTATCAAGCGGAAGTTAAGTAAATCAAAAACAATTTAAGTTACGCCAGGCAGCCAGCTGCTGCTGCTACTACTTCGTTCTCTTCTTCTTCTTCTTTTGGGCGAGCGATATTTGTTTATTTTGTTTATTTAACAAATATGAATGAGCAAATCAGGGTTGGCAAAATTGGTATATTTGTATTTTTTTTTTGGTACTATTCAAACTCGGAAAGTACAATAAATAATACACCAATGAGTAATTTAGAACATTTGAGGAGTCTCCTCAGTTTCACTCCGCATTTCTTTTCAAACAATTGCACATTTCCAACCAAGGATTAAGCTCATATTATTCTCACTTTAAAACAGTCTTGTGAAAGCAAAACGCATCGAGAAAATCAAAATATGTGAACACGTCCATTTCCAAATCATTTTTCTTTTAAATTCGAATGTTAGAGCACATGCTATTAATTTGTATGCTTTAAAGTTCAACTTAAACAGCTGTAGCCATATGCTTTAACGTCCCAACTTACAAGCAAGCTTATGGAAACGATTCGGTAGCCGGAACATAGACGATTATTTTACTTAAAACAAAGAAAAATATGTAATCTGAACTACAAAGTCATTTTTACTGAATTTACATTGCCTCGAAATCTAGTAGATTTTATTTGAAATCTTTATCGAAATCTATATCGTTTAAAAAATAAAAAGTATTAAATTTTGAGAAGATTTCCTACAAATCTACTGACAAAGTGGATAGAAAAGCATCTAAATTTAGCTCGAAATCTGGTAAGTACTAGAATTGGAGACAATGTAAGTGCCCTATTACTATAATTAATGTCAAAAAAGTAAAAATTTTTAAAGTTGTTGATAAAATTTAAAAATTCTCAATGCCATCTCTGGAAAGAATGTTTGACTCTGTGTGTGTGTGTGTGTGTGTGTGTGTGCGCGCTTTTACATTTAATTTAAGTGGATTGTATTATTATGTGCGTTTGTGTGCATTTGTGCAAAAGTTTAGTGGAAGTGATTTATTTGTTTATTAGAGAACTTATGAAATGGGCATATGTATGTGAGTGAAACGAAATGAAATAGATTTTAATAAGTTTAAAATTTGTTAACGCACTAATAATCCCAAATTAGTATTATGCAGTAAAATATTTTTTGAGGGGTTTAGCTGGATTTCACTGTTGTTAATGCAGATAATCAGGGAATATTTACCCAAAAAAAAAAAACTCTTAACTCGTATTAAGAGCAACTTTCGATCTTCGACTGTAGTCGAATGTACTGAACGAACGAATTTTCATTTGGTATTATGACGAGCATTCGGCAAAGAATATCCTTATTGTGAATATCACTCAGTGATTTTTAAAATTTGCAACAACTTTGCCTAAAAATAAAAAGCAATCGTTTATAACAATTTTTTACACTAAAATACTTCTCGAAAGCTAAATTCTGTTCGATAGAAATTTTCGATGCTAAAGATTAGAAATGTTAAACTTCAAATTAATTTACAGTCAGCCCAATTATGAATTTTCCCCGGGAGTTTTTTCCCTTCCCAATCATTTGTTACCGGGAAAACGTCTCCTACTATTCTAAACACCTGGGGAATAAGCAGAGAGAGAGAGAGAGAGAGAGTAAAAGAGGGTAAGAGTGTAAAATCTGGATCAGCTGTTTAATGTTTACATTTTAAGGCCCAACTATAATATGAATAAGCTAGCTTAAGCAACTGTGCGGTTACATATAAAACGTATGTGGCAAACTATAATGTACTTAACAAACTTTTCGTCAAGTTTCGTCAAATGTCATTTGCTTAAGTAAAGTGCCAAACTGAACGCACATTCCGTAAGGAAACAACTGTTTGTGCATTTTTTTAACTCAAACAAGCAGCAGCAGAAAATATTCATTGATTTTAAATATTTTTTTATTGTTTCTTATTTTAAACTCGGAAAATAAATCAAAACTTTTATTTTTTTATTTATACACATGTATTTACTTATATATATTCACTGTTGTACTTTTTAGTAGGCAAAACAAATAAAACAAGTAATAAGGTGATGGATATATGTATGTATTTATATGTGAATTTCTAATAGATTAGGACATTCTTTCAAGTTAGTTTGATTGAATTGCATTCATTTAGGAGTTATGAGAAGAAACAAAATTACTACAAAATTATTGACAATACCTAGATGTGCAGCTGTGGCTAAAGAATACTTAAGTGCATGTAAGTACATTGTGGCCACCCAAAAGTCACATCTGAATTGTTTAAGCATTTGACAGACTTATCGTTCAATTCTAATATTAGCTTAAGCCAGCTTATTCATATTATAGTTGGGCCTTTATTCTGCACTAACGCAAGAGTTCAGTGCTGGAAATTTAATTTTAAAAAAGTATGTTTTCATTGCCATTAAAAATCTGTGTTTATTGGGATTTCCCGGAAATTCCCGGGAATTTCACTGAAAATTTCCCCATTCCCGGTATTTTTTTATGCGAAGCAGTGATTTTTCTTTTCATTTTGTTCACTTATACTTGTAAGTTTAGTTTTTTGATCTCATATAACAACGTTTGTGGCGTTGGAAAAAAACTTTAAGGAATTTAAAAACTAAAAATTAAAGTTCCTGTTTTAATGCCCAATTTGAATTAACATTTATTAGTATTTATTGAAATTTAATTTTTATTATTACTATGGAGCGGGATCCAGGGATCCTGCGATATTTAAAAAAAAATTCCACTTTCCAGGGAAATGAAAAAGTGCGGGGAAAACTCCAGGATTAATATAAATAAGTGTTTTTGCTTAAAAAAATTCCTGTGATAGACAAAAATCATTTAAAAATTTTATTGAGTCAATTAAACTTTTAATTAAATTAAATTTATAAACATGATTGTTTGGAATTAAACATGTTTATCACACGAAATTTTTTTTCAATGCAGCCATTCACAAGGAATAATTTTTATTTGTCGAAAGGGAAACTGTAAATTTTATAAAGTTTTTCCTGTTACGCTATGCAACAAATGAAGAATTTTTAGCGATTTTGTTGACCAATTTTTTATGCGCTCCCAAAAAATGGTGTCATCAGTTTTTGGCTAACAGCTAATTCGGACTTGCTGATAACTCTAAGCTATATATGCCAATAATGTAGCCAATAGTCTAGCGAACAAATCTTGTTAATGTTTATTTTGTGCCAAAAAAAAAAAATAATAATATTTTTATGTACTTTTTTTTTGCAAAATTTAAGGAAAATTTTTTTTTTAATTTTTTTTCACAATAACTTCCAGTAACTCCTAATTTTTGCTAACATTATTTGGCAAAGTTATAGCTACGATAAAGCTGAACATGTTTTGTAAACATATCAATATAATCTAAACGTTTCTAGGCACCCTAAATACCTCATTAAGACGACTTTTTAGCTTAAAAATTTTAACAAAATTGAAACAGAACTTCTCAATCAATCCTGGTATTAGCATCATGCAAATAAATCTCTTACTCAAATAGATATTTTAACTTCATATGTATCTATAGAGATTTAGTTATGCTAAGCTTTATTATAACAACTCTTAGATTTTTAGAACAACAAACCACTTGTAAATTGAATAGAAGCTGTACTAGAGTCTCAATATTAAAAAGGTGAAAAGATAATTTAAAACAATCTCGTTACCAGTCGCTCCCGGCAAAAATAAAAGAAAACTTTTTATGTAAATTTAAATCATTGTCGACAATGAACAACATTGTTTTTTTTTAAATGAACTTGAAAGGGGTTACAGCAACAAAAGGTCTCAATGTCAGTCTTGTCCTTTTTCTTTCATTCATTTGGTTCATGTGGGGGGGGGGGGAATAACTATTGTCCAAATTGTATTAAGAGGAATCTATAAAATGAATTGGAATTCTAAGTTTCAACAAAACCGCATACTTAAGCAGATAAATTGAGGGGAAAAAATGAACGTAACACTTGTACAACTGCAAATGCTCATACGTGCGGCGGAAATAGGAAGGAGCAGCAGCAACACATATACTCGTATATATGACCACATTTAATTTCCTTTTAAAAAAAATTCCTAACACAAGTTTTACTCATTTTTACAAATGGTATTAGTCCTTCAAAAAGGATGGAATGAACACAAAATCTTGTTTCAATATCGAAAATCATTTAAATGATTTATTTTGCATATAAATGAAAATTTAACTTACAAAAAGAAAAAAATAAAACAGGAAAACACTCTTAAGGGAAAATAAAATTGGGTTCAGCACAAGTTCTCGTGTTGGTTGGTGCAAGTGGCCATTAAATTTCTAAACACTGAAACCGATGATGCTCTTACATCCTGTCAACGTAAGGACTTTATACTTTTGGTTTAGTTTGAACTTACACGAGACAACAATCTATTTGCATTTATTTGTCTTTGTTCAAATCAAAACACTATGAAGAAGAGAAAAAACAAGAAATATAAAATAAATTGTAGAAGTAGATAGAAAAAAAACAATATTGAAATGATAACGAAAGGAAACCCTTAAAAGGTCATCAATGATGAAAAATGATAACATCAAATAGCAATCAAAACGATTAGAATTGAAAAATCAATTCGTATTTGATTAAGAAATTCCAACAACAACAACAAAAAAACGAGAAAACACAACAAACAAACAACATGTTAGGAGGAACAGTAACAGGAGAAAAGGGGCAGCAGCAGAAATGATGGAATGAAAGAGAAATAAATTTAAAAGCAGCAGTTAATCGAATAAAGATATCAAAAATTAACTTGAAACGAAAAGAATGCACGACTGAAATCAGCAACATATTTGTTAACTCAGCTCATCAGTGTTAATTAAGAGATAAAAGAGAAATTATTTTAAAATACACTTAAATGATTTTGAGATATTTATTTGAAATGAAGTAAGAATTTAAAGAAATTAGTTATTTTGTTAAAAATAAAGTTCAGCAAAGCGTATAAAGTAATACCGAAACAAATTAAAATATGTATGAAGCTGAAATTAAAGTATATGTATTTTCAAACTTGTTGTATGCTTTGCAAAAGTATCCCACAACTACTCATTTACAGCAACTGTTTATGAAATAGACATTAAACACAAAAAATTAAAAAAAATAATACAATAGTTTTTTTTTTGTCATACAACTGCGGCAGAAAACCTCAAAAAACGTTGTGGTTAAACCTTAACAAAACAGGAAACAGAACTTTTCATTATGATTTTCATATTGCATTATAGTTTTTAAATAAAGGAATAAATACCAAAATTAGTAAATATATTTTCGACATTTTTAATTCGTTTCGTATTTTTTTTTTTCAAAGTACAAATGCACAATATAAAAGAATTTAAGAACATATTTTAAAAAAAAAATTTCAACCGCAGAACAAAAAAGCTTAGTAAATAAATATTTTTTCACAGACAATAAAAACACCCACTAAAGGCCAGCTTTGCCAAAAGATACAATATCATAAAGTATAATCAAGCAGTTGTACTAAAATACTCGTATCTAACACTCAAGCCCACAAAATCTTATACCGTAACAAACACACGCACACACAAGTTTGGCATGATTAACTTTTACTAGTGTTTGTGTTTTTTTTTCTATTCCAGTTATTTTTTCTATATCCCTAGGCTACCAACAACTGCCCTTAAATAAATAGAGCATAATTTCGGGCGGTTCTTAACTTTAAAATTCTCTACAAATAGTTGTTGTTACAGTTTGCATGTGTTTCATTTTCTGAGAATTCTTTCTTTACTTTTATAAATAATAAAATAAGGAATAGTTGTATTCACAAATAAACAAATATATAGTATAAATGAAACAGACAACAAAAAAATAATAATAATTACATAAGCAAAATCCCCTACATTACCTTTTAGTGTTGCATATGCACAGGAGCTTTTGAAAGGATAAAAGAATACGAGCAGCTTAAGACTTGCGGAATGAAATTTTGGGAAAACTAAAACTGGACGATATATTATAACTTTTTTATGGTCCATTTTTAGGGTTCCGTACACCAAAGGTGAAAAGGAACCCTATTGTTTTTGCTACGCTGCCCGTCTATCCGTCACGCGCTATTTTCTCAGGAACCGTAAGAGCTAGGGACCTGAAATTTGGACAGAGTATGTAGAACCTTCGCCGCTAAAGCAACAAATACATGAGAGTTACAAATTAAGGCGTGTTCCAAAACATAAAATAAATCGGCAAAACCGAAAAAACCGACAAAATGAAAAAATCGCGATAATGAAAAAAACGCCAAAAACCAAAATAAATCGCTAAAACGTGAAAAAGGCGCCAAAACTAAAAAAATTGCCTAAATGAACAAAAATTAAAAAAATCGCCAAAATGAAAAAAAATGGCCAAATTGAAAAAACGCCAAAAACCGAACAAAAATCCCCAAAACGCGAAAAAGGCGCCAAAACTAAAAAATCGTCAAAATGAAAAAATTGCCAAAATGAAAAAAATCGCAAAAATGAAAAAACGCCAAATTGAAAAAACGCCAAAAACCGAAAAAATCGCCAAAACGGGGGGGAAAAGTGCCAAAACTAAAAAAGCGCCAAAAACCGAAAAAACGCCAAAAAAAACGCCAAAACTAAAAACTGCTCAAACCCGAAAAACCCCCAAAAACGAAAAAGAAACCAAAACTATTTTTTATATAGGCTAAAGTTCGCATTGAATTACATATCTAGTGTCCGTACGGAACCCTTCGTGCGCGGGTCTGAGTCGCACTTCACTGAATTTTATTATCATTCACAGCTTGTATTATCTCTTTTCCAACAATCCCAATTAAAATATTAACCAATGAAGCAATACTTTCATTAATTGAACTAATGAAATTTATTGTTTATTAAAAATTGTTTTAATGAATTTATTTCACACAAGCTTTAGCAGTTTAGTGTCGACTTTAGATAAAAATTTTGAGGGTTTTACCCAAAGAGAAATTAAAATTTCAAAATTTTGCACACAGAAGGAAACATAATATTCGTCGGCACCCAATGAAAAGCTTTTAGTGATTTTTTTTAATTTTTGTGTAACCACTTCAACAGAATGTCTTTGTTCAATAGCAGAGATATAAAGGAAAGGATTCCTTAATATTTAATTTAAAAACAAGAAAACAAGAAAACTTTCTTAAAAAGCGAAAAAAGAATTTGCTCCTTTACTAAAATTTTAGCCCAGTATGGTAAACAACTACCGGCTTGGCACGTTTGAAGAAAACATAAAAGCGATACAAAATAAACTTTTTATGTCTATAGAAGAAAATATACATTATGCTTAACAAATAAAACTACTCTACAACTCTATACCGAGAGCATAGAAATAAATTTTTATATTCATTTAGACACAAAAACTAAATTAAAGGGAGAAGCGCACAAGAAGGGATGCTGCTATTCTAACGACTATAAAAGTTAGTTAGACATTGATAAGGTTGTTTTGTAAAGAATAAAAACTAAAATTACAGCCGGAGTGCACAGGAGAATAAATGTTGTAAATGCAGTTAAATGATTTTTTGTATAAAATGTACAAACTGTGTTTACAAAATATCACATTCAAGCTCTCATATATAATGGACTTTGAAATTTTACAAAAAAAAGCTTAAACAAATTTTTCTAAGAAATATTTGATTACTTAAACAACACAGCCTTTGAGCAACTACACTTAGCCTAGTTTAACTTTCAACGGCAAAGATTTTAGTTATTTATTTATTTTTAATGAAATTAAAAAGCAAAAAGAAAAAAACACAAAATTTAATTCATTTGAAAAAATATTATCTAAAGGTTGTTTCGAATACAAAGTGTGTGAGTGAGATTATGGCAAAAGTATGTTTCAACTACTTGTCAGTTAGTTGTCGTTTGTCATAACGTTGGCCCACGTCATATTTTTCTTTCAATACATATTTTTTGCTTCACTTCATCTCTTACTTTTATTTTATTTTTCATTGTACTTGAATAAATGTTTGTTTGTATTAAATGTACAAAATGGCTGTTGGATTATTTTTTTATTACATGTTTCTCAAACACAAATGGCCATTGTATGGTCCTGACCAGAGAACGAAGCCGATGAAAAGAATTCGGCAGCGGCGGATGAGCACAAAATGAACCGGCGGCGGCTAAAAATCGGCTTTAATCGGCTTGTCACATTGTATCAGATATGTCCGATGAATTTTTCTTTGAAATAAAAAAAAGTTTTTTATATTCTTTTAAGGTATGCTCACGAATTATATTCACCTTAACTTATTTTTACACATTTTATTTGTTTGACACATCTTAGAATGACGCGGAATGGTGTAGAAATGCTATGAAACACTGATACTAGCTTCGTCCGTTAAGCACTAGTTTTTTGGCTTTTTAAATTTTAAAGTTGTATATCATAGCCAGCCAAAGTGGCTTTCTATTGAAATGAATATACATACACGAATATACTGCTGTATAGTGGAATTTCATGAAGTCGGAAAATAGTCCGCTCAATTTTTAGCCGAAAGCAGCCGCCAGGACCGGCGGCGGCTGAGATACCTGTAAATAAATCGGCTGCGGCTTAGCCGCGGCTGAAAACCGGTCGGCTTCGTTCTCTGGTCCTGACAGCTGCTCACAATTGTGCTAGTGACAATAACAACGAGACTGACATAAGCGGGGAAGAACAACCAACAAAAAGCAAATGAAGAATTTTTTTTGTAAGGCCTCAGCTTAGAAAGAGATGATTTAGTAAAACTACGGTTTTCAAAAAGTACTTTTTGGAGAAATATTTTTTTTTTATATTTTTTGGAAAGTGTTTTTGGAAAAATTACACCCAGAGAAAAAACAATTTAAAATTAATAATAACCAAATTGATTCAATAGAAAACATTATCGAAAGTCTACTCATGATGAAAATTTTTATTTCAATATTAAAAAAGTATTCATTTATTTTGATAATTTTAATATGGAATTAAATACAGAAATAATATTTTTCGGCACTGAATTAATATTGAATGAACTCTTATAGCGTAGACAGACGACAGCGTTAATTTGCATTAAAATCTCACTAATGTGAATTAAAAATTTACCCTGACAGACGACAGTATTTGCATTAAGTAAACAAAATCTGTACATCCCTTTCGTGCCACACACTTCGATAATTTTCCTTGGAAATATTAAAATGGAAAAAATGTGTCTCGATTTTAATATTTCTTTGTTCTTTTTCTAAAAACAATTAAAATAACTTATATTTTCTGACCGAATCGCATTTTAATTTTGAAAACCAAAACAATTTGCCAACATTTGATTGATTGTCGACGGTGTTACCATATGAGGACTGTGTTATCACATAGCTAAATTCAGTATTAATTTGGGTGATCGATTATTCGACTTTTTCCAGAAACCGGTTTTCGAATAGTTCGAATATTTGAAATTATGATAAACCCGGTTTCGGTTTTTACAATTCAGGAAAACCCGGCCAGCCGGTTTTTTAAGTAAGAAAATTATTATACAAAAGTTTTGATTTTAAATTGTTTTATAAAAAATAGGGTTAACAGTTCATGTAAATACTATAAAACAATTACAAAAATTAAAGGTAAAACATAAAAATTAACTTCATATACCATACAACCATCATTTTTTGGGTTTGTGGAAACTTGGGAAGAAATTCAAAAAAATAAATATACCAATATTTTGGTTGCTAATAAATATGTCTATACAAAAAATAAAAAAAATAATTATAACACCTATAGTAGCAAAAATATTAAAAATACATAGGAAAAAAGTCTAAATACAAGCAAAATGTTTGATGTCGTCAACTTGTTTGAAAATTCTGTGATTTCCGGTACAAAGCCGTCAACAAATGGCATCCAAATGTGGTCTATTAAGTTGTTGTTATTATAATTATTTTTTAATTTTTTATTTTTTGTATAAATATATTAGCAACCTAAATATTGGCATATTTAATTTTTTGAATTTCTTCCCAAGTTTCCTCAAGCCCCAAAAAATATGGTTGTATCTAGAGTTTATTCTTTAATGGTATATACATACATATGAATGTATGGACAATGTGGATATCTACCTCTATATAAAATATGAAGCAAAATGGCAAGAAAACTAACAAACACTTTTTGCAACTGTATTTTGACATCCATTGCACACCATAAGGGCAATTAAATTCGCCTCTGCTATTACCTCATAAAATAATTTCTCTTAATTTCATGTTTCAGTAAAAAAAATACTTACGAAAATCAACAAAACATGCAAAATGTACAAATAGAAAAGTATTTGACTCAGCCGGTTTTTAAATTGTAAAAAACCGGACTATTCGACATTCGAAAAATCAACATTTTGAAAAAACCGATAACCGTATTTTGAAAAAAACCGGGTTTTAAAACCGGTTGAAAAACCGAGTCGATCACCCTAGTATTAATTCACTGTCATTTAGTGCATTTACGAATGAGGATAATTCACAAGTTAATTTGTATTAAGATTGAGAAAGATTTATTTCTACGCATTGTTAAATTTTGTATAACAGATAATAGATATTTTAAATATAATAATAAAATATATATTTAACAAAAAGGACTTCCTATGGGGTCTCCAGCATCTCCAATTATAGCTGACATTGTTATGGAGAAGTTATTGGATTGTTGTATTGATAAATTAAATATAAAACCAAGGATTGTTACAAAATACGTTGATGATTTGTTTTGTATAATCTCAGATCAATCCATTGACAATATGTTGGCCACACTAAACTCATTTCATGATGATATAAAATGTACAATTGAAAAGGAATGTAATTCTAGAATTCCTTATTTAGACACACTAGTAATGAGAAAGGAAAATATATATATATATATATAGATTGGTATCAGAAACCAACTTCATCAGGTAGGATTATCAATTATTACTCTAAACACACAAAGAGGATAATAATCAATACAGCAAAAAATCTAATTCAAAGAGTTTTGAGGATTAGTGATATGGAATTTCATAGGATTAACATAGAAAAGATAAAAGAAATTTTAGTGAATACAAGTCCGATCAAAAATACAGGCACATTACTCCCACACCAAAAACAGCATTAACATTACATTGCAGGGACAAAAATTATTATCCAGATTTTAATAATACATTGATTTTGGATAAAGAAAATAATTTCAGACGTAGATATATGTTAGAAATGTTACATATTATAAAAGTACCATCAATACAACGAATAAACTACAGAACAGATACACTAAATGTTGCACAATGTTATAGACATTTAGTTAATAGATAAAAGAATGTAAAACATTTTTCAAACTGTAACAGACACCAACATTTAAAATAATTTTTGTTATGTGTTTATTTGAGTTAAAATACTATTTTTTCAATGTAAAACAAACTTCATATTATAATTTTTTGAGTTTTTTGATTTACCGCCTTTTTATAAAAAATATTTTTTCATTGTCAATTATTATAAATACAAACATATTTCCCTGAAGAAGTTACCCATTGTGGCAACGAAATATTGGAATATAAATAAAATTTGTTAATTCTTTTATAAAAAATAATAATAATAATAAGATCTCAAGCTTAATAAATATAAAAACACATTAAAAACAAAAAGATCGAAGAAATTTAAGCAAATATCTTAAGACAGTTAATGTAAATTAACGCTGTCGTCTGTCTATGCTATTATGGAACAGTATTGTCGTACTATTGCTATGATATGGTTTACACATTTTTTTAGATTTTAATATGTTTCTTATTAATTCAATATTTTGCAATTTAAATTTTTTTAATTTTTAAATTATATTGAAATTTATTGAATTAATAACATGACGCGTTCTTATTTATAAATTTGCAGCTTTTCCTTGAGTGTAGAAATTTTTTGGAAAAAAAAAATTTGATAAAACATGTTTTGAAAAAAGTGTTGTTTCACCCATTATTGGCTCGTATATTTTTTTTCCTTATCGTCGGCTTAGAGTGTAAACCTGCTAAATTCACTTTTTATAACACATGACACTTTCTTTAGTCCTAGTTTACACTATGCAAGTCTTATTGCTAAGCTGATTAATTTCTTAGGAGATAGAGAGACGGGGGGAAAAGAAACGTTTCCGTTCCCCTCGTCTCTCTCTCTCTCTCTCTCTCTCTCTCTCTCTCTCTCTCTCTCCAACAAACTAATCAGTTCAGCAATAAGAGTTGCATAGTGTAAACTAGGACTTAATGCCGTTCGAATGAGAAAGAGACGCCTCATCGACTTGCTAAAATATTTATTTTAATTTAGGTTAATTTCTTAAGTTTTGTATAGAAAGCGTTAACCGTATTTTGTCTCTCCTGTAAAATTTGCTGGAAGTGAGTGAACAGGTTTACACTATAAGCCGATGCACAGTGGGGAGTTTTGAAGAAAAAAATTGAAGTAATTCTGCAGTTTTTAAACGAGTTGTCCGATTACTATGAAATTTCAGAGAGCTTAAGACTGGAATTTGGACTATATATCTCTAAAGGGGGCGGAGCTACAAAACCCCAAAATGGTCAACCTCGGGTTAATGAAAAATTCAAACCGCTGCCAAGCTGATGTTTTTGATATAATAAAAAACGATTTTTTGCAAGTGGAATTTTCTTTTACAGTTTACGAAATATTCCAGAAAAAAAACAAAATTTTGGCTTTTTTACCAACCTTGCTAATGGAGCAGTCAAATCTTGTTCGATTTAAAACAAAATAACAAAAATTTTAAAACCCCCGACTTTTTTCAGAAAAGATGTTATATCATCTAAACGGCTAGACCGATTTTTTTCAAACATAGCTAAGAACCCTCTCGATCAAGTCATCTTTCAAACAGAAAAAACTAAATGAAAATCGGTCCAGCCGTTTGACCTGTACGTGGACACAGACAGACACACAGATACACAGACACACAGCCACACACCAAAAAATTTATAACACCCCTTTTTTTTAGTCGGGGGTTAAAAAGAAACTCATTATGAATAAGGAACAAAATTTGTAACATTAAAAAATAAATAAAAAATAAACAACAAAAACAACTAAATTTAATATCAAAACCACAATTAAGTCAAAAGTTAAACGCAATTTAAAAAAAATTCCAAAAAAATCAATTTTTCGCCGTTTTTTTTTTTGCAGAAAAAAGGGGTTAATTATTTTAATTATTTCGCTATTGTTAAAATATATATAAAAATAAACATGTTATAAGAAATATTACAAAGAATAAAATTTTCATTATTAAAGGTGCCAGATTGTTTCGAAATAGACCTATTTTGGTTATAAATATCATATGTAAGGCCTTTTTTCTCAAATTCCAAAGCTGCAACCAAAAAATGTATCATGATACCTTGAGACGTAATATGTTTTTAAATATTTCCAAAAATATTATCTGCACCGGGCGAAAAATACTGAAAAATCCCATTTTTGGGATTTTACGAATTTTTGTTGGGAATCACGGGAAACTCAAAAGCGAATTCTATTTTTTTAACTTTTTAACCGACTTCAAAAAAAGGAGGAGGTTAACATTTTGCTTTTTTTTTTTTGGGTGTTACTTCATAACTCGGTACATTTTAGATTTTAGATTACAAAAATTATTTTTCTATCTGAGAGGGTATAGCTTCCCATTGTAAAAATCTGGGCGAGGACACGCCCACAATTTTTTGATTTAATTTTATGATATTCCACTCATTTGATTGCTGCGAGACCTATAAAACACCTTTGGCTCTTGTAATTACACAATTTGAAAGTTGAAAAAATCGGCAGAGTTACGCCCATTAAAATTAATTATAATATTTCACGCGGTTGAGAACACAATCCTCCATTTAAAAAAATGGGCGGAGTCACGTACATTAAAATTTAATATTTTATTTTAAGTTGTTCTACTTAACTGATTTTTGAAAGAATTAACACACACCCTGAGCTCTGAAAAACACACATTCTTGCATTTAAAAAATAGGCGGAGGCACACCCATTAAAATTAAATTTTATATTTCGCGTACTTTCTTCTTATCTTCTTCTATCAGATCTTTGCATTGAAGTCGGTTTTTTTTGGTAGAAGGAATTATTGTGTATTAATTCCATCATTTTCCACTTAAAGCCTAGTACTCTGTTCACAATTTCGTGCGAAATGCTGTCAAACTACATGTAAAAGTATTTGGTATGAAATATTTATGAAATATATTCGCAAAAGTAGTACTCTGTTGTTATTGCGAAAAACACGTAAAACCTATCTGGCAGCATGTTTTCCATGCAAAATGAATCTGGCATCATTTTAGTTTCAGCTGCGAAACAACATGAGCAATACCACAGAATACACAGAAGTGAAGAAAGTGACAGGTAAAAAAAGCTCCAATCAGGTTATTGTTAAAATTCATGGAAGAAAGAGAAAAGCATAGTGTATTTGATACTCTAGTGTATTACTACTTACCAATTAACACAGCTAATAAAAATCTATTGCACTAGAAAGACGTAGCAAAACAAAACCGACGACAAAATTTGAGGGAAAACGAGACAAACTGAAAAATACCCGTATCTTCCGTCTCGTGACACTTCTGTATGTTTTGTGGCAGTACTTTTTGCTCACGGAATTTTAGCAATTTTGCATACTATCAAGCAATAAAATCGAGAAACGCGAGTTGGGCTACATTTACTACATGTCAAATTTTTCACACGAAACAATCAACGTTACGGAAAATTGTTAACAACTTCGAACAGAGTACCAGGCTTAAGAGAGAATTTTTAGAAGAAAATATTTATAAATGCGAATTTCGTTTGCAGCTTAATACATTTTCACATATATTTCTCATGAGAATGAAATGAGAATGATGTACTCAACAAAAATTGCATGTACTACATGAAACAAAGTGCCCATTTCCATTTCTCGCCAAACTCAAAAGTTTTGCAAGAAATGTTTTCTAGTGTGAACGGGTACTAAATAACAAACATCAACACTAAATCATACCCAAATGAAATTCAACGTTGTTTCTTGCACTCAAATAGAAAAATCGTACAAACATTTACTACAATCAGCCAGCCCTGCCAAAAACATTTCATTTGAAGTACATTGTTCTCTAAGCACAAAAAGAGGGCAGTGGTCATTAAGCAAGTGGTGGAAAAAAAAGAAGGAAATGTAACACTCCTAGAAATAATAAATCAAAATAAATATAGTTTTTTCCATTTATTTTAACTACATTGTAACAACTCGTAAGTGCAAGTTATGACTAAAATGTGTGGCCAAACTGTCTAAAACATTTGTCGGCAGACAAATGGTTAAGGGTTACAACTGTATTAACAAGATGTTAATTAAAACAGAGAATGGAAATCAAAAGCAGCTCATGGTCAATAATTTTTTTATAATAAGATTTATACTAATTTAAAGAATTAAAATTTTAATCAAATATGTCTCGTATGTATCTGTATAATAAAAAATTGTATCTATTCCATCAATCTTAATAATAAAAAATCTAATCAAATAAAAGTTTTTTCTGAACTTTTCCAATGAAAAGAAAAAAAAAAACAAATTTATTTCCGCTAAAAAAATAAACTCAAACTTATACCAGCAAACACACTCCCATATGTAAATATAGACCCACACACACATAGACACACGTACATACACACGCTCATAAATACACATGTAACTATTTGAATAAATTTAGAATGGCTCTCAGTTGGGTAAAACTTAAATCAAACGTCGCCACAAAAGTTACTTGATTTAAATTCTTTTTACATTTTCCTAAGTAATGAAAAAAAATGGCAGTAAAAAGGGATTCAACGAACACGTTCAACAACAACAAAAAAAAGCAACGACCAAAGAAAATTCATGAATCAATTCCAGAATTCATCTAAGCTTAATTATCGTTGGGAATAAAGACTTACACAAAAGAAAAGGTAACGACGACCTTTTCTTCCTCTACTACCACTAAGAAAGTGAAAAAGGATTTATTTTTTAGAACCAATAAACAAATTTCCAAAAAATGCTTAAAAAGAAAAAAAATATGTATGTATGTATGTATTAACATCAAAGTATGAAATTAAAATATTCCAAAAAAAAAACGATAGGTAAGAAGAAAACTCAGAAAATTTTGCATATTTTTGTTTCAAAAAAAAAATAATAACCAAAATAAAGTTTAGAACACTGCAATTTAGAAACTTTTTAATACATTCACGCTTTTACCCTCCTCACACACACACACACACACATATATACTTACTTATATCATGTCGACGAATGGAGGAGATGTTAAAAAGAACGAGTTACAATACCTTATCGTACATATTTGCAAATGTAATCTGCCAGTTTTGTTACTTTTTTATTACTTAAAACTGCCAATAGATAAGGCACAGTGGCGCTGAAGTATTAAAAAGTTCGAAAAAACTTAGTTTATTATATGTTTGACTTTTGAAAAAATACAATCCTAGTTTAAGGAATTGTTTTTTTTTTAATGTACACCAATACCCCGGTTGCGTTGCTTCGGGCTGTGTCGTTTCGAAGTTGCATCTTTTTAAAATTTGCGTGATTTCGAAGTTGCGTCGACTTTGTTTCAGTTTGCGTCGCATGGCTTCGAATTTGCGTTGTTAGTGCATCAATTATCATCGTTAATATGAAAATGTTTGTACAAACACTCAAAAAAAAGACATATACTATTATTAAGGAAAAAATTTTCTAAATTAAAGTAAAAAAAATTTCTAAGTTTAAGTAATTTTTTTTAAGTTTAAGTAAATTTTTACAAAAATCTAGTAAAAATTACTTAATATGAGTAAAAAATAAAAAGTTCATATTCTCAAAAGTAGTTCATAAAAATACACACAAAAATTGTACCCTAAAAACTAGTCAATCTCGTTATAAATCAAAAAGTAAAATTTAGGACATGACTTACTCCTAATTAGTTCATCAAATTTGACTAACTTGAAAGATATAAAAAGTTATTCTAAATTTTAGAAATATATTTACCAGTTTTAAGTATTTTTTCTTTAAATTATAAAATATATTTTTTATTTGCATTAAGCAAAAAATTCAAGTACATTTTTCATATATCCGACGAATATTTGAACTTGAAATAAATTTTTTTGAAAATAAAATAAAATTTTAAAACACAAAAATTTCAATGCTTATTCAGACTGCCTGCCTGTTAGGCAATTGGTTAGGAGTGCTTGCCTATCAGTCAGAAGGTTGTTGGTTCAATACTTGCCCCCTCTCAAGGAATTAATACGTATGTATGGTGCATTAATTAATAATATAATATGAAGATATAATAAAAAACATACCATGTGGTATAGAATTTAATTAAAAACAAAAAAGTACCAAAATTAAAGACAAAAAAATACTTTGAAAAATTTACTAAATTTGAAATAAAAGATGAAAAACCTTTTTTGCAATTCTCCGAATTTTATGGAGAAATTTGACTTAATTTTAGAAAAATTTTATTTAAATATAAAAATATAATTACTATAAACTAGTTCATTAATGAACTAAAAATTTAGTAAATATTTTACTGGTTTCGAGTAAAAAACAGCTTTGGCGCCATACGACAACTTTTTTTTACTCAAATTTAGAAAATTTTCCAAAGTATTAGTTAGTTTTTTTTTTTGAGTGAAGTTAAGAAATAAAAAGGGGATTTTCCGTTTAAGTCTAATGCAAATACATATGTATGTTAAATCTCTAGAAATGTGACCGCCGCTATCAATTGTTATAAGGAAATTAATTTGAAGAAAAAAGCTATTACAATCCAACAAACTGAGAGATAATTTCAAACAAAAATCCAACAGAAGAAATGTTAATCGATTTGGATGACACAAGCTCAGAATATAAAAAAACACTTCGATATACACTTGTGCATTTATACGGAATTCATAATTCCTTATGTTCCCTACATTCTTCTCATGAATTGTTATGTTTTTATTTTAATAAAAACTGTTAAAAAATTTCATATTTTATTGAAAAATTTATATTTCAGCTAAAAAGTTGAATCTCGGAAACAATTAAATAAAAATCAAAACAAAAATACGGAAAATCGTGCTTCGGTTCGCGTCATTTCAGTTTGCGTCGCGTTTCTTCGTTCCCAATTAGCGCCGCAAATCGGGGTATTGGTGTAGTTCTTACGAAAATTATCTTTTCAAAAAAGCAATTTTCACAAAAAGTACCTTTTACAAAATGTACCTTTTACAAAAAATATCTATTACAAAAAGTATCTCTTTCAAAAAGTACCTGTCACAAAAAGTACCTTTTACAAAGAGTATTTTTACAAAAGTACCTTTTACAAAAAGTAACTTTTCAAAAAGTACCTTTTACAAAAAATAACTTTTAAAAAAGTACCTTTTACAAAAAGCATCCTTTACAAGAAGTAAATACATACCTTTTAAAAAAGTACCTTTTATAAAAAGTACTTTTCGTAAAAATCAACGTTTGTAAAAATTATCTCTTACAAAAAATACTTTTTTCAAACCATAATTTTTTTAAAGTTATGTACATTTTTGAAAATTTTTTCTTGTTACTTTTACAAAAAAAAAGGTTCTTTTAAAAAAATTAAAAAATTTAATTATAAAACATTAACCTTTTGAAAAAATCTTTAAAAAGAAGTAACTTAAAAATAATGCTATAAAAAAGTTGATTAAAAAATAATACATTTTACAAAAAGTACCTTTACAAAAATACCTTAAAAAAGCATCTGTTAACATAAAGTACATTTTAAAAAAGAACACTTTAAGAAAAGTACCGATTGAAATAAGAACTTCTTAAGAAAGTGCATCTAAAAAAGGACTTTTAAAAATGTATCAATTTATTATTAATAAATGTATTATTTCATTAAAAAAAAGTGATATTAAAAATTTCTTTTTTAAAAAATTTCTGTTTTAAAGGTATTTTTTGAAAATTCGTCATTTTTGCCTTGATCTTGAGCCAATTTAATTGGGACATGTTCGATATGGTATCGAATAGTATAAATATAATGGTAATTGTTCCCTCCATTGTAATTCGGAACCAGTCCCGTAGTGTGCAAGCCTGTCAAGCAGGCTCTCAAAAAAATTTCTGATTATAAATAAAATTCCATTGCATTTGTAACAATAAAAAAAAATTATAATGAATGGCATTAATACACATATATAATTTATATTATTCTACAGGTCCCTATGGGATATAGTTCAGTGACAAGTCACAAGGTGCATACAAAGCATCAATTAACACCAACCTAGCCCATGCCCACGTAAAACTGACTGGTCCGCTTCATAGGAAGTGTGAGAACTCGGACTGGTCTCTATCACTTGGGGACCGATCACGTGACTAGTTTTGTGTCAGTTCCGTTTCCTGCAGACTACATTTAAAAATCTTTTCTTTTTCTTTTTTTCAGCTGCCGTCCCACTGTATTTTCACACCTTCACCATTTTCTCAATATTTTGAAAATATTCAGCAGCAGCAACAGCAAAAAAAAGTTAAACTGCTTTATAATGTTGTGCATTAGAACTTTTCCATTTACATTTCTATAGCTGCGGGATAATTCTTTTCTCAGTCTTAAAAAGCAATTTTACTTTTATGAAACTCATTTTATTGTTTTTATATTGTTGTTGTTGTTGTTGTTGTTGTTGTTGTTGTATATTTTACTTATGCGCAAAGATGAAGATTTAATACAGTTTGTTGCTGGTTATTCGTGGCATCGTTATTAACCTTTTTTGTTTTTTTTTTCTCATACTCGTATGATAATTACAACAGTTAAGATTTGTAGGATTTGAAGGATTAAGTAAGCAAGGCAAATTTGTATGAAATATTGCTTGTTATATAATTATTTATTTTATAAATAAGGCGCATTGGAAGAAATTCGAAATACGTTTAAATTTGTAAAGCAAATGTTCACGAACTCTGTTTTAATATCTTTTAATTTAGTTGTTATTCTTCTGGCTTTATAATTTTAGGAGATAATTTTCTTTAAGATGTCTGTCTATCCAAAAATAAGAGACTGACTTCCCATTTTGATGCGTCGTCCTGTTGAATTGTGGCTTATTTACATTATTTGCCGAAATTGTTTCCTGTTAAATACCTTCATTAGTAATCATGGTCATATTGTGTTTCTAAATATACTTTTGATTGTGTTTGTGTCCACTTGCCTACGCATTTATTCTGCAATGAAGAATGTTCAGTGTGTCGTCAAAGTATCTGTGAAATTTCGTGACATCCATTGCCAATGCCACAATACCACAAAACATTCAAAATCAACACATTTTGAAGGCACGGCGGTCGGTCATGCTGCTGCATGCAAGCTAAATCTCTTCTAAACCCCATTGAACTGAAATTTACTTGTAGTTGTTCAATCTACTAAATTGAATCGACATATATACTATATACATACATATTTACATACTTTGTATGCGGTCAGGTCCATCTAGATACACATACATGTACATAAATAGGTAATCATGTTCATAGAAACAGGTTCGCAATCATAAATACTCGTAGATATCTACACAAATTCTCTAATAAGTATAATAGATTAGAAATTTTGTATACGTGAGTGCGTATTAGCAGCGGAATGAGCAATTGCTATTTGTATAAATCTGGATTCTGGCTTAACTTTATTCACTAAAGGCCGTGATACACTATCATACAAAGTCGTGCGATCTACGAAAAAGTACAACGCTGGTATGATGGAGTTTATGAAAATTTTCAAAAGACAATAACAATTCATGACACCAGGGTTGTATATTTTCGTAGATCGCACGACTTTGTATGATAGTGTATCACGGCCTTAAGGAATAATGGATTATTGCCATGAAACTGAAAGCAACTAGAGGAATGAAAATTTGTTAAATGAGTGTGTGAATTAATATGGATTTTTTTGGGGGGTTCATTTTATTTGCTGAAGCAATAAACAATTGACAGCAAAGATTTTTATGAAAACATTTGAATTTCTCATGTAAAACATCTACGGAGGCGGATATACGAGTATTTAAAAAAAATCTTGAGCAAGCTGAAGCAATTTAAGGTGACAAAGCAAAACCAACAATAACTACGATGCACAGTGGAGCCCAGCCATCTTTTCTTTAAGAACACTACATAATATACTATACTATACGAACTTAGGGCCTGTCCCACGATGTCACCAATGTTCGACTTGTCGCACAGTTACATTGCTAACAGCAACAATATTTTAAAATTTGTTTTTGTTTTGAATGTAAGTGTGCGACAAGTCGAACGTTAGTGGGATCGTGGGACAGGCCCTAATTAAGCCTATAGATATATGGTGTAGACTTTTTTTAATTTAAGTGTCGACACTTTTTTTTAATTTAAATACGTTATTTTTTAACGCTTTTTTAACTATGGCATTTTTTTCGTTTCTTGCGATTTTTTTAATTCTGGCGTTTTTTACGATTTTTTCCGTTTTGGCGATTTTTTTATTCAGGGATTTTTTAGTTTTAGTGATTTTTGAAGATTTCAGGATCAAAATTACATTATCAGATAGAATACCCTTTAATTTTGATTTTTTTTTAAATCAGCTTTAATTTGTGGAGTGTGCATAAAAATACATAAACTTTGGAAATTTCAAGTTCTGTATAAAATTGTCGGTATATTACATTAGAATTTGAAAATTTTTCGCTTTTAACTGTCATATATTTGTTGTTGTAGCGGCCAAAGTTTCTCATATTCTGTGAAAATTTCAAGTTCGTGGGTCTTACGGTGGTCGAGAAAACAGACAGATGAACATCGTAGCGAAAACAATAGGGTTCCTCCTTTAAAAAAAATAGTTTCGATATTCAAGTGCAAATTCCTTTTACACTATAAGAGAGAGGAAGACAAAGAAAGAGATTGAGGTGCAAATTCACAGTCTATAGTTACATAACCAACGCCCGTAGTTTAAATAACGATTTTTTTTAATCAATTTCCTTGGTTAAGCCAGCTAACTAACGACTGTGAATTTGAGCCTGAGCGATGCAGACTCGTTAAGCCAAAACTTAGCCTCATTGCTGAACACAATTTTGCAATAAAACATCGTCTAGAGCAACGGTCCGGTCCGTGTACAAAATCTTCAAACACAAACAACTAAATATTAGTGGGAACTTTACTCTTCACTGCTTAATATAAACTACCCCAGGCTCTGCGCTGACTGTTATTGCCAAAAACAGCTGATATTGTTTTTATTGTCATTTCATTTAGTTTGATAGAATGTGAATGAAGTGAAGCTTAAACATGTCAAAGAAGAGACAATATTTTAAAGATTATTTAATATTTTTTTTTAAATAATCAAATTTTTAATAAAAATAAAAAATATTGTTTTTGTCTTTCACATTTTTTTGCATTTTAAATCGGTAAAACAAACAAAATCCAAAAATTAGAAAATCACCAAACCGAAAAAAATCGCCAAAACCCAAAAAAATCGCCAAAATGCATAAAATCTTCAAAATGAAAAAAACTTTAATATTAAAAAAATTCTAACACTACAATAAATCATCAAAATGAAATAAATCGCTAAAATGAAAAATCGCCAGAATGAAAAAAATCTCCAAAATGAAAAGCTAAAAAAATCGCTAAAACGAGAAAAGGCACCAAAACTACCGCCAGAACCGAAAAATCGCCAAAACGAAAAAATTCCCAAATTAAAAAAAAATCTAAAATCTAAATTGCCAAAAAACGGAAAAATCGCCAAAATGAAAAAATCTCCAAAATCGAAAAAACACCAAAAACGTAAAAAAATCGCTAAAACGAGAAAAAGCACTAAAACTAAAAAAAATCGCCAAAGCCGAAAAATCGCCAAAACGAAAATAGCGCCAAATTAAAAAAAAATCTAAAAATCTAATACGAAAATAAGTCACCAAAAACCAGATAAATCGCCAAAATGAAAAAAATCGCCAGAGTGGAAAAAATGCCAAAAACCTAAGAGTCGCTAAAACGGGGAAAAACGCAAAAACTAAAAAAAACCCATATTAAAAAACGCTCAAAACCGAAAAAAATCACAAAAACGAAAAGTTCGCATTGAATTACATATCTAATGTCCGTACGGAACACTTTATTGAATTTATTTCATATTGCATTGTATTGTACGAGGGCAACCGCAAAAAGTCTTTTTTATAAAGTATTTATTTTTATTTTTTATCAGTAAGAAAAAAATTAATATGTATCATACTTCCAAATTATTATTTGCTACATGCATGCACAAGCATGCCAAAATAAATATTTACGCATGTTTGGTGTATTTCTGTTATTTAATTATTTGAAAATGACAATAATAAATTGACATTTATTACATTTCGCTTCATTTAATCCTGAACTAATTTTTCAATGAGTGTGTGTGTGTGTGTGCGTACCGAGGTATTTCTTCATTGTTTCTGTATTCATTCGCCAGCAATATTTTCTTTTTCTTTGTAATAAAATATATAATGTAATCATAGAACTTTGTGATTTGCAATTTATTTAACAACTGAAGCATGTTAATACAATTTGTACAGAGTACGAATGAATATTTTGTAATCGACCTTAGGGATATTTAAGTAGAGTTCTTTATAAAATTCTATAACAAATCTGTGCATAAATATTGGAATTGATTTCTCTTCCTGTCCCTGTCTGCTTGAGTATTTTCAATTTTTTTCTTTCTTTCTTTCTTTTATAACTTTTCTGCTCTGATTGCCTTTTAGTTGACAATATATAAATATATAAATGTATGTGTGTATGTCGTACTTTGTATATAGTTGTAATACAATTTTTATTTATACTTTATTTTGTATTCATCCACTCTCATTCGTTAGAAATCAATCATATTAAATTTATGTCACTTGGATTAGCATAATTGTTGTGAAATTTAAGCTTTGATGACAATTTCATTTGCAATTGTAGCACAACGCAGTGTAAAGTTTTTTTTTTTATAAATAGGAAGAGAAATCATATACTCAAAATAAAAAAAGAAAATATAATAAATAAATAAATAAACGTTTTTTTGTTGAGTTAACAAATTATATTGTGGACAATAATTTATTTGTTATGTCCCCACAAGTTAGGCAGTCGACTCATCTAGAAAGCTTTAAATGAAAATCCTTGAAAAAATTAGTGCTTTTCATATGAATTGTCTACTCAAGTCGACTGCTGTGGTTGTGGAAACCAGGGGGTTATTACATTCGTATATTTCTCTAATTTTAAACAATATTTATTGACCATATTTTTATAGCAAGTGAAGTGAAGCACACAGTTCATTTTACCAGAGACAAATTAAATATTCTTGAAAAAAAATGCTTTTCGATACAAATGTAACAAAGTTAATTAATGTGAGAGCCATTAATTAGCAGATTTTAAGTAAAGCCATGTTGAAAATTTTAGAATAAAATAATTACACAGACATCACCAAAAAAGTCCATCATTCATTATAAAATATTCAGTTCTAGAGAGTTTTGAGTAAATTAAATATTCAATTTAATGTGCATTTGCCACATTTGTATGTAAGTAAGTAAGAAAGTGGCTTTTGCATTATTTTATGTCATTTAATAACAATTCCATGCAAGTTACATTAGTTGAGGGTATGAGTGTACCCAAACACACGCACACACACTCACACACACACACACACACGCATGCATTTATGTGCGTATTAGAGTTTAGGCAAATTCATGTTATTGCAACTTATTAAATGCCGGCACAGCAATGATGCGCCTCGTTGCAAAAAAGCCAATACTCTTTTATTTTGAATCATTTACATTTACAGACTGTGCAAATAAAAATGTGTAATATTTTATTAGTAAAGGGTGATTTTTCACTTGGTTTTTAACTGTAAAATTTTATTACTCAAGAGCAGGCAAACTCATGTTTATGCATGATTGTTTTTGTGGGTGCTCAAGTTTTTGTAAAGCGCTTTCAATTGCAGTAAACAAATAGACTACAATAAGCTACACAACAGCACGACTTTAAATACTGTTGACTGCTATAGTCGCCGTGTCGTCAGCTCCTTTATTATGTTGACAACCACAGTAGCATGACAATCAGATGATATTCAATTATAAATACATATGTACATACTAGTGTTTTTCATACAGGATTTCCCGGGAAAAATTTCCCAGGATCCTGCACATTTTCTGGGAAAGAAATCCCGGGAAATTTGTGCGGGAATTCCCGGGATTTTTTTTTTTTTAATTTTATTATGGCAACTTTAGTTTGTATGTACAAATTCCTTGATGAGTGTCGTTATTCACTTTATGATTGCGATGGTGCAATCAGTAATAAGGTGATGGCACTAGCACAATAGCTAAAACTATACAACAACTAAGGCAACAACAACAACATCTGGCACACATGTGCTCTGAGAATTAGAGGCCTCTATTTGCCAAAAAGCTGAACACTGCGTTCAAAATTTAATTATACAACAATTCATAAAAGTTAAAACAGAAATGCTCAAGGAAATAAAAAAAAATTACAAAATAATTACAGATTCTCTTTGGTAAAAAAAACGATTCTATGAATGCTTATTCTGTGCTAAAGTACTATTTCCAAAGAAATATTTTGTAATATTTTTTGTTGCATTTACATATATATAATATTGGTATTTATGCATTACTATTGTGTAAAGAACAAAAATGATATTAATTTTTTGACTAATACATTTATAAAACGTTATTATTTAATCGATCTCATGAACTATAATTTGTTTTTTGTTGAAATAGATTAAATTAAAAAAATTGCCTGTTCAAATCATAAATATAGAAACAAATGAAGTTCGAAAAATAATAATTAAATTAAATGCTTTGCATTGGGTGGGAATTCCCGGGAAACCGAAAAGTCGTTCCCGCTTTCCCGGAAAATGAAAAAGTCCGGGAAAAGAAAAACTCTAGCACATACATATTTCAATGCTGCTACTTTCAAATTGGAATTTTTTCCTATTTGCGATTTTTTAGTTTTGTCGTTTTTTTTTAATTTTGACGTTTTTTGAGTTTTTGGAATATTTTAGTTTTGGCGTTTTTTTGTATTTTTAATTTTAACGTATTTTTTGCATTTTTGGTATTTTTTTAGTTTTAGCGCTTTTTCCTGTTTGGCGATTTTTTCCGTTCTTGACGATTTTTTTATTTTGCAATTTTGCAGTTTAGCCTTTTTGAAAATTCCAAAAGTTTGCCTCTTACGGTTTCTAAGATACAGCAAGTTGTCAAATTTCCATTAACTGATAGAATACCCTTTATTTTTGATTTTTTTTAATTCAGAGTTGCATAATTGCTATAGTCTGCATACAAATACACTAACTTTGAATATATCAAGTGTCTCTATATATACATAAATGTCTGTATATTCCATTATGATTTAAAAAATTTTCGTTGCTCGCTTTACAGCACCCTTTAATTTTTAACTTACAAAGTTTTACATATTCTGTGAAAATGTCATGTCCGTAGCTCTTACAGTTCTCGATAAAACAGCCCGTGACAGATAGACAGACGGACGGACGGACATCGTAGCGAAAACAATGGGGTTCCTTTCTACCTCACAAAATACCCAAATTAATAACACAAACTTTATATTTATATGAATACATTCATGGTTTTTCCAAACAAAATTATTTAAAAAAATTCAGTTTTTTAGAAATTTTTCTAAACATACAACAATCCATTAAACACTTTTTGTCCATGAGCGCACAAATTTCAAGTACATAATAATTTCATTTAAGAAAAATATTTAAAACAGTCAAAGATTTGTGAATTATTATTTAAAAGATTTTATTCTCGTACTGAAATTTCGCTTGATGGAAAGAATATATTTTTGAATAAAAGTTTTATTTTTTTTTTTTTGTAAAATATTAAATTAATCGAATAGAAAACAAAATTCCACAACAAGATTTTCATCAAAAAGTGCATACTTAATACCAGCTATTACGAGGGCTAAATTTTTTTTTTATTTTCTTTGTTAACTCGGCCCTCGTACATATTTATATTCATTTATATATACCGTCGTCTAAAATCCAAAAGTACGTATCATCAAAAAATTCAAAATCGTGTTTTTGATTGATTATGATGTTATTAACCAAAATAAATCTTTTCTTAAGATTTTACTCAGATATGTATGTTCAAGAATACCGATTTTATTCATTATTCAATTTAGCACCTATCACAATGAATCCATCATACGTTATACTTCGCCTTTTTCAACTGACAGCCAAGTTGAAATACATGGTTTCTTATTAAGGCTGTTACATTCAGTACGTGTCCGTCAACGCAAAGTACAAAAACTGGTCAACTTTTAACTTTTTGCATACATTGAGTAGTTTGACAGATATTGGTTGGTTTTTTTTTGGTACGTTCTGAATTAGTTTTTGTATTTTGTGGCAGCAAAAATAAAATTAAACAAAAGAAATAAACGAAATAAAGAAAAAAAAATTAATTTAATAAATAAAATGGAGAATCAACCTATTGAAGCTGTTCAAATGTTTCCGTCAATAAAGTACTCATTGTGCCAACCTTCTCCGTCGTTGCGATAATGTCAGTTGAAAAAGGCGAAGTATAACGTATGACGGATTCACTGTGCCCCGGCCTTAAGGCTTTTTGCTTCTCCTGTAAAATTAAACCAAAGTCTTGTTACGTACTTTTGGATTTAAAACCATTTTTCCTTATACTATTCCGTTCTGGCTATTTGTGCCAAAAAACACTTAATCACTTATCAAAACATTATTTAAATCTTACATTTCTCCGACATTTATCTTTTTCAAATAAGACTCGCATTCACAGCGCATAACAGTTTGACTTAGTTTTCGTTATACTCGTATAAGCAGATATGTACAGTGATTCTCATTAATATTCGGTTTTCAGATTCAGTCTGCCAACAATGGCATTTTATTTCATTATTTTATTTAGCAATTGCGTACGAATATGAATTCATAAAAAATAGTCGAAAAAAGTATATTAGTAGCTAAAACATAACATATTATTTGAAGAACTTTAAATATATTTATCTTATACATGTTCTATTCAGTAAATATTTTGTGTTATTTACCTTTGCGTTTGTTAGTTCATTTGAAACAAAATAAATTTTTCCTGAATTCGAATTCAGTAAAATCAATGTATATTAATATATTTTGAGCAAAATAACTAAAAAAGAGATTTTTAATGAGAAAAAATGTTTTTTTTTTGTTCGACTTGAAGGTTTATGAGAAAAAATATATGGCAACGCTGGACCTTAATGTCATTTTTGCATTTTGTCAGCCTCATATCTTCCAAACCATTCAGAATTTTGATTTACTCTGTGAGGCAAGGTTGTAGCTCTTGTCATAAAAAAGAAAAATTGTGAACATATAAAATCCAAAAACTTCATCTTAAAGATCAAAATCCCCAAAAATTTTAAAAATTCGATTTTTTACCTTTTTCCCCTGTTTAGGTCCATATGTAGCAATCCGTTTAAAATTCAAGGAAACAATCAACGAGAAAAATGTACCTAAGATCTGAATAAACAACTTTCTAGAACATATGAACTTTCTAGGAATGATTCGTAACATCGTTTAGGTAGCGCTTAGGTAGCCGAAAAAGTGAAAAATTTTCCGTAATTTTTTTAATTTCACTTTTGTGAAGTCCTCTGAAGCGATAAATATCCTTAAAAGGACTAACTATAATCAAAACGTTTCTTTATCCAACAAAAAATTTGATATTAATGACGCAACGCTTTTTGAAGTTCTTCAAATAATATGTATGTATGTGGTTTTTACTTACTGATATATTTTTTCGATTATTTTTTATGATTTTATTTTACTCATTTGCTAAGTAAAATAATGAAACAAACTTTTTAGATTAAATGGCTGCCATTGTTTGGTAGACTTTTTATGGATTGCGAATGTGAAAACCGAATATTAATAAGACTCACTGTATGCATTTCTTTCATTTTAATCCTTTCCCATTTAACTTACTTAACATGTATATTCATTTAGTATAACTTTCTATCAGTAGACAAGATACACAACTTTTACACATTTAACTTGGACAGAAATTACTCGTATGTAAAACACAGAGAAAAATCAAAATATTATTATTACTTGCCCAGTCACTCTACCATATTGCTAAATGTCTGTTTTTGTTGTATTTTATGCCTTTGCTGTCAAAATATTAAAAAGAAAAATGAAGCATGTCACTTTATTACATACACACACACACACGCAAACAAAAAAATTTAATTTATAAGCTCACACATACGAGTATATGCATAAGTTCAAATGCAAATGGCCAGAATATATGCAGGCTCTCAGACATAAATATTCTAGTGGATCCCACACAATCAATACAATTGCATATTTTATATGCACATACACTACTATACATGGCTGACAACCTTCAGCAAAAAAATACTCACATACATATGTTCATACACACACACGCACAAGCACCCTTGAGTAAAGAAATGCGTCTAACTTTTGTTTCAGTGCTTTGTTTCTTTATTGCTCATACTACGCAAACTTTACTCTTCTTTTTTCTTGTCACACTCTTCACCAAAGATGGAAAGTGCATAGCCATACATACATATGTACATACATACACATGTATGTACATATATGTATATGTATATGTAAATTTGTTATTCTATTTATCATCCCTACAATGGCCAAGTGTGATTCCATTACACCTTACAGTTACGAGTAAATTAAACTTATTAAAAAAAACAAGATTCTAGTGACTAATTCTGGAAGAGGATGCCAACAAAGATATACGCTACATCCGAGTCTTATTTAATTAAGGGACCGCAGCACAGTGGAATTTATGTGTCAGAAACCTTATTTTTCGGCCATTTAATTTCAAAAATCAAATGCTGCGTTCTTGTATAAGAAATCATTAAATATAAAATAATCGTTTATGATTTTTTAGAAAATTATTACATATTTTATTTTTGAAATATTGAAATATGCTAGGGTTCTTAAGCAAGAAATGACTTCTATTTTTACGCAATTCTGTGTCCAATATATGTATGCATGATATTCTTAACAATGCCATTTGCTCCCTAATATGTATATTTGGAAAATCTAGCATTTCTCTAGAAATTAAAAATAATAAAAAAAATTTAAGGATGTTTAGATTCATTAGGCTGTATAACTTGAAAGCTTATATGATCAACTATTTTTGAGATTTTTTCGGAACAGTTTTAGAGGTCGCACAAGTCGAATATTTGACATAAATCGAGTATAGCGGCCGTTTTTTGTGTTTACTTCATAACTTTAACCATAACCAGGATTTTCTTCACTTTTGAGGAAACAATTTAAAACAAACATGTTCAAGCTTTATCCTTGTGTGCAAAAACTATAGGTTTTTGCAATGAATTCGCTCATTTAGGTAGACTACATTACAATTTTTCGAAATTTTTCCATAAATTTTATAAATAACACCTTATAACTTTCAAAGTTTTTATAAAAATGGAAAAAAAACTAATGACGTACTTTGAAAGGTCAATTAATTCTAACTAATTAAGAAACAATAATTTTTGAATTTGCTCATACGAGGGTATTTTCCAAATGCATATTACACTATGGAAGAGTACACACTAGTGATGAGCGATAGCGTGTTTTTTAATAATGTTGCTCCTTGTGAACGTGATTTCTAAATCGCTGTTCTTTTAAACTGTGACTGTGATCACAGTTCAGCAGTATTTTGTTTGTAGCAGTTCTGTTATTTTGAGAAAATCTAATAAGAAGAGCAGCAGTGAAATTAAACAGTGGTTTAACACATTTCAGCTCTTCTGTCTTAAAAGTATTTATTAGTATTGGTGTCTTGATAAATACTAATAAGAAGAGCGAGAAGAATAAACAATTAGCAATCAACCCCATCCATACATTGAGAATTGTCGTATAACAGGCAGAGGGACAATAAAATTGCAAATATAAAAATGTGAGCTGTACATAGTTGCCAGAAAAGACGATTTGACGATTTGACGATTTTTTCTTGACAAAAGCTGAAAGTGTAAAAAAAATTAATGTGGTAGCTTTATTTACTGTAAAGTAAGCATACAAGAACATTCACAGTTTGTATGAAAGAACTATATTTCCAAAACCTGTTACTTGATAAATTCAGTCACAGTTGTGATATGTGATTTTTCAATCGCTGTGAAAAAGTAACAGGTTTCGAAAAATAGCTCAACTCTAGTACACACGATTCGATGCAGCGGAATATGATGTTCTTACGTTTTTTTTTTATTTTTTATTTGTTTCTTGTTCTTTTTATACAGTTATTTTTTCTATACATGTGCTTGCTTTGTTGTTGTATTTGAGTTTGAGATGCGTCGATAACATTGTGAAGCCAAACTTTATATTCACATACGAGGTCGTTTCTAAAATTGCATGTCCTGAGAAGGAAAAGTCAATTAAAAATAAAAGACTAATAAATTCTCTTGTCCCTGTCATATTTTTTTTACTCGGTATTTGAAAAACTATATCCAGAGAAGGTTAAAGAATTGATGATAATTTCACGGCAAACACTCGTAAAGTTTTTACTCAAGAATATATTTTATAATGAGTTTTTGTCTTTTGTCTGTGTTGGTTTCACTAGCTAGTGGACAAAATGACACTTATGTATGTAAATTGGCTGTTATGATCAAGTTTTTGTTGCTCTTGATATAGAATCTGCTACGGATATTTTTGATTGTCATAAAAATCTTTTTGTGATATACATACTAAAGGGCTGCGTAAATCGTTCTAAAAGTTTTGTATTCTATTTCACACTACTGCCAAGCAGTCTGTTTTAGTGCAAACATAAATAACAAAACAAAACTAACAAAACATCACTCTCACTAGAATCAATCAAGCATCATTCGAATAGTTTTTCTCTGCAGTTTTGTTAGTGCTTGTGTTCTCAAAACAAGTAGAACATCAAAACAAAAAGCGAGAATGAAACACAAACATGCAAACTATGTATGTATATGTATGTATATATGTATACATATGTTGAAAATAAAAATTAACAAATTATTACATATATATAAATGTACATAAGTATGTATGATATTATTTCATAGTAAATAAAACATCTTTTCAGCTTTCATATTCCTAACGAAGCGCAATGTTTCTTTTATATGGAAAATTATTTTTGCTATCAAAACATTCAAACATGTTTTGAATGTTCTGTGTGAATTTTGATGTTCTATTTCATTTTTATTTTGAAAGGCTTGATTTTACTTCAACATTGTTCTATTGCAGTTTTGTTCTGTACTGCAATATTCTTATCGTAAAGCAAAACACATCTCTTTTGAAAGTTTTGTTTTAAAATAACGGAGCAATATACACACACATTTTGAAATTAATGAGTGCTTGTAAGCCTTTTTTAGGGCTTGTGCCACGCTCTAATACATACATACATATGTATAACGGCAAGGAAAGTGTGTTGAAGAAAATGTGAGTTTTTCAAAATAAGCGGTTGTCATGAGATGCTTAAAGTCTCATTGCCTCGAGATACTTAAGCTTGGTATAAGCCCACAGTGGGACGGGTTCATACATTTTTGTGCAAAAATTATAAGGAGTGATTCTAGTTTTTTTTAAGTAGGCACTGGCCATTATATTGACTAAATTAAGAAAAAAAAAATAGTATTTCATGAAAATCGACTACAACAATAAATATATGACAGTTCAAAATTAAAGGGTATTTAAAAAAATCAAAATTAAAGGGTATTCTTAAAAATGTAATTTTGAATATGTAACTTTGACAACTAGCTGTATCTTGGAAGCCGTCAGAGGCAAACTCTTGAAATTTTCAAAAACTTTAAAACTAAAAAAACACAAAATAAAAAATTGCCAAAACGAGAAAAATCGCCAAAAACCGATTACATTTTTGTTAATGTCTACATAAGGTAAGATATTCGATTATGTCTAGATTAGATTATATTGATCATGCAATTCATATCGATTTTGTCCGCATAAAATTTAACACTTAAAAAAATGCAATTTTCTACAAAACTATAGTTTTCTGATTAAATCATATTCATGAAATTTAAAATTAATTTGAAATGTATTTTATTTCAAATATTTCATACAAAATTTTTTTAAAATGGATTTCAAATTCATTTAATTTTTTATGAATATGGGGGTTACAATAAAATAAAAAAGTAAAAATATTGACTTATAAAAATTAAATTCATTAGTGGTATTAAAAAGTTTTAAATAATATAATAAAAAGGAAACAACATAACATAAAGTGAAGTTGCGATGAACGGTGGAAGTTGCATTGTACTGGCAATAATAAATGGGTTTAGTTTTTAACGAAATTATATTTTGTTTCTTTTTTATTTGATATGGAAAAACTTGATTAGTTCTATTTTCGCTGCTCATATTTCACTCTGTTGCGTGTAAGAAGTTAAACCTTAATGCATCCACGTACAAATTTAAATTGCTATACTCGTATGAAAATATAAAACAATAGAATATCCCTATTTTTTTTATATATCGATGGCTTAATATAAAATTGCGTATCTCAATTTTTATCGAAATCGCGTTTTTAACGTGTTCTGCTAGTCAACGTATAATTACACCTCCATCAAGAACGAAGTAAGCAACAATTAAATATAAAAGATTTATTTAATTTAAAAAAAAAATTCTTGCATTGTAAATGCTTTAGTTTTTATTCAGTTTTTTTTATCCTGTAAAATATCGAAAATTCGAGTTACGCCTTTTTTATATTAAGCCATCGATATATAAATCGAAGTTAAAAGGAACGAAAATATGAATGAGGAGGCAAATTTAAATGACGTTAATCGAGGCGACGTAAATCGAGGTATTACTGTATACTAGACTTCCTGCATCTGCAATATTTTCATCAACAGTTGGCAACGCAGAGTTGATTTCCGTTCGTTAATAATTTTTTTATTAATTGCAATGACAAATTAATTTATTTTTTTTTTCTAGAATGTTTAGTTTCAATTAATCTTGCCCTTTTTTATAAACGACTAAAAGAAATTATTTTTAATTGACTGTTTTATATTCATTTCCTCTTAATTAAAACCATAATTTATATATATATATATTTTTTTTGTTCATAATTTCATAATGACGTTTTTAAAGGAAGCATTTTAATATAAATAAAATAGAAGATAAATGAAAAAACAAAAAACAAACTATAAATTACACTTTATGTTGCTTAAACACAGGCCTGACTGTGAATAAATACCTGCCATTAGACTCAGAGTTTTATCATTTCAATTAATAAAAATAAAAGAATAAACAATAACAAACAACACACCTGGTTTAGCTTTTAGGAGGAGGATATTTAATAAATGTAACTTACACCAACAATAGCACGGACTCCACCTCACGTACAACTATAAAATATTTGAATGACAGGCTAATTACACTAATGGCCATTCAATTTGAAATATAACACTGAATAAACGAATAAATTTTTCACTTTTAAATGGATGACGATAACATTTGTCAAACGAAAGGTGTAGCAGGAGAAACTTACTTAACTCACATCAATGCACTATTAAGCTTCATTTTATGTTTATGTATATATTTTTTTTTTTTGTGGATGAGAACTTTGGAGCTAAATTCTATGTGGAGAGTTTAATATGTCAGGAGAAGCAAAAATGATATCTAAGATAATTTTTTTCTTCTTTTTTTATAATTAGTTTATAGTTTTTTTTTACCAATTTATTTGTATAACTTGATCACTATGATCACCATAATCGCCAAAAAAAAAAGCTTAAGCGACATAATTTTCGAACTTAATTTTTTGGCCAAAATCGATCAGCTATGATCATAAATAATCGTTTTTCGTAAAAAAAGAACGAGTTCAAAAAAATTTATCGGTTAAGCTTTTTTGGCGATTATGATTCGATACGAGAAAAATGCATCCCCTTTCCCTTTGTCACAGCATCACGCGTGAACGGCAGGACTGATTGCCCCCATTTTTTTTTTTTTTTTTTTTTTTTTTGTTTTGTTTGTCATAGTCTGGAGAAGCTTAACATGGAAGAAAAAATTAAGAAAATTGCGCGGAACATTATCTACACAGTGCAACAAAAAACCAATAGTTGAAATTTCTGTTGTAAATTTGAGTTTTTTCGAAGAGTTATTCGAAGAAGACTTAAGCTCAAATTCACAGTATTTAGTTAACTAATAAAATTTATAAGAAAAATCGTTAGTTAAACCACGGGCGTTAGTTAGGTATAGACCGTGCATTTGGACCTTAATGTATTTGGATGAAATTCGATAAACGGATGTATATGCTATAGCATATGGTCCAGATAAACAAAAGATTATTTTTAGGAGGTAAAAAGGGGGAGAATTTGTACTTCTGGTACTTTTTATCTTTGTGTCTACTTGATATAAGGTTACATTCACATATTTCGTAACGCTATTTTCGGTTTTTATACCTCATTCCCCCCCCCCCCAAATATCGATTTTACGAAATTTGCAGATTAAATTTTCTAAGCCGTAGCAAATCCATACCCCCACCCCTGGAGCGTTACGTAATAAGTGAACACCCTTAAATACAGTGTATAGGACAATTGAAGTTTCTTTCTGGATGCGGGCGGGGAGATGCTGTTTTACATATAAAGTTCTTGCTTTGAGGCAAAAATTTATCATAATATGTATCAAGAATATGTTCGAGTATTATCTATGAAATACCCCCAAAAACATTTTCATGTATGTATTAATACTATTACATTGCACACAATTATTAAGAGCGAAATTTAGCGTCTATTACAGTTTAGTGTAAAATGATAAGTCAATATGTCGCGACGGTCAATTAATTATTGATTTATGTATCCCTGCCTGCAAAGCACTCAGGGGCTGCCTGAATATTTGAAGTCAAATAAAAATAAACAAAGACCAGAAACGAACGCACACGTTGAATTGGAATATTTAATGAATCAGTTAATTGATGGCATCAAATTACGTATATGCAAAAGGGAATCATTGTCATTATCATGTGACTCCCATCAAGCAAACAATATGACAGAATAAATAAATAAACACATATGATGTTTTTTCCCCCCGACTGATTTTTTAGAAGAAAGACTATTTCAAAAACTTTAAACATATTTGCACTTTATTAAAATGTGTTTCAATATTTTATATTTATTTAACGTTTGACACACGTCTTAAAAAAAAGTCTGTCTTTCTGTATTGCAACATAATTTAGTTGAATTTAATTTTTAAGAATTTTTATAAAAAATTAAAAAACATTATTTATTGTTGGTTTACCACATCTAAATAACGAAATGCTCAACCAACAACAAATAAATTTTTTAAATTCTTTATAAAAATTTTAAGAAAAATAAAATTCAATTAAATTATGCCACAAGACAGCCATACAGACAGACTCTTTTCGTATCACATTGTACGAGTGCAAATGTAATTTAATTTATTGGCCTCTAAGGGAAACGTTTTACTTCCTTGATCAACTCATTCCAGCAAAATGAAAATAAAATTGTATATTTGAAATGCATACAAAGAAATTCAAACATGAAGTTGTATACAAAAATGTATTTAATAGTTTGAATAGTTTCCACAAATTTAAGTACATATGTGTAATATAGCATTGCACAGATACATCTGTTTGCACTAGTTTTGCGTGTTTTTTGGTTCTGGTATGAACAAATATGTTATTTATCGTTTTCTGTTACTAGTTGTAAATGTTGATTTTTTAAGCAATTATTGTATGGTTGGACAATCAATGAGCAAATGAAAACAACACATTTATTTTTTTTGTTTTTCTAAGGCAAATAAAACACATAAAACTGCTTTTATCATAAGTGCCTTATGAGGTGTTGAGAAAAAATGTAATTGGCCGATGAATGAATGAATGAAAGCAAATTGCACAAATGATACATGTACATGAAACACATGCATTTGTAATTACTCTCAGAGCAAAATTGTCTCTTTCTATCTCTATACTTTGGCTGCGCCAAAAAATAACATAACGAACGTCCGCACATACATCTGCACATCATGTATTTGTTTCAATAGTGGTTTTTTCATATATTTGTATTACAATATGTATTTTTTGAGCAAAAACAGATCAAACAGTTTCTCAGCAGCAATACAATAAGCAATTGTTATTTGTTTTCAATTGTATTTTAATTTGGAAAAGCACGCACACACAATAACTCTTATACTAGTTCTGTCGCTCACACTACAATTATATGGTACATACCATGGTATATTTGTTTTGGCTATACAAACGAGTATACAAATGCAACCCTTTAATGTGTAATAAAAACTAAAATACATGCAAACTTTACCCCCAGGCAGTGATTTGTACTCGTATCCGTTTCCGTGTCTTTGCTTGTTTGTGTGTGTGTGCATGAGTGTATGTGTTTAGCAGTTAATGAGAGTTTTACTTGTGCAATCAAAATAAAACTAGTAATAATGGAGATAATAATAAAAGATAATTAATATCTGCACAAATTTGAAGTTATATAAGGCTCATTTAGCCGACTGCAACAGTAGGGAACAGCTGATCGATATTGTTGTGTGAAAAGTAATGAAAATTGTTTATAGAGATGTGATATAACGTAACCTACTTTTCACATAAAAACATCAATCAGCTATTTCCTACGTTTCAGTTACATTCCATTACAGTCGGCTAACTGAGCCTTTACACACTATACAACGAATTACATACGAGTAAAATGAAATTATAAATCGACAAGAAATACTTTTTTTACTTCTTGTTCAAATTACAATAAGAGATACGAGTATGTACTAAAGTTTCTTGCAAACTTTTTAGCAAACAGAACAGATCATAAGTTCAACACAGAGCTCGTCTGTTCAGTTGATAAGAACTGAGAGGAAAGTTAACAACATGTCAGTTGTGAAAGTAAATGGATTTTAGGGTAATTTGCTTATAGCACCCATGCATGCTAATTAAATTAAAACAAAGCTTTCGAATTACTACTCAAGATTACTTCCTTAAGATTACAACAATTCAAGGGAAGTCAGCAGAGGAAAAGTTATTCATGACACTTGCGCAAAGAAAAATTGTTAACTGTCATCAGTGTGGAATTGATAGATGTACATACATAAGTACATAGGTACATACTTGTTTATAGTATGTACATTAATTTTTCAAATTTGTTGAAAGAAAAGCAACAAGATTTACTGGCATCAATCAAATACTCGTATATGTTCTTTTCAATTTGTATTTCTTTCTCTTACCTGCAGTAAATTGCCATTATTGTACTTTGTTCAACTGTAAACTTTGGTAGGAGAATGCATGATATGCTTAATTTTTTATAAAGAAAAACTTTTTTTAAGGAAAATTAAAATATGTATTAGATTATCTATCCTGGTCTTCTTTCGTTTTTCCATTACATAAGAGGTTGGCAACAGGTGACTAAAATTGGGTGTTTATTTCCTAAATACACTTCTCTCTATATTTTTCTCTTTTAAACATGCAGGTACCATCGTATACATACAATTTTTCATACATACATATTTTTATGTATTTTTTATATACTAATTTAAAGCAACAAAGAAATACAAACAAATTTCGGCGCCCTATGTATACTCCAAAGGGAGTTAAAGGAACATACATATATACATACCCAATGGGAGCTTGAGTTAACTCAAATGAATGTTAGATGTGATCAGTTTTAGCATTGAGTGGCCGCAAGACGCGTGCATCAGCAGTGATGGTATTTTTGTGCGTTTCGGGCATTTTTTTGGTGCTTTTTGCCTCTTCATAAACGTGAAATTTTGGTTAATACCCTTTTTTAAAAAAGCGGGTATTTACAGTGCTTTTAACAATTTCTTTCAGTGCTTTTGGTGCTTTTTTGTTAAATAAAAATATTTTTAATATTTATGATTTTAACAGGCTAAAGTTCGTATCGCTTTTTAAGCCAAATTACATGTGATAATTATTAATGAACAAATAACACCAAAGTTAGTTGTAAATATTCTGACAACACATAGTTGAACGGAACAGCCAGCCGTTTTCGAAGGCCACTAAACCTTCATCATCAGCGTTCTTTTGTGTTTGGTCCACTGTGTGTGGTGTCAGTTGATGTAGATTTCTGCTTTATATAACTACTTAGCATTATTGCAAATGGAATATGTGAATTGTTTGATTCACCGTATTTCAATTTGCTGAAAGCTTTTTTGTATTGTAAGATCAATTTTACCATCTCTATATTTACAACAGTCTTACCATTATCGGTTTGTTCTTTTACTAATTATACACATGTTAGTTAATTTGCTTATTTTTTGTTCTACTTAAGACAAACTTTTTTGGTTTGTTACTATTAAGTATATTGGTGTTATTTGTTCATTAATAATTAACACATGTAATTTGGCTTAAAAGGCGATACGAACATTAGCCTGTTAAAATCATAAATATTAGAAACAAATGGAGTTCGAATAATAACTAAAATTAACTAAAAATATTTTTAATTTACAAAACTAAAATACTTTTAAGCGCTAATAGAAGTATCTTTTAATGACAATAACGGAAACTGTGTTACAAACAATATAGAAAACTTTTCATAATTGGGATTAAAAAAAAAATTTTTTTTTCAAATTAAAAACGGAAGTAACTGGAAAGTACAACATAATTCTCTACGTAATAATTGATTGAAAGTAGTATGCAATACACAGAAAAAAATATCATCGAAATACAACCAACAAAACAAATTGTTAATATTTAATTTAAAAATTAACAATCATCATTGTTGATATAACAAATTAAAATTTTTGTAGTCAATTAAATTACTCAACAAAATTATTTGTTAAATTATTTCATAACGGAATGCGCACATTTAGAAGAAACAAGAAATCATGTTTTGTGTGTATTCATTATTTGCTTATCTAATAAAGTGTTGCTCTTTAGCTGAGAGGTAAGTGTGTTAGTTTATTAGTCCTGAGGTTGCCGGTTCAACTCCGCTCAAAGACATTTAGTGTTTTTCGCAGACAAGCAAAAATCGTTTCGAGGATTGTGATTGTGTATAAAAAGGTTGTTAATGTAACAAATATGATACAGAAATTCAAGAATTCATATTGTTAATATAACAATAACTTTAATTGAAATAACTTTGAAATCTAACAAAAATAAATGTTGAAAAAATTAATAAATTTCAACAAATTATTTGTTGATATATTTAATTGAAAATATTTTTAAGATTTTCCTTCAACTTACAATTTCGTTAATTGTATTTACAAAAATCGTTGTAGGTTCACAATCAATTAATTATTTAATTGATATAACAAAACAATTAATTGTATTTACAAATCATTTTTTTCTGTGTAAGCATTTGTTAAAGATTATACAAATATTTAATCATACTATAGGGTGGTTAAATTTTAAGGGCCGATTTCGGACTTTTCATAAGTACAAAGTAAATCAAAATGTTCACGTTTACAACAAAATGTAGGTAAATTTGTATTCAACGCACAAGAGTGGTTAAATTTTAAGGGCCGAATTGAAGTATGAGGATATCAATAGCAGTCAGTTGTTTTCGACAACGAGTAGCCAACCCCCAATTTTTTCATATCGTATTGACGTGCTGAATATCGCAAAAACAAAAACTTTTAAGTTAAGAGTACTTAAGAAAAAAGTGTCGCTTTTAATGCATTCTTTATGTGTAAATGATTTGTCAGTAATTGATCTAAGCCTTAGTTCACCTACTATTGTATGTATGTGTGTATATGTTGCTATATTATTTGACTCCTGGTTTTTTATTATTTGTCCTTATTTATTTTTATTAAATTAATCCAGATTTTGTTTTAATTAATATGTTAATAAATTCTGTTATTACATCTCAAATACTTTGTTTATTTTAAAGCAAAAATTTTAAATTATATTTTCAGCTTTTATACTCTAAACTTTCTTTTTTAAATGGCTTAATGTATTAAAATTAAAAAAATATATATAAATTTTCGTGCTTTTTTACCCTCTTTTTCGTACTTTATTGCGCTTTTTACCCTTTTTGCAACAGCTTAATGTGCTTTTGCTCTTCGTAGAGATACCAACACTGTGCATCAGTTTTGAACTAGCCATGAGTTAGGTCAGTATGAGTTAGCTTGTGCCAAATAAAAAAAGTGTTATTTTTAGTTAATTATGAGATTTAACTTATTATTGATTAACATTTTTAAGTCAGCTTATAAAGTTTATAAAATTTTAAATTATTTTTTAAGAAACAAGAACGGATATCGACCGAACTTTAGCCTATATAATCGAATATCTTACCTGATGTAGACATTCAATAAATAAATTCAGTCAAGTGCGACTTTGACCCGCGCACGAAGGCTTCCGTACGGACACTAGATATGTAATTCAATACGAACTTTTTAGCCTATATAATAAATAGTTTTGGCTTTTTTGGTTTTTCCGGTTTTGAGCGTTTTTTAGTTTTGTCGTCTTTTGCGTTTTTTTTTTTGGTTTTTGGCGCTTTTTTTAATTTTGGCACTTTTCCCCGTTTTGTCGATGTTTTCGGTTTTTGGCGTTTTTTCATTTTGGCGATTTTTCATTTTGGCAATTTTTCATATATGTAGGTGATTTTTTAGTTTTGGCGTTTTTTCGCGTTTCGGCGATTTTTGTCGGTTTTTGGCGTTTTTACAATTTGGCGATTTTTTTTTCATTTGGGCGATTTTTTCAGTTTTGGCGCCTTTTTCGCGTTTTGGCGATTTTTTTCAGTTTTTTTTTTGGCGATTTTCTTTTTCATTTTGGCTATTTTTTTATTTTGTCGATTTTTTCGGTTTTGGCGATTTATTTTAGTGTTAGAAATTTTTTTTAATCTGGTGCTTTTTTTCGTTTAAGCGATTTTTTTTTTTTGTTTTTGGCGATTTTTTTTTTTTGGTTTGACGATTTTATAATTTTCGGATTTTTTAGTTTTACCGTTTTTGAAAATTTTAAGAGTTTGCCTCTTATGGTTTCCAAGATATAGCAAGTTTTCAAAATCACATAGTCAAAATTGCATTAACCGATGGACCACCTATAATTTAAATTTTAGTGTTATTTGTTGTAGTCTATATAAAAATACATTAATTTTACAAATTTCAAGTACGAATTTGTTTCCAGTTTTTACTTTAATATTATTTTTTCTTTTTTAATTATTAATGTCCACATTTTTTTTAGTTGCAGCACAAATGGCATAAAATGAAAGTTTACATAAAGTAAATGATGTTAAGTAAAGAACTTTTGATCTTAAAATAACAAAGATATACAACAAAAACAAACACAAGCATTTGTTAACCAAGTTTTGCTAGCAAATGTTCAGCCAACGTCAAATAAGAAGAGAAGGGTTAAAATCAATTTGCAAAAAAAGGATTTTCAAACAGCCAACCAACCAAACAACCAACCAACCAACCAGTCATCCATCCATCCATCCAATCCATTGATTCAAAAGAGAAAAAGAAAAAATAAAAAAACTCATGTTTATTAAAAAGCAGGCAAAAAGAAATCAAATAGTAACACGATTAATATTAATTGGATTTACAAGTCAAGGATTTATAAAACTTTTCATATTTACTGGCAGCAAAGTAACTAAAAAACAACAAACTAATGAACAATCTCTTTTTAAATTTGAAAAACATTTTTTTTATATAAAAATTTGTTAAATTGCAGTAATTAATCATGTGTTTTTTTTTTTTGTTTTTTTTTTTTTTTTTTTTTGAAACTAAGCTAAGCTAAACTACAGTAGCAAAATTACAGCGAAAATATTTCAAATAAAACATTTCGTCATTAAGTGTTAGACATAAAAATGCCAATAGCACACGCTAATTAACAACTTTATTTAAGCTTAACGAAACTTTTTCGTTACTTTAGTGCACAGCCAGCCATTTTAGTCAAACAGCATACAAAAGGAAGTAAGAGAAAAATCACAATTATGTAAAAAAAAAAAAAAATTAAATAAAATTACGTGGCACCTAGAGCAACAGAACACACACCATGCAACAGCTTTTTTTTAAATACTTGTCGAAACTTTTACAATAAGCCTGGCGGCTAAGAAAAGTTTTAACTTGTAGATGTCTTTCGATCAGTGATGCCAAATTTTTTGACTCTAAAATCACATCAAAATTAAAAAAAGAAACACTAAAAAGCGTAATTTTTAGATCTAAAAAGCATAAAAAGCACTAACGTGAAAAACGAGTGAATATTCAAACGAGTGAAGTTTAATAATGTTTAATACATATATATACATATATATATATATGGTTCTTCTAAACGAGAATAATTTAAAATAATAAATTCAGTAAAGTGCGACTTTGACACAAAGTTTTTGGGGAATTTCTTAGTTTTTCCACTTTTTTAGTTTTTGGGATTTTTTAGTTGTAGCTTTTTTCGATTTTAAGCGATTTATTTTAAGTTTATTGACTATTTTTACTTTTTGAGCTGTTTCGTGTTTTTGTGCGTTTTTTTGCGTTTTAGGAGATTTTTTTATTTTCAGATTTTTTAGTTTTAGCGTTTTTGAAAATGTCAAAAGTTTGCCTCGTGCGGTTTTTTTCTAAGTTTTTGGCGCTTTTTCCGTTTTTGGGTTTTTTTGGGGGGTTTGACGTTTTTTTAGTTTTGGCGTTTTTTTTTTATTTGGCGATTTTTTCGATTGTTTTCGATTTATTATAGTTTAATGTATTTTTTTTATTTTGGCACTTTTTTCGATTTGCCGATTTTTTTTAGTTTTTTGTGGCGATTTTTTTTTTTTGGATTTTAACAATTTGTATTACTTTTGGTGATATTTGTCATCTAAGCGCTTTTTTAATTTTTGCGCTTTTTTTGTTTTTTTTTTGCGATTTTTTTTTCGTTTTTTTTTCGATTTTTTGTAATTGTGGAATTCTTTAGTTGTAGCGTTTTTGAAAATATCAATATCTTACGGTTTTTCTAAGTTTTTGGCGCTTTTTCCGCTTTTGGCGTTTTTTGACGTTTTTTTAATATTTGGCGATTTGTTCGAGTGTTGCCAATTTATTTTAGTTTAATCGATTTTTTATTTGTCATCAAAGCGCTTCTTTAGTTTGGCCGTTTTTTGTTTTGGCACTTTTTTTTCGTTTTGGCGATTTTTTTTTTTTGTAATTTTGGAATTCTTTAGTTTTAGCATTTTTGAAAGTTTCCGGAGTTTGCTTCTTACGGTTTCCAAGATATAACAAGTTGTCAAAATTACACTAATTGATAGAATACACTTTAATTTTGATTTTTGTAAATTTCAATGTTAATTGGTGTACCCTGCATAAAAATACACAAGCTTTGAAAATTTCAAGTGTCTATAAATAATTGTCAGTATGTTACATTAGGATTGCAACATGTTTCGTTGTTCACTTTTGAACACCCTGTAATTTTTAACTGTCACATATTTGTTGTTGTAGCGTTTAAAGTTTTACATAATCTGTGAAAATTTCAGTTCCGTAGATCTTGTGGACAGATGGACAGATGAACATCGTAGCAAAAACAAATAAAAAAAATTTATATCTTTCGCAATAAGGAAAAAGTGCTGTTATATATGAAAAACAACATTGTCAACACTTTTATGTGGCAACTCTTATTATTAGTTTTTGTTAACTCTTTTTGTAACTTTAACACTTTGTCTTTTTTATTTTCTTCTTCTTTTTTTCTCGTGAAGCAGAATGTACATTATAATTGAATTTAATAAAAGTACAAACTATAAATTAATTTAACCACTCATAAATAGTCTTTGCGTATTTAAAAAGTGCTTAAGTCATGTTTTACTGATTTGGATACCTTGTCTTTTCAACAACGCTACATACATGAAATGAGATTCATCCTGTGGAGCAGTTAGTGCTAGTTTACAATATGCAAGTATTATTGCTAAGCTGATTAGTCTGTTAGGAGAGGCGATCAGTAATGTTTCTTTTCCCCTCGTCTCTCTCTCCCTGAAACTAATCAGCTTAGCAATAAGACTTGCATAGTGTAAACTAGGACTTAATAGTAATTTTTTAGTGAAACATATTTTTCAAACTAAATTTTAATGTGAGCCTAATCTTATGTCAAACTAAACTCAAAAAAAGGAAGTAAGTGAGAATACGCTCAGCTTGGCTTATCGTAGACCTTAAGTTGTTGGCTTCCTACTATTTTGTCTTTCCTCTATAGACTTTCTGTTTAGTTTTCTCCAATATAAGCTTAATAATACTTTTTATTTTGCTCTCAAGAGTTGGGTAAACCATATATTTCTATTAAATTTTTACACAATATAAAAGATATGAGGATTAATTTCTGCATCATTAACTTAAAAATCCCGTATTGTTTAGTTATGATGTTGTTTCATTAAATGTCCCTCTTTCATTGTTCTTTACTTGCTTATTGTCTTAAAGATTAACAATTTCCTGAATAGTTTCTAAACAATACTTCCTTTTTCTGCTATTTCTTTTCTTATTGTCTTTCTGAGCAGAAAAATTGAAACAACAAAAAGAAATGGCTTTAGGTCTTTCGCCTGCAGTTTGGCATGCAGATTACTAACCTTTTTATTTTAAATCTTTCGGGTTAGATTGTATACATTGTCATGCCAGGAGACATTGTTTACAGGAATGTAAAGTGTTGTCATCAGCATGTGCGTAGACACTATTCACGAGAAATCTCAATTTCGTTTCTCCAATTCTCTACAACGTTGATTTCCTGTTTCTTTTTCAGTCATGAAATTTCAGAGAAAAGTTCAATGACATTGCTTTCTTGCGGAAACAAAACTCACAAATTGTTATAAAGTCTTGTATTTCAAAATAAAAACATAAACACAACTCTTTATAATTTAGTGAGCAGATTCGAATTTAAATTAGTTGATAAAAAGAAAACGTTAACAAAAACCGAAAGAGCTTTCTTTAAATTTTTTTTTAATTTTACTAGAAAGTTTCTTAGACAAAGAATGAAAGTGAAAGATAAAGGATGCCGCTAAAAATTAGTTAAGTTACAATCACAAAATAGAAGACTTATGCTGTCGGATCAAAATTAATGAAAGTAAAATTTTTTAATATTTCTGATTTTCCCCCTAAAAAGTACCCTGTGTTTTTTGTATATACCATATGCTATCCGTTTACCGCATTTCATTCAAATCAATTAAGCTATTTTCGCTTTACAGTGGAACAAATAGATAATGTTCCGTGCAACTTTCTTAATATTTTCTGCCTATCATTCTTCTCCAGACAGTAGCAAACGAAACAAAAAAAGAATGGGAATACTTGACTCAGGGAAAAGGAATTAATTTTTATATTTATAGAAGATTTTAAAGGCCTTATTCAGAAAAAATGTGTTTGATTTGTAAGTGGTTTTTAAAACAGTTTTTCATACAAAATTTGTTTTATAAAACCTTTGTAAAACAAAGTTATTTTTTATGAATAAAATTCACACGCTAAACACCCTAAACTAAGAAAAAAATTAGACGGAATATGGATTTTTTTTAGTTCTGATGTATTTAACCAACAAACTAAACAAGTTTAAAAATAACCAGACTTCCCCTAAAAAAAATATGAGATTCTATTAAAAAATGCAAAAAAGTAAAAATAATTGAGCAATTACTCGTACAAACATAATTTAACACGTTTTTTGCTTCCCCTCTAAAATTATGAATACAATAGTTAGAGCATTTTCTGTTTCAGGTGACGATATGTACGTATATAGGCAGGACATACATACATAGGTATTTAGGCCAGAACATCATATAATTGGGAGATTCAAACTATAGGCATAAGAATCAAGAAATAATTCGTAAAGTGGTTTTTTGATAAAAATCAAAAAATAAAAATCATCGATCTATAGGTAGTCCAGGTAACATGGAGCATATTGGTGTATTCCTTGTGGACGTAGCACTTCTCTATTAGAGTGATTTTTTTTAGTTTAAATTTTGGAAATAATCGTTATTTGCGATCCCTGTTATAAAATTTGTAATAAGAAACAAAGCCGCTACTAAATTTGTTCTATACAAATTTATTTTAAATACTGAGGAAAATGAGTATCCATCCCTGCAGGAGAACGAACTTGTGTCCAACTAACTAGTATTTTACTAGTACAGAAATCACCACCAACTGTAGACTTTCCTACACCATCTTTAGGCTTAAATTAAGCATTAAGTGTGTTTAGAAAACTACTAGTGCCATTGGTACTAGTTTAGGACTAGTTTATTGCCAGTTCTTTTGTAAAGAAAAATTCTATAAAATTGGTGGTTTTATTCCTTTGTTACCCAGTGACTGCGGCTAGTTAAAATTCGCAAGGGCTCTGTTAGACAGTCATTTGCAATGTGGTGCCTTGGAACTACTTCATATACTAGCACTCAGCAGCACTAGTAATTTTACACAACAACTTTAACCCTTTTTACGCTAGTTGTTGCTATACTACATAGTAATTTTACTAGTAACTTTTAGACAATTATCGCCTACTCTCCTGCAGGGTATGTAATTACCCTGAAGGAAACGTGGGGTTAGGCGTCCCCAAGTCACCAGTTTTGTCGACTATTTTGGTGACATTGTCAACAGAGCGTCTATTAGTATTGTTCTTAATGGTTCTTATTGGTTTGTTGAAAACAAAAGTGACGTGAAGCAAAATTTAAGTGCTTATAAAAATTAGTTTAAGAAATCAAATTAAAAGGTGAATTTAAATGTACTGAACAATAATTAAAGAAATACACAAAAAGATTTTGCAAAAAAGATATAAAATAACAATCAATATTGTATAAAAGTAGAAAATGTTAAAATTAAAAAATTTTAAGCGAAAGTGCCAATTATGGAAATTGTTTTACCCTGTGGAAGATTTGTCATACAGGTTCATTCGTAAGTGTTTGACTTTACTAATTCAGCAAAACATAAAATTTTTGATTAACATACTATGTGCGTATATTTAATAGAAATGGCAAACAAAATCCCTAGTTGCTGGTGATATGCTGAACGAATAAATGAATTAATCCCTGTTATTGTACGTATTTTAATTATAAGTTCCATTTTTTATATACCTATTTGTTTAATAAAATACCAAAATGTGAACAAAATACTCAATTTCATTATCAAAGGAGTATACTAGAATAACTAAAATGTGCTAGTGACTATCTGTTTCCAATGTCTTCATATGGTCCCTAAATAACTATCGAATCAGTAGTTCCAATGTCAGTAGTTGCTTTTCAATAGAGATGTGCAAATGCCGTGATTTTATCGTGTCACGCGTGAGTCACGCGTGATTCACGTGATTCGTGATCAAATATTATAACTAATCATGCGTGAGTGCGTGAGCGTGATTGAAAAAAATTTACTCGTGCGTGATCGTGCGTGAGCTTTTTTTAATAATCACGCACGAATTCTCACGCTCTCACGAGATAACATTCCTGCATAGGTACATATGTAACTGTATTCAATCATTTGAAATAAATTATTTTATAATAATAAATGCGTATATGTATGTATAGTAATATGTATGGTAGTATGAGCTTATAAACATAATGAATACCCCAAACAAAATGTTTCGACTTTTTCTGAAGTCAGACTTGTCGTATCGAATTCGTTAAGACATTTCGGTAGTTTCTCTGAACAATTTTTCTTAAACATTAATGTGCAGTTTCTACAATTTAGGCAGACGACTCGCCCAGGAAATTTGTATGAAAATCACTCAAAAATATGAGTGCTTTCCATATAAATTTTATACTCCAAGTCGTCCGCCTGGCTTGTAGAAACAGAGGGTAAAACTTTGATTTTTGAGTACATAAGTAAAAGTCTGTGAAAATTTTTTTTAAATAAATATGTATGTATATGTTGATAAAAAAAAGGATTGTAACAAATATTAAAAAACGTGAGTATGTGCAAATTATTTCGACAATAGCAGCAACATAACGGTGAAGCGGTACTCTGCTATAAAAGCAAAAAGAAATCGTACCTACATGTCATTAGGAATTCGTACCGACTTATCGTAACGAATTCGTACCGACATATCGTTACGAAGTCGTGTCAACCATTTCATATAAAAATTGTTACGATTTCGGTAATATTTTGGTGCCGAAATCGGAAGATTTTACCGACCAATCGTTACGAATTCTTTACGAATTCGGAGCATTTTGTTTTGTATACATACACCCTTGTAAGTATGTATGTATGTTTCTTAGATAACCTGTAGGAAGTATCGATTGAGAAACACTACTGATTCAACAGTGCCTTTGTCAACAATACTACTGACGAATTGTACCGCAGAAAATGTTTTTTGCTTTAGGGGCCGTCCATATATTACGTAACGCTGTAGGGGGGAGGGGTGGGGTTCGAGTTTTGTTATGATTTGTTATTGTGGGGGTGGGGGGAGTCTTTGAAAAATTTTAGTAATTTTTATGCTTCTCATTTAATATGCTTTTCTCATTTATTTGATTATCATTTATTTAATTGATCATACGTCTTACCTTCACATTTATATTATGCATGTATACATACATACATGTGCGGAATGTCAATTTTTGATATACGAGAATTCGAATTCGCATATTTAAAATGATATCCGCGAATACGAATATTTAAAACGATATGAAATTAACTTTGCTTTATTTTAATTTACATTGTAAATTTTACAAAAACACGAGCATACATACATATATATGTACATACATAGATATGTACATATGTATAATATACATGTTATGTAAGAACCTATTTTTCAACCCAAAAACATGAAAACTATATTATACATACACTTTTTCGTGAGCGTGCGTGATCGTGACAAGTTGTAAACCACTCGTGCGTGATTAAAAATATTTTATTCGTGAGCGTGCGTGATCGTGGAAATGTTCAATATCATTCGTGCGTGAAAGTGCGTGAGTAAAATATTTTTCTGCGTGAGCGTGCGTGTCGTGAGTCAGAAAACACTCACGTGCACATCTCTACTTTTCAATGACACACACATGTTAAATGTCTATAGCAAAAAGCATTGAGTGGGGTATAATTAGTCAGTAGTACTGGCGACAAAGTCAATAGTGAATCAGTACTGATTCACTAGTGACATTTCCTGCAGGATATTTACACATTTATGCATTTATACATACACATAGATATGTACATATGCATGTATGTACATGCATATGCAGATCCTCCATTGCAACATGCATAGTTAAGTATAACTGCAAAATGCGTTTTTAAGGTTAGGGTGCAATCCATTTGTACAGATTTTTTACAGCACTTTAAATATTAATTTTAGGAAATATGAAAGGAGCGATATGTATCTACATATAAGTATGTACATACTTATGTATCGACTTATGCATACGTACAATGCACAATATGTAAATACTTAAGTATATAAGTATGTATGTATGTACAGATGTTCTATACCTACCTAGTGCTAAATTTTCAAATGATAATTTGCAGTTACATATGTATGTACATACCTTTTATCAGCAGTTCTCGGATGGGCGATCTCACACATTATATTTACAGACTTTTATCACAATTTCCAAATTTAAAAACTAAGGAGCGCACTCAGAAACAATATTGAAAAATTCAACCCACCACAGAATATACTAAACTAAAATCACAAAAATATGGCGCAAAATATGTAAGCTTTCGAATTTAATGTAAACAGTTACAGTGATGAAAAAAAGTTATCAACCATGGTACATGACACATTGAGTCGCATTACAAAGTCAACACTGCACAACTCAGCACCAGTAATGTCACGTTTACTACCAATATTATGAATACTATTGCATTTATGCGGAGTGATATCAAGATGATTGTTTTGTAGAGTTTGAAAGTATTGGAAGCAAAAAAATATAGCAGATTGGCATATCAGCCAAAGCAAGGAAAAATTATTTAAAAAGAACACACGCACTTCCATTGGCGGACAAAAATTTATTCTATTGTTATACAAACTATCAAATTTGTTTTGTTTGTCTAAAGATAACACACACTTTGGTAACGGTACTCGGTATTTACAAGTGTTACTAGCGGTCTCCACTAGCCATGAACTTGGTATGGGCATCGTGTCGGACATCGCAAATGGCTAATGGAGACCGCTCATGTCCAACTTTCGTCCATGCTCTGACATCAATGCCCGAGCATATGTCTGAGCAAAAATTTTCGCCATGAGATTTGACGTCCGCAACCATTTGCAATAGAAAGAAAAGAGACAGAAAAAAATTGGTAAATATTCCATCTCTGTGCACTACCGCAAAATACTTTGATATGCATGAACATGGACATCTCACGTGTTCACCACAACAAGGAAGTTGATCATTTTTCAACAGTCGCTCTGCCGGCGTCATGTCCATGTCATGTCCAAGTCAATGGGTAGTGGAGACGTGTTGTTATAGTCGTTTAAGGCAAATCGAATTCAGTACCAGGTGACCTTATCAGTACAACAATTTTACAACACAAAAAACAACATGTAGTTTGCTATGCTACAAAACCAATCTGTCAAAAGATTTCTGAGCAAGTTTTGATATAATGGTTCAAATTGCTGAATTCGCCTTGGTTTAAGGCCACAAAGTACATGTGGTTTTTTGAGTGTCACTGTTTGTTATAAATATAACTGGAAGTATTTACCTTATTGATCTACCCTGGTAATAACATTATTATTTGCTTAGAATCATCCTGTTGCATTTCTAATTTTAATTATACCACACTTTTTCTTGAAACGAAGTCGTCAGCTTCACGTTGTGGTGTTGTTTTGATAATCAGGAGGAAAATCTTTTTTTGTGATTTCTACTATGATCCAATTGCAATAAATTTAATAATACATCGTTTTTACTAAACTGCTGGAATGTGTTAATTTATTCCTTGTTTGGTTACCTTTAGCAATTTCTATTAAAGTTCAGAAATTCACCTTAACATTTCATTTGGTTTCACTTAATGCCAAAGTAATTTACATTTTAATCATAAAAAATGTTCAACTCGGAAGATGAATTTATTATGGAGTTTAAAGCTGAGGAGAGAATAACGCAACCGGAAGTTATTGGTATTGAGTATATTGGCAGTGACGCCAGCACAATTTCTGCCAGTGAAGCCGACAGTGACAATTATAACACTCGTATTCCGCCACTTTTTTGTAAACTAAAGAAACCTCGAGTTTTAATAAAGAAATTACCGAGGGAAGTTTTAGCAAAATACAACATCAATAGCAAAAAGACTCCACTTAGGTTTGCAAAATATGTGCTCATTTACCATTACAATTATTGTTCTAAGTTTACATGAATTTCAGTTATTCGCCACAGCCTTCCAGATCATCCGGGCGTATAAAGAATAAACGAATTCCAGCTGGCCAGTATTTGTCCCTGCACGTGAATAAACCGCTCAATGAAATACTTGATAGGAAAAAAAATTATCTCCGACCTCGTCAAATATTGAGTGTAAAAAAGGAAACCGCAATAAAAGGAAAGAAGAAGACACAGAATAAAAATGCATTAGCATTCAAAGCTAAACCTAACAAAAAGCTAAATGACAATAAGGTTGCAGCACACATATTACCTAATTCGTTCAATGGAAACTCGAAGGCGGGATGCGCTCTTAATTGTCAAAGCTTGCATGAGCGAATTGCAGCTACAAGATTAAGAAACCATCCTGCAGTATCGGCATTGCCCAATTTGCCGGATGTTGTGATAACAAAATATAATATGCCACCAAATCAATTATTGAATACTATAAAACCCTTTGTTTTAAATGAAACATCAAACATTTCGCTTCGTACTACTCGGCAGGGTACAAATGCGCAGGTTCCTCTGCCCATTGGAGCTACAAGTTTGCTTCACAGACAAACCGCACAGTCGTCCAGTGTGTTCCCAACTTTTATTACACCCGCGTCCCAACAGCAAATTCCCTTTCAACCAGTGGTACTTAAAGCAGCTACAGTGGCCTCTGGCGCGGGTCTTCATCAGCAAAATAACACAACTCCGAGAACTTTTACCATTCAAGCTTTTAAAATACCACATGACTTATCAGTAGTAAAGAGTACTGGTGTAGTAAATTCTCCAAAAGTTTTAATTATTAATCAGCCTTCGTTAGAAACTGATCCATTAGATATGCCAAGTTATAGTGCAGTAAATAGAACAGACCCAGTAAGTCAACAAATAAGCAAAGAAACTCATACACGTCCTGATATTGAGTGTGTTGATTCGGAATCAGACTTGGAGATATCAGATATCGAAAAAGAAAAGGAACCAGAAATCATAAAAAGAATTATATATCATAACAAGTCGGTACAAACAAAGTAAGTTGTAACTACACACGACTGTAACGCCATGCGCTTATTAAATTTTTTGTGATTCTTTCTTCGTTAGATTCACTTGCAGCAGTTCAATTTGCGGTTTGGTGGATTCAGACGGATTTAATTTAAATTGTTTTTATTGTTATGACATATTTCCTCTGCATAAATGGTCAGAATTTAGAGAACATATTAAACTTTTACATCATGTGGAAGAAAAGGCAAATGAATCAAATACAGATATCAGCAATTCTAACACTCAAGACTATTGCCAAATAACTTCTTGTCGAGATTTCAACGTGTCTAAAAACATGCATACACCTTCGAAATCTATAAGTAATAAAGAAAATGTTGTAAGGACTCCCATAAATGACACGGACAAAATCTATAAGAAACTACCTCTCGAGCCTAGACTAGCTGCTCAACGAATGAGCGAAGCATCTGGAGATCCAGCCAGACAGACATCGTTCCCACTGAAAGATGCAACTCATCCTTCCAAACAAGTTAATCAATCGATAGTTTCTGGTAAATCATGTAGAACTAAGCTGTGGAAAGATTTAAATAACAGTTGCAACGATGAAGTCATCAATTTAGATAGTGATGACGACGTCTTGGATACAAACAATGTCAGCGATGTATCTAAAGCTTCGAGAAAAGGTGCGGAAGCAAATAAAACGAATAATCAATCTAATTTGGTGAGTATCGTTAAATGACATGCTTTATTATATGATTCAATGCAACAGCTATATAATAGTTAACTTTAAGCACAATTTGGGTGTACATAAGTTCGGTACATATAGTTTTAAAAAAATACTATCACTTTTTCACATATTTATGTACATATGTATATGCTCAACTGTATGGGAACACTAAAAACCAAATGAAAAAAAAAAATATTTCCTAAAATGTGAATACTAGCATAAAGCGGCTGTGGCTTGAAAAACACCTCTCGCGTCATCGCAATTATTGTTCTCAACTCAATTCAGTTTGGTTACCTAAGAGCCAATGCAAACTTCCCACTGAAATTTCCATTCAAGACACAAATAACGGTCGAATTTGAAGTTGTCTTGTGGATAAAAATGTTATGATTCACAATACTTAAAAATAATTGGGTTGACTCTCAAGTGACAAAATTTTGTTGAATTGAGAACAGCAATAGGGGCCTATTTTTTTAAGTGCGATCTCCTGTGGGTGGTGTTTGGCTTCGAGAATTTTCCGTCGCACTCGCAGCTTTGGTTACTCAACTTTTGATTTTGTATGAGAGAGATGAGAAAGTAATATACGTATACCAGTGTGCACACTTAATTTTTTTTTTAAATTCGGAAGAATCGACAAAAAAAATCGGTAGGTTTGAATGAAATTCGGTAGAATTTTTTTTTATTCAGAGAAACATAAAAAATAACAATTCAAAGAAAGATAAAAAACAACAAAATATATGTACTTATATATAAAGGGTAAGTGAAAGTATCAAACTAAACAGGTTCCAAAAGCGCATTTAAAAGTTCACATGTGATTGGAAATTAAACTGCCATAAACAATGAAGCATTTCCAATAAAAAAGTGTCATCCCCAGTTATTTGCCCTTACCCTTTATATAGATATGCTATGCATATATAAAATAATATACATAAATAACTGGATTTCAGTTTTTGTACATATGTTTTATAAAGCTACTAAAATAACTTTTATTTGACAAACATTTGTAACTACAAAGGTTATATGTAAGATCCATTTATGAATTTAAACTTCTGTGCAAAAATTATTAAATCATTGGGAGGAATAAATATTACATCCCCAAGGCACAATTCTTTCTCAAATATTAGGTTACTTATAGTTTCAGTTTTTAACTGATTTTTTGTTCTGTTTTAATAATTTTCATGACAGAAAATTACCGCTCTGCGGCCGCACTGCTATGTGTCAAAAAAACCAATTTACACATAAATTATATCGACTTAAATTACTAAATAACAATATACGATAGATTTCAGGCCTTGTTCGGTAGAATTGGTAGATTGTTAAATTCACAAACATATTCGGTAGAATCAACCGAATATCGGTAGAAGTGTGAACACTGACGTATACTTTATTCTTTCTCATTATAAAATCAATTTTTGAGCAACAAAAACTGCTGCGTATAAAACCTGACACTTGATGGTGGTTACCTCAACTAACTGTACTGGTCAATCCTTTCAGCCGTGCTTCCGTTATAAGGTAACAAACATCCAAACACATGAACTTTCACATACATACATACATATGTATATACTGTTTGTATGTAACATGATATAAATATAGAAGATACTGCCATTCTCTATTTGTTTTCAAAAATATGGATTAATCACGATATAAATCTGTGGCAAAAAGGAAAAAGTGCTTAAGTCGCGATAAGCTGATTTAGAATTAATGACACCTCCGTAATCTGCACATATGAAAGTACACCTGGTTAATTAATTTGTGTGATTTTTCAGGAAGTTGTTTATACCACTATGACTTCCGACTTATCTTTTTTAGACCTCTAATCTCATTGGATTAATAGCTTAAATTATGTTATACTTTTGTATATTTCAACTTAAGAAATGTATTACTTATGGTGTGTAGAACGAAGTTTGAGTTAAAAAAATAATGGTTAAAATTAAATTAATTAAGATTTAAAATACTTCAAAGTTTTTTAGCTGCTACTAATTTGCAATATGCAAAATTTCAGTCCAGTACGACAAGTAAGAAAAAAGAGACATCATGTGAACCAGCTCGCAACCAGAAAAAAAAGCAGTATCAAAAGCAGACAATTCTAAAGAAATAAATATCTGAAAATCGACTTGAAAGCATAAAAGTGCTCTCCTGCAAAACAGCGAAATATGACAAACACTTTTTCCTTATTGCAACAGAAATATATATGAATATGTATGTATGTATATCATGGTATGTAATATATTAGAAGAGTATAATAAATTTTTTAAGTTTTATTTCTTCTAATAGCTTTTTTTCTTATTGGTGTTGAAATGACTTTCGTATTCGTAATAATTTTTTCGAAAATTCTCATGTGTGTTTAATTTATTCTGTTTTAGAATGGCAGAGTTTCACGAATTAATGATGTGAAACTGGTAGTACCGAGTTTGCCACATATAGCAATAAAAAAAGTTGATCGGCTTGTACTCAAGGAACCACTGAATGTGAGTAATTTAGGGATGTACAGAAGAAGAAAACATGATTTAAGATTTAATTTTCGAATTGTAGACTAAAAAATCAACTTCAAATTCACCGTGTTTAAAAAAAACTTTCATGAAAACACCTTCTAATATGAATATACAAAGAGTTATTAAAAGTCTATCAAAGCCAGAATTACAGAAATTAAGCGGAAATGATTCTGTCAAACCACGATTTTTTGTTGTTAAAAGAATAATTAAACTGCCGAAACCCGGCGACGCGGTGAGTAAATTTGAAGTTTTATTAAGTTTTATTAAACAAATAAAATAAATAAAATTATTTTATTTTCAAGGTACCAAATTTAAACATTTCTAAAGATACAACTCCTTCAAAAATGCCATATATTGACCATATGGATATGCCTTCGAATCATGAAAATGAAGATTCTGTACCCAAACCAACAAATGGATGCGGCGTAAGTATATACAGGCAGACATACATATATATATATACGTATTTTAGTTGCACATTTGAAGGCGAGTGAGTAATAATATAATATTTTCTCTGCAAGATTTTATTCGGTGTTACAAATTCCATGGTTGTCATTGAATTCCTTCTGAAGCTTAAAACCTTTCCTGAGTTGTGGCGCCCCAAATTGAGAAACAGTTCATCCGTTATTTACGATGAAAGTATAACGAAATTGTGTAATCACCTCAATAATCGTTTTGAATTGAATATAACAGAATACGAAACGCGATTAAGTATACAGCGTGTAAAGAAATGGTACCGCCGTATGCTTGCGAAAATTTACGAACACAATAAAAATCCAAATAAAAGCGAACCATATAATCACAATTTTCCAATATACTTTAAAATACTTCAAAGTTTTTTAGCTTCCAATGTGCAATATGCAAAATTTCAGTCCAGTACAACGAGTAAGAAAAAAAAGATAACATGTGAACCAGCTCGCAACCAGAAAATAAGTCTTCTTGATGAAAAAGTATCTAAATATCAACCGGCTACTACAGTTACCAAAGAATCAGAAACTGTAAAAAAGTGTTCTGTCACGCCACCGGTTGCTGCTACAACCATAGATAATGATCAAACTACCGAAATGAATATGGAAAGCCTTATAGAATTTGATGCGGATACTTTGTATGATAATGAAAGTAGTGATGAGGAAGTACTCGAAGAATTTGATGAGACAAAAAATTCAAAGAAAAAGCGCACCAAGACTTATCTTGGAAGGTTTGAATGTGATATATGCCCTAAAGTTTTCAAGCGTAGATGCGATTTAGTGCGCCATAAAGTGATGCACTTTCCACCACAGTTTGAATGTGGCGTTTGCACTCAAAAGTTCTATTTTAAACATTGGGCAGAAAAATGTTCTCACATTAGAAATAAAAAATATAGAGTAGATAATGATAATTCGGCCGATTTAAATAGGCCAAAGAAAATATGGCCAAAAAAGATATTTCGATTTAAAATGATTTGTGAAATTTGTGGTGCGTCTTATAGATCGATTGGCGCACTGAATACCCACAAAAAAGACAAGCACTTGAATGAGAGACATAAATGCGTTGTGTGTAATTTCACCGCACTTTCCAACTGGCGCATATTGCAACATCAGCGAAAGCGACATATCGTGGAATTTGGTAAAATAGAAGAAATCGCTAAGAAAACCAGGGCGCGCACAGAGACAAAGACTCGTTTTTCTGATGAAGCTAGAAAGGAATTTTTGTGGCGACGTGAGATGCGCATGAAACTCAAACCTGGTGAAATATTTTATGGCTGCTGTAAGTGTAGAATTGTATTTAGTTCACGCAAAGAAAAGGTTCTGCATAATAAAATTGAACACCCCATCACCGAAACAACTGTTATTTGTCTTTTTTGTTTGCCCAACATGCTACTCTTATCCAATTCAAATTGTGCACGTAGACATTATACGGACATACACAAGGTTGCTTGGCATGAAATTGACGCATTAGTCAAACGCACTAAGCCGATTTTCAAATTGCTGAGCAAAGAAGAAATCGAACTCTTAAAAGCTGCCGATAACTACAAGGAACTCTTGGAAGAATTACTTAAGGATAAAAAACTGGAACCGGTCAAAACTATACTAAACCTGGAGGAAGAAACTGTAAAGGCAGTTCAAAATTTAACGACTTCATCGGACATAAAAGAGGAATTTATCAAATTAGATGTAGAATATTCACAAGAGGATAACGTATGTATTGACGGTATCATAGACCACGATTATGATTGCGTAGAAATGATTAATGATCACGAGTATGCCAACGGAGGTGGATACAGTGACAATCAGGAAAAAGAATTCATAGAAAATTTTGAAGGCTGCGATGAGATGGTTAACAACAGTCAGGAGAAAACTGAGTTGTATTCCTCTATTCATAATGACGTTGATGGAATTGTGCAGTTGGCTTACGATATTGAAAGTAGTGATAATAAAACTCATAATTATGTTCACAATGATCATGAATACACGCAAAATATTGATTATTTGGTCGACGGAGAAATGGTCGAGGAAAGCATTGTAGTTGAAGAATATATAGATGAAGTTTTTTAACAAGAAGAATATTTTTAAAATGCATAGTATGTATGCATGTTGTAAATTTCATGCTCTAAATATTTTTTTATTTCATTTTAAGAAATTTAAATATTTTTCTTTGAACAATATGAGTTTGTAAAATAAATGTTAATTTCTACTTTTTAAAACGTGTCATGTGATTAACGGAGCAATTATTAAGTATTGGTTGGATTTTATTTTAAGTAAAATAAACACATTTTCATAGCTTACGCCCCTATTGCTGTTCTCAAGTCAGCTTCAGCCGTTATTTGAATTTTGAATGGCAATGCTAATAATAAAAAAGTTTAATGGACTCTCAACATGGGGTGGCGATGGCTGAAGTAGTTAGCACGTTGACTACAAAACCTAAGGTACTGGGTTCGAGCCCGGTGTCCCGACAGTCATTAAAAAAATCACACCACGCATTTTTCTGATGTGCATTAGTGTCCTTTGTATCAGTTGTTGTGGGGAAAGTTCAAGTGATGCAGGCATAAGGCACTGGGTCACTAAAACTACATCAGCTTCAGCAGATGTTAATCCTAATGTAACATCAGAGCGCCCTCCTTCGTTGTGTAGCAGAATCATCGGCGAAGTAAAATAACCAATGGCTACTCAGCAACTAACTCACGCGCCATAATAGACATAAAATCACCATACAGTGTTTGCTTTTATACTGATGTTTGACGACTTGGTATGATAGCACAGAATACACAGAAGTGAAGAAAGTGACAGGTAAAAAAGCTCCAATCAGGTTTTTGTTAAAATTCATGGAAGAAAGAGAAAAGTATAGTGTATATGATACTGTAGTGTATTACTACTTACCAATTAACACAGCTAATAAAAATGTATTGCACTAGAAAGACGTAGCAAAAAAAAACCGACGACAAAATTTGAGGGAAAACGAGACAAACTGAAAAATACCCGTATCTTCCGTCTCGTGACACTTCTGTATGTTTTGTGATGATATTCTAATAGCAAAACTCTCTCTCTCATCAGACCATGTTGGCAAACCAAGTCGTACCATGTAATAGCCGCTTTAGACGGTCATACTTGGTATGTGAACATGATATGATGATACGCAGAGTTGCAAAAGTGAAAAATTTTAATTAAAAATTAAAAATTTGTAAAAAATAGATATGTTTTTAACATATTAAAGTGTGTAATTGAAAGCCAGTGGTATTCCTCAGCTACTGACTGTAAATTGTTGCCCAAATAATGTGAGATATTTAAGCAATTACAAAGTGTTTGCAAAAAATCTAAGGGCATTGTGATACCTTCCCGGCAATTGGAACATTTGGACATATGCGGCTACAAAGTTACTACCGATGATGAAGACTCATCTAAACGAAACGTGTTTGTGTGCTTCGGAAGATGTAGCAAATAAAATAATTGCTAAAGTTGTGCATGCTGTTTAAGCTTTTTGGAACGCCACAATAAAGTCGGCATTGGCTCAACGAAAATAATTTCGTAAAGCTCACCTGGACTCACAATATGTGCATCACATGGGCGTTACACGACGCATACAACAATTTGGTCAAGTATTCCAACATAATGCTGCTGGAGTCTTCTTTGTGCCTAACATAGTGCCCGGCTAACTTGTTTTGAGCCGCAAGTGCCTACACAAGTGCGTATAACTCCACGCTGGGCTGCACATGTGTGCTTGTGCTATAACTGGGCAGCAAACTGTTCCAGCACCTTATATTGCTTTGGCCGGGCCGTCTTAAAAGCTGCTTTTGTTTAAGAGCGTACTACCAAATAAAAATGTACGCGTACTAGCATGCCTAAAATTTGACCCGGCCAACGTTTTTTGGATCCGTAAGTTCATACAAAAATGCTTAATACTCTACGTTGTGTTGTACCTTATATTGCTTTGGCCGAGCCACGAAAACAGTTCAGAAGGTTCCAGCAAGTCAGCTTGTTTCGCAAATGCATAAAAACGGTAAGTTTTATTTCAAAAATATTTTGGTATTTTAAAATATTAATTGTTCTCACCGTTTATTTATTCCAGAAAATATTTTGGCCTCTTTGTTGGTAAATGCAACAAGATCAGAAACAAATACTGGTCGAATTTTTATACATGATGATCAAACATATGCATCCATCTGTGGCTAGTAAAATCAATGATATGTTGCTTGAAATATTAGCTGGTCACGAAACTATTCCAGAAATCAATGTTTCTTTGGCTGGCCCACCTTTACCAGATGGTAAAACAGCTTGAAAGAAATGATTCAAAAGGTACTATCGGTACTATAAACAACAAAAAGGTACAATAAACAAGAAAAAGCCAAATCAAACATTCGTTTGCAAGGGGAACACCATAAAACTTGTTTGCAGAAAACATAAAGCTGCCTACCTGGATCAGCTTCGGACGAAATTCAAGGCCAAGGTATTTTTTTTAATATGTATGAATGCACATTTATTAATTAACTTTTTTTCTTTCAGTTGCATGCATCATTTAAGAAAGTTACATCGCAAACGTGAATTTGATTAGTTTATTTGTTTTATCTTTAAATATTATTTAAAGCAAAACAAGTTATACAGTGGACATATAAAGTTTCAGTACACCTTCAAATTTTTTAATAGTGCTATTAACTAGCATAATTAATTTAATCGAGCCAGATCTTTTCGGGTTAGTAGTTTTAGAAATAAAAGAGATATTTAAAAAAAATTGAATATCATCATAAATAATACCAAAAGGTTTACGTACGTGATGTACTTGTTTATGGTTATGACTGGACTATTTTTAAATATCTTTTCTTTTTAAAAACTACTTACCCAGAAAGATCTGATTCGATTAAGCCAATTATGCTAAATGTTAATATTATTAAAAAATTGGAACGTGTACCGAAACTTTATAGGTCCACTGTAGATCCAATTTTAGAATTGTTTTTACATTAAATTAAATTTATATTGAAAAAGTAATAACTTTTTATGAAAATAAATGATTTTCTTTAAAACTTTTGTATTAACTTGGAACAGAAATAAGTTATTTTAATAATAGGGGATCCAAATCAATTGCAGGCAATTCTTATTCCTTTCTTGAGCGTATACTCACCCCAATTTGAAGTAATAAAATCTTCAAAAAATAAGGAATTGTTCCTAATTTATGTTTTTCATTTATTTAATAAATAAATATAGAATTTTTTATTATTTTATTAAATGATTACAAAAATAACTCTGCACTACACACATGCGTAAACAAAAAAAAATTGGATTATATACTGATTTAATTAATCAATTTTTTTCAATAATTTTAAACAAAAATACATTTACTTATACCACCAAAGTCTAAAGTTGCTTCGTCCTTCTTAAATGGTTTTGTTTGCGGGTGTATTATTTTTTTCAGTTCAGTTTTTAGGGGTCGAATAGTTTTTGTAGCAGCTACATTTTATTTAGTTTCTTCCAGGTTTCCTTGTTGACGTTCACATCTGTAAGTAAAATTTAAATTTAAAAATAGCATTAATAAAATAGTATTTTTAGTTAAAAAATTATCTCTTTTGGAAAACATGCAGTAAAATGTTTTATGTCTATAAAATGTTTTATATCTATAAAACAAAAGTTGAATCTATTTTACAAAGTGTTCTGGAGCGCGTGAAAGGACTTTTTATTTAATGAAAAGTGCTTTGGTTTTGTACTTCTAAAGTAGGACACAAAATGAACACATTAGCGTTGCAATTGATTCGAAAACTTCTCGCGACTTACACACTTGCGTTATTGTACATTGGACAAGACCATCATCGTTCATTCCAATGTACAAAATTCCACATTGTCAATTCACTTTATAGGCACACATTAGTCTTATTTCTGCCAACTACTTGTGAAAAAGAACACAAAGCGAACACATTTGGATTCCAATTGATCCGAACACTTCATTTTTTTGTGGTTTGTTAACCAGTGTCACTGTACATTGGACAAGAACATGATTGTCCTTTCCAATGTACATGATTCCACATTGTCAATTCACTTTATAGGCACACATTAGTCTTATTTCTGCCAATAATAGTAAAAAAGAACACAATTCGAACACATTTGGATTCCAATTGATCCAAACACTTCACTTTTTTGCGGTTTGTTAGCCAGCGTCATTGTAGATTAGACAAGAACATGATTGTCCTTTCCAATGTACATGATTCCACAGAAACACTTCACTTATATGTACACATTAGTCAGAAAAACTATTCATTTGTTTCAAGCACTTGCAAAAAAACTAACACAAAGCGAACAAATTTGAAATCCAATTGTTCCAAGCACTTAATTTCACCGCGACATGTTAACCAAAGAATGTGTACATTGCACAGGAACATCATTGTCAATTCCAATGTACAAAATTCCACACTTTCAATTCACTTTACATGTACACATTCTCGTGCAGTTTATATTACTTTGCTCCTAAAAATAACAAAAAGCGAGCGTATTTTTGATATTATTGATAGGAACACATGTTTTCTGCACTACATGTTAACCGAGCACTTGTACATTGGATAAAAACACATTTGTCCCTTCCAATGTACAAAATTCCACACCACAATTCACTAAAAAAAATCACTTTGCACAGAAGTTTTCATCTAAATTACTTACTTAGTTGGCTCCATCGGGAACAAATCCACATTCTATCCTGCAGGACAGCCAATAGTACATCTGTGCCTCCTGAAAAATAAGAATAAATTACTAAAATTTATTATAAATAACTAAAATAAAAAATAAATATATACTTACATTTCCACTTTTGCTGTGTGATGCTCCTTGTAATCCATGTTTTTTTCACCATCAGTTTTGTTTTGTGCACTATTCTCACTCTTAGTAATATGTGGACAAAATAATCTACTAAATTTTGTCCACAAATTACCAACTTTGGCAAGGATTTTGGCGCAAATTCATTTTTTATCCAATTTGCGCCAATTCCTGCCAAGAAAATTTTTATTTGGTAAATAACTAAATGTCATTTTACCACGATAGTATGACAGAGAAAGGCATAGAAAATAGTCATATTTGCTATCTCTATCAAATAATCGTGGTAAAGCGAATTTCTTCAATTCGCCGGTGTCGTGTCTAATTAAGTAGTCTATGGTGAAGGATAAAATTATAAAGAAAAATCAACTGTTTAAAAAATATAATAAATAAAGTGTTTATAACATATTAAATATGCGTCGCTGTGCTTTGTGCAACAAAACTAAACAAGAAAAAGAAAGTTTCTTTGGTGTACCGCGAGACGAACGCAGAAGAAAGAAGTGGTCTGAAATCTGCCAAAAGACGTTTGCAGACATTTCTTATGTTTGCATGGATCACTTTGCTCCGGGTGACATAGTGACAGGACAGAGAAATTTCTTGATGCCCAATGCTGTGCCTTCCATTGGAGTGTAAGTCAAATTGCTATACATACATATCTATATGTGCAGTTTATCAAAGTGGATTTGGGACACACAAGATTTCTTCTTTGGATTTGTTAGAAGATATGAAAAACGCAATTAAATTTCAATTTAACAAATTAAACTTAGAAATAAAACATGCATTTGCTAATTTTACCATACAATACTTTGCGATGTGGTGCTGACTCTTTCCGGGGCAGTCTATATGAAATCGAAAAAAATGCAAGATAATTTTTATTTGTAGAGGCATTTTAATGGAAAAAATTAAAAAAAATGCTATCCTTAAAGGATGCCGCGCAAGTATGAGGTACACAATGCGTTAATGCGCGTGCGAGCTGCAGGCATCTGTCAAAAAAACGTTGAAAGTGTTTTTGCATACAGTTACATACGAAACTCTTTGATGCGTTTCCCGCTGAAAGTTGGTTAACTTTCAACTTTTTAACGCGTTGTGTTGTTTTAATAGCTAATCAGCCGACAATAAATAAGAAAAAATTTTAAAAAATTGGAATCATGGAGTAAAAACTTATTGAAGAGTTTGAAAAACATACTACAGTATTGAATAAAAAAGGATTTGAAAGTGTTCCAAGTCCATTTTGCAATGTAAAAATAAGTAAAAAAAGCTGATAGGAAATGCGTTTGTTTACAACGCGTGTTGTGCAACTTGCCATTTTTCATGCGGCAGAGTTTTCAAACGCACGATACTTGCAGATGAACTGCCGTGTGTAAAAAAAGCTCCAATCAGGTTTTTGTTAAAATTCATGGAAGAAAGAGAAAAGTATAGTGTATTTGATACTTTAGTGTATTACTACTAACCAATTAACACATCTAATAAAAATGTATTGCACTAGAAAGACGTAGCAAAACAAAACCGACGACAAAATTTGAGGGAAAACGAGACAAACTGAAAAATACCCGTATCTTCCGTCTCGTGACACTTCTGTATGTTTTGTGCCACAAATTCAACTGGTTAATGTGCATGTACCATCAGCGTGACCGCACAAAACATACAGAAGTGTCACGAGACGGAAGATACGGGTATTTTTCAGTTTGTCTCGTTTTCCCTCAAATTTTGTCGTCGGTTTTGTTTTGCTACGTCTTTCTATTGCAATACATTTTTATTAGCTGTGTTAATTGTTAAGTATACTGAACCAAAAAAGCATTCTTAAAACAAGAATTTGGCGTTTTCGTTTTAAAAATGTAGCATTTTTAAAAATAATTGTTAAATTAAGAATGTTTCATATAACATTAATATATAACATTCTCATTTTTATAACGAAGCAGTTTAAAAAAAAATGAGTTTTCGTTTTAAAAATGCAGCATTTTTAAAAATTATTTTTAAAATAAGAATGTTTCTTGTATAAATTAATATATAACATTCTTATTTTTATAAAGAAGCAATTTTAAAGTAAAAATAAGCGCAATCATTTTAAAAATTTCAAAAACAATAATGTTTTCTTATTAAAATAAAAATTGTAATTTTTGAAGTCATAATGAAAAAGAAAATGTATTTTTAACCATTTTAAAAACAAAAATATTTTATCATTATATCAAGAATTTGAAGTTTTAAAAATAAAGGAAATTTTATTTTTCAGCGAGTAACATTTTATATTTGCGTCGTGTTAAAAAAAAGAATTAATTTATTATTATGACCACGTGTATATTAATGTCCATTATCCTGGAGGACAAAATAAATCGTCATAACCCAAATGAAAATTCGTTACATTAGCGGTTTGGACTACAGTCGAAGATCTAAAATTGTTCATAATAAGGGCATTTTGATTCCAAAAAAATAATTAATATTTTTAATTTTAAAACGAAAATTCTATATTATTAATTTAAAACGTTTCGTTCCTAATTTAAAAACTCTCCATTATTAATTTAAGACGTTTCATTCTCAATTCAAAAATGCTTCATTATTAATTTAAGACCTTTCATTCTTAACTTTATAATTCTCCATTATTAATTCAAACGCTTCAGTTTTAATATAAAAATAATAAGTTTTAAAATAAAAATGCTTCATTATTACTTCAAGAATATTTCATTCTTAACTCAAAAACATAATCCTTTAATGTGAGTATGTTTAACTCTATTTATATCAAGGTTGCTGTCTTTTTCAAACAAAAAATATTCTTTTTTGATTTTAAATATTTTTCATTTTTAAAACAAGAGTGAAAATTTTTAAAATAGCAGAAAACAAATTGTTTTTTCTTGATTTTAAAAATTTTTTTTGTGGGTGTAGTAATACACTAGAGTATCAAATACACTATGCTTTTCTCTTTCTTCCATTAATTTTAACAAAAACATGATTGGAGCTTTTTTTACCTATCACTTTCTTCACTTCTGTGTATTCTGTGCTGGGAGCTAGTAGAAATTTCGACAACAGGTAAATTTTTGACAAGCTGCAATATAAAGCATGGTATCATAAAATTTAAATCCACCGGCGTCGCTTCAAGCCGTCGCCCAATACAAAGATTTTTACGTATTATAAGTGTAAATAGACTGTGAAAAAATCATTGTTTATTTTAGTTTGCGAAAAATGTGACATCATATATATATATTATATAATTTATTGCTACAAAAATATTGTTTTATATAAAAATGTCCACTTAAAAATTTGTTGGTAGTCAGCGGCTTGTAGTCAAGTGAAGCGAAACCGCCGCCACAGTAATTGTTTTATCAGCTTTCTATCAAGGCGAATTCACATAAGGTGATCTTAATTCGCCAGCTGACATAAATTTCCTGCTGTCAAATGAACCAAAACGTTAAGAAATATTTTGACAGCAGGAAATTTTACACTAACAAATATACAAGGCGTTGCAAATCAAGACCACCTTATATCAAATCGCCTTGCTTTCTATGCTCAAGCGAACTTGTCAAAATTTTACATTGTCAAAAAAGATATCATTTGTAGAGCTGTGCCAAATCGTTCATTCAAGTGACCGCTCATTTTCGTTCATTTCCTAAAAAAGAACGAGTTCGTTCATTTCGTTCATCCGCTCTTTTCAAGAAATAGAACGAAATAAAAACCAACAGTTGATTCGTCAAATAAAAAGGGACAAATGCATTGGGTTTGTTATGAATTATTTAGCAAAATAAGCAAAACAAACAAAAAATCAGGAAGTAAAAATTTTTAAAATATTAAAGTATTTTATATTCTTAGGAATAAGAAATCAAAAGATTCATATTGTCAAAAAAAAGCCACATATAAAGAATAAAAATAAACTGTTTATAATATCTACGTATATATATGTATATACATATAAAAAATATATTAATATGTTCTAAAAACTTAAGAAATATTAATGGCAATTTTATTAATTTCATAACGGTCATACTATTACTGAAAGCAGGCAAAAAGGCAAATGAAAACCAGAATGTGACAAAAAATCTCACATGAATAAAGAAAAACCAAGAAAAAAACAAAACAAAAACACCCAAGTGCGTTCGTTCGTTCAATTATACTTTTAATCAATACTACTGGTGAGCCAAAACAGCTCAGTAAAGTGACTCAATTGTACTCGTTCTTTCATGAACGACACAGCTCCAATCATTTGGCTCAGCAGAAAAATCAAAATTTTTCGCCACATGCAAATATTTTTTTACCATAGTACTTTTCTACCGTTTGGCACACGCCCAAATTGCCACTTTTTCAGCTGCCTTTCCCCTTTTTCGACTGCCTTGCCACTTTTTGTCCTCCCTTTTTTTGGGTGAGTTATATGAAAATACATTAAAAATAAAAACTTTATAGTTTTCTCTTTTTTTTTATTTTGCCCCCTTTTTTTGATAAATCCCCTATTTTGTGCCACTTTTTGAAAAATGTCATCGGTCACCCTGTTTACAATACAGAAATATGTCGAACTTTGTTTACATCCTACAGAATCATCAGTGTGTATGTGGTGTTGCGAAAAGCGATTTTAAAGGGCTCGTGCTTTAAAGTGAATATTAAAATTATAAAGAAAAATCAACTGTTTAAAAAATATAATAAAGTTTTTATAACATATTAAGTATGCGTCGCTGTGCTTTGTGCAACAAAAAAAAACAAGAAAACGAAAGTTTCTTTGGTGTACCGCGAGACGAAAACAGAAGGAAGAAGTGGTCTGAAATCTGCCAGAAGACCTTTGCAGACATTTCTTATGTTTGCATGGATCACTTTGCTCCTGGTGATATAGTGACAGGACAGAGAAATTCCTTGATGCCGAATGCCGTGCCTTCCATTGGAGTGTAAATCAACTTGCTACAAATATGTATATGTGCAGTTTATCAAAATGGATTTGGGACACAGATTTTCTTCTCTGGATTTGTTAGAAGATATGAAAAATGCAATTAATATTTAAATTTAACAAATTAAACTTATCATTTAGAAGTAATTTCCCTTGCTGAAATAAAATATGTAGGCGAAAATTTTTAATTGTTTGCTCGACGACGGCACTTTGAACATAAAATTGGTAATGAAATTGCTTGCAGCCTACGTCACAACTTCAATTTTAGCAAATTTTGACTAACAATACGTGTGAAAAAATTGAAAGCAATTTATTGAACGTGTAGCCTCAAGGTTAGTTAACTTGAGGGTTACGCGATCGAGTTTTGCCTTTCAAATTTCAATACATTCACACTTTTTCACTAATACATTCATACTTTTAGAATTTGATTACACTTTGACTTCAAATTTTCTTTCCAATTTGTTCAATTTATAGGCAAAAAATCAACTGACAGCAATTTCAGTGAGCATAATTTTCGTTTTTATTTTCAAAATTTCTGCCGACATAGTATTTTTGTGTTTTTTTATTACAAATAATGTTATATTCCACCGAAAATGTTTAATTACACTTAAATAAATATGTTTAGGAACAAAAGTAAAAGTGTTATGATGTGTTGCGATTTAAAGACCTATATAGAAGCCATGAAGTTTTGTTGTCTTGAGCTGTTTTTTTTTATCAACGGCATATTGAAAATAAATTTGCTTGGAAATTGCGTGCAGCCTACGTCACAGCTTTCAATTTAAACGACTTTTGACAACCAGTATGTGTGAAAAACTTGAAATCAAATCTTGGTCGTGTAACTATAGCGTAAGTATATGTTTCAATTTATTGTGTTAATATAAATGTATGTACAGTGAGAGGAGAATAACGTCAAACATAAACAATTATAAATGACATAGATTTAAGACATGAACATTTAATTAAAAAATACCGGTGAATTATATATGGAAAATATTGAGTAAATAATTTAGAGGGGATTGTTGACGAGAGTTCGACGAAAAGCGATTGATGGGGTCTGTAAAAATAGTAGGTATAAAGAGAATACATCACAGTCAAGGTAGGGAAGGGCGACTGGAGGTTAACAACTATCTCCATTACCCCTTTCATACACGGAAAGTTTACTTTGCAAAGTCTTAATTCAGCTGGGAGAAAGACAGAAAGAAATAGTATTCCTCCCTTTGTCTTTCACACAAATTAAGACTTTGCAAAGTAAACTTTGCGTGTCTAAAAGGGGTACATATTTCCAGAAATGTTCCATTTGCTTTAGAGTCTTTTTTTGTGTGTAGTAATTTATTCAATATGGTGCATTTATGTTGCCTTTTACATTTCTTTGTGTTCTTTTCTAAAAAGTATGTATAATTTTAAAAATTGAACGCGTTCTTTTCCCCATGATGTTACCACAAAACATATGTTACCCTTAAAAAGAAGAAAAATGCTACATGTTCAACACTCATTTTCATTAAAGTGGCATGAGTGCAGCATTATATTAACAGCTGTTTTTGTTATTATCTGTGAAAAAAAGATCATTTTCTAGTTCTCGATTGTTTTATGCCGAAACTTGTTGGAAAATTGTTCTTTTGTAAACGTAAAATATGCAACACTTCTTAAAAATCAGGTGAGCATTTAAAAATGTTGCCAAATCACATGTAACATATATGTTAAACTTTTCTTTTAGAAAAGAAAACACCATAAGACTGCAAAGTAAACTGGGTGTCTAAAGAGGTAATAGTATAACGCCCCTTTTAGACACGCAAAGTTTACTTTGTAAAGTCAATTCAGCTGTGTGCAAGACAGTAGGAAATAATTTCTCTTTCTGCCTGTCACCCAGCTGAATGAAGACTTTTTAGTTAACTTTTCGTTTCTAAAAGAGGTATAAAGCGCACTGTTCACGGTCAAAATGCATGACACAAGCATCGTGTACGTGTGCATCAAGGTTTCGGCATTTCGAGATGTTTAAAGTTGACGTTTTGTTAAAAAATTATTGTGTTTGTAAGAAATTTCGAACTATGTATTTTGTTTACTTTATTATTTATAAACAACAAATATTTTTTAAATAATCTAATATTTTTTAAGCAATTATTTTGTATCAAATAATTTATTCACTTGCCGCCATTTAATAACAACACAAAGTTCCCAGAGTTATCAAAAACGCACTGAACATACCTCATTTACGTGTTCATCTATGAGTTTAATTTTTAAACATGTTATTTGAGATGTTTAACAAAACAAGTTAGATGGTAAAACATCTAAAACTTCATAAGTGTCAACATAGTATTAGCTTTTAATTTCATATCAGAGTTCAGGTTTATTTCCCTTAAAAAACCTTCAATGGAGTTTTATAATTTACTTTTATATGTATACAAATTCGTTAACGACATAGTTCTTTTATTTGTTCGGAACAAAAAAAAAAGCACAGATATAGCCAGCTCAACATACGATATAGAGCTGAACAAAAAATAAAATGCATGCATTCCACCTCTGCAATTGTTCCTTGAACAGTCCCAAGGCGAAATCACATAAGGTGATCTTAATTTGCCAGCTGACATAAATTTCCTGCTGTCAAATGAACCAAAACGTTAAGAAATATTTTGATAGCAGGAAATTTTACACTAACAAATATAAAAGGCGAATACGCAGAGTTCCAAATCAAGACCGCCTTATATCAATTCGCCTTGAACAGTCCTGTAATTTTCATTAAAAAATCTATTTGACACGTTTGTGTGGAACTGTTGGTACCTGATTAATTATACCAATAGCTGATCAAATCATTTCACCTTTTTTTATACGCCATTTTCTTCAACTCTGAATGTTTTGTGACGGGTATACTTTGTGATAAATAAATTAAATTAAATATTAAATAAATATTAATATATGTATGTACATACATACATATGGATATAATAAATATTTGTGATTTGTGTAAAGAAATAAATATTGAGCAATGAGCTGCATATACTACAATTGCGGTAATACCAAGCATTCCAGCAAAGGCTCGAATGTGAAGTTTTTTCAATTTCCTCCAATTCCATATATGCGGCAGAAATGGATAGAAGCATGTAATATAGGTTATGGTTTGCTACCAAAAAATCCTTTAGTTTGTTCTGTTCACTTCCGTCAAGAGGATATAAATATAAAAAATAATTACACCCGTTTGAGTCTAAATGCGATTCCCCTTCAAAGGTAAATGTCATATTCAATACATACATACATATATTATATTACCCTGCAAATAATATTGGACTACGTTGTCCAATCTAGATGAAACAGACTAGTTACATCATGGTGCCATGTAATGCAGTCATAGATTATTAGGCACTTACAAATTGTATGCGAGTAGCCTATAACTATTCCATATGGAGTAGTTTGTTTAGAAAATAAAACAGTAATCAAATAATCCGAACAAAAGTCAACAAATTGTAAAACATTTATCATATTGTAAGAACCTCACTTGCTTTCCACCATTCAAGTCCTGGTTCACACACATCAAGTTTACTTAATTAGTTTTTATTTAATTTTCTTTTAAAACTGCTTTTGCGTTCATTCACATCGTCAAGTTTATTACATCAATTTGCGTTGTAGAGTATAACGAATTTCAAAACAAAACGAATAAACAAACTTTACTGTACCCCTCACCATTCTCTTTACCATTATCTCGAAAAAAAAAAACTCGAAGACGACGAGTCAGACCAGACGTGTGTGAATCAGGACTAAAGGGTCACTTTCAGCCCAATATTTGTTCGTGACTGAAGTTGCTGCTTAAGGCTGGGGCACAATGAATCCATCATGCGTTAAACTTCGCCTTTTTCAATTGACAGCTAAGTTGAAATACACGGTTTCTTATGAGGACTGTTACATTCAGTACGTGTCCGTCAACGCAAAGTGCAAAATTTGGTCAACTTTTAACTTTTTGTCTGCGTTGAGTAGTTTGACAGATATTGGTTGGTTTTTTTGGTAACTTGGAGGCTACACGTTCAATTTTTCTTCAATTTTTGTTTCAAAGTTCAATACATTCACACTTTTTTACTACCACACCCATACATTTGGGAATTGAATACCAGGTGGACTTCAATTTTCCTTTCAACGCTTCATTAAATTTTTCTTTCAACAACTGTTTTAAAATAATTTTTGTGTTTGTAAAAAATTTAAGACAGAAGTAATTTTCTTTGCTGAAATAAAATATGTAGACGAAAATTTTTAATTGTTTCCTCGACGACGGCATTTTGAACATAAAATTGGTAATCAAATTGCTTGCAGCCTACGTCACAACTTCAATTTTAGCAAATTTTGACAAACCATACGTGTGAAAAAATTGAAAGCAATTTATTGAACGTGTAGCCGCAAGGTAAGTTATGATTTAGATTTTTGTTTTGTGGCAGCAAAAATAAAATTAAACAAAAGAAATAAACGAAATATATACAAAAAATTGAATTTAATAAATAAAATGAAGAATCGACATATTGAAGCTGTTCAAATACTTCCGTCAATAAAGTGTTCATTTTGCCAACCTTCTCCTTCGTTGCGTTAATGTCAGTTGAAAAAGGCGAAGTTTAACGTGTGACGGTGTGGCACCCTTCAAAATATATACTTTGTTTTTATTTTTTATTTATAAATAGTAAGCTTTGATTTTATAATTAGTTGGTAATATTTTCTTTTTAATAAAAATTTGTAATTCACATGTGTGGAAGAAACTACAATCAGCTAGAACTTTATCTCCAAAGTATGCTGGCCCATATGAGGTATTACAAAGAAGTGAGAAATATTTTAAACTGCAAATAGCATCAAAAACAAAACGTTTCAATTGATCATCTTAAACCTGCTTTCATATGCAATGAAGTATCAGAGATTTCATTTGAACCAAAAGCCTCGAGACATCTTAAAAATATATCGTTTAATATGGTTTAAACTAGGCAGGGGGTAATGTGGCACCCTTCAAAATATATACTTTGTTTTTATTTCTTATTTATAAATAGTAAGCTTTGATTTTATAATTAGTTGGTAATATTTTCTTTTTAATAAAAATTTGTAATTCTTGATTTTGAATTTCTTTGAGTCGGACGTGTTTTTATTATTTTTATTATTTTTATTTGTGGAAACACCCACAGACGGATTCATTGTGCACCGGCCTTTACTTGGGGGCCACACGTTCAATTTTTAAGTTTCAATTCCATTCAATTTGCAGTACACTCACACTTCTTTCACTAACACAATCAAACTTTTTAAATTGAAAACTAGATTGATTTCAAATTCACCTATCCATTTAAATGGCAATTTAGTTTTCAATTTGAACGGCTGGTCACAGCACACATTGATTGAAGCTACAAATTTGAGTTGTTTCTTGGTCGGTGGCATTTAAAAAATGAAATTGATTATCAATTTGTGTCACAGCTATCAATTTCAAGCAATTTCGACACACAATATGTGTAATGAAATTGAAAGCCATTTATTGAACGTGTGGCTGCAGAGTTATGTCGAGTGCGCCCAAAAATGCGTAAAACCACTAGTTACTAATGAAAAACTGTTTGAGTAGCTACTTTTGTGGATTGAGCACTCTGAAAAACAATTAGTATTGAGTACTCAGTACTCAATACCTTACAATACAACAACACTACAAATATTTCATATGTAAATTTGCATTTGCTCCATTTGTTTTCTGTTTGTTCTTTAATAAACAATTTAAACAAATTGCTCTAAAAACTAAAATAAATTGTAAAAATTGCATTTTTCTGTGCGGTACCGCTCTATTTTTATTATATTTAAAAATGCGTTATTGCATGTTATGTTACAAAAAAACAGTACCTGGAAATGGCACTTTTTATAGTGTTCCCGAAGATACAAGAAGAAGGGAGAAATGGAGCAAGGTGTGCCAGAAAGAGTTTAGCAAAAACTCCCGAATATGCATTGACCATTTTTCAAAAGCCGACATTATAACCACAGGAAGTCGGTTTTTGTTAATGCCAAACGCTGTACCTATACTGCATCAACTTTTGGAAAATAATGAATACCAAACTGAGTGAGTGACACGAAATATTATAACATACATATGTGGAGGTCCAAACAAAACGCAGCAATTCCACTTTTTGAGTTTTCTGATTTGTTACATACATACATTTGTTAATACAATTCCACAGCTTAAAATCTATGTAAATATTTTCAGAAAACATGCAAAAGGTCAATAGTTTTATTGTGACTCCATACCTTAATTAGATATTCAGCCCAAAATGAAACAATTCCAATATACATATATTCTCCTCAGTCCAATTACAGTTATTCGTTTACAAATTGCTCAAGTGGAATTGTTGCATTTTGTTATGGACCTCCTCATATACATATATGTATATGTATATATACATATATATAACTTGTATGTAAACTTTCAATACCACATCAAAAGGAAAGGCGTTTTTAATGCCGGACTTCTATGTACATAAGTAGGTATATGTCTTTATGCCAATCATGTGACATGAAAGTTGCTGAAAATGTTACATTACCAGCAAATAATTGGAGCACTTAATTCCCCGCTATAGTACTTGGAACAACAGATGTGTATAGGTAAAATGCACATTAAATTTACTTGTAAAATGTACAACTATTTTGAATTCTTGCTTGTAATTCTCCCGTATTAAAAGGATTTGGAAAACTCTACAAGAAAGTTACAAGTTCATTTGTGATGGGTGAAGTCCAACCCATCAACCTTTTTCCAAAAACAAAAAAGAAAGTTGGCAACAACATTCCACACTATGTTAGGAAGGGTGTAAGAGACGATACAATAATATATAATAAACTCTCTAATTCAAAAAACAATTTTATTGCTAATTTTTATTGTTAGACTGCGTTTAGACACGAAAACATTGTAAAAAAAACTCTTATATGTTAAATTAAATTTTGGGAGTTTTATTTTTTGTTTAGAAAATATCAGTTTTTAATTTTAATTTTTTGCTAAAAAAAATTAATTTTTTATTAAACAAATAAAAATCTAATCTAGTTTAAATTTGGAAAATAATCGTTATTTGCGGTCCCTGGTTCGACCTTGACCTTATCAATACAACAATTTTACAACATAAAAAACAACATGTAGTTTGCTATACTACAAAACCAATCTGTCAAAAGATTTCTGAGCTAATTTTGAAATTTTGGTTCAAATTGCTCATGGACATGAGCCTTCAGAGCAACTGTGAAAAATTCATGAAACTCTTTGTTGTGGTGAATACGTGCGATGTCAGGCATATCCAAAGTGATTTGCGTTAGTGTAATAGAGATGGAATATTTACCAATTTTGTTCTGCGGACTGAGAATCTCATGGCGAACATTGTTGCTCAGACATATGTTCGGGCATCCATGTCAGAGCATGGAGGAAATTTGGACATGAGCGGTCTCCATTAGCCATTTGTGATGTCCGACATGATGCCCATACAAATTTCATGGCTAGTGAAGACCGCTAGTTATTTGCTTTGTGACGTCATGGAGAAGTGCGTCGAGGAAAAAAATTATTTTTCATTTTATAGAAAATTACGTTTGCTTACTATACGTCTATACCTGATATATTTTTATCATGAAAAATGCCAATTCCATGAAGAAAAAAGAGCTAACATAAAAAAAATTATTTTTCAATATAAAGTTTGACTTTTGTTATGATAAAAAATAGTTTAAATTGAATATTTCCTGATGGTTTTGACATAATTTTTTAAGGCGGAGTATACTACTGTGTTCTACGCCCCAAAACAAGTTTTGGTGTCTCGGTGTTTTCCAGGGTGTCTACTCTGTAATTCGAAACGAAAGAAAATATTTTCGAATTTGTATCTTAATAATGTAATGTATCTTATAAATGTAAATTCGAAAGCCTTTTCTTTCGTTTCGAATTACAGAGTACACCCCCAGAAGTCTTAATTTATCAATTGTACATATTTCTAGACATACTATTATGATTTGGGATTATTATTAACACTTATTTCATCTGTTAACTTTGAAATTTACGCCGCTGCAGGAGTTTATTGAATATCGTGTCTATTACAATATTGAATTGATGGATTATTCTTGCAAATTTCCAGCTTTAATGATAGATAGTGTTATCTTGAATTCTGTTGATGTTGACCTATGTAGTATTTTTTTTTCTTCTTACGTTTCTATTGTTATATAAAACCGCGTGGATTCTCGGGATAATTCTTTTGTGAGTTACTTAAAATGATGGATTGAATAACATATTTGTTATATTATATTCAGGTACGTGATGAAAAACGATTTGCACACAAAACCGATATGAAAACGATAAATTGTGTGAAGTGTTTGGCATTGCTATGCCTTTAAAATCGGTCAGAATTCATCACAAATTTTCAAAATTATCAGTTTCTCTCAAACATGTCGAAAAGATATGATATCCTATAAACGACTGTACCGATTTTTTCCAAACATAGCTAAAAACACTCGATCCTCTCACCTCTTAAACAGTTTGGTTTGTAAGTGGACTTGTACAGAAACACGTATTCACAGACACACACTGCAAATTTATAACACTTTCTTTTTGTTAAAATGTGATTTACATATTTACATACATCATTTTGCTCAATTGGAGTTTTGCCACATGATTATTTTTTATTTTTTCAAATAAATTATCTCAAGAAGGTAAAATAAAATCGATCGGAATTACAAATGCAGAATCAATCGATTCTACTACTCCATATCTCTTAAATTTAAAAAAATCTTTTATTTGGATTAAAATTTGTATGTACATGCATTCATATACATATGTTCGTCCATATTTATGTAAATATGTATCTACATGTTATTCATATTTACAATATAATTTTGTATTTATACGTTGCAGAAAAAAGAATGATGTTGCCGCACCCGAAGATGAAGAAGTTTTTGAAAATCAAAGCGAAAACATCAGCCCAAATTCATCAAGTACAAATAACGTTATGCCTCCACAACTAGAAGAAGAACCGTTAATTGAAATTATGCCTCCACAACTAGAAGAAGAACCGTTAATCGAAATTATTCCTCCACAACTTCGAGAAGAACCATTAATTAAAATGCCAAAGGAAGAACTTATGCAAGTACCTATTATAAAATCTATTTCCTGTGCGGGGACCACTCAGACCAACACACGCCTTTGTGGTTTAGTAGAAGCCTCAGACTTTGCAGATGAATTTCGCCTAAATTGTTTTTATTGTTCACACGTATTTCCATTGGAAAAATGGAAAAGCTTCGTACAGCATTTAAACTACAAGCACGTTAAAGAAGAAGCAGCATTTAAAGTTTGCGAATATGTCTCCGAAGAACACGATTATACTCCCATAAGCGTAGTGACTAGTCCTGCAGAGTCTGCCTTAGAAACGTTTGCTGTCATCAAGAAGGAATTACGACGTTCCTCTTTAGTAGATCCCCTGGAAACTCCAGATAACATATTTGAAACTGTCTTATTAAATTCTAAATTTTCTTATACATCACATGAGAACAAGACGCTTTCCAACCACATTAGTGTTTTAAACAATATTGACAAAACAAAAATTTACTCAAAGGTAAGATCAATTGCTTGAGTGATTCACATTACTATTTGTGTGATAAAACAAAATATTAAGATTTATTCGTTATTGCGAATTTTTACCTGCATGTGGTAATAATTTTACCAAATAATTTATCAATTTTTGAATAATTTGAATATTGTGTTTTATCGTTGAGTGAACAATTACGCACTCACCATTCTACTCGATGGATTGCTTTTAATTTTAATCATTATAAAACGTAGTTTACATATTGATTAAATCAAAATGAATCCTTGCAGCCAACAGTTTTAAGTCGCTGTCTTAAAAGAACAAATGTAGAAGAAATGGATATAGAAGATAAGAAGGAAGATATACCAACTAGCATTGAAATGCTGCAACTAAAACATCCCACAGAGGTAACCAATCCTGTATTGTATACGTACAATATTTGAGGATCTGGCGAACAAAACTAGACATGTTCTCAGTACATGATTTTTCTTTTTAATTTTTTTTCCGGGTTCTCCAAGTACACATCTATAATGACACGAAATATTTTCATTCAAAACAAGTTAGATCCTACCTTTAAAAAAATAAAGAAAACTGACTTTTCCTTAATTTGCATCTCCTGTAAAAAAGAGTTAACGGGACTGACTATTCTGATTTTGTTTGCCAGCTCTACATTTGATTTACATACATATATTAAAATGTTTACTTCTTTTAATAGATTACTTTCGAATATACACCACGGGAGGTAGTAGATTTGTTGCTGGACAATATGAAAAAGTATCCAATCCTATGGAAGTTTGATGACAAACCATTCAATGAAGACATCTACGAAGCTGCCGAGGCTTTGTGTAAACTAGTTAATGAAAAATTTTCATTGAACATCGATAATTTGAAAATGCGACGCAGCATAAATCGTATACTCAGATTTTACTGTTATTTCTTCCCAAATGAAGATAATGAAATGAATGAGGAATTTAGTTCTTATTATAACAAGTGTTCCCTTTTCCTGCCTACTTCCCGCAATGAAATTGCTTACGCGCGTTGTTCTCACTGTTATATATGTTACAGACATGATTTTGATTTGCAACTTCACCTTTTCGAAGAACAAAAATATTTAAAATGGCCTTTCAAGTGTCTTCAATGTAAAGAAGTTTTTAGACAACATGATGAATACGAGTTTCATAAGCATATACCACACTATGATGAAATCTTTAAATGTGAACCATGCAATCAAACATTTTTCCGTCGTGCTGTATATCGCAAACATATTTTAGACTGTCACCCTAATGTCCGCGATGAACCAGGCAGATACAAGTGTGATATATGTGGCAAAACCTATCATTCAACTAGTAATTTAAGTGCTCATAAAAAGACCCACGGAGAAAGGAAATATAAGTGTCGAGTGTGCCCAAAATCATTTTACACGAATGGAAAACTAATGCTGCACTCGAAGATTCATCGAAACGAATTTGATTATGTGTGTGAAGTCTGTGGATTGGGATGTTTTTCCAGAGCAAAGCTCACTATGCACTTAAAGAAACATACTGGTGAAAAAGTCACTTGTAATATATGTAATCTAAAATTAAGAAAGTCGAGCTTAAGCCGGCACCTTCGAATAGTTCATGTACCTTATATAGGTCTTGTCAATCCTAAACCAACACGGAGGCATCGTTTTGATAGATTATTTAAATCAAGTCTACTACGGTCTGGTCCAAGAAAGCGCGGAGAAAAATTAAATTACCAGTGCCAAATATGTAACATTAGTTTTGAAAATCGTAAATTGAGAGCAGATCATAACAAAGAGTTACATTCAGATATTTCGAAATGGGCGTGCAAGATGTGCACCACCCATTTTAGTCAGAGAAGAGACCTACAGCGTCACTATCGTAGAAAGCATAAGTTGCACAGGATTCAAGCTTATAAATTGGTAGATGAAAATGAGGACTTAAACGTTGTGTTAGCTCTTGAAGATGAAGACTTGGATAGATTGGTAAAAATTCCCACTGTTAATAAGAAGAAATCAGACAATGCAACAAAATCAAATGATAAAACTCAAACAAAATCACATTTGTTGCCAGATGAGATTTTGTTTGAAGTAGAAAAAATTCACAGTTCTATAATACAAGATGAAATAATGCAAGTTGCTGATAATATTGAAACACAAGAAATGAAAGTTAATAACTTTAATGACTTTTTTACAGATCTATTAAACGAATAAAAAATATATGTATGTACATATATAAACTGCAAATGTTTTTTTTTTCGGGCCGAGTTTTTTTGGGTAAATATTTTTTGGTTGACTATTTCCTAATTTACATTAAGCATTTTTAACCCCCGACTAAAAAAAGGGGTGTTATAAGTTTGTCGTGTGTGTCTGTCCGTGTCCACATACAGGCCAAACGGCTAGACCGATTTTCATTTAGTTTTTTCTGTTTGAAATATGACTTGATCGAAAGGGAGGGTTCTTAGCTATGTTTGAAGAAAATCGGTCCAGCCGTTTAGAAGATATAACATCTTTTCTGAAAAAAGTCGGGGGGTTTTTAAAATTTTTAATTTTTGTTATTATTCATGAAATTAGTTGCGTGAAAGTTTTTAATTTGTCAGTTGCCAAAAATACATCAGAGATTCATTCTACGTCCTTTTTTAAATAATATTCTCTTCTGTAGCTCTGCAATTAGCAAATAGAAAAAGTTGCGTGCAACAAAATTCATGAAAATATGCTTAATGTAAATTAGTATTGTGGACGCATTTTTGCAGGAGCAAGAGTTCCCGTAGATCCCAGCGAGAGCATAGGCGCATATAATCCTCTTTATTCCATAACCATTTGTCGGTCTAGTATCAATAAATCCAAAATTGTTTCACTTGTATCCTCGACGACAACCAATAGCAGTCAAATGTTAACACCGAGAGTAAACAAGTGGCTGTTTTTTGTAAAGTCGACAAATAAGTAGTTAGAATATTAAAGGAAAAAAAGGCGAAAGGCCTTATTGTTTTGATACTTCAACTAGTAAATTTCAAAAATCTGTATTGGATGAATGCCTATGGCAGACTGAAAATTTTTAAAATCAAGTTCATCACACGTCTATGACTGAATTGTCGAAACAAGAACAAAGCAAAGTGCATTAACGCAAGCAGGTAATATTTTTTGCACAGTTGTCTCGTTTTTTTCCCTAGAGTTTCCGTTTTAAGAATGTGTACGTATGTATGCTCCCGTAAAAAATCATCGGTTTTTTGGATGCACCCGATTTTCTTAAAGCATGTCTTTTTTCAAGGTTGTCTATTTTGTTGCCTAAAGTGTGCAATCTAAAAATGGCCCTTATCGTGGTTGGCGTATTTCGACTCAGACTACGACATTTACGTACTATTCGAAATACTCCAACCACGATAGGGGGAAATATATTACTCTTGAAATGTCTTCCACCAATTAATTTTCTTATGTTTATTTCTCCTTTTGAATTCCGAAAAACGAGGCTACATCACAAAGTATATATTTACTAAATCTAAAAAAATACCATAAACAAAACTCCAACGGTTTTTGAATTCCGAAAATCAACGTTCATTCGTCGACGCCAATGCAGCTCAATCAGATACCACCACAAGCCCATCTGGCAAATCGAATTTATATAAATATGCCTTCTCAACTGGTTAGTTACAAGACAGAAAAATGTCAAATTTTGCATGAAGTTTGTGTGTGATTTTGCATAAAAATATTGTCGTTGTGTGTTGTTAAAAACACATGAATATAAAAGGTGGACTCGTCTGAATCGCTTTGAAATTGTCCCTTTTCGATGTCAAAATCAGTTGTTACGTCCGATTCAAGGCGAATCGATATAAGGTGGTCTTGATTTGCAACTCTGCGTATTCGCCTTGTATATTTGTTAGTGTAAAATTTCCTGCTGTCAAAATATTTCTTAACGTTTTGGTTCATTTGACAGCAGGAAATTTATGTCAGCTGGCGAATTAATATCACCTTATGTGAATTCGCCTTGGTCCGATTTATAAACGTGTATTTTGCCATTTTAAGAAGTGATGTTTGTTTATATATTTTCACTAGCTACACCCGGTGTGCTTCGTTACCCCATCGTCTTGGTGCAATATCAAAATTGGATTTTTGCCACGCCCCTCCGCCCGCAGACCGAAATTCAAAAATCTGGGGGCAAATTATGGCACTCATCGAACGAAATTACGAAAGATTTCCATATAAACTCTATTAAAATATTTCGTAATTTCGTTCGATAACGAGTGCAGTAATTTGCCCCCAGACTTCACAGTGTCACCCGCCTGAATATTCTGAAGATTCCCTGAAAATTTCATCAAAATCGGCCCAGCCATTTTGAGTCCATACGGTAAGGCTGGTCCCACAAAACATACAGAAGTGTCACGAGACGGAAGAGAAGAAAAAGAGAAAAGCATAGTGTATTTGATACTGTAGTGTATTACTACTTACCAATTAACACGGCTAGTAAAAATTTATTGCACTAGAAAGACGTAGCAAAACAAAAACGACGACAAAATTTGAGGGAAAATGAGACAAACAGAAAAATACCCATATCTTCCAAGGCAAATTCATAACAGGTAAAGTTTAAAACACAGCTGATCTATTTTTTTTGCCTAATTCAAGGCGAATTCATAACTGTTGGCTCGTATGTCAAAAGTTGTTTATATATACAGACCTGCGCCGGACAATTTTTTCAGCGGCGCCAGCTTTTGGTAAAATTTTCGGCGGAAGCTGATAATCAAATAACATGAAATACAAAATTTAAGATAAAAAAGAATTAAAATATAAATAAAGCATATATTTTCTGGTGGTTAAGCATTATCTATATATTTCATTGGTGCTTTGCCAAATCATCAGTATACTTCAACCACATATTTTGAAGAGTCACAAACCTCTTATCTTATGCACTGGCTTTCAAAAATTCCTGTGTCAAAAACTATTTGAGAATTCACAAATAATAATATTTTTGAAAATTACAAAAGAACAAGCGTAGTAGGCTTAGAACTTTAACAAAACCCAGCATATAATTTATATTCAATATGAATATATTTTATTTTTCTACACCTTTATACAATTAAAAATCCATTGGATAGCAATAAAAGTATTTATAAGGCAAAATGAAAAATAAAGTATAAATTTAACATTTAAGAAATTTATTATTTGACATTGTCATTATAAGTTTATTTTCATTGAAATTTATTTGCTGGTAGACTTCAACCATATATTTTGTTAAAGTTTCTAAGGCTACTACGCTTATTTTTCTTTTGTGATTTTCAAATATATTATTATTTGTGATTTCTCAAATAGTTTTTGAAAGTCTGTCCATAAGATAAAAGGTTTGTAACTGTTCAAAATATATGGTTGAAGTCTACTGATGATTTGGCAAAGCACCATGAAATATGTATACAATGCTTAGCCACTATCAAATACATATCAGTTAAAATAAACGTATGAAAATATGTCAAATAATTAATATTTTTAAATCAATAAAATAATTATTAGATTATATCGTACAGGAAGAATCGGCGGCTGTTTTTCAGGCAACATAAACCAAACTTTTTCCAGCGGCGGCGTAGCTGACTGCAATTATCGACGGCTCGGCTCAGCCGGTTGTGAGCCATAATGGCCTAGATCTCTGCTTGAGTAACTTCAATCAGCTGCTTTTGACATACGAGCCTCCAAGGCAACAACAAAATACCATATTGTTTTTATTGTTTGTATTTTGTTGTAGTATTAACTTTACCTGTCATGAATTTGCCTTGCCATATCTTCCGTCTCGTGACGCTTCTGTATATTTTGTGGTGTCACGAGACGGACGATACGGGCATTTTTCAGTTTGTCTCGTTTTCCCTCAAATTTTGTCGTCGGTTTTGTTTTGCTACGTCTTTCTAGTGCAATACATTTTTATTAGCTGTGTTAATTGGTAAGTAGTAATACACTACAGTATCAAATACACTATGCTTTTCTCTTTCTTCCATGAATTTTAACAAAAACCTGATTGGAGCTTTTTTTACCTGTCACTTTCTTCACTTCTGTGTATTCTGTGCTGGTACTCTGTTCAAAGATGTGAAAAATTTTCAGCACCATTTGTTATTTCGGGTGGAAAAATTGACATGTACTAAATGTAGCCCAACTCACGTTTTTTTTAATATATTTCTCGCTTTTATTGCTTGAAAGTATGCAACATTGTCAAAATTCCGTGCGAAAAGAGCACTGCTCATTGCTGCTCAAGGCGCATTTATTAGGTGGCAGCGCTACACCAGGTGACTAGTGTCATTCAAGGCGAATTGAATTCGCCTTGAGTGTCATTATACCAATCTAAATGTCAAATTTGGAATGTGTAGGTATAAGCCTAAAAGCATGCTTTTGTTTTGGTATCCACAAACACTTCGAATATTCAGTTTTGTATGGTGTTTGACATTTCCTACAAGAAACATGCAATCTGACGATGCTACCCTGTTTTGAAAAGTAAGGAGGTAATTTATACCAACAAAGTACTTGTGGTTGTTGCTGTTGTAATATTTGTTGTCGTATCGCGGGTACCTGATTGATGTGCCTCAAGGCATATCAAACAGGTACACGTATCAGGCATATTGCTCATCCGCTGATTTTTTGTTTACAAGTTTATAACGAAGAATACGTTTGACAATTACTTTTGTGTCTTGTTTTATGCATACAATTTTTTGACAATTACTTTGTAAAACTATGTGAGAAGCACAGAGTTGCCGCAGGGTTTTGCCTAATGCATGTACCCGAGGCATATCAAACAGGTACACGTATCAGGCATATTGCTCATCCGCTGATTTTTTGTTTACAAGTTTATAACGAAGAATTCGTTTGACAATTACTTTTGTGTCTTGTTTTATGCATACAATTTTTTGACAATTACTTTGTAAAACTATGTGAGAAGCACAGAGTTGCCACAGGATTTTGCCTAATGCATGTACCTGTAGTAAATGTGCCTTGCATGTACCTGTAGTAAATGTGCCTTGTTGCTGCTCATGTTGTTTCGCAGCTAAACTAAAATGATGCCAGACTAATTTTGCATGGAAAGACATGATTTTACGTGTTTTTCACAACAAGAACAGAATACTACTTTTGCGAATTTACATAGCGTCTACAACTGCGACTAACCCTGACATAATATGTGAGAGAACGTCGGCAGAATAACAAAAATAAAATGCCGATATTTCTCTTCATGTCATGCAACAGGACAACGTAATTTTACTTTTCTTATAACATCTCATTTTATACAAATTCTCATCGAGTTAACATGTATTAATTTTATATAACTATTTATTTTCTTTTTACTTTTTTCAATTAAACATATAAATTCAATTAAATATATAAAATTAAACATACAAAATCCCAGAAATTTTGTCCAAAACATTGTTTTTCATTTATTTTAATAAGCACTCACACATGCACACTAATTTATTTTCATGTACGTGTAGTTTTTTGACAGTTCATATCATAAGATTGTTGTTATAGGATTTCTTACATAGCGTCTACAACTGCGACTAACTCTGATATAATATTTGAGAGAACGTCGGCAGAATTACAAAAATAAAATGCCGATATATCTCTTCATGTCATACAACAGGACAACGTAATTTTACTTTTCTTATAACATTTCATTTTATGCAAATTCTCATCGAGTTAACATGTATTAATTTTATATAACTATTTATTTTGTTTTTACTTTTTTCCACAAACTTTAATTTATAAATCAATTAAACATATAAAATCCCAGAAACTTTGTCCAAAACATTGTTTTTCATTTATTTTAATAAACACTCACACATGCATACTAATTTATTTTCATGTACGTGTAGTTTTTTGACAGTTCATATTATAAGATTGTTGTTATAGGATTTCTTATAACAACGCTCTTATAATAAATCTTATAAGATTGACATAACACTAATTTGAAGTCTAGACGTAACATAATTCTCTCTGCGATTGAATTTGACGCTCTTATCTTACGTATTATGTTAGGTGGAGACCCTATGTTATAACAACGCTCTTATAATAAATCTTATAATATTGACATAACACTAATTTGAAGTCTAGACCATGATACAATTATACAGGTAACCGCGAAACGCCAGCTGTTTTGCTTGTTTCGTGGTGCCATCTGCCATATGTTGTTTATGTTTTACAAACACACACATACTATTAAGCAACCACATTGCATATTTTATTAGAAATGAGCAAATTTTACGCTGAGATTTTACGTGTTTTAAATATTTAATCTGTGTTTTAAATTGTTTTGTGAAAAAGTTTAATATTCATAAATTAGTGATATATATATTTGCGAACAAAATTGCTTATTTTATCAAAAAAATAAACTTAAAATGAAAAAGTGTTGTGTCTGCCAAAAAAAAAAACAAATACCTGGAAATGGAGCCTTTTTTGCTGTGCCAAAAGGTGACCGCAGGACGAAGTGGAGCCAAATATGTGAATTGAACTTAATATTAATATTGGAATGCATGCACAATAATATTTTATTAATTTTCTTCTCAATAGAAAATACAAATGTGCTTTGCTGTTTGTTTATCTTTCATTTCAATTACTTGCTCTATGACAGTTGGCACCATAAACTAGCAACAAAAAGCCCTGTTGTTTTATTTGCTGTAAATTTATTGTCGATTCGCGGTTACCTGTATAATTGTATCATGGTCTAGACGTAACATAATTCTCTCTGCGATTGAATTTGACGCTCTTGTCTTACATATTATGTTAGGTGGAGACCCTATGTTATTTTTTATTTCATACCAAATACTTTTATATGTAGTTTGACAGCATTTCGCACGAAATTGTGAACAGAGTACCAGGCTTTACATACATACACACATCCTCTTTTATATATATAGATAGAAGAAGAAGATATAAGATTTGAAAGCCATATGTAGATACATATGACAAGTCAGCTGTAACATGTGTTCATACTGGTGCATGTCGTGTGAAGCCAGCTTTATCAAACAGGAGCAGAGATCCAGAGCAAGCTAGACTTGTGCCATTTAGTTCATTTCAGTGCACAGAATATGAAATTAAGTAGCCTATGTTTCAGTGACCCGATGAACTAGTTCAAAAATTGAACCAGTGAGCGTAAAACAATTGAACTACCCAGCAAAAAATTTCAAAAAAGGTAATCGAGTTTGGAATTAAGCATTTTTGGTGGAAGCACGTCCCTACTGGATTACCAACTTAATGATTTTAACAAGGCGTGAGACTAAAATAATCGATTCTTGAGAAGTACTTAATTTTTTTTTATTTGTCAACATTTCACGTAATCTATTTCGTCTAAAAAAATCATGCTCTTCATTCAGCAACTTGCACGTAATTTTTTTAAATTTTATGTAATGTGATTTGTAAGCGGGTAATGAAAATTGGCAATCAGAAAAGTAATTCATTATATGGCAAGTAGTTATAATGGTAATGTGTAATTTTTTGCTGGGTAGTTCACTTAGTTAAAAGTACTGAATCGTTCATTTGAACTAGTTCGTTCATGAACTACACAAGACTACAGCAAGCAAAGAGGCCCTCTTTGGATAAACATTAATGTACCTTCAATACAGAGAATACACAGTGTTTGACGAGAACACTTAATAACGTGAAAAATTATAAGCTGAACCCTCTGATTGCCGTCATTTAATAGACCTTGAAGAAGGCTCTTCTGCACAAAATATCTGCATCAGCGTTCCAACCAATTATTTAAAAATAAGATGCGTCGTTGTGCTGTATGCAAAAAGACTTTTGGAAAGGGAAGTCGTAGTATGTTTAGAGTACCAAGAAATGATGAAGATAGAAGAAAATGGGGTGAAATTTGTGGCACAAATTTTAAAGAAAGTTCGCAGGTATGTAGCGACCACTTTTATCCATCCTCTCTAGTGCGTGTTGGAAAAACCGTATGCCTTGTGCCAAATGCAGAACCTTTTTACAACGAAACCCAAAAGGGCGAAAATATGAATTGGGTTGAAGTTCCAGCAAGCGGTATTTGTAAAACTTCAGTCGCAAAGTAAGTATCTAGCTTAACAGTAAATTTAAAATAGCTATGCGCATACATGCTTACGTACATATCGTTGGTCCCAAGTAGAAAGGCTCTAACTCAAATAATTGTAACTTTACAGGAGAAGGTAAAACTGCTTGTAAAAGCGTTTTTTTTTACACTATTGCAAGAAATTTACATATCAGATATTGATGGTCTCAGGTAGAAAGGCCCGAACTCGAAATTGAGTTTTTCAGTGATTCCAATACATTTCGTACAAATATGTACACCACGTCACAAAAATTTATTGCAATAGTGTAAAAAATGACGCTTTACAAAGCAGTTTGTACAAGCAGTTGTATTGCTTCTATTAAGTTTTTTCCTTCTCCAGTAAAATTACAATTATTTGAGTTAGGCCCTTTCTATACATACGAGATTAAGTTTAGCTACTAATTCAACAATTTTGCACAACTGACACCACACACCGTAGACCACACACAAGAACGCTGATGATGAAGGTGTGGCGGCCTTCGAAAACAGCTTTTTGTTCCGTTCGGGTAGTGTTTGTCAGAATAATTATTTTAGTGTTATTTGTTCCTTTATAATTAATTTCTTAATTTTGCTTGTAGAGCGATACGAACTTTACCCTGATGATTTTATAATCATAAATATGAAGAATTTTTGTTTGTTGTTGTTTGAGCACGTCAGTATGCATTTCATTTCTGCTTAAAAACATTTAAGAAAACTACAAAAAAAAACTTCAAAATATTCCCCGGGAAATAATTCCCACGGAATTAATTTTTTTATGAATTAAATCCACCCAACCTAAACAGATCGAGCTAAAAATTTAAATTTGAGGGAGAATTTCGAAGTCAGCTATTTTATATCCAGTTGTTTTATTTTAATTGAAAACTTTCAAATTACTTTTTAAAATTGATGAACAATGAATAGGGAATAAATTCCAGGGGAGATGTTATTCATAATAAGGTCGAAAAAATATCAAACTGTTATTGAGAATTAAAATGATAATACGAGGTAAAAAAGCTCAAACAAAAACTTTTTAATTCACAACAAACATTGTTATTTGATTTTGAATCCTTTTTTAGGGTTCCGTACACCAAAGGTGAAAAAGGAAACCTATTGTTTTCGCTACGCTGTCCGTCTGTCCGACACACGGTATTTTCTCAGGAACCGTAAGAGCTACGAACCTAAAATTTGGACAGAGTATGTAGAACCTTGGCCGCTACAACAACAAATACATGAGAATTAAAAATTAAAGGGTGTTCCAAAACGAGCAACGAAATATGTTAAAATCCCATGTAATATACATACAATTGTATGAACATATGTATATTGACACTTGAAATTTGTAAAATTAGTGTATTTTTATATAGACTACAACAATTAACACTAAAATTTAAAAGAATTTAAATTAAAGGGTGTTTCCATCATTTAATGCAATTTTGACTATGTAATTTTGACAACTGCGATATCTTGAAAACCGTAAAAGGGCTATTAGACAGGCATACTTGTCTGCAGACATGTACGATGGCATACTTTGGGTTTTGCTATTACACTGTCGAACGCTGACGGCATACTTAAGTACACAGAAATTTTTGAAGCAAAAGCATGGCAATGAAGCGGAAAAAATTTTTTCTTTTAACTTATTATATCCATTTTTTTAAACTTTTTGTTGTGGTACAGATCTTAATTTTTATTTACCACAATTTTGGCAAGCTTTTATATTCCTCAATGAACTCTTCCCAGAAAATAACATTATCAAAAGACTTTTTTTTCACAAATTTCCGATACGCACTTAGCAGCGTCAACAAGCGAAATGAATTTTTATATGAAAGTATGACGGACACGCTATTAGACGAGTATGTTGGTATGCGACAGACATCAGAAAATCAAAAATTTTTGAAAACCAACATATATGTCTAACGTACTCGACAAACATGCTATTAGACAGTGAGATTTGGTATGCCATCGTACATGTCTGCAGACAAGTACGCCTGTCTAATAGCCCTTTAAGAGGCAAACTCTTGAAATTTTCAAAAACGGTAAAACTAAATATCCGAAAATTATAAAAACGCCAAACCAAAAAAAAAATTGCCAAAAACCAAAAAAAATCGCTAAAACGAAAAAAAGCACCAAATTAAAAAAAATTTCTAACTGAAAAATCAGCAAAACCAAAAAAGGCGCCAAAACCAAAAAGATCACCAAAATTAAAAAAAAATCGCCAAATTGAAAAAGCGCCAAAATTAAAAAAATCGCCAAATTGAAAAAACGTCGAAAACCGAAAAAAATCGCCAAAACTAAAAGAATCGCAAGGCTTTATTTATCAGGTCAACGCAATCGTCCTGATGATATTCTGTGTTTTCGTGTTTTAACTTTGTGTTTCTGACAACTGAAACACAAAGTTGTTTTTTGTGTTGCTGTGTTTTTGTAGAGTTGCATAGAGCTAACAAATAGGCCTTGAAGAATCGCCTAAATGAAAAAAAAACGCCAAAATGAAAAAATTCGCCAAAATGAAAATAAAACGCCAAAAACCGAAAAAAATCCACATAACGGGGAAAAAAGTGCCAAAACTAAAAAAAAACGCCAAAAACCGAAAAAAGGCTCAAACCCCAAAAACGAAAAAAACCCAAAATTAAAGTTCGTATTGAATTACATATCTAGTGCCCTTACGGAACCCTTCGTGCGCGGGTCGAAGTCGCAGTTCACTGAATTTATTTCTGTTTCCTCCATACTTCTTACAATTAGTTGTCCAATTGATACCTTAATATAGAAAGGCCCTAACTCATTATATTCTTTTAATTCGAAATTTTTGCATTTTTCGATACATTAAATGTACTTCTATCGAAATATAAAAAAAAAAATAATGACTTAGGGCCTTTCTATATTAAGGTAACGATATGTTTATTTATGTTTTGAATTAATTCTTTTAGAAAAAATATTACTGCTGAACTTAACAATTTTGAGAACAAAGGACTTGAAAATCGATGTGAAGAATATACGCAAAATTTGACGAAACCAAATAGAACTGAAATTCCACAACTGCAAGACGAACCTATAATAGACATTTTGGACACCAAATCGTTTTCTTGTGACTCCACGCAAACTAATACCCAATTTTGTGGCATAGTCGAAATTTTAGAATTATCAGATGAATTGCGCTTAAATTGTTTTTACTGTGCTCAAGTATTTCCATTGGAAAATTGGAAAACTTTTGCAAATCATTTTAGAGATAAACACTTTGAAATAGAAGAAGTGTTCAAAACTTGCAAATATATTTATGAAGATCACGATTACACAAACGCCGATTTAAAATCGATGCCCACAGTAGACACTACTCTTGAACCTGTTGTCAATAATTCCAAAACAGACATTTCAGCTTTAAGGGATCCACTAGAATCTCCAAATATTATACTTGAATCTACTTCTTGTGGAGCAGATGAAAAGAAAATGGATTCCAAAGAAATACTTCTTTCAACTAATTTAGATGAAACTGAAACTATAATTCCCCACAAAATGGATACTGAAACAAAGGTGAGGGAGTGTTACACTATAGTTTTACAAATTTATATAACTTACTTATTAACTAATGCATTGATTGATTAAAATTCTTCTCTATAGCAATCATATAAAAAAACAGATTTAAGTCAATGCATCGTAAGGACGGATGCAGTGAAAAAAAAGTTAATAGCACGAAACGTATATAAATATCAGTATATGGATATTGTTCGGCAAAATATGACAGAGGTATAAAAATTTTCAAAAAAAAAAATTATATAACTTGCTTTGCTAAATCATGCTGTATTCTTTTAACAGATTTCTTTAGAATGTACACCCCCAGATATTGTAGACTATCTACTAGATAGTATGAAAAACTATCCAGTTTTGTGGCAGTTTGATGAAGTTCCATACAACGAACAATTCTATGTAGCTGTTGAAGACTTGTGTAAAATGGTTAATGACAAATGGTCATTGAATATTGATCACTTAAACATGCGTCGCAGCATAAATCGTATACTTAGATTTTATTGTCATTTATTTCCAAATGATGACATTGATCAGTTTAATCACTATTACGAAAAATGTGCCACTTTTCTGCCAGCATTGCTGAATGAAATTGCTTATGCACGTTGCACTCACTGTTATATATGCTACCGAAATGATTTTGATTTGAAAAATCACCTATTAGAAGAATATAAATATTTGCAATTTCCTTACAAGTGTGCAAAATGCAAGAAGTCTTTTACTGAAATTGATGAATACGAGTTTCACGTATGTAAAGAAATCTTCAGATGTGAGCCATGCAATAAAACGTTTTTCGATCGTAATAGGTATAACGCACATGTAGCAAAAATCCATAAAAGTGTAAGCGAATATAAATGTAATATATGTGACAAAGTATTCCAAAATCGTTATTGTTTATACAATCATAAAATCATCCATGGAGATAAAAAGCATAGATGCCATTTGTGTCCAAATTCCTATTACAATAAAGCAAAATTAAATCTTCATTTAAAGTTACATCGTAGAGAATACAATTTTATGTGTGAAATCTGTGGAAAGAAAGTTTTTAGTCAATCATTATTAAAACAACATATGAAAAAACACACTGGAGAAAAAATCACGTGTAATATTTGTAATTTAAAATTAAGAAAATCAAGTCTAAATAGACACTTAAAATTACTCCACGTTGCATATGAGGGTGCTATCGAAACAACTTTGAAAGGCAGGCATGCTAATTACAGGAGATTGATAAAGTCATCACCCTTCCGGCAGAGAAGAAAGAAAAGTATAGTAAATAAATTGGATTGTAAAATCTGCAAAATCACCTTTGAAAATTATGAATCAGTTATAGAACACAATAAAGAATTGCATCCCTATATTCCGAAATGGTCGTGCAAAATGTGTATCATGGATTTTAGTCTTAAAAGAAGCCTGAAACGACATTATCGCAGAAAGCACAATTTAAAACCTATTCAAATCTGCAAATTGGTAGATGAAAATAAGGACCTAAATTTGGTATTATCCTACGATGTGGATGATTTGGATCAGACCGTTAAAATACTTAGTGCTAAAAATACAGAACAGAGCAATAATAGAAATTCAAATGCAAGAGCAATAAAATCTGACTTGTTACTAGATGAGAATTATATTATAGAAGAAAAATATCAAATATTGGAATCTGTTGATATTCTAACGCAAGATGATTTCTTTGCGTAATTCCTAGAGAACTAAAATATAATGTATATGTATGTATATATAAAGTACAAAAAACAAAACACTATTGTTTCAATTTTTAAATGAGTCCAATGAGATTTGTAGTATAAATGCATAATTCTATAATTTATTTTATGAAACAGTCGGATTTTAATTTAGCATTTTTCCTTTTGAATGTGCATATTTATACAAAGGGTATATCGATTATCGCATTTAGGAAGGAACCAACTTGTATTTTTATGAAATTGAGTTTTTCAGTGATTCCATTCGTCACAAAAATTTATTGCAATAGTGTAAAAAATAACGCTTCTACATGCAGTTGTACTGTCTTTTACTATGTTTTTGCACTCTCCTATAAAGTAACAGTTGTTTCAAGGCACATCAATCAGGTACCCGCGATTCTACAACAAATATTACAACAGCAACAACCACGTACTTTGTTGGTATAAATTACCTTCTTACTTTTCAAAACAGGGTAGCATCATCAGATTGCATCTTTCTTATAGGAAATGTCAAACACCATACAAAACTGAATATTCGAAAGGTGTTTATGGATACCCAAACAAACGCATGCTTTTGGGTTTTTGCCTACACAATCCAAATTTGACATTTAGGTTGGTATAATGACATTAGTCACCTGGTGTAGTGCTGCCACCTAATAAATGCGCCTTGAGTTGTTTCATTCAAAGGCTCAGTTAGCCGACTTTAATGGAATGTGACTGCAACAGAAGGAAACAGCTGATCGATATTGTTATGTGAAAAGTAATGAAAATGGTTATAGAGATGTAACGTAAACTGCTTTTCACATGAAAATATCGATCAGTTGTTTCCTACGTTGGAGTTACATTCCATTACAGTCGGCTAACTGAGCGCTTTCTATTTGTGACCCATTATATGTATGTACATATCGCTTATTTTCTTCAATACCGTCATAATGCCGCGTTTTTTCGATTTCAGGTAGTGTCGGACTTTCGATAAGAAATATTCTAATGGACCAGTATGGCAACAAAAAGTTTCTTGCTGCCAGAAAGCAAAACAATCAAAGAAAATTGTCAGTAGCCAGCCGAGTTTTTTCTGTCCAACGGACATTAAATATATCTGGCTGGCAGCATACAGATCTATCAATCTATCTATCTGTCAGCAAGATCTATCAATCTAAGGTCTATACGAGAAATCAGCTGGTGGAATTTTTTTCTTTATTTTTCATACATAGCTTCAAAAGTTGTTTAAAATTTTCGTACGCCATTTTGTTTTGTTTACTTTTTTAAGGAAGAATTACTGAAATCGTATCGTGCTGTTGCGTATCAGCTGACCAAATCCGTAACATTTAATTAACATGTTGATGCTTACTGAAAATGTTTTTGCAACGTCTGCTACATAGAAATCTACACAAGGCGTATTCAGTATCATGTGACCTTATCAGTACAACAATTTTACAACACAAAAACAACATGTAGTTTGCTATGCTACAAAACCAATCTTTCAAAAGATTTCTGAGCAAATTTTGACATTTTGATTCAAATTGCCCAATTTGGCATCAACAGCTGATAATCAGCCGGGCTAATAAGGTCACCTGATACTGAATCCGCCTTGAATATACAGAAAATAGATTTTTAAGTAGCAATTAATTTAAATGTCAACTTCTGGCTTTCATGCAACACATTCGCTGTAGTGTTGTAAAAAGCGGCTACTTTTGAATACTCCGTACTACTCGATACTTTTTCAATTGGGTACTCGATACTACTCAATACTTTGTATATGTATGTATATGGGAAGTTAAAAATTATTATTTATATTTGCTTAATTCACAACAATCTTTATCGTTTATTTCTGTATCAAATACACTTTTGGTTTTTTAATTGTGAACACCCTTTGTGTTGTGTATTAATGTATTTCGTATTTTTAATGAAAAAAGAAGAACAAGCTACATACAAATTCTCTCAGAGAGCCGCTCTTTGAATACAACATTTTAAAAACATATGAAATAAAAGTGTAATAGTGTATTTCATTTTTATATGAAAATTTCATACAACAAATGTTACATGATATGATAATACAATCGATACAGAGATACAAGAGGTTTTGTGAATTAAGCAATTATTTTATTGATAATGCAATATGAAAAACAAGGATAAAATACAAGTATATTTAAATTAATTTATAACAATTGAAACTAAATAAGTTTGAAGATTAGTTTTTGTACATAAAAAATTTTTAACGTACTCTTACACTTCTAGTGTATTAATCTCTTAAATTATTTTCTAAATATTTTTTAATAAACATTTTTTTCTCACAATTGATGTTATTACTTAGTCATTGTTGAAATGTAGAAATAAAATTTTACCGACATTGAAAGAATTTAAAATATTTTTCATGTTTGTGAGGACCTGAATTGATGGTTTATTGTATCAAGTGCCTTCCTTCCACTATTCTAAAGGGTCACTTTTTCTGTCCCATAGTATTTGTTAATGACTGAAGTAGTTCAATAATGCATTTTGTAGTACTTTTATTAGCGGCTGTTTTCGTATCAAAATAATGCCTAACAGAATTGGTATTTGTTACACAAACTCCATGAGGTTCAGAGTCATATTTGTTTGTATCAAACTCACAGAAATGTATAATTCTGATAAAATACGTCAGACTTTCGCTTGAATACTACAAAATGCAACCCTGAAAGTATTGAGTAGTTACTTTTGTGTATTGAGTACCGGCAAAAACTCCAGGTATTGAGTACTCAGTACTCAAATACTCAATACTTTTACAACACTAATTCGCTGGCAGCCTCACCTTTTTAATAACTAACATCCTTACTTAAACGATACGACAACTTCAAAAGTAAGACGATACGATTTGACTAACGAAGCCATTAAGGTCGAAGAACATTGGCCGGTTAGCTTTGTATTACTTTGTTATATATATTCTATGTACGTTAGAATAATTGCGTTCGCGTACTCAAAAGTTTTTACAAATTTTTACTGAACTTTAATGCATTTTACTAAATTGCGTTCGTTTACCCAAAATACAGTTAATAGGTCTGTTCCAGATGCATAACAAAACAGTCTGAACTTGTACAAAGTTATCCGAAAGCGTTCCAGATAGCAATTTTTGTGCAATTTTGAGAGCCAATGAGAGAGTAATTTTTTTCATTTCCTGTAAACTAGTACGAACTTTTTCTTCTGGGTAAGTTCGGACAAGAATTAAATAATCAGCTGTTTTTTGTTTACATGTGAAACTGAAAAATTATTCAGAAAATTTGCAAATATAGGTAAAAAGTTTTTACACACAAATTTATTAAAAAGCAAAATGGGAGGTTTTTTGAACAAAGTTGAAGTTGTAAGTGCATTTGTGCATATTTCTCCATTTCTTTAATATAAAAAATGCTCTTTTTAAATAATTCACTTTTTTGGAAGTCATCAAATTTTCATTTACTTTTTACAGCTGCTCCAATGATGCAAATTTTTTGTTTATATAATAATTGCGTTCGCGTACTCAAAAGTTTTTAAAAATTTTTACTGAACTTTACTGCATTTTACTAAATTGCGTTCGTTTACTCAAAATACAGTAAATGAGAACACAAATTGAGAGAGTAAAGTGACAGTTCTTGATTGAGTGTTTTGCAAATTTTTACTGCAGAAATTTGTCGTAGTAAAGTTTAGTAAGACAAAAACATATGATTCAAAATGTAAACAAATGGAAAGTAAGCAAATGAAAAGTGTAAAAATTTGAAAAAAGGTTAAATGAAAATCGTGAGTCATTAACAAAATAATTAATTTATAAATCATAATAATAATAGCTGTTAATATACATATTTTGTAACATATCTTATTAAACCTTTTGTTTTAAATAAACTGTAAAGTATCTGGGTACATAGTATAGCACTTGCTTTTGCGGTAATCAGTAACATTAATTAACAAATAGTCATGTAATTTTTAGTCATTTCGCCAACAACAAAACAAGGAAATCAAAAATAAATTAATTACAAATAGTACATGAAACAAATTCAGAATTTATTCTTAGATTGTCCGTGTTATAAAGTTGTGTTATAAAGAGTTGCATAGTCAAAAGGTTATATATTTTTCAATACTATGTGGAGTTAGAGTTAGCTGTTTCTTTAATCTTACTATTTTTCCGTTCGCGTACTTTTTTGGCTACCGCTCTTTTAGAGAGTAAATTTTAAAATTTTCGCAGTAACTACTCATTTACTGCATTTTACTGCAAAAGTAAACGAACACACTTAATGTTATGCGTTTTAAGCGACTAAAATCACTTGAATTAAATTTAATGTAAAAAGTAAGCAACATTAATATTTCAAGATGTGCAATTATGGTTTTTTGCGTTCCAGTAATTTTGTATAACTTTTGCATATTCAGAGAGTAATTTTCTTTTTTCTCGCATTAGTCAGAACTTGTACAAAATCTTGTGGAACACACCTATTAGGTGTGATTGCGTTTGATTGCACAAATTGAGAGAGTAAAGTGACAGTTCTTGACCGAGTGTTGCAAATTTTTACTGCAGAAATTTGTCGTAGTAAAGTTTAGTAAGATAAAAACATGATTTCATTTGTAAACAAATGAAATGGAAGCAAACGAAAAGTGTACAAATTTAAGAAAAGGCTAAACAAATATTGTGAGTGTTTAAAAAAATAACTAATTTATAGAGCATAACATTAATAAATGTTAATATGCATATTTTGCTGTTTATTTTATTAATACTTTTGTTTTGCAAATTATTCTAATTACTTAGAGTTATAAAACTGTAAAGTATCTGGTTACTTGGTATTGTAATTGCTTTTCTGGTAATCAGTAACATTAACAAATAATAAAGTAATTTTTATTAATTTAACCCAACAAAACAAGGCAATGAAGAAGAAATTAATAACAAATATTACATGAAGCAAATTACAAAATTTATTCTTAAATTGTTCGTGTTATAAAAATATTGTATCGAGTACCAATAACTAAAAGAGTTGAATAGTAAAAAGGTTATATATTTTTCAACACTATGTAGAGTTAGAGTCAGCTGTTTCTTTAATCTTACTAATTTTTACTATTTTTCCGTTCGCGTACATTTTTCGGCAACAGCTCTTTTTGAGAGTAAATTACTCATTTACTGCATTTTACTGCAAAAGTAAAAAAACACACCTAATAAATATACCATAGCATACGTCATACCATATACATCGCCTTTTTCAAATGACAGCTAAATTGAAATACAGGGTATATGAACCATGCCACATTCATTACGTCTACCTCAACGCAAAGTTTGGTTTTGTGGGAGCAAGAATAAAATAACTCAAAAGAAATAAATAAAAAAAACTTTAGATTAATTAATGAAATGGAGAAAAAGCCTATTCAAGCTGCTCATATGTTTTCGTCAACAAAGTATTCATCAAGGCGCATTTGTTAGGTGGCAGCACTACACCAGGTGACTAATGTCATTATACCAATCTAAATGTCAAATTTGGATTATGTAGATATAAGCCTAAAAGCATGCATTTATTTGGGTATACATAAACACCTTTCGAATATTCTGTTTTGTATGGTATTTCCTATAAGAAACGCAGTCTGACAATGCTACCCTGTTTTGAAAAGTAAGAAGGTAATTTATACCAACAAAGTACATGTGGTTATTGCTGTTATAATATTTGTTGTAGAAATGCGGGTATCTGATTGATGTGCCTTGGTATTCATTATGTCAACTTCCTCAGTCGTAGCGTTTATTACCTCGTTTATAAGCAAATCTTATTTGCAAATAAAACTATCACCGTTTATACGTAAATAGAAACCATTGCTATCTGTGAATGATATTGCCACACCTTGTTAAATTTGTATTACATTTTTTACAATACAAAAATAATTGGCAACATATTACACCTTATTTGCAAATAGTGCGTTATTTGCAAATAGTTTTCGTGAGTTACTCATGTTTTAGACTCGGCAGTTTTTCTTAAAGCAAGTCTGAGTTATTGGGGAGAGAGGAAATAAGAAAGAAGAGGGGTACTGACTTGCTTGTACAGAAAAGTTACTTCAATTCTCTTTTGTTATTTCATTCGCAGCATTAAAATAATAGGAAAATTGAACAAGAAACTGTCTGAGTGTTAACAAGCGAGCAGTTTTAAAAGAGAATTGAAGATAACTGCTTCAAGAAAAATTGCCAAGTCTATAACATGACTTACTAACTTACAATAAAAAAGTTATACGGCAACGCTTTCCAGTTTTATTTGCAAATAAGAAGTGCGTATAAAGGTATGAAGGATTTTATGTGCTTTGGCCTTCACATTCAGTGCATCTCTGTCAAGTAAACCAAAATAAATCAAGTCCTTTTTTGCAACCCTGTGAAAATTAATGTTTGCACTTCTCCAAGTTTGTTTTCTTCACATGTTTCTAATAAAGTGAAAAAAATCGTAAAGAAGAACGAATGGAACGCAGACCTGCAGATAAAATCTAATAAAACTAGAGCTGTGCCAAATCGTTCATTCAAGTGACCGCTCATTTTCGTTCATTTTCTAAAAAAAGAACGAGTTCGTTCATTTCGTTCATCCGCTCTTTTCAAAGAATAGAACGAAATAAAAACAAACAAACAGTTGATTCGTCAAATAAAAAGGGACAAATGCAGTGAGTTTGTTATGAATTGTTTAGCAAAATAAGCAAAAGAAACAATAGAAAAAATAAGAAACAAAAAAAAAAATTAGGAAGTAAAAACTTAAAATATTGTATTATATTTATATTCTTTGATATAAGAAATCAAAAGATTCATATTGCCAAAAGAGCCACATATAAAGAATAAAAATAAACTGTTTATAAATAATATCTACGTATGTATATTAAATTTGTTAAAAAAAAGCTCTTAATATGTTCTAAAAACTTAAGATATATTAATGGCAATTTTATTAATTTCATAATGGTCATACTGTTACTAAAAGCAGACAAAAAGGCAAATGAAAACGAAAATGTGACAAAAAATCTCACATGAATAAAGAAAAAGCAAAAAAATAAAACAAAAACACACAAGTGTGTTTGTTCGTTCATTTCGTTCAATAGTACTTATTTCAGTATTGCTAAGCCATTACAGCTCATTAAAGTGACCGGCTCACTTCGATCATTTTACTGATTCGTTCAATTCTACCCGTTCGTTCATGAACGACACAGCTCTAAATAAAACCAATAAAAACTATTTTAAACTACTTAAACAGATTTTGCTAGCAAAATGCGAAGGTGTTGTATATGTAAAAAGAAGAATGAACCAAAAAATGGAACTTTTTTTTGGGTCCCGAAAGATAACCAGAGAAGAGAAAAGTGGAGTGAAATTTGTGGAATAGAATTAAAAAAAACAGCTAAAATATGTATTGACCACTTTTTACCGTCCCAAGTAATTACAAGCGGAACTAGATTGACACTGTTACCTTCAGCTGCTCCCATGGTCCTGCCAACTTTGGAGAATGAAATTGAAATAAATGAAATGGAAATCTATACTCCAGAGTAAGTTCGCAAACTGTAATACTTTATTAAATACTATGTAAATTCGGTCCGTTTAGCTGGCCATGAATGTACTTTTATTAAAGGGTGATACATATTTATGAGTGGTGAAAAAAAAATAGAAAAAGCACCACAACTACTAATACGAAGCACTTCGAACTCCGAGCAAAAAGTAGTAAATTTTACATTAGCGTGTCATTGAAGCGAAGTGGTTTGTTTTCAACAACCCGTGAGTGAATAAGATTCACTTTTTATTTGCTATAGAAATGTTGATTATAATGTTATATATATATGTATGTATTTATATACTTGTATCATAGTTACTTGTTATGAGAATATTGTAGTAACATTATTAAATGTTGTTATCTATGATATTATTTTTTCATTAATTCTTCACTTTAATAAAAACCTTTGTATTATAAACACCAACATTTAACTGGTTATGGGCCCAGGATACTTTTGCGAAGAAACTAGAAGGATTAAACGTTTAAATCAAGAGGCCTAGAAGGATAAAACGTTTGAAGATAAATTTATCAAGACGCCTAGAAGGATAAATTGTTTCAAGATTTTATCAAGACGCCTAGAAGGATAAATTGTTTCAAGATTTTATCAAGACGCCTAGAAGGATAGAAGGTTTAAATTTTATCAAGACGCCTAGAAGGATAAATTGTTTCAAGATTTTATCAAGACGCCTAGAAGGATAGAAGGTTTAAATTTTATCAAGACGCCTAGAAGGATAAATTGTTTCAAGATTTTATCAAGACGCCTAGAAGGATAGAAGGTTTAAATTTTATCAAGACGCCTAGAAGGATAAATTGTTTCAAGGTTTTATCAAGACGCCTAGAAGGATAGAAGGTTTAAATTTTATCAAGACGCCTAGAAGGATAAATTGTTTCAAGATTTTGTCAAGACGCCTAGAAGAACAGGAAATAAACAAGATAAATCAAGACGTTGATAGATTATAGAAGGAAAAGGAATTCAAATAACAGAAGATTAAACAATAAATAAATCAAGGTAAGACTTAATATGGACGATTTTAAAATTGAAAAACTACGTGGAGCTGTGAATTGGAGTTCTTGGAAGTTCCAGATGTGTATAATTTTAAAATCCATGGATCTTTATAAATTTGTTGATGGATCTTATCGAAAGCCGATTAATGCAGGTGACGGTGGCGATGTAGGTAATGATGCATTTCTTGTAAATTTACAGGCATGGGAGAAAGCTGATATAAAGGCTCAAAGGATAATAATTACATCAATTGACGGTATAATTTTGAAATATTTAATGTGTTGCAAGGAAGCATTTGAGATGTTGCAGAAGCCTAATTATATACATGAATCACAGTCTGAAGTTAGCATACATTTGTTACAGCAACGATTCTACGAATTTAAGAAAAATTCTGCCGACTCTATGGAAATGCATATTGCTAAAATAGAGGAATTAGCTGAAAGGTTAAAAAATTTAGGTGAACCATTGACTGATAACATGATTATAACGAAGATTTTAATGACATTACCGTCCACATATAATCATTTTTTTACGGCATGGGAATCAACGGAAGAAAATAGGAGAAATATTTCAAATTTAACTAATCGTCTATTATTAGAACAGTCGCGGTTGAGTCGAGAACTAGAAAGTGCTGAAGCTTTTACAACAAAACGACAAAGTCCTTGTGAAAATAAAAAGAGGCCGGGAAAATGTTTCAAGTGCAATAAGGAAGGTCATTGGAAAAAAGATTGTCCTTTGTGGAATAAAACTAAGAATTATAAAACTTATAATTCAAAGTCCAATGATTATAAAACTTATAATTCAAAGTCCAATGCCCTTATGAGTGGCAGATCAAGTGCTTTTAATATAAGCGAATCGTGGTTAGTAGATTCTGGAGCTTCTGAACACATGACCTCTCATAGGGAGTGGTTTTCTATTTTCTATCAGTTCGAAAAACCATCCAAAATAAAAATTGGAGATGGAACTACTCTAAACGCAGTCGGTGAAGGAAATATTAATATTTTGGTTAATACTTATGATGGATGGAAAGAAAAATATTTGGAAAATGTTCTCTTAGTACCAGATATGAAAGTTAATTTATTTTCAACAACAACTGCTATGGAAAGGATATGTTATGAAGTCAAATAATAATCGATGTACTTTTATTCGAGATAAGGTTCAAGCAATTGGGAATCGAAAAGGAAACTTATTCGAATTAGAAATGAAGGTCGTAATGAAAAGACAGCAGCACAATTTTAATGCAAGCAACACCACGAATAGTAACAAGATATGGCACGAAAGGTTTGTACATCAAAATATGAAACATATAAGCGAACTATTAAAAACAAGAAACATTGAATATTATGATGATATTAAAAACAAAATATGTGAAGGATGCTGTTTAGGTAAGCAGCATAAGTTACCATATTACTCAAGTGAAAATAAATCCAAAATTCCTGGTGAAATAATTCACGCTGATGTTTGCGGACCTATGGAAGAACTCTCAATCGGAAAATCAAAATACTTTTTGTTGCTGAAAGATGATTTTTCTAGGTTTAAATGGGTATTTTTTCTACAACAAAAGAGTGAAGTTTTTGAACATATTAGAAACTTCCTAACTAAGATGAAAACCCAAAGTATAAAAGTTGGTGTTTTTCGATCTGATAATGGAAGAGAATTTGTAAACAATCAAATGGACCAATTACTTAAAAGTTATGGTATACAACACCAGAAGTCTGTATTTTATACTCCTGAACAAAATGGATCGGCTGAAAGAGAAATTAGAACGATCGTTGAATTATCAAGATGTATTCTACAAACTAAACGTCTAAATAAGTTTTTATGGGCAGAAGCTGTACATCATGTTGTTTATGTATTAAATAGAACTGGACCAAGTTCAATTAAAAATAAATCTCCATATGAACTATGGTTTAAGAAAATTCCTAAAATTGAACATATAAAGGTTTTTGGTACACAAGTTATTGCACATACTCCAAAACAAATACGTAAGAAATGGGATGCAAAAAGTAAGAAAGGTATTTTTGTCGGATTTGATTTAAACGTTAAGGGATACCGAATATTTTTTGAAAATAAAATTGAAATTTATAGAGATGTAACTTTTGGCAATGAACTTGATATAATTGTAAGCAATGAAGCCAACGATGATGAGTATAGCGTTTGTAATTTCAAATTTTTTGATGAAAGTATTAATAATCAAGAAAATCAAAATTTTGAATTAGAAAATAACATTGAACCAGAAGAAGAGGAAATAAATCAAGGACTTCAAGAAAATCAAAATCCAATATCTGACGACAGTATGTATGAACAACAAGCTGTAAACATACAAGATTTAACTGTTTGTGATACTGAAAATAAAAGTGTAGAAGTTGTTGCGAATGAAATGACGAATCAACGAAGAACAGAACAAAGCAGATATAATTTGAGATCTTGCCCAAGAAAGAAAATTAATATAGATGACATGTTTATTTCCGTGACACAAGAATGTTTAGAAGAACCTCTCACATATGAAGAAGCTATAAAATCTAAAAATTGTGACAAATGGAAGAAAGCTATGGATGAAGAGTACAGTGCCTTAATAAAAAACAATACATGGAATCTTTGCAAATTGCCCAAAGGAAGAAAACTAGTAGATTGTCGTTGGATATATAAAGTCAAATATAATTCTGATAACACAATTGAGCGATATAAAGCTCACTTAGTGGCCAAAGGTTTTACCCAAGAGCATGGTCTGGATTACGAAGAAACTTATAGCCCTGTGGTGAAGTATGACTCTGTTCGCCTTTTACTGGCTGTTGCAGTATCAGAAAGAATGTCAATAAAACAATTTGATATAAAGACTGCGTTTCTGTAATTTAAATGAAGAAATTTACATGAGGCAGCCAATGGGATATGTAAAAGAACCCCAAAAAGTATGTTTATTAAGAAAGAGTCTTTACGGATTGAAACAAGCTCCAAGATGTTTTAATAAAAAGTTTTGTGAAATACTTTACAAATTTGGTATGAAAATCAGCGATTCCGATACATGCGTTTTTATCAAAAATTTAAAGAAATCAAAAGTTATATTGGCTATTTATGTTGACGATCGTTTGTTAATATACAATGATCAGAAACTTGCAAATGACCTGCTAGATCATCTCAAAACAAATTTTGAAATGAAGGAATGTCAAATAACTAAATAAGTTTCTTGGTTTCCAAATTAAAATAATAAACTCTAATTCTATATTTCTACATCAACGACAGTACATGGAGAAAATCATCAAACGGTTTTCTATGATAGACTGCAATCCTGTTTCTACTCCTTTAGAACCAGGGTGGATAAATCATATTAATAATGGGGAAGTAAATGAAAATTTCCCATATAAAGAATTGATTGGTTCTTTAATATATTTATCAATTATAAGTAGACCAGACATTTCGTACGCAGTTTGTGTGTTAAGTCGATATATGGAGAATCCATGTCAAGTACATATCAATGCTGCAAAAAGAGTTCTAAGATATATTAAAGGCACGCTTAATTATGGTTTGCTATATAAAAAACAAAAGGAATGCACTTTGAAAACGTTTTCAGATTCTGATTATGCTGGTGATATTGAAAATCGACGGTCGACGTCGGGAATCGTTACTCAGTTCAATGAGTGTACTGTTACTTGGAGATCTCAACAACAACGTTCTGTTGCTTTATCAACTACGGAAGCGGAATATATTGCTGGATGTGAAGCTGTAAAAGATATTATGTGGACTAAACGTTTTTTGAGAGAAATAACACACAACATTAAAGAAAATTATTTACTAATGGATAACCAAAGCACAATTAAGCTTATAAAGAATCCTGAGTATCATCGTCGCACCAAACATATTGATGTGAGATACCATTTTATACGAGAAAAATTTGATGAACAGGAATTTGAGCTGAATTTTGTAAACTCTAAAGAACAATTAGCAGATATTTTTACTAAACCACTTCCAAAACCTGTTTTTGAAAATTTTAAGAAACGTTTAAATATTGTTACTTGTACTATTGTTAACTAGTTTGTATAAACATATGTACATACATAATTATTTCATAAAAAAAACTTTGTAATACATATGTACAATTATAACATTAAGGGAAGGTGTTGATTATAATGTTATATATATATGTATGTATTTATATACTTGTATCATAGTTACTTGTTATGAGAATATTGTAGTAACATTATTAAATGTTGTTATCTATGATATTATTTTTTCATTAATTCTTCACTTCAATAAAAACCTTTGTATTATAAACATCAACATTTAACTAGAAACTCTAAAATAAGGTGTGATTTTTTATTGGTGAAGTAAATCCAATATATTTTACATTTAGGATGTGGTTCTTAACCACTTTTCTAAAGCACTTAAATCTATGATTTAGGAAGTGGTGCTTATTCACTTATTTACTAACTCAATGGGAAGCTACTTAATTCCTAAAAGTATTCTACTCAGTAAAATAATTGTCTCAGAAGAAAAAATGAAAGGAAATTGTTCTAGTTTTCGTTTATTTATGAAGTTGAAGAATTTGTACTTTTAAACAATTAAATCAATCAGTTAATTTATTAGCTTACGGGCTTGCTCGGAGTTTGAAATGGTTCGTATCAGTAGTTGTGGTGCTTTTTCTACTTTTTTCATTACTTTTTTACTGGGTTTTTATTTTAGAGAATAATAATAATAATAATAAAAGTAGAAGTACTTTCTAAAGAAGTACTCATTTTATTTTTTGCCGGGTATTTATGTACTTATGTATGTACTAGGGTGGTCGATTATTCGACTCTTTCCATAATTAACCTGTTTTCGAATAGTTCGAATCAAGGACCGTAACGGTTATAATTTTTATTTTAAAAATCACTTTTTAATCACTATTTCTTGATTTTTATTTATTCCTCAGCAAATAATAGTTATTTCTTGATTTTTATTTATTCCTCAGCAAATAACATTTATTTCTTGATTTTTATTTATCCCTTACAAAATAAGTTATTTTTTACTTTTATTTATTCCTCACAAAATAACAGTTACGTTTTGATTTTTATTTTTTTGCTTAACTTTTAAAATGTATAAAGCGTAATTTTTGCGTTAAAATTAATATTATTTAATTTAAAATTGAATCTATCGCCAGAGTCTGTAAAAAAAGCTCTTATATGTTAAATTAAATTGACTTTTTTGTAGTTTATCCATTTTAAAAATTAAAATTTTTTTGAGCAAAAAAATAAAAAAAATAACTCTTTTTATTTTGTGAGGAATAAATTAAAGTCACCAAACAACTGTTATTTTCTGAGGAATAAATAAAAATCAAGAAATAACTATTATTTTCTGAGGAATAAATAAAAATCAAAAAAATAAAAATCATTGCGTCTATAGGTAGTCCATGTAACGTGGAATATTATGATATATTCCTTGTGCACGTGGCACTTCTCTATTATTGAGATTTTTTCAGTTTAAATTTGGAAAGTAATCGTTATTTGCGATCCCTGGTTCGAATACATATTTGAAATTATGAAAAACCCAGTTTCGGGTTTTACAATTCAGGAAAAACCGGTCAACCGGTTTTTTGAGTAAGAAAATTATTATACAAAAGTAACCAACAAACGACGTATAATTTACTTTTCTCTTCAATATATTATGTACATAATACATTTCAGAAAAACTATTAATGCTATTGTTCCTGAAAATTCAGAAAAACAAGTTTTTGGAAAAGAAAGAGAAGAATTCACACAGAATTTAGAAAGTTCAAATGAAATGGTAATGTCTCCACAATTACAAGAAGAACCTATAACAGACATACCAGCCATTAAATCGCTTTATTGTGAAGGCTCCTCGCAAACGAACACCCGTCTTTGTGGTTTAATAGAAGCTTTAGAATTATCGAACGAATTTCGCTTAAATTGTTTCTACTGTTCTAAAGCATTCCCATTGGATGAATGGAAAACTTTTCCAATACATTTAAGAGAGACACACTTTGATGAAGAAGAACAATTCAAAACTTGCAAATATATATTCGAAGATCACGATTACGCTATGGGCCGTACTTCGCCCACCCGAGCAGAGATCCGTATTAACTCAGTAGTTTCTAATTCGAAAACACCCGTGCCCCTTTTAGTGGACCCATTGGAATCTCCAAACAGCACACCTGAACCGGTGAATTCTTCTATTGATAATGAAAACAAAACACTTTCCGACAACATACCTCTTTCAATAAATTTAATAAAAACTGAACCTAAAATAGAAAATAAATCCAAGGTAAGGCAATATTTTAAATCCAAATATTAACAGAATTTATAAATTTTTTAAATGTTTTTATAGCAAACATCGAATGTAGCTCGAAGAGATGTAGAAGCCCTGGAGGAGTTTAAAACGGAATCTGTTGAAATTGTTCAACAAAACACCACAGAGGTATTCAAATTCCTATTTTATAAATATATTGCTTGTTTCGATAATAAATTATGTATACCTTTAACAGATTTCTTTCGAATATACACCACGTGACATAATAGACTCACTACTGGACAACATGAAAAATTATCCGGTTTTATGGCAGTTTGATGAGGTTCCATACAATGAAATTTTTTACGAAGCTGTTGAGGACTTGTGTAAAATAATTAATGATAAATGGTCATTGAATATTGACCACTTAAAAATGCGACGCAGCATAAATCGTATATTGAGATTTTATTGTTATTTATTCCCAAATGACAACATTGAAAATATCGACCAGTTTACTCACTATTACGACAAGTGTGCGACTTTTCTGCCTGCTTCGCTAAATGAAATTGCTTATGCACGTTGTTCTCAATGTTATATGTGTTACAGGAATGACTTTGATTTGAAAAGTCACCTATTAGAAGAATATAAATGTTTGCAGTGGCCCTACAAATGTGTAAAATGTAAAGAATGTTTTATGGAAAATGATGAATATGATTTTCACATGTGTCTGCCACATTACGATGAAAACTTCAGATGTGAGCGATGCAATAAAACGTTTTTTCAACGCAATAAATACAACGTACATGTAGCTGATTTCCATACAGATGAAGGCGAATATAAATGTAATATATGTGACAAGATATTTAAAAATCGTGTCTATTTGAAAAATCATAAAGTCATCCATGGAGAAAAAAAGCACAAATGCCATTTGTGTCCAAATTCCTATTACAATAAAGCAAAATTAAGTCTTCATTTAAAGCTACACCGTAGAGAATATGATTTTATGTGTGAAATCTGCGGAAAGAGAGTTTTCAGTCAGTCAACACTAAAACAACATATGAAAAAACACACTGGAGAAAAGATCACTTGTAATATATGTAATTTACCATTAAGAAAATCGAGTCTGAAACAGCACTTACAATTACTTCACGTGGCATATGAGGGCACTATTGAAACAACTTTGAAAGGCCGGCATGTTAATTATAGGAGGTTGGTTAAGTCATCGCCATTTCGAAGGAGAAGGAAATGTATAGGAAAGAATTTCGATTGTAAAATTTGTAAAATGAGCTTTGAGAATGATGAATCAGTTATAAAACACAAAAAAGAGTTACATCCCGATATTCCAAAGTGGTCGTGCAAAATGTGCATTATGGATTTTAGCCTTCAAAGAAGCTTGAAACGTCATTATCGCCAAAAACACAATTTAGAACAGATTCAAGTTTGCAAGTTGGTCGACGAAAATGTGGACTTAAGCGAAGTTTTAACTTACGATAAAGATCATCCATTTAAGGCTACCAAAACGTCTGTTACAAAGAATAGAAAAAATACCAGAAAATCAGGTGTCAAGAGAGAAATAAAAGCTGATTTATTGACAGATGAGGAATATGTTGTAGAGGAAAAAATCATCAGTAAAATAGAATTTGAAACAATGAATGATGATGACATTATCCCAACAGATATTTATTTTACAGAACTCTTGGAGGACCCTTAAAATATACATAAATAAACTGAGAATACCATTGTTAATACTTAATTTCCCTAAATAAGTGTATATTAAAGTTAAACTAAGATAGTAGAATGGGGTGTTATGCTTTCTACTCACTCAATTATAGTAATCTACTCTCTGGTCTGAATTGGCTTCATTGTATTAGTCACGTTGTTTACACAATAATAAATATATAATAAATATATAATAGCGAATAAAATGAATAAAATTTCAATCAATTGTGCACAACGTTTTTTCCAAACGGTCATACATACATATATATGGTCACAAGTAGAAAGGCCCTCGTATTTTCACGAAATTAAATTTTTCAGTGACTCCAATACATTTCACACAAATACACCTCGTCACAAAAATTTATTGCAATAATGTAAAAAATAACCCTTTTACAAGCAGTTGTACTGTTTATTATGTCGTGACCTCCTGTAAAGTTACAGTTATTTGAGTTAGGGCCTTTCTACTTGTGACCAACGATATGTAAGTATGTATGCACATAGCTATTTTAAATTTACTGTTAAGATACTTAGATTGCTGCGACTGAAGTTTTACAAATATCCCTTGCTCGAACTTCAACCCAATTCAAGGTGAGTCTATTTAGTGATAGTTTTGGCACTTAGAGGAAAAAAGTGATGACCACATTAGTGCAGCTTTAATAGGCACTGTATGCTTGTATTTGTAAACATCAACCTGTCAAATGACACATCACGAAACAAGCAAATAAAAAAAATTTCAGCTGGCGCTTCGAGATTACAAAAAAAAAATCGGCGACGGCTTGGTGACGGCGGTAATTTTTAATCGACTCTGAATCGATCGGCTGTGCGCTATTTGGACCCACAATGTGTTACTTGAGGTGAATCAGTGAGAATTCCGAAATAAAACTTATGTTGATTAAGGAAAACGTACAAATTAACAAAGATATTATATAAATAATAACATTGCACAAGAAGTGTTCGAAAAGAAATAACTTGTGCCTACATATGTACATGTCTGTACATGTGGTTATTCTATTGAAGTACACAGGGATTAAAAATGCTTTGTTGCAGTTTGTGTTTTAAAACGAAGGATAAACCCGGTAGCAAAACTTTCTTTAAGGTCCCAAAGGACGAACATAAAAGAAAACAATGGGGTGAGATTTGTCGGATTGATTTCAAGAAAAAGACTGCCTGGATATGTATAGATCACTTCTTACCTTCGCAAATAATAAAATCTGGAAAGAAGACTATGTTGCTGAACAATGCTGTTCCATTCATTCCCAAGGTTCAAGGGAATCCAGTTCAAATGAAGGGAATACGAAAGTTTTCGAATACAAAGTAAGTTTACGCAACTTCGTCAAAATTTTAGGCTTAAATCAAGGTTTGGGGCACCTCCCAGAAATTTAAAAACAGTATCCAATCCTATAGAATATAAAAAATAAGAAGAAAAAATTATATAAAAAAATTGGATGATTTCAAACTATCTTCATGTTAACCCTAGCAAGACTTTGGCAATGATTTTTGGTTCAAATAGGATTGATACATCGCACATTAACTTAAAACTTGAAAATCGCAGATTCTCAAGTTAAAACGGTAAGCCAAATGAGATGTCTCGGCATAATTATTGTTGAAAAACTGTCTTTTGAACCACATATAAACAACATTTGCTCAAAAGTTTGCATGACTCTACGAAGGTTGTACCATTTAAACCTGACATTACCTTTACATGTTAGAAAATCTTGCTCACGCCCAAAATTAAAATAAAAAGGATTTTGCATAAAATTATTAGATTCGCTTATGGACTTAGAATAAGATCATATTTCACATCATGTAAATAACTATCTTCTAATCAAGTTCGATGACTACCTCAAATTTCGTTTACTAATTTACCTATACAGAATTATAAAGCTTCAAAAGCCTGAACGTATTATACGTATGATTAATTTCACTAGAACTTTTAGAAATCCACAAATCATTATATCACGAATAAACAATTCTAGCTATGATAGATCTTTTCTTGTACAAGCTGCTAGATATTGGAATATTTTACCTAGGAATTTACGCTCTTTTTCTATGTCCTTAACAATATTCAAACGTAAACTTATAGAATTTTTTAATGGCCTAAACTCGACGCACTAATAACAAGGGTACCCTCTATCACCTTTCTTTTATCACAATAATGTTTTTTGATGTTGATGTGTACTATGTTTACTTACCATAGAATAGTACTATTACTAGTAATACAAATGTAATTGGCCAATAGGCTATATGTAATGCAAATGAATAAATAAATGAAATGAAATGAAAAAAAATGAAAACTGGCTGCGAAGCTTAGTTTCCGAGTTATGGACCTCTGAAATTCTAGTACAACATTGTGATTATACTGTGTTTTTTAACGAATATGACCAATATTGGTATCATTTTAAAGCTTTTGAGAATACCATTCATAAAATGGTAAAAATAGACTCTTTGTCGGTCATGCAGGAAAACGCTTTTAAGCAGGAAAACTTTCCAAGGCAGAAAATCTTTACTAGGCTGCACCGTATCGGGAAGCACCATGGTGGAAAAAAATTTTAAGCCCGGCCGAAGGCCGACAATGCAGGAAAACGTTATTAGTTAAGAAAACTTTGCAAGGCAGAAAATCTTTATTAAGCTGCGCTGTCTCGGGAAACACCATGGTGGAGAAAATCCTTAAGCCCGGCCGAAGGCCGGCAATGCATAAAAACGTTATTAGGCATTAAAACTTTGCAAGGCAGAAAATATTTACTAGGCTGCGCCGTCTAGGGAAACACCATAATTATATATTAAATTATAATTTTAATTACAATTTCAGAGGCTCATAACTCGGAAATTAACCTTGCCGCCAGCCTTTTTGTTTAATTTTCTTCTTCTTATTTTTCAATTTTCTATAAGATACTGTACTTTTATTTGGCATACCAATATTGGTCATATTTCTGTGAGGTGCCCCTAAACTTGATTCGTTCCGAATTTTAGAAAGGTAAACTAATTGTTTTTGCGATGTACTTACTTCTGTAGTATAAAAAATTTTTATGGTGTGCCGTATTTCTGGTAGATCCAAGGTTTTCAAAGTAACTTTCTGTGCTGTTGGAGACACTAAATTCCATAATTGGAAGCTTTCTCTAGATTTTTAAGGGTTTTTGTCTGAAGTCTATATATCAGTTGCTTAAGCAGAAATGAAATATGTACACACATATCGTTCCTACCACGTCAAACTATCCAATATGCAAAATTGGTTTTTTAGATTCGTTATCTTGGTGCCCGGATTTATACGATATGACTCGTTTAAGAATGCTGAAATAAATAAAATAAATAAAAATTCTCATGGACGATAGATAACTCAATAAGAAATATTTGAAGCCCTGCACTTTCAGGAACAAGCCGACTTTAAATTCACAATTGACGGGACTTTGTGCTCTTCGGAAAATTTCAAATTTGCATATTGGATAGTTTGACGTGGTAGGGACGATATGTACATCTAGGCAAGTTAAACAGACCACAAAAAAATTCTTTACCTTAACATTATTTAGCCTTATATACGCAACAGAGTCAAAAATGTTTAAATCGGTATGTTTTAAACGAGACATTTATTTTCTTACTTTTGCTCAGAAAAATGATTGCCGATGCTGCAGCCCGAAACCGAAAAAATGGAAGATCCGAAAATCTAAAAGAAAAATGTACGGAAAATTCATTGAATTCAAATAACAATGTTATGCCTCCACATACACAAACAAATATTTTAATGCAGATTCCAATTAAGAAATCAGGGTTTTGCACAGGATCAACACAAACCAACACTCGCCTCTGTGGCTCAGTACAAGCTTCCGAATTTGCAGACGAATTCCGGTTTAATTGCTTTTATTGTTCTGAAATATATCCTTTGGAAAAATGGAGGGATTTTACAAATCATTTAAAGAATAAACACTTCGAAAAAGAAAAAGCGTTTGAAGTTTCGGAATATATTTCCGAAGAACACGATTATACTCCCATTAACTTACCATCATCCATTATACAAAGGCCTTCCTTTGACGCTGAGTTAGCAGAAGGAACCGCATATAACGAAATTGAATCTATTATTTTAAATCCCACTTTTTATTATATAACAGACGATAAAGAACCAGATTCGGATAATATGGACATTTTAAATTATGTGAATGAATGTGGCAGTTCTTTGATTATGGTGAACTCAGAGGAGGCGTATAACCCGTTAGATTGTATGGGAAATGAACCAACTATTTATTATGCACAAAATGACCAAGCAGTTTCCATGAATGCAGATATTTTAAATAAGTTTACTAAAACTAGCAGTTCGCCAATTAAAAAACCACCATCTGGGATAATAAAGAAATTTGTGAGTTCCAAGAAAGCATTACTACATAATTTTAAGAACCTGAGCAACAAATCCTCCAGTAAAGAGAAAAGTTTAAATAAAAATAAAACTACAAATAAATTGAAGGTAAGTTAGTTCATGTTTAATATAGCAGTAAGAAATAATAATTACATATACATATGTATATAAAGGGTGTTTTTTATTGAGGTATAGAACTTTAAGTTGGCATCACTTTTTTAACTGGCGGCCATTTTGTCAGCTGTCAAGTGATTAATATTTAGTTTGGTTTGCCATTTCATCATGAACAGGTTGACAAAAGAACAACGCTTGCAAATCGTGCAAATTTATTTCGAAAATAATGGTTTAGTTCGCGAAGTTTACCGCAAGCTCCGTCCATTTTATGGTCGACATAATCGTCCATCAGAGCAATTAATTCGGTTAACCATGGATCGTTTTCGCACTACGTTTACTCTATGTGATAATACGCATCCGCATAGACGTCGAACAGTGCGCACCGAAGAAACAATTGCCGCTGTAGAGCAAAGTGTTGAAGAGGACCCGAATGAATCGGATCGCCACCGTGCACAGCAATTGGAGCCGACTAACCGACTATTTTGTTCCCGAATTGGATGGCATGAATGTGGATGAGTTGTGGTTCCAACAAGACGGCGCTACATGCCACACAGCGTACGTCACAATCGATTTATTGAAGGAAACATTCGATGAGCGCATAATTTCGCGTAATGGACCTGTCAATTGGCCACCAAGATCGTGTGATTTGACACCATTGGATTATTTTCTTTGGGGATATGGGAAGTCGCTCGTCTACGCCAACAAACCAGAAACGTTAGGGGACTTGGAAGCCAACATTCGTGGCGTTATTGCCAACATACGGCCCCATATGCTCGAAAAAGTGGTTGAAAATTGGACCTGTAGAATTGGCTTTATTCGAGCCAGCCGCGGCGGCCACATGCCCGAAATCATATTTAAACATTAATGGCATAAAATTATCCTTCCAATAAAGCCAAATTGAAGGACATTAAAACGATTTTCTTGTGTTTTATTTCAATTTGAAGTTCTATATCCCTTAAAAAAACACCCTATATATATATATACATAATTATATATATATATATACATTTGTATATATATATATATATATATATATATATATATATATATATATATATATATATTTTAATCAGAAATAATTTTTAGTCAGGCTTAAGTTCAGTAATTTCAATTCTTTTTGTTGAATGAAATATTTTTTTTATTAATTAATATGAGTTTCTAAAGAAGATAATAAAAATTAAATTAGACTTTTAAGCTGGGGGAAATACCGATATTTTTCTGTGCAGCAACGCACTTCATCAGCACCCTAGTCTATCTACTTGGGTAGAGATTGTTATTAACATCAGCTATTTAACGTAAATTCTAATGAAACGGAATGTGATAAATGATTGTTGTGTACAATTATTGATGTACCTTTGGTAAATACATATGTAAGTATCACTATTTATTTCCCCTGTTTTTCCATATTTTCATTTTTCTATTTAGGTTAGCACGAAGTTATATTACTCTACTCACGTACGTTTAACTATTCTTGCTTATCTTTTACGATCATCACATTAATTATTAAAAGTCTAATTTAATTTTTCTTCTCTTTAGAAACTCATATTAATTAATAAAAAAATAGATAACAAAACATACTTTTTTTGTGTCATTTTGCAGCAATTTCCAAGAAAAACAGTTTTGAGCCGCTGCCTTAAAAGAACAAAGAAAGAGGAAGAAGAATCTAGTTCCGGTTTTTCTAAGATTGTTCAACAAAGTGCCACAGAAGTAACAAAAAGACTTTATCATACATACATACATACATATATACCTATGTATATTATTTGCTTCGCTAACGTAACATTATGCAATCATTTATTTTACAGATTTCTTTCGAGTATACACCACGCGCTGTTGTAGATTTATTAATAGATAGTATGAAAGATTATCCGATCCTATGGCAGTTTAATAACGAACCATTTAATGAAGATTTTTCTAAAGCTATTGAAAGCTTGTGTAAAAGAATAAACGACAAATGGTCCCTGAATATTGATAACTTAAAAATGCGTCGCAGCATTAATCGTATACTAAGATTTTACTGCTCTTTATTCCCAAACGAAAATATTGAAAATATTCATAAATTTACTTGCTACTACGATAAATGTGCTGTCTTTCTGCCTTCCTCTGTCAATGAAATTGCATATGCACGTTGTTCCCACTGTTACATATGTTACAAGAATGATTTTGATTTGAAACGTCACCTATTAAAAGAACAAAAATACAATTTGAAGTGGACTTACAAGTGTGTACAATGCAAAGAATGTTTTAGGGAAATTGATGAATATGAGTTTCATAAACTTTTGTCACATTATGATGAAATATTTAGATGTGAACCATGCAATAAAAGGTTTACACGCCGTAATATATACAACAGACATATCGTAGAATATCACTCAAGACCTCGTAGAGAACCAGGAAAATACAAATGTGATCTATGTGACAAAGAATTTGAAACCATACATAGCTTAAGATATCATAAAATCACCCACGGAGAAAGAAAATACAAATGCCATCTGTGTCCTAAGACTTATTTTGAAAATGCAAAACTAAGACTACACTTAAAGATTCATCGAAGAGAATACGACTTTATATGTGAGGTGTGTGGAAAAGAATTTCTCCTACAAGCACCTCTAAGAGTACATATGAAAAAACATACTGGGGAAAAAGTTACTTGCAGTGTATGTAATTTAAAATTAAGAAAATCAAGTTTAAGTCGGCACATGCGATTACTTCATAGTGCAAATCAATCGGCTGATGGAACATTAACAATGCAATCAAATTATAAGAGGTTGATAAGACCAAGGCCATTTCGACGAAGGAAGGAATGTGAGGGAAGAAGTTACAATTGCAAAATCTGTAACATAAGCTTTGACAAATACAAACCACTTGCAGAGCATAATAAAGAATTGCATTCCGATATTCCGAAGTTGTCGTGCCAGATGTGCACAACGGCATTTAGACATAAAGTTAATCTCAAACGTCACTATCGCAGAAAGCATAATTTGCATGTGATTCAAGCGTATAAATTAGTAGAAGAAAATGAGGATTTAAATGATGTATTAGCTATCAAATTCGAACATTTAAATAATTTGTCTGGAAGTCCATCAAAAGAAACAACAACCATAATAAAGTCAGAATATTTGTCGGATGAAATTTCTTTTGAAGAAGAAAAAATCCAAAGCTTTACAATACAAGATGAAATAATGACGGCTGCTGATATCGCCAAAGAAGATATTAAAATAGACTACATGAGTGATTTTTTTACAGATATCTTAAAATAATCTTGAAAATATGTATGTATGTATGTATATTTAAACTAAAGCTTTTAATCACAATGTAATACTTTTATTTATATAAGAAAGTTTATACGGTTTTCACATTTAATATACAAATTAAATGTTATTAATTATTATATTTGTTTTTTGCAAATGTTGGAGCTGCAGCGCCTTACATTCTGCATTCCGAAATTTCAACTTCCGATGCCGCATTGATTAAAATAAGGCGGTGATTGTCTGCAACTAAAATACACTTAACTTGCTCTAAGATCATAATTCACTTCCTAAACTAAAATTATAAGTAGACGTATCGAGATAATTTTAGCCATAAAATGACTAAGAAGGCATGGATAAAAATAAGCAAAGCTGTGTGAGCACTGTGAGCCTTAAAAAATGTTAACAGTTATTTCATAGTATAAAAGATTTTTTTTTGCAGTACAGTTATTAATAAAAACTAAAATGTTTTATTGCATTTTAAGGGCACTGCTACACGTTCAATATATATTGTGATATTTGGATCGCGATCCATTTTAATGGATTGATGGATCACGAGCGTATGCTACACGTTCAATATTTATCGCGTCAGTATTTACATTATTTTTATGCTGTGTGGATCGTTTATTAAAAAAATGTCGCGAGAAAACCAAAAAAAAACCTGTTTAGCTATTTTGCTAGCTTTAGCCGACGAGTGCCACAACTCCGGCAATGCCTCCAAACTAAAAATAAAGTCTTTCAAAATGATTTTTTCAGTCGTTAACTCCTATTACACCGGCAGAACCCACTCGCCTTCACTATCTTCTGCCATTACCATTTATTAACCGCAACCGTCCGTTTAAAAGGAGACCTCGTTCCGAAAAAATTCTATAAACATTTTTTTTCTACAAACTTATTAAATTTTCATTTTCAAAGAAAAAAAATTTCCGGCGCCATCTGGGTTAAAACAAACTTTACGCAAATGTAATAAACTTTTTTACTTTTTATTTGTTCAATATTTATCACGCGATCCGCGATCCGTGATCTGGATTCCATAATTTAGGCCTTTCTGCGATATGGATCGCGATCCATCAATACTGCATGCTACACGTTCAATAAATATCACGATACTGGATCGCGTTCAATATATATTGAACGTGTAGCAGTGCCCTAAGAGGCTTATATAATACGATTTTAATTCTGTATAAACGAAAAGAAAAAAGAACACAAAAATAATTCACTTTATCTTAAAATACTGATGATTTTATGCTTAAAAAAGTAAACACTGGCAGCATTCCTTGATTCTCTTTAAATATTTCGGGGTAAAACCTAAAATTCTTTGAAAACGAGTTACTAATCTAACAAGCCGATGTAGTGAAAATGCTTTTGGCAGTTTCAATTAAATTTTCTAAGGAAAAGTGGAAACATATCAAACTTTAAGAAAGCGGTAAGCATATCAAAACGAGAAATTTTAGATATGTATTTATATGCATAAAGAAATGGGCGAAATTGGAGAAATCGTCGGAAGGAATCACTTCACTATTATAAATTATAACTTATGTAAGTATATGAAGCATCATACATTAGAGAATTTACCCCAGTCGAGACTACCAAAACGGCTTAGTGGCACAACTATGAGCAGCAGTAGTAAGGACCAATACATTGCCAAGTGATGTTCAAATAGCAAAGAACATAATAGAGACACCTGGAAAAGTGTCAGTAGAGTTACATATGTATGTACATATATATAAAATGAATCAGCAGAAACGCCAAAAAACATACAAAAAGGAGCCTCTAGACAGACTTCTGGAAAAGCATTTTATATAGCGATAATAAATATGCAATATATTTGGAGTGAAAAAGCCTCCAAAAATATTGCAGTCAATTTTCCAAATAATAAAAATTGTGGAATCAATGCCTAGCAATTTGAGTGCATTGCTGAATGGAAATGAAAAACAAACCAAATATTAAAAGTTGACACTAATTTAGCTTATGTAGCTAATTATCTAATGTAATGTGTTCTGTTTAGTTTTTTTGACGCGTAAAATCAGTGAAGTGAATAATTTTGATTTTCTTTTCTTTTTTGTTTACTGTTTATACCGAACTAAAATCCTATATAAGCCTCTTAAACTGCAATTAAACATTTTTATTTTTATTAATTACTATTAGCCATAAATTATTTATTTGAAATATTTGTAATTAATAGCCATTCTAAACTAAGTTATAAGTAGTTGTTGTTATTAATTTTGTAAAATACAGATTTAGTTTTCAATTTTTAACCCCCGACTAAAAAAAGGGGTGTTATAAGTTTGTAGTGTGTCTGTGTATCTGTGTGTCTGTCTGTGTCCACGTACAGGCCAAACGGCTGGACGGATTTTCATTTCTGTTTGAAAGATGACTTGATCGAGAGGGTTCTTAGCTATGTTTGAAAAAAATCGGTCCAGCCGTTTAGAAGATATAACATATTTTCTGAAAAAAGTCGGGGATTTTTTAAATTTTTAATTTTTGTTATTATAGTTGTATTTACTGTTTCATCAAATTTGCTTATTATCATATTATGTAATGACAGATTGCAATTAAAATATAATATATGTATCTGTGGCAAAAAGGAAAAAGTGCTTAAATCGAAATAAGCTAATTTTGAGTTAATGGTACCTCCGTAATCTGCATATTTGAAAGTACCCCTGGTCAAAATTTCAATTAATTTATCTTTTTTAGACTTCCTATCTAATTTGAAATAAAAGCTTAATTTAGGTTATACTTTGGTATATTTCAACTTAAATGTATTACTTATAGTATGATGTTTGCTTAAAAAAATTAAGTTTAACAAAAAATTTCTCAATTTAACCGTAAAATAAACTAATTTCTGAAAATCGACTTGAAAGATTAAAAGTGATCTCCTGCAAAACAGTAAAATATGACTTAAGGATCAATCAGACGTGACATAACCATAGGCATAGAGAACAGATGTTCGAACCAAACTAATGAGCAACACTGTAGGTACGTTTGAGTACTTTTCCAGTAAAATCCAGTAACTGAGTAAATACTGAGTAATTTAAAGAAATTACTCTCAATAAAAAAGTTTGCATCTAAAAGTACGCGAACGGAAAAATTGTAAAATCTAGTAAAATATATACAACAGCTGATTACCAATTTTGGCGCTAAAAAAATTATGCATATGAAATACAAGATAGAATATTTTGTTTAATAATAAAAGTAATAGATATGGACATATGTTTTTATTTAAACTTATTTGGCCGGTCCACGATGTAGACAAGAAACTTTCTATAGCGCTTACTTATATTGAAAACAAAAATAAACTTTCTTATATTTTGTTTTAAATATAAGTAAGCGATAGAAACTTTCTTGTCGACATCGCGGGTCAGGCCGTTAAAGTTTCTAAGCTTTTTACCCTGAACGTGAGAAGTTATTAGGATGATATATTCAAGACAACGAAAAACTGGGAAAGAATTTAAAACAAGTATGTACACAAAGTAAATTTTTTAATGTTCCATACGTCAAACCAGGAACCGTCGACCTGGCGATATGTATAAACAAAAATTTCAATATAATAATCTATTAACTTTATTCACGTTTAAAAACAATCGGTTATGTTCTGAATTCCATGTGAAATTAAATCGTTTGGAAATGCAATAGAATTGTTATTTAAACACATACATACATACATATGTGCATACATACATATTTCCAAACATTATTTGGAAATTCCGCACGTTTTAATTTCACCTGGAATACATAACATACCCGAATATTTTTCTAGCATCAAACTTAAATAAATGTTATAATGCTTATAACTGAATACATTTGTTTTTTTGTTATTTTAAAAATTTCATCAAAAACTAAAAATTTTTGTTTCCCTTTACTTTTGTTTGTTTATATTTAAAAACATATGGTTTCGTTTTACTGGATTTTACTGGCAAAAATTTGTCCAGTAAAAACTTGCATTTACTCAGTAAAAGAACTGTCATTTTTCTCTCTCAATGCGCCCTCTCATTTACTGGATTTTGTGTACTCGAACGCAATCCAGTAAAAAATAGTAAAAATTTGTACAAATTTTTGAGTTCTCGAACGCACTTTATGTGTGTACATATATGTATGTCTATATGTATAAATATATTGAAAATAAAAATTAACAAATTATTATACACTAGATATACCAAACGGACGACACACTCGTCCGTATTCTAGAATCAAAATGTAAATAATTTAAGATTCAAAGAAAATGTATCTAAACATCATAAAAAAATTCATTAAAACACAGCCACACACAAACTTACATACATATGCAAGCATAATTAAATAATACATGAAATTAAAAAAAACATAAACATAATTCAACTTATTCAACTCTCTTCCTTTAAGTATTATGGCTTCGATACAACAACAAATAAGAGAAAAACAATTGTAAAGTAAAGAGAAATACTACAAACACACACGCACACTCATGTTTTGTTTCTTTTTTTACTTGTAAGCTAATAAATGCGTGTGTAATATGTGTGCATGTAGTAGTAGCAACTTTAAACGCTTATGGCTCCCAAAATACTAAACCGATTTCAATAAAATATAGATTCTGCACATCTGTATAAAAAATCCTTTAAAACCATATAAATCTTTTTTTTTTAAATCGGTGCAGTGGTACCAGCGTAAAAGGGATTACAAAAAACATGTTTGCCTATTAATTATATAGATATATATATGTAGATAATTATGTATGATATTATTTCATAGTCAATAAAAACTCTTTTCAGCTTTCATATTCCTACCGAAGCGCAATGCTTCTTTTATATGTAAATTTTTCTTTGCTATCAGAACATTCAAACATGTTCTGAATGTTCTGTGTGAATTTTGATGTTCTATTTCATATTTATTTTGAAAAGTTTGGTTTTACTTCAACATTGATCTATTGCAGTTTTGTTTTGTACTGCATTATTCTTATCGTAAGCAAAACAAATCTCTTGAAAGTTTTGTTTTACAATAACGGAACAATATACACACACATTTTGAAATTAATGAGAGTTCTTTTGTAAGCCTTTATGTTATGGCTTGTGCCACACTCTAGTATGTACCTATCTTGTGGACAAAATATTTAAATAAATAAATTAAATATTACGAAAATTAACCATGTTTTCCCACTCTAAACGAGTTTGTCCATAAAGTTACTTATCGTTACCTTAGTATAGAAAGGCCCTAACTCATTACTTTTTTGAAATCGAGCTTTTTGTATATTTCAATAGAAGAACATCTATGTAGTGTATAGAAAAATTTAAAAATTTCGATACAAACTGAGTTATTACATATTTAAGCTGATGTGCAATTCAGCAAACATATGTAGATCAACACAACAGTGGTCGCCAAATTCTTTTCTTTGAGATCCACACAATGCAAAACGTGTAACATTACCTTCGACTGATCTTAAATTTCTTAAAGAACACAACAACACAAGGACAGTCCAATGTAAAAAAGATGCCATGTAAAATATGTGGTTCAGAATTATAACACAAACAAAATCTAAAACGGCATTATCGTGAAAAACATAAATTGCATGAATATCAAGTTTTGAAAATTATTGAAAAGGACGAAGATATCTACGAGTGCTAAAATGAAACCTTAGTTTTTTTGTAAAATCTATGAAGTGAAAAATTAGAAAAGCGGATAAGATCACATAAAGATGATCGTTATTTTAACTAAAATATAATTTAAAAAAGAAGCAAAAAAATACGATAACATTGGATTCTTTTACGACAAATTCTGATTCTACTGTAAATAGGTATTGAGCGAATAAATAAAAACTTTGTAGCAATTGTCAAAATACATGAACATTTAAAAAGCCGGAGGACGGTAAGGGAAGTCAACATGTTTGATTTATTATTTGTAAGAAGTTTCGCGGCCGTACTCCCTCGCATTACCTTACACTATAGAGCTATACATATGGCTAAAACTGACCCAGAGTCATATCTGGTACATACAAGACAATAAGGTCGCGTTTTAGCTGTAGCTTAATACAAGTCATCCAAAAGGATACTTCTTCATGTGTTTATTTGGTTGTTTTGGCTATTGCTTGCGTTATGCACATATGTATGTACATACATACATACATGCATATGTATTTATTTGTTCCTTTAATCTTACGAATAAATTCTAAAGCCTGGATCACACGATCGGCACAATGTACCAATTTTCGTCGGCTCACTTCAATAAAGTCATAAATAAGTAATAAGCCAAAATGACATTATTACTTAATTAATTCTTGAATAAGTTTATAAGGCTTTATTACCAATGCAGTGTGGTGCAGATATGTAATTATATTTCAATTAGTTAAGAAATAAGGAACATTTACCTTGTTACTTAAGAAATTATTTCAGTGAGCGACGAAGATTGGTACATTGTGCCAATCGTATCATCCAAGCTTAAGACTAAACAAAAAATATATATGTAAGCACTAGTAATAGAGGCTATCGGCTTAAGCGAGTGCCAGACACATCAATATTCAGCCTCAATATATGTGGTTGTGTGCGTTTGTTTAGCAAAAATAATCACACATATACTAATGGTGTGAATATTTTTTATAAAAAAACGCACACAACCACACATATTGAAGCTGAATATTGATGTGTCTAGCACCCACATGCATATGTAGTTTCTTAATTCTAAACTAAAATTTTTTTACCTTGAACACGGCAGATTGACATAAGGACAACATCCATTTAATTATTTGCACTACATTATATATTTCATTTCTTCACTTTCCTTAAGAATACACACCAATAACCTTCTGAATTTTGCTTTTTATACTTTTAAAATTATAATGGAACTAAACAATTTTACAATTTTCACTTGCACTATTAAACTACGTTGTGGCATTGTAGAAAAAAATAACGGCACTTTTGGTGGGAAATTAAAGCTTGTATATGCTTGCATAAATTGGTACATATTTAACCTGGTACTCAAAATTGCAACACATACACAAAGTTAGTATATTATGAAATCATGTATTTTGTGTATACTATTCTAATTAGGTATTGAAGCAATTGTCATAATCAAAGTATATTAAGAATAAAAGCACTATTAAGATATTTTCCAAATACATTAACATTTATTTTTCCTTTTGTGTTTTACGTTACAACAAAAGGGAAGGAAATGGAAAACTGGGAAAAAGTAACGAGTTTGATTTCTACTACTTGTTTTCAACAACCGTTTTTTGTCATGTCTGGTGGCATTACATAGCGTTTATACCTGATATTAACATGCCGACCACACGAGCAATAATCTTGGCAATTATTGCCATGGCAACTGTCAAACTCGATTGCCGACACAAGATATTAGCGTGTGGACCGTATGAATATGTGTTCAAATATATATTCAGCAACAAATGTTAAAATACATTGCTGAGCAACAATCTCTGAACACATGCTGTCAAATACAAATTATATTAAATTTTTTTCATCGTAAATGTAGAAAACAAAAGTTTTAACTAAACAAAACCAATAAAAATTCAATTTAAAATTAGAAAAGTATAAAATTATTGATAATTGAAGTAATTATGTGAATAAAAAGCAAATATATTTGAATATACGTGTTCACCACCTCTAGATACATTGTTGAACACAAGCAATTTGACGTCGTTATTCTGCCGGCGTTATTGCTTGTGCTAAGACACATCAAATTGCTCGTGTGGTCGTAGTGTAACTGTGATATAATATGAGAGAGAACGTCGGCAGAATGAGAAGAAAAATATATTTATATTAGTATTAATATCTATGTAGGGGAAAACGTACACTTGTAATCATCATAATATTTCATAATTATCAGGCAGCCGTGGAGTGAACATCTTTGTTTATTTGAATAGTAATGTGTATTTCATAAAAATTTTGCGATTTCCTTAATACATCGTGTATAGTTAAAGCATTTCATCACTTTTTTTATCAAAAAATATTAATTTTCATTCACAAACTTATCTTCTCGTATCTATGTATGTGTGCGTTTTTTGACACTTGATATCATAATATTGTTTACTAAATATATATTATGAAAACAATATTATAATATCTGATATATTAATATAATACTAATATTGCAGTCCACACGTAATATAATTCGCTCTGCTATGAAATTTGACGTTTGCTAATAGAAATATATTTGATATTATATCAGGTATAGACGCTATGTTACAATTTTTGCCAAATATTTCGTCTTAAGACAACGTTTTACACAATGTATAGTTCCAATTTTTCTTTATTTTCTTTCGTTCATCGCAAAACGTGTTAATACTTGAGTAATTAACTATATCTGTGGTAATTAATATATCATGAGTATGTCGTACGCAATCTTTCAAATTACAAGTGGCGAAAACAGTCACTCACCTGCGCTATAGACACCATCTGATATAAAACTGTCTTGAAACTATCAATGTGCTTTGCATGATTTGCTTTACCATATGTTTTTGTTATCGAAATGAAGCTACTAAAGTAATCGTAAACCCAACAACAAAGTGGTGCATTTTTTATTTTATGTTGATTTTTGCCAAAAAACCAAAAACGACATTTTTAATTAAAATTTGCATCTAATGAAAACCATGTTTTGCGCCTTGGGTTGTTCACCAACCAGAAATCTTTATAATTTTCCCAGCCAAAAATACGATAACAAAAGGTAAATTTTTAATGTATGGCTAGAATTATAATTTTTCTCATATTTATCGCAGAAGGAAAGCTTGGCTTGATTTTTTTGATATGGAGGAACCAGATATTGGATTCATCTTCGCTTGTGATCGGCATTTTTCACGTTCACAAACCACTGCGAATGGCATTCGAACAACAGCAGTTCCAGATGTACCGTAAGTATAAATTTTGTTTATGCATGTTGTACGTATACATACATACATACATGTGGGTTTAATTTTTCATTTCAGAATAACTTCCGTTACAGCAGCATCACCATTTAGAAGAAAGCAGAGGAGCTGGAGGTCAGTAAAAAATATGTTTTCCTTTTTAACAGTTGGGTACATTGCTTTATAACATATGTACATATACTTATATATATACATACTTCACATATTACATACGGAGTTATATTTCATAATACTCATACGTATGTTTACATATTAAGGAAAAACGTCGTTGTGGTCACACCTAGGGATCCTGAGTTTACCATATATCGCCATGAAACTGGAGTTTTCCCACAAAATCTTTTTAATATAGATGATGATGTTAAACCTGTAATACAAACCCCAATAATTAAATCAGTCTCTTGCTCGGTATCTACTCAAACTAATACACGTCTCTGTGGTTTGGTGCAGATTTCAGATGTAAAGGGTCAATATTGTCTCAGTTGTTTATATTGTAATGAAATTTTCGCCATAGAAAAATGGTCTAAATTCGTGTATCATATAAAAAATCGTCATTTTGAAAAAGAAAAATCCCTTAAACTCTCAAAATACTTCGTTCAGGATCATGACTATGCATTTATGAATTCATCGGATACGTCAACAACAAACTTTAAAATGGTCACCAATTATATTACTGAACAGCCGTTTCAACCAGTTTTATTGCTACCACCTTTGTTAGCCAAACCGCTAAAAAACGCTGAAAAAGTATCTGACTTAATGTTTGAAGCTCCAGAAAAAAACCCGCCGCCTTTGCTGGCCAAACCACATGAGCCAAATGAGACAGTTTTTAGAATCAGTTTAGCTGACCAACTTATTAAACTCTTAAATCAAACTGTTTTGAGCCCAACTTTTCTTAACACAGAAGAAGATAATATTTTAATAATAAAGAATACTGGTTCTGACAACATTGAAACAAGTAATTTCTTAAAAAATATAATGAATCCTGAAAACAGCTTCAACAGTGCTCCTAATAATTCTATGCTGTCGAAGAAGAGTAGTACATCAACTTCATATTCAAGATATACTCGGCCTATCTATACCATAAACAATGGACTGCTGGATATTCCGTCAAGAAGACATTCCCTCTCACGTATTTTGCTGCCACCGCTTCCGAAAATTAAGATGGCCAAACTAATTAAAAAGAGAATTGCACGACAAACTTTAAAAAACATAGACATTTTTGAAAATATTTATAAAACTATAAAAACAAGGCACCCAAAGGTAATTTAAGCAGAATTATAATTTCTTATTTAAAAGTTCTATATAATGTATAAAATTTTAGGTGGTTGATATTGAAAATACTAACTTGAATGATTCTACAATTAACAAAGTTAACGAAAAGGTATGAATAAATATATTTTGAAAACACCAATATATTTTAATAAAATTTAATTTAGCAAATTTCGAATCTTACACCTTTAAATCGGTGTCTTAGGAGAACCACTTCGAGTACAGCTAAGGCATTACAAGTGAAACAAAACGCCACAGAGGTAAGTTGAATATAATAAACCATTTGCTATACATACATACCTATGTATGTACATAATTATGAATATGCAATATTTTATACATACATATATATATATATTATGTATATTATACATGTAAATATATTTTCCTACACATTTAGATTGTTTTCGAGTATACACCAGCAGACATTATTGTGTCACTTCTAGACTGTATGAAAAACTTTCCAGTTTTATGGGAGTTTCATGACCAGCCGTTCAATAACGCCTATAATAAAGCCATCGTGGAATTATGTCGATTTATTAACAACAAATGGTCTTTAAATATATCTTTATTGAAAATGAGACGTAGTCTGATTCGCATATTAAGGTTTTATAGATTTATGTTGTCATACGAAAGTATTGACAAGTTTGAAGATTACTTCGATAAATGTGCACTTTTTCTTCCTTCTTCTGCGGATGCGATTCCGCGGGCACGCTGTGCTTATTGTTGTGTATGTTACAATAAAGATGTCGAATTGAGAAAACATGTTAAAGAAAAACACAAGAGTTTGAAATGGCCTTATAAATGCAAGCATTGCTTCGAACGTTTCCGAAAGAGCGATGAATATGAGTTGCACAAACGCTTGCCACACTATGAGGAAATATTCAAATGTGAAAGTTGTGATAAAAGATTCCATCGTCGTAATTTATACAATAAACATGTAGGATCACATCAACGTTCAATAGAAAAACGCGCCGAAGAACCGAGTGTAATGTGTGATGTGTGCAACAAACAATTTAAAACCCTTGGTGATCTAAAAAGCCACAAAGTCTATCACGGGGAGAAAAAGTTCAAATGTCACATGTGCCCTAAAGAGTTTTGCATAAATATGTCTTTAAAGCTACATTTAAAAAGGCATAGGAAAGAATTGGATTTTATTTGTGAAGTTTGCGGAAAAGGTTTTATTCGCAAAGGATATCTTGATGAGCATATGGCCAAACACACTGGCGCTAAAGTCACTTGTAGTATTTGCAATTTGAAATTAAGAAAATGTAGTTTAGCACGCCATCTGCGACTAGTGCATGTTGCACTTGAAGGCACAGTTGAAAGTACATTCAGAAAGAAGTCATATCATTATAATGTAGCAAAAACTGGAAGAAAAAGATCCAAAGAAGCAAAGAAGCGTCAATACAATTGCAAAATGTGTAAAATATCTTTTGTAAGTCTTAAACAGCTAAAAGATCATAATAAACAAGTGCATTCTGATGTCAAAAAAACACCTTGTCAAATTTGTAATATAGAATTTATACATACAAGTAATCTCAAACGGCATTACCGTTGTAAACATAAATTGCACTCGTATCAAATTTTCAAATTGGTCTGTCAGAATGAGGATTTAAATACAGTATTGGCGATGAAAATTAGCGAGCTAGAATCTATGAACCAAGCTGACTTCATGCAACATTCACAAAATAATCAGGAAAATTCACAAGAAAGTAATTATTTTGAACAAGGAAGAATGCACAGTGATAAAATACAAGATGAAATAATGAAAGCAGTTGAAAATATCGATGGACAGGAAATCAAAGTTGATGACGACCCTTCAATGAATGATTTTTTTACTGATCTTTTGAAAAATGCATAAATGTAAATATGTAGTTATATTTGTTATTAAACATAGTACTGTTTATTACTTTATTGCCGTTTTAATATTTTTATTATTCAATCGGTTGAGTCATAAATAACAAGACTAGTTTTTACAAGTTTCACCTGTCTGGTTGTCTGTCTGTAATCAAGTGTTGCAAATTAGATATGATCCACTTCCCGGTTTCCGATTAAGCCGAACTTTTGCATGCATGTATAAATAAGATGACAATTATGACATTTTTTTCGATAATTTTAATATCATAAAATAATATGTTAAAAGTTTGTTTTTAAAAAAAGTTTTTTTAATTACTACATACTCGTTTAAATTTCACTCGTTTGATTTTTTTGTTTGAAAGGAAAATTCGTTACAAAAATATCTTTTGCACAGATCACACCATAACGGTTATTGAAACGATATTGCATACTTTCCATGGAGCCCCCGAAATTTTTTTTTTTTTTTTTTGTAATGCATGTATTTATTTATTGTATCTTCACATATGAACTAACAATAAGTATTCAAATCTTAAATCTATAAAAAAAATTATTAGGCCCGACCAGTGTCGGACATAAACTTAGTGGTAGTTATAAATAATACATTAGTAGTGATAATCAAAAAAAAAGGGGAAAGTATTTTCAAGTAGTCCCATCTGGAGTGTTAGGTATAAGAGCCCGTGTGTCCCTCTTTTTTAAGCGGACGTGTCCAGTAAAGTTCAAAATATTACGAGCAAGCGGATTAGGATGTGATTCGAGTTTTGTTAAATATTTGCCTGCGTATTTTGCAATTTCTTCAGTCACTAGTAGCATATTTAAATCACGATGTATAATAGAATTTTGGATGTACCATGGAGCCGATGTTATTAACCGTAAAATTTTGTTTTGCCTTCGTTGGATTCTCTCGACATTGGAAGCTGAAGCAGTGCCCCATAACTGAATTCCGTAGCGCCATATTGGCTTCAAAAGCGACTTGTATAATAAAAGTTTGCAGTCTAGGCTGAGTGTTGAGTTTCTGCCAATCAACCAATATATTTGAGTTAACTTAAGTTTCATCTGAGTTAACTTAGAGTCAATATGATGTTTCCATGTAAGTCTTCGATCAAGGTATTTCACTTGGGAATGTTGAGGAATATTTTGATTGTTGATTCGAATGGGGGAGCAAGTATCTCTTCTTACTGTGAACGTTATATGGACACACTTTTGTTCATTGACTTTAATTCTCCATAAGTTCAACCATATTTCCAGCTGAGTGATATGTTCCTGGAGATTGCGGGATGCCTCATAAGGGTTTTCGTGCACACTCATACAGGCTGTATCATCGGCAAAAGTAGAAATATGGATATTATTGCTCACAGGCATATCACAAGTATATATTAAATACAAGATAGGACCCAGAATACTACCCTGGGGCACACCAGAAGATATAGTTTCGGGCACACTCGTGAACTCTCCTTCCACAACAGTGAACTTCCTATCAATAATATAACTTTCCAAAAGCTTTTGAATGTTTATTGGCAGATATGTCTTCAATTTTAAAACTAGGCCTTCGTGCCATACTTTATCAAACGCCTGAGAAACATCAATAAAGAGAGCAGAACAATACTTCTTTTCTTCAAATGTTCTTACAACTTGGACCAGTCTATGCGTTTGTTCAATCGTGCTGTGCTGACTTCTAAAGCCAAATTGATGGTCCGGGATGCACCCATTATCAGTTAAAATTTTGGACAATTTAGTCATGAGCAGCTTTGAGATTGTAGATAGTAAGCTTATAGGCCTATATGACTCAGTCTTGGTAAGATCTTTGCCCGCCTTTGGAATCATTTTGATCTTGGCCAGTTTCCAGTTATGTGGAAAATACTGCATTCTTAAGAATGCATTAAAAGTAAATAGCAGGATTCTTATTGCAATATGAGGCAAGTTCATGAGCATTTTGTTACTAATGCCATCAATACCTGGAGCTTTCTTCGGGTTGAGTTCAGCAATTACTTTTTGTACTTCACGCATCTTAAACCTTAAGGGACGAGGGGGTAGAGAAACTACACACGGTAAATCAGCAGCACCCGTACATGAATTGGGAGTGAATACAGATTTTAAATGCTCAGAAAATAAGTTACCTTTCTCACTATCACTTCTTGCCCAGCCTCCGGTCGCAGTACGCAATGGTGATTTAAGATCAACGGGTCGTTTAAGATTTCTAGTAGCGCGCCATAAAGAGTAATTAGATGTGGACGTTACATCAAGACCTTCTAAATACTTTTCCAGTAGTGCAGTTTTTTCCGACGATAGCAGCTCTTTGAGTCGTTTAGTACATTCTTTAAGTCTGATTTTATTTAGGGGTGATCTGTGTTGTTGCCATTCTCTTCTAGCTCTCCTTTTTTCACACACAAGACGTTCAATTTCCGTAGAATAAATTCTGTTAAAGCCGGTCTGCGGATAGGAGGTAGTGGCGTGTTCAGCAGCCTGTTTAATATTTTCGTTAAGATTGGCAATGTTAAATTCAATATCATCGCATGATTTAAGCTGAATGTTTTCTACACAGTGACTACTAAGATATTTTTTGAATGCCAGCCAGTTGATTCCATTAATCATCTTCACATATGAGTTAGTTAAATCACTCATTAGTGGGTTGAAAATTGTAACTATTGTTGGAGAGTGATCGGAGGACAGATCTAGAGAGGCCTCTACATGAATTAAGTCCCTATGAATATTTTTCGTGACGGCAAAATCTATAACATCTGGAATTTTTCTTACGCCAGTAGGCCAGTAAGTAGGCTCCCCACTCGAAATGACATCTAAGCCCATTTTTGAAATTGTATTGAACAAGGCTCGACCTCTAGGTGTAACAAGACGCGATCCCCAGTACGTATGTTTTGGATTGTAGTCACCAGCTGCCACGAAACAAGATCCAAGCGATTTGTAGAACTTCTCATACTGATCGTCGGTAACTGAAAATCTGGGAGGTGAGTAAATTGATGATATCACGAAATTCGCACAAAAACTTTCTACGAAAATATTCGTTGCTTGCAAATATTCTTCACTAACGTTGTCAAGGACATAGTGCTTGAGTCTTGACTTAATCAGAATTGCTGATCCACCACATGCTCTCTCTCTCGGGTCCTTTGTATCATATAAAGTGAAACCATTTATTTTAAATAAGCTTCTTGAGGTCAAATGAGTCTCAGAAACCAACATTATATCAATATTTTTTTCCATGAGGAAGTGCTCAAGTTCATTTTTATGTTGGCGAATGCCGTTTGCGTTCCAGAAACATATTTTTAACGTGTTCATGGTTTATTAACTAATGCTTGAAGCAGTGTATTCTGCATTCGCAGCATTTCTTGCATCATACTTGTCATATTTGTAGTAAAGTTGTTTATAGTTAGCACCAGATTCTCAATAGTGGCTTCAAGGCGACTAAAGTTAAAGCTTGAGTTTGAATTCGTTGAATTATTTGGCGGTGGAACATTTTGCGTGGGAATTGAACTAGTCTTAGCAGCATCAGCATACGATACACGTGAAGTAACTGGTTGGCTGATTTGAGCAATAGTGTCGGAGTTCGCGTTTACTTGTAGAGCTGGAGTTAACTTGGGTTTTTGACCCATAGCCTGTTTAACGAAAGAAAATACAGGGCACCCTCTATAGTTAGCTGTGTGATTACCTCCACAATTACTACATTTTTTTTCTGCTTGATCTTTTGGCTTAGTGCAGCTAGCAGTATCATGCAATTCACCGCAGATAACACACACTGTAGGTAACTTGCAGTAAGTTTTCGTATGGCCATATTCTTGGCAATTATGCCACTGTACGGGACCTGAACGCTTACGTGGCTCTTCAACTGTGATTTTTCGATGTAAGAGATACTTTACGTTATAAACTGGATGGGCTTCATTTTTTTTCAATTGTATGTCATTCGGCTCCAGTTCAACCCGAAATAGGGGTTGGGGGACCTTTTCTCTATTAAATATGTTGGTAACATTTTTTACCTTGAATCCTTGGTCGACAAGTGCACATTTTACTTCTTCGGGTTCAACATATGAATCTATGCCCTTTAATACTATATGTAGGCCTTTAGCACTCTTAAGTTGGTATGTGTAAAAATTTGTTTTATTTTTTTTTAATTCACTAACAATTTTTCGGAAATCTTTTTCATTATATATTTGAATTTTAGTTTCATCAATATTACCTCGTTTAATTGGAATGATATGAAAAGTATTTTCACCAATGGTCGACAGTAGTTTTTTTATAAGCGCGTTAGAATTTTTTTCTCTCAGATAAATAGGTGGTGGCTTAAAAGACTTTTGCGATGATGTAGAGGGCTTGTCGTCGGTGTCTTGCAATAATGAAAAACGATTTTGACGATTGGTAGATGATGCGATGTTATCCCTAGACATCTTTGGAGCAGATGAAATTTTTGAAGAATTTGGGCTTCGCCCACGCTTTACCACTGTTATATATCTGTCCATTCCCACTTGTACCTTGGGTTTTGAGCTACTGTTATGCAAAGTGTGAACAGGGCCAAATCATATTGGTCCGAAATTCCTATCTACAAAACTACTTGTAAATTTCGCGTTCAAACGTATGTACATGTATGATTCAAAGCAAGGCGAATTCACATAAGGTGATCTTAATTCGCCAGCTGACATAAATTCCCTGCTGTCAAATGAACCAAAACGTTAAGAAATCTTTTGACAGCAGGAAATTTTACACTATCAAATATACAAGGCGAATACGCAGAGTTGCAAATTAAGACCACCTTGTATCAATTCGCCTTGATTGTAAGTAAGTAAGTATGATGCAAAGTAAATTTGCAGAATATGGTTGCACAAAAATGGACAGGTGACTAAGACCATATGTCCATGATGTTGTTAACAGTATTCTTAAAAATGTTTTTGTGACTGACTGTACACGACCTATGCCTTCACATAGAGCTGCAAAACTATCGATAGTTTTATTTTAAGTGGACTATCGATATTTTTTTTCGATAGCGATACTATCGACAAAAACACTACTAAAAGAGAAAAAATCAAAGTCAATAAAAACGGAATGATGGCGACTGTGTAATAAAAAATACAACATTCAAATTTCGCCGCCTGGTTTTTTTATTGATACATCTATCTATCTGTTTGCTTTTTCGTTTATTTTCTTTATAGAACTGTGCATATATGTATGTTTGTTGAATATGTGTATTAAAAACATTGGAAATAAAAGTTTTAAAAAAATCAACTTTCTTTTTACTTTATGGAATGATTAAAAAATTCAAGATTTTATATTAGAAAAATACACAATTGATAAGTTTTAGCCCTTACTGGGGGTCTCCATGCGCAATAAACTTGGAAATAATTATGTTTTCAACTGTCAAATTCTATTTCCAACACCATATGTCCACGTGTGGACCGAATAGACATTTATTTGCAAATAAATTTCGAAATAGTTGTTCAAACTTATTTCGAAGAAATAATGTTGAACATAAGCTGTCAAACTTCATAGACATTTGTTGTTTGTGAGAATTAAATAAAATAAACTGGGGGGTAAAAACACAGAATTTTTAATGTATAATCACCCTTATTCTATTTGGCGTCGGCAACATCGTCATTAATTTTGAAACAACATCAATATAACACAACATCAATGCTAACTTTGTATTCCCTAACAGTGTTATGACGACGTTGCCTATTTATCGATAAATACAATACACATATCTAATATTTGAGTCAGCTGGTTCATTTTGTTTACTATTTTTGGTAAAAGTATTTTTGTATAAGTAAAAGCTTTGTAAATAAATTAAAATAAAATGTTTTTCTTTCCTATTGAGACGATGAAAATAAAAAAAAAATTATAGTCAAAATAAGATTTCTCAGACAAGTCATGCATTTGCCAGTTACCCACGGAAAAGTAAGTGATAAGTTCTCTCATGTTTTTGGAAAATAATGGGTCATGTTCATCCTTTTAATATTTTACAAATATTTTAGGATGAACAAAACATCATTTAGGAATGTATTGGATACAATAGAGCCTAACTTTTGAAACAAAAGGGATCAGATCAACGTTTATTGCAGCTTGGAGCTTCCTCCAAAGGTACTCAGTGCTAATTGTTTCTATACCCCGCCTTCAGTTGCTTTGCTGTTGTTGTTTGCAACCTTTTTTTAATTTAAACCTCAAGTCGCGCCAAGCCTGTAAAAAAATTTTATCATACAGTATACTTTCCCAACACACTATTTACCTTACATTTTGCCATCCACCACTAGTACTAATTGGTGGACCGAGGGAATTTAGTGCAGTCTCACTTTCCCACTGCACCTTGAAATTATTAGGAATACTGCCCCTGCGGAATCCTCTAGCAAAAGGACTTTTCCAACTCTTCTTTCTTTCCAACCGATTTGCTAAACAACATTAAAAACGACGCCGTGTTATGTTGCCGATGCCAAATAGAATAAGGGTGAATAAAACGAATATAAACCAATTACTTTTAAATCAAATAAAATAAATTAAAATTAACATAAAAACATCGATCTATACACATTGAATTTTTTAAATTTATGTCCAATACCACAATGCGTGTTCTATAGCCCAGAACATAAGCTTGTACATGAACATATTTGTGACGTCATGCTGCCGACATTATTGCTTATGTTCGGAAATAAATATTGCGCGTGGAGACATACTGTTATAGACACGGAAACTACTTTGCAAAGCCTTAATTCAGCAGGGAGAGAGACAGAAAGAGATAGTATTTATCACTCTGTCTTTCACACACCTTAATTAAGACTTTGCAAAGTAAACTTTCCGTGTGTAAAAGGGCTGTTTCTAAGAATCAAAAACTATCGATGGTATCAAAAATACTATCGAAACTATCGAATGAAGCCACTATCGATAGTTTTGCAGCTCTACCTTCACATAGGAAGTAGCAACGTAGTCACAGAATACACAGAAATGAAGAAAGTGACAGGTAAAAAAAGCTCCAATCAGGTTTTTGTTAAAATTCATGGAAGAAAGAGAAAAGCATAGTGTATTTGATACTGTAGTGTATTACTACTTACCAATTAACACAGCTAATAAAAATGTATTGCACTAGAAAGACGTAGCAAAACAAAACCGACGACAAAATTTGAGGGAATACGAGACAAACTGAAAAATACCCGTATCTTCCGTCTCGTGACACTTCTGTATGTTTTGTGAAGTGGTTGTTAAGGAAATTCCACAAAAGAACCGCAAGATTAAACGGTAATCCGTGGCAGATCAGTCAACCAGTGCGAGTGAGACGCAAAACTCTCGAAGGCCAATAAACGACAGTGGCCTGGTTGCATTTATTTATTTTATTTATTTGATTAGATTAAACCGAGCCCTTATGGGTCATATATGGTTAATAGTATGACAACTAGTAATGTGCAAAATTCATAAATTAGAGAAAATTCATTATCAAAAAAAATAAAAAAATAAATAAATAAATAAAAATAAAAAAAAAATAAAAAAATTGGCTTGTTTTTTATGGTTAAGCAATTGTCTATATGCATTTCGTTCCCGCTTGTGGAACTCGTCAGTAGACTTCAACCCAAAAAAGTTTTGAATTCAGTTAACAAACTCCGTATGTTTATAGTAAGATGCACAGTTGAATAAAGTTGAATAAAGATGCTTGTTTTGTAAAGATTTTTGTTTGCGGTTTTCAAACTTATTATGTTTGTATATTGTGATTCTCAATATAGTATTAAGAGTCTTACTATAAACATACGGAGTTTGTTAACTGAATTCAAAACTTTTTTGGGTTGAAGTCTACTGACGAGTTCCACAAGCGGGAACGAAATGCATATAGACAATTGCTTAACCATAAAAACAAGCCAATTTTTTGAAATTAAATAAAGACATTATGTCAAATAAATATACTTCAGAAAATTCATTATAAAATTCAAAAGAATACAAAATTAATTTTAGAATTAATCATGATAAATTCTCATATCAGTCTATAGTAATACAATATGATGCAAGAATACAATTAAAAAATTAGTATAACAAGGGACATTATATTGCGTAGGATTTACTCTATTAACTTGTACTTACCTTTATCAGTTAAACTACAAATGTCATGGGCCTTGCTAATGCCCCAGATTTTATATGGGATTGAAGTTTATTCTGGATCGTGCGGTATACATATTACTCGTTTACATCGGCTTGTTAATGTAATTGTACGTTTTGTGTTTAGTGTGCGTCATCGCGAGCACATATCTGGTTTTCTTCACAGATTTCTAGGGTGCAGCTTTAATGAATTTATTAAGTACAGAAATCTTCTATTGTTTTATAAAATTATTAAGAGTTCTAGCCCCTTATCCTTATATGAGTCATTCATATTTTCGCGCTCTACCAGAAACCCTCAGATTATTCTTCCTAGAATTCGTTCATCTTTTTTAGAGAAATCTTTTATTGTCAGGGTTTCGCGGTGGTGGAACCAGTTACCACATCAGTTACGTGTCTTCTCTCATTCAAACAATGTATTTCGTTTGAAACTTTTAAAATTATATTCCCTATGATTACTCATGTCTCTCTAAAGATTAAATTTAACTCAATTTACCTTGACTTCTACTGCTGGCTACTGATGGGACCTTTCTTTACTTTATTTTTTTTTTAATCATTTTTTATATTTCCTACTTATGTTATCTTTGGCTGCGGAGCTGATTTTATGTTGGGATAGTAAATCTTTAATATTATGAATCAATGAATTGTTATGGTATGAATTTAATTTAATTAACAAATATTATTTAGTACCTAAGGTATTTTTTTACTGTTATGTAATATTATATAATTGGCCTTAAAGGCTTTGTATTACATATTTTCTTGTAAATAAATAAATAAATAAAATTGGGATGAAAGGAACATACGAAAAACGCGCTTAGCTTTAAATAGTGAAAAGGAGAAAACTTTGAGGTTGTTGGGAAGGAAATTCCATATGCGTGCAATCCTGACAACAAAGGAGTGCTCATAAGAGGCGTAAAAGATTCTATCAATTATAATTTGCGGAGATCGAGTTGAGTGCGAAAAATTAAAACTATTAAATAAGTATACAGGTTGTCTCAGAAAGATAACTTTATAAAAGCTCAAAATTAGTTTCAACTTAATATAGTTAACGAAGGATTTAAGAAATAATTGCCAACGACGCGTGATGTTGACTCGCCCAGAGCTGCTTTACCACTAGGGATTACACTTTTGTTTTTTGTTTTACCAAAATGGATGATGTCAGATCAAAGTGGAAAGCGCCATAATTGAAATTTTGTCATATGACATTCCCACATGACACAGTTTCAATTCTTTTACACGGCGTGTACATATTTTACATTGGTAAGTTTGACATATTAGATGTAAAATAATAAAAATATTTGTATATAATAAAATGAAATTACCTGTTTAGCACGACCAGTTGTGCGCGGGGCTAGAGGTTTAGTCAGGACAAATTATTGTTATAACAAAACTTGACTATTTAACAAGACGCTATCTGACATATATACATACATGCATTTTAAGAAGAGTTGAAAACCGGGATTACCTGGTATGAAGCTCTATTGCAAGTACTTGTTTACACTACGCAAGTCTTGTTGCTAAGCAGATTAGTTTGTAGGGGAAAGAGACGAAAGGAAAATTAACGAGTCATCAAAAGTAGTACTCTGTTCTTGTTGTGAAATACACGTAAAATCATGTCTTTTAATAAAAATTAATGAAAAACTCATGCCGATTTTCTTGACGATTTTCGGAATTAAAATGCCGATGATTTTTCAAAAAAGGCAGGATTTTTCAACAGAATCTTCTGGCAGCCCTGTGAGGAAGCCATTTTATATTCAGTGATATGTGTATACATACAAAGTAAACTCCAATTAACTTTTTCCAAACGCAAAAAATTTCAAAGCTCCAAAGAAAGGAAATTGTTAATTTTTTTTTGTCATATACATACAACATATCTTAATAAAGAACGTTAAAATATGCTTCGTGTAAGCGATCATTCTGAAGTTCGTGGAGGTGATGCAGGATATCAACCGAAAATTAATGAAATTAGCAGGAACTTCCTGGAAGATCTGCAGAAGGAACGTTCACGCTTATCAGAAGATTTTCCGTTATGTTCCCTGTTAATTGACGAAGGTACGGTGCTCCGCAATAATTATTATGAAGAAATTGTAATATATATAAAATGTTATCTTTTAAATTTCAAAGCTTTCGATCGCGTTTATTCTACTGGACGTATACCTGGACGCGAATTTTATGCCGATATACTGAAGCAAAAACCCATGAAAATTACCCAAAAGGTGTTTGTACCAGTGAAGCAATATCCTAAATTCAATTTTTCTGGAAAAATTTTGGGACCGAAAGGAAACTCACTTACTCGCTTACAAGATGAAACACAGTGTAAGATAACCATCAAGGGACGCAATTCCATGCGTGACAAAGTTAAGGAAGAAGAATTGAGAAATTCCGACGATGCACGCTATAATCATTTGCACAAAGATCTATTCTTGGAAATTAGTACAGTAGCTACGCCAGCGGAATGTTATGCTCGTATTGCATATGCCTTGGCCGAAATACGTAAATATCTAATACCAGACAAAAATGATGAAGTCTCTCACGAACAGTTGCGTGAAATAATGGAAATTGATCCTGAATCGGCTAAGGCTGGTTATGGTTACGGTGGCAAACCTGAAGTTTACAAGTAAGTTTGTTGATATAACGATAAAATTTTAATCAAATTTATTGAAATATTGTATGTACTGATAGATCCGTCTTTGAGAAATCGGGTGGTTCAAAAGGAACACCGAAATATTTTAATATTTTAAAGCAAGCATCTTATCCTGAGTGAGTACATAATTTGCTTAAACGAAAAACCATGTAACTTGTTCTATTCACAAGGTCGCATTTGAGTCCTATGTATCGTCTAAAATAATAATACATAAGTGATAATGAAATAATTTTGCTAAATTTTTTCTCTCCCTATCATCTAAAATTTAAAAAATTGTAGTTACGTGATTTTGCATTTCAGCTAACGATATTCATCAATCCAAATACATACAGACAATAACAAAGCTTAAATCCAATTTCAAAAACATGTTTTTAAAAAAAAAATCTCTTAATTTTTCCTGTAGTAATAAGCAGAAAGCTCGATTTAGAATTTCTGTAAGTTCAAGGTTTTTCATTTAAGCTAAAGCATAAAATGATGTTATACCTACGCGTTAAAAAATCGCTTTTAAACATTTATTGAATAATGTTACGATACCAAAATGTTTATTATGAGATACATTTTATATTAAGTATATAATTCCATAAATTTTATTCTTATTCTATTGTCACCCTTTTTCAATGTAGGCGCGAGGAATTAGAAGATGAATATGAACCTACTAGTCATGCACTACCAAAGAGGTCAAGCGATTATGATCGTATTAAAGGTAAATACTTACAGCTTTTTATATGACGAAAAATTTCAATGAATTTAGCATAAAGTTTAATGTAATGTACATACATATCGCATTAGTTTGCAATTTTCTCTTTTTGCAAGAAACCGATATATGTATATACGTACAGTTTTCATATCACCACTAAAAAAATTACATCAAATTTCTCTACTCTTTCACCAAAAATTTTTGTGATATAAGTATTACATACATATGTATATGAACACAGTTATTTGTTTACATTGAAAGTTTATAAATATTCAACGAGGAATAAAAGGCGAACATTTTGTTCACGTGAAATATTTCCCGTGAACAAAATTAGAAAATAGTGTACTAACACAACAACAACGTAAACATTAGCGATCACAATTTTATGGAAAAGGGAACATTTCAAATGAAACTTTTATTCCCCATAAGGGTGATTTAGTTGAAGCTCTTTGGAGGAACTAGTGCGATATGTACGTATTGTATAAACTGTTGAACATTTTTTGTTGTATGTACATATGGCTGGTAGCAGGTCCTATCTTGGTTGGAGTATCTCAACACTCCATCTCAACACTAATCTATTACAGAATGTCGTAGTCAAAAGTTGAAATACCCCAACCACGATAAGAGGAATTATGTTTTATTTTTTTATTTAAAAATTTAAGATGAGACTGAATTTACATCATGAAAATTTTCATGAAATTGGTTGTATGAAATTTTTTATTCGTGAAGAAGCACAACACTTCCTCAGATTTATGATAAGACATTTTTTTCCTATTACTCTATTCTCTACCGCTGATTATAATTAGTAAATGGAAAAAATTTCGTGCACCAAGTTTCATGAAAAAATTCATAATGTGTATTATTAACTGCCGAATTCACAAAATATAATTTAAGTTTACAAAAGGTTCACGAAACAAATTTTGCGTGGAAATTTGTTTGTTAAACGTTTATTAAACCTAAATTTTTTTTCTGAATAAGTCCTTAAATAAATATGTACTAACCTATACATAAAACATAGTTTATAAAACCATATACATACATATTTGTTTCGTTTGTTAAGCTGGTCTATACATCCTACGTTGGAGCTTATGTCAACTCTGTCTTTTCAACCATGTCTTCAAAAACTAAAATTTTTGAAGTTATTTTTATCTAGAAAAGTTCACTAGAGCAAAAACACTATTATTATAGGCTGAGTTTACATCTGGCATTTTTCTTGTGCCATATGCCCAAAAAAAAAACGTAATTACTAATGAAAAACTGTTTGATTCAGACAAACTGTTTCCAATTATGTTAGATTCTATAAAATTGTCTATTAGTTATGTATGAAATCGTTTAACTTAATAAATACGTGTGTGAATCAAACTATTTTTCATTAGTAATTAGTGGTTACGCTTTTTTACGGTTGTGTGGCACATGGCACACATGTAAACCCGGCCATAGTGCTGAAAAAATTAGTTTCGGACACACACATACATATGTATGTATGTAAGTACGTAGTAAAGGTCGCTCATACTTTTTAGATTTGTTTTTAATATTACTTAAATGGATTAGGTTCCTTTTTAAGAGTTATTCATATTTGGTGGTGGCTCTCTTATGGTATGGGGACCATTTTGTACAGATGGGTTGCAGAAACTTAGTTTGTTGTCATGTCGAATGAAAAGCACCGACTATGTATCAACTATGGAAATGACTTTAGTGCCTTTTTTATCACAAAACTCCACAAAAATATTTATATTTCAGCAGGACAACGCGGCAATTCACAACAGCTCTTGCACAAAAAATTGCTTTATATCAAAAAATAGTGAACTAATGGCTTGGCCTGCATGTTTTCCAGAAATTATGTGGGAAATTTTATGTAGACATGTTACGCCGAAAACTGTCCGTTTGATAACTTGCCTCCATTAAATACCGCAGTTTTAGCATAATGGGAAAAATTTATGAAAATATTATTAAGTTGGTCAGTAGTATGAAAAAATAATATATAATTTACTTTTAAATAAAGGTGGGAAAATAAACCAAAAATTTTAATAAAATAGTCACCCGTATTCACAGTTCTAGATCAAAGAAAACTTGTGCACGTTTCTTTAATCTAGTACTCGACTCGACACACGCAATACGGGTGATTATTTATTTATTTTTTTTTTTTCTTAAAAAAATAATTTACCATATAATTATGAGACACTGAATAATGGATTATGTAGAAAAAATTACACAACAGCAATAATAAACTACGTAAGTATAGTATTTCCTAACAGAACATGAAAAGATAAAAAACTTTAAAAAGGGACCATTTATGTAATATTTAAAAAAAATCTTAAAAAATAAGAGTGACCTTATAATTATGAGACATACTAAATTATACATATATGTACATACATACTTATATCATTTCACGAGTAGGCATGAACACCAACGAATTGTAGATATATACGGACCTGTTCTGCAAATCACGACATGTCAAAGCACGGTGATTTCAATAAATCAATAAAACCTAAATCATTGCTTTTGTAAATTTGACAAGTTATAGCGATGGAAGTTGCATTAAAATGTTCTATTATACATGACAAAAACTTAAAATACAACAAAAACCCACTAACAAGTCTGTTATTAATAGTTTACTTTTGAAATCACCGTGATTTAAATCACCGTGATTTTCAGAACAGACCCGATAGACTATTTTAATATCGTAGCTAATAAACTACTGGGAAAATATCTCATTAATCTTTATCAAACAAATTACGACAAATATAATTTTGTAGTTTCGTCTAATTCAAATGGATACAAACGTACTGCTGCACCAATTTATACAGAAACCAAACGCATTCATGAAGTTTCGTCATCTAAACCTTATAGTTCAAATATAAAAACATCTCATCTATACGGAATGTTAAAAAAACACAAGTAAATATAATGATAAATTCATATATAATAATAAAATTGCAGTTAAAAATAATTGTATTACATAAATAACAAAATCTGGTATATAATTTAATAATCTAATAATATATAAAATAAAATTGCAGTTAAAAAATAATTGTATAACATAAATAATAAAATCGTACATATAATATAATAATCTATATATGTATATATATATATATATATATATATATATATATATATATATATATATATATATATATATATATATATATATATATATATATATATATATATATATATATATATATATATATATATATATATATATACATACGTGTTCATAAAATTAGGAGTACTGTTCAGTAAAAATAATGTTTAACTTTGTAATAAAAAGTCATTAGATTATTTGGGACCATTAACTTTAATTAATGGGAGGCATTGAGGAAGGAAAGTCACAGGAGATTACAAGCTAAGGTTCAGAGATTTGCCTCGATGGGCATCACAGGTGCTCAGAAGAGTACACCTCAGGCTGCCTTGACGTCATTCTTCATCTACTTCCTATAGAGGACTTTGTGGTGGGAACAGCGACTAGAAGTTCCTTAGACTCGTAGAAACAGGTTTGGTGAGGACAGGAATAACAGATCACACATCAATCTTAAATGAGATCAGTTTTGGTGATCAAGAATCCGTAAGCCCTGCGTCTACGGACTATAAGGTCGCTGAAATCGATTTTAGTAGAACACCCTTAATGGTAATTCCGGATAGGGACTATTGGGTCAAATCCGATTAGCTATATGAGGGTAGTGCAGTCTTTACAGACGTATCGAAAATGGGGGAAGACACATGGGCTGGTGTCTATATCTTAGGAACGAACATTAGTAGTTCTTTCAGACTGCCGAATGAATGTAGTGTTTTCCAGGCTGAGATCTTGGCGAACCTCAGGGCCACGGAGCTGGTGGCCAGGAATGTAGCTGAAGAGAAGCTAACTTTCTACGTCGAAAGCCAGGCAGCGCTAAAAGCTTGGAAGGGACACAATCGGGTATGTTCTGCATTCCACGTGAAATTAAAACGAGTGGAATTGCCATACAATTGTTGTTGGAAATATGTAATTATAACAACAATGCTATGCCAATTCCACTCCTTTTAATTCCGCGTGGAATGCAGGACATATCCGAATGTCAAATCGAATCGAAATGTTGAAACTGCCGATGAGCTGGCAAGAATACGGTCGGCGTTAGATGAGGGAATGTCTGACAAATCGGTTAAATTACCGATAGGTCATTACTATAGGGAACTCAGTAATTGGGTGGAAAGCAGGACCAACAGTTCATGGCGAAGAAGAGGGATTGTAGAGTCTCGAGGGGTTTTTGGCCAAAACTTGACTCAGGAACATCTAAACTGCTACTGGACATGAATAGGAAGGCGATGCGAATCTTATGATAGGCGCGTTGAAAGGTCACTGCTCGGTCAGAGCAAGAACCAGCATTTGGGAGACTGGCACTCCAGATTTTTGTAGGATGTGCGGGGATGAAGAGGAACCAGAAACCATTGACCATATCTGTCACTGCCCGAAGCTGCAACGTCATAAGCTTAGATGGCTGAGCAGACGTTTCCATGAAAGCATTACTGATATCGGGATGTGTAAACTACAGGACATCAGGTGCTTCATCATGGGAATTCGGTGGCTTAATGATTTATAATAGGGTCACTTCTGGCTACAATTGGGAGGGTAAATATTACTTTTTTGGGCAACAGAAGGTAATCGCAATGGACCCAATTGGGCCTCCGAGTGGAGGTGCGGTATAGCACCACCCTTCCTAACCTAACTTTAACTCAACCTACCAGGTAGGATGAACTTGCCTTTAACTTATCCATTGGGTTAAATTAAAGTGAAAATATAGTAACAATCGAAGAAAGATATTAAAAGGTAAGCAGGGCTATCATGAATAAAATTCCGCGTGAAATTTTCCCAGGGGAACAATTCCAACTAATAGCAAGTAATAGGGCAAACAAAAAATCTAATTGGAATAGGGAGAAATTTCACGTGGAATTTTATTAATGATATCCCTGAATGTGTATTTTTTTCACTTGCCTATCAACATCATGTAATTTTTCTGATATGTGTTACTATCTATGCTAATGTATATCGCAGCACCCTCCTTCATCGATAACTAATAAAATGGAAACATCTCTGCTTGCACTATCTCTTTCCTACTCTTAGGACCTGTTATTTGGACCCAAGTTAGCTGAAAACTTACTTTCTCTTCTCAACAACCTGCTAACAAGAGAAACCTAAGCCTTATAGTACAATTTTATGGCAAATACATTTAAGACCACTATATCGCCACTTAAAATTTGTTTTTTGTGCTTGTTTTTATCAAAGGGACAAAAAGAGCTATGGAAAATATTTTACAAACATGTTTCTTGTGAAAAGGTGAAAACAGATTATGGCCTTAATAGATAGGCTAGGTTTTCGTGTTATGAATGAATAAATTAAATTAAAAAGTGCAAAACACATCCTATAACTTAAATGTAAGGCTTACAAGATTTTCTACTCCCGGGTTAAAATAAATAGGGATTTCGTGTTTTTTTACTTAGCATATTTGCTTACCCAGAGTTAAATGTTATTACTCTTTTATTTATATGAACACATATAAAATATTAATAATATTAAACACAATTTGAAATCAATGAAATCTTTCAGAGACAATGAGATGATGAAATATTGACGAAAATTGTTTCAAAAATTTAAAGGAAATATTTAAAACTAGTTGTTTTTCATACAAATTTTAGCAACAATTTTTATTCTCGTTTGAAGGTTGGTGGTTGCATTTTAAAACTCAATACTTTATTCTAAATTCTTAAAAAATTCACTCCGGCATATACATATTAAATAACGCTAATGGAAAAAAGAAAAAAAGGAAGGAATTGAAAAACTCCTGGAACAAACACGGACGCTTTTTAGAAATATTATATGAACGAACATGCAAGGTTTTAGATTTTCTAAAATATACACTTCGTTCGTCTTATTTGCAAATAAAACTATGAGGGCAATTATGAATAAAATTCCGCGAGAAATTTTTCCCTGGGAACAATTCCAATTAATAGCAAGTAATAGGGAAAACAAAAAATTCTAATTGGAAAAGGGAGATATTTCTCGCGGAATTTTATTAATAATTGCCCCGTATATGTAATTTGATATATTCCAATTTTCTCAAATACATATGTCTGAAAATGTGGGTTTATTATGTATGTATATTTCGCAAATGGCTTCGTGGAAGTTTAAATAGGTGTACTACTTTACCCGCACTTACTTAATTTTTTGTATTCAATAATTATCACACTGGACAACATTGGGTCTCCAAATGGATGTGTATTACAACACTACCCTTCCTATTCAATAATTAAAGAATTACAAAGATGTTATCATTTGTGCTATGACAATGCACACAGCCGGACAGTGAATGTGAAGTGCTTTATCTTAATGTGTTCTCAGTTTTTTTTTTAGCCTAAAGACTTTGTATTACGTCCAGGTTTTTTAGTGTAAGAATACAACTTTTATTTAAAAATATTGATACAACTATTCGATTTGATGAAGGCTTCAAAAAGAAGAGTTCAGAATTCTGTTACAAGAACTGGAATAAAGCCACCAACTAAAATCTAACGCAATAAACATTAATAAATCCAAACGTCGCCTAAATTAAGTCATTTTAAACTCGTTTGCTGTTATCAAAACTTTAAATATCAAATATCTGTCTCATCTGTACGGAATATAAAAATATCATAAATTTAATAAAAAATTAATAAATATCGTTACCTAAAATGCATTTTCTAATAGTGCGTTCCCATATACACACAAGTTTTGGTCCAAAAATCTGGTTAGCGCAAACCCGTCTTTGCTATTGATTTTCCTATTCATTTTTTGATATGAGCCAAGCGACAACAAAACTCCATACATTTTACATTTATCAAGATTTCGTATAAAAAAAAAACAAAAATCAATCAATGAAACTTTTCCCAAACTTCAATCAAACAACTGCAATGTACCTTTTGAGGTATAATAAAAAAAAACATAGTTGCATCACTAAGTTCTACTAGGCTTTAAGCAGATTTGAACAAAATTTAGTGACAAAGTAGATTTTGTTTTATATGGGAAATCTACTAGATTTTGTCCGAAATCTCGTAAATACTAGATTTTTCTCAAATGTAAACGCACTATAAAAAATAATTTTGATTTATAAGAGGTTTATAAAACACTATTTCATTCAAATATGTTTACGAACCCTTTATATAACAAACTTATGTAAGAATTGAATTTAAAACTTGGGGGACTCAAACTGCAGTCTTAAGTATCATAGTGTGGTAATGTTTTAAATTATTTTAATATAATTGTTTTTGTTTTTTATTTCAAACAAACATTTTTAAAACATGACAATATATGTATAACACTTAACGATTACCGTTTGAATCCCCAATTGTTATTATTAATTAATCGTAAGTAATCGTTTTCGATTTAATCGTAAGCGACAAAAATTAAAGTTTTCAAGAGGTTTTTTTATAATATTCAAATATGTTTTATATATCGATGGCTTAATATAAAAAAGGCCTAACTCGAATTTTCGATATTTTACAGGAGAAGCAAAAAACTGAAGAAAAAATAAAGCATTTACATGCAGAAATAACTTTTAAAGTTGCCATAAGTTCTTGATTTTGAACTGTAACGTACTAAGATCTTCAAGGAGGATGCAATTATACGTTGTCGCCCAGAAAACATGAAAAATACGATTTCGAAAAAATTGAGTTAGGCCCTTTTTATATTAAGCCATCGATATGTACATAAATTGTCGATTACGATAAAATTTTACAGCCTGTCGTTGGTTTATGCGTTTTGGATATTAGGTAACGGTATACATATGTGACGCGCAAAATAGAAAGGGACCTAAGGGTAAAACCGGTTTTGTTCAGGAGAGCCATTTTAAAGATTTCAATACATACGTGTATTTTTGGTGTACCATCACTATATAAAACGCGCATATCTATGGGAGGGAACACTTTTGGGGCATGGGATCGGTCTCATTCGATGCTCAGATGTTGTCAACATCAAAAAAAAAAAAAGTGAAAATTGATTTTTTTTTACCCTTAGGTCCCTTTCCCTATGCGCTGTCACATATAATAACATTTTAGTTCAAACTTGTATTATATATAAAATATAAAGTAATAAACTTATACATAATAATGTAATAATTTTAAATATAATGATATAATATAACCTAACAAATAAATATTAACAATATTATATACGTAACATAGCTTGAAATCAATGGCTTCTTTCAGCTACAAGAATGAAACGTTGATCAAAAGAATTTTATAAATATTTGAAGAAAATATATAATAAAACTGGGTTTAACAGAAATTTATAACAAAAAGTTTTTAATGTGATGATTAAAAAAAAGATAAACAAGGTTAGTTGAACATACATATATACATACATATGTACATCCATACTTAGCTAACCTGAACATACGCGAAAATTAAGAACGAAATCGGAAACTAATGGTTATAAGTATACATACATTCAGTGCTATCATGAATAAAATTTCACGTGAAATTTTTCACGGCGAACAATTCCAACTAATAGCAAGTAATAGGGAAAACAAAAATTCTAATTGGAAAAGGGAGAAATATCACGTGGAATTTTATTCATGATAGCCCTGATTATTTCATTATTATCCGATGTTAATAAACAAACTCCGCCAAGTAGATAGATATGAGTGCATAACAGAAAATCGTCATCTAAAATCCAAAAGGCCGTAACAACCAAAAAATTCAAAATAGACTTTTTGATTGATTATGATGTGATTAACCAAAATACATATTTTCCTAAAATTTTACTCACATATGTTCAAAAATACCGATTTTATTCATTATTAAATTTGGCACCTAACATATAAATAGTATTAAATTTATGAAGTTTTTTGCTTCTGTAAAATAGTAAAAAGTGTACTTACGGCCTTTTGGATTTTAGGTGACGAAATGCATTTCTCTTAAGTCTTAATATTTTTTCCTTTGCCTTAAGAAAATCACTTTTAATTGATAATAGAAAGAAAAACGGCATCAAACGTTTTTTTTTACACTAAGCCTTTTCCGTCTGTAATTCAATTTTAATTCCGGAAGCGAAAATTGTAATTCAGATTAGTATATTATAATTCAGAAAGTGTCGGTTGTAATTCAGAAAGTATAAATCAATTGTAATTCGAAAACAGGACAAGTTTTTTTTTTAACTATGGGTAGTACGAATAAAATAAAGTGTTTCCTTTTTAACCCCCGACTAAAAAAGGGGTGTTATAAGTTTGTAGTGTGTGTCTGTCCGTGTCCACGTACGGGCCAAACGGCTGGACCGATTTTCATTTAGTTTTTTAGATGACTTGATCGAGAGGGTTCTTAGCTTTGTTTGAAGAAAATCAGTCCAGCCGTTTAGAAGATATAACATCTTTTCTGAAAAAAGTCGGGGGGTTTTGAAAATTTTTAATTTTTGTTATTACTTGAAACTGATTCGAAATTCTTATATTTTTTGTTTTTTTAATTTCCATAATTTTGTGTCTCAAAACAAATGTTTTCCAAGCATGACCGTGCGTTAAGCCAGGTGACACGGTGGCCAATATCGAATTTAGTTTTTTTGTATAAGCCTAAAAATATGCTTTTATTTGGGTTATCTTCAAACAACCAACATATATATGTTCAAGTTTGCTGTTTGACATTTCTTGCAAGAAACTTGCAATCTGACAATGTTACCCTATCGGACATTTTTTGAAAATCACGGTGGTTTCAAAATAAGCTATTAATATCTGGCTTGTTAGTGGAATTTTATTGTATATGCATTCCAACTTCCATCGCTATAAATCGTGAAATTTACCAAAGGAATGATTTAGCTTTTATTAATTTTTTGAAATCACCATGATTTGACATATCATGATTTGTAGCACAGGCCCTTATATTGATGTGTGATGGCAATTTATACCTGAGACTCGTTTTTGTAACTTGTTAGAAGTTTTCACAGAATCATTCGTACAAAAACAATAAACTTTCCTAAAGGCTCAGTTAGCCAACTGTAATGGAATGTATCCGCAACAGTAGGAAACAGCTGATCGATATTCTTATGTGAAGAGTAATGAAAATGGTTATAGAGATGCAATGTAACGTAACCTACTTTTTATATAAAAACATCGATCGGCTGTTTTTTCTACCGTTGCTATTACATTCCATTGCAGTCGGGTAACAGCCTTAAAATATGAACACGTTTTTTTACTCACGCGGTGTTTTCACGTGTATGTTTGGTCAAAATTTGCTAAAATTGAAATTGTAACGTAGGCTGCAAGCAATTTGATTTATTAATTTTTAGAAATCACCGTGATTTGACACATCGTGATTTGTAGCACAGGCCCTTATATTGAAGTGTGATGGCAATTTATACCTGAGACTCGTTTTTGTAACTTGTTAGAAGTTTTCACAGAATCATTCGTACAAAAACAATAAACTTTCCTAAAGGCTCAGTTAGCCAACTGTAATGGAATGAATCCGCAACAGTAGGAAACAGCTGATCGATATTGGTATGTGAAAAGTAATGAAAATGGTTATAGAGATGCAGTGTAACGTAACCTACTTTTTATATAAAAACATCGATCAGCTGTTTTTTCTACCGTTGCTATTACATTCCATTACAGTCAGGTAACAGCCTTAAAATATGCACACGTTTTTTTACTCACGCTGTGTTTTCACATGTACGGTTGGTCAAAATTTTCTAAAATTGAAGTTGTGACGTAGGCTGCAAGCAATTTGATTACCAATTTTATGTTCAAAATGCCGTCATCGAGCAAGCAATTAAAAATTTTCGCCTACATATTTTATTTCAGCAGGGGAAATTACTAGAGCTGTGCCAAATCGTTCATTGAAATGACCGCTCATTTTCGTTAATTTTCTAAAAAAGAACGAGTTCGTTCATCCGCAAAATAAGCAAAACAAACAATAGAAAATATAAGAAACAAAATAAATTAGGAAGTAAAAACTTTTAAAATATTAAAGTATTTTATATTCTTTGATATAAGAAATCAAAAGATTCATATTGCCAAAAGAGCCACATATAAAGGATAAAAATAAACTGTTTATAATATCTACGTATGTATATTAAATTTGTTAAAAAAAAGCTCTTAATATGTTCTAAAAACTTAAGATATATTAATGGCAATTTTATTAAGTTCATAATGGTCATACTGTTACCAAAAGCAGACAAAAAGGCAAATGAAAACCAAAATGTGACAAAAAATCTCACATGAATAAAGAAAAAGCAAAAAAATAGAACAAAAACACACAAGTGTGTTCGTTCGTTCATTTCGTTCAATAGTACTTTTTTCAGTATTGCTGAGCCATAACAGCTCAGTAAAGTGACCGGCTCACTTCGTTCATTTTACTGATTCGTTCAATTGTACCCGTTCGTTCATGAACGACACAGCTCTAGAAATTACTTCTGTCTTAAATCTTTTACAAACACAAAATTATTTTGAAACAGCTGTTAAATTGAAAGAAAAACTGAAGGCCATCTGGTATTCAGTTCCCAAATGTATGAGTGTGGTAGTAAAAAAGTGTGAATGTATTGAACTTTGAAGCAAACATTGAACGTGTAGCCTCCAAGTAAAACAAATGCATCAACAATAATTTCGAAAAAGCATTAACTTAAGCAGACTACACTGAACATTAACTTGAAGTTAAAGTTAGCCATTTTATGTCAGGCGGAGACCGCAAGTAGTGATTGATTTGTATGAGCCAAGGCGAATTCAGTAACAGGTGACTTATCAGCCCGGCTGATTATCAGCTTTTGATGCAAAATTGAGCAATTTGAACCAAAATGTCAAAATTTGCTCAGAAATCTTTTGACAGATTGGTTTTGTAGCATAGCAAACTGCATGTTGTTTTTGTGTTGTAAAATTGTTGTACTGATAAGGTCACCTGATACTGAATTCGCCTTGGTATGAGCAGCAAAAACCAATGTGTTTAATCTGTGCTTGCCATAAAATTTAATGCATTCAATGCGCTGATTTACACGGGCATAATTGTGCTGGCATAACATGCCAGTTTGTTGATGAGAGAGGCAAAGAGATTGGTTTTGGGGTTGGCATAACTTTTCAACCAGCTTCAACCCCGCATTAGCAGCATAAAACCAATACACACACAACTTAAAAAACAGCAAATGTTAAATGAATACTTAAAACACTAACACACACACAGCTGTGTATACGAATACATTTTGTGCCAGATGAATTAGTCTCGTGTAATTTGGAAAAGAACAAAAATTGTGCGGCTTAAAAATTGTTCTCGTCTAAACTACCTCAATATGAAAAATTTTTTATTTCAATTCAGTCGTATTTTGTTCCTAGGTGTAAAAGGGGACTATATGCGAACTAGATACAATTATCGAGTACTTGAGCTTAATTATAACACTAGCATTTTCTGAAGAAGCCATGCGCGAATCAGTGATGGAAAAGTTGATACAGGCGTACATTTTTTGCTAAAAATGTGCCGTAATACTACCCAAACAAATTTAATTGAGTTATATTGTTCCTGTAGAATAAATAAATTATATTATATTATAATTTTTAATTTGTACCTTAAAAATTATCAGCCTTATTTATAAAAATTAATAAGGCTGTATAAAGGTTTTTTAAGACAATTTTTTCTTATTAAGCCTTTATAAAGCCTTACTAAGTTTTATAAATAAGGCTGTATAAATTTTGCTTGCTCAAAATAAAAACTAGTCATCGAATAAAAGTGTATATTAAAGTTAGAAGACAACTTGGATTATTTTCCAACTGAGAGAGAAAACTTTCGACTTACAATTTATATTGAAGACAAATTTTCATATGTTATTGTTTTTTTCAATATAAATTATAATTCGAAATTTTCTGGTGATGGTGTTGGTTGAAGTAGTTTTAGTATCAGTATAAACACTTTTCATTTCGTTCGCAATATCATCTCAAAATTTCTGGGAAGCTGAACGGATTATTACTCTCTATGTCAAAAAAGTACTCGAAACAAGAATTTATGGTACTGAAAGTTTATCTAATTTCCCATCAGTATTGTCAATGCAACGCACCCCAATTATGTATTCATGATTCAAAATTTAGTATGTATACATATATGTATACATACTAAATTTTTTTTCACATCATTCAAATTTTCTGTAGCTGCCATTTTGAATTGGTCAGACATACAGTTGATACACAATCAAGTTGTAACACAGGAAAGTTTACTTAAATATAGTATTTCTTCGGTTTTTCAACAAATTTAAACTGGTAAGATGGCTGATGAAAATGAGAATACTGAAGTTCGGGGGGCTGGATACGAATATCAACCAAGACTCAATGAAGTTGCTCAACATTTTTTGGAAGATCTGCGAAAGGAAAAGTCTCGGTTAGCCGAAGATTTTCCATTATGTGCCCTCTTAATTGACGAAGGTATAATGATGCATGTAAACTTTGTTTCAATTGACTTATTTTGCTTACATGTTTATTCTGTATGTATTACAGCGTTTGATCGCATATATAGTACCGGTCGTATACCCGGCCGAGAATTCCATGCCGATGTGCTGAAGCAAAAGCCAATGAAACTCACTCAAAAGGTGTTTGTTCCAGTAAAGCAGTATCCGAAATTCAACTTTATTGGAAAAATCTTGGGACCGAAAGGAAATTCACTAATACGTCTGCAAGAAGAAACTCAGTGTAAGATAAACATAAAGGGACGCAATTCCATGCGTGACAAAGTTAAGGAAGAAGAACTGCGCAAATCTGATGACCCAAGATACAGTCATTTGCAAAAAGATTTATATTTGGAAATTAGTACTATAGCTACTCCAGCAGAATGTTATGCTCGTATTGCATATGCCTTGGCCGAATTACGTAAATATTTAATACCTGACAAAAACGATGAAGTCTCTCACGAACAGTTGCGTGAAATAATGGAAATTGATCCTGAATTGGCTAAGCCTGGTTATGGCGCAAATCCAGACATTTATAAGTAAGCATATTAAAATAATATAAATATGCAATAAATTGAAATGTATCTTTTCCAGATCCGTCTTTGACAAAGTAGGAGGTTCAAAGGGATCACCGAAATATTTGAGCATTTTGAAAGCTGCAAAGTGAGTACAGTTAATTTAAGACAATAGGTCACTTTCAAGATTTCGAATAAGTTTACATTTCATAAATGCGCAATTCTTTAAATTTACTTGCGATTAGGGGTGACAAACTGGAAGATGAGTTTGAATATGAACGCGTGGAATACTCTCCACCACCAGCTTCAAAACGATCAAGCGGTTACGAGTATATAAAAGGTAAAAACTTAATATACGGGCCTAAAAACTTTAATTGCAATTATTACAACTTTTCGTTAGTAAAATGTAAGTTTTTTATCCTACGTATAAAAAGTGTTTGATTATAACAACCTTACTTTAACATAAAGTGGGCGATAAATCAAAGTAAAGTTTATTCTAAATGGTTGGTCACTGAAGTTGCAATAATGAAACACTATGGGCCATTTTCACAACTTGCCTTTAGCTAAAGGCAGGATTTTGTTTGTCCGATAAATGGCTTGGCATTATAAAAATTTTATTTATTATTTTTGAAAATGGCCCCATACCTACGCCCGATAAAATTATATTTTTAACTAACGCCTAGTTGTAATAATGGCAATAATGGGATATAGTTTTATTGGTCATATTCATAATATTCATAAATAAAGTACACTTTAATAGTTTAAAACCAGTATTGACATATAAAATACTGGTTTTAAACTCGTAAAGTACACTTTGTTTTGACTGACTATGCGCCGTTATTATTATTATTATTTTTTATTTTTTTTTTTTTCAAATTTCTATGCTAAAAACATGCAAATTCGAAAACATTTCCTTTCGTCTCGAACTACAGAGTAGACACCCAGATAGCAAATTACGGCGTTCAATATCGAACAAAATTTCAAAACGTTTAAATAGAATTCAAGCGGTACAGTTGCAGTACTTTGGTACTACATATTTTCAAAATTTAGAATCGATTGAATACTAAAATTTATTCATACGTGAAGGTATGTTAATGACTACCAATTTTCCCCTACTAAAAACTATTCCTTGGGAGTCAAACCGTCTGAAATTTTTATCAACACAATTTTTTTTTGTACTTTCGGATGTTGTTTCAGTTTTCGACATCGACATCAATTTAACAATAAAATAGGGCTTCTGTACCCGTTGCCGAAATCAACTTACTCCTGTTTGCAAGTTTATGGTTTTTTTCTAGACCTTAGGGAACGGGAATATATTGTCAGCAGCACAAAATTTTTCCCGAGAGCGACTAAACAAATCTCAAATTTTTGGTATTGTGTTCACGTGACGTCGATGTCGACAACTGGAATAAGGGCGATTACAAGTTGAAATCATGAGCATGAAATTTGAAACCCATACGCTGAATGCTTGTTTACGTACTTAATACTTGAAGTTTTTGAAGGGTGTGGACTGTCAATGTCAATTTGTTCGATGATGAAGCAGTTTTTTAAGAGTAGAATAAATTGTTCAATTTACTCACTAATTGATAATTTACTGTATTTTAATTTTAAACTGAACACACGAATCTTTTAATGTTGATTTCGAAATAAAATGTCGAATGTACATTTTCTCCTGATATCGTAGGCCGGCAAAGCTATTTTTACTAGGGGTGAAAAACTATCGATGGCACTACCGATAGTTACTGCCTGGCTCACGATGTCGACAAAAAATTTCTTTAGCTTGTTTATATTGAAAACAAAAGCAAATTTATTTATTTTGTTTATGTTTTCAATAGAAATAAGGGAAAGAAAATGTCTTGTCGACATCGTGAACCAGGCAGTTATTTTTTTTGAGACTATTGATGTTTTAATTCTGCCATCGATTAATACTTGAAAACAATCGATATTTTTTAGTCACTATTGATAGTAAATGATACACCACAAAAAATGTAAATTTAATTGTTTTTCGTAAACAAAAATAACTGAATGACTGGAAAATTTCTTCCGCTGATCTCACTTCTTTTTCGTACAATTATTTGAGTTTTGTTGTTTATTTAACTGACACATAAAATTCCATATTTAACCCCCGACCAAAAAAGGGGTGTTATAAGTTTGCAGTGTGCGCGTGTGTGTCTGTACGAGTCCACGTACTGACCAAACAGCTGGACCGATTTCGATTTATTTTTTTCTGTTTGAAAGGTGGCTTAATCGAGAGGGTCCTTAGCTATGTTTTAAGAAAAACGTTTAGAAGATATCGCATGTTTTCTAGATATATTATATCCGGAGGTTTTAAATTTTTGTTATACAGATTTTGTTTTGAATTTTTAGTGTAAATAAACGTACATCATACGAGAAGCATACAACTTCGATACTACCACGATATTCTGGGATATCATGAATAAAATTCCGCGTGAAATTTCTCCCTCTTCCAATTAGAATTTTTTGTTTTCCTTATTACTTGCTATTAGTTGGAATTGTTCCCCGGGAAAAATTTCACGTTGAATTTTATTGATAGCCCTGATTATCGTCGATATATCGATAGTTTTTCTAACTTTCGATAGTTTTGAATCGATATATCGATAAAGTTTTTTAAACTATTGAAAACTTTCGATAGTTACAAGAAGATAAAATGTCACTACCTAATTTTACGTTAAATCCAGCAATATTAAACCCAAGTAGCTTAACGTGAAATTTTTTTAGCAATAACTGGATTTTAGAAATTTGCGTTTAATTCAATATTACATTTGTTTTGCCCTTACATATATACATACTATGTATTAATATTTATTATCAAAACACATAAATTATATTTTAATTTTGTAGTTCCATCTAGTTCAAATGGATACAAACGTACTGCTGTTCCAACCTATGCAGAACACAAACGCATTCGTGATGAGCCTTCGTCTAAACCTTATAATGCAAATATAAAAACGTCTCCTCATGTGCGCGGAATATTAAAAAAATACAAATAAATAAAAAAAAATAAGAATTAATTATACCTACATACATACACATATATCGCACTTGATCAAAAAGAGGGTATTAACTTAAAATTTAAAGATTTTCAGTAGAGACGAAAAACTGTGCTTACATTTTAAGAGAATTTGAAAATCCGAATCCATCATAGTAAATATATTTACATTCATGAATTGAATAAAATTTCGCGAGAAATTTCTCCCTTTTGCAATCGGAGTTTTTTGTTTTCCCTATTATTTGCTATTAGTTGGAATTGTCCCCGGGAAACATTTCTCTAGGAAATTTTGTTTTTATTATTATTTTCTTATTTATTTTCAAAATCATGTCGAAAGCCTTTAATGGCCAAATTCAATTTTATTCATAATTGCCCTCATTGTTTTTACTTTAAAATCTTGCGATTATTGGGGAAAAATATCTATATTTTAAATTTAAATTAAAACAATTTGATTGTTTTTAACTTGATAAAGGCTCAAATGCAAATATACGATCCATTTCTATGTCCACTTTTGTATTAACTCAAAATACTACACTATCACAAAAATGGTCTAAAACGTGGTTTTCGAGATGAAAGAGTAATCGGAATGCGTTGAAATTTTTACAGTACATAGATATTAATGTTGTAAGTTGATATCTTGCAAAAAGTTAAATTTTAGAAATTTTGAGTTAATACCCTCTTGTTGATTGAGTGCGATATGTATATGGCATGTATGTAGTAAGAATAATTTCAATTAAAATACAATTGTATTCTTATAATCTATATAACACATAAACAATATAAAAATATTATACATACATATAAAATAACATTAAATAACATAATTTGATATCAAGGCCCTAACTCGAAAAAATTTATGAAAAACATAACGGAGCCTTATTCATAAAAAATATATTTGTTTATAAGAAAGGTTTATTGAAAAAAATTTCATTCAAAATTTGCTTTTTGAGACTATCAATGAAATTTTTTATGAATGAGCTCCGCATTTAATTTCTATGTATCTAATTATAAGACTTGAAAAATCGAAAACGGTCTATAACATAAAAAATGAAATAATATATTCTTTCAAAAAAAATATCGTTTTTCAAATTGACATTTTTCCAAATTAAGAATTAAAATAATAATTACTATAATAATAATAATAAAAATAATAATACCAATAATACATAATAATCAATAATAGTTATGAATATTAACACGCGTTTAGAACTGACAATGCTGACTTGACAATAGCAACCCATGCACACTTTTTCACCAAGACGCCTTTTACTTGAGGGTTACACGATAAAGTATTGCCTTTCAAATTTCAATACATTCATCTTTTTCAATAATGCATTCATACTTTTAGAATTTGATGCAACTTTGACTTAAAATTTTCTTTCCAATTGTGTGTTGAAATTTATAGGCAATAAAACAACTGACAGCAATTTCAATGAGGACACTTTTGGTTTTTGCTTTCAAGTATTTGCCGACATAGTATTTCTGTGTTATTTTATTACAAATAATGTTATAATCCACCGCAAAATTTTAAATAAAATTAAACAAATATGCTTAGGAACAAAGACCATCAGTGTTTTCGACTTGGACTACGTATTCTCTATTGGCATGACTTTATTGTCAGTTGTAAACGCAGAATTGGAAATTATCAATAATTTTAAAGAATGCAGTTCTTGAAAATAAATATAAATGTATTAAGGCCGGGGCACAATGAATCCGTCATGCGTTAAACTTCGACTTTTTCAACTAACAGCTAATGCTACATGCTTTCTTATGAGGTCTGTTACATTCAGTACGTGTCCGCAAAGTATAAAATTTGGCCAACTTTTAACTTTTTGTGTACGTTGAGTAGTTTGACAGATACTGATTGATTTTTTTGGTATGTTCTGATTTAGTGTTTTGTGGCAGCAAAAATAAAATTAAACAAAAGAAATAAACGAAATTAATACAAAAAGGTGAATTTAATAAATAAAATTGAGAATCGACCTATTGAACCTGTTGAAATGCTTCCATCAATAAAGTACTCATTGTGCCAACCTTCTCCGTCGTTGCGTTAACGTCAGTTGAAAAAAGCGAAGTTTAACGTATGACTTATTCATTGTGCCCCGGCCTTAAAAATGACATTACATACATACATATTTGCATTTATCTGTACGTACATACTATGTACATATATCAACGTTTTTATGTATATTAATAATGTTGAAGTGCAATAAGCAGGTAAGCCAAGATTAAAATAAATGTTAAACTAAATTATTTTAATTTTTAAAATTTTTAAACGCACTAATAATCCCAAATTAATATTTTACTTATTAAGTAAAATATTTTTTTTTTGATGGATCCAGCTAAACCCCTCAATAATCAATTTCAATGTATTTTTAATAAAAAAAAAAAAATATTTTACTTATAAGTAAAATATTAATTTGGGATTATTAGTGCGTTTAAGAATTTTAAACTTAAATTTTAACAATTCCCATAAAAAACACTAAATTATTTTCATCTTTAAAAAAAAAATAAATAAATTTTGTAGTTTAAATATTCCTAGTTTAGGAATACGACTTGGAACTAGATTTTTTTCCAAATTTCTCAAAGCAACACAGTTGTGAATGAATAAGTTAAATAAATTTTTTAAATAATGTTGCTTACGTGGTTACTGCACTGCTCTTCATACATATTTATACATACATATATAATTATTAAATACATATATAAAATGCTATAAAAAGTTAACATTATAATCAATTTACATATCACTCAGTTGATGGGGTTAATCTGGTGAATGTAAGGTAAGTTCTACATGCTAAAATTGATTGTAAAATGTAGTAACTTTCAGGTGTGTGATGGAAATCGAATAATTTTAAAAGGTTGATGAAATTTGTACGCTTGGCCCTAGTTTACGCTGTGCAAGTCCTATTGCTAAGCTGAGAGAGTGGGAGAGACGAGGGGAAAAGAAACGTTTCTGTTCACCTTGTCTCTCTCCCTCAAATTAATCAGCTTAACAAGACTTGCATAGTGTAAACTAGGACTTATAAGTTTTGGTCCATTCGCACTTTATTGATTTCAGTAAAGTGGGCTAGAAGCTAAAATACCAATAAAACTCAACAAACGCAAATGTGAAACTCTTCTAAAATATATTCAAAACGGAAATATGAACACGTCACAACTTTTCTCTTTTTTAAGACGATTCGATTTCCATCAGATAACTTTTTATTTCTTATATAATGCAATAAAGAGAAATTAGACGCAAATTAAATTGTTTTATTTTTAAAAATACTAAGGGACGTTAATTTAAAAAAAAATATTCGTATTTTAAGTGTGCTTTATTCAAAATTTGTATGGAAATTTTGTTTTTTGCATTATATTCTTCAAATGCAAATATTTTTATTACACGTTGGTACTATCATTCATAAGTCGCCCGACCGGAATTTATTTCTCAAGGAAAATTTAAAAAAAAAAATTCATCCAATCATAAATTCCTTGAGAATAAAAAATAGTAAGTGATATATTTTTTACTACTACCTCTGTCTTTCACACAGCTAAATTAAGACTTAGCAAAGTAAACTTCATATGTGGGAAAGGGGTATAAGGGAAACAAATGTCTTGTCCGTTCCGTACTGTCCTCTGTCTTATCGGTGGTGTAGTAAGGATGATGACTGATTAGTGAGGAGGGCCTGAGTGGATTCCGTATTAAAAAAATCACTTCTAACAGGCGCAACAAAATTCTCAATATACCTATTTCGCGGACAGAGACTGTGCGATTTTTTTAAAAGCATCTCATTTTGCGACTTTTTTTTTTGAAGGAAATGTTTACGTTTTGTGTGCATCTACGAATGTTGATTATGCAAATAGATTTCTGAATTTTAATGCCTGTAACACAATGGATTGTGGTTCGATAACAAGTTAGATATCGCAACAGAGACTTAACTCAAAAAAGCTGATTTCACAGAATATACCTACCTGCCTGTTCTGTAAATCGAGTCGATATAAAAACGCTCGATTTAAAAAATTAAATCCACTAATAGAGAACTTGTAGTTTTCAATTTTTTTTTTTTTTTTAGCTTTATAACATCACGTAAAATTAAATTATTTTATTTATTTTTGGAAAACGAGAAATTTACGTTTTAAGTTTTCAATTTACATACAACTCAATAAAGATATAAAAATATCAAGACGTGCGTGTTCAACATGCTTACGAGCCAAAAGGCATAATTTTGCCTTTTAGAAAAATGAATATTTATGTCCTGCACAAGACTATTTATAAGACCTTTCAAGACATGAGAGATTTTTTCAAATGCTTTACTACAGCGAAATATTCTAAAAGAATCGCTAAGCAACACTGTTGGCAAGTAATTTTTTTTCGCTGGTTTGTCTTGCCAACAGTGTTGTTTAGTATTAGTTTCTAAGCCTACTACGCTTATTTTTCTTTGTGATTTTCAAAAATATTATTTGTGAATTCTCAAATAGTTCTTGAAAGTCTGTGCATAAGATAAGAGGTTTGTGACTATTCAAAATGTGTGGCTGAAGTCTACTGATGATTTGTTACAGCAACAATGAAATATATAGACAACGCTGAACCACCAGCAAATAAATTTCAAATTAAAATAAACTTCTGAAAATATGTCGAATAATAAATTTCTTAAATAAAAAAACTATTGTTAATAAATGCATGCCATTGCTTGCAAGTTCATTAGTGTGGTTTTATAGATATTGTATCTATTCAGGCTTTCAAGGTCCTTCAATTTCTTTAAAATGTAATAAAAACGTATTTTTATTTAATTTTTAATGTATCCGACGTTTCGTTGGGATTTTCCAACATCTTCAGGGATAATTATTTTTATTGAAATATATTTTATCTTTTATTCCAATTTAATTTTAAGTTTTTGCGATGTATTTTGCAAGTTCTGTTTATTCATATGATTCACAAAAGTAGTGAACCAGTATGATTGTTTTGAGTGCTTCTGAATTCATTATGTTAAATTTTCTTAAAACATTCGAAAGTTCTTGAAATTTATTTTAAAAATGTATGAACACATATAGGCACTGTTTTATTAACTTAAAGCTGGGATCGATCACACGATTGGCAAAATTTACCAATTTTCGTCGGCTCACCGCAATAAAGTCATAGGTAATAAGCCAGAATGACATTATTTCTTAATTAATTCTTGAATAAGTCTATATGGATTTATTACCAATGCAGTGTGGTGCAGTTATGTAATTATATTTCAATTAGTTGAGAAATAATGCAAATTTACCTTGTTACTTTAGAATATGTTTTAGTGAGCCGACGAAAATTGGTACATTGTGCCAATCGTGTGATCCAAGCTTAAGATTTCATCTGTCCAATGTGCTGTTGTGAGTAATTTGATTATTATACAAAAATATCAAACAACAGAAAGAAGTTTCTATTTACTTTTGCAAACAGTACTTAAAAATTAATAGTTAGTTAATGACAGTCGGTTGTTAGTGAGTTAACACTGCATGCAACATCATTAGTATGTATGTATATAATGATGTTAAAAAACAAAAGCATTTTAAATGTGAGTGGACAGTAAATCTGAATCAAATCATCCAGTTCTCTGGTGTACAAGCTTTTTATATGAAATTTTTACACAAGATTCCTCCTTATTAGCTCCAAAAATTCATTTTTTAAGACACAAGTGGCTGATTGACTGAAAGAGGAGAAAAAATAACTTGGTATGAATGTTTATTGAACAATTGTAAAGATTGTTGGAACTACAGAAAATACATTTAAATAAATGACGTGTTTAGCGATCACAAATTAACATTGAAAAGAATAATAACCAATGTTACGAAATGCAGAGCAACGTCTAAATTTTCTTTATTTTTGAAACTTCGTTTTTATCTTTCATGTAGATTATCACTTGGTGAGGTGTTTCATAAAATTAGGTCCAATATATACATACATACATATCGTCACCTTAAAGACCAAACGACCTATCAGCAGTTTTCAGAAGTTTACAGGAGAGAGAAAAAACGTTATAAAATTGGAACTATTTGCAATATTGAAACGAAAATTATATATTCAGATTAAAATGAAACCAGAAGTATATATCGGTTGAGAAAGCTCGGTTTTTCTAAACACAGCCTATGATATGGAGCTTAGGTTATTTGGAATTGTAAAAATCTGAAACCAAACAACTTATCAGCAATACTAATTAGTATGAATAATTAAGCATTCCTTTAAACACATGAATATTATTTAAATTAAATATTAACAGTTATAGTTTATTTTACTTGTTTAAACAAAAAAGTGCCTAATGTTTGCTTAAATTACACTATGCAACAAAATTAAAATTTTATCATGATTTTTGATGATTTATTTTGCTCTTTTTTAGTACGTCACGGCCTTCTAAAGTATACATTTTTTATTTTGCCTAAAATTTTTAATTTTTAAATAAAGTTATTAAAAGTTATTAAAGTTAATTTTTCGGAAAAAATAGAACAATGTCGATTTGATGCTTTTTCACAACATTTTGATGTGCACCCAGGTTCCATTTCTCTTGCCTTTCTGTAAACGATTTTGCCTTTTGAAAAATCTTCATATTCCTTACCGTTCATACGATTTTTATTTTTTTTTTTTCTTCTTTTTTGTTGACTTTTTTAGGAACTTCCATATTTGCCCGTTTTCAGTCAGTCAAAACGCGAAAAAAAAATTTTAGCCTCAAACTAAAAAAGGCGCAAACCTAGCATTTTTTACGGTAATCTTTTAGCCCCTTTTTAGTTTTTGCTCGATATGGCTACATTTAAACTTTTGCGAACTTTTTCTTCCTTTAATCTAGCAAAATAAAATGAGTAAAAAGTCGATATTGCTTTACCAATTTAAAAAAGAAGAATAATATAGAGTAATCTTTTATTTTTTCCAAATTTTTTATGCCTTGAAAGTTATTCAGTACAGCCTAAAACAGATAATGTATGTTTTTAGAAGAGCGAGAAATCGAAATTTTATTTAATAACGGCCAATTTTAAATGTATCTACTTATGTAAACATACATATGTATATATATTTCTATTATATATATATATATGCCAACTATTTAATCTACGTATGTATGAAATATGTAAAATATTGAAGCTCTCAAGCTATGTATGTGTTGATCTCATGATAGTTATTTTTATTCTAATAAATTACTTTAAAAAAATTGATTTCATGTTTTTATTTTCGATGAGTTCTCGTGGTACCTTCATAGCGAACAGTCGATTAGCGGAATTTTTCTTACAAAAAATTAAACAAACAAAAAATATTCGTAGTACATATTATTCGTAATAGGTACATACTGTCTTTAATAAATAAGCTTTATGCTTTGCTAATATTTTTACATAGTAAAAATAACAAAAACAAAAAAAAAACCGCAAACAAAAAAAATTAAACAAAGTGATATTGAGGAATGCTATATATGTGTACCTCTAAACAAATAAACAATCATAAATAACAAAAACAAAAAAAGACCGCAAACAAAAAAAAAACACAAACGAATATCCCTTGAGGAATTCTTTGTATGAGTGCCTCAAATACAAAAAAAAATTGAAGTGAGTTCTAACGGCAGAAATGCTTATTTTACTGTGAGTTCTGAAACTCTTAATGGAAAAAATATAAATAATAAATCTGATGAAAGTCTTTTTTTAACGTCAAAGCCAATTTTTCGTCAGCGATCAACTTCGCTTTGTCCAATGCCAAATAGTAATGATGCATTAACATTACAGTTGCCCAGTACTTCTTCATATAAGCCAGTAATATCATCCCCTTCAGGCTCGTGTTCATCACTTAACAAAGTTATCACTACAGATAACAGCGGCTCGAAACTCAAGGTACAAGTCGGAATGGACAGATATATAACCGTGGTAAAGCGTGGGCGAAGCCCGAATTCTTCAAAAATTTCATCTGCTCCAAAAATGTCTAGGGATAACAGCGCAGCCTCAACTAATCGCCAAAACCGCTTCGAAATTTTGCAAGATGACAACGACAAACCCGAGGTAGCCTCGAATAAAATATCCAAGCCGCCACCAATATATTTGAGACAAAAAAATTCAAATGCCCTTATTAAAAAATTAATTTCGGTCATTGGTGAGAATAAATTTCACGTTGTTCACATGCATTTAAAAAAAAAAAAATGTTTTTATTTTCAACAGAAACATTTTAATACCAGCCCCTTTTCGCGTTTTTTCGAAAAATTTTACTATTTTTTTATTTTTTAATATTTTTTTCAATTTAGCCCTTTCTAGCCCTTTTTTCAAAAATTTTTACGCGTTTTGAGTCTCAAAATTTGGCATTACTGCATTTTATTGCGTTTTAAAACTTTTTTATTTTCTTTTCACTTCTAACAATAAATAAAATGTAAATAAAAAACAAAGAACAACAAATCAAAAGTAACCGTTTCTCAAAAAGAAAAAATTCAAATAGTTACTCTGATTTCTTCTTTAGCATGAGTGCTGATAGGTTATTTGGTTTCAGAAAATTGTACACTTGCTGATAGGGTATTTGGAAATTTGGTAATAGCTTGTTTATTTGTAATATTAGGCGTTCAAAATTTTGCATATATATGCGTTATGATATACGGAATAATATTAAATAAAAAACTCAATTTTGAAATTTTTGCTGATAGGTTGTTTGGTCTTTAAGGTGACGATATGTATGTATATCACTGCTGGCCAGAGGAGCGCCAGAGTGCCGAACATCAATCGGATTTTGTACAAATGAATGCACTCTCGGTTTTCTCTCTGTGGACAGCATTGATGTATATACATAAATATGTATGACTTAAATGGCACTTTCTTAAATTTTACAACGGCAACCCTGATGAAATTCTACACCATTTCCAGTTGTATTTCAGAAGTTTCCAATTATTTTACAGAAATTTCTAAATATGTTTCAGAAGTTTCTAATTATAGTTCAGAAGTTTCTAATTATATTTCAGAAATTTCTAAACATGTTTCAGAAGTTTCTAATTATAGTTCAGAAGTTTCTAATTATATTTCAGAAATTTCTAAATATGTTTCAGAAGTTTCTAATTATACGAGTTTATTATTTTTAAGTTGGTTGTAATAATGTTTATTTTGGCTGTTTTTATGTTTTATAGGTCCGCCTAATTTTCTAAAATGCATCGCTAAGCGTTGCATTTTTTTTGTAATTTAATTTTTTACATATAAAATTTGTCAACGCTTAGCGTTACGTTTTACAAATTAAAGGCTCAAGGCTCAGCAGACTGTAATGTAAAGTAACTGCAACAGTAGGAAACAGCTGATCGATATTTTTATATGAAAAGTAATGAAAATGGCTATTGAGATGTAATGTAACATAACCTACTTTTCACATAAAAATATCGATCATATATTTCCCACGTTGCAGTTACATTCCATTGCAGTCGGCTAACTGAGCCTTAAGGCGTATGCCCTACAAGAAATGAATGACCGAAACTAATACAAAAGTAATTTTTTCACTAACGCAATTGCAACAATTTTATATTGAAATCAACAGTGACAGTCAATTGCTGTAGTTGCTCTACTCTAACATGTATGTATGTAAGAGTGGTACATCTAATGTACATATGCCAAAAATACTTATAAGTATGTACATAAATATGTATGTATGTATATATGTATATTTGCCTGTGCATATACATATCGAGCCAAAACCGCTAAAATAGCTTAAGCGATACATATTTTGGGCTTCGTTTTTTGACGAAGATCGACGTTAACGATCGCAAATAATCGATTTTGGTCAAAAATTTAAGTTTGAAAATTATGTCGCTTAAGCTATTTTGGCGGTTAAGGCACGATATTATGTATGCAAAATATCTTTCTATAAGAATACTTTATCGTAGCGGAGTTCCGAACTAAAATTAATGCCAAAAAATTAAAGTAATAAAAAAAATTTGTATAATACGAATTATGTACTCAAATACCATGAATCAAGCTTGTTTTCTTGTTTCTGCGCACTCAGCCGCACAAAAATAATTTCTACTGCGCATGTACGTCAATATAGAATACACACGTGTGTTTGTTGTAAAAAGTGTGTGAAAGAGAGAGCACATTCCACAAACAAATGTATGTATTTTGTTTACAACAAAATTCTACATCTACGTCACAGGCAGAAAATAAAATAACGGACCTGCGCAATGCGCAATCTTGTTTTCTTGATTCGTGCTCAAATACGAGTACATACATACATACATATGTACATATATTTATTTATTAAACCGCTCATTTTTGTGCAGCTTTATTATGGGAATTTACTTTGCAAAGTATGTTTTAAATAAATATAGATATTTTTATATTAAGGGGTCTGCATTAATAAAATATTCACCCTTATCTGGAATAAAAGGCGAACAGTTTGTTCACGTGAAATATTTCCCGTGAACAAAATTAGAAAATAGTATGCTAACACAACAACAACGCAAACATTGGCGATCACAATTTTAGGGAAAGGGAACACTTTTCACGTGAACTTTTATTCCCGATAAGGGTGATTAAGTTTACATACCCTTTGATTTCTGAACTACTAGACACATACACATAACATTCATTTAAATTTTAAAATCATTACGAATACTAAAACTCCGCAAACATTTACTTAAGTCCTTTTGCAAACGCAAAGTTTACTTTGGCAGTCTTTTAAATTTTCTTTTTATCTTACATTAGCGGAGTTCGATATTTTGTTGCAAATTGTCTTGCGTAAGTGCAAATGCAAAATATCGTAGCTTTTCTTTCAAATCCAACAACAAAATACACACACAATCCAAAGAAAAGCTACGATATTTTGCATTTGCACTTATTGAATAAATAGGCAACTTTGAGGGGCGGACGCACTCCCTAAAACACAACTTATCGCTAAATTTATGATTTTTTTTATATTATTTTTACATAAAACAACCGATTTGGAGGGAGAAAATATAAGAAATTAAACAAAAATAACGGCCACTTCATCCATACAATTTGACATTAAAATTCGGCGCATTTAAATGTGATTTTAAATGTAATGGCCTATTTCCCACCTGCGAAAGAAAACGTTCGACTTACAATTTATATTGAAAATAAAAACAAATTTTTGTATTTTATTGTTGTTTTCAATATAAATTGTAAGTCGAACGTTTTCTTTCGCAGGTGGGAAATAGGCCATAAAATTTTTTCACAAAACTATTTAAGACCATATAAAACAAATGCACTAGCAATAATTTTATAACTTGGAAAAAGCATTAACTTGAGCAGTCAACACCTAACATTAATATGAAGTTAATGTTAAAGTAAGTCAAATTATGTCAGGTGGAGACCGCAAGTAAGGTTGAAAGTATATGCAACTCTATTAAAAAAGTAATAACATTAAATAAAAGTGTATAAAACATTTTAAGAAAAAACAAAGCAAAACAAAAAATAAATTGGCGTACGAAAATTGCAAACTACTTTCCTCGCATAGACCTTATTTGTGATATTGATATACCTTGACTGTAACAAATTTTCACGAAGTAAATGTAATAAAGACTAAAAAGAAACGCATGAAAAACATCAAAGTATGTGCTCATCCCAATTCTTTTTCTTTCTCTCCTACAAACTCAAGACTTTATAAAGTACACTTTCCTTTAGCGAGAAAAAAAGCAGGTCTTCCTTCTATCATCCAGAAGAAACTACAAAGATATGTATGTTACATGTGTATGTTCTACAAATGCTTGTTGGTAAATGTAAATAACAGCAACATTTTTTTGGCTCTCAAGCTGGAAAGAATTCTTTGTTTAATATTTCTTCTTTTTGCACATTTCGCCACTTAAAATGCTTTTGCATCGCAAGCAAGTAGCATAATATCAAAAATGTAGTTTGTTATTTAATTATAGTAAATTAATCATAAATTCTGTAAATAGAGTCGATTTAAAATGCTCGATTTATAAAAATTAAATCACTAATACATAGCTAATTTTTGCAGACTTTGTAGTTTTCTAGTTTTTAGAGCTTGAAATATCATATCTGAAATTAATTTAGTATGTATGATTTAAAACACATCAATGGGGCGGGCCATTATTTTATTTTTGGAAAACGAGAAATTTATTCGGCTTCGGTTTACAGAACATACCGATAATGATTTTTATGAATAAGTCAGTAAATCTACAAATTAAAGGCTTATTTTTTTTAAAAGAAAAAAAATATTTTGTGCATACATACGCCGTTTGCTTTTTAGACGGCGATATAAATAAATCAAGCTGAGAGAAAATAGGACACACCCCCTTTGGTATAAGAAAATAAAAATAAAATGTAAATAATCTACATGCTATTTTCTGATGTTTCTGTGCGCCTGGTAGAAAACTGAAATTTTTAAATGTTAAATTTCTGTCGAAAGCCACGAGTCAGTGGGTGTAGGGTAGGTAAGTTAGTGAAAAGTGCGAAATTTTCGCTTTGGAAATAAAATATTTTTTTAGTCGTTCGTTATACATATTTAATAACTATAATAAATCAATGAAAGAACTTTTGACTATATATAGATTGATTGACTGCATTAAAAATGTTCTTAATAGAAAATTTAAAAAATCCTTTTAATTAATGAAAAACTAATAAATACAAACAAACCTTTTAATAAAATACCAAGGAAAAAAAAGATAAATTCATATTCAAACTTTATTTTATTTACAAAATCAAAATCAATTTATAAAATCAAACTGTAAACAAATTACTTTAAAAATACATTTGGCACATATTGGAAAAATTGTACATGTCATGAAAATACGTAACATAAAGAAGCTAATTTGTATTTGAAAAGCATTTGTAATTTCAAAGCTATAAAGCTGTGCACGTATGTACGCACAAATATTATTTGCTTTGCTATATAAGCTAAATTTAAAATATTTTAATTTCTTTTTAAATTTTTTCCAATGATTATTATTAATATAGATCATAGAATATAATTTGCAGCAATACAGTATTGTATAACTTGCACCAAACCTCTTTACTTCAGTTTAAGTTGTGTGGGAATAATTGCTTTGTTGTATTTCAAGTTGCACACCAGGACAAACTTGAGCTGTAAGTAACAAAGGACATAATTTACATTAAATTATATTATTACATTGATTTAAATTAATTAATGGAATTTATTTATTTTTTATATTTAAATTAATTTATTTATTGTTTTAAATATTTCTTTTCATTTTGTTGCATTTTTTGTTTTTATTTTTTAGATAAAAATATATTGCTTAAGAAATAAAATAAAAAAGTAAAATAAATAATAATAATAAATACAAACACTAACCTGAAGTTTAATATTTTTATGTCGTATATACATAGGCCGATAGAATTTTCTAAATACTACATGTGCAAATTGCTCATCTAAATCAAAAATTCCTGCACAACGTTGGTTATTTTGTAGACATCAATTCGCATGTCTTTTAGAGCGCTGTAATGAAAAATAAATAAACATAAATTATATAAAGGTAAGTTATAATTAACGAGAAATAAATTTTTTAAATTCATAAGATAAACCACAAAAATACATTTTACTGTTTCCATAAATTTTATACGATGATTGGTGTATGAAAACATGGTCATACTAACGACAACTGAACGATATCTGACCCTATGATATTTAGGTTCTAAAAAGCTTCATAACAATAACACATTGATTTTAAATGTTTATGGTTTAAAAATTGGAGCAGTTTATTAAAATATTCCCTATATGTTGAAACAAATCGAAAATAATTTTGTTTACAATTAAATAAAGTATATTACTGTCTTGGGTACTTTGTGGAGTAACGTTGATATATAGATTTTCAATAAGTTGTTTAGTTATGTTCATTCTACTATCGAATCGTTTTTCCTTCATAGTAAAATTGTGCTCATGATCCCACTGGTAATGATCTTAACACAGAAGAAACCGTTGACAATGTCAAATTTTTACTATTCACTATTGATTTGAATACCTGGGGGACTAATCAGTAATTTGAAACGAACGAAAATGATTCCGAATTTGTAATTAACGTTAAAATTCGAAAGCATTTGCTTTGGTTTCGAAATACAGCGTAGACCCCTATAGTCTGTTTGTTGTTTTAGTTCTACCTTAGATTTTTATATCGTGCCATAACCGCGAAAAAAAGCGTAAGCGACATAATTTTTGAACTTAAATTTTTTACCAAAATTTATTATTTGCGATCATAAATAATCGATTTTCATAAAAAAAACAAGGTGCAAAAATGTATCGGTTAAGATTTTTTGGCGGTTAGGGGTCGATATGGTCATAATCTTTCAGCCTCTCGCTGTTATTGTTGTTAAACAATTACAAAGAAGTTTGTAGGAAGAAAATTACTTAGAACCAAGAAAAAAAAAAGTTATGTAAAAAATCCATATACATAGTTTTACAGAACTTTTTGCATTTTCTTTGTGAATTTTTAATAAAGTGTGACAAATGGGTACCATATGAAAGTTTATATCCTTAGACGATAAACATTAAAAACAATTAACCTATATAGGGGCGCCAATTTTCCTTCGGCCCGGCTCAAGGATTTTATTCACGATTTTCTCCACCATACTATATCCTGACACCTGCTAATACAGATTTCTATTAGTTTATTTTATTTCGAGATGTGCCCTTAAATGAAAGTGAATCCAGTTTGCATTGTCCTGACTGAGGAATAAATAAAATCGACCAGACCCCGTTAAATTATCGAAAGAATTTCCTTTCGTTTCGAAATACAGAGTAGGCCCCCAGGTATTTATTATTGATAAAATATTCCTTATTTTGGTAGTAACAATTTCTTAGCACAGATTTATAGCCTGCCGCCCTAAGTCATGTCCACCAACAACCACTATGCACTTAGTTGGTGTAAATGACTATGGCACTTGCTTAAAACCGGGTAATGTGTCTGTGGAAGAAAAAGTTGAACTGGATATTTGTATGGTTTTAAGTATCACAATAAAAATAAAATCATATTAAAGAAATTTGCCATTTGGCTGTCAACTGTCCTAGAACCTTATATATCTGTATGAGGATACGATTTGCTCAGGTTCAAAAATGATATACATAAATAACGAACTCCACAAAATTATAAAATTAGTTTATAATATTCAAAACAACAACTAATTACCTTTCATATTTAATTGATCATTGAGGTAGTTTAGACGAGAACAATTTTTAAGCCGCACAATTTTTGTTCTTTTCCAGATTACACGAGACTAATTCATTTGGCACAAAATGTATACATATACACAGCTTTGTGTGTGTTAGTGTTTTTCGTATTCATTTAAGACTTGCTGTTTTTTAATTTGTGTGTGTATTGGTTTTATGCTGCTAATGCGGGGTTGTAGCTGGTTGAAAAGTTATGCCAACCGCAAAACCACTCTGCCTCTCTCACCGACAAACTGGCATGTTATGCCAGCACAATTATGCCCGTGTAAATCAGCGCATTGTCAGTTATGTATCCAAGACATTGTAAACATCCAGTATATTAATATACATATATTTGTACATATTAGTATAACTTCCAGTTACCGTGGTATTCCAAATATAAAGTATCGATTTTAAATGCATATTTTATCTATCAACTTCCTGCTGTATCACAAAATGTAGCTGTATATGAGACAAATAAATCTTGTAAATGATAGATACACTTATAAAATATCGTTCTAATCAAAAAATTAAATTCATGATTATCGCAGAGTAAATCAAGCTGAAATGATACCACGAAATAAAAAGCTGCCAGATGTTAATACACATAAATAGCACTCCAGGAATCAAGGCAGTACAATGGCCTTTCACACACGAGAACAATTGTGTTGTTTTTAAAAATTACGATTACAGGGTAACTAAAGTACAATTGCAGACGCGGCACTTCATAATTATAGTCATTCAGTGTTGCCAATACATGTGTAATTACAAAGAGTATTTAATTACTCTCATTTGTAGGCCATGTAATTAGATTCATGTATAATATTATAATAGTTTATTCGACCTTTTTTTATTAATTATATATAAATTTTATTAAAGCTATAGGTCTTTTTGTAATAAATTTACAATTTTATCTAATTTATCCGATATTTCGGAAGAAGCTACATAAAGTTGAAGCGAAATATCGGATAGATTAAATAAAATTGTAAATTTATTACAAAAAGACCTATAGCTTTAATAAAATTTATATATAATTCATGTATAATCTGTGTGTAAGTCCTCGTCCAGACTTGCAATTATTGTAGCTGCAATTTCTTAAAATTCTGCTCTCAAATTGGATGTGTCCACATTATGAAATTCCAATACTGCAATTATGTTTAAAAAAAAATATTACACCATAAGTTTCCTTGAAAAATTAACAACTCTATTTACTTTTTGTTATATTTTTTGTTTTTCATACAACTGAAGAAATAAAATTATAAAAAACGTCATATACAACTAACAACTTGCAATCAACAATTACGAATTTCAATTCAAAAGAGAATTGCCGAGCACATGAAACTATGTACCCCTCCCCAATCTTCTCACCTCTATCATCAATAAACTCAAGAATTGCTGCAACAAAAATTGCAAGTCTAGATAGGGACTAATTCTACTTTGGGTTCTATTTTTATTTATTTTTCTTTTAAGTTTAACCTACAAGATAGTGTAGTGCAATTAGTACAATTCTCTCCAATGTGTAATTATGGTAGGTACAGACTTAGCAATGTGTTTATGCAACCAGGTAGGTTGCATTGTCGGCCGCATAGTCTGTAGTCTTGTTTATGATTGCGTTCGAAAATGCATTTGAAGTTTCGAAAATATCAAAACGTTTTGATGTTTATAGGTTGCATCGGCGGTTGCATTGCAGGTTGCATAGTCTGTCAAAATATTTGAAAACGTGTTGCGTAATTAAGTTGCAAAGTCTGTACCTACCATTAGAAACACGGCCATGTGTAAACTCAATGGCAACACTGTAATCATATTATTTACAACACACACCAAGGCACATACACACACCATTTCTGCAGCTTGTAAACAAAGTTTGACAACTAATTGTATTGTATACATTCACAGGCTGCGCTTGTGATTGTACCATGCTCAAGGCTATGCGGTTTTGTATGGTGTTTGACATTTCTTTTATTTAACTGGTCGCTGTGACGAGCATGTGGTTTTTGGTGTTGTAGAACTAGGGTTACCTATTTGCTAACTTTCGTACTTTTTTTGTTTGAAATAAATTTTTTTCATTCTTTCATCAATTATTGAAATTTTCTTGACATTTGTCATTGTTTTGTGCGTTTTATGAAATTTTCTGAAGTACGTATTCACAAAGTTTATTTTGTAGTCTATCTTAAAAAAAAAAAAAAACAATAAATTTACAAGAAATAAAAATATAATCCATTCGGTGTGCAAAGCGTGTGGAATTCCACGTTAATGAAAGATGAGAGGCAAGAAATTTGCACAGGATTACACCCAGATGTGTCGAACATGTCTGCAATCAAATGTGGAAATGATTAACTTAAGCGTTTTTATTAATGACAATATTAAAGAGGAAACGGCAAAAATTTCTTATATGGATTGTTTAAAGAAGTGGATAAAAGTGGATGAAACTGAGGACGCTGAAATGCCACAAAGGATTTGTTTGGAATGTGCATCCGCTTTACAAGTTGCTTATTGGTTTACGAAAAACGCAAGCCAAGCGCATGAATTATTGAAACTTAAAGTAGAAGAAATACGACGCAAGGCATTACAAATTGAAAAAGAAGTACTTTTGTGAAAAAAATTCCAATGCGATAGGTAATTTAATTTTTTTTTCTTTCAGACTCCAGGTGAAGATAAAAAACCTAAAAGGTATCGCTGTAAAATTTGCAATGTGAAGGTGGAAACAAAAAGATCTCTTAAAGACCATATCAAATTGCACTTGGGTGGGTGTATTAATACTTTCATTAATCAAATACGTAGTCTGATTTCTAAATACTTTTTTTTAGATATTATTGTCTATAATTGCCAAATGTGTACCTATGAAAGTCATAGCCGAAATAGTTTGTCCGATCATTATATACAAATCCATTATTTGGAAGCTACAAAAGAACAGCTGAAACCAACAACAAAATTATCGTCGACATCTAATTTAACTTCGTCCAATATTACAGCTAGTGATCAAACAGATAGTGACACACAGCAGCAATATTTTCAAGTATTGGCAGAAGATTTGCAACAAATTTCTTGTCAAAATTTTGCAAACCCGTCATCTACAAATGATTCATCGTATAGCACATACACCACAATACCTGCACCATTTGATGCATTGGAGGGAGAGCTAAATACCGATATGAAGCTAGCTAATGAATTTATGGTTATGGATGACGGTAGTTTAGAAAAAGTCTTAAACAAAGGTATAACTCGTTGTTACTTTTTCAATGATTGAAAATTTAACACTTCTTTTTTCCAGGCGTTGTTGTAGAGTATATAGATACTCAGAATAATGAAAGCGACTTAAAATTGGAAAACGGTTTAGTTTTAGACAATATAATACAGGTGCAAGGCATGGATAACACCGTAATGCTAGGACAACAAAATATTGGACAGATGGATATTGACGATCTTATTATTGAAGACCCATGCGATGCTATAGAAGAACTAGACGGTAGGAATACATAGCCTTATTCTAAATAACATCTCAACGGGAGTCTATTCCTTGTTCCCCCATTTTAAAGAAGTCATTTGCAAGCTTTCAGTTAAAATAAAACATCTGGAAACGAACTTCGTAAATTCGAAGTTCTCCCTCAAATTTAAATTTTTAGCTGAATCTGTTTAGAATAGATATGTACATTATCTGAATATTTTATACCTTTTTTCCATAGGAAACGTTATATTACCTTTTGATGAAGAAACAATACCAGCCACTTTTATTGAACAGCCAAAAAAAAAGATAATGTGTAAAATTTGTACCAAAGATTTCTTGACACAAGAACAGTTAAAAAATCATATGTTAACCCACAATGGTAAGTTTAGAAATTCGGTAGTCCTCCGAGGTTCAATATATCATTAATTTTTTTATTTATTTGTAGAAATTCCTCACTTCTTCTGCGATCAATGCACATTTTATACATTCTTTAAAATTGATCTACATCAGCACTATAAGAGTAAACATAATTTACAGCCAACTAATAAACAATTACAGCCAAAAAATAAACAGAAAACCATTGATGGCTTATATGCATGTGATTTTTGTCTCTATGAAGCTGACGAACAAGCAGATATAAAAAAACATTATATAATAAAACATAATTTAAACAGCGAAACACATCCAAAACCTCGAAAGGCAGAAAAATTAAAATCGAAATTGTCTGTAACGTCGGCAAAAACCAAGACATTCAACAAAACTATAACATCAACATCAAAAAGTTTTAGGATTAGATCTATTGAACCGTCAACACCTGACTATCCCAATGGATTAAATTGTCGCAAATGCCATAAACTATTTTATTGGCGGAATAAACTCTATGAGCATTATAAGTTGCACAATGCTGAGGAAGCTGTTAACAAGCAGGAAAAACAACTCGCGAAAATTCAAAGTAAGACAATCTCTACGAATATTTACCAAAATAAGACTAAAAACGTAAATACAACACCAGTCCAAACATCAAAAATTACACATGCCCAATTCGAAACAAAAAAATCGAATTTCTCCGTTCCTACAACGTTAGGATCGTTGAACTCAAATGTTTCCACGCCAAATACTAGCACGCATAATCCGGTAGCCCCGCTGACACCATCCTCAAGTTCCACCTACACCTTACCTTCGGATGCTATACCTCAGATTGTGGAAACCGATCAAACCATAGAAAATATGGATTTCGTATTTAATTGTGACGATGATGCCTTGTTCGGTGATTTTGATGACGATGTTGATGTAGAGAACGACCCTGATGAAAATGATTCAGAATTTCGTAATGTTTTGCTCACTTCCGATGATGATTTGGAAGAAATGTTGGCGGATCAAAATGATGTAAATGAAAATTCTGCCAAGGCAACTGTAACTGGCTCGTATTGTGCTCATTGTCAAAAGTCATTCTTAAGTCAATATCAGTTTGAAAATCATATGTTTGTTCATAGAGGTAAAAATGGTTTCTAAAGTTTGTAAAATAACACTTAACAATTTTCTTTAAAGGGCTGGCTCCTTATCGTTGCGAAATGTGCACAAATCTTTACAATACTAAACGTTGTTTGATGCGCCACTACAGAGCAGTCCATAAAAATGTGCCGACTCGGGACATGATTCAAGCCAAGGGCGATAAAGGTGTGTATTATTATTCATCTACCTACATATATACATACATATTGATGGCTTAATATAAAAAGGGCCTAACTCAATTTTTTTCGAAATCGACGACAACGTATAATTGAATCCTCCTTGAAGATCTTAGTACGTTACAATTCAAAATCAAGGACATGGCAACTTTAAAAACTATTTCTGCATGTATGTAAATGCTTTATGTTTTCTTCAGTTTTTTGCTTCTCTTGTAAAATATCGAAAATTCGAGTTAGGCCTTTTTTATATTAAGCCATCGATATGTATATATATCCAGGCTGCCCAGAGAATCGCCAGAGTGCCGAACATCAATCGGCTGTTTATACAAATGAATACACATACGCTTATACATTTCTCTCGGTTTTCTCTCTGTGGGCAGCCTTGATATATACATATATATATATATATATATATATGTGGCAACAATATTTTTCACAGCAATTTTTCTATTTCTTTTCTATTAGTTAGTGACGATAAAACTCTTGTAGAGGATTTAAAACTAGAGGCGACAACTTGTAAGTGAACATTAAGAATTTTCATTCTAAATTACACATTTAAATAATTAGAAATGAAAGTCGGAATTTTATTAAAACATTTGAGTTTTAAGAATGGTATATAAATTTTACTTTCAGGTTTAATGTGCGCAAAATGTCCTTATGAATCTTCAGAATTAGAGAATATTAAATTTCATTTACAATCTAGCCATAATATAAATGATGGTACGTAATAGATTTATATATATATACATATTTATGTAGACATGTACTGTAGTATCGCACTAGTTTCTCTATAGAGCGTCAACTCAAAATTTTACAATTTTCACTTTTTGCAAGCTAACTATATACAGTGGTCACATCTACCCACACTGTAGAAATCTTACATCATATGGTATACTTTTTTGCCAAAATAATAATACAGTTTTTTATTAATCAGTTATTAGGTCCCACTGAAATTTTTTAAATTTTGAGTTGACGTTCTTTAGAGGAACTACTGCGGTATATATATATGGGGGATTCAAACGGTAGTCATAAAGGTCATATTGTCATAATGCTTTAAATTAATTGAATATGTATATTTTTTGCTTTTGTTATTTATTTCAAACAAAAATTTTAAAACGACAATATAACCTTTATGACTACCGTTTGAATCCCTCAATTGTATATACATATACTCATACATATATGTATATTTTTCCTTAATTGACTGACCACTTAGTGATTTATACCACTTTTATATTTCAGAATCCTTTATAATGAAAAGTAAGTGAAGAATATGATTTTTTTTTTAAATCGTAAGTACGTGTACTAGTATTGTGCAAGAGCACAGATATAAACATTAAAGATAAATTATAATTCCACAAACTGCACTATCGGGGGTGTACTGGAAAACGTTGGATTTCTAGTAATAAACTATTTCAAACAGTATCTTAAAACTTTAATTTCTTTATTTTTTGTGTGTATTTGATTCCTAAAATAATTTCTCCAAACAACTTCGAATACACAAAATAATGTTTATTATACTCTAGATCAGATGACTAGAACCACTTTTAAATTTCTGCTTTTGGTATGACATTATTTTAACAGTTTATCAATAAACCGGGCTTTTTATTGGAAATTTTTCCTCAACCAACTTGTTTTTTAAGTTCAAGAGCTGAAAACTTTCTTTTTCAAAAATTCGCAAAATCTACCGAATCGAATTGGTTCATTACATCACGAAATAAATATAACTACGAAAATTTTTGGAAGCAAACGAATTCAGAAACAATTTTTCAGAGCTACAAAATGTAAACAGTCGGAAATGTTCATTCACCACACATTTTATTAATGGTACCAATTATTCACATGTTCGGAAATTTCGATGTGGAATTTTATTTATGATAAGCCTGATGGTGTACTAATCATCTGATCGGGAGAGTATACATATACATATGTACATATATTACATTATTAACCCCCGACTAAAAAAGGGGTGTTATAAGTTTGTAGTGTGTGTCTGTGTATCTGTGTGTCTGTCCGTGGCCACGTACAGACCAAACGGCTGAACCGATTTTGATTTAGTTTTTTCTGTTTGAAAGGTGACTTGATCGAGAGGGTTCTTAGCCATGTTTTAAGAAAATCGGTCCAGCCGTTTAGAAGATATCGCACCTTCTCTAGATATATTCGGGGGTTTTTAAAATTTTTAATTTTTGTTATTTTAATTTATTATTTTTTTTTTTTTTGAAAATTAATTAATTCAAAATTAATCCAAATTATAACTAAACATTTGTTAGTTTATTGATTATCTTGCATAGTGCTAAAAATTTAATTGTTATTTATTAATTTATTTTATTTTTGCTTTTAATTTTGGAAATTAAAAAAAAATATTTGCTTTTATTTTCAGAGCAACCTTTCGAATGTCCGCGTTGCATACGATCATTTGCTAGCAAAATGAAGCTATTTAAGCACTTAGATCGCAACCATAGTTTGACACCAATTAATCAACAACTTCCTTTTAATAGTATGAAGAATACATCGGAAATAGCAATGAATACGTCAATAGATTCTTCTTTTGAGGCAGCAAATAACATAAATATGATAAAAATCGAAAATAGTGGCACGATTGCAAGCTGCGGTAAGATAAACAAGGTCAATACCAGTGCTTCTACTACTACTAAATTTCTAACAAGCAATCCAATGCAAACGGCAAATATAAATAATTATAATAACCATAACAATCCTTTAAACAGTAGTTAGTTAGTGGAGGAATGTAATTGTATAAATATGTATTTAAGAACTGCATTCTGAAATTTGTTATGAAAACAATAAATCAAAAAAAAAAAAAAAAAAAAAAAAAAAAAACAAAACACCATGCCTAGAATTAAAGATGGGCAATAAAGAACTTTTTCTTTTGCTGGATAACAATGTTTTGAGAATGTGTTTTTTCTCTCTCTCTCTCCCTGTACTCTTCTTTTATTTTCACCTTTTTTGTGCTTTATTTGATATATGCAATTGCCACATGCACAGGAAACAATGAACAGCAACAGCGTGATGCCGTCACATCCCATACCAGTATTACGACTCCCTTCGAAGAAATCATCACTCCAACAACACAACATATGAGTTCCGTTATCAACATGTATTCTTTTCCAACTCCCCTAGATGGGAATGATATCGACCAACCTTTATTTGAATGTAAAATATGTTTTTTGACCTGTTACAATCTCTCAACCTTTAACGAACATAGTAAACGTATTGAGTGCCGTGAAATTAATAATGTGAACAGTTCCAGCGACAAAATGTTATTTGAGTGCGAAATATGTCACTGTAATTATAAATCAATGTATTTATTAAAACATCATTTGAAACGCCATATAGGCAGAAAGTTTATGTGCGCCAACTGCCCTAAAACGTATATAAATAAAGTAGAACTGGAAGCCCACAAGCATGCGCACAGTGGAGAGAGACCACACAATTGTGATGTGTGTACAAAATCATTTCGTTATATCCATCATTTAAAGCGTCACAAAGACATCGTGCATTTTGGAAAACGCTATACATGCACCGAAGCGAATTGTGACCGAAAATTTACAACGTTGGCTCAATTGAAGGTACATATATGGGCTCACAATGGTATTGCGCCCTATAAATGTCCGTTCTGCAATCGTTTATTTAAAAAGAGATTACTGTGAGTTAACAATTTTCTTACATGCTATTTTCTATCACAACACTGTACAACACCGAGAAAAATAACAGGGTTCTAACGATTGATTATGACAGAGAAAATACAAGGGTAGGATTACATAGTTTCCGATGCCGATTCACCGTAGCCAATCTGTAAAAAGGCGTGTAAACTTTCAAAAAGATCAAAATACGCACATTGTTTTTATCTCTTTTGCTAGAATTAGTCGCTAGAACCTTGTTAGTTTGAAAAACAGTTGATTTTTTTTGTACAGTGTAAATAATAATGTACATATGTACTTAAATTTTTTTGTAAATTTTTTAGTCTGCGAGAGCATTGTTTGAAAATTCATAAAAAAATTATGAGCGAGGAAGAAATGGCTAGAGTATTTCGCAATAGTTTAGGATATACAAATCCTCATGACTTCACAGTTGCTATTGGTAATGGCAAAATGTTACGACGACGCGATTTGGAAACAATGGCTGCTTCTGGCATTATCCAATCTTCGTTTGAGTATAGATTATAAATAAATATTTTGTTTTATATAACAGATTCATATGATATACGAGTATTAATATATGTATTTTAATTTGAAATGGAAATAATTCGAGCATTTTATTAATTTTTTTTGTTATTCTCTAGGCTAAGAGAGAGGTTGAGACGTTGTCAGTTTTAGTCGGCAAGAAATATGCAATGCAAATTTTTTGGAAATTATAAACATTATCAATGCAAAAAGTTATATACATATAGGTGTCGATATCGAATGCCATAATATGTATTTGGAATAGATGAAAATAGATAAAAATTATTTGCAATTTTTTTTTCGAAAACTATTTTCGGAGTGACCAAACATTTGAGGCAATTTTGCAAGTTCAAAAAAGCAAATTAATTCTCAAAATCAATTTGACATGAAATTATTTGAATTTTTACCCGTAAACAAAATTTTATTATGTCTCCCGAGATCTAAATGTTCGAAATATACATATGTATTTAAAAACAGGGAGCAAATTATGGCCCCGATATCGAACGAAATTTTGAAATGTTTCAATGAATTTTTAATCAGAAATAATTTTTAGTCAGGTTCAAGTTCAGTAATTTCAATTCTTTTATTGAATGAAATATTTTTATTAATTAATGTGAGTTTCTAAAGAAGAGAAGAAGAATTAAATTAGACTTTTAAGCTGGGGGAAATACCGTAATTTTTCTGTGCAGCAACGCACTTCATCAGCACCCTAGTCTATCTACTTTTGGGTAGAGATTGTTATTAACATCAGCTATTTAACGTAAATTCTAATGAAACGGAATGTGAGAAATGATTGTTGTGTACAATTATTGATTTACGTTTGGTAAATACATATGTAAGTATCACTATTTATTTCCCCTGTTTTTCCATTTTTTCATTTTTCTATTTAGGTTAGCACGAAGTTATATTACTCTACCTACGTATGTTTAACTATTCTTGCTTATCTTTTACGATCATCACATTAATTATTTTTACTTATTCGATGTACCGTCGGTACATACATGTAAGTATTATAGTAGTGGATATTATGTTACTTTGTTTTTGCTTTCTACCGTTTATTTGGTATTCCAACATTTGTGATTGCCAAGTGAACAGTGATTGCCAGTGCGTTGCTGCACAACGCTTAAAAGTCTAATTTAATTTTTCTTCTCTTCTTTAGAAACTCACATTAATTAATAAAAATATTTCATTCCATAAAAGAATTGAAATTACTGAACTTAAGTCTGACTAAAAATTATTTCTTATTAAAAATTCACTATAGTTCAATTAAAATCTAAAAATGTCTCACATGTTTCAATGAATTTTATATTTAACTATTTTACAATTTCGATCGATTTCGAATGCCGTAATTTGTTACAAAAACTTATTATTTATTAGTATATATTTTTATTAAGCTATTCTTACTCTACTAAAATCACAGCGATAGATACGAATACATACATTATGTACATACCAAAATGACGAATTTTTAAATTTTTATTTATTCATTTGTAATTTTGTGGACTTAGCACATTTGAATGGCACTGCTTAACAGCAAGTGGTTATTATTACTTCTGAGTAGTGAAAAGCGGTTACGGTGAAAAAGTTCTAAATTTTTTAATTTATCAAAAATTGCGAATGATTTCCTTAAAAAATATTTGCCAAGGGTATATAAATGTCAACTTAATATAAAAAAATTGGACAATTATATTTGTTCTTTTCTTTTTGTATTCTTAAATAAATCCGTTAGATTTGCTGACACGTTTTAGTTAACTCTTCGAAATTGTACAACTTTTTTGAGTTTGAGTTGTTGAGTTGCTTAAATATTTACCAGTGTTTCAGAAGATACAATTAATAAATTATGTTTTCAAATTATTGTTGCTGTTGTTTTAAAACAAATGAAATCTTATTGCCTATTACAATAAAATCTTCCAGCGAGGATAGTAAAATGTTTTTAGATTATTATAGTTCTATTTTCGGGGAGTTTTTAAGCGAATGCAATTCTTTTGATTTTATATGCATAAGATGCAGTAAAGCATTGCAAGTGGCCTATCATTTTATTAATATGGTAAAAGAAAATCAGAGCACATCATTTCCTAACAAGAATGAAGAAACGATTTTAAATGATGCATCGTTTAAAGAAATAAAGCATAAAATTCAAGACAAACAGGTTGGTAGCATATAACTTGACATATGGTCGTCTAAAAATTATCTTTACAAATTAAATTCTCTTTCGGTTAATTTACATACATATGTATGTATGAATATAATGAATGACCTACATATACATATGTATATGTATATATGCATGTATATTCATACATATCTGTGACAATATGGAGTAATCGCTTAAGACGACTTAAGCATAGGAGCGATTTCGTTAAATGAGTGTTTGCTTAACTCAATTTAAGCGATTATTGCATATTTGACACAGCTTATATATGTATGTACAAGCTCAACATTTTAGGCTACTCCATCTTCTACTTCTAACAACACAGTAGAACGAAATAAATTCAATACTGAATGCGAAGTGGAATGCCAAACTAACAAGAGTAGCTCCTCAAACGAACTTGTGCCATTAAGCTCACCGGAAAATTTCGAAGTATTAAGTAATGACTCAAATGCAGGTAATTAAATATCGTACTCGTTTAGTCCCTATTTACACTATGCAAGTCTTATTGCTAAGCTGATTAGTTTATTAGGAGAGAGAGAAAAGAAACGTTGCTGTTCCCCTCATCTCTCTCTCTCTCCCTGAAACTAATCAGCTTAGCAATAAGACTTGCACAGTGTGATTTGGGACGTAACAATTGGATTTTAATTCAAAATTTCCATTTCACTTTTTCCGAAAAATTACTTACATATACTACATACATACATCGATCGAGAGATCGATTATGTACATATTTTAGAGCCTGAATCGTCTGCACACCCTAAAGAATATAATTTGGATTTCATGTGTATTATTTGTAATGAATTATTCAAAAACAAACTGTGCTTTTTCGAACATAACAGGCAACAGCATAAAGGTATGATATGTATGTATGTATATATGTATATAAATATATATAAATATATATAAATACTACGTACATACACACATATGTATGTACATCTATTGCAATATAATATTTATCTAACTAAATGTGTACATACATATATATATATATATATACATATATTTTTTTTTTAAAGAAATCGTGCCCTACAAATGTAAACTATGTAGTTTTTACACGTGTTATACTGAAAGTCTTTTCAAACATCGTGAAAAGAATCATGGTCTCAGTGATGTAGCAATTGATTTCTATGAAACTAAGCTGGGTAATTAATTACACATTATTTTTATATGTTAATAAATTTAATGAAATTATTTTTCCAGCAGTAGCTCCAGTTAGTCCTTCATTTGGTGAGATTTAAAATTATGTATTTATGTACATGTACATATACATACATACATACATATATACATTAGCGAGGCCGTTACTATTTTTATTTCTTATATTCTCTCCCCTCAAAATGGCTCAGTTTTATGTAAAAAAGTTCATAGCGATAAGTTGTGTTTTAGGGGGTGCGTCCGCCCCACAAAGTTGGCCTTCAAGCCCATTCATTCAGTGTAATTTGTTTGCATATGACTATCTTTAAAATAAAAATATTTTACAAAAATATGATATATTTCAATATTTTAGCTCTTCTAGTCAACAACATTAAACTCAAAGAAAGTTTTATGTTAAAATTAATATTTTAGAAAATAGTGATGAAAATAACCAACAAATTACCAAAAATTTTATATACCAAAATTACATTTACATATATGGAAATTATTTTACTAAGCATGTACAATAAGAGCTTATATCTATTAAATTACTTCATACATATACTACGTATGGTCAAAAAAATTACATTGAATAAATGGGCTTGAGGGCCAACTTTGAGGGGCGGACGCTCCATATAAAACACAACTCATCGATATGAATTTTTTTTGTTTTTTTTTTTACATAAAACTGAATCGATTTGTGGGGAGAGAAAAAATAAAAAGAAAAAATCTAAAAGTAACGGCCACGCTAATGTACATACCGTTAACTTAATACGAAAAGGCCCTAACTCATGTTTTTCATAGTTTACAGGAAGAGGAAAAAACTAAATAAAAAAAGATGCAATATTGATACAAAATTTTTTTAAACGCAATTTTTATTACAAACACTTTACATAAGCACATAATATTGCGTTTAAAAAAATTTTGTATCAATATTGCATCTTTTTTTATTTAGCTTTTTCCTCCTCCTGTAAACTATGAAAAACATAGTTTACATATTAAATTAACGATACATACATAGTTATGCATCTAATCTTATTTTTGTCTTCAGGAATAACTTATGTATGTACTTCGTGTGACTTTAAAAGTCGTGATCAAACGAGCATAGATGAACATTTGGTAAAAGAACATTCGATTGAAGAAGACGTGGGATCATTTGTGAAGGAAATTTTCGATTGTCCATTATGTTATCGTTCGTTTATGGCTCTTAAATCGGCCAAAATACATTATAGTATGTATCATATGTGTTTTTCTAAGGAAAACAACATGTGTAGTAACAAAAGAAAGTTTAGTTGTGAAAAATGTGGTACGTACATACAAATATGTATAGAATTTCAGCATATAAAAAATTATACAAATTTGGTTATTTAATTTTAAGGCAAATTATTCGATTTAAAATCAGGCCTGTTCTTGCATCGACGAATATGCGAGGAACTTAAGCCCGTTGCATGTAATTTTTGTAAATTACAGTTTACTTCTGTTTTAAAATATGAGCGACATTTACAGGAAAGGCATTCGGTAGCTATAAGACATGAATGCGAAATATGTGGTAAAACATTTAGTTGCTCAGAATATTTAACGGTTCATCGCAAACGTCATAACGAACGTTACTATCAGTGTGAGCTGTGCCCTAAAAATTACATAAGCAATGCTGATTTAAAAGTGCACAAACATCGTATACATGCCATCAAGCATACATCCATTTGGGCCACCTGTAGCAACTTGCCAATTTTAAAATCTCTTGAAAATAAAAAACAAATTTTTAAATGTAGCTATTGCGATTTTGTATCCCATTCTAGTTATGCTAATAAAACACATCAATATAAACACAAGGGATGCATGCCTTATAAATGTCAAATATGCTCAAAGGAATTCGTATTCCGCAAATCGTAAGCAATTTTCCTAAAAACATATTAAATGTTAGTATGTATGTACATTTATTTTAGTATATATTTTTTTTAGTTTGAAGCAACACATTGAGAAAAACCATGCAACTTCTTTAACTAATGACGAATTGGCTGAATCGTTTAAGAAAACTCATGGATACAGCGCTCGTTTCGATGGTTTTTCTAAACAGAATACCGCCCTAGAAATAAATGAAGTCAATGAATTCAAATTGGAGAAGGAACTGGAAGAATTTGGTTTGACTTCAGACGATATTATGAAAAAATCCAATAGCGAAATGCAGAATAAAAAATCACCATGACTATTTTCATCTTCAAAATTTTATTAATTTAAAATAAGGTTTATAATTTGCCAATAAAACTATAATTTCGAAGTAACTTAGTTGACACCTTGCACAAATTTTGATAGGAAATCTGTTGGCTTCGGATCTTGCGATTCCTTCCAATACCGCATAATGTGACCTTTTTGCTTCCATATTTCAATTGTTTCCTTGAGTTCCATTTGACCCTGAAAAGCAGTAATTTAAATGTAAACAAACAGAATACGTATCGCTCAACTTATTTCAAAAACGTCATAACTTAACAATAAAAATGCGATTTTTGAGTTAATAACAAGGAATTTAATACCCAACATTATTCATGTTGTTTAAAAATTTTATACAAAGTACATATATTTTGTTTCCCAATTGTATACTCAATTTTCTTTTTCCATTCAAGATATTTATTAAGTTGTGTGTAAATTGAAAACTTCACAACTTGTTTTCTGCAAAAAAAAGTTTTCCTTCGAGTTATGACGTTACGATCATATATAAATTTATTTTTAATGTGACTATGGAATTCTTATGGAGGTAAGTACATATGTAGTCATTTGTGGTATTCTTTGGGTCTATCTACAACAAGACATCCCTCGTTTCATTTTGGTAAAGCAAACCTAAGCTAACAATTATAAAATATTAAATTTTAGATAGACATTATGAAAAAATAACGAACTTTTTAACGGAAATCAAAAGACTACTGAGAACTAAATTTAATTCTAATTTTTAATTTATTCATTTTTAACCCCCGACTAAAAAAGGGGTGTTATAAGTTTGTAGTTTATATAAGATATAACATCTTTTCTCAAAAAATTCGGGGGTTTTTAAAATTTTTAATTTTTGTTATTATTATTATTATTTATTCATTCATTTTTACTTTACTTCAACCTAACAGCACGGACTTGATTAAAGTAAAGTTGCAATACCGAACAACATTTTATACGTTCGATAAAATCCTGCCAATAACTAACATAGTTGAAAAAAACTAGTTTTGCAGAAGTTTTTCAATTTACGTACAACTCAGAGAGGTGCGTGTAACAGCACAAGACCCAAGAGAGCCGGTGTCTAATGAAACTGGCAACCTGTAAAACCTACAAGTGTTTCTACAAGACTTTTATATGCAATTTTTACACGAAATGATGCAATTTATTCTTAACTCCAAGAACGCATTTTTTGAGATATGTACATGTGGATGTATGAAGTACCATTACGATTAGATAAACCAATTTCGTATATGTAGTTGAATTGGTTCCTTTGTGTAAAAGATTGTTAGCAAGTCAAGTTGTCGAGTGTTGCGGATAATGTCAGCAAATAAACTTAATGTAAGATTTAGTTTACCTTTATGACCAGCATATCAATGACACGGACATCGGTTACATTCCGGTGTTTCATAAATTCATCCCTTAATTTGGCACGACATTGTTGAATAGACATGGGAATATCGTAGTCCATAACTGAAAAATTTAATTTGTTTATAGTGAATACAACATTAAAAAATAGCACCCACTATGACATAACATTGATGAAGTATTTGTACTTACCAATATACGGAATTTGCCGATACCAGGCTTTGTACAAATTTAAAGCACGTTTGCGTGCTTCCTCACGATCAATGGATAGAATTGGACGCACTTGCTGTACAGCCCTTTTAACGGCTTCCCGACTAGCCATTTATTTATTTAATTTCAACAAAACTTTCGTTCAACTAAATAGCTGCAATAATTGAAAATCAAAAAATTTTCTAGTCCGCAGCTGATTGAAAGAAAACATATGTTTGAGGTTGGCAACATTGTCATTTATATAAAAGTTATGCCTCTTTCCATGATACAAATAATTTTATTTTATTTATTTATTTAGTACATATTATACAAAGTAAATTTGTATAATATGGTGTTGCACAAGTATGGGCGGAGTAACTAGACCATATGCCCAAGATGGTATTAACAGTATTTTAAAAGTTTTTGTGACTGACTGTACACGACCTATGCCTTCACATAGGAAGTAGCAACGTGGTTGTTAAAGAAATTCCACAAAAAACCGCAAGATTATACGGTTATCCGTGGCAGATCAGTCAACCAGTGCGAGCGAGACGAAAAACTCTCGAAGGCCAAACAACACGCACAAGCTTGACCGCACTTAAGAAATAATTACGATGACGCGAGAGATGTTCCTCAACCCAGAGCTGCTTTACGACTGATGATACAAATAATTTTTGAGTGGATGTTTGCAATGCAGAGTTTACACGTCACTAGAAAACAAGCGATAAATCGTTCTTGTATAAAATTAGTAGTGTGCAGAGCAGTGCTACCATATGTGAAGATTTATCTTATTTTTGAAGTTTTTAGACATGTGAAAACGACAAAAAAAGATTTCTTATCTAAAAATAAGATTTTTAAAAATTTTACTTTTGGTACTTTTAATATATTACTGGGGGATTTTTTGACTAAACTACCTATAAATTTTTTGATTTGCTTCATAATGATCTTACACATATTCTACACAGTAAATATTTTGTGTTATTTGGCTTTACTTTTAATATTTCACAAGAAATTAGATAAATTTTAACTCATTTTTATTCAATCAAATAACAAAAAAGATTTTTGGTAAAAAAATTTTTTTTTGCTCGACTTGAAGATTTTTGAAAAATAAATATGGCAACACTGGTGCAGAGATCGCAAAAAATGCTCAACCAAATTTCTCTGTGCGGTCTTCTCACTCAAAATACCTAAAAAATGAGACGGAATCACTGTGTCTGAACAGCAACACTCTTTTTCGTTTCAATCGTGTTCTCACTAAACTCGCAACACACATACATGTTCAAAAGACCGTTTGCCGAGATTTTACGAAATAAAGGATCTCGAGTGAATACAAAAACGAACAAAAACGGTCGTTGGTTCAGCGAAGAGCAAGCCAAAGAAGAACGAAGTTTGAGGGTTTTTTTTCGAGACAGTGTCGCATCGCGTCAGTGGAAGAGTGTTTTTTTCTGACAACAAGCAAGAGAGAGACCAATTATTGCGAGCTTTGGTAGTCATGCATAACGTTATGCTAATGGAGTATATGTACTTTGTAGTATGGAAATCCAATAATTTTGATTATCGTATGCGAATCTGCGATAAGTAAGATCATGATTTTGTACAGCGATATTAAATTTCTGAACAGCTGATTTATAAAATGCAAATTTTCTGCGACGCTTTTTTAATTTGTGTGTAAAAAAACTTACAGAAATGTTCGTTTGATTACACGGACTGTGATATTATTATCAAACTTTTGACACTCAGCCCCTGTTTCCACAAAACAGGCAGTCGACTTTGCCTAGAAAATTTGTATGAAAACTACTCAAAAAATTGAGTGCTTTTCATAGAAATTTTCTGCTCATATACATATAATTTGTTTGGTCCACGATCACAATATTGAAAACACATAAAAAATCAAACTAATAGAGAACTGCTATGTGCACAAGGAATTAATTAAATGAATTCTTAATTGTTTAATTTTTATTAAAAACTGACTTTACCGATCATTTTTGGTTTTTATTTATTCCTCAGAAAATAACAGTTATTTCTTGAATTTTATGTTTCCTCATAAAATAAAAAAATTTTTGAGTTTTATTTATTCCTCAGAAAATAAAAATTCACCACATTGCAAAATAAATTTTGACTGTCTAACAGAGCCCTTACACCGTATGCAAATTGGTATCATACAATTATTAAAATTTTAGGTTCATCTAAAAATAATTCTAATTAAAAAATTATAATTACCCTTTTGTAGTTTTGAATTTTCATAAATAATGACGAATTTTAACTAGCAGTTGTCACTGAGTAACAAAGGAATGAAACCACCAATTTTATAGAATTTTTCTTTACAAAAGAACTGGTAATAAACTAGTGCCAATGGTACTAGTAGTTTTTTAAACACACTCAATGCTAATTTGAGCATTAAGATGGTATAGGAAAGTTTACAGTTGGGAACTAGTGGTGGTGATTTCTGTACTAGTAAAATACCAGTTGGACACTAGTTCGATCTCCTGCAGGGAAGTTTTATTTTCTATGTACATAACATATGTATGTAGGTATATTTACATATGTGTGAACGTTTATATCGTCAGCTAAAACGCAAACGGCCCTAACTAACAAAAAATCCAAAATCGCTTTTTTGGTTAATTCTGATGCATTGCATCAAAATACACAACCACAAAAAAATTTAGACTTGTCTGACCAAAATTAGTTATTTTATTGACGAAAAACAAACGGCCCTATCTACAAAAGCGTTTATTTGATAAACGCAAAAAGACTTAAGTGATCGTTTGTATGGACAACATTGAAAAATGACAAAAAAAAACTGACAGATTTTAACGTTGAAGAAATTGTTTGTTATAGGAAAATTAAATTAGCTTCAGCTTAAGGCATTTTATTAAAAAAAAACTTAAAAAATTCATCTCAAAAGTTATTTTGTAAGAAATAAAGGAAAATAAAAAGGGTATAAATAAAAAGCGTCATGTCAATAATAAAACTATTTTGTATTAAAGTGTAGATAGGGCCTTTGGTTTCAGAAAATTAAGGCACAAAAGCACCTAACTAACATAGCCATTCAAATATCACAAAATTTGATTTTATTCTGCCAGAAATCAATTTGTCGCATCTTTTTTTAATAATTCTTGTAAAAAACATGCTGATTGAAACTATACTTTTGGTTTAAAACAGTATTTTGATTTTCCTGCAAAATTTCAAAAATGTTAGATAGGGCCGTTTGCGTTTTAGCTGACGATATGTAAGTACGTAAGAAAATTCATTAAATTAGTAAGCTGAAAAAGTGACTGAGCAGAAGTGTTTTCTTTAATTATTCTTCTAAGTATTTACGTTTACATATGTATGTATGTATGTATATTTGTATATACCCTGCAGTCAGACTGGGGCCAACTGTCTCTATGTCAACACTAAAATTCTAGTAGTAGTTACATTGTCTACAATTTCTCTTCTATTCGTCAGTATAAAAGAAATAGAGAAAACAGATGTGGTGTATTTCTGGTGGATTTTGCAACAACTTGTCATTATACATAAATTTGTATGTATGTACGTAAGGTATAGAAATGTACCAGTAAATGTCTGGTTGGTATGTCTCCATGTTCCCATAAGAACTATGTATTCACTACCTAGTCAATTGTTTGAGTGTTACTAGTAGATTTTCAATGACAAGCACATGCTAAATGTCTATAGCATAAAGTATTGTATGGGGAATAATTGTAGAGTAGTACTGGTGACAAAGTCAAAAGCGACTCAGTACATTTTCACTATTCGCACTTTCTGCAGGGCATGAATGCATGCACACATCCATGGATGTGTATGCATGTACATATTAACAATCACAAATTACAAAGCTCTCTTATGGAATCCCAGCTTTCAAACTCGTTTATGGCCTAAGCCGAACTCAGTAGTAAATGAGTCATTCTAGCTAATTTTAATAATGTTGTAAAATAAAAATCTGGTTTCCTACATAATAAAAAAAATACAAATGCATGCAAAATTGTTTGAGCAAAAAACGTAAAATGTCAAAATACTCGTAACATGAAGAATAGTTAAGTGAGTGTTGCCAAATTCTGCATAGTTACCCAAGTTCGCACACACACACAAAAAATATTCCTGCAATTAAGAATTAAATCAAATCAATTAAAAATGTAATTGGGTCAATTAAACTTTGTAATTAATTAAATTTTTAAACAAATGTTTAATTGACTTAAAAATATTTTTAATTGATTTTTGATTTTATTTTCAATTAAAGTTTTTTATTGCAAGAAAATTTAGTATTTGGTTGTGAGTATAGTTAATTTTTTTAATCATAATCCTTTTTACAGTGAAAACCTCAAAACATGACATTTTTGAGTTAGTGATGCAGAATTAATCCTTGTATCGTTCTTCATATCGTGCACAAATTTCATACATATGTACATGGCAAACTATTTTTTTTAAGTTATGACGTTTTAGTAAATGAACGATATGTATGTATGTATGTATGTACATTAGCGTGGCCGTTAGTTATATGGAGATTTTTTTTTATTTCTTTTATTCTGTCCCCCCCATTTATTCAATGCAATTCTTTTTAGTTTTCTTTTGACTATACGTAGTATATGTATGAAATAGTTTAATAGATATAAGCTCTTATTGTACATGCTTAGTAAAATAATTTTCATATATGTAAATGTAATTTTGGTATATACAATTTTTTGGTATTTTGTTGGTTATTTTAATCATTATTTTCTAAAATATTAATTTTAGTAAAAACTTTCTTTGGGGGTAATATTTGCCATATATCACATTCTTGTAAAATGTTTTTCTTTGCAAACAAATTACATTAAATAAACGCGGTTGAAGGCCAACTTTGAGGGGCGGACGCACCCTCAAAACACAACTTATCGCTGTGATTTTTTTTTAACATAAAACTGAACCGATTTGGGGGAGAGAATATAAGAAATAAAAAAAATTAACGGCCACGCTTATGTACATATGTAAGTCAAAAAATTTCCTTAGTCCATAAGGAATTCCACAAATTTGTTATAAACAAAAAAGAAAATGTAGAAACAGCATAAAAAGTAATTATTGTGTTAGATTTGAAGATGATTCATGCAGTAATTGCCCAGTATAAGCTAAATTCCTTAATTTAAAATTTCCATCCGTTTTTATGGAATGTTACAGATACAGTTTTATTTAAACTGCATAATTTTTCCTAATTTCGGGTGCAATTTTGAAAATATGTTGCGGCAGCACTGCAGTAAGTACAATTAAAAGTCAAATACCAGCAATAAGAGAGCCTATTGCCAAAGAGAAAAATATTGATATATTGACTCTCGTGAACAAGCAAAGCTCAAAACATTCAATGAATGATATTTCAAAGTGTGATATAAAAAAGCTTATATTCCACGTACATGTACATTTATGTACAATTAATGTTTGTTGGCAAACCTGTACTCTAAGGTAGTTTTTAAATGCGAGTTTAATTTAAAACGTTGAAGTGTTAAAACGTAAATTTTCTAATATTTTACAATACTTAAAGCCAAAGCGCATGCGTTAGTTTCTTTTTAAATACCTGCATATATTTTTTTAGCAGAAATAATAAATAAATAAAAATAAAACGATCTCCAAATGAACAATACACAGTTTTGGGAGCGTTCGGCATCGAAATATACAATAAAAAATTTTAAACAACTCACTACACAGACGGAACAACACAAGAAAACAAAATAATTCTTTGTTGGATTGAAATTAATTAATTATGTAAATAAAGTAAGAATTTATTTGAACAGATAAATGCAAATAACAATAAAAAAAATACAATTTCACGACGACTTTTACAAAACGTTTATTTCTTAACTGCATACATATGCACTTACATAAAAAAGTTGCTAATAAATATACATACATACATACATATGTATACATATACATAATTAGCAACAAATATACAATAAGTACAATTTGTTATTTTAAACAACAATAGAAAAGAAAAACGGAAACTACATATCGTTAGTTTAAACGAAAAACCACAACCACTTTTTTTTAAATTTACATGGGAAAGAAAAAAGCTTTGGGCCTAGTTTTATAAAAGGCAACGACGCTAAGCTAAAAAATTTTATATGTAGTTAAAAAGTGTAAATTACAAAATCAAAACACATACAAAATTTTAAATTGTTCAAGTGACAATATTTTAGTGTTTTGATTTTTGTTTATAATAATGTGTTAGTTTTTTAAGAACGAAGCTTTCAACTTTTAATTTGTTTTAATATAATAAATACATAATATTTACATGGTTTTCTATTTAACCTAAAAACCATAAAGTGTACTTGGGTATAATAACTATACATATTTAAATTATTTGTTGTATTTATCTAAAAAGGAAAAAAGAAAAGCGTATGTCTTAATTCCAATCATGTTTTTAACTTTTGGATTGAAGTTCCTAAGGTGTTTATAAAAAAATAATATCACTGCATGGCAGTGAAAAGGCACGTTTGAAAATACCTCTAATCATATATTTTAAAACTACTTGCCATTTTTAGAAATTGGGTTACAGTACAAGTTAATTTTCGTTAATAAGTTTATTTAAAATAAAAAAACTGCAGAAACTTTTTTAATTTTAAAAATCATGAATTAAACTGCAGTTAATGAAAAATTATTGGTGTCTATTCTGGAATACGCGTCGACGACTTGGTGAAATTTACATGTAAAACAAAAACAAAACTTCATAAATGTTAAAAATTTGTTTTTGCTTATCATATAAAATTCACAGTTTTTAAAAAAGAGAGCAACGCGCTGAAATTCTCACGTTTATTTCATTGTAGAATTGTATGGAAAACAAAAACAATTTTTGAAACTTTGTTTTTGCTTTAATGTAAAGTTTCACTTCTTCGACGCGTTTTCTCGAATAGCCACCATTATTTAATTGTGGAAAAGTGAAGTAATATGTACATATGTATGTAGAAACAATAGTTTATATCAATCAATAAGAGCGTGGTAGTTTTATATTCAATAAATCATGTATTTGACTACGTTCTAATAATAAAACAAAGAAAAAAAAAATAAAATAAAAATAAAAAACAGACAGACCAACACACATTCACTCAGAATGTTCCCTGTCGGAGAATATGTGGTTGACTACAAAAATAGTTAACTTATAGTTAACTTTTCTTAGACTGACTAAAAGCTAACTGCAATGTCATCCAGAACAAACCCAAAATTAATCCTCCAGTTGAGCACGTAATCATTTCAGTTTTATATTAACATTTTGCTGTTATTATTTTAGATGTTACCTTAGCTGAGTGGTAGAGCGTTGAGTACACAATGTGTGATGATACATGTTCGAACCCCAGAAACATTTTTTTAATTTACTGACTACCAGCTGATTTAAAAAATTCAACTTTAAGTTAGCTGAAAGTAATGCAGAGTGAGACAATTGACTATCGCCTAGGACATCGCAATGTTAAAATAGTCAGTTGATTACACTAAAAGTAATCCAAGTGCCAGTCAGTACTAGTTGCGAAATAGATAGCCTAAAGTTAGTTTAAAGTTAACGTAATTTCCGACAGGGTTACTGCTTAAAGTTGAAGTTTTTTCTTAAGTTTTCACTACTAACTAATGCTATCAAAAATACGAAAACAGCAACAACAACTATAGAAATTATATGCGAACCTTTCACATTTTTTTTTCTTCTTTCGTACAATACTTATATGTAGATTTAATTAGAAAAATTTGAGCACTTGCCTATAAAAAGGCCCAAAGTAATAAACGATAAAATATAAAAAATAATAAATTGCTAAATATGTACCTCCATACATATATATGTATGTATGTATGTATGTATGTATGTAAGTGTGTGCATAACAAAGTAATAACCCTGCAGAAAGTGCGAATAGTGAAATTGTAACGATTTAATAGTGACATTGTCAGTAGTACTAGTGACCAGGTATCAATATTGACATTTAACATTAGCTTGTCATTGAAAATCCACCACTAGACTGTATCACTACTGACTAAGTAGTTATTTTGGGTCAACATGGAGACATTGACACCAAAGATTCACTAGTAAGTTTTAGGTGCTCTAGTCTACAATATCGATATTTCCTCGCTCGTTGTCAATAGTAAAATTATAGTGATTTCCTAGTGACATTGTCAATAGTGCTACTGACTAGGTGCACCCCAGCCAATGTCATCGCCTATTGACATATAACATACGGTTGTCATTCAAAATCTACCACTAGACTTTAGCACTATTGCGAAGGTAGTTCTTTCACGACCATATGGAGATATTTGAACCAAAGATTCACTAGTAGATTTTAGTAACCCTCGTCTACATATATTTTTTTTAATATTATTGCACAGCATAATAAAAAAGAAAAACAACCTATTGACGCGTTCATTGACAATATCACCAGAAATACACTAGAACTGTTGTCTCTAACGTATCTTTAATCGCACATAAAAGGAAAGTTATCGACATTTTAACTAGTGCAATTGTCAATGGAGAAAGAGTATTGACATAGAGACATATGGTTCTAGGCTGACTACAGGGAAATTATTATATTATATTATTATTATATTATTATATCAGTAAAAGCTGTTTAAAGAGCTTTATACGCTTGAGTATGTATGTATGTATGAGTTTTATAATTTCTCGCAATTGTGTTATTTATTCTTAGCAGAATTTTACGCTACATTAAGCAATAATAAGTGGTTAAATAATAAAATTAAGGGCCTGTTCCACGATGTCGGCAACGTTCGACTTGTCGCACAGTTACATTGAAAACAACAAAATGTTAAATTTTTTTTCTTTTGAATGTAAGTGCACGACATGTCGAACGCTGGCGACATCGTGGGACAGGCACTAAATTTTTTTGAAGAACACTCGCATCTCATACACAGGGATTAAAAAACAACAAAAGTTTTTATAAAAAAAAAATTCAAGTGTTTTGAGTGAAATTATAACAATATGTCAAATAATAAATTTCTTGAAAATTTTAAGTGTTCATCACAGGTGTAGAAAGGCCATTCTGGGGAGATAATTGCCCCCCCCCCCCTTCCTTTCATACAATTATTCCTATTGTGTAAAAATTTCACATAAATATCTTGTATACATTCCAGTCTTGAAAGAAAAATCAAGTTTTCCATGAAGCTGTGTGTTAATTGAAAAGCGTTTCCAGCAAAACAATTTTATTTTGAGTTATGATGTTGTTGAAGTAACTGAGTAAACGAAGTACGGAACAGTATAACTAAGCCTTATTACGAGTATTATCGGTCGCTCGCTCAAATTACATTTACATTTTTTTGCACTTTCCCTCGTATCCTAGAATATTTTAAGACGTAAATATGTATATTTGATATAATTATGATAGAAAACAACTTATAGAGCATTTACACCTGCATTAAATATATCAGGGGTCTACTGTGTAATTCGAAACGAAAGAAAATTCTTTCGAAGTAATGTGTTAATAACATGTAAATTCAAAAGAATTTTCGAATTACAGAGTAGAATCCCAGATTTCAATTAAAATCTTTTTAAAATCTATACTGTTTACACTAAGTTTTATTGATATTTATTAAAATTTCATAACCAAAACAAAAACCATTGACTGAAATTTTTCCTAAACTACAACCATATAATATAGCTAATTCACACACCTTTTTAAGTACTTCGGTTTATTTTTAGTGCAATAAGTACTACTATATTTTTGATAGATTTCAATAAAATCTAGTAACGAAGTGGATTTTGTTTTGTATGGGAAATCAATCTGCTACATTTTGCTCGGAATCTCGTAAGCACTACATTTTGTTTAAATGTAAATGTCATATTAGTTTAGAAAGTAATTGCTGTCCACAAAAAATTTAGCGGGGGGCCATTTTCACGGAATGTTTCTTATTAAGCAGTTGTCACGTATTTCAAGACTACCTTGTACATATGTAGGGAATTTCCTAAGAGACCTATGTATACTCGTAATATGTTATGTATCTTATCTAGCGCCATTCGCGTTAGCTGCTTTTGTACCATTTCCATTTAGTACGTTGGAGTTTGCCGATAGTTTATTAACATCAGTTATACCAACGTCGTCCGTCGTCTTTAAGCAAAAGTTTATTCATAGTTCTGGTGTGCTTGTAGCCCATTTTTAATATTATTCCTCGTTTTTTCTATTCAAGGTTTAGTTTAGCGTATAACATCGGTAAAGTAATAACATATGTACATTTGTATGTATACATGTACATAGATATGTATGTATGTATGAGTAATAATAGCTGCTAAATAATATGCATACATACATACATATTACCTTAATATGGAAAGGACATAACTCATTTTTTTTTTGATCTAGATTTTTGCATTTTTCGATACATTAGATGTTCTTCTATCGGAATATACAAAAAACTCGATTTCAAAATATTATGAGTTAAGGTCTTTGCATATTAAGGTAATGGTATGTATGTGTGCATGTATATATAAATATGTATACATATACATATGTATGTATATATGTATGTATTTATGTGCTTCATTAGAAACGTTAACTTAATTTGTCTATTTTATAACTCATTGGCACAACGAAAATATTTACTGTTTCACTTTATTAAAACAACTTAATGAATATTTTCTGTCGCTAATAAGAAACGGGCGAAAGTTAATTTTGTAGTTGAACAACTTTTGTTACGGCCGTGACTTTGACTTTGTAAATGCTGTTCACGGCAAAAAAAATTAAATGAAAAAGTATCATACATACATGAACGAATCTAAATTGTGCTGAGAACCTTTCTCCGTTTTATGGATATAAAATAAAAAATAAATAGTAAATAAATACAATTTTTGTAACGTATTTAGTTACCCATTTATATGTAATAAAAATTGTGTTCAGTATCATATACATATATGTAATAAATAAATGAATATTTTGGCAACATCGTGAGAAAATTTTGGATTACAATTAAAAAAAAATTGGTGAGTTTGAGTAATCTACATATGCATATGTATGTATGTATATACATACATACATATCTTCTATACATATGTATATGTATATAAAATCGTATTGTGTGTTTGTTCCTAACTCGTGATGTCTGGAACTACAAGAGCTGTTGAGCTGAAATTTTGCACAGCGAACACATCTTCGGGTCAACATCCGGTAGGTTTTCGTTTTGTTTTTGACCCAGCAAGTGAACAATGTGTGAAGTAATTTGTAGTTAAAAAAAATAATTGAGTGTAAGACAACGTTTGGAGGGCTCAGCTATTAAAATAATAAAAAAAATATATATGATTTTGATTTAAACCGGGCAAATCAACTGTTTCCATTTTAATTCTCATTAATCAAAAACATTTTTAAAAACTATAACCCCCTTATTCTGCAACTATTTGTCGACGTCGCGTCAATACAATACCGTTGTCTAACATAGCTGATTGTTATTGACAGGTTCCTGATGTTTTCTTGAACTCAAGTAATAGGAATAGACAGTCAATGGTACACAATTGCTTGCGAGAGCGAGTAGACAAACGCCAACTTTTTGGTATTGTATTGACGTGACGTCGACAGATAGTTAGAGAATAAGGTAGAATATGTATGTACATATATGAAAAGTTATATAATTGGCCTTATTACGGTTGTTTAATTTTTCTATTCGAATTGCTATACTAGATTAAAGAAACATTTTTTTTTATTTTTTATTTAATTAAAATTGATCGGAAACTTAAAAAAATGTTTACGTAAAAGAAATTAAAAAAATATTTTATTAAAAAAAATTCTTTGTAATCAAATTTAAAAATATGAAAAAACTAGTGGTAGCTGCCGTGGAGAAATTTTTTCAAATTTATGTGAATAATTTTCATTTTTATTTTGTTAAACAAATTATATTTTTGACGTTGTTTTTATCATTGTTGTTTTTTTGTAATCTGGTTATTAACTGGAAATGAATGTACGAGTACTTTGGTAGAAACTATAGAATTCGAATTGAAGAATTTTACAACCGTAATAAATAAAAATATCAGACAAAAATATTTTTTATAACAAATAAGCAGTATGTTAAAATATTTTAAATATGTATTCAAGTTCACTGTGGCTATTACACATCGTTTGGTTCCAATTTATGATTTAACTTCTTATTTATATAAATATAGTTATCATTTAGTCTTTTCATGATTGGTATATTTACGTAAAAGATGGAGACTCTAAAATTACGTGTTATTTTCAGAGAATTTTCACTTTGTCACATCATATGTACGTACATACATATATGTACATACATAAATATGTACTAACTTCCTTATTCATAAAAAATAATTCTGTTTTATAAAGGTTTTACAAAAATACATATTTTGTATGGAAATCTGTTTTATTATAAATCTTTTATAAATCAAAAAAAAAAAAAAATTTTATGAATAAGGCCTTTAAAATTTTAACGTGTTAATTGATAAAATCGGGGTTTGATATTTATATCAGATTTAGGTTTACTTTAGATTTACCATACATATATATGTATGTATTTCCAAATGACGTCGTTTTGCGGTAAGTATTTATGTACATACATATGTACATATGTATGTAAATATGTATGTATGTTACATAATAAAATGATTTAAAAAATATATAAAACGCTGTAACAGTAAAAAAGACTTACATACGTATACATAGTACATATGTATGTACATACATATATTAACATATATAGGGTGTTTTTTTCAGAGGTATAGAACTTCGAATTGAAATAAAACACAAGAAAATCGTTTTAATGTCCATCAGTTTGGCTTTATTGGAAGGATAATTTTATGCCATTAATGTTTAAATATGATTTCGGGCATGTGGCAGCCGCGGCTGGCTCGAATAAAGCCAATTCTACAGGTCCAATTTTCAACCACTTTTTCGAGCATATGGGGCCGTATGTTGGCAATAACGCCACGAATGTTAGCTTCCAAGTCCCCTAACGTTTCTGGTTTGTTGGCGTAGACGAGCGACTTCACATATCCCCAAAGAAAATAATCCAATGGTGTCAAATCACACGATCTTGGTGGCCAATTGACAGGCCCATTCCGCGAAATTATGCGCTCATCGAATGTTTCCTTCAATAAATCGATTGTGACGTGCGCTGTGTGGCATGTCGCACCGTCTTGTTGGAACCACAACTCATCCACATTCATGCCATCCAATTCGGGAACAAAATAGTCGGTTAGTCGGCTCCAATTGCTGTGCACGGTGGCGAATCGATTCATTCGGGTCCTCTTCAACAATTTGCTCTACAGCGGCAATTGTTTCTTCGGTGTGCACTGTTCGACGTCTCTGCGGATGCGTATTATCACATAGAGTAAACGTAGTGCGAAAACGATCCATGGTTAACCGAATTAATTGCTCTGATGGACGATTATGTCGACCATAAAATGGACGGAGCTTGCGGTAAACTTCGCGAACTGAACCATTATTTTCGAAATAAATTTGCACAATTTGCAAGCGTTGTTCTTTTGTCAACCTGTTCATGATAAAATGGCAAACCAAACTAAATATTAAGGCCCAACTATAATATGAATAAGCTAGCTTAAGCAACTGTGCGGTTACATATAAAACGTATGTGGCAAACTATAATGTACTTAACAAACTTTTCGTCAAGTTTCGTCAAATGTCATTTGCTTAAGTAAAGTGCCAAACTGAACGCACATTCCGTAAGGAAACAACTGTTTGTGCATTTTTTAAACTCAAACAAGCAGCAGCAGAAAATATTCATTGATTTTAAATATTTTTTTATTGTTTCTTATTTTAAACTCGCAAAATACAGCAAAACTTTCATTTTCATTGTTTGTTTTACAATACACATATACACACATACACATGTATTTACTTATGTATATTCACTGTTGTACTTTTTAGTAGGCAAAACAAGTAAAACAAGTAATAAGGTGACGGATATATTTATATGTGAATTTTTAATAGATTAGGACATTCTTTCAAGTTAGTTTGATTGAATTGCATTCATTTAGGAGTTGTGAGAAGAAACAAAATTAATACAAAATTATTGACAATACCTAGATGTGCAGCTGTGGCTAAAGAATACTTAAGTGCATGTAAGTACATTGTAGCCACCTAAAAGTCACATCTGAATTGTTTAAGCATTTGACAGACTTATCGTTCAATTCTGACATTAGCTTAAGCCAGCTTATTCATATTATAGTTGGGCCTTTAATCACTTGACAGCTGACAAAATGGCCGCCAGTTAAAAAAGTGATGCCAACTTAAAGTTCTATACCTCAATAAAAAACACCCTTTATAAAGAAATTAAAAATTAAAAATGCATGAAAACAACTTTCATTAACTGTCAGTGGTATACATAGTTAGACACTATCAAAATGGAATTTGTAGTAAATATCGGCATTTTTAAAAAAATAAATAACCCACAATTCTGCATTATCATTAAAATAACAAAATTTACATATCGCAGTTAAGACCCGTTTATTTTTTTGAAAACCCGCAAGGTTTGCATTATTTATAACATAAAATAATAATAGTAGATAATGGGCAAAAAAATAAAAAATAAAAAAACTTCTAAAAAAACTTTTCTTAACTTTCAAACTGTCATTTCACTAATAACTTTTACTAAACAAGGTGAGGCTACAAAAAATTTAAGCACACACATGTATGTATGTATGTACATTAACACATTCATACATACATATGTATGTATGTATATCACTGCTGGCCAGAGAAGCGCCAGAGTGCCGAACATCAATCGGCTGTTTGTACAAATGAATGCATATACGCTTATACATTTATCTCGGTTTTCTCTCTGTGGGCAGCAGTGATGTATGTATATATGTATATATTCATGTGTATAATATAAAACTTCAGCTGCTCGGTGTTGATAATTAATTTTGTTAAATTGATAAATTCCTTTCATAATCTAATCACCAGAAAGCTATTCGTTTCTTTATTAACAAAAACTTAATATGTACATATGTACATACATACTATGTACGTATGTATGTATTTGCAAAAACAAGCACAGTGGTTTCCCAGTTTAACGAACAATATAATATAATAATATAATAAGATATAATGAGACCCATCAGTTAAATAAAAAAAAATCGTTAAATCGATATACATATATATGTTTAAAATGCCTTGCAATTTTATTGATCGTAAATGCAAAATATTCTAGATAAAAATTTTTGTGAATCACATTTAAAATAAAATTTTATTCCATTCCATTATTATTTAAACACCACCTTGCATTTTTTATATTTTTATTTCGTTATTGAATTAACTCCTTATATACATTTTACCCTGCAAATTTATAAGACTGATTATAATCAGCTGACCCAAGGAACCACTGTACATAAATACACATGCCTGCATTAGTATCGCCTTTTGTTTATAACAATTAATTTTTATATTGTGCAAAATTTTAGACAATAAGCCATAACATAAATTCATTTATTTAGCCTAAATATGTATGTATGTTAAATACATTTTTAACGCAAGAATTATTGTTGCTATTAATTTTGTCTTGCAGAAATACATAAATATATGCATGTATATACATAGTTAACTTAATATAAAAATGCCCTAACTCATTCAGGGCTATCATGAATAAAATTCCGCGTGAAATTTCTCCCTTTTCCAATTAGAATTTTTTGTTTTCCCTATTACTTGCTATTACTTGGAATTGTTCCGCGGGAAAAATTTCACGCGGAATTTTATTCATGATAGCCCTGATTATTTTTTTGAAGTCGAATTTATTGTATATTTCGATAGAACAACACCCAATGTATCCAAAAATGCAAACATCTCGATTTACAAAAAATAATGAGCATTTTTATATTAAGGTAGCGATATGTACATATGCATGCATAAAACACTTTCAGAACGAAATGTTTCAAAAGTGAAATTTGTTTAACTTTAAAAGTTGGAAGATATTAAAAAATTATGAATTATGGTTTTTAAGACTCACGGTTGAATATAAATATTTATTTAAATTAGTTTCAAATTAAAAATTAATGATAAATACAGTGCCAAGGAAAAGTCTATAGGTATATAGCAAAGTATTAAAAATGCCCCAAAGTATTGGAAACCATTAAATTTCATTGAAAATTCGCAAGCAATTATTTTGTACACTTTGAAGAAAATTAAGAAAATTTAACATTTTGGGGCACATTATTTTCCGAAAATCATTAAAAGATCTTACTTATACATAATGGTATGACCTTTAAGGAAATGTATTTAGGTGACACATCTAACGTTTACAGATCATCCAGGTATTCGCGTTCTGCGAAAAATCTACAGTTACTTATACCGAGAATTTCACAACTTTTCTCTCACTTAAATGATGTTTTTCGTTTAAAACTTTTGTAATTTAATTTTATTTAAGTTTTTGATCTGTTATCTTAGTTTGTACCACCGGATGGAAACTATTATTTAATTTACTATATTTGTTTTCTTTTTCAATATTCTTAGTTGGGAAGCTGGTGATTGTGGCGTATCTGAATCAAACAGTTTTTCACTAGTGTTTAGAGGCATTTAAAAATATATCGACTTTTGCTAGTCACTGTACATTTATGTATGTATATATGTATGTATATACATACAACTATTTATATGTTCAATAATTTATTTTCTTTGTTTTTTAACAAACACCACCAACATCACTGTCATTAAACTGATCATAAATTTAAAGCTCAAGTTTCCAGTTTGTTTTTTAAGTTCATCAAATCATTAATCAACCACAAAACTGGGCGAAAGATCTTATAATATTTTCTTTTTTGGTATGTAATATTACGATTTTAAATGTGTAAAATATTAAGACACTTTTACTTTTAATTCATCTTCATTTGCAACAGACGCTTTCTTCCTGTATTTCTGTCGTAACTTTATAGTTTTTTTTTTTAATTAAATTAGAATTAAAATATTTGTAACAAAAAATAAATAGTCGGGTCTTTTTTTTTCAAGTTTTATTATTTGCACTTTGTTAATTAGGATTAAGGTCCAATTTTTATAAAAAACATATAACAATATTGATTTATTTCAATAATATTGTTGTTTTTTTTTTGCAAATTTTTAACAGGAATAAAATTAATTTTAGAGAAAATTCTCGTGTAAATTTCAAGTTTTTAATTATGTGAATGATATTTCTAAGTGCTCAATTGTTAAAGCTTATGAAAGTTTATGCAGAGCAAGTTATACATATATACATATTTACTTAAACATATGTATGCACATATATATGTATGTACATATCGTTACCTTAATATAGAAAGGCCCTAACTTATTATTTTTCTGAAACCGAGATTTTTGCATTTTCAATGCTTTTAACGTTCTTCTATCGAAATATACAAAAGGTTGGGACCTTTTTATATTAAGGTAACGATATCTAAGTACGTATTTATTTAGAGTTGTTAATAGAACAAAATTGGTACAAGAATGAAAACGAAAACAAACTTATTCAGGGCTATCATGAATAAAATTCCGCTTGAAATTTCTCCCTTTTCCAATTAGAATTTTTCGATTTCCCTATTACTTGCTATTAGTTGGAATTGTTCCCAGGGAAAAATTTCACGCGGAATTTTATTCATGATAGCCCTGATTAAAAATTAAAAAAAACTCAAATTTGTTTTTGTTACCAATATTAATATTCGATCGTTCTCATTGAGATGAACAGGCCGCCCTATTTTATTTATTTTCATGCATATTTCTCACAAATTATTCGTAGAAAGGGATTTAACTTTTGAAATTTCGAAAGTGTGATGTTAATGTACCTCAAGCGTGCGTTCGTTCCATCTCTCATACATTTGAAAATTATAAATTCCAGTAATTTTTGTTAGTTTTGCTCCATATTTTTATGCAAATATTATTTTTTATTTTGAAAGTCTTTCATCTTTACCATGCTCAGTAAAACAAAAAAAAAAAAAAAAAAAGGAATTAATGAAAATAATTTAAATATATAAAAAAGTTCATTAATACAATATGTAAAATAAAAAAAAAAAAAAAATCATATGTTCAAGGTAGACATAAAAGAGATAAACTTAATAGAAATTTCTATATTTGTTTAATATCTTAAGTCGTTTCTCTTTTTTTTTTACCCCTCAAATTATATTTGTATAAAAAATTTCTACAATAATTTTAAATTAACCTTGAAGTCTTTGCAATCTAAATACATTAAAAATATATGTACATACGTAGATTGTTTAACAATATCTTAAGAAATAAAAAAAATTCTATAAATGCATACAGTGATGACAACTTAAATAGCACGTTTTGTGTTGGAATTTATTTTAATTGTTTGAATTTTTTTTCAACAAAATAGAATTGTCTTATTTAGTACATAAACTAAGCATTTTATTAAGAAGACTCTGTGTGAATACAGACTTACAAAATTTTAAAGTATCAAACAGTGCCAAAACTATAAAATTCACTCTTCCACTGGAAACAGGGGGTTAAGAGAAAAATTGATTTGAAGAGGAGCAATTAAAAAAAAGATAAAATAATACTGATGCACATTTAAAAAATAAATGTTTTTTTTCTGTCACGTGGAAGGCGCAGAAGTACAATTTAATTTTTTTCAAATTGATTTTTGACGACAATGACTGCGTTCAGCGGGCTGTTTGGATTGTGCGTTTGAAACTTTTTATCAGCCTTCAGACGTGTAACAAAACGTTTAATATCATACAACACATATTTTAAATTTGAATGCAATATAAGTTAGTGCACAATTATAGTAGAAGTTGTATTTTGCTTCGGCTCATTCAAGCTGGAAATTTAAAAATAAAACGGGAGTAAATATTTGCATTGTTAATTTCTTTTCAACATTTTTATGTTTATTCTTAGTCATGCAAGTACTTTGCGTTTGACAAAATATTTATTTAGAAATTATTAATAAAAAATATTTATGTAAAGTGTGTTTTTTATTGAGGTATAGAACTTAAAGTTGGCATCACTTTTTTAACTGGCGGCCATTTTGTCAGCTGTCAAGTGATTAATATTTAGTTTGGTTTGCCATTTCATCATGAACAGGTTGACAAAAGAACAACGCTTGCAAATCGTGTAAATTTATTTCGAAAATAATGGTTCAGTTCGCGAAGTTTACCGCAAGCTCAGTCCATTTTATGGTCGACATAATCGTCCATCAGAGCAATTAATTTGGTTAACCATGGATCGTTTTCGCACTACGTTTACTCTATGTGATGATACGCATCCGCAGAGACGTCGAACAGTGCGCACCGAAGAAACAATTGCCGCTGTAGAGCAAAGTGTTGAAGAGGACCCGAATGAATCGATTCGCCACCGTGCACAGCAATTGGAGCCGACTAACCGACTATTTTGTTCCCGAATTGGATGGCATGAATGTGGATGAGTTGTGGTTCCAACAAGACGGCGCTACATGCCACACAGCGCACGTCACAATCGATTTATTGAAGGAAACATTCGATGAGCGCATAATTTCGCGGAATGGACCTGTCAATTGGCCACCAAGATCGTGTGATTTGACACCATTGGATTATTTTCTTTGGGGATATGTGAAGTCGCTCGTCTACGCCAACAAACCAGAAACGTTAGGGGACTTGGAAGCCAACATTCGTGGCGTTATTGCCAACATACGGCCCCATATGCTCGAAAAAGTGGTTGAAAATTGGACCTGTAGAATTGGCTTTATTCGAGCCAGCCGCGGCGGCCACATGCCCGAAATCATATTTAAACATTAATGGCATAAAATTATCCTTCCAATAAAGCCAAATTGATGGACATTAAAATGATTTTCTTGTGTTTTATTTCAATTCAAAGTTCTATACCTCTTAAAAAAACACCCTATACATATGTATGTGGATTTAGTTCGCATGTTCTGCTGCTAACGACAATGGAGAGTGTTAAATAATCGTTCAAATAGTTGCTGTTCGTAAGTCATATTAACTGTACTTGGTTTCTGTAACTAAATGCATATGCAATAAACTTTAGTTAAATAATAAATTAAATGGTTTGCTTAATAAACAAGCTCCAGATGTTATTGCCTACTAAGTAAGATAAATATGTTGTCAATAACGAACGACCTTAACAATGGTAATGGATTAATAGTGTTTCAAATACTGCTAATGAATTTTTAATAGAGAAAATAAACAGAACTATTGTGTATTCCACATACAAACATATGTATGCATGTAATTATTTATGTACATACATATGTGCACACATATCTTAGCTATTTTAGCTGACCGAAATAACTAATATTTTTTCAAATTTTACAGGTGACATGCTTTTTTGATTGTTTTATACATGGGCGCTGGACGTCATAAAAATTGTAGACATGGTGTACTGTGCCTTACAAAGTCGAGTAGTGGACTTAACACAATTTTTTAAAAAATTGTCGGTTAGGTCGGTTAGTTAAAGCAGCGACGAAAACGAGTTTAAAGTTTTCAATTTACATACAACTTAATGGAAAAAGAAAATTTTATTTAGCTTTCAAGAGTTGAGCAAACAATATATTTGTATGAAATATTAAAACAATATGAAGAACGATATGAGGATTAGTTCAGCATCATTAACTCAAAAATTCTATTTTTGAGTTATTACGTTCTTTGAGTAAATGAACGATATGTATGTATGTATGTATATCCACGTATGTATGTATGTATATCGTTGCTCTCAAGCGGGAAGACCTAATTCAAATAATCGTCACTATTGCAATAAACTTTTGTGACGAGATGTATTTGTGTGAAATGTATTAGAATCACTGAAAAGCTCAATTTCGTAAAACATACGAGTTAGGGCCTTTCTACTTGATACCATGGATATGTAACAATTTATTCATAAATTTGCATTCTACATTATTAGGATGGCTCGAAAAGTTTCATAAGAAATCTAATATACGATTTTATGAACGGTTTTTATTAAATTTGTTTGCCATCCATACAATTTGAAGCTCCCTAATGGACATGCATACATAAATATGTATGTTTGTAGTACATATAAGTAATATGATCTGCATTTACTTTACTCATTCAATTCATTATTGTTCTATTTTGTTTAAAGACGCATACGAAAACGTTTCAGTTGATGTTAAATTAATTAGCTAATTAGAATAACAAAATAATAAAGAGCTTAATATCTACCTATTTTAAACGCAAATTTACGATGAAAGTTTGTGCGTCAGCGAGATAAAACTTGAAAAAGTTTTTAAAAACAAGCAGAAAAAAATTGGTGTGGACTTATTTAACGTTTAAGAGCTGCCGTCACGTGCTAAAATTTTATAAAATATTTTTAATTAATTATCGTTTTGATATAATATATTTATTTGCTACTTTGAGAGTATTTAAAGTCATACAAAAAAAAAAAAAACATATTGCAATTATACAAATTAACCAACACTTTGAGTTTTAAATATCAATTAAGTATTATTATGAAAAAGACACGTACATACGTACGTACACTAACTAACCTGTTAGATACGAGTACATGAACACTTTAAAACCGAATTAAATTGTTTATTACATACTCGTACATATGATGTAAGTAAAATTTAGATATACATTATGACAGCACAATCCGTTCAAGTATTTGTCATTGTTGTAATTTATGAACTTTTCAAGGCATACATATGTACATATCGTTAGGTAAAATACAAAAAGGCGTAACTAACAAAAAAATTCAAAATCGAGTTTTTGATTGATTATTACGAATGCCATTAAACTACGAGTAAATGTTTAGACAAAATTTTACACTTCTGCTATAAAAAATGACACGGGGACTTAACTACAAGTTTGTTTAGTTTTATTTTAGTTTTTTGCTTCTCCTGTAAAATTATATTTTTGTGAGTTACGCCTTTTCGCATTTTAGCTAATGATATGTTATTTATCATTATCGTTTCTGTAAATCAAATAAAATGCATGAGTGTTATTTGCCAAACTTTTATTTTTACAAATAACAATTAATTTAATTTATTTCAATTTGAAGGTTAATAAATAAATGCTCAATCAAATTCAGTTAATTGAATTATTTGAAGGCTCAATTGTAGAAGCGTATGGTTGTGGAACTCGAAATTCTGCAACTAAGGCCAAGATACCAAAAAGTAATGTACAATGCATATCGTGCCATAATCACAAAAAAGAGCTTAAGCGACATAATTTTCGAATTTTCATTTGCGATCGGAAAAAGGAGGTCAAAAAAATTTATCGGTTAAGCTTTTTTTTGGCGGTTATGAATCGATATACATATGTATGTAAATACATTTTTTATTTGAAAGTTTACATCTGAGTCGTACTTAAGTGGTGTGTCGGTCTATGAGATCATGTAAACCTAATACGAGTACATATTTTAAGTATGAGATGTGTTAAGGACTTCTATTTCAAATCTAATCTAAAATCTCTAACTCTTCTCCGTGTGGGTTTCCCTTTTCTTAAAAAATAGTTTGTGTAATGTATTCTTCTACGATCATAAAAATATATATATATATATATATGATTGATACCGAAATTCTTATTTATTATTATTTGATTTTTTTTTCTAATTTGCAGTGTTGCCCTTATTTCAACAACGCAACTTGTACAATAATATGGCTGATGTTAACAAAATAAAATTACAATTGCTTTCGGGTGGTGTATCAGTAAATGGCGATAAGACCCCTTCGCCCGCTACCAAACTTTTGCTCAATCACGGTAAACCTAATTTCACTATACAACGAACAGGGAGGTCGCAAAATGGCAACGTACGGGTTACGGTACCAACTGCAGTTGCGACAAATAATCATCAGCACAATAATAATGAGTCGGCATTTAAGAGCAACACATTGAACGGCACATTTAAGCCTTCAAATATTAGTGTTGCGCCCAAGCAAGCGTTGCTACATAATGGTAATAATACTATTACCAACAATGGCAATGATGATAATGAAGCGGCAAAGGTGGTTTTAAGAAGAGCTAAGGTTGTACCAACGGACGTGAGGGAGGGTGATGTAGATGATGAAAATGTTCCTGAATTTATACGTAGGCAAAGACGCATACAAGAGCGTTTAGCAAACCAAAATATACTGGACTTTGAAAACAGACGCAGTGGCTATTTTACTCAAGTCTTGATAACCCCTTCTACACCTAATCGTCAATCATTTATGGAAACCATGGCCAGTCCCGCTGTTAAGCCCGGTTTGGAAATGCCTTCTACACAAACGCACCATGAAGACATTCAAGAAGAAACGATTCCGAGTGAGGAAGATCATGAAAAAAATCAATCCGAATTCGAGAAGAGCAGAGAGGCCATTATTCCTAATGGTCAAGTTGAAGAGGAAGAAGTTGCTAAGGCCATCGAGGAGGTAAACAAGGCTGTTGAGGGAGAAGATGACGATAAAACCGAGTTAGATCAAGTTCAATTTTTCCAACAGGCGACCGATCAAAACATACAATCCACTGTTGCAGAAGAAACAAAACCAGAGGAAAATGAAAAACAACAACAACAAGCAGAAGCAGAAGAAATACCAACTGTTGCTGAAGTTAAACTAATATCACCAGAAAATATCCATAACGATGTGAAAGCATATGCTGCCCCTCTTATTGAGGCTAAAATTGAAGAGTCAGATTCTAATTCTCTTATTGAAGAAGAACATCTCGAAAATGGTTCCATAAAAGCTGAAAAGTTAGGGAATGGGATTACCATTTCTCATGTGAATGCCTTGAGTGGCCCTTGTATACCACCTCCAGATCCAAAAGGTGAAAAGGGTATTAATTTTGAAACCAAAACTGTTGTGTCTTTTTACCAAGAATTAGGCAATGGTAATAACAAATATCCAGACACGGTTAAACTAGTAAAAGATGTTTCAACTTTAGAAGGCGACAACAGCGAATTAAAGGAATTGTCAAAATTGAAATTTGAAATTAATGCCGACAATAATGATATCGAAGTAAAGCCTGTATTGAAAACAGAAAGTGCTTAATATTTTTTTGGTAATAAAAGTATCCCTCAAGCAGGTATTGATATCTACATACATATAAGTATGTATAAAAAATAGCTATTTATTATATTAATTTAAAGAAAGTGGCATTACATCTAGAGATATTTAAACATATACTATAGGAATCGTGATTTCATAAATGTTGTTTATGTGTAAGTATCGTTTTCTAAAACTGTTTTTATAAAATTTGTTACAAAAATAAACTTTAAAAGATGTGTGTCCCCTTTAGTTGTTTGTTTAAATAAAAATTTATTTTTTTGTTTAGTTTTTAAGTTTAAACTGTTGCCAAATTATTAAAGTTTAATCATAATAATTTAAATAAAAGAAAATAACATTCAAAAAGATTGTATTTTTTTTATAAAGAATTGAAAAGTTATTTATTATGAAGAACTAAAATTTTATTTATTTTTTGTACTATGTATTTGAATCAGCTAACCGTTATCGGAGACATATAATTTTTTTTAGTGATGAGCGGAAATCAATCAAATATTTATCATGGTTTACTTTTTTATGTTTTGACTTTTAAAATACTGATATTGAAATCAATCGATTAGCTGACCGGACGGAAATGACATTATATTTTCGACAAAAGGTATACACACATACATACGTATGTAAATAGTTTTGAAATAATTAATGTCAGGTGATATAATGAGCTGATTACCAATTTTAAAAACATTTAATCAATTTTAATAAAATCCATATGACATGTGCCCTTGTGAAAAAATTGGTATAAATAATTCGTATGTACTTGATACACGTACATATATACCTATTTACATTAGACTCTAATGATTAGAGCGACTCACAGAAAAAAGTTTCTGTTACCCCTCCCAGATTAAAGTTCGGTATTTCTAACGACAGTTAGTGAGCTAGACCGTGTCGAAAAAATGTATATTTTTGTAGTTTATTTTGCATATTTTCGTATTTTCTCCCAAAACAACATATTGAAAAATGTTTATCTGAGCGCTCCTTCTACCGGAATTTCTTTCAAGTGGAAAGGGAAAAAATCCGTACAGAAATCCAAGATTTATCTTTTTTACTATTTCAGATTTAAATAACTTCTTTCAATTGGAAATAATATTAGGTATAATTTTATTTATGAAAAGTTACAGAACCAGGTAAAGAACGTGTAACAAAATTTATGTTCACTTTTATACCTATTTAATTACGATTACGTACATTTTCATACATACATATGTATATGTATGTATATTACAAAAAATAGTTTGAAAGTAATTTTATATAAATTCAAGTTGCAATAAATCGAAAATAAAAAATTATGTAGAAATATTAAATAAATATACTTTCACCTTTGTTCCGTACGAGTTGTATCCAAAAATATCTTCGTTCAATATATGCACACATTTTTAGATCCAATTAAGAAAGTTATTAATTGCATCTAACTAGTCAAAAAATCATTATATTGTTGCCTGTTAAGTTTATGTCCTGTTTTCAGGTGTTGGATAGCCGATTTACGTCCAGTGTACTTATTGCAGCAAACTTTACATACGTAAGGAAAAACACTTAAATGTTTGTTCAGGTGTGCTTTGATAGAACCAAATTGGTAATACATATTACCACACAATTTACAATAGAAAAACCACTTCTTATTACCATGCTTATCCAATCGCGGTTTCTTATACCATAAATCGTTTTCATAAGTTTTGTAGAGGCTGGTAAGCCACATCGCACTCATGTCGGTAAATTCGAGAACTACGTTCAATTTGTTCATAGATTTATCGATATTATCAAAAAATATATTTATTTTTGATCTATTTGAAGATGTATCTGGATTAAAACAAATGATGTTGTTCCTGCCATGTAACATGCGTTCTTCAGGCATGGCAAGTGTTTCTTCTTCTTTAACATGTTCCTTACCTTTATTTGATATCTAAGAGAAAATAGTTTAAATCAGTGCGTATACAGAATGAATATTCCTTTTCCTTACTATTTTCCCAAATTCTCCTTTGGTTACAGCGATCATTTGGTCGTATGCATTATTTTGTAACTGGACATATTGAGATCGCAGTATCTAAAATAGCGAGTGATAATAAAAAATAAGGTATGTACATGGATTTTCAACGACATAATCACCCTTATCGCTAATAAAAGTTCACATGAAAGGGAACACTCCTTTCCACAAATTGTGAAATGCTTGTTGTTGTTGTGTTAGTATACTATTTTTTTTTGTTCACAGGAACTATTTCACAAGAACAAAAAGTTCGCCTTTTATTTCCGATAAGGGTGATTATTGAACCACAAATTTACCTTCATTTTAAATATTTTAATTTTTATTTAATTTAATAAACAAAAAACTATTTAACACTTTTTAACACATATATATATTCGCATTTACACAGCGTGTGTAACGGTTTCTCCCGTATGATTCTTGCAGTTTGTCAATGTAGTGATTTTTTAAGATATCAGCGATTTTTAAGAAAATCCTCTAGCTCTTGTGTGTGTATCATCAGTGCTTCAAGATAAAACTCGTTTCTAATGCCGGCCATACACTACACAAGTTCAGTGCTCAAGTCTGGCACTGTACAGTGCGTTTGTGTAGTGTATGGGGGCGGTTGTGCTATTTACGCAGTGAACTGAGTAAATATCAAAACGATTTTGATATTTGCTCAAGTTTGAAAACTGTACAGTGAACAAGGCACATTTACTACAGGTACATGCATTAGGAAAAACTCTGTGGCAACTCTGTGCTTCTCACAAAGCATTGCAAACTAATGGCCTATTTCCCACCTGCGAAAGAAAACGTTCGACTTACAATTTATATTGAAAACAAAAACAAATTTTCGTATTTTATTGTTGTTTTCAATATAAATTGTAAGTCGAACGTTTTCTTTCGCAGGTGGGAAATAGGCAATAATTGTCAAAAATTTGTATGTATCAAACAAGGCACAAAAGTAATTGTCAAACGAATTCTTCGTTATAAACTTGTAAACAAAAAATCAGCGGATGAGCAATATGCCTGATACGTGTACCTGTTTGATATGCCTTGACAGTGAACTTGTTTAGTGTATGTTGCAAACGCTCAGTTTTGTCGTGATGAGCGCAGAAAAAATATTCTGGACAGAGTTCCTAGAATTATACAAAGAATCGCCTGCATTATGGCGCATTAAAAGCAGTGATTATAGCAATAGAATTATGAAAACCGAAGCCTACGAAAAATTAATTAATAAACTAAAGGAAAAATACCCCGATGCAAATAGAGAAATGGCTGTTAAAAAGATTAACACAGTTAGGATTTAGGCTGTTTTTATTGCCACAGCAATTAATAAAATAGAGCAGTATTTGCACAATGTTGTCTTCTTCACTTATAGCTTTAAAATAAAAACTGCACAATTTACTTGTATAGTGTGTGTCACAAGCTTAGTTTACGCAGTGCCAGACTTGAGCACTTGAGTGTATGGCCGTCATAAGGGAGGTTTCTCAAATATCAAGTTTGATGTAAAATATAACTTAAAAGCAGGAAGTGAAGAGAAGCTTGCTAGGCAGTAAATGTCACGACAATTTTAACTCTTCTCATTTACATATGTATCTCTTCTATAAATGAACGAATAAAAAGAAATAATCAAATAAATATAGTCAGATCCTAATGCTGAAAGTAAAAAGTCGTGTGGATGTAAGAAGGGACTCCAAAAAAGAACGTAAGTGCTGTCGCAGCTACGTCACCCTTCATCTAAACGGGCTCTTACAGTTTATATAAAAGCAGGCAGCACTTTTGAAATCGAAAATGGTATTACCGCTTTTGTTTTCTATTTCAGTGCTAAAATAGAAAAAAAATCATGGTGCGTTCGATCTCTACAGTTAAATTTATTGTAACGTTATATGCTTTTTGAATAAATTATAAAAAGTTTATTTATTTTTCGTGGACAATTTGTTTAATTTCCAAACACCTGTCGACAAAAGTGAAATATTCTCCAAGAGAACCTTAGCAACTCAAACGAAAACAATGAATTACCACCACCCACCCCTTCTTAACAATACACAATGGTTGGAATAAGCTGTGAGCTCGTTTCTTTAATAATTAAAAAAGTTTGTTAAGGTCGTAATAGGGTTGTCAGTGCCAAACAAAACAAATGCACCTTGCTTGACCATTCTAAGTAGACCAATATACGAGTGAGCCGTTAAATCGATACTTTTGGCATTATGATGGCAACGTCACAGTGGCATGGCATACGGCCAAAACAAACCATCAACGCAAGTCCTACTGAATGGACGTCTGCAGCTACAGAAAGTTAAATAAAACATACATTCATGTACATCAGTATACAAAGTAGGACAAGTAAAACTTGTTTAAATAAAGTTAAAAATGGTCATTGAAAACAAATGACTGCTAATAATTTATTTTGAGTATCAGGAATGGATTTGAGTTTAAAAGGTTCACAGGTGAGTTGCTACTTAACTTTTCTCTTTTAAAATGTTAAATTTATTTCTTTGTATGTATGAATGTACATATGTGCACACATATGTATGTATGTTTTTTTAAAGATAAATTTGGTTACCCGACAGAAACCCAAAGCCAAATATTCATCACAAACAAATCTTTTGAAACCCACTACACGCAGTTTTTATCGTCCTAGGTCTGCTAGTTTCTTTGAAAGACGATCCCATACATCTCTGTGCCTTCGACCTCAATCAGCAGACCCGAAATTTGGCAGACAATTTTCAAGTTCATGTGTTTCGAATGCTGATAATTGTAATTGGGGTAAACAAATTCAAAAAAAGTTGCAGTGTGTGTCTTCGTCGCATTTGTTAAAACTTTTATTAGATGAACCTATTAAAAGATCTTGGTTGTGTAAAGATTCAACAAATAATAGAGAGGGAGATGTATCGGATTTGAGTTCTTCCAGAAAAAGTGGCAGTTGCAATTCACTAAGTAAACAAATTGTTGACGAGAAATACATGTCCACATTGAAAAGTCCGATAAGAAGAGTTTCATCAGCAACTTCTTATTCCATGTCACAAGGAATAAATCGTGAAGAATACTCAAACTATCGAACTACAGCAACAAAACCAGACCTTCCAGGTAGAGTATCGTTTTCAAAGCCTACCGATAAACCGTTACAAAGTGATGATAATGATTCTAGTGATAGCGAAAATTTAAAAACTTTCGCGATCCGCAACAGTGAGACAACAAAAAAAGATGATATATCAGCACCTGGCCCTGTAAACGCCATAGATTATTCCTTTGAACAGAAAAATGGAGAATCTGCCTTTGATTTACATAAAGAATTATCTTCTTTAAGTTTGAAAAAGTCTGTTCACTTTTGTTCGTCAGCAAATGGCGAAGAAGTTTTAGCTGAGACTTTTGAATATCCCAAGTGTCCTTCTGAAAATTGTTCTTGTAGCACCAGATCGTCTTCCTCTGGTTCGATACAAGAGTCAACAATTCAAAAGTGTTATTGCAACTTACCGACTTGCACATATTTAATGGAACCTCTAAAGAAATTACCTGAATTGGATAAAAAAATGGAATTAATTAACGAAACTGCTCCAAGCTCTAATGCCAATAAAATCTCCTTGGATTCAACGGAACCCGAAGAATCCAAAGTTATACGTGACTATAAAAATGCTATTGGAGTACATTTGGAAAATTCTGTGGTTAAAAATCTTCTAGAAGAAAATAAACCAAATACTTCAGCATCCTCGAATCTAAATAATTTTGAATTGCCTTTGTATCTTTCTAAGTACTCAAGTCCAAGTCAAAACTTCGATGCAATTGAAAAGCCAAATAATTTGAGCGAACAGAAAGCTATAAACTCAAACTACAAAACAGAAGCTCCCAAAAAGGACTTTCTGAAAATGGAAAATAAATTAGAGAGTCCTTCAAAAAGCAGCTCAAGTGAAACTGTTATTAACAATTACTTAAAAGTAGCAGCCTCTACATCTTCTATTATTAAGAAAAAAGAAAATAATACTTCAAAAACGGAAACAAAAAAATCTTCGACAAGCACGAACAATTCTCTGTCTAAGTCAAAACCCAAAATGCAATCCGTAGCTGCCTTAACGCAAAATAACAGTCAAAAGTCCAACCGAAATTTAAGAGAAGATTCCAATTTGCAAGAATTCAATATTGATAAAATCGACACATGGATGTCAATGCATGAGGAATCGCACCAAGTTACAAACACAAAGTCTGTGCTAGAAGAATCATTTGAAAAATTTGCCCAAGAAACCTTAGAAGCCATATCTGTTTTAGATCGCGAAGAAGATATTGAGGAAGATGGTAAAAATTCTGAAAAGTCTAACGATCAATCGCAAGATGATTCAACCTATGAGGAGATAGTGTCTGTTATAAAAGAAATCGAAGAGGACAAGAAAAAAGGTGAATGAATTGCTTTCTAAATAACTTTTATATTTCATAAATAATTTCTTAAAATAAATACAGATAATTTTGCTGAACATATTAATTCCGAAATGAAATTAAAATTATGTTCCACACCTGCTTTGGACACACCTCATAGTCCGCCGGAAACTGCAAAACCCGAAGAATCTCCCGACAAATATAAGGATATTCTAAGTTACTTGGATAATGTTGAGGATAGTTGTGAGAAAACTTTATTAGAGACGAGGCGTTCTATGCCAGATACAAACCGAAGTGAAGTAGAATTTGTGGTAGAGCCGGATATAGCAGAGGATGTACCTAAGTAAATTTTTCAAAACTACTTTTGTTTTGTTTCCCAACTACATATTGTATATACTTATTTTTTAAGGCTTTCCGATTTACTGATGCTACCCAATCATCAATTGGCTCGCCGTGTTATAGCTCTCAGCTTAAGAGCTAATGAACTAGCGAATGCTGTGCAGTTATCGAAAGAACACATTATGAAAGTGCGCACAGAAAAGCAAAAGAGCATAAGATCCGAAAAGTGCAATGCCGCCAATCGTATGAAAGAGCAGAAAAATCATTACGAGTCCATTATTAAACGACATCAAGGTTTCATAGAGCAATTGTTGAAAGATAAAGGCTCTCTGTGTGAAAAGGTAGCTGCACTCACCCGTCGTCTAGAGAGTCAAAATCAAGCTTGGGAACATAAGTTGGAGGCAGAAATAACGCGTGTTAGAGAGAATACTATGGCAGGGGAAAAAATTCGCCGAGAACGATGGGTGAGAGAGAACACAAAGAAAATTAAGGTTAGTTTTATATAAGCATGTACATATTATAGCATTGCACAGATACATCTGTTTGCACTAGTTTTGCGTGTTTTTTGGTTCTGGTATGAACAAATATGTTATTTATCGTTTTCTGTTACTAGTTGTAAATGTTGATTTTTTAAGAAATTATTGTATGGTTGGGCAATGAGCAAATGAAAACAACACATTTATTTTTTTGTTTTTCTAAGGCAAATAAGATACATAAAACTGCTTTTACCTACCATAAGTGCCTTATGATGTGTTGAGAAAAATGTAATTGGCTGATGAATGAATGAAAGCAAAATTGCACATACATATGTAAGTAAATGATACATGTACATGAAACACATGCATTTGTAATTACTCTCAGCAAAATTGTCTCTTTCTCTCTCTATACTTTGGCTGCGCCACAAAATAACATAACGAACGTCCGCACATACATCTGCACATCATGTATTTGTTTCAATAGTGGTTTTTTCATATATTTGTATTACAATATGTATTTTTTGAGCAAAACCAGATCAAACAGTTGCTCAGCAGCAATACAATAAGCAATTGTTATTTGTTTTCAATTGTATTTTAATTTGGAAAAGCACGCACACACAATAACTCTTATACTAGTTCTGTCGCTCACACTACAATTATATGGTACATACCATGGTATATTTGTTTTGGCTATACAAACGAGTATACAAATGCAAACCTTTAGTACATATTTACATATCGTTACATTAAACGCGAAACTCCCTATCTAGCAAAAATTTTAAATCAACTTCTTTATAAATTTCGTGGCATTTCATCACAATAATAGCGATTTAATTTATTTTATTACATTGGAAAAATTCGTATTGAACACCTTAAAATGTTTGTTAGGTCATTTAGCATTTCAGGTAACGATGTATACATTGGAGTTTGGTTATAACGAATTATTATTTATAATATTTTTTTAAAATATTTTTATTTTTTATTGAATTAAATGCAATAATTTGTCTAGATTTTTTTAATTATATAGTTTAAAAATATATTTTCTCCGGCTTGAACGAACGAAATAGTACGGTCCCTCGAAGTTCGTTATAACCGAGCTCCACTATCTACATTATTAAGGCGGAATTTTTTGACAAAATATCGTAGGAGGGAAAATTGTTCTACATGGAATTCTAAGCTAATCTCTACGATTTTCTGGATTTTAGACTTTTTTAATTCGTAAATTTCAGGAACTCACCGTCAAAGGCTTAGAGGCAGAAATTAATAAAATGAATTGTAATCATCAAAAAGAAATTACAGAATTAAAGAGAGTCCATCAGCAACAACTCTTGGATGCTTTGGAGGAAATGCGTTTGAAACACGAACAAATAGAAAACAGTATAAGAGAATCGTGTGCTCAAGACAGAGAAACAATAATAAGTAAAGAAAGAAATGCCATTAGAGAAAGGTGAGATGCAAGCGTACAGCATATTGCATAAAATTATATAATTATATATATATATAATAATTATTTTTATTAGATTTGAAAACCAAATAGAAGAAGAACGTGCGTCCTTTGATAGTCAGAAACAAAAATTAATGCATGACCATCAGCTAGAAAAGGAGCGCTTGCAAAATGAATTAAAAGCAAAAGAATTGGAACTACAAAACAAACGTGCAGAATGGCAGCAAGAAAAAGACGCTGAAATGGAACAGACAATGTCAGAACTACAAGAAAAAATGTGCAAGCAGGAGGAAAAATTTCTCAATCGCTTAAACACCATTGAAAAACAATATGAAGCCGATTTTGAAATGTGGAAAACTGAATACGAAAACAACTGCAAAGTACAACAGGTGGAAAAAGAGAACTCTATACGACAACACTATCGCAATGAAAGAGATCGTCAAATTGACGTAATTGTCCAGAGAATGGATGCAGAGGCCTTGAAAAGTAATGAAGAGTTTGAAAATAAAATAAGGTGGGCACTATTTTTATTATTATTTTTTAACGATTTTATCTACATACATATGTACATATATCTTGCTATTTACTTCAGTCGTTTAAAGGAGAAATATGAAAAAGATTTGCAAGAGTTGGAGGGCGTAGAAAAATCTGCTAGGGAAAAATACGCAGAGACGCGAAGCAAATTGGCTGAGTCTGATGCACAAGCAAGGAACTTCCAAGCTGAAATCAAACAATTACAGCTGGAGTTGGACCATAGCAAAAAGGTGGACTTATACATATACGATTTGCTTGCAATAAGAAAAGATTAATTTTATTTTCTAAATTATTACTTTTATTTATTTTCAGATGTGCTCCGATTTCCTTACCGAACGTGATCAATTGAGAGAAAAATTTCGCACAGAAGTACAGAATGAAGTGCACAGTTTAAAGCAAGAACGTGATCAAGAAATACAAAAGATTCATAAAAGGTAGACATATTATGCAAATATGTATTGTACATACATACATATCGTTCCATAACTGCCAAACTTAATTTTTTGACCAATATCAATAATTCGCGCTCCTAAATAATCGATTTTTGTAAAAAAAGTGAGTTCCAAAAAATGTGTCCGTTGAGATTTTTTTTGGCGGTTATGGTTCGACATGTAGATGATATCTATGCTTGAAAATAGTACTTAATTTTTATGAGCTACCTGAATGATCTTTAAATTGCAGAGTACAGCAAGCTATAGAAAAGAAAGATGCCACTATTGACATATTGCAAAAGGAAAATGGCACTTTGAGGGAAAGATGCTTAAAACTGGAGGCTGTTATAAGGCAGCAGCGAAAAGACTATTGTGTCAAATAGAACTGTGGAAAGTTAAAAATTAGTTGTTAGTTTAGTTATTAGCATATATTTAACTTGAATAAAGACTTGACAAACTTATAAAAATTCATAGTGGGGCTTATTCTGGTTTGAGTATCGTTTTAAAACGACACTTTAAAAACGGAAATTTTACATTGAAAATGCACCGTATTACCCTAGAACCTTACTATCATTTGAATGTAAGTTGATCGTTTTTAACTGCCAGTTTATAGCAGCCATGTAAAATTCTTGTCTGCCTATTTATATTGAAAACAAAAACAAAGCACTCAAATTTGTTTTTGTTTTCAATATAAATGAACAGACGAGAATTTGTACATGGCTTCTATAAATTGGCAGTAAGTGTCGTTTTAAAACGCTACTCAAACTCACAAACAAATTTTTTTAATTTTTCTAAAGTATACAAACGTATGTATGCATGTATGTATGTATCTTCACACATATACATTTGAAAGTATGTAAGTTGGTCAAATCTGTTTGTTCTTTTTATTGTAAATTGCTTCATTGCTTGAAGTATTATACATATACATACATTCATTTGTAAACTGCGCAATTTTCCACTTACATGTATTAGAATTGAGCATACCGATGAAATATGATGGATATTTGTTTCCTTATTGTTCTAACGTAAGAAATTTTTTTAGCTGAATTTAAGATTATTTTATTTTATACACCCCCTAAAAGTATGTTAGTGAAAATGGAATAAGCAAAAGTTGATAAGACGGTTTTCTCAAAAGTTGAGTGGCTATTGTGAAATGAGTATACGAGCGGGAATAAGACCACTCGTTATTCAATGAGTTCTATGCCAACCTAGCAAGCATTTATTATTTTAATTTAACAATGAAAACGGAAATACAAACAGATACATACTTTGATTTTGTCTATGACAATTACGTTGCAAGCAAAATTGATTAGTAGACATTCTGAATACATACAGAAATACAATGTACATACATATATTCAAATACATGTTATTGACAGATTATTCATTCTGTACAAATAGTTATTCTCCATTATTTCTAATTTGAATTGTTTTCAACAACTTTGACTAAAGCTACGGTCACACTTGCCAAAAAAACGTAACCACTAAATGCTAATGGAAACTCTTTCAATTCAGACAAAAGTTTGTCAAGTTAAAGAGTAGCCAATATTGTTGGATTCTTTGACATTCTCCATTAGTTGTGTTCGAAACTGTTTCATTTGATAAACAAGTGTCTGGATCAAAACTTTTTTCATTAGTGTTTGTTGGTTACGCTTTTTTTGGGCAAATGTATGACAAGTGTGACCGCACCTTAATATAAATTTTTAATCCCTTTGCTACTAATTGTCTGCATATTTTTAATATAGATTTGTTGGAAGCAATAAAAATGCAGCTAATTAAAAATTACTTTCACATTTTTTTACTGTATAGCCTTATGACAATTTGTTTTTGTTGGACGAGATGAGAAGAGTAGAAGGACGGGTGGAAAAATATCATGATTTCTGTTGTTAACGGTTTTTTTTTATTTCCCTTTCAACGTAAAGACAAATGCTTTTAGAAAATTAAAAAAATGGCTAATGGCTAGACAATAAAAAATACATGAACTATTAATCACCGTGTAAGTACATACGATTTCTGGAAGATACTTTCATAAATAAACAAAAAATATTCATAATTTCTTAAGGTGAATTTACCCATTATTTCGGAACATAATTTTTGTCCGGGGAAATTTTTTTTACTGAGAGTTTTTTGCAAGATGGTTCACCCGTTTCGAAAAATTTGTTCAGAAAATCAAAGCAACCGTAGAAGGCATATTAATTTTACAAGGTTTTTTGGTGGCACATACATATTTTAAATTTGTATTAAGCAAATTATAATTCTCTGGACCAAAGTTATGTCCCGAATCAATGGCTAAGTCCACCTTTAATCAACACGCGAATTGGATTAAAATATCGTTACCTTAATACAGAGAGGCCCTAACTCATTATTTTTCTGATATCGAGGTTTTTGTATATTTCAAACATTTAACGTATTGAAAAATGCAAAAATTTCGATATCATGCTATGTACAATTTTCAAACTTAGCTTACTTGAGCTTTTTCTCATTGCGACTTTATTATGATTTGAATGTGTATTATTGTTGCCATTTTAGCATTTTCACTGTTAGATTTAACAAATTCTTTCTATTTCTATGTACATTTTAAATCTAGCAATTTATATTTTCTTCTGTAGAAAATTTTATTAACACATATTTTTGACCAAGTTAACAATTTCTGGCAACACTGATGTGTCTATGAGCAAATGAAGCTGCGCAGTTGCAGCGAAAGCAGAATATTTGAGTGTAAACGTATATGAGTGGGAAAACCGCAAATATACCACGAAAGTGCAACTTTGGAATAATATTCAATGTTATACGTGTTTACGTTGAAAGCGGTTGTGCGTCGTGGAATTTAAATTTAATAAAAAGAAAATAGTAAAATTACATATTTTATTAATTGTAAAAAGTTTGCATAAATAACAAACGTGGTTACTTAGAAAAGAAGAAAATAAATTGTTTGATGAATAAATTTTGTTCAACAAAGCAGAGAAAATTTTAAAATTATTATCGAATTCCTTTATACCAACAGAATATACATTTTATATAAAAGCAAACAACAAATTTATTAAAAATGTTCAGCTCTTTCACAGGTAAATTATTTGAATATGAGAATTTTATTTCGGAGTGTTTCAATAAGTGTAAAATTCATTATAATTTACATATTGATTTAAATTTTAAAATTAACATTTTTTAGCATTAGTCATTCATCTCTAATTCAGAGCTTGAGTCACTCAGTCCTTTTTTTATACAAAAAACAAAAATATGTATGTATATACATACATACATACATTAGTATATACATACATACATACATTAGGGATTGTACAATAAATAATCTTATTACTTTCATACTATCAACAAACAACTTACTAAGGATTTATTTCCTTTCTCACTGCTTGTTTTTACTTCCCTTGTTTTTATTGACACTACTATAGAAGTATTATGTCATCGTGAGTTTTGGAACAGAGAAATCACTTGAATTATTTATTTTAAACAAAGTACATGTTATATTATTGTATAGCACTCCACCACCACCACCAACCAGCCAACATACGTTACCATATTGAAATCATTGGCTTCACCACCATCATCCATTTGAAAATCATCACTATTGAAAATCATTACATCTTTCAGCATTGAGAAGGGAAAGCTTCCCCTTTACATCCGAGTGTTTATAGGATTTTAGAGTTAATTAGGCGTTGTGATCCCATATTTATGTATGTGTCGTAGGTACATAGTAAATATGAATGAAAATACGCAGTATATGTATGTATGTATGGATGTGCACATGTTTATACATATATATGTACATACATAATACATACATATTTAATATTTGAAATATAATAATATTTTCCATCAAAATTTCTAATATTCTAAGCTGTGGTCTTTATTTTTACTAGTGTGTATTATTAATTTTAAATACATACATATGTACATACTTATGTAGGTACCTATTCATTCCTCTTTCTAATTTGTCATCATTGGTTTGTCTCTTCTTATGCCTCAACATATTGTGAATGCACACCAGGGCTGTCAGATGTGGCGATTTCTCGCCAAACGTGGCGATTTTAAAACTAGTTTGGCGTCCTAATATTCGATTTGGCGACATGGCGATATTTTGGCGTTTTATAAAAAAGTTGGCGATTTTTTTTTGGCTTTTTTTGATGAGCCATGAATTGGCTTGAAAATCGTTAAATATTATTTTTATTATGGTATTTGTCTCGTGTAGATGGTGTGCTAAGAACATTTAATACTGGTATTGACAGCAACCGTTTTAGAAAACTTGTGCAAATTTCTGCAACTCGTGCAGCTTAAACATTATTTTTAAATTTTTCACTTATTTTGAAAGCCGAAAATGATAAGACAAAGAATTATGTGGCGAAAAGACAAAGATTTTTAGATATTTATAAATCCAATAGTAAATGAAATAAACCATTTAAATCTTGAAATTCAGTTAGATAACATGCACGCAGGCAGTATGTATCAGAGGCTATATTCTACTTTTCTTTAATTTTCCTCAAAAATGTTCAAGCCAGCAATTTTGAATGAAACTCATAATAGCGAAAAATTGATAACCAATGTTATTATAGCTATTGATATACCAAACACTTTTCTCCCACTAAATGAAACTGAATGAAGCAATGTTGAAATGGCTGATGAAGATATTGAAATACGTCGAGAAAATTGTTTTTCATATTTAAAAATGCTAATGAAAGAATTAATAAATAGAATTCCTGAAAACATGAATATATTTAAAGTTTACGAACATTTTTCAATTATAAAATGTTGCAATCCATTATCACAAACAAAATTTGTTGTTGTTAAAGATATTTTAAAGATTTTTATGAATCCTAACATGAAACACAATGGACAAAATTACCGTTTGTGGATTGGAGAGATTATTTTAATGGTGATATTCCATCTAACTTAAAATAGTTTTTGTCCAAAATTGTATGATTATAAGGATACTACGGCAGGTATGTACAATTTTAAAGAACTTGCTTTGGCTGTACTTTATATGCTTGTAATTCCAACTAGTAATGACTGCGTTGAAAGGGTATTTTCAATAATGAACTCAACTAAAATGCGCTTCCGAATATGTAATAGAACTGCAACTACATACAAATGTACATACATATGTACATATATCCAATATTTGATTAATACTAACCGCAAAATCATCTTTATATCAAACATTGTACCTTTTTATGTTCATAATCATTTTTGCATTGTTCTAAATAAAAATAAACAAAATATATATATAATGGCGATATTTTCCCCATTTTTGGCGAATTTTAGCGATTCGGAACAATTTAATTTTTTATAATTTATAAAATAAATTTTTAATAATTTATAAAATACATATTTCATTGTCAAAAACTAAAAAATGAGACTTTGGCGATTTTTGGCGATTTTTAACATTGGATTTGGCGAAAAAGGTGAAAATAAATCTGACAGCCCTGATGCACACAATGAAATAAATGATTTGTTGCAGATTAAAAGTTTATTTGGTTTCCAATATGCACATGTTCACACAAATATATGAATATGTGCATATTGTATGTATGTATGCATTCATTTGTGGCATTTGAGGTTTAACATATGGAAGCATCTTTTTTTGTTTGTTTTGAACATTCCAGCAAGCAAACAGTAGCATATAATGTTCATACATACATTCATATGTACATTTAATTTTTTTTTAATTTAATGGAATTTCAAGTTTTTATTGTATTTTTCCCACTTTATTTTAATTGAAAGCTCACCCCCTCAAAAACGCGTTTTCCTTTTCTTCTTTCTTTTCTTAAATGCACACACACTCTGTCTTCGCACTGAGGCACACATAAAGACGCAAACACACTCTTTATCACACATAAACTAGAGAAGGGATAGTGAGAAACTGCAAGCTGGATTTCAAAAAATGTATGTAACGGAAAATATCTACACATACATACATACATACTTACTTGCATTCTCACTTATTAGTGACTCAATTTGAATACTCACTATTCCAACTCTCCTTAGGGAGTTTTGTTGTTATTATTTGTGTTGTGTGTAGGTATTTACATGGATTGTAAGTGGAAATATGTACATATGTATGTATGTGAATACATATTTTTATTGTTTTTTCTTTTTGATTTTTTATTGTAGGAACACACCCTTTTTATTTTTACATGGAATACAACAATAAAAATGATTAATTGTTAAAGAATTTGTTTACATAAGTATGTATGTATGTAAGTCCGTCCATGTGTGTATTTATAATATAAATTTTATATTGTGTACATTGTAAATATATTTGTTGTAATTTTCACTGCTACTTTATTTAAGAATTTTTAGCAAAATATTCAAGATTGACAGCCTTATGTACACATGTTCATACATACATACATATGTATATATCGATGGCTTAATATAAAAAGGGCCTAACTCAATTTTTTTCGAAATCGTGTTTTTTAATGTTTTCTGGGCGACAACGTATAATTGCATCCTCCTTGAAGATCTTAAGGCCGGGGCAAAATGAATCCGTCATGCGTTTAACTTCGCCTTTTTCAACTGACAGCTAAGTTAAAATACATGGTTTCTTATGAGGTATGTTACATTCAGTACGTGTCCGTCAACGCAAAGTACAAAATTTGGTCAACTTTTAACTTTTTGTGTACGTTGAGTAATTTGACAGATATTGGTTGATTTTTTTTGGTATGTTCTGATTTAGTTTTTTTGTGTTTTGTGGCAGCAAAAATAAAATTAAACAAAAGAAATAAACGAAATGCATACCAAAAGTTGAATTTAATAAATAAAATAGAGAATCGACCTATTAAGCTGTTGAAATGCTTCCGTCAATAAAGTACTCATTGTGCCAACCTTCTCCGTCGTTGCGTTAACGTCAGTTGAAAAAGGCGAAGTTTAACGTATGACGGAGTCATTGTGCCCCGGCCTTTAGTACGTTACAGTTCAAAATCAAGGACTTATGGCAACTTTAAAAACTACTTCTGCATGTAAATGCTTTATTTTTTCTTCAGTTTTTTGCTTCTGTAAAATATCGAAAATTCGATATTAGGCCTTTTTTATATTAAGCCATCGATATGTATGTATGTATACTGGCATGAAGTTAGCATACATACATGCATACATATGTACATATGTATGTTAGAGCTGGGTCCAACTCGTTCATTTTTGCCACAAACCAATGATCAAACCCATTTAAATTACATGATTACATTACACAATTACTTGCGATTTTTTCGCGTTTTTTCAAAACATTTTTATTTTTAACGGCTTTACGATTTCTAATAAATTTTAGGGATTGCTTTCGATTTGCAACTTCTCGCGAATTTTTGCAAAGTTCAAAAGTTCCTAACAGTTTTGCCGATTTTTAAGCAATATTAGATCATCCCACTGCGAATTTTCCTTATTTTCGCAAATTTTTGGCATTCCTTACAGTTTTAGCGGTTTTTAATCATTATTTAATTAAAGTTTGCTTAAAATTTTGCAACTTTTCTCGAATTTGCGTTTTTTTCGCTTTATAAAAATATAATTACTTCTGTAATTATCATTAAAATTTTGTAACTTTCTTTTTTATTTTGCAATAAAAAATATTTCTAAGCGCTAGTTTGATTTACATATTTTGCTATATTGTCAACACTGTTTTTGTTTTCAAGCCATTAAAAATAGAAATTAGTTTAATTTGACTACAACGACAAATGTAGCACGAACAACCTGTCGCCCTGTTTGTTGTCTTGTTGTCGTCAAAATATTCTATCCTTGACATTTTGTAGTCGGCAGCTTGCTGTGGTGAATGTGTTTAATGCTTAATAAGCCGAACCAATCATTTCCTAAGTTTCGTGATACTTAAGCACTTAAATATATGCATATGTATATATATGTAAGTATATGCAACTAACAATGGAAATAAACATGGAAGATTTAATAAAAATATAAAGAATCAGCTAATCTAATTTTGCATAATATTTTCACTACTAATTCAACATCATTCAAATCTCTATTTCTTAGCGTTCATATTGTTTTTTTTTTCAAATGTACATACATATTTTTTAAGAAAATTTTTAAATTGGTTCCAAAGTTTTTTTTTTCATGTAAACTAGATTTTTATGGAAATTGCTATTATAATATTTTAATTTTTTTTTGTGAAAATTTTCATTAATATTCCGCCATTTTTGTAAATATGTATGTAGTATGACTCAGAGATAATACGCCTTTTTATATCCATAAAATATCAAAAGAATAAAAATTTTAATTTAATTGCCTACTTTGAATTTGTATAGTTTTCTTTTTATTTATTTTAAAATTTTTTTGTTTATCGTAATTTTTTGTTATAAAAAAAGAAAAATTCCAGCGATTTTTTTTGAGTGTAGACATGTATTCTTGGTTTTCCTTTTATGTAGTTGATGTTATTATAATACGAATTTATTTTTATAATCTTCGATTTACATGTTTAAATTTCCTGCTGCGATTGAAAACTTTTTAAGGCCATACGTACAAACTACCACACAACTACGAGTATTAAAAAAGTTTTCTTTCTTTAACTTCAAATTAATAATAGAAAAGTAAAAATTATACCTATTGTGTTTTATTTAATTTTTCTCTTCAAAATTAGAAAATAAAACTAGAAATACCAGCACGTAAAGTGGTCACTTACTAAATTTAGCTAAATATTTATACATACAAACATACATACATACATACATTTGTACATATATAAATAAAAAAATGTGTTTGGGCATTGGAGGAAAATAATGGAAGTAAAAGAGCCAAACGTGCTTAGAATAAATTAAATATTGCTTAAATGAATTAAAAAAGTTAAATATTTTTGTTGAAAAATCGATAACATATCAAATCCAGGAATCCTCAGAATGAGTAAAACTGCAAAAAATCTTCAAAATGCCTTCTACTACTACTCTCCTAGACATTTATTCGTATGTTTCTACGACTATTTCATTTGCGGTTTGCTCTGTATCATAAACCCATTCAAAATTACGTCATCTAACCGATTGAATTCAATAATACAAAAAAAAAAATAAAATATATATATATATATATATATACATATATATATATTAAATTGTATTTCACAAGTTAAACACTCATTTCCTCTCAATACTCCCACCCATAGAGCATTGCAATGCATTTTAAACATTTTGCTGTGAAACAATTTATTGAAGCAAATTTTCGCTTCTGCATCCTATAAGAAACAACATTAATTTTCTCTCATTTCTCTTTGCTAATAATTTTCTTATTTAAAATACACGCAGGCAGTTCTAAGTGTAAGTATATCTTTATCTACTTATCTATTTATACACACAAAATTACATACAATACTTTCTCGACATAAGATAATTTTATATTGCAATATTATTTTACTGGCTTTGATTTAAAGTTTAACGAACACAATTCTCTCTAACGTCCCATTTCACAATGTTTGATTAAAAGTTAAAGTGAACTTTAAATGCAAGTTCTTCATACAAAACTTTCGGTTAAAGTCTCTGTTAGCTTTTAATTGTACATTGTGAAAAATTAGTTTTAATTTCATAAATATTTTTTTAACTAGCTTTTTAAAAATAGACTCCTTTTAGACATGTAAAGTTTACTTTTCAAAGTGCTAATTCAGCTGGGTGAAATGCAGAGGGAGGAGTTCTTTCTCTCTCTGTCTTTTTCCTAGCTGAATTTAGTAAACTTTGCGTGTATAAAATAGGTCACATATGTAATTTCAGTAATTTCTCTGAACGCGCCTTTAAGATGCAGCGTTTGGTTTGCTTAAAACTTATTTTCACCGAATTTACTATAAACATACGAAGTTTGTTAGCTAAATTCAAAAATATTTTGGGTTGAAGTCTACTGACGAATTCCAAAAGCGGGAATGAAATGCATATAGACAATTGCTTAACCATAAAAACAAGTAAAATTTTCAAATTAAATAAATAAAGACTTTATGTCAAATAAATATACTTCGGTATTTCAAATATTATTTTAAGCTAAGAAATCTTTTTAGTCGATTTAATCACCCCTATTCTGCGTTTCGATTCGAATCGAAAATTTCTCCGTTTGGCAACTTTGGTATTCTGCGTTCCGTTCTTCGATTTCTCTTTCGATTCTATGTATTCTGCATTTCGATCGTAACTACGTTTTTGTAAGTTGCTATTTTAGTGGCGGAGCGTTTTCAATTTTTGTTTGTTTAGGTTCAAAAAGTGATTAATTAAAAAAATAATGCAAGCATTAAATGCAAAAGAAGGTTTAATTAATGAATACAACCTTTGTTTTGTTTTTCTGTACTGAAATGTGATTAGAACAGTATAAAAAGTTGGCATACATATTTAATGGCAACGAAAAACGATATTGTCTATGGATTTAATTAAATTTAAACAAATAAAATTTTATTTTTGTGTTACAATTATATGTAAAAAATTAAAATATCACCTCCGGCGCGACAGGATTCTTCACACTGGATAAGTTTGGCCACAAATACCTCTTGCTTATCTCGTTTTTTTTTAAATCGCTGTACTTAAATTTGCAAGAATTTATTTAATAAAAATGTTAACAATGTTTAATTATTATTTGTTTTAATGTTAAATCACTGTTTTTTGCACTAAATTTAACTTTTTGCTAAAAATTTTGCAAAATTGCTTAATTTTTCTGTTCCTATTTCACCCGTTTCATAGCAAAGCAGCAGGTTTAAACATACTCTTCTCTTCTTCTTTTTCTTTCGATTCAGTTTTTTTGCAGAATACCTCTTTTCGATCCGTGCATAACTGAATGCGGGAACGTAATCGAAACGCAGAATAGGGGTGAATATCTTTGAATACTTCAAAAATAAGATTAATCTTCACATATGGTATGACTGATGAAAACAGAACTGTTTTTTTCAATTTGTAACAAAACGGCAACCAAATATGACATTACTTTTGCGCCACCTTATTGCAATTTTACATAAAATAATTATTTCTTTCGTTATCACATGGGAAAGAAGACAAATTCTAATACAAAATGTACTAAATAAGGTTAATATAAAATTACCCGTTTCCTGGGAATTCACGAGAGGGAATTCCCATTTCTCAAACCCTAATTCCCACTCTTCTGTCACGGCTAATGTTTTATTTGGTGTCTGCACTTTACAAAAATTGTACATGTATGTGTTTGTGTAATAAATACATTTATCCGAGTACTTACATTCATGTAAGACCTTGTTTTTTGTATATCTTTTGAATCACAAAGAGCGAAAGTTTTATAAGCAATTGAAAGGCAATTCAACTCTGAATAAAAATTTATATACATATAACTACCAGTATTATTTAATTTTTTTGGACAAAAATTTCCCCTCTTCTCTGTAACCTAAATACATATGTACTATGTACACAAGTGCATACGGGTACATATGTATATACATATTTACAAATATGTACATGTGATGTATGTATGTATGTATATATTTATGTAAGCATAATTTCCAGCTGATTCGCTGTTCAAAATTCAAATCTTGTAAAGCAACAAAATACGAGTAATATTCTTTTTCAAAACCAGATGTGTATGAAAACAGCAAACAAATAGAGAAACAAATTTTTGTGAATGTAAAATGTTTCTTTTGAAAAAGTAACGGAAAATAAGAAAAATCACCACCCAAGCAAGTTTAATGAACTTTTGTGCCAGAAAAAAAAGATCTACTGCATTTTTTTTACAAGAAAAAAATTCAAATTACCCGCAGAGGAAAAAACAAAAAATCGTAGGAGAACATTCCAAATAAATTAAACCCAAGCAAAAACAACCATATGTAAAGAATAGGAACAATAAAATAAATTAAGGCCTAATACATACATATGTACTTACATACATACATGCATACAAACATACTTGTGTTTGACAAGATTTAAGAGTGCATTAAATTAGATTAAGAAATAAGTATGTAAATACATATTTACCCAGTTGGCCACGTCTTTAAGACATCTTTGACGACGGGTACAAGACAATGGTAAGTCGTAGAAGACATATTAAAGACAACTCCATACAAATCGTTGACGAAATTTTCATACAAATGGCGGCGAGGTCACACAAGACCAGATGAGCGACATTGTCGCTCAGATTGTCCTCAACAAGGCTTTATTGAAGACAAAACGTGTGACACTGTCGCTCAGATTGTCATCAACAAGGCTTTATTGAAGACATAACGAGGGACATTGTCGCTCATATTGTCGTCAACAATGCTTTATTGAAGACACAACGAGGGACATTGTCGCTCAGATTGTCCTCGACAAGGCTTTATTGAAGACAAAACGTATGACACTGTCGCTCAGATGGTCCCCAACAAAGTTTTATTGACATTGTCGTTCAGATAGTCATGAACGCCGATTTCTTTTAAATTGTCGATTAGAAAACTTAATCTACATACGACATGTCGTATATGAATCGTCGAAGACAATGTCGTCTAGGACGATTTGGACAACTGGGTATCTACCTATGTACATATGTATGAACATGCATAAAAATATTTTAAAGACAAGAACAAAAACGATCGAACACATTTTAAAACATCTATCTGATAGATGCAACGACTGCAAGTACATACCCACATACATACATACGTAATATATGATGTTTAAGCATTTTTAAAAAGGAAACACTATAATTAATATACATAGATTAATAACGTCAGTATTGAACATTTTAAAAATAAATGCTGACACTAGGCATGAATATAATATCTTTAAGATTTAAATCGTATGCATCTGTGTGATGTGGAAACCTTTTCAAGTTTTATTCTTTGGTTCTTAAGATTTTTATTATAAAACTCCTTTAAAAGTATTCATCATGCCAGTATAAATAAAATGCTTCTTTCATTGCTTAAAAATGTAAATGTTTAGATATGTATTTATTTTCAACTCATTGTATCCACATGCTATTTTTTTATAATTATTTTGATTTATATTTATAGACACACACACACTTACACACGTTTAAGTATTACATATGCACATACATACATTGTACATACAGATTGTATCTCTTAGATACATATGAATAAAGGCCGGGGCACAATGAATCCGTCATACGTTATATTCGCCTTTTTCAACTGACATTATCCCAACGACGGAGAAGGTTGGCAAAATGAGGACTTTATTGACGGAAGCATTTGAACAGCTTCAATAGGTTGATTCTCCATTTTATTTATTAAATTAAATTTTTTTTTTATTTATTTCGTTTATTGCTTTTGTTTAATTTTATTTTTGCTGCCTCAAAACACAAAAACTTAATTCAGGACATACCAAAAAAACCAACCAATATCTGTCAAACTACTCAACGTACGCAAAAAGTTAAAAGTTTACCAGTTTTTGTACTTTGCGTTGACGGACACGTGCTGAATGTAACAGCCCTCATAAGAAAACATATATTTCAACTTAGCTGTCAGTTGAAAAAGGCGAAGTTTAACGTATGACGGATTCATTGTGCCTCGGCCTTAAGATTCGAATGCGTTGTATTGAGGGAATAAAACTTAGAGAATTAATAATGTTTGTTTGTTTTATTTGTTTGCGTTTCAGTTAAGTATAGCTAGATAGCTACTGCGTCTTTAGCTACAAATGGTAACGAATATTTAATTTTTATAGTTTTTTCCCTGTTATCTGTTTTTTTTTTGCTTCAATTGTAAAAAAAATATTTGTCTGGAATTTTTTTGACACAGTGGGTAGGATGATTTGGACAAAAAGGGGTAAGAAGCTAGATATTTAGAATTACATTGTGCTAGTTCAAAAATGTAACAAGCGGCGCACCAGAAGGGCAAACTTAATTCGAGTACGCTGTATCCAGTGGTGTTAATATTTTTTTTTAGATTAGCTCTTGTTTAAAAAATAATTAAGATTTTATTATTTATTTATTTATTTTTTTAATTTTTTTTAAAGTTTATGAAGCATGTGTATTTAATATATGTTTTCTCAATCTATATTTATGTGGATATATATAAATATATATATATATATATATATATATATATATATATCGATATAAAATTTAATAAATGGTAGAAAACTGGAAAAATTGCATTTTTAGGTATTTTTATTTTAACCCCTGACTAAAAAAAAGGGGTGTTATAAGTTTGTAGTGTGTGTCTGTGTATATGTGTCTGTCCGTGTCCACGTACAGACCAAACGGCTGGACTGGTTTTGATTTGGTTTTTTCTGTTTGAAAGGTGACTTGATCGAGAGGGTTCGTAGCTATGTTTGAAGAAAATCGGTCCAGCCGCTTAGAAGATATCGCATCTTTTCTAGATATATTCGGGAGTTTTAAAATTTTTAATTTTTGTTATTAACACTCATTTTCTATCTTAATTATTTTATAAACAAAAGCTAAACTAAAAAAACGGTTAGCACCACTGAATTAAGCGAACGTACGTGTATTAGGTTTACCCACTAGATGCCCCACATGTTTAAAAAAAAGTTTCCGTTTCGAGCACCAATAATCATTGAGTTTTCCTTGAATAAAGAAATATGCAGAGTAGTAAAGAAAATGGTTTATAAGGAAGAATCTAGATCTGGTTCATTAAACATATTTGTTGTTAGCTCTTATCAAACTATAAAAATTTCAAATAAAGTTTCTAGTGTTTGAAGCCATTGTGCATAAATAATTTCAAATATATTTTTAACAATTGAAGGTAAGCAGGGCGCAAAAATTGTAAACACAAAAATACACACACATACATACATACATGGGTATGTAGATATTTTTTTTACCAATTGTAACCAAGAAAGCATTACGCCTTAACAAAAGGTTCTGTTACGCATAATAACCATAATTAAGTAAAAACTTCGCAAAACGCAAAAGTAAGCGTAAATGTTGCGTTAGGGTAAAGGATGCTCACAGCAATGTTGTACTAACAGCGCCATAAGTTAAGTCATATACGTAAATATTTATAAACCTTGTTGTCCCACGTATTATTTTAAAGCGGATTAGCAATTTTTTAAACATTCCCCCTTATTGTGAATGGCGTCGTCGACGTCACATCAAGACGACAGCAAATTTTGTCACTTGTATACTCTTTACCGGGAAAAATTGGATCTTATTGACAATCTCTCACTAATCTCGAAGGCTTTGTAAATTAATGGAGCAGGTTAATAGTAGTCAATTTTTTGTCGACAAAGAGTAGACAAGTGACAATTTTTAGTGTGATCTGACGTCAACGACGCCATTCGCAACAAGGGGAATTATTATTTTGCAAAAATAAAACAGCTACCAAATATTTGTTGGCAACATTGTTTATATCAGCGAATGAATACCTGTCGTTTACACGAAAGGTTTCTGATGCTACTTTTAGACGAGGGATGTAAAAATAGTACGTCTTTTTGCTTAAGATGTGTTCACATTATATGTATTTGCCTTATGGAATGTCACTTTTTTATACACACGATATTTCCTGTGTATGTAAAAATCTGCGTTTTACACACGGTTTATAATTTTTGTGTTCACACATTGGTATGTTATGTACATATGACATAACCTATAAAGGTAAACAAATGCTTACTTTTGTTAATGCCTTTTAAATTTTTTCTTTAATTTTTAGTTTTTAAACTATTAAATCAATTTTAATTTAATTTATCTAACAATTTTACTTAATTTTTAACGCCACAATCACTTGCTTTATTTTAAACCAGTTGATGTCAGATGCTTTGTCACTTGAAAATAGAACACGCTCTAAATCAAAAATGTCGTTTGTACTACACACATAGAAATAACACATGCTATTGTTTATAGGTGTTCAGACTGTATGTACAAATTTACCATGTGAAAAAGTGACATTCCACAATACAAATACATATAATGTGAACACAGCTTTACAGTGTAATAATACGGGATTTACACGATGACTTTTTCCCCTGCATTTTTCTTGAATTCTCTTTTATGTTGCTATCCCATTGATCACCTTTGTACCCCTTTTGTCAATAAACTCTAGAAAAGTCACGGTAAAAAGTCATAGTGTAAATCCCGTATAAGAGATTATTAATATTTATAATTGTCATTCATAAGATAAAAAAAACACGATTTTAAAATTTTTGATTTTGATTTTCAAATTGTTGAAATAAACAAACAAAACAATCCCTCTTATTATAGTTTTTGAAAAATCTAAGCAAATATCTGTTCATTAAAATTACAATAAAATATCTATTAATATGTCAAGATGCAAATTCGTATACATATTTAGAATTTTGTTTACTTACTTAAATGTCTGCTTGTTTGAAAATACATACTTTTAAAAATTTCGAGGGAACTTGAACAAACAGATTTTTTTTTTTCAATTTCTGAACAATAATTTTAAATTTTATTTATATTTGAAATTTGTTGATTTGTCTTCTTAAAATATACAACAGAGAGGGAGACAGAAAAAAGCCTTCAACTTGCAGTTAGTTAATAAATAAATTTCAAAGTCAGTCTATTCTTAGTTTGTACAATTTCTATGAATTTTATTACCATTTTCATGCCACATAATATTGAAAGTGATCATTGATTGGAATGTATTTTTATTTAGAAATTCTAAACTCGTGCTTAATGCGATGAAAAACTGGAGGTATTTACTTATACATTCATACCTTTATTTATACATGTGTGTATGTTTGTATATTTATTTTTTTTAATAGAAAATAAACCAAGCATTAAATTTTATTTTTTATTTATATTTCTACATTTTGCGCAGTTTAATTTTCAACTTTTATTTTCTGTTTACGTTTTTTTATGTGTGTGTGTATAGTATATTGAAAAATATAATAATTGCTAGAAAATTTATAATTCGTAGGAATTCGAGGAACATTTTCAAATGAAATAATTTCCTTTTAAGAGCTCTTGGCCAAACAAAAACACTCAGGAATTCACTTTATTGATGGAGATTTTCAATTAGTACAAGTGTTTTGAATTAATTTTAATTAAATTAATTTAAAAGTATGTTGTTCAAAGAATTTGTTATACATACGATTATGTACATACATATCTATGTACATATGTAGTTTGTTCTACATTGTTACTGACGACGGAATGTATTTTGATCAATGAATGAATTATCATAGTTTTGATTTTCAAGTTCACTTAAGTTCAAGTTTAAGTTCAATTTTTATAAAGATAAGAACGTAATATGTAGATATGCATGTATGTATGTATTTTCATATTACACGTACGTAAGTATGTAGTTCAGTATTTGTTAAATTTAGAAAATTGTAGGCTGAGAATCGAAGAAGATTAATCATGTTCTAAAAATCTCTACTCGTATTATCGTGGTCATTATTGATAGATATCGATTACTACTGTCGGCCACATGGTATTTTCAAAGGCGACTTTCAAATGGTGTCGTGGTAAAGTGACTGTTTTTTTTTTGGACGATACAATCTTCGACGACTTACACGTCAATACTCGTACAGTATCAAAAAAGTTGGGGCTTGTCTATTTTATCTCTAGAGCAATTTTGTGTTATTGACAGTCTATTTCTGTTCCCTAAGGTCTAGAAAATAGCAAAAGCCTGTCAATAGTTGTCAGTTGTTTTCGATAACTTGTAGACAAGATCCAATTATTTGGTATTACATTGACGTGACTTCGATGTTGACAATTGGAATAAGGTAAGGAGGAAAAAAAGATGAAATAAACAAAAATTAAAAAATTCATTTCAATTCTATGTCTACATTTTGTCATACTTTACAGAAAAAATAGTTAAATAGCAAAATCTCTATCGCTAAAAATCTATAAAGTTGATTTATCGATTTTTGGCTACGAATACAATCTTAAAAAGTGTATTACTAAATCCGACAATGCCTTAGAAATTTAATCGTCCGAAGTTTTACTGTTTTATGCAGTCGGCAAAAATTTTTTAATTTTGTATTCGTTCAGCATCTTAGCGATATAATTTAGCTTTAGCTTTAGCGAATTACAGAATACGGGGCCTGTACACATTTAGCTTACCAGACAGGGTACACTCAAACCATGTGAGCCCATAAATCAGCTGTTCAACATCCATATAAAATCAAAATAAACAAAAAAAAATTTATACATGGAGCTTCGTTGATAATTAGAGAATGGTAGGGACTTTGCAATGTATACGCAAGACGTTTATATCTCATGTTGAATATTTTGACACACACACATTGCAATCTATACTGAAACCATTAATGTAATCTGAAAATATCAAAATATTTTAATATTTTTGAAACCTTCGCATGCAAGACGAAATGAAACCATAAACAAGACTACACACACACTGCCTGGTTGTATGAACATGTCGCAAAGTGTATACCTACCATTAAAGCTTACGATATTTTCTAATCGTAAGCGTGTTACCATATATTTTCAAAAGCAAAAGTTCAATAAAAACAAATATTTATAATTCCTTTAATATAAAGATGGCAAAAGATGACTGATAGTAAAAAGGGATGACAAAAACAGGTCACAGAATTTAGAGATGACAGTGAGTTAAAATAGAGGATTGTTCTCTAAAAAAGAGGACGTATGGTCACCTTAAATAAAAAAAACATAAAAACAAGAACCGGTAAGCAGTTGCGGAGTCTTAAAATGTTTAAGGTTAGGAAGTCTAGAGTTGAAATACATCTCCACTCGGAGAACCAGTTGGGTCCCTTGTGATTGAAAATGCTTTAAATTTCATTGAATTTTTTGCGGCCTTATTGGTACAAAATATTTTTGATTTATAAAAAATTTTTATAAAATGATTTTCCGTGCAAAATTTGGTTTTATAAAGCATTTTTTAATAAGACAAATATATTTTTTTATAAATAATCCAGTCGATATTTCGTAAGATACATGTGTACATATAATTTTTTTCATAAAATTTGTGCTTAATTTTCTCTCTGTTCTGCAAAAGTCCTTGGCATAAAATCGATGGGAATTTTTCATGAATCATCAGTAAACTCACAAATATTCGTGCAAAACTTTTACTAAGTTCAAAAGGTCATACGAAAAGGATAGAAACACATATAATAAATATTGTGTGACTCCATTTCATACTCTCCTCTCTTACACATTCACTCAAACACTTGAAACAAAATGTCTGCCACAAGTTCAAAATGACATGTGTAAAAAAAAAATGCCCTTCAATAGTGAATAAAATTCAAGGCAAGTAACTTCGTGTTTTTTTTTTTTTTTTTTGATTAGCTTTAATTATATTTTCTCGCCTTAAGTAAAAAGACTTTAAACATGTTAATTTATTTATTTTCTCAGTATGTCTTTATGTGTGTATTTTCTTTTTTTAATAAACCCTACTGGCGGCAATAAATCCTTGCGTGTTTATAAATAATTTAATGGCAGTTTTCTTTCTTTTTTTGACATTCAAGTTCCTTTATTGCAGATTGTACATAAATAAGTAAATAAGCTCGTTCGTGTACTCCATAACACCAAAAATTGTCTGAGGTCATTAAATTTTATTTGTGACTTTTAACGAAGAAGAATGATTGCACACAAATGTTTGTTGCTAAAAAAAAGAGAAAATTGAAATAAATTGCTGCGAATTATTAAAGTTTTATTTTAGGTCATAGTTATGTATGTACTGTCTTAAGTTTTTCCTCTAAGTGCAGGTAAAATTGAAAAAGACAAAAAATCTTTTTCTCACGCTTAAAATTTTGCAAGTGTCTTAATTAAATTGGTTCGTTCACCATGATGTAATTCGAAAAAAAAAAATAAAATGTACATTTTAATCATCACACTCATCATGTGATCTAAAAGTATTTAGAGTTTTAACCAACCCGATCGTTGCGGTAACAACGTACGGGTTAAATCATAAACCAGACACCAGCAGCAACATTGTGCTGCAACAAAAGTGCAGAGAAGAGTTCAAGGTTGCATGGAAAGTTTTTAACTACGAGTATCTATGCACTGTGTTGAAAAGGTACAAAATAGTTTCTAGGAAAATTGCAAAGAAAATGGGAAAACGAAGCTAATTGCGAAAGTGTATTAGTGTGAGAATTATAGGGCCAGTATGTATGAAAGCTTTGTAAAAAAGAAATAAATGTGTACATGCATACATACTCCTCGTATCCATATTGCAATCAAATTAAATTAAAAAATATATTATAACGTTCATTGTAAAAGTGAATTTGTAGTAAACTTGTATTGGCTGTCTCCCAATGCCTACTACTATTTTACTAGGTAGATATTAAACATAAAGAGATAAGTGACCTACCTAGTCGTTACTTATTTCGGAGCATGCGCATTTCTTTGTTGAAAATTTTTATAACAATTTGATATAAACTAAAGATGTGCATAGTTACAATTGATTGTACACACACGTACATACATACATATATAAGCTGGTTTCACACGACATGTTTTTAACACCTATGACTTGTCAACTATGCGTCTCATGTAGAACTTTACAATGTGTGTTACACCTAATTCACACGAAGACTTTTATGAAGTCTATTTTTCGACGTCACTTTTTGTTTGTTAGCGAGCGGTGTAGAGAAGAAAGAGGGGTAGAAAAAATGACTCGGTTTCTGTTTTCCATGGTTGTTTTTTCATATTTCTCATTACATTGCTCTTGTTGTTATTGTTGTTACGTTTTAATGTTACTCTTCTATCTTATTGTATTTTTTTATTCTTGCTCTTCTAACTTATTGGCTATATGGGTGAAGAGAAGTAAAATTAGACGTCCAAAAAAAAATAAAACATCGTATGAATGCAAGGAATTTTTGGTAGCAACTTCAAAAGAGAATTAAGAAAAATAGACGTCCTAAATTTCACCGTGTGAATTAGCACTTAAAATCACCAATTTACAGAGAACTTACATATAATTTTGTTTTCAAACGTACAGAATTTGTTACATTTGACATAATTGCTTTCTTTATATATTTTCCACCACACACAATGTTGTTATACGAAAACAGCTGATTGTCAGATGCTTTGTCAGATGAAAATAGAACGCGCTCTAATTGAAATTTTGGAATTTGTCATCTGACATTGCCGCCTGACTGTTACAGTAGGAAAGCTGAGGAATTTAACATGTCACCTGTAAAAGACATGTCGCGTAACAAAAATTCTTCGTGAGAAGTTTTCGCATGGAGAAAAATTAAATAATTATATTGGTTGACCTATTTTAGACGGGGTTATTACTATAGAAACTTAAATAAACTTACAAAAAATATCAACAAATATACATAATTTTTTTTCTTACTGATAACAATTTCTTCGACTCAAACAGCTTCCACGTTATTTACAGAAACGCGGCATAATCAGTACACTTACAGCCTGTTTGTGTAAGACGTTGGAAATGTAAATCTGGACATTTTCGTAATAAATTATCTATTACAAAAACGGCAAAATTTATAACGTCAACGTCTTACACAAACAGGCTGTTAATATCTGATTTATATAAATATACCACATATGTACATATCAGGTACTCCCTGTTACTTTATTTTTCACTCTTGCACATGTTTAATACAAATGTGGCTGATTGATATTAAGGCAAAGAATTGCGTCAACGTTGCGATTTGCCGCCGATGACGAAAACTCGGCGCCGTAAAGGGTGTAAAAGGCCTTGTAAATGATTTTCTAATATGTTTACATACACACATACATACATACATGTGCGTGTGCGTTGTATACATATTTTTTCACTAATATTTCTACGTTTTATTTGTTTTTGCAATTAAATCTCTTAACTTTTGGTATTCCAAAGTCTTCCACTTAGTTTCTAATAATCCTCACATACCTATGGCATGAAATAATTTTTTATTTATAAATCATAAAATTTTTTTTATCTATATTTTAATATGCTATTCATCTAGCAAATTTTATCTAAATCCATTTAAACTTACAAACATACACACCTTCACATTTACAATATTAGTAGGATTATTTATTGTCCAGTAAGTACATAATAATAGGTTTATTCATGTGAAAAAATTTTGAAAATATTTTCTCAAAAATCTTTTTCATTCTGTTACCAAAAACATGTTCCTTTTTGGAATTTTTAAATTCAGGCCCAAAAACTTTCACATCTTTAATATTAGTATACTGAACCAAAACAGCATTCTTAAAATAAGAATTTTAGGTTTTTTTTGTTATAAGAAAGTTTCTTTTAATATTAATAATATATAACATTGTTATTTTTATATCGAAGCACTTTTAAAACCAAAATGTATACTTTTATTTTAAGTAAGTTTATTATTAATATCTAATTACATTGAGTAGTTTTGTCCTAATATAGGAACTTATGTAGTAAATATCTTAAAGAACATTAACCCATGCTTCCGGAAATTTCCGGGAATTATTTTATTTTTTAATCGAAAAAAAACATTCATTCCCACCTTTGTTTTTAATTTTTTTCCAAATTGATTCTTTGGTCCCACGTAATTTTTTTAAGAAATTATGGCTTTATTTTTAACTATCTCTGCACTTTTTAGTCCCAATTGTTAATAAATTGTGGTAGTATTCAACATTCTATGAATAGCTGACGTAAAAGTATGCACTAGTTTTAAGAAAAAATAAAAAAATTATATGACAATTTACGTGACTTAGCAAAAATTTATAGTTTTCTTCCTGTTACAGAAATTTTGCAAGAAGAGGACATTGCCACCTTTAATATTTTTTCCATTGAAAATAAAAAGTATGAATAATTCAGCAGAAAATCGCCAAAAGCAGAAATAAAATCTCCAAAAATTATTTCTTGTAAAATTTTCTCTTTCAAATTCAAACCGCATTAATTACTTTAATTAATATAAGAAAAATCATCAAAATCAAATTGTTTTAATTTCAAGCAGGCGATTTTTTGGTGGGATTTTTTTTAAACTAATCATTTAACAAACTAATTTCCTGAATTGCAAAAATTTTGAAGTTAAATTTTGTTAAAAAATAACTATAAAAATCGCCAACAAATTTGTCTATCACCAGAAAAATCGCCATGTGGCCAAATCAAATATTTGGTCGATAAATAAGTTGTAAAATCGCCACGTTTGGCGAGAAATCGCCATATCTGACAGCCCTTCTTGTTACTCTTTTTTTTGTTCCCAAAAAAATTATGATTGGACGAATTTTGGAAGGGAAGGGATTTTCTGAAATATACATTTTAATAGAAATTATTTTATCAATCCTTGCGAGCTTAAATTTTTTCTTTCAACGAACGCTAAGTTGTATTTTTTTTTAATAAAAAGTAAAAAAATTTTACACTTTTTTCAGAAAAGAAAACGCCATTATATTTATAGTTATTCCTCAAACATTTGATCCATTTTAACGGGCCAGAAGATAGTGCAGGGGTGAAGTATCGACCCATAGCCGCAAAAAAAGCTTAACCGACACATTCCTCAAAATTTATGATCGCAAATAATCGATTTTGGTCAAAAAATTAAGTTCGAAAATTATGTCGCTTAAGTTTTTTTGGCGGTTATGGTACGATACACAGAAATTCTAAGGTTTTATTGATGTGTATGGAACAGTCATGTTCAAAAACCATAATAGTTTTAAATTTTACATAAAATTGACAACTAGTAAGAGACTGTGATTCGATTTGTCGTTGCCTGATATAGAGCCAAAATTGGTATGTAATATAAACTGCTGTAAAATTGCAAAAAAAGCAATGTGAGTCCGAATTTATAATATTTCACAGAGGAGATGTGTAAACATCTAGTAATGAAATTTTTTTTAAGTTGGAAGTACTTATGCTTTTAGTAATTCAGTAAATTTTTACTGCTAATTAAATTTAATTTGCATTACCAGTAAAATCGTAGGGCCGTAATCATAATAAAATTGTAGCAAGTGGCAAAAGTTTTTTCATTCAAATTTTGAAACTTTTGTATGAAAAGCATTTAGCCACTTGGTAGAATTTCATTATGAATACGGGCATTACTGATTACTGAGAATTCAATGCACCTCATCATATAACAAATCATTGAGGCAATTTATAAAAATTGTAGAAAAAAATTTTAGTAATCAGTAAAAATTTACTTGTTAAACATTTTTTATTGTTTTTACTGAAACTTTAGTGGTACTGCAGTGCTCATCTATGGTAAATGCCTTTACTTTTACTTTTTAATTTTTAATTGTTGTTCATCGTTTAGTTGTTGCTGTTCTTGTTGTTGTGTACGCATTGCAATTAAAATAAATTCAGTAAAGTGCGACTTTGACTCGTGCACATTCGGTTTTGATATTTTTTTTTGATTTAGCTTTCTTCCTTTTTTAAGTTTTTTCAGTTTAAACGACTTTTTTCAGTTTTATCGCTTTTTTCTCGTTTTGGCGTTTTTTTTCTCTTTTTGGGTTTTTTAATTTTCGCAATTTTTTTCATTTTGGCGATTTTTTCATATTGGCGATTTTTGAGTAGTTTTTGAGTTTTGCTCTTACGGTTTCCAAGATACAGCAAGTTGTCAAAATTACTAAGTCAAAATTGCATTAACTGATGGAACACCCATTGATTTAAATTTTTAAATTTAGTGTTAATTGTTGTAGTCTGTATAAAAATACACTAACTTTTAAAATTTCAAGTGTATATATTTACATACAATTGTATGTATATTACATGGGATTTTAACAGTTTTCGTTGCTCGTTTTGGAACACCCTTTAGTTTTTAACTCTCATGTATTTGTTGTTGTAGTGGCCAAATGTTTACACATTGTGTCCAAATTTCAAGTCCGTAGCTCTTACGGTTCATTTTCACCTTTGGTGTACGGAAATATACAGAAAAATAACCGGCGGCGGCGCACCGTCGGCTTCGAGCCGGTCGACTTGTTTCTCTGCTTGGTATAGCTTCTTTCAAACACTAATACACTCATACATAGCTCACACCGATTTGACAATGCTGTGAAAGCAAAGAAATCTCAATAAAGAAATCTCAGCAAAGAAATCTCAGCAAAGAAATCAAAGTCAAAAGATTTTTACCCCCTAGCGTATAGATGTTTACACATCAAAAAACATTCTCTTTCAATGTGATTAATGCTAGGAACACAACTGGGACGAACGACGAATTTTTCGGTGCGAACTTTCGTCATAAAAAATAAAACACATTTGTTCATATGAAAATGAACACAACACCGCCGTAGAACGAAATTCGTCGTGCGTGACGAACTCTGAGATAGATTTATTTCTATTTTATACGCCGACGAACGACGAAAAAACAACTATCTCTCACTCTCTTTACATACACAATAAACAGTGTGACCAGATTTTAAATTAAAGTTAAGCTAAATAACGTATGTCATTAATATATTTTTAGAGAACATGCAATTTGCATAAAAAAAGGCTAAAAAAGCTAAATGCGTTTTTAAAAAAGCTAAAAAAAGAAGCTAAGAGCTTAATAAAAATTTTAAAGCTAAATCCAGAAGAAATAAGCTAAATGTAGCCCAAAATTAGCTAATATGGTCACACTGACAATAAACAACTTTATCAATTATAAGAGCTGCCTTCACTGAGTAAATTCGTTGTTATTGTGCTTCACACGACGAATTTACGCAACGAATTCTTATCGACGAATTCGTCGACGTGGACGAAATTCGTCGTTCGTCCCAATTGTGTTACTAGCATAAGGTAAAAATATGTAGCTGAAGTAATTTGTTTAAGTGTTTTCTAGAACCAATTTATCAAATAACCAACATCACTTGCACTCAGTAATTTCTGTTGCCATTATTATCCTCAAAGCAGACAATTTATTTCATTTTCATGTACGCAAACACACACACACACGCACACAAGAACGCACACATACACTTTTACGTTTAAGCCAACTTAAAAACTTGTAAAACTACATGTTTTGGCGAACACAGTAATATAATATAATACACATAATATTAACAATGGCTACAGTGCAACAACACAATAAACAAAAATATGTGTCTAGAATGAAACAAACAAATAAAAAAGGTTGCCCTTGAATTAATGAACATGACATCATCATAACTATTACTACGACTCATAGTAGCAAAAATGTTTGTATGTAAAGCTTTTGTTGTTTGTTAATGGTTTTAGAAAAGTGTAAGCGAGCGAGTAAAATGTGGCAGCAGCAGCAACAATTAGAAAACTCAATGGATTACATACATATGTACATACTACTTGGCTTATACAATGTAAATACATATTTGTATGTGTGTGTGTGTGTGTAAAAATTACAGAGCATTTTACAAACCTTTTCTTAACAGTAGTGATAAAAAAATGAGCACATATGTCGCGAAACATAGCAGTACAATAACTTATGTAGGTATGTATTTAAGAAAAAAAAATTATAATTTATTGCTCTTTTAAAATGTACGAGTGAATTTAACTTTGTTTTCCTTTGTGTGTGTTTGCATGAGTCAAACAACTTTAAACTCGTTTTAACTACATACAAGTTTATAAATTCGGTGTTCGTTTTGTCCACCAAAAACACCTTTCACGCCTTTTGTTTCAGTTAAAGAAAGAAGAAAAAAAATTTAAAACAAAATGAAATAGGTAAAAACGAAAATAAAAGAAGAAGAACATCATCAATTTGGCTTTGAAAAAACTTCTTTTTTTCAACTCCACACTTTTTGTAAAGTTGTTTAATGTTGCACTTGTTGTTGTTTGTATGTAAGTTTTCAAGCCGGTTTTTAATACATACTTTTTTTTTATCAGCATTCGTTGCCAAATGAATTGAGTGCTTTTTTTTTACTTTAAATTATTCGGCTCATGGTTACAATAAAAAAAACAACAACAACAACAACAACAATGTAGATCTTCGTCGTTTTTCATGGCTTAAACATGACTGCGTCATAAAGTTTTAAATTTTGTATAAAATTTTAGCAAAACACACACACAAACATATATTTATAAATAGTTGTGTATGCATAGTATTTTTGTTTTGGTGAAGCCAACAGAGAGATATATTGGATGACAACAATGAATTTTGTGGTTTGATATACTTGACAGTTTGCCGGCAGTGAACACTACTACGCAAAATAAAAAATTCAGATGAATTTACATATTTAAATAAAAAAAAAACAAACAAAAAATATAGATATTGTAGGTACATACATATCGCTCATTTACTCAAATAATGTCATAACTCAAAAAATTAAATTTTTTTACTTAATGATGCACAATTAATACTCATATCGTAATTCATATTGTGTAAAAATTTCATACAAATATCTTGTTTAGTCATTTCTGGAGAGATAAATAAAATTCCTTTTTCTTTTTTTTTTTTAGGTTAAGTGCAAATTGAAAACTTCAAACTCGTTTTGTAGCCAAAAGAAATTTTATTTGTTACCTATTACGTGTTATTTTTTTTTTTCGTAGAATGTTAATATGTATGTACGTAGAAAATAAAAATAAAAAAATCGAGTCACATTGTTCTGAAATACAATCATAATTGCTTGCTGTCGCACGCGACAAAAATGTGGAATTCTCGTGGAAATGCCTATATGTACATCAAAAGTTACAGGTTTATTCATAACTTTCCTCTGAGGTTTTATTTCCCATTTCCGGTTTTTTTTGTTAAAGCTTTTTATTAATTTTTTAATTTGATTTCAATTCATACTTGCAATTTTCTCAACTGTTCTGTAGAAATTATTTTTTTTTTATAAAAAAATATGTACATTCATACATACATATGTACATATCGCTCATTTACTCAAAGAACGTCATAACTCCAAAAAACTAGTTTGCCAGAAAACGAGTTTAAGGTTTCCAATTTTTACACACAACTTAATGGAAAAAGAAAAATTTACTTTGCTCTCAAGAGTTGACTAAACACGATATTTTTATGAAATTTTTATAAAATATGAGGATTAATTATGAATCATTAACTCAAAAATTCTATTATCTGAGTTATGACGTTCTTTGATTAAATGAGCGATGTGTATATTATTTATTTATTTTAATTCACATAGTTTTTGTTAATGCATTTCTAAATATTATTAATGTAACTATGTATTTCGTCATTTTTTAATAATAGGTACGTGATGCTTTAACTAAATCATGATTTCATTCACTAAAACTTAGACGAAGAAAAAATATTTAAATAAATAAAATATAAATAAATATAAAAAAATATTAATGGCTAATCGACTATGAATGGCAACCAAATTTCAGTTCCCGAAATTAAAATTAAGATTATGTGTGGCAACTTTCTCCACTTGTCTGAAAGTTATCCAAAATACGATTATGACAGATGTAAACAAATCTTCACAGATATATGTATGAGTTATAAAAAGAAAATTTTAAGTAAAAGTTCTAAGTTCAGTGGAATTATTTTTCGATGAAGAGAAGAAGGGCCTTATTCAGGCAACAAAAACCATTTACGCTTATAAAGCGTTTAACAAACAAATTTCCATACAAATTTTTTTGTAAACCTTTTGTAAACCAAAATAATTTTTGAGGGACAAATCAAACCCCTTAGAATTGCCGCCTCTAATGTGAGTAAAGTTGCTTAAAATAATTTTTAAATAATTTTTTTTAGCTGTAAACCATATTTTCGCCTTTCCAAAGGAGGAGTACTTTATTTATCCCCCGTTTCCACATGCCACTCAATCGAATTGTCTACGAAATTTCTCATAAATCTACAAAAGATTTTTGAAGTCTACTGACGATTTCCATAAGCGGTAACGAAATGACAAAAACAAAATGACGTTGCTTACCAAAAAAAAAAAAAAAAAAAAAAAAAAAAAAAAAAAACTACAACAGGAAGAAGGATGAATGCCTAATAAATATACTTTCAAACATTCCCCCTTATTTTGAATGGCGTCGTCGACGTCAAACAAAATAAGCAAATTTTGTCACTTGTATACTCTTTACCGGCAAAAAAAAAATTGGATCGTATTGACAATTTCTTACTAATCTCTATCTAATAGTAGTCAATTTTTGTTGACAAAGAGTATACAAGTGACAATTTTTAGTGTCGTTTTAATGTGACGTCTACGACGCCATTCACAATAAGGGGGATTTTTTTTTTTTTAAACTATGGACCAAGTAAACATTTGTGATTGCCAATATTATTCCGATATGGCAACTGAAATTAACTGCTGTTAGTTGCCAGTTGCCATACGTAATAAAATTTTGGCAACACAATTAAAGTTCGGTTGTCATACATAATCGAGCAATCATTATTAATTATAATTCACCTTATTGCGAATGGCGTCGTCGACGTTACATCAAGACGACAGTAAAAATTGTCACTTGTCTACTCTTTGTCGAATATCTGACTACTATTAACATGCTACATTAATTTACAAAGTGAAAATATTTACTGTCATCTTGATGTGACGTCGAAGACGCCATTCACAATAAGCGGCAATAATTATATATGCCAAAAGTGAGGCAAAAATTTAGTAATAAATGAGCTAGCGTCATAAAACTTGGGGTGTAGAGATCCCTGTTGTTAAACTAATAATTTTATAAAAGTTGGCATTACCAGCACCCCTCTTATGGTAACACCCCCAGCCCATCAACTTCAAATTGAAAAAAGAGAATTAAATTTTTATTCTCATGCCACCTTCCGTTTAATTTTTTTCAAGTGCACACCTCCAGTATTGCATTCAATTTGGCTAAATATATAATTAATTTTTTGAAAAAATTGTCCTCATTGAAAATATGTAAACATTCACAGCTGTTTATTTATTGAAACAGAGTTGCCAACTGGCACAAATTTTCGTCATTTATGTCGTCGAAGTGTTAGTAATTGAATTGCGATTTTTTTTTTCAAAAACCGAAAGTTGAAAATTTTAATTTTTGCAGCTAAAATTTAAATTGGACACATAGTGCAATGTCTGGAAAAAACTTTCAAACATCGTATTTTAGTTATACGAGAATAATTGAGAATTATGTATTATGAAAAAATATTTTTTTAACATGATTTCAGTTTTGTGTATGCCAGAGCTATAGTGCTGTAAATCAATTTGACGTCAGCATTTCTTGAACGACATTTTTTTTAAGAGAAGTAACACTCAGGATATGAATGCCTACTACTAAGACTAGGTGTTACTTTATTTAGGAAAGTGATAATGATAGGGTGATGTCTGGTGGTGAAGGAAGATATAGGGGAAAACTAAATTCTTTTACAACTCCGATTTTTGCATGTTTTCAATAATGCAGTGTTGCAGCGCCTCTGGTGTCAATGAGTCGTATTAAATTTTAAAAGCTATGCTTAGTAGCCATTTTCTTGGTTATTTTACATCGCCGATGATTCTGCTATACAATATCGAGGAAGGAGAGCGCTCCTGCTGCTGAATTATTACTGCTTCATCAAACTAGACTTGCTATCAAAATGCCTTATGGAACTGACTTCGCATTTGAATAACAAATACTCTTATTTGAGACTGTGGGATTTAGGAAATTGTACGCTAATTGATTTTAAGCATCATTAATTGAAGAAAGAATTTTATATATTCAAGTATGAGTAAAAAAAGCCTGTTAACTTTGCAGTAATATACATAGCGCATATATACATACATAATATATACGTACATATACATACATATATATGTATGTATGCGGATACTTGTGTATACATATGTATATTAGTATGTATTGACTATACGATTTATTTTAATTAACATTTTAAACATTTATTTCCGTTTAATAGCCAGTACTTTCAGTGGGTTTGCGACATATTGTGCATTTACATATACATATATATTTATTATGTATTACATGCTTATTATATATTTATTTATTTTGCATTTAAAAAATTCAATTGTTTTCTATGGTCATGGTTAATGGATATGGGGCTATGGTGAGTCATGTATAATCTATACAGTGTTGCTCAATGAGTTTGGTTTGAACAGCTGTTATGTGGTTATTCATATTAGCTAGACTTGTCGCAATTCGCTTTAAAAAATGTTTACTTGGCATGTCAAAATGAAAATGTACTGAAAAATGTAAGGCGGCGAATTCATATCAGGTGATCTAAATTCAGCAGCTGATGATCAGCTGTTAATTTCTTTGATGTCAATTTAAGGCAAAACGTTCGGAAATTTTGTGACAGCAGGAAATTTTACACCAGCAAAGATATAAGGCGAATATGCGGAGTTGCAAATCGAGACCACCTGGTATCAATACGTCTTGGAAAAGTGTATGTTCACGTCTAAGAGACATTCAGATTACAGAAGCGAAACAATCCTCTCGGCAGCCGAGACTACCTGCAGTGTGTTCGCCATGATAAAATTCAAATCAAGGCATATCTATTAATATGAGGTAAACTCACGTCAATTCGCTTTAAAAAATGCATATTTTGGGTGTAAAAAAATTAAAATGTAGTGAAAATTGCTTGTTGACATCTAAGGGAAAATGGTTACCAGCAGAGCAGTTGAGACCAGCTGATATCGATTCAAATCTTTTCAGTTGAAAATTATGCAGTTTTCAAACTCATTTTCATTTGTGTGTGTGTGTGTGTGCGTGCAAGTTTCCTCCCATCACATAAAATTTCTATTTTTTTATATTGAAATTGTAAAAAACGCAAGCGTATGGCGTATGTACATACATACTTACGTACATACAGACATGTGTACATCCATATGTGTGTATGTAAGTATGTATATACGTATTACTAGTTTGGGGTTTTATAGACAATATAATTTTTACTTGGGTAACTGTTGTCTAATGAAATGGCGTCATCTCGTTACATTTTCCAAAGAGTTAACAAAAGTTCAGGTTGATAGTTTCTGTTTTACAGCCAGAGAAAACAGTCGTGTCAAACGTAGTATTTATCTAATAATAATAATATATAGTACACAAATAATCAAAAAAATATTTAAAAATGTTTTCGGGTAAATGAAATTATAATTTTTTTGTTTTCATACTCAAAATAGATTTGCATGAGTTAAAATTTGCTAATCGTCATCGAACTCTGTATGTACATATTTGGCTACAAATGGAAATTTTTTAAAGAATAATCTAATTTTATTAGTAAAATTAAAATACATGCATATACATATGTAAATAAACACACAGTGAAGAGTAATAAAAAAAATTTAAAAGAGACATTTGGGCAATGCCGAATTTTATAAACCCTTCAAGCTTATAAAATAAAAAAAAACTTGTTGGAAAAAAAGCTCTTGGGAACTTTTTGCTTAATAATTAAGTTACGTAATGAAGCTTTAAAAAAATGTTTGTTATTGGCTAAAGTTTATTTGAAATTTAAAAATATTATTTTGGATATTTTTTAGCTTTTGATTTATTTTTAAATATTTATAAATTTTACTTTTTTTTGAAAATTTTAATTTTTTTTATTGAAACTTAATGAATAATAAATATTGGCATTATTTGTTAGTGAATTAAATTTTTTTGAATTACTTATTAATTGATTTTGTAATTTTTAAAATTTTTCTCGTTCAATAAATTAAAATTTTCTTCTCTCCAACTTCTTAAAAATTCATGCAAATTCTAAACGCGTGAGAAAAATTTTTATTTTGCAAGTGCACGAAATTTGCTTGATATAATGTTTTTTTTTTCAAATTTTTATGAAAAAATGTATACAAATGAATTTATCGCCTGTTTCCACAATACGAACGGTCGACTTGAGTAGAAAATTTATATGAAAAAAAAATTTTTTTTAGCGATTTTTATAAAAATTTTCCAAACGGGTCGCATGACTTGTGGAAACAAGGTATTAAAGGATAGATTATATACATATATATATATATATATATATATATATATATATATATATATATATATATATATATATATATATATATATAAACAATTTTTTAGTTTTGAAATTTGTATGGAAAAAATATTTTTTTAGAAATATTTTTTTTTTCAAAATTTTGCCTATAAATTTAATTTAACAAACTGTTTATACAATCCGGACGGTCGACTTGGTAGAAAATTTATATGAAATTTACTCATTTGTTTGAGTGCCTTTCATAAAAATTTTTTTACACGAGCCGCCTGCCTGATTTGTGGAAACAGGGTGTAAAGTCTTATTCCTAATTGCGATGGGACCTGTATACATTTTTTTTGCTTACCCCTTGTTTCCACAAGTCAGGCAGTCGAATCGTCTAAAAAGTTTGTATAAAAATCACTTATAAAAATGAGTGCTTTACACATAAATTTTCTACTCAAGTCGACTGTTCGGGTTGTAGAAACCGGGGGTTTAATTTAATTTGAACTTCATTTATGAATATATTTTCATAAAAATTTCAAGTAAAAAACACTATTTAAGCAAATTTCTTAAAAAAATGGAGAAAATTTTATTTGTTGAACGTGAAAGTTTAATTTTGTAAAAGCGAAAGACGAACGTATGTATGTGTTGTGGAAACAGGGGTTATGAAAGGTTCAGTCAGGAGCCTTTTTTTTTTGCAAAGTAAAGATATTTTAAAAATATTCTCAAAGTATTATTAGCATGTTTTAAACTAATTTAAAATGTTCTGGTAATTAGTTAAAATATATTTTCCTAGCAGATTTTAATTAAAATGGTTTGCAAATGTTCACTATTAAAATTTGTGAATAGTAACATTTTTAAGATACATTTTTGCGTAAACAACAAAGAAATAAATTAAGCATGTTATTAAATACTGAAATACGTTTTTATTTAACTTTAAATCAGTCAAAACAACAGGGGATCTACTTTGTAATTCTAAAAAAAATTCTTTCGTATAAAAAAAAAAATAGAAATTCCAAAAGTTTTTTTTTATTTCGTATCACGGAGTAGACATCCTGATTTCTACCCACTTGCTTCAAATTCTTGTTAAAATTATTACAAATTCGTGATTAACTTAACTTGTTAATTGAATTACATAAATATTAAAAGAAAATTATAAAAATTGCTCAAATTTTTTTGCCTGTAAGAAAAGATATTTTTAAATCTGTAGAAGAGTTTTCTTAAGCCCGTTAAGAGCATGTTTATTTTTTCCTTATTGAAGTTTAATATTTTTTAATAATTTTTAATTTATATAAATTATTTGCAGCCTCCCTTAAGAATTTGGGCGACAAGACCGCCAACCTTTTCAGCAAGAAGAAGGATGAAGCCGAAAAATTGGCCAAAGAGAAGGCTGAGAATGCACAAAAAATGGCCGAAGAACAGGCCCAGAAAGTAGGTGAAGCTGTACAGCAAACCAAGAGTGAAGCTGAAAATTTGGCAGCCAGCGCTGGTGAGTAGGGAACTGAAAATTAAAAATAATTAAATAAAATAAAATAAAATAAAATAAAATTAAATTAAATCAACGAAATTTAAAAAAGAGATGTACAAAAAAGTAGAGAGCAGTAAAAATACTGCCCAATATCATTACATTGAAAACTCTTTTAAATGCAGAAAATAATGAATTGAAAATTGAAGCCAAGAGTTTGCACCACTTCTCAAAAATGACATAGTGCTTTGTTTGCGAAAACATTTTAAGAATCTAGCTATTATAACCGTTCGTGAGCGGGATCGCGTATAAAACAGGTCCTTCTTATTAAGCTTGCCATACATGACATTCTTTTTACATCTGACATGTAAAACAAAAAAAAACAAAAAACAGTTTTTCTTATTAAAATGAAAGAGTGGCATAACAACGCTACGTTAGGCAGTTTATGTACTAATGATATAGCATACAAACACATAGAATTTCAGACGTTGCTCTACTTTTTTGAGCCCCTGTTTCTGTAATCCAGACGGACAACTTAACTAAAGAAATTATGTGAAAAGGACTATAATATTTTTGATTAATTGTAATACATAATAAAAAATTTCATATAAATTAAACTTTGAAGAGGTTTTTATATGATGAGGAAATGAATGAGCGTGAATAAATTAATTACTGATGGCTTGAAATTTGTATTGGAATTGAAAAACTTTGAAAAGTAAAGAAGCTTAAAGCGAGAAACTGAGAATTTGAAAGAAAAACTGGTGGCAAATTACGGCATTCGATACGGTTCGAAATATAAAAATATTTACATATAAACTCTACAAAAATGTGTAGCTTAAGCTATTTTAGCGGTTATGGCTCGATATGTCGTCAGAAATCTATGCCGTGAGGAAGCAGGCAGCGGCGGCGCAAATAAAAATGTTTGTAGCGGCAGCACGCCTTTCTGAAACGCAAAACGATATTGCTTATGCAAAAGCTGCACAAATCAGCTGTTGGAAAAATCAGAGGCTGTCAGAAGCAATTAACATGTAAATTTTGTTGCGGAATAATATAAGCTTTCTATAAAACGAAACTTTTTGAGAGACATACAGAATCACATACCGCTCATTTACTCAAACAACGTCGCAAATAAAAAAAGGTTGCCAGAAAAAGAATTTGAAGTTTTACACACAACTTAATGGAGAAAGAAAATTGTATTTTTTTCTCAAGAGTTGCGTAAACAAGATATTTGTATGAAATTTTTACACGATATGATGACTAATTCTGCATCAATAACTCAAAAATGTAATTTTTTGACGTTCTTTGAGTAAATGGCCAATATAAGAACTCCTTTAGCAGATTGTCCGTGATGCGCTTTTAAAAACAGAGAGAGAGAGAGAGAGAGATAGATAGAGAGAAACAGATACAGAAATAGACAGAAACAGATACAGAAATAGACAGACACACATACGGGCAGATAGACAGGCAGACACACAAATTGAAACACAAACATTCCAAAAAATTCCAAAAATAAAAATAATTTCATTCAAAAGACATTTATGATTTTCATTTTTAGCCAAGGAAGCTGCCGATTTAGCTGCCCAAGAAGCTCAAAAAGCTGATCAAGCCATTGATTCCGGTGTAAACCAAGCGGCTGGTGTTGTAGACAATACTAAAAACGCCGTTAACAATACAGTGCAACAAGTCAATACTGTGGCCGCCAATTCCAAACAAGCTGCCGCCAATATTGCCGATGCTACACAAAAGGTACGACAATGAATTTTCATATTGATATATTAAAAGTTTATTTTACCATATTTCTGTTAGGCTGCTGCCAACGCCGTCGATCAAACCAAAAAGGCTGCCAACGAGGCCATCAACAAATCCGTCAAGGCCGCCGAACAGGTGGTGGACTCAAAAATGAAAGAAGCCGAAAATGCTGTTGATGGCGCCATGAAAGCAACTAGCCAAGCTGTTGATCAAAAAATGCAAGACGCCAATCAATACGTTGATCAAAAGAGAGAGAATTTGGAAAAGACCATCCACGACACTGCCACACATGCTCAAGAATCAGCTGGCAATCAGGCAGCCAGTCTATTGGGCAAATTAAATTTGAGCAAATAAACTCCAAATGCTGGCCGAACGAAAATAATTAATTTATCAACTTTAACAAAATAAAAACAAACAAACAAACGCAATCAATTATATAACAAGAGTAAGAAATATGGAAATAAAAAAAAGAAAATCAGCTTCATATAAAAACAAACAATTTAATAAACAACAGCAAATTTAATAGCTCAGATCGTGTGTGTGCCAGTTATGTGATTTTTGCGTAAAAAAAATTGTTAAAACTTTATTATCAATGATTAAACAAAACGAAAAAAATCAGCTTAAAACATTAAAAGCTAAAGATAATTTAACAACACGTGGCCTATAAAAAAAAAAAAAAACAAAAATCAACATACAAATGGAACAATTAAACTAAATAAATCGCTTATAGTTTAAAATTAACAAAAAAAAAAAAATTTAAGAAACAATCAAAGTCCATAAATCCAATTGAAAACAGAAAACAAAAGATAAAAACAAAACACTCAATATATTTTTTGCAGCTATAATATTTACATATAAAAAATATACTACAACGTACATACATACATATATTTTTGTTAAAAATTCTAATACACAAAAATATGAATAAATACATGCATACATTTCGTATAAGTATTTTTTTTTATTCTCTAAAGCATTTTGTTTTTGCTAAAAATAAATATACTATTAAATCTACAACGTACATACTACATACATACATATATTTAACAAAAGAATTTATATTTTAGTTCGTTTTAGTAGCTTTTTCACTAAAGAAAATTTTCAAATATCATATTTTTTTTCTTTTGAAATTTTTTGGTTTTTATTTTTTTATAAGAAAATAAAATCAACCAGAACTTTGATATTAGTTTTATAATTTATTTTGTATTATATACTATTTTTTAATAATAAATGTAATTTCATAAATGGAAAATAAAAAAAAAATATTAAAAACATATGAACATCTCTTTGAACAAATTAATTACATATTTTTTTTTTTTTGTATTGTGAATGATAATTCAACCGTTACTTAAGCAGTTAATGGCAATGCCAAAGTAAAAGTTACATAAGTTAACTCTCAGACCACCAAGCTGACTTTAGTTTAGAACGACACTATGGGCTTATAATTCTCTACGATAAGAAAAAAGTCGATGAGCAACGAAAATTTCTTGTGAATAAAGCTAACTTTCTACGCTATCGTAAATTTTGCTCACGTGAACATATTGCAACTTCGAAAGATATTCACTTTTAATGACTTTTTCATTGAAATTTCTCTTGTTTTTTGAAGCACCAAATTGTTAAAAATAAAACATACGTAACGTCAGTATTTAATTTTTAAATAATATACATAATTTTTAGAACTAATTCGGCAAATAAAAACAAATCGAAATATTAGACCTTATTGTGCTTGGTGTATTTTGATTTCGGCTACAAGAACAGAGTTTCCTTGCAGTCAGAATATGTAGGAAGGATGTGTATCACGAATTTGTGTATATTAATTTCTTACAATCTATTTGAGGCATCTCGTAATTTTCTCCGTCAGTTTTCTTCTTCCATTCGTTGGCGTAGCTAAAAATTTTTCAAGGTGATTTTCATGAGTAATCTTAAAATAATCCCCCCCAGGAATTTCCTTTCTACGTCTATGCTGCCATTTGTAATAAAAAATTTATCTGAATTCTGAACATTTTTAGTTTTCATTTAAAAGTTGGCTTCTTTTATTTATTAAATATTTTAACGTCTGACGAACAGACATTCAGGGGATCAAAAATACAGGGAAAATTCCCGATAGCAAATTTTTGTTCGGGACAAACAAATATTTCAAGGGAATGAAATTTTCGCCTTTTTTCACGATAAGGGTGAATGATAATTTTACACTTCACAGTTGATATTCGAAAGACAGAAACATATCGTTGGTCTCAAGTAGAAAGGCCCTAACTTAAATAATTGTAACTTTACAGGAGAAGGTAAAAAAGCAATAAACTAATATTAAGTATATAACTTTTTTTGTACAATTGTTTGTAAAATCGTTATTTTTTACACCATTGCAATAAATTTTTGTGACGATGTGTATTTCTGTGAAATGTTTTGGAATAACTGAAAAACTCAAATTTGTAAAAATACTAGTTAGGGCCTTTCTCCTGGACACCATCGATATGTGTGTATGTATGTATGTACAAATACTTTTCTTCACAAGAAAAGTTCATATAAGGTAATTCGCTTTGAAAAATGCGTTGTTGGGATGTCAAAAAAAGTACTGAAATATTTGTGTTGACATCTAAGGGAAATTTAAACTATAAGCGGAGAAAAGAGTCAACTGAGCTGTGGAGGCCACCTTGTATATAGAGCCCTATTTTCGATTTAATCGTAAGCGACAAAAATTCAAGTTTTCAAATAAGTTTTAAATAAGTAAATTGTTGCTTACGATAACATCTTACAGCCTGTATGTTAAAAGTTATCAACGATTTTACCATTTTAATAATTCTAAACTATGGGTATGCCGCTTAAAATTTTAATTTCAACAAAAAAGTTAATTTCATACTACTTATTTGTCACTACGACCACACGAGCAATTTGATGCGTCTTAACACAAGCAATAAAGCCGGCAGAATGATGACGTCAAATTGCTTGTGTTCAAAAATGTATTTAGTGGCGGTTAACACATACATATATTCAAATATATTTCCTTTTTATTCATATAAAATTAAATTATCAATAAATAGATATTTTTTAATTGTAAATTGAACTTTTATTTGTTTTATGTAGTTAAAACATTTTTTTTTACTGAAAAAAATTAATATTTGATTTTGACAGCATGTGTTAAGAGATTATTGCTCAGCAATGTAATTTAACATTTGTTGCTGAATATATATTTGAACACATATTCATACGGCCCACACGCTATTATCTTGTATCGGCAATCGACTGTTTGACTGTTGCCACGGCAATAATTGTTAAGAATATTGCTCTTGTGGTCGGCATGTGATGATTAAATAGAAAATAAGGCTCGATATTCATATTTAAAAAAAACGGATACAATTCTCATGGTTATCGGAAAATTTCCATTATCGCTAAAAGAACATAACTTCCTTCGTTCACTTTATTACTGTTGAAAATGGAACACAGTTGCCAGATGTGCATTTTGCAAATATACAAGACACCAACGTTATGGTCTGTGTCCTTGCTAGGTAATACCACACAAAGGTGAAATACTTAAGCCAAGACAACTTCAATATATATTAATGCAATAAAAAATCGTGTTAAATAAATGCTGTTGATGGAATAAGATTAACTTTGCAATATAAGGACTCAAAAATGAAAGGCATAATAGCCCAATTCACAATCTTGTGCAAATGGTCTTGCATCGTAGCATATGCAAGACTATTGGCACAAGACTGTGAATTGGGCTAATATAATTAATGGAAATTACTTAAAATTAATTAAGATTAAATATTTAGCTTTTTTAAAGAGTTAAATATAAAAGTTACCGGGCCTGTTCTGAAAATAACGGTGATTTCAAAAACAAACTATGAATAGCTTCTAAGTGGGTTTTGATTGTATTTTAAGCTTTTGTCATTTATAATATAATATTTTAACCAACTTCCAAGGCTATAAAACGAGCAATTATTAGCGATTTAGATTTATTAAAAAAACAATTCGATGCCGGCTTTATTTTGATTTTGTAATGACTAAGAATTAATCCTCATACAAATATCTTGTTAACTCAGCCCTTGAAAGCTGAAACTGAAAACTTCAAATGCGTTTTCTAGCCAACTAGTTTCGTTTTAGTTATGACGTTGTCTTAGTAAAGGAGCATAAACTAAGATTTACCATTTAAGACAATTAAACATTTAAACCTTGATTAACTAAAATTTACTTTAAGAACTGACCCTTTTAAAAGACAATTTAAGTAGCATTTTCATTTTAAGAAAAAACAATTGCAACTCATTCAATCAGGTAGTGATAGTAAATTACATATAACGAGCTAAAAAAGGAAATTGGTAACATTACCATAGATTTTTATGATTCATTAGGTTTCAACTTTCAAACAAAGAGAGAGATAGAAAAAAGGTCATTTATAATAAATGATGCTTAGAGAAGGCTTATGGTAATAAACGTTATTTCATCACTAACATCCATCCGGTTAAATAGCATAAAAGTGAAACGTTCATTCACTTAAAGAATTTGAAAAATTTACTGAAAAATTTGTGCGTGTGACATCTAACGGATATTCAAACTATAAGCGGCGAATTAAGGGAGCTGAGCAGTTGAGACCAGCGATGCCAACTTGGTGCTTTTGGCACTATTTTTAGTGCTTTTTGAAGACTCAAAACGCCAAATTTTGAGTGTTAGTGCCAAACTAAGAAAAAGCACTAAGTAGTGCTTTTAAGAAATTTGCATATTTCTTAAAATCACTTCAAAAAATTTGGTATATTTGTTTTTTCAGTGTAAAGTATTTATACTCTTTCGTCGGATATATTTCATTAAAAATGTTGATAATATTGCCGAAATAGAGAATAGCTTAAAAACATTATTAAACTTCAATCGTTTTTCACCTTAGTGCTTTTTAGATGTCAAAATTACCCTTTTTAGTGCTTTTTTTAATTCTGATGTGCCTTTAGAGCCAAAAAGTTAGCATCACTGGTTGCGATTAACCTTAGTTTGATTGATCAATAGGATTATGTTTCAATACTAAAAATGTTGCCAATAAATATAACTATAACTGAACAAAAATTAAATCCCCCCCTAAAGCTTTTATTGTTTCCACAAAACTTTTATTCAAATTAATTCCGCTATTGTACGAATTTTATCTTTATTGTAAAAACTCGTTTCTATTGTAGTTTTTATTTTTTGATTTTATGAAAATATGAATTTAAAATATCATTAAACTTTTTAAACCCACTAACAATAGTTTAATTGCTCTTTTTTTTAGCAGCACCTAGCAGGCTCTACTCCACAGCGTCCAAACGGCCAGTTACAAACAATGTGTTAAAATTGAAGCCACCTGTCTAGTGTTCCCCATGTTTTTTTTTTTTTGTTGGTATTAAGTTTGCAATGACTTTTTTTTTGGTTATGTAACCAGTTCTTTTGTGCTATACTAAAATCGCATTTATTTGCTGTCACTGGAATTACAATGCATGCATGTTAAAAAAAACTGATAAGACTAAAAATATTGTTATCAGAGATGTTTGCGTGAGTGTTTATTGAGATATGAAAGAAATAATTGATAAAGGCATCTTTTTTAAGGGCGATTCATGAAAAATTCATGCCTGATGTAAAAATATTACACCACACGCTTTCATCTCTTTTAAATAAAATGCAAATGAAAATTTTTTCATTCACTTCACGTGCATAGTTTTTGTTAACATGATATTAAAAAAAAAAAAACAAATTAATCTATATTTATACATGTAATAAGACTACAACAACAATACCATATCTGTATGCATATACAGTATTTTTCTTTAAATAAAAGCAATAACTTTTAAAACTTTTCTCATTGGTGTGTGACTGAACTGGCTCCAGGTAGAACACTCACTCCCCACCCCTAATTATTAAAAAATACGGCCAATATTAAATAAACTCAGAAAAGTGCGACTTTGACTCGCACAGAAAGCGTTCCGTATGGACACCGTATATGTAATACTATACGAAATTCTGCCTATATATAATCGAATATTTTAGCCGATTTTTTCAATTGTTTTTATTTTCGGAGTTTTTTTTTTGTTTTGGCGATTTTTAAAAATTTTTGACAATATTTTTAGTTACAGCGATTAAGTTTTAGCTTTGACGTTTGTTTTTTTTTGCAGATTTGTTTTTTTGGTTTTTGGCTATTTTTTCGGTCTTGGGTATTTTTTTTTTTAGTATGGACGCTCTTTTTAGCTTGACGTTTTTTTGTTTTGGCGATTATTTTTCATACATATTTTTAGTTTAAGCGATATTTTTACTTTTGTTTTATATAATGGAATATCTTAACCGATTTTTTCGGTTGTTTTTTTTTTGGGTTCGGTGCTTGTTTTCGCTTTGACGACCTTTTTCGTTTTTTGACGATATTTTTAGATACAGCGATTTTAAAGTTTTGAAGTTTGTTTCTTTTTGGTGATTTTTTCGGTTTTTGACGATTTTTTTTAGTATTGAGTATTTTTTGTTTATTTTTCCATTTGGCGATTTTTGGATCTTTTTTGTTTTTTTTACAATCCATTTTTTAAGTGTTAGCGATTTTCTTACTCTTAGCCTATATAATCGAATATCTTAACCGATTTTTTTCGTTTTTTTTTTAGTTTTGGCACTTTTTTCGCTTCGGCGATTTTGTTTTAGTTTTTGATGATATTTTTAATTAAAGCGATTAGTTTTTAGTTTTAGCACTTGTTTATTTGTTTTGCGATTTTTGCGGTTCTTAGCGATTTTTTATAGTTTATATGCTCTTTTCAGTTTGGCGTCTTTTTATTCTTCTGACAATTTTTGGCGATTTTTTTTGTTCTTTTACAATATACTTATTTTCGGTTTTAGTGATTTTAAATTGTAGCGATTTTTTTAGTTTTCGCGATTTTTTAATTTTGGCGCTTTTTTAGTTTTCGCAAGTTTTCGGCTTTTACAGTTTATTTGTGTTTTTTTACAATATATCTTTTGAGACTCACTAATACCTAATTTACATTAAACATTTTTTCCATGAAATTAGTTTCATGAAAATTTTTTATTTGCCAATAAGAGGCCTGGAGAAGCAACTTATATCAAAAAAGTTGACAAAAATGCATCAGAGATTCATTCCACGTCCTTTTTTATATAACATTCTCTTTTATAGTGCTGCAATTAACAAATCGAAAAAGTTTCGTGCAACAAAATTCACGAAATTTCATGAAAAAATGCTTAATGTAAATCTGGTGTAAGTCTTCATAGTTTTTGGCGTTTTTTTTTGTTTTTTCGGTTTTTGTCGATTTTTTTAATTTGAGCGATTTTTTTTAGCTTTGGCCCTTTTTTAGTTTTGGCGATTTTTAGCGTTTTTTTTATTTTGCAATACATATTTTAAGTTTTAGCGATTTTTTTAGTTTTGGCGCTTTTTTCGATTTGGCGATTTTTCAGTTTTTTGACAATTTTCTTTTTAGTTTTTTGGCGACTGTTTTACTTTATATCTTTCATTTAAGCGCTCTTTTCATTTTGGCGATTTTTCGTTCCGGCATTTTTTCAATTCTGGGGATTTTTTATTTTTTTATATTTTTTTTTTACAAAGAGAAGTAACATTCAGGCAATGAATGCCTTCTTTAGGAAAGGGATAGTGATAGAGAAGCAATGTGGTGAAGGAAGAGATAGAGAAAACCTTCATTCTTTTACAGCTCTGCTTTTTTTTTGGAAGTTTTATCGTGTTTGAAAATTTCAAGAGTAGAGTACCTCTTACGGTTTCTAAGATACAGGAAGTTGTCAAAATTGCATAGTCAAAATTACTTTAACTGATAGAATACTCTTTAATTTTGATTTTTTTTTAATTTCAGTGTTAATTGTTGTATTTTGCCAAAAATACACCAACTTTGAAAATTTTAAGTGCCTACATAAAATTTGCTGTATATTACACTAGGATTTCAATATATTTTGTTGCTCGCCTTAGGACACATAAGGTAGTTCCTTTTCATCTTTGGTGAACGTAATCCTAAACACGGTTGTCTGCAAAATCGTTCAAAGTGAAAACACATAAAAATATGTTTTTCATCATACAAATTTCAAAACGAAAAAATCATTTCAATTTACAAAATCTACCCTTAAATATTATCAGTAAGCGTCTTTAATTTTTTTGAGGGCAGGGTGAAATTTTCTTTATGTGACTTATTTTTTTATTGTTTTCCCCCACGTTTTGGCTCTGAGCTGTTTTGCATGCAGCCGTTTTCAATATTGAACCCTTTAAACCTTTTTAGGTAACTTTTTTGGTCCCACTGTGATTTCGTTTTTAATAAAATTCAATTAAGTTAAACAAATAAGTTTTTGACTTATGTGTAGAGTATCACAATAGCCGCCCACTTTTTACTAAATATTTTAAAAATTTTCTCCTTTTCAATATTTAAGCTCTTGTGCAGCAACCCAGCAAAAATTTTTGCTTGCTGGAAGCATTTTTGTAAGGGAGACCATGAAACGGAATCACTTGCAATTGCGCTTTTATAATGCATGACTTTTGTTCGCGATGAGCCACTTAGAAGCAATAGCATCAAATCATCCACCAAACGTATGCCTGTACTATACACATACATATACAACTGTGTACTGTTCGTGTACGATCGTAGAACATATTTTAATGGTCTCGCTTAGGTTAAGGCTCAGTTAGCCGACTGTAATGTAATGTAACTGCAACAGTAAGAAACAGCTGACCGATTTTGTTATGTGAAAAGTAATGAAAATGGTTATAGAGATGTAATGTAACGTAACATACTTTTCATATAAAAATATCAACCAGCTGTTTTCTACGTTACAGTTACATTACATTACAGTCGGCTAACTGAGCCTTTAGTGCCTCTAGAGATGCAACGTATTGCTTCTAACAGCTTTTAGTGCTTCTAAGTGTCGATAATTTTTTGCTGGGAATTTACATAAAAGTTACTTGAAAGTATTTCATTCAATGTAACCAAAAAATCCTGCAGAAACAAAAGGCTCTTGTTAAATCCATTTTGCAGTTGACAGTATAAAATGTCATACTTTAAACTACGATAAAAAACACCGGTAAGCTAAAGTTCAATAAATAGTTTGACTCTAAAAAAAGGAGCCACAACTTTTTTCTTAACAATGAAGCAAAGTTTTTGTTTTATAAAAATAAAATAAAAATAAACGAAAAAAACGAAACAAAAGCATTAACATGGTCACTTCAATAAAATCTAATGAATGAAAAGATGGTGAAAAAAAATCTTTTCTCAAAAATATTACAATGATGTAGCTGACAAAGTTTTCATCTTTTTTTATATTATATTGTAAGGATTTTTTCCTCCAAAGTCCTTTTTACTTTTGTGTAAACTATTGGCAATAAAAGTTACTAGCATCCAAAATAAAGAGCATAAAGTTTTGTTTATAATTAACCATTTAGATTATTCAAATACATTTAAAAAAAATAAGTTTATTTTTTATTTGTTTTAAGCATGTGGAGTCTCTTTTTTTTCTACAACACGCATTCCGGCCATAAATTGAGGTGTAATTAAGCACGTAGTACGTGTGCAACTGCCAAATGACCTTTTCATAATTTTATATGAATATAATAAAAAACTTTAAAAAAGGTTTCACAACAAATTTAAAAGTAAATATTATCATAATTAGAGATCGCTGGCGGCAAATTGAAAAGGTCAGATCGTGGAAGGGGTGGACTACGAGCATTTCAAAAATAAACCGAAATACGTTTGAAAGTTGTTTATAAATTTAGCAGCAGTAGTTTTGAATAAAAACAGAAAAAAGAAAAGTTCTGAGTCCGTTGCAGTGAAAAAAAAAATAAAACAGACTATTATTATTAAAAATATCTTTGCTCACAAGCGATAACAGCGTAAGTCGAAAAACATAATTTTAAAGCTTTTCAATTTATTATGTTTGTATACGTGGCTCTCAACAAAAGTTTACAAAGTTTTTAATTTTTTTTTTGGGCTGAAGTCTACTGACGAGTTTTTTAAGCTGAAACGAAATGCATAACCAAAAACTTCTGCATATTAATATTTTACAGCTTTAACTTCAAATTGTTATAATTCGGTAATTTTGGAATTAAAAAAATATATAATTTGTTGCTTTCATGGCGGTAAGTATCTTTATAGTTAGAAAGAAGAAAGGAGTTTTTCGTAAAAAAACAGCTTTATCCTTTTTAGTTTCATATTGATTTAGTCGAATCTAAGTAAAATGAGTGAATTTCGCAATTGTCAAAATACGGTCTAGACCACGATCGACGCTTTATATTGAAAGCAACAATAAGTTAAGAAAATTTCTATTTCTCTTCTAATATGAGTAATCAATCAAGCATTTTCTATCGGCATCGTATATCAACTTAATTTCGGCCAAAATCGCGAAATTACTTGACTTATCGCCAGTCACAGTGGGCTATAATAGCTTGAACATAGAAAAAAAAAAATCCAATTAAGTGCTACTTTGAGTCGCACACGAAGGGTTCCGCCAGGCGCTTGATTCCTTTAAGCGATTTTTTCAGTTTTTACGATTTTTTTCGGTTGTTTATTAGTTTAAACGATTTTTTTAGTTCTCTCGTTTTTTAGTATTAGGCGATTTTTTAAGTTCTTTCGACGATTTTTTTTTAATTTTTGGCGACTTTTTTACTTTTCACATTATTCTTTAAATATAGAGATTTTTTTTTAAGTTGTGGCGATTTTTCGGTTTTTTAAAATTTTTTCAGTTTTTGGCGAATTTTTTAAACTTTTTTTTACATGCTGGCGATTTACTTTGTTTTTGGTTTTTTATTTGGTTTTGGTTACTTTTTCTCAGTTCTTGACGATTTTTTTTACTGTTTTTAAGTCTTAGCGATTTTTTTTGCTCTCGCATTTTTTTGTTTTCGGGATTTTTTAATTTTGGGCAATTTTTTCCCTATGAGTATTTTAGCGACCTTTTTACATTTTACATTTCGGAGATTTATTTTATTTTTGGGGATTTATTCGATTTAGGCTACTTTTTTTTGGGCTTAGCAATTTTTTAAGTTCTTGCTTTTTTTTCATTTTGGCGATTTTTTATTTTTTGCTGACCTTTTTTACTTTTTACATATTTGCAATTTATTTTATTTTCGGCGATTTTTTCGGTCTTCAGTGATTTTTTGTTTGTTTTTTAGGTCTAACGATCTTTTAGTTCTTGCGTTTTTTTTTATAAATTGGAGATTTTTAAAATTATTTGGCGATTTTTTCTAATATCTTCTACTTCTTATTTTTGGCAATTTTTTCGGTTTTTGGGCGATTTTTTCGGTTTTTTTTGTGATATTTTGAATATTGAAGGTTTTTTTTATTTTTTTTTCGTTTTGGCGTTTTTTGCGTCTTGGCGCTTTGTTCTTTGGTGAGTTTTTTTAATACATATTGTTAGTTTTTGCGATTTCTTTAGTTTAGCGTTTTTTTTGTTTCGCCGATTTATTTTCGTTCTCATCGATTTTTTTCATTTGAGAGGTTTGTTTTATTTTTGGTGATATTTTTAATTTAAGCGCTTTTTTGATATTATCGTTTTTTCGTTTCAGCGTTTTTTTAATTTTGGGATTACAAATTACATAGTCAAAATTACATCAACTGATAGCACACCCTTTAATTTGTATTTTTTTTTAATTTCAATGTGAATTGGTATAGTCTGCATAAAAATACACTAACTTTAAAAGCTTAATGTGTCTATAGATAATTGTCTGTATATTACATAAGGTTTTCAATATTTTTCGTTTCTCGCTTTAGAAAACCCTATAAGTTTTAACTGTCATATGTTTGTTGTTGCAGCGGGCAAAGTTTTACATATTTTATGCAAATTGCAGGTCCGTAGCTCTTACGGTGCTCGAAGAAACAATCTGCGACAGACAGATGGGCAGATTGGACAGGACCCCAAAAATTAGGTAATCTCTTCTAAATTAAAAAAAGTTCATGTAACTAAATGTGGAACAAAATTAACAAAAAAGATCTTTTATATTTTTTTATTTGTTTTATTTCGAAAATAACTGCCAAGCTGCAATAAAATTTACTGTTATTAGGTGTAATGTCCATTTCCGGTTTTTTTTTGTTATTTGGTGTGATGTGCATTTCCGGTTTTTACTGCGTTAACTTACTTATTTCCACATGAATTGTGAAACTATAATATTTTCACTTTTTTTTTTTTTTTAAATATGTAGTCGTAAATTTAATATTTTAACATATAAAACAAAATATTATTTAAACAATTACAGAATGACGGATGCCTGTTGCTGACCCCAAAGGTATCGAAATTCAAATAATGAAAAACATGCAACCACAAACAACAAAACATGTCAGCCAAAAGCAAAACAACGTTAAACCTAAATGCAAACATGAACTTGCATGTTTAACTCAGTTATGAAGGAATGTACTAAAATCTCTGATAAATGCATATTTGTGTTAGTGTGTGTGATTGTTATATAACCGATTTAAAGAAACAAGGGGGAGCGAGTGAGAGAGAGAGAGAGAGAGAGAGCGGAGAGAGAGCGGAGAGTGGAAAGAGTCAAGTAGAGATTTGACAATGCGATAAATGCATGTTGATAAAGCACAAAGTAACGTTAATTAATCGTTAGGTGTCGCAAGCAAACACAAGCAAACAAATCAAAAAATTTTAAATCAACTTGTTTATAAATAAAATCATAGTCTGCCTTTGGGCGCTCGCATACTCATGCAGCCTAAATATTTTAAATAAATATGTATGTATGTAAGAGTGTGTGGGTTTATTTATTATATTTCTAATATCAGAAACATATGCAAACCTTCATACTTGCAATGCAAGTGCGTGTCACGCTGTTATAAAATAAATATCTTAAAGAAGAGAAAAAAAATAGTTGCAACTAAAATGAGAACGTTTTCACATTTCACATGCTTGTTGCTTTATGGCTTAAAGGGGCAAGAGGTTAACGTTTTACAATTTCCTGTTTGGTTTAAAGTTTCTGTTGACTTTTTTTTTTAATTTTAATTTAAAAAATTTATTGTGTTTCAGTTAAACATAAAAATAATGTTCAGAATATAGACCGTGATAAAAGTTAAATGAATGAACAGGTCAGCTGAATGTTGTTATAGGACTAAAACAAAGTATTAAACTTATTTTTTTTGTATACTCTTTCGTCTGAGGCTTATAAATGTAATATTCTGTCCCTTGTTAAATTTTGAAGTTTAATATTAATAATAATAATTATATTGTTGCTAAAAGAATATGTATGTACATATATATTGGAACATTTAGTGGAGGAAATAAATAAAAGAGGAAAAGAAATGACCAACCTTAAAATGAGATAGTTGAGGAATTGTTTTTGATGTGTAAACATCTATTCGCTAGGGGGTAAAAATCTTTTGACTTTGATTCCTTGCTGAGATTTTTTTGCTGAGATTTCTTTGCTGAGATTTCTTGCTTTTCTTTCACAGCATTGTCAAATCGGTGTGAGCTATGTATGAGTGTATTAGTGTTTGAAAGAAGCAATACCAAGCAGAGAAACAAGTCGACCGGCTCGAAGCCGACGATGCGCCGCCGCCGGTTATTTTTCTGTATATTTCCGTACACCAAAGGTGAAAATGAACCGTAAGAGCTACGGACTTGAAATTTGGACACAATGTGTAGACATTTGGCCACTACAACAACAAATACATGAGAGTTAAAAATTAAAGGGTGTTCCAAAACGAGCAACGAAAAATCTTAAAATCCCATGTAATATACATACAATTGTATGTACATATATACACTTGAAATTTTAAAAGTTAGTGTATTTTTATACAGACTACAACAATTAACACTAAATTTAAAAAATTTAAATCAATGGGTGTTCCATCAGTTAATGCAACTTGCTGTATCTTGGAAACCGTAAGAGCAAAACTCTTGAAATTTTCAAAAACGGTAAAACTAAAGAATCAATAAAATATAAGATCGCCAAATATAAAAAAATCGCCAAAAACAAAAAAATCGCCAAAAACGAAAAAAGCACCAAATTAAAAAAAAATCTCTAGGACTAAAATAAATCGCGAAAAACCGGAAAAATCGCCAAAATGAAAAAATCCTTAAACAAAAAAATCGACAAAATGAAAAAATCGCCAAAATGGAAAAAATTACGAAAATTAAAAAAACCCAAAAAGAGAAAAAAAAACGCCAAAACGAGAAAAAAGCGATAAAACTGAAAAAAGTCGTTTAAACTGAAAAAACTTAAAAAAGGAAGAAAGCTAAATCAAAAAAAAATATCAAAACCGAATGTGCACGAGTCAAAGTCGCACTTTACTGAATTTATTTTAATTGCAATGCGTACACAACAACAAGAACAGCAACAACTAAACGATGAACAACAATTAAAAATTAAAAAGTAAAAGTAAAGGCATTTACCATAGATGAGCACTGCAGTACCACTAAAGTTTCAGTAAAAACAATAAAAAATGTTTAACAAGTAAATTTTTACTGATTACTAAAATTTTTTTCTACAATTTTTATAAATTGCCTAAATGATTTGTTATATGATGAGGTGCATTGAATTTTCAGTAATCAGTAATGCCCGTATTCATAATGAAATTCTACCAAGTGGCTAAATGTTTTTCATACAAAAGTTTCAAAGTTTTAATGAAAAAACTTTGCCACTTGCTACAATTTTATTATAATTACGGCCCTACGATTTTACTGGTAATGCAAATTAAATTTAATTAGCAGTAAAAATTTACTGAATTTTTTTACTAATCAGTAAATTTACTGCTTACTGCAACTTTGAATGCGGTACATATACATACATATACTGCAGTGTGTTCATTTACTAACCAAATAAGTTTAATAAAACCAACAAAAACCAACAAATTCGTATGTATTTACAATATGGAAAGTTTTGATACTTTTAATTAATTAATTAAATTAATTTAATAATTAATTTAATAAGTACTTCCAACTTAAAAAAAAAATTTCATTACTAGATGTTTACACATCTCCTCTGTGATCGGACTCACATTGCTTTTTTTTTTGTATAAAAAGAATAATGGATTATATTCGTTCTACAATAGATTCAATTTATTACCTTATGACATTTTTATCAAATCTTTTATAGTTTTTGTTTTCTGTTGACCTGAAATTTTTCAATGAATTTTACAAGATGGGCATTCTATGTGACTCGGCAGTGAGAGTAAGATAAATTGAAAACACACAAAAATGCCAATGCCAATGTAAAAACAACATGAGAATATGTATGTTGATTGCAAATCGTATTAAATTAATACTTACTTGACCTGAAATTCGATATAAATGAATGCTTACTAAAGCTAATAAAATTGTTCGATATTTTTTCGCGAATCTACAAAATTCGAATGTTTCCTGAAGCGAGCTTCTGTCGATAGTTTTTCGAAGTTATGACCTTAGCCTAGTGGATGTGCGCTAGTCTGTTAATCTAGATGTACAGAGTTTGAGCCACGACTGTACCTTAAGTTCAAAAACGAAGAAAATAAATGTAACATGACATCACAGCATTAAGTAATACAACGTTGTATGTACTAGTCTTGTAGTCGGAGGAACGCAGGTTCGAATCCTGCAGACCAGTGATTTGTATTTTTCACAGTTTGTATTTTTCTTACAATTTCTAAGGAACATTTAAGCTTGTTGTGGCTGAAAAGTAAGTGCGATGAGTTCCGAGTTCAAATATTGGCCGTAGATGCCAATTATATACATGCAAAGATTTTTCTGATGCCAGTGCCAATACACACAATTAAATAATTAATAAAATAAAATTACTACATTAAATTACATTCATGTTGTTGCAATGTGAAACAACTTTAATTCAATATGAGGTTTATCATGTCATTTCAGTGTAAGAATCACGTTGTTTCGACTTGAAATAATTTTGACTCAATATGATTTTTTATTTTAATTTAACAGTACCGACTGTAATGTTAAATCAATATGAAATAAATTAATTTCAAAAGGAAATATCTGCAACTTAAATAATTAATAAAATAAAATTATTATCTTTATTAAATTAAATTCATGTTGTTGCCACCTGAAATAATTTTGATTCAATATGGCATTCATAAAGTTATTTCAGTATAAAAGTCACGTTGTTTCAACTTGAATTCACTATGATCAATATGATTTTTCTCAAATGATTCTCAACAAATTCCTCCACAAATTCTTACGGACTTTCTGGCCTGCAACAATTATCCAACAACCAACTCTGGATCGAGGCAAATCAGCAGCATCCTATTAGAATGGAAATAAGTAAGTGGAAATGGAGTTGGATAGGTCACAACCTCCTTAAAACAGGCGATGATATTGCCAAGAAATAACTAGATTGGAAACCGCAGAGAAGCAGAAGAGGTGGAAGACCAGGGCATACCTGGAAGCGGCAATTGACAGCAGAACTTTCGAGATTGCGTATGAAGTGGAACAAAGTAAAGCCGAAGATCGAGGTTATTGGAATCACCTTGTTATGGTCCTATGCTCCCTCGAGGAATATAATGTGATTCTTCATTTTAATTTAACAGTACTGGAATGTCAAATCAACATAAAATAAAGTTATTTCTAAAGGAAAAATTTCCTTTGAAAATTACTGTAAATCATGTTGAATTAACATGAAATACATATGAAGCAAAATCACTGACAAAACCTCTTAGATTAACCTCTTCTTCGTAAATTTTAATTTGAAATTTTTCTTGAGCTCTTTCTGGTTTGAAAAGTATTTGTTTCGTTTTGGTTTTGTTTAATGCAAAAAAAAAATGATTCAAACAATTTGAAAATTTCTTGTACTTGCACGCAACATATGCGAAATGTTTTATATAAATATTTTCTTACACTATTTTAAGTTGAAATATATTTAGAACGCATTTATTTTTTTTAAAGTTTTGAAGCGATATCATTTGCCAGAGAAATGTTTTTTGTAGTCATGTTGAGATTTCTAGATTTTTTGTTTATTGATTTATTGTAGCAATTTGTGTTTCTAAAGTCAATGTTCATGACTGTAAAAATTAAAAATATAAAGTGTTTTTTCACTAAATTATTTATTTCTATCAATGCACAGGGGTGAATGTTATTAAAAAACAAAGACTAACGTTATAATTAAAAAAAAAAAAAAAATAAAAATAAAAGAACACAAAAAACATTCCATGCATGCTGGCTGCCGTATGATAGTTGTGCATGGAATTGCATGTCAAAATGCCATGACATGCACTCACTCGTGTGCAAGTTAATAGACACATTCACTTTAGTTCTATCAGTTGTTAACTCAGTTCATTGGAAACGTTTATACAGAAAGAATAAATGGCATTAAGTCATCAAATAGATTATAGCTCTCTAAGTATAATGACCAACGATTGTAACGTTTCCAGTTTATGAAGAAAACTAAACTTTGCTAGTGGGTCAATTTCATAAGGAAAATAAAAAAACTATAAATACAACAACAGGCACCAAAAGCCTGTTAATGTAATTGATATCATCAAAATAAAAAAAAAAAATAAAAAATTAAAATCTTAGCGACATTTACAATGAGGTTAAAGTCACTTCATGCTAGAGTAACAAATCAAAGGATGCAAAGGACATGTGTTGTTTTTATTTTTATGCTGCACTTGCTAAGCAACGCTGTTTGTTCTAAGGCCAAAAATAAATATCACAGATTCGTTAGACAACTCAACATTGAAACGGCAGCAACAAACTCCTATCACCAACCACATTTCACTGGAAATCGCTCTGTTGTGGTGCAGTTGTTTGAATGGAAGTTTGCGGATGTTGCAGCAGAATGTCGTAATTTTTTGGGACCACAGGGTTATGCAGGAGTGCAAGTGAGTATAAATAAATTTTAATTTATAACAACAACGATTCAATTGTGGTAAAAACAAACAACAGCTGTCTCCGGTCCTAGAGCATACGGTAATTAAGAGCGAAGACTTACAACATCCCTGGTGGGAACGCTATGAGGTGGTGTCCTATCGTTTGGCCTCCCGTTCCGGCGATGAGTCAGAGTTTTGGTCCATGAGCCGCATATGCAATGAACAGGGTGTGCGCATTTACGTTGATGTTGTTCTCAATCACATGGCTGCCCCTTTGAGTTCTTTGGGCCTATTTGAACCGGAGAGTGAAGATTTCCTTATCAACACTTTGCTGGAAGAAAATGTCAACATATCACAGCACAATTACTTTAATTTATCCTACACACAGGAGGACTTTCATCGTCCTGCTTGTGCAGTATTGGATAGTGGACAGGATGCTCATGAAATACGCAATTGCCAGTTAAATGGACATCCTGATTTAGATCACTCGCGTGACAAAGTGCAAAAGCATATAGTGCAGATGTTAAATAAATTTATTGATATGGGTGTGGCCGGTTTTCGCATTGATAAGGCCAAATATATTTGGCCCATTGATTTGAAGGTGATTTTAAAAGGACTACTATTCCTTGTAGAAGACTTTAATTAATGATATTTTAATTTTTGCTTTATTGTAGAAAATTTTCCAAGAAGTTAAAAACTTAAACACCAAATTTCATTTCCCAGAGAATTCAAGGCCTTTTGTTTACTGCGACGTATTTGATTTGGGCCTGGATATGATTTCCAAGTAAGTATTGTTCTTTACGGATCAGGTATTTATTTGTTTAAGCTGCCGTTTCAGAACCGAATACTCCACTTATGGCGTGGTGTCTGAGTATCTCTACCCCATTGAGTTGTCTACTATTTTGAGAGGAAAAGTGCCTTTAAGTTCTCTAATCAATTGGGGTCCGGCTTTAGGCTTTCTGCCACATGATGATGCATTGGTGTTCATAGATTCGCATGATACACAAAGAGCTCAGCTACCGAACCTGGGCAGCAATCGTGTATTGACCTATAAAAATCGCATTAAATATATAATGGCCAATGTATTTATGTTGGTGCATCCATATGGAGCCATTAAAAGACTTATGAGCTCATATTACTTTTCGTATACGGATACAAGTCAAGGACCTCCTCTAGAAGAGGCAGGTGGAGAGGAGATAAGTTCATCCCAGTTCAATAATAAAAAACAATGCACCAAAGAGTCCGGTTGGGTGTGTGAGCACAGATGGCCGGAATTGGTTAATATGCTTAAAGTAGCCAACTATTTTAAGGTTCCTGGCAACAAGGAGGAGAGTATAATATATTTTCAAACGAATGGTAACAACCAGGTGGCGTTTTGTCGCGGTTACAAAGCATTTGTAGCCATAAATAATGATCCTGCAATGGAATTTACTATGGAAGCTTATGCTTGCTTAGAGCCTGGAATATATTGTGATATGGTGACAGGTGGCAAGAAGAAAGGTAAGCAGGAGTGCAATGGCAAAATGTTGGAGGTAAATGACCAGCGTTATGCAAAACTCCAAATAAGTGTAGCAGATGGCAATGGTGATGGAAATGAGGAGGGTGAAGTTGGTAATGAAGAGGATCAGGAAGAACAGGGGGAAGTGTCTGGAAAAATTGAAAGTTATGGTATTATTGTCATTTATGTGGAATCAAAGATAGAAGCAACCAATGGAAATGATGGTGGTGTTGAACGACAAAAGGATGTTGCGAAGTCTGAGGATGAAAGCTTAGCAAAAGAAAATGAAGAAGAAATAAATAAAAATGATGAAGTTGCGAGTACTGAAGGCGAGCAATCAACTGAAGTTAATGAAAATCAAGGAAATGAAAATGAAGAAGAAACCAATAACGATGATGAAGTTACTGAAGGCGAGAAGTCAAATGAAGTTGATGAAAATGAGCAAGAAGAAGTTGATAATAGTAATGAAGGTACTGAAGTTGAGAATTTAAATGAAGCTGATGAAAATGAAACAAATGAAAATGAAAAAGGAGCCAATAATGATGATGAAAACACTGAAAGTGAGAAGCCAAATGAAGTTGATGAAAGTCAAGCAAATGAAAATGAAGAAGAAGCCAATAATGATGATGAAGCCGCAGAAGTCGAGAGTTTAAAGCAAATTGATGAAAATCAAGCAAGTGAAAATGAAGCAGAATTCAATAATAATGATGAAGATACTGAAGGTGAGAAGTCAAATGAAGCCGATGAAAATGAAACAAATGAAAATGAAGAAGAATCCAATAATAATGATGAAAGCACTGAAGGTGAGAAGTCAAATGAAGTTGATGAAAGTCAAGCAAACAAAAATGAAGAAGAACTTAATGATATTGATGATGAAGCCACTGGCGAGAGAGATGCAGCAAATGCTGAATAACAGGAGGAAAATGCTATTGAAAATATAGAGCAGGCAAAAGAGGAAAGCGTGGAAGAGGAAAAATCAGAATATGAAGCTGCAAGCAAAACCACAGAAGATAATTCCAGCAATGAAGTTGTTAAGGAGGAAAACAAGGTAAAAGAAAATACTGAACAAGAATTACCTAATGAAAATGAAGATTCGAGCGCAGTTGAGGGTTCACCTGAAGAAAAAGAATCAAATGAAAATGAAGAAAAAGTTGAAGTTGAGCAAATTATTGAAAATAAGCCAAAGGTTGAACAAAGCGAAAGCGAAAACCAAGACGCAGAAGAATCTGATACTGATGATGAGAAAGAAGAAGCAAAAGACCCAGAGGAAGAATTACAACAGCAACAAGTAGATCTAGTGCAAGAAAGTTCAACAAAAATTCAAGCAGAAGATGTTTTAGCAGAAACGGATAAACAATCAGCATCTAGTAAGGAAGAGGGCCACAATCAGTCCAGGAATTTGAATGTAAGAATTACTGAAGTTGCTGAAGAGCAAATAGAAAAACCTTCAGCTGCAGTTACCGATAAAAGCGATGAAGCCACTGATGCGACTGATGCCGTCACCGCTAAAATACAAGATATACAAACAGCCGGCTTTTACTCAAATCCTAAAGGAGATAATGGCAATGGATAGCAAATGCTTCCAGCCGAATGGCAAACAATACTTATCTGTCTTATCTTGAGTACAATGTTTATAATCAATTTGATTTTTTAAATATTCACACACACACACACGTTTAAACACATTTATTCTCATATTTTCACACAAAAAAAAAAAAAGAAAAAACTCCTTAACGATCTTAAGCATAACACTAAAAGATTTAGAATTAAAATCATACAATCTATTCATAAGATGCCTTGGGTCTATGGCATAGAAGACACACACACCCACACACACTCGAGCAAATGTACACATTTGGGAACACAGAGTAGGAACACATTTACTGCTGGACATTTTAACAATAAGTGCTTACAAAATGAATGTTTCGTAAATTGAAAACGGAAATAAAAATCTTTGCTACAACAACAACAAAATGTCACAATTGAACTGGTTTTCTTTTCTACTTCTAACAAAATGGTAAATGTTGCAATCATCATGCTTGTAGTTAGTGCTTTCTTGCGAGGGTGGTTCACGTTGTTTTTTAATTTTTACGGAACATCATTGAAAATTTGTCAAGTCCACTGGTAAAAGAAAATAAATCTACTGAAGACAATGGGTCTTAAAGCATTCCAGATTTGGATTATTTTCAATGAATTTAACAAGAAATGTTGAATTTTTGAGTCCATTCTTTTGGCACAGCGCACAGTGGGACTATTGGCCGTTTTTCTCTATAAATTCATATCTCCACAACTACAATAGTGACAAACAGAATTAACACAAATAAAATAAAAGCATATTGGATTTGCTTCTGAGTTCCCTGCCATTCCCAAAGAAATTTCAAAAGTCCCAAAAAGCCCAAAAATAGGAGTTTTCAGTAGTTTTGCTGTACTTTTTCTTATTTTCGCCAAATCCAGGTAATAGTTTTGGAAATACTTAAGAAATTTTAATCCTTATGGTGGCATGATAAATTTGGAATTTGGGAAAACTTACAAGTGTTGTAAGACGAATAAAATAGTTGGGAAATATTTTATTTATATGAAGATAATCTACTTTCACAACTATTTTACCTGCACTAGAACACCTGTAATTTTTGAGATATAGGCCTCAGGCCTCAAGTTTGATATTTACAACAATATTTCGAAACGCTTTAGCGCCTTTAGCTGCCTCAGTACAGAGGTCGTGGGTTCGATTCCTGCCATATACTCTGGATGTTTTCTGCAGACAAGATAATCACTTCGCGGGTTGTGTTTGTTAAAAAAAAACATTAAAAAAAAATAAATAAAACTTTTAACAAAAATTATTTAAATTCTTTTCGAGAAATCAACTTTTGTTTGCAAAATTTTAATTTAAATTGTGTACAAATTTTGACTGAATTGAGCTTTTTCAAAAATTTTAATTTTTTTGTAATATTTTAATATAACAGGTGCGTTCATTTGCTAAAAATTGTCACGATATTGTAACAATTGCTACTGGAAAGTGTTCATTGACTCAAAAAGTTTGCATGAACTGAGCATCAAAACAAAGTAAAAAGTTGAGAGACCAAAAAATTTTTAAAAATTTTTACTTGCAAGAATTACACATACGGTATGCACAGTTTATATGCGTATCGTCGACGTTTAAAAAATTAAAACTTTTGTTACAAAAAAAAAAAAAAAAAAAAAACCATTCTTGTATGATTTTATACATTGTGGCCCCATTCAATATATCAAATAATCAAAAGGACTGGATGACTGGATTATTAATTTTATACATCCTTATTTATAAAAATTATTGAGGCTTTATAAAGGCTTTTTAAGAAAAATTTTGTATGAAAATTTGTTATACGAAACCTTTATAAATACTTTTTTTAAGTTTTATAAATAAGGCTGATAGAAAATAACAGAATTCTCTATTCATATTACTGCAAATAATTATATTGAAAACTATTGTTAGACGGATTATTTTTTCTTTTATAATTAATTGCATTAGTTTTTAATCTGATTTCTTAAATTAAGTTTAGTTTTATGTACGAATATGAGTTTTGTGTTTTTTAAATAATTGATTCACCTTTTGACTTAAAAGGTTCGTTTTTCATTATTTGTCCAAACAAATGTTTCATTAAATACAACCTCCCTGTTCAAAATCTAAAAAAAGTAATCGTAGTAATTTAACTTATTGCACAGCAGTGCGCTTTTATGAATCAAGAGAATATGAATATGAACTTTGCATACTGTGGAGGGATTATTTACACATACATGTATGAAAATGTATGAATATATATAATCATATATGCCCATATACACTCATTTTTCGGATCCGAACCATCATATATCATATATCATATATGCTCCATACATATTTTTTTAGGTGGGATGTAATATTTTTCATAGTATTGTTTTTTAAATCAATACAAATAATGGGTTAATATTTTTGCAAAATATTTTTGTAAGCGCGAAATAATTAAAAAACTTTTTTCTGCAAAAAAAAGGCGAAAAATCTACTTTTTTTTTGTAAAATTTTAATTGAAATAATAATATTTTAATTTAAGTGAAACATTTTTAGATTTTAATTGAACTATAGTGAATTTTTAACCAGAAATAATTTTTAAGTCAGGCTTAAGTTTAGTAATTTCAATTCTTTTATTGAATGAAATATTTTTATTAATTAATGTGAGTTTCTAAAGAAGAGAAGAAAAATTTAATTAGACTTTTAAGCTGGGGGAAATACCGATATTTTTCTGTGCAGCAACGCACTTCATCAGCACCCTAGTCTATCTACTTTTGGGTAGAGATTGTTATTAACATCAGCTATTTAACGTAAATTCTAATGAATCGGAATATGAGAAATTATTGTTGTGTACAATTATTGATTTATCTTTGGTAAATACATACGTAAGTATCACTATTTATATCCCCTGTTTTTCCATATTTTCATTTTTCTGTTTAGGTTAGCACGAAGTTATATTACTCTACCCACATATGTTTAACTATTCTTGCTTATCTTTTACGATCATCACATTAATTATTTTTTACTTATTCGATGTACCGTCGGTACATACATGTAAGTATTATAGTAGTGGATATTATGTTACTTTGTTTTTGCTTTCTACAGTTGATTTGACTTTCCAACATATGTTCACTTGGCAATCACTGTTCAATTGGCAATCACAATCACTCATTTGTTTGAGTGATTTTCATAAAAATTTTTCAAACGATTCGCCAGATTGGCTTAAGGGAACAGGATGTAAATATTTTGTTTTAAATCTATAAAATTAAAATTTTGCAAATCGGTTAAGATTTGACTTCCCCATTAGCTAAACAGTGGGATAAGTTTGATAAAAAAGTTGAAATTTAATTTTTTGTTCGAATATTTCCTAAACTGTAAGAAAATAATCCATAAATGTATTTTTTGATCTTGAAAAGGAAAATCTTTTTTACTAGATCAAAAACATCAGGTTGGCGTAACTTTGAATTTTTCAACCTTGGGGTCTTGATATATAAAATTCAAGCTACAAACGGAAACTGTGTAGCACCTCCTCAAATGCTATATAAAATTTTATAATAAAACAACTTCCGAATTATTTAAATTCTCTCTCTCTCCCCCCCCCCCCCCCCCCCCGAAATTTACTACTGTGCACCTGCTTGTATTTTCATAGTTGTTGTAAAAAAATTTTTATGTGGAACAAAATTGAAAACTTTCAGTGTTCGTTAAAGTAAAAAATAGTCCAATTTAACATATAAAACCATTAAAAAAATTAGATAAAAATTTAGTGTTCTTTACTACTGTCCCTCGTAATTAATTTTTGATTTTCCTTTCTCTAACGAAATAACAAACTCAATTATGGCGATTTTCCAATATATTAGCAAGTACATACTCAAGTAATACACAAACGAACCAAAAGAAAAAAAGTTCGACAGCTAAAAAAGAAAAAAAAAAATATATAATACATGTAAAAAGAAATGCCTGAGAAAAAGATTGTGTAAAGTAAAAGAAGTCAAAGCAACTGAAAACCCATGATTACCAAAATTGAAAACTATTGTTCAGTGGGAAGTCGTAATCGTTACAATTGCTACTAGCATTAATATTTCTGCTGTTGCTGTTGTTGTTGCTGCTGCTGCTACATGGACCAATTTAATGCAGCAATGGCAATTGGTTGTATCGTTTTATGCTTGATCAAAACTTAAAGATTTGCTTCTATTGAAAATGGCAACAGTTGGAAATGAATATTAACATAAAGAAGGTAATGAAGCTCTTCTAAAAAATATCTCAAATGGCAAAGAGTTGTTTTAAATTGAATTTTGTTTTCTTCACTTTTTTGTTTGCCAAAAGTGCAACCACAACCAGGCAGCATTAGTTTAGTAGATTGAAAAAGAAATTTAAGCAAAATATTTCTTTTTGTATCGTTATCGTTTTCTTAACTGGCTTGTGAGTGGTGTGATTCTTTTTATTCTTTAACTATTTTTTTTGGCTTCTTCTAAGAACATTTTTATACAAAACTTTTTAATACAAAAATTGCATTTTCCTGGTAATTGATGTTAAAACTATTGCTGTGTGCTTATTTGTTGTTGCTTTTTAAGAAAAATCATTTCGAAGCAGGTGTAGATTTTGGCTTAAGCCATTTGAAAAGTTTATTTTTCATGTTAAAGTTAATTGGTTTTGTAGATATAAAAAGTTTTTTTTTATGTTCAACAATGGCGCAATCAAAAATAAGATAACAATGATTATCTTAAGTTATAATAAGAAAACATGAGCCAAAGTTAAGAATTGCAAATTGTGCTTATACAAAGAGTCACTTCACAACTGCATCTTTAATAGTTTAAATATGTTTATAGTTAAGGCCACTTTCAAGCGGCTTCAAAGAAAAGGGTGATATTATATTCGTGAGAGAAATAACCTATAGAGAACTTCAATAGGTTCAGATTTAAGCCATAGTTATGTACATGGGAACCAGTAAAAAAGTTAATGATTTATGTAGGTTATATTCATTTGCATATTTTATTTTCTTTCCTTTTATTTAACTTAATTTATTTTATTTTATTTTTTTAGTTTTATTTGATTTTATTTAAGTTAAATTTTATTTTATTTTATTTTATTTTTAACCCCCGACTAAAAAAGGGGTGTTATAAGTTTGTAGTGTGTGTCTGTGTGTCTGTGTATCTGTGTATCTGTTTGTCTGGCTGTGTGCACGTACAGACAAAACTGCCGGACCGATTTTCATTTAGTTTTTTTTGTTTGAAAGATGACGTGGTCGAGAGGGTTCTTAGCTATGTTTGAAGAAAATCGGTCCAGCCGTTTAGAAGATATAACATCTTTTCTGAAAAAAGTCGGGGGTTTTTAAAATTTTTAATTTTTGTTATATTTTATTTTATTTTATTTTATCTTATTTATTTTATTTTATTTTATTTTATTTTATTTTATTTTATTTTATTTTATTTTATTTTATTTTATCTTATTTTATCTTATTTTATTTTATTTTATTTTATTTTATTTTATTTTGTTTTATTTTATTTTATCTTATTTTATTTTATTTTATTTTATCTTATTTTTTTTATTTTATTTTGTTTAATTTTTATTATATTTTATTTTGTTTTATTTTATTTCATTTTATTTTATTTTATTTTATTTTATTTTATTTTATTTTATTTTATTTTATTTTATTTTATTTTATTTTATTTTATTTTATTTTATTTTATTTTATTTTATTTTATTTTATTTTTTATTTTATTTTATTTTATTTTATTTTATTTTATTTTATTTTATTTTATTTTATTTTACTTTATTTTATTTTATTTTATTTTATTTTATTCTATTTTATCTTATTCTATTTTATTTTATTTTATTTTATTTTATTTTATTTTATTTTATTTTATTTTATTTTATTTTATTTTATTTTATTTTATTTTATTTTATTTTGTTTTATTTTATTTTATTTTACATTTTATTTTATTTTATTTTATTTTATTTTATTTTATTTTATTTTATTTTATTTTATTTTTATTTTGATTTCGTGAATGTTTTCCAGATATCTCAAAATAAATATTTTTTCTTAATGGGAGGTGCCACACCCTCGATGTATGTTGTATGGCAACGCACATTAAAGAAAGCGCTATTCCCACAAAATTTCAAGTTTCTTGCTGCATTAGCTCCAAAGATATTAAAAAAATATAAAAATTTTATATGGGAGTTGCTACGCCCACTGATTTTATTCGAACTTTTTTTATTTAGTTAATTCATAAGGTGTTGTACCGTATTAGCACAAAAAACTTTTAAAAATATATATTTGCTACATATTGGAGGCGCCACGCCCACTTGGCGACTTCTTAATAATATCATAAAAAGAGTTAGTCGAACAAAACTATAAGTCCTCAGCTGCATTAATTATGTGGTTGTGGTAAAATAAAAATTTCTTCTATATGGAAAGTGCACGCACACTTAAAAAATTAATTATATTATACAGCCTTCCAGACAACAATTTTAGCAAGATTGGTTCACTGGTTTACGAGTCCACAAAATTCAAACATATAGACAAAGAGAGAAATAGACAAACAAACAGGCATTCATTTTTATATGCGTGTGTATATAATAAATTATAAAATTTTTCTTTTAAAAATTTCAGTTCATATTTTCAATATTTTTGTTTAAATCCATGTTGCTGCTATCAAAGAATTCTGCAAAGCAAAGTCATACTTACAAAATTCGCTCTCTGTTTACATTTCCACTTACTTACATGCCACTCGCCACGTGCTATTTGTGGTTTCAAATGAATAACTGTTGCTTGTCTTCACTGTTAACTTACAATCCAATTTAACATTAAAATAAATGTTGGCGACAGTTAAATGTTAAAAGATTTACTTTAAAGACAAACAAAAACGAAGTGTATGCACAGCGAACAGTTCAGTTTAGTAACGGCTTACGATGACACAACATGTGCTCTGAACGGAAACGGAAAAAGACAACACGCACCCACACACACATACACAACTTATGAAATAAATACAATTGTGTATGAAGGCAAAAGTAATTTCATAAAAGAAAATTATAACAAGTAAAAGCATAAAAGCCATTTGTAAAAGTTGAGTGGAAAAACGCTGATTATGCGCTTATTTAAATAAAATGAATGGAAATGATGCGGCTCAAATGAAAATGCATCTTTGAATGAAAGATTTTGTGTGTGTGAGTTGTTAAAAATATTAAACCGTAATTAATAAAAAAAAAGGATTTAAAAAAATAGCTCCGCGAAAAAAAATTGTTTGCCAACTTCTGAAAGACAACTTCCGGTCTAGTGCTTAGCTTAGTTGTGTTGTGTGTTGAAAAATAAAACGTCCGTTTGGTTTTCAAAACAATATGTTGCCTGCAAAACTAATGAGATTTTAATATTTCAACATGTTAAAAGCTTCTCATGTACAAATTTAATTTAATATTTAAATCACCGATAAATATTAAAGTATAAAATTAGAAAAAACAAAGCTTCTTACGTTTAACATTTAAAGTTTTAATCCATTAACACGCATCAAAAATGAACAAAACAAATTGGAGAAAAAAATTATTTAATTATTTATAAATTTTTTGAATGAAACACCAAATGCTTGTTTGATTTTCCTGCTCTCACAAACTGATGCGGTGCTGGTGAGCTGTATTCTATGTGTGGCTGGAAATTTTTCTGCTTTTTTTTTGTTGAAACTGAGTTCTGTGGTTGACAAATAAATGTCATTCATTTAAATTAAACAAAGCAGTTGCAGCAAAAAAAAAAAAAAAAAAAAAAAAAAACGTGTAAACATTCGTAAAGAGTGCATGTGTGTAAAGAGTAAAAATAAATTTGAAATTGAAAAAAGTAAAAAAAAAATTACATTTCATGTGCAAAAGACTGCAATTAAGTTAATTGAAATTTACATTTGATGCAATTAAATTTTAATAAGTTATAAAACAATGTAATATAGAAAACAACAGCGCCAGCAAAGCCAGCCAGTCAGACCATGTCAAACAAAACGAAGCATATTTCAAATGCAAAAAAATAAGCAGTGCGTTAAAAAATTTTAAACAAAAAAAAAATAGACGTTTTTTTTTTTGTTATTAAACATCACAAGAATAAACTCGCTGGCACTAATACTTGCTCTCTAAGTGAACACAGTTGTTGCTCTGGCATACCCCACTGACGTTAAAAGCAACAACGACAACGAAAACATTATGGCGATTGTAGTTCATATTTAATTGTCTTACTGCAAAAAAAAAAAAAAAAAAAAAAAAATAAAAAATACATAAATAAGTAGATATTTCATTTAAAACAACAGACAGTTTCTGTTTTTTTCGCGTTCACTTTTCGTATTCGTAATTCTTCTGCCTTTGCTGCTGCCTTCTTCGAACAACATTTTGAACTGCCTGCTTTTCCTTTGCTGCTCATTCATTCACATTAAGGTGAGCTTTATTATATTGAATAATTAAAGTTTATTAATATTTGTTTTACATTTTTTATCTCGTTGTCTAAAGGAACATACATGTATGCGTGTGTGTGTGTGTGTGTGTGTGTGTAATGTTCGTTAGCTTTTGTTAGAATTTCAATTTCAGTTCTTTTTTGTTACGTGCGTGTGTGTGTGTTTGTGTGTGTGTGTGTGTGTGTATTTATTGTTTTCTGTTCAAGGGAAACACTTTGTGTACAATTTCTTTTATGTTCTTCCTTTTTCTTTGCATTTTTAGTTAATTGCAGTTGCTTTTCTGCAGGCTTCCTACAAAGACTTTGATAAAAAAAAATATTTAAGATAAAGGCAAATACATGTGAATTGAAATATGGCCAAAAGGGTTAAAATCTTTGAGAAAAAGATAAATTTGAGGAATCAACCATCCTTTAAGCAAATACTTTTGACGATAGTTAAAAAAAAGTATAGCACAAATTAAACTACTTTTTTATCATGACTTGGCTAATGTTTGTATATAAATTTTTGTTTCCCCAGAAATTTCTTATCCATAGTAGATAGTTTCTATCCTTAATAAACAATTTCTTTTTTTATTATGACTTTTCTAATTTTTTTATATATAGATTTTCGTTTCCCTTTATTTTAGTTTTACGCTACATTTACACATGAAAGTACTTTCTTGAAATTTCTGTATACGTATTATGAATAAAAATTCTAATGAAATAAATGACTTTCATGAAAATTTCTTGTTCGTTTTCATGGGAAACTGAAAGCTCATTTTAAAAATGTCGTCGAAACGTAAAGTTGCAAGAAATTGTTTTGTTTACTACTTATTTAGAGTTACCCACAATATCACATATACAAATGTATAAGGGAATAAATGGGGAATTAGTATTATTGCATATATTTTAATATTATTATTATTGTAAAAAGGTTTGAAAGGTCTTCTTCGTGTTTATTTGAACATAAGATATTACAATTCTTTAAATATTTGTAAGAAATAATAATTTATAATACCTATATACCACAATCCTGTATATTTGTAAAAATATTGAAGGGGTGTAACTGGGGTGCACTGTTAACCTTTTTCATTTTACTTTCTGAAAACATCAAAAATTTACTCTCCTGAAAAAATCGTTGAAGCTGACTGGAAATTAAAAACAATGTGAGTGTGGTAGTAAATAAATTTGATTGTATTGCTACTTTCTTGCAATTAATTTCATGTGTAAATGGTAGGTTAGTCAGTGAGTAGTTGAAGGCTTTTTTGGTCTAATTTTTCACATAGAGAATGCTTAAGGCAAAATCAATTTTATTCCTAAAGAAAAGATTTTGTGTTTATATTTTGCAGTCTTTAACATTTTTACTTATTTCAAATGACTTAAAAAGAAGGGGGAAATTTGTATTATTTTTTTCAGAGCCTCGTTATTTACAAACAGATTTGAAATATTCCCTTTTGAAATTTTTTTGCTGATAGTTAAGCATGTCTATATGCATTTCATTGGTACCTTACCAAATCGTTAGTAGACTTCAAGCACATATTTTGTTTAACCACCAGCAAATAAATTTCACTTGAAGTAAAATTATGACAGTATTACCTGATTTACATTAAGCATTTTTTCATGAAATTTCATGAATTTTGTTGCACGCAACTTTTTCTATTTATTTATTGCAGCGCTATAAAAGAGAATGTTATATGAAAAATAGCGTAGAATGAATCTCTGATGTATTTTTGACAACTTTTTTGATATAAGGTGCTCCTCCAGGCCTCCTATTGACAAATAAAAAATTTTTATGCAACTAATTTCATGAAAAAAATGCTTAATGTAAATCAGGTATTAGTCAAATAATTAATTTCTTAAAGGAATAATAATAAATAACTATTAAAAGTTCTATATATTTCTAAGAAAGTTTACAACCACAACATAGTGTATAAAAAGTGGGCTAAGCCATGCCCTTTAAACTTTTATATACTTGTTATCGCTTGTTTCTACACAACTGACTCTTGCAAAACTTGGCTTGTCCTATATTTCCTGTAACGCTATAATTTTGTGCATGAAAAAATTGCCGGGTTTCTACCACTTTTAAATTAAATATTTTAAAATTTTATAGTTTTTTTTGTTTTCTTACAAAAAATTGCACACTCTTGGGTTAATTGTTAAGATGAAATTTTGTGTTTAAAAAACAAAATAGTATAAGGGCAATTTTCACAGCTTACCTTTAGCTAAAGGTAGGATTTTGTCTGCCCGATATTTTTTTTTTCCATTATTACAACTTAAATTATTTTTTGTTATTATTATCAATAATAATAATATTTAATGGATAAAAATATAATAAATGAAGATTTTATAAGGCGAAGCCATCTATCGGGCATACAAAATCCTACCTTTAGCTAAATGTAAATTGTGAAAATGGCCCTAAGACTAACAACAACAACACACTAAATCATAGACATCAAGCTTATGGCAACCAAGTTTGTTAGTAATCAGACAAGTTTACAGTATCTAGCAATTCTCATTTGGTAGATGATTTGTTTAACATAAGAGATCAAGGTTTTAGTAACAAAAAGGGGAAATTATTTAAAATCAGAGAATTACAATGAGTACTCAAAAAATATACAAATAAATAGACTTAATTTTAGTAACGGCATATAATCACAACTGAAGCGCAAGCAACTCGTACGCTTATATATTTTTTCAAGCAACTAGGACTATAGCCGATTCCAACATAAAAGTGCATCTTTACTTCGTTTATGCAAAAAACTAAAATGATTATTAGCATATTCAGACTGTGAATATTTATTCGGGCAAAAAATACGCATGATACTTGGGATATTTATTCATATTTCACCATAGTATGCATGCATACATTTGAGTATATAAAATGAAATGAAAAATGTGTTTTGATTGTTTGAAAACATAATTCATATGTGTGTGTAAATAAAATAGCCCTGTATATACGCATGTGTAGCTGATTAATAGTCAGAGTATTTTTATACTCATACTTATAATTGTAGCTCATAAGTCTATAAATTTTAGTTATAGTGTTTCGTGTTGTGTAATTTAAGAAATGTGTATGAACATAGTTGCTGATTGCTTTTAGTGATACGTATTCGGTTTAAAATGAATGGTTGCATTTGCATATAAGCGTGTACAACCGATCTAGGTTATTATATGTATAGGAATGCAGAGCAATAGGCAACATTTCAAATGAGGCAGACCTTCGATGAACTTGAACAGACTGAGTTTATCTCAGTGGGAAACAAAAACTGCTTTACAATATGGAAAAATATTGTTTTTATATTAATTGCTTCCAAGTGCCTTGACAAATAACATTTTTTCGTTATTTTATGAAAAAATTTCATAAAGTAAAGACCAGTGTTATGCCCTAACCCAGTCACAGCGCATTTACATTGTCTCGAAATCTAGTGCTTACGAGATTACGAGCTAAATCCCATAAAAAACAAAATCCATTTTATCAGTAGATTTGTAGGAAATCTAATCCAAATCTAATATTTTTATTTATTTTTTACTACCCTGCACAACATATTTTTACAAAAGATGATTGAATTAGCTACGGTCTGCTTAAAAAAGGTGTGTGAATTGGCTAAATTGCAGTTGTTTGGTTGTAGTTGTGAAAAATTTTCAGCTAATAGGTTTTGTTTTGAATGAAAAAATCTTGATATATGTAAAAAATAAAATTGGTGCAAACGGTATAGATTTTCTTAAAGATTTCAATCTGCTAGATTTTGTGCGGGTGTAAATGCTTTATAAAATTATTAATTTGTTATTTGTTTGTTTTTATAATTTAAATTTTTCTATATAGAATTTGTCAAAGCTTAGCGTTGTGTATTGCAAAATAAGGCTCTAAAACATTGGCGCATATTCATAGTCAAAACGAAGCATACTTTATGAGTTAAAAACCAGTATTTTGTATGGTAATACTGGTTTTAAACTCTTTTTCTTTGCTAATGAAAAACAAACCACTATTTTGTATGGTAATACTGGTTTCAAATTTTTATAGTGTACTTTGCTTAGACTTTGAATATGCTGCCATGTTTTCAAACCACAAAAATAAAATAAAAGTATTATAGGATACATAGTTAGAAGAATATATATGTGACCTTCTCCGAGGAAAGGGACCTAGTGTGTGAAAATGAAGTTTTGGAGAAAAACGCATTTAAAGTTTCATAACGCATTATCACTTTGAACACACCCTCAGTTGGGAGATGCGATTTGGTATGGTTAGTTACGATTTCTACACCCTTTAGGTACCAGAATCCACTCTTAAGCCCAAACCCGTTTTTTGACACACTAGGTTCCTTTTCTCGGTAAAGGTCACATATATGAAAAAATATGTATTGGATATAACGGTTAAGAAAAATAGCATAAAGCATATATATATATACAAACCTTCTATCATAGACAATAAATAGTAATTGTCCTAAAGAATAGCAACTGTCAACTTTTTCAGTCCATAGCCAAGACAACAAATATTATATAAAGCTTTAAAAAGTTATCTTGTACATCAAGGTGTAGGTGCTTGTGCTGCTTCAACATAAAAATCATTGAAGACTTTTACTACAAAATATTAAATTTAACATCATAAATTTTATTGAACTCGTATATTTTTAACCACCTTAACCGTGCATATTATTAATGGAGCAGAAATAAATCATGAAATCATATTCAATATAAATGTGTTTCAAATACAATTTTCACTTTATATTATCAGTATAATAATGCCTCTGCATTCGCTTTGTTGGAGGAAATAAAATTAAAAAAGGTGCCATAAATTGTTATTTACTAATTAAGTTTATGGGAAGCATACGAAATATTATTTATAAATTCAACAAAAATATTATTTATTGTACATGCCATTGTTGCCAAAACGGAAATGCGAACTCTAAATCACATTATTGCATAACAAAAAGGACCACAAACAAACGTAAATATACTCATGCATCAAAATAACCAATATCACGTTTCACAGATCACTATTATTCATCATTAAGATGACAACAAATGAATAAAGTCGGTCTGTCTGTATGTGCGGTAGGTCTGTATATTAACATGTGTGTATGAGTGTGTGCGTGGTAGGAATTATCTTAAATTAACTATGACAGACAGGCAATATATGAACTAAATTGGGGGGGAATGTATGTATTTGTTGTGAAAAAAGTCAATCAAGCAAATAAATGTTAATCTTTAATAAATTCTTAATATATTCTCCTCAATATTTGAACTTTCATGCAATAAAATATTTGAAGACGGAAAGAGAGAGAGAGAGAGAGAGAGAGAGAGATAATTTTTAATTTCTTGTAATTCCATATCATAAAAATATTATTATTGTTATTATTATTTCTTTATTAGCTGAACTGATACGTGCCTTTCTTAAATTATTGCTTTAGCTTAGCAAAACATCAACTTGAGTGCTATTAAGCGTTTCATGTTTAATTATTAATATTTATTAATATAAAAACGATTATCGGCATCAGCAGTTTTCTTACATTTCTGTTAAGCAAATTTTTGAAATTAATTAAAGACTTTATGTGAAATAAATATGTATATTTGGGTATTTGTTATATGCTCAGATAGATATTTCTTTTAATTTAAAGTTGATAACACTAAATGCACTAAACGTTAAAATTTAACACGCTCTACTTAAAGTGCTTTAAAAAAATTTTGCTAACACTTCAAATCACTATAAAATTCATTACAATAAACTTTTAAGCTGTTTTCCACTATTTGCATCTGTATATGCACATTTTTTAAACTATTTTTTTTTGCATAAAATTCAAAGTAAAGAAATACTTTTTTTTTCCAAACAGCCACTAGTAAGTTACTTTAACTGTTGGTGGTTTATACTTTTTTCCTCATCTTAACAAGACAGCGAGTAAAACTTTTATAACTCAATGCTGGATGCAGCAAATAGAATAAAAACTAAACGAATAAAAAACTAATAAAATAAATACATTAACATTGATTTTATTGAGTAAAAGTGAAAAGGTGAAATATTAAATAAAGAAAAGAAAGCCAATTTACTGGAAGAAAGCTGCACTGATAGAAAAACTAGTAGTGACTTGCCATTGAATGTACGACATCAATATTGAGGGGAAATGTAATTAATAAAATCGTTCACAATTTTCCACAATTATATTTTGAGTGTCTTTTACATGTACTTTGAAAAACCTTTAAGATCTTGTTACGTAAATGTAAGTGAACAATCCAAATATAAATGTTTGCAATAAGAAGAATCTAGATCAGTCCAAACACATATACTGTGACATTAGCATTTGATTTAAACAGCTTTGAAAGTTCTTACAATTCGCACAAAGCACAAACATCTTTTGTAAAAGCTCTCACATTGCGCATATATGGCATGAACGTAGCTTATCTGGATATTGTTAGCTAAAGAACGTTCATAAATACACAAGCACACAAATATACAAAATTATCCTGAAGTAAACATTCAAAACTTAACAATAACTATAATATTAGACATTCTGCTTATTCACAAATATACAGCCATACAAACAAATAAGCCAACGCAGATGCAAAATACAAACATATAAACATACATACTCTGAAATTTGCTTTTAAGTTAAATAACTGTAAGAGCTCTTAAAGTTTGTTCTTGTTTCCTTGCAAAGTAAAAAGCAAGCATTGTTTTTGTAAAAGCTTCGCACATTGTGCTTATGGCTTGGACGTAGCTGATCTAGATATTATTAGCTAAGGAATGTATATAAATATACAAGCACACAAACATACGAAATGATGCCGAAGTAAAAACTAAAAGCATAACAATAACTTTTATTTCAATACATATTTTATTTTTATTCATTTTAGCCATTATGTTAGACATTCTGCTTATTCACAAAAATACAGCCATACAAATAACTAATTTAATGCTTCTAAAATGATGCCCTCAACTTATATACAAATAAAGTCACGTAATGAATTATAACACGAACAAATAATGTGATCAATATCTAGTATTGGGAATCTGTTGTTGTATGTGCTCAGATTTTCTGGATTTTTCCAACACTCTTCTGGTAGCCTTATGTTCACTATACAAATTTGAAAATAATAACAAAGTTAACATCGTGCTATTCCAGCAGTGAGTTGTTTAACATTATGTGTTTTGAAAGCTTTTAATATCAGTATTGAGTAAATAAAGTACAAATTTACTTTGCTTTGTCTGCAGAAGTACCCAGAGTCTCAGGCTGGAGTCGAACCTACAACCTTCGACTACTAGACTAGTATGCTGTTCACTAGCCAACAGAGGCACCGGCGACTTTTCTGCTTAACAGCAACTATTTTAATCTACAAAAATAATGTTTTAAAATAATTATATATATAATTATTTATACATTCAAAATATATAGAATTTATTATACCTGCAATATTTTTTAGTAACATATCACATGAAATTAAGCGAATAATAAAATATCAAAAAACTTTTGGTTCTTGTTTAGATGATTTTTCAATCGAATCAGAATTTTTTTTTCTATTTTTTTCCATTTATTCACTTTATTTTTATTTCTGCTTTATGGTGAAAACATTTTAACCTTAAATTTAAATAGTCTGGTAAGAAGCTTACATAATCTTTTACAAACCAGAATGTAGGGGGGGGGGTGAGATTGAGCAAAAAGACGTTGTGATTTCTGTTAACTTCGTTTGGGTCTTACATCCACAAGGAAATTAAGATTTATGGTGACAATTTTGTAGCATTAAATTGAGACACTTTATCATTTTAAAAGTTCAGTATCTTATTAAGCAGAAAGAAAGAGTTAATTTGTGAAAATTAAAAAGGATAAATGCAAAAAAATCTTAAGTTCAAAACAGTTAATTTGTAGCCTGAAATTTGGATGGCTTAAGTTTAATTAAGACTTTTAATTAAATTAATTTTTTTAACCGGTTTTTGCTTGTAATTAATTTGTTTGTAATTAAAAAAATATACATATATACAAAGTGTTTCTTGTTTTTTTGAAACACATTTTAATAAGTTTTGGGCAATGCTTGTCACAGTGGGATTTCGGTGTAAGAAATCTTATTTTTCCATTACACAATTACAAAAATCGAATTATAACTAATCTACGGCTTTATTTATTAAAATTATTAAGGCTTTATAAAGGGGTCTTAAAACATATTTCCATAAAAACATTAAAAATTATTAAGCCATTATAAAGCCTTAATAATTCTTCTAAATAAGGATGCTAATGTTTTATAGAGAAATATTTAATTATAAAATGTGCACTTGTAATTTTTTAAAAAAATGTTTATTTTATATATGAAAAATTGAAGTAAATTTCATGAAAGGTTGCTAAGCAAGAAATCACTTGTATTTTTACGTAATTCAGTGGTCCATACATGTATAATTTTCACTTTAATATATTTATTTTAACAAGCGAAAATTGAAAAAAATTAAAAAGTACGCCTGCTACCCAATTTAAACAGTTAAAAATTATAAATGGTCATTCAAAATGAAAAATAGTAAGAGCAATCTAAAGATGATTAAACAAATACCTGTCGAATGATGCCCATTTTATTTTTTTACGTATTGACAAAATGGCGTCTGTTGGCCGCCATCTTGAATTTTCACTACTATCATATCTTTGCCCGGCATTAAGGCAAATTAATTGTTGTAAGGATCATTTAAATTGACCCACACGTAATATTTAAAAAAAATCTACAAAACGAAAAAAAACAACCGAATAAAAAATCGTCAAAAACAGAAAAAAATCGTCAAACCTAACAATAATCACTAAAACAAAAATAAATAGCCAAAATCCGAAAAAAATCACCGAAATGAAAAAAAACGCCAAAAAAACAACCGAAAAAATCGCTTTAAACGAAAAAATCGCCAAACTTAAAAACAATCAATACAAAATCGGAAACTTAATAATAATCACTAAAACAAAAATAAATATCAAAGATAAAAAAATCGCCGAAACGGTAGAAAAACGCCAAAAATATAAAACAACTGAAAAAATCGCTAAAACAAAAATAAATCGCCAAAAACCGAAAAAAAATAAATAGCCAAAATTGCCGAAATGAAAAAAACGCCGAAAAAATAAAAAAAAAACAACCGAAAAAATCGCTAAAAATCAAGAAAATCGCCAAATTTAATAATAATCGCTAAAACAAAAATAAATCAGAAAGAATCGCCAAACTTACTAATAATCACTAAAACAAAAATAAATTGCCAAGATCCGATTAAAATCGCCGAAACGAAAAAAAAAGTTTAAAGTTCGTATATTATTACATATATAGTATATGTAGTGTTCGTGCAGAACTCCACGTGCGCGAGTCAAAGTCGAGCTTTACTACATTTATTTGATATTTGGTTAAGACATCAGCCATCCAAACAGCATTTGGAAAAGAAATGATGGATAAAGAATAAATAAAATTTTTGTCGAATGAGAAGGAAAATATTAGAAAAAATTCTTATCTATATTTTGTATGACTTTCATGGGCGATGGGCGTGTCAGATTTCTTATGACACTCGGCAAGCGCCTTTTTTTATTCTAGAAAAAGTACGTACCAAATTTGTAGACTGCTGCTTGACTAGGAAAAATATTGTGAGAGCAATTTTATTTGGATCGCCTGGACGGTGGATGGGTCCGGTGGGCGTGGCTGGTTTAGATGAAATTCCATTTTTTTCCCTTAATTTAATTAATATAATGTTCGGTGAAAAATTTCAATGATATAGGACAATGCTGTCCTATCGCGAGAATTGAGAATAGATAAATCTATTCGCGTATGTGTATTCATACGCCTGCTTGATGTTCGGCACTCTGATGCTACTTTGGGCAGCTTTTATCTAGGAACACTGCTGAAAGTTTTTGCACAAAACTTATGAAAACAATCCACTGTGCGTATGAGTGATATTAAATATTCAATATTAATCATACGTAAGCTGCAGCTTTCTAAAGGTGGAAGTACATACCACGCGTTACGCGGCAACGCTTTTCTGGCTTGTTAAACGTTTAACGCTATACAAATGGAAAGCTACACAACACGCTTTTGAGGTTTTTTTAGTTGTAAAATTTAAAGCCTTTGTCGGTTATTTTTTTGTCTTGCACTTATGTTTCATATTTCTTTAAATCCTTAATGCATTTTTTTATCCATTGTTTAATGAAAAATTAATTTCTAATCATTTTTGTGTATGTTAGCTTATGAATCTGGCAACACTAGCTTTCATTTTGTATACAACGCGTGAAAGTTGAAGAATGTTCAACTTTTTGCGAGGTACGCGCGTCGCGAACTTCTCCATGTAACTTGCCTTATGAAAACACACTATTTCAACTTTTTCGACAGCCGTGTGTATCGCATTAGCGCATTGAACGCGTGTTATGTGCTTCCACCTTAAAGCGGCCCATTGATGCTCGAACCACACAACATACCAGCAATCTGGTACAATATTCATTTCATACAAAATTTGCGGGAAGGGAGGTTATGAATTGTCACACAGTTTTTGCTGCAATTATTATTGGTATGTTGTTAAAATTAGCAGTTAGTATAACTTAATTGCTAAAATTCTGTTTTCCATTGAAACAAACTATTTTTCAACAAATTATACTTCTTAAATGCATGTTTACTCCATGACAACTTTGCTCAACTGATCTAATTTCACCATGTACAACACAAGCAAACTGGTACCATGAGCAAAATATCAAACTCTACTTGGCATCACTACAGCAAACCGTACAATCACACAAAATGCCCATACACGACCAAACCGCTGGTACAAACACTTGATTACGCATGCATGCTGTTGTAGTGTATGGGCTGCTTAAGCAACTCCTCAAGTCAAGATTATGTGATGAGAAGAATATTGTAGATCGATCCATCTTTTAATTTTATACATAAATAAATTCAAGTTAAGTTATTCTTCAATATGAAATGTTTTATTCTTACAATTTGAAGATTTGGTCTTAGAGTTTTTCTATTTATTTTGTTTTTGCCTTTTTAAATAATATTAATACAATAAATAAAGATTATCATTAAATAAAATTGTAATAAAGCTGAATTCAAGTACTCTATCAAAGATGGCATCATTTTGAAACGATATTTTTCATTTCTTATTTGATTCTTTTGTACATTCGTTTTTTATTTTATTTTTTGCATATAATGTGAGGCGAGGCCTGTAAGTTATTTACTTTATTGCTAAGTATTTGTCACGCTTGGCAAATAATCTTTACGAGTGTGTTTTTATGCTTGTGTTATTTTATTTTTTATACTTGGCAGACACAAAATAAAAATAATATAATCAACACAATCGTCATCATCATTATCATTATCAACAGCAGCATGTGGAAAACAAAACAAAGAAATCATAAAAATAAAAAGAAGCCACATTTCCTTAAAAACTGAAATTAAAAAAAAATATGTTTATAATATATTTCACAAGATTTTTCTCAATGCTTAAGCACAGCATAATGAACAGCAATAAAATGAAGACAAGAACAAAAAAAAAAATAATAATATTTTTCCTTAAAGGAATTTCTATTCGCGAGAAAGTTAAAAGCCATTAATGGCTGGAGTAGAAGGACTGTTTTTTTTCTTAAGTTTAACTGTTAGATTACATAAAATGTAGACATAAGCACTGTATATTATTATTAACGCTTAGAAACACACACACACACGCACATATACCTATATATACATAAAACACGTTGTTGAAAGCACTGACTTTTTAACTTATTGTCTTAGTGACCTGAACATAAATTTCTTTCTTTTTCTTAATATGAGTACGATTAGAAATGTAAAACATAATGATTTAAATTTTTCAAGAAATATGTATAATTTAGCCGAGAAAAAAAGAAAGTTATTATTTTCAACGGATAAATTTTACAAAATGAAAAGATAAAAATATTATTTCATTCAATAAGAATTGAAAATACTGAACTTAAGCCCGATTAAGATCCCTGATTAAAACATGAAATCAGAAAACAGTTCTGGGCAGCATTAAATACATTTGTAATCCATTTGTAATCTATACAAGTGACTTCTTCAAGCAAATAAAATTGTTTGCTTTCATATGTATTGATTTGTGTTCCTAGCTGCCAGAGGAAATACGTCAGTGGATAATAAAATCCAATTACATGTAGGAGTCACTCTCGGTTATTAGTTTTTGCAAGGACAAAAATGGCAATTTAAGTTGACCATTATATCTGGCTTTGACACTTGTCACACATAAAAGGACCCAAAAATACCAATGTTGTCTAATAACTAAAATACTTAAAATAAAATAGCAAGCATTAAAATTATTATAAATTGTTTTTTGACTGTCATGATTGTTAAAAAATAAAAAAAAAAGAACAAACAGTGTCATGGGACAACGGGAAGAAAAAAAATTTCATTACATTTACTTACCTTAGAATGCGAATCCTTGCAGTTAATTTGATGACTCCAGCTGAAGTATACAATATCTTAGCATATAGAATAATTGACTTTATTGGAAGCCTTAAACTACTTCAGTGTACAATGAACAAACGAGTCTTTAACTCGCTGTACTTATGGCTTTAAAAATAATATTCCTTTACTCATGTTATGTCATAACAATTTATGTCATAGCATGAGGCTTTATGTTCAGCAACTTGTGTAAGTCCTGGTTCAGATTTGCAATTTTCGTTGCATCAACTTTTTTTATATTTTTAGTGAAAAAGAGCAAGAGAGGAATACAAAATGTATATATTTCTATTTCAACTGCAAGTCTTTACATTGTCTTTTATATTGCTTAATATCTGCTGCTTTCTGTCTGCCTCTCTCTCACCTTATATCTTCCAATTTATGCGTGTATTTGTAAAATTGTTTTGCTTTTTATAATCTTACTTTCATTGTTCAAATTAATGACTGGTTGTGTGTAATTATGATGGTTATATGTTCTAACGCTTTAAAAAATAAACTTCATTATTATTGTTGCTATTATTACAATACGCTCAATGTCATCCTCATCAATATTTTATTATTGTCTTATTTTTATTGTAGTTTTTTTTTTTGCTAAGACTATTTAAATTGTTTTTGTCAAGAGGTTATTTTGTTTATTTTTTTAACTTTCTGTTTAATGTAGTGTGTGTGGCTGCATAATTGAAACTACAATCCTTACTATTGTTAGTAATGTAATTTTTCATAAAAAATTTAATGAAAATACATAATGAGAGAAAAATTTATGTCATAGTGAGTAGCACTACTAAATAGAAGCCCGTTCTTGTTTGCAAAATTATAGATAATTCTCAAATATTTTTTTTTGAATTTAATTCCTTAGACGCGCTAAGCTTGTCAATGTTTTGAATAGAAAAAATCACGAACGAATACTAGTAGAAATAATACTGACAATAATAACTAAATAAACGAAATTTGTTTAACAATATAAAAATTAAAATTATTCACATAAAGTTGATAAAACCGGCGTTACAAAATTTGGAACGTTAAGAACTTTTATTTTTTTTTTAAATTTCTAAAATTGTTTACAAAAATTCGTTTAGTAAAATATTTTTTTAATTAAGGCTTTATTTTGTAAAACCCAACGTTTAGCGTTAAAAAATTTTATATGTATTTTGTTTTTGTAATTTAAATTTTTTCCATATAAAATTTATCAACGCTTGTCTTACACAATTAGCCCCTTAAGTTTTTTTAAATTTTTTCAACACTTGTTTTTTCTTAAGCAATTTTTGAAGTTCTCTGCCAATAGATTTTGTAAAAAGTTCGTTAATAAACGTTTCAAATTTGCATAAAAAATAACGAAAATTCGTTAAAAAAAATTTTTTTTCCACACAAATTTCAAAACGAAAAAATCTACCCTAAAATTGCAAAAAATTCATCTATGTCTTTGCTACTACCTCGTGAATGTGGCTTGGTAAAATTATTCATATTGGTTGAATTACAGCTACAGCTGATTTTCTAAAAGTAATAACGAAATTTGAGTAATAATTAAAGTAATCAAAATAAAATTACTAAAGGATTTAATAATAAATTAATCGATTTGCTGAAGTGCCTGGGAAGAATAACTGCCAGTTTACAGAAACCATGTAAAAATTCTCGGCTGTCTATTTATATTGAAAGCAAAAACAAAGCACTCAAATTTTGTTTTTGTTTTCAATATAAATAGACAGCCGAGAATTTTTACATGGCTTCTATAAACTGGCAGTAAGACTTTTTTTGTGAAGTCCTCAAAATACTTCAATTTAACTTAAATATTTGTACTGATAATTCCAAATTTAAAATTGTCTTATGTAGTAAGATAGTTTTTATTAAAAAATAATAAATAAATAAATAATAATTAATAAATTTTTAACTTAAATTGTAACAATTCCCAAAAAAAGAGAAAAAAAACACAATAATTACTTTAATTTACTTCATTGGCTTATTTTTATTTTGTTTTTTTTTGTTGACCTTCACATTGTGGTTGACAATGGTGATAAGTCCGTTATGTCTCTCATGTCATGCTATGTTATGGTTTACGCTGGCCACTCTAATTTTTAGTACTGTAAAGCTAAACTGAATGTCTTATGGATTGTGAATTATTATTTAAGATTAATAATTCACAATATATTGATTAAGATGAATAATTCACAATCGATAACATCTCTAGATTCATAATGAAATACAATCAAATGTAAGGAATTTCGTTTTTATCTGAATTTATCCGTCAATTTCAATGAATGATTTGAATATTTCGAAATATATGGATTGATATTAAAATATGGCCAACATTTTCGTAAGATTTGCAACTCTTCAGTTGTTGTCCTATTTTAAGTGAAAGAAAAAAATCTGCCACTGAGAGTAAAAGTACATATTCCATTTCTAAAGCCTGACTTGGTAACCAGTGTATGTATTATGTTGTACCCCCTTCACACACATTTTTATTCAGGCAGACATTAAAATGTTCCTTTTGAATACACTTACAGTTGCTGTTTTTGTTTAAAGATTCTCTCATGTATTCATACGCATATGAATAAAAAATAGAAAAAACTATTATAAATAAAAAATACAGCTGAAAGAAAGATGAGCTGTAGTAGTTCTTTCTAAGTAATTGGTTGTATGAATTGCAAAAGGGTTAGAAAGTATGTAATATGAAAGAAGATAGAAATGTTATTATTATTATTATTATTATTATTCTTATTATTCTTATTATCATTATTTTTATTCTGCCTTTGGTTTAATAGAGTTTTTTTTATAGTTATAGTTGTTATTTAGACTTGTATATTTGAGTATTTAAATGAAGAACGAGCGAGCGCCTTGTGAAAGGGAAAATAAAGTTTGAGGTCATGTTTTTATGTTTTTTAATATGAATAAATGAAAGAGAAAAATAAAATGACTGTAAATAAAAAATACATCTATCTATACGAGTATGTATACATGAATTACTTAAATTCATCTCTGTGTATATTTGTTTGCCTTTCATAAATTTGCTTTTTGTTTTTAACATTATTTTTTTTTATCTTGAATTATTGCTTCAAGTCATTTTGAAATATTTCAAGAGTTACGATACAAATAGATGGTAGACACTTAGATGTGAGCCATTAAATAACTAGAGATAACATAAAGTATTTTTATTTATCAAGGATTTTTCAAGCGTTGTTTAAAAGTGTTATGCTTTCTACCGCATTTGAAAATATAAATTTGTGATTAAAATGAAATAATTACTGGCACACGTTGGCAGTAAAAACCAGGGAGTGAGTGACACATCAATTATGTATGTAATATGTAATTTAATATTAACAGTTGCGTGAAACAACACTTTAAAGACAATTAAACTTTGCGATAAACATGTGTAAACCTTTTTTATAATCATAATATAGCAAGATATACATACATACGTATATATGTATGTATTTATGTTAAAACGTATAGTATGTACAGGACACTTTCAAACTTACACTGGTGTGCACTAAACAAATTTACAATACAATCGAATACATACGAGTATTCATAAACTACTCCTGCTCAAAAGCCGTGTAAATAAATAGTTTCACATGTAGATGAGCTTACAACACTTTGACATGACTGTGTGTGTGTGTGTATGTATTTTTTAGTAGATAAACATGCACATGCTTTGCACACAAGCTTAAAGTAAATACTCCTGTTTGTATGAACACTCGCACACTGTTTGCATAAAATAGAAAGTGTTATATTTACTTGCAACAATTTGACAACAGGAAGTGCAACATATAGCATTATTATTATGCATGGAAATTTATTAAAAAGCTACAGCAATTTTAACAATATAATTTTTGTTAACTCTTAAATATGAATATTTCAATTTTCATACGAACACATAAAAATTTTTAATACCCCATCAACAACAACAAAATCATCAGAACTTTTAACTAACAAAATTAATGTATTAATATTTTATAGCAAATGAGGAAAATAAAAAGTAATTTTTTATTTTTCCATCAGAGAAGGAGAGGGAGAGATAGAGAGTAAAAGAGAATAGTCGCCATTTGTTAACATTTTTATGAATTACAGTCAAATCTCGATAATTCCTAATTGCAAGGGACCAGCCATGTCTTACGAATTATAGGGGTTTTAGATTTAGCGGAGTTTTGATTTAACGGGGTTAAAATAAAATAAATACGAATTAACCGGGTTTTTGAATTTATTTACTTACTGCCTTATTCATAAAAAATATTTCAGGTTTATTAAGCGCTTATTCGACATATTTCTATGGAAAATTTGTCAAATAAACCTGTAATAAACCTAAAATATTTTTTCTGAATTAGACCGTTAATCGATAAAGAAGAATAACAAAATTGTTAAAAATAAAATACAAAATAAAAATTTGTTGTTTTGTAACACCGACAGGGTTTTATGCGTGCGTACACACACACAAGCAGAAGCAAAAACCCACGAATAAGAAAAATAGCGGTAAACAAAAAATCATTCTTTCCATGTTTTTGTTGTTTTTATTACGAATTATAAGTGGTAGTTAGCAAACAATTACGATTTATAAGAGGTAAAAAAGATTTTATTTGAAAAAAATATTACGAATTAGCGAGGGGACCAAAATGTATGGAAATTTTACGAATTAACGAGATTTTTTCAAGGGACCGACAGTTTATTACGAATTATCGGGAATTACGATTTATCGGGGTACGAATTATCGGGATTTGACTGTATTTAATATTTTCACTTCAAATGTGAAACTCTGTTTTTTTTTATTATGGGCAAGATTATTTGGCAAAGTACAACTGGGGTTGCAATATTTTTCATTGTGATGAATAATTTCTGCAAAAAAAAATTATTTTAAGGGAAGTGCCCAGTGAATAGTTTTTAATCAAAATATGAATTTTATGCTTAAGCAGTTAATTTTTTTGTTAAATAAGAATTTATAAAGGGTAATTGTTTTAAGGCAGATGGAACATTGAGTTGTAAAAAATATCAAAAAGATTTGAATACAGAATTTTTTTTTCGAAAATTAATACATGGCACTAACATTTGAAAATAATAAATTCAGCACGCCCAATTTTAAGCATCGATGCTTGTATTTGACGAATAACACGAACAATGTGGCCGTCCTCCAAGACGTGGCCCCACAGGAAGTGATCGTCAGTTTTGTTTTGAATCTTCTCTCTAGTGCAATAAAATTGCAACGTGTTTTATATTCTATTTTAAAATAACAAATAGTGTGTATCCGTATCTTTGTTTCTACGCATTCTAAAAAATCTGATTCCAGCTTCTTTTAATAGATTTTTTTCGGTTTTTGAAGTTTTCTTTAGTTTTAGCGTTTTTTTGTTGGTTTTTAGTTTTAGCGATTTTTTTCGGTTTCTGGCGATTTATTTTGGCTCTACCGATTTTGTTTCGTTTTGCCGATTTTTTACGGTTTTTTGTCGATTTCTTTGGTTTAAGCGATTTTTTTAGTTTTGGCGCTAAAAATGGTTTTTTTAAATTTTTGCGGTTTTTCCGATTTTTGGCGATTTATTTGAGCTTTAGCGATATTTTTCGTTTTGCCGATTTTTTAAATTTTGGCAATTTTTTAGGTTTTTGGGAATTTTTTGGTTTTGGCGATTTTGTTGTTATTTTTTATTTTTTTGACAAGTTATTTTAGCTCTAGATATTTTTAGTTTCTGCACTTTTTTTGATTTCGCGAATTTTTGTCGGTTTTAAATGATTTTTTTTTAGTTTTAGCGACTTTCTTTATTTTTGGCGCTTTTATTTCCTTTTTAGCGATTTTTTGGTTGTTTTTTAGTTTAAGCGATTTTTTTTCGGTTTTTGGCGATTTATTTTAGGTCTTTGGTTTTGCCGATTTTTTTTCGGTTTTTGACATAGTTTTTTAAGTTTTAGCAATTTTTTTAGTTCGCTTTTTGGAATTTTGAATTTTGGAATTTTCGGCAAGCCCTTCATTTATAATTTCTAATGCAAAATGGAATTTGTGAACTCTTTTGATGTATTGTAAGCAAGAATTTTGTAAATTAGTGATGTTACAATTTGAGCTGTTCACACAGCTATTCCAAACAAACTTATGGGCCACACTGTATTTTATTATAGGTGACTTACGATAACGCCATAGCCATAACGATAGAAAACTATTGAATTTTGGTTTTTTTTGCCGTAATCATAAACAGCTGTTTGCACTTTTGAAATTAAGGAACTAACGAATAACATAAACAGCAATAATAAGTGAAGTTTATATATTTATATCTATGGCAATGGTTATGGCTATGTCACTATGGTATGGTATGTCTGATTGAACCTTTAGCCTCATCTTATCTTAAGCAAACTAAATTATGATTTTATTTTCTATTGCCACCGAATTTTTACTTTTAATAACTATTCAAACATTTAAGCAAAAAATAGAAGTTTTTTTTGTTGCCAAAAACAACCTTTTCTAATATGTCTTCTTATATGTCTTCGGGTAAACCAACTTTTCTCTTGTTGCCTTTGTCAATTTTATGAATTGAGGAGAAAAAAAGGTCAGATATAAATCATTTCAAAATCAGAGATGTAAGTCATGTAGGAAGAGCAAACTTGAAGAGGATTAAGACAGACTGATAAACATATATTTAATGTAAATAAATATTAGCAAAGAAGGAAAGCTAAAATAAAAAATAAATTTTAAAGAAGAAAATTTATAAGTGATTGAAGTTTTGAAAAAAAAAAATTAAAAGAACTTTAATAGAGTTTAACTGAAAATATTTTAAGTATTTCTTAAATTATTATCTCTTAAATTCTTATCTTGTTCTTAACATTTAATCAAATATTCCTGCCATCCTTGCCCTCTTAATTTTACTGGAAAAGCTTTTAATTCTCTTTAATTAAATCTCATATTTCTTCAAGCACAGTAAAGAAAAAACTCGTTGCCAAATTTAATTATTCAGAGAAGGAAATAAAATTAAAGCCAGTTGATTAAAACATTAAAACGATTAAGCATGATGCAGCTGATTACTGATTGACATCTTGTTTTATTTATTTTAACGAAAATATTGAAAAAAAGCAAAAATTTAAAATATTTGAAAAATTTTTAAGATAATATACATACGAGTATAAATATATTCGCTGTCTGTCTTGTTTGCGTAAAAAATGGTTTATAATTTTTTTCTTTTTCTTGAATTTCATTCGTTTGGGCCACTTTTCTTACCTTTTTCCCTTTCAAATTATTGGTTTAATATTCATTTAGACCTCAAATCACTAAAATAGGATGTAGACTAAAAAATGTCTACTTGCTTCTTTCTATTTATTTTTCGTGTATTTTTATATTATGGTTATTTTAATAGAAGCTTCATAGCAGAACCTTGCTAAAATTTGTATTTCTCGCTTACCTAAACTAAATAAAAAGTATTTTTTAACTTTTGTTAACGTATCTTTCAGGGAAACCTGAATAAAATTTGTGAATGAAATAACAGAAAGCAAATAAATGAAATTAATAATGAATTCAGGGTTCCGTACGGACACTATATATGTATACAATACGAACTTTAGCTTATGTAGCGAATATCTACCTGATGTAGACATTTAAAAAAAAGAAAAATTAAAGCACTCGTTGAATGGTTTTTGGGTTTTTGGCGATTTTTTTTTAGCTTCTTGGCGTTTTTTTACTTTTAGCGATTTTCTTTTCTTTTCATTTTTATTTTATTTTTTTGATTCTTGGCGTTTTTTTTAGTTATGGCGATTTTTTCAGTTTTAGGCGATTTTTTAGTTTTGGCGTTATTTCGTTTCAAAATTTTTTTTATATTTTTGGAGTTTTTTTCTTTTTGGTGATGTTTTCAATTTGTGGCAATTTTTTTAGTTTTGGTATTTTTTGTTTTGGCGTTTTTTCCGTTTTTAAAACTTTTTAATTTTTTGCGTTTTCTTAGTTTTGGCGCTTTTTCGGTTCTTGGCGATTTTTTCGGTTCTTGGCGATTTATTTTAATTTTAGCGATTCTTTTTTAGTTTTCGCGTTTTTTTCGTTGTGTCATAACTGTACTGGGTACTTGTTTTTAAATTTATTCTCTCACTTTAATCAATGCATTTTTAAATAATGAAATTAAATGCGTATAATTGTAAGAAAATAAAAACAAAAACTAATACTCTTGAAGTAAGCAAAATAAATGTTGTCTACATTTATTATATAAAAACTGGATTTATTTTTAGAGTATGAAAAAATATAAATATTTTATTAGTTAGAAGTAAAATAAACAAAAATATTTCAATGTAAACAAATGTGTATATTTAAGATTTATCACCATATCCTTTGGCGACCATAAATATTCAATGTTTATTTTGTTGTTTATATCTTGAATGAATTGAATTGAATTAAAATTAATTTTAATTGCCTGAAGTATTGATGCATGTTAGTTGAAGAAAAATAAATTACATTTAATTAAATAGATTTGAATTTTTTATATGTTAGTGTTCATAATTTACATATTGCTTAAGAAATATTTCTTTTTGTGGTTGCTTTTTCAAATGCGGTTATAAAAATAATTTTTACAAAAAGTCCCTCTTACAAAAGTAACTTTTATAAAAAGTGAAGTTTCAAAATATTTTTTTTATAAAAAGTAAATTTTATAAAAAGTACGGTAACAGTTAATTTTGCAGTAATTTACAAATAAATAAAATTAATATATTGATTAAATACTGTAAAAATTATCCAACATTTAACCCCCTTATGCAAAAAATTATTTTACTTTAGCTTTAAAGTTCATATTAGTTGCCAAGCACTTTAAGGCTAACATAGCTTTGTTAAGAAATCATATGCAAAAGACAACTTTAATTATTTTGTTATCTAATAATGAATACTGGTAACACCACCGTGTTCAACAACCACTTCACAGCTTATGATGTACAAAATCGAATACAATTTCATTCGGGTATTCAAATAATTTTTTATTTTATTAAATAAATTTTCATTATCTTGAAGTAAAACAACCTAATTTAAAATATATGAGCTTCATGGTAATAAAACAGATAAACACAACTATGAAGTAAAAGTAAAAAAATTTGAAAAATTATCACAATTTGTTTTATTCGAATGAAACGAGTATTTGAATATCCAGCTTTTTTCGATTTGTTTTGATTGTATGTACATCACTAAAACATTTTTGTATAATTGTATTTATTTTAATATTTTTTTAAGGATTTTGCTATGTATTTCGAATCAGTTGGATAATTTGGTGATGTTTCCCATTACATGACAGAAATAATAAATTTAAGATAAGAGCAGGCACTTCTAGCTTCATTTTCAGTTGTAACATGAATCAGTATGTGCTATATTAATAAAAATATTTGAGGTACAAAACACACATTTTGGAAATATCAACTTAAAGTTGTCTTAACAAACGTGGGTGCCTACTTTAGAATTTTTATACAATAATTTTTTTAGAATACAACTTTACTTAACATTGCTTGGCAAAGCTTTATTAAGTTTTTTGCATAAGACCCTAAATCGTTAACTGTAAAACAAAAAGTCGATAAAGCAGTGCAATTGTTCCAAAACATAAATCGAACAGTGTGGTAACATCAATTGTCATAACAACTTGCAGATCATTATGTGATTTACCGTTATTATAAATGTAAACAAAGTGATGAAAGTAATTATATTAAAAAGTAACAATATCAGTGGACAATTAAAGAAAATAACAAAAAAAAAAATAGTTTTTTTTTTAAATTTAATATGCATATAATTTTTGCAAGTGAGGACTTTATAAAAAAATTGATTCCCCCCCCCCCTTTCCCCCCCCCTCTCCATAAAAGTAATTTTTATAAAAAAGTACTTTTTATAAAAAGTACATTTTATAAATAGTACCTTTTATAAAAAGTACCTTTCATAAAAAGTATCTTTTATAAAAGGTATCTTTTATAAAAAGTACCTTTTATAAAAAAAGGTACGTTTTATAAAAGCACCGTTTATAGGAAGTAGCTTATGTAAAAAGTACATTTTTAAAAATACCTTCTATAAAAAGTACATTTTGTACAAAAATATATTTTATAAAAAATATCTCTTATAAAAAGTACCTTTTATAATATTACCTCTTATAAAAAGTACCTTTTATAAAAAGTACCTTTTATAAAAAGTACCTTTAATAAAAAGTACCTTTTATAAAAAGTGCCTTTTATAAAAAATACCTTTTATAAAAAAAAAGACTTTTTATAAAAAGTACATTTTATAAAAAGTACATTTTATAAAAAGTACATTTTATAAAAAGTACCTTCTATAAAAAGTACATTTTATACAAAAATATATTTTATAAAAACGACATTTTATAAAAAGTACCTTTTATAAAAAGTACCTTTTATAAAAAGTACCTTTAATAAAAAGTAGCTTTTATAAAAAGTGCCTTTTATAAAAAATACCTTTTATAAAAAAAGACTTTTTATAAAAAGTACATTTTATAAAAAGTACATTTTATAAAAAGTACATTTTATAAAAAGTACCTTCTATAAAAAGTACATTTTATACAAAAATATATTTTATAAAAACGACATTTTATAAAAAGTACCTTTTATAAAAATTACCTTTTATTAAGAGTAAAAGGTACGTTAATAATATCTATAATATTTATCCCAAAAATTGATTCCTTTCTTTAGCTTTCGACCATGACCGAAAACGCATAAAATATATTGGATTTCATGCTTTAATTCTTTTGATAAGTGCTATAAAAACCCACAACACGAAAAAATTCTTTTTTTTTGTTTCAAGTAATTTATTGTATTTTTAGCTGCAGTAAAACATTTTCAATAAGCAATTCATGTTTTTTTACTTCAGCGTCACTATTAGCAATATTTTTTTTAATGTTAAACAACAACTTGCAACAATGCATACCGATGTTGTTTAGTTTTTGTTTCGCCAATTTACCAGAACTTGAAATTAACATCCACATCGAAGTTACCGCACACAAATTTAAATTAAAACCTTGAAACCTGTGTGAGGTTGAACAAGAGATATATGTGAAATGTAACTTTCATTTAAAGTTAAACCAAAAAAAAAAAATAATAATTTGGAACTTTTCATAAATTACTTTAAGCAGTCCTCGTCATACGCCTCAGGTGTATTAAGTTTAATTTATATATGGCGCATACGTTTAGATGTTTTCCATATTGTTTTTTTACTCACATCTCTTGTCTTTCAACTCTCAACCACTCAAACGTGTAGTTATTTATTTATGCAAATTTTTCCAAAAAAAAAAGAAGAAAAAGCAAATACCCATATGGACTGATGTTTAAGCAAAAAATTTTAATTGGAAAAAATTTTATATTAAAATTTAAAATTATATTTAAAGTGGTTGCTGAAATGTGTATGAAAATCTAAAGTTGTCGTTTGCCTAATGTAATTATAAAACAACTGCTTTCAGCGAAAATTTTTCGGTTAAACAAATTATTATTCCATCACATTAGATGGAATATGCATTATTATTTTTTATTTATTTGCATAAAGTTCAGGGAATATTTTAGTTTATAATTTTGTTTATTATTTCTAAAAAATAAATGAATAAAACAACAAAATTTGGCGAACATTTTACATAATAATTATTATTATCTGGAATTATGTGTGTTTTAAAATTTTTAAAATTTTTTAATTTGCTGTTTAGCAAAGTTTTCGCAAGTTGAAATTTTCACACTTCTTGGACAAAAAAAAAAAAAAAAAGGCGAGAGAGTATTGAGAAGTATTATATTAAGCTTAGTGCTATTTACCTCGTACTTCAATTTAGAAAAAAACTTAAATTTAGAAAGACTTTTTTCACTCTGTGTATTTTCATTTAGAGACAAGAGCTCTATGTAAATTTAAATTTCAACTCCTAGGACACTAAATTTTAATATTTTAATAAATAATTTATGTTATCAGTTATTATGTTTTATAAATTATACTTTCCTTTGCCATTAATGTTTAAGATTTTCAATACTTTTAGTAAAAGTACTTCATACTTTGCTATTCAAACTCGACAGCACATTTGTGTTTGAAAGCATATGGCACATAAATGTTTACCATCTTCTCATGGAAAAACTAAATTTTGATAATGAATTTATATGAAAATTGAGTTCCATATAGATACATATAAACATCCTTTTTTATCAGCCTAAGGGTTTTTATATAATAGCTGAACAAGGGAACAACATTCTTTGCATTGTTTAAGTTTTAGCTTAAAGTAGTTTTAAAATGCTGCTAGGGATCAATATATAGACCTTGTCAAATAAAGTCCTTTCTTTATAAATAGTGACATAAAACGTTTAACAAATTTGTTTTTAAATTATATTTTATTTATGGTTGTCAACGAACTTTGGATCCTTTTTTGCTAAAATCCTTTTCAATAAAAATTGGGGAGAGATATATCTTTTAGTTGTTTTGTTTTTAACCCGAAATTAAATTTCTCTTTAGCATGTCGAGTATTTTTTTCATTCAATGTGCTAAAATCGATTTTTTTTTTTATGTTGCTCTAGCAAATTTCAAATTAATTCACGTTTATATATTTATAAAAGGATATCAATGCCTAAGCCAATGTTGTTGTTGCTTTTTTTTATTTTTGGCTGATAAACATGTTCATTATGAGTTTTTTCTTTCATATTTTGCTCTATATTTATTTGTTTAAGAACTTGCCAGCAACTCATAAACAAATTTTGTGAATTTTCTTTTTTTTATGTAAGTACGTGAACTCTTGCGCTGTTGAAATAATTTTAGGTTTTACTTTTTTGACTTTTGCTAACAAATATTGAAGTGTGTCGTGCTGACTATTTGTACCCAGCAGTGCTTAGTTATATTTGACTTTTAAAGAGAGTAAGCTTTAGCGGATTATTTAATGTTAAATCCATTTACTGAAAATTAATAAGATCTCAGTTTTCCATTTAAAATCATTGATTTTAAACATAATATCATAAGGCTTGCTAAGACCAATGAGTGTTTATTCTTTACATAATGACAACAACAAAATCCTGTGATTGTACAGTTAAGCTAGACTTTTATATACAAATTGGAAAAATATAAAAAAATTATAAATATTTTTGATTAATAAAGAACAAAATGAATTCCAATTTTCCAGCCCTGAGATCATATCTTTGATATAAAAACTTTTTAATTAATAAAGAGAAAATTAATTTTAGTAAGTTTTTGTATTAAAAAAAGTTAAAATTTTTCAGTCATTAACGTTACATACCAATCTACATATTTCTTTCGAAAATATAAGATATTTTCTAAACTATAAAAAATGTAGTTATTTACTTTTACATAGAAAAAAAATTTAATTTTCCAGCCCTGGAATGGTATTTTGATTTAGTTGATTGTCAATGCCAATATATTTCTTTCAAGAATACAAAATAGTTGTAGTAAGTTTTGCATACAGAAAATAAAATAAAATTTTTCAGCCCTGGAATCACCTTTTTACTTTTGCTGATTTTTAATACCAATCTATTTCTTTCTAAAATATAAATAATGTTAAATTAAAAAAGAAAAAAAAATGTTTTTGTTAGTTTTATATACAAAGAGAAAGGTTTAAATTTTCCAGCTCTGTATTTTGATTTTGCTAGTTTTCAGTGCTAGTTAGTTTTTTTCTTAAATCTAAAACACGTTTAATGAACAAAGAAGAAAATTCGTTTTAGTTAGTTTTTTATATCAAAAAAGTTGAAATTTTCCAACCCTGGAACAGTGCTTTTGACTTTGAAGATTTTCAAACCGAATCTTTTTCTTTCTAAAATATAAAACAGGTTTAATGAATAAAAAAAAAAATTTGTTTAAGTTAGTTATATACACCAAAAAAGTTTAAATATCCCGACCCTGGAAACGTCTTTTAAAATTTGCTGATATATAATAAACGTTTAATTAAATAAAATTGTTTTACTTAGTTTTATATAAAATAAAGAAAATCTTAAATTTTCCATCTCTGGAACCGTCATTGTGATTTTACTGATTATCAATATCAATTTCTTTATAAAATATAAAACACGTTTAATTGATAAACAAAAAAATTTGTTTTAGTTAGTCATATATAGCAGAAAAAAATTTAATATTTCCCAGCCCTGGAATCAACTTTTTGATTTTGTAGATTTTCAATATAAATTTGATTCTTTCTTATGTATAAAAAATGTTTTAGTTACATTTAAGTATATCCGAAAATAATTTAAACTTTCCAGTTCTGGAACGTTGTTCTTGATTTTGAAGATTTTTAATACCAATCTAATTTTTTTTCTAAAATAAAAAACATGTTTAACTAAAAATAAAAAAAAATTGTGTAAGTTAGTCTTATTTCTATACGAGAAAAAGTTCAAATTTTCCAGTTCTGGATTCATCTCTTTGATTTTGCTGATTGTAAATACAAATTTAATTAATAAGGAAACAAAATTCATTTTTGTTAGTTTTATATACCAAAAAATGTGTAAATTTTCCATCCCTGGAATCGTCTTTTTGATTTTGCTAATTTTCATAACCAATCTATTTAGGTAAAATTTTGACACATCAATCCAAGATCTAAGACTCTAGCTTTTCTGAAGTCCTCGATTTCACGCACAATCAGACAGACAGTGGGACTGATGGGCGCCGCTTCACTTTATTACGTGTAATGAGCACTTTTTTAAAACTTTCATTACACGTAAAATTGAGAGTAAAAATGACATTGTCAATTCTGTATTGATGTATGTATGTGTGTGTGTGTTTTCTTTCACTTAAGTACTTCTTGTTAGACACGCTTTTTTTTGTAAAAGATTTGCTGGGTTCGCATTGAACTATTTAGTTTTTACTTTTTCATATTTTGTCTATTTCTTGTTGGTTGTCCTGGCAAAAAACATTTGTCTCTTTTTGTATGAGTTTCTGTCGTTTTTTGAAGATTTAAAATGTTGCTTCCACATATAGTTGAAAATGAGTAAATATATGTAGGTATTTTTAAGTTAATGTATCTTTTTATGTATATTTTTTGATTTGAATTATAGAATAGTTGTTATATCGATTGATGTTGTTTTGTATTGTGTTGTATTTTTTCCTTTTCTTTTCCTTTCCTTTATTTTTTGTTATTTATCGTAGTATCATTATTGTGTTTTTAGTTTATGTTCATTTTGCTCTGATTGCATTTATATTTTTCAATTTCATAATTTTGCTTTGCTTTCTTATTTATTGCTATTGGTTGTCCTATTGAAAAGGTTGCAACAGGAGGAGTTTTGGCAGGAGTAGCTTTTTTTAAAAGTAATTTACCAAAGTCAAAGGAATATATATATATTTTTTTTTGGCCTCACACATAATATATTTTATTGTCAATAGCAGAGAGTCAATTGTAATGGTAACTACAGTGACATGTAACATACGAGTAAGTTTTCATAAATTTCTTTAGTTCTGATTTTCATATTTTATTGCTGTTCATGTTAAATAATAACCCAGACAATACATAATAAATGTTTTTATTAACAAAAAAAAAAAAAAAAAAAAAAAAAAAAAAAAAAAAAAAAAAAAAGAAATAAACTGTAGTTATAAAAGAGATGAAAAAAGCATAAACACTTCCAATAGATGTATGAGTTTTGCGCCATTGCATGCATATGCTTGTCTTTTGTATTCAGCAGTGAAAAATGTAGACAGTTTTGATAATAAACTAGGGATCAATAAGGGGTCAATGTACATAGTTTTGAGTATAAACGCTTAAGTTTCACACATAAGGTCAAATATAATTATTTAATTTAAGACATAAATTTTTTGTTATATTAATATGGTCTGCTTTTTGGCCATATAAATACATATCAGTTAGGTTAGGTGAGGTTTGAGAGCTTACCGCCGTAAAGTGTCGTCAAGGTGCCCTTAATTACAAAATGGCAAAGACTCTTTAAAAAAAGACTGTCAATAAGTAAGTTAAGTATACTTTAGATAATTAAAATCATAAATAATTATTAAAAACGTTTAGTTTTTCAGTAATTTAAGGCTATACAAAGTTGTAAAATATTGATTAAAATACTATAAAAATGCTTAAACATTTAAAGCATTAACTGTAAAACATAAAGTCGATAAAGCAGTGCAATTGTTCTAAAACATAAATCTAACAGTGTGGTAACATCATTTTTCATGACAATTTGCAGATCATTATGTGATTTACCGTTATTGTAAATGTAAACAAAGAAATGAAAGTGATAATATTAAGAAGTTACAATATCAGTGGACAATTAAAGAAAATAACAAAAAAGAAGTTTTTTATAATTAAATATGTAATTTTTGCAAGTAAGGACATTAGAAAAAACTGGATTTTCGACTAGAATTATTTTTTTACAATTTCTAGTATCAAGAAAGGTTCAACTTTGACAAATTTGAAATATTTTGCTTAAACATATAAAACGAAGTGCTGTGGAGGGTGACATAAGAACATACATACATATTTAGAAAATTTTTTTTAAATAAAAATTGGCAAAAAGAAAATTGATAAAAATCGTTTGTTATTATTAAAAACTGATGAATTGGTAAAATTGTCATTATATAAAAGACAGAATTGAAAAAAATTTATTTAATATTAATTATTGAACAAGAATGTGGTAGCCATGAAAATTTATTGGAAGATAATATTTGAGTACAATAGAAATCAAATACTAGTTCAAGTGAGTAAGAACTAATGTGTACTTTAATTTAATTAATATTTATGTAAGTAAGACTATTTTTGATTTTATCATGAAATAGAAACCGAAAAGAAATAAAAACAGTTTAGTGATTTTTTCATGTTGGTCAGATTATAGTTATTATATAAATTTATATGCACATATGAACTCGTATGTAATTAAACTCATTTTAATTGTCGGTTTAAATTTTGTATTTTTAAGAATTATTTCTTCCATGCTCCGAATTGAAAAATTTTATAAATGTACCTTAATTTAATAGAACCTTATTTAGCTAAAAGCGTATCCTTGCTCTGATTAAAACTTGGTCCAACACTGAAGTATATTAAATGCAATAGATATAAAAAATTTCATGGCGTTTTGGCGTTTTCTTAGTCTTGGCGTTTCTTATTTGTTTTGGTGATTTTTTTTGGTTTCTTACGACTTTTTTCGTTCTGGTTATTTTAGTTTTTGTGTTTCTTTTTGTATCTTAGCGATTTATTTTATTTTTGGTAATATTTTTCATCTAAGCGATTTTTCGATTTTGGCAATTTTTTTTCGCCATTTGTTTCAATAACTTTTTTTAAATTTTTAAATTATGTAAATTGAAATTTAATACCAAAAATATAAAGAAATTTGCTCAATTCTTCCTTGTCAGAGTGTGTGATGATTGTTCCTGCACATATTAAATTTATATGTAAATACACAACACCTTCACCGGTGTGTAATAAATAAACATACTTATATACATACGAGTATATTTATGTATATGTATATATAAACATATATATATATATATATATATATATATTGTGCTGTTGCAGGCATGTTTGTTGTACATATAACATTTTATAAGAAATTCAATTTCCGTTTATGAAACTTTAAAAGGATTGCACTACTTCAACTCTTTATTAATAAAATACAGTCGTCCTCACTCTGTTGCCTCTTTGCGTGTTTGTATGGATTTATGTATAACAATATGATTTTCCTGTTCATGTGTGTGCGTTATAGCATTTTCGCATGTTAAGTAGTTGTGAGATTTGTTGTTGGTTTAAAATAAAACCAAACAATAAAACAAACAACAGGCAAACAAACAAATGACAAAAAATTATTATACATACACACACATACAATATTATAATAACGCACTTGTGTATATTAGGTTAACGACATGATTGACAATAATAACGATATCTGGCGACAACATTGACAGTGGCACTGACTGTGTATGTAAAAGGAAATTCCTTTTCCTTTTGTACTCGTGACGTGAATGTGATTGTTTTTGAAAACCACACAAATTTTGGGCAACCACTTTAAGCACAACAATGGAAAACAACAACCAGTAACCACGCATCAACATGCCATGAAATTTAATTTATAATGATAAAAGCTTCTTGACGGCAAGCGTTTAAAGAAGTACATTTTGGTATTTGTATGAGGTTACTTTGATATTTGTATAGACGTACTAGAAAAGGGTTTCTTTTATAAAATTCTTTAAATATAGAACATTTTTAAAAGGAAATTTTGTAAAATATAATTTTTTTTTGCATCTGCGGGTGAAGTATTAAATATTTATGACACTTGAGCCTATAATGACGTATCCAATGCAAAGTTGGATATGGAGTTTACTCAAATGAGATTCGTGTGTTTTAAAATCAGGAAGATACAATTTCTTTTCAGAAACGTTTATGAAATAGAAATAAGTTTGTTTCACTTTTAAAATAAAAGTTATATATTATGTAAATTATAACATTATATTATTATATTATTATATTATTATATTATTATATTATTATATTATATATTATATATTATATATTATATATTATATATTATATATTATATATTATATATTATATATTATATATTATATATTATATATTATATATTATATATTATATATTATATATTATATATTATATATTATATATTATATATTATATATTATATATTATATATTATATATTATATATTATATATTATATATTATATATTATATATTATATATTATATATTATATATTATATATTATATATTATATATTATATATTATATATTATATATTATATATTATATATTATATATTATATATTATATATTATATATTATATATTATATATTATATATTATATATTATATATTATATATTATATATTATATATTATATATTATATATTATATATTATATATTATATATTATATATTATATATTATATATTATATATTATATATTATATATTATATATTATATATTATATATTATATATTATATATTATATATTATATATTATATATTATATATTATATATTATATATTATATATTATATATTATATATTATATATTATATATTATATATTATATATTATATATTATATATTATATATTATATATTATATATTATATATTATATATTATATATTATATATTATATATTATATATTATATATTATATATTATATATTATATATTATATATTATATATTATATATTATATATTATATATTATATATTATATATTATATATTATATATTATATATTATATATTATATATTATATATTATATATTATATATTATATATTATATATTATATATTATATATTATATATTATATATTATATATTATATATTATATATTATATATTATATATTATATATTATATATTATATATTATATATTATATATTATATATTATATATTATATATTATATATTATATATTATAATTTATAATGCATAATATTAAATAAAATGTTATATATTAATATTAAAAGAAATATTTTTATGTTAAAAATTATTAAAAAATTCAGTACTTTTAAAACGAGAACCCGAAATTCTTCTTTTAAGAATGTATTTTTGGTACAGTGTACTGCACAGGTTTTCTTTACTCACATACTCTCACCCCCACGATAGAGCAGCTGTTTATTTTTTTTTGACTTTATTGTTGTTTTTAATACGAGTTTTCGATCGGAGGTGGGAAAGACCCTTAATGTAAATTTTCATTTTTATGCTTAAAAATTTATAGATTGAGCAGCCTGTTTTGCCTTTATTTAGGTTTTATAATTCTTTTACTCTAAAATGTGCAATAACAATAAAACTATATATATGTTGAGTGAGTTTATTTTATTACTTATATTTTATTATTTTCCTTTCCTTTTTTATTTTACCTATATATATTTTTACTCTAGGAAATACAACATAAAATAGATTTTCTTATTTGTTCGAAAAGTAATAAATCAAAGTGTCATGACAACGAATTTGACATTTTGGTTAAAAAAAAATAAATAACAAGTGCTGCAACAACAACACAATAACAAATTGAACACATAAATAAAAGCTACACGACAAACTTCTGCTGCACACACACTGACATACATACATACACACACCTGCATTTGGAATACGAGAGTACATATTTGTATTCAATTGTATGTTTGTTGGAAACTCAATATTGGAAATATTAATCATACGTCACCACATCTTGAGGAATGTCAATTTGTTAACAAATATTAGGTGCGTTCATTTGCTGAAAATTATTCCGAATTCGTAACAATTGTTACTGGATAGTGTTCATTAACCCAAAAAGTTTGCAGGGAGATAGTGTCAAAAGAGAGTAAAAATAGGGACACAAAAATTCCTGGAAATTCTTACTGGTAAAATTCTTACTAGGGGCTGTCCATATATTACGTAACGCCGTTTTTCCCGATTTTTGACCCCCCCTCCCCTTCTAGTAACAGATCGTAACAAAACTGTGAACCCACCCCCCCTCCCCACCAGGAATAACGTAACAATGAGATAAAAATTAAATTAAATAGTTAAAAGTTTTTATTAAAAATAATTTAATTTAACTTATTGCTTTAAATTCATTTTTTAGACTAGCACAGTGCGTAGACAAAAATTAAATAAGCTTACATATGAACGAACTCCATATATTGGCAAAATAATTTTTTAAATTTTTTCCCAAGTGTCTTTAAACTCCAAAAATTATGGTTTTATAGAGAGCTTATTCCTAAACTGTATGTATGTATTAGTGGTGTGTATTGGAATTCCAAAACATTCGTCTGTTTCTAGATATTCGTATTCGTTTGAAAAAATATATAAAGAAATTCATAAATCCAAAACGAAATTTAAATGAATGGCACACAAATATTAGTTTGTAATAATTAAAAAAAAAAAATGTATTTTTAATTTTTTTTGCTATGCGTTTTTTGCCAAATAATCTGCTATAGTTTTCCGTATTGATGACTGAGCAGTATTTCAAACATCAAGACGAGAATTGGCATTAGCCTTGCGGTCGCTTTCACTAATTTCTATAAGTGAAGTCGTCGGGTATTTCAGAGAGCTTAAAGATGACTCCGTTTGGCCATCTTCAAATCAATCTAAAATGTGCGTGAAATAAAAAAAATTATATCTTGGATCAATAAAGGTTGACATGGTGAATTATATTTCATTTACTAAAAGAGAAAATTTTTAACCCGCTTTAAACATACAGATTGTTGGGATATCAAATGACTCAAAATGATATCAATTACGAAAGATATGCAATTTCCCTTTTCTTAATTTTTGTCCCTTCTACAACATTACATTCTCAATAGATATTTGCCCTTAAAATTAGAGAGGCACACAATCTAGTTCCTAAACGCATTTCACTGTTGTTTTCATATTTTTTTTAAGTTCTGTTGTATAAAAAATTAAAATAATATCCTTATGAAAATACTTCTATGTATGCAAGTTTTCTTTAACACATCTCTCAAAACTTAAACATTGTAGCCTCAAGTTGACCAACAAAAATGTTAAAACTTAATAATTTGATATTGTCATGTGCATTTATGGAAGAATATATTTTTTGAAAGGACATTTTTTTGTCCATGAGAATTGCAAAAAACCTTTTCTTAAACTTCTGCAAATACTATTTCCTTCTATGTATTTGATGGATTTAATGTTAATAAGTGTAGCAGTTTAATATGGAAAGAAGTTTTTATGTACATGCATATATTAATAATATTTAGAAATGTAAATGGATAAAGATGAGGAATTCAGAACCATGTATGTTCAGTTTGACAACAATTTATTTAATATATTATAAAAACTTTGTATAATTTTCAAATGTTATTTACATTTTTGGATAGTTTTCATAAACTTTAATGTACGCGGACAGAATTATGAAGTTCTTTTCCATGCACATTTTTTTATTTAATTTTGCAGAATAAAATAGCCCCCAATACAATAGATATTCGTATTCGCGAATATCGTTTTAAATATTCGTATTCGCGGATATCGTTTTAAATATTCGTATTCGCGGATATCGTTTTAAATATTCGAATTCGAATTCACGAATATCAAAAGTTGACATTCGGCAGATGTATATAGTATACATACTCGTACATAATAATGTTATACGCATGATCAATTAAATAAAAAAATGGGAAAAACATAAGTATTTTTGTACAAAATTAGTAATTTTTTCTGTTACGTAACATTTTCAAAGACCCCCTCCCCACCCACCATAATAAATCGTAACAAAACCCGAAACCCCCCTCCCCCCTAGAGCGTTACGTAATATATGGACAGCCCCCTAGCAAAAATTATCCAAATAGCTGTTTTGTGCTTTGGTTTATAGGTGGAAAACTATCGATAGTGTCACTATCGAAAGTTTTCGATAGTTTAAAAGCCTTATCGACATATCGAATCCAGACTATCGAAAGTTAAAAAACTATCGATATATCAACGATACTATCGTGATAGTATCGAAGTTGTATGGTTCTCGTAAATTGTATATATTTATTTACAATAAAAATTCCAAAAAAAATATTTTTAAACAAAACAACACAAAATAAAATAAAATAAAATTTTATTTTTCAGTTTAATAAATAACAAAACTAAAATAATTGCACGAAAAAAGAAGTGAGATCAGCGGAAGAAATTTTCCAGTCATTTATTTATTTTTATTTATGAAAAGCAATATATTCACATATTTTGGTTTTAGTGGTGTCTCATTTACTATCGATAGTGACTAAAAAATATCGATTGTTTTCAAGTTTTAAACGACCGCAGAATTAAAACATCGATAGTCAAAAAAAAAAAAAAATAACTATCGATAGTACCGATAGTGCCATCGATAGTTTTCCACCGCTACTTGGATTTACAAATTAATTTTTTAAAAAGTTTTTTATTATCAAATAAGAATATCCAACATACATTATAAAAATAAAAAAGAAATTGCATGATGAAATCCATTCGAGCCTCTGATATACATAAATAAATTTTATTTTGCATTCATTTACTTCTTCGTATATGGGCGGGTAATATTGACAATTTCTGCTAGAAAAGTGAATGAACAGACTTATTGTTTGCACATTCATGTAAAATTTGCAGTGGAGCACTGAATCAGTTGAAGTATGTAGTTCGTAATACTTAAATATTATTATTTTTTTTTTTTGATTTAGAAATTTGTTCACTAAATTATTTTCCATTTATTCTCGTTGTTGTTAATGTTTGTGTCATGATAATTGTTGCCACTGAAACCATAAAATAAGTAATAAATTGTTCAAATTTATGTGATGGCAAGAGAAAGGTACATAATAAATATGAAATTAATGGTTAATAGGGTTGAGATATGTAAATGATAATTCAAACGACCTTTTTCTTTGGAAAATATTGAAACAGAATTACCATTAAGCAGAAGCACAAGCATACACAACACACACACACACACACGCACGTACACAAACGACAATTTTTGAGGTACTTGTATTAAAAAGCTTTAGCATTTCAGCAGAAAGATTAAATTTGTCACAAGAAATTGAATTATTTTTAAAGTCATATTGCATTTTATTACGTATTTTTATTTTGGTAGTGTTCACTTTTGATTAATCTGATTTTATGCTTCTTCTTTATTGGAAACCATTCACTATGAATAATAACAGATATTTTTAGAATTGCCAGACGCACATTTCTTAGCTCAAAAATCATTTTTGTTACCAACAATTATAAAAAAAAAATCACCAACACGAACTTTCTATCCCCAATCGCGAAAAAATCCCCAATTTGGAGAGAAATCCTCTAAACTGGCAACGCTGACTTACAGTTTTATTTGTGCTACAAAATCTTTTCTGTGTACACAGAAAAAATTTTCACCAATCAATATTTTCAATTAATAATTTAATTCATTCAATAAAATTTTAAATCGCTTCAATTAATTTGAGTGGAAAAACTAATTTAATATTATCAAATTGTTTACAGATGAAAATCTAATTAATTTTTTTTAATTGATTTGACAAAATTTATCATATTAATTTTTTTCTGTGTGTGTATACCTAGATTTTGAAAATAATACAAATCATCAACTACACTTTTAATAGAGTCAATTAAACTTTAGTTTGAAAATTAAATATATTACAAATTCCATTAAATATTTAACTGAGTCCCTGAACTTTTGCTTAACAATTTATTTAATTAAAAAGTCAAACTTACACAATTAATTGCTTAATAAAATTTTGTTTCTTTTTCAATTAAAGGTGTCTAATGGGGCTTATGAACAATTTCGCAAAGACAATAACAATTCATCAAATCAGGATTGAAATTTCTTAAAATTTGAACAGTTGTGTAGGCCTTAAATGTGTATATTTTCTATTATCTTAACCTGGGTCTCTTATTAAACTTAAAGCTTTAAATCATTATTTCGCAGTACCACACTAAAATTTAAAAAAATCTCAAATAACTTCCAAAAAGATTTAATGTTGTCATTTGAAAAAAAAAAACTTTTGCTTCGCTTGAATTCCTTTTAAATAAGAATAACATTTTGAGCTTTTAAGCGCCCACAAAGTGACATTTTAATTACACTAATATCTAACGCATTTTGTTATTTAAATAATGTTTTTACTGGCTGACTCTTTGTTTTCTTGTTCACATTCTGACACCAAGCCCTCTTCTAATTACGACTTTTCTTTGACAAATTTAAATTGAAAAATAAAATAAATTTTTGTGATTGTTCTTGCCCATATTTTTCGGTGGGACCTTAAAACCTGTTAAACTAAACAAAAAACATTTTTGTTGCTAATACTCTTGGCCATAAGACTTACCGCCGGCATTTCTAACAACTTGACATTATGCATAATTTTCTTTTTTCTTTTTGTATAAACTGGTTTCTATTAAATTTACTTTTACTTCTGCTTGTTATTATTGTTATTACAATTTTTATTTATGTTTCGAAGAAAAGACAAACGTGAGAGAGAGAGAGAGAGAGAGAGACATTTAGAAAATTGTTGTCATTAACCTAATAAACCTTTAAAATATGTTTAGTGTTTGTTTTTTTCTTCTTATTGTCATTTTGCCTGATGGCGCTTAAGCTTCAATATCATTTAAGAAAAATTACACAGTGGCTGCCGAAGATGCTGGGGAACAAAAAGAACAATGTCAGCAGCTTCTATATTTTTTATGGGAATATAAACAATAAACATTGAGACTAAAAGTCATTGACAAAATAAACAAGAACAATTGCTGCTATAGAGCTTGAGGGTGAGAGAAAGAGAGAGATAGAAGGAAATAAGTGAAATTGGTTGTGGTCAAGGATGGCAGAAATGGAAGTGAATAAAAGTTATTTTGAGCACTTAAGATAATAAGATATTTTTATTATTAGTTTTCTTTTCTTCTTTTTTGGGCAGTTAACTAAACAACTTGTAATTATTATTAATAATAAAAATATGTATGTGTAGATTATAGTTCTTTAAAAAAAGTATCATTATAGGGCATTTAAAATCTTGCTGCTTTTTACTAGATTTCCCATACAAAACAAAATCTATTTTGTCAGTAGGTTTGTAAGAAATCTAATAAAAATCTAATAGTTTTATTTATTTTTTACCACCCCATACAACATATTCATAAAAAAGATGAGTGAATTAGCTACCGTCTGCTTAAAAAGGTGTGTGACTTAGCTACATTGCAGTTATTTGGTTGTAGTTTTGGAAATTGCTGTTGTTTTGGATAAAAAATATTGATAAATGTCAAAAAAGTTGGTCTAAACGGTATAGATTTTCATAAAGATTTTAATTAAAATCTGCTAGATCTTGTGCTGGTGTAAATGGCCTATTATTATTAATATTAACGGTTTTGGTAGCGATCATATTTTAAGACACATGTGTTCTATATTTATCTACTCGTTGTTTATTTGTCTGTTTGTAATTTATAGAATTTTTTTCTATAAGTTAATTATGCCCTGAAAGAACAATATGTGTTTTTTTGGGAATTTATTTTTATATTAAATTTTAATATTTTTATCACACTTACTTCTAAAATTAATATTTAATTTGTTCAGTAAATTTTTTTTATTTTTAAATACATTGAAATTAATTTTTCAATGGGCGTAGTATTAAATTTCGGTTCTTTGCGTAGCCTGAAAACAATTAAAATAAAAATTTGAGTCTGACCCACGATGTCGACACAAAACGTTCAATCGTTTACAAGTTTAATTATTTTATTGCTATTTTCAGTACATTTTGTTGATTGGACTTTTAATGTTGACAAAAATTTTAAAGCACTTTTTTGCTCTATAAAAAATAAATAGCTGAATTTCTTAGATAAGAAAATTAACAATTTTTTAAGAATTTTAAGTACTGTATTTTCTAAAGATTTGCTTTAATTGAAAACAACTGAATTTTACACTTTTTTTTATTGCATTTTAAATATTTATTTTTTTTTGTGGTGCCAATAAAAACCATGTCCAACAAAAGAAAAGAAAAGCCAGGAAAAATATTATGCGCCATTAATGACAGAATTTTTGTGGCCCTTGAAAAAAGTAAAATAAAGAAAAGGACACCAAAAATAAGCAAATATAAAAAAATATAATATAATAATAATTTTTTATTTTCTTTTTAAGATGTTTTTTTAAACAGAAAAAAATTAAAAATTAATAATAATAAAAAAAAAATGCGGTGCAGATTCAAGTTGGACAATAAAACTAAAGTTAATATTTTTAAATTGGATTTTCTTTTTTATCATTTTAAGACACCTGGCTTTTGTTTTAAATTATCATTTATTTCAGTTTTTTTTTAACATAAAATAAAATTTCCAGACTTTTTATTAAGCACTTTTATTAAGGCTTTTATTATTATTGTTTTCTAGAGAATAATGTTGGATTAAGGATTATTTTTAAATAACAAAAATTCAATAAAATTAAATGCAAGTTAAGTGCTTTTAAGCAAACTAAAGCTCACTTTCAATGATGTAAAAGTTATATGTTCTTTCAATTATTTAGAGTGAAATCCAAGACAGACAAATTTTCTTGTTTTATTACTATTTTTAATAAAAACAAAAATGACGAAAGAACGCAGCCTTTTGACATAGTTGAATAAGTAATAATTTGTTTTAAAATAGAAAAAATTAATTCGAAACGAATCATCTCTGATTTACACTTTTTCTCTCATATAAGCCTACCGCTGGGATTTTGGTGTTATAAATCCTATTTTCTCCACCACTCAATTTCAGAAATAGAATGACGCGATAGACAAATAATTAAATATGAAATGTGCATTTAAGGTTTGTGCATTTAAGGTTTTTGAAAATTTCAATTCAAGGAAAATTGGATATTTGGTATGGACGCCACTCCACGAAGCCACCGTGAATGAATGCACGATGTCATGTTTCCTGCATGAACGTAATTTCCTTTAAAACAAGCAAATAACTTCCATAATATCTTACACTCACTCACTTTGTTTAATATAAATTTTATGATTAGAAGCACTTAATGAAATACCCTATATTGTCTTACTGGGAAGATTTATAAAACAAATTTTAAATGTAGCTTTAATCACTGCTCGGTCAAAGCAAGAACCAGCATTTGGGGGACTGGCACTCCAGATTTTTGTAGGATATGTGGGGATGAAGAGGAACCAGAAAGCATTGAACATATTATCTGTCATTGCACGGAGCTGCAACGTCGTAGGCTTAGATGGCTGAGCCGACGTTTCCGTGAAAGCATTACTGATGTCGGGAAGTGTAAACTAGAGGACATCAGGGGCTTTATCATGGAAATTCGGTGGCTTAGTGATGGATAATAGGGTCACTTCTGGCTGCAAATGGTAGGGTGAATATTACTTTTTTTTTTGGGCAACAGAAGGGAATCACAATGGACCCAGTTGGGTCCCTGGTAAAACAAAACCCTTCCTAACCTAACCTAACCTTAATCGAGGGACTATTTTTTTAAATTCAATTTTAAATTTTATTATAATTTTCGTACACAGCTGCTGCGAATGCAGCCATGACTTTAAATTTTAATTTTCTTCCATTAACAACAGTGGGCATTTGTTAAAGATTTTTTTTTATATTTCATTAACGCTCACACTTATTTATTCGTTCATTCATTAAAGTATTCAAGCATGCTTATATTTTTTATTTTAAGTCCCTGAGTGTGTGTGTGTGTGCTTATGCATGTGTTTTAAATGCAAAATAAAATTGATTTAATAATGAGGCTTTAACAGCAAATTGCTCTCGTATTAAGTATAATTTCAATAACAGTTTCATTGGCTGCTTACAAAGTGTTTATGTGCACGTGTGTGTCTCTTTTCAATTTCTATAGATTATCGGCCATTGCAAAGTTGAAGTGAAAAAAATATTCAAATTAAAGTATTCTGTTTTTTTTTAAATTAATTTATAAATAATTTTTATGATTTTTATACGGCACTAATGTGTTTTTAAGAGAAAATCGTTATAAATATGTTTTTAATATTTATGGTGCATAAATAATTATTCAGGCGTGTCACAGAAAAGGGCAAAGTGCAAGTTAAATCTTATAAGGTGTACTGGGTTCAATTCGCCTTGAGAAATTTATATGTATTTTTATTGTCAACAAAAATTTATTGAAAAATTTTTGTTAACATCCAACGTACGACGAAAATACTCACCTGAGCTGTTAAGACCATTTGATATGAATTCACCTTGATTCAAAGTAAAACTGTATAAAAGAGGCATAAAGTAAGATTGCATACTTTTGGGGGCGAATAGTAAATTTTTAGTACATGATTTTTTTCCCTAATTGTTTTGAAACATACTTTTTTGAAATTTTTCATATGTATACTTTTGAAATGCTTAGCAACGAAATTTTTATAAATGTAGATATGTGCCATAACCGCCAAAATAACTTAAGCGACATAATTTTCAAACTTCAATTTTTGACCAAAATCCATTATTTGCGATCGTAAATAGTCGATTTTCGTTAAAATAAAAACCAAGTCCAAGCAATGTGTCGCTTAAGCTATTTTAGCGGTTATGGCTCAATATGAAGAACAAAAAAAAAAAAAAAAAAAAAAAAAAATTAAAAAAATAAAAAAAATTAGCCGAAGGATAACGAAATATTGAAGTAAAAAATAATAAAAATATACATACAATAAAAAAATATAATAATATTTAATAAAATAGTTTAATTTGGTACATAAGGCCATTTATACAATATATCTGGAAAAACTTTATCTTCTCACTCTCTTTTAAAATTAGAATAGAAAGGCTTAAAATTTAACATATTAAATTAATAAAACCTTTAAGTTTGACAAGTTTTTTTTTATGAAATTATTTTTAAATACTGAAGTATATTTATTTGACATAATGTCTTTATTTAATTTCAAAAAATTGGCTTGTTTTTATGGTTAAGCAATTGTCTATATGCATTTCGTTCCCGCTTGTGGAACTCGTCAGTAGACTTCAACCAAAAAAAATTCAAAACTTTTTTTTTTTGGTTGAAGTCTACTGACGAGTTCCACAAGCGGGAACGAAATGCATATAGACAATTGCTTAACCATAAAAACAAGCAAATTTTTTGAAATTGTTTTTAAATGTTAGTAATTTTTGCAAGTTCATATTTGTATTTAAAGATGATGAAATAAATATATACCTTTGCGTAAATATATTGTCAACTGACAAATGTTTGCCATAAAAACTTTGACTATATATATATTAGCTAAGAACATAATACACAAGCACGCAAATATACAAAGTGAATATTGAAAGCATCCAAAACAACAGATTAATCAAATAGCTGAAATCGAATAAAATTATTCGAATAAAATTATTCGTAGAAAAGAAAAAAATATGTTTTATTCCCACCTGCTGTTTATGTCAGAAAGGAGAAAAAAAAGAATACAATTAATTGACTAGTTCACTTGATGTAATGCAACATATTTTGTTTTTCTCTCATTAAATAAACATTCACTCTGCCACAATATTTTGCATCATGCGATGACAATAATGAAATGATGTTTTAAAAGTGATTAGAGAAGAACGATAACAATATATAACCTTAGGAAGCGAAAACAAAAAAAAATTAACTGAAAACACTTCCTCAAAGTTTATTTCAAATTGTTTTTTTTGTTGTTGCTTTTATCTGTCTTTATCTTTTGTTGTTGTCAGGAAAAAGACTAGATACAACAGAAACATTGAAAAAAAGCCTTAAAATGACAAACACCTGGCAGGTATCTTTATTTTTTTTTATTGTGTTCAACAATAAGATAAAAAACTAAATTTTGTGAGTAAATTTAAAAGAAAAAGAAATTTTATTAATGTTTGTAAGCGGACATCCTATCGTTACAAATTCAAGCGACTTTAAAGGAACAACAGAAAAAGTTTTACAGAAACATTCATGCTGGGAATTCGATTTGCCATTGTTTTGCTTCTGACGTACTTAAATCTATCTGCCTGCCTGTTGGTGCTTTGTAGTTGATGTCACTGTTCGTTTGTTCATTTAAAGCTTAAATACAAAGAAAGATTGCTGATGCTATCAGTGTTTGGGGAATAAAATGATGTTATTAAAGTGAAGTGAAGTGATTCAGTGATACTTGCTCTGCTGCTGAGGCCAACACATGAACAGCAATAGCAACAGCAATAAAGTCAGGTAATCGAGCCTGCTAAAGGATGAGAAAACAACAAAAAAGCATACAAGCACAAGCACAAAGAATTATTCATATTATTAAAGTTGTTGTTGTAGGTGTGATTGAGTGCTGAGTTTCATGCTCAAATTATCCAGAGATTTAAACAAATCAATAAATCATATTTTTGTTTTAGCTTTCTTTTGTTACATTGGCTTTATTTTTGTGTATTTTAGTGGCTGATAATCTTTTTATTCCACAAACAGCTTTCAGTTATTTTGCAATTAATTAACTTCATACTCGTAACATGGTCAGTGATGAGAAAAAAAAATATATTTTTACAAAACAAAACAAAAACATTCCGTCTATTTATAGCACAGAAATGTGGTTGAAGTGTAACTCTCATAAATCTCCATACGAATCACAAACATATATGTACATAAACGTATACGTGTGCACGTGTCCTGTTAGTTGCATGTACACAACATGTCTGTATGTATGTGTGTGCTCATTTTTATGTTTAATTGAAATGTTAATCATTAAAGCGGAAGTTGAAAATGGTTGGTGTGTATCACCAACACTTGTTCAAAAAGAGAGTAGAATATAAAAAAAGATTTCAAGCTAAATATAAATGTGTACATGTGTAACGTGAAGTGTGTCTGTCTGCTTGTGTAAATGGTTTAAGTCAACAATTAATGAAATATCACAAAAACACATGTAAACATTATTGATGATTCGCCAAATATTGGTGAGGAGAAACAAATCACCTAGCCAACCGTTCTAAGAGAGCAAAATTATTTTAACTACTTGTGGTCAAGCTTTATTAAGCCTCAAATTTTATTGAAAAATTTAGGATCACTCTTTTTACTGAATAATTTTAATCAGGCTCTCTATTATTAAAATAAAAATTCTTATTTTCTTGTAAACGTAATATTATTATAAGGACATAAATGGAGGGGATATTTTTTGATGACGTTACCAGTTAAAACATATTTTTTCAGTACACTTAAAGGGAGCTTCATCTAATGAAAATATTTCAACTTAGATTCGATGTTTTGGTCTTTACTTTTTAGTACAAAATAAGAGGTTCGTCAATTAAATTATTCGAACAAATTTTTTTTCCTGATATTCATGGCTTTAACAAATTTTATTCGAATACTTCTACATTACTTTTTTTACAATATAATTGAAAACTTTTTATTTCCTAACGTTGTTGGTGTAATGAATTCAGTTTCATAAAATTATGCGAATAATATCATTCGAATCATCTTAAGCGGATAAAATTATTTGCAAAAAATAATTCCATGTGTATAAAGGATATGAATAACATTTTTTCATTGTTTTAGTCGGACTTATTCAAGTAAAATTATTCAAATAAAACATATTTCCGATTAAAAATTTTTTTTTTTCTAATTATTCGACATTTTTTGTTTTAATTGTTAAATTATTTTATAATTTTAAATTTAAAAATTTGTCCCGAATAAGATTTCGAATAAAAATTTGTTTGTCGTTATATAACTTATTTGATACAATTTTATTCTATTAATATACGAGTAGCATAAGTGGAATCATCTTATTCTTTGCTTTAAAATTTTTTTACCCGAATAATTTTATTTGTTATAGCAATAACTGCATTCGAATAACTTTCTAAAAATATATATATTTTAAAGACTCTCTCCTCTTTAACCTTGTTGAAATAGTAAAATTAAACGAATAAAATTTTTTAAATAATGTTAATCGAGTAAAAGTATTCGAATAATGTTAGTGGAATAAAATTATTCGAATAAAATTATTTCGCTGTGTTACTTGGACTTATTTAAGTCGCATAAAATTTTTGCCGATTAATTTTTTGTTCTAATTTTTCGATTTTTTTGCATTATATTTGCATTATATAATATTATTAATGTTCTCAAATATGAAGATTTTTCTTTAATAATTTTTACCCGAATATATTTGCTCATGTATTAGTTATGGCAGTTGCTGCATTCGAATAATTTTCTAAAAATTAATTCCAAAGCTTCTTTTTTCCTTAAATTATTAATTTACTCGATTTTACCAAAAAGCTATGAATAATGTTATGTCGGACTTATTGAAGTAGTCATTCATAAATTTTGCCAATTAATTTTTTTTAAGTTTTCGATTTTTAATTGTTTTACATTATACTTATCTATCTTATTTAAGAAATTTATTATTCGACATATTGTCAAAAGACTAGCCCAATCCGAAACCCACCCGCTGGTGGTTCAGCATTGTCCGTACGCACTCCATTGCTGCCGTAACAAACCATCAGCAGACCCCAACCACACATTTCCAACAGACACAAACCTCCCACCTTATGCAAAGACTTTCAAAAACTATTTGAGAAAATATCATTTTAAAATTGTATTTTTTCGAAATATTTTATATTGTTGAATACAACATTTTTTTTATTTAATAAGCTTTCGAATGGAAATTTCGTATCATTCGAATCGTCTTATTTATTAGTTATGGCAATACATGCGATCGAATAATTAAAAAAAATAAAATTGAAAAACATTTCATTTCCCTAACCTTGTTGGAAAATGGAAATTATTCAAATAATATTAATCGATTAAAATTATTCTAAAAAAATTGTTCCTAATTTTGGATTCGAATAAAATTATTCTATTATAATTATTCGAATAAAATTGTTTGAACTATGTCAGCCATATAAAATTATTTTAATAAAATTATTAAATTAAATTCGATTAATTCGATTCGAATTTTCTAAATATGTTATTGTGAGACTTTCACTTCCCTAATGCTGTTGGAACCATGGAATTATTCGAATGATGTTAATCGATTAAAATTATTTGAATAAAATTATTCGATTATAATTACCCGAATAAAATATTTCGATTATAATTATTTGGATAAAATTGTTTGAACTAGGTTAGTCACATAAAATTATTTTAATAAAATTATTATTCTCAATATTTAATTTTTATTATGCTTTTTTTTTAATTGTGAATAAAATATAATACGTTGTATTACTCGAACTTATTCAAGTAAAATCATTCGAATAAAACTGGTACGAGAAATGTCTCCGATTAAAGATTTTTCGAATTATTCGAAATTTGTTTATTTTTTATAACATTATATATTATTTTAGAATAAAATTTTTAAAGTTTATTTCAAGGAAATATTTTATATTCTTACTGCCTTATTCATAAAAAATATTTCAGGTTTATTAAGCGTTTATTTGACATATTTCTATGGAAAGTTTGTCAAATAAACCTGTAATAAACCTAAAATATTTTTTATGCATTAGACCTTTAAGTTTAAAGATTTCTTAAAAAGCTTTAAAGTGCTGCAGTTATTTTGAATGATCGTATGGCGTAAAATTTAATATAGCCAAAAGAGTTTAATTTGACAAATTAAAATGAATGTACTTTTCTCATTAACTGTTGTAGATAAATATATCGATAAGTGTTTGTGCAACAAGGATACTAGTCTTCCACTTGTCTAGGAGGACCTAACCCCTCTCCCACCACTCCTTGGGATCTGCTTCTGTAGCTAAAATTAGAAATATATATTTCACTATACCAACCAACATGTTTGTAATTTATTTGTTAATTTTTGCATTTGTGCTTTAACCATTTTTGTTCTGGTCAATGAAATACATAAATACTCCACTTGATATTTCATATTTGACCAGAATGATTTTAAAAATATTTTAAATAAATATCAGCAAATTGATGCACTTAAATATGTGTATTAGTGTGCGTTTGCGTATGTGTGTGTGTGTGTTAGTGTGTGTGTGTGTGCGTGTTTGCGCTTAAATAATGGAAATGTAAAATTTTATTAATAAACTATCTGGCCAATTACTGTGCTTCTTTCTCACTATTTCCGGCATTCGAATAATGTGACACAATCCAGAGTCAGCAGAAAGAAAGAAAGAGAAAACAAGACAATATTGTTATACTCGTATATTTGTTGTGTAAAGTAATGGTTTCATATTGAATTGTATTGTTTGTGGAAAAATCTGTAAATTTAATTAATTTGTAATTTTTAATTGAATTTTACCCGCACAATTTAATAAGCGTTTTGATTTGCTGTTTTCGAATTTAATAATACGGTTGGATGAGAAAATTAAAAAAATAAATGAATGAATCAAATAAAACGCTTTAACGGATGGTATTCAAAAATTGCGGGCATTTGTATTAATTATAATTTGGTTAAAGTGAAATTTTAGATCAAACGATCCTACAGGCAGACTTATTATTTTAAGCATCAGAATTTAAGGGTCTGGTTGGTTTAGTTTATTAAGCGTTTTAAGTTTGATAATAAAAACTTAAAGAATTTGCGCATATTCATAGCCAAAACAAGGTACATTTTAAAAATTTAAAATCATTATTAGCAGAAAAAATACTGATCTTTAACTCGTAAAATATACTTTAACTTTTGACTAAGTGAATTAGCGTCTCTGTTTTCAGTTTTGCTAAAATGCTTTTTTCCATATAAAATATATGGATTGGCTAAAACCATAAAAGGCAGTTTTATTTTTTATTAACTCTAGTTGAAACCACAAAAGCATTAATTATGAATTGCCTGTGGGTGCTGGTTGTAACACTAAAAGCAGCAGCATACAGACACAAAACTTTCCCAGCGGGAACTAGAAGGAGTAGGCATGCCTTCTAGAAGGCCTCTGTACGCCTTCTTTTGGATGTAGAAGGCCTGCTCGCCCCATTCCATACTCATATCTTTTTAACACGCGTTGTCATTGCGAAGCAGGCCTTCTGTTGTTGCTTCTTTCGGCAGAGATTCTGCAAGGCCTTCAAACTAATAGATTTTGTTTTTGCTTTGGTAAAAAAAAACAAAACATGTTACTCCTTCTCTTCTCCCTTCTCATAGAAGCGAGTGTGGAATGTGTATCGTATATTTTATACGAAAGAGCCCTTTAATAAGGCCTGCACCAAGAAGGTCTTCTGAGTTTTACCGCTGGGTTAATATGGACACACACACACACACACATGATAACACCAAAAACATTTAGACACGTAACATTTAACCAAAACTCGTTGGCGCTGCAAGTGAAGGGAAAATATATTTCAATTTTTAGATTTACAACATGATAATTTCTATCAAAGAAGAATGTTTTAAAGTTACAAGAAAATTTTTTACAAAGGCCATTCAAAGCCACTGATGAGTTGCAAAATGCCATGCCACGCCAAGCTACGTTTCTTTCCTTCAGCCAGTTGTTTATTGGTTGGTTGGTTGGTTGGTTGGTGAATTGCTCATTTTTCAAAGGTCATCAATCTTTTATGGTATTTACGCAAGTAATAAATTAAATCAAAAGCACACATTTTGTGTTTCCTTCAAATTCAAAATATCATATAAAACACTCACTCATCATTTACAAACATTTACGCGAAGCTCACGTTTAGCCCTCATCTCTGTGGCTAACAGAATTTTGGCAGTTAAAAATAATTTGTAATCTTTTGTTGCAAAGTCAGATGTCTTGAGGCTGAAGAAAAATCTTAATACAAAAAAAGAAGTCTTTAAAATACACGATGATGAGATTTTCATATTAAAATACCCACATACACACACATACACACACATACACACACACACACACACACACACACACACACACACACACACACACACACATTTATTGCAAACAAATGTTTCGTTATAGTGTTTTCACACTGAAAGTTAAAACCTGGTTTTAACGTTAAAACCATAAACAGCTGATTTTGCTTTCATACTGCAAGTTTGTTAAATTCAGGTTTTAACTCACAGGCTGTCTAATAACTTTGCTCAAAATAAAATAAATCTCCTGCCGAAATATGTGTATTTTGTTGTTGCATTTTTTCTGCTTTTTAATAACACTTGTTGGACATACTGTTCAACTGTTTTTGTTTGTATGAAAAACTGAGATATTTCACAATGCGCTCTAAAATGGAAATTATTTTATATTTTGTAAACAAAATTTTTTTAAATTATGGAACTTCTTATACAGAATGAATAAGTGCTTGGAAATATTGTTAATAATATAAAAATGCACAAATACATTATAAGATGAATGTCAGTCATCACTTTCCACAGTTAAATTTAAAATATTTTCGTTGGTTTCCTTCCAAAAAAACTCTCTTTTTCCATAATTTTTTTATTATTGTTACTGCTGCATCCATTTTTAAGTTGAACATTTTTCAAGGGCCATCTATTGTTATTCACTTTTATAACATAATCAGCTGCTGTTGGTCATTTCAACTTGGCAGCACTGAATTTATCACAGCGAAAACAAGGTTGCATTTCATAAAACCAACTTAAAACCAATTCAAATATGGTTTTAATTTGGTTTTAACAAAAACAATTTGTATGGTAAAACCAGGTTTTAACAGTTGGTTTTAACGTTAAAACCAACTTTTATTAAAATCATGTCAGTGTGAAAACACTATTACACTAAAAATCGAATTGGTTCTTTAAGATATTTCTGTTTAAAATCAAAATAAATTTGTTTGTATCTACTCCTATTCATTTAAGTTAAATTTGTTTTTAAATGTTTTCTAAGTGGTTTTGAGGTGTGATGAAGGCTGTTTATTTTCAAATTTCAATTCAAAACTTATTTCACACAATTGTTTGAATTAATGTTTAGTTGTCTGGTGGTAACAACTTGTAGTTTGCAAAAAAAAAAAACATTTTAATGGCTTATATGCAACAACATCTGTTGCTGCTAAATGTGTTTTAATATTGATAAATGATTTTTGAAAAGGGATTTTATTTATTCAATCTTGTTTTTGCTTAATTCTCTATTTATAATTTATTTTAGTTTGAGGATTTTAAATATTAAAAAGGATTTCTGGCAAAGGCATTATTTCATTTTGAAGTAAAAGGGGAAATAAAATCAATTTAATGTTGAAGGTAAGAAGAACAAGTAGACAATTTTAATGGATGTTATGCCAATCAAAAGAATATCTCTTACCAATAATGTGAAAGGCTTAAAAGCAACCTACATACATTGAATTGAAATTTATTTTTAAATTGAGCACAAACAAGCTTTGACTTGTTTGTGTTTGACCAGCAGTAGCTTGCTTTATATATAAAAGTAAACTAAATTTCAATTGATGAATTGAGTGCAAAGTAACAAAGTGAGCATTAAATGGAGCATTAAAAATAAATACATGACATGTAATTTTGACAGCAAGAAACTTGGTTTGGCAACTTAGATTTCCATCTTAAAAATAAAGTATAAGAATCTAAGTATTTTAAATTTTTTCTCTCAGTTGCATTTTTTCTTCGAAAAATAAGTTTGAAATTTTTTTTTAGAAAATCAGAAATAATTTTTGTGAAATATTTTCTTTTTTGAGAAAGAAACAAAAATATGTCAGTGTTACCGTAGCAGTAATTTTTTTTTAATTCTTAGAAAAAACACAGAAAAGTTTTATTTTCTCCAAGCTATAAAATCAGATCAGACTAATCGAAAAACATATTCGAATAAAATTAATCGAATAATATTAATCGATTAAAATTAATCGAATAAAATATTTTAGGTGCAAATTTTTTAAATATATTGATTGCATTGCCGTATTTGAAATTGCTAAAATAAATTTTTTCAAATAAGCGTCCACAAAATGCTCCGAATAAAAATATTTTGAGTTATGTATTAATATATTTTTTTATTTCTCTTATATCTTAAAATAATACGTTCCAAGTCTGTTTTATTAAACTTTCGAGTTTTTAAATATTTCCTGCTTATTAAAATCCAAACGCAAGGATTTTTTTTATTGAAGAAATAATTTTTCTTAATAAGATTAAAGTTCAGTTCAAATTTTACAATTAGGGCTATCATGAATAAAATTCCACGTGAAAATTTTCCATTTTCCAATTAGAATTTTTTGTTTTCCCTATTACTTGCTATTAGTTGGAAATAATTCCACGGAAAAATTTCACGTGGAATTTTATTCACGATAGCCCTGAATAATGTTTTGATTAAAAATGCAAATATTTTGTTTAACAATTTATGTGATTTTCTAAAAAATCAAAGTAAATTTATCATAAGCACCATGTCTATCTCTAGTAAACGAATAAATTTAATTAATTAAAATTAATCGAATAATTTTCTTGTAGTGCGAAAAATTTCGAAAAGTATACATACAAAAGTAAACCGAATAAAATTAATAGAATAAAATTTATCGATTAAAAATAACCGATTACAGTTAATCGAATAAAATAGTTCGCGTGCAAACATTTCGAATTATAGAATTGCATTGATATTTAAAATTTTTAAGCAAAGCTAAAAAGCTATTTGAAGTATCTACAAAATTCATCGAATACATCTTTTTTTGAATTATGTAAGTATGTATTCGAATAATTTTTATTTAATTTTTCATTGCTACTGTATTTTCTTTTATGTTAAATAAATGCTTAAATAAATTTAAAGTTTGTTTTATTAAACTTATGAGTTTTTTTTATATTTCTTACATGTGTATTTATTTCGAAACGTAAAGAATTTTTTTATTCAAAAAAGATTTTTTTTTTAATTAGACTAAAGGTTAGTATTTTACAATATAGTTTTGATTAAAAAATTCGATTATTTTTTTCTTAGAAATTAATGTGATTTTCTGCACAAGACATGAAAAGTAAATTTAGGCTGGTACTCCATCAGTAGCACGTAAATCTTTATTAAAAGAATAAAGTAAATCGATTAAAATTAATCGAATAATATTATTCGAGTGCAAACAATTTTGAAAAATATAACTGTATTGCGATGTTTAAAATTGTTCTTGTATCCGAAGTCTACTGATGATTTGTTACAGCAACAATAAAATGCATATAGACAAAGCTGAACCACCAGAAAATAAATTCCAAATTAATTAAATTACTTGTCTTGTTATAAAGAAAGAAAATATAACGAATTGAACGAATTTTTCTATTTAACGAAATTACCTCACATTACATCGTTCGTTAAAGCAGTATATCACTGTATTTTTAAATTCAAAGGCGTATGATCAATATCGAATTAATAAATTTGTTATTTCATGGCGTATGATTAATATTCGCTGAAAGTAAATTATTATTATTTTTTATATTAAAAAGTAACGATGTATAATTTTTTTATATTTTAGTTCATTATTTGAAAATTATGTTTCCTAGAAATAATATCAATTAAACTTTTTCCCCGAAAAAATAAGAGCCTGCAATAAATTAATTTTCTTTGAAGATAAAAAAAACCTTTTTCGTTCATATAACAAACAAATAATTTTCTTTAATTACATTTATAGAAAGCTTTTTAAGGTGTGTTTGCAAAATACTACCTTCAGCCATAATTTATTGTCCAAAAGATAAGCTAAGACAAAACCAGCTAAAAGAGAAAAAGCAAACATTTAATACATTGTAATTTTTACTATGAAAACTTCCTCAAGTTCTTAATGTAAAAAAGGAAAATTTTTATTATATTTTTCTAAGAACGAAAAATGTCATGGCAATTGGGAACTTGTGTGCTTTTATCTGCTGAACAAAATGTTAATGACTTTCAATACTTTTGCTTAAGATACAAAAATGTAAGAATTGCAAAAATAAAATAATATGTAAATGTAAATTATTTTTGAGTTTTTTTTTTTTTTTTGATCAAAGTGATACAAAAACCTTGATTTTCCTAAAAACTAAGTAAAAAGTAATAAATATTATTTTAATTTAAAAGAAAAGGATACATTTTTAATATATTTGCAAATCAACTTAAAGGATAAATCTAATTTTTTTAATTATCTTTTAAATTTAATAAATTATTTTCCATTATAATTCTTCTGTCGGAAGTTATAAATATAAGTTTTTTATCTTGACAATTCTTTTAATTTCAGTGAAATATATACCAATGTAAGAGTTGTGATTTTAGATAAAAACATATTAAAGAAAAATCCTTTAGATTTTGCTCTATTGGTAGTCACAGTAAACATTTTGCTTTGTATCTTATCTACAATGCAATAAGACATTTCATTACAATTCTTACAGCTTGTTTGCCAACGAAAACTATTTAGTTGCGATAAGGTAATAATAAACTTTATTCATCATTTAAAACATTTAAAATTGTTGTACAAAGTTGTTTGTGTTTTGCTACTTTTAATATGCTGATATAAAATTTGAGCTCGTTAGCATACTCGTAGCTTCATATGCCAACTAGTATCATTTTTGATGTATTATGTACTAGAAAAGTGCTTAAAAGTGTATTCATTTGCGCAATAAAAGCAGATTATTGTGCTTATATTTGATATGCAAAAGCGAAAGCTTCACAGATCTATGGAAAAACCTGTATAAATGGTGACGAACTAAAAGAGTTGTAGGCTTTAAGTTCTTACTAACAGTGTTGATGCATTAAAAAAAGTTCTTGCTTTACAAATGCGTCATGTTATGTTATATTCTATAGTGTTATGTTATGTTCTCTTGTGGTATGATATATAGTGTCATACTTTGTTATGTTATGCTATTTTGTGTTGAATATTATGCTATTTTATATAGTGTTATGCAATGTTATATTTTGCTTTATAATATTATGTTATGCTACGTTGTGTGATGTAAATTCATTGTATGTTATGTTATGTCATGTTATATTATCTTATGTTATATTATGCTATGTTTTGCTTCTTTATTTTGTATTATGTTATGTTATGTCTTGCCACGTTACCTTATGTAATGTATGTTATATTATGCTACTTTATTTTGTGCTATGTAATGTTATGTAACATCATGCTATGTTATGCTAAGCTATGGCATGTTATATTACATTATTTTATGTTCTGTAATAATATGTTATTTTGCCTAATTTAATGTTATGTCATGTTATGTTATATTATGTTAGGCTATGTTATGTAATGTTACTTTATTTTTGTGTTATGTTATGTCATGTCAAGTTATGGTATGCTCTGTTATGTTACAGTTTCTCCTAGGAATTCACTTTGTGCATACAGAACATTTACATTTTCTGTTTTATAATATATTTTTGTTTTATATCTTCGTTATTGATTTTGTTAACGATTTAGTTTTAAAAATATTTTGTTTAACTCCTGCCATAAAGAACTTTTTTTAAGAGTAAATTATATCAATGTATGTCGCTGGATCTGTATTATGGTTTTAGTTTTAATTAATTTTTATTGCATAAAAAATTTATTTATTTCTTTTATAGGGTATAAAGCATTTAATTATACCAAATAAAATGCTGGTTTCATCTTAAGCTGCATTTGTCTATTTCTTAGTGCATTAGTTGAGGTAAATGGTTGCTGCATTAATGCCGAAGCCAACAAAAAAGTAGTTAAAGTAAAAAACTTTTGCAAAGATGCATCTGATAAAAGAAAATAGTGACTTAAAATACTATCGTTTTGTTTTTGGTTATTAAATGCTCTTGACTAGCTAAAAAAGAAAAAGAAATTATAATTCAAATATGAAAATTATTCTTTGCTGGTAAACCAAAAGTAATATTAAAACTAAAAAAAAATAAATAAACTTGAAGTCAACAAAGTGGAAGGAAGATGTGGCATTAAGCAAACATCATTATATTAGTTTTTGTTTGTTATATTCTTCTATTTCTTTCTTTTGAGCGGATATAAATAAACAAATAAAATTTTGCTCATTAAGGTAAATATTCACAAGGAAATTTTGTTTTGTATAGTTAGCTTTACAAGATACGGAAAGTTTAACACGAATTATTTATATATTTTTTTTTATTCCTCGAAAAAGGCACTTAGTTGTACAGTTTCGTTAGTAATTAGCAAATAACTATTTTGCAATAATTAAAAGAGTTTTAGTCTTTAATTTTGAGGGAAAAGTTTTAACAATTTATTAAACACAGTAGGCTACACAATCTTTCACAAAATTATTTAAATAATCCAAAACATTCACTGCCTTAACCATAATCATGCGAATAACACTTTTGTGTAAACTAATTATCTCCTACAATATACATAAATCCAGCTTAATAACAAAAATACTTAAGCCATACACAGAAAAAACTAAATTTCGTTTTCAGTAACCAAATTCATTGAATCAGTAAATTTTTTTGTGTGAATGCGGACCTACAAAGAAATTTGTAGATTCTGATAACAATTTTGTAAAAGTTTAACTGAAAAAAAATTTTTATTTTTAGTTAACTTATTATGGCATTAGAGAAAAAAGTTAACTGAAACTCAAAATATTTTCAGTCAAATTTATTAATAGGAACAGAAAAACATTTTTGCAGATTTTTTTTTTGAATTATTCAGCAATTTTTTTTTTTATAATTTTTAAACACATTCACTAAAATTTTTCGTAGTATCAGAAAATAAATTAACTGAATCAATAACAATTTTAGCCAATTTAAAAAAAAAATTAGTAAAAGTTTTATTAAAAAAAAAATAATTGAATCAAATGAAAGGTTCAACTATTTTTTTTTACTTTTAAAAATTATCTTGTTTTTATGGTTAAGCATTTCGTTCCCGCTTTAGAACTCGTCAGTAGACTTCAACCCAAAAATTTTTTGAATTTAGCTAACAAACTCCGTATGTTTATAGTAAGACTTTTCATACTATATTGAGAATCACAATATACAAACATAATAAGTTTGAAAACCGCAAACAAAAATCTTTATAAAAAATAAATTGTTTTTATATCTATAAAATAATTTGTAGAAAAAATTAAAAAAAATCAGACAAATGTTTTACGGTATATAAAAATAAATTTAACTGAAAATAACAAATTTAAATATAAAAAAAAAATAAATCTAAATTTTTTTTTTACAAATTTTACTTTATATAGATAATTTTCATTCTATAGAGTTTTTTTTTACATAAAATAAAATTGGAACAAATAATTTACTGGAACAGTAAAAAATATTTACTGAAACTAAATTATATTTCAAAACACACGTTTGTTTGAAAATTTTTTGGGAATAATTTTTTCTGTGTATTAACCAACAAAATTAGTTGTGACTTCAAGTAAACAGTACACGTAAATATACTTCATCTTTTTCAATAACACAATACAATTGTAATCCACCAAATGAGTTCTTTTATTAACCAGTCTTTTGCGTTGACAATAGACTGACTCTTAAGAAAATTTGCAGAAAGCAAAGAAAAAAAGTAGCCAGAATTGAAAACTCCCCTTCTCTTTAGCATTACAAAAAAAAAAAAAAGGAAGGAAGTTCAGATACAAAATCTTAACACCTAATGCAAAACACCTGAATACAAACACACTCACTTAAAACCTGAACAAGTAAATGCAAAAGAAAGACAAACAAAAAAAATATACAACAATTGATGTTATAAAATCCAATATAAAGTGGCTTAACAACTTGATCGTTAACGTTTGTATTTTGTTTCTCAAAACGAAAAAAAAAATCTTTAAATAAACAACTAAACACTAAGAAGGTTTATAAACACACACACACTCACACACACATGCACAAGCAAAGTTTAATAACTTGCTTGTGTGGGTAAATGCAAATGAATAAAGACATTGTTAGCAAAACGGAAATGAAGGAAATCCGTTTACACATTTAGTTGAAAACTGTTACTGGCAAGGAGCCCATGAAAAGGGTGAGAATAAATGCCTGCATAAAGTTAAAATTTTAGCAGATAAGCAAAAGACAATTCAGGTAAGAATTTTTATTTGCAGATCTAAACAAAAATTTGTATACATATGCAGATGTTTAACAATTTCAAGAATGAATAAATGTATTCGCATCTTCTTTTACCACATTGTTGCCTTGCAGACCGCAAAAAAGAGTTTATACAACTTAACAAACTCCAATAACTTTCTTAAGTGGAAAAATATTCTTTCAAAAGTCTACAAGACAGATATAAAAACAATACTTGCCTAATGCCAAAATAATACAGAAACCGTTCGCATTTTATTGCAATGGCTTCTACCAGTGTTGCCAACTTAGCATTTTTTTAAAATATCACTTTTCAATATTCCAAAATATAAATATTTCAATATTTTAACATTTCAAAATTTCAATATTTTAATAATTCAATATATCAATATTTCAAAAGATCAATATTTCAATAGATCAATATTTCAATATTTCAATGTGTCAATATTTCAATATTTCAATATTTCAATATTTCAATATTTAAATATTTTACTATTTCTATATTTTAATACATATATTAATTTTTCAATCTTTCAATATTTCAATACTTAAATATTTCAAGGTCTTAATACTTACACACGTATTTCAATATTTCAATACACAAATATATTAATATTTCAATATTTCAACACTTCAATATATCATTGTTTCAATCTTTCAATATTTCAATACTTCAGAATTTAAATATTTCAATATTTTAGTATTTCAATACTTCAATATCCTAATATTTCAATGCATCAATATTTCAAAATTTCAATAGGTCAGCATATGAATATTTCAATATTCTAATATTTCGATATTTCAATATTTCAAAATATTAAGGTTTCAAGATTTCAGTATTCCAATATTTCAATATTTCAGTAGTTTAAAATTTCAACATATCACTTATCAATATCTTAATACTTTAAAATTTCAATATTTTAAATTGTCAATATTTCAATATTTCATTATTTTTATATATTTTTAAATATTTTAATGTCTTACATAGCGTCTATACCTGATATTAACTCTGATATAATATGAGAGAGAACGTCGGCAGAATAAGAAGAAAAATATATTAATATTGATATTAATATCTATGTAGGGGAAAACGTACTCTTGTAAATATCATAATATTTCATAAATATCAAGCAGCCGTGCAGTAAACATCTTCGTTTATTGTAATACTAATGTGTGTTTCATAAAAATTTTGGTATTACCTTAATACATCGTGCATAATTAAAACATTTCCGCATTTTTTTTTATTAAAAAATATTAATTTTCACTTTAATACATAAAATTCTCTTTACGTATTTATGTATGTGTGCGTTTTTTGACACATGATATCATAATATATATTATGAAAACAATATTATAATATCTGATATAATATTAATATAATACTAATATTGCAGTCCACACGTAATATAATTCGCTCTGCTATGAAATTTGACGTTTGCTAATAGAAATATATTTGATATTATATCAGGTATAGACACTATGTTATGCAGAAAACCTTAATATATTTTAGCAATAAATGATCGCAGTTAAAGTACGTCCTCATTGAGAAAACATCTGCATGAAATACTCGTATGTTACCCCATATTTCCATAATTTTTTTTTCCAAATTAAGGGAGAATTTGAATATTTTGAATATTTGATTTTTCTTCATTACTACCAAGTCCAAATATAGGAAATTTTCTGAGCGGCCGCACTTAACTCAAACAAAATATTTAACTAAAAGGTCAAAATATAAAAAATTGTTTTCCCAAACATTTTAATATAAATTAGTCCTGATTTTATTTCAAAAGTTGAGAACAAGCAACAGCTGTTATTTCCCACTGTTTGTTTTTACAAAAAATTTGCCAGGTGAAGCATAAAAAATGGGTAAAATTTTTAATGCAAAAATGGTCACACTGTGTTAGGAACAGATGCATTTTTGTTTGATGGCAAATAATTTTTTTCTCCCAAAACTAGTTCTTTTATCTTTTCGTTTGTCAAATTAAAATATTTTGTTGTCACACTCTAGTGCCAGCAAACATTTGATGAATTTTGTCAAATAGCCGTAGCTTTAGTTTTTAATAAAATTATGAAGTGGTGGAAAAGGTTGCTTTTTTTGCATTATTAACAATTTAAAAATAAATTTTTTTCTTTCAAACTATTGCATGCGTTAAGCATATAAATAACAATAGCAATTTTAGGAAACGAATTCCAATTAGAGTCATATATGAGAGACTGATGATAAATAATAATAATAATAAAATAAATAAATAAATAAAAATATTGAAATTATATCAAATCTATTTCAATGAAACAGCCATACAATATTATTTAAAAACTGTTGGCAACACTGTCTCCAATCATAATTGCAAGAATACAAATTCAAATCGTCAGCGTAACCCCACAAGTGCAATAACAACATTTACTTGTCAACACAATAGAAACCAAACAAATACTTAAATACTCGCTCGTACTTTTTTAAACAAGTTCAACCCAGGAAAAAAGAAAAAAAAACAAATAAATTCCTTAACAAAAAATGTGTTTTTTTTTTGCTGGATTTTTCTCTCATGGTAATTTTCATTCAATTTCTTTTGTACTTTATTCTGCTGCTTATAAAAAAAAATATTAACATTTCCTCAGTTTTCCAGTTGTCTTTTTTTATATCTTCTGCAATTTAGAGTTGTGTGCCAGCGTGTGTCTTTGTGTGTGTGTGCATTTCAATTTGCCAGAGTGTGTATTGACTTGTGTATTAGATTTAAAAAATTTGTCGTTTGTTATTTGATTGTTGTTAAGTATTTTGTCAACAATGTGTTTTGTTGTTATGTTAACATTACGACGTCGTGCGGTGGAGGGGATTTGAGGAGGGTGGGAGGTAAAGAGTGGAGCAAATTCTTTTGTAAATGTTTGCAAAAATGATGATGATTTAAAACGTTCTTGGTTACCAACATTCTAAACATTTTGGTATTTTGTATTTAAGGGTGTTTACATTGTGTTCGTTAAGTGGCAATTTATAATGATTCTGACTTTTGTTTATTTTTATAAATCGCAAATTTTATGCTTCATTTACCATCAATGAAAAGTTAAGAAAATTTCTAAATAGTTCTGTTGTTACAGCGAAGTGATTCAACTTAAAAGTTGTAAGCAAATATTAGTTTAACTTGATTTTAATAAGTAGTTTGAAAGATGGTATTAGAGAAAGGGAAAGAAAACTAAATATGGAAGATGAAAGCCCTCAAGTCTGATTCATTGGCAGCCATGTAAATCGAACAGATTTCAATGAAGTTGCACGATGATAGTTCTTTAGATTTTTGGTTAAAACATATTCCAAAGCTTTTTGATAATGATGTACAATAATTTAAAATGAATTAATTTGAAAAAAATTACAGCCCTATGCTCCTGACAGGAACAAAAGTAAATAATATAAATATATATATATATATATATATATATATATATATATAATAAATATATATATATATATATATATATATATATATATATATATATATATATATATATATATATATATATATATATATATATAATTTGAAAATGAAATAAATAAATTAAATAAAAAAATTAAATTTAAAATGTAAATAATAAGTTAAAATAAAATAAACTGGCAGGTGGCACCACTGGCCTTTCCAGCTCGTATAACCACAAAAATTAAATCGATAACAATTTTTAAGACTAACTGCCTTGTGCTTAGACTCTTTTAACTAAATATGATATCGACCAATTGGGGAAAATCAGTTAAACGAATAAATCGCTAAACTGAAAGATAATCGTCAAAAGAAATAAATTCAGTAAAGTTCAACTTTGACTCGTACACGAAAGGTTCCGTAGGGACACTACATAAATACATATATCGATCCATTTTTTCGATTGTATCGTAAGCGACATGTTATCGAAAATAGACTTATTTTATTGATATTAAAATTTTATAGTCCATAGTTTAGAATTATAAAAATGCTAAAATAGTTGATAATTTTTAAGATACGGGCTGTAAATTTTTATCATAAGCGACAATTTACGTACAAAAAGACATTTGAATATTAAAAAAAAATTCTCTTGAAAAGTTTTATTTTTGTCGTTTACGATAGAATCGGAAATAAGGCTCGATATAATCAAATCTCTTACCTGATATCGAAATTTTTAAAAAATTTCAAGTATACGTTTTTTCGGTTTTTGGCGATCTTTTTAGTTTTTGCGTTGTTAGTGATTTTTTTTGGTTTTGGTGATTTTTTTATTTTTGGCGATTTATTTTAGTTTTAGCGATTATTTTAGTTTAACCGCTTTTTTTCTTTTTTCGCTATTTTTTCGGTTTTCAGCGATTTATTTTAGCTGTAGCGATTTTTTAGTAGTGTCGCTTTTTTAGTTTTGACGATTTATTTATTTTGGGATTTTTTAGTTGATGCATTTTTGAAAATTTTAATCGTTTACTTATAACGATTTCCAAGACAACAAGTTATCAAACTTACATAGTCAAAAATACATTAACTGATAGAATATCCTTTAATTGTGATTTTTTATATTTCAGTACTAATTGATGTAGTCTGTATAAAAATACGAGTACAATAACTTTGAAAATTTCAAGTGTCTATACATATATAATTGTCTTTTTTTTACATTAGGATTTCAATATTTTTTGTCGCTCCTTTTAATTTTTAACTTTTTGTTAGATTTGTTGTTGTAGTGGCTGAAATTATACATAGTATGTGAAAATTTCAGGTCCGTCTTTCTTACGGTTCTCGAAAAATAGCTTGTGACGGACGGACGGAAATACGGGCGACAGCAATAGGGTTCCTTTTCCCCTTTGATGTACGGAACCCTAAAAATTATAAAAAATAAGTTTAAAATTTAAACAAATATTGAAAATACCAGCGCGATACCATCATGATTTTGTTGTACTATTTCTTAGTAAAGAAAATTCGTGCTGTGCTGCCATATTTGAATGAAATAATAAAACTTTGCCGAGATTGGCAACTCAATGGCAAAATAATGTTGTTTGTCTCTTGAAATAACACTCTGATATTTCTAACCATTTAAGTTTTCACAATTCACATAGTCTTGTTTGATTGCACAGCTTATAGCTAAAGACTAACTTACGCTTAACAAAAAATACACATTTTCATTTTATATTAATTTAAACTGTCATTTTTATTTCCTTATTATTTATTATCTGCTTTTTTTAAATTAAAGTTCAAAGACAGAGAAATCAACTTCATATATACATTTATTTTCTCTCTCAAATTAGAAACTATTTTCTTTATCTTTAGACAATTATTTAAGCTTTGCAACTTCATTTTGAAAAGTTTTTTAAAAAGAAAGAAAAACTTTTGCCTTTAATTTCAAATCCGCTTACGTTGTTTATCTTACAAAAAAAAAAAAAAAAAAAAAAAAAAAAAAAAAAAAAAAATTGACAAATACCAACTACAATGATTTTCTTTCAATACTATTGGCAAAATATCATTATCAATACTTGTACAACATTGAAAATGTTCTAATGAAATAAAATTTTATATGCAGACAATTGCGTTGGCGGAAAATAAAAGAAGATTTTTATGAAAAAATTTTTTATTTCTTATTTTTAGTTTTCTGTAAAATCCTTTTACCTAAAACAGTTTACTGGCAAATAATTACCATTTATATGCATAAACACACACACATACATACATTCACCACACACAGTTATACTCTCTTGCAGTTGGGGAATTGAATAACATTAACAGAGCTGGGTACGTGTGTGCTGTTAATTTTTAAGTGTGTGCGTGTGCATATTAGTGCACTTTTATTTGCAATTTCATTTGGTTTTTTGTCTTATTCCTCTTTCAGTTTTATATTCAAAATGAGGAAATTGAAATGTTGACACGTTTCACACATTTCATAGAAATTAGCATAATGGAAATTTTACTCGAATGCTAGTAAGTGTAATAAAGTTTGTTTTTGTAACTTTTACTAATACTCTGCTAATTTTTCCTAGTTTTATATTGTTGGCCTTTATTATTGATAGGAGAGAGCACATAACAATAAGGTGAAAACTTTTAGCATTTGAATCTGTGTGTGTGTGTGTTGCACATTTATTTTACGAGCATTAGACAATTGTCTGTATGTATGCTGAAATCAATTTTTCAATTTGTTTGCTATTGGCACACATGTCTGTATGTGCTTTGTCTGACTTTTACATCTGTGTTGTAAAACTTTAAATGAGGTTTGCTTTACAATATTTATACGATGGTGTTTATGTTGTCTGCAGCAAATAAAACATGACACTTGAAGTTTTGTAATGTATTTGGGATGCATTAAAAATTAGCTTAAAATGGCGCACTATTAAAGTGAGTGTAAAAAGAGAAGTGATTAACATTACGGAACTATTTTTCATGGTCTAAAACTCGTACTAAGAAAGTGAATGACGGGAAAGCCTGTTAAAAGTTGCAATACATAATTTCATTTTAGTTTGTTTTGAAATGTAGAAGACAAAATGTATGTTTATCTAATCTCTGCAGCAGACGTATCTGATGTAAAAGATTGTCATTTGTAGTTGTACTTCTAACTATAAAATTTACATAATTTTTTTCAACGAACCATTATTTAATTTTGTGAATTCAAAGTCGGGGGTTTCACTGTTTTATCTACTCCAATGATCTTAGATTTCTTTGAATTGAAAGTTTTTTATGTAAACAGCAAACAAAAATAGATATGCATATAAATATCAAGGCAAATACATTGTATTAAAATTTCCTTTGTCTTCCAATAATAAAAATAATTCTGCAGGTCTATCGAGTAGCAAATTATTAAAATTGCACTCAATATTAATAAATAGAAATTTGTTAAAAAAATAAAAATATTTAAAAATCCTAATACAGTGTGACTGAAGCATTTTGCTACATAAAGAAACTCAAATAACTTATTTTTTATAACTTATGAATATGAATTAATAATTTTCATTTAATTTGATGGAAACAAAGTTTTATATTATTAAAAATTTTTGATTAAATTTTCTAATCACTCAAAATTTCCACAGAAAGTTCAAGCTTAGGGTATGAACGTTTTCTTGAAGAAAAAATTTGCATTGATCTGCCCACATTTACACAAATTTAATTTCCGGATATTTATTGTAAATTAAATTCCACCACATGCATGTGTGTACTTCATTTTATTCCTCATTTCCTTACCGATTACAATGCTAAGCCTTAAGTGTTTATTAATATTTATTTAATTTAATTTAATTTTTTTTATTTTATTTTATTTCATTTTATTTTATTTTATTTTATTTAATTTCATTTTATTTTATATTATTTTATTTTATTTTATTTAATTTTATTTTATATTATTTTATTTTATTTTATTTTATTTTATTTTATTTTATTTTATTTTATTTTATTTTATTTTATTTTATTTTATTTTATTTTATTTTATTTTATTTTATTTTTTATTTTATTTTAAATTATTTTATTTTATTTTATTTTATTTTATTTTATTTTATTTTATTTTATTTTATTTTATTTTATTTTATTTTATTTTATTTTATTTTATTTTATTTTATTTTATTTTATTTTGTTTTATTTTATTTTATTATCTATTAAAGGTTTCATGATCTAAACCGTCACTGAATGTTATATGAGGCCATCAGCGCACAAGTGGTGTAACCCACAACTGCTCTATTTAATTATTTAGTTGCTTTATTTATCTTTCAGCTCCATTTTCTTGAGAATACAAAAAAATTTGATAGTTGGTAGTGTAAATAATATATTTATCACCAGAACAGCAACCAAAAAACGAATGTGGGTTACACCACATCTGCGCTGATAGCCTCATATTTGCATGAAAAATGCTTCTTAAGAAAAACAAAAAAAAAAACAACTTGTAAATATAACACTAAAGTTTTGTTTTTCAATTCTATTAAATAATAATTTTTCTATTAGTTTTATTGTATATAAAAACATTTAAGAAAACATTCATGCTTATTATGTTATGGTTCGTTAGTTTGGGCAACATGTTGCCTCTTCCCTCATATTCTTATTCATTTGGATGTGTATAATATATAAAAAAATACTTATAATAGACATTATACCCCCCATTCCCCTAAATTATCGTACAATATTTGGGGGATTATTTATATGAGTATGTATGCTAAAGTATTTTCAAAATTAATGATATCCCTTTCTCGTCTTACACAAAATACAACAAAACTAAATGGCAGAAAATGAAAACAATAAAAAAGGATCATTGGAGATGAAATCTTTTTGACAATGGACATGAAAGCTAACATTATAATGGATTAACAGAAGGATATACGAAAGACTTATTGATATAGTTTGGATGCTTTAAGAACATTAAGACGTTGATTGACGGGTATTTTTGCAAATGAGCTATGACTACATGCAGAGCACTATTATTCCATTTCTTTGTATGACATGAATACAAATACTTAGACGGTATTTCAAAAGGAATTGAATGGATAAAACTAATGATTTTTATATGATTCAAAACAATTTTATGTTGAGTGAAGCGGCAGAAAGTCATAATTGTTTTGTTAATTTTTATTGATATGCGAAATTTGAAATGAATGATAACAGAAAAGCAACGAAAATTTACATATTAGTAAATTTTCGTGTAAACTGGCAGCAAATGCCATCATTGTGAAAATAGTTCTGCAATTCCACTAGAACTTTTTTTGACATCCATGATTCTTTTGTTTTTGTTTGACTTTTCGCTACTGAATTCTTTTCGTTAATCAAGGCTGATTTGTATTAATGAGACCAACTGAAAGATAATTAATTCAATAATCTTTCATCACAAAAGTTTTATTTTCCAGTGCTGTTCAACAAAAACTCGACAAAATTGATTTTTAATGGTCATAAACAAACTAAAAGCAAAATCAACATAAACGCCATAGTAACAAAATAATGATAAAATAAGTTTACAGCTTCAATTAGACGTGCCGCAAGCACAATCATATAAAACAGCTGCTCGAGTCAAACTTATGCCAAGACATTTAGAGATGACATGCCGCAAAGACAGTTTTGCGCCAAGTTCTATGATTTAGTTGAAACGGTGAGAGAGAGAGATAGATATAGATAGAAAGTATTGCTGAGAACCTTAATTATTCGTGGTGGCATCCAGATCATAAATTAATTAATTTGAAGTTTTGGAGGCTGTCCACGTGGCCAGAAAAGAGGTTTAATAATAAATCAAATAAGTCACACTGAACTTAATTTTTTGAAGGAAATTGTGATGACTGACACTTTGTAGCTCTCGTTCCTTGTCTGAAACCGTATATATTTTGATAAAAAAACAATATTCAAACTAAGAACTATTTATTGAATGCCTACGAAATTTAGAAAATAATGAAAAAAATATTTAATTATATTGGTAACAAATAAATATTCACTTAAACGAATAACAATGACAACTAATGCGGATAATCGACTTAGTTATTGCCAAGTGTTATTAACTATTGTACATTTAACAAAAATGCCGGAATAAGCTTTTTTTGTTAGAAAATAATAAATCAGTTTTACTCTTACACTCCAGTGAACACAATTAGGAGCTTTCAAGTGAATTCAGTGCAGGGAGTGCGTGTGCAAAAGTTATTGAATTTTAGTGAGACAAAAATCTCTAAATCTCAAACAATTCTTTGTAAGGGAGCTAGACAACAAATGAAAAACAAATTAAGTGAGTAAGTGGGATAGTTCTTGAATTTCCCGCCTCTTAACTGAGAAAGTAACACTGCTCCTTTTATCAAAGGCAACTGTCACATATCTTCTCTCAAAATAGGAATGTGACAAAAATTAATTTTTTTAGTCAAAAATAGGGTCCGATTTTTTTTTTAAATTTCTTAAAGATTTTTGAAGGAAGGACATTTTTTTCATAGGCATTTGAAAAGCAAAGGCTTTAACAAAGACTTTTAAAAGGAAATTCGCCCCTTATTTCCAGCATTTATGACGTGATTTTTTTTTTATAATATTCGAATATGTTGGTAAAGAAAAAAGAAGATCCTTTGCTTTTTCTAATTCTATACACAAATATATGTAAATAGATTCAATTAAATTCGATTTTGACTCGCACGTGAAGGCCACTAGTACGTAATACTATACTAGCTTTAGACTATCTAATCGGTATAGAAATTTTTAAATAAATTTGTTGTTTTGACGTTTTTTAATTTGAGTGCTTTTTTCGTTTTGCCATTTTTTCGGTTTTTGGCGTTTTATTTTAGTTTTGGGGCTATTTTTCGTTATTTCGATTTTTTTCGGTTTTTGACGATTTTTGCGGTTCTTGTTTAGCGTTATTAGCGATTTTTTAAGTCTTGGCGCTTTAATTCGTTTTGGCGATTTTTTTCGTTTATGCGATTTTTTCGATTATGGAAATTTTTTTTAGCTTTTTGTCGACTTTTTTAATTTTGGTGTTTTATTTTCCATTTTAGCGATTTATATTATTTTTGGTGATTTTTTAATTTAAGCGCTTTGTTCTTGGCGATTTTTTGTTTCAGTTTTGATAAACTTTTTGTTTTTTCGATTTTTGGCAATTTGTTTTTAGTTTTTTCGCCTCTTATTTTTTTGCGATTTTTTTCGGATTTTGTGATTTACATTTTTACGATGTTTTTTAGTTTCAGCATTTTTTTTTTTTATTTTGGACGAATTTGTTCGTTTTGGCGATTTTTTCGGATTTTGGCGTTATTTTAATTTTGGCGATTTTATTAATTGTGGGATTTTTTAGTTTTACCGTTTTTCAAAATTTCAAGATTTTGTTTCTTACGGTTGTCAAGATACAGCAAGTTATCAAAATTACATTAATTGATAGAATACCCTTTAATTTTGCAAACAGCCTGTTGCAGACAGACGGGCGGACGGACGGACATAGTAACGAAAATAATAGTTTTTCTTTTAACCTTTGGTGTGCTGCGGAACCCTAAAAAGTATGTTAACTAAATTGGGTTTAAGCAGTGCACCCACCCGCCATTCAAAAATTCTGATTGTCAAAATTATTCAGCATTTTTGTAGGAGTAATACTTGTGAAGAATAATGTAGTTAGTTTTTTGTTTTGGCAATTTTTTTCGTTTTGGCGATTTTTTTCGGATTTTGGCGTTATTTTAATTTTGGTGATTTTATTAATTGTGGGATTTTTTAGTTTTACTTTTCTGAAAATTTAAAGATTTTGCTTCTTACGGTTGTCAAGATACAGCAAGTTATCAAGATACAGCAAGTTAAGCAGTGCACCCGCCATTAAAAAATTCTTATTGTCAAAATTATTCAGCATTTTTGTTTATGAGCACGTATGAGTAATAATTGTGAAGTATAATGTAACATCTGCTGCATTGCCAATTGACATAGCAACTGAAGTTTCGTTGCCATCCATAACTTAGCAATTAATTTCCAAGTCGCAGTTAATTCTTCAAATTGCTCTTGAAATAGATTTCTTACAAAGGACATGAAAGACTGAAAGGATCTTTGCCTTGTGCCACTGTTTACGTCAATAGCACTTTCGATATATTTCATTGGGTTTTGCACACAACCAAAAACTCTCTAGAAGTTTCCTTTTTGTTCAAATGAAGTGTAAAAAGACACAATTTATTTCTTGTTCACAATTCTAATACAGCAAAGGCCTAATTATTTAGTTCAGTTGACTTATTAAACTATAATCAATTCTATTATTATATTAATATATTTTAATAAGATTTTAATAAATTCCCCATAAACGAAATTATTTCGAATAAATATATTTTTGGCCATGAAACGCTTTAGCCTTATGATGAGTTATTCAATAAAATTAAATATTAATAAACATCGTCTTCAAAGAAAATGATCTATAAATAAACATTTTACATACAAATTTGCACTTCAATATTTATGAAGAGGTTATAATGCTTAATTTAATCAATATTAATATGCTTGTGTAAGCTTCTATTCATGTGAGGAAAAAACGAAAAAATTATCATTTGTATTAAAAGTATTTCAAGAAGAAAGAAAGAAAAAAGAAGCAAACGAAAATAAGTAATGAATATGAATGTAAAAGTGATTTTCATGCAAAGACATATTTTTATTTATCGATTTTATTTGATTGTATTGGCGTGACTTGCAAACTTTTTTCTTTCTTACTCTGTATTGTCAGGGTACACTGTCATTATTTATGGCCTGAAATCATTAATAGCTGGCTGGCAATTTAGTTAATTAAATCTTTATGCAAGCCACAGACCTTGCGACCGTTGGTATAACACGTTGGTTCATCAAGTTGTGTGTTTTGGACACAAACTATACAACAACGTGTGCAACATTAGCGCACAACTTCATTTCACAAAAAAATTTTGAGTAAACATGACATCGGGTACTACTGCGCATATTGTAGTCGATGATTTTTTTTTGTTGCAAAACGAAGAAGAAGAATGTAAAAAAGTGCAGAAAAAAATTTGGTAAAAAAAATTTGGTAAAAAAAATTTGATTTATATAAAAAGAAACATATTCTAACAACAAACTTTTAAAAACAGTAAAAGAAAGTGAGCCAAAAGACTACAAAAATTACATTTGCATAACATTTTAAACGCACATTTGAATTCGTGTGTGACGCTTCTCTATATGACACTACGATAATAAAAACAAAATGAAATGAAGTTGTACAACATACTCCTAAATTATACAACCTCTCTATACAACTTGCCAAAAAATCAAATCTTTTTAATCTTTCATACAACCGAGACACAACTTCATACAACGAAGATTGTGTGGGCACTTTACAATCTCATACACAACCTTCTCATGTTGTACCAACGGTCGCAAGGTCTGTGGCTTGCTTTAGACATTTACGGGATGAGGCAGAATAGAAAAAAGAATTGTAATTCACTGATGAAAATATGTAGCCATAAGAATTGTATTTATACTTAGCCTACTATGAGCATGTGTATGTGCTTGTGCTTGTGTGTGTGTGTGTGTGTGTGTTAACAAAAGAAATTGACGTTTAAGCCATTTGTATTAACTAACACGCTAGCAGTTACAACTTCCAAGACCAACTATAATATTTAGGTGTCCCCTAAGCACGTAACATGTACGAAATAAACACACTTCTTTTTATTTTTATTTTATGTTGTTGCAGGATCTCCAAGGACACTTGAAAGCAAATTACTTAGTTTGGGAATAAAAGAGTGATTGTGTGGCTTAGCATTTGCTCAGATTCTCTTCTATGGCCTAAACCCTAACGGCGGCCAATTATAAGAAAATTCTCTTACCACACATAATTTTTTGTTGTCTAGTTTTTGTTTGCTTGGCTATAAAAACGAACAACTTAATTAAGTATCAAAGTGAGTTCATTCTTAATGCCCCAAACAAAGAAATCGTTTTTTCTTACGATTTTTCTCTTCAGCACAATTTCCACTTATTAAGCCTTTTGAGAGCAAGCACATTATAAATATGTAATATCAAATTTTGCTTTTAAGACCGAAGACAAAAAAAAAAGTTATGCAATATTATTGTGACCTTAAGGGGTTTTTCTTTTCTCTTTATTGCACTAATTTTATCTTTTTATCTTTAGTAGAATTTTTAATTTTCAACTTTTGATAGGAAACTAGTTCTGTCCATCGTGTAGGGGAATAAGTATTAAGGAAGGAAGATGAGGGGCCAATATTTGAACTTTATTGAATATGCTTTAGCATGATTATAGTTCAAATAAAAAGTTTTAAAATAATAAAAACAAAACTAAATGCATTAACTTAATAAAGTCTTTTCCAAAAATTATAATATTGAATTTCATTATCTTAATATAAAGGGTCCGCCATCTAACGTTTTTTTTTCAACTAGTGCTTATTTCGTGAGTGGTAACACTTAGCTCATGTCTGATTTGACAGATAATTAGTTTTATCCTTCCGCTGAACGAGCCAACTGACCATCCAATGCGTTTTCGCTTCGCTAAGTGGGACTTACAGAAGATGCCGATTTTGCCAAAAAAAAAAAAATCATCTTTTCAGATGAAGCTCATTTTGATCTTGGCGGGTATGTAAACAAGCAAAATTATCTCATTTGGGGCACAGAAAACCCGCATGCACGCATACATTGAAAAGCCGACGCACCCAAAACGTGTCACTGCTTAGTGCGGATTTTGGTCCAGAGGCGTAATTGAGCCATTGAGCAAGGAGTGGCCGTTACAGTCAATGGCGATCGTTATCGGGCCATGTTGAACGAATTTTTGTTCACAAAAATTGAAGAGGAGGATATTGGCAACATTTGGTTTCAACAGGATGATGATGCTACGTACCACACAGCCGAAGCGTCAGTAGTTTTTTTTATAGCATTTTCAAAAAAAAAGTTATCTGGCGGACCCTTTATAAATGCCCTAACTCATTATTTTTTAAAAATCGAATTTTTTTTGTAAATTTCGCTAGAAGAACATCTCATGTTTCGTAAAATTAAATAATCTAGAATTAAAAAAAATTATGAGTTAGGGCCTTTCTATATTAAGGCAACGATATATTTTATTATTGATTTTGTTAATCTGTTTTGAGTCTTCTCAGAAGTATTTCAGTGTTGTAACTTGTTGTGATTGTGATATAGAAGAGCCACTAACGAATATCGAAATATATATGGGGCATTCCACTCCAAATCGGACGGTTTGGAAACTTTTTTGTTTTGATTTTCACAAATTTTTGACATTTGAAGTGCTTAAGAGCCTATTTCGCCATTTTATTTGAATATCGAAACATATTTAAGGGTAATTTTTCCGTACAAAAATTAATGAAAATCGACATTTAAATATGAATTGATTGATATTTAAATAGAGTTGGTGAAATTGGCCCTAAAACAAGGGTATAGTAATAATAATAATAATTATTGTTATGATTATTACTATTAAGATTATTATAATTAATCAATATCAGAATTAAATTATATATATTTTTTTTAATTTTCAAAAATATAAAACAGTAGTTAATTGAGTGGATAGAAGTTTAAAAACACAAAATTCTCAGAAAAAAAATCTAAGGAGGCACAGTTTTTCAAAAACTCGTTAAAAATTTTAAAATCAAAAATCTTAATGAAGAACATTTGAAATAATTTTATTCTATATTTTCCTGTAAAAAAAAAATTAAATAATAAAATTTATATGGAAAGCACTAACTGCCTGCCACACGATGTCACCAGTAAACGTTGGATTGACAACATATATTGAAAACAAAAACAAATTTTCTAATGTTATTACAAGTTGTCGCTCGAACGTTTGTGGCTGACATTGTGGGACAGGCAGTAAGTTTTTTGAGTGATTTTCATAAAAATTTTCTAGATGACTCGTCTGCCGGTCTTGTAGAAACTGTACATACAAATTTATTATTTTTTTTTCAATTTGGATCATTGTTAAGAAATTTTTGGACAAAAAACTAAAAATAAATTCAGTAAAGTGCGACTTTGTAACTGAACGGCTCCGTACAGTTACAACATATTGTGCCAAAAACGCTTAAAGTTGTATAAGTTTTCTATAATCTATTACAGAAACGTCAAGATTTCCATCCTCAACGTGTTGCACACACACACATAATTTTCGAGTTAAATTTTTTGGTCAAAATCGATTACTAGTAGCTGTCGTAAATAATCGATTTTCGTCAAAAAAAAAAAAAAAAAAGAAAAACGAGTTGAAAAAAATGTGTCACGATATGTAATACTATACGATCTTGAGTCTATATAATCGAATTTCTTGCCTGATGTAGATTAAAAAAAAAAATAAAGACCCGGGAAACTATTTTTCGGTTTTTGGCGACTTTTATTAGTTTTCGTGCCTTTTCTTAGTTTTAGTGGCCGTTTTTCGTTTCGAGATTTTTTTTTGGGGTTTTTGACGTTTTTTAGCTCTGGCGTTTTCTTTTTTCGTTTTGCTGATTTTTTCGGTTTTTGGCTATATTTTTTACTTTTAGCGATTTTTTTGGTTTTGGCATTTCTTTTTGCTTTGGTGATTTTCTTTGGGGTTTTGGTGATTTTGTTTTAATTTTGGTGTTTTTTTTAGTTTTGGAGCTTTTTTTAGTTTATTGGATTTTTTTTCGGTTTTTTGGAGTGTTTTTAGTTTTGGCGTTTTTTTCTTCGTTTTGGCGATGTTTTCGGTTTTTGGCTATTTATTTTACTTTTTAGCGATTTTTTTAGTTTTAGGGTTTTGTTTTGCTTCGGCAATTTTGTTTAGGTTTATCGGTGTTTTTTGCGGTTTTGGAGATTTATTTTGGTTTTAGCGATTTTTTATAGTTTTGGTGCTTTTTTTCATTTTGACGATTTTTTTCGTTTTGTCGATTTATTTAATTTTTTGTTTCGGAATTTTTGCAGTTTTGAAATTTTTTAGTTTAAGGGATTTTTAAATATTTCCAGAATACAGCAAGTTGGCAAAATTATATAGTCAAAATAACATTAACTGATAGAATACCCTTTAATTTTGATTTTTTAAATTTCAGTCTTAATTGCTGTAGTCTGCATAAAAATAACACCAACTTTCAATTCAAGTGTCTATATATAATTTGCTGGATATTATTTAAGGATTTCAATATATTTCTTTGCTCGTTTTGGAACACCTTTTAATTTTTAGCTCTCATAATATATTTGTTATTATAGCGCCTAAAATTTTACATGTTCTGTGAAAATTTCAGATTCAGAACTGTTACTATTCTCGAGAAAACAGCTTGTGATAAACAGATGGACAGACGGACATAACAGCGAAAACAATAAGGGTTCTTTTAACCTTTGGTGTACGGAACCCTATAAAGTTAATATCTTTTGAACGATTAATCAAATAAATCCTCAAAGGGCACTAAAAAATATCCAAAAAATTTCTAGGGAAATAAAAAAAATACAAATTTTCTATTCATCCCATTTGGCGTGGAATGGCTCATATAAAATCAATAAGATTTTTAAATTTGATACGAAAAATTGTAAAAAGGAGGGAGGGTGTGGCATTAATAATGGACAACAATATTAATCAAGTGAACTTTTCTTTAAATTTTCCATTACCAATTCGCACATTTGCGGCTGAATGTTCTCGATAACCTCACAAATTTCCTCTTTGAAGTCTTATATCGGATGCGGACCATTAAGATAGACTCCATCCTTCACATAGTCCCCAAGAAAAATGTCTAGAGCTGTTAAATTATAAGTTCTCAGTGGCCACATGTGAACGTTTTTTTTTTCTTATATGGCGGCCCGTGACGTCATTTTGTTGAAATTCAATAAACGTCACCCAAATCAATATTTTCCAGTTCCCACCGAATATAATTATTAAATATTGTTCGAAAGTTCAATCCATTATATAGTTCCATTACATAATTATACCATTTTCCGAAAGTACGATTTTCACAAAAGTTTATTTATTCAAATTTTATAATTTGCAAAAAATGCACCCTTTTACAAAACAAGTCATCTTTTTAAATTCACAAATGCATTGTTTAAAATTATGTCTTGGCTTATTTACGGCTGAATTGTTTAAGTTAATTGTTTTGTTATATTTTTTATGTGGGCGATAATAATATCTTTAACAAAGTTAAGGCAAACAAATTAAAAAGTTTTATTAAATGTGAAACTCTTCAAGTTTAATAAACTGCCGGAGGATGCGAAAAAAATGCAGCCGCTGCATTTTATGATGAGAAAAATGCAGCTTTCACAACTCACAGGAAATTTAAATAATCTAAGAAAATTTCATTAAAATGCATTTAATAATGTGCAGACAGAGAGTCAAGTTAATAAGAAGAATATCAAAAGAAACAAATATAGAAGAAGAAAAAAAAGTTAAAAGAGTTAAGTGCAAAATAATTTCAAAGGATAGTAATAATGTGAAAATTAACTTTCAGCTAAAGGCAAAAGTGTAATCGTAAGCCTGAGATAGAACCTTAAACTGTCATTAACAATTAATATTGATGCTAAAGAGAGAAATTTTTATACAGAAATCTTATTAAATTGAAATTATGGCTGTAATTTTTAAACTCTTTTCATGTTTTCTTAGAACTATTTCCTTCTTTGCTTTTTTAATTCTTAGTCTCACATACAAAAATTTTTTAAATATTTTTCTAACAAGACTCCATTCCAAGTTCTTGAATTCAGTGTTTTCGATTTATTGTCTTGTTTTGTGTTTTGTTTTTAAAATTCCTCACAGAAATTTTGTATACATTCATTTCACACTTATTCAGGTCGTGCAAAAATATTTTGTTACAAAAAATGTTTAAGAAAAAGTGTTGAAATGAAAAACATGACAATAAATGGAAATGTAAATGCCAGACATTTTCACGCTGATACAAAAAAAAAATATTCGATTTGTTTTTATTTTTTTATTTTTGTGTAAGTTATTGGCTTGCACTGTGTGATACCTTTAGTCAAGGAAGAAAGGAAGTAAAATTTGTTTAATGAAATGCACGAACACTTTGAATATAAATCGGAGTGGGAAAATTTCGACATAAGCAAAACCAAAACAATAGTAGTATCTTCTCGAAAAATTAGTTTCACAAAAAGTACTTCTGGAAAAATATTTTTTGACATGATGAATATTCAAAGAAGTAAGGCAGCGACATTTTTAAGAGAGTGTCTTACTTTCAAAAAAGTAGTTTTGATATTTAATATAAAAAACTTGGGCAAAGAAAGGCATGTGCTGAGCAAATTTATATTTTAACGGATGTCGCGTTTTATTATTTTATTCACGTTTAAAGTATGTGAAAAACTGCTTATTTTAGAGTTTAGAATTGAATTTTTTGTAGCCAGTGCAAGAGAGATATAAAACACATATTTTAGTAGAACACTTAAACAAAGAATTTCGTTATGCCACGTTAGACCGAATTAAATACATATTTTTAATAAATCGATCCGATCGACTTTGTTTCATACACGGACACTGCATATGTAATGCTATACGAACGTTAGCCTATATAATCGAATACCTTACCTTATGAAGAAGTTTTTTTTTATTTTTTGTTTTCACGTTTTTTTTTTAGTTTTAGCGTTTTTTTCCGTTGTGTCGCTTTTTTTGGTGATTTTTTAAACATAGCGATTTTTTAGTTTTGGTGATTTTTTTTTGGTGTTGGCGACTTTTTTTTTGATTTTTTCTTTTTCTTAGCGATTTTTTTAGTCGTGGCTTTTTTCTCGCTTAGAATTTTTTTTTCGGTTTTTTTTGGCGATTTTTTAGGTTTAGCAATTCTTTAGTTTTGGTTTTTTTAGTTTTGGTGATTTTTTTTGGCTGTTTTTTAGTGTTAGCGGTTTTTTTAGTCTTAGTGCTTTTCTAGGTTTCGGCGATTATTTTAGTATGCTGTTGAATTTTTTAATTTTGTTTGTTTTAGCCATTTTTTTTAATTCTAGCGCTTTTTTAGTTTTGGCGTTTTTTTTTGTTTGTGTGATTTTTTTCGGCTTTTTTTCTAGTTTTGACACCGTTTTTCGTTTTTACAATTTTTTTCGGTCTTTGGCGTGTTTTTTGGATTGTTTCTTTGTCTTAGCGATTTTTCTTGCTTATGGCGTTTTTTTTTCGTTTTCGAACTTCTTCCGTTTTTTACGATTTTTTTTGGTTTTAGCAATTTTTTTAGGGTTAGGGTTTTTTTTAGTTTCGGCCACTTTTTTTCATATTTTGGCGATTTTTTCAGTTTTTTGGCGGTTTTTTTGAATTTGCCGCTCACTTTTTTACTTTTGTTTGTTTTAACTATTCTTCAGCTTTAGCGCTTTTTTCGTTTTGGTGAATTTTTCGGCTTTTTTCCTAGTTGAGCGATTTTGGCAACTTTTTTTCGTTTTGCCGATATTTTTCGGTGTTTGTAATTTGTTTCTTTGTCTTAGCGTTTTTTCAGTTGCGGCCTTTTTATTTTCGTTAAAGCATTTTTTCCGTTTTTGGCGATTATTTTTAGTTTTATCAATTTTTTTAGTTTTCCTGTTTTTTTTGGTTTTTACGATTGTTTTGGCTGCTTTTTAGTTTAAGCGATTTTTTTAGTCTTGATGATTTGTTGTTTAGGCGTTTTTTTTTCAGATTTTCTCAATTTTTGTAGTTTTCCGACTTTTTCCTTCTATGATTTTTTTTTTTTTTTTGATTTTACCGATTTATTTTATATTTGGTGATACTTTTCATTGAAGTGCTTTTTTCGTTTTGGCAATTTTTTTAATTTTGCGATTTTTCAGTTTGAGCGCTTTTGAACATTTCAAGAGTTTGTCCTCTTACGGTTTCCAAATGCATCAAGTTTTCAAAATTACATTAACTGATAGAATACCCTAACTTTAAAAATTTAAAATTTGTCTGTATATTACATTAGGACAAAAAATATTTCGTTGCTCGTTTTAGAACGCCCTTTAAGGTTTAACTCTCAAAATATATTTGTTGTTGTAGCGGTCAAAGCTTTATATATTCTGTGAAAATTTCAAGTCCGTAGCTTTTAAGGCTCTCGATAAAACAGCCTATGGCAGACACACAGACAGGCAGGCAGACAGACAGGCAGACAGATTAACAGACTGACAGAAAGACAGATGGATGGACGGACGGATATCGTAGCGAAATCAATATGGTTCCTTTTCAATTTTGGTGTATGGAAGAAACCCTAAAAACGGTAGGAGAGAATGTTAGATCGGATTAAATGTACATTTTTACCAAAAAAAAAACTCTTTCCATGCGTGTATGATTCAATCTGAATACGTTTTTGATATTCTCTTGATAAAGAGTTAGAATTTTGTTTTGTTCTTTTTTTTCTGTTTAAAGGATTGATAAAAAAAATCCTTATTCTTTTATACATGCATATTGTTGTATTTGTGTTTGATTTTGTATCTGGTTTTGTTATTAATGAAATCGTGCGTGACTAAGGATTACAATCACAGTTCTCATACAAGCATTTGCTTGCACATTGGTTAAGCAAAGTGGGTCGGGTTGGTTGGGAGGGCCAATAGAGAGAGAGAGAGAAGGGAGAAAACAGGAAACAGCTTATAAATATCTCTTAACATGTTCATTTTTATTTTTATTTTTATTTTTATTTTCTTTTTCTATGCAACACGTAAAGAATAGACAAATTTTTCGTTAATGTTTTGTTTTCACATGAAGTTTTTTATTTTCTGCATTTTATGCAAAATAATATGAGTATGTTTATGAAATACAGCTGAGCTGAGATTTGAATTGAACATGTTTCTTTAAATAAATAATTATACAGTAGGTGCCGATTTATTCTCGGCTCAAGATTGGCTAAGATCAGCCGCCGATTGATTAATTTTTTATATATTACTGGAGGTTTTTAGGCTTTTTCACTAATACCTTCACACTTTTAAGTGTTGATGCAAATTTGCTTTCAAATTTTCTTTCCAATTGGCATATATTCCGTTTATACGCACTTCTTGTTTGCAAATAAAAATGGAAAGCTGCCGTATTACTTTTTTACTGCAAGTTGATAACTAACGAAAACTATTTGCAAATAATGGTAGGTACAGACATTGTGACATGTTTGTGCAATCAAGCAGATAGTCGGACGGATAGTGTGTATCATTGCGTTTGAAGTTTGTTTAGAAAACATTAAAATGTTTTGATGTGTTTAGGTTGCATTGTTGTTAGGTTGCGGTGTATGTATCAAAATATGCAACATTTAATTGTAATTGTCTATTATAATGCACTATTTGTAAATAAGCGGTCTAATTCATAAAAAAATATTTTACGTTTATTACAGATTTATTTGACAAATTTCCCATAGAAATATTTCAAATAAGCGCTTAATAAACCTGAAATATTTTTTATGAATAAGGCAGAAGGTGTAAAATGTTGCCAAGTATTTTTGTATTAAGTGATATGTAAATTATCTGTTCCTGCCTAACACGTATGTTAGAATGGAACAAATATAATGTAATATTTTTTTTGGAAATAAATAAATGAATAAAGTATAACTGGTATATATTTGCTGGCTCTTCTGTTTCAAAATGAACAAATCCGTAACATTTAGACTGGCCCTTATCAGCGGTAGCATATATAACTTTTAAAAAATGTTGTGAATTTACTTTGACACAATTGTAAAAATGTGAAGCCGACCCAGCTGACCCAGCCGACCCAGCCGACCCAGCCGACCCAGCCGACCCATCCGACCCAGCCGACTCAGCCGAATTTTAGCCGATTTTCAGCTGCCACCGAACAATTTTTCATGTGCCGCCGTCGCCGACAAAATTGCTCGGTGCAAGCCACTGCCCCATAGTCATAAAATTTCCAATGAGTTTGAAATGCATTTTATATTTAAAATAATTTTTTATGCAAAGTCTTCTTAAAATCAATTTCAAATATATTTTATTTCTTATATGAGCGTAACGCACCTTTTTTATTATTGTGAAGAACTTGCAGTTAAAGTTCACGTTAACTCTTAACCATACATTGTGGAAAGGGACGTAAGTCTTAAAAGCTTAAACCTTATTAAAAAAATATATATATATTTGAAATCCATTTAAAAAAAATTTATATAAAAAAATATAAAAAAAATGCATTTCAAGCTCATTTTAAATTTTATGAATATGGGGATAAAAAATTAAATTTTCGTTTTCAACTAATCTAGTGTGTACATGTGTTGAAATATATTAATATGTATCACTCTATTTGAAAATTATAAAAATGTGTCTTGTCATTTTTCTGTTTTGAAAGTCGAAAGCATTTGAGTGCTGAAAACATGTCGACACATCATCAACACGCAATAAAAAAAAAACATTCATCAAAACGTGACATACTTTTTTTTCAATCTTCTTTAAGCAAATAAAAATTGTTTAGCTAGTAAAGTGCATATGATTTTTTAAAAACACACAAACACATATACATTATGTTCAAATATTTAATTTCAATTTTATTAAATTGTACTAGTTACTGTAATACAGTTTCGATTTGAAAATTTTCCATTTGAAATTGATTTGGGTCCTTGCTTGTTACTATAAAATTCCATAATTATATTACGTTCTACTTAGACACGATGTGCACTGCAAAGAATCAGCGTTGCAATAAATATTCGGTATACGAAAAAAATTATTCTAAAAGTTTTTTTAGAATAATTTTTTTTTTCAAAAAGAAAACTTATACCTGATTTACATTAAGCATTTTTTTATGAAACTTCATGAATTTTGTTGCACGCAACTTTTTCTATTTGCTAATTGCAGCGCTTTAGAAGAGAATTTTATATAAAAAAGGATGTAGAATGAATCTACGTTGCATTTGTGACGACTTTTTTAATATGAGTTGCTCCTCCAGGCCTCCAACTGACAATTAAAAAATTATAATGCAACCAATTTTATGAAAAAAATGCTTAATGTAAATTAGGTATTAGGTTCAGTAAATATTTTTTACACATTTCAGCTTATACCAAAATTCATTCTTAGACTGAATTACATAAAAAAGTTATCAAAAATTTTTCAAACATTAATGCTTTTATATCCTCTCTACTTTAACAACTACTCTAATAGCGTAGACAGACGACAGCGTTAATTTGAATTAAAATATCACTAATGTGAATTAAAAATTTACCCTGACAGACGACAGTATTTGCATTAAGTAAACAAAATCTGTACATACCTTTCGTGGCACACACTTCGATAATTTTAAAATGGAAAAAATTTGTCTCGATTTTAATATTTCTTTGGTCTTTTTCTAAAAACAATTAAAATAACTTATATTTTCTGACCGAATCGCATGTTGACAATTTGTCAACATTTGATTGATTATGACGGTGTTACCATATGAGGACTGTGTTATCATATAGCTGAATTCAGTATTAATTCACTGTCATTTAGTGCATTTACAAATGAGGATAATTCACAAGTTAATTTGCATTAAGACAGTTAATGCAAATTAACGCTGTCGTCTGTCTATGCTATAAAGCTAATTTTTATTATATTATGTCCTATAATTTCCATTAGGATCAAAAAGACGTCAAAAATTATTTTCCATTTTTATTAGAAATAAAAAAAATTGTGTCAACAATTTTCATAAAATTTCCTAAAAAATAATCATAATGTAGTTTTTGTAAATTTTAGAGTAGAATTGAATGATTTAATTTCTTATTAAATAAAACTGTTTAATTTTTTTTTTAAATACTTGCTCGTTATATTATTTATAAGCAAACAAAGAATTAAATTGTATTCAGCAAATTCCCAGCATCAGACAAAGAAGACAAAAGCAAACAAGAGTACAGTGAAAAAAAGAATTTTTAATTAAATTTAATTAAAATTAAATTCAAGTAAACAAAATTACTTACACAAAACAAATAAATAAGAGTATTTGTTAAGCACTGAAAAATAACTACTATTACCTGCAACAAAAACATTTTATATGCTATAAAACATGTCAGAAATTCAACAGCAGAACAGCAATTGTTTTGTTTGAAAACCATTTCTAACACATACTTTGTTTATTGTATGTACTATTTGTATTTGCCAGGACTGGCCATTATGGCATAAATATGAATGAGTTTTTGTTTTAAAAATATTCATTACATTCTTGCAAATAAATCATGCAGTAACCAATGCATACACATTTACAGACACACACACTCGCATATACAAACACGCCACAATAAATGCAGATGAAGGAAAATACATCATTAACATTATTATGTTAATTTCAAATACATTTTCCAAAATCGATCACAAAAGGCCTGAAAACATCACACACAAACTAAAAGCAAACACACTCACACACACACACATATATCTATACATACTCTCACACTCAATTTTGTGCATTAAAATATTTGTTTAAGGCATTTTCTCGTAGCATACATTTGGGCTAAACACAAAAAAGTAAAATAAAGGCTTAGATAATCAGGTGTATCTGATTTCGGATGAAAGTCATGATGAAAATGTATTTAAGTTATTTAAAGGATAAAAAATATAAATATAAATATTTACTACGTTCTTAAGCCTGGATTCTACTATCGGAACGATGCACCGATTTTCGTTGGCTCACTGCAATAAAATCATAAGTAATAAGCCAAAATTGCATTTTTACTCAATTTATTCTGGAATAAGTCTATATGGCTTTAGTAACAATGCAGTAAGGTGCAATTATGATCTTATATTTCAATTACTTGACAATTAAGGCAAATTTATCTTATTACTCATCACTTTATTTCAGTGAGCCGATGAAAATCGGTACATTGTGCCGATAGTATGAACCAGGCTTTACACCCAACAAAAATTTTAAAATCAAAAAGAAACAACTTCACTTAAAGCTTAGGTCTATTCCAATGTTCCACAGTCGGTTCAAGTCCTCAAAGATGAAATTCGTGAAGTTATCGAGCGCATGCAACCGCAAATGTGTGAATTCGTGTTAGAAAATTTCACGCAAAGAATATGGTTGTGCAAGCAAATGGGCGCAGCGTCCATATTGTTTTCTTTTTTCTTAAAGATAAAAAATATGATACAATTTTGTTTAAAAATATTCGTTTGTCTCAACATATTGGAAAACCCTTTATTTAAAAAAAGAAATTATTTAAATTTTAGCTTTCTTAAAAAACACTTTCAGATTGCCCTCGTGAATTTATATTTCAATGAAACTTGATTTGTATACAAGTTTGTGTGTTTGTGTATTTGTGTGTTGCGTTCGTTTGAATGTTGGTGTTTAAAGACGAGATTTATAATAAACTGCAGACTGACCTCAATGCAAATGCAACTGTTGGTATGTCAATATAAATTGTATTATTGTTGTGTGTGCACTCACTCACAAAAGGTTATTTTATACAACTACTTACTGCTACCAGCGAACACTCACACGCACACATACACACATAGAAATACACCTCTGTATATTATTAAAATGAGCACTGCTACATCCAAGAGTAATTGTTATTTTTTTTTTTGTTATTTATTTTATTTTTTTGGAGGGAGCTTATTTGTATGTATGAATATTTACTAAAAAAGTGAGTGTGTGTGTGTGTGTGTTTGTGCATATTAAATACACAATGTTTGATTATCTATTTCTGTATGCATATCTGTGTGTCATTGTGTGCTTTTGGACTGCACACACACACAAGAATATGTGTGCACGTGTGTGGGTGTGTGTGAATGATATTTTAGAGATGTAATATAAAAGATATAAATGCAGTCAGTTTCTAAGTATGTCATGGACAGTATTCTTACTGATGCACACACGCACACTCATATACATATACCCACCTAAACGAAATACACAGAGTTTTGAAAACATAATATGTCATCATAACACAACTTAGAGCATAGAGGAAAAAATTCACAAATTCCTTCTTAACAAGCAGCAACGTGATATAAAAAGGATGCGAAATATTCTATTTGGCACAGCCATTTCATCTGTGTGGACGTAATCTTTTAATGGGAATTTTTAAAATGTTTAAAAGTTGCCGAACATTTGATATAAGAGCTTTTTGGGAGAGAAAAAAAAATATTTTCTTTTAATTAAAAAAAAATTTCACTCTGAATAGATGTCGGCTTTTAAAAGAAAAATGTTTTCTGTAACAAGTCCTTGAGAAAGTTTTAAGGTGCAAGACAATTAAATAAAATACCTTTAAGATTATTACCTCCATTTATTTTGGCAAATTTCGCTTCTTGATGTTTTCATTCAGGAAATTGTGAAACATTCGTACACCATTTCCTAACAAGAATTTCCCTGAAGACTGGCAAAAATTTCGATATGAACCCATCAATTAAAAGTTTATTTATTTTTTATTAATTTTTATTTATTTTTGTAAGAGACCAGGGGGAAAATTACGGCATTCAATGCCGATCGAAATTTTGAAATATTTCCATTCAAACTCTGTTAGAATATTTTGTAACACACACACACACACACATTATGACAGGCATTATAAAATCTCTCTTACGGTTCACAAACGTTGAGTGAGAACGTCAAGTGTACAGAAATGTTGTCTCTTTTTAGAAATTTTACTTTCAGATGAATTCCCTTCCCTTTTTTAACTTTTATAACAAAATGACAAATTTGTAATTATAAAAGTGAAACTTCATATTATTTCACATAAAATGGACAGAAGACGTTTTTAGAGATTGTCTGTTGTAGTTAAAAGAAATTAGCTGAAACACGATGTGTTTTGCTACACTGTTTGTGATAAAAATAAATAAAAACTTTCATATGGAAGTTATTTTTAATAATTTTTGCTTTTTTTTTTGATTTAAAGCTAACATTTTTCCGAGAATTCGTTAGTAAACTTTAAACTGTATTTATACCAATCTTATCAAAAACAGAAAAAAATACCAACAACTCAAACTTTTCCCATTACTTGCTTACATTCGCTTTATAAACTATTAATTGCTTTAATTTGAATCTTACTCTCAAAAATATTTGTAACTTTGAAGCCCAATAAGACTTCAAGTTGATTTCAAAAGCAAAGTGTACCTTCCATTTGCTTGTCTCTGGAATTGCTAATTTATTGGTAATAAATGAATTTAGTATTAGAAGTAGTAAAAAAACATTTTATAGCTGCTTAATATTCTTATAACATGCTTAAGTATTACTCTTACTTCCATAAGTTTGAGCTATTTAACTAAAAACAGAAATTACTTACTTAAGGTTCGAGTTATTATGGATTAAATTGTAATACTCATGAAATGTTGCAGAAGAAACCTTAACAAAATTTCAAACTGATTTATTAATTAATGGTAAGAATATTTCATAGATTTAATACGTCGAGCATGTAAAGGAAATATTAATTGTAAATCTCTGCACATCAGCACTATGCATTTATATTGAGGTACATATGGATGTGTCAGAAACTAAAAGGCCTAACTCCACAAAATAAAAAGTTGAGTAAATTAGTAATATTTGCAAGAATTTTTGAAAATTAAAAAAGGTACAAAATATTTTTATGGCATTTAACAGAACAAAATGAGGGAGATACAGAGAAATTGAGAAATTTTTTAAAAGTGCAGATAGGCCTTTTAGCGTCTGATATATCCATATGTATATAAATACGCATATACGTAAATGTATGAATATTAAAACCTTTGAATCGTTGATTTTATTATTGTGTGTCTCTCGATTTTCACTTAATATTTTAAAGCCTCTTTAGTTCTAGGATTTTGCGGTTATAATGCTCCATAAAATTCAAAATCACAAATTAATTTTAATTAATTCAAATTAATTTTCATTTTGTATGGATTAAAATATCAACATATTCAAATATTTTCCTTATCACTCCCACTACCGGGTTGGAGAATGAAAACATTTATACTTCTAGGAATTTAAAATTTATATTCTGTTCACAAGGAAGATGCTTGTTAGTTGATAACTGACAACAGAATATGTTTTAGGTTGTTAAAATATGTTTTACACCGTTACAGGATATGCATGTGTTTCGAACACTCTCACTCACACTCTCCGCTTACATACACACATATGTATTTAAATACTTCTGCATGTGTATACGCACTCAATTAGAAACTTTACATCAGGCATGGAAAGCTTGGTAATATAGAATTTAAATATAGATTTACTGAATAAGTAAAATAGTAATATGGTATGATGAATGCATTAAAAAATTTTTAATTTAATTGTAAGAATTCTCAATTATTAACTTGACTTTATAAACGGTAAAAAATACTTGTGTGGCAACACTCCATTCTTGCGAAAGAGCAGTGAATAGCTGCTGTTGTTTTTCACATTTATTTTCAATAAAAAAATTCTTGCAACTACATACAATTCGAGTTGTAAAAAAAGGCAGCCACTGTACTAATATTAAAGTAAGAAAATTAAAAACAAGTTGATTATTGAATTCTCGTTTTAACTTTAATATTAGCTGAACTTCTTATTTGTTAAAGTAAGAGTTGAACATAATTTCTCAAGTTGTTCTAAGAAATATTTGCGAAGCAACAGTGGAATGATTATAGAATCCAGCTAACACCTCAAAAATCAATTTCAAAACATAAATATAGAAACAAATGAAGTTCGAAAAATAATAAATAAATAATTAAATAAAATAATTAAATTAATTTCAATATATTTTTCATAAGAAATATTTTACTGAACAACGTCCCTTTTCACTATATATAATTAACCCTGCACTATCATACTTCGTCGAAATGACGACGCGCGATTTTATTTTCGATTTAAAACATATTTTTTGTGATTGTTTTTGTTTCGTTTTTCGTATAGCGTTAGCCGCTAATATCAGTTACTCGAAACTAATGTTGCTTTTTTAGTTTAATAAATTTATTATAAGAAACTACAAGACTTAATGGAAAAAAATGTGTAATATTTCATACAATTGATGCTATAAATGCTATGTTTTAAGAAAAAATGCCAATTGATAGAAGTCTGTGAAATGTTAATTTTACGTTAAACGATTAAAAGAATTATATGAATTTCATTATATGATAATTAAAAACTAGCTAAATATCAATAATAAATCTATTTTCGTACTTATTTTTGCTCAAGACGTTTTTTATTGGCTCTTGAAATAGGTCGTAGTCGATTCGACGAAGTATGACGTTTGCGATATGAAAATAAGTATGATATTCTAGGGTTAAGAGTTAACATGAACTTTAACTGACAGTTCTTCATACAACTCTTGCCGTTAAAGTCTATGTTATCTTTTAATTGTACATTGTGTAAAGGGGACGTAAGTAAAATAATAATTTGGGATCCATAGTGCGTTATTCTTTCGTTTCTTTATTGCCTTTAAGAAACACGAACGAATTTTTTTTTCATACTGTACGGAAGAAAAATCTCAATTTTCCATACCTGGGTTATGCTCTTACCCAGCAAACATTCTACGATATTTTGTTTTTCATGCTCGGCTCTGGTTTTGATTAATGTACGCACTTAAAACAAAAAGTAATTTGCTGATTTCCGATCACAAAAAAAAACAAAACGAGGACGGGTAAATAAATCCTATTAAAGAGGAAACTATCAGTTGACTGCTGTCAAAAGTTAAATAAGTTACGTCACTAAGTTTGTGTTCGACAGATAATTGCCACATAATTTGAGAAAAAAAAATTAAAAAAGTGGATTTCGGTTATTCAATAAGCATTATTTGTTCGAAAAAATTTTTGTTTTCAAACCAATGCTAAGCTTGATAAATATACCACCATTACCTTCAATTTCAATAGTAAAGAAGTTGTTAAGTGCATTTATTTATGACCATATACAACCACTCAAGATGACAATCGACATCTTTACAACTGAAATAATTGAAAAAAATACACAATATGACGTAGGCCTATCAAAGATTGAAGATGATAGACTAGAGATCTCACTACGTTATGAAAATACTCTGCCCAAGAAAGGTTTCCAGGTTACTTACAATTGACTACAAATTCAATTGCGGTGACAACTTTGCGCAAGTTCTTGGCGTTATTAAAACGCAATATGGGCAAATTTTCGCAACGTTTCATGACCGTGGATAAAACATGAATCGACCTCAATACACCATAGAGGAAAACAGTGGGTTTATCGGGATGAATCAGTGCCAGAGATGTCCAAGCTGCGTTCTTTGTCAGCTAATAAATTCATGGATACCTTTTTTCTTTTGAGATGCATGTGGTATAATTCACATTGCCTACCTTAAAAGAAAGGCAGAACACTCAGTGGCAAATATTATGACCAATTAATTGGGTCCATTAAATAAAGAAAAAAAAATTACCTCGTGTGGCCAAAAAAAGTTTTATTCCATCAGCATAATGTTGCAATGGAAAAAATCCGTGAGTTGGACTATAAATTGCTTTCTCTCTCTCTCTCTTTATATCTAGACTTAGCTCCCAGTGATTATTTCTTCTTCCAAAACCTGAAGAATTGGCTCGGTGGAGAGAGATTTTATTTTTCAATCATAAGATCAAGAAATATTATCTTTTGGAAGGGATAATAAACCTTGCGAAGTGTTAAGCAAAATGTGTAGAGAGCTCCAAGGAAATTTGGTTAAAGAAAGAAATGTTTTTTCATCAAAAAATCTGTAAATTAATCATTATCGAGTCTGTTATAATTTTTTGATCATTGACTCGGTTTGTTGATTTTCCCCCCAAAAACAATCTTCCAAATGTTAGGTGGGATATCATACAATAAGAAAAGTTGTGAATGTATGTATGTTTGTGTGTTTAAGATTGAGGAGTGCAGTATTGTTTGTTTATACTACTCGCATTTGTTTTATATTATAAAACTTTTAACAATGAATTTAAAAGCAATGAATTTTTCGACAGTTGAAATGACCCTGCAGTTTGTGGAAAAATGTAAAGCAAGAGTACTGAATTGATTTATTGTGTTGTGAACTAATTTTTACGAAATTCTTTGATCTTAAGAGCCCTGCTAAAGGCATTTGTAGATTTATAATCACATTTTCTTAGAGATATGAAATGAACACACTTAGATTACATAGAGAGGAACTTTAACGTCGTAAGCACTCAAAGTCAGATAGTTAGTATTGTGTGAAGAACGGAGAAGTTAACATCGTGGTATCCATTGCTGAAATACTTGACATTGTATGTTTTTAAAACTCTTAATATCTTTGGAGATTTGATAAGAATTGTACGTTTGGGTCTTTTCTTTTTTTAATACAAAGCTTCGAACCTTAAACCTTACACGTTTTAAAAGGTAAAAATGTAACAACACAACAATTCGAAATTTTCATGGTTCGACAGGTCAGGAACTACAACTTTCAATTTGTTTTTTTTTCTTTTTTTTTTTTTAAAGATAAGTCACAATCAAAGTTGTTACCTTCTTTTAGGAAAGGAATAATTATAGTCAAGACAGGTGGTGAAGGAAGAGATAGAGGAAGGCTTCATTCTTTTACAACTCTGCTTTTTTTACATGTTTTTTAATAATGCAGTGCTGCAGGGCCTCTGGTGTCAATGAGGTGTATTAAATATTCAAAACTGTGCTTAGTAGCCATTTAATTACATATTTTACTACATTCATCCATTATGTTTGTCTTATAAGCAAACTGTAGCCAAATAATCTCTTGCTCTATGGCAATTACTCCAAAAATAACTTAAGGCTCGCACTTACTAGAAGTGGAAGACTAGCAGTGGAATAAGCAACTTCGAGACTTTTGGGAAAAAAACATAAAATGCTACAAGGAACCACTGGGTGATGTGTACTTTTTTCCCTTTTGTGGTTTTTATTAGCGTGGAAAATTTGTTGTGAAAACGTTAATAATATTCATGGTAAAAGCTGAGAGATAATTAACATTTTAAACATGTGTTTTAGACATTCGCTTATTTTATATATGAATGAGCGAAATTTTCACTTTCTTTTGTATATTTTTAATGTTAAAGTGCAAAAAGTTTAATAGTTTACATTGAAAGTACTTGAAAGTTTTTATTTTTTCAAATGCTAAAAGTTAAAGATCAGTAGTCAAATAGCGTGATTAATTAAAATGTGTTGGAAAATTATAAATTTTGTTTAAATAAGTTTCACAATAAAAAAAAAGATTTTTTTAGTGTTTCATTAGTTGAAATACATTTTATTTTAATAAAATGTATTTCAAAATAGTCACAAATTTATATAAAACAATTATTCACTTAACAATTTAGAGATTTTTATCGCTTTGCCTTAAGGTATGCTACAAATTAATTTTCATTTAAATTTAATTTGTTCTCATACAGTTGTCGTAAGAGTCTTTTTTGAACAAGAAATAAAATTTAACCTAATTTTTCTTAACATGCTTGAAATTATTTTTTAATTTATTTGTTGTACCATTTGCATTGTAGGAGGGCTGTCAACATAAACTAACTTAACAACGACAACAGCAAGTGCAACACCAGCAGCAGCAAGAAGGGCAGCACAACATTTCAACAGCTAAATGCAGTGCGAAACAGCAACAACACAAACAAAAAAATGTGTGGAATGTTTGTATAAATAAAACAACAACAACGACAAGAAAGCAAGCCAACAATGCGAGAAATTTTTAACAAGAACATTTCCATTTAAACTGCAACCTACAGACATTTAAACATTCATACGAAATGTGAAATACACAAACGAACAAACGAAATCAACATCAAGTTAAAAGCAACTTGACACAATAGGCGTTTCAGTATAATACCAACAACAAGAATAATAACAACAACAACAACAACAACAACAACAACAACAACAACAACAACAACAACAACAACAACAACAACAACAAGAACTAGCAAAGTGATTTGTTTAAATAAATGTAAATGAGAATAAATAAGAACATACAACAATAATAAATTAAAACAGAATAATTACGAAACAATCTTCTGTTTACAAACACTCACACGCACTCACTCATTTAAATAATTTAACAAATTGCTTAACATGACACAAACTGTTGTTAAAGAGGAGACGAAGAAGCAGACAGTGTTGCACGAATGAAAAACTATTTAATTTCATAAAGAATTATTTAAGTAAAAATTCAGCTAAATGTCTGTTGTTGAAGTGGATAATGTTCCATCAATGCTTCAAATATTAACATTTACGGACCATTTAAAATGTCGGACGTTGAAAAGGCGATATCCGGCTTAGCAGAGGACGAAGAACTATTACAACAATACCAGCAACAGCAGCAACAGCATTCAACAACAGCCTTAAATAAAATTAACATTAACAGCTACAATTTGCAAAACGAAACCGGAAATAGTAGTTTATTACAAAAACAGTCCAGCCATAACGAAACACAGCACCTACAGCTGCATCTGCCTCAGCAGGAAACTAACACAAACGCCAACAACAACAACAACAACAACTGCTTAACGGGCAAACAACACAATTGTTTAAGCCGCGTGGCCAAGTTAATATTCTCAACACCTGGCCTGGTCGTAATGGTTGTAGCTTATACAATAATGGGAGCATTTATATTTCCTTTGCTGGAAGCCCCACAGGATATTAGCAAATCAGCACTGATTGCGAAATCGCGAGAGGAATGCTTAAAGGAGCTTTGGATAATAACAGGTATGTTGTATATACTTCTGACCATGAATAAGAAGAAGTGCTTTTGTTTGTATTTATATATTTTATTTTTATTTTCATCAAGTGATTGTTGTCTGATAATCTAATTTAATGAAATGTTAATGTTATAAGCCTATTGTAAAGCATTTTTGTGGGTGATGGAAAATGTTAATTGCATTATTATTTCAGCCAAGAAGATATTATAAGTTATTGCCAGCTGTATTAGTAATATTTTTGTTGTTAACTATAAACGAAAGGATAATTGGAAAACTTAATTTGATTTTCTCTAATTTTAAATGACGTATTAAGAGGTAATATTTTTATACATTTTTTCAAAGAAATCATTGGATATTTAATTAATTGTAAGGAGGAGTCCATATCGTTTATAATGGAACACAGTATTAGCCACTTGCAGGACCCTATTCTTTTCATTAACATTTTCATCAACAATGCTTACATAATTTTTTAAAGAGATAACAATCAGGCAATGAATGCCTATACTACTATTATTAGGTGTTACCTTCTTTAGGAATGCGATAGCAATAGAGAAGACAGGTGGTGATGGAAGAGATAGAGGAAAGCTTCATTCTTTTTTTTCAACTCTGCGTTTTGCACGTTTTCGTTTTTTAATAATGCAGTGGTGCAGCGCCTCTGGTGTTAATTAGGCACATAAAATTTGTTGAAGCTGTGCTTAGTAGCCATTCTGCTACACAATACCGAAGAAGGAGGGTGCTCTGATGTTATATTAGAATTAGTATCCGTTGAAGTCGATGTAGTTAAGTGACCAGTATCTAGGTCATCATCACTTGAACTTTCTTACAACAACTGATGCAAAGGGACACTAATGCATATCAGCAAAATGCGTGGTGTTGTTATTTAATGCCTGTTGGACAGTTTTGTAGTCAACGTGCTGAATACTTCAACCAATGCCACACGCTTCATTGGCTGGCCATGAAAATTTCTAATCAGTGATATTTTAAAATTAAATTTACTTTGAGATTTTTATTGTTTAAAAATATCTTCCAAGGCATTAAAATGAAGTCATAGACTTTCTCTGACTGGAAATATTTTCATGAGTTCAATATTTTTCATATTACTAAAAGTTTCTTTCGAATAACCAAACAAAGTCTTTAATGGCAATGTTAAAATACGGAGCCACAGTCTGTAGCCAATTCAAAAACATTAGAAACAATTTTTTAAAATCAGACAAGGGCATTTCATGGCATAATTGTGTTGAAAACATTTATAATCTTTCATTCAGACTTCAATGAAACAGCGATCAAAGCACATGAGGCGGATTCTTACATATTTTTTTTTTCAATAATATTTATCCAGCAAACACACATGTTTCATTTTAAATTGATGGTGATGTGCGATAAATACTTTAAGACGATAAAAGGAGTTATAAAATGTTTATAAATTTCTCATCACAGCGGAATTATATCGTGTATATTTTATCCACTAGAGTTTTTTTTAAGTCAGTAGCTTAACATACAATGCCTTATGTTATCAAAGCTTTGAGGAACAAAGGGAATATATAATTAAAAGACATTGGCGATATTCGATGTTTGATGCAAATTTTTTTTTGCGTTAGTGCAAATGCAAAAAAAAGCAACGATATTTTGCATTTGCTATAACGCAAGAATATTTGCATCAAACACCGAAAAACGCCATTATGATGATTTAATGGCAAGGAGCGAGACTACATTTTAAATAAAAATAAAATAAAAAAAAAATATTTGAAAGAAAATTAAATAATAATTGCCTTTAGCATACTATACCAAATTAAAGTTAAAATTTTTTTTTTTCAATAGACTGTTCAGAAAATTTTTTATTTTCAATTGATATTTTAACTGAATAAATGTTTATTTTCAAAGTACATACCAAAATAGAAAAAAATTCTACATGCCACTTATGTATTGAAAAATGCAGCATTATGCTTCAAAGGCTTGGCTTTGTGTTTGCTGGGTAGCATTCAACCTCAATTCATTCACAGCGCCCACCACTGATTAAAATGTCAGCCTTTCCTTCTCACAATTCATTCCTTCAATGTTACTTTACGAATATAATGTGTTGCTTTCATTTGTAACAAAGTTAAGCAGCCTGCCTTCTTCCACGGTGCCTGGCAATTTGTGCTGATTTCTATTTTTAAACTCCTCCTGCGGCACAGTGTGCTGAGTGTGAGACAGTGCTGCTGTTGTTGTAATTTGATGCCATTAAAGTGCTTGAATAATTATGCAATTTTCATTGTAATTTTAAGCAGTTTCTTTTGCTAGATTTTCCTTTTTTTTTTTTTGCTCTTGAATTAAATGAAAGGCAATCACTGCGAGTTTTTTTTTGTGTGTTTGGCTTTTATTTTACGTTCATATTGTAGGAAAATTTGTTAGAAAAGGAAATATTTGATTACGTGTGTATGTATGTCTGTATGTATATAAAAAAGGTAGACAAATTTACTTGAAAGGTTATGCCACAAATTTTGGTTGCCTTGTAATAATATTTTTTAAGTACTTTACAAACCAAAAATTTTGCTACAAAAACCAGAAGACATAAACAAAATAAAAAACTGAGATTTATTTTCGTTGCAATTTTTAATTGAAATTAAGAATTTCATTTCATTTGTTAACAAATAAAAAATCTTTTTTCAAGCCAATTAAAAAGTTTTCTTTTCACATTACAAAAAAAAACATTTAAATGACTTATTATTAATGAATATAAGTCGCATAAAAATCATAAAGAAAGATGGAATATAATCTAATATATTCTGGACAAAGTTTTGTACGTTCTTCAAAAACAGCATAATTGATTTTTGTTTAGGGATTTTTTTGGGACTTAAAATTAATTTAAAACTAATTTTTAAGGTATTATTAAATTCGCGAAACAGTCTCCTCTTCTTGCAAAACATTTAATTTTTGCTCATATTTTTTTTTGGTCATCTGAGCTTATTTACGAGTCTCCTTTCTTGAAGTAATGTAAACTAGAATGACCAACATAGGCGTAGCTATGCCTTTCTGGGGGGGGCAATCCCCCCAGACTTGATTTTGCCCCCCCCCCAGGGTTTATTACAAATTCTTTTTAAAACATATTCTTTTGCCTGTAATATTAAAAATTCTATTTTTTATTTATTTTAAAATTACTCATGAAAATCACCAGTAATTTTTATACAAACTTTTCGAATAATCGCTAAATATGCATACATTTATTAGATAACAAATACCCAAAAAACTATAAGTTTACAGCACTTCAAAACATCACAAATAGTAAACTCCATGTGGATTTATAATGCATGTGTGTAGATATGTATGTGTGTATGTAGCTTTCAACAAATTCTTAATAAAATTGGATTAGTGTACGTAGTTAGTAGCAAGACAAGTTGTTTTAAGGTGTTCTTAAGATTTTCTACTGTCAAATTTTTATTTAGAGTAAAATTAAAAAAATAGCGAAAAATTATGATCTGCAAATACCTTGTATATATTCATATACTATATATACTCGTACACACACATGTATGTATGTATGTATGCATATTTATGGTTCAATCGAGGGCTGCCAGATAAAATGATGGAAAAATCACCGAAATCCCGATAAAATATAAAATAATCGTCATTTCGTGTCCGAAAAATCGTCAGAAAATCGAACAAATCAAAATTTCCTCTTTAAACATGTATACATATGTTTTATTTTTATTAGAAAACAAAACAAAACAATTCATGTTCACATACAACTTTGTTAGACTAGTGGAAAACTTGTGAAAAATATTCATTCCTAGGTCCAAATTTTGGTATCAGCGCTTTTGATGACCGAAATTTTTGATAGGATATCAACTTACACAGGTCAATATATCGTTGGTCTGAAATGGAAAGGCCCTAACGCAAATAATTGTAACTTTACAGGAGAAGGTAAAACATAATAGAAAGTGTAATATTGAAAACGTAACTTTTTTGTACAACTGCTTGTAAAAGCGCTATTTTTTACACTATTGCAATAAATTTTTGTGATGAGGTGTATTAGTGTGAAATTTATTGAAATCACTGAAAAACTCAACTATCGATATGTATGCATGTATATATATGCACATACAATTTTTTTCAATTGAACACGTATACATACATACTTGTATACATACCCTGCAGTCAGACTGGGGCCAAGTGTCTCTATGTTAACACTAAAAGTCTAGTAGTAGTTACATTGTCTACAATTTCTCCTTTATTCGTCAGTATAAAAGAAATAGAGAATACAGAGGTGGTGTATTTCTGGTGGATTTTGCAACAACTTGTCAATATACATAAATTTGCATGTACGTAAGGTATAGAAATGTACCAGTAAATGTCTGGTTGATATGTCTCCATGTTCCCATAAGAAATATGAATTCACTACCTAGTCAATTGTTTTAGTGTTACTAGTAGATTTTCATGGACAAGCACGTGCTAAATGTCCATAGCATAAAGTATTGTATGAGGAATAATTGTAGAGTAGCACTGGTGACAAAGTCAAAAGCGAATCAGTACATTTTCACTATTCGCACTTTCTGCAGGGTATGTTTGTACTTATTTATGTATGTATGTTCATTCATCGCAACAATATAGTATTGATTCAGAACTTCAATATTGGAAGGTTAACTAAATAATAAATGGCAATTTTCTATTTTTATTTATGCACCAACAGATAAATTTTTTTTAAATTAAATAATAAATTGTTAAGAAATGAAATCATGAATGATGAATGAAATCATTTCTTGCTTGTATCTTTTCAAAATATTGTATTCAAATATAGTAACGGGTGTTTTTTAGAGGTATAGAACTTCGAATTGAAATAAAACACAAGAAAATCGTTTTAATGTCCATCAATTTCGCTTTATTGGAAGGATAATTTTATGCCATTAATTAATTAAATATGATTTCGGGCATGTGGCCGCCGCGGCTGGCTCGAATAAAGCCAATTCTACAGGTCCAATTTTCAACCACTTTTTCGAGCATATGGGGCCGTATGTTGGCAATAACGCCACGAATGTTGGCTTCCAAGTCCCCTAACGTTTCTGGTTTGTTGGCGTAGACGAGCGACTTCACATATCCCCAAAGAAAATAATCCAATGGTGTCAAATCACACGATCTTGGTGGCCAATTGACAGGTCCATTCCTCGAAATTATGCGCTCATCTAATGTTTTCTTCAATAAATCGATTGTGACGTGCGCTGTGTGGCATGTAGCGCCGTCTTGTTGGAACCACAACTCATCCACATTCATGCCATCCAATTCGGGAACAAAATAGTCGGTTATCATGGCTCTATACCGGTCTCCATTAACGGTAACTGACTCTCCAGCATTATTTCGGAAGAAGTATGGCCCAATGACTTCACCAGATCATAGAGCACACCAAACAGTCAGTTTTTGTGGATGCAATGGCGTCTCAAGGGTCTCATGTGGATTCTCTTCACTCCAAATGCGGCAATTTTGCTTGTTGGCGTAGCCATTCAACCAAAAATGAGCCTCATCACTGAAAAAATTCTGCGATGAAAATCAGCATCGAGATCAATCTCATTTTCAGCCCATACACCAAAATCACGACGCATTGCATGGTCTCTCGGCTTTAACTCTTGCCCAACCTGGATCTTGTAAGGTCGCAAGCCAAGATCTTTGCGCAAAATCTTCCATAAAGTTGATGGACAAAGCTCCAATTGCTGTGCACGGTGGCGAATCGATTCATTCGGGTCCTCTTCAACACTTTGCTCTACAGCGGCAATTGTTTCTTCGGTGCGCACTGTTCGACGTCTCTGCGGGTGCGTATTATCACATAGAGTAAACGTAGTGCGAAAACGATCCATGGTTAACCGAATTAATTGCTCTGATGGACGATTATGTCGACCATAAAATGGACGGAGCTTGCGGTAAACTTCGCGAACTGAACCATTATTTTCAAAATAAATTTGCACGATTTGCAAGCGTTGTTCTTTTGTCAACCTGTTCATGATGAAATAGCAACCCAAACTAAATATTAATCACTTGACAGCTGACAAAATGGCCGCCAGTTAAAAAAGTGATGCCAACTTAAAGTTCTATACCTTAATAAAAAACACCCGATATATACATAAATAATTTTTCCATATGAACATATAAACTTGTTGGAAACGAATATTAATTTTATTATTATTTAGTTTATTATTATTAGATTATTATTATTATTATTATTTAGTTTTTTTTTCTAATACATACTTTACTTTTTGTCTATATATTGTTTTTGTTTTGAATGTTTTGTTTTTCTAGTTTTAATTATAACTTAATTTTTGTTATTGAAACTGGACTGTTAATTTATGTTTTAACTTAAATAAAAAAAATGTTAAATAAAAAAAATCTGCATAAAATTTTTTAAACGCACTAATAATCCCAAACCAATATTTTACTTATTAATATTTTACTTATTAAGTAAAACATATTTTTTTATTTTCCAATTTCAATGTATTTTTAATAAAAAATATATATTTAACTTAGTAAGTAAAATATTAATTTGGGATTATTAGTGCGTTTAAAAAATTTTAAGCTTAAATTTTAACAATTTCCATAAAAAACACTAATTAAAAAAAATTGTGTTTGCCCCCCCCCCCCCCCCCCCCCAAGAAAAAATATCTAGCTACGCCAATGATGACCAACCACAAGTTTTGCCAACAAAATATTCATTAAATTTGTCAGCTAATTAAATGAAAAGTTTGCTTTCTTTTACGTTATTGCGTTTTCTGTGTAAAAAAATAATAAAAAAAAAAAATTATGGCAAATTAAATGAACAAAACTAGAAACGCCAAAATATGAAAAAACGACACAAACTCAAAGAAAAAAAAAACAATAAACTGTCTGCCCAACATTAATAAAATTATTATTAAATTTTTCTTCTCTTTTCTATCTTTAAATGGTTTTATGTTCGAAATACTACTGCTGCTGCTGTATTTTAATTTTAAAGAGAAATTGAATGTCCTTTATGAACGCAACTGGACAATATTGGTGCACGAACAATTGAGACGTTTCGAGGGTACTATTGTGGCAGCGACACGCAATATGGCGGCTAGTGCAACAGCAACAGCAACATCACATGTAACAAGCGGCGGAGGAGTAGTAGAAGACTATGGAATGGCCACCGAGACAGCAACAACGACAACAACATCCCTGGGACGTTATGGCGACAGCAATTTTATGGAATACAGCGATTTAACCACAACAAGGTGGTCCTTTAGCGAAGCTCTACTCTATTCAGTAACTGTGATAACAACAATTGGTGCGTAACGAAATTATTACAATAACAAAAAAAAAACAATTTAATTTTTCATTTACTGGCAGCAGGTATTGGTTGCCCACACTCAGCACGAACACTCAGAGACAGGCAGGCGCCCTTTTAAACTAATTAAAATGTTTTTGATATCAAGCACAGGGCAAATTAAAACAAAAACCAGATTTTTACTGGACATACAGAGATAAAAAGTTGCAAGCAATTTATTATTGGCATCGTTTCGAAAGGACATTTAAATGGGAGGGGAAAATTCAATTTAATCTTGAAAAGATTTTACATTTTTGGCATTTAGTGTTTTTATTTTAAAGATATTAGTAGTTTGTCATTTCCTAAAATTTTTAAGGAAATATCAGAACGTTAATACATTTCATAAAGACGTTTTTTTTTGTAAAAGCGATGATTCTCCTAAAGGAACAACTTTTTATTAAAATATGTTTAGTAAATTTAGTTCTGTTCAAAACTTCAATTTTTAATAAAAAAAATTTAAAATTTAATAAACCCCGATATATCTAGAAAAGATGTGATATCTTCTAAGCGGCTGGACCGATTTTCTACACACATAGCTCTCGATCGAGTCACCTGTCGAACAGAAAAACTAAATCAAATTCGATTCAGCCGTTTGGTCTGCACGTGGACTCGTACATTCACAAAGATACATAGAAACACAGACAAATTTTTTTAAAAAACAGCTTTGGAAATAGGTGCCTTTGAAAAATTAACCTTTCAAATAAGCAGCTATGAAAAACTACATTTAAAAATATACAAAAAAAACTAAAAGAAAATAGACACAAAAATATAAATAATTTCAGAGATGTATAATTACAGAGCCTACCTTTTTGATAAAAGTACCTTTTTGACACAAAGTATATTATTGATAAAAAGTACCTTTTTGATAGATATCAAGTAGCTTTTTAATAAAAAAATACCTATTTTGGAAAACAAATGATAAAAAGTACTTTTTTTTATAAAATGTACAATTTTGGTAAAAAGTATCTTCTCAATAATAAGTAACTTTTTGATAAAAAGTACCTTTTTAATAAAAATAAACATTTTTAATAAAAATTACCTTTTTCATAAAAGGTATCCCTCTTGTAAAGGTACCTTTTCGTTAAAAAGTACTGTTTTGTTAAAAAGCACCATTTTGGTACAATGTTCCTTTTTGAAAAAAAGGTACCACTCTGACAAAGGTACCATTTTGTTAAAAAGTACTATTTGTTAAAAAGTACATTTGTGTCAAAAAGAATCTTTTTGATACAATGTTTCTTTTTGATAAATAGTACGGTTTTGATAAAAATTACCTTTTGATCAAAAGTACATTTCTGATAAAAAGTAGCTTTCTGATAAAAAGTATCTTTTTGATAAAAAGTACATTTTTGATAAAAAGTCGATTTTTCATAATAAGTACTTTTTTTGATAAAAAACAGTAGCTTTTTGTGAACAAATACCGTATAACGTATCTTTTTGATAAAAAGTAGCTTTTTGATTAAAAGTACTTTTTTGATAAAAAGTACCTTTTTGATAAAAAGTACCTTTTTGATAAAAAGTACCTTTTTGATAAAAAGTACCTTTTTGATAAAAAGTACCTTTTTGATAATAAGTACCTTGTTGTTTAAAAGTATATTTTTAATAAAAAGTACCTTTTTGATAAAATGGACCGATAAAACGTGCGAGTATCTTCTTGATAAAAAATAGCTTTTTGATCAAACGTATTTTGTAAAAAAAGTATGCCATTGAAAAAAGTAACTTTATGAAAAATTTACATCGTTGAGAAATGTACCTAATTGAAAAAAGTACCTTTTTGAAAAAAGTACATATACAAAAATATCTTTTTGAAGAAAGGATTTTTTTTAGAGAGTATTCTTTGTTTTTAGTAAAAGTACCTTTTGGAAAAGTGTACTTTTTAAGAAAAGGTTTTATAAAAAATATATTCGCATATAGTTTTTCAAAAAGCACCTTTTTAAAAAAGTACCTCTTAAAAAAAAATACGTCTTAAAAAGTACCTGTTAGATAAAAGTACTTTTTTCAAAATTAATTTTTTACGAAAAAGTTCCTTTTGAAAAACGTACCTTTGCTAAAAGTACCTTCTTAAGAAAGATAGCTTGTAAAACAGAGCCTTTTTAAGAAAGTACCTTATAATAACAGTATAATCAAGAAAAAAGTTCCGTGACATAAAAAACATTAAAATAAAAATATGTCTTAAAAATTGTTTTACAAAAGTATTTTTAAAATTTATTTTTTACCCTTGGAAAAAAAATACCTTTTTGAAAAAGTATCTTTGGGACAAAAGTACCTTTTTTGAAAAGTACCTTGTTCGATGTTGTTTGTGAGAGAATATTTGATAAAAATACTCGTAAATTCAGGAAAAAAATGAACTTGTTAAAAAGCATCTTTTAAAATTATTTACATATCGTTACCTCTGTATATTAAGGTAACTCATTATTTTTTTTTCGAAACAAAGTTTTAGTTATATGTCGATAGAAGAACATCTAATGAATCGAATATTAAAAAAATTTCGATTTCAAAAAAATTATAAATTAGAGTCTTTCTACATTAAGTTAACGATGTACAATTGAAAAATATTCTTTTAAAAAAGTTTCTGTTTTGTAGCAAGTACAGTAGACTTTTCATAATTAGTTATTTTTAAATACTAAGTGATCGTTTACAAAAGTATCTTTCCAATAGCTATTTTAAATAAGGACACTTTCAACAAAATTACCATATTTTTTCATTATTATAATAAGTAAGTTTTTCAAAATATTAAATTTTAGTAACTACTTTATTAAATCACATTCAAGAGGGAGCCTTTATCTGATAAAAAAAATTATAAATACATAAAGATTTTATTTGATTTGCTAAGTCTGCTTTTTCTTAATATTTGATTAGATTTAACTTCCTGTTTTTAACAAATTCAAGTAAATGTTTTTCTATTAAATTACTTTCCTTGCGAAAGTACTTAAAAGCTTAAGAACACAGAATCATAAAAATATTAAACAGTGAATAAAGTAGGAGAATTATAATATTTTTTTTTAATTTCTTGTAAATTTTCCCCAACATTGCCAACAAACAAACAGGTCATGGAAGCTTAACGCCGCGTACAGCTGGTGGTAAAATAGCAACTATTTTTTATGCCTTAATTGGGGTACCGCTGATGCTGATGTGTCTCTCCAGCTTGGGTGCCCTTTTAGCTGAAGCTCTGCAATGTACCTACGCAAGATTATGCCATTGCCATGTGCCACAATACGTGGCAGAAGATGGTGATGTCTTGGACCGCGTTATAACACACAAAAAACATTCACAAGCACAACGTCTGAAATGTCAAGCGAGTCACGCAAGAAAAACGGAAACAAATATTGAAAAAGAAACAACCCACCACCAGATTAAACAGAATTTGCAGCATCAATGTAATTTTCAGGAGCATAAAAGTGACGTAAGTAGTTTAGCTTTTAGTAAAAAATTCAAAAAAAAAAAAAAATTAAATTATATTAAAGTATAGAGAACGTGTAAAGCAGCAAGAACATTAAAAACAGAATGGTGAAAACCTTTTGAGGTTGGGCAAACGCTTGCTCTTTTCCACAGTTATTTAAACATTTTCGCGCTTATAATTGATTTGGGGGGAGCAGCAGATATTTTTCCAAGTGCGCTTAAGTTCTTGCATTTTGCTGCCTACTTTTAGGGGTTGGATAGTTAAAGTAATTTTTCTTTTTTTCTTTGTTTAGTTTAATTTTATGAATTTTAGTTTTAACTTTGCTTGCAAGGCACTGATTTGTGTATGTATGTGTGTTCTTAGCACACAATTTATGTATATTGATTTATTATTTCTTTGAATATCAGGGTTAGTCGCTGACAAAGAAATTTTTTTGTCTTAAGGGACTGTAGTTACGAAAAAATTTAATTTATTTATATTAGTATCTAAGGAGGGGGAAGTAATTTTAGAATAAGTTATCATTTACGAGAGTATTTTATTGAAGGGCTTAAGGCTTTTTTTCATAAGACAAACATTATTGATTTATAAGAGGTTTGCGTATTTTTCAAGCAAAATTTATTTTCTGAGCCCTTTTTTTTAAATAAAATTACTGGTTTATGATTAAGGCAGATAGATTGCTTCTAAATAGATTTTATAATAGGTATAGAATAAACTTACTTACAAAAATATCGATTTGCTTATAAATGAATTAAAGTAATAAATTTACAGATTTTATGCTCCAGCTAACACTTGCTTGCTTCTCTTCCAAAGCTAACTGGAAAATATATGTACCTACACATATATGTACGAGGCTGGTCCCAAAATTAGAAAATATAAAAAATTAGGAAAACATTTCCCATTTGTTTTTCAATAAAATCTGCTTTAAGCTCGATACACTTTTCTCAGCGATGTTAACTTGATTCAATATTCTGTGTGTAGTTGTGTATTATTTATTTATTATTATTTTATTTTAATATGTTGAGGAGTCGGATTACACAAAATCCGGGAAGATATATCGACGGATATCAAGAGTAATAGGGAACACCTCTGTCTCAATCTACCTGGATTGAGGTATGTAAAGCTAATGATTGGAACGTATAACCAAAACCGTTGCATAGCTTTCCTGTCCCTGAGTAAAAAAATCTAAGAATACTTACAGGCTTCCTCACAGGGCATTTTAGACTGAACAAACACCTCAACAGACTTTCCATTGAGAGTAACAGCCTGTGCAGGTTCTGTGATTACGAAGATGAAACTCCAGACAATATTCTGAAGGAATGTTGAGCATTATGTCACAGAAGATATAGCCAATTGGGCAGAAACCTATTGGAGGATTGGGAACTGCCAACACTAGACCCACTGGCATCCTGAGTTTCATCAGGAGAATAGGTCTAGATGGGGCGCTCTAGCACCTGGCAAGAGATACAATAGATGGAGACGAAACAATGTTGCTCCGTGAAATTTGAAACTCATGTTCTATAAAGTTATCACTTTCCACCAAAACATTTTTTTTTCAAACTAGAGTTTAGACAATTGTATAAACGTCAGGTTGGCCAGTTTCATTTCTCATTTGTAAATATTGAAAATTTTTTAAATAACGTGTTGAAATATTTACATAAAAAAAATTCATAGCTGCTGCTATTAATTTTAAGCCGACTGACTACAATTACAACATCATTTAAATTGAAATAAAAATATTTGCATTTAAATTTCTACTCATGCCACGTAAGTCCTTCAACATAAAGTTGCTACCACGAAGGTTATGGAAAAATTACTTCTGCACGAATTCATGGGGCAGTTAGTGTAACTTAATAAAGTTTAAGTGAAATGCTGCTTTTTGCCCAACAAAATTAACAAGTTAACATGCCAACAGCAACAGAAAAATTGTGATTAAATGTCAAATGTGGTGGGGGACAGGAAAAATTTAAGAAACGTGTATTTGATTAATTTTAAATTTAATATATAAAGACATTAAATGAAACTAAATTGCATTTTAAAGATTTTTTTTCAGTTAAAGAACCAAGCAAAATAAAATTAAATATTCCGCATTTTCTTCAAACTAAATTACATTTTTTCCAATACAAACAAAAAATCTTCATTCTACTTGTGTATATTTTTCTTGAAAATTTTACTGCAAACATTTAAAAAAAGTAATGGCTTAAAGCTACTCCAGCTTTTTATATCCTTACATTTATGTAAATAAAAAAGGATCTTAAGATGCACTTAACAGGAGTAGTCCTGGTTATGAATAATAAAAAAAGTATCAAGCTCAAAAATTAAAAGCTGCTTGCAGGCTATTAAAAAGATGTTGCAGAATACTTCAGATGTGCTATTAAAAATAGAAAATAAATATTAAAAATAAGAGAATTTATATGAATTATTTCAAAGCTCACAGATATTTAAATTTACCTGCTGCATATTTAAATTAATTTTTGAATGTTTCTTTAAGGCAATTATTAAGTTTCATAATTTATGTTTATAAAAATGCACTTTTAATTAAATAAACTTAAAGAAAAGCTTTTTTAACCTCACATTTAATACTCAAGAGAACACTGAAGATGGCGAATAGCCGGAAATTTTTGTTTGTCAAACAAATTTAACGTTGGATGATGGAAAATTATTCGAAAAGAAAGCAAACTTCAGCGGAAGGAATAAACTGTAAAGTGATTTATTTTTTCCACTGGGTTATGATTCAATCTGTGCAGTTCCATTTCATTTGAAATAAAAGATGACTCAATTTCTTAGGTGTTGTTATGCAAAACTGCAATTTATATTTAATTAGGATAACGTAGAGCTATGAGCTATGTTGAATGCAATTCTTGAGAAAAACGACATGATCATTTTTTCCGATGGTAGATGGGTGTATATTCTTTTCAGGCATTGGCAATCAGGAAGTATTCGCTGGATGTTGAGGTCGTCCAATCAATTCGCAGGAGGGAAATTTGGTGTTCCTCGAAATAAATAATATCGATTCTTATTCGGTATGTCTAGAGATAAAAGGGTGAGTTAGAATAGATTTGACAGATCTTGAATAAAAAAAGAGGGATTCAGGATGAAATTATCTAACAGTGTTGCAGATAATTTATGCAGATCTCGAAGTAAGAGAAGAACGGTGTCAGGAAGAATTTAGTAACAGGGTTAAACATAAATTCGGTAGATCTCAAAGTGAGCTTTCAAGCTCAATTTGATGGATCTCGAGGCAAAAGAAGAACAAGTCTTATAATGCTGATGGGTTTCCTTTGTAATACACAGGTACTGCCCCTGCTTGCCGTACTCTGGTATCTAACTTGCTCTATTTTTTTTTGTTTGCTGTGAGACTCAGTATCTTAAAGTAATCGAGATGTTGACTTGTTGAGAATTCTTTTTCTGTTTGCATGCTTATTTTTGTTAAGATTTTAATGAACCAATTTAAATATGAGAACAAATAAATAAATTCAGTAAAGTGCGACTTTGACTCGCATATGAAGGGTTCCATACGGACATTGCAAATGTGCCCATAATTATGAAAGTGGTGTAAGTTATATATTTCTTGTTAAGAGATATTTAGTAGATTTTATTTGTTATTTAATTTATTATTGAATATTTACCAGTTTATTTTTTTATTCGATCTTATTATGTGCATTAAATTATTTTATTATTAGGTCATGACCTAGAGCCTGAAAAAAAAATAATTAAATAATTTAAAACATTATTGAAATATTTTAAATAAGAGTTGCACTTGTCTCGATTAATACAGCTTTTTTTAAGATTGATTTAATATTTCGAAGCAAAAATTAATATGACTTAGACCAATAATACTATACGAATTTTATCCCATATAATAAAATATCTTATCTGATGTGGACATTAAAAAAAGTTTAGCGATTTTTTAAGTTTGCCGATTTTTTCGTGTTTGACGTTTTTTAGTCTTGTCGTTTTCTTAATTTTGGCGATTTGATCAGTTTTTGGACATTTATTTTAGCTTAAGTGATTTTTTTTGTGTTAGCGTTTTTTTTAGTTCTGGCGATTTTTTTGTTGTTGTTTGTTTAGTTCCGGCGCTTTTTTTTTGTTTTAAATTTTTTTTTTTTTTAATTTTTTAACGATATTTTTACTTATGGCACTCATTTCTTTTTCGCGATTTTTTTGATTATCATAAATTTTTCTATTTTTTAGTATTGATGAATTTTTTTTTTGTATTTTACAATACATTTTTAATTCTTTTTTGATTTTGGCGTTTATTTTTGTTTTGGCGATTTTCTTCCGTTCCGTTGATTTTTTCGATTATTTTTTAGTTTTAACAACTTTTTTAGTTCTGTCGATTTTTTTTCTGTTTTTTATAACGCATATCTTTAGCTTAAGCGATTGTTTTAGTGATGGTGTTTTTCTAGTTTTGTCGTTTTTTTCTTTTTGGCGATTTTTTCGGTCTTCGCCGATTTTTTGGTTTTTAGCTGACTCTTTTACTTCTGGTGGTTTGTTTTGTATTTCAGCGATTTATTTTTCTGCATTTTTTTTAATTTTAATATAAATATTTTTAAAAAATTGGCTTGTTTTTATGGTTAAGCAATTGTCTATATGCATTTCGTTCCCGCTTGTGGAACTCGTCAGTAGACTTTAACCCAAAAAATTTTTGAATTTAGTTAACAAACTCCGTAAGAGTCTTACTATAAACATACGGAGTTTGTTAACTAGATTCAAAAATTTTTTGTGTTGAAGTCTACTGACGAGTTCCACAAGCGGGAACGAATTGCATATAGACAATTGCTTAACCATAAAAACAAGCCAATTTTTGAAATTAAATAAAGACATTATGTCAGTATTTCATTTATATAAATATTTTTAGTTTTTTAAAATTTCCAGAGTTTGCCTTTTACAGCTTTCAAGATGCATTAACTGATAGAATACCCATTAATTTTGATTTTGTTTAAATTTCAGTGTTAATTGGTGTCTTCTGCATAAAAATACACTAACTTTGAAAATTTCAAGGGTCTATATATAATTGTCTGTATATAACATTAGGATATGAATAATTTTTGATGCTAGATTTAGAATACCCTTTAATTTTTAACTGTATAGCGGCCAAAGTTTTACATATTCTGTGAAAATTTCAGGTCCATAGCTCTAACGGCTCTCGAGAAAACAGCCTGGTACAGAAGGACATCGTAGCGAAAACAATAGGGCTTCTTTTCATTTTTGGCGTACGGAACCCTAAAAACAGAGTGATTCGTGGTGAAACGCTACAAATTAAACGATTATTTTTCAACTACAACAACAATAGGAACCAAATTAATCATTACAAGAATGCATTTCAGCTTTGCTTGCGCTCAAACAAATACTTTTCCGTTTACAAAAGTGAAAGTAATTGTTTTTGTTTTGCTGTTGACCAAAACGACGCAAAATATATGAAATGTTTAGTCTTTGCTGGAAATGTTTGCGATATATTTTACTTCATACGGCCGGAATAGTCTTAATTAAACGACAATCATGTGACTGGTTCTCTGAAACCAACTACACTTCTTAACACAATGGCAATATTAATTTTCCCTATTTGTAAGTCTGGCTGTCACACACTATTTCGGCTTGCATCATACCAATTTTATGTGCATGAGAATTTTTGAAAGAGGAAAAAAGCTTTTGTTATTTATGTTTAAGTTTGTCTCCCACTTAAAAGTACTTTGTGTGCTGCATGCACTTGCCAAATTATGATGGGCTGTTCAGTACAAATTTGATTATGAAATTTTATGAAATGAAATTTATTTTGGTAAAAAGTTTTTCCAAATTTTAAAGTGCCCTTTGGTTTTTCTTTTCATATACAAAACAATTATTTAAGGCCTGTCCCACGATGTCGACAGCGTTCGTCTTTCCGCACACTTACATTCAAAACAAGAACAAAATTTTAAAATTTTGTTATTGTTTCCAAAGTAACTGAGCGACAAATCGAACGCTGTCGACATCGTTGGACAGGCCCTTAATGTACGAATATGTTTTCTTTGAATTTGACTTGTTTGGGAGTTTTTTCTTGTTTTAATTGTAAGAGTTTTTTTTTATATAAAATTGATTAGAATATTTGAAAAGTTAAAAGCATTTCCTTTCCTTTGCTCCAAGTGGTTTCCTTGACCAGCTAGAAAAGGGAAGCAAATGGTACAAATATATTTTGAAGAGATATTATTGTAAAATGTTTAATGATTTTTTATATAAAAGCTACATAAGCAAACTTCTTAAAGTTACTTTGCCTTAAATAAAATCTTCATTAAAAATTTTTAATTGAATTTCACTCATTTTATAAATAACTCTTAACTATGTGTCTATAAATATTTTTTTTATATTTTTTTTTTATATATTTTTTAACCGACATTGTGGTTTTAATGTTTCAAATTTAAGGATATTAATCCATATTTATTGGTGAAGTTATTGCGGTTGATTTTTTTACTGCTGTTTATTTGTGGGTGTTTATTTTTTCTTTATTTTTCTTAAATATTTATTTAAAAGTCCCTGTTGGCATTTAGAGTTTTAAATCCTTTTGCAATTTACATTGGCTTTCCCTGGCTTCGCTACTTACTCACTCTCTTCTACACAAAAACACTTCGAACTTTTTATTCTTGTTATGCCGCTGCTGTTAAACTTGGCACGTAAACATTTATTTTTTTTTTAAACTTTGCTTAACATTTTCTGCCACATTCTTAACAATTTACGCCAGTTTCAGTTAAGAAGAAAAAAAGGAAAGAAAAAAAACTAGTGAACATAATGAAAATAAAATAAAAGTGAACAACTTAAATAAATACAATGGAGTTTCACTCTGCCAACAGCGAACACATTTGAGTTCATTTCATTGTTGTTGTTGCCTGGATTGAAGTTTTGGCCAACACAAAATTACTGAAATTAAAATGTAAGTAATTTAATGCACTCACTTACAGTTTGTCTGAATGGCCGGCTTATAAAATAATAAAATGAAATATCGGAGTTAAGTGGCCGTTGAAAAAGTATTTAGTACAAGAATTGATATTTTTTGTTTTTAAATAGAAGCTTACGAAAGCACACAAGCGGCCACTTAAATAAATCAAGCAAGTGGCTATAAATCCAGCAAAATGTGTTAACTTGTTTATTAATATCTGCCAGTTAAAAAAGAAAGAAAATTAACATTATTAAAACTTAGAGTCCATTAAAGATAAATTAGTTTTTTTTTTTGTTTTACGCTGTAAGGCATTTCTTAGTCGTGTTGTTTTATTTATTTGCTTGCTGTGCTTGTTTTTTCTTGTAAATATTCTTGGGTGATTGCACTGCAACAATTTCATTAGCAAGTAAACTGCGTGGAAGGAAAAAATTAAATACTAAAACGGACTAGCTGACAACTTAATTTGATTTTAAGAGAAGCAAGGGAACAGAATGAAGAGGAAAATAGATTTAAAATAAGGGCAAGATTTACTCGTATTAGAATTGTTGTAAAATGAAAAGATTATTTATAGATTTATTTTGTAATTATAATAATCTCTAATTCTATTAAGCTTACATGCCTATTCACAGAAAGTATTGTGACTGAAAAATAGTCATAAGTTTAACATTTACCTAATTTACATTAAGCACTTTTTTTTTCATGAAACTAGTTGCTTGCATGAAAATTTTTTATTTGTCAATAGGAGGCCTGGAGGAGCAGCTTATATCAAAAAAGTTGTAAAAAATGCCTCAAAGATTCATTCTACGCCCTTTTTTATATAAAATTCTCTTTTATAGCGCTGCCATTGGCAAATAAAAAAGTTGCATGCAAGAAAATTCATGAAATTTCATGAAAAAATGCTTAATGTAAATCAGGTAATTGTGACTAAGGACTAAAATTTCCAATTCACAAAAAAAAACTTCCATCAACATAAATTTTTAAAATAAAAACTAGGAATGTAGACAATCATAGTAATTGTGACAGACATTTTAAAGTAATAATATTAAAAAGAATACTAATTTGGAAATGATAGAAGGAATGGATTTGGTATGTATGAGCACCGAAATCAAGTTATTAAAAGAAAAAGAGAGGTAAAGCTATTGCGTGATAAAAGCAATCTAATTTCTTTACAAGAGTCCACATTTAGATTTATGGACTGCCAAAAGCAATCTGCAGATAAATAATTGAAATTTAAACACCCTTTGAAGACCAAAGAACACAAATGCCTTTAAAAGTAAGATTACCAAAATCCCATTTTCAATAGATTTTCAAGGATTATTCAGTATGTGAAATTTTTGATAAACTCTCATTATGGTGGTGAAGTGAAATTTCCACAAACAGTCGAGGAACAAGCTATGCTAAAAACTATCTACTACACTTGCAGATTTTACCCTTCAATATTATTTATTTAGATATTTTTATTAACTTTTTTATTTTGATTATTTTTACAAAGTATTCAATTATCATAACTTTCATTTAAAATAGAATGTTAACTATAAAATATGATTTTTTGTGACTATATTATGGGAATACAATAATACAAGAACACAGAACCCAGTCATGACAAAAGTTGTGATTAACTTAAGACTTTTTCTGTTAATAGGCATGTTCATGTCTCTTGTTTTTATTTTAAAAATGTTTTTCTTATATTTCCTTTGTGCGGCTTCTTCAGGAAGTACTTTTTTATATAAATATATTTGAAGTACATACATATATTTCAAAAATATTTATTTATACATACATACATACATGAGTATATATTTTTGAAACATTTTTTGAATATATTTTTTTAAATATTTTTTTAAATATTTTCCTGAAAAAGCCACACAAAGCAGTGGCGAAATATCGAAATATAATGAAATAATTTTTATTAGTTTTAAGAGAATGATACACAATTACACTGTGCTCGAATTCGAAACTATTATTTTTGTAACAAGCCAGGGACCGGTGGGTAAATCTAATTCGTGCTGAATCCAATAGTGCTACCCATTTTTATAGATTTGCTCTTGCTTAAAAAACAATAGAAGATTGAAAATTTTGTTGAAAACATCTGAAAATTGCAATTTTTTTCAGTTTTATCCAAAACTTTAAGCAGCTAAAGAAGGAATTGTTTTATATATTTTTTTTTATTTTTTTTTTAAGAGAAGTAACACTTGCCCAATGAATGCCTATTACTATTACTAAATGTTACCTTCATAAAGAAAGGGATAGTGATAGAGAAGACAGTTGTGAAGGAGGAGATAGAAGAAGAAAGCTTTATTATTTTGTACAACTCTGCTTTCTGCACGGTTTTTATAATGCGGTGTTGCAGCGCCTCTGGTGTCAATGAGGTGTATTAAACTTTAAAAGCTTTGCTTAGCAGCTATTTTATTGGTTAATTTACTTCGCCGATGATTCTGCTACACAATACCGATAAAGAAGGGTGCTGTGATGTTACATTAGGATTAGTATCCATTCAAGATGGCGTAGTTCAGTGACCAGTGTCTATGACATCACCACTTTAACTTTCATACAACAACTGATATAAAAAGATACTAATGCACGTCCGAAAAATGCGTGGTGTTTTTATTTAATGACTGTCAGAACCAGGTTCAAACCCAGAATCTTCAGTTTTGTAGTCAAACGTACTAACTACTTCAGCAAACGCCACCCTGCTTTAATTCATTAAAGGAACTTTTACTTGAAAACTATTTCGTTTGCAATAAAATCTCTTATCATTGATCTCAATATTGGGATTTTTTACGAGTGTCGTATTACGACTTTGACTACGACGATTTTGTATTAAACTAAAGAACATTGCAACTTTTTTTCTTTAATCTAATACAAAAACTTCGTAGTAGTAGTCAAAATACGACACTCGTAATTGGGCCCATTAAGTTGATTATGAAAAAAATATTTATCTTCAGTTTTTTGTTAATTTATTTTTTTTCTTCATTAAAAATAAAATCTTTTCAAAATATATTTTCTGTTCTCTATCATTTCTTTTTTCTTTATGGCATCCACTATTTTAGTGTGAAAATTATTGAGGAGAAATGACTACGACTTAATTCTAACAAACTAATTGCCTGTAAAATACTCTAAACAATAGAACAACAGATTGTTTGATGCAAACTGAGTTAACAAACACAAAAAAAAAATAATAAAAATAATAATAAGGAAAATATAAAAATTAAATTTTCATTGAACAAAAGCAGAGAACTAAAACTACTCGTAAAATGGTTTTAACGTTTAATGAAAACTAAAGCTCAATCTTTTAACTGGATTTTTCTAATAGAATAACCAGCAACACAATACAATTTTAAATTGCATTTTTCTCCCATAAGCATTTCTTTATTTAGCACAATATTAGTTTTTATTTCGTTTTTTTTTCTTTTCATTCTTTTCTATTCTTTTAGATAAATTGTAAAAACTGTAAATACGATGCCATAATTGAGGAAACGAATGAAAACCATGGTTATGACTATAAACTGTGTAATGATGCCACAGCAGCAGCAGCAGCAACATCATTGTTGTCAGGCTCACCACCACCATCATCATCGGCAGCAACAGCAACCGCGTCAACAGACATGACAACAATGAAACTTGGCCATAAAGAAGGTGAGCGTGAAACCGATATTAAATGTGAAAAAAATGGAAGATATTAATTTTAACCCTCTGAGAGAGCAGAATGTCGTGGTGTTAATGAGTAAAAATTTTGGTCAAATTCAGAGCATTTAGTTGCCAGGTTTTGATGTTTATGTCTTTAAAGCCCTTGCAGTGATGAACAAATGTTCAGTTTTTCTGTCCCAACGTTGTTGTTGAAAATTCTAGAACACAATAGTTTCCTTCTGAGCTTCTACATTCAGATTATATTAAGTGGACACTTCCAGTCTCCGCAATACCTTTCAGTAGAAGTGCCATACTGAGATGTAATTACCCAGCAAAAAATTTCAAAAAAGGTAATCGAGTTTGGAATTAAGCATTTTTGGTGGAAGCTGTTCCTTACTGGATTACCAACTTAATGATTTTAACAAGGCGTGATACTAAAATAATCGATTCTTGAGAAGTAATTACCTTTTTTATTTGGAAACTTGTTCACGTAATCTATTTAATCTAAAAAAATTATTCTCTTCATTTAGCAACTTGTACATAATTTTTTTTACATTTTAAGTAATGAGATTTGTAAGCGAGTAATGAAATTTGGCAATCAGAAAAGTAAGTCATTATATGGCAAGTAGTTCTGATGGTAATGTGTAATTTTTTGCTGGGTAAATTTACCAATACTGAACATAATTGGAACTAGTTCCAAAGGTTTACCATTTTTATTGCTTACACTACAGGTACTTAATTTAATATTCTAAAGGTGTTATTTATATAAAAAATTGTTCTAGACAACCTTTTAAGAGCATACTATTCACTTATTTGGATGTCATCCATCTTATGACAACCAAGTGTTAAATTCATTGGGGATTCACCAGAAATAGAACTACGAGTACTTGAAGCTGAGTTCATCAATGCTGTAACAAATGATTTGATTGTAATTTTTTGCTGGGATTTTGTTATTATGCTTTTTATGCAATTTTAAAAAGACTGTCTTAAAGTTTGGGGTTGAACCCAACAACAAACATTTTGCTTTAATTGCCAAAAAGGGGTTAAATTTAATTTCATTTATTTTATTAATTCATAAAATTTTTAATTGCCATGTTAGTTATAATCTTTGAGGCCCGCTGTCATTGTACGTATTTTAATTGGTTCTTTTATTTAAAATCTCGGCCAATATAAATAAATAACGACAAAATAAAACGAATTGAATAGAAGGAAAATTTTTCTTCTTATATCAACAACAATAAAAATCAATTTATAATTTCTTTTTACTTTTTCATTTGTATTTTTTATGCCAGATTGCTGTCAACTTTTGCAAAGTTCGCCTGGAAAATTTACCCATCATTTAGCCTCCTGCATGCAATTGAAAATGTCACCTACATTGAGTGGCAATGTAATGGAAACAACAGCAACCGGTCAGCAACAGCAACAGCAACAACAACAACAATATTATCAGCAAAGACCAGATGTCATGCTAATGACAACTGGCCACAAATTGTCTTCACAACAGCCAGCAACAATGACTACAGCCTGCCGCATGTTTTTGCCTCCTTCGCTGCCATCTGCGCCAGCACCACGTTTCTATGCAACAGCAACGCCTGCTCTAGCAACATATCACATTGTTTCCTCCGCCTCGGCCAACTCATCACCTACGCACCAACAGTCCATACGACACTATATAGTGCCACAAATACCACCACCACCACCACCAGCAACAGTAACAGTAACAACACCACCAACATTGCCATCATCGTCTTCGAGTAGCATAAGCGGCACTCAGCACTTCATGGCTGTACCCTCAACAATGATACGTTTTCATCATCAAACAGCACCACAAACATCAATTCAACAGCAACTACCACAACATCAGCAACAACAACAACAACAGCAGTGTAGTGTCAATACAACATCAAATATAAATATAAATCCATTGGCATTACCCGCATCAGGCTCGGCTACTGTTTATTTCCCTATTGTTGCACCAGCTGCTGCTGGCTCGCAGCACTCAATCCATCCTTTGGTTAAATATCACACTATACAAATGCCACATAAGAGACAACAGAATGCCTTGTCGTTGTTTCAACAAACCGATTTACACGATAGTCAAGTCATAACTACTACCGAAGATGTTGATAGCACATCATTTCCACCCCCTCCGCCACCTGCCTATCAAACCGCCACGGTGCACGGTAAGTTGTTGCCTTCAGTTTCTTGTATTCATTACCCTTTCAAGAAAAAAAATATATATACTTTATATAATAGTGAAACACTTTTTGTTGTTTGTTTTGTTAAACTAAAAACAATTCAACATGTCAGCCGCAGTTTCTTGTCGACGCAAAGATTCTCTTTTTAAAAAATTATTTTCTGAGTGTTGTTTAGGGGAAAGTGAAACTAAGTGGAAGTGGTTTTAAATTACAGGAAATTATTGTTTAATAGTAAAATTCATAGGGTGAGTCAATACGTATGAGCAATATTTGATTTTGCAAATAAATAAAATCAAGTATACGCCACATGTGAAACGTATTGCTAGGCAAATGGTTGGTGCCATGCAGGGTTACCGTTAGCAATTTATGAAAAGTCGCACAAAAGGTAGTTTTATAAAAATAAAGTCGTACAAAAAAGTCATTTGAGAAAATAAAAGTAGCACATCTTTTTTACCGTCTTTTTATTAATAAAAAGCATAACACAACAAAAAAGTAAGTTGAAACAATGCATATTTCATAACACAGCACTTCAAAACCCACAATTTTTATTTGTTTAAAATTTTTTTCCCTAAAACTATTCTTTGAAACTTCTACTGAAAATTTGCGAAAAAATTCTTAAATACATTGTACACGTGACAAAGTTGCAATAAATAACAATAATCTGTGAATTGCTTTTAAATTTTGAAGATTTTTTTATTTTTTTTTTTTTTTGATAAGAATAATAGGAAAATTTTAATTTACTGCAATTTAAATGTTTTCTGTGAGAATCTTTATAAAAAAGGATAAAAAGTTCCAACAAAATTAAAAAAGTTGCAAAAGTCGGTGATAAAAAAAGTCTCACAAAAGTCGCACACCTCTAAAAGAGGGTCAAATTGCGACTTTAGTCGGATCAACGGTAACCCTGGTTCCATGGCATTTGCATATCACAGATCATGCTATGATTTTTTTTTTCAGAAAGTGTAAGTTTGTTATTGGTAGTGAGGAGAGAAAAATAGGATACACTATGTGCTCTCATGAACTTTGAAATTCTCTTTTTTTCCAATGCGTAGTTTTGGGAACATGCATTTTTTTATTGAAGTTTGAAGCTTTTATTAAAACAACATTTTATTTTATAACTAAATTTGATTTAACACATTTTAGTTTTTGTTTGAGAAATATAAAAAAAAATATTAATGTTAAATTAAACAAGTAGAAAAATAGAATTTCACTGTACAGAAGTATAAAAGAAATTTTAAGAAAATTTGAAAACAATAATGTCACAGTGTGTGCTCAGTGTGTGAATATTTTATTTTATTTCGTAATAAGAATTTTCATCAGATATCAACACACATTTAAAATCAACGTTACACTACTATAAAATAAATCCAGTAAAGTGCGGCTTGGACTCGCACACAAAAAGGTTTCAGTACAGACACTACATATCTTTACGTTAATATGGAAAGTTTTCGTTACTCGCTTTATAACACCCTTTAATTTTTAACAATCATATAGTTGCTGTTATAGCAGCCAAAGTTGTACATATTCTTTGAAAAATTTCAGGTCCGTAGTACTTACGATTCTCACGAAAACAGCCTGTGACAGACAGACATACGGACATTGTAGCGAAAACAATAGAGTTCCTTTTTAAATAGAGTTCCTTAAAAAGTAATATTAAATAATACGCCTTATCTAATTGATGTTGTACAGTTTCTGCAAAGCCCAACCATGTCTTTTAATTCTGTCTAAGGGCTTTATTAAAAAAAATATTTTGGTTTACAGAATACTTCGATATTTAATTATAGTTTATAAGCAATAAAAACTATGTTCGTTGATGTACGACCATAAATACATTTTAGAGTTATTTTTAGAACAAAATTTTAGTAAATTGCATATCAAATCTTCTTTTAAAATTGCCAGTCCATTGATGAAATTGGCCCCAGAGCAAATATATAATCGCAATTTTCACAATTGCATTTACCACAGTTTCCACTACAACTTTGTTGTAAAATTTAGTTTTAAACAGCAAATATAACTTGCAGCAGTTTGCTTGCTTCTGCTGAAAGCGCTTGAAAAACATCTACAGCAGTAGCAAAAACAACGATATTAAATGTAATTAAAACGAACGTCCAAAGTTCACAAAATCTTTACTTAAGGGATGGAGAAAAAATATATTACAGCTGCACTTGCAACAGCTTCAACGAACATTAAGAGCAAAAAAGCAAATTCAAATCTGTTGATGCAAAACAATAACAACAAAAACTACTTGTAACAGCACTAAATGACATTTAACGTTCTTGCCATTTATTTTTTGCTTGTTTTTTTCTGGTTTTGTTTTACTCTTCATGAACGAGCCAATATTTTGCAACTTGAGAAAGTTGCCGCATAGAAGAGACCAAAAAAAAACCAAATAAAACCCACCAACATTAACTAGAAAAACGAAATTAAATTCAAACTAAACTAAACTGAACTGAACAGAACAGCGAAAAGGTCACTGGATGATAGAAAGCTGAAGCAATACACACGAGTGGTTTTGCAAGTGGTTAAGAAGTGTTTAACGACTCCAAACTAAACTGTAGAGTGATGATCATGACGTCATTATAATTTGAAATCATTGAGAAAACGAAGGAATATTTTATTCTTATACAACCAATAATAATAATATCATTTCAAATAAGTTTTAATAATAAATAAATTTTAATAATTCAATTAAATTTAAGTTTGATAAAATAACGCACAATTGAATGAAAACTAAAACAATTAAATAGGAAAATAATGAAAGCAAATATTGTATGAAAAGTGAAATTAAATAAGAAATGACCTCTGAAAGAAGTTTTTGTGAAATGGATGAAAAACAGAGATTTTAAAATAGGTTTTGGGCTCTAAGGTTTTTGGAATGTTTATATTTGTGCCATTAATTATGAAAGTGGTCTAAGTTATATTATATTTTTGCTTCAAAATATTAAACAAATCTTAAAAATATTTCAATAAATATTCAGGGCCTTATTCATAGAAAAATATTTTGGTTCTATAAAAGGCTTATTAAGTAAATTTCCATATAAAAGTTGTTTATAAAGCTCTTATAAAACAGAAATATTTTTTTTTTATGAATAAAGCAGTTAATGAATATTAAATTCAAATCTTGCATAATATAAAAATATTTTTTGATTTGTTCAAGTGTAATCTACTAAATATCTCGATCAAAGAAATATATGACTTAGGCCACTTTCATGATTAAGGGCTTATTTATCTGCTTAGGTGGTGGCTCATTTACTAAACCTTACTTTTCTTATCAGTTTTTGTCTTTCAAGCCTCAAAGAAAATTGTTTGTTTGAATGTCTAGCAAAATTGCCTCATGACAAGTTTTGAATTTATATTTTTACATTAAATTTTCTTTTAATGTTAACTTTTTTATGAGCCAGATGCTTAACTTTTTATGTGTACAAATTACTTAAATTAATTTGAATCTTAAGAACATCTTGCTAAACAAAATTTTTATAAATAAAATAAGAGTATAAAAGGGTGACCATAGCACAAAGTTAGGTTGCAAGTCAAGAGAAAATTTAGTGGAGTTAATAAAAGCTGTCTAGCTAAAGTTTTAGTTACAGTTTTGGGTGAATATATGTGGTCTTTTTCGTTTTTGAGGTTGAATTATTTTACATAAATTCATTAAGGTGCGACAGAAGGCCTAACCCCCCACAAACTTTAAAATTTTGTTTTTGTTTCGAATGTAAATGTATGCGAATCCGAACGTTGTCGACATCGTCGGACAGGCCTATAGAGTCGATTTTTCCGATTTTTTTATTTTTGCGATGTTTTTGGATTTTTATTTTTTGGCGACCTTTTTGATTTGGCTGATTTTTGCATTTTAGCAATATTTCAATTCGGCGTTTTTTAATTTTGGGAGTCTTGCTGACTTTTTGCGTTTTTTTTTATTAGCTCTTTTTTTAATTTTTGGCGTTTTTTGCTTTGACGATTTTTGTTTTATTTTTACAACTGATTTTTTTGTTTGGCGCGTTTTCTAGTTTTGATGATTTTTTCGTTTTTGGCGTTTTTTTTTGTTTGTTTTTATGCGACCTTTTTAATTCTGTTGCTTTTTTGCATTTGAGCAATTTTTGTTTCTGCATTTTTTAATTTTGGGATTTTTTATCTGTTTTTTGGTATTGACTCTTTTTTAATTTTGGCGCTTGTTCTCGTTTTGACAATTTTTTCGGCTTTTCGCGACATTTAATTTTTTGTTTTGGCGACCTTTTTACTTTTAGATATTTTTTTTTTTTTTTGACAGTTTAGCGATTTATTTTATTTGTGGTTATGTTTTTCGTTTAAACGCTATTTTCATTATAACAATTTTTAATTTGAACCTAGATGACTTTGAATGAAAAATTTGTCATAAAAAGAGAATATAAAATTTTCCATTTTTAACCCCCGACTAAAAAAAGGGGTGTTATAAGTTTGTAGTGTGTATCTGTGTGTCTGTCTGTGTCCACGTACAGGCCAAACGGCTGGACCGATTTTCATTTAGTTTTTTCTGTTTGAAAGATGACTTGATCGAGAGGGTTCTTTAGAAGATATAACATCTTTTTTGAAAAAAGTCGGGGGTTTTTTAAAATTTTTAATTTTTGCTATTATAATTTTTTTACAGAAAAATATTAAAATTGCAACAAATTTGTTTGATATTTTTGAGTTTTTTTTTTAATCTTAATTCGATTCTTCCTCTGTCTGTCTATCAGTCTACTTGCATGTTTATCAGGCTGAAATCCACTTTCCACAAAAATTATTTAATGATAAAATTTTGTAGGGAGGATTTTCATTAATATAAAAAGCTGTTAAAAGAAGCCAAATTTTAACTCCTTTCATATACTGAAAATAAGAAAGAACTTGTTTTTCAACATTTTTTTTTTCATATCTCTATACATACATATATAAAAAGGATCGCATCCCTAAAATATTATGTTTTACTTATGCCCTAATTCTGTTCGACGATTTTGCCGTCTTGTCTATGGACGGAAAAAAGCCGCAGTTGTGATTCTTTAACACAATTATTAGTAATAGTCTCTGCTAGAAGGTGCGTGTATTTGCTTTATGATTTTATTCCAAACATTATATCCAGCACACATTTTTTCATATATTTTTAAAAATATTGTATAATTCTTTCATTTAATTTTTATATTTTAAAAACATGGTAATAATATTTTTATTTTTCATTATCAAAGACTACAATCATTTTTGAAGAAAATAATTTGAGGAATTCAAAAACAAGAACTCAAAAGTATTTTCAAACAAAAACGTCCTAAATCTTCTTACTGAGTTAGTTCATTTGTGACATATGTTCTTTTCAAATGATTTCAAATATGAAGGAGGTTATCAGTTCGTTTATATTTTTTATTGATTATATTTACGATTACATCACTGACAAGAAAATTTTTTTTATTTACATATTGTCGCATATTATATTTAGTAAAAAAAAACAAAAATGAGCTTAATACCTTCAAGTTTGCACAATATGAGCTAATTAAAAAGTTTTATGGTTTTATAAAATTTTTCATTAGAAAAAAGAAATAAAATGACAAATTTCCAAGGCTATTGATTGTATTTACGTAAAAAATATTTCTTTTCGATCATTTTATTAATTTATTTAATAATAAATGATTAATGGATATTCGAAAAGAAATAAAAAGCAAAACAAAAAAAAGTTTGAGCTAAATTGTTTAAGGCCTGCAGCATAAAGATGCAAACAGTTTCATATGCAATACTCACAGTACTTTTACAGAAAGTCTTAGAATTTAATTATTTATTTAAATAATTTATAAAAATTAGATAAATGATTTCAGAGACTCTTTCATAAAACTTTAAACCCCTTATGCAAAAAAAATTTATTTGAGTTTGAATTGTACGTTAAAATTAAATTTCGATAAAAATTTTGACTAACGTACATTTGAACTATAAATTAATTTTTTTTTGTGCATAAGGGACTAAATATTTGCAAGATTTTGCATTTTTTTGTTTTTATTAAGCGCGAGTCAAAAAAATCAATATAAATTAAGAAAAAATGTTTTTGCAGATGCATTTCATCACAATTCAAAAAATCTTAAAATATCCAAATGCTTTTGTTAATCTTTTTGACTATAACAAAAATTAAAAATTTTAAAAACCCCTGACTTTTTTCAGAAAAGATGTTATATCTTCTAAACGGCTGGACCGACTTTTTTTCAAACATAGCTAAGAACCCTCTCGATCAAGTCATCTTTCAAACAGAAAAAACTAAATGAAAATCGGTCCAGCCGTTTGGCCTATACGTGGACACATCAGACACACAGATACACACACGCACAGATACACAGACACACAGACACACACTACAAACTTATAACACCCCTTTTTTTAGTCGGGGTTTAAAAATAGGTTGTTAAAGTGTTCTTAGTCATATATTTCTTTGATCGAGATATTTAGAAGATTACATTTGAACAAATCGATTAATATTTTTTATTATACAGCATTTAAATTTAATATTTATTTACTTCCTTATCTTAAAATGTATATTTTTTCTCTGTTAAATGCTTTTATTTTTTTTTTCTAACAAAATTCCATTTTCTTTATATTTGTAATTTAAGGTATAAGAAGAGCAAAACTTTTAGCTAAACCACTACCACAAGAGATCAATACTTTATTGCATGAAAGTGATACATCCTGCAGGCATGATTTATCACAACAGAATCTTAAAACATTTAACAAAAGCAGTAATAACACAACAAATTCAGGAGGAGCTGAACAACAACAGCGTTTGATAGCAACCACCACTACTTACACTCCAGCAAGCCACACTGTCATGCTGTCTAATGAAAATGGAATAACAAAAATGGAATTATCTATGCCAGCAACAACAGCTGTTAACAATTTCTTTGGCAGCAGCAGTGCATCGACTACTGGCACTACCGCCTCATCGCCTGCTTCAACGGCCACACCAACAAATAATACGAAAGCCAACGATACAACAAATATTTATGAAAATCATGAAACATCAAGTCATCATGATTCCTCTCAAGCCCAACAGGCACATATTGTTAACAGTCAGACGGGTCTGATTTTAGAAAAAGGAGCGACGTCCTCGGCAACGGTGGATATAATGGAGGATGAGGAGGAACAGGAGCAACAGCGCTTAGGGTAAGTTATAAAGCAAAAACTTTATTAAAAAGAATTGTGAGAAAAAAAACCTGCTTTTTTAAAATAAATTGCTTCACATGAACACTTCTTTGGCAAAAAAAAAAAAAAAAAAATTAAAAAACACTAGACAATGTAAAACAATTGCCAGAGACTTGTTACTTGTAGACTGACTCATCATGAATGTGTTTGTAAAAATGTTGTGAACTAAAAGGTGTTAAAAGAAAAAGAAACCAACCATTGAAAGTTCATTTGGGCAACAAATTGAAACTTCTGTCCATTTTAGTAGTCCAATCGGTCTGGTTAGACAAGTGGGTTTCTCCCTCTCTCCCTCTCTCTCTCTCTCTCTCTCTATGCTGTAAGAAGAAGCCCTTGGTGTTCCGTACCTTTCACCTTTAACACTCTCAAGTGTATTTATGTGACTGGGTGTGTATGCATGTGTGTGTGTTTGTGTGTGTATAGTAATTTTATTTGTGTTAAACAAGTTGTAGAAGCCTGATTTGTTGCAGTTGCATGGTATTGCTTAGACATGTTTGATTTATTGTGCTGTCACTGGAGTTAAAAGGTCCTGTAATCGTGTTTACAGAGAAATGAAAAATATTAAAATGAAATTAAATGCATTGCAAGTGCAGCATCGGAAAAGTGATTTTAGAAAACTATTTTGTAAAATTGATGTTTTACAATAAATAAAGATTAAAAAAGATATAAAATAATTTATTAAGAAAATATATATAAAGTTGCAGAAAACAATTAAAAAAATAATTAATTTTAGAATTATTGAAAATTAAGATTTTTTAAATTTCCATAAATTGTTCTTAAACTAACTTTTAGTAAGATTAAGGGCCATTATTACAACCTAAAGATAAAGTTCCTGATAACTAACCTTAATATTAGCTAACGTGAACGATAATTAATTTTTTTTTTCATTATTACAACTGTCCGATAAAATAATTAATACAAATGATGTATTGTGGCAACATTGGTGTAGATACCGGCTACTTCCCAGTAAAAAAAACAAACTCCAAAGAAGTCATGAAAATGTAGAGTTTGCAGTCTGGAAGTAGTTCAAATTTCGATCCGATCTAATGATTTTTACATAGGGTTGTCATTGCAAGAAGTTCTCTTTTTCGACGCCTAGTCACCGAATTAGAAGCGATTTTAAGAAAAATTTCCTTTTTTGTGTTCTATGGTAATATTTTTATCTAGGAAAAACTTTAAAAAGTTACATATTTTAACAATTCGTTTCTTTTTATACAAACTTAAACGCGAAACAGTGTTTTCATGTAAATTTAAGCAAATAACTTCTAAATTTTAATCCAAAATTAGTTCATAAATTTCTTTAAAAAAATCGATTTTTTTAACATTTTGGTGAGTATTTACTAAAAGTATGGAAAAACTACAAGGTTTTGTGTGATTAAAATAAACTTTTAATTGGTTTTCTGCTAACTATTGGCAAATTAAAAATATCGATTTTTTGGAAGCAATGAAAATGTGGTTTCTTCAGAATGACTTCCATTTTTTTTATTGGGTTTGACTGTTAAAATGCTTAAAGTTCACTTTGAAAGTTACCATGAGAATAAACCTTCTGTTAGCTTATCAGGCACTTTTACATTAATGTTTACTTCTAATAATTAAAATATATTTACCTGTCAGATAATATCCTAAAATTAACTATTTGTAAGTTTAATAATGGCCCTTATCTTTCTATCCTATCTAGTTTTTTTTCGCAATGAAAATATGAACTTCGAGCGATATTTCATGAATATGTTTTTGATGTCAAATTGTCATATATTAAATGCTTTTTATAAAGTTCTAAGAAAATATTGAAAAATATGAGACTATGTATATAATTTTTTTTCCTAAACAATAATACAACTTCTACCATTTTTAACCGACTTAAAAAATTGGATGATTCGTCTGCAATCTGTCTATTTATTTTTTGACATTGTTACTTCATTCTTAGCTTGGTTAATTTTGGACCGATTGTAAAACTTCTTTTTTTTTCTCTGAGAGGGTATAGCTTTCAATTGGTCTCATTGTAAAATAAAAAGTTTATAGGATTTAATTATTTTTTTAACCGGCTTCAAAAAAAAAGTTGGGGGTGTTCAATTCGTCTGTTTTTTTTTGACATTGTTACTTCGGAGCTCGGTACATTTTAGACCGATTGAAAAAATATTATTTTTTTTCTTAGAGGGTGTAGCTTTCAATTTCTCCCATCGTAAAAAAGTGAGCCCACAATGTGAGTGCCCACAATGTTATTAATTTGATTTTTATGGTATTCTACTTATTTGATTGCTGCAAAACCTAGCAAGCACCTTTGATTTTTGTAATTATATACACACTTTTAGATTCGAAAAAATAGGCGGGACTACGCCTATTAAAATTTAGTAATATATGTGACGTAGTTCTACTTAAACGATTTTTACGAAACTTGCCGCACACCTCGAGCTGTAAATTAGACACAATCTTGCATTTAAAACAATGGGCAGAGTCATGTCCACTAAAATTGAATATTTCATTTTAAGTGGTTCTATTTTAACGATTTTTACAAAACCAAACACACACCATGAACTCAGAAAAACACAAAATCTGGCATTTAAAAATTGGCGGAGTCACCCCAATTAAAATTTAATTTTATATTAAATAATTTTTTTTCCAAAATTTTTTATCATTTCATTTGCATTGAAGTTGATTTTCTTTGGCAAAATTATTTCAAATAAGTTAAAAAATATTCTCTTGGCTTTATTGATGGCATGGGATGTCATTCATGAAATCCACAGATTTTTTTAATAACTGGAAGTCGTAGTAAGTTGAAATGTTAAGTTTTTGTTTTCTTTCTTATTCTCCCTTGTCGTGATTGGCGTATTTCGACTTCGACTATGACGATTTTGTAATAGATTAATCTAATACCAAACTCTCTTAGTGGTATTTGAAATACGCCAATAACGATAAGGCAGATTAAATTTTTTAATACCATTGAACAAACTGTATCTTATTTTAAATACATTGAAATGGGGAAATATAATTGCAACAACCTCTCGAGGACTAAGGAAAATCAATCAATAATGTGGTTCTAATTTTTATTTGACATTTGGATTATTTCTAGTGCAGCTTGATATTTGAGATTTTGCCCATTCACAAATATTTACAAACATTATTTACAATGATTCACCCTTGCACCTCATGTCCCTGTTAAAAGTTTACTTGCACAGGTTGACTGCCCCTCTTTGATATATTTCATTCATAATTAAGTCTTGTCTTTTATTATAGATTTTCGTTGATTATTTCTCTTTCTTATTTGTCTTACATCTTTCTTTTTTTAATAGCATTTAAAACAAGATTTACGAAATGAAGTGATAGATTTTTTTATAACACATTCTTCATGTTTTATTTTACAGACACGTAAGCACTTCATTACAAACAACACAAGTGTTGCCTTCTTACAAACACAATAATGAAACCTATAATTTTATTTCCTTGTGTTTTGCAAAAAGAAACCAATACTTTAACACTTAAAATACTTGATGATGGGTTTCAGCGTTGTCAACTTGGTGCGTTTCGCACCATTTTGGGTGCTTTTTGAAATTTTTTGTGCGAAAAAATCCTTAGTTGTTGCGTGGTGCGTTTTTTTTTTAAATTTCGGTGCGTTTTTTAATTTTTGGTGACACCAATGCAAATTCAACATAACAATGGGTTAAAACCGGAAAATTCTTGTTGTGAAACTTGCCAACTTCCTGATAGTGTTAATTACCAATAACAATAATGATGAAAATATTAGCTTTATTAATTTGGAATAATTGATTTTTGGTCTCTTTTTAAAAAGTTTTAAACAGAATTTATAAAATTAATTTAGACAAATATATCATCTTGTACAAATGAACATACTTATGTAATGGCCTTTAATTATGAAAGTTGTATAAGTCATATATTTCCTTGGTCCATATATTTAGTAGATTACATATGAACAAATAATAATATATCTCAACGTAATGCCTGTAATAATACAACTGAAAACATTGTTGCTATTGATGTTAGTGATGTCAATGTGCAGTTTTCGCATATAGCTGTATCTATGCAGGTCTCGGAAAACAGCAGCCCAAATAATAGTAAGTCGATTGATATTGAACCGTTGATTTACAAAAAACTGGATAGAAATATGAGATCCAACTTTGTTTATGGAAATAATGAGAATGTTAGTCTCGAATTTGCGGAAAAAATGGGTGCACATTTTATCGTTCAAGATATCAATTAGTGAGGAGCAGATTATATCGTATATTGGGGAGAAATTGGATATTTGCAGATCAGATATATCTTGCTACAAATTAGTCAATAAACAGACATTAATAGGAAACCTAAAGTTTGTTAACTTCAAGGTCGGTATTGAAATTATTATTAAATAAATACATAAATAAATCCAAAAATATTTTTTTATTATGCAACCGTTTAATTTAGAGTTGTACTAGTCTCAATTAATATAACTTTATTTTACTATATCGAGTCGAAAATGCGTATGACTTAGACCACTTTCATAATTACGAGTACATGTATACTATGTATGTACAAATTTGTTTAGTTTTTTGTATTAAGTTTTCTAATTATGTACATATGTATATTGTAAAAGGCTGTTTGTTCTTATTGTTATATTTTTAATAAAATGATAAATACTAAACTTTTATTAGTTTTGAATCCTTACTATTAATCGTTGATCTCTTTAAAAAGTTTTTTACTGAATTTATGAAATTAAAAAAATATTTTTATCTATATAATAGAAATGAATATAAACAAATTTGTAAAGTTTTTATATGTTTTTTTAACCTGAACTGTAAAAGCCTGTTTAACAACCCTTTTCACAATGTACAATTAAAAGCTAGCAGGGACTTTAACGGCAAGTTTTGTATGAAGAACTGTCAGTTAAAGTTCACGTTAACTCTTAATCATACATTGTGAAGAGGACGTAAGTGTTAAATTTTTAACGCAAAAAAAAATGTATTATACTTTTTATGCAAAATTAATTTAATTTTAAACTAAAAAAAGAAATTCTAAGCTTGGTGCGTTTTTTTGTTAATGGCGCGTTTTTTTCTCCATTTTTGGTGCGATTTGAAATTTCAAAGTTGACAACGCTGATGGGTTTTCTTAATTTTCCTGCCTCTACTGCTCTCTCTCTCTCACACACACGTTCATATACTCACACACAGCACACTTTTTTGCTATCGCCATTTATTACTGGCAAACACGATGTCAGTCAGCAGTGTGTCTCTGGGTATGTGCATGTATGCATGTGTGTGTGTGTGTGTGTGCATGTGTGTTATTTGTGTGTTGGTACGAGTAATTAATTGTAACTTGAGCTTGAATCAGGTCAATTAATTTTATTTTTACCGCAGCCCTACACACACACACACACTCACACCATTTGTACGTAGACTTTTATTTATTTATTTTTATTTCATTTTACCTCATTTTCAATCATTTTATTTTATTATTCTCTGCTCTTGTTTTTTGTTGCAAATTTAACTGCTGACGCAGCATGAATTTAACACAGTTTCAGAAGGCTTTATTATTGTCTGAAATCCCTTTTTAAGAGCACAGCAAAAAAAAAAAGAAAATTGTAGTTGGAGAAATTAAAAAAAAAGCTGGATATAAAAACATATCGAGCCATAACCGCCAAAAAAAAGCTTAATCGACACATATTTTGTACCTCGTTTTTTTTTTGATGAAAATGGATTTTAAATAATGGATTTTTGTCCAAATATTAAGTTCAAAATTATGTGGCCTAAGCTTTTTTTTTGCGGTTATGGCACGATATAGGAAAATAATATTGTTTTACTGAAGACCTTAATATTAATTGCTTAACATTAATGGCAAAATATAATTTCTCTTTTGAAAATTTCAGCAACTGTCCCCATGGCACTCCCTCACGTGTGCCATTGCTAACAAGTTCCTCCAAGTCTACAGAAGATAAATCCCACACACGCAGCTTTTTTCACACCTTGAATACATTTCAGAGTTCCAGCAATTCCCTGGCCAATCAGCGCAAGTCCGTTATTATCAATCGGAAAGGTGAATGTAACTTGCATGTACCAAAACGCCGCAGCTATTCTAGTGCCACAATTTGCTATGGAACTCACTATGAAGATACTTCCGATGATGATTGTGGTGGCGTGGAACTAAAACATCTACATCCCTGCCAGCGAAATTATTCCCAGACTGATAAATATCGTACAGCAGCTGACTTTTGTGATACACATTCGATAGTTTCGCTTAGCGAGTCGGCATCACAAGTACCTCAGGTTCCCATCATTGTAGTTTTGTTCATTTTAACATTCTACGTTTGCCTGGGCACTGTCATATTTGCCTTGTGGGAGAATTGGACTCTAATTGATGGCGCCTACTTTTGTTTTGTCACTTTGACGACTATTGGCTATGGAGACTTTGTGCCGTGGAAGACATTTCAGGGTCCCGAAATACAGTTGTTCGCCTGCTGTGCTTATCTGTTGTTGGGCCTGGTGCTGGTGGCCATGTCCTTTAGTATTTTGGAAACTCAACTGATATGGAAGTGTAAACGTTTGGCGGTCAGACTGAAATTAGCCAAGGAATGATGTTGTAAAAATAACATAAGTTTTATATGAATAAAAATACGATAAAATTTATAATAATAATTGTAATTATTGAGACAGTGCGAGAAAAATGATTAAAAAAAATAGTTTAATTGAAAATTTAAGTAATAATAATGATTTTTTAAGTGATTTTTATCCAGAACATAAGGGCCATTATTACAACTTAAAAATAGTTAAAAGTAGGATTTTATCGGACGTATAAAAAGCTTTCCATTATTGCAAATTAGATTTAACTTACCAGGTAGGATAAACTTGCCTGTAATTTATCGCTCACTTAAGGTTAAAGTAAAATTTTGCAAATGATAAACTTTTTACACGTCCGATAAAATCCTACTTTTAACTATTTTTAAACTGTAATAATGGCCCTAAAAACATTTTGGATCGCTATCTCCACATTTTGTAGCGACATAAAATTTTGGTGCTGCTGGTAGCTGTTTTAATGTTTTAATATATTTCAACATATTTAAAGCTTTGTTAGAACTTTGCCATAAATAATGCAGCATCATTCTAATTTTCAGAACGAGTTAAATATTTAATTGCACGAAAGATTTAAAAACCAGTATTTAGGCGTATATTTCTTGCGAAACTTACACTGAAAATAAATTTTTTGCCTGCCCATTGCGGGCCATATCTGGATCTTAGTTTTTTTTTATTAAAAATATTTTTTTGTACACAATCTGTTCTTAAAGCTTATTTGTATTATTTTATTATATCGTTTACAGTATTTCCGGTAACCTGTTTTTATCTTTTTAGGAACATCTCACATTTGCAAGTTATTTCTCAATTTTTTTTCTATATTAATATTCCATTACAGCACCTCTGGTGTTAAGTAGGAGAACTAGTTTAAATTCTGTAGCTATATTTGCTACGAGCACTGTAAAAAAGGCTGCTGTATATATGCATACAGGCATTTTCGCAGGGATGTCAAATGAGCTTGTTTTTTCAAAGAAAATCAAACTTATTTTTAATATCTTTGTATATTTCTGTAGGGCTTCAGCAGCCCTGCACTCGATTAAATTTTAAGAAAAATCAAGTCACATTTTTCTGAAATACAAGTTTAATTGCTTGCTGTCGTGGGTTTTCACGTTGAAATACACATTTCATATCATATATTTTGAAAAAGGTAATATTTTAATATTTTTTTAAAAGATTTTTATATATAACTTTTGTTATTTTTTAAAAACAATCCTGCATAATAAACTCCAGATAACAGATAACCTCCAATAAATTATGTCATACAAACTTTGTATAAAAATCTACTGATTGATGAAAAAAATAATTTTGTTTTTTTTTGTATTTTCCATATTTATTAAAAAATTCATAATTCCTAGAAAAATACACACTCATTTCAAAAATTAAATCAAAGGTTAATATTTTTGAGCAAACCAATATTTGCAGTAAATTGCAAAATTTATTTAAAAAAAAAAAATAATACAAACATAATATTAAACAAAAGAAGAAAAATTTAACAATAGCGAAATGTAAATGTAAAATATTGCAAAAAAAAAGTATATCACATAAAAATTTATTAAACAAACGTCATAATAATAATACGAGTACAATAGGTTTAAATAAATACTCCTCTATTTGTAAAGGATAGAAAATAAAATGACTAAAGGTAAATAAATAAATAAATATGTAGTAATTAAGTCAAGCATATAGAAATACTTGTAACAAAATAATAAAAAAAACTAAAAGAAAATAAAATATTAAATATTAAACAATAAAGAAAATAAAACACTAGACATTTTTTGCAAAAACTAATTTATTTTAATTGCGTTTAATTTTAGTAGTGGACAGACAAATCTCCTTTTTTCTAGTGGAAAAAACAAAGCCGTGACTAGCTATGATAAAATTTGGACTAAGGAAAGAAAAGGTTAGTATGTGATGTCTCAAAGCAGAATCTCTGAATTATACTTGAATGCTTGGAGCTAATCAGCCAGCCACATAAGAAAAGGCGATGTGAGAAATATCATCAGTTTCACCAGACTTTGTTTTCGGACATTTTTTAAGTTCAGTGAAAATAAGCTCGAGGAAATGGTTGCTTTAAGTTTAATTTGTTCTTTGCAATGAGTTAAAGAAGAGCAATGAAAATTTTTAACCCATTAATGTTTGTATTTTTGTTGTTGCTGAATTTTACTTTTTTTAAGAAATAAACTTTTCGCAAACGTTTGCTGAAACTTTTGTTTTATTCTCATTTCTACGATGATAGTAATGATATATCAAAGCGAACAGATTTTTAGAGCTATGGTTTTTATGTCACACACAGAAGCTAAGACATGATTTTCGTAACAAATGTAATATACCAAAAAGGCATAGCTCTAACCGGGTGTCCTAGGATACCTCTCTCCTTTAAACAGAGAGATTTGGTGCTAGAATAACACGCAGAGCCATGTTGAGTCAAAGTTATTTCATCTTAAAACAACATGAATTTAATTTAATTAATGTAGTAATTTTATTTGCTAGCTATTTAACTTACGTAATTGCGTTATTAGTACAGGGCATCAGGAAATTTGCATGAATTGTATGTAGTTGGTTTCCCTCCCAAATATTTGAGCTTGAACTCATGGCGTAGCAATCATCATCAGACTTACCGCTGTGAACACAATAACTTTAAATATTTCTTAGATACAGTGCCTTGCTTCTGCAAGGAATGTGAGAACTTTTCGGGTGGAAAAATTTTTTATCATCTTATGAAATGCATTGTGAGTAAGAAAAAAACTATACTTGTTCATATATTTTGTAATATAATATGCAATTTCGTTTCTAAAGGTTTCAAATTTGTATGAAGAATAAAGAAAATTCGTTTAAAAAAATATTTTCTTCATACAAATTTCAAAACGAAAAAATCGTTTGAATTTACAAAATCTACCCATAAGCTTTTGTATAAATAACCCTGTATAAAAAAGAAGAACCAATACAATTATTTAATTTTTCTCTTTGCGCGTACCTTTCAACAGATCTAGAAACGACGTACAGACTAAATAAATATCATCATGAATTAAATTTTAATTCAACATGATTTTATTGATGATTTAATATAAAAAAATTTGTTATTAAAATTATAGTTTTATTTTGTTTGCTTAAAAAAACTCAAATTACGAAGCTATTTTGGCTTGTCTGAAGGAATTGATTCTGTGACCCTTCACCTACAAGTCTGTTTACTACACAGCTGCAAGTATTTTTTTTTTTTTTTTTTTTTTTTGTGTATATAGTTTGCACCTATTAATCTTTTGTTTATTTATATTTAAAGTTTTAAGACCTACTTAAATTGTGCAATAATTCTATATAAACTGCCTTAAAATAGTTTGAAATTTTGTTTTTGATTTCTTGTATTTGTCTACACAGAAAAAATTGTTTAATTGGAAAACAAAAATAACAACAATAAAAAATTTGATTGAGTCAATTAAAGTTTTCATTAACCAGCTCACTGAAGGCTATTGCTGGACCAATAAAATGTTAGCAAATCGTCATGAAATAGAGCAATTTTTCACGAACAGCTCTAATAGAAATATTTAAGACTATTTTTCAAATCATCCTTTTACGCTTTGAAAATTAGTTAATTTTACGATAAATTACCATTTAAGGCAAAAAGTTTACAAGTTTGAGCAATTTTTTCTTTACTAATATCTAAAGGAAACAAGGAAAACAGTAAAAGGAAATCTAAAAAGACATAAAATTGTTTTTGGTGCTGTGAATAGATCGGAAAAATTGCTTTTCTCCACACCTTACAGCATTTAGATTTGTACAGGGTGGCTAATAAATTTTGATACACAAAAAAAAAAACTCAAAAAAATTTTTTTTTCCAATTTATATTATTTACTGATTTTTATTTTCATTTGGTAGACAGTTTAATATTATTAAATAGTTTTAGTAGTATTAAATAGCTATTGATTCTAAACAGGAACTATGCTGAGAGCCGTAACTGTGTTATTTTAAAATATATTGTTCAGAAGTGCACGCAGAGTTGATGTCGGAATCGCTTCAATAATTGATTCAATCAAATATTTTAAGTCATTTTTTTAATTTAATGTTTTCCATTTATAAGCTTCCTACCTATAGTAACCTCACAAGAATAAATCTGCTGCAGTTAAATAGACCTGATGGCCGGAGAGGAAGCCCACAATATGAAATAATTTTCTTTGGAAATTTTATGTGTAACTCTTCCATTGAAGTTATGGCTATGTATGAACTTTTTCCATTTTATTGAAAAGAACTGAAAGGAATTTTCTTTCAACTCAGTTCAGGGAAGAAAACTTCTTGTAACATTACTAAAAAACGATTATCAAGTGGCCGTTACAGTGTAACCGTTTTCTTAAAAATTTCCATAGAATATTAATTATGTTTGTATGGAAATCTCAATCATTTCAAAGTTACTCCATATTATCTTTGTACCGAGTTTCATCAGGCACCCTGTATTTAGCCTTATTTAAAATCCTTAAGGTTTTTGTTAAAACAAACAGCCACTTCCTGACATTTTTATATCTCAAATACAAATGTTTTATCTTTTTCAAACGCTTAGGCTGGAATCTTAGAATTTATTTTTCTCTTTGTTTATTTACTTGATTTGATGATTTTTTTTTTTTTTTTTTTTTTGCTACAAATTGAATTTACTTTTCCAAACATGTTTCAATATCAGGCTGCAGGCTGCAGGCTGCTAAAGATGTCATCAATAGCTTGATTTTAAGCAAAAGAGCAGTGAGTAAAAACATTTACAAGTATTGGCATAAGCGAAAAGCAAATTCAACATTACTTATGGCCTTAAAGTCATAAACAGTTTTTGTTGTTGTTTTTTTTTGACATTATTATTTCAGCTTTTGTTTCAAGGCACAAACAAACTTCAAGGATATTTTGGAGGGTAACAAAATGTAATCTAAATAAAAGAGTATGTAAATACATTTTGGCATTAAAACAAATCAATAAATCTTGAAAGTTTCTTGTAAAAACTGTTAACGTTTTTAACTTATGGAATACATCAATAAATATTATTAAATGTTTAGCATAATTTATTTACTCGTATCTTTGCCATCAGAATAAATTTATTCTCGATTTTATTTCATATCTTCTGGATGGAACATTTTGTTGTTATTACAAGAAAAGGCAAATACATAGATGACCATAAATATGATTTATGTGTTTTTTTCCTTTTTAAACATAAAATTTAAATACATATATTTTTTTTAAAGGATGATTTAAATCTGTTTGGTTTCCTTTTTAAACACAAATTTTAAATATCTTTTTGTTTTTTGAAGGAATATGTTTAGATTGAATCAGCCTTATTTAAAAATGAATTTTTAAATTTCATATTTATTTTTCTTGTAGGAGACAGCTTTTCGTACCTTAATAAAATTTTGAGATTTCTCATGACAGAATTTCATTTGATTTTAAACTGATTTTAAGCTGAAGAGTTCAAGCCTTTCTGTAGCCCAAAAATTTTAAAATTTAATCTGATATCTGAAACTTTTTCTGCTGTATAATAAATCTCATTTTATTTAAACTCAATATAAAATGGCAGAGCCAGGATAGAACATTAACAATTGGCATCGAGCAATAATATGGAATTTCTGCAATCGGATACGCCCACCGCCAATCTAATCCAAACCGATTTTTTCCCATAAAAATGTTCCGATAAAGGGAAAACAAGTGACAATATTTACTGTCGTCTTGATGTGACGTCGACGACGCCATTCACACTAAAAGGGAATAATTGTATACACAATATAATAATTTCTCATATTACATTTCATTAAAAATTCATGTTAAATACAACCAGAGAAAAAACATCTTAAAATCAATAAAAACCATATTGAGTTAATAAGAAATATTAACGAAAGTCTAATCATGTTGAAATTTTTTTATTTCAATATGGAAAAATATTAATTTACAATATTAATTTATTAATATTATTTATTTTTAAGTATCTCAATACACATTTTCTATTAAATTGAAAATTATTGAATTAATGTGACGCGTTCTTATTTTTAATTTGCACCTTTTCCCTGAGTGTAGTTGTAGTTAACAAACAATCTCTGCGAAAGTACACAGCCATGGGCGCTGATGAAGTGCGTGGCTGTAGAGAAATATGCCGATATTTCCTCCAGGTAAAAAAAATATAGTTGAATTTTTTATTTTTCTTTAGAAAATCTCATTAATTAATAAACAAAAAATGTTTCATTAAATCAGAATTCAAAACATAAGTCCGATTAAGAAATTATTCCTGATTAAAATCTCGTATACTTAGAGTTTTGTACACCAAAGTGGTGAAAAGGAGCCCCATTGTTTTCGCTACGTTGTCCGTCACAGGCTATTTTCTCAGGAACCGTAAGAGCTACGGATTTGAAAATTAGACAGAGTTACATACTCTTGGCCACTACAACAACGAGTAGATGAGAGTTAAAAATTAAAGGGTGTTCCAAAACGAGCAACGAAAAATTTTAAAATCAAATGTAATATACATACAATTGTATGTGCATATGTATATTGATTGACACTTGAAATTTGTAAAAATTAGTGTATTTTTATACAGACTACAAAAATTAACACTAAAATTTAAAAAAAAATTTAAAATAAAGGGTGTTCTATCAGTTAATGCAATTTTGACTATGTAATTTTGACAACTTGCTGTCTCTTGGAAACTGTAAAAGGCAAAATTTTGAAATTTTCAAAAACGATAAAACTAACAAATCCCAAAATTACACAGTGGCCTATCCGAAAAAAATCGCCAAAAATCGAAAAAAATTGCCAAAACTAAAAAATCGCCTGTATGAAAAAAAAATCGTAAAAAGAAAAAATCGCTAAAATGTAAAAAAATCGCCAAAACGAGAAAAAATGCCAAAACTAAAAAAGCGCCAAAATTTTAAAAAAATTCGCCGAAACCGAAAAAACGCACAAAACGCCAAAATAAAAAAATAAAAAATCTAACACTAAAATAAATCGCCAAAAACGAAAAAAATAGACAGAATGACAAAAATAGCTAAAATGAAAAAGATCCAAAAACGGAAGAAATCGCCATGAAAGAAATCGTATGAAAAAAATCGTAAAAAGAAAAAAATCGCCAAAATGTAAAAAAATCGCCAAAATGTAAAAAAATCGCCAAAATGAAAAAACGCCAAAAACCGAAATAAATCGTCAAAACAAGAAAAAATGCCAAAACTAAAAAAGCGCCAAAATTTAAAAAAAAATTCGCCAAAACCGAAAAAACGCACAAAACGTAAAAATTAAAAAAAAACGCTCAAAACCGAAAAAACGCACAAAACGAAAAAATGCCAAAACTATAGTTTATATAGGCTAATGCTCGTGTTGAATTACATATCTAGCGTCCGTACGGAACTCTTCACTGAATTTATTTTGTTTATTTTTTTTTTAATTTTCATATAAATACATATACTAAAGTCAAGAAAATTGTATTGAATTGCATGATATATCACGTCATCTTTGCCTGGTCTTTACTTCTATTTTGCAGAAATTAAATAAATTTCACCCTTTATGCAAAAAAATAATTTGTTCTTCAAGTGTGCTTAAGTCAAAGCTTGCATAGAAATTTTAGTTTTAACGTACACTTTCAATTAAAATAATTTTTTTTTGCAAAAGGGATTTCATATTTAATATCAAATCAAAATATCTCATGTTTTGAAATTTAATAATCTAAAAATAGGGTTTCTGATATAAAAATCCCACTGAGAGATGTGCTACTCAAAAAGAAAATATTTATAAGATATTGTTTGCGCATTAATATAAAAAAATATTTATATGAAAATATTACCACTAAGGCAGAATAAAAATTAAACAAATGCCAACAAGTTTAAAACTCAGACATTTAAATACTCCAAGGATTAAAATGCATACACAAACACAAATAAATCGGCAAACTCACATATTGTTGGGCAGTGCTTCTAACTCCTAAAAATGAAATTGATAAAGTATCTATGGATTCATGTTATGGATGATTTAAAATGTGTGCTCGTATATACATACATACATACATATATATACTTGAGCTTGTGTTTGTTAGAATTTTAAATAAGCATGTGTTTAAGTCATGTCTCAATTATGCTGCAACTGTAAGAGTAACTCTCTTCATTTTACAAACATTTATTGATTGATGTATGAATTCTATAAGGTAGAAATTTATTTAATATTTTTATTTTGGCCTTCATGCCAAAAATACGTTTTATGAATAGCAATATAATATAAGTTTAAATTAATAAAACTTTTAGGCAACCGCACTCAGACTGGATAAATTTGCTTAGAAATAAGGCCACAACTTGATGTGTGTGTGTGTTACTAAACCTTAAGTATAGAAATTGAATAAACATTTTAGAAAATACTATTCAAACATACATACATTACATATATTTCATCTTTGCATGTACTTATTCTTTTATCTACAATTCATTTAAAGTATCAATGTATAATTTTTCAAAGTAAGCAAGCTCGAGCAGTATGTGCTTGTCTGCACAAAGTAGTTTTTTTTTTTAATAAAAATAACAAATATTTATTTCTTCCAAAAAAAATTGAAATATACATATATTCCACCTCATTCGCCTCCTCAATGCATATTGCTCTTAAAGGTTGATAAAAAGAAAATATTTTTGCAAAATTAGTTGACTTTGTGCTGATACATGCGATTTCAAACAAATTTAAAATGATTGAAGTATAAAAATTTAATAAAACATGAAGTTTTTCTATAATCATAAGGATTGCTTTTTTTCTTCTGATATTAAAATTTTTCTAAAATTTTTAAACTCCTTATCGTCAATAATGTTTAACATAATTCAATAAAGTTTAGCAAGAGTTTACTTTTTAACGCTTTATCATAGTTATCAAAATGAACTTGAATAATATGAAAGTTCCGAGACATTCATCAAACTAAATTTTTCAAGTCAGAAATTTTGCACTTCAAACAAAACTGTTATGCGTAATAGTAAATATATAAAATTTATGAAAAATTATTATTAATATTTCCGACAGAAGAGTGAATCCGCTAGCAGGTTGTTTACTAAGTGAGCCTTCGTCTCATATAAGATGTATAACTCTATTCTATAAATGAAAAGTTTAAGAACAAGTTGATCTTAATTTTTTTAAATTGAGGTTCAATTTATTAAAATTCAAAGTATTTTACTATTTCACTAAAACAAAATTTAAACTTGTGAAATTTTCTAAAAAGTTTGTTTTCCATTCCATTATTTTATTTATTAACTGCCTTAAAAATTTCGGTTTACGTTTATTAAACAAGATTCGTACACATTTTTCATGGAAGAAATTTTTTAATGCAAAAAATATAATGGACTATAGATCGTCCATTTTTCATGGGAAAATTTTTAATGCAAAAAATATAATGGACTATACATCGTCCATTTTTCATGGGAAAATTTTTAATGCAAAAAGTATAATGGACTATACATCGTCCATTTTTTATGGCAAAAAATTTTTAATGCAAAAAATATAATGGACTATACTATACATCGTCCATTTTTCATGGAAAAAATTTCTTAATGCAAAATATATAATGGACTATACATCGTCCATTTTTCATGGAAAAAATTTCTTAATGCAAAAAATATAATGGACTATACATCGTCCATTTTTCATGGAAAAATATTTTTAATGCAAAAAATATTATGGACTATACATCGTCCATTTTTCATGGAAAAAATTTCTTAATGCAAAATATATAATGGACTATACATCGTCCATTTTTCATGGAAAAAATTTCTTAATGCAAAAAATATAATGGACTATACATCGTCCATTTTTCATGGAAAAATATTTTTAATGCAAAAAATATAATGGACTATACATCGTCCATTTTTCATGGAAAAATATTTTTAATGCAAAAAATATAATTGACTATACAACGTCCATTTTTCATGGAAAAAATTTCTTAATGCAAAAAATATAATGGACTATACTTCGTCCATTTTTCATGGAAAAAATTTCTTAATGCAAAAAATATAATGGACTATACTTCGTCCATTTTTCATGGAAAAAATTTCTTAATGCAAAAAATATAATGGACTATATACATCGTTCATTTTTCATGGAAAAATATTTTTAATGCAAAAAATATAATGGACTATATACATCGTCCATTTTTCATGGAAAAAATTTCTTAATGCAAAAAATATAATGGACTATACATCGTCCATTTTTCATGGAAAAATATTTTTAATGCAAAAAATATAATGGACTATACAACGTCCATTTTTCATGGAAAAAAATTCTTAATGCAAAAAATATAATGGACTATATACATCGTTCATTTTTCATGGAAAAATATTTTTAATGCAAAAAATATTATGGACTATACATCGTCCATTTTTCATGGAAAAAATTTCTTAATGCAAAATATATAATGGACTATACTTCGTCCATTTTTCATTAAAAAATTTTTTAATGCAAAAAATATAATGGACTATACATCGTCCATTTTTATGGAAAAATATTTTTAATGCAAAAAATATTATGGACTATACATCGTCCATTTTTATGGAAAAAATTTATTAATGCAAAATATATAATGGACTATACTTCGTCCATTTTTCATTAAAAAATTTTTTAATGCAAAAAATATAATGGACTATACATCGTCCATTTTTATGGAAAAATATTTTTAATGCAAAAAATATAATGGACTATACATCGTCCATATTTCATGGAAAAAATTTCTTAATGCAAAAAATATAATGGACTATACATCGTCCATTTTTTATGGAAAAAATTTCTTAATGCAAAAAATATAATGGACTATACATCGTCCATTTTTCATGGAAAAATATTTTTAATGCAAAAAATATAATGGACTATACATCGTCCATTTTACATGGAAAACATTTTTTAATGCAAAAAATATAATGGACTATACATCGTCCATTTTACATGGAAAAAATTTTTTAATGCAAAAAATATAATGGAGACTATACATCGTCCATTTTTCATGGAAAAAATTTTTTAATGCAAAAAATATAATGGACTATACATCGTCCATTTTTCATAGAAAAATATTTTTAATGCAAAAAATATAATGGACTATACATCGTCCATTTTTCATGGAAAAAATTTCTTAATGCAAAAAATATAATGGACTATACATCGTCTATTTTTCATGGAAAAAATTTTTTAATGCAAAAAATATAATGGACTATACATCGTCCATTTTTCATTAAAAAATTTTTTAATGCAAAAAATATAATGGACTATACATCGTCCATTTTTTATGGAAAAAATTTCTTAATGCAAAAAATATAATGGACTATACATCGTCCATTTTACATGGAAAACATTTTTTAATGCAAAAAATATAATGGACTATACATCGTCCATTTTACATGGAAAACATTTTTTAATGCAAAAAATATAATGGACTATACATCGTCCATTTTTATGGAAAAAATTTATTAATGCAAAAAATATAATGGACTATACTTCGTCCATTTTTCATTAAAAAATTTTTTAATGCAAAAAATATAATGGACTATACATCGTCCATTTTTATGGAAAAATATTTTTAATGCAAAAAATATAATGGACTATACATCGTCCATTTTTCATGGAAAAAATTTCTTAATGCAAAAAATATAATGGACTATACATCGTCCATTTTTCATGGAAAAAATTTTTTAATGCAAAAAATATAATGGACTATACATCGTCCATTTTTATGGAAAAAATTTATTAATGCAAAAAATATAATGGACTATACTTCGTCCATTTTTCATTAAAAAATTTTTTAATGCAAAAAATATAATGGACTATACATCGTCCATTTTTATGGAAAAATATTTTTAATGCAAAAAATATAATGGACTATACATCGTCCATTTTTCATGGAAAAAATTTCTTAATGCAAAAAATATAATGGACTATACATCGTCCATTTTTTATGGAAAAAATTTCTTAATGCAAAAAATATAATGGACTATACACCGTCCATTTTTCATGGAAAAAAATTCTTAATGCAAAAAATATAATGGACTATACATCGTCCATTTTTCATGGAAAAATATTTTTAATGCAAAAAATATAATGGACTATACAACGTCCATTTTTCATGGAAAACATTTTTTAATGCAAAAAATATAATGGACTATCATCGTCCATTTTACATGGAAAAAATTTTTTAATGCAAAAAATATAATGGAGACTATACATCGTCCATTTTTCATGGAAAAAATTTATTAATGCAAAAAATATAATGGACTATACTTCGTCCATTTTTCATTAAAAAATTTTTTAATGCAAAAAATATAATGGACTATACAACGTCCATTTTACATGGAAAACATTTTTTAATGCAAAAAATATAATGGACTATACATCGTCCATTTTACATGGAAAACATTTTTTAATGCAAAAAATATAATGGACTATCATCGTCCATTTTACATGGAAAAAATTTTTTAATGCAAAAAATATAATGGAGACTATACATCGTCCATTTTTCATGGAAAAAATTTTTTAATGCAAAAAATATAATGGACTATACATCGTCCATTTTTCATAGAAAAATATTTTTAATGCAAAAAATATAATGGACTATACATCGTCCATTTTTCATGGAAAAAATTTTTTAATGCAAAAAATATAATGGACTATACACCGTCCATTTTTCATGGAAAAAAATTCTTAATGCAAAAAATATAATGGACTATACATCGTCCATTTTTCATGGAAAAATATTTTTAATGCAAAAAATATAATGGACTATACAACGTCCATTTTTCATGGAAAAAATTTCTTAATGCAAAAAATATAATGGACTATACATCGTCCATTTTTCATGGAAAAATATTTTTAATGCAAAAAATATAATGGACTATACATCGTCCATTTTTCATGGAAAAAATTTCTTAATGCAAAAAATATAATGGACTATACATCGTCCATTTTTCATGGAAAAAAATTTTTAATGCAAAAAATATAATGGACTATACATCGTCCATTTTTCATGGAAAAATATTTTTAATGCAAAAAATATAATGGACTATACATCGTCCATTTTTCATGGAAAAATATTTTTAATGCAAAAAATATAATGGACTATACATCGTGCATTTTTCATGGAAAAAATTTCTTAATGCAAAAAATATAATGGACTATACATCGTCCATTTTTCATGGAAAAAATTTTTTAATGCAAAAAATATAATGGACTATACACCGTCCATTTTTCATGGAAAAAAATTCTTAATGCAAAAAATATAATGGACTATACATCGTCCATTTTTCATGGAAAAATATTTTTAATGCAAAAAATATAATGGACTATACAACGTCCATTTTTCATGGAAAAAATTTCTTAATGCAAAAAATATAATGGACTATACATCGTCCATTTTTCATGGAAAAAAATTTTTAATGCAAAAAATATAATGGACTATACATCGTCCATTTTTCATGGAAAAATATTTTTAATGCAAAAAATATAATGGACTATACATCGTCCATTTTTCATGGAAAAAATTTCTTAATGCAAAAAATATAATGGACTATATATACATCGTCCATTTTTCATGGAAAAATATTTTTAATGCAAAAAATATAATGGACTATACAACGTCCATTTTTCATGGAAAAAATTTCTTAATGCAAAAAATATAATGGACTATACATCGTCCATTTTTCATGGAAAAATATTTTTAATGCAAAAAATATAATGGACTATACATCGTCCATTTTTCATGGAAAAAATTTTTTAATGCAAAAAATATAATGAACTATACATCGTCCATTTTTTATGGAAAAAATTTCTTAATGCAAAAAATATAATGGACTATACATCGTCCATTTTTCATGGAAAAAATTTTTTAATGCAAAAAATATAATGGACTATACATCGTCCATTTTTCATGGAAAAATATTTTTAATGCAAAAAATATAATGGACTATACATCGTCCATTTTACATGGAAAACATTTTTTAATGCAAAAAATATAATGGACTATACATCGTCCATTTTTATGGAAAAAATTTATTAATGCAAAAAATATAATGGACTATACTTCGTCCATTTTTCATTAAAAAATTTTTTAATGCAAAAAATATAATGGACTATACATCGTCCATTTTTATGGAAAAATATTTTTAATGCAAAAAATATAATGGACTATACATCGTCCATTTTTCATGGAAAAAATTTCTTAATGCAAAAAATATAATGGACTATACATCGTCCATTTTTCATGGAAAAAATTTTTTAATGCAAAAAATATAATGGACTATACATCGTCCATTTTTATGGAAAAAATTTATTAATGCAAAAAATATAATGGACTATACTTCGTCCATTTTTCATTAAAAAATTTTTTAATGCAAAAAATATAATGGACTATACATCGTCCATTTTTCATGGAAAAAATTTCTTAATGCAAAAAATATAATGGACTATATATACATCGTCCATTTTTCATGGAAAAATATTTTTAATGCAAAAAATATAATGGACTATACAACGTCCATTTTTCATGGAAAAAATTTCTTAATGCAAAAAATATAATGGACTATATATACATCGTCCATTTTTCATGGAAAAATATTTTTAATGCAAAAAATATAATGGACTATACATCGTCCATTTTTCATGGAAAAAATTTTTTAATGCAAAAAATATAATGAACTATACATCGTCCATTTTTTATGGAAAAAATTTCTTAATGCAAAAAATATAATGGACTATACATCGTCCATTTTTCATTGAAAAAATTTTTTAATGCAAAAAATATAATGGACTATACATCGTCCATTTTTATGGAAAAATATTTTTAATGCAAAAAATATAATGGACTATACATCGTCCATTTTTCATGGAAAAAATTTCTTAATGCAAAAAATATAATGGACTATACATCGTCCATTTTTCATGGAAAAAATTTCTTAATGCAAAAAATATAATGGACTATACATCGTCCATTTTTCATGGAAAAAATTTCTTAATGCAAAAAATATAATGGACTATATATACATCGTCCATTTTTCATGGAAAAATATTTTTAATGCAAAAAATATAATGGACTATACATCGTCCATTTTTCATGGAAAAATATTTTTAATGCAAAAAATATAATGGACTATACAACGTCCATTTTTCATGGAAAAAATTTCTTAATGCAAAAAATATAATGGACTATATATACATCGTCCATTTTTCATGGAAAAATATTTTTAATGCAAAAAATATAATGGACTATACATCGTCCATTTTTCATGGAAAAAATTTTTTAATGCAAAAAATATAATGAACTATACATCGTCCATTTTTTATGGAAAAAATTTCTTAATGCAAAAAATATAATGGACTATACATCGTCCATTTTTCATGGAAAAAATTTTTTAATGCAAAAAATATAATGGACTATACATCGTCCATTTTTATGGAAAAATATTTTTAATGCAAAAAATATAATGGACTATACATCGTCCATTTTTCATGGAAAAAATTTCTTAATGCAAAAAATATAATGGACTATACATCGTCCATTTTTCATGGAAAAAATTTCTTAATGCAAAAAATATAATGGACTATACATCGTCCATTTTTCATGGAAAAAATTTCTTAATGCAAAAAATATAATGGACTATACATCGTTCATTTTTCATGGAAAAATATTTTTAATGCAAAAAATATAATGGACTATACAACGTCCATTTTTCATGGAAAACATTTTTTAATGCAAAAAATATAATGGACTATCATCGTCCATTTTACATGGAAAAAATTTTTTAATGCAAAAAATATAATGGAGACTATACATCGTCCATTTTTCATGGAAAAAATTTATTAATGCAAAAAATATAATGGACTATACTTCGTCCATTTTTCATTAAAAAATTTTTTAATGCAAAAAATATAATGGACTATACAACGTCCATTTTACATGGAAAACATTTTTTAATGCAAAAAATATAATGGACTATACATCGTCCATTTTACATGGAAAACATTTTTTAATGCAAAAAATATAATGGACTATCATCGTCCATTTTACATGGAAAAAATTTTTTAATGCAAAAAATATAATGGAGACTATACATCGTCCATTTTTCATGGAAAAAAATTTTTAATGCAAAAAATATAATGGACTATACATCGTCCATTTTTCATAGAAAAATATTTTTAATGCAAAAAATATAATGGACTATACATCGTCCATTTTTCATGGAAAAAATTTCTTAATGCAAAAAATATAATGGACTATACATCGTCCATTTTTCATGGAAAAAATTTTTTAATGCAAAAAATATAATGGACTATACACCGTCCATTTTTCATGGAAAAAAATTCTTAATGCAAAAAATATAATGGACTATACATCGTCCATTTTTCATGGAAAAATATTTTTAATGCAAAAAATATAATGGACTATACAACGTCCATTTTTCATGGAAAAAATTTCTTAATGCAAAAAATATAATGGACTATACATCGTCCATTTTTCATGGAAAAATATTTTTAATGCAAAAAATATAATGGATTATACATCGTCCATTTTTCATGGAAAAAATTTCTTAATGCAAAAAATATAATGGACTATACATCGTCCATTTTTCATGGAAAAAAATTTTTAATGCAAAAAATATAATGGACTATACATCGTCCATTTTTCATGGAAAAATATTTTTAATGCAAAAAATATAATGGACTATACATCGTCCATTTTTCATGGAAAAAATTTCTTAATGCAAAAAATATAATGGACTATATATACATCGTCCATTTTTCATGGAAAAATATTTTTAATGCAAAAAATATAATGGACTATACAACGTCCATTTTTCATGGAAAAAATTTCTTAATGCAAAAAATATAATGGACTATACATCGTCCATTTTTCATGGAAAAATATTTTTAATGCAAAAAATATAATGGACTATACATCGTCCATTTTTCATGGAAAAAATTTTTTAATGCAAAAAATATAATGAACTATACATCGTCCATTTTTTATGGAAAAAATTTCTTAATGCAAAAAATATAATGGACTATACATCGTCCATTTTTCATGAAAAAAATTTTTTAATGCAAAAAATATAATGGACTATACATCGTCCATTTTTCATGGAAAAAATTTCTTAATGCAAAAAATATAATGGACTATGCATCGTCCATTTTTCATGGAAAAAATTTTTTAATGCAAAAAATATAATGGACTATACATCGTCCATTTTTCATGGAAAAAATTTTTTAATGCAAAAAATATAATGGACTATACATCGTCCATTTTTCATGGAAAAAATTTTTTAATGCAAAAAATATCGTCCATTTTTCATGGAAAAAATTTTTTAATGCAAAAAATATAATGGACTATACATCGTCCATTTTTATGGAAAAATATTTTTAATGCAAAAAATATAATGGACTATACATCGTCCATTTTTCATGGAAAAAATTTCTTAATGCAAAAAATATAATGGACTATACATCGTCCATTTTTCATGGAAAAAATTTCTTAATGCAAAAAATATAATGGACTATACATCGTCCATTTTTCATGGAAAAAATTTCTTAATGCAAAAAATATAATGGACTATACATCGTTCATTTTTCATGGAAAAATATTTTTAATGCAAAAAATATTATGGACTATACATCGTCCATTTTTCATGGAAAAATATTTCTAATGCAAAAATATAATGGACTATACATCGTCCATTTTTCATGGAAAAAATTTCTTAATGCAAAAAATATAATGGACTATACATCGTCCATTTTTCATGGAAAAATATTTTTAATGCAAAAAATATTATGGACTATACAACGTCCATTTTTCATGGAAAAACTTTCTTAATGCAAAAAATATAATGGACTATACATCGTCCATTTTACATGGAAAAAATTTTTTAATGCAAAAAATATAATGGACTATACATCGTCCATTTTTATGGAAAAAATTTGTTAATGCAAAAAATATAATGGACTATACATCGTACATTTTTTATGGAAAAAATTTATTAATGCAAAAAATATAATGGACTATACTTCGTCCATTTTTCATTAAAAAAATTTCTTAATGCAAAAAATATAATGGACTATACATCGTCCATTTTTCATGGAAAAAATTTTTTAATGCAAAAAATATAATGGACTATACATCGTCCATTTTTATGGAAAAAATTTATTAATGCAAAAAATATAATGGACTATACTTCGTCCATTTTTCATTAAAAAATTTTTTAATGCAAAAAATATAATGGACTATACATCGTCCATTTTTATGGAAAAATATTTTTAATGCAAAAAATATAATGGACTATACATCGTCCATTTTTCATGGAAAAAATTTCTTAATGCAAAAAATATAATGGACTATATATACATCGTCCATTTTTTATGGAAAAAATTTCTTAATGCAAAAAATATAATGGACTATACATCGTCCATTTTTCATGGAAAAATATTTTTAATGCAAAAAATATAATGGACTATACAACGTCCATTTTTCATGGAAAAAATTTCTTAATGCAAAAAATATAATGGACTATACATCGTCCATTTTTCATGGAAAAAATTTTTTAATGCAAAAAATATAATGGACTATACATCGTCCATTTTTCATGGAAAAAATTTCTTAATGCAAAAAATATAATGGACTATACATCGTCCATTTTACATGGAAAACATTTTTTAATGCAAAAAATATAATGGACTATACATCGTCCATTTTACATGGAAAACATTTTTTAATGCAAAAAATATAATGGACTATACATCGTCCATTTTACATGGAAAAAATTTTTTAATGCAAAAAATATAATGGAGACTATACATCGTCCATTTTTCATGGAAAAAATTTTTTAATGCAAAAAATATAATGGACTATACATCGTCCATTTTTCATAGAAAAATATTTTTAATGCAAAAAATATAATGGACTATACATCGTCCATTTTTCATGGAAAAAATTTCTTAATGCAAAAAATATAATGGACTATACATCGTCCATTTTTCATGGAAAAAATTTTTTAATGCAAAAAATATAATGGACTATACACCGTCCATTTTTCATGGAAAAAAATTCTTAACGCAAAAAATATAATGGACTATACATCGTCCATTTTTCATGGAAAAATATTTTTAATGCAAAAAATATAATGGACTATACAACGTCCATTTTTCATGGAAAAAATTTCTTAATGCAAAAAATATAATGGACTATACATCGTCCATTTTTCATGGAAAAATATTTTTAATGCAAAAAATATAATGGACTATACATCGTCCATTTTTTATGGAAAAAATTTCTTAATGCAAAAAATATAATGGACTATACATCGTCCATTTTTCATGGAAAAAATTTTTTAATGCAAAAAATATAATGGACTATACATCGTCCATTTTTCATGGAAAAAATTTCTTAATGCAAAAAATATAATGGACTATACATCGTCCATTTTTCATTGAAAAAATTTTTTAATGCAAAAAATATAATGGACTATACATCGTCCATTTTTCATGGAAAAAATTATTTAATGCAAAAAATATAATGGACTATACATCGTCCATTTTTCATGGAAAAAATTTTTTAATGCAAAAAATATAATGGACTATACATCGTCCATTTTTCATGGAAAAAATTTTTTAATGCAAAAAATATAATGGACTATACATCGTCCATTTTTATGGAAAAATATTTTTAATGCAAAAAATATAATGGACTATACATCGTCCATTTTTCATGGAAAAATATTTTTAATGCAAAAAATATTATGGACTATACAACGTCCATTTTTCATGGAAAAATTTTTTTCATTCAAAAGATATAAATATAAAAATATAATGGACTATACATCGTCAATTTTTCATGGAAAAATTTTTAATGCAAATAATATAACGGACTATACATCGCCCATTTTTCGTGGAAAAAAATTTTTAGTGCAAAAAATATAATGGACTATACATCGTCCATTTTTCATGGAAAAAATTTTTTAATGCAAAAAATATAATGGACTATACATCGTCCATTTTTCATGGAAAAGTTTTTTTCATTCAAAAGATATAAATATAAAAATATAATGGACTATACATCGTCAATTTTTCATGGGAAAATTTTTAATGCAAAAAATATAATGGATTATACATCGTCCATATTTCATGGAAAATTGTTTAATGCAAAAAATATAATGGACTATATATCGTCCATTTTCCGTGGAAAAATTTTTAATGCAAAAAATATAATGGACTATACATCGTCCATTTTTCATGGAAAAAATTTTTTAATGCAAAAAATATAATGGACTATACATCGTCCATTTTTCATGGAAAAATTTTTTTCATTCAAAAGATATAAATATAAAAATATAATGGACTATACATCGTCAATTTTTCATGGGAAAATTTTTAATGCAAAAAATAATATGGATTATACATCGTCCATATTTCATGGAAAATTGTTTAATGCAAAAAATATAATGGACTATATATCGTCCATTTTCCGTGGAAAAATTTTTAATGCAAAAAATATAATGGACTATACATCGTCCATTTTTCATGGAAAAAATTTTTTAATGCAAAAAATATAATGGACTATACATCGTCCATTTTTCATGGAAAAATTTTTTTCATTCAAAAGATATAAATATAAAAATATAATGGACTATACATCGTCAATTTTTCATGGGAAAATTTTTAATGCAAAAAATATAATGGATTATACATCGTCCATATTTCATGGAAAATTGTTTAATGCAAAAAATATAATGGACTATATATCGTCCATTTTCCGTGGAAAAATTTTTAATGCAAAAAATATTATGGACTATACATCGTCCATTTTTATGGAAAAAATTTATTAATGCAAAAATATAATGGACTATATATACATCGTCCATTTTTTATGGAAACAATTTTTTCATGCAAAAAATATAATGGACTATACTTCGTCCATTTTTCATTAAAAAAAATTGTTAATGCAACAAATATAACGGACTATACATCGTCCATTTTTTATGGAAAAATTTTTAATGCAAATAAAATAATGGACTATACATCGTCCATTTTTCATGGAAAAAATTTTTTAATGCAAAAAATATAATGGACTATATATCGTCCATTTTTCGTGGAAAAAATTTTAATGCAAAAAATATAATGGACTATACATCGTCCATTTTTCATGGAAAAAATTTCTTAATGCAAAAAATATAATGGACTATATATACATCGTCCATTTTTCATGGAAAAAATTTTTTAATGCAAAAAATATAATGGACTATACATCGTCCATTTTTCATGGAAAAAATTTTTTAATGCAAAAAATATAATGGACCATACATCGTCCATATTTCATGGAAAATTGTTTAATGCAAAAAATATAATGGACTATAATCATCCATTTTTCATTAAAAAAAATTGTTAACGCAATAAATATAATGGACTATACATCGTCCATTTTTCATTAAAAACAAATGTTAATGCAACAAATATAACGGACTATACATCGTCCATTTTTTATGGAAAAATTTTTAATGCAAATAATATAACGGACTATACATCGTCCATTTTTCATGGAAAAAATTTCTTAATGCAAAAAATATAATGGACTATACATCGTCCATTTTTATTGGAAAAATTTTTTAATGCAAAAAGTATAATGGACTATATTTCGTGGAAAAATTTTCAATGCAAAAAATATAATGGACTATACATAGTCCATTTTTCATGTAAAAAATTTTTTAATGCAAAAAATATAATGGACTATATATAATCATACATTTTTCATTAAAAAAAATTGTTAATGCAACAAATATAATGGACTATAATCGTCCATTTTTCATGGAAAAAATTTTTTAATGCAAAAAATATAATGGACTATACATCGTCCATTTTTCATGGAAAAAATTTTTTAATGCAAAAAATATAATGGACCATACATCGTCCATATTTCATGGAAAATTGTTTAATGCAAAAAATATAATGGACTATAATCATCCATTTTTCATTAAAAAAAATTGTTAACGCAATAAATATAATGGACTATACATCGTCCATTTTTCATTAAAAACAAATGTTAATGCAACAAATATAACGGACTATACATCGTCCATTTTTTATGGAAAAATTTTTAATGCAAATAATATAACGGACTATACATCGTCCATTTTTCATGGAAAAAATTTCTTAATGCAAAAAATATAATGGACTATACATCGTCCATTTTTCATGGAAAAAATTTTTTAATGCAAAAAATATAATGGACTATACATCGTCCATTTTTCATGGAAAAAATTTTTTAATGCAAAAAATATAATGGACTATACATCGTCCATTTTTTATGGAAAAATTTTTAATGCAAATAATATAATGGACTATACATCTTCCATTTTTCATTGGAAAAAATTTTTTAATGCAAAAAATATAATGGACTATACATCGTCCATATTTTATGGAAAATTGTTTAATGCAAAAAATATAATGGACTATATATATATCGTCCATTTTTCGTGGAAAAATTTTTAATGCAAAAAATATAATGGACTATAATCATCCATTTTTCATTAAAAAAAAATGTTAATGCAAAAAATATAACGGACTATACATCGTCCATTTTTTATGGAAAAATTTTTAATGCAAATAATATAACGGACTATACATCGTCCATTTTTCGTGGAAAAAAATTTTTAATGCAAAAAATGTAATGGACTATACATCGTCCATTTTTCATGGAAAAAATTTTTTAATGCAAAAAATATAATGGACTATACATCGTCCATTTTTTATGGAAAAATTTTTAATGCAAATAATATAACGGACTATACATCGTCCATTTTTCGTGGAAAAAAATTTTTAATGCAAAAAATATAATGGACTATACATCGTCCATATTTCATGGAAAAAACTTTGTAATGCAAAAAATATAATGGACTATATATCGTCCATTTTTCGTGGAAAAATTTTTAATGCAAAAAATATAATGGACTATACATAGTCCATTTTTCATGTAAAAAAATTTTTAATGCAAAAAATATAATGGACTATAATCATCCATTTTTCATTAAAAAAAAAATGTTAATGCAACAAATATAACGGACTATACATCGTCCATTTTTTATGGAAAAATTTTTAATGCAAATAATATAACGGACTATACATCGTCCATTTTTCGTGGAAAAAAATTTTTAATGCAAAAAATATAATGGACTATACATCGTCCATATTTCATGGAAAAAACTTTGTAATGCAAAAAATATAATGGACTATATATCGTCCATTTTTCGTGGAAAAATTTTTAATGCAAAAAATATAATGGACTATACATAGTCCATTTTTCATGTAAAAAAACTTTTAATGCAAAAAATATAATGGACTATAATCATCCATTTTTCATTAAAAAAAAAATGTTAATGCAACAAATATAACGGACTATACATCGTCCATTTTTTATGGAAAAATTTTTAATGCAAATAATATAACGGACTATACATCGTCCATTTTTCATGGAAAAAATTTTTTAATGCAAAAAATATAATGGACTATACATCGTCCAATTTTCATGGAAAATTGTTTAATGCAAAAAATATAATGGACTATACATTCAAAAGATATAAATATAAAAATATAATGGACTATACATCGTCCGTTTTTCAGGGAAAAAATTTTTTCATGCAAAAAATATAATAGACTATGCAAAAAATATAATGGACTATCATCCATTTTTCATGGAAAATATTTTTTCATGCAAAAAATATAATGGACTATACATCGTCATTTTTGATGCATCATCCATTGTTAAGGCAAAATACATAATGAACTATACATGGTTAATTTTTTATGGAAAAATTAAATGAACTATTATACTTTGCCCATATTTTATATGAAAAAAGGATAATTATATTACATTGATTATAAATAAAGCAAGATGTCTACTCGGTTTGATCAAACGTTGGGCTAAGGAGCTTGAAGACCGCTATATTATTTAACAATGGTTATCATGTGTTGTTCGCCCTGCTCTTGAATATGGCTCAATGGTTTCGAACGCAGAATATAAAATATATATTGATTTAATTGAATCGGTACAAAAAAAAAACATCTTTAGATTTCTTGCCTTCATGGATTGCAATGGAATACCCTGTGTTTTCCTTCATATCAAGCTAGTCTTGCGGTTATTAAGATACTATCTTTAAGAAGTCGAAGAGTTATGCTTAATATAATGTTTATATTAAACATATATAATGCTTATACTGGCTGTAATTATTTATTCGAAAACGTATCTTTTTGTGTTCCACACTGTCCTACAGGACATTTCTATCCACTTTCTATTAAAGCGTTTGGGATCAATTATGCTTATTCTGAATTCTATAAAAGATTTTAATATACTTTATATATATATATATATATATATATATATATATATATATGTTGATTCCTCCTTGAAAGATATGTAATTTAATAAAACGTAATATTTTATTTGCATTAACCCAGTCAGCACGTGGAAGATTGTTTCACCAAACTGAGTCTCTTTCGACTGCCTTATATGATCAAAAACTAATTAATCAGTTCTGCGCTTAAAACGACTCGAAAATGATTCCCAGAAACACTTAGAAAGTTATTTGTTTAAAAAATAAGAACAATCAGCAAGCTCGTGCAGTAAAATCAAGAAAATATAAAAATTTAAAACAACAAAACTGAATGTAAATACCCACAAACTGTCTCGAAAGTGAATCGAAATTGATCAGAAATGCGAGTCACAAAAGACTCTTTTAGAAGACGCGCGGCTAGGGTACCATTTTCTCCCGAATGAAGTCGTTTTCGGCTCGAAATCGAGCGCATAAATGCTTATTTTAATCGCGCAGAGGAGTCGAAAAAGACACGAATATGATCATTAATTTCATAAAATGCTGACTGGGAAGTAAGTTAAGTCTATTGTATGAATTGTATATATGAAAATTCATACGCACATGTATAAATAGTCTGTAAGAATTGTAAATTCATAGATTTAACAAATAAAAAAATAAAAAAATATAAAATGAAAGATGAGTAGCCCATTTATTTATTTTGATGATGATTTTAATGAACCCAGTATAGACCATTTAATTTTTGTATGAAAAATCGACGATAATGTATTTGATTTTTGTACGAAAAATGGACGATATTTTGCATACGTAATTTTTTGCACAAAAATGACGATGTATAGCCCATTAAATTTTTTGCATGAAAAAATTTTTTGGCATATAAAAATGGACAATATATAGTCCATTTCGTTTTTTGTATGACACTTAATTTTTTGCATGAAAAATTAACGATATATAGTTCTTTTTTTTTTGCATAAGAAATTAAGATGTATAGTCCACTATTTTATTTTTAATTAAATAATATTTTTCACCATGTACAGTGCATAAATTTTTTGCTTAAAAAATTACGATTGTAGTCCATTTATATTTTTTTTAATGTAAAATTAACGATGTACAGTCTATTTACTAATTTGCAAGAAAAATGGACGATGTGTAATCCTTTTTATTTATTTTTCATAAAAAATGACGATGTATAGTTTGTTATTAATATTTTTGTTTGTAAAATATTAAGGGCCTGTCCCACGATATCGACAACGTTCGACTTGTCGCACGCAATATATTAAAATTTGTTTTTGCTTTCAATGTAAGTGTGCGACAAGTCGAACGTTGTCGATATCGTGGGACAATCGACTCTACATCAACTATTTTTCACGCAAAAAATGAAATGGGCTATTTTTAAAATTTTCATGCAAAAAATTGTATGAAATGAACACTTTTATCATATACAATTTTTATTTAAAAATTTTTAATGCTCTTCACAAAGAAAACTCTTCATATAGAAAAGTTTAATGAACTATATATAGAATTTGGCATTTGATTTTTCAGCTTTAGGAAATTTATTTTAAATTTTTATCAACTCTTTCTGAAGACATTGAATGAAATCTAAATAAAAATCTTTGAAATTAATGAGCTTATTAAACATTTTGCTTTAACTTGTTGTTATCTACGAAAATTTAACTTTCCCTTCATTGCCTTATATTTGAATATAAAATTTCATATTAAATATATTTCGTCTTAATACTCGTACACTGACAAACATTAAAATGTCTAAATTTGTTGAAATTTTTACTACGCACATACAACATAGATGATATCCTAAATAAATGCAAATATTTGTGTCTTAATTTTATTTGCCTTTGTGTTTTAAATGAATCTATGTAAGTTTGTCTGATTCCGGTCTTCGAAAATATATTTTCTATCGCTTGGTTTGTAAATAATGAAATGTATTCGATTATAAGGGGTGGAATTTTAATGATTTCTATATTGGGATTTTATGAGAAAATGATACAAAAAAAAGAACGGAAAATCTTTTATTTGCTTTTCTCTTGTTGTTGGCAAATTTACACAATATCCTGTATCTCTGCAGTAAGAAATTGTTAATGGTTAAACGAGATTTGTTGGCACATGCAAACAATAAAGAGGAAAGTGGAATACACTACTCGTAGAAGCCAAACAGTTACAGTTTTATTGAAATATTTGTGTTGTAAATATTAGGAGGATTCAAAAATTTTGATCGCACAAACTGAAAAATTTCACCTTTATGCTTTCATTCATTTTAATCAAAATTAAGTTGCGGCTTGTGCTAAAATATCACTTTCATCTTTTATATTTGAAAATATATATTTTATTTTTGGTGTTCATAACACAGAGAAAACAGATTCATTGAGACAACCGAATTTTTTGGCAATCTAATTTTGGCCGTTGCTGCTGTAACAGTGGTAAATCTTTTAATCGTGCTGTTTACAAACCGTTCTGCACATTATCCATCATTCAAGTGGAACAACCGATTAATAGTCGTTTTTTTTTTTTAATAAATTAAGATAGACAATTTTTTAGTTGCAAATACCAACAAACAATCCAATTCGTAATATTTTATTAGGTTGTGTTCATCATATCCGTTATTCAGTCATGACAAAAGCATTCCATCGGATCTCATCAATTTAGGAATTGTCATAATCATATCATTATTACAATTTATCTCTTATGTTATTGAACTTGGATTGTTTTTTGATTCATAAAAAATTTATAGCTTGAGTTGAAATATAGTTGATTCAACTAATATATTATCGACCTAACAAATTTTTCAACCAATCTTTAATCTGGGTGTACTTTTAATAGTCTCCTGCTGTTATAATTAATTTTAGTAAAAATAAGCTTTACGTGAGCCAGTCCTATGGCAACAGCCCTCGCATGCATGTTTTTAAGTTTCAGACAATATTCCTGTTGTTTCAAATATTTATTTCTCAAATACATACATTTACATTAAATCTGGTTCATTAGAGAGAATTTTTTTGTATTGTATTATTTTATTGTAGTGCTTGCAAACATTTTCGATAACATTGGCAAGAGTAGACTTAAGGATTTGCATTTGCGTGTCTAGTAGTAATAAAATATTGCCATTTGTGTCTTTTATTTAATTTTCACTTATCAGATTGAAATACATATATTTAAACAAAATATTCTTTTTTTTTTGGTTTACAGCTAACACAAATAAAAATACATGTTAAGTTCAATTTGCCAAATCTGAAGACTTAAAATAAACCAATAATTGTTGAAATCTTCTTTATTTATTTAACAAAAAATCGGCTTGAGAGAAAAAATAATATTTATCAGAGTTGTCAGATTAAATAGTAATTGCACATGATGCTTTTGGGTTATTCTTTGTTAAACAAAAGTACTTAAATAAAATATTCCAAGCTTTTGTAGAAATTATAGCTTTTTGAAAAACTCCTACGCACTCCAAGACCTTTCCTCCTTTTCCATTAAAAATTCTGGCTGAAAGATTCACTTATATCTGAAGGCGCTATAAAACCAAAGGTACACAGTAGCTGCTGGCTAGAGATGGGCGCGTGTCAAAGTTTTCCAACACGTCACTACACGAACACGAATATCAAGACGCTCAACACGTACGAAACATGCACGCGAAAAATTTCGTCAACACGATATTGCACAACACGCACGAAATATTATTGGTATGGTATTGAAGATCAGAAAATTTAAATGATTTTTGCAAGAGTCGCTTTGCAAAATATTGCACCGAGTTGGCACTGCCAGCTGATATTATCTGCCACCACCATAGTATCGATTTACGTACATAACTTTAAGCTTCAGAGGCCCATACAATAAATGTTTGATGATACAAAATATTAAATTTTTTTATCTACTGGAAATCCATTCATACATATTTTACATCCTAAATCGTTTCGTGTTTTTTCGTGTCAATTTTGCTCAACACGAAACGAACCGAACACGCATGAAATCTGATTTTTGTCACAAACACATCGTGTTGAGTTTTAAGTGTTTATGTCACGAAAAAGAGCACGAGACGCGCAAATGTCTACTGCTGATAGCTTCATACACTTTCGCGCAAGAGCTGTGAGGAGTGGCCCTAGATCAACAAAAGCCGGTACGAGCAATAAAATCGTTAAATTAAGAGAGTACAAGAATATTGGAGAACTGATAACCTTTTTTATTGAAGTCGGTTAAAATATTGAATTTTAGGACACCATATTCCTATAAAATTGTTCGTATCCAAGCAGATTGCCTCAAATTTGGTTCAAGTATTTTACAGAGTGAAAAAAACGCATGCTAGGTTTCACAAAAATCGGCCATGAAATTCGTATAAAATATATATACAAAATATTTTTTTAATTCTTCTAGCTTTTTGACCTTTTTTAATCAGGGCTATCATGAATAAAATGCCGCGTGAAATTTCTCCCTTTTCCATTTAGAATTTTTTGTTTTCCCTATTACTTGCTATTAATTGGAATTGTTCCCCGGGAAAAATTTCACGCGGAATTTTATTCATGATAGCCCTGAATATCATAATAATCTATTTAATTTTTAAGGCTTGAAGTCTTTTTTTTAAATAAAAGTATTATATTTATTTTGATATTTCGCCAATACTTTGTGTGGCTTCTTCAGTTATTTTTTTGTTTTTGTTTTCATAAAACGCATTTAAAAAGCCAAATATTTGCCAGAAGAAACCACACAAAGGATTGGCGAAATATGGAAATAAAAATTATATTTTTATAAAAAAAACTCAAGCTTAAAAAATTAAATAGATTACTATAATATCTTTTTAAATATGTTATGTATCATTCGACAAAAAGCTTTATTTACTATTTATCTATCATTTCACATTTCGCATCCTCTTAAGATGTCTTATAAAACCAATATGCGATGTAAAATTACGGTGTTTGTCGAAACTTTAATGCAATTCCTAGAAAAGATTAATTTTTACTACTTGCAGTCCTTATTTTTTGCAACTTCCGCTTCTTCACTTGGCATACTATTAGGAAGTATTGCTGCATTTATGAAGTCTTTTTCATGTACATGTATTTCATAAGGCCGAGACTTTCACAGGAATCAAATTTAATCGAAGTTGATTTCAATCCCTTTATTAAGTATCTCAGAAAACGAAAAGCGAAGAATTTGCTCGAAATGAAATTAAATATAATTTATTATATCATTTATTACATTATTTTTAATATTACAAATTTTCTGTATGTAAAAGTACTACTTGAAACGTTATTTCAATAAAGAAAAAAAATTTTAAATTTTTGTTTTAAAAATTTGTTTATTTTTTCTACAAACAAACCATGTAAGAAATTTTCTCAAGTCTTGAGGGAAAACCTCATGGTTTGAGTTTTCAACTTCATTATTTAATAAATGACTTGCCTAAGAGTATGGAGTAATGTTTTGCAAAAATTTAATGACTTTTATCAGAAATTTATAGTTGACTTCCTTTTCAAAAGGCTTACAACAACTTCTTTAAACGCAAAAAGATATTCCTACCTTTCATATTATTGAAAGAACATCTCGAAGGAAAATTGGGGCTAATAAAAATTTATTTTTATTGAAAATCAAAAAGAAGTTAATTTTTAGACATGAATAGATTTGGGAATATTCTTAACCTTTTATGAAATCCCCACAAATTTTTTTAATTTATTTAGAAATGCTTTATTTTTCAAATAAGCATACTGAAGTCAAATATCATTTAAAAAAAATATTAAACATATGTATATGAACCATTAAATTGTGTAAAAATATACATACATAAATAATTTTTTCTTAGCACTCTTTCATGGACTTCTCTTAATTTTTTCTATATTAAAGTATTTTTTTTTTCTTTAAAACCATAAATGCAGAATCAATAATTCAGCATTTCTCTACAAAACTGTATCATTCGAGTTGAAAAATTGAGTAGTAGAAGAATGGGGGTTTCACACCAAAATCCTAGTGTGCGTCGGTATGGCAATATACACATACTGACAGCACAATGTTATTATTTAATACCAATATAATTCGTTAAAATAGTGATGCCGCACTTGAAAAAAAGTTGTTAAATTGTACGAACTCAAAGTGCAACAGGCAACTTCTAACCCCATCATTTGTTATGTAAAATTTTAATAAGTAGAGGACATTTGCATTGCATTGTCCACATGCCTTTCATTAACACCCAAGACGTAGATATCTAAAAATCGGTTAAAACTGTAAGAGAGACTATTGCCAATAATGCAAATTACTCTCATAGTTGTGGATATTTCAGGTCCATGGTTCTTACGGTTCTCGAGAACCAAGAACTCTGATACACAGACAGGCAGAAGGACACACATCGTAGCCAAAACAATAGGGTCCTCTTCACCCTTGCAACCATAATAAAAGGTGAGTGTTTTTAGCTATGTTTGAAAAAAATTGGTCCAGGCTCTTAAAAGATATCACATATTTTCTGGATATATCGGGGGGTTTTACAATTTTTAATTTTTGTTATATTATAATCAGTTAATGTGTGTGACATATTAAACTTTAATTGAACTAGCATAAATTTATTTTCTCCAGTTTAAAAAGTGTAGTTTACGTTTTTTTCATTTCCTGTGAAAATCACATTAATTAATAAAAAATATTTCATTCAATAAGAATTGAAAATAATGAACTTAAGCCCGATTAAGAAATTATTCTTAATTATAATCAGTTAATTTTGCTATTTTTTTATTTTTATTTTAGTTAAATAATTGGAACATAACAATTGTTTTAGTATTTTTTTATCACAATATGTTTTTGTAAATACTTTAAAAAATTTTTAAATAAAGCTCTTATTCACATCACTAAAACACTCTTTCTATTTCGTTCCGCTGGGTTCATGCTTGGGTGAACTGCAAACATCCGAACTGAATTGTGAAATATCATCCATCATGTCGTTATCATCTTTCAAGTCCACCACATTCAGATCGAAATTTGAGGGAATGTTCTCATAAGGCTGGGAATGTGGAAGCTTGGCGTAGCCTGGCTTGCGGCCAGCTTTTCCCAATTCAACCGCAAACGGTGTGTGACTATTCTTTGTGGGCTTTGCAGGAACCAAAGGTGCTGGTCTTTTCATCAATTGGGATTGATTTAAGTTGCTCGCTGATAAGGTTAGTTCACTGCTTTTCGACTTTTTCGCTACTTGTATTTCTGGTAAAGTTTGGGCTCTAGTGGTTATGGATTTGCTTGTATTTACAGAGGCAGGAGAATTGACGCCATATTCTTTTATAAGGGGTTTGATATCTTTAGGAAATGGTGGTAAGAATTTTTTTGCAACATCTTCTAGGGGAAAATTTTGTTGCCCTTTGGTTTTTAGCTGATCGCTTATTTGGTTTAAAAGTTCCAACAGAGTAGCGGCCTTTTCATCTTCGAACTCTACGCCTATGGGCGATTCTCGGCCCGACAAAGGCGAAGGTGGTCGCAATATTAATCTGTAGAGAAGAAAGAAATATTTATTATTACAAACACTTTAGTTTGTATTTATTTAAATAAAATTACTTCTTAGCTTCTTCTATGGCTTTGCCTAAATTATTTAAATCCCTGATACCATCTTTAGAACAACGTCCAATTTGGGAATTTTTCAGAGTAGTTTGCAGCACATCAGTCCACTTGCGTGCATTGGATTGTTGCGCCACTTGCCAGGCTACTCTTTTGAATCTTTGCTTTGGCGTTTCATTTGCAGGCCGGGAAGGTTCTTTTTCTATTTTGATTTCATTAATATCAGCCTCAGCATTCACATTGCCATTCGAGCTTTCTTCGTTGATATTTTGACAGGGTGCCACCTGGAATCCCTTCATCAGTTGGCGCTCCCACATTTTAGTTTTCTTAGCCCGACAGGCTGGCAAGAGTTTAAGATTTTATTTTGGTGAAATTTAAATCGAAATAAAAAAAAACTTACGCTTCTCTTTTTTAGCAGCCGACGACACATCCATGCCACAATTTTCAAATATCTCCAGCAATTCGAAACGCATGCTGGATATTTCACTTTTGACTTCATTTATGTCATCCTCTGTCACAGGATTTTGTTCAAATTTACGATTTTGAGCAGCAATATAACGCCAAACTAATGACTGCATTATGTTGTCATAAACATTTTCCTGTTGCTTGGCGTGCCGTTTCTGTGAAGTATAAAATAATATAAAAAAATAGTAAAAGAGAAATAATTTTTTTACTTGAGAAAGTTTGCGTTCAATCTGTTTGCTGGACTTTCTAAATACTCGGATTAACCATTTGACAGAGGGCATGATGTTGAATGGTGGTGGCAGCGTACTGGTGTCCTCAAAATAACTCAACCATAATTTGGTACGAGCAAATTTCCATTCAGTGTCCGAATGTTGCTAAATTAGATTAAAAAAAGAAAGAAAGAAACGAAATTGTTTTTTTTAAATCCACATTTCTTTTCTGTTTTCATGTCGCTAAAGCTGTAACTGATGTACTATTTGTCTATTCCATTCATTCATTCATTCATTCAGTTTGCTATTGAACTTACATCAATCATTGCATACGAATTAGACATCATGGCTATTAGCAAATTCAACAAGACAATGACATTGATGACACTGTAGGAGCCAAACATGAGCAGACCCCAGAAACGTGTATAAGACTTAATGCCTGTCAGCTCAAAGTCAGGCAAGCCCACCATGCCAAAGCTGGCCCAAAACAATGACTGTGATGATTCAAAGAGGCTTAAGGAACAAACAAACGAAATACATAGTTGATTAGTTTAGTTTTAATGAATAAAAAGAGGAATATATTTAAGCGTTTAGTCTCTGCCAATTTGTTAGCTGTCATTACCACACACAGAATTTTCCTTTATCCTTATTATTTATTTTTATTAACTTACTTGCCAAATCTGCGCCATTTCATGCAAGCATCTGAATTGCCTGCCCAGTCAGCCTGTCCACCCGGCAAAGCGTAACATTTGCTCTTCTCCAAATCAGCAAAATACCACAACAATTGGTTCAGGCCGCAGGCAAAGGCAAACAGCACCAAAGTGTAAATGAAAAAGAATTTCACAATATCAATGACCATGCGACCCAAAGAGATTTGCAGAGGACCCAAATGGGGATTAATGGAGAACATATGGACCAGTTTAAGGGCCGAAAAGATGTTGGCAGCTGCAAACAAACCCTCGGCAATAAGTTGTGGATCGAAATCGTTCCATTCTTCGCGGGGCACATACGCCATTTGGGGATCTCTGGCGATTTCTCTAGACTGCTGTATGTAGGCAAAGGCTCTAAAATTATAACCGAATTTAGTAATTCTGCCGGCTTTTTTTTTTGTCCCTTCAACTCACCTCAAACACAAGACACTGATATATAAACTATTTCTAAGGAAATCTATAAAATTCCACATATTTCTCAAGTAAGATTTCAAGCCGACACTGAATATTTCCTGCACCTCTTCCCACATGAAACCCAGCAGATATAGCACAACCAGTGATTCCAATTTAGTAGGACCTTGGCCCCGTTGACGCAATTGTTGTTCAGCCAGTTCCTTTTTCATGCGCTCAGAGCCCAGTAAGCGAACGACATCGTCATCGGCACGTTGGGAGACGAGGATTAAAATACCTGTCAAGTTGAATAGGAAAGAAGGGAAAAATATTTAGCGGCCTTAAGAAATGAATATTCATCCTTATCGCGAGTCTCAAGGGAATAAATTTTAGGGTTTAATATTTTTATTCCCATGAACAATAATGATAGAAACACAACTGGGACGAACGACGACTTTTGTCCACTTCGATGATTTCGTCGATAAGAAATTAATCGTGTGAATCACAATAACGAGAAATTTACTCAGCGAATTCAGCTCTAATAATTGCTAAATTTGGCTATTGTGGGTGCAAAGAGAGACAGGAAATTGTTTGTTTTTTGGCGTTCGTCAGCGTACAAAATAGAAATAAATCTACCTCAGAGTTCGTTACGCACGACGAATTTCGTTCTACGGCGGTGTTGTGTTTTTTTTTTCATATGCACAAATGTATATTATTTTTTATGCCGAAAGTTCGCTGGCTATCGAACATCGTAATTCGAATGTTCAATTCATATTATGAGCATTGAAAATTTCGTTGAGCAAAGAATTTTCTATCCAACAGAATTTAGCTTTCGATGAATTATTTTAGTATAAAAAATTATTATAAACGATTGTTTTTTTATTTTTTAGCAACAATGAAATGCATATAGACAAAGCTGAACCACTAGCAAATAAATTTCAAATTAATAAATATACTTATGACAATATTTCGAATAATAAATAAATTTCTTAAATAAAAAATTCCTAACCTAAAAATCACAACAAAAAAAAATCGCCACCAAAGTGAAAGAAAATATCGCCAAAAATAAAATAAATAGCTAAAGTACAAAAAAAAAATCACCAAGAGTAAAAATATAGACAAAAAATTAAAAAAAAAATCGCCAGACAGAAAAAAATCGCTTAAACAAAAATAAGTCCCAAAACTCCGAAAAAATTGCCAAAATTAGAAAAAAAAAACGCTTAAACTAACAAAAAACGTCAAAAACCGAAAAAAATTGCCAAAAGTAAAAAACGGCAATACTAAGAAAAAGCGCCAAAACTAAAAAAAAAATTGTACGGAACACTTTGCGTGCGAGTCAAAGTCGCACTTTACTGAATTTATCTCTAATATAAAAATTATTTTTAACCACAAAATATTTAAAAATAAAAAGCGCTTATCTAAAATAAGCAGGTGTAGAGAGTATTTTCTAAGAATAAAAAAAATATAGTTAAGCCCATACACAAAATATAAAAGTTTTATGCGCAACTTCTTTAAATTAAATTTAAACAGCCGTATTCATAAAAAAAGTTGATTGAGGTTTAAAATTCATATTAGTTAAAAAACGTTTTAAGGCTAAATAACGTTTTTTAAATATTGGCATTCATAATCATTTTTTTAACTAAAAATCAATTAACTAGATTTTTTTAAAATATCGTGGCAACACTGTATTCTTTATTTGTCACTTGCATATTAGTTCTGCAAAACAACGATTGTTAACTCACAAAGTACTCGTGTATATATTTGTTTATTTGTCGCTTTTCAGAGAACTATTATTTCTATAAAATAAAAGATGTGTTCCAACTTTTATTTAATAAAAAACGTTCACAACAAATCTTTGTTAGAAGTGCTTTTTATATGATTTATTTTATTGCAGATATAGAAGCAGTATAATAACGAGCTTTATTTTGTTAGTTTTGAGTTTATACATCACTAGTTAATTTTCTACAATTATATTATTTTTGTTAACACATAAAATGAGAAAACAATGACTTAGTTTCTATAAAAAAAATTACATTGTTTTCTTTTAATAACACTGGCATATGCATACATACATACATACATAACTACATGCATACGCACACACATATGTACATACATACAGGTAAAGTTGAAAATGTAAACAAAAACGAAGCAAAATTACAACAACGTCATCTTAAAATTGGTTTAAACATGGGGACAGTCAATTTTAAAATTTGCTGATTTACGCAAGGTTTAAAAACCGTTTTTTAAGCTAAAATTCTATTATGAATACAATTTTAGCGAAATTTGCTTAAACAACATTTGAAACGCTGTTTAAAATTTTTATGAATACGGCTGAAAATATATAAGAGTTGTATATCCTCTAAAAAATAACACTGTATACTCAACAAAACCACACTCATCATATTATTATTGTTTTATGCAGTTCATGAAATTCAACAATTTTAAAAGAATTAAAACAAACACACAGACGAACACACACAAACACACCCACGCTTTTGCCAAACGGTTAAGACTTTTACTTACATTCCATAAAAAGAACAAAAAGAGAAGAATATAAGCTTAGTTTTTGGTATGTTTTTTGGTCAAGTACAAGGACATTGTTAGTTATTATTGTAGCCATTTGTTATCATTGACGTTGTTGTAAAGTTGGGATTGTGGTGATGGTGGTGGTGGTGGTGGTCGTTTAGTTGTGCAAATGTTTCATTGTAATAGAGACCTAGAGGAATGTGTGTGTGTGTGTGTGGTGCTCTGGCTATGATACGTATAAAGGACACTGACATTTTTTACGGTTCTATACTCTTCAGTTACGCTCAACTTATATAAAATTTCATTTTGATTGCTTACACAACTGTAACTCTGACTGCTGCAAATGCCTCATGTTAATTCCCAGCAAACACGAAGTCAAACATTTGAAATAACATGTCATTTTATATCAAGTACAATTTGTAAATCGATTTCAAAATAAGTTAGTGTATTGATTTTCCACATTATATAATAATCCGCATTTAAAAAATATTTGCGAATAGCACTCGAGAGTAAGTTGTTAAATAAATAAATATATCAATTTGAGAATAATTTCTCTGTTTGTGGATAATGCTATATTTTTGAAATCATTTAAAAATGTTTGTCGTTTATCAAAATGTTTGTTGCAAATCAATCATACCTGTATGTTTGCTGGGTTAAAGCAAGTATTTGTGCACGTGTTTGTCTGCTTGTGTGTGTTGCGTGTGTGTGTTATAACTGTAGTTTTATGCCATTAGATAAAGTCCACAAATGGTCTTCTAAGTAATCAATGTGTACGTGTAAGTGTGTGCTTATGTTTGTGAGTGTGTGTCTCTGCTTATTTGTAGTTAATGACAAACAAAGAAAAGATCTTGCAGAGTCATCATGTCGTTTAAAGATATATGTATGTATATATAAACTTTAAATCTTATATTTTGCGCACACAAAACCGGAACAAAACAAAATTTCCACCAGAACTATTTTAATTTTTATATTCATATTAATATTATTTTTAAGTTGAATAATTTCTATTTTGAATTTTAAATAATGAATAAAAAACATAATAAAAACTATACTTACACAAAAAGAATATATACGATGAGGCATGTATAAGAAACTTCATGAAGGGTTTACGCATCAACAGGCCAGTCTTGCAATTCGGAGCAACAATGTAAATAAGGCAATAGATGGGAAACATTAAGGCCATCTGGATAATGCACAATAATTTTTCAAATAATGTCTTGCGTCGGAAACCGGGCAAACCCTCATACCAAATGGATGACAACATTTGTTGGATATTTGAATGGGCCACAAACTAGAAAGAGAGTTCAAGTCTTTTTAGTTAGTTAGTTAGTCTTTTTTTTTAATATTTATTTTCAAAAAACGCACCGTTTTCTGTTTATAAAAAATTGCCTGTTTCAATCTATTTAAGGACATTCGATCGCCAGGTTGATATGTGGACAAGCTGGGCTCATAATTAAGTATGATAGCCAATTCATTGGAAGTTCTGGTTTGATCTAGCAAATCAACGGCAAAACGTTGACACTGTCTTCTCAAATCCATATATTCGGATTTGCACTCCTAATTAATAAATTCGAAAAAAAACTAAGTTTTAAAATTTTGTTTCAAATGTAAGTCGAACGTTGTCGACATTGTGGGACATGCCCTTAATGAGTTTTTATTATTATGGCCTTTCCCACGATGTCACCAGCAAATGTTCGATCGACAACTTGTATTGCCAACAACATTAACATTAGAAAATTTGTTGTTGTTTTCAATATAAGTATTCGATCGAAGAACGATTTCTGGTGACATCGTGTGACAGGCTGTTAATCTAAAATTAAGGACTTGTACCACTATGTCGACAACGTTCGACTTGTTCAACACTACGGCCAGTCCCACGATGTCGACGGAAAAAGTTCGATCTTTTTTTTGTGACATCATGGGACAGGCAGTAATTTATTTAAAAATTAAAGTTTTAAAAGTTTTTATTTACTGCCAGTTCATAGAAGCCATGTGAAAATTCTCGTCTGCCTATTTATATTGAAAACAAAAACAAAGCACTCAAAATTTGTTTTTGTTTTCATTAAAAATAGACAGCTGAGAATTTTTACATGGCTTCTATAAACTGGCAGTTAAGCACTTCATCACTTACCTGTTCAGTAAAGGCCAAATTTCTCAATTCCCAAGATAATTGAAATGATGTTAAAATGGGATCATGTGACGTTAGGCATATCAGAGATGGACTAGACAAAGCCTTGTAGATATTAACCCTGGACAAGGAATGACGCAAAGAGTCTTCCAAAGACATGCGCACACATTCCTCACAACCGCATCTGAAAATATAAAAAATATATATATTTTAATAATTGTTTGTTTTGGATAAAAAAAAAACTTGATAAATGTCAAAAAATAAAAACTCGGTGTAAACTATTTAGATTTTCATAAAGATTTTAATTAAAATCTGCTAGATTTTGTGCAGGTGTATACAGATGCAGGTTGTATTACAGATACATAATTTGCTTCAAATTTCTGTTGCTTTTATTTCTAAATTGTATATAATATCAAAAGTTGTGCACCAATTTCAATGAAAAGAAGGGATCCATTTCTTTGGAATGTATTTAGCTACAAGCTACTAAATAAAAAATAAGTTCCTTGTTGTATATTTATTTCTTATGCATTTTTAAAAACAAAACAAAAAAAAGAGGGGTGTCTTATGATACCCGATTATGTGTGAAATAATACTGCATTAAAATTATATTATATGATGATGTCAAATTTGCCGCAAACATTTCAAAACGTTTCTTTTTATTTCCCATTGTTTTATTTGCTAACTGCATACGATTAATGTATTGTTTGTGGCTGGCGGCGCCTGTTAGCCGACTTACAGCCGATCGGCTTCGTTCTCTGGTTCGTACTCATGAGCAAACACAATACAAAAACAAAATGATCGTTATAATTAAAACAAATTCAAAAATTTTGTTTCGTTTATTTTCGCAATCTGCTTTTAAGTACAAAGAAATCAAAACAAAAATAAAATAATAACTGTATAGTGTCGATTATTTTTGTTACGAAAATCACGTCCCAACTTCTGTATTCGCACCATAAAGAGCATAGCTCCAAAAAATCAAAACTTTTCTAAAATTGTTATTTGTTTGGGTTAAATTTTTATGATATCTCTGAAAGTACTGAGCAAATTTTTAAACAATATTTGCTTCCAGATTATTTTATTGTCGAATTTCGGTTTTTGTTTACTGAATAGGGAAATCCCTTCTTAAGTTATGCCACTATGTGTATTGAAAGTGCCCGTATTTTTTTACATAACGCTATATCTCGAAAACTAGAGCTGTTAAAAAAAATGGAGTGCAAATTCGCGTTCAGCGTTCCAAATAACTAAAGAAACAACTTTAATTTTTAGCAAACGAAAATTTTTTTCGAAATTTGTAAATAAATTTCCATTAATAGAGAGTAAAAAAATTCTTAAATAAAATCTTACATTAAACAAAAATATATGACTTAGAGCACATTCACAATTGTGCCCCATAATTACTCCCTTTAATATTTATGTTTTAGCTTCGATTTTCAATCAATAGAAATATGCTAAGTGCTAAATATTTTTTAATAGCAAAAAGTACATATATATTAATCTATGATTTAATAGTTTTCCTTTTTTTTTTTTTTTGAATAATAAGCCAGCATTTAAAATTTATTTTCGCTCATTTTAATACATACACAGTTTTTCCCATCAAGGTTTTTCCCATCATAAAATTTTTATTTAATTCTAAAGCATACTTTTGGGGGTTAGTGTGTATTTAGTACTTTTTTTTTTTAATTTTTCATCCTCTTAAAAACAATCATATATGTACATACATACACATTTATGTAAGTATGTCTGGTGTCATAAACTTACCTTATGTCATGTGGCACTGGTACAGCAGCTCCTCTGTCTAAGAGAATTTTTAAAATTTCAAAATTATTTTTGTGGGCTGCCAAAATTATGGGTGTTATATCCGGTGGAAACATGGCTGTATTAATATCAACTTTTTGCCAACTCTACAAAAACAGCAGAGTGGATGGTGGCATGAAGCAAAGCAAATATAGAAGAAAGAGCAGAAATAGGAAAATTTAAGAGTCTAATTTAAAAGAAAATAAAAAAAAAATTATATAAAGCACGGAACTATGATTAAGTTAATTCGTTTTTATTTTTTGTGCATATTTATCTTAAATATGTGTTATTATTTTTGTGCTTGAAATTAAAAGAGCAGAGAAGGTAAGGAGAGAAACAAAGCTATTTTCCAGTTTAGTATTTTACATTTTTTAAGGCCTTTTATTTTTTGTTTTAGGGGTCACCATTCACATGAAAAATGAAGTCAAGGGCACGTGCTGACTTGACAAAGCTAAAGCGCTGTCGTTTAGCAACAAAAAAAAAAGGACTGCTCTTGAAACGAAACAGTTTGCAAATATGAAAACGACAACAGTTATGGTACATTAAGTGCCTAATCAAGCAAACATTTATGTGACACAGACAAAGGCATCGCACATATGACTCACATGACAGCAAGTAAAAAAAGAGCAAATTATTTTTTTGTTTGTTTGTTAAATACTGAAATTATTCCTGCACACAAGCAGAGAAACATAAATTTATTTAAATTATGATTTAAATGTGTATAACTTTTTGTTTGTTATTAACCTTAACAACCGACCCGGGGGTGGTGTATAAAATGTTTAAATGCAAATTGAAAATTTAAAATATTATGACACAAAGAAAGATGAAAGCATTTCTTTAAGGGTGACCCAGTTACTCCAGTAGGAAATTTATTTCCTGACTAAGATACTTTTTCTTCTTCAAATTTAATCAACAACAAACTGCATGTTACACAATTAAACAAACGTCTTGTTACATCACATTTTGGATGCTGGTGTAGTGTTTTGTATCGTCGCCATATTTTTGGGTTCCATCAAGATTATCTTACACTTGTATACCATTTATGGGACACGTTCTTTATTAAAGCAGGTCTTGAATTCGTCTTGAATCAATTGAATTTTATTTGTTCCCTCTTAAGGCCTTAGAAATGATTGTATTACAAAAAAAAAAAAAAATTATTCCATCTCATTTCCTAATGAAAACGTGCCTAATGACTGATTTTTATTTCAAGATTATTTAAACTTAAAACGAAAACTTTATCCTGCACATGCCACTATTTAAGACATCCTTAACAAACACATAACACCACTTCAATTAAATCTTATTGTTGTGCTTCAAACACTTACATAAAGTTCTCCCTCCTTGTAGATGAGTTCCTCGTGTTCCAGCAGCAACTCAACGGCTTCAACGAATTCCGCATTGATGGCATGTAGGAGAGCATCTTTAGTAGCGACACCCATTATGACGAGCAGTTCAAGCATTTCTAAATTTTCATTATCGATTGCCAGTGTTAAGGCACGTCTGCCCAAAGGATCCATGCAATTGATGTCGATGTGATGGCTGCGGTGGGCTTTTTGAAGGATTCTAAAAATATTAAAGAAAAGCAATATTGTGCCCATTAAATTTATAACTTTAACAAAATGGTCCTAAAATTATATGTTTACTTTGACTTTTTTATGCTTTAGCTTTAATTATTTAAAAAAAAGCAACAGCCTTTATTGAAGCTTGCAAGCAAAAGCAAATATATTCATTTCTATAAAACAAAAATCAAATAAATTGCAAAGTTAGTCAATACATTATTATTAGGCCCCAGAAAAATGTGTGTGTGTGTGTGTGTGTGTGTGTGTGTGTGTGTGTGTGTGTGTTTGTGTGTGTGTGTGTGTACTTTATATTGACGAAATTTTCAACTTGCAAACATTATTTTATTTTACGAGAAAAAAAGTCATTAAGAAAAACTTTTGCGCCAAAGCAAACCAAACGAAGTAATTGGAAATAAAAAAAAAATATGCAAAGAAACAAACTTTCATACTAAATTTCCAATAAAGTTGTTAACGTTAATTTTTGGAGTTTGCTTTCAGCATATGAACACCCAAATACGAGTAAATAGAAAACTTTGTGTACAAGAAAAATACTTTAAAACAAAATTCTTTTTTACCAACAGCCCATAAAAATGCTTTAGGAATACGAGTACTTATGATTGTACACTGATGTTCGATTTCAATTGCTTTTTTTTTTGTAAAAAAACTGCACAGAGAAAATTTAAATTAAAATAAAGACTTTTGTTATATCAATTAAAAATGTTTCATATTAATTAAGCAATTAAATGAATTTTTTGCTGGAAACAAATGTATAGTATCGTTAAATTTTTAATTTTTTTTTTCAAAAAGCTATTTTTTAGGTTCGATAATAATAAAAATGTCACTCGTGTACAATTTTTGTCATATAAGCATACTTTATTTATTCAACACTGATATTAACGAGTTTTAGACACACAATGTTACATAATTCACTGCTGAGAGACCACGATGTTAACTTTTCTGGTTTGTCGATACAATACTGCTTTGGCTTATTTATTGCCGTATGTCTGTCCGTCCATCCGTCCTTCTATCTGTACGTCCGTTTATCTGTCTGTCTCTCACAGGCTGTTTTCTCGAGAACCATAACAGCTACGAATGTAAAATTTTCACAGAACATCTAAAACTCTGACCACTACAACAACAAATATATTATGAGAGTAAAAAATTAATGGGTGTTCTGAAGCGAGCAAAGAAAAATTTTGGAATCCAGAAAATTATATATAGACACTTGAAAGTCGGTATATTTTTAAGCACACGACACCAATTAACACTGAAATTTAAAAAATTAAAAATAATGAGTATTTTATCCGTTAATGTAATTTTTACTCTATAATTTTGACAGCTTGCTGTATCTTTGGATACTGGCAAACTTGCAATTTTTAAAAACAAAATAATTTCCAATTAAAAAAACCGCAAAAGCGAACAAATCGCTAAAAAACAAAAAAAAAATAAATAAATAACCAGCGCCAGAACTGAAAAAATCGCTAAAACTAAACTAAATCGCCAAAAACGAAAAAAATTACAAACCCAAAAAAAATTCCTAAAACCAAAAAAAAAACTCGCCGAAAAGAAAAAAAACGTAAAACTAAAAAATCACTAAAACCCGAAGAACCCGGCAAAACTAAAAAAAGATTAGAAATAAACTAAATCGCCAAAAATGAAAAAAATCGCCAAAACTAAAAATCGCCAAAAACGGAAAATTTCGCCAAAACGAAAAAAAACGTAAAACTTAACAAAACGCCAAAATCCAAAAAAATCGCAAAAAAACAACAAAAAACATCAAAACTAAGAAAATCGCCAAAAAAAAAATCGTCAAAACTAAGAAATCGCTCAAACAAAAAAAGCCAAAAAACCGAAAAACTCACATAAACTAAAAAAACGTAAAACTTAACAAAACGCCAAAATCCGAAAAAAATCTGAAAAAAAGAATCATCAAAATTAAAAAATCGCCAAAATTAGAAAAATCGCTAAGACCAAAAATACACCAAAAACGCAGAAATCGCCAAAACTAAAAAAAAACGTAAACAAAACGCTAAAAATCCGAAAAAACCCAAAAAAAAAATTAAGAAACACCAAATCTAAAAAAACGTACATAACCCTTCATGTGCGAGTCAGTTCACGATATATTTAATATATTCTTAATCTATTCATTCTACCTAAATAAAGGGGGTAATAAATAGGTCCTTATAAAAAATAGCCCTTCAAAGTACCCAGCAAAAAATTACGCATTACCATCAGAACTACTTGCCATATAATGACTTACTTTTCTGATTGCCAAATTTCATTACTCGCTTACAAATCTCATTACTTAAAATGTAAAAAAATTATGTAAAAGTTGCTAAATGAAGAGAATAATTTTTTTAGATTAAATAGATTACGTGAACAAGTTTCCAAATAAAAAAGGTAATTACTTCTCAAGAATCGATTATTTTAGTATCACGCCTTGTTAAAATCATTAAGTTGGTAATCCAGTAAGGAACAGCTTCCACCAAAAATGCTTAATTCCAAACTCGATTACCTTATTTTAAATTTTTTGCTGAGTATTTTGAAGTGCAAACGGACTGGACCACTTGTATTAAATTGTTGACCTTCACATAAAAAAAATAAAAAAACATTCCTATGGAGAACAAAAATACAAAACCTCAAATTTTTGTTAGAATTACTCTGAAGACGAGATCACAATGGACCCAAATGGGTCTCCGAGTGGACGTGCGCTACAGCACCACTCTTCCTTACCTATTCTGAAGAAAAACCACTCCATCAGGCGGGGTAGCAGGAGATATACCAGTGAGTCTTGTACAATTTTATAAGTGCTACTTTTTAAAGAAGTTGGAAATAATTTTTTGTGCGAACTTTTTTTCTGTTAGATCCTTGTGTTTGTAATATAACTCCTTTATCCTGTAAAATTTAAATATCATTAGGATAATTTAAATTTGCTGTAAAGGTATGTATATACACACATAAATTTTTCTAAAGAAAATTACAAACATTAAGTTTTAATTATTGGTTAGCATTTTTACAAATGACACACATTTTATTGTCCTACTGCTGCAAAAAAAAGAACTTAATTAAACTGTAATATTTTAAACTCTTGTGGTTAGCTACAACCGCAAACTCAAATGAATAAAATCCTCCTATCATCAACGCCCAGGAAAAAAAGTTACAACAATTTTTTTTCAGGCATTTGAATAATAGAGGACAACAAAAGGAAACCAGGTATGAAATATTTTCCTAAAAGAAACACACAATGATATTATAATTGTGTTTGTTTGTTGTTCCTGCTAAACAAAACTCTTACACCAACACTTGCTTGTAACGTGCACAGGTGGGGAGAAGAGAGAGATACAGTTCTTAGCAAATTTATACTGGTATGTATGTATGTTTGTGTTTACGTGTGTGACAATGTGTATGGTGTCATTGTTGTTGCTGTAATTGGTTGTCCTTTTTGAACCCTTTTCTTTTTAATACAATACAAACAACGTAAGAACATCCAAATAATGTTGTAGTTTGTTAACTTTTAACAAACATATCAAAATGGCAAGTGAGTGTGTGTGTGTGTGTGTGTGTGTGTGTGTGTAAGTCTATATGTGTGCTCTGTGTGTGAATGTATTATGGTTTATGTTTGAAATTGTCTTCTTAAAATTGTTTTGGTTGGTCAAGTCAAAGCTATAGTTATAGGTACAGGGTGTTCCAATAAGATATTGTATTTTGAACTTCGCGACATTTTAACAGTTGTCATGGCTCGACCTGTAACTAGTTGATAGATAACAAGCAAATACTATGTCATTAATAAAAATTGGACGATATACGCATACTTCAAAAACGCATTGAAATTATTTAAATTTACAACAAAAATGGTGACAACTTTGCGGTCACAGTTCGCACCCCCTAAAAGTTTTTTTATGTCTTCGGCAAGTACCTTCTAGGCCAGCAATTGTTAAACTGGTGTTAGTGAAAGTTAGTGATGTGGAGAATCGAACGTGTGCCCTTCGCTCAAGAAAAACGGAGAATTTTCGCCGTTTTTATTTGCTGAAAAAATTGTGTCAATTATTCCTCAATTGTAAAATAAATAAATAAATAAAAAATATTAAAAATTTGGTTTGGTCTGTATGTGTACACAGATACACAGATAAACACTACAAACTTCCCTGCAGTCAGACTGGGGCCAAGTGTCTCTATGTCAACACTAAAATTGTATTAGCAGTTACATTGTCTACAATTTCTCTTCTCGTCAGTATAAAAGAAATAGAGAAAACAGATGTGGTGTATTTCTGGTGGATTTTGCAACAACTTGTCAATATACATAAATTTGTATGTACGTAAGGTATAGAAATGTACCAGTAAATGTATGGTTCGTATGTCTCCATGTTCCCACAAGAACTATGAATTCACTACCTAGTCAATTGTTTTAGTGTTACTAGTAGATTTTCAATGACAAGCACGTGCTAAATGTCTATAGCATAAAGTATTGTATGGGGAATAATTGTAGAGTAGTACTGGTGACAAAGTCAAAAGCGACTCAGTACATTTTCACTATTCGCACTTTCTGCAGGGTTATAACACCCCTTTTTTAGTCGGGGGTTAAAAATGTTTACAAAAACACTTAACCCCTTATTTATATATATTTAAAAAATAATACTATAAGAAATAGTAAAAAGAAATGCTTTGTTCAAAATTTTCGTTATTGAAGGAACCAGATTGTTTCGAAATAGACCTATTTTTGTTATAAATATCGTATTTAAGGAATTTTTTTCTCAAATTCCAAAGCTGGAACCATAAAAATTATCTTTTCACCTTAATGCAGAATATGCTTTTAAATATTTCCAAAAATTTTATCTGCGCCCGGCGAAAAGTAAGAAAAATACAGTAAAATACTAAAAAGTCCCATTTTTTGGGGTTTTGTAAAATTTCTTTAAGAATCGCCGGGAAACTGGAAAGAAAATCTGACTTTTTTAAATTTATTTGTATTAATTATATTATTTTACACGTGTCATTAAATATATTTTCAAAAATATTATCTGCGACCAGTGAAAAATAAGAAAAATACAGAAAAAATTCTGAAAACTCCAGCTTGGGGTTTTGCAAAATTTATTTGAGAATTTTCGAGAGGAACTTTCTTGAAAATCTAATATTTTTTTAGTTTTAATACTTTCTACGCCCGGCGCAAAATAAGAAAAATGCAGCAAAAATGCTGAAAATACCATTTTTTGGGGGTTTCCGAAATTACTTTGAGAATTGCCGGGAACTTTTAAATTTCATTTTATATCCGATCATTTTGAACAGAAAATATTTTTAATAAAATTTCTAAAGCATTCTTTTTCTCAACACTAAGTAACAATTGGGCGTTGCCGTTTAAAAACTGCAGAATTATTTGAATTTTTTGCGAAAATACCCCACTGTGCGCTTTTAGAGTTCAGTTACACAAAGATCTTTATTTTACACCACCCGCGAAGCGATTAGCTTGTCTGCGGAAAACACCCATGGTATATGGTGGGAATCGAACCCAGATATCTGGTCTGACAGGCAATCATTGCTATTACTCAGCCACAGGGGCAACCTGTAACAAATTTAATGGGCTATCCTTTTTTTTAAACAAACACAGCATGCGTACAGTCCATCAGCAACATCATATTTTTGGTAATTGGACCGTAATGTTCTTTTGGCTGAAATTACTACAATGTTAATGGCGTATACTCATCCTTAAAATTAAATAAACATCCAATAATTTTGCTTAAAAAATAAAAATAATACCTCTTATTGCAATACCCTTCACATGTGCTTCTAAAGGGTGTCCCAACAAGAACGCAAGATTTAAATTTTAAATAAAACACAGATATTTAAAAAAAAATCATGAAACTTTATTATATCGTAAAGTAGACAAAATGAGGTTATGTGTGGAACAAAAAATCGGGCAGATGGCCGTCGCGGCTTTGCTGGCACACACGCGATCTTTTAATGAAATTTTCAATGGCATTTTTGCATAAATGCTGCGGTATTTTATTAATGCAGCGTCCAATTCCCTCTTTTAAGTCTTGTGTCGTCGTCGGCTTATTCGCGTAAATCATCAACTTCAAAAAACCCCAAAGAAAAAAGTCTAATGGTGTTAAATCGCACGATCTAGGCGGCCAATTCTGGTCTCCAAAACGCGAAATAATATGACCGGAAAATGACTGATGCATCAATTGAATTGATTCTCTGGCTGTATGACATGTGGCGCCGTCTTGTTGAAACCACATGCCCTCCACATTCATTTCTTCAATTCTAGGCACGAAAAAACTGGTTATCATTTCACGATACCGAACACCATTGACTGTTTGCGCTTGACCTGCGTTTGAGCGACATCATCACGTACAGCTGCGACATTTTCGGTCGATCGACCTGGTCGAAGGCGCGTTGTTGTCTTTACATCACTAACAGACCCAGTTTCGGCAAATTTATCCATTAATCTCTTTACAGTTGACTCTTTTGGAGCATTATTGTGACCCCAAATTGATCGCAAATTTGCGAACTGTAGCCGCAAAACTTTCACCATTTTGGTAAAACAATTTCACAATGAGAATGCGTTATTCATTCGTGTAGCGCTCCATTTTTACTAACGTCGTACCTTCTACTAGCAAACAATAACAATTGTTCAAATGTCAAACAATGACACTTCGAATGGCGCCAAATTTAAATCTTCCGTTCTTGTTGGGACACCCTTTATCATATCATATCGAGCCATAACCGCCAAAAAAGCTTAACCGACAAACTTTTAGGATTTATTTTTTGACGAAAATCGATTATTAACGATCGCAAATGATCGATTTTGGTAAAAAAAAAAATTAAGTTCAAAAATTATGTCGCTTAAGCTGCTTTGGCGGTTATGGCACGATATATTTTCTATTATCATTTATAAATGCATGTAAGTATGTACATACGTCTATATGTCTGTATCTGTATCTGAGCTGGACAAAGTAGCACCAGAGTGCCGAACATCAACCGGCTTCTTATACAAATGAATACACATACGCGAATACATTTTCTCGTATTTCTCTCGTTGGCCAGCTCTTATCTATACTCGTATGTATGTATGTAAACATGTAAATCTGTTTGTGGGTAGGTATTGTTTTTGAGACGCTTATAGAGTTTGTTCTGCTGTCAGTCTTTACAAATTAATTTCTAACTTAAGGCTTGTATTTGTATACGCTTGTTGCACACAAAAATATCATGAAAATAGTTTTTGATTTCTGATGTTTGGTTTTCTGTAAAAAAAAATTCAATATCATTATGGAATACAAGAAATGAAAACAAAAGTTTTTCATATGCCAAATACCTAAGAAAACCTTAATTATAGTTTCCTTAGTCAATTAAAAAAATGAAATTATTTCCTTGACTTGTACGCGTAAAACCACACTCTTAAAAAATTACTTTAAATGTATGCATAACTATGACTAAAATTCATTTTAAAATAAAGTGTGAATATAGCCTTAGTCTAGGCTGGCACAAAAAATATTTTGAACTTTAAATCACAACATACTTTCCTCAGTCAATGAAATGTTAAGACTATTGCATACATTTAGGAGCAAGTATTTCAATTCTGTTAATTAGATAAATAAACTTAATTGCCTTAAAATATTTTAGTAATTTTCTGTTTGAGATTTATTTCAAAATTGTAACATTATGACAAATTAAATTGTTGTTGCTGTGAATAAGACATACATCAAGAATTGTGAATATACATATTTTGTGTATTGAAATAAAGTTGTCTCTAATTAGCTAGATAAATTATTAAAAGTATTTGACCTAAAATTTTTAGTTTCCGAAAAAGTAATTGTGCTTTAGTTAATGATTTTCAATTAAAAATATAATATAAATACATATCGTGCTATAATCGCCAAAAGGGCTTAAGCGACATAATTTTCGAAATTGATTTTTTGACCAAAATCGATTATTTACGCTCGAAGATAATCGATTTTCGTAGATAAACGAAGTTAAAAATTTATGTCGCTTAAACTATTTTGGAGGTTATGGTCAGGGCTGTCAGATATGGCGATTTTTCGCCAATCGTGGCGATTTTTCAACTTGTTTGGCGTCCAAATTTTTGGTTTGGCGACATGGCGATTTTTTTTGACGATAAATAAATTTGTGGGCGATTTTTATGGCTATTTTTTTTTAAACAAAATTGAACTTCAAAATTTTTCTAAATCAGGAAAATTAGTTAGTTTCAAAAATTAATCCTACCAAAACTCGTCTACAAGAAATTAAAACAATTTGATTTTGAAGATTTTTCTTGAATTTGGATGAGAAAAATTTACAAGAAATAATTTTTGGCGATTTTATTTCTAATTTTTGGCGATTTTCTAACAAATTTTGATACGATAATTTTATATAAATTTAAATTAAAAAAATGCTTATATACAAACAAATTTATAATCAAATATATACTAAGTAAAACTACATAAATCTAATTTTTTGGGACTCTTGGCGATTTTTAAAATCAATTTGGCGAAATAGGTCGGAAAAATCTGACAACCCTGGTTATGGCTCGATATGTGCCCTTAATTATGAAAGTAGTCTAAGTCATATGCGTTTTTGCTTCGAAATATTAGATAAATTTTAAACAAAATTCAATATATATTGAATGAATATTAAATAAATTTATATAAATCGAGACTAGTACAGCTGTAAACAATATAAAAATATTTTTGATTCATTCAAATTTAATCTGCTAAATATTTCGACCAAAGAAATGTGTATATGACTTTCATAATTAAGGCACCTTTATATTAGAGACCTACGTAAACAGTCTTGAAATGTAAATAAGTCTTGTTTTTTAAATGTATTCTCGTGGCATGTATTATACTAAACCAATAATAAATGCTGTCGTCTAATAAGCGAAACAAGATGGATGTATTGGCTTACGTGTATATGAATGTTAACAAGCGATGTCGCGAAGACTTATTGTCTGTAACCAACAATCAAAAGAAGTAGTGTTGATTCGTGTATGCTTCTTATTTTGCATATTGTACGTTTGAGTGTGTGTGTAAGATGTAGATGGTAAGTTATTATGTATTTAAGGGAGGTGTTTTTAAAGCAAGCGCACACAACTAATGTCAATGCATGTGTGCGTTTGTATGTGCGCAGAAAATGCTAAGAGCATACACACAAAATATGTGCGTATGTACATGCATGACATTTGTATACGCACCCATGCGTATGAGGAAGCAAGCATCACAAATTCTTCTGGCACGAAGTATTTTCTTCTCTACTCGTATACCTGCAATAACTGAAACATATTTCTTGCAAACAGTGTTGTTTAGCGTTTCGTTTAGATGATTTTGTTGTAGTAAAACATTTGAAAAATGCCTCATGTCTTAAAAGTTCTTTTAAGGGTCTTGTGCAGAACTTTATTATATACATATAACTGAAAAAGTTTTCTAGCAGCAAATAAAATCTAATCAAACATATTTTTAGGCATGGCAATTAGTAGAAAAAATCTTGCAAAATCTTATTAATCCGCATTTTGCAATATATTTGGCAACTCCTCGTCCACACTATGAAACATTTGCCAAACAATTTGTTTAGATTCTCATTTGAAAGTGCATTTGCAGCTTAATATATTTTCTCCTATATTTGTCACAAGAAGTGTACCTGTACATAAAACAAAATACCCTCTTCCATTCATCTTTGCCCTTTCATCAAGAAGGTCGAACATTTTGCAAGAAATTTTTCATAGTATGGAGGGCGACTAAGCAAATAAAATTAGTAATTAAATTCTTAACATAATTTTGTATTAGAATTTGAGAAAATAAGTTAAAAACTTAAATTGTTTCCTACGGAGTTCTCTATGAAAAATTCTCGATTTTCCAAAGTTTTAAACAATAAATAATCGTTACTTGTCAACTTTTATGCCTGCAAATTTTCAATATGTAATGCTTGATTGGTGTTAAGAGAAAAGAAAGAATAATGTTTAAACAAAACTTATTTCACTTAACATATGAAATGAGAAAGCGTAAAAAACTTGCAGGAAAAATATGTAACTAGACAACTTTTTATTGTAACCAACGAAGAAAAAACTTTTTTTTCTTAAATTCAACATTTACAATTAAATATTTTTGTACCTTCCCACATTTACTTATTTTCTGTTCTAAAGAATAACTTTTTTTCCGTTCAACAACTTGTTAAAAGCTTTTTCAGGTTGCTTACCTTCAGCTGAAACAAAACACTAACTAACACATACAAGTAAGAAAGTAGCTGCGAACCAGTGAATGAATGGAATGCATGAATAGATTCTCATCACTAGCATACTTTTAGGCAGTAACATAAATTTTCTTCTACGCTTAAGGGCGTAGAGAAGAAATATTTATACACAAAATTTGAATCATTTGAATTAAATTTTAAATTTGGTTTTGTTGCTTTACAAAAAATTTTCAACATATAAATAATATATTTGATTAAAAACATCATTGTTAAGTTTATTATTCAAAACTTTTTTTTGGGCTTGGCAGTTCAGCTGGGATTTTTTTTTTTTGCTTCAACATTTCAATTAATTGAAAGTTTCTAAAAATAATATTAGCTTATTTTTTTCATTAATATTGGCGTATTCTTGCTTGTATTGGTATGTCTGAGATGAAATGATAAATCACTTTCACTTATAAACACCTTTGCAAAAGTAAAAAATAAAAATAAAACAAGTTTAACAAGTAAAACAAGAATAAAAGAAAAAAAAAGAACAAAAGAGTGAAATAACAATATCTGGTTATTTAAAATTCAAAGAAACATGATGGTATGTTCTTTTATATTTGTGTGTGTGTGTGCGTGTGTGTGTGTGTGTGCGTGTGTGTGTGTGTGTGTGTGTGTGTGTGTGTGTGGGTAGGTAGGGGTTGGCAAATATAAATATGTAGTTTTAAGAATATATATACATATATTAAATCCTTTATTTCCTATAAGGAGCATAGGGCCTCAAGAATAAAAATTTGTTTTCTAGACCTTTTTTACATTGATTATAATTTTTTTATGAATTTACTTTTCTTTAAATTAGCTCAAATTTTTTTTAAGCCTACTGTAGTTTATGAGAACAGTACCATTAAGCACTACAATTCAAATGACAACAACAGCAACAATTGTCGCAGCAGCACCATCAAAACACTTTAATGTTTCAGCTAGTTTTGCTTTTGTTCCTGTTGCATTTTTAGTTTAATTTTTTCTTCCCGTTTTTTTGTTTTATCTTCTTTTTACTCACCTGCGTACATTTGCTATATCGCCACGTTCAACAGCCAAAAGAAATCTCTTCTCCTCCATTTGCAGCAGTTCCGGTAATCCCACTCGCAGACAACCATTTTCGTTAGATGACGAAGAGATTCCTGTGTGTTGAGCTCGTACAGGTGCCACCTGCTTCCGTTCCGAAGAAAAGTTGTTAAACGCAAACAACCAGCAAACACAGCAGCAACACCAGCAGACACATTAAGCACAGACAGGGATTGTATGTGGTAAAAACAGCCGCCGAACAACAATTTCCCAGCACAGATTCACCATCGCATATGGCACCACAACATGCGAGATGTAGTATATCAGCAAAAAAAAAATAAATAAATAAGAATAAAAAATATTAAGTATTAAAACCATATAAATATAATATGAGCAGAAGAAAGGAAAATAAGAAAAAAAATATAAAGCGCTACGTATTCTCATTCAGCCGTGTACAAAAAGGAAACGGTGGGGTACTCGTAAATTTATAAGCTTTCTAATCTTTTTCAAACTCAAACACACAAGCAGCAAGGCAGCTATTTTTATTAGCTGGTTTTATCAAAATATATAAAAAAAAATTGGCATGAATTTAAGCAGATCTATTAAGTAAGCGCGAAATAAATTTTAATAAAATAAACTAAGTATTTGGTGGTATGAATGGTTTTTCATTTACTTTGGAAAAAAAGAGAGTTTTATTTAATGAAGATACATATGAAGCATTTTCCCAACGCGAAAAATTAAACAATTATTTTCCGTGGGGTGATTCATATACGAGTAGAAATTGGCATAGACTTAGAAAAACTATAAAAAAGTATTTTTTTTTTACTCAGCTATAAAAAGCTAAGCTAAAGCTAAATATCTGTGGCAAAAAGGAAAAAGTGCTTAAGTCAAGATAATCTGTTTTTGAGTTAATTGTACCTCCGTATTCTGCATATTTAAAAGTACCCCTGGACAAAATTTCAATTATTTTTGTGCGATTTTTCAAGAAGTTATATCACAATGACTTGCGGCTATCTTCTTAAGATTTCTAGTCTCATTTGGAATAATAGCTTAATTTAGTTTATACTTTAGTACATTTCAACTTAAATGTATTACTTATAGTGTGTAGAACCATGTTTGCATAAAAAATTAAGATTAACAGAGAATTTACCGATTTAATTGTAAAAGAAATAAATTTCTGAAAATCGACTTGAACGCTTAAAAGTGCTCTCCTGCAAAACGGGGAAAAAATATGACTTAGCACTTTTTCCCTATTGCCACAGACATAAAGAAGTGTAAGCTGATGCAATAAGTTCAAACTACAGGCCGCGCACAGTGGTTCAGAATTAATTTTCATTAACCAAAATCTAATTTTTTTTTTCAAATAGATTCTAAACTATTCATTAATAATTGTTACGCCTCCAGAAAGAAATCACATCAAAACTAAGTCAAAAAATTAGGTCAAAATACTCGCAATAGCGGGCGTGGAATGTTGCTAAAAATAAAAAATTTATGTTAATTAAAAAAAAAAAATTTCTTATATGAGCTGAAATAAATTATGATTCTTCGGAAACTATTATCGATAAAGGACTGCGGTTTACTTTTTTGCGTTAAATAAACTGTCGTTTTTAATGAATGGTACGTGCCGATCCTGTAAAGTTCGTAGTTAGGGTGCTCTATAATAAATTGTAAGCCACCATATTTTTGTAAAACTTGAAGTTTAGTAGTGTATATCTTTTGAAGATCAAGAGGGACAAAAAAAAACAAAATTCCTTCAAATAAAGATGAAAGTGTTTTCTTTAAGCCTATATGTATATAATTTTACTCCCGCCTGTAGCACGCTTTTTTTTAATGAAAATACTCAATACTGGTAAACCGATTTTTAAAATTATATTTTTATCTAAATTTTTTTTCTAAATCGGAAGGGGAAATTTGCTCCCCCCCTGCATTACTCTGTCATTTGTGAACTGATTTTAAACTTTTTACACGTTTTGCCTGCAGTTTGGATCCATAATTTTGCCAAGAATATCGGAGGGGGGAATTGGCTCCCCTTATGAATAACTCTGTCGTTTGTGAACCAATTTTCAAAATTATTTTTTTGTCTTTCGGAAGCTCCCCATGCATTACGTTTTCATTCTGATTTTTAATTTATTTTAGTCTGAAAGGGCTTGCTTGAAGTTGCGTCCTTAAGGTTTTTTTTCAAAATCAGAAGGGGGAAATACGCTCCCCCATGCATTACTTTGCCATTTGCAAAGCGAATCGCAAAATTCTTTTTTTTTAAGAATTTATTGCCAGTTTGATCTATAATTTTTTCCGGTATCAGTCGTGGGGGGAGGGGAGAAAGTTTCTCCTTCATGCGTTACTCTGTCATTTGTGAACCGATTTTCAAAATTTATTTTGTTTTTTCGAAACTCTATGGGGAAATTTTCTCCCTCCCCTCTCACCTATGATTTTCAAAATAATTTTATTTCTTTGGAGACGTTTGCCTGCAATTTAAACCCATATTTTTTCAATAATCGGGGGGGGGGGATTGGCTCCCACCTCCCGCTCTCCGATTCAAAACCATTATTCTGTCCTATTTGAGCAGATTCTCAACACTTTTTTTATTTGAAAGGGTTTACTTGCCGTTTGGTCCTATACATTTGTTTTTCGAAAATCTGTGGCGCATTTTATAACATGTTCTATAAGATCTTTGCAATGAAGTCTATTTTTTGCCACAATTATTTTAATTAATTGTCTTACTAATATTGATATAGTAGGAATGGTTCAGTTACTTATATCTAGGAATGTCTTTCATATGTACTAATGTATATAAATATATCTATGAGAGTTTAGAATCCAAGTATATATGACTGAAAATATTATGCTTATGTATTAAATTTTTAAAAACCTACTTTGTTGTTTTAATAAAGATGATTTAATTTTCATCATGAGGCCTTTTGTAACAACAACAAAAACTATAAAAAAAGGGCGCATTTCTATGCAAAACTAAAAAAATATCATAAGTTAAAATTTAAACTTATATTTCTCAACAATCACTGTACTGATTCTTACGAAACTAAATTTAGATAAAAACCTTAAATGTTAGATATTTATGCAATAAACGAAAATTTAAAAAAAATGAAGCTGAAAAAAGTCAGCCAATGTAGCAATAGTAAAGTAAGAAAATAAAAAACATGTTGATTATTGAGTTCTTGTTTCAACTTTGTTATTTGTTATTGAGCTTCTCATTTGTTTAAATGAAAGTTTATAATATAATAACTCTAGTTGTGCTAAGAAGCTTTGTGTAAAGGTTCCCTGATGATCTGCATTAGCAACAGTGAAATGCGCATAGGATCCAGCTAAACCTCTCAATAATCAATTTCAATGTATTTTTAATAAAAAAAAATATTTTACTTAATATGTAAAATATTAATTTGGGATTATTAGTGCGTTTAAAAATTTTAAACTTAAAAAAAATTTTTCACTAAGTCAAATGTTACAGAATTTAGGCCGATGAAAACCGATTCTGAACCATTGTGGGCCGTTGAACAAGAGTATGTCTTGAAATAGCTTTCGACTTATTCATTGCAATGCTTTAGCAGATTATTATACACATGTATGTATGCGTATGTGTAAGTAATTTACTCATAAGTAGGCTTTTGTTGTATAATGTAATATAACAATGTTCTGGTTGTGGTTGCTGCTTTTTTATAGTTCTTTAATACGAGCACAGACAGAGTTACGTAGACATACATACATACATACCCAGTGCATTACGAGTACAAATAAGTATTTCAATAAATAAACGAGTATTTACTTCTTAATAAAGCAAGCACGCATTCCCACACTTGTTGTAAGTCATGTAAGAGCTTCACACACACACACACATAAATATCGTTTGAGTTCAAAAACAAATAATTGAATTATGAGATAAGTTGTGTTTGCCTATCGTTTTATGGTGGAAGTCTATTTTATTTAGTTTTTCCCATTAAATTTAATGTTATGTATATATTTGTGCTTCGTATGATAATTCTTTTAAGTATATTTTTTATGATCGAAATTAATGTTTATTATTAAATGTATTTATGTATTAAAATATAGAAACAAAAATAAGTTTATTATGAATAAATAGAAAAAGCAAACAATTAGACAGGCATGTGCATTAATAGCGAATAGGGCTATTGTAATTAGTGGTAAATTGAAAACAAAAATGTTAAAATGCTTAAAATAAAATGTGAAAGAATGAATTAAAGTAATTCACGTATTTTATTTCAATTAAATTTTTTTTTATATAAATTCAAAATTTACACTAACTGATAAGATACGAAAATGCTGGTGCTGAAGGTGTAACAACCCATGGGTGCAATGGAATAACAATATTTTTTTTTTTATTTTGTGGTTTTATTTTTTAACAATACCTAATAGTGTTTTCACACCTAAGGTTAAAACCTGATTTTGACGTTAAAATCGTAAACAGCTGATTTTGCGATCCCACTGCAAGTTTGATAGATTCAGGTTTTAAACAACAAGCTGTCTAATAAATTTGTCCAAATTTAAATAAATCTCCTGTAGAAATGTTTGTTTTTGTTGCTGTATTTTGCACCATTTATTTGACAAACTGTACAACAACTATTTTACAAATTGCAATATAGAAATAATTTTTATTTTATAAATGAATATTTTAAAATTATGGAACTACTTCTACAAAGAGAAGAAGTGCTTGGATAACAAGTTATTATATATAATAACAAAAATTAAATATCATAAAAACCCCCAAATATATCTAGAAAAGATATGACATCTTCTAAACGGCTGGACCATTTTTCTTAAAAGCTAAGAACACTCTCGATCCATTCACCTTTCAAACAGAAAAAACTAAATCAAAATCGGTCGAGCCGTTGGGTCTGCACGTGGACACGGACAGACACACAGATACACAGACACACACTACAAACTTATAACACCCCTTTTTTTAGTCGGGGTTAAAAAAGCACAAATCTATTATAAGCTAAACCTTTCATATTGACAATTTTCACTTTTAGGAAGTCAATGAAAATATTTCCGTTCACTGGCATAAACACTATCAGCTGCTTTCGGTCATTTTAACTTGGCAGCACTAAATGTAGCACAGCAAAAACAAAAACAATTTGAATGGTAAAACAAGTTGGTTTAAACGTTAAAACCAACTTTTATTAAAACCATATCAGTGTGAAAACATTATAATTGAATTTAAATTGAATTTATAATTCGCATTTAAAATTAAAATTAAGCAATAAGTAAACTTATTAATTTTCTCTCAACAAAATCATATATTCGTCCCTGGTGGTCAGTTATATTGATTTTATGTGGACCTTATATATCGTTACCTTAAAATAGAAAGGCCTTAGCTCATTATTTTTTGAAATCGAGATTTGTACATACTCCGGTACATCAGATGTTCTTCTTTCTATAAAAAAATCAATTACAAAAAAAAAAAAAAAATGAGCTAGGACCTTTCTATATTAAGGTAACGATATATAGATATGTAACTACCAGAAACTATTAACAAATCTAAAAAATTATCTGCATTAACAGAATAAACCTTGTCCGTTTGTTTTAAGCAATTCTTAGTAAATGGTCTAAAGAAACCTGCAAGCAAGTTCAATACAATTCACGTATTCTTTTTAAATTAACAACTTTTATGTAAAATTAAAATTTATGCTACACAGAAGGCACCTAATACGTAAATGCCGGTGCTAAAACCTTCAAGAAAGTGCACCAATGAAAAGTTGAGTTTTGATTTTTAGCAATATGAACATTAGCAACTTCTTTCAATGAAATAAATTGGTTTAACATTTGTTAACGCAGTAATAAAACCCAAATTATTATTTCACTTATTCAGTAAAATATTTTTTATTATTTTATTATTTATGCAAGAAAACAGCGATATGTATGCTGCATTTACCGTTAACATTTTACAAGTCTATTTTTTACTTTTAATTTTTTTTGTACAGTTTGTTATTCAATTTTATTTAATTAATAAATAGCATTCCCTCGTTAATTTACATCTTTCTTATTTGAAGATCGTTAAATCGGATTCCGCTTAAAATCGTAAATTTCTGCAATTCTTAAAATTTCGCGCCATTACGCATTAGTGGGATTCTACTGTATTAGCACAAATCACATAATGTTCCATACGTATGAGTATTATGAGTTTAAATGAAATAAAAAAATATTAATCATACGCACGTGAGCATTTTCTTAGCCTTATTGAAGTGTTATAATAGCATTTAATAATTGAATTAATTGTTCATTATCTACTTGGGAAATTATTTATTTCTAAGGCAAACTAAAAATTCACATGGCAAAAATATTCAATGTTACTATTGAAGTTATAGCTACAGCTTGCTAACTTGCCAGTTTTACTTACAGCTTTTAGAAAATTCTTCTTTTTAGCACCCATTTTTTAAAACTTTAAATTGAAAATTAGTTGTGAAACAATAACACAGCACAACAAACTACATTGGAATCTTAACTCGTAACAGCTTCAAATACCAAAAAAAAAAAGAAAGAAGACACAATAGCATGCACTTTTCGTAGCAAAAGTTAGAAATTGTGTGAAGTTTTCTCTCCACCAGACACCAAAGTCATAAAATAAAATCTAAGTTTATTGTTTAAATTACAACTGTAATCACAAACTTGGTTATTGCGTTTATAACACATACAAAAAGTCACACGTAAAAATTACAAAACAAAGGAGGAGTACGAAATTAGTTATCAGCTCGTTGGGGAAATATAAATGCAGGCAGCTTAAATTCAGTTGCAATCCCTCTCTCCCTCTCTATCAGTGTATGTGTGTGAGTGTGTGCTGTTTAATATTATAAAGAATTGAATTTAGAAACTTTTATTTAATGTTTTTTTCTTTCAAGTTAATGTTTTTGACTTTTGTTTATTTTTTAAGGGATTTGTTATAGTTTTAAATTTGTTTGGCTTAAAATTCTCACATTATTATTTAGTAGTATAGTAGGGTTTATCTTTTATTTTTTTTTAGAAATATTACATCGAAGTTAATCTCTATTATTTATTTATATATGTATTTAGTTTTTCCTCGCACCAGTATAGTGCTTTAATTTTTTGTTGGCTGTTGTTTTAGATGGGATTAAAAGTTGTTTGAAAGTTAAAGCTGCTTACGCTGGGCTTATTTACTCGTATGTCTGTCTGTCTGCCAGCCTGAGGTTTTTGTTCATGAATTTCATTTAGTTTTTATTGGCTTTTTTTATTTTATTTGACAAAAATCAATGTTAACTAAATACAAAACTGCAAATTATATTAGATTTATAAAAAATATTTTTAGCTTATTTTAAATAATATTTTGGCATGATATAATTGAGTTAAAATTTTGCTGCACTTTTTTCTTAGTTTTTATATGAATATGTGTTTATGTTTAAAAAAAAATTTCATTCAAATTCAATTTATTAAAAGAACTTTGAAATATTTTATTTTAAATGCACTTTGGAAATAATTCCATGTTATGGCGATAAATTATTTCAAATTGTATTTATTTGATGAAATTTAAATGTGTGTGAAGAAAAAAAAACTTCTGAGTGTTTGCTCTGTAAAATCCACTTGAAAACTGCTTGGAACGGAATTTCTTTATGCTCTTGGGGCCATGGGGGATGGTCGAAATTTTGTAGCAAATGAAAAAAATTTGAATGCGCTACAGCAATCAAAATCTGTTTAAAAAAATATTGTGCATTAAAAAATATTTTTTTTTTTTTGTAGATACAGATTTTTAAAAGTAAGAAACAGACACTCCAAAGAAGTCATGAAAATGCTGAATTTTCCATCCGGAAGTAGTACAAATTTTAATTATTTCTAATGATTTTTACATGGGGTTGTCATTGCGAGAAGATTCCTTTTTCGATTCCTAATCACCAAACTGCAAGCGATGTTACGAAAAATTAGCTTTTTGGCGTTCTATAATAATATTTTGCTCTAGAGAAAATTATAAAATTCTTATACGAATTTAAGCGCAAAACATTATTTTCATGTATATCTAAGCAAAAATGTTTAACAGACTTATTTATAAAAACTATTAGGACTTTATAAAAGCTTTTTAAGAAAAATTATGTATGAAAATTTATTTAAAAAACTTTTTATATATAAAGCTTTAATAAGTTTTATAAATAAGGCTGTTTGTTTAGTTTTTAAAAATTATTGGTGAATATTTTTTCTAAAACTACAAAGGAATAACAAGTTTTTGCGTGACTAAAAATCTACTACTTGCGTTTCTGCTAAAGATCTGTCTATTAAAAATGATTGATTTTTGGAAGTACTGAAAATTAAGTTCATTAAGAATGGCTTCAATTATTTTTTTTTTTTTCAGCAAAATCTTCTACGTACTTTGAACACGATTAAATAATCAGCTTTATTCCAGTTGTCGAAATTGACGCCACTTTAACACAATACCCAAAAATTGGGACTAGACCTGAGGGAACGGGAATAGATCATTGTCAGTAGAACAAAATTATTTTCGAGAGCTAGTAAACGAGGCCCAATATTTTGGTATTGTGTTAAAGTGACTTCGATGTCTACAACTGGAATAAAAGTGAACGTTTTTTTTTTTCTAAAAGAAAATTTTCAACTATAAATGAAAGCATTTAATTGTTGAAAGAGCCATCCTATATTTTACCGTAACCGCCAAAAAAAAAGCTTAAGTCACATAATTTTCGAACTTCATTTTTTTTACCAAAATCGAATTATTTCGATCGCAAATAATCGATTTTCGTAAAAAAAAACTATTTTCAAAAAATTTGTCGTTTAAGCTTTTTTGGCGGTTATGGCTCGACATTTTTGTTCTTATTGTAAGTCGAATCCATGACCTATAGAAAATAAAGTCATACCTGGGGCCTAATTCCCGCATTCGATTGCGAGCGAGTTTTTTAACTTTTGGGATTTTCGCATTCGGTTTCGAGTAACACATATTGAAATTTCTAATGACAGTATTCGATAACATGCACACATTCGAATGCCACCGTTCGTGTTTTTACTCGCAAGCAAAAAGGCATTCGAAATCATTTTTAACATAGAAAAAACGAAGAAATAGAAAATGTATGTTCAATATTTTACTTATTTATTTAAAAATGAATGAATGCACAAATGTACGTATAAAAAAATACAAATTAAAAAATTTCTAGTTGACTTTAAATATAACAAAACACACTGGCTTGGCAAATACATAATGTTTTACCCAAGAGTTGTCTCGGGGAAAATAAAAAAAATCAACCAACGCTGGGAGCACTTAAATAACAAATTAAATGCTTCTGGCCAAGCAATAAAAGAATCGAACATGTGGCTAGTGCTCTATTCTCTAACTTTACACTAATTTATTATTATTAAGTTATTAATAAAATTAAAATGAAAATAACATTTATGTATTCGTTTCTTTTTTCTGCATATACGTGTGTATGTACGTACATACATATGTTTTTGCATACATACATATGTACAACCATATGCTTTTGCTTACAATTTATTCAGTGTTGTGGAATGAATTTATATATAAATATATTTGCCTTTTTCCAACACTAAAACCAAAACTCGATTCGCTTGGTAGCGAGTGACATCATCAGAAAATTTCTTGCCATCGAAATTAATTTCTATTCGAATGCAATTCCGATCACGAGTGCAGGAATTAGGCCGCTGTTTTGTATTGAAAAATGCAAAAAAAAAGTGTTTTTAATATCATATTTTATCTTGTTAAAAAATTTCATATAAATGAATTAATGAAAGAAAAATGTATCTTAACATTTTGTATAGAAAATGTTAACCAAATTCCATTACCCAGCTAAAAAAATTATATATGGTCCATATATTTTTAATATATGAATGTATATAACTATATATGAATATGCATGAATTCATAATAATATAAGGACTCATATATGAATCGTATTATAATTAATTATGAAGCTCTTCATATGTGGATCCATATATAGATATAAGATTTAATGTATGGAGCCATATAAGAATGTATGTACACATGTTATCTCACATAAGATCGTTTTTGCAATCGAAAAAGCTTGGTATTTTATCACTGGTGAATTGGAAATCCATTAGAAAATACATACGGTATGCAAAGTTTACATTGCGTACCCTAAACGTTTAAAAAAGAAAAACTTTTGTTACAAAAAAAAAACATTCTTGTATGATTTGATACATTGTGGCCCCATTTAATATATCAAATAATCAAAAGGATAATCCAGTCATTAATTTTACAGAAAATAACAAAATTCTCTAGATAAGCAACAAAGTTCATATTACTGCAAAAAATTATATTGAAATTATATTGTTAGACGGATTATTTTTTCTTTTATAATTAATTGCATTAGTTTTGAATCTGTATTTAATTAAATTTTATGTACGAATATGAGTTTTGTGTTTTTTAAATAATTGATTCACCTTTTGACTTAAACTGAGGAATGAAATTACTTTTAGTTCGATTTTCATCATCAACATTTGTCCAAACAAATGTTTCATTAAATACAACCTTCCTGTTCAAAATCTAAAAAAAGTAATTTTAGTAATTTAATTTATTGCACAGCAGTGCGCTTTTGTGAATCTAGAGAGTATGAATATGAACTTTGCATACCGTAGAGAAAATATATACACATACATGTATGAAAATGAATGAATATATGCCCATATACCCCCATTTTTCGTATCCGAACCATATATGGGATATCATATATGCTCCATACATATTTTTTTAGCTTGGTACATTTAAAATTCATGTTAACGCTAAAGCATTAACATGTTTGTTAACATAACATGCTGATGTTATCAAATAATCTCTGCCCAAGTAGATTAATTAACATGGGTGCTGATAAAGTGCGCAGTGGCAGATAAAAATTGCGGTACATATTTCTCACAGCTTAAGTCTAGCTTAATGTTTTTCTCTTCTTAAAAAAACTCGGATTAATTAATATAAATATTTCATTCTATAAGAACTGACAATACAAATCTTAAGCCCGATTAAAAAATTATTTTTGATTAAAAATATGTTCCTATAGAAATTGGTTTTTGCGTTTTAGGATGATGTTGCCACAAAGAACTGACATGTGATTTTATTTGCAATACATCGTGATTATTTTTTAACCGATTTATTCTGTATAAAAATTTCGTTTAGAATTATTTTTTTTTTATTATATTAATTTATTAACCTGTAGCTCTTCTATGGATCGGCTTAATTTCTGGTATTTTTTTTTTGCCAAAGAGGCACATATTATTGAAAGAAATTAATGTCGATTTGGCAAAAACTATATAAGCAATTTTTTGCATTTTTCAAACTTTTTGAAAGAAAAACAAAGAACGGAAATCAATAACAACAAATCAATTGATTTTTAATAAATTTTGCAAATAATTTATTTTTGCGTTCTCTCTCAAATTGTAAAAGCTTATTTTAGTTTTCAATGTCTGTCTCACATAAACACATTGTCTATCAATTGATTACAAAAATTGCATTAGAAATAAACTTTTTTTTACACCTGCTGCAAGTTTTATTTTTCAATTTAAATATTTCTTACATAATTAATTTTTTTTTAGGAAAATGTAAAAAATTTCTTTCTAATACCTTTTTCAATGTTCGAACATTGTATAAATTTATTAAAAAAACACAAAGCAGAGCCAAGAGTCAATGAACACATTAGATTTCAAAGTCCTCAAGCCTTTGCTTAGACAGACAGATAGTATAAGGCTCCACTTAAGCACTTCTTTTTCATTCCAAATATCGAAGAAAGCTCTAATAAATCAATCATAAAACACAGCATCCCAACAGAAGAAAAACCTTCTATGAGCTTATAAATATTTATCGAAATCTCCTGCTTATTTAGCTTACAATAAGTCATGTACATTTATACAATATTTTAAAAACTTCAGGTATATAAAAGTATTTTTTTGTTTGTTTTTTTTTTTTTTTTTTGTTAGCTGAAATGCAAAATCAAGTTGACGTTTTTAAATTTAATGGGAGAGAGTAAAAACTAAATTTACTCAAGTAAAGTTTCTTTATTTTAATTTTTAATTCGGTTGATTGTTATGATAAAAATTTTGAAAATTTCTGGGGACATGTGTTTCGAAACCGCACCCAATTATTAATTTAAAATGCTATTTTGAATTTTTTATTATTTACGTGGTTTTTCATTTCATCTGACGATTTATATTTCAAATTAAATTAAAAATCATACAAGCAAAAAATAAATTAGTAGATTAAATTGCTGCAAACTTTACGAAAAATCACATCATGCATATTATCGCTCAATCAATTAAAATCAAGTTAGATATTTTTCACTTTCTATTGTCTCATTTCTACTGCATCAGAGAAATTCGTTTAAAATGATTCAACTATTTTTCTTACACTAATTGGCTTCAGTTTTTTTTTCTTTTATTTTTTGCTCCAACGTATCCTAGGAATGTTGTTAATAACTTGTTATTTAAAATATGAATATATTTTTATATATAACCATTATGTGCTTTAAACACAAATACTAGTACAAATAAAATGAAAGAAAAATGCAATAAAAATATTTAATAAACATTCATATAGTTGGTAATTAAATAAACATTTTCATAAATAAATAAAAACACATACATACATATACACACAAACAAACAAAAATACACACATGCAAGTACATACATACATACATACATACAAGTAGATATGCATGGCGTAATACTTATACATCATGTCAGACTGTCGAATAGGAAAACAGTGCGGTGTGTAATTAAATGCACACAATTTATTAAAATAAAAATATAGCGCGACTTATTTTCGATTTCATCGTAAGCGACATGTTAACGAAAATATACTTTTTTATTGAAATTAGAATTTTATGGGTTTACCCATATTTTAAAATTATCAAAATGTTGAAATTGTTGATAACTTTAAAGATAAAACAAATTTGAATCTAATGAAAAAAAAAATATTTTTGTCGCTTACGATTAAATCCAAAATAAGGCTCGATATGGCACTTGTTCCTCTAAAGTAAGTCAATTCAAAATTTTGCAATTTTTACTATTTGCAAAAAACCTATGTCTTATCTACCCACTGTCAAAATCTTACATTACTTTTTCTAATTTTTCACCCAAAGAAATGTGCGATATAAGAATAAATAAAAATGAATTCAGTAAAGTACGACTTTGACTCGCAGACGAATGGTTCCGTACGGCTCTTGTTTCTTTTTGGCGATTTTTAATTCTTTTTTTTTTTTTGGACGTTTTTACTTTTGGTGGCTTTTCAATTAAGCCTTTTTTCCATTTTTACGATTTTTCATTTTGACGATTTTTCCTGTTTTTGTGGATTTTTAAGGATTGACGTTTTTTAGTTTTGGCGATTTTTTTAATTTTTGCATTTTTTCGGTTTTTGGCTACTTTTTTAGTTTTTACGATATATATTTTTAGTTTTAAATATTTTTATTGATTTGGTACTTCTTTCGTTTTGGCGATTTTTTTCGGTTTTTGATTTTTTTTTTTGAGACGTTTTTAATTTAGTGGCCCAGCAAAAAATTACATATTAACATTAGAACTACTTGCCATATAATGACTTACTTTCCTGATTGCCAATTTTCATTACTCGCTTACAAATCACATTACCTAAAATTTAAAAAAATGACGTGCAAGTTGCTAAATGAAGAGAATGATTTTTTTAGACGAAATAGATTACGTGAAATGTTGACAAATAAAAAAAAATATAAACACTTCTCAAGAATCGATTATTTTAGTCTCACACCTTGTTAAAATCAGTAAGTTGGTAATCCAGTAGAGAAGTGCTTCCACCAAAAATGCTTAATTCCAAACTCGATTACCTTTTTTGAAATTTTTTGCTGGATGACTTTCACCTTTTAGCAACTTATTTTATTTTTGGTAATAAGTACATATTTTTCATTTAAGCACTTTTTTCATTTTTACGGTTTTTTATTTTGACGATTTTTCCGGTTTTTGGGAATTTTTTTAGCATTAGCGTTTTTTAGTTTTGGCGCATCTTTTTAGTTTTAGATATTATTTAGATTTGGCACTTCTTACGTTTTGGCGATTTTTTCGGTTTTTGGTGATTTTTTATTTTTTTGAAACGTTTTTAATTTTTGTGACTTTTAATATTTTAGCGAATTATTTTACTTTCATTTAAGCAGCTTTTTTCATTTTTTGATTTTTTGATTTTTTAGGATATTTATAGTGTTGACGTTTTTAGGTTTGGCGTTTCTTTTTTTATTTTCGGGTTTTGGCGATTTTTTGATTTTTTAGGATGTATATTTTTAAGTTTAGAGATTTTTTCAGTTGTGGCATTTTTTTGATTTAAATTTTTGACGATTTTTCCGCTTTATGAAGATTTGTTTTTTAATTACTGCTTTTTAGTTTTGGCGTTTCTTTTCATTTTGGCATTTTTTAGTTTTTGGCGATTTTTTAGATTTTCTATGATATATATATATATTTTTTTTTTGTTTTTAAAATTTTTTTAGATATGGCCTTTTTTCGTTTTGGCGATTTTTTTCGGTTTTTGCCTATTTTTTATTTTTTTTTTTGGCGACCTTTTGCCTTTTTGTGATTTGTCTTACATTTTAGCGTAATTTTTTAGGTAATTTTTTTAGTTTTTGGCGATTTTTTATTTGTTAGCGAGTTTTATTTGTGGCGCTTTTTCCCGTATTAGCGATTTTTTTTGACCTGTGTAATTGTTTATAAGGATTTTAATATATAAGGATTTCAATACTTTTCTTTGCTCGCTTTAGAAGATCCTTTAATTTTTACTGTTATATACTTGTTGCAGCGGCTAAAGTTTTACATATTATGTGAAAATTTTAGGTACGTAGCACTTACGGTTCTCGAGACGGATGGACGGACATCGTAGTAAAAACAACAGAGTTATTGGACTCTACTGAAAATGTGTAAATTTTGAGTTGGCCACCATTAGAGAAACCAGTGCAATATGTTTATCTCCATATTTCAATAAGTTGTTATTTGTTAGGATGAAATTGATCTGGAAAGCCTTTTTTCTATTGGGAAGGAAATTTTAATGGCTCCATGGTTCGATTGCCTTAATTTAAAAGTAGCTGGAACTTTTAGAATCTTTACACATTTTTTCTATTTATAATTATCAAATAAAACACAGTTTTTTTTTAGAAGTTATAAACTTTTGAGCGCTTTGGCAAGAAATGCCCCAATGTGCACCACCTTACTTACTGTTTTTTGCTTTTAATTTGGCAAATTTTTTCTTTTTCATATACTTGTCAATTTAAGTGCGCATAAATACACTCCACATAAGTATTTGTTGGTATACGAGTATGTATGTATGTGTGTAAATGTCCTTTTTTATTATTAAATTACGAATAAAACAAACGTTTGATTAACACCAATACGAATATTTGCATGTCTGTGCACGGGTGAATTTGTTTAAGTGTGTGTGTGTGTGTTTGAGTGGATAAGTGTGTAAGTGCTTTTTATGTGTATTTTCCAAACCACATGTTTGTTTTTTTTCTATTATTTCTGTAGTTTTGGAGTAAGTTCGTTTAATAACTGCAAAATTATTTTTCATTTAAAAATTTATAGATTTATTTTCTATTTTATATATTTATTTTTTTTTTAATTTAATTTGCTGCTAATGACTTGTTAATTATTTTATTTTTAATAATTTCACTTTTAGTAACTTACATTTGTAGTATTTTTACATACATAAGTATAGATTTTATCCAATTTTTTAGACAAAATTGTCATGTGTTAAGAGTAAATATTTTTATAACTTTAAAGCTAAGCAAGTTGAAGTGTTTAATTTAATAGTATTTAAAATAAATTAGCACATAAAGATTTAGAAATTTATTTAGATAAATTCTTTTCTTTATTCAATAGAATATTTTATATCTTGATTATTTTTTACTTTTTAATATTTTGAGGCCAGAGCTTTTTAATTTGATTTTATTTAAAAAAAAATAATAATAAAATTTTTTTCAATATTTATTAAACAAACAAAAAATATAGAAACTCCCGCCACTAGCGTTTAGTTTTACGCCTTCTTAAGCTTGTTTTTTTTTTTTGGTTTTTTGCACCGTTCTTTACATTGGACGTTTTGTTTTAACAATGTTTTATTTCCTTCAATAGACACTGAAATTTATACCTTCCGCTTGGTCGAAAAGCCTGTTTATTTTTCCATTATTATTATTATTTATTTTTTTTTATTATTCTCATACTCATTCTTTGTTTTTGTTTTTGTTTTTGTGTGTGTTTTAAGGGCCTTTTTTTAGTCACTAATTAAATGTTTAGTTTAGTGTTTGGGTTCGCTAATTTAATTAGATTGAGCTGACAACAACAAAGAAGAAAAACGTCACACATTTTGTCTCAAAGTCCACAAAAGGAATACAAATGGTTTTTCACTTGTTGGCTTTTGCCGCTTCATAATGATGATAATGATGGCTTTCATCATATCTTCGGTATTTATTTGAATGAAGGAATTCATAGAAAGACAAAAAACCACCTGACATACATACATACATACATACATATATACATGCATACACACATACATATCAACATATTAATAGTCATATGATTTGGCGTAAGTAATGATAGAAAAATAATATTTTAAGTAAATCAAATATCCTGCCATGTATTTAATGTTGTCCATTTGTGCATAAAACGGAAAAATATCGCAACCAAAATTTAGAAATTCTCAGTAGAGGCAAGAAACTATTTAAATATATACTATAATATTCCAAAAAGATATATAACTATATTTGTAAGAACATTTTAGTGCCTAGATAAGACCACAGTATATCGATTTTTTGTAACATATTAAAATTTCCAAATTGTAAGTTGACCCCCTTTAGAGGAACAAGTGCAATATGCATATTTTTATATTGTATAAACTTGTTTATTGATTTGCATATGTTATTTTATTTTGCGTAATTTATTGTTCAAAAAAAGTAGACTAATGACTAAGTTCACACACATTAACCTTTGTTAATCAACAAACAGAGAAAATCAACTCTCAACAATAGTTTTGATAACCTATTTAAAGTAAGAACTTTTTAAATCCTTAAAAGAGCCATCAACAGCAGACTCCACCTCTCCGTTGTTGATAAATATTTTACCAAATAGCCATTTTTAGAGCTCCGTACTTTAAAGTGGAAAAGGCCCCATATTGCTTTCGCTACGATGTCCGTCAGTCCATCTGTCCGGCTGTCTTGCTGTTTTATCGAGAACCGCAATAGCTACAGATCTGAAATTTGCACAGAATATGTAAAACTTTGCCTATACAAATATGTTATGAGAGTAAAAATTTAATGGGGGTTCTAGAGCGAACAACATAACATCTTAAAATCCTTGTGTAATATAAAGGCATTTATGTATACATATATATACACACTTAAAATTTTCAAAATTAATGTATTTTTAAGCAGACTACACCAATTTACACTTAACTTTAAATAAATGAGAGTTAAAGGGTATTCCATTATTTCATGTAATTTTAACTAATTTTGAGAACTAGCTGTATTTGGGAAACTGCAAAAACAAAAACTCTTGGAGCTTTCAAAAACACTAAAACTAAAAAATTCCAAAATTAAAAACAAAATGCACAAACGAAAAATCGCCAAAATGAAAATAAAAGCGCTTAGATGAAAAAATTTCACAAAAAATACAATAAATCGCTAAAATGTAATAAAATCATTAAAAGTAAATAGTTGTCGAAGAAAAATTTAAAAAAATCACCAAAACGAATAAAAATCGCCAAAACGAAAAAAGTGACATAACTAAAAAATTGCTAAAAGTAAAAAAAATAACAAATCGGAAAAACCGAAAAAAATCGTCAAAAACCGAAAAAAAATCGCCAAAAACCGTCAGCTAAGATACTTGATTATATAGGCTAAAGTTTGTGTAGTATTAGATATGTTGTGCCCGTACGGAACCCTTCGAGTGCGAATCAAAGTCTCAATTTACTGAATTTATTTACAGTGTGTGACATTATTTAAAAAAATTATTTTCAATTAAAATACTCAAATAATCTTTTAATTGGTTTTAATATTTTATATGCGACCAAAAAAAATATTATTTACTTAAATAAATTTTTAATTCAAATTTCTTTTGCTAATATAATTTTACGCCTGGATCACAAAATCGCCACAATAAACAGGTTTTCGTCCGCTCACTGAAATAATGTCAGAAGTAATAATCTAAATGTGCTAATTTTCGCAACTAATAGAACTGTAAGCACATAATTGCACCACACTGCATTGGTAATAAAGCCATATATGTAAACTTATTCCGGATTTAATTGAGAAATAATGTCATTTTGTGCTATTAGTTATTACTGTATTGCAGTGAGCCGACGAAAATCAGTATATTATGCCGATAATGTGATCTAGGCTTTAAAATAAGAAACAGAACAGAAAACGGCTGGCTGTTCCGTTCAACTATGTGTTGTCAGAATATTTACAACTAACTTTGGTGTTATTTGTTCATTAATAATTATCACATGTAATTTGGCTTAAAAAGCGATACGAACTTTAGCCTGTTAAAATCATAAATATAGAACTTCATTTTATTCTCTTGCTTCTTCACCACAATCAAAACCTTAAAATTATTATACCGACGGTATTCGGTGTTCATTGAATTGAATCTTTTAAATACTTAAGTTAGTTTTTATTTAAATCTTTAAGAATATTTCAATTAATTTTAAAAAACATCACTTAAAAATTCCTTATTTATAAAAATTATTAAGGCTTTATAAAGGGTTTTTAAATCATATTTTCATATAAAATTTTGCTTATTAATCCTTTATAAAGCCTAGATAGGTATACACAATAATCATTTCTCATATTCCGTTTCATTAAAAATTTACGTTAAATGGATGATGTTAATAATAATCACTACCCCAGTAGATAGACATCGGTGCTGATGAAGTGCGTGGCTGCACAGAAAAATATCGGTATTTCCCATGAATAAAAGAACACAAGATTACGCATTGCGTATGTTTGTTAACCTGAGTGTGCTGGTATTTGGCTGGTCTGACGTCAAAATGACGTAGAAATTGAAATGTAAACAAAATTGCCCTATACCAAATACACGTGTTTGTGTGATTGTGTTTACGTTTATCGGCTAAAAAAAAAAGAATTTTTTCAAAAGCTGAATGCGTAATCTTGTATTCTTTGATTCATGGGTATTTCCCCCAGCTAATAAAATCTAGTTTAATTTTTCTTCTCTTCTTCTTTAGAAATTCACATTAATTAATAAAAATTTGTATTTGATTCAATAAGAATTGAAATTACTGAACTTAAGCCTGATTAAGAAATTATTTCTAATTAAATTTCACTACATTTCAATTAAATATAAAAATGTCTCACTGTTAGTTAATGTAATATTTTTTAAATTAAAAAAACAATAAAATTTTAAACTAAAATGGTTGAGTAATACTTAAATTTTTGTGATTGGACGAAAACTAATTAATTTTTTAATTGAATCTTAGTTTTTTTTATTGAAAGCGTACATTTCCCTCTGTTTATTTCCGCTCTCTAATTTTTAGTATCTTAGCGATCAGTATGTAAATTTACTTTTACATTTATTGTCCTTGCAAATTATCCTGCAGAAAAATGTCACACAAGTTTTGCAAGCCATGGCAAAGTATAAAGAAATTTCTAATCTTTTATAAGAGTTATTGGCCATTTCTGCTTATGTGCACTCATAACTATGACTTTGTTTACATTTAAAAAATTATCTCTGCTTCAATTTTTATTTAAACAAAATTCAAGTCTAATTCCTATTATTAACTCTTATCCTTTAGGATTTTAAAATTTTTGAATTTAAATCTTCTCAAGTGTAAAATAAAATACAAAAAAAAAACTTAAATAAAAACTTACATATGTTTCATTAAGGTTTCTTGCTCATCTTTAATATATTAAAAGAAAAACACCTTATGTCTTGTCAGACGGAAGCTTTATAAGCTTTGGGTCCTTCATATCTTCCCAACCGGTAAACCCACATAAACAAACTGTTGTATGCCTCAACTTGAATTGAATTGCAACCAAGTGTAACTTCATGTGGTTTTGTGTGAATCTGTCTATGTCTAAAATGTTTTTTTTTTATTATTTTGCTCACATGTGTCTGTATATTTATTTCGCTTGGCAGAAGAAAAAAAATGCAAATCTTCTGTGTTTTCATGGTATTAGAAAATGAATTGACTTTAACCACAAAGATTTTATTCCCTTAAAGCTTTTCTTATATTCCATCATCTTCTTAAGAGTTTTCAGTTTAAGTCTCCAGATACGATTTTGATGTTATGGCTTCTTAAGACAACAACAACAACAACCAATAAAAACAGCACTAAATAAAAATATTTATATAAAAATAAAAGAGGAAAACGCAGTAAAGAACTATTTTGCACATCTAGAGGTCTGAGAAGAAAAATAGTGTATCAAAACTAACAAATGCTCTTCACATGTACGAGCGAGTGCACTTTTTGCTTAGAAACACCACAAACAAACAAACAAATAAAAAAAAACAACACACACATACCTGCATACTTACTTGGGAAATATATATATATATATATATATATATATGCAGCACGTAATCATGACATAGAAATGTAAGGATTTCATAAAACACAGAAACGAAGGCAAAAATAGCAGTCAGTCATCACCGTAAACTGTTCTTCTTCATCTATTGCATTAACTTGGACTACGACTGGTTGTTTGCATTTCCAAAAGCAGAAGTATAAGCAGAAGCATAAGAAATTACAAAAATGAGACGATTTTAAAAACTGATATAGACACTTGAAAGTTTCAAAGTTAGTGTAGTTTTATTCATTATTAGTGTAGTAGGACCAATTAACACTGGAATTTAAAAAATTAAAATTAAAGTGTATTCTGTCAGTTAATGTAATTTTGACAACTTGTTGTATCTTGAAAACTGTAAACGACAAAATCTTGAAATTTTCAAAAACGCTAAAACAAAAAAAAATCCCAAAATTAAAAATATCGTCAAAAAGAAAAATTTTCAAAATAAAATACGCGCTTAAATGAAAATTATGACAAAAAATAAAATAAATAGCTTAAATGCCAAAAAAATCACCAAAAGTAAAACATTCGTCAAAAAACAAAAAAAATCGCAAAAAACCAAAAAAAAATCGCCAAAACGAAAAGAACACCGTAATTAAAAAATCGCTTAAACAAAAAAAAATCACCGGAAAAATTTCCAAAGCGAAAAAAAAGCACCAAACCTAATCGCTAGACTAAAACAAATCGCCAAAAATCGAAAAAATCGCTGAAAACAGAAAAAATCACCACAAAAATCATCACAACGAAAAAACGCTTTAAGTAAAAAATCGCTTAAATAAAAAAAATTCACCGAAAAAACTATGAAAGCGAAAAAAATCGCTAGATTAAAATAAATCGCCAAAAATCGAAAAAATCACCAAACGAAAAAAACGCCATAAGTAAAAATCGCTTAAGCAAAAAAAAACACCGGAAAATTTCCAAACCCAAAAAAGCACCAAATCTAAAAAATCGCTAGACTAAGACAAATCGCAAAAAAAAAACAAACCAAATTGCCAAAACGAAAAAAACCGTAACTAAAAAATCGCTTAAAAAAAATAGTTCACCAGAAAAATTACTAAAGCGAAAAAAATCGACTAAGCCAAAAATCTAAAAAATCGCTAAAAACGGAAAAATTCCTAAAACGTAAAAAAGGCCCCAAAACTAAAAAAAAATTGCCAAAACTCAAAATGTGTATTGTAAAAAAATAAACAAAAAAATCGCCAAAAGCCAAAAAAAAATCGCCAAAACGAAAAAAAACCTACAAAACTAAAAAATCGCTTAAAATAAAAAAACAACAAAAATCACAGAAAAAATCACCAAATCCAAAAATAAGCGCTACACTAAAAAAATCGCTAAAACTAAAACAAATAGCCAAAAATCGAAAAAGATAAAAAATAAAAAAAAATCGCTATAACTTAAAATGTGTATTGTAAAAAAACAAACAAAAAATCGCCAAAAACAAACAAAATCACCCAAGACCAAACAAAATCGCAAAAAAAAACAAGCGACATAACTAAAAGATCGCTGTAACTGAAAATATCTTTAAAAAAATTCTACATCAGCTAAGATATTCGATAGGCTTAAGTTTGTATAGTAACTATTAGATATGTAGTGCACGTATGGAACCCTTCAGGTGCGATCAAAATCGCACTTTACTGTGCTTATTTATATAAATTTTTCATACTTCCTTCCTTTTTTTAACAACTCTGCACGTGTAGTCAATAACAATAAATCATCATTCGATGACGAAATTCTTTTTTACGAACGCTACGAAGTCAAAATATGAATGGTGAATGTGGGTATTTATTTGTACATCTGCTTTTAAGGGACACGCAAGCGACACTCACACTTATGCACTAATTGACGGGTTTATTTGATCTTGTGCAGGACTCATTATATATTAATTGTATTATTTAATTAAGACATTTTTAAATAAAGGTTTTATCATTATTATTAATTTTTATCTTCAAAAGGAAAAAATGTTTAAGTTAACAGTTGTTAACGCACTAATAATGTCAAATTATTATTTTAGTTATTCAGTAAAGTAATTTTTTTTACTAAAAAATACATTGAAATTGATTATTGAAGTGGGAGGGGGGGGGGGATGGAGATCATCAGGGAAACTTTACCCAAAAATTAGAGAAAAAAATATTTTTCAGAAAAAAGGCTTTTTAAGAATAAAATTAGGGCTATAATTTTTAGATCTACTGTTATTTTTATTTCACCAACACACAGATATGAGGAAAAGATACATTTCATCAGATGATGTAAAATATCAAAATAAATTTTTATATTCTTGACATGGGGAAAAATAAGAAATGAAAGATTTCTTTTAAGATTTCCATCAAAAGAAAAGAAAATGAAATTTATTTTATTCCATTTAAATGCAAGAGCAAAATCTTCAAATGCATAACTAAACAATTCCATGTGTTGTGATACGTTTCAAAACGCACACACACACACACACACACGCGCGCTTTTATAACTTTATTTAAGTTTATATGTATGCGCACACTGAGATTTAATAAGAATGCATATTTTATATTCCCTTAAATCACATCTACGTTGGCATATTTCAACGTTTTGAAAAAAAATCAACTATTTTCCAACTCTTCATACACTCGAAATTTACTTATTGTGCGTTAAAATATGAAGCAGATTGAACAAGAGCCACGGTGATTGTCAAGTCAGTTGCAGATGTACAAAAGAAGAGCTTCCAAAAATTCCACTTGTCGCTGTAAGTTCAAGTTACTCTAAATTATGTGAATGCTTCAAGGTAGCAGAAGATTCTTTTCTCATCCTTTCTTATATCATAAGAAAATATATTTAGAGGGTTTTTTTGCAGAATTTAATTTAATAAGAAATCAGCAGCTGCTGAAATGTGTGCTTATGATGGATTTTTGCTATGACGAAGGAAGGACACAAAAATTTACACACATAATATTTATAAAATTTTTATGATTTTCAAGTTGACTTCCTTTCTCATATCGAGTATTAATTGCTTGTTTTCTTGCAAGCGTCAAGAAAATGAGAAAACATTTTACAGGCACTTTGTTAGACAAAGAATCTAGAATTATGAACTAAGCATATTCATAAAATCTTTAAGAATCTTTGAGCTGCATGTCTTAGACACACACACACACACACACATACACACACACACACACACACACACACATACATACACACACACACACACACACACACACATACACACATTCCTACATACACACACACACACACACATACACACATTCCTACATACACGCAATCAGTCTTCATAATATTCACAGTAGCAGCTGAAGACGTCACGAAAGGATGTTTTATATGCAAATAAAGAGATTTTGAAATAATAAAACCATATAAGCATACAATATGATTATCTACTCGCATTAGTCTCCTGCATAAGACATCTTATAAGAACTTTCAAGACATGAGGGATTAACATTAGTTGTATGCGGTTAATCACATACTAGCTTACCATCTACATATTACACACACACACACTCAAACGAACTATATGAAAAATAACAAGCCTACACTAATCAACAGTACTTCTTTTGAGTGTTTGTTACAAACAAGCTGTCTTGCGACATCGCTTCCCTGCAGAAAGTGCGAATAGTGAAATTGTGGTGATTAACTAGTCACGTTGTCAGTAGTACTACTGATCAGGTGTACCCCAGCCAATGTAAGCGCCTATTGACATTTAACATTTGCTTGTCATTGAAAATCCACCACTAGACTGTAGCACTGCTGACTAAGTAGTTCTTTTGGGACCACATGGAGACATTGGCACCAAAGATTTACTAGTAAATTTTAGGGGCTCTAGTCTACAATATCGATATTTCCTCGCTCGTTGTCAATAGTAAAATTATATTGATTTTCTGGTGACATTGTCAATAGTGCTACTGACTGTAATCGCCTCCCCCCAGGGGAGTCTGTAATGGACTACGGGCTTGGCAACCCCGGGGCCCCAGCTGGGGTGATGTGGCTTTTTCCATTGACGTACCTTTGGTACATTACCCATAGAACTTATGTGTTACTACCCAATCTCTGAACATAAACAGAGTAACGGATGTGCACATATTTATAACAAAAGGAAGACAGGTCCTGTTGATGTCAGTTAGGTGCAGCGTCACCTAGAACTGCCCCTGAGTTCAAAAGACGATAGAGGTGAAGCCCTTGTGGTGGAACTTCGAGGTCTAACCAGAGGCTACTTCTGGTGCCACGGGTGCCGGTTGCCCGACAGCCGAGCTGCTTTGAAGTTTTGAGTGCGTGTAGCGGTCGTCAGTTTCCTTTGCTGAAATGCCGAGTTCGTCCTACCCCAAAGGGGTAGACCCCTAAGGGGTTAAAGGGATGATTTTGGTAAGTGTGGAGTAGGCACTGGTTATTTGGCGACACAGGCATGCGTTCTTTATGGATGAGTGGTTGAGCTGTGCCGGCAATGGTTGAGGAATTCTCTTGGGGACCTCGCTTAGGTGTATACACACCACCTTAGCGTGGAAGCCGGAGAATTATCGTGGTGGCTGTGGTTGCTACCAAAAACGCTGGGAGAATAGTCTTGGCTTCCCAGTGTGAAATCAATGCTAGTGATTGGTCTGACGCGGTCAGCCAGACACTATTCTAGGTGCTGTTGCCATTCAACAGAAGCTGCTATGGGCACGGACATAGCAGCAGAGTTTAGATAGCTCAAATTACCTCAGCAAGGTAATTGAATATAGTACAGGGATAACTATATTCAAAGATTGCAACCTATGTGCCCTATGGAATGGGCCATAGGTTCATTCTAAAAGGGTGCATGGGGGCGTTGGTCTGGCGTCTAACCCACACCCGGTGCTTTGGCACCCGTGAGATAAGGCCGTAATGGCAGGTGCTCACGGAAAGCTATCGCACATCTGACTGTAATCGCCTATTGACATATAACATAAGGTTGTCATTGAAAATCTACCAGTAGACTTTAGCACTATTGAGAAGGTAGTTCTTTTATGACGATATTGAGATATTTGAACCAAAGATTCACTAGTAGGTTTTAGTGACGCTCGTCTACATATATATATTTAATATTATTGCATAGCATAATAAAAAAGAAAAACAAACTATTGACGCGTTCATTGACAATATCAATAGAAATACACTACAACTGTTGTCTCTAACGTATCTCTACTCTTGCATAAAAGGAAAGTTGTCGACATTTTAACTAGTGCAATTGTCGCTGGAGAAAGAGTATTGACATAGAGACATATGGTTCTAGTCTGACTAGAGGGTTGTTACAACTGATATACACATACACCAATACATCCATCGTGCTTCGCTTATAGTACGACAGCATTTATTATTGGTTTAGTATAATACATGCGACGTGAATACATTTAAAAATCATGACGTTTTAACATTAAGCATATAATATTAAATTATTTTATTTAGATTTAGTAAATACAATGGAGAGTTCATGATAGCAGAAACATTCCACTAATGGTTTGCCTTTTTTAGGAAATTGTAAATAAAGCAAAGAAAAATAGCTTTAATATCACTTAATGAATTAATAAAACTGGCTTTAGTGGACAGATACTACGAGTATGATGCTGGCTCGTATATGGCGCAATCTGCAAACCCAATTCTCAAGAACTTTTCACAACAACTTGCACCGTTCATCTTCGTTGAAATAAGGGGTTAAAATTTTGTAGACATGGTTACGTCCTCTTTTGGATATGTAAAATTTTAGGCTTATGTATACAAGTTTCGTTTGTATCGACGGTTCTTTAATTTTAACTTTAATTTTTAGTTCTAAGCTTTAAAGACGTGGCCTTGCATCCCTGATAAAAATTTTCAGAATGAATTGCTTCAAGAAAATATACACACTGTGTGCAGCATAAGCAGCAAAACAAAATAATCGAAGCTATTCCCTACTGGATTACCAACTTAATTATTTTAACAAGGCGTGAGACTAAAATAATCGCTTCTTGAGAAGTACTTACTTTTTTTATTTGGAAACTTGTTCCCGTAATCTATTTAATCTAAAAAAATCATTCTCTTTATTTAGCAACTTCTACATAATTTTTTTAAATTTTAGGTAATGAGATTTGTAAGCGAGTAATGAAATTTGGCAATCAGAGAAGTATGTCATTATATGGGAAGTAGTTCTGATGGTAATGTGTAATTTTTGCTGGGTTGCTCTATCACATTACCGTGTGCACAAATAATTTTCGAAAGAATTTTTAAAGAACAACTCACCAAAAAATACATATTTTTACAAATTAAATTAGAAATTTGAACAAACCTCCTGAGTGAATGAGTGTTTTTTAGGGTTCCGTACAACAAAGGTGAAAAGGAACCCCCTTACTTTCACTGCGATGTCCGTCTATCTGTCTGTCGGTCCGTCCATCCGTCTGTAACAGGCTATTTGCTCGAGAACCGTAAGAGCTACAAACCTTAAATTTTCATAGAATATCTAAAAACTTGCCCGCTACAATAAAAAAATATTTTATGAGAGTAGAAAATTAATGGGGGTTCTAGAGCAGGCAACGAAACATGTTCAAATCCAAATGTAATATACAGACAATTATATATATGCAGAAACTTGAAATTTACAAAGTTAATGTGTTTTTAACACTGTAATTTAAAAAAAAAATTAAAGGGTATTGTAACAGTTAATGTAATTTTAACTGTGTATTTTTTATCTTTTAAGAGAAGTAATACTCAGACAATGAATGCCTACTACTATTACTTGGTATTACCTTCTTTTAGTAAAGGTATTATGATAGAGAAGACAGGTGGTTAAGGGAGAGATAGAGGAAAGCTTCATTATTTTACAACTCCGCTTTTTGGCACATTTTTAATAAATCAGTGTTGTAGCGCCTGTATTAAAATTTCAGCTGTGTTTAGTAGCCAGTTTATTGGTTATTTTACTTCGCCGATGATTATACTACACAATACCGACAAAAAAGGGCGCTCTGATGTTCCATTAGGATTAGCATCCGCTGAAGCCGGTGTAGTTCAGTGAAAAGTGTCTATGACTTAATCGCTTGAACTTTCCTTCAATAACTGATACAAAAGGACACTAATCCACATCAGAAGAAAATTCGTGGTGTTGTTATTGAATGACTGTGGGAGACCGGGCTCGAACTAATGACTTTCGGTTTTGTAGTCGACGTGCTAACTACTTCAGTCAATGCCACACCCGACAACTTGCTGTATATTTAAAAACTCTTGAAAACTAAAAATCTCGAAATTAAAAAAATCGCCAAAACGAAAAAATCGATAACACCTAAAAAAACCGTTAAAAGGAAAAAATCTCGAAAACTTAAAAAATCGCAAAAACTGAAATAAATCATCAAAGGCCGCGAAAATTGCCAAAAGTTAAAAAATTGCTATAACCGCAATAAGTCATCAAAAAACGCGAAAATCGCCAAACCAAAAATAAACGCTAAAACTAAGAAAAAGGGTCAAAACAACTTAAAATCGCCTTAAAATTTACTGAATCTATTTTATACATTTTCTACTAAAGTCGACCGCCCGCATTGCGAAAACAGGGTGTTAAGAAATTTATTTTTTAAAAATCGCTAAAACTGAACTAAAACATCAAAAATCGCCAAGACGAAAAAAAACGCTAAAACTACGAAAAAGCGCCTAAACTAAAAAATAAATCGCCTAACAAAAGTCGACAGCCCGCATTGTGAAAACAGGGGGTTAAAAAATTGGGCAAGCACATCTAGATGCATTTGATTGCTGCTCATGCAACATTTTATCAGAACATTATAACCTTATTTATTTACTTAACTCGGGCCTCTTTCTATCTTCCATAATTCAAAAAAGCTCGAATTCAACTGATGAATTTCATGAGCATCTAGGTGTTCTTAACCATAACAAATGAACTTTTTAATTTCGTCGACTTGTGACGAAGTGTATTTATGTGAAATGTATTGGAATCACTGATAAACTAAATCTCGTAAAAAATACGAGTTAGGGCCTTTATACTTCAGACCATCGATAAATACATACAAATTTACATACTACATATATAATTTAAAAAATTAAGTAAATTAAAATTTTTGCCTTTAAACCTCCAACAATGTAAAAAAGCCCTCAGATAAATGAACATTTGAAATTGATATTTGTTTTTGTTGTGCTTTTTTACATTTTGCTACAATGACCTCTAAAGAAATCGTCTAATAGCCGTCACAGCGATTTAATGCCATTATAAGAGAATTAAGGCTAAGAAGCGTAAAAAAATATTGAATAGAAATGTAAGCAGGAAATATAGAAAAAATCCAATTCACTATAATATTATGAAAGAAGAAGAAGAAGAAAACTAGATAGTAAAGACCAAACAACTACAAGAGGTTAAAAATCCAAGGCATAAATAAAAGTTCGATGTTAAGGCCGAATTTTGCGTTAAACAAAATAATAATGACAAGACACAAGAAGGTAATGAAATTTTATATTTTTTTTTTACAAGAATTTTAATCTAGTTTGTTAATAGCGTCCACCAGTCAAAACAAAAATTAAAGAATTAGAAATACAATTTTTTTTAAGTTTTGTGTGTCAAACCGGCAGACATGACAACAAAAATTAAAATGTATTTTTAATAAAAAAAAACATTTAACTGAATAAGTAAAATAATAATTTGGGATTATTCGTGCGTTAACATATCGCTCATTTACTCAAAGAACGTAACAACCCAAAAAAAAGAAACTGAATTTTTAGTTTATTGAAGCAAACATTTCAAACAACTTTCTTCAAATTTGGAAAGCAAAATAAAATTTTCTTTTTCCATTAAGTTGTATGTAAATGGAAAACTTTAAACTCGCTTTCTGGCAAAGTCGTTTTTTTTAGTTATGACGTTGCTTGCGCAAATCAATGATAGATTAAACCTAAATTGTAACAATTCCCAAAAAAAAAGCACCAGTTATTAACTTGGCAGCACTCGGTCAAAAATGCTTGTGTGGCAACACTCTATGCTTGCTAAAGCAATGAATAGCTGTTGTTCTTTTTTTTTACATTTATTTTCATTGCATAGTTCTTACAACTACAATTCGAGCTGAAAAATGTCATCCAATGTAGCAATGGTAGAGTAGGAAAATGAAAAACATATTGATTAATTAATGACTTCTTGTTTAAACTTCGATATTAGTTGAACTTCTCATTTGTTTCAATGAAAGTTTAATATAACATCTTTAGTTGTTCTAAGAAATTGCTGAGAATTTTTAATAAAAAAACAATAATTTACTGCATAAGTAAAATAACAATTTAAGATTATTAGCAAGTTAACAAATGTTAAACTTAAATGTTAAAAACTAAAAAGATTTAAAAGCTTTTAAATTTTTTATTTACAAATCAAAAATCAAAAGTTTTGTTGCATTTCACTAGACAGCAACATAACAATCAAAATAAATGGCCCTAAACGGAAACACAAGCAACAATAACGGCAACAGCAACACAAAACAACAGCAACTAACACACAATTGCAGCAAAAACAAACATACATACGAATATAATCCGTGTTGACAAAACATTAGCTAAAGACCCAAAACTATGTTTACAAACTGCTAACAACTACAACAAGTTTTTTATTGCACAAAAAAATATACGAATAAAAAAATCAGTTGACAATAAAAGACAGACTTTGAGCAAAAAATAAAATAAAACTAAAAATAAAAATAAGTGCCAGCACGGGAGACAAAAATTCAATGTTCCACATCCTTCGCTTGCAAATTGTTCGTTTTTTTTCGACCATAGTTAGTTTTTGCAGCAAAAGCACGGGCGCATAAACAAACCTGTCAAAATGACAATAGTTCCATATATCTGTTTTCTGTTTTTTATCTGTCCATCCATTCATCCGCTCATCCGTTCATAACTGCAGCCAGCCAGTCCTCTTAAGTGCATGCAAATGCACAAAAAATTTTGATATTTTCGTGTACGTGTCTCTGCTGTTGGTTGTACATATTTTGCATTTTTCAATTAAAGTTTAAAGATTTTTGAAATATTTTCGTAAAATAGGTTTTGGCTTTTAAGATCACAATGCGGAAAAAATCCCAAAAGATTTAACAAAAAAGGATGCATTTAAAAGCTTTAAAGAAATAAAAAATAAAAATTTCAAATTAAAATAAACTTCTGACAATATGTCGAATAATAAATTTCTTAATGTTAAATTTAGATTTTATTTTTCATTTTGCCTTATAATTACTTTTATTGTTATCCAATGGATTTCTAATTGTATAAAGGTGTAGAAAAATAAAATAGATTCAAATCGAATATAAATTATTTGCTGGGTTTTTTGTATTAGTTTCAAAGCCTACTACGCTTATTTTTCTTTTGTGATTTTCAAAAATATTATTATTTGTGAATTCTCAAATAGTTCTTGAAAGTCTGTGCATAAGATAAGAGGTTTGTGACTATTCAAAATGTGTGGTTGAAGTCTACTGATGATTTGTTACAGCAACAATGAAATATATAGACAACGCTGAACCACCAGCAAATAAATTTCAAATTAAAATAAACTTCTGACAATATGTCGAATAATAAATTTCTTAGAAATAAGAAAGAATAAAAGTTTTGTCACACATATACACCGAATGACAGTTAAAGGCTGAATAGGGCTTAATCCAGAACTAATTCTATATGAAGCTTAATGCTCTAGTTAATGCAAGTCTCTAAGGTATTGGCTTTCGAGCTGCCAATAGTCCGAGACAAGAATATGCTAAGTTGTTGTCTTAACAAAATAATTTTCAAATTGATTTTTTTAACCGACTTCAACATAAATAGAATGTTATCAATTCGTCTGTATTTTATTATTTTTTTTTTAATTCACCCCTATTCTGCGGTTCGATTACGTTCCCGCATTCAGTTACGCATGGATCGAAAAGAGGTATTCTGCCAAAAAAAGACTGAATCGAAAGAAAAAGAAGAAGAGACGAGTATGTTTAAACCTGCTGCTTTGCTATGAAACGGGTGAAATAGGAACAGAAAAATTAAGCAATTTGGCAAAAAGTTAAATTTAGTGCAAAAAAGACAGTGATTTAACATTAAAACAAACAATAATTGAATATTGTGAAAATTTTTATTAAATAAATTCTTGCAAATTAAAGTACAGAGAGTTAAAAAAAAAACAGGATAAGCAAGAGGTATTTGTGGCCAAACTTATCCAGTGTGAAGAATCCTGTCGCGCCGGAGGTGATATTTTAATTTTTTTACACATAATTGTAACACAAAAATAAAGTTTATTTGTTTAAATTTAATTAAATCCGTAGACAATATCGTTTTTCGTTGCTATTAAATAGGTATGGCAACTTTTTATACTGTTCTACCTGTAATAAATTGAATAAAAATCGCATTTCAGTACAGAAAAACAAAACAAACTGTGTAGTTCATTAATTAAACCTTCTTTTGCATTTAATACTTGCATTACTTTTTGAATTAATCACTTTTTGAAGCTAAACAAACAAAAATTGAAAACGCTCCGTCACTAAAAATAACAACTTACAAAAACGTAGTTACGATCGAAATGCAGAATACATAGAATCGAAAGAGAAATCGAACACAGAAAAAACTAAATTTCATTGTCAGTAACCAAATTCGTTGAATCAGTAAATATTTTATTTGAATGCGGTCCTACAAATAATTTTGTAAATTGTGATAAAAATTTTGTAAAAATTTAAATGAATCATAGTTCGGCTGAGAGAAAATGTTACTTCAGTGTGTTGGTGTTTATTTTGCTTGTTGATAGGAACAACGTGCTGTTGTGCGGTTGTTGTTGCTTATTTTGATTGATCGTGTTGTATACATGTAAATGCCGAAAAGTAGCCGACAAACGTCGTGGCCTGTTACTTCTCTACACAGTTTTTTGGTACAAATTAATTTAATGGAACACTACAGAATATTTACTGAAACTAAGTTTGATTTCAAACAAATATTTGTTTAAAAATTTTTTGGGTATAATTTTTTCTGTGAAGAACGGAACGCAGAATACCAAAGTTGCCAAACGGAGAAACTTTCGATTCGAATCGAAACTCAGAATAGGGGAGATTGTTGCTTCATAACTCAGTACATTTTTGAACGATTTTAATTTTTAATTTTTTTTTTGTCTTCCAATTGATCCCATTGTAAAAAAAAGTGGGCGGGGACAAATCCACAACTTTCTTATTAGTTGATTTAATGCTATTCTACTTATTAAATTGCTGCGAAACCTAGCAAACACCTTTGGTTTTTGTAATTACACAATTTTAAAGTTGAAAAAATGGGGCGGGGCTACGCCCATTAATATTTACTATTATATTTCACGTGCTTCTACTTTACTGATTATTTACAAAACTTAACACACTCTTTGAGCTCTCAAATGGACATAATCTTTGGGCGGAGTCATTCCCATTAAAATTAAATATTTTATTTTAAGTGGTTTTATTTAACCGCTTTTTATAAAACTTGCTACACACCTTGAGCTCTAAAAAACACACAGTCTGGCATTTAAAACAAAGGGCGGAGTTACGCCCATTAAAATTTAATTATGTATTTCACATACTTCTTCTTTACCAAGAGATTATCAAAAAAAAAATTTTTTGTTGGTTTTTTGTTTGGTCCCATATATTTTTTTCGAAAATGTTCAATCAGGGGTCTAATAATCGTCGCTTTCGATAACGAGCTGATTCGATCACTTCTTTCGGTTTGAGATTATGGCATTCGATAACGCGCAATGTAATAATGTGGTTCTATATCGTATGCCATAATCTGAAACTGGAAGAACGTGATCGAATCAGCTTGTTATCGAAAACGATGATTAGACCCCTGATTGAACATTTTCGAAAAAAATATATGGGACCAAACAAAAAACCAACAAAAAAAATTTTTTTTTGATAATCTCTTTGCATTGAAGTCTTTTTTTTTTTGGCCAGAATTATTCCTCAAAAATTTTAATTTTTAAAAAATTTTCGACCATAAAAAATCTTTTTTTCTTTGTGGAAAAAAAATAAATTTTTTTCCGCGCTTTTTTTTTAAGAAATAGAAAAACTAATATTTTGTTTCCACTTTTTTCAGCATAACTTACAATGATTAATAATTTTTGATTAACAATATTTGGCAAAGCAATAACAAAAAAATAAAAGAAAAGCAACAATAACACAGAAAGTAAAAAAATACAATTAAAGTATAGTCTAACTAGGAAAAATTTAAACTTTTATAGGTGCGAAGTGGTCTTAATGAAGTGTTGAGGCTTTTGGAGATGTAAAATTGGAAACGAGGCGAAATTTCACTGGCAACACCGATTTGTGGTGAGAGTATAACGCACACAATCATAAAATGTAATGGTGTAGGTTGCCGATCACTGATTTAGAGTACCGAGACACTTTCAGATTATATTGATACGTTCACAAAAGTTGTCCAGCTTTACCGTAGCTGCAACTTTGCCAAATATTCTAAGCTAAAAATTAGAAGTTCCTGTAAGTTATTATGGAAAAAGTGGAAAAAAATTCCTCAAATTTTGCAACAAAAAAAGTGCACCAAGAAATAATTTTTTTTTTTTTTTTTTTGGCATAAAATGCTAACAAATACTGTTTGGTAGACTCTTAGCTACATTATTGCCATATAAAGTTCAGAGCTATCACAAAGTCTGAACTAGCTGTGGGCCAAAAACTAATGACACCATTTTTCTTTGGAGGCCCATACAAAAAATTGGTCACCGAAAGCGCCAAACTTATGGTGTTTTCTTTTCTGGAAAAAGTGTAACATTTTTTTACTTTTTATTAAAAAAAATACCATTTAGCGTTCGTTTAAAAAAAACTAAGTTCGCAAGGGATGATACAATTATTTTTAACAAAATGTGTAAAAGTGTAATAAGTTTAACATTTTTTTTTCCAGAAAAAAAATAATGCCATTAGTAAAGGGTTTCACTTCCCTTTGGTAGTACTATCTAACCTATACTGTCCGGTCCGTACGTTTTTCCAAAAAAATTCATTTTTTATCTAGTGTTATTTTAGTAATAAAAAAAGTAATTTTTCATTCTTTTAAATTTTTACGAATTTTTAATATTTAGTTTTAAGAATTCTTCCGTTAGTTATATTTCATTTAGGGCCATTATTACAACTTAAAGATAGTTATAAAAAACTTTCCATTATTGCAAATTGGATTTAACTTACCAGGTAGGATAAAATTGCCTGTAATTTATCGCTCACTTTTGGTTAAAGTAAAATTTTGCAAATGATAAAGTTTTTATACGTCCGATAAAATCCTACTTTTAACTATCTTTAAGTTGTAATAATGGCCCTTAAAATATTATTTAATTTTTTGAATTTATAAATTTAAAGCAAAAAATAAATTCTGTGCTTTTTTTTTCTTTTTGGTCCCATTGTGCATGTACATGTCCAATTATGGGCATTTAAAATAAATACGTGCAAGTTTCTTTGGAAATTGAATTCCTGTTTGATTAGAAACCATTCAAAAGCACAGAACTAGTGAATGATTAGAAAACAAAAAAAGACGTTTAAATGACGTCAACACAAACAAACGGATAATATTAAAATCAAAATTATCGAAAATTTTTAAAAGTTAAAGAAAGCACAACAAGCATATAAGACTTTATTTAAAAAAAAAAAAGTGAAATTTTCCTCTAGCAGCTGCAACGCAAGTTCGTTCACTCATTGTATGGATTTTCATTTCTCTCCTTTTTTTATTTGCTTTTGCTGACCAACCAGTTCAATATTTATTTTATGCTTTACTTAAGTATCGCAACTTGTTGCTTTACTGCAGCACACCAATACCAACAACATCCTTCATTTCAAATGCACTTCTCGAATTTTGTGACATTTAATTCTGCTTTTCATTTTAGGTTTTTATATTCGTACTTGGAATATATGTTTTCGACATTTTTTTATCTCCATTTTCACTTGAAAATGAAGCCAATAAGCCAAGTCAGCTTTCAGTTAACACAGCAGCTGGCAATAATCATTAGTTTACATTCAATACAACAAAATGCATACAACAACTGCCAAAAAAAAAAAACTTGTAGCCACACTCTTTGCTACTAGAGCAAAAGGGCGAGAGAAACTTAAAACTACAAAACTTTATGGTTTTTCACACTTTTATGATGAAAATAAAATAAAAACAAATTATACGAATTTTATGCACACTACAGCAAAAAATTTAGAAAATTATATTTGAGCGAGCTCAAGCCGAATCCAGATATCAATACAAATTTTCTAGTAAATACCTTTATTTGACATCCTAAGTATGTGCCCCTAAGTGGGTGCCCCTGTGGCTGAGTGGTAGCGATGCTAGCCTCTCAGTCCAGAGGTCGTGGGTTCGACTCCCACCATAGACCCTGGGTGTTTTTCGCAGACAAGCTAATCGCTTTGCGAGTTGTGTTTGTGTTAAAAAAAAAATGTATTTTTCAAATCGAATTGAGGTGAGTATAATTTATATTTTATTTTCTATAAGGAAAATCATTATTTTTCGCATAAGGAAAATCATAAAATTATTTGCAAATTTTTCATTTCTTGTAGGGTACACTTTAGTTTCGAATATTATTCAAGCACATAAAAATAGTAAGTAGCGGATAAGGCTCTGGTTGGTGTGGAGCTATTGACAGTAAAAAAAAAACATCTGTTTTGTATACAAACCAACACGCATACACATGCATATAGAAATGTTCTTCACTCAGGGAAAAGGTTAAATAGTTAAAAAAAAAAGATTTTTAAACTGGGTAATGATTAAGGAATCTGGGGGTCTACTCTGTAATTCGAAACGAAAGAAAATGCCTTCGAATTTGTATGTTTATAGCACGAATATTCGAAATCATTTTCTTTCGTTTAAAATTGCGTATTTGAAGGCAATTACATTACTGTAATAGGCTTTTTATCGCGTTCTGGGGTTGGATTTTACAACGATGAATTTCAAAGTGTTCACAAATTTTTATTTACACTTGTTGGTTTGTGCATCCGCAACGGTTCGAATGAATTATTTTGATAGTTATAGTGAACACTAGTTTAAAAATTTTTTTACTGGAAAAAGTGCGGTGAATTGTGAACACTGAAATTGGTGAACACTTCAAAAACTCATCGTTGCTGAATCCGACCCCTGATAATATATTTCTGAAATAAAAATAAAACAATATTAAAGGGTATTCTATCTAACTCTTGAAATTTTCAAAAATGTTAAAACTAAAGAATTCCGAAATCAAAAAAAAAAAAAAAAAAAAAAAAAAAAAAAAAAAAAAATGACGAAACAAAAAATTGCCTTAAAAGCACTTAAATGAAAAATATCAACAAAAATAAAATAAATCGCTGAAATGCAAAAAATTACCAGAAGTAAAAAAAAATCGCCTAAAGCCGAAAATAATCACCAAAACGAAAAAGCTCCTAAGCTAAAAAATCGCTAAAATGCTAAAAAAAAAATTATCAATAATAAAAAGCTTCGCCAAAAAAAAACTAAAAAAAATCGCGCAAACCCGAAAAAACGGCAAAGCTAAAGAATTACCAAAACTATAAAAAATCGCTAAAACCAAAAATTTGTATATAAAAAAAAAAACAAAACTTAAATAAGCGTGCATACTAAAAAAAAAATACCAAAAAAACGAAAAATATCGCTTGAAACTAAAAAAAATCGTGAAACCCTTCGTGTGTGAGTCATTTATTTTATTTGAAATTTCCAAAAAAACGTTAAAACTAAAAAATTCCAAAATTAAAAAAAATACCGTAACAAAAAATCGCCAAAATGCAAAAAACGCTTAAATGAAAATAATAGCAAAAATAAAATAAATGCAAAAAAACTCAGTAGTAAAAACATTTTCGAAATAAAGAAAATCAACGAAAACCGAAAAAATCGCCAAAGAGCGCAGCCTAAACTAAAACTATTGCTAAAGCTAAAATTATGTGTAGAAAAAAAATCAAAAATTTAAAAAAAAAATTGTTAAAACAAAAAACCCAAAAAGTAAAATATCACCAAAACTAGAAAAATAGCTAAAACTTAAAATATCTATTCTAATAAAACAAAAAAAAATTATCTTCTCCAAAAATCTAAAAAAAAAATCGCCAAGACTAAAAAAATTTCAAAAACCAAAAAAAAAATCGTCATACTGAACAATTCGTGTGCGAGTTAAGTCGCACTTTGCTGAATGGATTTGAGTTTTATTTTTTGTATCGTCTCAGTGCAATAATATATCTTTCATGGAGACCACGACAGTGATATTTTTACATGTGGCATAAGGGTTTATGTATTTTATTTCTTTTTTTTTCTTTTTTTTCTTTTTATTCATTTTCTTCCTATTGTAATTTGGTTGGTTTGAGTTATTCGCATTTCGCTTTACTAAATAGTTTTGCAACAGCAAATAAAGGTAAGAAAATTTAGTATATTGAAAATTAAAGCAAAAAAAATCGTATTGGCCACACTGTTGGTCGATTGGTTTTGATGTTAATTAACAGCAGTAACAACGACACTCATACTTATGTTACACTTATGTGTGTACACACGCACACACACACACAACAGCCAACTAAAAATATTTAAAAATACTTTAATTTAAATTCTCAGTCAAGAACGTGTATTCTTCTCCTGAAATTATTCTCTAATAAAAAATAAAATAAAATAAAACACCCGAATAATATGTTTTGACCATTAGTTAGTCATACATAAAGACATACACTCACATTCATATGTATTTTATATTTCACTAATTAATGGCAACAGCTAAATACATTTCAATAAATTAAAGAAATTTAGAAAAAATGTGTACATATATACAGAAGGCAAACGAAAAGAATTTTTATTAAATTGGATTTTAGAAGTCAACAAAGACTTTTTGATCAAGCTAGTGTTCATTTCTCAATTGTTTAGTTTTATGTAAAATAACATAAACATTTACGTGAATTGCAAGCTTTGTTACAGCAATTTCCAACAATTTTTTTATATGAAGAAATAGGTTTTATCGCAAAAAGAAATTATTTTTTTTTTAATTTTAGCTTCTACATATTACAAAGACTATGAAAAGAAAAGCGTAAAGCTACATGCGAGACAAAAATCGAAACTCGAACTGAAACTGAAGTTTTTATTGAAAGAGTTGTACTAACTAAATATGTGTACGTGAAGTTTTTCAAATTTTATATTTGTTACAAAGCTTTCAAAGTTCATGAAAAGTAAAGAGATTTAACGCAATGCAAAATCAAAAAATTTTACTTTACGTATCATCCCATAAAGGACATTTCAATTTATCACACTTTTTACAGCATATTCGTATAAATTATCACATTGTTCCCGCCATAAAAGTTAATATATGAATATAAAAAATTAAGGGTGTCCTAAAGTGAACAACGAAACATGTTGAAATCCTTTAACGTAATATTCAGTCTATTATAAATAGACACTTGAAATTTTAAAACTTAATATACTTTTATGCAAACTACTCGTATTCCAATTAATACTCACTATTAAAAAAAATCAAAATTAAAGGGTATTCTATCAGTTAATGTATCTTGCAAGCCGTAAGAGGCGAACTCTTGACATTTTCGAAAACGCTAAAACAAAAAAATCTCAAAAATTTAAAAATGCCGAAACTAAAAATCGCCAAATGAAAAAAACCCTTAAATGAAAAATATCACCAAAAATAAAATAAATCGCTATAATGCAAAAAAAAACACCACAAGTAAAAAAGTCGTCAAAAACTCAAAAAAAGGCCAAGAACCAAAAAAAATCTCCATGAAGAAATATAAAGAGTTAAAACTAAAAAATCGCTAAAACTAAATAACGACCGCAAAAATCTCCAAAATCCAAAAAATTCGACAAAACAAACAAAAAAAAAACAAAACTAAAAAAATAGCTTAAACCAAAACATCGCCAAATAAAAAAACGCCTAAATTACAAAAAATAGCTAAAATTAAAACAAAACCGAAAAAATCGGCGCGACGAAAAAAAAATTACCAAAACTAAAAGAAACGCCAAGAACTTAAAAAAAAAATACTAAAACTAAAAAAATCGCCAAAAACGAAAAACGGCAAAACGAATAAAAGCGCTAAAACTAATAAAATGTCAAAACAAATTTAAACAAAAACACTTTAGTTAAAAAATGCAAAAACTAAAAAAAATGCCGAAATGAAAAATCGCCAAAATCAAAAAGCTCTTAAACGAAAAATATCACCAAAAATAAAATAAATCGCCAAAATGCAAAAAATCACCAGAAGTAAAAAATTGCTATAACTTAAAAAAATCTCCAAATCAAAATAAATTGCTTACTTAAAAAAACGCTAAAACTAAAAAAATCGAAGAAATCGGCAAAATTAAAAAATTAAGAAATAACGCAAACACCGAAAAAATCGCAACAAAAAAAGAATATAAAGTATTAAAACTAAACAAATCACTAAAACTAAAAAAACAACAGCAAAAAGCTCCAAAAAAACGAAAAATCGCCAAAATAAACAAAAAAATTAAAATTAAAAAATTGGTTTAACCAAAAAATCGCCAAATAAAAAAATCTTAAACTTAAAAATCACTAAAATTAAAACAGAACCGAAAAAATTAGCTCAACGAAAAAAAATCACCAAAACTAAATGAAGCGTCAAAAACTAAAAAAAAATATTCAAACTAAGAATTCGCCATGAGCGGAAAAAATCGGCAAAACGAATAAAAGCGCTGAAACTAAAAAAAAAATTCAAAACAAAGTTAAACAAAAACACTTAAACTTAAAAGTCCAAAAACTCAAAAAAAAACACCGAAACGAAAAATCGCCAAAATTAAAAAGGCCCTTAAATGAAAAATATAGCTGAAAATAAAATAAATCGCTAAAATGCAAGAAAATCACGAGAAGTAAAAAATCGCTAAAAACTAAAAATATCGCCAAATCAACATAAATCGTTTAATTAAAAAAAAAATCGCTAAAACTAAGAAAAACCGAAGAAATCGGCAAAATTTAAAAATTCAAAAAAAATCGCCATAAAAGAAAATAAGGCGCTTAAACTGAAAAAATCGCTAAGACTAAGAAATAACCTAAAAAAATCTCCAAAAAGCGAAAAAATCACAAAAACGAAAAAATCACCAAAATGAAAAATCGCAAAAACTCAAATATTGACAAAAATCTAAAAAAAATTGCTAAAACTAAAAAACAACCAAAAAAATCTGCAAAACGAACATAAACCAAAAAATAAAAAAATTTACAAAAAATAAAAATAAAATAAAATCACTAAATCAAAAAATAAACACCAAAAGCCGAAAAAATCGGCAAAACTAATAAAAATGCTAAAATAAATAAAAATGCCAAAACAAAAAAAAATTAAATTTCTGCATAACGTGAGATATTACATTATAAATATGGTCGTCTAAAGTTCATATAGTATTACATATCGATTGCTTAATATAAAAAGGACGTATCTCAATTTTTTTGAAATCGCGTTTTTAACGTTTTCTGATAGTCAACACATAATTATATCCTCCTTCAAGAACGAAATAAGTAACAATTAAAAATAAAAGGTTTATTTAATTTAAAAAAAATGTTTCTTGCATGTAAATGCTTTAGTTTTTATTCGATTTTTTCCTTCTCCTGTAAAAATTCGAAAATTCGAGTTACGCCTTCTTTATATTAAGAGATCGATATGTAGTATCCATACGGAGCCCTTCCTGTGGGATTCAAAGTATGGTTTCTTCCTTAAAATCATTAATTGGATTAAGACAAATAAAAAGCTTATATGTGTTTGGATTTTATAAGAAATTGTGTTAAGTTCTCATATGAATTTCTTAATACTATGAGATATGAAAAACTTTGTCACAATTGTAACAATCAACGAGCATCAGTTTTTTGTTTTATTAAAACTAATTGACAAGATCGTAACATGTTGCAAATAAATCGTTCATTTCATAAAATTTCTTAACATTTCTTATTTGTTTTTTTAATTGAAATGATTTTCCTTTTCCCAAAACAAAACAATTGTATAGTTAAAGATTTTTCATGTTTTCTGTTGAAAGGATGGCCACAATGTTCCATATATTTTTGCAATTTATTTTAAATTTACAAAAATGAAATGTCACGGTGAGGAATGGCTGCAAAGAAGCGTACGACCAAAGCAAGAAAAAAAATATTTTAATTAATGTTAAAAATAAATAATACAATATAAAAAGTGAGGGTGGGAAAACTACACACAACATGACGCATTGGTGGAAAATTTTTGAACAGATTTAATTTTTTTTTTTTTTTTGTAAATTCATAGAAAATATCACGAAATAATTTATAACTTTGACCTTTACATTGAAAGTGTCATACGTAAACAAGATTTTAGAATATTTATGAGTTTTTTATTTTTTCTTTTTACATAAAAGCATTTAAATTTATACCAGACTTACTGCATTTGAAATGAAATTATATGATTTGTTATGGTTTCATTTTGAAGGACATGCAGGTAATTTTCATTTCATAAGTGTTCATGAAAATGATACAACAGAAAATGATTTTCTCAACATAAATTTGCGAAACACCAAAGCACCTTCACTTAATTTGTTAAGCATTAGATGGTTTTGTTAAAATGAGTTTGGCGAATCTAAACCAACTTCTACATAAGTCTCTCAGAAGCTTTATTTTATTGTCTCTTTTGCTGCGAGGACAAAATTTTTTTTTTTTTCGAAACCATTTTATTGTATTATATATTTTGTCGTGGATTCTTTCCTGCTTCTGGCTGCCGTTTAGTGTGAATTTTGTGGTAGAAATATATCACTTTTAGTAGGTCATGAAAATAATTTACAACAAAAAAACTGCAGACATCAATAAATTTTCAGGAATTTTCGGGATAAATTGTATAGAAACAATGACTAAGCAATACACATTAACACGTCCTTGTTTAACTACAGAATGCCTGGACTGCTCGTGCAACAAATTTGTAAATAATTTCAAGCATTTTAACATTGAGTTGTAAATATTTTATGGGCAGCAACAAGAAAGAAAATAAAATTGGTATGGAGATTACCAAGGAAATAGCAAGCAGCCAGGTAAATACTATTTATTAGACGCTGCAGCAGATTTTACACATTAAATTCGAAAAATTTACCCAAAAAAAAAGAAAAGAAATTTCTCTAGCGTTTCAATGATGTTCTAATAAATTACTGAAACATTTAAGAATCCTAGAAAGTCTTTGCGTTCGTTGTCATGGAAATAAATTTTATTTAAAATTACAATTCGTTTCTAATGCTTGTCACTTAGTGCCAGTGACCTGCCTGCCGCTCATTTTTGGCCTTTTATAAGAGAACTACAAATTGTTGTCTGTAAAATAGACTTGAAATATTTCTTTGGAATTTCTTAAAAAACTTTGCTTGTCACTGTGTGCGTAGACATTTTTACTTAAAATTTTGTAAAACAAATAAGCTTTTAGTTTTATGCTCGATTGACCTTGTTATAATTATGCGTTTTCTTTTTCTTTCATTTTCTATTTTCTTTTTTTGCAAAAACAAAATATATCTTTGACCTAAATTTAAATTCACACAACATAAATACAATTAATTCTTAAGCAAATTAAAAGATATTTGCTAAAAATATTCAGCGATCAGCATATGAAATTGATGTGTATAAAAATTGAAATGAAATAAAAATGAAACCCACAACATCCGGCTAAAAATTGTCTACTAAAGACTTTATTAAATTGTTTCCTTTGAGTTATAAATAACAATTTTATCTAAAAAAAAGCGTGAAAAACTAAATCATTAATAAATATGTATAATTACATTATATAGGGTGTTTTTTAAGAGGTATAGAACTTTGAATTGAAATAAAACACAAAAAAATCGTTTTAATGTCCATCAATTTCGCTTTATTGGAAGGATAATTTTATGCCATTAATTAATTAAATATGATTTCGGGCATGTGGCCGTCGCGGCTGGCTCGAATAAAGCCAATTCTACAGGTCCAATTTTCAACCACTTTTTCGAGCATATGGGCCGTATGTTGGCAATAACGCCACGAATGTCGGCTTCCAAGTCCCCTAACGTTTCTGGTTTGTTGGCGTAGACGAGCGACTTCACATATCCCCAAAGAAAATAATCCAATGGTGTCAAATCACACGATCTTGGTGGCCAATTGACAGGTCCATTCCGCGAAATTATGCGCTCATCGAATGTTTCCTTCAATAAATCGATTGTGACGTACGCTGTGTGGCATGTAGCGCCGTCTTGTTGGAACCACAACTCATCCACATTCATGCCATCCAATTCGGGAACAAAATACTCGGTTAGTCGGCTCCAATTGCTGTGCACGGTGGCGAATCGATTCATTCGGGTCCTCTTCAACACTTTGCTCTACAGCGGCAATTGTTTCTTCGGTGCGCACTGTTCGACGTCTCTGCGGATGCGTATTATCACATAGAGTAAACGTAGTGCGAAAACGATCCATGGTTAACCGAATTAATTGCTCTGATGGACGATTATGTCGACCATAAAATGGACGGAGCTTGCGGTAAACTTCGCGAACTGAACCATTATTTTCGAAATAAATTTGCACGATTTGCAAGCGTTGTTCTTTTGTCAACCTGTTCATGATGAAATGGCAAACCAAACTAAATATTAATCACTTGACAGCTGACAAAATGGCCGCCAGTTAAAAAAGTGATGCCAACTTAAGGTTCTATACCTCAATAAAAAACACCCTTTATAAACAATATTATATTATTTGTACAATAGCAGAACAATTTTAAAAATATATGCGAAATGAACCGGTTCATTTAAAGTGAAATTAAAAATTAACCAGTTCATTTGCAGCGGTGTAAAAACATAAATTCTTTCATTTAGAATTATGTAAACAGAGAACCGTTTCATACGAAAGTCTGTTTAAGAAGAACCGGTTCGTTTTAAATGGTATATAAAATTACTATTTTCTTTTAAAGCGCATAAAATATTGACCATTTCCTTTAAAAAAGCATTAAAAGTTAACCGGTTCATTTAAAATATTTGAAAATTTAATCGGTTAATATGGAGTAGCATAGAAAATTAACCGTTTCGCTTTGAATAGCACGAAAAAGGAGCCGGCTAATTTCAAACAGCATGGAAAATGAACGAACCAGTTTGTTTAAAATACCATGAAAATTTAACCGTTTCACTTGTAAAATTACAAAAATTAGCTGTCATTTCGAATGAAAATAACAAAACTTAAACGACTAATTTAAAATTAAAATAAAACTAACTGATTCATTTGGTTTATGATGAAAAACTCATTTAAAAAAGCACAAAACGATAACCGGTTCATTTAAAAAAATCACAAAAAATTAAACATTTAGAATTGCATGAAAAATTAACCAGCTCATTTGCAGCAGCATAAAATTTAAATCGTTTCATTTTGAATTGCACATTAAAAATATTTGAAAAATGAACCGGTTTATTTGCAGCAAAATAAAAAATGAACTTCTTCGCAAGGAGTAGCATGATTAAGGAACCGGTTATTTTTAGAAAGCTTAATATATATTAACCGGTTTATTTAAAATATCAAAAATCAAAATATCATTTTATATAGCATTTCGAATTAACCGGTTTATTTCGAATAGCATCAAATATGAACCGGTTCATGTATAATAACATAAAAAATTTAATTTTTGACTTATAATTACGATTTCTAAGCACCAGCAAAACAGCACAACATAAAAAATGAGCCGGTTGATTTGCAATAGCCAGAAAAGTGAACCAGTTCATTTTAATTAACATAAATAATTAGCAAAATCACTTGCAAAAGCCTGTTAAATAAATTAGTTTTTTTTTTAATTTCATAAAAAATTAACCACTTCATGTATAGAAGAATGAAAATTTAACCGCTTCGTTTACAAAAGCAAGAAAATTGAACCGGTTAATTGGGGGTTAGCATGAAAAATTAAATAATTGATTTGTAATAGCATGAAAATTAACCTGTCGATTTGCCATTGCATTCAAAGTGAACCGGTTCATTTTAAGTAATATGAGAAATGAACCGGTTCATTTATAATGGCATGAAAAATTGGCTGGTTCATTTTCGATTAGCATAAAAACCAAGTTATTTATTTATGATAAGAAAAAAGTCAACCGGTTGACTTCAAATATCATGAGATATGAACCGGTTTATTTGCAATATTAAGAAAAATTAACTGTTTCATTTCGAATAGCACGTTAAAAAGCTGGTTCATTTACAATAGCATACAAAATTAAACATTTTATGTAGCTTACTACACATAAAAATTTTAACCGATTCATTTAAAATAGCAAAGGAAATTAATTGATTATTTCGATTAGTCAAAAAAAGTAAACCCATCAATGTCTCTTAGCATGAAAAATGAACCGGTCGATTTTTAACTGCATTCAATCTGAACCGGTTAATTTTAAACAGTATTAGAAATGAATCGGTTTGTTGATATTAGCAAAAAAAATTAACCGGTTTGTTTTCGATTAGCATAGAAAATCAATTTATTTATTTATGATAAAAAAGTGAAGCAGTTCATGTTAAAAAGCATGCGCAATGAACCGGTTCGTTTTCAATATCATGAAAAATTAACCGTTTCAATTCCATGAGTGCAATCAACAATGAACACGATTGATTTAAAATAGCAAAATAATTTAAACAGTATATCGTTACCTTAATATAGAAAGGCCCTAACTAACTCTTTATTTTTTTCTTAAATCGAAATTTTTGCATTTTTCGATACGTTAGATGTTCTTCTAATGAAATATAGAAAAAACTCGTTTTAAAATAAAATAATGAGTTAGAGCCTTTCTATATTAAGTTAATGATATGTAAAATAACATAAAAATTTAACCGATTCATTTAAAATTGGAAAAAAAATAAATTATTTATTCATTTGTGTAAACATGAAAAATTAACCAGTTTATTTATGATAGCATGAAAAATTATCTGGTCGATTTTCATTAACTAGCATGCGAAGTGAAACAGTTCATTTCAAAATTGTCATGAATAACGAGCAGTCTCATTGGAAAAAAAGTTACAAGAAATTAAACAAATCTTTCAAAAAATCATTATATTAAACTCATTCAAGCACTACACAAAAAAAATATAACGATTCATAGTAACGGTTCATAGTAATATGGTATTCGATATCGATCGAAAATCTTAAATACTACCATTTAAATTCTGTTCAAATGGTTTGAATATCGAGTGCCATAGTTGACTCCTTAATTTATTAGAAGATAGTATATAAAATTAAGAATTTTACTTTCAGCTTTATAAATAATGAACCGGTTCATATTTTATATGTAAATGAAAAACCAATCGTAGGGTGCTTACATTGCTGTTCTTTATTTACATTCTGTTAATCGATCGGTCGTAAAATGCGCTCAATTTTATCTCAAAACTCTCGCATTTTGCATCGAAAAAATCTCTTCTCAAAAATTCCTCTATTTCGAAAATTTTTTACAAGTGTTTTTTTAAACTTTTCTTCGTTTTGCCTAAATAATTTGTGTTCATTTTCCTTTAAATTTGTTTTTTTTTTCAATTTTTTAATTTTTTTTTTGCCAATTCAGAATTTCGAAAAAATAAATGTTCAAATCGTTTGTTTCATTAGTTGCTTAACAAATGGGCGTCCGTACAGACTAAATTAATTTTGTGAACGGTGGCCAAACGATTGTGTGTGTTCGGTAAAAAATATTTTAAAGTGTTTAAATTTGAAAATATATTTTTATACTTTTTTTTTCAAATAAAAGAAAAAACTTAACAAAAAAAGATAGAAAAATATTTTAAGGCCAATTTGGCGCCACTCAAAACGACTGGAATTTTAAAACCAAAAAAAAATTGTGCTAATTTTTTCTTTATTATATTTCTCAAAGATAGAATTTGTAGTTTTTTTTTGTGTTTTGTTCTATTTTCAAAATAAATAATTCAAGTGCTTTGTTAATGTGTGTATTGAACTAAAAATATATATATTTTTTTGAAGCAAATTGAGTTTTCTGGGATAAAGAAAAGACAAGTTTTTCATGTTTGGAATTTAAAGTTTTATGCATATGAAATCAAAGAGGATTACTGCTCCAGGTACTTGATGCTTTATTTATTTATTCATAATTTTTTTTTTTGTGAAAATTGTTGTTTTGTATTCAAGAAAAAAAGATTTTAATTTTAAATTTATTTTAAAATATGCTTTCGAATTTGTTTAATTAAGCCAATAAATTGAAAGCATTTACGTGACTAGAAATTCTTTTAAAATTTTATTTTTCAAATTATGTTATGCATTGTAATTGAAAGAAAATATAAATAAAGGTGGCACATTGACAAAATGCAATCAAATGCCAGGGAAATAGACAAGCAGACAGACTAATGGACATATTAGAATTTTTCATAAATCAGCAAAATGTATACAAAAAAAAAAACAAGTGAATGAAAAATAAAATTAACATTTAGTGAACAATTCTCATACATTTAGATAATTAATGAGAAGAATAAATTATTTTAAGCATTAGAAAAAAATGTTAAAATCTCTACATTCCTCACAGCGTGATCTTGGAGTTAATTAAATTTAAATCTAATACTTAGAACTAAGTTAAAAATAATTCTGCCAAAAAAAGCGACTTCAATGCGCAAAACTGATAGAAAATTTTCGAAAAAAAATGTATGGGACCAAAATGGAAGTAAACTCTTTCAAACAAAAAAAATTGAAAATCTGTTCACGTGAAATTTAAAATAAAATTTTAATGGGCGTGCCTCCGCCCATACTTTCATAAGCAAAATTGTGTGTTTTTCAGAGCTCAGAGTGTGTGTTAAGTTTTGTAAAAATAGGTAAAGTAGAACCACTTTAAATAAAATATTAAATTTTAATAGGCGTCACTCCGCCCATTATTTTTAAAATGGGCGTTGCCCCACCCATTTTTTAAACTCTAAAAATGTGTAATTACAAGAATCAATGGCGTTTGCTAAGTTTTGCAGCAATTAAATAAATATTATATTACAAAATAAAAAATAAATTAATTTGTGGGCGTGTTCCCGCCCACTTTCAGCCAAAAAAAGTAGACATTTTTAGATTTAATTGAATTGTAGTGAATTTTAATCAGAAATAACTTCTTATTCGGGCTTAAGTTAAGTAATTTCAGTTCTTATTGAATGAAATATTTTTATTAATTAATGTGAGTTTCTAAAGAAGAGAAGAAAGTCCAGTTTAATTTTTCTTCTCTGCTTTAGAAACTCACATTAATTAATAAAAATATTTCATTCAATAAAAATTGAAATTACTGAACTTAAGCCCGAATAAGTAAGTATTTCTCAAAAAAAAATTTAATCGGTCTAAAATTTACTGAGGTATGAAGTAACATTGTAAAAAAATACAGGCGAATTGAACCTCCTCCTCTTTTTGGAGTTGATTAAAAAAAAATAAATTCTCAAAACTTTTTTAGTTCATATTTTACTATCTAATACTCAAAAAGCAAAGTGTGCCTTGTCTTAATCGAATATCTCTTGACTTTTACTGAAAAACTTGTTGCTGGCTTAACCATTTCTTCATTTTCAATTTCTGATTCCTCTCAAACTCCATTTTAGAGTCCATCGATTATTTAATTGCCTGCAAAATGCAAACCCTCCATCCATTCAATGATTATTTAACACAAAACTGTAACTGCTCCCTCATTTTTATATTAGCTTTAAATAAACTAACTCAAAATCAACAAATCTCAGCACATACAAGTAACGTAACAAAAAATAAAAGCTGCTACAAAACCATTAAAGCACAATGTTGCACAGGTTTGAAATGCAATTGTTCAAACCGGAAGAAAAAAACTAAAAATATATTCCAAAAATTTAAGAAGAAAAAATTCAAGATTTACAATTGGCAATACAGGAATCAATGAATCTTAAATGCTTTTATCAGCAAAATACTTTTCCATGTAAGAATAAGAGAGAGAAAAATCCATTGTATACAAATGGTTGGAATAAACAAACATCAGCCAGACTGATGGCTGGGCCACAGTAAACACTTAAAAATTAAAAAAAATACTGCAGGTCGTCTACAACTGTAAGAGAAAGAGAGGGAGATATTCCACTAAAGCCCTAAACTTTATCATTAAATCAAGCAAAGATTACCTTAAAATGCTTTTTAAAAATATGTAAATTTTATTCATTCTCCTTATTTTCAAATAAAATCCTACTTCCTTTTGAAATATTCAGTTTGTGTTTTTTTTTTCATAACAAATAAATCTATAGCGAATGCTGTTTTTTTTATTTTAAGCTAAAATCTCAATTTTTACATTTCAATATGGTTAAAAAAAGTGCAAGCAAAAACAAAGTTTACATAAACTCATTTTTCAGCTGCAACAGCTTTTTGGGTGATTATTTTTTTTAATATATTCATGCTGCACCATGAAAAATAATTCGTAATAAAAATTTTCAGGTAACCTTATTATAGTTTTTTGTAAATATGCTAAAATAAATAGAAATAGAAAAGTAGTTGTGGACTGGGTGTTCTGACCCACTTGAAATTAGTAAAAAAAATTATATAATTTTAGTAAACCAAAACAAGCGTCTCATTATTAGACTTCACAACACTTGAAAATTTTATAGTTTTATTCTATATTATTTTTGTTTTTTTTTTAAATATTTTTAACGGCATTTCTGGTTTTGGGTTGCAATTTTTAAATAAACAACAACAAGCGAAGGTTTTATTTTAACTTAAGCAGTTATTATAAGCTGCCATTATTTTAAAAAATAATAAAACTGCATCCTTGTAACGTTATTTGCTTATATGTAACGTATGTGTATATATTGACGCCGCACAGTGATTCAGAATCGTTTTTTGTCGGCCAAAATTATGACTTCTAAACTAATGAAGATTTTTTTTAACTCTTTTTTGTGGATAGATAAACATCTTAAGCTTTTATATACAAGCCTAGTTTGTATTCAGTCATATATACATAGATTCTAGACTCATTCAAATCGTTCCAGCCATTTAGGAGGAGTTCAGGGACATACATATACACGTACAATAGAAATATATATGTAATGATATATCCATCTGGGATAAAATTTCTCCCCTCCGATTTTCGAAAAAAAAAAAATATGGAACCAAACTACAAGTAAACCTTTTCAAATAAGATAAGTTTTGAAAATCTGCTCATTTATGACAGAGTTATGCTTTTGAATGGAGGGTAAGGCAAGTGTTTGTGGAGCCAATTTCTCCACGGATTTTCGAAAAAAATAATGGGTCTAAGCTGTAGCCAAACGCCTTTAAAGAAAAAATATTATTTTAAAAGAGGGAGGGGAGTGGTGTAACGTGACGTTACAACTGCATATACTTTTTTATTCTTATTCAATAAAAAGTGCAATTCAGGCACCTTTTACCGTATACCGTAGTGAAATTGCACCTACCTTTTACCGTATACCTGTACAAAGCACGACATACACATACAGCCAGACACCACCACTGATTGAAACCGAACCACAATATACCAACGCAAGGTATGATTCTCACTAATGTCATATTTTAGTTGGCATAAGTAATCAACGTTTGTACACAATGATCAACAAGTGCCGAGATCGTACGAACGACAATTATAAGTAGGCCACTTGAAAGTGTAGTCCGAAAGCTTTACCGACTCTTGTTCTAAGTAGTTAAGCCCGTAGATAAACCGTATTTTAGCCGAATATAAAGTCTTCCGAATTTACTTTATATTTCGTAGTAATATTATTTCGTAGATTAGCAGAACACGAAGTCTCCCGAATTTACTTCGTGCTCTTTGAAGTTAGCTGCACGGTAGCCGAATATAAAGTCTCCCGAATTTACTTTATATTTAGTATTAACATTATTTCGTAAATTAGCCGAACACGAAGTCCTCCGAATTTACTTCGTTCTCGTTGTAGTTAGCTGCACGGTAGCCGAATATAAAGTCTTCGGAATTTACTTTATATTTCGTAGTAATATTATTTCGTAGATTAGCCGAACACGAAGTCCTCCGAATTTACTTCGTGTTCGTTGTAGTTAGTGGCACGTTAGCCGAATATAAAGTCTTCCGAATTTACTTTATATTTCGTATTAATATTGTTTCGTAAATTAGCCGAACGCGAAGTCTCCCGAATTTACTTCGTGCTCGTTGTAGTTAGCTGCACGGTAGCCGAATATAAAGTCTTCCGAATTTACTTTATATTTAGTATTAACATTATTTCGTAAATTAGCCGAACGCGAAGTCTCCCGAACTTACTTCGTGTTCGTTGTAGTTAGTGGCACGTTAGCCGAATATAAAGTCTTCCGAATTTACTTTATATTCGTATTAATTGTATTTCGTAAAGTAACCAAACCTAACCTCGCCTCTCGGATATACTTCATACTCTTCACTTTTTAATAGTGTTGACGTTAGAAGTCGTCAGTTCGTATATAAAACTGATTGTGTTAGTACATCAAGATCTACATACTATCCAAAGGAAGCAGACCTTTGATCAGACCCTGGGCAGACTGAGTCATACCCCAGCTGAAAAATAAACTGCGTTACAGTGGGACAAAATGTTCCCATTGATTTTCGAAAAAAAAATAGGACCAAACTGTAAACAAACCCTAGTTAGAAAATCAGTTGACAAATGAGAGAAAATTTCTCCCCTCCGAGTTCCGAAAATTATTGGACCAAGCTGCGGACAAAACCTTTCAAGAAACGAAAGAATTTTAAAAAGAGGTTCAGAGGTTCACAAACGACAGAGCTATTATTCCCGCCCTCCCGATTTCCTTAACAAAATTATGGATCCAAGCTGCAGGCAAACTCTTAAAAAAAATTAAATCGACTCACAAAGAACAGAGTTATTCATAGGAGAGCAAATTTCAACCTCCCTTCAATTTAGAGAAAAAAACTTAGACCAAAAAATTATTTTTAAAATCGATTTACAAATGACAGAGTTAAATATAAAAAATAAAAAAATATCTAACAATTAATAGCAATTTTGGTAAATTCTTTTCTAATTTTTTAATATTTTTATTAATAAAAAAAAAGTACTCTACAAACGGTTCGTTGTACTTTCATCTTTTTCTGAATGAATTTAATTTTTTGAACCCTTTTGATCTTCAAAGGTTATACACTGTTAAACTGAAAATTTTACGAAAATATGCGGGCTCAAAATTTATTATATAGCACCCTAATTACCAATTGTACAAGGTCTGCACATACCGTTTACTAAAAACATCAGTTTATTCAACATAGAAAAAAAGAAACCGCAGCTCGTTATCGATAATAGTTTTCGAGGAATCATAATTCATTTCAGATCAAATATGAAAAATTTTTAATATTTTTAATTAACATAAATTCTTTGTTTTTAACAGCATGCCACTCCCACTACTGCCAATATTTTTACTTAATTTTTTAGCTAGCTTAGTTTTTTTATATCTTTACTTTCTGATGACATAAAAATTTTAATAATCTTTGTAGGAAAAATTTAGATTTTGGCGAATGAAAATTGATTCTGATCCACTGTGCGCCGTGCTTAAAACAGTTTATTTAAGTTTCTATTGAAAACGAAGAACTAACTACACACACAAAAAATATTATATTTTAGTTTTGCATAAAAATTCCATGAATTTCACGGCAGCACTTAACAAGTTTCAGGTGTGCAATTCAGTTTTGTTTTAATACACATACACACTTCCCCTCTCACTCTCTCACTCATACACAATTTCTTAAGCCCTCGTGAAATCGTAAACATGCCACTACTGCGAAATGTAAACAACAATGGCCACTCTATGTACAGTAACGTAAGCACCATCGCACACCCTCTTACACACACACACATACATACACATGCAAAAAAACATAAATTTATTGTGTTGTTATTTACAAACTAAACTATTGCATACACGAGTAAGTATCCTTCTAAACTCTTGTGAATATTACCTTGCATCGTTGTGGCAATAAAATATTTACCCTGACAAATTTCTAAACATTTTATTTATTTTTTTATCAACTGAAAGCAATAAAAAAATTAACATCCTTTTCAAAATACTTTTTTTATAGAGCACGTACTCGTACAATAATTATGATTTAAAAAAAAGAATACACTTTTATTTGAAACAGCAAAACTTTTTCACCCTTTTTGTACACATTTTCTTTAACTTTTTTACTTTGGATAATTGTCTATCATTTTTTACTTTCACTTTTTATAATTTGCGTTTTTTTTTTTTTTTGTTCTTATTCTTATACATCCCTCGGATTTCAACTTGATTTATTTTTAACACTTCAATAGTTTTTTCATTTAAACGCTGTAAATAAAGAAAGTGAATTGCGAACGTTTTTCATAAACAATAAGTAAAATTAATTTCAAGTTTTTTTTAGAGGATTGATGATTTTTTCAATTGACTCAAAATAGCCAGAAAATGAAGAGTAAAATAAATTTAAAAAAACTAGCAAAAAGTTAAATTCTTCTTTCTTATTAAAAATTAATTCCTTAAACGATTAACACAAGGAGTTTAAGGTGTTTTAAATGATTTTTATTTAGCATACTAATATAATAATATCAATCAGTACATTTGAAATAGCAGGAAAAGTTCAACCGGTTAAGTGAAGTAGCAGGAAAGATATATCGAATCTCTTAAAATCACATCAAAATAGAATAGTTTGCTTTAGAAAAGCATGAAAAATTAACTTATTAATTTGAAATAGCGTGAAAAATCAAACGTTTTGTTTAACATAAAATGAAAAATTAACCGGTTCAGTTAAAATAGCTTTAAACATGATACGCTTCATAAGGAGTAGTATGAATAGTATTAGAAATGACTTTCATTTCATTTGGAATTGATTTTAAAATGAAACGGTTCATTATGATATGTGAACCGGTTCGCTTATAATAAATTTAAAAATGAACCGGCACAATTAGAATAGTGCATGTAGAAAAATATTAAAAATTAATTTATTTATTTAAATACTTGGAATGGAATGAAAACTGAACCGATTCATTTATAACAGCTCGAAAAACGAACCGGTTATAATAATTTAAAAAATGAACCGGCACAATTGGAATAGTGCACGTAGAAAAATATTAAAAATAAATTTATTTATTTATTTGTAATGGCATGAGAACTCAACCGATTCATTTGTAATAACTTGAAAAACGAACCGGTTATGTAGGATAATATTAAAAATTAATTAATTTATTTATTTGGAATGGAAAAAAACTGAACCGATTCATTTATAATAGCTTAAAAAATGAACCGGTTTATTTGAAATATCATGGAAAATTAACCCTTTCATATCTAACAGCATCAGAAATAAATCCTTTAAGGCAAAAGAATAGAAAAACTGAACCAGTTTATTTCATATATCACGAAAAGTAAACCGTTTAATGTCGAACAACACCAAATACGAGCTGAATAAAATGAAAAATTAACCGGTTCATTTTGAATGGAATCAAATATGAACCGGCTCATGTATAATTGGCGGAAAAATAAGTCAGTTTTTTTTATAAAAGCATACAAAATGAAACGGTTTATTTAGAGTAGCATGAAACATAAACCGGTTTATATCAAAAAGCTTCAAAAATTAATCGGTATATGCGTCATTACATGAAATTTTGACCGGCTTGTTCAAAATAGCATGAAAAATGAAACGGTTTATTTCGAAAGGCAACAAATGTGAAACAGTTAACGCATAAAAGTACGAAAATGAATCAGTTTATTTAGAGTAGCATGTAAAATGAATCGGTTAATGTATAATTGCATGAACAATTAACCGCTTCGCCTAAAATAATATAAAAATTAACCGGTTTATTTCTAATAGCATTAAATATAAGCCGGTCAATGCATAATATAATGAAAATGGAACATTTTTATTTAAAACTGCATTAAAAACGAACCGGTTTATTTCAAATAGCATCAAGTGTGGAAGCTTTGACGTATAAAAGTACGAAGCAGTTTATTTAGTGTAGCAGGGAAAATGAGTCTGTTAATAAATGGTTGCATGAAACATTAACCGGTTCGCTTTAAAGAATATAAAAATTAACCGGTTTATTTCTAATAGCACTAAATATGAACCGGTTAATGTATGAAAGCATGACAAATTAACCAGTTTATTTAAAATAAAATGAAAAATTAACGGGTTTATTGCGATTAGCATCAAATATGAACCGGTTAACCTACAAAAGTACGAATAGTAAATCAATTTATTTAAAGTAGCAGTGCATGATAGTATTGAAAATTAACCGTTTTTTTAAAATACTATGAAAATGAAGCGTTTTATTTAGAATAGCATTAAATATGAACCGGTTATTATATAAAATGCATGAAATATTAACCAGTTTATTTAATATATCATGAAAAATGAACCGATTTATTTCGATTGGCATCAAATGTGAAACAGTTAATGCATAATTGCATGAAAAACTAACCGGTTCATTTATAATATCATGAATTTAATCGGTATTTGTAGAATAGAATGAACAACAAGAGGGAATAGCTGGAAAATAAGTCAGATTTTGATGAAATTGTATAGGGTTGCTTAGAACGTTCATGGAAACGATTTGGCTTCTTTAATAATGGAACGCAAATTAACCAATATATTTGGAAGAGAGCAAAAAATAGCATTAGAACAGGTATAAAATTTCAAATTCAATCTGCTACTTTAAAGTAAAACTCTTAAAAAAATAGAGAATTCCAAGACCAACTAAGTAACTCAGAACTTTTATTTAAAGCGAAAAAGTGCGTACATTAAACTGAAACTGAAAATTTTAAAAGCAAATCAATCATTCGTAAAGAATTTCATTTCATTTTTATATTTGAAATAATGCAAATATGAATATAAAACAAAAGAAAACCCAATAAAAAATTTCAAAAAAAAAATGAAAGCAAAACAAAATAAAACAACAATCAAAAGGAATTTTAAGTATTCATGTGCAAAAGATTGTGAGTGAACAAACACTTAAACAATTCTTTAATGTGTTCGTTCGTTCATTCAACAGCAAGAAAAACAACAACGAAAAATGTTTTGTTGAATTGGCAAAAGTACAAGTGTCTGCTGCTTAATTAGCTGAATGAATTTCCATGTATATATTTGTTTGCGTATGAGTAGAAATTTTTCCTTTTCTTTTTTTTTTACCACTTAAATTTTTTTTCTTTGAGCTGAAAAAAAATATCAGAAGCAATATAATATTAAATAAAGTTGTCGTAAAATAAGAAAGCAGTTAACATTTTTGATCAAAAAAAAAAAACCAACATGAAATTTAAATTTTAAAAAAATGAGCCCCTATATTCATAAAAAAAATAAATAAAACGCATTTGAAATCCATTTTAAGAAAATTTAGTATGAAAAATTTTATAAAAGAAAACATTTGAAATGCATTTTAAATTTTATGAATATGGGAGATAGATATTTTATAGTAGAAAATATTGAATAAAAGTTTTCTTTTAATAATAATAAAAATGGGGTACAGAAAATCGCACTCCAATTTTTAAACAAAACTTCATACAAATGAATTTATATGGTTTTTCAATGCCAAAAATAGGGAAAAGAAAAACTCTTCAGGCATATTAATATAAAAAGGATTTAAAATCAAAAACTAATATGCCAAAGCAAAAATTTTAAAATTCCAGTGTACTTATTATTATTATCTCGAGTGTAAAAGTAAAAATAAATTTCAATTTATTGTCACACTCATAACAAGTGAATTCGATTTATTGACAAAAACTCTTGTGAATTTTTATTTAGTATGATTGCTAATCTAGTCTGTTTTTTATTTAACATTTACTTTTCATTACTGATAAAGAAAAAACACTTTCGCAAATGTTTCATTTCAATTGTTTTAGTCGCTCCGCTTTTTGTTAGAATACTTTCGATAAAGCAACCAAAGTACAATCATTAAAAAAAATCGTTTAAAAAATAATAATTATTATTATTATCTAAACAAAAACAAATTAGCGATGAAATCAATTTGTGAAAGTGCAAAAACCCATAAAAGAATTCATTGTTTTTGGTTAATATGATTTCAAAGGTCAGTTATGGAAATAAGATTTAAATAAAATGACGTAGAATTGTAATTTTGTTCTTGTGTTTTCTTTTTTAATTTTTAAAATACATTTTTCGAACAAAGAGCGAAAATATTGTGGAAAATTTTTCTTAATAAGAAAAACTAATTACATTAATTGCTGATTAAACAAAATCTGGCGTTGTCAACATTTTTTGCACATTTTCTTCGCTTTGCCGGAAGTTTAACAATTTTCGGGCTTAATTTGAATTTGTGGCACTTTTGACAGATTTAATTGAAAATAATTTGTAAATATATATATACATACATACAGATACTACATATATCGTTACCTTAATACAGAAAAGCCCTAACTCCTTATTTTTTTGATATCGAGTTTTTTGTATATTTCGATAGCAGAACACCTAATTTATGAAAAAAAATGCAAAAATCTCCACTTCAAAAAAATAATGAGTTAGGGCCTTTCTGTATTAACGTAACGATATGAATGTATGTATGTACAAATGTATGTATGAATAATGCAAAATTATTGTTTATAAGATTTTTAAAATACTTTTAAAAATACTTAAACTTAGAGAGAGAAAAATAAAAACTATAACAAAATTTATTTTTTGAAAATATTGTCGTGACAAATTTAAATTTCCTTCGGTTTTCTAGTCACAACATTTTACAAGTCATGAAATGTATAAAAATTGTTTTGTTACTGATTTGTTGTTAATACAGTAGCTTAGAATGCTTGTAGCAAAATATGAGAACGCTCCGAAAAGAAGCCTACTTGACCTATAGATGGCGGCAGTATTATGAAAAAAATTACTTTAGCGAAAAGTGGCAACCTCAGAAAACATGTGTTCTAAGCTTCGAGATGTCACATTGTTCATGAAAAGCCTAAAGCCTTGCCAAGTAATAGCATTTTCTTTGTTAACTAAACGAGATATCCGCGGAAAACAATAATAAAATTATTTGTGATTTGAACGGGCTAAAGTTCGTATCGCTTTTTAAGCCAAATTACATGTGATAATTATTAATGAACAAATAACACCAAAGTCTGTTGTAAATATTCTGACTAACAACACATAGTTGAACGGAACAGCCAGCCGTTTTCGAAGGCCACTAAACCTTCATCATCAGCGTTCTTTTGTGTTTGGTCCACTGTGTGGCTGTTCCGTTCAACTATGTGTTGTTAGTCAGAATATTTACAACAGACTTTGGTGTTATTTGTTCATTAATAATTATCACATGTAATTTGGCTTAAAAAGCGATACGAACTTTAGCCCGTTCAAATCACAAATATAGAAACAAATGGGGTTCGAATAATAATTAAAATTAACTAAAAATAATAAAATTATTTTTAATAAAAATCAAAAAGACCACCATAATGGTAAAATTCAAATGAAAAGGCACAAGATTCTTCTATTTTTTTTTTCTTAATCTGGATATGAATACTCTGCTTGCCCTATCTTTATTTAACTCTTTCCTTGATTTCATTTCTCATTTTTAATAAAAATTGTTATCCCTGAAATTAATTTATTCTTGTTAACGTTTGTTTTGTAGATTAATTGAAATATTATAATTTACGGTCACGCCCGCCCGGCACAGTAAAAATTTGTAAATTGTAATCAAATTTTCACTCTACATAATAATAAATACTTGACACTTTCCAACACTAAAATAGTAAGGACAATTAATAAGATAATACAATTGTATGAAAATTCATTTGAATATTGGCATAATTACTTATAGTTAGTTTCTGGTCACACCCGTCACCCGTGAGACAGAGAAAGTTACAAAAAAAAATACTAAGAAAATTATAATGGATAAAGGATCATTGGTAGAAAAAATAAAAAATTATCGAGAAAGAAAACGAAAGAGCAGACACTAGAAAAATGATAAAATTATAAACGTTTTGAATACAAAAAAAAATTATAGTTTTAAAAAGTAATATTTCTACAAACTTTTCTAGTTTACATATTAGGTGAAAAGGTCACACCTGTCACATGAAATCGTCACATTTTCATAAAAGTTTATTTAAGAAAATCTTGTTTTTTAGGACTAAGTATTTAATACAATCAAAAATAAGTTTAACAATTAATTTACCACGCCAAAGTTATTGTGTGCGTTCTAACCAAGATTTTACAAAATAAATATATCCTAAAAGTAATAATTTTGTAAAAACTGAGATTTGTCAGTCACATCCTTCAGATGTCTATTCAGGCAGAAAGCAAATATATTATTCCAGTATTATTAAATGTTGTTAAGATTAATATCAGTGGGAATGGCATCTCTTTTTAGGGCTTCGTTATTTACGTTAAGATATCTCGCCATCCGTCCATTTGTCTGTCTGTCTGTGAATCTGTCATAGGCTGTTTTCTCGAGAACCGCAAGAGATGCGGGCTTGAAATTTTCACAGAATATGCAAAAAAAAACCTTGACCACTACAACAACAAATATATTACATTTAAAAATTAAAGGGTGTTATAAAGCGAGCAACGAAAAATGTTGAGATCCCAATTAATATACAGACACTTGAAATTTTTAAAATTAGTTTTTTTCGTATAGTGTAGTCTGTCAACTAACACTGAAATTAAAAAATAAAATCAAAATTAAAGGGTATTCAATCAGTTAATATAATTTTGACTTTGTAATTTTGACAACTTGCTGTATCTTGGAAACCGTTTACAAACACTTTACCTCTTAACTCTTCAAGAGTTTACCTTTAAAATCACCAAAATGTCAAGAACACTCAAATGAAAACTATTACCGAATATAAAATAAATCGCTAAAATGCAAAAAAAAAATCTTCAAAAACCGAAAAAAGTCGCCAAAAAAGAAACAAGCGCCGCTACTAAAAAAAATCGTTAGAGTAAAAAATATATTCTAACAAAACAAATAAAATCGCCAAAACGAAAAAAAACGCCAAAACTAAACAAAACGTCAGTAATACAAAAAATCGCAAGGAACCGAAAAAAATTGTCAAAACAGAAAAAATCACAAAAACTAAAAATTAATTGTTGTAATTAAATATATCGTAAAAAACGGAAAAAACCTTGAAAAAATGACAAAACCAAAAAAAATCGCCAAAAACCGAAAAAATTTCAAAACCCAAAAAATTTGCCGAAATGAAATAAGCGCCAAAACTTAAAGTTAATCTACTAATACAGGGTGGGCCAAAAGAAACCAAGGGGTGTAAAAGTTTAATAACTTTTTTGATTATTAATTTTTTTATATTTTTTCTTTCAGATTATATAGACAACACTTGGAGAATTTATAATGGAGAGGTTCACAACTGAACAGAGAACCAGAACAATAGAATTTTATTATTTAAGCCAGAGATCAATTATTTTAACGCAAAGAGCATATCGTCGACATTTTAACGTCAGAATTTCGCCCTCTGAAGCGATGATTCGTTGCTTAGTTAATAGTCATCACCAACATGGCAGCGTAAGAGATTTGCCTCGAACCGGTAGACCACGTTTAAGTCGCACTGCGGAAAATATTGAACGAGTACAGCAAAGTGTTAACGAAGCACCAGAAACATCTGGCAGAAGGCGTCCTGCTCAGCTAGAAATGTCTCGTACGTCACTACGGCGCATTTTAAAAATAGATTTACAGTTATACCCATATAAGGTGCAATTGGTCCAAGAATTAAAACCCGCAGATCATCGGCAACGTCTAAATTTTGCAGTTAAATTTCAAGAGTTGGCCAGAAATGAAATCAACTTTATTGAAAATTTCATTATGAGTGATGAAGCTCATTTTCATTTGAATGGCTTTGTTAATAAGCAGAACTGTAGGTTCTGGAGTTCTCAAAATCCAAGAGCCATTCATCAACGCCAATTGCACCCCATCAGGTGTACAGTATGGTGTGGGATCACATCTGAAAATGTCATTGGGCCCTACTTCTTCGAGAATGAAGATGGAAGTGCTGTAACCGTAAATGGAGAGCGGTATCGGTTCATGATAGAAAATTTTTTACGTCCTGCTCTTGAAAACAGACCTGGTATGTGGTTTCAGCAGGACGGAGCCACTGCCCATACTGCCCGAGACACAATGGCACTTTTAAGTCAAATTTTTGGAGAGCGAATAATTTCTCGAAATTCGGAAATTATTTGGCCAGCGCGATCGCCAGATTTGACAGCACCCGACTATTTTCTTTGGGGTTTTTTGAAGGAGCGAGTGTATGTGAACAAGCCAGAGACAATCCTTGAACTCAAGGCAAACATTGTTGCAGAAATTCGAACGCTACAGCCACAAGTTTTGAAAGATGTTATGGAAAATGCTCTAAAAAGAGCCCATCAGTGCGAAGCTGAAAACGGTGGTCATTTAAGAGACATCATTTTTCATACTTAGTGTAAAAAAATTTCCATTTTGTATATTATATAATCTGAAAGAAAAAATAAAAAAAAGTTAATAAACAAAAAAGTTATTAAACTTTTACACCCCTTGGTTTCTTTTGGCCCACCCTGTATAAATCGCTGAAAACCGAAGAAATCGCCCTAACGAAGCAAAAACCCAAAAACCGCAAAAATTAAGAAAAAAAAAACGCCAAAACTTAGAAAAAGCAACAGAGCTAAAAAAACGCAAAAAAATTAAAAATCGGCGAAACGAAAAAAAGCGTTGAGGGTAAAGTTTCTATAGTATTACATGCAAATGTATGTAGTGTCCGTACGAAACCCTTCGTGTGCGACTCACAGTCGCACTTTACTAAATTTTTTAAAGTTATAAATTATATGTTTGAATTCTCTGTACGGTCACTATTTCCCTTCCCAACAGTTAAGGAATTGTATTAAGTTGAAATATAAAACGAAAATAAAAAATATATTATTGTGCCGATTGAAAAAGCCTTCGCCCTGAAAATAGATTCATATTTTTTTTATTAAATATAATACTACTCGTATCATACGTGATCATAATATGATTCAAAATTAAATTCTTATGGTCAACTGGGACGTCACAATACTTGAGACTCGCATGATACTCGTATATGAGTGAGTAAGGTTTTAGGAAACTTTTACCTTGACAGCCGGCTAACGTACTTAAATTAACTTTAATATTTATTAACCACCAGAGTATCGTATAATAAAACATACAGTGTAAGTCATAAAGAAGTTTTAATTTATTTATATATTGATGTGTGCGAACGTGCGTGCGTGTTATCTATCTATTGACTTAGAGATTCTTTATGCATTCCTTTTGATTACAAATGTTTTTAGTTTTATGACAGCTAATAATTACGAAGTAAAATATTAACAAGAACTTCTTTAGTGTGAAATGATATAATAATTATATCGAGCCGTAATCGCCAAAAAAAAAGCTTAACCAACAAATATTTTAGACTTGGTTTTTTTTTTGAGGAAAATCGATTATTACAATTGAAAATTAACGATTTTGGTAAAAAAGTTATATTCAAAAATTATGTCGCTTTAGTTTTTTTGTCGGTTATGCCACGATATATGAAAATAGATTTTTGTATTTACCATAATATAGTTATCATAAACATGACAAAAGCTTAGGCTATTCTTGAATAGACTTACATCAATGTTTAAAATAAGAAATTTAATTTTTCAAAAAAAAAAATTTTTTTTAAATTAAAATTTTGAAAAAACATTTGAATTTTACAAAATGTACTCGTAATTGAAATTATATGTTATTTTAAAATATATGAGAAATGCATTCTTAAAATATTTCATTTAAAGCACAAAATATTAATTTGATTTGATTGCTTGATTTTGCTCCCCCTCCGTTTTGAACTCTTTGTCTGCATTTTGGAAAGACTATTAAAGCAAAAATTTATTAGATCAATACTTTTTAAAATGCCAGAGTAAAATAACACATAATTTACGAGCCGACAAGTATTGCTCTTTTTATATACGCAAAGATATTTTATGTGGATATAAACTTAATACATATTTCAAAAAAATAAAAATATATTTAACACATACATATACATATATATATGTATATATGTATGTATATACATAAATACATATTGTATATAAAAGAATCTACATATATGCATTTTGAAGAGATATATAAATTTCTTTCTATTTGTGTTTTATTCTATTTCTTGGCTGGTGTCTGTGTTATACATTTTCTTTTGTATGAATTCAATTTTTCTTATTTTTTTTTTTTTTTTTTGCTTGTTTTTTTCTACTTTTGCTTCTGAATATTTGAAGCATGTGCTTAAAATCATTTTGTCTGGTTTAGTTTTCTATTCGGTTATATTTTTATTTTCTTTTTTGCTTTTCAGTTGTATCTTTTTAGTTATTTTTTATACCTCAAGTGTGTAGTTGCAGTGCAGCTGTTAAACTCTAACAAACTATTGAAACGTGTTTCATTTACTCGACAAATGTGTGATTATAGCAAGAAATAGATAAAATAAATAAATAAATATATAAACATATTCATGTAATAATAAATGCTACGTAGCTAAAGGAAAATGTAAATATTTTTTTTAAGTAAAACAGTTACTCAAATTAAGCAACAACGAGAGCTAATGATATGATTGATATGCATATATATAATAATAATTAAAAGATTAATAAACAAAAAAAGGTAAGAAGAAATATAGCAAACTAATACCGTGAACCCTAGAAACCACTATGTGACTTGGAAGGAACACAAAGGCCGCAGCCCTTGAATATAGTTATACTTGACTCTAACAAAAAACCTTGTTGAGGTGCTCGAGCTATTTAATCTCTCACTAGAATCTGTTTTGAATAGCAACAGCACCTAGAATAGTAACTGGCTGACGCCATCAAGCCATTCACTAGCATTGATTTAACATCAGACATCCAAGGCCATTCTTCCAGCAATTTGGTAGCTACCACAGCGACTAAGTAAATATCCATGATGACACGCAGTGAATGAGGTTGCTCTCACTCGCCACGTATCCTGCAAGAAAATACTTCACCAATCACTGGACAGAGCGACACAACTTCGTTTTATAAACATCATGTTTGCAGTAACTCTACAAAAAAAATTTATTTGCCGCAATTATATCTGGAGTCGCGAAAGGCTACCGAAATATTGAGTTTCTTGAAATAATTTTGTTTGGAAATTTTCTTAGTAACTCTGCCATAAAGGGCCTGCCTGGCTATACAAAACTAAAAGGAATTTTCTTTCAACGCAGTTTAAGAAAGAAAAATTCCTATAAAATTTTTAAATAACTATCCGCAGTGACCGTTGCAGTGTGACCGTTTTCTTCAAAAATAAAAAAATATGGCCTTTGATGAAGCTGCACACCACACTGTGACTACAGCTGATTGTAATTATCTCTCCTGAATAGTTTTGTATTATATTCACCCCACATTCCACGATTTCGCTATACGATACGATACGATAGTTTCCGTACAGACACTACATATCGTTACCTTAATATAGAAAGGACCTAACTCATTAATTTTTCGAAATCGAGATTTTTGAATTTTTCGATTCTTTAAATGTTCCTCTATCGAAAAATGCAAAAAACTCGAATTCAAAAAAAAAGGAATGAGTTAGGGCCTTTCTATATTAAGGTAGCGATATGTAATACCACACGAACTTTTTAGCTTGTGGCACTTGTTTCTTTTTAGCGATTTGTTTTAAATTTTTAGCGATTTTTTTAGTATTGACATTTTTCTAGTTTTGGAGTTTTTTTTCGTTTTCGACGATTTTTGACACTTTCTCCTTTTGGCGATTTTTTCGGCTGTTTTTTAGTTCTAACGCTTATTTTCGTTTTGGCGATTTCTTAATTTTTTTAACGATATATTTAGTTACAACTATTAAGTTTTTAGTTTTGGCGCTTGATTCATTTTGGTAATTTTTTTCGTTTTGGACAATTTTTTCAGATTATGGCGATTTTTTATTACTGACGCTTTTTGCTTAGTTTTGGAATTTTATTTTCAGTTTTTAGCGATTTTATTTAAAGTGTTACAACACATATTTTTCGTTTTATCGAATTTTTGGTTTTGGCGCTTTTTTTCGTTTTGGCGTTTTTTTTTAGTTTTTAGGGTTTATTTTATTTTTTTGCGACTTTTTTGTTTTTGGTGATTTGTTTCCATTTTTGTGATTTATTGTGTTTTTACTGATATTTTTATTTCAAGTCCTTTTTTAATTTTGACGGTTTTTTCGACTTGGCGTTTTTTTTAATTTTCTGATTTTATATTTTTAGCGTTTTTTTTATTTTTTTCAAGAGTTTACCTCTTTTGGTTTCCAAGCTACAACGAGTTGTCAAAACTAGATATCCAAAATTATATTAACTGATATAATACCCCTTACTTTTTTTCGGTGTTAATTGGTGTAGTCTGAATAAAAATTCACTAACTTTAAAAATTTCAAGTCTCTGTATATAATTGTGCCTGCATATTATATTAGGATTTCAACATGTTCCGTTGCTCGCTTTAGAACACCCTTAAATTTTTAAATGTCATATATTTGTGCTTAAAAAGGACAAAGTTGTACATATTCGGTTCTTTAGAAAACAGCTTGTGACAGACGGTCGGACGTCGTAGCGAAAACAATAGGGTTCTGCTCAAATTTTGAGCATGCTTTTCTCCTCTCTCTTCAATAGTAGAAACCTCTGGCGAAATTATAAACGGATAATTAAGTCTGCGGGGTTTAATTTGCTTGTGACCTGAACCTTACAGGGAATCGAATTAAAATCTTCGAGCAGAATTACTTGCAACTGTCAAACCATATGAACAAATAAATTCCTTTTGGAAATTCGTGAGGTAAAGAAGCTGCTATAGCAGCAATTGTTTCTTATATCCTAACTGTGAGAGGGATATTTGTTATAACCCCTTCGAGCTACAGTGTCATACTGGGTGAAAGAGTTTACTTACCTCATTATTGTCCACCTGCTGGCTGCCGTGCCTCCGAAAGTATCCCGAAATTCTCTTTCTACGGAAATTATTGACCCGAGCGTGCGATAGTAGCGCACCATCCAAATATGTATTTCATCGTTCCAACTTTGCAGTTTCACTAAATATAAAAAATAAAAATTTAACTTATGACTTACTTAGTAAATAATTTATTGCAGTTTCTTTGTTTGGTTTTATTTAGGCTAAAGTTCGTATTTTGAAAGTTATTATAATTTATTTTGGTAATACATTTTGACAGGTACCTTTTTACCAAAATTTAAGCTGGAGTTAAAAGCCAATTTGCATAATATATTTTTTTTTTCTCAAAAAAATTCACTAAAACTTAACATTTATGTAAATATTGGCGGTATTCGATTTTTTCTTGCAAATGGTCTTGCGAAAGTGCAAATACAAAATATTGTAGCTTTTCTTTGGATTGTGTATGTAACTTGTTGTTGGATTTTAAAGTACAGCTACAATATTTTGCATTAACACTTACGCAAGACCATTTGCATCAAACATCGAATACCGCCATTGTTTCAATAGAGCATAACATCTGTAGCAGACTTTAAAAAGTGCTTAAGTTGAGATAATAAAAATTTTAAGTTAATAACACTTCTATAAAATAAAAAATATTAATAAAAAATATGCAATAAAAACTTAATTCTGGTTATATGTACTTTGGTATATTTCAAATAAAATACATATCATTACTTTAATTTAACTCATTATTTTTTTTTAATCGCAGTTTTTGCATTTTTTTCGATACCTTAAATGTTCTTCTATCGAAATATACAAAAAACTCGATTCCAAAAAATATTGAGTTAGAGCCTTTCTATATTAAGGCAACGATACATTAGTTACATTGTGTAGAACAAATATTTTCCTAAATAAAATCAAAGTGAAACCCGAATTTCCCAATTTAACCGCCTCAAAAGTAAATTTCTAAAAATTGTATTGAAAGTTTAAAAGGAAAATATGGCTTATGCACTGTTTCCTTGTTGCTATAGATATAAATATTAAAGGCATTTTCTTCCTAGAAAACAATGCAATTTTCAATGAAAATTCGCAATAAACTGGGTTTTTTTTTTAAACACAGAGTTTATTAGAAACTATTGTATCATCTTTTAGGAGCATAAATTTTTGTTTTAAACAAACTTTAAATTACATTTTTCTTAATAAAAAGTAAAAAAAAATTTGCACTTTTTCTAGAAAAGAAAACAGCATAATGTTATAAAACACATTCTACTTAAAATAGGAATTATTATCCTGGTATATGGAAAACTATTTACAAACTAAAAACGAAAGTTGACGCCATGTCTTTTTTAAAACGAAATCAATAGTCTAACTGTTCGTAAACTTACTTTTTTTACTGTACTTAATGCGATTTTGCTTTTATTTCATAATAAACTTGAAATTGAAATTTCCGTATTGTTTAATATATTTTTTTCTACCACTTTCATATATTTTTAGATAATTTTTTTGCGCTAAGGAAAAGCTAAAATACAATAAAAAAAAATACTTCAGCAAATACTGCAACAAAAAGAAAGAAAAATTAACAGGCAGACTATTAAAACAGTAGAAATTATAACAACAAATTAAATCAAACAAAATCAAATAAAATTACAAAAACAAAAAACAAACAAACAGCTAAATGAGAAAGACCAGCAAATACGAATCCAAAAAGCACAAAATATAATACCAGCCAAAGCAACAACAACAACAACAACAAAAACAATTGCAGGCAAATAGTAACACTAACGTTAATTAAAAGAAAAAGAACAAGAGCAACATCGTGTTTATACAAATCGTTCGTTTACTTGCTTTCGTTCTTTTGTTATTAGCACAGAAAAAAAAATAAACAACAAAGTATTTATCCAAACGAAATTGAGTTTTTCATGCAACTAAACAAAATTCTAACAATCAGCGTAGACACAAATCAAAGCAAATTGTACCAGGGAGGCGCATTAGGCATTAGTTACATATATGACGCACTATTTCTCTCACATCAAGAAAATCAAGAAATAGTAGAAGCAAAATACTTGTGCCCAGCACCCCAAAAAGAAAAAATAATAACAAATACAACAACAACAACAACAACAACAAAAATATATAAAGAAAGCAAAAAAATATTCGTGCGTTTAAAATTTAGAAAATAACAACGAAAAAAACTAAACGTAAAAAATAAATAAATAAAATAAAAAGTTTGGCAAAAAGTAATTAAAACATTGATATTAAATACATAAATTAAAAAAAAAACTTCAAATATGTAATTATAATTAAATACAAAAATATTTATAAAATGAAATGTTATTAAGTGAATAACTGCGTAAAGAAATATTGTAAAAATAAAAAAAGGAAAAAGCCTATATAAAAAAATATTAAGAAATAAAAAATAAAAAATAAAAAAATATAATATAAAATATATATAGTTATAATATAAAATATATATATATGTATATAATATAAAAAATAAAATAACTCAAGTTGAATATATAAAAAAAAATAAAGTAAGATACACGCACATACATACATACATACATAAATACGTATGTATATCTGTATATTTGAAACACAACGAGATTTAAAAAAAATATATAAAAAATATAAAATAAAAGTGTGCCCATACATCAAGTAAAATAAAATAAAAAAATATATATACATTTAAATATATTTTAAAATAAAGTGTTCTGAAGAAGTGTAAAGTGCGTTGAAATCTTATCAAATTTTTTCTTTTTGTTGTTATTGGCTTAATAAATAATTTGCAATCATAGGTACCCGCTTGCGTGAACACACACTTAACAAAACCAAAATGATTTATATCGATGATTCAGAGCCGGAGGGGGGTAAGTAAAATGAAATTCATTTATTTTTTTATTTGTTTTTTTTTAATTTTAATTCAGTCAAAGTCCTCAGAAATAGCAAACAAAAACAAAACAAAACTGATAACGAACGACACTAGTGAAGGGCAAGATTAAATATTTCATATGCAAATACATTATTATATACAATTGTAAAATATATATACAATATTTAAAAATAAAAGAAAAAAATATTTACAACAAAAGCATTCATTTAAATCAAGTGCCAAAATGTGAATCCTTAAAACGCCTTGAACTTTGCCAGACAATTTGGCGCCAGCCAAGGTGAAGCCTGTGCTAAGCTGACAATTGCCTGCTTTTATATTAAAAAAAATAACAAAAATAATATCTCTTTGGTGGCTGCTCAAGGCCACTGTTAAGAAGATAAATGTATCCACTTGCCTGCCATGAACCACCTCATGTAAAAAAAAGTAAATGGGATTTTATTTTCCACACTTGCAAATTAAAAATATGAGTATAACCACCTAAGTCGACTTAAGAAAGAATTGAGCTGTGTTACAATAAAATGTTTCATTTCGATATGCAAAAAAACGAGTACATTTTTAAATGAAATTATCAGCCCAATTGACAGTATTGTGCAATGTTGATACTCACCACTTAACAGTTCTTAGTGGTGAGTATCAATAGCATAATTCACAATCCTGGTATTGCATTGCAGCAGGGACGGCATTGAGCATTTTAAAATTGCACCAGCAACTTTTTCTCAATTGTAGTAAAAGATTTTTTTTTATTAAAATTAATTTGTTTTTATTAAAATAATCGACTTTGTTCTTGCTATCGAATCGTTTTCAGAAATTTACTTGTAAGTTGAGATGTAAAAGCATATGGCTACACCTGTTTAAGTAGAAATTTAAAATATACAAGTTAATAGAATTTGCTCTAGCATCCGAATTTAGCAGAAAAATGATTTGGAAGAGGACGAGTTCATATTTTTTTTTATTTTTTCGCTGCGTTCTGCTTTCACAAGACTGTTTTCAAAGTGAGAAGAATATAAGTTTCATGGTTCAAAAGTGAAAACTGACGTATGAAATCTTTGGAAAGAAGGGCGGAGTGAGTTTGAATAGTACCAAAAAAGGTACAATTGTACCAACTTTGCCATCCCTGCACTGTAGCATGTGCAAATTGGTACATTATATTGATACTCACCACTAAAAATTGTTAAGTGGTGAGTATCAATATTCTATACCATTTTGCACATGCTATACCATTTGCAAGACCATTTACACAAGACTGTGAATTAGGCTATTCTATGTTTATTTAATTGAAATTGAAAATTAAAAAGAAGGAAAAACAAGATCAGCCTAATGGCAGACACGGCTACCCTTGGAGGAGCATATGACTTTCATGAAATTTTCCTCGATAACTCGATAACTTCAACAATTCTACCTTTGTATGCTATTGAACATAAATGTAAAAGAACAACAACAGCTATACATTGCTTTTGCTAGAATAGAGAGAGTGTTGCCACACAAGCATTTTTGATTAGGTGCAGTCAAATTAATAATTGGTAATTTTTTTTTGGAATTGTTGCAATTATGTTCAACATTTGTTAGCCCACTAATTATACAAAATTATTTTTCCATAAAGAATGTGTATTTGTTTAAATTAAACTGTAACATAATATCTCTAGTTGTTTTAAGGAATTATTGGGGTAAAGATTGCCTGATGATAAGCATTAGCAACAGTGAAGTCCGCAAAGGATCCAGCCAGCTAACCCCTCAACAATCAATTTCAATGTATTTTTAAGAAACAATGAATATTTTATTGAACAGATAAAATAATAATTTTGAATAATTAGATTTATGTGAAACCCTTAAAAAATTGACGAAAGTTTAAAAAAAATATATTTGTATTTAAAGCGCTCTCAGATTTAAGGATTTGTTTCGGAAAAGATGATTTTTATTGTGATTGGGGATAAAAATTTAGTAAAAATTTCTAGAGAAATCCTCAGGAGATCTTTTAAGGAAAATGCATTTTTTGCTTGGGATTTTTGGGGATAATTTATAAATCTTGTTATTTAGTTTTTCTTTTTTAAGTCCGCTTAAAATTCATGTAATCACATTTTGCAGGTGCACATATTGCTGGTGGCAACATCGGGAAAATCACAATATATGAAAATTTATGTCTGGCAAGTCCACAAACTTTGTATTATTAATTATTATAAATCAAATTGTTAATTTTAACTCATAAAAAAACAATTTGATTGAATTTCTGTATAACTCTAAAGAAAATACTTTAAAACAATTTTACAATTTTTAACAGTGGCTGCAAATACTACTTTGAGCATAAGAAAAAATATAATAAATACACATACATACATACATACAATAAATAAATGAATGAAACCTTTTCTTCTGAAATAACATGGATTAATTTTTAAGGATAAGAAAGTAGGTATTTTGGGGATTTCTGGAGATGAAAAATTTAAAATTGGGTATAAGCTATAAAATAAAACTGGGAACCCTATTTCAAGTGTGCTTTGGTCAAACACGAATTATTATTCATCCGTCAATATATTTTCCAATTTTCCTCAAAGTGCAATAGTTAATAATTTTCCACCAGAAATGTGTTCCCTTTTTTTAATTATCTTATCATGAATAATATTTTTCAGTGGGATTTTTGCACTTTATTTTTGCAGGCAAATTGAATTAATACAAAGCATAGTTTCAATATTATATTTCCTATTAAATCATAAAAGTTATAAATAATTATTTTTAGAACAAGATCAGTAAATAATTTCCACAATTAATCATAAAAATTCCCTGCAACACATTTTTTCATTGAATATAAACCTCTTTGGTTCACATGCAGTAAATTTTGGGAGCACCTAATATATTTAAAAACACAACTTTAGTGTTTTTAACACTTAATTTGAAACCCAACTTTTGTGTATTTCTTACACGTAATTCACACGTTGATTTTTCAATGATTTTTTGAAACACGATTTTTAGAGTTTGTAGGCGAACGGTATAGAAAAGCAAAGGGGTAGAAAAAAAATCACATTATCCCTTCAACGCGTTTTTTTTCAAATTTTCTTTACACATTTTAATTTTTTTATGTTGCTTTATTTTATTTTTTCATTGAATGCGACAACAGATTTTTTAATACAAAACAGTGTTACCTGTAGGTATTTTTGTCACTAATATATGAGTACAGGGAATATCGGGAAAATATTTTATTTTGGACAAAATGTAGGTATTTTTTATTCTCATATTGCATTTTTTGTGCATAAATGTAGAAATAACTATATTAAAACTATACTTTTGCTCATAAACCGTTTCAAAATTTGCTTTTGCTCGAAATTACATAGACTTTTATCTAATTATTTTGGTGTCACAGAGTCTGTCTTTGATAGCATTGCTGAAAGAATATATTTTTATATGTGACAGGATAAGAAAAACGCTGTCAAAATAAAATATGTATGTAGATTCTATCTCTCGACTGCTTTCTGGCGCTCCTTTTTTGTGTCAATTTGTATGGAAAATGTGTTTATACCGCAATTCTTGATCATTGAGGCCTTAAATGTTTTTTATTTATCTTTCTTTAAATTAAATTGCTTAAATTTGTAGATTTTCGTATGGGGTAAATTTTTCTACATGTAGGGAAAGAAAAAACGAATTGTTTAAAAATCTACTGGCAACACTGATACAATTTTTGGAAGAAAAAAAATAAAAACAAGAAACATGGAAAAAATCATCGTATGAATGTAAACTGTTTTTGGAAGCAACTTTTAAAGAGAATCAAAAATAAAACAAGATTTTTAAATCATCGTATGAATTTGACCTTACTATCAATATTAGATTTAAATGATTTTTGGTTAATTTTTAAGGTATACAAATGTTCTTCTTTTGCATTCACTAAGAATTGATAGTGGGAATTCACAACAGCAAATTTCCCTTTATGGGGAACAAAACTTTCATATTTTATTCACCATGGAGGTGGTTATTTTTTTTTTACTACTACAGCTATATATTTTCATAATCAAATTCATAGATTAAGATAACTTAGATTTGTATGCTGTTGACTTAAGTGAAATTTGTCTGGAAATTATTGTTTATCCTGACAGCAAAGAAATATTTTATGCGCTAATATTGTTCGCTGCAAGAAGAGAAGGTATGTAAATATTTTATTGTTTATCTTTAATGGCTGTTAAGAACTTTCAAAGTATTATCTGACATAAAAAGATTTTGCCACTTAATGGTTGTTTTATTGTTGAAATAAAATTATTACTATTGTTTTATTTTCCTTAGCGGCATGTCATTAAAATTATTTAAATTATGTGCTAATGATATACCCAAGTGATTTGTCTTAATAATTTATAAATTACAATAGAATTGTAGCAAAAGTTTGCGATTTAATTTCAAATGGCATTTATGTATATGTATAAAATATAATTTGAAGAAAGAAACAAAACCTCATAAAAGCATAATATACGAATTTAATGAAAGCACTCACACTTTTATTTATGGTTTTAATTAAATTCTTTATCAATTAACTTAAATGAAATTTAATTTAATTGTTCAAGCAAGAATAATAATTATGATGATGATTAAACATCAGAAATTCATTCAATAATTTTCTCATTAAACTTATTTTACAATTGTTTCGTTTTATTGCAATTTAAAAAGAAAGAAAAACTCAATATTTTGTTTGTGTGCTTCTCGCAAAGAAATATTTTTGGGAAAATCCTTTCAAATATTAAATTTTATTGTTTTCAATGTGAATACGCTGAAACTTAAGGCTCCCAGAAAACTGGCCCCAAACACAAAAAAATTAAAAATAACATTAAAACAAAGCTAGTGGATTTTCTAAAATAAAGAAAAGAAATTTAAGAAGTCAGTGCGGCGAGAAAAAATTTTTTTTTTGAAATATCGCACAAGGGGGGGGGGGGCTTGAAAAAAATTCACATGCCGTAAATTTTATGGCTGTGGTATACTAAAAAAAAAATTTCGTACGGCGCTGAAAACAAAAACACAACTAAACACTATATAACATTTCATTGGAAAACCCAAAATATGTGTATTTCTTATTATTAAACTTGATTTGTTTGATTTTCAATTAACTTTGAAGCTTTAAAAGTCTTCTTCCCTTTTTTTTACATTCACTACGCACTGATAGCGGGAACAAACGATTGCAAATTTCCCTTCATGGGGAATGAAAATTTCATGGGAACAAAAATTTCACATTTTATTCACGATAGGGGTGAATAAATTTGTTTTTTATAACACTACTTTTTAAATAAATTTTTATAAAATAATTGTATAAAAATTTAGCAGAAAATCACCAAAAATTATATCTTGTAAATTTTTCTCACACAAATTTAAAACGCATTAATTTCTTTAATTAATATAATAAAAATCATCAAAATCAAATTGTTGTGGTGTGATTTATTTTTGAAACTACTCCTCCAACAAATTAATTTGTCTGAATTACAAAAATTTTGAAGTTCAATTTTGTTTAAAAAAATAACCATAAAAATCGTCAACAAATTTATTTATCTATAAAAAAACCACCATGTCGGCAAACCAAAAATTTAGACGCCAAACAAGTTTAAAGAATCACCACGTTTGACGAGAAATCGCCATATCTGATAACACTGGCTCTAATGTCAGTATTTTAATTTATGTAAAGAGCGAACTCTTCTTCTATTGTAAGCAGGTGAGGGTAATTCACATATATAAACGGGAATTTAACATGAAAATGTACCGTGTTACCCGAGCACTGTACTACCATTTCAATATGATATTAATGTTTTTATGAGTCCGCATTTCCTCAGTTTGGCCCCATTCTTATTTTTTTAAATTGCATCCAAAATATCCCAAAATTAATTTTGATTTCTTCTATAAAAAATTTTCAGACCATTTTTAGTTTTAGGGCCCTTTGTTCATGTAGCCAGAACTCATAAGATTTCTTGTTGTTGAATATTAATTTTTAGTATCAGTATGTTTATGGTATTCATTCAATGATATCCATTCAATTGAATACGAGTATTTTATATTTGGTTTTATTTTTGTTTTTAAGGAAATAATAAATCATAAAAATAAATTAATATAAGAAATTCAAAATTAAATTGGTATGCAATGGTATTTTATATATGAAAAAGAATATTTTTTTTACTACACTGGAAATTTGTTCTCTGCTGAGGGGATACCATAAAATATTTTGAAAACTATAATATGGAGGGTATCCCGGTAGCTTAGCGGTTAGAGTGGGGCTCGTGCATTCAACTAATAAATAAACTGCAAATTAACGGCCTGTCCCACGATGTCACCAGAAATCGTTCGCATGACAACTTGTATTGCAAACAACAATAGCATTAGAAAATTTGTTGTTATTTTCAATGTAAGTATTCGATCGAACGATTTCTGGTGACATCGTGGGATAGGCCATAAATTAGACTACTCGCAAAAAATTAAAAAATTACGCAAAATTTTTATATTTATTTTTTTTTTAATTAAATCTTTATTTTTGTTGTTGTTTTTTTTAATTTTAAGAAAATGCTCTTTCTGATGTCAGGATTTTAGCCCTCGACAAAAAATTTAAATAGATATGGCGCACTAAAACGAGACATTTTTAAATGGTTCCAATCATCTCATCGGGAATGTATCTACGAACAAATGTATTAAAAATGTCCAACTCTACAATTGGCAAGCTGTCAACACAGCAACAAAATTCGTTAAAAAAAATTAAACAAAAATAAATATTTAAATAAAATAAGCTATAAAATCGCACATAAATTATTTATGACAAAAACGCATTTTTTTTCTATGAAAGATAACAATATGCTTGCAACAATCACAAGAAATATTCATATAAGCTATTTTTGCACAAAAATATAAACAAATAAAAATTTATCAAAGCATTTTTCAACGCGCGTGCAGTCGTTCACATAAAATTAACAAAATCCATATTTTCATTCACATTAAGTCAACAACGAAGTAGGAAGTGGTCAGAAACAATGTGGTGGCATTAAAGTAGTTTTTCTCTATTTATGTTTCAAAAAAATTTCTAAAGGCCTTCCTCAATGTTAAATAAAACAAACAAACAAACAATTAAACAATTAAATTGACAACACTCAACAAATAGTCGACAAAACAATTTTAATATTTTACATCAAGATTCTTTAAAGATGAGACATTATTTTTGTGAAAAATAAATAAATTATTTTCATATACAAAACGTGTCATTTGTAAGAGATAATTTTATTTTATATTTAAAGAAAACATGTGTTTTTGCTACAAAAAAAAATTATTTTAATATTATATGTATTTCATTTTGTTTTGTAAATTTTTTTTTTTTTAATTTCCAATAAATTTAAAAATACCCAGCAAAAATTATCGAATCACCAAAAAAGTTATTAGAAAAAAATTTAAAACATTAAAACAAGTATTTATTTTATCTAAAATCGTATCCATTTTTTGTATAAAATATGAAAATTTTTACTTAAATTTTTTTGTGCTTATTAATAATCCTTTATAAAGCTTCAAATTAATGAATGTAGGAAGTCATTAAAATTGAAATTGTTTGATAAGTTTTTGCTGGGTATTTTCTTTTATTTTATTTTTATTTTATTAATATTCTTTATGATCAGAAAGACCTTCGAAAATCCCATAAAAATATTCAGTATATTTTTCAATATATGTACATATTAGAACTATTTTAGTTATTAAAATAAAGACGTATTTAAAATACATCTAATGACGTTCTTTACAAAAAAAAAGAGATACCGGTACAGAGTTGCATAAAATTTGTTTAAATAACCTATTTAAAAGTAAGCTGCTTAACACAAGCTTTTTTGTAGAAGAAGCTTTTTAAAAAGGACTTTGGAAAAAAGTACCTTATTGAAAAAAGTTTATTTTCAACAAAAAACACTTTTAAAAGAACTAAGTACTTATTAAAAAAAATTATATTTATATTTTTTTAATTTCATGCTCTTTAAGTAATTTTTTTGTATACGAAATTTTTTACAAAAGTGTAATTTTACAAAATTATTTTTTTAGCAAATACTTATTTCAATAACGTACCATTCTAGAAACGTTAAACACCTTTTAGAAAAATTAGCACTTCAAAAAAATATATTTGTTAAAATTAACCATTTTGAAAAAATTTCCTTTTCTTAAAAAGCGTATTGTACATCATTATCTCGATAAAAAGTACCTTTGTCTAAAAGTAATTTTGTAAAAAAGTACCTTATCATAAAATTACCTTTTTATAGAAGTACTTTATTGTTAAAATATCTTTTTATAAAAGTACTTTATATTAAAAGTACTTTTAAAAAAATGTACTTTATTGTAAAAGTAGTTCTTATTAAAGGACTTTATTTTAAAAGTACCTGTTTATAAATGCACCTAATTGTAAAAGTATATTTTAATAGAAGTAATTTTTATAAAAGAACCTTTTTATAGAAGTACCTTTTTTAACAAAGTGCTTTTTTTCTAAAAGTACCTTTTTATGTAAATACCTTTTCATAAAAGTATCTTTACAAAAAAGTACTTTTTTATAAAAGAACCATTTTATAAAAGTACTTTTTTATAAAACTAGCTTTTCATAAAAGTAACTTTTTATAGAAGTACTTTTTTATAAAAGTACCTTTTTGTAAAAGTACCATTTTATATAAGTACCATTTTATATATGTACCATTTTATAAAAGTACCTTTTTATAAAATTATAAAAAAAAACATTTTTATAGAAGCAAATTTTTATAAAAGTAACCTTTGGTTAAGGTACTTTATTGTCAAAGTACCTTTTGGTTACGGTACTTTATTGTCAAAGTACCTTTTTTATAAAATTACTTTTAATTTAATTTTACATTCAAATATATTACTTAAAAAAATACCTTTCTCAATTAAAGTACTTTATTTAAACAGTAAATATTCAGAAATTAATTTTTGAAAAGTCTCTTATTAAAAAGTACCCTTTTTAAAAAATATCGCATTGAGAAAACAATTTTTTAAAAGTAAAATTTTAGAACATTTTTCCAAGAAAGTAACATTTGCAAAAATTATCTTGTTCAAAAGAACTTTTAAGAAAAAAGCACTTTTTTCCAAAAACCTTTTTTTATAAAAATACCTTTCTAAAAAAAAGTATATTAAAGAAAGTGCCTTATTGAGAAAGTACTTTTTAAAATAAATTTATTTTTTAGTTAATCTTTGAAAAAAGTAGCTTTCGAAAACAGTGTCTTTTTAAAGAAGTACAATAACTTTTTGAAAAAGTACATTTTAAAAAAGTACCTTTTTGAAAAATTAGCATTCTAAAAAAGTGCGTAACTTTTTTGAAAAATTGTCATTTTGAATAGAAATATCCTTGTTAAAAATATTATTTAAAAAAATTCTCTTGTGTGAAACAATTCCCTTTTTAAGTTTTTTATGTACCTTTTGAAAATTATTGCTTAAAAAAAATAGTAGTTCTTTTTTAAAAATTAACTTTCAAAAGGACAAATTTTAGAAAATTAAAATGTTTAAAAAGTATGGTTTTTAAGGAATTTTTATAAGAAAATGCTATTTTTAGAAAAGTACTTTTTTATAAGAAAGTACCATTTTTAGAAAAGTACCATTTTTAGAAAAGTGCTTTTTTTAAAGAAATTACCATTTTTAGAAAAGTACCTTTTTAGAAACGTACCTTTTTAGAAAAGTACCACTGTCGAAAAGTAACTTTTTAAAAAGTACATTTTTGAAAAAGTACATTTTTTCGAAAATTACCCCTCCAAAAAAAAAAAATACTTTAAAAAAGCACCTTTCTAGAAGAGTACATTTAAACAAATATTTCTTTTTTACATAAGTTTATTTTTTATGTATTGTGTGCATAAAGTACCTTTTTAAAAAAGTACTTTCTGGAAATCATTGTTAAAAAAGAGGATTTTTTCCATTTAAAAAATAACTTTCAAAATCGTTCTTAATTAAGATCAAAAATATAAGCATCACGAAAAAAAGTACGCATGTTTTAGAAAAATCCCCCAATGAAAATTTTCCTTTAAAGTTCATATCTGTATTCGAAAAGGAATTACAAAAACTAGATTATTTTCGAAAACTTCACAAAAAGTCTAAGAAGAATAATTTCTTAATCAGGCTGAAGTTCAGCATTTTCAATTCTTACTATGGAATGAAATACTTTTAGTGATTACTGTGCTTTTTTATAGAAAACAAGTAGCGTAGATTTTTGCAATTTAATTATTTGGAAATTTTATCTTTTTATATTTTGGAAATTTTACTACGTATTTTTATATACAAAAATATGCCAGACATATTTTGCTTATACAAAAATGTTAAAAAAATATATATAACGAAAAATTTTATAAGAATAAAAATGTTTGCTATAAAATTTGTAAACATTTCTGGTTTTCATCTCGATGTTATTTCTTGGCAGTTAACAAATCAGACATATTTTGTAAAATAAATAAAATATTTTCTCTACTAGAAGATTGACTGCATTCAATAAATATAAATTAGGAAAAATATTTTATATATTAAATATATGTACATATGTATGTATAACTATAGGAAATTTATTAGCCTTCACCTGATGGAAATTTTTAGCAAAAATCAAAAATTTTATGAAATAAAGTTCAATAGCAAGATTCAAAACAAAAATAACATGCATGCGGACATGATTGATGATTATTTGTCTTCAAATTTCTGTCGAACAGGATCTCTCCCACTCACACTTGTACTTGATCTCTCTCTCTCTCTCTCTCTCTCTCTCTCTCTTTCTACTTTAGTATTTATCTTTTTGATTATGATGTATTTTTGTGGGTGTTCATGACGTCAGGGCAATGGCGTTTAAAATAATTTCTAAGATTTTTGAAAAGTATTTTGAAATGATGTTCGAGTAGCAACAACAATAACAACAACAACAACAACAATTCAAACAACAACAAAATAATCAATTAGCTGAACCTCCTGTTTCTTTTAATGCTAAAACGGAAACCACCCAAAATCAAAATAAATTATTAGCAAATTAAGAATTGTTTTTATACACACAAGTAAGTTAGAATTATTAATAGAATATTCCAAAAAAAAAAAAATATTTAAATTTACGAGTAACTATGACAAAAAGGCATTGTTAAAAAGATCTATATACATATGTATCTGCTTACGCATTTAGTAAACTTAATATGAAAATATTTATTTGAATTAATGTGGCTTAGACTACGTTGTGCTGAATTTTCATAATATCTTTGCTATTTTCTCAAACTGTATATTTATATTTAAGTGGAAAAGTGAATAACGTTGTTTTGAATGAATTTAAAATTTTCTAAAAATATAATTTAAAAAAATTACTGAACAAAAAATTCATTATTTAAATATTTTATGTAAATAGATGATTGTCCCACCATGTCTGACACTTATTGCTAGGAAATATTTGAATGATTTATTTGCAAACAGCTGTTGTATTATTTAAACCAAAATTTTTTAAAGTTTTTAACCCAAACAATGTTGTATGTCAGTTAAGAATATTAAAACGCAACATTAAGATCTCTAACTAGTGATCTGGAAGTAGTTTCGTCTACGTGCAAATTAAGCAAAAAAATTCTTTAGCTTTTAGGGTTGCGTACACCAAAGGTGAAAAGGAACCCTTTTGTTTTCACTGCCACGTCTGTCCGTCTGTCTATCTGTCACAGAACGTTTGCTCGAGAACCCTATATGCTACGTACCTGAATTTTCACAAAATATGTAAAACCTTGGCCGCTACAACAATAAATAATATGTAACAGTTCAAAATCAAAGGGTATTCTAAAGCGAGCAATGAAACATGTTGAACTCCTAATGTAATATACAGACAATTATATATAAACACTTGAAATTTTTAAAGTTAGTGTATTTTTATGAAGGCTACAATAATTAACACTGAAATTTACAAAAAAAAAACTAAATTAAAAAGTACTCGATCAGTTAAAGTAATTTTGACAACTTGCTGTATCTTGAAAACTGTAAGAGGCAAACAAACTCTTGAAATTTTCAAAAATGCTAAAACTAAAAAATTCCTAAATTCAAAAAAAATCCCAAGGAAAAATTGCCAAAATGAAAATAAAACGCTTTATTGAAAACTATCACCAAAAATAAAATAAATCGCTAAAAATGCAAAAAAAAATCATCAAAGTACAAATTTCACCAAAAAAAATATAAAAAATTGCCAAAAACGGAAAAAAGTCACCAAAACGAAGAAAGCGACAAAAATAAAATAAAAAAATATGTGTTGTAAAAAATAACTAACAAAAATCGCCAAAAACCGAAAAAATCGCCATAACTGAAAAAAGCCCCAGAACTAAAAAATCGCTAAAACTAAAAATAGGTCATGTTAAAAAAACGCCAAAAACAGAAAAAAATCGCCTGAACAAAAAATACGATAAAACTACAAAAAAACGTCACTGCTAAAAAATCGTCAAAAGCCGCAAGAAAATCACCAAAACATAAAAATCGCCTTAACGGAAAAAAGCACCAGATCTAAGAAATCGCTAAAACTAAAAATATGTATTGTTAAAAAACAGCAAAAAAAAGAAAAAATCGCCAAAACGAAAAATACACTAAAACTAAAAAAAAAACGTCGCTGCTAAAAAAAAGCCAAAAACCGCAAAAAAATCGCCAAAAAAGCACCAGAATTAAAAAATCGCTAAAACTAGAAATATGTATTGTTAAAAAACCGCCAAAAACAGAAAAAATCTGCAAAAAAAATACGCCAAAACTAAAAAAACGTCAATACTAAAAAATCGCCAAAACGGAAAAGGCTCTAGGCTAAAAAAAACGCTAAAATTAAAACTATGTATTGTAAAAAACCCAAAAACCCGAGATAATCGCCAAAATGAAAAAAAAACGCCAAAACACAAAGGGCGTCAGTGCTAAAATAAATCGCCAAGAACTGAAGAAAACATCAAAACCGAAAAAATCACCAAAATTTAAAGAAAAGGCATCAATACTAAAAAAATCGCCAAGACCGGAAATCGCCAAGAACCCAAAAAAAAACACACAAAAACCAAAACAATCGCCAAAATTAATATAAAGGCATTAATACTAGGGTGATCGACTAGGTTTTCAACCGGTTTTAAAACCCGGTTTTTTTACAATACGGTTGTCGGTTTTTTTTAAATGTTAATTTTTCGAATGTCGAATAGTCCGGTTTTTTACAATTTAAAAAGCGGCTGAGTCGAATATTGTTTGATTTGTACATTTTGCAAAAAAATTAGTTTTTACTATGTTAAGACTTAGATTTTTTTTTAGTATTATTTTTTTTTCAGTACAAAAGTTCTAATAATATTTTGAGCGTGGCGACACTTACTGAAACATGAAATTAAAGCGAAATTATTTTATGAGGTGATAGCAGAGACGAATTTAATTGAGCTTATGGTGTGCAATGGATGTCAAAATACAGTTGCAAAAAGTGTTTTTAGTTTTGTTGACATTTTGCTTCATATTTTATATAGAGGTAGATATCCACCTTGTCCATATATTCATATGTACATATATACCAATAAGGGATAAACTCTACATAAACCCACCATTTTTGGGGTTTGATGAAACTTGGGAAGAAATTAAAAAAATTAATTATGCCAATATTTAGGGTGCTAATCAATATGTTTATACAAAAAATAAAAAATTAAATAATAATTACAATAACAACAAGATATTAGACCATATTTGGATGCCATTTGTTCAAGGCTTGGTACCGGAAATCACAGAATTTTCAAACAAGTTGACGACATCAAACATTTTGCACGTATTTTTTCATGTATTTTATGCCTGTATGTAGACTTTTTTCCTATGTATTTTGAATATTTTTGCTACTGTAGGTGTTATTATAATTATATTTTATTTTTTGTATAAACATATTTATTAGCACCCTTAATATTGGCATAATTAATATTTTGAATGTCTTCCCAAGTTTCCACAAACCCTAAAAATGATGGTTGTATGTAGAGTTTATTGCTCAACTGTATATTATATATACGTATTTATGTACTATACATAAGTATGTATATGAAGTTAATTTTTCTGTTTTACCTTTAATTTTTGTATTGTTTTATAGTATTTACATGAACTGTTTGTTAACTCTTTTTTTAATAAAGCAATTTAAAATCAAAACTTTTGTATAACAATTTTCTTACTTAAAAAACCGGTTGATCGGTTTTTCCTGAATTGTAAAAACCGAAACCAGGTTTTTCACAATTTCAAATAATCGAACTGTTCGAAAACCGGTTTCTGGAAAAAGCCGAATAATCGATCACCCTTATCAATACTAAAAAAATCGCCTAGACTCGAAAAAATCGTCAAAAAGAAAAATAAGCCAAGACTACAAGAGTCATAATTACTAGAAATCGTCACAAAAAAAACGCAAAAAATTGCCAAAAAAAACCAAAAATCGCCTAAAAGAAACAAGCGTCGTACGAGTCAAGGACGCATGTTACTAAATTTTTATTCAGGGCTATCATGAATAAAATTGCGCGTGAAATTTCTCCTTTTTCCAATTAGAATTTTTTGTTTTCCCTATTACTTGCTATTAGTTGCTATTAGTTGGAATGTTAGTTTGAATTGAATGATCAGCCTTCAAAAAAAAAAACTTTTCATTAAACATTGCCGACAGAGCGCACGTGTGGTCCAAAAAAATACGACTGCATACGACGAAAAAAATATTTGAAAACATCTCACACACACTTTGTTTTATTTACCTTGAAATAAGAAAGAAAGTGTACTTAATGACCAGCCTTATTCTATAAAACGATTCCCCGGGGGTTTATTCCCTGTTCCTTTTTTCCCTAGTTTAAAAATAAATATATTTAAAAGCTTTCAGGTAAAGCAAAACTACTGGCAAGAAAATAGCTGACTGGGAAAATTCGAAATACATCCTCAATTTTTTTTTCAACTGTTTGGGATAGAAGGATTTTATTTTAAGAAAAAAAATAAATCCCTGGGAAGTATTTCCCCGAGAATCTTTAAAATTAATTTGTATATAAAATAATAACTGAAATATATTTCTTGAATTTTTTTCTGTGATACTGATGCAAATTCGCACCGTTTAAGTGATAGAAACAGAAATTTCAAAGTTTTCGCTTGTTTTTTTAAGCAAAAAAGGTTTAAAAAACAAATTTTGTATGGAAATTTGTTTGTAAATCTAAATTTTTTTTTTCCCCGAATAAGGCCTTTTATGTGAAATAAATATACTTCGATATTTCTTATATAAAACTGCTAGTTTGAAACTTTTATACGCCCACACTGTCACTCATTTCTTTATATAGCGTGTTATTATCTTCTTAACAAAATTAAAGAAAAAATGGCAAAATAATAAACAAAAACTTGCTAAGAACATATTTCTAGCATTTAGTTCTACATTTTATAGCAAAAAAAATATTAAACAAAATCTACAGCTGCAATGGAAATGCCAAGAAATGTGATAGTTTGTGTTAGTTTGTATTTGGTATAAAGAGTGCTGCTAGATTTTATTTTACCTGTAAAAAATGCCCGAAGTGCAAAAAATATGGAAGTCGTATTAAGAAAACAACAAGATTACGTGAGTGCGTGCTTCACAAATGACTACAACCCAAAAAAATAACAATAAGAAAAGTAACAACACAACGTATTTTGAGCTAAAGCATGGAAATCAGCAACATATTTTACATTTTATTATTTAAAAAAAAAGAAAGCACAAGTTTTCTTTTTTTTTAATAGAACAAAGTTTTTAAAAACAAAAAAATAATAACATTTTCTTTCCCACCAAGCACGTGATTAGCCTTCTTTAATAAAAACAAATGCTGCCAATGATGGTTTCATTAGTTTTATGTTTTAAAAAAGAAAAGATATGCAAGCAATTTTTTCCTGCTGCTCTTTGTTAAGTGAGTAAACGTGTTTTCTGTTAATTTAAATCAAAACTTATTGCATTAACAAATTAACAATCACTTCATTGTCACTTATTGTATTCTTTACATTTGCATCTGAGTCAGTCCTGCCACACACAGCACACACACACACACACACACACACACACACTCACTTTTGCATAAACGAAGCAAAACACTAAAGCAAAATATAAATTAAAAATAATTAACCATCAATCAGTTTTCAATTATTGCATTTTATTTGATTTAAAATCAATAATAATAAAAAATGTAAATTCATTTTATTCAGTTGTCTACACAGAGAAAAATGTTTCTACTATTAACACTTTTAATTGAAAAAAATAAAAATAAATAGATACAATTGAAAATCTAATTGTGCCAATTAAAATTTTTAATTTATTAATTTTTCAACAAAAGTATAAAAAAATGTAAATACATTCTTCCATTAATAACTTCAATTGAAAACTATAAATATTAATTAATTAAATTACAAATTTAATTATATCTTTTAAAATTTTTAATTGATTAAATTTTTAAACAAGAGTATAAAATATGTAAATAGTTTATATTCATTTGTCTACACAGAAAATAATTTTACTCCTATTAATTTAATTGTATCAATTAAACTTATTTATTAATTAAATTTTGAAATAAGAGTTAATTGAATCAAGTAAAGTTTTAACTAACACCTTTAACTGAAAAATAAAAATTAAAATAATCAATTAAAAATTTAATTATATCAATTAAATTTTTAAACAAAAGTTTAATTGACTTAATTAAAGTTTTTATTAAAAATTTAATTAATTAAATTTTTATTAAAATATTAACTATTAATTTTATTTTAAATTTTAATTAAAAATTTTAATCTACTATTAAGACCTTTAACTGAAAAATAAAAATAAAATTATTCAATGAAAAATTTAATTATGTCAATTAAATTTTTAAACATTAACATGAGTTTAATTGTATTAATTAAAGTTTTGATTAAATATTTAATTAATTAAATTCTTGCTTAAAATATTAACTTTTAATTTTACCTTAAATTTTAATTAAAAATTAAAGACCTTTAACTGAAAAATAAAAATAAAATTATTCAATGAAAAATTTCATTATGTCAATTAAATTATGTCAATTAAAGTTTTAATTAAATATTTAATCAATTAAATTTTTAAACAATAATTTAATTTACTCAACTCAAATTTTAATTAGATTTTTAATCTACTACTAATACTTTCAACTGAAAAATAAAACTTAAAAAATACTAATTATTAACTAGACTACAACCGGTCAAAAATATTTGTATGGCAACACTCCATTCATGCTAAAGCAATGAATAACTGTTGTTGTTCTTTACATTTATTTCCTTTACACACTTCTTACAACTACATTGCGAGCTGAAAAGGACAGCCACTGTAGCAATAATGGTAAAGTAAGAAAATAATAAAAAAAACATGTTGATTATTAAGTTCTTGTTTCAACTTTGTTATTTGTTGAACTTCTCATTTGTTTAAATGTTAAAGTTTAACTGAATATCTCTAGTTTTTCTAAACAAAAAGTTTTGGGTAAAGGTTCCCTTATGATCTGCATTAGCAATAGAGAAATGAGCATAGGATCCAGCTGAACCCCTCAATAATCAATTTCAATGTATTTTTAATAAATAAATATTCTACTAAAGAAGTAAAATAATAATTTCCCAGCAAAAAATGGTGCTTCGCTGTAAGCACTTATGTAAGTGCTCTTTTGGTATGCAAGCGCTTACCCGCTGCATGAAATTTTGCATGATTTTTATATGGGATTCCTCGCGTAGAAGCTCTGCCACGTCGATCTAAAATGTGATTCTTTCATGCCTCCCGGAGTTACCTGAATTCAGCAAAAATATTCGTCTACTTAAAAAATTTGCTCTTTATTTTTTTTATTTTTTTTTAATTTTTGTTCGCGCGTTGAATGAGGAATTGATCCCAGGATTTCCGTATGTTAGGCTAGAACACTACCCACTGAACTACCGAAGCACATATTTATTTTTGTACACAATTCAATTTTGTATACAGGTAAGCGAGAGAGGATGATCTATAAATATATTTGAGAGTTTGAATATAAACAGCCGACTGACTTCGTAGTGTTTGTGTTAAATTTCGTCATTCGTTTACGTTATTGCATCCTCGTAAGGCAGAGGGGATGCACTGTGTGCTTTTCCGCGCTTCCGAAGCGCTTATTTTTGTGTTATATTATAACTACACCTTCCAAAATGTTTTTATGGAAGGGATATAATAAACCAAAATAGAAAAAAACAGAAAAAGAAGCTATAAAAATGCAAAAGAGACTTAATAATAAGCAATTTAGATGCAATTGCTTCGAAATCTCGATTAATTTTTTGCTGGGTTGTGATTACTAATGCATTAAAAATGTAAAACTTAAATTAAATAATTCCCCAAAAACTACTAAAAATAAAGTTATTCAATTAAAAAAAATTTAATTTTGTCTATTGAACTTTTTAATTATTTAAATTTTTAAGCAAAAGTTCAATTGACTCAATTTGAGTTTTATTTAAAATTTGTGAGAAAAGTTTTATTGGCTGAATTAAAGTTTTATTTAAACTTAAACTTTTGTTTACAAGTTTGGTTGACTAAATTAAATTTTTAAATAATTATTTGTATTTTTTTTTATTAATTTAAAGGTATTAGTAGTAGTAGAAAATTTTTTTCGGTTTTAAATATTCGTTTTCATGCTTTATGGCCTGTTTCTAAATAACAAGTAAGCTCTCAGGCAAGCAAGCGGTACACAGGCGAGTACGTAACAAAATGAGTTTTTATAGTACACTTGGCTAGCTTACGTTGTATTTGGTATCACTTTTTGTATATTTAATTTCATTGTTGCCATGGTATACAATTTGGTATTTGAGTTAATTTTTTTCCATACTAGAAGCATTACTTAATGGCAGCCCTAGGAGAAAATCGAGCAAAATAAAAAACAGCTGCTTTTAAATTACAATGCAATATTAGATCAGTTCGTTTATTTTTCAAACAAAATCGAGTAACTGAATAAATCCTGAGTATTTTTGCTATTAAGCATTAAAGAATGTTTAGATATATTAAAAAGGCTGCATCAGAGATTCTTAATTAATAACATCGATAGTGATATACTTTTTTTCATTTACGGTATGTTATAATTTTTGCACAATTATAAAAGCATTAAGATTTTGCTGAAACAAGTCAAAAACCTTTCATGCTTCATGAATGGGTTTCATCCATCATATACGATATGTATATACATATATCGTCAGATGGTTACTAATTTGCCGCATTTAATGGAAATACTCTCAATCTTCTTGCTTTGAATACAGGTAGATCCAAGATAGTAATGAATAAAAAACTTTACATTGAAATGTGGTTCAAAGCACAGGAGTTTATATATAAACCAAAATAATATGCCTTATCGTGGTTAGGAGGTTAATATCTTTCAATATATTATAAATGTGGAAAAATGTATTACACATATAAAAAATATATTTCATATACATAAAACCGATGCATATTCTTTTTTTTTAATATGCTACACACCATACAAGAAAATGATTGAATAACTTACTTAGAAATAAAATTCACAAAAAAGAAAAGTGCAACCGCTATTTTCGGCAACCATTTATTCAGTAAGAGCTTGCAATTACTCAGTCTCAAATTACAAACGAACGAAATTCAATAAAATACAGCGAAGCTCAGTAAAAAGTTTCAGGTAATCGAACAAACCTATTATTACTTTCCTTGAACAAATTTATGTGAACAAAATTGAAAATAAAATTGTGATGAAAATACATACAAATATGGGATATAATGTAAGAATGTTTGGATTTATGCTTACAGGTTCCATAATGGTTCAATTAGACGATTGTGTGGACATTCGATTTCTTCTTTAATGAATAAAAACCTAATTTAATTTTCACACAAGTACTAATTTTTGATTGCCTATATTTGACATTAGATACAATTGAAATTGTTATGTAGAAACAACAAAATAAAAAAGTATTACGTATTTTACTCAGAAAAAGTTGACAGTTGTTTTATGAAACCCCAAAGCCAAATTTTGTACTCATATGAACAAAATTGTTGAGTTACTTGTAATGTAGAAACATGCCATTAATAATTAAATTTCACAAAATTTAAGAAAACAAAAAGTTGAGAACAAATTATAAATTAACAGCCTTATTTATAAAACTTAGTCTTTATAAAGATTTTTTAAAACAAATTTTCATACAAAATTTTTCTTAAAAAGCCTTTATAAAGCCTTTTTATGTTTTATAAATAAGGCTGTTAATTTTTAAATGCTTATTTGTATTTTTTTTTATTAAATTAAAGCTATTAGTAGTAGAAAATTTTTTTCGGTGTATGTGAAATTATATTTCTTTTTATGCTTTAATAATTAATTTCACAAAATTTAAGCAAAAAAATTAAGGAAAATTGTTGAGCCCTAAAAATACTCATTTATGTTTATATAAACCACAGTATTCAATTATAAACAACAGGGTACATTTTTAAAGGTAATGAAGGCAAAATTATATTGAAGTATTATTTAAAAGATTTTATATCAAAATTAACGCACCAAAACAAAAAGAAAAACATAATAAAATAATCTGAAATGGCAAAACTAAAGAAGAATAAGAATATAAGAACATTCAAATATTTTGAATTCTTTTGTTGTTTACAAAACTATTGTTGGGAGTGTGCGTGTGTAAGCGTAGGCATAACTGTATTCGTGTGTGTGTGTGTTTCTGCATAGAAGACCGGAAGTATATTACCTGATTGCGATTTAAACAATACACCACAAAAATATCAATGAAAATATTTAAAACTACAAACGGATGTTTTGAATAAAACAAAGAACATTTTACTCTTAAGCACACACACACAACAAATAATGCTTTAGCACAAAGCGCACGCAATAATGTGAATACCATATGGGCATTTCCCCCGAATGGTCTACCAGGCTGGAAAAATTAAATGTTGATTATCATCGTGATTTATTGTTTTTAATTATAAAAAAGTCTATGTTTATATAAAAGAATGGTTTAATAGCATATCTCAGCTGTTTTACTTGAGAAAATTGGGCTGGATGGAAGCTGCAAAATTTTATATTTTCTTTTTAAGCCACTTCTAAAGACGTTTTTATATATAACTATTTTACATGCAAAAAATATGTTATGTTTGTACTCTTTCTTCAAAATCTCTCCATAACAATCAAGTTAGAAGAGAAAAGTGTAAGGAGAACAAAAAAAAAAAGTTCGAAAATGGGAAGGAGGCATGGTGATAATAATAAAAAAAAAAAAAACATGTGGAAAAATCGTACATTCGTGACCTGTACGTTCGCGACCGGTAATTAAGCTAATTAAACAAAAACCAAGAGAGATATTTTATTGTGTAAATACTGGATAGAGACCTACATTAATACACTTTTAAAACAAATTAATCACTTTTCATTATTCTGTTCCATTTCGCAGATTTTTACATTTCACTACTGTCAGCCAAAGTGGACTTCTAGTTATTTTGAGTACGTTCGTGACCGCATGTTTATAACTATTAATATGAAAGCTTAAACTCGATGAAATCCATCTTTTGCACTAAACATAGAGCTTCCAAAATGCTATCAAATCGCAAAAAAAAATGCTTGCAAAGGTTTTGTTTTCTATATTTTTTGTACATCAAAAGCGTACGAACGTACGTTCGTGACTCCAGGAAATGCCCCTATACAACTTGTATATCGCGCATTAACCGCCAAAATAGCTTAAGCGACATAATTTTCGAAATTAAATTTTTTACCAAAATCGATTATTTGCGATCGTAAGTAAATAGTCGATTTTCGTCAAAAAACGAAGTCCAAAAAATGTGTCGCTTAAGTTAATTTAGCGGTTATGGCTCGATACAATGGCAAGCTTGACAGACAAGCCAAGCAGAGTAACTCTGCAGTACTTATGATGGTGGATAGATCAAAGCCTTTTTTCTTATAAATTTTTTACATGTTAATGGGACGTAGTTTAAGGTTTATAAACCTTACACAGAAAAAAATATCATCGAAATGCAACCAACAAAACAAATTGTTCACATTTAATTTAAAAATTAACAATCATCATTGTTGATATAACAAATTAAAATTTTTGTAGGCAATTAAATTACTCAACAAATTTTTTTGTTAAATTATATCATAACGAAATGCGCACATGTAGAAGAAACAAGAAATCATGTTTTATGTGTATTCATTATTTGCTTATCTAATAAAGTGTTGCTCTTTAGCTGAGAGGTAAGTGAGTCAGTTTAATAGTGTTGATGTTGCCGGTTCAACTCCGCCCAAAGACATATAGTGTTTTTCGCAGACAAGCAAAAATCGTTTCGAGGATTGTGATTGTGTATAAAAAGGTTGTTAATATAACAAATATGATACAGAAATTCAAGAATTCACATTGTTAATGTAACAATAACTTTAATTGAAATAACTCTGAAATCTAACAAAAATAAATGTTGAAAAAATAAATAAATTTAAACAAATTATTTGTTGATATATTTAATTGAAAATATTTTTATGATTTTCCTTTAACTTACAATTTCGTTAATTGTATTTACAAAAATCGTTGCAGGTTCAAAATCAATCAATTATTTAATTGATATAACAAAAAAATTAATTGTATTTACAAATCATTTTTTTCTGTGTATGCTGCAATTACTGATAACATAAAATTATTTTTAATATATTGAACATTTTAATCATTTTTAATTTTTTTAATTTAAACAACCCATACCTAAAATGCAAAGGTTAAAGCATTTCTGATATCAATTCACTAAAGGAAAATCTGTTAAGATGGTGGTAATTCGTCACTCATTAAACAACCAGACAGATCTTAACTTTCAAATGCCGATACACTTACATATAATTTTTCTCAGTTTTTTCTTTCAAAATCAGTCATTATAGCCTCGTGATTTTTTTCTGTCTTGTACAGAGTAATTGAATTTTTCATGATGAATTTTGTGAAAAATATCATCTTCTGGAGGATAGGCAAAACCATCACCATAATACAACAACACGGATACTTAAGAGCAAAATGACGACAGTCTAGTGTTGAGAAAGAACCCTCTTTTTCTATATTCTAAGTAGATTTGTATGCATTAATTGTAAACTTTGAAGAAACTTTTTAAACTCTTGAAATGTGTTGCTTTTAAATTTTTTTTTTTTTTTTGTTCGACAATGCTTATTTATATACACTTTACTCATCAGCAGACTTTAACCCTAGCTTAAAAAAATTCAGTGAAGTTGCGAATTTGACCCGCGCACGAAGGGTTCCGTACGGACACTAGATATGTAATTCAATACGAACCTTAGCCTATATAATAAATAGTTTTGGTTTTTTCGGTTTTGAGCCTTTTTTAGTTTTGGCGTTTTTTGCTTTTTTCGCGGTTTGGCGCTTTTTTAGTTTTGGCACTTTTTTCTTCCGTTTTGACGATTTTTTAGGTTTTTGGCGTTTTTTCATTTTGGCGATTTTTTTTTCATTTTGGCCATTTTTTCATTTTGGCGATTTTTTTTTTCATATGGGCGATTTTTAGTTATGGCATTTTTTTTCGCGTTTTTGCGATTTTTTCGGTTTTTTGGCGTTTTTCAATTTGGCGGTTTTTTATTAATTTTCAGGCATGTTCTCACACTCGCAACTCGTATAATATTTGCGATTATGCCTTGAACTCGCAAGATTAGTGTTCTGTAAATCGCAAACGCTAGAATTTTTGGCGAGTTGAACTCGCAAGGGTATACTGAAGTGAACTGATGAAATTACAATAAACTGAACTTTAAATAAACAATAAAATGATAAATATATTAAATTAAATATGTTTTCTTTTTATCTGTATCAAAACTAGACGATTTTGCTGACAATTTTAATAAAATATATTCAATTTAAAAAAAGCTTTTTTGTTTTGCGCATTTTTCCTCTCCATTGTTTCCTTATACTCTGGCGATTTGAGCATAAATCAATATGACAAGTCGCAAGCAAAACGCATGAGTTACAGAACATGTAGAAACAAGTTTAGCGATTTGCAACTCACATGCGATTTGAAAACCTTGCGAGTGTGAGAACATACCTGTTTGGCGACTTTTTTCATTTTGGAGATTTTTTTTTTTCATTTAGGCGATTTTTTTAGTTTCGGCGCCTTTTTCACGTTTTGGCGATTTTTTCCCGTTTTTGGCGTTTTTTCAACTCGGCGATTTTTTTTAATTTTGGCGATTTTTTCATTTTGGCTATTTTTTTCATTTGGCTGATTTTTTAGTTTTGGCGCCTTTTTCGTGTTTTGGCGTTTTTTTTTTTTTGGTTTTTTGCGTTTTTTGTTCATTTTGGCGATTTTGTAGATTTTTTCGGTTTTGTCGATTTATTGTAGTGGTAGAATTTTTTTTTAATTTGGTGCTTTTTTTGTTTTAGCGATTTATTTTTGGTTTTTGGCGATTTTTCTTAGGTTTGGCGATTTTATAATTTTCTGATTTTTTTAGTTTTACTGTTTTTGAAAATTTCAAGAGTTTGCCTCTTACGGTTTCCAAGATACAGCAAGTTGTCAAAATTACATAGTCAAAATTGCATTAACGGATGGACCACCCTTTAATTTTAATTTTTTTTTTTTTAATTTTTAGTGTTAATTGTTGTAGTCTGTATAAAAATACACTAATTTTACAAATTTCAAGTGTCAATATACATATGTTCATACAATTGTATGTATATTACATGGGATTTTAACATTTTTCGTTGCTCGTTTTGGAACATCCTTTAATTTTTAATTCTCATGTAGTTGTTGTTGTGGCAGCCAAGGTTCTACATACTCTGTCCAAATTTCAGGTCCGTAGCTCTTACGGTTCCTGAGAAAATAGCGTGTGACGGCCAGGCGGACAGCGTAGTGAAAACAATAGGGTTCCTTTTCACCTCTGGTGTACGGAACCCTAAAAAATCTTATGTTTATGGTAAGACTCTCAATACGTTATGGAGAATCACAATATACAAGCATAAATATCTTTACACAATAACTGCCTTATTCATAAAAAATATTTCAGGTTTATTAAGCTCTTATTTGACGTATTTCTATGGGAAATTTGTCACATAAACCTGCAATAAACCTAAAATATTTTTTATGAATAAGGCAGTAAGTATCTTTATTCGATTTTGCACATGCATATATTTTAATTTGCACCATCTTTTAAATTATTAAAAATTTCCTTGTTCAACATTTCACGTGAAATGCTGTCAAAATATATGTAAAACAAATTGGCACGTATTGTTCATGAAAAAAATTTTGTAGAAGTAGTACACAGAAAAAAAATATCATCGAAATGCAACCAACAAAACAAATTGTAAAAATTTAATTTAAAAATTAACAATCGTCATTGTTGATATAACAAATTTAAATTTTTGTTAGTCAATTAAATTACTCAACAAAATTATTTGTTAAATTATATCATAATGGAATGCGCACATTTAGAAGAAACAAGAAATCATATTTTGTGTGTATTCATCATTTGCGTATTTAATTAAGTGTTGCTCTTTAGCTGAGAGGTAAGTGATTGAGTTTATTAATCTTGATGTTGCCGGTTCAACTCCGCCCAAAGACATATAGTGTTTTTCGCAGACAAGCAAAAATCGTTTCGAGGATTGTGATTGTGTATAACAATTATGATACTGAAATTCAACAATTCAATAGTTAATATAACAACAACCTTAATTGAAATAACTTTGAAATCTAACAAAAATAAATGTTGAAAAAATAAATAAATGTCAACAAATTATTTGTTGATACATTTAATTGAAAGTATTTTTAAGATTTTCCTTTAACTTACAATTTCGTTAATTGTATTCACAAAACTCGTTGTATGTTCAAAATCAATTAATTATTTAATTGATATAACAAACAAATTAATTGTATTTACAAATCATTTTTTTCTGTGTACTTTGTTTATCTTGGGAAAACCAATGAAATGTTGTATCTTCAACATTTTAAGTTTTCATGCGAAATAAGATGAGTGGCACTTATTTCGTATGGAATTTACAACAAACACATGGGGTGTTTTTAAAAACATAAGAAATTGTTGCATAGTTTCAAGGGATACTTAATATTATTTATAATTATGTCAAAATTTTCGTATGAATTAATCAAAGTTAATATAAATTTTTTAGGAAAATAAAATCGTATGAGAAATATTTCTTAAAGAATATTAAGTATACGCTGAATTTATTCAATAAGTATATCCCAGCAAAAAAAAAAACAAGCAGTTCAAAGGGTTTCCCATTTTCACTTCTTCTTAGGGCGACTTTTTGAGTTCAAGATTAGAGATTAAATTAACCTTAATCTTCATTTGTGATTTTTGGGTAGTCGATTATATGGTTTACTTGCTAGTTTAAGCGGGCAATCGTGCTGGTTTAATCATACATTAACATTGACAACATACACTTGTGAAACTTATAACTTTTTGTAAATATTATATTATAAAATAATTTAAAAACACATAAATAAATATATATATTTTATATTATTTATCTATTTCCTTTAACACGCGCAATATTTTACTTGTAAATAATAAAACATGGCAGTTTCTTCTTCTTTCCACAAAAAAATCAAATTGTGTTGATAACATGTATGACTTTTACACAGAAAATGTTGCCACTATTTTGTTCCTCAGTATGGTAATACTACAAATAATAAGAAGTTTAAACTACCACTCAAAAATATCAAACTAATTAATTTGAGATTAATTTAATTTTCGGATTAGCTAATTATAGAAATAAACTAATCTTAATCTCGTACTCAAAAGCCGCCCTTAATTGTTACAAATAGTGAGTTCATGTTTAATGCTTTCGTAAATCAGAATAAATCCATTTTTATTGAAATAATGAAAATTAACAACCAAAAAGTTTCAACATCGGGGAAGAACTACCAATTTTTGAAAAAATATTTTTTTAGCCCATGAAAAAACGTCTTTGCCTCATTCATTTTAATTCAGAACGATTTATTAAAATTTCCGCGTAAACACATGATTTCCAATTTCCCCTAAATACAACCAGATTCTCATTATTTGAACCGATTAAATTCCATTTGTGTCATGTTTTTGATGTGTAAACATCTATACGCTAGGGGGTAAAAATCTTTTGGCTTTGATTTCTTTGCTGAGATTTCTTTGCTGAGATTTCTTTGCTTTTTGCTTTTGCTTTGCATTGTCAAATCGGTGTGAGCTATGTATGAGTGTATTAGTGTTTGAAAGAAGCAATACCAAGTAGAGAAACAAGTCGACCGGCTCGAAGCCGACGGTGCGTCGCCGCCGGTTGTTTTTCTGTATATTTCCGTACACCAAAGGTGAAAATGAACCGTAAGAGCTACGGACTTGAAATTTGCACACAATATGTAGACATTTGGCCACTACAACAACAAATACATGAGAGTTAAGAACCAAAGGGTGTTCCAAAACGAACAACGAATAATTTTAAAATCCCATGTAATATAATTACATACAATTGTATGTACATATATACACTTGAAATTTTAAAAGTTAGTGTATTTTTATACAGACTACAACAATTAACACTAAATTTAAAAAATTTAAATCAATGGGTGTTCCATCAGTTAATGCAATTTTGACTTTGTAATTTTGACAACTTGCTATATCTTGGAAACCGTAAGAGGCAAACTCTTGAAATTTTCAAAGACGGTAAAACTAAAAAATAAAAAAATACAAAATCGCCAAATATAAAAAAATCGCCAAAACGAAAAAAAGCACCAAATTAAAAAAAATCTCTAGGACTAAAATAAATCGCGAAAAACCGCAAAAATCCTTTAACAAAAAAATCGCCAATATGAAAAAATCGCCAAAACGAAAAAAAACCCAAAAAGAGAAAAAAACTCCAAAACGAGAAAAAAGCGATATAACTGAAAAAAATCGTTTAAACTGAAAAAACTTATAAAATTAAGAAAGCTAAATCAAAAAAAAATTATCAAAACCGAATGTGCGCGAGTCAAAGTCGCACTTTACTGAATTTATTTTAATTGCAATGCGTACACAACAACAAGAATAGCAACAACTAAACGATGAACAACAGGAATTAAAAATTAAAAAGTAAAAGTAAAGGCATTTACCATAGATGAGCTTTGCAGTACCACTAAAGTTTCAGTAAAAACAATAAAAAATGTTTAACAAGTAAATTTTTACTGATTACTAAAATTTTGTTTCTACAATTTTTATAAATTGCCTAAATGATTTGTTATATGATGAGGTGCATTGAATTTTCAGTAATCAGTAATGCCCGTATTCATAATGAAATTCTACCAAGTGGCTAAATGTTTTTCATACAAAAGTTTAAAAATTTGAATGAAAAAACTTTGCCACTTGCTACAATTCGATTATAATTACGGCCCTACGATTTTACTGGTAATGCAAATTAAATTTCATTAGCAGTAAAAATTTACTGAATTTTTTTAGTAATCAGTAAATTTACTGCTTACTGCAATTTTGAATGCAGTACATATACATATACTGCAGTGTGCCCATTTACTAACCAAATAAGTTTAATAAAACAAAAAAAAAACCAACAAATTCATATGTATTTACAGTATTGAAAGTTTTGATACTTTTAAATAATTAATTTTAAAAAAGATACTAAAAGCATAAGTACTTCCAACTTAAAAAAATTTCATTACTAGATGTTTACACATCTCCTCTGTGATCGGACTCACATTGCTTTTTTTTTTACTCCCGATAAAATGATTCGAACCACTTAAATATTTATTTTCAGTACGACATATCGCACATTTACTCAAACAAAGTCATAACTCAAAAAATGACACTTTTGAGTTAATGATGCAGAGTTAATTCTCATATCGTTTTTTATATTGTGTAAAAATTACGTACAAATATATTGTTTACTCAACTCTAGAAAACAAAATAAAATTGTATTTCTCCATTAAGTTATGTATAAATTGAAATCTTTAAACTCGTTTTCTGCCACACTAGCTTTTATGAGTTATGACGTTTTTTAAGTAAATGAGCGATATATTTTCAAAATTTTTGTCGTCAGCTAAATTGTTATTGCTACCGTCTTTTTTTAAGATTTAAAAAACCGCCCAAACGGCTGCAATTATTATGGTGTTATTACATATGTGACGCGCAAAATAGAAAGGGACCTAAGGGTAAAAACCGGTTTTGTTCAGGAGAGCCATTTTAAAAATTTAAATACGTGTACCTTTGGTGTACCATCACATCATAAAACGCGCATATCTCTGGGAGGGAACACTTATAGGGCATGGAATCGGTCTCATTCGATGCTCAGATGTTGTCCACATCAAAAAAAAAAAAAAAAAAAAAAAAAAAAAAATTAAAACTGTTTTTTTTTTACTCTTAGGTCCCTTTCTCTATGCGCTGTCACATACAGCGTTGCCACGACCAAAATAATTTTGTAACCACAATACAAAAAAAAAGTAACCAAATGCAAAAAAAAAGTAACCAAAATTTTTATGTATTTAAAATACTGTTTTATTTGTAGTTCAGTTGAAAAATATACATACATATGTTAATATATAAAATCAGATAATATAAATTTGTATTTCAGTTTTAAAAGTATATCTTAATAAAAAAAATACTTCAGGTAAATTATTAGAAATTTAAAAAAATTGGCTTGTTTTTATGGTTAAGCAATTGTCTATATGCATTTCGTTCCCGCTTGTGGAACTCGTCAGTAAACTTCAACCCACAAAATTTTTGAATTTAGTTAACAAACTCCGTATGTTTATAAATAGTAAGACTCTTAATACTAATAATAAGTTTGAAAACCTCAAACAAAAATCTTTACAAAACAAGCATCTTTATTCAACTGTGCATCTATTTTATTTATTAGAAATTCCAAACCAAAAATGTTTTTAGTAACAACAAATAATATGTAATTTAATTACATTCGTTATCAAAACACAAGACTGTATAAATAAAGTTAAGTTTGTTAATATTAAAACAGATCTTTGGCAGACCAAACATAATGGGAATTGTTTCGATTGATGCACAATTCTTTAGATTGCATTTTTGAGTTTACAGTCTTAAAATTGAGCTTATTCCTATATTTAGTTTTAACTAGACTTAGCTGCGAAAATATCCTTTCAGCAGCTGTGTGGCTGGCAGTGACATTAAATTTTACATTAAATTAATTAAAGCATAAAAACATTTTTCGTTCAATCCATTTGTATGTTTTGAAACCGCGTCCCAAAATTCAACTATGACCATATCAGCACTTACTTCTAATTTAGAAAATTTGCCAGCGGCGGCTGTTAGCCGACTCACAGCCGATCGGCTTCGTTCCCTGCTTGTTATAGTGGGTACACACTTTGCAATATGTTTACGCAACACGTTTATATTTCATGTTGCATATTTTGATACAGACTATGCAACCTACAATGCAACCACCAATGCAACCCATAAACATCAAAACATTTTGATATTTTCGAAACTTCGAAAGCAACTTCGAATGCAACTATAAACAAGACTACACACTATGCGGCCGACAATGCAATCTGCCTGGTTGCATAAACACGTTGCTAAGTCTGTACCTACCATTACGCTCTCAAACTTAAATAAAAAAATTCGCTTTAAACTTTTTACATAGTGTTTGACATTTAAAGATTTTGCAACCATGAATGCATCTGATTTTTGAAACCAGGGGGTCTACTCTGTAATTCGAAACGAAAGAGTTGGCCCCCAGGCTTGATATGTTCAGAGACAGACATGTATTTTTTTAAACGCTATGTTGATTATCCAGTGTTGTCTTTACAACGTAGTAAAAACGCTTAAATTGTGATCTTTTATCAAGATAATTAGTTATATGCAAATTTAGTATACCACATATGTACATATGTGCATAAAAAATGGTTATTTTTGTGTTGAAAAAAAGTAATCAAAATGGAAAAAAAGTACACAAGTACACATTGGAAAAAAAGTAACCAATTTTGGTTACAAGTAACTAAAACGGCAACGCTGGTCACATATATAAAATTTCTGCAAGAACAATTTCGTTGCGTGAACGCCAAAGACAGCTTAAAAACAAAATCAAACAAAGCAATTAATTAGTGTTTTTTTATGGGAATTGTTAAAATTTAAGTTTAAAATTTTTTTAAAGCACTAATACTTTACTTATTATTTAAAATATTTTGTTTTTTTTTTTAATTAAAAATACATTGAAATTGATTATTGAGGGATTTAGCTGGATCCACTGTTGCTAATGCAGATCATCAGGGAACCTTTACCCAAAGCTTCTTAGAACAACTAGAGTTATTATATTATAAACTTTTATTTAAACAAATGAGAAGCACAATAAATAACGAAAGTTGAAACAAGAACTCAATAATCAACAAGTTCTTTATTTTCTTACTTTACCATTGCTACAGTGGTTACTTTTTTTTCAGCTTCAAATTGTAGTCGTCAGAGTCTGTAAAAAGAAAATAAATGTAAATAGCAACAACAGCTATTTAAGAATAGAGTGTTGCCACACAAGTATTTCTCTAACCACGTGCAGTCAAGTTAATCATTAGTGTTTTTTTGTGGGAATTGTTAAAATTTACGTTTAGAATTTTTTAAACGCACTAATAATCCCAAATTAATATTTATTATTTTTATTTCATATTTTGCCAACATTTACCGAATTTATGTTCACTTTTATTCGTCTATTTAAATAAAAATATAAAGTATATAATAAGCATTAAATAAAATAAAATTAAAAATGTTATGCAAAAAACATTCATTATATTATTTGGAATAATTTCAAGAATATAATAAAAATATTATATTTTTATTATTATTATATCTTTAATTTTTATTTTAATTTTTTTATTTATTGCACCTGCTAAGGGTCAGTGTGCAAGTACATTCAGCTGAAATTCTAGTTTAATATAAAACTGATGTCTTTTATTAATATAAAAATTACAAATCGAGAAAAAGACAAAAACACAAAAGCTACAGAATGATCATACAAAACTGAACCAACTAAAATATACCAAAAAAGTGAACAGAAACAGAAAGCTACAGAAAATCAATCTCCATGGTCGCTTCATTCATCACTTTCAAACACATTTTATTGTTAGCTGGGTGCTTTGATATAAAATTTCGATTAAAATAACCTGCAACGTTAAATAATTTATTCAGCACTTTATTTTCTTTCTTTTTTTTTTCTTTTTTAAATCACCTTAAAAAATATCATTTCTCTGGTAGAATTTTTACTTGCTTATTATACATAATTTGTTTCATAAATTTTAAGTTTAGAGTTTTTTTTTTTATTATTTTGGCTCATAAATAAAAACCATAAAGAGTGTGTGTGCCTGTTTTTCTGTGCGATTATTCAATTCATAATTATTCATTCATGTGTAATTTATACAATATTAATTTGATGACATTTTGAGATGTCCTTATATGTATGGTTTAATTTAGGTTGGGCTTTTTTTAAGGACTTTTTTATGTTTCAATAAAATTTAAAAAATATATGTGTATACATCGTCTCTTAAAATCCAAAAGGTCTTTAGCGCACTTTTTACTCTTTTACAGGAGAAGCAAAAACCCTCATAAATTTAAGACTATTTATTTGTTAGCTGCCAAATTGAATAATGAATAAAATTGTTATTTTTTAACATATTTTTTAAGGAAAAATATATTTTCGTTAATCACATCATAATCAATCAAAACGTGTATTTTGAATTTTTTGGTTGCTACGGCTTTTTGGAGTTTAGATAGCGATATGTAATATTTATGTGCCAGACTTGTCTTTTATTGAATTTGTGCGTGTGCATGCTTGGCGATGACAATGCGAGTACATACTTGATACTAAACATTTATGACAGTTAATACTCTGAAAATTTTTCTTTTATTTATTGTCTTTTTTAATCTAATGTTACAGCATTATTTTTCATTCCAAAAACAAAAAAGGAAAAAGGGGGAAAATTCAATTAATATTAATCATTAAGCAGGATTTAGTACACATGAAAAATAGAAAAGAAGTAAGCTGCTGACTATTGAATGATATTAGGGAAGGAATGCAGAAAATGTTGACAATGCTCATTTAAAGCTATGAAGCCTGGTAAAGGAAAGTAAATGGGAAAAAAATCGGCATGGAAAAACAATTAATAGCCATGGGCCTGTAGCAAAAATTTAAATAAATATACTTAATTGTAACAAACCAAAAAAGTTTGTCTTAAGTATAACAAAAATAAGCAAATTAACTAACATGTGCGTAATTAGTAAAGAACAAACGACAATGGCAAGAGTGTTGTTAATTAAGAGATGGTAAAATTGAGCTTTCTTTACAAAAAAAGTTTTCAGCAAGTTGAAATACGATGAATCAAAATAATTCACGTATTACATTTGCAATAATGCTAAGTATATAAAGCAGAAATCTACATCAACTGACACCACACACAGTCGACCAACCACAAAACACACTGATGATGAAGGTGTAGTGACCTTCGAAAACAACTGGTTGTTCCGTTCTACTACGTGTTTGTAAGAATATTTGCAATTAACTTGTTAGCCTCATCAAATCATTTAAATACTACTCCTTTGTATTATTATGTATTTGTCTCAAAAAACGTTTGATCAAAAAATGCACGGAAAAATTTATTTAAATAATCTATAACCAATTTTAATGTATTTTTAATAAAAAAAAGTATTTTACTGAATACCTAAAATAATAATTTGGGCTAATAATCTCAACAAAAGTTAAACTGAATTGTAAAAATTCCAAAAAAAAATCCACAATTATTAACTTGACAGCGCCCGGTCAAAAATACTTGTATGGCAACACTCTATTCGTGCGAAAGCAACCCAGCAAAAAATGGTGCTTCGCTGGAAGCACCTATATAAGTGCTCTTTTAGTATGCAAGCGTTTACCCGATGCATCAAATTTTGCATGATTTTTATACGGAATTCCTCCCGTAGAAGCTCTGCCACGTCGATCTAAAATGTGATTATTTCATGCCTGCCGGAGTGACCTGAATTGAGCAAAAATATTCGTCTACTTAAAAAATTTGCTCTTTATTTTTTTACTTTTTTTAATTTTTGTTCGCGCGTTGAATCAGGAGTTGATCCCATGATTTCCGTATGTTAGGCTAGAACACTATCCACTGAACTACCGAAGCACATATTTATTTTTGTGCACAATTCAATTTTGTATACAGGTAAGCGAGAGAGGATGATCTATAAATATATTTGAGAGTTTGAATATAAACAGCCGACTGACTTCGTAGTGTTTGTGTTAAATTTCGTCATTCGTTTACGTTATTGCATCCTCGTAAGGCAGAGGGGATGCACTGTGTGCTTTTCCGCGCTTCCGAAGCGCTTATTTTTGTGTTATATTATAACTACACCTTCCAAAATGCTTTTATGGAAGGGATATAAGAAACCAAAATAGAAAAAAAAACAGAAAAAGAAGCTATAAAAATGCAAAAGAGACTTAATAATAAGCAATTTAGAAGCAATTGCTTCGAAATCTCGATTAATTTTTTGCTGGGAATGTACAGCTGCTGTTGTTCTTTTACATTTATTATTAATGACATACTTCTTACAACTACAAGTCGAGCTGTGGTAAAGTAAGAAAATAAAAAAATTGTTGATTATTGAGTTCTTGTTTCAACGTTCGTTATTTATTGTGGTTCTCATTTGTTTAACTGAAAGTTTAACAAAATAACTCTAGTTGTTCTAAGAAGCTTTGGGTAAAGGTTCCCTGATGATCTGCATTAGCAACAGTGAAATGCGCATAGGATCCAGCTAAACCCCTCAATAATCAATTTCAATGTATTTTTAATAAAAACATATTTTACTTAATAAGTAAAATATTAATTTGCGTTTAAAAATTTTAAACTATAATTAAATTCAATTGTTTACTTTTCTTTAACTTTTTGACGCTTTGCAGTGGAAGTTAAGGTCGTAATTTAAGGCCAACTTAAGATAATTAAGCAGACTATATATGTTCGCTATATATACCGACATTTATGAATGAAAGAAGAGAGTTGTGTTAGGACACCCAGTTAGAGCTATGTTATTTAGCTACATATGTATATAAAACAAATTGTGTGTGGTAAATAACTATGCAGTATTGCAAAACGTTTCCATTTATTTTCCATTATTTTCTTTTTCAGCTGCATACGATTAAATTATTGCATTTTTTTGTTATTATGTGCAAAAACAATACAAAAAACAAATTGAGCAATCGTTCTCATATTTTGATTTTCAAAGAACGAAACAAAACAAAATCAAACATTTTGTTTGTTTATTAACGTACTCTACTCTTAAATACAAATAAATCAAAATAAAACTAAATGTATAACGGCCCTTTTCACAATATACAATTAAAAGCTAACAGGGACTTTAACGGCAAGTTTTGTATGAAGAACTTTCAGTTAAAGTTCATGTTAACTCTTAATCATACATTGTGAAAAGGGACGTAAGTGTAATAGTGTCGATTATAGTTCCTGTGCTAAATATAAATCAAGCAAAATAAATATATGTATATCAAACATCAATATTGTAATGTGCCGCTATTTGAAAGTTTTACTAAAAAAAAAGAAACTATTTAACAAAGATTTCAAACATTTAAATTACAAACTATTTCCCTCAAGAAAATTTTAATTGCTTTTAAAACTGTCTAGTATTTAATAAATCACCGCTTAATGTAAAGGACAAAAATCATTTTCAAACCTAATATGCTAAAAATTTTACATTAAAAAACCAAATAATTTACTTTGCATAAACCTATAGCAAATACGCAAATTTTCATTCCAAAGGTGTTAAAATTTAATAATGATTACATCAAAAACAACAAAGTCATTGCATTTTATTGCTCACAATTCGCATAATTTTTATTTGTATCAAGCTAATTTTATTCCAGCAAATTTAGCTTAATTTAAAATTACTTACTTACTGCTCTCTTCTTCTATTGGCAATTACTCGTAAGCTATTCACTTGCAGCAGAAGAAAAAAATTAAGTTGTTAAAAAAATACATAATTTACATACAGTTTCCTTCCTTATTTTAGGTTTAGAGAAGCTGAAAATTTAAGCAGCCCTAAAAGCTTTTGCTTTTAATAAGGAATATTCTTATGTTAAAATAAATATGATGAAAATTTAATCGCAAAAAAAATATGCAAAATACTTTCTTTCTATGATGACGTTTGCAAAAATTCCAATAACAATAACAGCAAAAAGCATTAAAACCCTTAGTAAAAGGTGGGGGGGGGAGAGATACTCGTAATAAATTATTTTGCTCTCACGCTCTTTCGTGTGTTAACACACACACACACACTCACAACTGTACTGTAACTGTTGTGAGTGTCTGCTTAATTTGTGTAGCATACTTGTGGGAGTCAAATTTGTTTTTTTTTCATTTAACAGTTATGAGTATTTTTCTTATTTAAAAATGTAATAAAAATATTTTAAGTTTATTTAAAGTCTCGCTAACAAATGGCAGTATTTTTTTTATTTCATAACTTCAAAATGTATTTAGATTAAATTTTTTCATATTAAGAAAAACAGCGTGAAATATCATAACGAATTCTTATTTTTGATGTATTTGTCTCATTTGTTTATTTACATTTTTTTAACCACTGTGTGTGCGTAAAGTTTTTTAAATTTTTTGAAAGTTTCATTTATGAATATTATTCCTTGTTATTATTATTGCTATTGCTATTGCATGAAAGTATGTTTATGTCTGCTTTTGTTTTGTCATTTTGTGCATTGTAATCAACAACATGAAGCATCAACAGCAACATTAACATAATCGTAGCTGTCAGCATAAGCAATATGAAATCATGTTTGTGCCACATGAAAACACCCTTCAAACCATTAAATTTTAAGCACACACACGTACATACATACATACACTCACACCCACTTAAAAATTTATGTATATATAAAAAATATGCATGTGTATGCTCTCTTATAAATCATCTAACTAAGCGCAGAAGAAAAAATACGTTAATACATGTAAAGCCATATACGATGATGAAAGCATAAATGTCTGCAGCAACCGCCATCAATATCAAAGACATGAATTCATTCTTCTAGAAAAACAGATCAAAATATCAGACATTCCGAAATAATGTTGAGAATTGCAAAACAACTGCACTGAAAGAAATCATATGCTTACAGCTGGTCAAAATAAATTAAAAGCTTCTTTAAATTCAAAAAAAAAAAAAATCTTCTCATGCCCCACATAACATAATATTGTCTAATAATATAGTTATTAAATTTTCTCTGTGTAGACATGTTGTTAAACAAAATAATAAATATGCATGAAATTCATATTCATACTGTTTTTCTTTTATAAATTCTATAACTCATTTCAAGATATGAAGCATTAAAATTTTCGCCTTTTTACAAAGAGCTTAAAATATATTCATGTATTGAAATATTTTAGAAGTCTAGTGAAAATTATTGTCATATAAATTTTAGTAAATTTTGCGCTCATTAAATAAATTGAAAAAAAATATTATTTTGTTCTAATTTCGAGAGCACTTTTATTTTCAACTCTCACACTCACATGAAATTTAACAGAGACACTTTCACTCACACATTTCGCGCCTTGTCTGTCTATATTTTTCTATTCTATTTTGTTTAAAAAAATCATATATATTTCTATTAAATTTTGCGTGCGATTTTATACACGGAAATAGTATTTTAATGATGGCATCTAAAGTCTAGAAATTGTATTTTCAAACATTGTTTGTTGTTCTATTTTTCTTTTTGGCTTCTTTTTCATTAATTTTTATGACAATTAACAAATGTTGATGAACTACTTTTGTAAAATATTTCTTTCGTTTGCAAGTTAAATGTTGTGTGGCACATTGAAAAAGAAAAAAATTGTGTTTTTTGTAATATATTAACTGCTTTATTCATAAAAAAATATTTCAGGTTTAGTAAGCGCTTATTTGACATATTTCTATGGGAAATTTGTCAAATAAACCTGTAATAAACCTAAAATATTTTTTATGAATTAGACCGTAAATATATAGATATGTATATTTGTATATTAAAGTACATAAAGCATTAAAGATTAATTGTTAGCTTATTTCTTAACGCAATTTAAAACATTTCATGCAATAAATAAAAATAAATGCGGTTCTCGTTGAGTTATTACACTGATTTTCTTTAGTACCAAGTCCGCATCAAAATCAAACAATAACCAGCTTTTTTCTAAAAAAAAACCAATTATGTTTAATTAATTATTGACGATTCTTATTTCTTTAAGGCTATAATAATAATGCGAGAGCTGCAGCACTTAGAGAGAAAAGGTACTTCTTATAAAAGGTAGTAAAACTATAAAGGTACTTTAGAGGTACTTTTTATGATAGGTACTTTTCATTACAGGTACTTTTTATAAAAGATACTTTTCATTAAAGGTTCTTTTTATAAAAGATACTTTTTATAAGAGGTACTTTTTTAAAAGGTACTTTTTATAAACGGTACTTTTTATAAAAGGTACTTTTTATAAAAGGTACTTTTTGTAAAAGGTACTGTTTATAAAAGGTACTTTTTGTAAAAGGTACTGTTTATAAAAGGTACTTTTTATCAAAGGTACTTTTTATAAAAGGTACGTTTTAGCAAGAGTACTTTTTGTAAAAGGTACTTTTTACAAAAGATACTTTTAATAAAAGGTACTTTTTATAAAATATACTTTTCATAAAAGGAACTTTTATACAAGGTAATTTTTATAAAATGAACTTTTTATAAAAGTTACTTTTTATAGGAGGTACTTTTATAAAAGGTACTTTTTATAGAAAGTATATTTTTAAAAGATATGCTAAAAAAGAGCACTTGTATATAAAAAGTACTCTTTATAAAAATGTAGTTTTTAGAAAAGGTACTTTTTTTTAATACTTTTTATAAAAGGTGCGTTTTATAAGAGCTACTTTTATAAAACGTACTTCTTATATGAGGTACTTTTTATAAAATGTATTTTAAAAAAAACGGTCCTTTTATTAAAACGTCCCGAAAAATAGTTATTGTAAAATGTACTTTTTATGCAAGATACTTTTTATAAAAGGTACTTTTTCTAAACGATAATTTTTCTAAAAGATACTTTTTATAAAAGGTACTTTTTATGTAAGTTACTTTTAATAGAAGGTACATTTATTAAAAAAAATTTCTAAAAAGGGCACTTGTTTATAAAAAGTTCTTTTTATAAAATGCACTTTCTACAAAAGGCACCTTTTATTTTTTATTTTATTATTTATTTTTTTTTTATTGCATTACTTCCTATAAAAGTACATTGCATTACTTCCTATAAAAGGTATATTTATAAAAGGTACTTTTATAAAGGGTACTTTCTATAAAATATACTTATATAAAAAGTGCCTTTTTTAAAAGTTTCTTATATAAAAGGTACATTTAAATCTTCATGTCCTTCAACAAAATGAATTCTGTTGGCTTTTAACTTAAAGTTGCTTTGGTTTTATTTCCTTAATTTTTCTTGTATTTTTTAATCTTTTCTTAAGAAAATAAAATTGAAATGACCTTATCAAAGATTTTCATAGAAGCTGCAAGGACATGATGTGTTATCTTATATTCCTTGAAAAAAAAAGAAAATCACACAAATATTTATAACCAGAATAAAAGATAAACATTTCAAAGGTTTGTTTTATATCAGCAAGAGTTAGCAGAAGCTGACACGTTATTCGTTGTTCGTTAATAATCTGGAGTATAGTTAAAGTTTACTAAATCGTTTGCTAAAAATTAATTTAAGTTATAATAATAATTAAACACAATTTATATTTAAAGGCTTGTTATTAAACCTATAAAATAGCCATTTTGCCCTCAACTGCACAGATTTATGTAATAAAATAATAATAATGACTTTGACAGTTGTGAGTTAAATCAAATTTTGTACACATTAACTCATTTGCTTCTTAACAAGCAAACACTTACGCACACACACACTCGCACACACACACACGCAGAGATGCAAAGACTAACGAAAGCTCGAACGTGACTTCAAACTGGTTTGATTGTTTTACAGACCTGAAAATTAAATTATTGTTTGCTGCCACTGCTTGTGTTGTGTTGAGCCTTTACAAATCACTTTGCGTGTGTGTGTGTGTGTGTATGCTGAATGAAGCCTCTATTCAATTATAATTGTGTGTGTGTGTTAATGTCATTGTTGCTAGTTTAGGTGTTAATTTGCTATAAAATCCTTGTTTGCAACAGACCAAGTGAGAAATAGTTGTTGTTATTGTGTTGCTGTAACTTACAAGAAAAAGTTAATGAGCAAAATTATGCAATTGTCAAGTATTTTGTGACATGATAACCCTCAACTAAAATTCTAATGCACATCAAGACATAATAATAATAAATACTTAAAATGTCAATCGAATGCTGTCATGGCATTTTACTTGTGTCTGACAAATTTATGAAAGTTATTGTCTGTTTGTGCACTTTGCACGTAATTTCATGTCAAAGGATAAAAAGCGTTTTTTAATGCAGTCTAAGGGTGTAAGGTAGTCGCATGGAATAATTATTGTATACATTTATTTAGATATTATTAGGTACTTAAGGACATGTAATTTTATGAACTAATTATAATAAAACACCTGATATATTTAGTAAAATAGTTTATGATTTTATGTGATTATTTCACAGTGACAAGAGTGTAAATATTGACAGTTATTAGCATTGCTGTTCAAGGTTAAATTAAAGCGAAGGGAAATATATTTATGCAGGTAAAATTTATCGCTTGAAAATTTACCTCTTTCAAACAGACTAGTTACTATATATAGTCCCATGTAATGCATTTATGGATCGTATACTTAATAAAAAGAATATTTATTAAGAATACTCATGAATTGAATTTGAAAAGAAAACCAAAGCACGAAGAGATAAAACTACAAATATTTATACACTCACGTATGCATATTGAGCAAAAAATGCAAAAGTTATTTGCTCTTTGTCCTTTTCCCCTCCTTTCAAAATACATGAGTTCATTTCAAAATTTTAATCAACATTTGCTTTGGCTTAATTTTCGTTTTATTTTCTTCTATTGCAATTCGTAGATTCCGTACGTATTCACTCTCCTTACACTCTTTTATCTTTTATTTTATTTTGCATAACCCCACAGTTTTGACTCTACGTTTTTTTCTCTAATACTTTTTTACTGTAATTTTAGAGACCTTTTTCAGGGCCAATTATATAAGATGGAATTTTTTCTCATCCTGGTAGGAAAATTGGGCAATTATTTTTTACAAAAAAAAAAAAACATTTTTGATAAAAAAGAAATATAATTCGCTCTAGTTAATTTTATTATTATTATTCTAACTTTATTTGTTTCTATATTTATGATTTGATTAGACTAAAGTTCCTATTGCTTTGTAAGCCAAATTATATGTGATAATTATTAAAGAACAAATATCACCAAAATTAATTGTAAATATTCTGACAAATACTAGCAAAAATAATATAAATCGCTCAAATGCAAAAAAAAATCACCAAAAGTAAAGAGTTCGAAAAACAACTAAAAAAAATCTTCAAACCCAAATAGAAATCGCCAAGATTTAAAAAAAAATTGTTAAAAATGAAAAACAAATCGAAAAAATCGCCAAAGAAAAAATAACGCTAAAACAAACAAAAACCGTAGAAACTAAAAAATTGCGAAAAAACTAAAAAACGCAAAAAAACTAAAAAAAATCGCCAAAAACCAAAAAGAAATCGCCAAAACGAAATAAGTCTCCAAAACGAAAAAAATCAGCATATTAAAAAAAATTGCTTAAATTAAAAAAAAAACCGAAAAAATCGCCAAAAGGAAAACTAGCACTGAAATAAAAAAAAAGAAACCCAAAAAATTGCTAATAAAAGTCACAAAAAAAACAACCAAAATGGCCGAAACGAAAAAAGCGTCAAAATTAAAAAAATTGCTTAAACTAAAAATCAACCGAAATAATCGCTAAAACGAAAAAAACGCTCAAACATGAGAAACGAAAAAAATCGCTAGAAAAAAAATCGCTAGAAAAAACAAAAAATCACAAAAAAAAATAAAAAAAATCGTCAAAACAAAAAAAGCACCAAGATTAAAAAATGCTCAAACTAAAAAACAAACGAAAAAACGCCAAAATGAAAAAAATCGCTGAAACAAAAATTTCACCAAAAAAAAATGGTCAAAACGAAAAAATGCGTCAAAATTAAAAAAATGCTTGGACTAAAAAGCAACCGAAATAATCGCTAAAACGAAGAGAATCACTCAAACATTAAAAACGAAAAAAATCTTTAAAAAAAAAACAAAAAAAAACTAAAAGATACTAAAAAAAATTGTCAAAAGGAAAAAACCGCCAAAACAGAAAAAATTGCTCAAACAAAAAAACAATCTAAAAAATTGGCAAAATGAAAAAACCGCCGAAATTAAAAAAATTTCTGAAAACAAAAAACGTAAAAACCAAAAAAATCGCTAGAAAATAAACGAAAAAAAAACTAAAAAGTCGCCAAAAACCAAAGAACACGTCAAAGCCAAAAAAAATTCGTTAAAACGAAAAAAGCGCCAAATTAAAAAAGTTTCTCAGACTAAAAAACAATCGAAAAAATCGACAAAACAAGAAATCGACAAATCGCAAAAAATCGCCGAATTGAACAAAATCGCTGAAACAAAACAAGCGCAAAAAATTAAAAAATTCCTAATAACAAAAAAAAAAAGCCAAAGACCGAAAAAACAACCGAAAAAAATCACCAAAATAAAAAAATCGATGAAACAAAAAAATCGCAAAAAAAAGATTTGAAAAAATCCTAAAATAAAAAAAACTCAAAAATTAAAAATCTCTAATAACAAAAAAAATGCCAAAGACCGAAAAAATCGCCAAAACGAAAAAGCACTCACGCAAAGAAAAAACATGGTTGAGGTAACCATAATCAAACAGCAACATACTATGATTGAATTATATGGTTGCAATCAAATCATATTATTGTTAATAGAAAAAAAACTTTAACAATATTATTATCTGAGTTAATTATATTACAATCTTAGTATTGTAAATATGACAACACTATTGTTAGATGTGACTAAAATATAATTGAGACTCACCATACCATGTTCTTATATTATATTAATATTGTTAAATACGACCAGAGTATTATTTAATATAATAATACTATTTTATTTTTTAATCATATATTTATTGTAGAAACAGCTGTGCGTCAAAATCTGAATAAAAATAATTTAATATTGTTCAAATAAAATGTATATATAGAAGTGTATACTTACACGACATACTGACATGTCTGTATAAAGAGATACACAAATGTTTATATATTTTTATTGGTCTACCCTTTTGTTTATTCTTTATTTATATATTCATTTATTTAACACCACCCATGCAATACCGATAACTTACAAGCGAAATACTGAACTGACAGATGTTTCTGAAAAAGATTTTTTTAAAAACTTAACATAGTATGGTTTTGGATAACATTATATTGTTATTTACATCATATTATTTTTAAATAATAATATAAATTGTGTTGTAGTTATAAATTTTTAACAAGACTATATTGTTAAACTCTAACCATATCACACTTTTTTATGGATGTGATAATGTTATTATTAAATTCAAACATTACTCTGTTTATCGTAACGAAATAAATGTTTAAAATAACAATAACTAGTTTTCGACGACCACACATTTGTTTCAGAGAACATAATATTGTTTTCTCAACCATTCTACAACCATATCTTTTCTTTGCGTGCTAAAACTAAAAAAACACCAACACAAAAATTTTTTTTCAATTTCTACATTAGTTAAGATATTCGATTAAATAGGCTAAAGATCGTATAGTATTACATATCGTCCATTCACTCAAAGAACGTCATAACTCAAAAAATTGAATTTTTGACTTAATAATGCAGAAATAATTCCCATACCGTTCTTCATATTGTGTAAAAATTTCATACTCAACTCTTGAGAGAAAAATAAAATTTTCTTTTTCCTTTAAGTTGTGTGTAGATTAAAAACTTTTAACTCGTTTTCTGGCAAATTAGCGATATGTAGTGTCCGTGCGGAACCCTCCCTATGCGAGTCGAAGTCCCTTTTGCTTAGAAAATTCCCACAAGGATATTCTTATTGGCCTTCTTTGCTAACATCTACGTATGCATTCAATCTGTTAGATTTTGATAATGATAATGATGATGATGGTAATAATGTTGATGTCGATGTTGCTGTCATTGAACGCCAAAGCTGTCACTATCTGCCACTCATTTTGTGATTATGTGGCATGATTCCATACCATGCACAAATATCTAGCCTGCATCAATGGTTTCCTGTTTTTTTCCTTTTTTTTTTTTTGTAGGATACTACGTGGTCATACTTGAAGAATTTTTGGTTTGTTATTTTCTCCTTTCATATTATTTCTATGATTTTTGTGATATGATTGCACTTATGCTGATTAAAGTTTTAGTTTTAGTTGGAATTTTTTTTTCATAAAATTTGGCTTGAAAAAACATTATTCTACATTTCAGTAACGACTATGTATTTGTGTGAATCATAATAAAAATACTTTAGTTTTATTAGAAAGGATTTAATTTTAAAACACACAAGTTTATGTTTTGGGGAATGTTATTTTTAACGAGTTGCAACTTAATAACACACAAAAATATAATATAAATTATTTGCACTCAAAATAAAGGATAATAATAATAATATTAAAGACATATGGGAAATTTATATATAAAAGAAAACTCAAAAAAAGCGAAACAAAGCGAGTTAATTTATTAGATAAAAATCCTTAAGTAAAAAAAAATTAATAAATATTTCTCTTTCACTACCCTAAAAAATAATAACAGCCTTATTTATAAAACTTATTAAGGATTTACAAAGGCTTTTTTAAACGAATTTTCATACAAAATTTTTCTTAAAAAGTCTTTATAAAACCTTAATAATTTTTATAAATAAGGCTATAAATCCTTAATAGAAATTCTGTATCAATTTTTAATATATATGTATATATGTGTACTCGCATATATATATATCAATTTATAACTTTGCTGCAAATTATGATGGTTTTTTATAATTTTTTTTTTAAATATATTTTTAACACTTTCTGTTTTCTTCTTAATTATTTTATTTTATCGATAGTCAATGTCAAGTTCATATATGAACAAGTGAATATAATCACACATTTTTCTTTTACTTTTTGCAAGCATTTTATTATTATTTCTTCGTTTTTTAACTCTCTACTTATAATTCGCTTTTCGTTATACGAGTACATACTTAGTAATTTATTTTTGGTACTGAAATTCTAAACAATAAAAATAAATTTAAAAAATAAAAAAAATACAAAAAGGGAAAAAACACCCACCAACAAAAAGTATTATTTGGCAAGCATGTTATTTGGATAAGCGCCGAGTACTCGGATATATTTAGTTTATAATAAAATATGTACTATAGAAAATACAGTTAGAAAAAGAAAATGTCTTGAAAGCATATTTCAGGTTATATTTGTTCTCAGTAAATTTACAAGCCTTATTGTATCGTTTAAAATTGTGTAAGAAAAGACAGTTTCAAAGAAAATTTTCTTAAAATAATTGGTTTTCAGTTAATTTTAATTATTACTGTTCAAACTACATTTTTGTTTCTATATTTATGATTTTATTAGGCTAAAGTTAATTGTAAATATTCTAACAAATACGAACTAGAACGGAACATTTAGCTGTTTTCTGGTTTTTACTCAAACAAATTTTGTTTAAAATTGTCTTTTCAAATACAACTTTAGACGATACAACAAGGATTGTGAATTGACCAAATATTTTGTTTTTGTTTACATACTGTACAATTAACAGCATTACAGTCTTGGAACAAATTACAGCCTTGGAACAAATTTTTATTATAACGTTTTGCTTTTATAAATTTTTTTCTTTTTCATATAATTACAAAATCAGAATTTATAATGTATACAATTAAAAAACAAAAACTCATTTCTTTTCCACAGACTCACAATAGGCCTTAAAGTTTTAATAATCTCTATATATTTAAAATTTTCCATCCAACGCGTTGTGGCGCACAATGGGATGATTTTGGTCTCAGAAACCCCATTTCTCAGCCACTCAATTTTTGTAGGGAAATGTTGAAATATCAAATGTGCATTTATGGCTTCTTAGAAAACATGCAGTTAATGTTTTAAAAATTGAAGTGTAAAGTCCTTGCAAGTGTGCTAAGCACAAAATTATTTTTATTTTCACGTTTCAGATTTCTTGATAATATCATTAGACTTTAATAAATTTGGAAAACATAAAATTAAAAAAATCTATATAGGGGATTTCATAAACCGTTATTATGGATTAGAAAAATGTATGCTGCGCATCGTTGCGCCTTAGAAGTTAGTCAAGCATTGAGTTTACGAACAATAAGTGCCCAACGTTTCCTGTTAACACTTTTATTGCTATTGTTGTTGTAACTGTTTTATGTGTTTTGGTCAGACATGAACAAATTCATAATTTTGTACACGTGAGTCACACGTAATCGTGGTTGTATTTATATGCAAATAATAATGATTTATTATGATTTTAGCGAATTTATTTAGGCTTGTTAAAAATATTCATTTTTGGATAATTAGATCCAAATTCATTCAATAGAAGACAATTTATCAGAGCCGTGCGTGATTAAAAAAGCAATGAAGTTTTGCTTGCTTTGGTGGCTAAGCACAGTTCCTGCTTGTCGTTATTTCTTATATTAAAAAAACCTGTTTATTAATTAATTAACAATTGCTTTGTATGAGGAGTACCCGCCTTTACCCCCTACCCCTCACCGCTTTATACCCTTAAGATTTAAGTGGAACATGCGGTTTCCCCTAAGAGCTATCCACATCAAATTTAGTGTGCCTAACTATAGAAGTTTTGGAGATATAGGAAAAAAATTTATGAATATGCAGTTTGTTTTAAGAGCTATCCATGTAAAATTTGTTGACCCTCGCTATTATAATTGTGAAGATATGAATTACATAGCGAAAAAGGGTCTTTGGCCCCACTGTGCACCGTGTCGCAGATATTGAGTCAAGAAATTCTCTTATTGCATGAGTTTACATTGAAAAAACTGATGAATTTTCTCTTTTAGTGCCATATCCATTATTTATGTTTGAAAAAAGAAAATTAATTTTTTCTTTCAGTGTAGCATAAAACTATTTTACTTAATATGCATTTAAAACAAATAGATAAAAATATATATAACACAAAGTCAAGGTGTTTCATTTGCTTTTTTCTCTTTTCATTTCTCTTTTATTTTGAAATTTTATTTTATTTTTTTTCTTGCCTCTTCATTTCTTTGTTGTTTTCTTAATGAAAAAAAAAGTATATAAATCATGATTAGGAAGAAAACAATTTTAATCACACAAAAAAACCACATTGTTTTAGAAAATTATTAGCTAAAAGTGATGAAAGAAACAAGTGAAAATTTGCTTAATTTCAAACAGGAAAATTAATGATTATGTAAAGGTTTTTTTATATTTAAAAAAAAACATATTAAAATTATTTATAATACCTGATTTACATTAAGCATTTTTTCATGACATTTCATGAATTTTGTTGCACGCAACTTTTTCTACTTTCTAATTGCAGCGCTATAAAAGAGAATTTTATACATATAATGGGCGTAGAATTAATCTTTGATGCATTTTTGATAACGTTTTTGATATAAGTTGCTCCACCAGGCCTCCTATTGACAAATAAAAAATTTTCATGCAACTAATTTCATGAAAAAAAATGCTTAATGTAAATTAGGTATAAGTTAAGCATTTTTAAAGAATATATACCATATTTATAAAAATAAATAATATGTATTTGAAAGCTATTGTAAGAAAATTTCAACTAAGATACAACTTCCAACTTATTTTAAGGCCTTATTTATAAAAATTATTAAGGCCTTATAAAGGATTAATAAAAAAAAATTGGTATGAAAATCTGTTTTATAAACAGTTTATTAAGTATTAAAAATGTTTATGAATAATGTTATTAAATTTTAAATATCTTATTCATAAAAATTATTTTTGATTTATGAAAGATTTATTAAACAAATTTCCATACTAAATTTGGTTTTATAATAATTTTGTAAGCTAACAAAAAAAAATATTTTTTATAAATAAGACAGTAAGAATTTGGGGGATATTCTTTAAATTTATTTAATTTCTTAATATATTTTTTCTTAAAATTTTCTTCCATACGATACCACCTTTTATTTCTCCCCCAGTATTAAAACGCTTAATAATGCTTTGACATTGATCATGTTAAATTGCCACATATCAGATATCAGCAGTCAATAAAGTGTAAAAAATTCCGTAAAAATTTTAGTTGAAAATAAGTCATTTCATATATCACAATTTGCTACGCTATCGTAATCTCCAATGGCAACTATTATTCAACGTATTTCGCTGTAACACACACAAAAGCACATCCAAGTATTTTATATATTTTAACAATTTTCATTCTTTTCCTTTTTTTTTTTTGTATATCTTGTCAGTTTTAACTATATTAAATTGCAGTCTGCGGTATTATATTTTTTTTAATATGTTTAATATCAACCCCTCCATAAAATTGAGTTAAGTTGCAGTTAAAAGTTTAACATATTTTATTACATGTACGTATGTATGTATGTTTTATTATGGACGTAAACCATTTACTCTTTGACGATGCTTATGCAAGTATGGATGAATGTATATGCATGTGTATGCGTATGTGCACATGTAGGTGAATGTGTAGTTTTTGTTTTTATTCTAGTTGCTGTAAAATCATAACGGTAGTCTGCTCTTATAAGTTTCTCCAGGCCAGGGTGACCGATGACATTTTTCAAAAAGTGGCACCAAATAGGGGATTTATCAAAAAAAGGGGCAAAATAAAAAAAATTAGAAAACTACACTAAACTTTTTATTTTTAATGTATTTTCATATAACTCACCCAAAAAAAGGGAGACAAAAAGTGGCAAAGCAGTCGAAAAAGGGGAAAGGCAGTTCAAAAAGTGGCAATTTGCCACTTTAGTCGGTCAAACGGTCACGCTGCTCCAGGCCATAGAATGGGAAACTATCTCTCTCTCTCTCTCTCTCTCTCTCTCTCTCTATATCCCACTCTAACATTTTATAATTATTGGTGAGTTTGTGTGTTTACAGATTTGTATCAGTGATGGGAATTGGAAATCTTCATTTCGTGCCAAATCGGCTTTTAAATAGTGCCAAAATCACTTGAATAGTGCCAAACCACTTTTTTATATAATTTTAATGTTGGCACTTGATGTTCATTTAAACTATGGTTCTTGAATGATAATTTATTAGCCCAATTCACAATCTTGTGCAAATGGTATTGCATCGTTGCATGTGCAAAATGGTATAGTATATTGATACTCACCACTTAACAATTCTTAGTGGTGAGTATGAATACACAGAAAAAACTAAATTTCATTTTCAGTAACCAAATTCGTTGAATCAGTAAATATTTTATTTGAATGCGGTCCTACAAATAATTTTGTAAATTCTGATAAAAATTTTGTAAAAATTTAATTAATCATAGTTCGGCTGAAAGAAAATGTTATTTCAGTGTGTTGGTGTTTATCTTGCTTGTTGATAGGAACAACGTGCTGTTGTGCGGTTGTTGTTGTTTAGTTGTTGTTTATTTTGTTTGATCGTGTTGTATACATGTAAATGCCGAAATGTAGCCGACAAACGTCGTGGCCTGTTTCTTCTCTATACAGTGTTTTGGTACAAATTAATTTAGTGGAACAGTACAGAATATTTACTGAAACTAAGTTTGATTTCAAACAAATATTTCTTTAAAAAATTTTTGGGAATAATTTTTTCTGTGTATACTATACCATTTTGCACATGCAACGATGCAATACCATTTGCACAAGATTGTGAATTGGGCTATTGTGTTCATAACTAGAAAAATTTACGAATATCACAAAAAACACGGTCTAAAATTAGTTGTATATAGACATTAATACATTTCGAGCTCTATTTTCGATTTAATCGTGAATGACATGTAGTAAAAAATTAACTTTTTTGTTATTAAAATTGCAAAATTGTTGATAACTTTTAAAATGCAGGCTGTAAAATCTATCGTAAGCGAGAATTTACGTATGTACTCGTAAAACATATTTGAATATTATAAGAAAACCTCCTCGTAAATCGAAAGTAATGCTCGATATGTATGCATCATATATTAGTAATTTATACTTATTTACAAGAAATACAAATATAAAAACATTTTTTGCGTAAAAGTAATAATTCTAAAGGACATACTTTAAGATTATAATAACCCTAAACTAATTTAAATGATAAAATAACTTTTTCTTATTAGATGTATATACTTAGTGACAATTATATAGTTATGGTTCAGGCTTTTTTTATGGTTAATATACTGTCGAGTTGTGCAAATTCGTGCACGTTAAAATTAATCTACATATATAATTGCCGTAATTTTTTTTTTTGTCTTTCCAGAACTTTCTGAAGCCACCCGTTGGCCTAGAAAGCTAAAAATTGGTATACTTATAGTGCTAACTGCGACAAAAAATCTAACGAAGCCGGATTTTTGATTTTCGGTCTGGGAGTTGCGGTGCGTGGAAAATACCATTTTTGAGAATTGCCAATTTTTTCACCTGCCTAATGTGTTTGTCTTTCCATAACTTTTTAAGGCCAACAGTCAGCGTAGAAAGCTGAAAATTGGCGTATTTATAGAACTAATCACAAGAAAGAACGTAGCGTAGTTGGGTTTTCGATACTCGATTTTAGGGCTGGGGCACGTGACAAAAACCATTTTTGAAATTTTTCAATTTTTTACAGTATTTTTTTTAGCTTTCCAGAACTTTCAGAAGCCACCAGTCAGGCTAGAAAGCTAAAAATTTGCATGCTTATAGTACTAACTGCGAAAAAGAACCTAACGTAGCTGGATTTTTGATATTCGATCTGGGGGCTGCGGGGCGTGGCAAAAATCATTTTTGAGATTATACAGTTTTTACACCTTCCTCATTCCTCATTTGTTTGCCATTCCAGAACTTTCTCTAGCCATCAGTCGGTGTAGAAAGCTGAAAATTTTCATATTTATATTACTAACCGCGACAATCAACCCAATGAAGACACATTTGGATTTTTTGTAATTGGTCTGGGAATGGAGTGCATGATAAAAAGCATTTACTTAAATACAAAATTTCTTAGGCCAGATTATGCCTGCCATATATATACTCCGAAGTCCTATATATAAATTAGTACAAAATTGCAAGTGACAAAACCCACAAAGAATCTTATTAGTACAACAATTTTGACAGGCACTGCTGAAGGAAACTGGGCGTTTATACCAAGAATAGATCTTGCTCCCATAAATCCAGATCTTCCATTCGTTTTGCCTTTTCCATCACTATTAATAAGGCGCAGGGTCAAACATTACAAAAGGTAGGGGTATATTTGCGAAAGCCAGTCTTTAAACATGGTCAACTGTATGTTGCATTTTCAAGGGTTAGAGCCATAGATGATGTTAAGGTTAAAGTGATCTATGAAGACGGAAAGCAGGGTATGCTTTGTGAGAAAAGTGCCGATACCTTTACAAAAAATATTGTATACAAAGAAATTTGTTGCCTTTTTTTCCATATAAATCTTTTTACTAAAGCCGCACTAAACTTCCAAAATTTGTTTTCAATGCAAGCCTTTATTTTTCACTTGCTTTTATATTAAAAAACATATATTGATGCCTGTCATGGACAGGCTTATGTATATACTAGTAATAATAATAATTTATCAAACAAAGATTCTGTCGGTATAGTAGAATTTGTATGTATTGCTTTTTTGGTTCATCATTTTATATGTATTACGATTATATAAAAGATATATTGTTAGACTTCAAAAATCTTTGCCATGTATTAAAGATGCTAAAGTTTATAATTGCAGTCCATTTAAAATTTTACTTTTGATCAAATTTCGAACTAAAAATATACTTTCAACGCTTGATGAAGAGTAGAAAATAAAAAGGATACCTTGAACGATTCGATAAATATTAATTGAAAATTTTTCATTGAAACTATTGTTTACGCCCCCATTTCTTTCAAAAACTCACTCACATTTAAGCTTTTGAATTGTTCAGATTTTCAAAGTCTAATATGGATATGTAGTCACTTTTATTTTTTTCACGTATTTTCTTTCGTTTAGAAGCATTTTTTTATCAAAAGGAATAGTATTATTTGTGTCTACAATTAGAACATATGTATTCTGGCGCACTCTTTGGAAAGCAATTCAAATAAAAGTCCTTGAAGTCATATTTAGTTTTCATATATGACACAAAAGAAATACAATAAGACTTTAATTCTATTTTTGAATTCTACAACTGGGAATGCTGGGAAAATTAGTTTTTGATTATTAATAGTTCAATTTCAGTACCGCAACAACTTTCTTCCATTGTATCGAAATTCTCACCAATTTCAATCTATATTGTCAACATGAAGATCATAAATATATATATTTTGTTCAAAAAGTTTTGACGTAAATGACGAAATAAAAAAGCAAATTCAAAATTAAATGTAGTCTTACATTTTTAGATTGAGTTTCGACAATTTACTATTTCAAGGACATAAGATAAAAATAAAAATGCATCTTGGTTATACAATCCGTTAAACTATTTAATATGAATAAAATTTTATCATTGCGTTATGTCTGAAAATTTTATAATGTGAAGATATATTTCAAGGCTCACAGTGTTCAAAGACTCTATCTTCAACAATCTTCACGAGACAACCAACGGTTTGGGGAATAATTGAGAACTTCATAAATTTCAGAGTTGAAATACTTCTAAAAATTTATCTGTACGACATGAGCTGTTACAAACAAATTTATATACTCAGTTTAATACATCGTCAATGTCTCTGGGAAAATCGTTACTTTTAACTACTATCAGAACCGAACAGTTGTCAGCCTCAAATCCTACTAGATTTTCATTACTTAAAAACGTTAAAAGTACGAGAAGAGTACTTGTTATTGAAAAAAGAAAAGTTTCCATGTTTAATGGACAAAAAGTGCCAGAAAATGAGTGAGAGTGTCATAGTGCCAGGCAACGTCCAATAGTGCCAAAAATGGCACAATTGTGCCACATTTCCCATCACTGATTTGTATTAGTAGCGTTAGTTAACAGTTTCAATATATTCATAAGTATATTTTTTTTACATGAATAAGTACGTGTTGGAGAGTAATTTAAATGTTTGCATACGTTAATATAGATAGCAAAATTTGTGTTCGTGCGTGTGTGTGTGTATGCGTGTCTGTGGTTTTTTTTTTGTCACAAAATAAAAGAAAAAAAAGCCAGTTTTATTTTGTATGTTTTATATCGCAAGTTCAGTTTTAAATGATATGCAATTTTAAAAGAAAGTGTTATGCATAGAAAAAAAATTATGACGACAAAAATTATCTGTTGAAATTTTGATGATTTTAGGAAATATTAAATAATTATTTTAGCATGAGTATGTGAAATGGAGACCATAGGAATGCTATTTCATGGTATATTTAAACAAATAAATTTAAATAAAATATATAATGACCAGGGAAACCAGAAATATGCTCTAAAAAGGTGTTTCGTTAGCATTCATTATGCACTACAAACTTGAAAATATGGCAAAAATCTCAAAAATATACTTTTAACAATAATATAAATATGATATAAAATAATAATAAAAATTGATTTATTTAGAAAAAAAAATAAATATTTTAAATTTAACAAAAATAAAATAAATAAAAAAAATGTATATGTATGCTTTTTATATAAATATTTTACTCAAGTCAACCACCTGGTTTGTAGAAACAGGAGCTTAATTTAAGAAATAAAATTTAACTTCGGCTTCAAAATAGATCCCTATATCTCTTTGGAATTGTATTTTGAATAAATATTCACTTATGTCATTTTTGTTGCTAGAAAAATTTTTTAATTTTTTATTAAGAAAAGTGCAATTTAACGTTCGTTTAAAGTAAAAATTTACGCTCTTAAGGGCGATAAAATAATTTTTAATAAACTCTCTATTTCAAAAAATTATTTCATAGCGAATTTAATGTAACATTTTCTGCTAAAAAAAAGAAAACGCCTTTATATTTTAAAATAAAAATCGTTGCCTGTCGCACCTAAATAAACTTTTATATATACATTAAACATTTTCTTTCAACTTCTACTGATAAAAATGGGAGCAACGTCCGTCACAAAAAGCAAAAACCAAATTTTTATTGAAATTAAAAGTTTATTGAAATCAAAAGTTTGATTATATCGTAGGGTGTAATAAATCATTCAAGTGCATACACCATACACTACATGCATAGAACATGCAAAATGAGATTTAGACGGGGAAAATAAAAATAAAATAAAAATAACCAACATATTTCACCAATCATATTAAAATTAAAAAAAAATCTATAAAATCTCAAAATATGCCCTAAGACGGTCAAATATGCTCTAAAAATCAAACAAATGCTAAAAATATGCGTGTAAAACTAAAATATGCAAAAACATGCTTTAAATATGCAAAAATATGCACTAACAAATCAATGTCAAAATTCATAAAAACTTCTGAAACGGATAAATATCTTATCTGATCATTAATACGTCACACAAGAAAAAACATGCAATTGCATATTTGCGGTTTCCCTGGTAATAACAATTGAAAATCAAATTTATACAAATAAAAAAAAATTACTAAGAAGAAAACAAACACTATTCAATTGCCTTATAAATACACATTTTCAAGCAGTGTAATAAATATATCATACTTGTTCTTTTAAAGGCGGTCAACTCAAAAATTTGGACTATTCACTTTTTGCAAAAAAAAAAAAAAAACGATGCACAGTGGTCACATCTACCCGCTTTTATTTTTATTATTATTTATTTATTATTTATTTATTTTTTAACTTTGTTATATAAGAGTATATTAAAAACAAAAGATTTTTTGCATCTACTGAAAACTTGTAAATTTTGAGCTGAACCCTGTAGAGGAACAAGTGTGTTATAGTATGTATGGCTATAATATATAATTATATATGTAGTCCCTTTTAGTTGAATTTAAAAATTCCTCTGACTGCATTTTCATGTATGTAAATACATATTATAGCATTGCACAGATGCATCTGTTTGCACCAGTTTTGCGTGTTTTTTGGTTCTTGTATGAAAAAATATGTTATTTAGCGTTTCTTTTACTAGTTGTAAATGTTGATTTTTAAAGCAGTTATTGTATGGTTGTGCAATGACCAAATGAAAAAAACACGTTTGTATGTATTTGTTTTTCTATAACAAATAAGATACGTAAAACTGGGTTCAAATCGTTACATACGTGATCGTATCGGCAATCGTACGAAAGCAAATTAAGTAATACGTCAATCGTATAAACTGAATGGGATTTCAATACGTGCACGTATGTCATAATCCGAAAATGCTGTTTTTACGTGACGAGTTGTACGTTCACGGATGTGACGATTTGCCCCCTGGTTTTAACATAAGTACCACATGGTGTGTTGAAAAAAAAATCCATGGTTGATGAATGAATGAATGAAAGTAAAATTTCACATACACATGTAAGTAAATGATACATGTACATGAAACACATGCATTTGTAATTACTCTCAGAGCAAAATTGTCTCTTTCTCTCTCTATACTTTGGCTGCGCCACAAAATAACATAACGAACGTCCGCACATACATCTGCACATCATGTATTTGTTTCAATAGTGTTTTTTTCATATATTTGTATTACAATATGTATTTTTTGAGCAAAACCAGATCAAACAGTTGCTCAGCAGCAATACAATAAGCAATTATTATTTGTTTTCAATTGTATATTAATTTGGAAAAGCACGCACACACAATAACTCTTATACTAGTTCTGTCGCTCACACTACAATTATATGGTACATACCATGGTTTATTTGTTTTGGCTATACAAACGAGTATACAAATGCAACCCTATAATACATATATGCCTCTTCCTTTACTCACATTCCTTTTTTTCACAATACTAATTCCAAATATTCTGCATAATTCAAAGCATATGTGCTGAATACTTCAAACCATAAAAGTAGCCAATTTTAACTTGAAACAAGAAACTTGCTACATCAGTAATTTTCCCTTTATTTTTTTTTTCTTCTTTGCAATACGAGTATAAACAGAGTTCTATCTAGAAGAAAAGATTTTATGATGCAAGCGCAAAAAAACTTAGTTTACACAAAAAAAAATAAAATAAAAACGATATAAAGCAGCTTATTTTATTGTTTTAAAATGCCATAAAAATATATTAAACTTAAAAAAAAACATTTTTGCAAGCATAACAACAAATAGTAAAGCTAAAAGTATGAGTGGCGAGAAAATCCAGTTTAAATCATTAGAAGCTTTAGAAGGATTTTAGGGGGACATTTTTTATAAACTTGCTTGCCTTGCTTTTAAATTTTATCTGCCGTTTTAAAGCCATAAAACATATTAGTGATAGAGATTTTATTTTATTAAAAATAAAAGAAACTTTTTTGTTTAAATGAAAGAGTTTCGCTGGGCCATTTGGTCAGCATATGATTTTGTAGGAGTTTTTTTTCATTAAACTAAACAATAAAAGCAACATTTGAACATTTTATTATTTTAGCATAAAATCATATGCTAAAGCGAGCATTGGTCTCAGTGAACAAAAGGTCTCATGCTTCAATGCAAAACTTTTGTTGCACCAGTGTAAAAAAAGAGCTCAAGCAAAAGTCTTTATTATAACTAAGTTAAAGCAAATTTATTCTAAAGAAAAACTCTTATTATTTCCTGAATACCAACATGCCAAAATCTTTTCACTAATCACTCATAAAAATATTTACAGCCTTATTTATAAAACTTAAAAAGGCTTTATAAAGGCTTTTTAAGAAAAATTTTGTATGGAAATTTGTCATAAAAAACCTTTATAAAGACTTTTTAAGTTTTATAAATAAGGCCATTAATATTTATTGAAGAAATATTTATTATTAAGCACCCGCACTATTCCAAGACTTCCATAATTATCAAAAAGCCAACATTTTTAGCGTATTTCCAATAGATTTCTATCAAATAAAATAAAGTTAAAATAATATTACTGCATTGCTTAAACACACAACTAAAGTTTTGTGCCCAAATGAAGTTAATTTAAAGTCAATCTCTTATAATGTCATGTGCCCACATCGCATGTGGCACCTGTTTATTTTACGCTTAATCCATGAAAAGTTTCTTAGTTCTGCTTTTGTCTTTACACGAATAGTAATTAATAAAACTACAAATTTAGTTCAACTTGGCAAACATTTACATAAGCACATACACAAACACACACACACACATACACACACGGATATGCAACAAACTTTACAGCTAAAGTCCAACACTAGTATTCATAAGCAATTGTTAAAGTTAAAGCACTCTTTAAACCGGTTTGCTCATAAAAAAATTAACCTTATAGCGAAGACAGACAGACGACAGTATTTGCATTAAGTAAACAAAATCTGTGCATCCCTTTCGTACCACACACTTCGATCATTTTCTTTGGAAATATTAAAATAAAATAACTAATATTTCCTGACTGAATGGCATTTTAATTTTGAAAGCGAAAACAATTTGCCAACATTTGACGGTGTTACCATATTAGCACTGTGTTATCATATAGCTAAATTCAGTATTAATTCACTGTCATTTAGTGCATTTACGGATAAGGATAATTCACAAGTTAATTTGCATTAATAGCGTAGACAGACGACAGCGTAATTTGCATTAAAATCTCACTAATGTGAATTAAAAATTTACCCAGACAGACGACAGTATTTGCATTAAGTAAACGAAATCTGTGCATCCATTTCGTACCACACACTTCGATAATTTTCCTTGGAAATATTAAAATGGAAAAAATGTGTCTCGATTTTAACATTTCTTTGTTCTTTTTCTAAAAACAATTAAAATAACTTATATTTCCTGACTGAATCGTATTTTAATTTTGAAAACGAAAACAATTTGCCAACATTTGATTGATTGTTGACGGTGTTACCATATTAGGACGGTGTTATCATATAGCTAAATTCAGTATTAATTCACTTTCATTTAGTGCATTTACGGTAAATCTAATACGCATTGGGATGGGGATAATTCACAAGTTAATTTGAATTAAGACTGCTAATGCAAATTAACGCTGTCGTCTGTCTACGCTATTAAGAATTGTTTCTTAATACCTTTAATTGAGTCTGTACAAGAACATTTCTGAGGAAAGTGTGAAAAAAAGTTTTGTGAAAACAGTTTTACTAAAAAAAAGACAAGTGGCCATAGGCCTTCATAAAATTAATTAAATTTTAAGCTTTTAATTTGTTAAAATACATTAATCATTTGTTAAAGAATTTTCTTACAAGACTGTAAAGCAAAGCAAAACAAAAATCACGCTAAATAAAATATTATTGATAAAACACCTGTCAAATAAATAATGCATGGCCCATTTAGCGGCAAGCTCTCTCATTTTCTCTACATCTCTCTCTCTTTCCCACTCACATCTTTTTACTGTTACAATCTCTCACTCGCACACCTAGTGCGAGTCATTTACAATTATCAAATTGTGTTTGATTAATTTATTCTTCAAACGTCACTATTAATTGGCAATCGCTGGCCGTCCAAATGTTTCCCTAGGAATTCTATTAAATTCAAATCAAATCACAGATAGATAATAGATAATTTGATGGTGGCAGTGCATTTGGCATTAGGAATTTGTTGTGCCACCGCTTTATTAAATGATTTATTATTGAACAATTAGTAGATTTAAAAAGATATTTCTGGGGATTTGCAATAAACAAATTATTCAATCAATTTTATTACAATAAACTAAAACAAAAAAAATTTAAATGCATTAATATAATAAAAATTATTTTTTTTTAGAATTAGAGCCGGCCTTTCCCTACAAAGATGTGGCCATACAAAGAGGAGTGGATGCCCATCAATTGTATGAAATACTTGGAGAAGTGGGCAGGTAAGTTGAAATTTTTATAACAAGTTAAGTAAATTAAAACCAAATCTATATTTAATTTCGAAAGTGTAATTTGTTAATTTTATTATTATTTTTTTGCAGAGGAAAATTCGGCACTGTCTACAAATGTCAAGATAAAAGCAACGGTCTTAAACTGGCGGCCAAATTTGTGCCCATACCGAAACGTGAAGATCGTCGCAATGTCGAACGTGAAGTTGAAATTATGAACTCTCTGCAGCATCATCTCATCATACAATTATATGCAGCATATGAATATCAGAAAATGATGTGTGTCGTCCAAGAATTGTAAGAAATGTTTAATTTTTATAGTTCTAGCAAAATTAAAAATAAAAGTAAAATAACCAATCAAATGGCTACTAAACACAGATTAGAACATTTAATACGCCTCATTAACACCGGAGGCGCTGCAACACTGCATTATTTAAAAAAATAGGCCCAAAAAACAGAGTTCTAAAAGAATGAAGCTCTCCTCTTTGTCTTCCTTTACCACCTGCCTTCTCTCTTCTATCCCTCTCCTAACAGAAGGTATTACTAGAAGAACAGTATAAGGCCTGAGTGTTACTTCCTTTTGATAAAATATATATATATATATATTACATACATATATAAACAAATATTATTTAAAGCGGCTTAAATTAAATTACACAAATGTGAATTTATGTATTTTAAAAGTTTTACTTCAAGATGTTGTTAGATTTTTTTGCGTATTTTCAATTCAATAAAAAAGTACCCACGACACTTTATTTAATCAACGCTGATATTGAAAGCTTTTTATAACACACAATGTTAAATAATTCTCCGCTAAAATACCACGATGTTAACTTCGCTGCTCATAACACAATACTGCTCTGTTAGCTAATGCATTGCTTTGTTATACTTAACATAAACTTTGCATAATAATGTTAGCAACATCTGGAATATCTCAGCACTTTCAAAAGCCTCTCAATATTAGCTTTAGATGGCATCACTAGTTTTGTTGCCATTTTAGCATTTTCACTGCTGCATTTAGCATATTCTTTTATGAAAAAGCACTCAAGTTTAACAAAAAAAATATTAATTTAAAATCTATTTATTTTTTTTTTTTCTTCTGTAGAACATTTTAGCAGATATTTTGTACCAATTTAGCATTCTCCCCCATCATTATTTTTGGCAACACTGGTCTTAAGTTCTTGTTTTAATTCATTCTGTTGACAATAGAGCATGTGTGTGGAAGCATTATAGTTGTTAGTGTTTGTGTTTGGCATCTGCATTGGCTTATGTATTTGTGTGATTGTATACTTCTGAATAAGCAGGAGGTGTAACAGAAGGGTTGTTGACATGCTTTGAATGTTTACTTCAATATTGCCCTGTATGTATTTATTTTTATGGGCTTTTATAATTATTTTCTTTAGCTAACAATATGTGGATCATTCTTATTGTTGCCAAATACTTTTTATGGAAATCATTAGCATTAGGTCTGCTCGCGGTATATATACGCAAATATAAAATCTAAATTTTGTATTACCAACTTTGAAAATCCATTCCAAAAAAAAACTATGTAAAAGCTTTTGCTTTTTTTTTAATCTTGCAAATGTTTATTTATCTTCAAAATAATTCTATCACTTCTAAAGCTCCGAAAAGCTTAAAGCTGTAGAGCATTTTTTTGGTATATCTGTTTAAAAGCTTTTCCTAAAAATTTTTCGAATGTTGCAAATGATTTGAATTCAAATAATATAGTTCCATTTCTTAAGCTCGGAAAAGCTTTAAACTGTTAGTCAGCCTTTAGGTATATCCTTGTAAATAGATTTTCCCTGAAAATGTTTCGAATCTTGCAGACGATTTTTACTTTAAAATCTATTTTTTTATTTCGAAAGCTCGCAAAGGCTTTAAGCTGTAAAACACTATTTTGGTATATCTGCTTAAAAGCTTTTACTAAAAATTTTTGGAATCTTGCAGATGATTTATACTTCAAAATATATCCTTTCATTTTAAAAGCTTGCAAAAGCTTTAAGCTATAAAGCAGTCTTTTAATATATTTACTTAAAAGCTTTTGCTTGAAAATGTTTGAAATAGTGCAGATGATATAAATTTCAAAATGTATTTTTTCATTTGTAAAGTTCGAAAAAGCTTTAAGCTGTAAGACAGTATTTTAGTCACAAGCTTTCCTTGCAGAAAAAGCTTCTTCTTTTTAAGGAAGTAAATCTAGAACATTTTATTGTAAAGGTTTAAACCTAGATTAAAACAACATGAAACTAGAAGAGGAACTCACTATCAAAAGCTTTCTTAAGCTTTTATGTATATATCGTTGCTTCAAAAAGAAATCACTTTATTTGATAATTTGATATGAGAAGGAAAAAAATTTTTCGTTAATTAAATATAGAGGGAAGAAGAGTTCGCTCTTAAAAGCTTTTTTAAGCTTTAGTTTGTATATCGTTACCGCAAAAAGAAAGCGCCTTAATATTTCGAAAATTTGATGTTAGAAGAAAAAACAAACTTGTTCGTTAAGTTAATATAAAGGGTGTGTGTTTAGGGTCTGTTGTGGATTGTTTATTAATTAACTCGGTAAGCCAAAAATTAAGCTCATCGCTGAACACAATTTTGCGATAAAAAAAATTGAGCCAGTTTCTATTTGCTCTAGAGACCAATAGACGAAATAACGATGAATATTACGGTCTCATGATTTTAATTTATGCAGCAGTTGGATCTTAACTGAGTGTGGGCAAAATTATCAACATAGTGGACGGACAGAGGCCTAATTCCTGCGACCGAATGTGGATCGATCAATTTGCATTTATTTCGATTAGTATTTCCAACGACAACATACTTTGCAAAAATTGTTTTAGCAAAGAATATAATTTTTGCAACTACATGTTCGCACTTAACGATGGCATTAGAAAAAAAATTAATTATTTATTTAATTCTTTTCTATGGAATAAATCAATTTTTAATTTATTTCAAGACTTCAGCTTTAACTTTTTAATTTTTATTAAAATAAAGCATTCATTTGTTGTTCGGGTTTTATATTAGCAAGTTGCTTGTGGACTCTGGATTCGATTGCGAAAGAATGTGTTTTAAAATTTTAGCAGAAAAACTTAAGAAAATTTTTCATTTGACAATAAATGTGACATTAAGATTTGCACCATTTCTAGTAATTAAAGTAGAGTGCGTTGAAAATATTAGAGACAATTCACCAAAAAAGTTAAAAAAGAAAAGAAAAAATTTAAAAAGGAGAATTTGAATATAAAATATTTTCTTTCATATTATCATGATACGCATTAAATAATTTTATAAAAACTAAGGTATTTAAAAAATTTAATTGTGAAAATTTTTACTGAAAAATTTTTAAAGCTTTAAAATAAAAATATTTTTATTATTATTAGCCGAAAAGTTAATTGGCAATTTCTAAAAAAATTTATATACTTTGGCATAAATTATATTGTTTATTTTGTGATTTAATTTTTAAATATGCAATTAAATTCAAATTTACCATTTCATTTAAATGGAAATCTCTGTTAATCCAGTAATCCAGTGACAACCCAGCAAAAATTTTTAAAATATTGTTTGGAAAACATTAAATTCTTAAGGTGAACTAAATTTTAATTAAAGAACATAGAATTGTATCAAAAGAGTAGTAAAAAAAAAGTGAAATCTATTCTCAAACCAAATTCATATTCAAGAGCTTTAAGCTTCTATTAAAAACAAATATTTTTATGATTTATTGCAGCTCAAAAGTATCAACTCTTTACTCCACAAAACAAAAAGCTTTATTTGCAAAAAAAAAAAGCTTCCATACTTCTTTCTTATTGACAACTTAAATTTAAATATAATTTTTAGCTTATTTTTATAAGATTTTTCTTACAATTTACAATTTCTATAAAAAAAATTTTTTGGTTTGCCTTAGAAATATTTGGCATGATTAAAATTAAAAAAGCTTTCTGATAACAAAATGCAACTATTTCTTATTGTTATATCAATCTTGATTGATTGTTTACAACCTTGACCCAATTTAATTTTAATATTTCTCCTCCTTTCAATTAATTTTCAAAATAATATTTTAGCATATTCTTAATCCTTGAGAAAAAATTTAACTTTAATGATTATTTTATTTTATACAGTTTCGTTTTTCTTCTTGTGGAACTTTCTATTTTCACAAAAATGATTGAAATAAAATATTTTTATACTCGAATTTTATAACCCAAAGGAAAAACTATTCAAACTTAAAGTCAATAAATTTAACATTTTTGTAGCAAAAGAAACAAAAAAGAAAGCATAGACGCAAAAAAATGTTGAAGTAACTTAAAATAAATTTGCTTTGCAAGCTTTTTGCATGAAAGCAAATCAATTTGTCTTTAATAATCAAAAAATATTTTTTTTTTTATTAAAACTTTAATTAAAAAACAACATGCTTGTAATTTGTGGCTTTAACACAAGCATAAGAATTTTTTGGGGAAAAAAAACTTTAAGACTTTAATTTTCATTTAAAATAAAAAGCTTCAAGGGGTATGTACAATTGAACTTACATCCCTCACACAGATATAGGAGGGATGAGTTGAAACTGTTTCCATATTGTCAGAAATCTTAGTTAGCTTTCTTTAGAAAATTTTTATATTGCATTTATAATATTTGCTTAAAAATATTTATTTTTCTTATCAAAGCTCTCCGAACCCTATTCGCGATCAATAACGTCAGTAGCTGATTTTACTTTAACGTATGTCTATCAACCCAGACTAGAAAAAAGTATAATAACTAAGATATTTACATTTAACAAAAAAATCTTTAAAAGCTTCAGAAAAAGCATGACAACTTGAAAAGTTCTGTTTATCTTTTTAATAGTCTCAATAGTTTATTTTATTTTAATGTTTTTCTATCAACTCAGATTTAAAACAAAATATGTAACAACTGCGCACTTAAAGTTCAAAAGCTTTCAATAAAGGCCCTTTATAAACTATCAAAAGTATGAAAGCTTTTAAGTTTAAAAGCATAAACGTTTATTATAAGATCTAACCGCTTCTATCACTATAATTTTAAAATAAAATATATATTTTTCTCTCAACTTTATTTTAACTTATTTCTATCAACGCAGATTTAAAAAAAGCTCTGTAGTTTCAACAAAAAATCTTGTGCAAAAAATAATAAACCAATTACCAGCCTCAAAGTTCAAAAAGCTTTCAACTACAAGCAAAAAATTATAATAAGACTCAAAAAGCTTTTTAATTCTAAATATTTTAAATGAGAAGTTTTAAGAGATAAATAATATTTTTGGCCTGGTAGTTAAAATAAAAAAGCTTCTAGCGCTTTATCTATCAAAGGCTTAATAAAAGGCAAGCACTTACGTCTATTGTAGCTTTTTTTTTTGATAATCTTTAAAAGTTGGCAAGTTCTATTATAATTGCTAAAAGAAAGTACGAAAAGCTTTCAATAAATAGCGTAAATAGACTAGTAAAAGATTTAAAGCTTTTAGGCTTAAATGCATAAACCAAGAGCACAACAGGCAGTCCGATCTCTGAGATAACAATACTGGTCAGGGATGATAAAGTTGGTACAATTGTACTTTTTCTGATACAATTTAAACCAAAAAAGTACGTTGGTGCCCCCGTGACTCATTTGATACTATTTGAAAAATTTGCGAGACTATCCCTTGTTTTTTCACACAAAAAATAAATCCCGATCATTTAAAACAATGATAAGCAAATGCATGCTTGTACGAATGTTCGTAAGAGCATAACGAAGTGAACTAGCGTGGCCTTTTGCTTAGCACTGATTTAAAATTTAAATTTTAAAGTAATTTTAAGAACTACATCTAACTTCACCGGTGTTTCGTTTTCAATGTAATAGCATCGTCTTCATTTATTTTATCTATTGTATTATTATAAAATGTATAAGAAATAAAAAACTTGCTATATTAATATCATATCAATCGTTTAAGTGATGAAATAAAATGAAGCTAGGTATGCTACTTACATACATATGTAAACGATTAAAATTTACTTTGAAATGAAAAACTTTATATATCTAGAAGTAAAATTAAAAGTTGTATAGTTACGGATTTTAAAAGAAATGTTAAACAGTTCTATATAACCTTTTGCGAAACTAAATAAAGTTAATTTTTTTTAACCTGGCTAACAAAATTCACTCCCGAAAATGTTAGTAGTATCATACCTTTCTTATTAAAAAATATTCCCAAAATAAAATGGAAATTATGATATTATAAATAACGAGTTTCGAACTTGAAAAATTAATTTGATGAGCTAATGTTTCCGTAGCTTTCAAAAGTTGAAACACCCTAATTCGTATTTGTTACTAAATTGAGTTTTTCAGTGATTCCAATACATTTCACACAAATACACCTCGCAACAAAAATTTATTGCAAAAGTTTAAAAAATAACGCTTTTGCACTAAGTTTTACAAAAATATTACAGAAATAATATTAGTTTTTTTGTGTTTTTACCTTCCCCTGTAAAATAAAAATTATTTCTGTTAGGACTTTTTCGCTTGAGACCAACGATATGTATTTACTGCCTCTTCTACTGTCTCTAAATCTAATAATAAATTTTTATTTTTGAGTTAATGATGCAGATTAATCTTCATATCGTTCTGTTTTTAAAAATAAATACAAAATTTTCATTTTTTATTAAGTCGTGTATAAATTGAAAAATTTAAATTTGTGTTCTGGGAAACTAGTTTTTTGAGTTATGACGTTATTTGAGTAAATGAGCGACATATACTAAAAATATAATAAAAAAAGTTAAAACAAAAAAAAACGAGTTTAGTACTATTGGGGTTGAAAAAGTTCAATTTTAAAAGCTATTTGGTACGAAATTGGTTTTCTCATTTATCATCCCTGATACTGGTGCTTAAAAAAAACAAGAACAAATAGTAAGAGCTTTCAAAGCTGTTTATCTCTAATGAAAATATCAGAGTATTTGTATTTGGACATAGCTCGCATAAACGTTTATTATAAGATTTAAGAGCTTCTTTTAATAAGATTTAGAAATAAAATATATATTTTATTCACAGAAAAAAGTATTCACCAATTAATATTTTTAATTAAAAATTTAATTCATTCAATTAAAAATTTACTTGTATTAATTAATTTGATTGGAAAAACTTAATTGATATTATAAAATTGTTTATAGGTGAAAATTTAATTAATTTTTTAATTGATATTACAAATATTTTAATTAATAATACAAAATCATTCATATTAATTTTTTTTGTGTTGTTAAAAGTACGCCATAGAGCTTTTTAGAAAACTACACAAATTCCTGCTTAGCTAAGTTTCAGGCAAAAAGTTCTAGCGAAAGCTTAAAGTTCTTCAAAATTTTAACCCGATTCCTAAAGCCTTTTTGGAAATTTTTAACTTTTTGAACCTTTATATTTTTACGGCCTTATTTATAAAAATTATGAAGTCTTTATAAGGGGTTTTTAAAACAAATTTTCATACAAAATTTTTCCTAAGGCTTTATGGAAAATATCATCTCTTGTACGTTATGATCTGATCAGCCAAAAATGTTATTATCATATTTAAAGAATTTTAAGCTTTTCCAAAAGCTTCATGTGGGTGAAAAATCAGTAAGAAATCAATATGTGTATGGACAGCTTCGTTTTTTTCTACTCTGGCTTATGAAACTTATGAAACTTTAAAAATCTCAATGTCTTCTTAAAATATAAGCTTTTTAGAAAAATCAAAAATCTTTGAATAACATTTGCTCTGTCAAGATTTTATATACATATGTATAAATTTATGTCTAATATATATATTTTTTTTTTTATTTTACAGAGTAGAAGGTGGTGAATTATTCGATCGTGTAGTGGATGACGAGTTCGTTCTAACCGAACGCGTATGTGTCGTCTTCATACGTCAGGTGTGTGAGGCCATGGAATTTATACATCGCAACAATATTTTACATTTGGATTTGAAGCCCGAGAACATTTTGTGTTTAACCCAAGAGGGTAATCGCATTAAAATTATAGACTTTGGTTTGGCAAGAAAATTTGATCCAGACAAAAAATTGCAGGTAAATTATAAAATTTGAATATCATTAACGTAGTGTCGTTGTGACTTTATTTTTAATTTAATCTTATTAGTAAATTTAGCAATAAACAGCTTGTTAAATTTATTTAATTCCCTTTTTATGTCTGCTGGTGAAATTAATGAAACAAAAACTCTATTATATTTCTTTTTTTTATATTCGCATTTTCAAATGCAATTTCAAAGCACACACGCATAAGTTCATTGTACATTTGACTTTAATTTGTATATTTTTCATACAACTTCTGCTCGCACACAACCAGTCATAAAAAGCTAATTAAAAGTTAAAACTCTGGTTCTTTTCTTGTAAGGGTGTCTTAAAGAATTACATTGATATGTCAGTATGTACATATGTATGTGTGTATGCGCGTGTGTGTGTGTGTGTGTGTGTGTGTGTGTGTGTGTGTGTGTGTGTGTGTGTGTGTGTGTTTTAAAATATCCCAGCGAGGTGCTTGCCTTATAAATATATCGGGGTTCACACTGTGCTGGAAATTTGTTATTTACTCTTGTTTAGTAGTAAAGTATTCGAGAAGAAGATTATTAATGCTTTTTGTATTAAGGTGGTTCAAGCTTTCGAAAGCTTTTACAATTTTACAGCAAAACCATTTATTTTTTTTCAAGCTTTTTGTGTTTAATTAGTAAGTCCCTATTTACACTATAAAAGTCTTATTGCTAAGCTGATTAGTTTATTAGGAGAGAGAGAGATGGGGGGAAAAGAAACGTTGCTGTTCCCCTCGTCTCTCTCTCCAGGAAACTAATCAGCTTAGCAATAAGACTTGCACAGTGTGTTTTGGGACTAATAATGTAAAGAAACTTAAGCTTTTTTAATAAGCATTAAAGCTTAGGACTTTTTTCAAAGCTTAAAGTTTATGTAAACTTTAAATTAGAAATCATATACATAATAATTGTATTTATTACTATTTATAATTCTTGCATAATAAGATATACTTAAAGCTCTTTTTAAGTTCACAGCTGATCAAAAAAGTTATTCATATCATTATACTTAAATTGTTATGTTAAAAAAAATATCTGTGTTAAGAGGTTTCTTTAAAATCGTTTATGTACATATGGAAGAGCTTTGAAAGTCCCAAAAGGCCTTACGTATGTATGGAAAGTCCTTTTTATCAAAATATTTAAACTTTTAACGCTGCTATGTCTAATTTCACAATATACTACTGGTGCACTGAATTGACATTACTATAAATGTACGTATACGTATATACGCTTGTGTGTGTTTGCATGTGTTATTATTTTTTTATTCGATATAAAGAATTTAAAGCAGTCTTATTAAAATAATTTTTTGGGGTTAACAACAACACATTAAACAAAGCAGAGAAAAGAGAAAATTATTTTTTGAGCAAAGTGAATTAATTAAAATACACCATGCGTTATTGCAAAGAAGCAAAAGTAACAAATTAATCTTAAAAAAAAGCTTTCAAGCTTTCAAGACATTTCTGAGTCAAAATATAGTTTAATCTTTAAAAAAAGCTTTTTCGCTTATAAAATATCAAACACAAAATTCAAGCTTTCAAGAAATTTCTAATCAATTTATAATAGTGTTGTAAAAAGCGGCTACTTTTGAATACTCAGTACTACTTGATACTTTTTCAATTGGGTACTCGATACAACTCAATACTTTATATATGTATGTATATGGGAACTTAAAAATTATTATTTATATTATTTTATTGATAATGCAATATGGAAAACAAGGATTAAATACAAGTAAATTTAAATTAATTTATAACAAATGAAAATAAATAAGTTTGAAGATTAGTTTTTGTACATAAAATTTTTTTAACGTACTCTTACACTTCTAGTGCATTAATCTCTTAAATTATCTTCTAAATATTTATTAATAAACATTTTTTTCGCACAATTGGTGTTATTACTTAAGGTATGGTCACACTTGTAAAACATTGCCCAAAAAAGCGTAACCAACAAACACTAATGAAAAAAGTTTTGATCTAGATACTTGTTTATCAAATTAAACATTTTCGGACACAACTAATAGACAATATCATTGAATCCTACATTATTCTATACTCTTTAACTTGAAAAAACTTTCGTCTGAATTGAAAGCTTTTTCGTTAGCATTTAGTGGTTACGCTATTTTGGGCAAATGTTTGACAAGTGTGACCGTAGCTTTAGTCATTGTTGAAATTTAGAAATAAAATTTTACCGACGTTGAAAGAATTTAAAATATTTTTCATGTTTGTGAGGACCTGAATTCATTCCTTCCACTATTCTAAAGGGTCACTTTTTCTGTCCAATAGTATTTGTTAATGACTGAAGTAGTTCAATAATGCATTTTGTAGTACTTTTATTAGCGGATGTTTTCGTATCAAAATAATGCCTAACAGAATTGGTATTTCTTACACTAACTCCATGAGGTTCAGAATTATATTTGTTTGCATCAAACTCACAGAGTTGTATAATTCTGATAAAAATACATCAGACTTTCGCTTGAATACTACAAAATACAACCCTGAAAGTATTGAGTAGTTACTTTTGTGTATTGATTACTCAGTACTCAAATACTCAATACTTTTACAACACTAATTTATAAAGTTCTTTTTTATCGGTACAAAAAGACCTTAACAGGTTTGAGCTCTCACTAGTCAATCAAATAGAAACTAAAGAACACAAATCAAACAGAATACATTAAAGCCGCTACGTCCACGCTATATGCACAATGTGCAAGCTTTTACAAAAGAGCTTTGTGCTTTCACACCGACGAGAGTACAACAGCCAATACGGTTCACGGCGACAACAATGTTTGCTGCTTACTTTGCAAAGAAACAATAACTAATTGTAAGAGCTTTCAAAGCTCTTTAACTCAATTACAAATGTCAGAATAGGTGTGTCTTTGGACGTAGCTGCATTAAAGCTTCTTTTCAAGCTAAATCAAATATGTAGTTGGCAAAATTCAAAATAATTTTATTATAAACAATTTTCTAAAGAAAGACAAGAACATAATCACCACTATTCCAGTTGTCAACATCGATGTCACCTCAAGACAATACCCAAAACTTGGGACTTGTCTAGCCGTTGTCAAAAAAAAAAAAACCCGAAAATCAATTAAAAATGTAATCAGTTACATTTGAACAATTGAAATTTTGTTTAAAAATTTAATTGAACTAAAAATTTAATTGACTCAATAAAATTGTGAGCTGATGTTTGTTTTTTTTTTTTTTTTTTTTTTAATTAAATGTGTTTATCGCAGGAAAGTTTTTTTCTGTGTAGAAAAATCCAAACAAATGAAATTAAAAAAAATATTCGGGAAATATTTCACTTTTCCTAGGAAGTTCATATGTTCTAAGAAGTTGTTTATTGAGGTCTCAGGTACACAGAAAAAATTATTCCCAAAAAATTTTTAAACAAATATTTGTTTGAAATCAAACTTACTTTCAGTAAATATTCTGTACTGTTTCATTAAATTAATTTGTACCAAAAAACTGTGTAGAGAAGAAACAGGCCACGACGTTTGTCGGCTACTTTTCGGCATTTACATGTACACAACACGATTAATCAAAATAAACAACAACAACCGCACAACAGCACGTTGTTCCTATCAACAAGCGAGATAAACACCAACACACTGAAATAACATTTTCTTTCAGCCGAACTATGATTAATTAAAATTTTTACAAAATTTTTATCAGAATTTACAAAATTATTTGTAGGACCGCATTCAAATAAAATATTTACTGATTCAACGAATTTGGTAACTGAAAATGAAATTTAGTTTTTTCTGTGTACATTTTTGTATATAGTTGACTATTTACTTGAATTTTGCACGGTTTGCTACCTATGGACCTGAACAGGGAAAAAATATAAAAAAATCGAAATTTTTTAAATTTTTTGCGATTTTGATCTTGAAGATGAAGTTTTTTTATGACAAGAGCTACAACTTTGCCCAGAGAGTAAATCAAAACGGTTTGCAAGATAACAGAGGCCCCTGTTGCACTATGTTTTCGATAATTTGAGTAAAATGTGTAATGTCCTTTAGCGCGAAAAAAATATTTCAATATATCTTAAGATATCATCAGAGGCAAACAAATATTTCTAGGTTAGGAAGGATGATGCTACTCGCTTCTATTGACCGTTGATACACCCAGAGAAAAAACATTTTAAAATCAATAAAAACCATATTGAAGTAATAAGAAACATTAACGAAAGTCTAGTCATGTTGAAATTTCCTATTTCAATATGGAAAAATATTAATTTGCAGCATTAATTTATTAATATTATTTATTTTTAAGTATCTCAATATACATTTTCTATTAAATTGAAAATTATTGAATTAATGTGAGTGTAGTAATATTTTTATTTATATATATTATATATATTTATACCCAGAAGTGCCCCATGAATGTCTTTAACTTTAATCAAATTAACCACAGTGTTTTCATATGAGAAAAAAAAACAATTAATTGCTTTGAGTTAATTTCTTTAAAAAATTGCATCAATTAAAATTTAATTATTTTTCATACTTGCAAATAAAAAAAAATATATATTCTTTCATTTAAAACTCTCTCCAATAGATCCTTTTCGGCACACCAGAATTTGTGGCACCAGAAGTTGTAAATTTTGACAGTATATCATACGGAACAGACATGTGGAGTGTAGGTGTGATAACATATGTGCTGTAAGTATAATTTTAAATATATTTTGCAATAATAAAACGAAAACAATTGAAATCACTTGTCATGTATATAAACAAATTAAAAAACTTGACTTAATGAATCCCTTAAGAAATCAAAATTTTGTTGTTATTTTATATTTTACTTCTTTACTCATAAGCAGTAGATATATTTAAGCTTAAAGAAATTTAATTAGTTTTCCTTTAATTTTGTATGGTTGTATTCTCTATTTCTAATTTTTTCCACAACAATTTGGGATTTGGGAACTTCCTTAACTATTTACAAAAACAACAAACAAAAATTATATAATTTTCCTGTTACTTTTGGTCTGCCATGACTTTTGTTAATAAACTGACTTAACAACAATTACTACAATGGAACTTACAACATCAACAATTACTCTACCATGTAAACGACGACAACAACAACAACTTGTAAAACAACCTCCATGCACAACATCATCGTCTGCCCAACAAAATCCTGCTTCAATTAACTTGATAACCAAAACCACACATGAACAACGATAATGAAAATTCTTTGGTTGCTGCGCCCACCTTCAATTTCTCTTTGCTGCAGCATCTCTGGACTGTCTCCTTTTATGGGCGAAACCGATATAGAAACCATGGCAAATGTAACAGTTGCCAAATATGATTTTGAGGATGAATCCTTTGCCAATGTATCGCCCGAAGGTATTGATTTCATTTCAAAACTTTTAGTAAAGGACTTAAGGTGAGTGTGTTTGAAACTTTACAAATCTTTGTTACTTTACATTAATTAATTAATTTATTTATTTATATTGGCTTTTATTTCTCATTCAATGTTGTGTGGCATTTAGCACCCGCATGACAGCTGCTCAATGTTTGAAGCATAAATGGTTGCAGAGGCGTCCTAGAAGTCCGCTGAAGGTGTTATCGAAGCCTTTAACTATACCAGTAGCTCAACTAAAAGCCAGCACACCTTCGCCCATACCAGCAAATATTGATAATGAAGAGGAAGATGTACAAATGTCAATGGTAAGTTGTGCATATTTAAGGCTCTGGACTAAGGCGGACGGACACACAAAATTGTAGATTTTTATTTAACACAATAGATTATTAGCCCAATTCAAAATCTTGTGCAAATCATCTTGCATCGTTGCATGTGAAAAATGTTAAATGCGAAATATTTGAAACTAGCACCACTGAAATATTTATTTATATTTGAACATGCTGATGATGCTGCTGCCGTCTCCAAAATATTTAAATACTTGGCTACAAGGCGACAAATGAAGCTGGCGGCATTTGAAGTCGTGTGTTCCTGTAGTCTGCTGTGCTGAATGTGTTTAATGCACTAACAAATGAACTTTTTCAAGTTGTATTTTTTTCTATTTATTTTTTTTTATATATGTTGCCCAGAACTCCATAGCCTCTAAGACGACTTGGAAAATTAATTAATTTTTTCGGAGAGTTTATAGCTGGAACCACGGCCATTAATATTTAATGCTTTATTTCATTCACTTCTAACCCATCTTGTAATGAAACAATCTGGTGTTTGAAAAAATGGGCAAGGACACGTCTTTTAAAAATTAATATTCCTATTGAACGGCCTTAAACATTTTATTTTATTTTGTGTGCTTCTGATTAAGCGAATCCTACAAAGTTTCGCATTTCCCTTTTGCCCTTATGTTGGCGCAATTTTGCATTTAGAGAAGTGGTTATTAACAATCCTTCAACATTTTATATGTCGTTATTTCTAAAGTTTTGCTGAAAAATTTATTTTAAGATGCCCATAAAATACACAATATTATTGTGGATTTCAATGCTTTTTATTATAACAATTCTTCAATATTTTATATTTTAATTTTTGGCTGAAAAATGTATTTTAAGGTGCCCATAGACTGCACAATATTATTGAGTACTTCATTGCTTTATTATAACAATCCATCAACGTTTTTTAAGACGTTGTTTTTAAAGTTTTTTTGAAAAATTTATTTTAAGCGCAATATTATTGAGTACTAATTACAAAAAATGAGATTGTTGATATAGTAATACAGACATAATTCTCATATCGTTATTCACTTTATGTAAAAATGTCTTACAAATACTTTGTATACTCAACTCTCAAGAGAAAAGACTGGTGGGAAATCATTATGGTACAATCTTGTCAACACATTACAAAATATTCCTTTTTGCGCAATATAAATCAAAAGACATTTGTTTTTATTTATTATATTGTGCAAATTAATATTATAATATACACATAGGAAACTTAATTGCGCAATATTAACTATTGCACAATAATATTGCAAGTGTGCTAGGGAAATTTTAATAACTTTTCTATTTTTTTTTTCAATATATAGTGTCACCTAGTCATGTAATATACAGGCAATTTTATTGTACAGTATCAATGATTGCACAATAATATTGCAAGTGTATGGGGTACTTTTAATAATTTTTCTCCTTTTGATAATTTCCCATTAAAATAGTCTACGGTTAAAAAACGTTTTTCCAACCTTGGAAAAATCTAAAGAAATAAATTAAATCCCCTGTTGCAGTTCTTAACTCAACTTAGTTTGGTTGTGTGAGACAGTCAAGCCAACTTACACATTGGTATTGTCATTCATAGTGGTTGAGTTTGTAGTTGTCTTGTGCCACAACATTCTCACGTAAATATTTCTTGTAATTCACAATACTAACAAATAGTTGCGTCAAAGTCAAAGTTGGGTTGACTGTCAGACAACAAAAGTTAGTTGAGTTGAATTTCGTTGAGAATGGCAATAAGAGTGTAAATATTTAAATTTCAATTGGCTAATTGTTTTGCTCTTAATGTATTATTATTTTAAGGAAATAAATAAAATTAAAAAAGTTTTTATTAATACAAAAATCTTCCAGCATATACATAAAGCCTTAAGTTATGTTTTAAATTTTTTGCTCAACAAATTTTACTATTATATTTTTTTTAATATTAGTATTTGCTTGTGTTCAGCTTTGCTGACAGCTTTTCTTTTAAATAAAGCTTTTATTTATTATCCTGAGATGCATATTTTAGCCATTCTTGGATTTTGATGCCTTTTGTTAGCACTCTGACTTATTGTCCAAAATACACACACACACACACACACACACTCACTTGCTTTTTAATTAAACAAATATGAAATTTCAACTGAGAAAAAATGCACAAAGCACACAGACAGACTCGACATGTCTTTAAGAATAATAGAGATTTTGCCTTCTTAACAAATAGTTTCTTTCTTTCTTTTCCTTCTTATATTTTTCATATATACAAACAACTTTATTTTAAACAGACAAAAGAATTGGACACAACAAAGGATAATCTTAAGAATTTTATAGAACGCTGGGAGGAACATCCCAACAGCCCGTATGTGTTTGATGTCGAGGGAAATGTCATTGCGCCGCTTAACGAGACGGAATATAAAAAGCCTCATCATGCTGCTGACAGTATATCATCGTCTAGAGGTGAGTACTGTTGTTTAGCGACAAAGCTGGCTAAAACGACTACAGCAACAACAACAATACATAATATAACACCAGCCACACTAACAAAAGCTACAACAACTACACCGTCCTCAACCAGTTTATCAGAAGCAACCGAACGGAGACAACAACAGCAACAACAATTAATCAGAAGCAAATAGTACAGGGGAAACTCATTCAAAATCGAAAACAAGGCAATAACCGTTTTTCCGTAAAAAAAAAAAAACAAAAACCAAAAGAGATTTATAACATTCAACTGAGTTTAACATTTAAACTTTTTTTTTTTTTTTTTTTTAATGCAAAAAGCTTTTGAGCAACTGAAAAGCTGGGTTTAAGCTGGCTGAAGAAATTTGTTGTATTTTTTTTAAAACAAATCGTAGAATTTTTTTTTGCAAAATTATTGATACAACGCATACAGTATAACCCAATCTTTTTAATATTTAACTTAAGCCAAAGAATAAAATTTACTTTCTCTTGTATTTCTTATGACTAAAAAAATTTGCCGTACTAACCCTTAACTCCTCATCCCCCCCCCCCCCCACCCAAAACACCTTAAGAAATTTTTTTATTTTGTACATACAAACATATATACATAGCGATGGCTTAGTATAAAAACGGCATAACTCGAGTTTTCGATATTTTAGAGGAAAACAAAAAAAAAACTGAATAAACACTAAAGCTTTTACATGCTAGAATAATTTGTTTGAGTGGCCATTATTATTTTCAAGCTTAAAAGTAGGACTCACCCTCCTACACAATCGTATGACTTACGAAAAAATACAACTCTGATTTAATGAATTTTTAGTGTATTTTAAAAATTTTCATTGTACCCGGGTTGTATTTTCTCAAAAGTTGCACGATTGTGTAGGATAGTAAATTCTAGGCTTTATTTATACCCTTAAGGATAGTGTATGCTACACAACCATGCGATTTTAGAGAAAATAAGGGGTGCGCCAGATAACTTTTTTTTTTTGAAAATGCTATAAAAAACACTACTGAAGCTTCGGCTGTGTGGCACGTAGCGCCGTCCTGTTGAAACAAAATATTGCCAATATCCTCCTCTTCAATTTTTGTGAACAAAAATTCGTTCAACATGGCCCGATAACGATCGCCGATGGCCCGATAACGATCCTTGCTCATTTTCGAAAAAAAAATGACCCAATTATGCCTCTGGACCAAAATCCGCACCAAACAGTGACTCGTTTTGGGTGCGTCGGTTTTTCAATGCATGCGTGCGGGTTTTCTGTGTCCCAAATGCGACAATTTTGCTTGTTTACATACCCGCCGAGATCAAAATGAGCTTCATCTGAAAAGATGATTTTTTTGGCAAAATCGGAACCTTCTGTAAGTCGATCGCAGGCCCACTTAGCGAAGCGAAAACGCATTGGATGCTCAGCTGGCTCGTTCAGCGGAAGGATAAAACTAATTATCTGTCAAAGCAGACATGAGCTAAGTGTTACCATTCACGAAATAAGCACTAATTGAAAAAAGAAACGTTAGATGGCGGACCCGTTACAACCCTGGTATGATGGAGTCTATGAAAATTTTTAATAGACAATAGCAATTCAACAATTTTTGTACGTCGTGCGATTGTGTAGGATAGTGATTCATGGTCTTTAAGGAGGTTGTAATTATATTTTAGCTGCCAGAAAACGTTAAAATGCGTTTTTGAGATACGCCTTTTTTACAATAAGCCATCGCAAAATATAGAATTTTACTATAAATCTTTTATTTTACTCATTATTATACTGTGATAAGTATTATTGTTGTCTTTTTTGTTTTCTTTATCTGTTCGCAGAATGAAAAAATTAAAGGAAAACAAAACTACTAAGTAATTAATTAATAATAAAATGTCATGTATTTTTAACTTCTTTTTTGTAATATTTTACTGATTTTTTTTTTTTTTGGTGTTGTGTTTATTTGTTTTCTTCTAAATTGTTGTAAAAAGAACTCTAGAATATATTTGCTTAGAGACGGAGATCTGCAAAGGTTAAACTCTTCCTCCCTTAGCTCCCTTAACATTAATTAGTGCCATCCCTGTAGGAAGCTTGGGCTTTAGTGTCTCCATATAACCACTTTTGGCGACTATTTTGGTGACTTTTAGGCGACTTTGTCCACAAACCGTCTACATGTTAATATTTACTTTAACGAAAAGACTTTTTTTAAATTTTTGTTCCACAGAAAACAACGTGGTCAATAGTACCAACGTCAACAGTGTAGACTAGAGTTACTAAAATGTATCACATATGGTCCCAAAAGAACTAAAAACATCACTAATATATCTTCAATGACACGCATTGTGTGGCATATAATATAATGAATAATAATGAATCACTACTGTTTTACTACTGACACTTCCCACAGGGATATTAATGAGTTGAAAAGGCTACCCAGCAAACAAAAAGTTAAACATTTGGAATATGATGCTGCATTATACGTACTATAATAACTCTGTATTATACGTATATTCTCAGGTAATGATCAATGCTATTTTTTAAATAGTTTCAATTCCATTACATACGAGTACATTATTTGAGTGAAGAAACGTAGTCTGCGGATTACCATGGGTAATTTTGGTAATAATATATTAATATTTTAGTAATAATACCATAAAAAAATAAATCGCTAAAATGCAAAAAACAAAACAAAATCGCCAAAATAAAAAAAAATCGCTAAAACCAAAAGTATTTTTTGTAAAAAAAAAATGACGAAAACCTAAAAAAAATCGTCAAAACGAAAAAACGCCAAAACTTAGAAAAGCATCAATACTAAGTACATATTGTATCGCCAAAAATCGTAAAAATCGCCAAAAAGAAACAAAAGCCAAACCGAACCCTTCGTGTGAGCGTCAAAGTCGCGCTTTACTGAATTTTTTTTATGACATAATTAATGCAAAAAAAAATAAAATAAAAACAATCAGATTTGCTTTTGAGTTTCCGGAAATTTCCCAAAAAATAAATTTTTTTCGCCGGGACAGATAATTTTCTCTGGAAATATTTAAAAACATAAGACGCTGAAATGATTTTGTGATTTTCTCACCAAAATTAAAAAGGTCGCAAAAAAAACTAAAAAAATCTCCAAATCCGAAAAAAATCAGCAAAACGAAAAACAAACGCTAAAACTAAAAATATGTATTGTGAAAAATATTTATATTCCCAAACACCAGAGAAATCGCCTAAAGGAAAAAAGCACAGTACGGAACCCTTCCAGTGGAAATCAAAGTCACACTGTACTGAATTTATTTTTTTTATGACATACATTACGGGCGTAGATAATTTTTTTGGAAATATTTAAAACCATGCCTTAGGGTGGCATGATAAATTGTTTCCAGCTTTGGAATTTGAGAAACCAGGCCTTAAATTAGATATTTATAACAAAAATATGTCTATTTGGAAACGCTCTGGTGTCTGCAAATCCCCATTAAAAATCTACTCGCAAGAAATCTTTTTTATCACATTAAAAACATCAGCTTGCTGTAGATTTGAATTTTTCATTAAGCCGAGGTGCACCACAAAATACATATAAAACTCAAATTCGAAACCAATCTCCTCAAACACTTATGAAATTTTATAAAAATCATACGATCCGTTTAGGAACTGCACAATTATTTCAATATATATATTTTTTTTTTGTCAAAATCCCTCACTTTAACAATTGTTTATGAATACGAGCATAGAAATAAGTTTAAAAGTTCATACTTTATATACATTTTAAAATTCTTAGTAAGATATGGACAAGTCTTGTGGATGAATGAATGAATGAGTTTAAATTAAACGGGAAATACAGAATATTACTATCGAAAATATCTATTGTATCCTTTGCCAGCTGCTAGAGCTCATTAACTAGACCTGCTATTCTAAGGAATCTCAGGTTTACCAATGGTTCTAGTATTGACCATCTTTCAAGAGTTGCTTGCCCTATTGGCTTTATCTTCTGTGGCATAAATTAGAGATGGGCGCGTGTTGAATTTTTCCAACACGACACGCACGAACACGAATACCATGATATTCAACACGTATGAAACACGCACGCCAAAAATTTTCCCAACACGAAACTGCACAACACGCACGAAATCAAATACAATAACAAAAAATCGTTTTTAATCAGTGTTTTTTATGGGAATTGTTACAATTTAAGTTTAAAATTTTTTTAAACGCACTAATAATCCCATATTAATATTTTACTTATTAAGTAAAATATTTTTTTTTTATTAAAAATACATTGAAGTTGATTATTTAGGGATTTAGCTGGCTAATTTCTCTGTTGCTACGATTTTGTTTCGTGTTTTTCGTGTCAATGTTGCTGAGCACGATACGAAACGAACACGCACGAAATCAAGTTTTCTGACACGAACACAACGTGTTTAATCGTGCGTGTTCGTGTCACGAAAAAAACACGACACGCGCCCATCTCTAGCATAAACCTTCACAGTCCTTCAGATTAGCTGATGGAGTTTCATCATCTTAATCACAGAATCTGTAACCGCTGTTATTCAGAATGCCAAGTCTACTGAGGTGTTTTCTCAACCTACAATAGCCGGTGAGCATTCTAACATTATTTTTACTTAAGCACTTGAAAGCTTTAAAACGATTTTGATTATAAGTTCCAATAAATTCAGGAAATCTATGCCGAGGTGTTCCCTGTTATTCTTGATCTTCATCGATATATCTTCTCTGATTCTATTCGATCCTCTTCTACGAGCTTTGCTTTTAAATGCCTCCCGGCTAAACAAAAATTGATTAGTACTTTTTATTTAAATTCTTAAGCAATATTAGAACTATTTAAAGGCAAACTCTTGTAATTGCGCATTTGTGCCATTTACTTACAAATGATTGAAGGGTTTAAAGTACTCGTCTTGGCCTTGTATTTAACTCTTTTACTTGCTGTTGTATGCCACATTATAATTTTCTTATATGTTTGTTTATACTATACTTACTATACTACTTTTTTTTCATTTCTTTCTACTATTTAAAATACTTGTAAGCTGTTTTTAAGCGCCTTAAGCAATATAATACTGATATCACACTGTCATGCAAACAAAAACTTGAACACAAAAATAAAATAAAAAATAATACACCAAAAAGGCTAAAACAAAATACATACATACATACATACATATGCATACATACATATGCATACATACATCAATGGCAACAACTACCCACGACTATATATGTACATACGAGTAGATTGTCATCGAGCAAACAACATTGCAGCAGCATGATGAAATAATATCGACAGAAATTGCAACAACTACGTGTGTCAGCCGCAAAAATAATAATTTTGTAACGTACAAGAACCAGCCAACCCACCATAAAATCTTTAACAAAAACAAGAAAAAACGAGAAAAAACAAAATATACACTATAACGTTATGAAAGGACACTGATTGCAACAAGGATTTTTTTATTTTTATTATTTTTTTTTTTTTTTTGATATAACGTTTCAATTTGTCGTTTATTTCTTTCCAAACTGCCACACACTGAAGAAAAATTTCATTTTGTGACAAGGATTATGGCAAAATTTTAAATGAACCCTTTTCACTTTTTTGTTTATTGGAGGGGGGTGGGGCGGGGAGGAGGTCTCAAACTAACGCTGCCGTTCTCGCAGTGTAGTCGAGTTGTTTTAAATACAGCTCTGGTCTAGTTTGCTAGTCTCTTGTTCCTTGCTCCCATGTAATCACACTTACACACACATACACATGCACTAGGGATGCCAAAAGGGCCTAGGCTTTTTAAAACCCGGGATTCGGGATTTTGAATTAAAAAAAAACGGGATCCCGGGACGGATCGGGATTTTATAAACTAAAATTATTAGATAGTTTTATGTATTAGCTTTATATGTAAGTATTAAAAAAATTATTAATTCATGAAAAAAGTTAAATTCATTACAGAACCAAATAAAACATTTTTAATGTATTATTGGTAGGAATAATTTAAAGTAATATGGAAGTAATATTTGTATATTAAGTCGTATCTCTTAAGAAGCTTCTTAAAAAAATTAATGAATCTAGGGCAGCGATGCCAACTTGGTGCTTTTGGCACTATTTTTAGTGCTTTTCGAAGACTAAAAACGCCAATTTTTGATCGTTAGTGCCAAACTAACAAAAAGCACTAAGTAGTGCTTTTAAGAAATTTGTGTATTTTTAAAATTACTTTAATAAAAAACTTGGTGTATTTATTTTTTCTGTGTAAACCACACCTTTTTCGTCTGAAATATTTCTTTAAAGATGTTGATAATATTGCCGAAATAGAGAATAGCTTAGCAAACATTGTTAAATTGAACTCGTTTTTCACGTTAGTGCTTTTTACGCTTTTTAGATCTTAAAATTACGCTTTTTAGTGCTTTTTTTTAATTCTGATGTGCTTTTAGAGCCAAAAAAGTTGGCATCACTGATCTAGGGTGGCAGCCGACAATCGAGATCTTAATTTATTCCAAACATAAGCTGCTGACGAAAAACAACGTTCGCTTGGTACTGTAATTGCGCTATGAAATAAGGCCCAAGGAAATAACGCCCAAATAAGAAATGAAATAAGGCCCAATAAAATAAAACCCAAAAAAAAAATAATTGATGCCCAAGAGCAAATTTATGAAATAAAGCCCAATTAGAAATTACTTAATTTTGTTGAGCTTTATTTCATTTTCCCATTTGGCCGTTATTTCCTTGGGCTTTATTTGATAGCGCCAAGCGACACCTCTTTTTGCGGGCCAAGGAAGTTAGTAATTTTTAGTATTTTTGGTTGAGGTGCAACCTTCTCATGTCGTTTTTCTAGCTGAATATCATGGGTCCATAAAAATATTTAAAACATTTTATTAAATATATTTATCTGACAAAGTATACTTACATTAATATGTGTCAAAAGACCTTTGAACCTAGAACCTCCCTAAAGTTTTTAATACCTTTTTGCAAAATTTGCTTTTTGCGTGCGCAGTTCCATTATCATCCACTAAGAAAAAACACCAAACCGAGCTTCCGACTTTGTTTTGTGTGGTACAAAATTCATTACTAATAATTTTTTCGCCTACGACCTCTTTTTATAACCAGTAAAAAGCATTTGATTCATGGCTACTATGATTAAATTAAATTAAAATTATTTTTGACTGGGAAACTCATGTTTAGTTGCATTTAATAAAAAAATTGTCAGATTTTTAATGTTACCAAAATCCCGAGATTTCTGCTTAAAAATCCCGGGATTCGGGATTCAGTTTTTTAGAATAATCCCGGGTTTTCGGTATTCGGAATTTCGGTACTGGCATCCCTAACATGCACACACACACATATAGAGATGTTTAATAAATATCCCACTTGGCCAAACTGCCTTGCACGAATTGTCCTCTAGCGATTGATTTTCTAATTCTAACATTTTAAATTCTTGCAAGTTGTCCTCTAGTAAACACTTTTGACGACAATATGAGCGACAAAGACTTTCGTTTTGTTCTCAATCCAAATTTGTTTAGGTGTTGCAGCAGCTGAGTGGTACGCGCGCAAACTTATAAACATGCAGCCTCAGTTCGAATCCCAGCTAAAACAGTCAATACTTTAAATGAAAAGGAAACAAAAAAAAAGAAATTAAATAGTAGACATTGTCGTTATGTAATAGTTGGCGACTGACGAAATAAAATGTGACATTGTCGCTTTTCAGGATTACGTATTACGAAAGATGAAAAGGAACCATATTGTTTTCGCTACGATGTCCCTCCGTCCGCCTGTCTGTCTGACTGCATGTCTGTCACAGGTTTTTTTTTCTTAAGAGCCTTTAGAGCTACGAACCTGAAATTTTTACAGAATATATAGAACTTTGGCCGCTACAACAATGAATATATAACATTTAAAAATTAAATTAATTTTAAATTAAATTAATTAATTGACATACTAATGTAATAAACATACAATTATTTATAAACACTTAAAAATTCCAAAATTAAAAAAATCGCCAAACCAAAAACCGAAAAAAAGTCACCAAAAAAGGAAAAAGCGCTTAAAATAAAAAAGTCGCTAAAACAAAAATAAATCGCCTGAACAAACAAAAATCGCTAAAAATGGAAGAAGCGCAAAACCTAAAACAAACGACAAAAATCCAGAAAAAAAGTCCCAAAAATGAAAAAAATCGCCGAAACGAAAAAATTAAAAACAAACGCTAAGCTAAAAAATCGCTGAAACTAAAAAAACGCCAAAAACCGATGAAAGACCGATAAAATTTGCCAAAACGAAAAAATCTCCAAAATTAAAAAAACGTCAAAACTAAAAACAAATGGCAAAAATCCAAAAAAATTCCAAAACGGTAAAAAACACCCAAAACGAAAAAATATCGCCAAAAACCGAAAAAATCGTCAAAATAAAAAAATTACAAAATTAAAACTGCAAAAATAAAAAACGAAATGCCTAGAACGATAAAAATCGCCATTACGAAAAAGAAATCGCCAAATCGCTTAAGCGAAAAAAATTGCTAAAACTAAAATAAACCATCAAAAACTGAAAAAATCGCCAAAATGAAAAAAAAAACACCAAAACGAAAACAAACGGCAAAAATAAAAAAAAAATCTCAAGAATGAAATAAATCGCCAAAACGAAAAAAGCCGTCAAAAACCGGAAAAAGTCGCTACAACGAAAAAAAGTCGTCAAAACCCGGAAAAAATTGCCAAAACGAAAAAATCGGTACATACAACTAAAAACAAATCGCTAAAGCCAAAATAAATCACCAAAATCAGAAAAAATCTCCAAAATGAAAAAAAAAATGCCCAGAACGAGAAAATCGCAATTACGAAAAAAATCGACGAATCGCTTAAGCGAAAAAATCGCTAAACCTAAAATAAATTATCAAAAACCAAAAAAATCGCCAAAATAGAAAAAACAATGTCAAAACGAAAACAAACGGCAAAAATAAAAAAAAAAATCAAAGAACGAAAAAAGTCGCTAAAAATCGAAAAAATTCGCCAAAAAGAAAAAAGCGGTAAAACTAGAAAAAATCACTAAAACCCAAAACAGATACCAAAATCCAAAAAAAAATCTTTAATATGAAAAAAAAACACCAAAACTAAAAACAAATGGCAAAAATCAAAAAAATGCTGAAAACGGTAAATATCGCCAAAAAAACGAAAAAATGTCGCCAAACACCGGAAAAATCGCCGAAATGAAAAAAAGCGCTAAAACTTATAAAATTTGCTAAAACCCGCCAAAACTAAAAAAATCGCTAAACCAAAAAAAAGTTTGCAGGATACTTTAAATTTTTAAAAAATTTCTTCATCAGGAAATATATTCGATAATACCATATGTTAGTGTAGCACTTGTTTATGCAGCAATCCGCCAAACGGCGATGCACTGAAAGCCGGGGCAAGCGGTACTGCATTGCCATGGAATTAGCTCCAAATATATTCTTATAGTATTACATATGTACTGTCAGTACGGAACCCTTTGTGTGCGAGTCAAAGTCTCACTTTACTGATTTTATTTTATTCTTTTTAATAACACAAATGGGCATCAATGACATTCCTGAGGATGTTGCCATTTACGTGCTAATTAATGATAATATTATAGACAGTGTCGCTCTTGTTATCACGTATGAACTTAGCAGCCATTTGTTCGAAAATTTCCTCAATGATATTGTTTAAGCTGTCACCAGCATTCATCTTGCAAGACATCTGAAAGACATGGCTAACTGGGAAATACTGTTCATATATTTGTATGTGAATGTGTGTGTTCTTGTATTTATGTGTTTTCACTAATAATTTTCTTAATCACTCCTCTATTTATGGTGTTCCCTTTTTATTTTTATTGTTTTTTTTTTTTTTTTTGTTCCTAACGTGTTAATCTTCTGTATCATTTTCTTTATTTTTTTCTCCTCTCACTGTGCATTTAAGTTGCAAAACATACTTGTGTATCGTATCACAAATTGTTACGTACACACATCCAGTGCAACAACATAATCTTTCTAAATATTCTATACGTATCTGTAAAATATCCAAAGACAAAATGAAATGAAACCAAAATACATACATACGATTACATACGAATAAATAAGTATGTATAAACATATTCAAGAACAAACTAAAAGTACACTTTCTTGCATTAGGGTCAAAAGGAAAGTTTTTGTTTGGCTCTTATTTCAAGGTAAGACCAGCTTAATTCTTCATAAGTTGTTCTTTATAATTTCTCACAAACTACAAACAATAAATAATAAATAAATAGCACACAATTTTTCTTTTCTATATATATATTTTTGCTATAAAATTATGTGCACAAAAGTTCTAAAAGTAAGAGAAAAAAACTTTTCATTCATTGTATTCATGCATTCATTCATTCGTTCGTTCATAAGTGCATAATCGGAAAGCAACATCATTATAGTTAAATGTGACGAGGACATTGTCTGGTAAAAGAAAGCAGCAATTGGAATAATGAAAGGATAGATATGTATTTATTTAGTTAAAAGTTTTGCAAAGTATCTTATGATGGACTGTACACTGTATGTAACAAACCAAAAAAAGTTTGTCTTAAGTGGAACAAAAAATAAGTAAATAACAAACGAAAATGGCAAGACTTTTGTAAATTTAGAGATGGTAAAATTGAGCTTTCATTACAAAAAAGCTTTCGGCAAGTTGCAATACGATGAATTAAAACAATTTACACATTCCATTTGTCCCAATTTACACTATGCAAGTCGTATTGCTAAGCTGATTAGTTTGTTAGGCTAGAGAGACAGGGGGAAAAGAAACGTTGCTGTTCCCCTCGTCTCTCTCTCCCTGAAACGAATCAGCTTAGCAATAAGACTTGCATAGTGTGATTTGGGACTTTGCAATAAAGGCTGAGTGCATAAAGCAAAAAAATCTAATGGTAGTGTAGTAGTGTAGTGGCCTTCGAAAACAGCTAGTTGTTCCGTTCTACTACGTGTTTGTCAGAATATTTACGATTAACTTTTGTGTTATTTATTTATTAATAATTATCACACGTAATTTGGCTTACAGAGCGATACGAACTTTAGCCTGATCAAATCATAAATATAGAAACAAATAAGGTTCAAGCAATAATAATTAAACCAACTCAATTTAGATTTTTCTTCATCAGTCATTTTAAAAACATAAAAAGCACATCAAAATGTGACATCAAGCATGCCAAAAATAAAAATTCTTTTTCATTTTTAGCAATCATAGTCAATATGACACGCATACGAACTGATTTTCACAAATATTAAATGCATAATGATTGATAGTGTCTAGACCGCTTGAAAGCAGCTTTTAAGCTTTATATGCTTTTGCAAAAACTGTAAATAATTAAATTATAAAATAGCATAAAAATCTTACTATTTTGAAATAATTTTAATTAAAATTATTCATAAAAGAAATTTTTACAAGCAGTTCGGTGTTCAAGGCCTAAACCTTATATTATTATACTCGTATATAAAAATTCATATCATGCTGCAAAACAAACTTCACTCTACTCTTTCACACATTTACAGCTATATTTTTCCTTTTTTTAATGTGCTACTTGTATTTTTTTCAGCCTTATCTAGTATATATCCCTTGTAAAAGTGTCCTTTCCTACGTATAAAACTAATATTATACCTTTTTGGTGAAGTAGAAAAGCTTTAAAAAGCTCTGCCTAACACGGATTACTCGATTATTTATTTGCTTAAAATTTGGCCAGAACATATTTATAATGAATTTGCTTTTCTTTCCATTTACTCTCATACAGTGTGTTCACCATCTCCTTGTGAGTCTCTGGCCACCATTACAGACGATGAGACTGCTCATTTTGTAGACACTAATGAAGCCGATGAACCGCCTACGCCCATTAATGAGTCCAGGGAAAAGCTTTTTCCCTCCTCTAGTGTCACAGCTACACCAGCAAATCTTCAAAATAAGAATTTCGGCTATCCCATTGTCGGCAAATTAGATGAACTCGGTGGCAGCACCTCGAACTTACAACAAAGATCCTTGAAATCTTATCTGCACACATTCGATCGCCGCAATTCGGATACAAATTATTTGCTGGGTAGAAGAACTTCGGGAGAGCGGGTCAATTTGGCCGATGAGATTAAAAAGTTATCGGACCATTTGTTAATGTTGGCAGAAATTAATAATAAATTTAGCAAAGATGTGAAAAAGCCAGAAGAACCAGCTGCAAGCAAAGACAAGAAGACAAAGAAATCTAAAGAAGCAGGAGCTGAGAAGAAAGTCTCCTCCAAAGCTTCATCTGTCAGTAGCAATAGTAGTGAACTCAAGTCTGCCAAAGTGTCTACACAAAAGAGCAGCAGCAAAACTGTGGCAAACTCAATAGTTACCACAGCCTCCACTTCAACAGCTTCTAGCAGTTTCTTGAGCAACTTTAGTCCAGGCAAAAGTCGGACTAGTACCTTAAGCTGGCGTCTGCAACAGTCCATAGAGGAAACTCCCAAATTGAATAGCACTAAACGGCTGGATAAAACAACTGAATTAAGCAGCAGTTCGTCAAGCAATAAAAAGTCTTCAGTGAGTAGCGCCGCTGCTAAAACTTCCACTGAACGCAAAGTAACTGAGGCCGCCAGCATAAAAAGAGCCAAATTCCGCATTAGCCAAATGAGTCGCGACGTTCCCATAGGCATGCCCGACACTCATCAGACCGTTAATCTTGAAGAGGTCGCCAACAATACCAAAGATTGTCTTCTACATTTGTTGGAGAAGTACACGGACTCGAAGACACGCAATCCCTTGGGGCGCCACCAAAGCATCAGTGTCGACTGCAATGTGCGCGACAATTTGGAATATCGCTCTATGAGCTCGATAAATGCCTTCTTTCAAAGACACAACAACAATGGCGAAATGGTGAAGCAACTGCAGGCTCAATTAAAGGAAAAAACTGGCGAATCGTAAAGTAATCGTTTCATTTACACAATGATATTAATTATTGCATAAAGAAACTTCTCTAGTCTTTAATAGTTTAATTGAAATAATTGAAATAAATAAATGCTTTAAAAAAAAGAAGAATTAAAATATTAAAAATAAAGTCCGTGAACTATTTTGTTAATAAAATGTTTTATTTAATTATTTATTTATTATTCTAGTTAGAAGATGATCGTATGTAAATTATAAAAAAATAAAATAAAAATTAAAGGCATTATTAAAACAGAATTAATACATAATAAATGATAAATTGGAAAGAATAAACACGAAAGTGGTAAAGGAAATTGTTATTTTTTTTCTAACTGCAAGACGTTGTAATGAACATCGAGAGCCTGATTCTGCACTATAGGAAAATTCCGCCTTTTTTTTGGCCAAAACTAAAAAGCTTAATATTGAAAAGTCGCAATTATTTTTGAGAGTGAGTGAGAGTGAGTGAGCGTGAGTTAAAAAAATTAGTTTATTACTTTAATACATAAAAAGTAACAGAGATAAAAAAATTTTTTTTTAATTTTTCGACAATTTTGATATACAGACTAATCACGGTATAACGAACCGTTATAGAAAAATTCGTTATATCGCAAAATTTCTTTAAGTGTTATTTTAATTATTATTATTGTACACATAACACAATACAATAAAAAGAATGACAACAGTTTGTTTTCAAATAAGCTACCGAATTCAAATTCACGGTACCACAGTTTTTTTGCATATGCTCAATGCATATGCTCTTGTCGTTCGCTATACCGAGCACATATTTATCAAAACATTCGCTATATAAGATAGTATGTACTAAATGTTATAAATATGTTTCTGGCACGCTTTTGTTTTTTATTTTGCGATTTTTTCTTTGTCATTCGTTATATCCAGTACGAAATTGAGATATTATTCGCTATATTAGGTTGTTAATGTAAAAAATTTTGACGTTCCTTACATCGGATTTTCGTTATATCAAGAGTTTGCCGCTTATTTCAAAAGAATATTGGGTCTAGTAAAGTTTTCTAATACATATATCTAAAACATAAAAAATTAAACGTCTCAAAATTATCACGCATGAGAATGCGTGAGCGTGAGTGAAAAAATAATGTTTGTTATGTTTTAATATAATAACAAAAATTAAAAATTTTAAAAATTTTTATAGAAAAGATGTTGATGCTGATGTTAATAACAAAACTCTACCCCAGTAGATAGACGTGGGTGCTGATGAAGTGCGTGGCTGCACAGAAAAATATCGGTATTTCCCCCAGCTATAAAGTCTAAGTTTAATTTTTCTTCTCTTCTTTAGAAACTCACATTAATTAATAAAAATATTTCATTCAATAAGAAATGAAATTACTGAACTTAAGCCCGAATAAGAAATTATTTCTGATTAAAAATTCACTATACATAGTTCAATTAAAATCTAAAAATGTGCCATTTAGAAAAGATATTATATCTTCTAAATGGCTGGACCGATTTTCTTTAAACATAGCTAAGAACACTCTAATTTAAAATCGGTTCAGCTGTTTGGTCTGTACGAGTACTTGTACAGATACACAGATACACAGACACACACTACAAACTTATAACACCCCTTTTTTTTGTCGAGGGTTAAAAAAAATAACAAAGAAAAATAATTTTCTTTTATTTTTCGACAATTTTGATTGACTGTCACTTTATTAAGAGTTTTGTGTAGTAAAGGTTTTCATATTTTTTTTTTTTTTTTTTTTTGAAAATTTAAAAAATTTAATCTAACATCGACGAAGGTGACTGTATTATTAATGTTGGTCAAAAGTTGTCACATGTCACGTGAGCGTGAACGTGAGCGTGAGCGTGAGCGATATAACAAATTTTTCTTCGTGAGATAAGTAAGTGATAAAAACTTTTAATTACATTGAAGAATATTATTAGTTGACATATTGTCACAAGTCTATTTTAATTGAAATTTATTTGCTGGTGGTTAAGCATTGTCTATATGTATATGTATTTCTTTAGCCAAGTCATCAGTAGACTTCAAGCACATATTTTGAACAGTCACAAACCTACCTGCCATCTTATGAACAGACTTTCAAGAACTATTTGAGAATTCACAAATGATAATATTTTTGAAAATCACAAAAGAAAGATAAGCGTAGTAGGCTTAGAAACTTTAACAAAACCCAGCAAATAATTTATATTCGATATGAATGTATTTAAATTTTTATTTTTAAGAAAAAAAAAACAAAAAATTACGAGCAAGACTTGGCCGAGACAGTCAGGTGGTTTGGCAACCAGCCGCAAATCATTTGTAGACTAAATTGCCCAACAAACTAAGCGCCAGTGGGCCTCCTCATTGGAAAAAAAATTTGGAATGCGGTTGACCTTGCAGGTCATCAATGGAACTACCCGCACATTTCAAAGCTTTGGAAAATCCATAAATTTTTAGAATAATTTAAATTAAAAAAAAGTTTAATTTTCTACCACGATATCTCTCGAATTTTTGATATCCCACGCATATTTTCAAGTCCGAAAAACAAGTAAATGAATCTTGAAAATCGATTTGATAAGAATTTTTTAATTTATTACAATAAAACGCTTTTGAGTCTTTGAAATTAAAATTAAAAGGAAATTTAAGATAAAACCCTAAAGTTATGTAAATTCATCCATGATCATTAATCAATTCAATTATAACGTATCTATTCTAAAATATTCGAAAACTAATATTTCGAAATGGCAACTCTTTGTAAATATTTAAATTCTCATTTAAATTGTACTCACTGCTGTTGCTTAAGTTGCCAATAGGAATTACAGTTTAGAAATTTGGCATTACTTTTGAGATTTTTAAAGTCCAATTGGAATTGGAATATTTTCGGAGATGCCGGATCTCTTAGGAGCTGATATTATCCAAAGCAATAAGCAGGGAAAACAGTTAACAAATGGGATTCTTAAATTTTAATTTCTTAAGCTTGGATCACACGATTGGCACAATGTACCAATTTTCGGCGGCTCACTGAAATAAATTCATAAGTAACAAAGTAAATTTGCCTTATTTCTCAACTAATTGAAATATAATTACATAACTGCACCACACTGCATTAGTAATAAAGCCATATAGACTTATTCAAGAATTAATTAAGTAATAATGTCATTTTGGCTTATTACTTATAACTTTATTGCAGTGAGCCAACGAAAATTGGTACATTGCGCCGATCGTGTGATCGAGGCTTTACACATGAGACAATAGCATAATTTTCTGCTCGACTATGCGTGCCATAATTTTCGAACTTAATTTTTTTTGTACCGAAATCGATCATTTGCGATCGTAAATATCTACATAATCGATTCTCGTCAAAAAAAAAAAAAAAAAAAAAAAAAAAAAAAAAAAACGAAGTGCAAAAAATTTGTCGATTAAGCTGGTAGCTGTCGTCAATTGGTCTTATCTTCGAAAAAGTGGGCGGAGTTTTATGAACCTCTATTCCGCCAATTTTTACGAATCTTGGCAAACACTTGCGGCGCTTGTAGCGAGATTATAAAACAATTTGTTTTTGTTTTCAATACAAGTAATCTATCGAACGTTTTCTGTCGATATCGTGGCACAGACGGTAAATTTTAGGAACTGTCTCCGTATTCCGTAACTCGCTAAAGCTAAAGCTAAATTCGATCGCTAAAATGTGGCAAGGACATAAGACACTAAAATTTCGGCGAATTACATTTTTAAGCCATTGTCTGATTCATCTGTCAAAACACATTTTTCAGTACATTTTTCTGACATTCAAGTATAAATTTCTCAAAGCGAATTGAGCTGAGTATACCTTATATGAATTTGCCTTGGTTATATGCATTTTCGAATTGAAAACAATTTCTGTTTTTTTTTTAATTTTTATTTTTATTTTTATTTTAATTTATTTGAAATTTTCAAAGAGATGTTTTTTATTGTTTACATGTTTATGGTTGTTTTTTTTTCTAATTTATTGCTAGTAAAATTTCTATAAAGTTACAGTAAAAATATTTTTCAAAAATATATATGTATATTCGCTTTTTGTTTTTGTTATTGTTGCGTTTAAGAGATGCAAAAGAAAAAGGATTTTTTTTTTTAAATGACAAAATGCAAAGGGACTGGACTTATTCAAAGATAAAATAGCAAAGTATGTTGTTGTAAGTTTTACAAAAGTAACAATCAAATGTATAGAAATAAAAAATATATAATTTAATTTATACATATTTTGTAAGACTAAAGTGAAAAAATTACTATTTAAAGTTTATATAGTTCAGATATATAAATTAAAGTAAGATAAGAGTTAAATGTTAATTGAGGCTCTGCCTAAATCATGAGGAGACTGGGGGGTTGGTGCTATAAATTTACAAAATAAATTTAAATTTATATTTTAAGAAAAAAGAAAATCTTTCAGTTAAAGTCTAGTTATTTAATTTAAATAATTTTTTTACAGCGAAAATGTTTAATGTTAAGACTTTAAAAGAGAGATTAGTTTTTTTTTTCTTTTTGAGAGACAAAAATTTCAAATCAAATTTGTTTTATTGAAATTTAAAAATAAAACAAATTTAAGAAAAAATTTTTTAATTTGCTTTATATGATATTGAAAAGCGCTTTCAATTAAGGAAATTTTTTACACTGGTTATAAAGTTAAATAGAAGGAAAGAAATATAGTTATAATTAAAAAATTTTGTACTTCAAGTTTGTTAAAATAAAGAATCCAAACAAGTTAATTTGTAACAGCTTTCATAAATTCCTTTAAAATTAGCTTTTTTCTAATATAAAAGAAGAAAAAAAGGTAAAATTAAGGGAACAGAAAAAAAACTGCATTAATTAAAATCTTTAATAGATTAATTACATTTTGTTAATACTAAATTAAATTTAAATTTGTCAATTTAAAGCTAAAGGAAAGATTTTCTTTTTTTTTAAGTAGAACAAAAAAAAAATCTTTCAAAAAGCTTTAATTTATGTATGAATTTCTGAATTATTTCAAATATTAAATTGAGTTCGGACTTCGGCTAATGAAAATTATTGTTTGCTTGAGAAATTCTAAAAAAAAAAAGGTATTTTTGTTCATAAGCTTTAAAAAATAAGTTGTAGATGGTTTTTTTTTGGCGAGCGGAGAAGTTTGTTGCAGAACTTATAAGACTAAATTTATTACATTTATTATAAATTGTTTAATAACTAATAACTTAGTTTATGGCATTCATTTATAATTTTAATTTTTTACATTTTTTATTTTAAGAAAAAAAATAAAACTTTTCTCTCCAATATTTTTTTTCTTGTGTTTTTTTTTTTATATAAAAAAATGTAAAAAATAAAAGGGGGGAGGGGTATTGTTTAAAAAAAATCTTATACAATATGTATTAAAATTAAGTTTTTTTTAAGTTATAAAATACTAAAGTTATTTAGTAAAAAATCAAAAAAAAAAAGTAATTGCAAATATTTGTTTTGTGTTTTTTTTTTTTTGTATTTAAAAACTAATTATTTTAAAGTATATTATTACTTATGACGCTGTGTTCTTACAGCAAAATGCGCTGCTATACTATTGACATTGACAGCATGATTATAATGTGATGCAGATGATGTTGATGTTGATGACGACGAGCCCGAGGAGGTACGCATACGCTTGGCAGGAGATGCTTTTTTCGGTGTTTGAGCCAAACGTTTGCGTTCTTTCATGTATTCTAAAAATAAATAGAAATAAAAGAGAAACAACACATTAGTAAATTGCCATTAGAAAAAAAAACTCCCTTAAAAATAGGAAAAGGTCATTGTTCTTTTTTTTTTTTTTTTTGTTTTGTTTTACTTCTAATAAGAAATTTATGTTTTAGTTTTCCAATTTTCTCTTTTCATCCCTTTTACATATTTTATTATTTTTATTTAATCGTTTCCCCCTAAGAGCATCCCTAGATTAGAAAAACAGAAACAAACAAAAAATTGTGAGTATTATTTTAGCAATTATTTATTTATCCATCCCAGCAACAACACGCATTAAGAAAAGGTGGTGTTTGTGAAATTTTATGTTTACTGATCGTGGTGTGGCACGTGCTGAGCACAGGACTTTTGATATAAATAATAAAGAAAAAAAAAAACAGGGCAGACACAGCAAATTAATTTAAAATGAAAAGGAAAAGGTCTTAAATGAAATAAAACAGAGTCTTTGAGCTTCAAAAAAATAACAAATAAAATATTTTTTTGTATTTTTAACTTTGTTATTTTTCAGAAATCAAAATGCAGCCTTTTTGCAGGCAAAATAAAATTCTGACAAATATCTACTGTCATATAGCAAAAAGCTCATGATTTTTGGAGCTGAAGAAATATCGTCATAACACCGAATTTATGAAGTTTTTTATGGTGTATTATATACATATGTGAAAAATTTGTCTCATACTAAATCCACAGGATCCAGTTTAAGTACGAAATTAATTAACTTTACAGTAATTTCTCCTTAATTGATTTTCCAAAAATTTATGGTTTTTTATATAATTTACTGAGTAAATAGTTTATGCGAGATTCATTGATTCACTAAGCTTGTCGAATTAATTAAGCGAGTAAATGTATTAATGTGAGATTAATTAAGTGACAACTACTGTACTAGTACGTAATTTTAAAGTTTTGCCATATAACGAACTTGAATTTCGAACTTTCGTACATTCGAACACTTAGGGCCAATTTCACCAACTCTATTTAAATATCAATTCATATTTAAATGTCGATTTTGATTAATTTTTGTATGGAAAAATTATTTTTAAATATGAATTGATATTTAAATAATACCTGATTTACATTAAGCATTTTTTCATGAAATTTCATGAATTTTGTTGCACGAAACTTTTTTGATTTGGTAATTGCAGCGCTTTAAAAGAGAATGTTATATAAAAAAAGGAGGTAGAATGAATCTCTGATGCATTTTTGGTAACTTTTTTGATATAAGTTGCTTCTCCAGGCCTCCTATTGGCAAATAAAAAAATTTCATGCAACCAATTTCATGAAAAAAATGCTTAACGTAAATCAGGTATAAGTTGGTGAAATTGGCCCTTAATAACAAATAATAAATCAAAAACTAAGATTTTTTATTTTCTGCTTATGTGAAGTAAATACGGAATGTATGTATATATATATGTGACCTTCTCCGAGAAAAGGGACCTAGTGTTTGAAAAAACGGGTTTGGACTTAAGAGTGGATTCTGGTGGTACCTAAAAGGGTGTAGAATAAGATGAAAAAGTTTTTCTCAAAACTTCATTTTCACACACTAGGTCCCTTTTCTCGGAGAAGGTCACATATGTATATGAAATCGTAGTGTATGTTTGTTCCTAACGCATGATCTCTGGAAATATAAGAGCTGTGGAGCTAAAATTTTCAATACAGATTCGTGTCAATACCCGGTACGTTTTCATTTTTTACAACAGACTTTGGTGTTATTTGTTCATTAATAATTATCACATGTAATTTGGCTTAAAAAGCAATACGAACGTTAGCCCGTTCAAATCACAAATATGGAGTTCGAATAATAAACAATTAAAATTAACTAAAATTAATAGCCATGGGCCTGTGGCAAAAATTAAAAATAAAAAATATACTTAATAGTAACAAACCAAAAAAGTTTGTCTTAAGTAGAACAGAAATAAGCAAATTAACTAACATGTGCATAATTAGTAAAGAACAAACGACAATTGTAAGACTGTTGTAAATATAGAGATGGTAAAATTGAGCTTTCATTACAAAAAAGCTTTCAGCAAATTGAAATAAGATGAACCAAAACAATTCACACATTCCATTTGCAATAATGCTAAGTATATAAAGCAGAAATCTACATCTACTGACACCACACACAGTGGACCAAACACAAAAGAACGCTGATGATGAAGGTTTAGTGGCGGCCTTCGAAAACAGCTGGCTGTTCCGTTCAACTATGTGTTGTTAGTCAGAATATTTACAACAGACTTTGGTGTTATTTGTTCATTAATAATTATCACATGTAATTTGGCTTAAAAAGCAATACGAACCTTAGCCCGTTCAAATCACAAATATAGGTTTTCATTTTGTTTTCAACCCAACAAGTGACCACAGGATGAAGTAATTTGAAATTAAAAAATAATAAATTATTGAGGGTAAGACAACGTTAGCCGGGCTCAGCTAGTAATTTAATAAAAATTAAATTTTTTAATTTTTTTAATAAATATTTATACTTCTAGTTGCTTGTACTACCGTTTGTTCGAAATTATCGAGTGTACGAATTTAGACAATAACAAAAATATGCTACATTCATAAAAGGGAAATAAACTTAATCAATACGAATGAATTTGATTATACTCGTACATGCGTATAAAATCTTTTTTTTTTTTCTTTTAAAATGCGGGTCCATAAAAACATTCTACTTTTGGACAAAAAAAAATTAATGAAAAAGAAAATAATTATAACAAAATTTTTTTGGAATAAAAAGTTATGTATGTACATATGTGACACGCGCATAATCAGGCTAAAGATCATTCAAGCTAAACAAATTTTTACAACTGGCAAACACAAGAGTGCGAGTATAAAAGCGAAAATAAATTATTTTAGAAAAACACAGCTGTTATACACAAATATTTCTGTCGCTGCAATTGAATTTCATTTTTATCAAATGAAAATTATTTACATGAAGATCATAAATCTCTCACTAATAAGTATGTATGCGTTTTTGTATGTTGGATGAAAGGGATGTTTGTTGCTTTTACAATCCTTAACAGCGGAAAACTTAAAACACGAACGAAAGATATTAAAGTATTCATACATTTTGTTATGGGGGTTCATTTATTTATTACACAGGCAAAAAAAAAAGATGATCACAGCTGTGAATGAAATCCTCAAAAAAAATATCAAACACTTGTGCTTTATATATTTGTACTAGCAAACATGGGTAAAAAAAACAACCCTTTTCAATAATTACACATTAAAATAAAATCAGGTTTTGATTTTTAGAATATTATATTTTATACCCATAATTATCTACAACGGAAGTTGTTTTAATCAAAAGCCATTAAGTATACAAATCAAACCGCACAGCGAAAATAGTCTTTGAAAAGCCTGGACTAAAAAAGGCGTGTTCGCTTTAGAAAAAAAAGTTTAAAAAAAAATTATAATACAAACTCTCCTACAACTTTTGATATTACATATAGTTTTTTTAAATAAATTGCTTTGTGTTCATTCTTATTATGTTTTGTCCGTTAGAAGAGTTTATGAAACCATGACGAAACGAAAATCTCTTTTAGTTGAAAGGGGGTGAATTTATTGATTGGTGTTACTGAACATACAAATGTACGAACGAGGGCTTGGTTGGGTTTGCATTTTCCACATTTGAAACAAATAAGTTGTAAATAATTTAAATAAAAAATATAACGAACATTTCCCACAATTTACGTCAAGCTTTGGCAGCTATAATTTCTCTATTTGAAAACAAGTGTTTTAAGGGAAATAAGGGAAATTGGTTTTTATGATTAAAATTTTAGGCTTGATTGCATGTGAAATTGGTGGCAAAGTGTGTGAAAATTTTAAGAAATGTAATTAAAACTAAAACACAAGGCGAAATAGGGAAGTGGGACGTTGGTTTATTTATTTATTTATTTATTGGGTTTTTAACTTGAAAAATAGACAATTTTGTGCCAAATATTAGACATAGCGCTCACTTACTCAAACAACGTTATAACTCAAAAAAAAAAATTGTCAAAAAGCGCAATTTAATGGAAAAAGAAAATTAATCAACTAATTTTTTTTTTTTTGAAATCCACATTTTTGAATTTTCCGATACATTTCAAATATATTAATGGGTTAGGTAGGGCCTTTCTATATTAAGGTAACGATTTACACATTCTTTTAATGAAATTTTTTACACAATATGAAGCACGATATGAGAATTAATTCTGCATCACTAACTCAAAAATTTAATTTTTTGAGTTATTACGTTCTTTGCGTAAATGAGCAATCACTTTAATACCATTGCAAATAAAATCCAAATAATATTCATATATTATTAAATATCAAAGTGTTGAAGACACACTGATCTTAATAATTTCTGTGACAAGAAGGTAAAAAGTACTTAAGTCGAGATAAGCTAATTTTGAGTTAATGGCAACAATGTAATCTTCATATTCAAAAGTAATCCTAGACAAAATCTTAATTACTTTGTGCGATTTTTCTGGCAGTTATAGCCCAAGGACTTGCTGCTTATATTTTTCGGAACGATGCACAGTGGAGCCAAAGACACTTTTTTAGCGGATTAATTCATATCTCGACAAATAAAATAGTGAGCGTCACTAAATTTGATATGGCTAGATCTTAGAAAAAACTGCAAAATATAAAAGGTATAAGAGGCGGAAGACGGGTGCCCCCCATACAAAGTAATTATTATTTTTCTTATATCTTCAAAACTATACTAGTGAGGCACATGAAATTCAATATTAATAACTCTTAGGACTTGGGGGTATAGGAGGAGACGAGTACCCCCATACAAAGTAATTATTAATTAATTCATAAACATAATTTTTTTATATAAGAAATGCCGAAGCAGGGACCAAATGCATATAAACGGTGCTTAACCAACAAAAATTCATGGTTTCATATTCACGCACTGTCCTGATGAATTGCCTCCCAGTGACTGACTTCGGATACGAATTATCCAAAAAATTGTGTTTTCATCAAGTATAAAAAAGTTAGATAAAGTCACACACGTTATTTTTTAAATCATTATTAGATATAAATACAAACACTATCACACGTGACTCACACGTAACTGATGAGTGACTCACGCGTAACAAATCATGACATTTGCACATCTCTAGTGAAAGCACATAAGCATTAAAAGTGCTAGCAGGAGTCGTTAAGCGGTTATTATTATTAAATAAAACGCGTGAGTGTTTTACTCGTTCGTACCTAACTTCCCAGGCGAAACGTTGCACAGCATTAATTTTTATAAAATAACGCTCATTCCTTCAATATTTAAAATTAAATTATAATTTATGCCTAATTCATTCCAATTTATAACTTTATGTCCACTTAAACTGAGAAAATCCATTTTTTTAGACTTGCAATATAAACATTAAAAACAAAAGCACTTCCCCAAATAATTTCTATTACAATTTTAAGAAAACATTTCAGATAATACCTCAACTTAATGGTCTTATGGTTAGATTTATTAGTTTTTAAAAATTACTTAAGATAAATACAGGATTTAATTACGCAAAGTTTTTAACTTATTTTTCCAGTTTTCTTTCACAATTTTTAACTTTAACGCGTTACCTATTTAACATTTATTTTTTGCCTAGTGATGCAGCATTTTGTGCACTTTAAGGACAATAAGCTATTCACTGGTGTTAAGAATTAGTTACAGTTTATAAAACTTACGGCCCTTTCCACAATGTACAATTTAAAGCTACCAGGGACTTTAACGGGAAGTTTTGTAGGGAGAACTGTCAGTTCAAGTTCACGTTAACTCTTAATCATACATTGTGGAAAGGTACGTTATACTGAATATTTTGTAAAAATATTTACTAAAAAAAATCCAAAAATAGTGTTATGTACTAAGTGAAGTACTTTCACCCCCAAATACTTTCACTTTTCACGGTACTAGACTTTTTTTCTTTTATTAGTCCCTGAAATCATCGCTTTTGGCACCCATGTGCGATATTTTCTTAAATCAAATTAAAATTAGCAGCGAATTTTCCAATTTAAGTATAAAAAAAGCAAAGTTCCGAAAATCGGCTAGAAAGTTTAAGTGTAAAATATGACTTAAGCACTTTTTACTTATTGTCACAGATTTTGTGCTTAATTTCGTCATAAAACTCTTTCTCTAATGAAAAATTTTAGAATAGATTATTGCATACCAAATCGGTTTTCATTGCAGTTATATAAGGTTGCCTATCGAAATATACAAAAAAACTCGATTTTAAAAAAACAATGAGTTAGGGCCTTTCTATATTAAGTGAACGATAAGATGCTTTACATTTTCCTTTCTACATAAACTAAAAATTTCTAACAAAACTACAAATTTCTTTTCTAAAGCATTATTTTAAGGTAAGATCAATTTAAGAATAAATGCACACATTCACATGTATGTATGTAAAAATGTAATATTTTAAATTCGCATTTTGTCCCATTCGCAGTTTAATACCTATGTATGAATTAATTACCTAAAATGAATACATAATGAGTCACAACAAACAAACAAGAAACATCATCATATTCCAGAACAAACTCCTTTTCTTCATTTACCAACTTATTTCCCAATTTCACCACTAGATTTTTTTTAGATTAAGAGTTTTTTTTCAACTTACCTGTTATTTTGGGCTGTCTCTTGCGCAGTTGTGTCTTACACGGCACCACCAAAGTAGCTTCAGCATTGTTGGGACCAGCGGGAACTTTGAAAACAACCATCGATTCATCTTGCGAATCATCACAGGAATCTGTATCAGTTGCGGACTGGGATGCATTGAAATTTTCGCGATCGGCACGTTCATCCATTAACATTTCCATGTGAGTTTTGGGTGCAGGGGTAGTGGCCAAGGGTCTGACATGGGCAGCACGTGTCAAAGTATACATTTCGGGTGCAATGCAACTTTCTTGTGTAGAAACACGTTCCCATATATACTGGGAATTGACAGTTAAAGGTGAGCCTGTGCGAAAATCAAAGCCCCATTTATTGGCCGCTCTCTCTTGATGTTTTTCCAATTCCTCATTAAAGATTCTTAAAAATAAATAATAAAATTCCAAAAATAGTGTTGGGAGGCAGTAGTATTAGAAAAAACTTACTTATTGGTTTCAGTGGGATTGGCCGGCCCAAAGAGATCCCTTTTAATGCGATTTATTTGGCGTCCACATGATAAATTGGAACGCAGGGCATGTGGACTTGATGTCATTTTGCAAAATTCATTTATCATTGGATTCAAAACTCGAGCAGCCGACATTTTTACTGCTTTTTATTATTTTAACGTTGTTTAGATTTTATTTTATTTTATTATTTGTAATTATTAATAACCTTCACTTGTTTTTGTATGTTTTTATGGTTGGAAAACTTCAACACTTTTTTTTATGTTGTGTTTTATTTTTATTTTTGCGTCTTTCAGCTTTGGCAAGTGTCAAAAATTGGCGCGAAAATCACTGACAATTTCCCCACTTTTTGTGTAGAAAAATAGAGCTTTTGCTCCACCTCACCCAGTACAGTTGCTCCAATAAACAATACAAAATGTAATTCTATTCCTCCAACAGGTTTTAGTGAGGTTAAGTAAGAATAATTTTATTTGCCACTCCTTATTAGTTTTAACTTTTGATATTTATATTTAATTATTTAAAATAATTATGTAAAAATTTTTGTTACGTTTTGCTTTTATTACATTTTGTATTATTACATTATTTTTATTGTTTTTTGTCAAGCAATCACTCTCTTGTTTATGTTCTGCACTCTTCTTCTAATTTTCTTAATGGTGAATTGAGAAAAAAGCTTTTTCAAAGTATTGTTGGTTTCTCTTTAGTTTTGATAAAAACTTTTTCTTCTGCACAATAATAAATATTCTTTATTTATTTAATTCACTGTTGAATTTCATGTGTATACTAATAAAATATTTCACTATTTTATTAGATTTTTTACAAATAAACAATTTTCATAAAAAGAAAACATTGACAATTGCGTGATTTGTATTTTCACAGAGTTTATCTATGCACATACGGAAATAAGACGATGTCAACTCGTTGGGTAGTTTCTCTTAACTAAATTTAAGTGGCCTTAGTAGAGCTCTACTATGCCAACAAATGGATGCAAGGCAATACGAAACATGCATACATACATACATACATTAATAAAAGACAACAGCACGGCAGCAGAGCTGAGGCAGCATTCAAACAAAACAGATTATAATGTAAAAAATATAGAGTAGGTAGAAAATATAAAAATTAAAAGTAAAAGAAATAATAAAAGTAAACAGTCTGGCACGTACACCCTAGCAACAACAAATACATATGTATATGGTGGTGGATTGTTGTCGTTTTTTTTTCTCTGTTTGCTGGTTACAACAAACAACCAAACATGCATGCATACATACATACATACATATATGTATGTGTGCAAGAAAACCCAATTTGAATTTAACATTATCATGTAATATGCTAACAGTTCATAGTATAGTTGTAATTTTAGGGCGTTAAACGAACATTTTCTGTTAAGTGCTTTGAATATCACCAAGTGTAATGTAAAGATTTTCTTATTGCCTAATGAGGTAGTTTAAACGAGAACAATTTTTAAGCCGCACAATTTTTGTTCTTTTCCAAATTACACGAGACTAATTATTCATCTGGCACAAAGTGTATACGTATACACAGCTTATTGTATGTAGCGTTTTTAGTATTGATTTAACATTTGTTGTTTTTTAAGTTGTGTGTGTATTGGTTTTATGCTGCTAATGCGGGGTTGTAGCTGTTTGAAAAGTTATGCCAACCGCAAAACCACTCTCTTTGTATCTCTCACCAACAAACTGGCATGTTATGCCAGCACAATTATGCCCGTGTAAATCAGTGCAATCTCCACATTTACTCCAAGTAAATTGTTTATTTTTTTTATGTAAGCATGTACGTATGTATGTACATACATAGGTATATACATATCGCACATTTACTTCAATAGTGGCATAACTCAAAAAAACCAGTTTTGCAGAAAATGCGTTTTAAGTTTTCAATTTACATATGTACCTACAACTCAATGGAGAAATGAAAAAAAAAATCTTCTCTCAGGAGGTGATGGTACAAGCTATTTATATGAAATTATTCCACAATATAAAATACGAAACGCCGCATCTTTCTGCATTATTAACTCAAAAAACTCATTTTTTGAGTTATGCCACTATTGAAGTAAATGTGCGATATGTATCTTATTCTATTTTGGTTTTTTGTATAATTTTATTTTATATTTTGTTTTGACCCTGCTGTACTTTTTGTTGGGCGATCCTAAAAAATCAAGTTTTCTTTAGACGTGTGCGTGCGTGTATGTTTTTTTAAAAAGAAATCTTTTATTTATTTTCCACTTTCTCATTTTGATTTTGTTTTTTTTTTTAGGTTTTCAGTTTATTTTGATTATTAAAATTCTTATTTTTGTTCTGCTGCATCTTTTCTATGCTGTTCATGTATTAAGTGTGAAATTCTTCTTGGATTTTGTGTTTTAAAACATCTTTTAAAAATGTATTTTTTAAATCTTATTGTGAAATATGTATGTATGTACATGTGTACACAATACGATTTTTTTTAATTGTTTTGGGTGTTTAAAAATAAATCATGCATGTATGTATGTACATACTTACATACCTACATATGTGCACTCATGTAAACAAAAAGAAGTGAATTCGAAATGTATTGAATTTATTTGAAAAGAGGAATCAACAGGGCATGCAATGCAGGAGTCAATTACATAATTTTATGAAATTTTGGGTTTAATAAATCGAATTGATCGGTTGTCGGTTGAGCAGAAAGAAGCATTTTAATTTTGGTTTGGTTATGGCTATGGTCATATCACGTCTAATTGCACCTTAAGGTATTCATAAATTTGAAAGTACATATCGTGCCATAACCGCCAAAATAGCTTAAGCGACATAATTTTCGAACTTCAATTTTTGACCAAAATCGATTATTTGCGATCGTAAATATTTGATTTTCGTAAAAAAAAAACGAAGTCCAAACAATGTGTCGCTTAGGCTATTTTAGCGGTTATGGATCGATATCTACATACTATGTACATATTAACGATAATACACAATAGCTTTTAAAATTCTGTTTTTAACTTAAGGACGTTTACCTTTTAATAAAATGAAAAAAAAATATGAAAATATTGTAGATATTAAATAAAAAAATATAAAAAAAATAATAAAAAAATCAAAATGCTTGATTTAGGTACCTATAACAAAATAAACGTTAATTTATGTTTGCAAGTAGCAAGTAATTTATGATTAATTGTAAAAAAGAAATTGCTCGAATGTTTCCATTCTTAACAAATAAATTTATATATGTAAACAAACTACTTACTACAGTCAAATCGCGATAATTCGTAATCGCAAGGGACCAGCCATGTCTTACGAATTATAGGGGTTTTAGATTTAGCGGGGTTTCGATTTAACGGGGTTAAAATAAAATAAATACGAATTAACGGGGTTTTTCAATTTATTTACTAAAACATTAAAAAAGCATAAAAAAATTGTTAAAAATAAAATACAAAATAAAAATTTGTTGTTTTTGTAACACCGACAGTGTCTTATGCGTGCTCACACACAAAAACCCACGCAAAAAATAGCGATAAGTCATGATTTAGACTTGGCAATTTTTCTTGAAGCAGTTATCTTCAATTCTCTTTTAAAACTGCAAGCTTGTTTACACTCAGACAGTTTCTTGTTCAATTTTCCTATTATTTTAATGCTGCGAATGAAATAACAAAAGAGAGTTGAAGTAACTTTTCTGTACAAGCAAGTCAGTACCCCTCTTCTTTCTTCTTTCCTCTCTCTGCCATAAACTCAGACTTGCTTCAAGAAAAACTGCCGAGTCTAAAACATGAGTAAACAAAAAATCATTCTTTCCATGTTTTTGTTGTTTTTATTACGAATACACTATCATACAAAGTTGTGCGATCTACGAAAAAGTACAACGCTGGTGTGATGGAGTTTATGAAAATTTTCAAAAGACAATTCATCACACCAGGGTTGTATATTTTCGTAGATCGCACGACTTTGTATGATAGTGTATCACGGCCTTTAGCAAACAATTACGATTTATAAGAGGTAAAGACGATTTTATTTGAAGAAAATGTTACGAATTAGCGAGGGGACCAAAATGTATGGAAATTTTACGAATTAACGAGATTTACTCAAGGGACCGACAGTTTATTACGAATTATCGGGAATTCCGATTTATCGGGGTACGAATTATCGGGATTTGACTGTATTTAACAAAATAAAGTGATTTTTAAAAAAATTTTCTTCAAATCCTTACAAAAGCGAACAAGAAGTCTCTAAACAAAAACTAGGAATTGCTCAAAATCATAAAAATTATAAATTGCCTTAAAAACGTCTATGGAATCCAAAAAAAATGTATTGTTAAAAAAATAAGCAATTAAAATTGTTTACGAAATAAAAAAAACTAAGGGTCAACCTTAAAGATGCTATTTAGTAGAAATTTTCCAAAAATTAATGAGGAAAGTCTTAAATTACATACTTACATAAATAAAATTACGCTCAATAAATTTTTTTAAATAATAAATAAAAAAATATCTGCTAAAATAAACAAAGAAAAATGTACCCTTACATTTTTTTTTTGAGAAATACGCATAAAAAATAAATGTTTTTAAGGGTCATAAAGTTACACAATTTTTAGCAGTTTTATTTGATGAAAAACCAGCATAATTCACCTCCTTATTCATCAACGGCAACGGCAGGCAATATAATTGCTGAGTTCTGCGCAACATCAATGAAAATATAAAATATAAAACAAGATGATATTTGGTAGGTTATCAATCGCACGATCAGAAAGGAAAATCAACCACAAAGTAAAGGATCAGGATCAGCAGCACTTTTTTTGTATTTTTTTTTCTTTGTAATTTTTATTACTTTTAAAATACAAAAGATGTGTCTGTGCTAAAATAAAAAGGTAGATAAAGGAAAAATGCCACCACCATCGACCACGGAGTTATACATTTCCATTTCGATGTACATAGTTGCATATTTTGTTTATGAGACACACCCTCAGAATTTTTTATTACTCGTACCACGTATTTTTCCTTGCTTCCTTTTCATTTTTACAAAGCAAAAAATAAATTTTTTTTTTTTTGTAAAATTATAAGTTTTATGGCCCATTTACTGAAAAATTCCGTTTGTTTAAGAAAATATTTACACAGTAGCTAAAATGAGTTTTTGTCAACCATAAAAAAACAAGGATACAGTTTTAAAAAAAAATTTATTTGTTTTAGTTTTTCACATTGAGGAAAAGGGGTTTCGGGGTTTTTTTTTTAACCGGAAAAACACTTTTTTGTAATTTATTAATTTTTTTGTTGTTTTAAAACGTGCTGATCTTTAGAGACAAAGAGACAAAAAGCAAAAAAAAATTGTTGCTTTTTTATTGTCTGGCTGTTGTTGTTGTTGTAAGGATTTGTTGTGTAAACATTTGTAGAAAAGGAGTTTATTTTTGTTGCTGCTCAAAGAATTTAAACCAATATTTAGTTCAAGTGGTTTCCTTTTGTTTTCAAAGTACTCCTCGATCGGTCGTACTTACAAAAAAAAAAAAAAAAAAAAAAAAAAAAAAAAAAAAAACGTGCTTGTAATTGTCAAAATGTAATATGGTTTCATTTACACCTTTTTTTGTATTTGAAATAAAAACCCTCCACAGGAAGGATATTGATAAGAGAGAAAGGGAGATTCTAATCAAAACGTGCGGGTTGTATTAAGTTGTGTCAATTGCATTTTTGGCTTAATTAGTTACTTTTCAATTTATCAGGAGTAGAAGGGTTTATCCAGCGCGAAGAAATATGCGGGATAGCATTTCAATTAAAAGGGTTTAAGCATTTTAAAGGCTTCTATGATTAAAATTCAAACAAATTCTCTAAAGTGCAAGTTTGACTCATGCAACATTTTCGGCTATTTTTTAGTTTTTCCGGATTTTTAGTTATGTCATTTTTGGACTTTCGGCGATTTTTACTTAAAGAACTTCCTAGCTCAAAAAACCAGTTTGCCAGAAAACGCCTTTTAAACTTTCAATTTAAACACAACTTAATGGAAAAAGATAATTTTATTTTTCTCCCAAGAGTATACAGGGCAATTATGAATAAAATTCCGCGAGAAATATCTCCCTTTTCCAATTAGAATTTTTTGTTTTCCCTATTACCTGCTATTAGTTGGAATTGTTCCCAGGGAAAAATTTCTTGCGGAATTTTGTTCATAATTGCCTTCATAGTATTCAAGATATTTGTATGAAGTTTTTACACAATCAGGGCTATCATGAATAAAATTCCGCGTGAAATTTTTACCGGGGAACAATTCCAACTAATAGCAAGTAATAGGGAAAACAAAAAATTCTAATTGGAAAAGGGAGAAATTTCACGCGGAATTTTATTCATGATAGCCCTGAATATGAAAAACGATATGAGGATTAATTCTGCATCATTAACTCAAAAAATCCATTTTTTGAGTTATGACGTTCTTTGAGTTAATGAGCGATATATTTTTAGATATAGCGATTTTTTTAGTTTTGGTGCTTTTTTAGTTTAAGCGATTTTTTCTTTTTGTTTTTTTACAATACATATTTTTAGTTTTAGCGATTTTTTTAGGTTTAGTGCTTTTTTAGTTTTAGCGATTTTTTTAAATTTTTTTTTTTGCGATTTTTTACTTGTGTAATATTTTTTAATATTAGCGGTTTATTTTATTTTTGGTGATACTTTTCATTTAAGCGCTTTTTTGGTTTTGGCGATTTTCCCTTTCGGCATTTTTTTAATTTTGGGACTTTTTAGTTTTAGCGTTTTTGAGAATTTCAAGAGTTTGTGACAGCCGAACGGGCGAATGGAACTCTAAAAATAGTGTTTAGTGATGTACCTGGAAATAATTATTGTACAATGTTGACAACACATTACAAAATATTTCTTGTTGCGCAATATAAAGCAAAAAGAATTTTGATTTTTTCCAAACAGGCAATTTTATTGCACAATAAAGTCCTGCACATTGGTAAGACATTTCTTTCAGTTGTTTGTCTTGCCAACAGTGTTGTTTAGCGTTTGTTTTAGAACATTTCGATGTAGTAAAGCATTTCAAAAATTTCCCATGTCTTGAAAGGTCTTATAAATGGTCTTGTGCACGACATTATTGCACAATATCAATTATTGCACAATAATATTGAAAATATGTGGGGTTGTTTCGCTTTGAAAAATTTATACCTGTGAAGTCAAGAAAAAATTACTGAAAAATGTGTCTTGACAAGCAGCAGAAAACAAACAGTCGTACGAGTAATTTAGACAGACCACCTGACATGGATTTGCCTTGGTTGGCAGAGTTTATCACTCAAAAGAAAGAAGGTGTGTATTTTCAAACATTATTGAAAAAAAAAATTATTAAAGTTAATTACATAAAAATAAAGCATTTGACAGTGAGTAGAAATGATTTTAGGGATATTAAAATTGTTATAGCTCCTAACCACAAATCTCTTTATCAGCTGGCTTTTTGTTTAACAATCTCCACCCTCAAAATCAGAGAAGTTATTGACCGACTACGATCAAAGTGGTCACAGACTGCTGATTGCATTTTTATAATTTTTTATATTTTTTATTTTTTTTTATATTTTTGCATATGTATATTTCTTTCAGAGCATTGTAATGCTAATTTCTGGCAAAATTCATAGAACAGCATTAAAACGTATGAAAAAACTCATTTCCTCCAAATAAATAATTTAAAAGAAATTATTTAAATTTTGTACGTTACGAATGCAAAAGCGTTAAAATTTTTCTCTATGGTCTTTAGGTTTAGGTAGTTGAGAAATTAAACAAACCAAAAAAAGAAAAAAAATAGTTTCTTCGTTACGCTTTATAACTCTTTGCAAGCGTTAAGCATTCTTTTAGTACTCGAATTCATGTAGATTCATAAGTATGTATGTCTTAAAAAGGGAGTGTGGACATTTGAAATGTCTTATGAATCATTTACATAAAGTACACCCCTGCCCTACCGAGGCGGCTGGTGGTGATGGTGGTGGTGGTCAGTGAAATTTTTTAAAGCAAAACAGCGGAAAAAGCGTTGTGAGGTGTAGCAGGGAAAACTAAAAAAAAATAATAATAAATTAAATAAACAGCCAACAAAATACTCGTAAAATTGCATATTTAATTAAAGTAACGTATTTTTTTTTGTAATTTTCTTATCACTGTCATTTAGGTGTACACATGTCTTTTTTTTAATATTTTACAAAAATAAATTTTTGCACGCGTCTTACAAATGTTTCTAAAAGATCATGTACATATTTTGTAGATTTCTTGTAATAAATTATTTTCTTGTAATAAATTATCTTCTCTTGGGAGAATGATTGGAAAGCATCCATTTAAATTGCTTTTCAATTTGTTAAAAGTTGATCTGTATTGTTTGTCTATTTATGTAAAAATTTCTAACGATGTGTCTTATTAATTTGAATAAATATACATACATCCATAAACACATACAAACATATGTGTATCCATATTTTTGTTATTATACCCTTTTGACTTTTTATTGACTTTATGTTGAATTTACCTGAAGATTCTCTTTTCTTTTTTTATAGAGATTTTATCATTTTTATGTTGGATTGGATGGAGCCTTTAGCACCAAATACGATCACTTCTCTGATTTTTGTATGTCTTTTCATCTTCTATTTTTCAATTATTATTAATAATTTATGCTTTGTTTTCTAATTTTACCTGCGAAGTCTTACAAATTCAATGAATTGTATGTAAAAGAATATGGAAATACAATGCGTAGTATTTGCTACATCATGTTTTTTTAACACGTTATAGTTGTCAGCGAAAAGGTAGACGGTTTCAGAAATTCAAAAAAAAATTACATACTTACATATCGTTACCTTAATATAGAAAGGCCCTAATTTCCCAGCCCTGGTTTATAATAAAACAATATTTTAATTTGAGATTTTTGTATACATATTTCGATAGAAGAACATTTAAAGAAAGAAAATGCTTTCGAATTTGTATGTTATTAACATTGCACTTCGAAAGCATTTGCTTTCGTTTCGAATTACAGATTAGACCCCCTAATCTTTCGAAAAATACAAAAAAAAAATAATGAGTTAGGGCCTTTCTTTATTAAGGTAACGATATTTAGGTATCTATGTGATGCTGAAATCAATATTATTGTTTTTTTTTTTAATCTCGAAGTATCCCCAGTAACACGTAATGAAAAGTGTTTATTTTACTACTTGCAACGTAAAGACAACAACAAACAAACAAACAAACACTTTTCAAAATTATAACAAAATTAAATCAAGATTTGAAACTGTCCGACTTACTGCTTGTTTTTATAGAAGGCAATAGAACTATCGTTCGGCTAATTACAGTGAAAACCAGGAGTGAAATATAAAATTTTTTTTGTATAAATTTTCGAACGAAAACTATTTTTTGTTTATAAAGGCAGGCATTAGTTTTTTTTTTAAACGAAAAACTTATTTTCGTTCGAAGACTTATGTATACATATACATATGTAGATCGACCGATTTCGACAACGTTCGTTCGACTTGTCGCAAAATCAAAAATTAAAACAAATTTTAAATTTTTGTTTCAAATGCTCTTTACAAGAAAAACATGAAATTTCCACTTAGGGATTTCGGAAAAATGTTTTATTTTATGACATTTTCTTTTCTGGAAAAAAATATTACATTTATTACACTTTTCAATGAAAATGCGCAATAAAATGATTTTCTGAAATAAACATTTAATTAGAAATTATTGTATCATCTCTTGCGAACTTATGCCCCTATCACGGTTCTCAACTAAATTCAGTTTGGTCGTCTAAGAGGCCGTTTAGATGAAGGGAGGCCTCGCTGCGACACGTCGCCTGCGAGTCTTGTTTTTAGGCGAGAAGTGAGGAGAAGCTTGCGGAGTAGCAAAAGTCGCACGTACTGGGAATTGAAGCGACAATTGTATCTCTTCTCTCTCACAAATTTGTTCTCTCGTATTTTTTGTGTTCTATGTACAAACAGTGTTTCCACTTACAAATTTTTTATAACATGCATCAAAGAAACAGTTATAAAAATTATAAACAAATAAAGTAAGGAGAGAAAAGGAATTATTGTATTTTGGTGGTAAATTAAAAAAAAAATAAAAATAAGTTTACATATTAATTCTACATTTCTCAAACTAACAATTAGTTCCTTTACGGCAACACTGCTACGAACGAACGAATAAAAAGCATTGAACAAATTAATATCAAAAAGTCGCCTGACTATTGCGACAAAAAAGTCTTCATGTAAACGCGCGTGGATTTAAGAAGGGACTCCAAAAGAGAACGTAAGCGTTGTCGCATCGAGGCCACCATTCATCTCCACGCGCGTTTACATGAAGACTTTTTTGTCGCAATAGTCAGGCGACTTTTTGATATTAATTTGTTCAATGCTTTTTATTCGTTCGTTCGTAGCAGTGTTGCCGTAAAGGAACTAATTGTTAGTTTGAGAAATGTAGAATTAATATGTAAACTTATTTTTATTTTTTTTTTAATTTACCACCAAAATACAATAATTCCTTTTCTCTCCTTACTTTATTTGTTTATAATTTTTATATTATAACTGTTTCTTTGATGCATGTTATAAAAAATTGGTCTAAGTGGAAACACTGTTTGTACATAGAACACAAAAAATACGAGAGAAAAAAATTGTGAGAGAGAAGAGATAAAATTGTCGCTTCAATTCCCAGTACGTGCGACTTTTGCCCAGACCCAACTACTAAAAAGCAGTTGTGTATACTCAACGCTTTTCTCAACCAAACTTACGCACAGTTGTAAATGACAGTACCAAAACACAACTGAAAAGTAAACTGTTAATTTAGTGGAGAATGGCAATGCAAATTTATCAATCCCAACCAAACTATTTTAAAAGTTGAAAACCGTGATAGGGGCATTAAATTTTTTTCTTTTCAACGAACGCTAAATTGTATTTTTTTTTTTTAATAAAAAGTTTAAAAATGTTACACTTTTTCCAAAAAAGGAAACGCCCCCTTAATGTCTTTAATATTAAAAATTAATTAATTTTCTTTCTTTTATCCTTAATGATCCTTAAGAATTTGCGTGCTGACACTTTAAAGTAAAAAATAAATAAAAGAAAGTAATTAAAAAACGCTTCTCTTTACTCACTCACCCCAAACATAAGTATTTACTGCTTTATACATAAAAAAAATAATTTTGTTTTATAAAGGTTTTATCGCACAAAATTTTTATGAAAGAAACTGCTCTTATAAATCAAAAGTATTTTTGGAGAATAAGCCCTTTTAAAAAATATGAAATAAATAATTCATAATAAAAACACAACGCTAAATACCTTTTAAAACAAAATTTAACAAAAATCTCATGATCAAAATTCCGTTGTTGAAAATTTCTCTCGCATTATTTAACAATTAGTAAATTCAAATGATGATTATGTGTTTTTCTTTTCGTTTATTATTTGCTGACCAAAGAGACGACCCGAACAAGGTATTGCGTAACAAAAAGAAAAAAAGAGAAAAACTGCCTTGTCAAAGGATCTTGAAAGTCTAATTTACACAAATGCAAAAAAAAAGTGAAAAGAAAACAAACAAAAAGGTTAAAATTACTTTCTCGTTTAAGGATACAATTTAACTAATGATCGACGAGATCTCTTAAAGGAAAGTCAAGATAATAAACAAAACCGTAATTAGTCAATTTCCTAAAAGATTTTCTGAAGAGTCCTTATGTGCCACCAGAAAAATATGTATTTCTTTTCAAACGCCTTTTTTATGTAAAGTCACAGGAGGGGCACCAGTGAGATAAAGAATGAAACTATTTTGATTACTATTTTAAAATTTTGTTTTTGATTAATGATTTGAGCCATTAATCAAATTTTTTTTCTTCCCAAATATTTGTAACGAAATTGTTTTTAGAGTTGTTACGCCCTACTTTATGGAAAATTTCTCATAATATATAGTTTATAATTTAAATAGATAAATATTTAAATTATAGAATAAAATAAAAGCGGAGTTTTAAAAAGAAATGGAAAAGGATTTAAAAAAAACTACATAAATAATTTTCTCCCTTTTTTGATGGGAAATCTTTAAAATTCTTATTTTTGGTTTACAAACCTTTTACTAATAAAAAAAAAATATTTTTTATCAATAAGGAGGCGAAAAGTTGATGTTAAAAAATAATTTACATTTATTTAAAATTTTCATAATGTGTGGCACTATCAGGTAGTAACATTAAGAAGCTAAATAATCCTCTTTTTAAATAAAAATGCATACGTTATTTTAAGTAAAAAAAAAATTATATAAAAATTTCCACATTTTTTTATTAACATTATGAAACAACCACGTAAAACTTCTGCCCACAAATGATCACTCACGCTCATGTGATTGTTAGCAAAAAAGTTGCTCACAAAAACGTGTGATTCAAGGTCTACTTAAATAGACCTTGGTGTGATTTAAAAATAAAAAATCACGTGAGCGCTGCCCACCTCCAATACAATTTTAATGACGTTGCTTTAAACTGGTGTTCCTTTTTCTCCTTACTGTACAAAAAAAAAAAATATATAACTACTTTTCGTTATTCAAATATTTTTTTATACGAAAACAAAAGATATCTCAATGCAATACACTACGTTTGGTTTTATTTGATCAAAATGCACGTGTGTTTTTTTTATTAAAGAAAGATTCCTTTCTTTTCATTTCAAATAAAACATTGAAAAAACACACAAAACCTGTCGGAGACAAAAGTGCAGACAGACGTACACACATACATACATACATACCCATCGTTACCTTAATATAGAAAGGACCTAACTCATTATTTTTTTGATATCGAGATTTTTGCATTTTTCGATACATTAAATGTTATTCTATCGAAATATACAAAAATATCGACGTAAAAAAAATAATGAGTTAGGGACTTTCTCTATTAAGATAACCATATGTACATATATAAAGACAAAAATAAACTATTTCATTTTCAGTTTTTAAAAAAGTATATGCCATTATCAAAACAGTATGCATTTGAAAAGGGTCCAGCAATTTTATAACCATCCAAGAAGTCTGGCTTTGGAGAATAAAAAATGAGACAAAATTGATTTTGATTTAATAACGCTCCTTTTTTTTCTACGATTTTATTTTAGGAAGAAGCAATTATAATGCGCATGCTCGACGCACTTGTAGGATTAAGAAATTGAATACAAAAAGCGAATAAAACACGTTGTGTGTGGTTATTTTTAATGCAGGCATGGGAAATTAACATTTTCAAATTGTAGTGAATTTTATTTGGAAGTTTACAATTTTCATTTACAGATTGCAATAATATGATTCTATCTATCCTTAACCTAAAATTATTCGTATTTTCGGAATAAGTTCTGATCACAAGAAACAATTTTACCTATCTGACCAATAAAAATAATATAACTGAAAGTCGTAAATCCCATAAAAAAAAATAAAAAATTTTAGAAATTAGAATTTCAAACATAAACTAAATAAAGGAAGTAATAGTGCTAACGCTGCAGCCACACGTTCAATAAATCGCTCTCAATTTCATCGCACATACTGTGTGCAGTGTAACCAGATTTTAAAATAAAGTTAAGCTAAATCACGTTTCAAAAGGAGCTAAAGCAAGCTAAAAATTAAAATTTTAAGCCATAAAATAAAGCTAAACGTTTTTCGGCTTCTTCCACGTTGCAATAGTTTCTTATTGCTAAAATAACGTTGAATATACAAAAACATATTTTCTATTATTTGAAATAAAAATATTGAATAATTTTTAATTAAATTATTTATTCATTATTATATTTGAGTTTTAAAGAAAAATAACACAAAAACTTTCCAAAAATTTAAAAATATTTATACTAAAATACGAAACCTTTTTTTAAATTAATTGGTCTTATTAACAGAAAACCTATTTCCTAATTTTTGTTTTAAGTAAATTCATGCCGCTAAATACAAGTTCAACTCAACTCAAAGAAAATCTTTAAGTCTTATAGGGAATATTAATTTAACTTTTGCCATTGTAACTCCAAAATTGCAATCAATGTCACCTAATTTTAAATTTGTCATTTTTCCATTTACATTTTTTATTTTTAAGTTATTTTTCAATGAAAAAATTTTATATTTTTGAATGTTAACAAATTATAATTTTTATAATTTTTAAACTTCCTTCATCCAAAAATGGGTGTTATAAGTTTGTAGTGTGTGTCTGTACATTTGTGCATCTGTACGAGTCCACGTACAGACCAAAGTGCTGCATTGATTTTGAATTAGTTTATTTCTTGTTCGCAAGGTGACTTGACCGAGAGTGTTCTTAGCTTTTTTTGAAGAAAATCTGTCCAGATGTTCAGAAGATATCACATCTTTTCTATATATATTTAGTTGAATCTGTGTGTCTTTGACGCCGTATCTCCCAAACGGCTAGACCGATTTAAATTTTGTTTTTGTCGTTTGAAAAGTGACTTGATCTCGCCTATAATTGAAGAAAATCAATTCAGCCATTTAGTCAGTGCGCTTAAAATATTTAATTTTTGTCATTATAACTTTTTTATGTCTTTAACATATTTTTTGAGAACATGCAATTTAGTTTAAAAAACGGCTAAAAAAGCTAAAAGAGTTTTTTAAAAAAGCTAAAAAATAAGCTAAGAGCTAAATGAAAATTTTGCAGCTAAATCCCAAAAAATAAGCTAAATTTAGCTCAAAATAAGCTAATATGGACACGCTGACTGTGTGTCAAAATTTCTTAAAATTGATAGCTGAGACACAAATTGATAATCAATTTCATTTTTTAAATGCCACCGACGAAGAAACAACTCAAATTTGTGACCAGCTGTTCAAATTTAAAATTAAATTGTCATATAAATGGATAGGTGAATTCGAAAACAATCTAGTTTTCAAATTAAAAAGTTAAATTGTGTTAGTGAAAAAAATGTGAAAGGCAAAAATTGAACGTGAGGCCCCCAAGTAAATTCGGCTGTACCCTTTAAACCAACCAACCAAGAATGCTAGTCACAAATGTATCTACTATTTGCAAAAATTTTATAAAACAAAAAAAAATTAATTTCCCAGACCTGGTTTATAATAAAACAATATTTTAATTTAAAATTTATTTGCTGGTGTTTCAGCGTTGTCTATCTGCATATTTCGAATAATAAATTTCTTAAACATAACAATATTAATGTCGGGCTCAACTTTTTTATTTTCATGGCTTTCAATACCAATCGAGGTAAGGCACATTCTGATTAGGATTCGGAAAATCGAATTCACCTACATACAGACGAACAACAGAAAGGACGGACATCGCTCATTCGACTATCTAGTCATATAGATCGAAAATATATGCAGCATATGGGGTTGATTATGAATATTGTGGAAATTACGAATGGAATGACTAACCTACATTTTTTTTTTTTTGTTTGATTGATTTTCATAAAACGAAAGAGAGTTTTCGTTCGACAATTTGTTTTGAAGCAACAATAAGTCTTGGTCCAGACTTACAATTTTTGTTGCAGCGATTCTTGAAAATGTGGGAGAGTATTGAAATTGAAATACATACATACATACATAAATATCGGTAGATAAACAAAAATATAATTTTACAGTAGAAGCAAAAAACTAAAATTTAACCATCTTTATGTGTTGAATACAAATTTACCTACATTTTATTATAGACGTGATTATTTTGATTTACTTTACACTTACAAATTAACAGCGTTATGTAAAGTGGTAACCCTATAGTTAAGTCCAATTGATTTTTTGTTAATAAAAGTGTAATTTTTTATCGCAGAAGTGTAAAATTTTGTCAAGACATGTAGTTTAAAGACATTCACAATAATGAATCAAAAACTTAATTTTGATTTTTTGTGAGTTTCGCCTTTTTGCATTTTTGCTAACGATATATATATTTTGTATTCCTCTCGCTCTTTTTCACTAAAAAATAAAAAGTTGCTGCAGCAAATATTGCAAGTCTGGACCAGGACTAAGGAAACAAAATGTGTTTTTTTTTTTGTTTTCAAAATTAATTTTCGAACTTCAAATTTTGGTATTAATCCATAATATCGTCTGCTGAAATGCAAAACCAGGTAACTAACAAAAAATTCTAAATTGCAAGTTACAAGTTTTCAAACCTTTATTATAAACAGCCAAATTACAAATGAAAATACAGGAAATTTCCTAGTTTTTAGTTGTTTCTTTACCCATATAAAATTAAAAAAAAAATATAGTAAAGTCGTTGTCGTATGTAGTATTTACCATAACCAATTTTCCATCTCTGTTCTACCCATAAACAATACGAAATAATTCTCACATAAAAAACAAAGATACCTACATGAATAAAAAAGTTTTATAAAAATGGATTTCTGGACTATTCAAATAATATAATCAAAATTACTCATCAATATTTTGTTGCTGGTGTTAAAGCAGTACTTTAAATAATGCAATCGTATAAAGAATTAAAATAAATTTGTTTAAATCATTTAAGGAGCGTTAAAATAGTTTTTCACAAAGGCTTCAAAAAGCGTTTTAAAAGTACTTATAAAAAATATTTTGTATGCAAATTTATTGTATAGAAAAAAATATCTTTTACAAATAAATTCTTGAATCTTTAGATTTTTTTTTTTTTTTTTTTTTTTTTTTTTTTTTTGAAAATAATCTTAAACTTTTGAATTTATTAACAACTTCCCTGCAAATAACGCGACTAGTCCATGCATGCATGTAAAGACTAGTCCAAAGAGGAGTAGGAGTACCACAAAACTAGTCCAAATATATGAAAAAAGGTGGTCGATTTAACATTGCGATGTCTTTGGGTTGGACCACATAGTCCAACTTTGCATTACATCGGACTAACCCCAAAATTACTCCATAGTTATAGAATACTCGCATACAATTTCTGAGTCCCTAAGAAAAACGATCATATTCGTTTAAACACGAACACTTATCGTACAACATTGAATGCTTGTATGAAAACGATATGATCCATGACTGCATTACATGGGACCATGATGTAACTAGTCTGTTTCATCTAGATTGGACCACGTACTCCAATATTATTTTCCGGGTTAAGGTAAGATAACGTAAGTGTGTATGTATGTGTGTATGCATGTACTTATAATTTCGCGCTTAAGAGGTGAGTGTACAAGATATTTTTATGAAATTCTACAGTTAAATTTAGGTTAAGGAGAAGTTTAAGCATTTACAGTATATTGAAAGATATAAAATGTACTGAAAATCCGAATTCTGCTGTTAACGCAACGCACTAATTTAGATTTAGATGATGTTACACAATATAAGGAAGGATATGAAGTTTGCCTATAGGTACCATACATAATTAATATCAAGTCATAGATATAACGACACAACTATTTTCTTAATACTATATATTCTCGGACTTACTTGATGCTTAATACTTTCGTGATGCATGCAATTGTTTTCGCTTTTCCAATTTTGGAAAGCTGTAACAGGTTTCGAAGGTTTTTTTCCAGAGACAAATTATCCATAACTTTATGCATATGTATATGTATGTACACACTCATAATCTTGTAATCAGGGAACGAAGCCGATACTGATTTGTCGGCGGCGGCGGCTGACCAAATATATCATCGGCGGCGGCTAAAAGTCGACTTGCGCCGAAGAAATCTCGGCGGCGGCGGCTAAAAAATAAAACCGTCGGCGGCTAGTACAAATCGGCTGAGAGTCGGCTCTTGTCAACAATTTGTATAAGCAAACCACTACCACAGAATAGTCTATGCGATCACCTCATATTGTAATTCAAAATAAAGGTATTTTTTTTTACAGAAAAAAGATATTTTAAGTGAAAATATATATAACACTAACATGCTACTGTTATAATTAGGCAATTCATGATAGGTCTAGGGTTTTAAGAATTATTTTGACGTTTTTCGTGAAACTCAATGTAAAAAATCGTTAACAAAAAATTTTTTATGAATCTGTACGTGGAAGATAAGCTGCACCAAGCCACATTTTTTTCAAAATACTTTTTTTTTATATTGTTGTTATCAGCATTTTTTCCTTTATCGATAGCTGAAATCCAGTAAGTCCTGTGTTTCAAGGGACATTAGTACTGATCAAAACTATCTGGAAGGTAAAGAACACGAAGTCCATCTTAAAAAGTAACGGTAATATTATATTACGTAATTTTATTACCGAAATATTAGATATAAAACAATATTAGATCTATATAAAATATTTGGGGCAAGTCAAACTGTTAATCCTACCGAGATTGAACCATTAAGGGCCATTATTACAACTTAAAGATAGTTAAAAGTAGGATTTTATCGGACGTATAAAAACTTTATCATTTGCCAAATTTTGATTTAACCTAAAGTGAGCGATAAATTACTGGCAAGTTTATCCTACCTGGTAAATTAAATCCAATTTGCAATAATGGAAACATTTTTATACGTCCGATAAAATCCTATTTTTAGCTAACTTTAGGTTGCAATAATGGCCCTAAGAGGTCCAGCCACTTGCAATATAATTTAGCAATTTTTCGTATTGTACATTAATGTCGCCAAGGTGGCACAATATATTGACAAATATCAAAAGACTTGATTTATAACATATGCATCAATATTGTATAATGAATGGGCTGCTTTAGCCATTTTCCAAATGTTTTAGCAGTCTCCTGCAAAATTTTCAAGATGTGACTTGGTGACCAAATAGAAATAATAAAAAGTAAATTTCATCCGAATCATTAAAATTTTCTAAAATATACATTTCATTTAATTTTTATTTAAATTAAACCGCAAATAATTGGTGAATAAAAAATGGCAAAATGTATTATAAAATAGTTAATAGATTTTTATATACACACCTAGTTATCAGATGTGGCGTGATATCGCCACATCTGGCAGCCCTCCTTCATTTTTCAATGGTGAAGCTACCAAATGCTTTATTTTTCAGCGATATCAAATTCTTTATGATAAAAATCACTATTTTTCAAAGCACAATTAGTTAGTTATCATTACTGACAGAAACTAACACATAACTTGCAAACAAAAAAAAAAAAATTCTGATTAACAGAACGGCTGTCGAAGCCGAAAATGAGCCGCATAAGTCGGCGGCGGCTGAGGGTCTTTGAAAATTGCCGGCGGCGGCTGTTAGCCGACTCACAGCCGATAGGCTTCGTTCCCTGCTTGTAATGTTATGTAACGCACTTTAGTGTCTGATAGTCCATGAACATTATTCCTACTGAAATCCACTGTATGTACATATGTATGTAACTTAAGTAAATTTTGTTTATTTATTATTATTATTTATTATTTACACTGCACAATAACAACAAACTTTTTATAAAATAACAATTTTGTAATAACTTTGTAAGAGCAGACAAAAAATTCACATTAATGGCATGTTTGTTAGTTTTAGAGGTGGAGGACTATCGATGGCATTATCGGAACTATCGATAGTTAATTTTTGTGTGACTATCGATGTTTTAATTCAGCAAGCGATTAATACATGAAAACAGTCGATATTTTTTAAGACTCAGCCGACTGCAACGTAGAAAGCTGAATAACATATGTATCTGTACATACAAGAACCAACACACGCAAAACTGGTGCAAACAGGTATATATCGTCGCTGTTTTAACTAAAGGTAGAATTAGTAAAATCGTATCATTCTACTTTACAGCTTGCCGTATCGTTCAACTTTGTACACAAGTTATAGAAAATGTAACAGTTTGCATAGCACATTTTTTTTGTCTGGCATTAAATACGACGTTTTTGACATTCGCTACAGAAAAATCTGTTTTCTGCAGATTCCTACGTCAGCAGTGCTACCACCACATATTTTATAACTAGTAACATGCATTGCATAACGTACGGTTTTTGTCAGCTGACACGCAACATCACGATACGATTTTACTAATTCTACCTTAATTGACCTAACTAACATTTTAAAAATTTAACAGGAGAGCAGCTTTTATGGTTGTTTTATACATTCATTCTTATGGCTGCGTCGGAAATCTTTTTTCTTATATAGGCACAAAAGTATTGCTTAAAGTCATGAAAATTGTAGGCAATGTGTATTATGACTTATAAAGTCTAGTAGAGGACTTAACTCATTTTTCAAAAATATGACAGTTAGGTCAGTTAGTTAAAACAGCGACGATATGTGCAGGCCTATAGTACAAGCGGAACCACTAATTACTAATGAAAAACTGTTTAATGCAGACATGCATGTTAGATTCTATAAAATTGTCTATTAGTTATGTATGAAACTGTTTAACTTAAGCCTACAGTACACGGAATGTAAAAAACCACACACGCATGTGGTTCCGACGTAATTTTCACGTCATCACGATGCTACATGTGCTACATGCCGTGTACTAGCAACATGTGTACATGTAGATATTAACATGATTACAGATGAGCTGCCTCGGAAAATGTCTTCGATTCGGCTACATGTGCCACATATGTATTTTTGAACAAAAATACTATAATAATTTTACGGGATCTAGCCACTACTAGTAATTTTAAAAAAAGCAACAAACATGGTAAAAATTCGTGTGACGTCATCGCCACATATGCATGTGGCTTCTTACATGCCGTGTACTGTAGGCTTTAGTAAATACGTGTCTGAATTAAACAGTTTTTCATTAGTAATTAGTGGTAACGCCTTTTTGGGCACATGTGTGCCAGATGTGTACTCGGCATAAGAAAAACTACCGTGTCTAGTAAACAGAACTATCGATAATGCAATCCATCTTTATTTTGTCACCTCTGGTGCAGCTCATGTGCAGCTCACTCACCCAGGTACATACAGGGACGTGAAAATTAATTTTTCGCGATTTCAAACATGAAACTAAAGATATGTAAGTGGAACTACTTAGTTCATATTATGTACTAAATTATAACAAGGAATGGTGGCATATTGTGATATGGTCTTATGTACATATGTAAGTATGGTATGTTTGTGTGTCTTCTTCTAAGAGGAATATTATTGATCTTCCGAAAGACATGTTTAACTGCTCGATAATAGTTTTGTGATAAAATGTGTTTAGTGCAAATTGAAATTAAAAAATTAAACTTGTGGTCCCTTAGTTATTAAATCGATATAAGTACATATTTATTCACCGTTGATAATCTGTTTCATTCATCAATGGGAAATATGTAAGTATGAACGAAGCAACACATTACATAATTCAGTCGATATCGGTAAGTGTATATGTATATAATACATACATATGTACATACATATCGATAGCCTCAAGTAGAAAGGCCCTAATTCGTATATTTGACGAAATTGGGGTTTTCAGTAATTCCAATACATTTCACACAAAAACAATTTGTAGCCAAAATTTTTTGCCATAGTGTTAAAAATAACGCTTTTACAACCAGTTGTACAAAAAAGTTAGATTAGAATTGCCTATACAGTTGTATTATGTTGTTACCTTTTCCTGTAAAGTTAAAATTATTTGAGTTAGGGCCTTTCTACTTGAGACTAACGATATGTACTTATGTATGTACGAACGTTTATTTGTGAAATTTTGTCAATCGCTAATACACCCAAAAAATGTTAAAATCAAGCAGAAACAATATCATTTCAAAATGAAACGTTTATGATATACATAGAACTAATTTTGTTTGATTTTTTAAATAAAGTCCACATTTTAGTTTTCCTTACATCGCATTATCTAACTTGTTTGTTCCTGTGTGCAAATAAAAACCCTATAAAGGATTCAACTTTTTTTGTTGAGAAAAAATCGGAATAAAAAGCTTTTTCTTAGGTAATTTAATTGTTGAATATTGAAAATTGTCTTATTTCATATCGTTAGCTAATATGCGAAATCACTTTCTTAAATTTTATTGGAAAGAGAAATTATTAAAAAAAATTATGCAAGTGACTGAAGTAAAGTATGTATCTTTATTTTCATTCATTTTTAACCGACTTCAAAAAAAGGAGGAGGTTAACAATTCGTGTCTTTTTTTGTGGTTGTTACTTCATAACTCGGTATATTTTAGACCGATTGTAAAAATTCTTTTTTTTTTTGTCTGAGAAGGTAAAGCTTCCCATTGGTCCCATTGTAAAAAAGTGGGTGGAGACACGCCCACAATTTTTTTTAATTTATGATATTCTACTTATTTGATTGCTGCGAAACCTATAAAATATCTTTGGTTCTTGTAATTACACAATTTGAAAGTTGAAAAATTCGGCGGGGCTACGCCCATTAAAGTTTTTTATAATATTTCACGCATTTTTACTTAGTCGATTTTTACGAAAAAAGATGTGTCTAAAACAGACACAATCCTCCATTTAAAAAATGGGCGAAATCACGCCCATTATTTATTTATTTGATTAAATTAAATCGACCCCTTATGGGCCATATATTTTTAATAGTATAACAACTAGTAATGTGCAAAATTCATAAATTAGCGAAAATTCATTATAATATTCAAAAGAATACAAAATTAATTTTAGAATTAATCATGATAAATTCTAATATCAGTCCACAGTTATACAATATGATGCAAGAATACAATTAAAACATTAGTATATATAACAAGGGACATTATAATTGGGATGAAAGGAACATACATACGAAAGACGCGCTTAGCTATAAGTAATGAAAAGGAATATTTTATTTTAAGTGGTTCTATTTTAGCGATTGCTACAAGACTTAAGACGCATCCTGAGCTCTGACAAACACACAATCTTTCATTTAAAATATGGGCGGTGGAACACCCATTAAAATTTAATTTTATATTTCAGGTACTTCTTATCTTCTTCTATCAGATCTTTGCATTGAAGTCGGTTTTTTTATTTTACTGCACGAGCTTGCTGTTTGTTTTTCTTTTTTAAACCAATCACTTTCTAAATGTTTCTGGGAATCATTTTCAAGTCTTATTTTAAGCGCAGAACTGATTAATCAGTTTTTGATCATGTAAGGCATTCGAAAAAGACTCAGTCAGGTGACACAATCTTCCACATGCTGACTGAGTGATCTTCAATTATTTACCACTATTATTTATTAAGTCTAACCTGTGAATTGTTTGGTTCTTGAGGATATATTTTATTGTTTATTTATTTGAGGATTGTTGTTTTGATTTTCCCTATTTTATTTATGTACCTACTAGTACAGGGTGTTTTTTTTTTGAGGTATAGAACTTTAAGTTGGCATCACTTTTTTAACTGGCGGCTATTTTGTCAGCTGTCAAGTGATTAATATTTAGTTTGGTTTGCCATTTCATCATGAACAGGTTGACAAAAGAACAACGCTTGCAAATCGTGCAAATTTATTTCGAAAATAATGGCTCAGTTCGCGAAGTTTACCGCAAGCTCCGTCCATTTTATGGTCGACATAATCGTCCATCGCATAATTTCGCGGAATGGACCTGTCAATTGGCCACCAAGATCGTGTGATTTGACACCATTGGATTATTTTTTTGGGGATATGTGAAGTCGCTCGTCTACGCCAACAAACCAGAAACGTTAGGGGACTTGGAAGCCAACATTCGTGGCGTTATTGCCAACATACGGCCCCATATGCTCGAAAAAGTGGTTGAAAATTGGACCTGTAGAATTGGCTTTATTCGAGCCGGCTGCGGCGGCCACATGCCCGGAGTCATATTTAAACATTAATGGCATAAAATTATCCTTCCAATAAAGCCAAATTGATGGACATTAAAACGAGTTTCTTGTGTTTTATTTCAATTCGAAGTTCTATACGTCTAAAAAAAACACCCTATATATCATGCTGAGTTTTTATTTATATGTGACGCGCAAAATAGAAAGGGACCTAAGGGTAAAAACCTGTTTTGTTCAGGAGAGCCATTTTAAAGATTTAAATACGTGTATCTTTGGTGTACCATCACTGAATAAAACGCGCATATCTCTGGGAGGGAACACTTTTGGGGAATGGGATCGGTCTCATTCGATGCTCAGATGTTGTCCACATCAAAAAAAAAAAAAAAAAAAAAAAAAGTGAAAATTGATTTGTTTACCCTTAGGTCCCTTTCTCTATGCGCTGTCACATATACTTACATATGTAGCTATAAATAGATTATAATGTCTCTCAAATAATTTATTTATTGTCTTTAATATCTTTAATCTACGAGTAAACCATTGTTGTTGTAAAAAAGAAGAAATTTTTATTAAAACCAAAATATGCACTTATCTGATGTTTGTTGAACCTCCCCTTGCAATACAATAATTCATTTGTTTGCTTAATGCATATAAAGCCTCCTTTAACCTTTTATATATTTTAATTAAACAAACACTGATAATGGTCGTTCTATTTTTATAATTTTCAAATAAAATTATTCTTTAATCTTCAGCAGTATGTACATAGTATGTACATTTTGTTGTTCACAAACAATTCGGGGGAAAGAATGCATTGATAAGATAAGCTTGTAATCACATTAAATGTAATATAGCATATATTTTCCATTTTTATATACATATTTATTTTTTTAATAAAAGTTACTGCAGTGAAAGAAATTTTTCAAAGAAAACCAGTACAGTTGTATGTAAGCGATGAATGATGAACGATAATCAGCTTTTTCAGTTTCGAATTCGAATGTTTTAGAAACGAGATGTAAAGAATTCATCTGTAAAAGAGATGTATGTAAATTAACTTGAATTAAATATTTGTTTAACAACCTTATTAGCAGCAGTTGCAATAATTTTAATAATTTTCTTTCCCACGATGTATGTCCCAACTCTTTATACAATTTTTTTCCTAAGAAACACAACCTGTACATTTGTCAGCCAAAGAGTATACCTAGTACTTGTCAAATAATTTTATTTACAAAAAGTCCTTTTTCTATTTCCCATCTGACAATCAATCATATCACATGAAGACGCCTGAATATTATTTAACAAAAAAAAAAAAAAAAAAAACATACACAAGTAAAAACTACAAAAATACAAATCGTTTTACAGACAACTGGTAAATAAACATGACTCTTGAGATTACAACTATAAGTGTCCTTGCTAACCACCAACCAAGTACAGAAGCCTCCACTAACACGTTATTCCACACACACAAAAACACATTAAAATACAAACACACAGATTTGAGATTGCTTTCAAAGGTATTAAAACTCACAAAATGACTAAATATCTAAACAAAAAAATAAAAAAATAAAAAAATATCTCAAGAAATCCTTCTTGGAAAACACGTGCATTGTTCGTGATTTTTAAGGTTTGTGTGTGTATTTATTTATTTATGAAATTAGAGGACTACTGGTATTCCACATTTTTATTTGTTTTTTAAAGTACATACTTCTTGTAATTGCGATAGCTATGTAGTTCAGTTTTTTATTTTTGTTTTTAAACAACTAACTACAATAAATTGTATAAAAAGATTCATAAACCAACAGATAGAGATACTTGTAATATTAAATATAGTTTGAACTAAAATGTTTGCGGGAGATAAACCGCGATGGAACATGAAATTCAAAATACTCGTACATAAAGTAGCAGCACACTTATATTGAACAGTGGTACTTTTTGCAAAAAAAAATAAAAATAAAAATAAATTAATTTTCTGTTTGGCAGAATTTTACTTATTTATTTATATAAAAATGTATGACGGTGACATCGCTCACTTACTTGAAAAAACCAGTTGTACAGAAAATGAGTTTAAAGTTTTTTTTTTAATAAACAACGGAAAAAGAAAATGTTCCTTTTCCGTTAAGAGTTCAATATATATATTTACAAGATATTTGTGAGGATTATTTCTGCATTATTAATTCGAAAATCACATTTTATGACTTATAACGTTGTTACAGTAAAAGAGCGATATGTATATGGGATGATCTCCAGATTTCAAAAAAGATGTATGTGTGTGTAAAATCTTTCATAAAGTATTATAAAGTGTGTTCGTTTGCTTTTGCAGTAAAATGCAGTAAATGAGTAGTTACTGCGAAAATTTTAAAATTTACTCTCAAAAAGAGCGGTAGCCAAAAAAGTACGCGAACGGAAAAATAGTAAAAATTAGTAAGATTAAAGAAACAGCTGACTCTAACTCTACATAGTGTTGAAAAATATATAACCTTTTGACTGTGCAACTCTTTTAATTATTGGTACTCGATACAATATTTTTATAACATGGACAATCTAAGAATAAATTCTGTAATTTATTTCATGCAATCTTTCTTTTTGATTTCCTTGTTTTGTTGTTGGCTAAATTACTAAAAATTACATGACTATTTGTTAATGTTACTGATTACCTTAAAAGCAAGTGCGATACTAAGTACCCAGATACTTTACAGTTTTACAACTCTGAGTAATTAAAATAAATTGCAAAACAAAAGGTTTAATGAAATATGTTACAAAATATGTATATTAACGACTGTTATTATTATGCTTTATAAATAAATTGTTTTTTAATGACTTTCACAATTTTTATTTAACATTTTCTCAAATTTTTACACTTTTCAATTGCTAACTTTTCATTTGTTTATATTTTGAATCATATGTTTGTATCTTACTAAACTTTACTACGACAAATTTCTGCAGTAAAAATTTGCAAAACACTCAGTCAATAACTGTCACTTTACTCTCTTAATTTGTGATCTCATTTACTGTATTTTAGGTAAACGAACGCAATTTAGTAAAATGCAGTAAAGTTCAGTAAACATTTTTAAAAACTTTTGAATACGCAAACGCAATTATAAATATTTCAAAACATTTCAAAAAGTACTTTATTCGAAAGCAATTTTTTTGAAAAGTTACTTTTTTGAAAAGGTACTTTTATAAAACAGCACATTTTTAAAGGCACTGTTTCAAAAGGTACTCTTACGAAAAATACATTTCGAAAATGAGTTTTTTAAGAAATGTACGTATGTACAATATACATACATATGTATGTATGAGGTAGTTTAGACGAGAACAATTTTTAAGCCGCACAATTTTTGTTCTTTTCCAAATTACACGAGACTAATTCATCTGGCACAAAATGTATATGTATACACAGCTTTATGTGTGTTAGTGTTTTTCGTATTCATTTAACACTTGCTGTTTTTTAATTTGTGTGTGTATTGGTTTTATGCTGCTAATGCGTGGTTGTAGCTGGTTGAAAAGTTATGCCAACCGCAAAACCACTCTCTTTGCCTCTCTCACCAACAAACTGGCATGTTATGCCAGCACAATTATGCCCGTGTAAATCAGCGCTATGTACTGATTTACAAAGGTACTTTTAAAAAACTGTTTTTTGAAGATTTTTTTAAAGTTTTCTTAAGAAGGAAGTTTTTTAAACAGGGGCCAAATTACGGCATTTGATACGGTTCGAAATTTTGAAATTTTTCAATACAAACTCTATTGAAGTATTTCGTAATTTCGTTCGATAACGAGTGTCATAATTTGCCCCCAGGATTTTTCAAAAATTACTTTTTCAAAAACCCGACTGTACCAACTTTGAACCGTTAAATATTCTAAGTGGTCTTTCAAAATGAAAAATCATAAGAGAAAACTAAAGATGATTTTAAATTACCAGTAAATACAATGATACCCATTTTGGCGTCTGTTGGCCGCCATATTGAATTTTGACAACTGACATATCTTTAGTGACACTCCCGGAATTAAGACAAATGGATTGACGTGAGGAAACCACATACATACATACATACATAGACTGATAAACACAATACCCTCCCACCCTTCGTTGCGCTGCGCAGTCGGGTAAAAAGAAGTTACCTAAAAGCCCTCTTCATAAACAGACTTTTGGCATGGAAACTTTCTATTTTTTCTGAAAGTAAATCACTGTGCTTGCATGCAGTTTTTGTCAGTACATATCTATTTGTAGCTTCTGTATATTATTTGTTTTAATTTTCTTCTTTATGCTGTTTGTCTCGAACAGGATGTGTAATTATTTATTATGAATATTTAATGAACAAAAATATGTTTTTTCCATCATATTTTAAATAAAAGAATTTTTAAAAATGCCTGCATCCATATACATAAATAGAAAAGTAATTAAAATTTTATATGGTCTAAAATAAACAACAAATATAAGATTATATTGGTTAGTGAAAAAAAATTCACTTGTGACGTAAACAAAATTTTTCACCCTCAATTTTTGTAATGTGAATGCATGCGTATTTCCATAAAGAAATGCATGTGCACATAAATATGAATAATTTTCCTTTTCTTCACAGTCTTGAAATTAAATGTTGTTCTTCTTCATAGTGCCTATCTCCCTCCTCTTCCCTTATCTTATTTTTGTGTTAGACATGATTATTTTCAGATCAGTACAATTTTAAATTTATTTTGAATATTTTTTTTATGCAAGATAAAATTTTGGCACGCATAATTTAAATAAATTACGTCAGCTGAAATGCAAAACCACGTAACTAAAAATTATTGAGTATCCAAACATATCTCAAACAGGGCTGGCAAAATTGGTACAATTGTACTTTTTTTGGTACTATACAAACTCGGAAAGAACAATACTATAGTAATGACTAATTTAGTACATTCAAGGAATCTCCCCAATTTCACTCCGCATTTATTTTCAGACGATTGCATATGTCAATTTTCACTTTTGAACAATGAAACTCATATTCTTCTCACTTGAAAACAGTATTCTGAAAGCAAAACGCAGCGAGAAAATCAAAAAATGTGAGCTCGTCCATCTCCAAATAATTTTTCTTCTAAATTCGGATGCTAGAGCACACTCTATTAAGTTGTAAATTTTAAATTTCAACTTAAACAGTTTTAACCATAACCTTTAACATCCCAACTTACAAGAAAATTTTTAAAAACATTTCGGTAGCCGGGGCAGAGTCGATTATTTTAATAAAAACAAACAAAAATATGTAATTTGAACTAAAAAAAATCTTTTAGTACAATAAGGTCAAACAATTACAATTTTTGAAAGTTGTTGTTGGTACAATTTTAAAATTCTCAATGCCATCCCTGATCTCAAACATTTATCATAATAATCAGCCGAATTAAAAATGAAAGTAAAGATCTCAATTCAGCAGCTGTTAATTTCACTGGTGTCAAATCAAAGCAAAACGTTCTACAATTTTCTGACAGCAGGAAATTTTACACTAGCAAATATACAAGGCGAATATGCAGAGTTACAAATCGAGACCACCTGGAATCAATTCGCGTTGAAACAAATTTTACTTCAGTCACTTGAACAATTTTGTTTAGTTTTCTCTTTCTCATATAAAATTTAAAAAAAATTGTAGTTACGTGATTTTGCATTTCAGCCAACTATATATAATTTTTAAATATTTAGCATATTTTTAACATACATATATTTTGCATCCAAAATACGGAACAATCCAAAATATAGTGTTTTAAATACGAAAATTTACTAGTTGCAATTAACATCACTGCAGCAGCTCTCAAATATCGTCTATATCATATTCTGTTGAGATTTTCGTCATTCTTAAAGGCTATTGATCTCGCCGTATTGTTGTGTCAAAATCAATTGCTTGAAATTTATGTAAGTGCATATTTAAAATATTAAATATGTGCATAAATAAACACATGAGTTCTAAAAATATATTTCAAATATCTGTTAAATAAAAATTGTACATTTGTGTATCTGAAATGCATACAGTAAACTCACGGTAAAGCGAACACTCACAAAATTTAGCAACTAAAAAACGGATTAGTATATAATGCGAATTAAAGAGCATTAAAATTCTAAAACATAAATCATGAAATTTGTTCAATGTAACTTTTTTTATTTCTTGTTGTCAGATACAAATCATATTACATTGTTGTCGTAATGATGGTAATTAAAACAATTTTTTTCTTATACCAGTTTAATCTTTATTAATTTGTCATTTTAATTGAATTAAAAATTTTCTTAGAAAGTTTTTAAGAGAAAATTAATAAATGAATAAAGAAAACTATTACGTGACTAAAACACTTGTAAGACCAATTCACTTACATACATATGTAGTTACTTAATAAAAATATACTGAGTACCTGCTGCAGTACTAACAACCATTTCAACAACTCGACAAAACACTAAATCGTGCCAAATAAGAAAAAAAATAACACTCATTGCAACAAAAGAATGAATAAACGAAGGTGTCAGTCATGTTTAGCAAACAACCAAAAACAGAAGCCCAAAATGCAATTGTAGCAGCAACAAAAATACTAAATAGCAAAACATTCTTAACAATCTTGAAAAAGAAAAGGAAACTGCAGTAAGCAAAGCAAGCAGATATTAAATTAAATGAGAGTTTAAATGGAAATAGCACGAGTTTTGTGGCAAAAACAACAAGCATAAGCAGCAACAGTATACCTGCAGTGAGAAAATAAATTAAAGGACTCCCTCCTGCTAAAAATAATGACCAGTATTGCCGCAAATAAATATCTGGTCAACACAAAATTTTTACTTAAAACTCAAGAAATATTTTTTTTTATCTATATTATGTTTTATCATTATTATTTTTAACCCCCGACTAAAAAAGGGGTGTTATAAGTTTGTAGTGTGTATCTGTGTGTCTGTCTGTGTCCACGTACAGGCCAAACGGCTGGACCGATTTTCATTTAGTTTTTTCTGTTTGAAAGATGACTTGATCGAGATGGTTCTTAGCTATGTTTGAAAAAAAATCGGTCCAGCCGTTTAGAAGATATAACATCTTTTCTGAAAAAAGTCGGGGGTTTTTAAAATTTTTAATTTTTGTTATTTAGGTCTGAGAATATAGGTCGTAGTCAGTTTTTCATACCCCTAAATAGGCTGTGCCACGCCTATACCAATAAAATATGTTATAGCTTGAAAACTATAGGATTGAGAGTATTCAAATTTGGTATAGACTCTTTTGAGAGCGAAGTGCAAATTAATTCAAACTATTGATAAAAATAGGACCGGGGAAAATGGTTCCCCTCACACAAAGTAGTTAATAATAATCTTATATCTTGAAAGTTATAACAGCAAGAGTCTTCAAATGTGGTATAGACACTTTTGAGAGGGATGTGCGATGTAATTTAATTATAATTTTGGTAGAATAAAACCTGGGGAAGGAGCACCCCCAATACAAAAAAAAATTATAAAAGTCGTATATATTGAAAACTATAATAGCAAGAGTCTTCAAATTTGGTATGAGTTAAGTTGAAAACAATTAATGTATATCTATAAAACAGAATGTGTGTTTGTTTTTTTTTTTTTTGTTTGTTTGTTTGTACCTTATAGGAGATCAAACCTCTGGCACAAAACATACAGAAGTGTCACGAGACGGAAGATACGTGTATTTTTCAGTTTGTCTCGTTTTCCCTCAAATTTTGTCGTCGGTTTTGTTTTGCTACGTCTTTCTAGTGCAATACATTTTTATTAGCTGTGTTAATTGGTAAGTAGTAATACACTACAGTATCAACTACACTATACTTTTCTCTTTCTTCCATGAATTTTAACAAAAACCTGATTGGAGCTTTTTTTACCTGTCACTTTCTTCACTTCTGTGTATTCTGTGCCTCTGGACCGATCTTCCTGAAATTTAACTGAGACTCTGGAATGAATTATAGGCCACTTTTTTAAATGATGTTACTCCTTTTATTATATAAAATTCTCGTGTCACGGTGTTTGTAATTGAACTCCTCCAAAACGGCTTGACCAATTTTTATAAAATTTTATGTGTAGGTATATTTTTTAGGTCTGAGAATATAGGTCGTGGTCAGTTTTTCATACCCCTAAATATTCTGTGCCACGCCTATACTAATAAAATATGTTATAGCTTGAAAACTATAGGATTGAGAGTATTCAAATTTGGTATAGACTCTTTTGAGAGCGAAGTGAAAATTAATTCAAACTATTGATAAAAATAGGACCGGGGAAAATGGTTCCCCTCACACAAAGTAGTTAATAATAATCTTATATCTTGAAAGTTATAACAGCAAGAGTCTTCAAATATGGTATGAGTTAAGTTGAAAACAATTAATGTATATCTATAAAACAGAATGTGTGTTTGTTTTTTTTTTTTTTTTTGTTTGTTTGTTTGTTTGTACCTTATAGGAGATCAAACCTCTGGACCGATCTTCCTGAAATTTAACTGAGAGTCTGGAATGAATTATAGGCCACTTTTTTAAATGATGTTACTCCTTTTACATACGAGTAGTATTTAAGAGATTTTATAATATTAACAAGCATAATTCCGCCATTTGTAGACTAATATTTTATTTTTTTTTTGCATATAAAAAACCCACTAATTTTTTTGGGGGGGAAATTGGGTAGGGGGAGTTGGAGCGTGTCACAAATTACCCGCGCAGTAATTGATTAAAAAATAACTTTGTCATTTATCGAACAGTTTTCAAAATGTTTTTTGCATATGGAAGAGGTCCTTAATTTTTTTTTAATATTGGGGGAGGGAGAGGAGGGAGGGAGTATCAAATTGCTTTGTCGTTTGTGGACCAATTTTCAAAATTCTTTTTGCATATGGTAAAGGTGCACTAAATTTTTTCTTAAGATTGGTGGTGGGGATGGGGGGGAAGCAAAGTGCCCGCCCCAAAAATATATTATCAAATAAATTTGTCGTTTCTGTACGAATTTTAAAAATTTTAATGGCATATGGAAAAGGTTCACTATAATTGTTTTGTTTTTAAATTGGGGGGGGGGGGGTTGCAAAATACCCTCCTAAAAATTGATTATCAAATATTTTTGGCCTTGGATCAATTGCACATGGAACAGGTACGCTATTTTTTATGTGGGAAGGGGAGCAGAGTGCCCACCTTAAAAACTATCAGAAAAAAAGAAATTTTTCAATCGGTCCTAAATGTACCCAGTTAAAAAAATACAAACGAAGTCGGTTAAAAAATAACTTTCCTTTTCTAAGCAAAATATAAAAACCACAAAATAAATGAGACATTTTTAGATTTTTAATTGAACTATAGTGAATTTTTAATCAGAAATAATTTTTAGTCAGGCTTAAGTTCAGTAATTTCAATTCTTTTTATTGAATGAATAAATAAAAAAAAAATAAATAAATTTTATTTTCTGAGGAATAAATAAAACTCGAGTAATAAATTTAGTTTTCTGTGCGAAAAGTAAAACTCAGAAAATAATCGTTAAAGTTGATTTTTTTTATAAAAATTAATATCGGGTGTTTTTTTAGAGGTATAGAACTTTGAATTGAAATAAAACACCAGAAAATCGTTTTAATGTCCATCAATTTGGCTTTATTGAAAGGATAATTTTATGCCATTAATGTTTAAATATGATTTCGGGCATGTGGCCGCCGCGGCTGGCTCGAATAAAGCCAATTCTACAGGTCCAATTTTCAACCACTTTTTCGAGCATATGGCAATAACGCCACGAATGTTGGCTTCCAAGTCCCCTAACGTTTCTGGTTTGTTGGCGTAGACGAGCGACTTCACATATCCCCAAAGAAAATAATCCAATGGTGTCAAATCACACGATCTTGGTGGCCAATTGACAGCGCGAAATTATGCGCTCATCGAATGTTTCCTTCAATAAATCGATTGTGACGTGCGCTGTGTGGCATGTAGCGCCGTCTTGTTGGAACCACAACTCATCCACATTCATGCCATCCAATTCGGGAATAAAATAGTCGGTTAGTCGGCTCCAATTGCTGTGCACGATCGATTCATCGATTTAAATTACATGGGTTTGATCATTGGTTTGTGTCAAAAACGAGCTACTGAAAGAGTTCGATACAAGTCTAGTAAATTAAAAAAAAAATTACTGGGGTTCGAACATGTATCATCACACTTTGTGTACTCAACGCTCTACCACTCAGCTAAATTACCATCTAAAATAACAACAGCAAAATGTTAATATAAAAGTGAAATGAGTGTCAAAGTAGCTGAGAATAAATTTGTTGGCTCTCATCAAATTCGATTATGTACTCAACTTAAGAATTAATTTTGGGTTTGTTCTGGATGACATTGCAGTTAGCTTTTAGTCAGTCTAAGAGTTAAACATACGTAGGTAGAGTAATATAACTTCGTGCTAACCTAAAATAGAAAAATGAAAAAATGGAAAAACAGGGGGAATAAATAGTGATACTTACATATGTATTCACCAAAGGTAAATCAATAATTGTACACAACAATCATTTCTCACATTCCGTTTCATTAGAATTTACGTTAAATAGCTGATGTTAATAACAATCTCTACCCAAGTAGATAGACTAGGGTGCTGATGAAGTGCGTTGCTGCACAGAAAAATATCGGTATTTTCCCCAGCTTAAAAAAGTCTAATTTAATTGTTCTTCTCTTCTTTAGAAACTCACATTAATTAATAAAAATATTTCATTCAATAAAAGAATTGAAATTACTGAACTTAAGCCTGACGAAAAATTATTTCTGATTAAAAATTCACTATAGTTCAATTAAAATCTAAAAATGTCTCACTTAGGCCCAATAATCGACTTCTCAATTAAATGTCATTTAGCTAATAGCCACTTAATTTTAAGTTGCACTTAATTGCAGTTTCATTTTTTCAGTCGTAAAATTAAATGATCACTTAAATACTATGAAATGTTGATAGTTCTAAAAGAAAACAGATGTTTTTATTTGATATGTCTATTTATTTATTCCATGATATGATACTATGCATTGTATATGTTATATATTTATGAAAATTAAACGAAATTCTTTTTAATACGACCACATAATGTTCATGTACATGTTTTCAATAAACACACACAAGCATAATAACATATGGTGTGCTCGTAAGACTTAAGTGTAATTTAAATAGTCAAGGTTGGGCATTTAAATGGCTCTCAACTTTATACTGAAAAAATGAATTCGGTACTTAAGAGACACTTAAAGATAAATGACATATAATTGAGAAGTCAATTATTGGGCCTTAGTCTAAGAAAAGTTAATTATAAGTTAACTATTTTTGTAGTGAACCACACATTCTCCGACAGGGGTGTTTCTCTCTCTCTCTCTCTCTCTCTTTTAAAAACGGTGAATTTTGAGTTTTTACACTTATGCAGCTTTGTTTCAGTTTTCCATGTAACTTTCAGCAAGTCGACGCGTATTCCAGAATAGACATCATTGTATTTGGAAAAATCTTTCAAGCTCAAAACGGCAACACTGGCAAAACCATGTATTTCAAAGTGCAAAATACCACAAGCCCATCCAGGCCAACTGCCAAGCAAAAGGATAGATAATTGTCTTCAAGAGTGAAAAATGAGATGCTTTGTTAACAAGTGTATTTTATCAATCAACATCAATAACTAACAAAAACAAATACAGATGTACGAGTATTTACCAACCAGTCTTTCGAAGGAAAACTGTTGCTGAATGACGTCTGAATGTCACAGACATACACACTTCACACTTGAAAAGGCGGACTGAGTTGACTGTATGATTGATTATCAATCTTATTACTATTTCATTTTTCACATTTCGGTTGTCAGCTTAGATACTCATATGTAAAGAAAAAGAGTTTTTATATAAAATTCCTTGTGGATCCTCTTAAGAAAGTGTTTTATTTTTTCTTATTTACACTTTATTTTTATATAATTAAGAAACAATTTTTTATATTTCTTTAGAGTTTTTCTCACATTTTCCACTTTTCTATTTTAATGATTTTACATTATTTTACATCTTTCTAATGCTTTCTAAGGATCAGAAAATATTTATGACTTAACAAAACTGATTTCCGTTGCATTAACAAATTTTTTTTTATATTATAAATTTTATAAGACATCAAGAAATCCTCACAAATCAAATACGATACACTTGCTTCTTTTTAACAGCAATCAAATTGTTATTTGTTTAGAGAGAAAGAAAAAAAGAAAAGGATCAAATCAAACAAATATATAGGAAAACAATAAAGACAATAGATTTTTGTACGTTTTTTAGGTTTATATTATTGTGTTGGATTTTTTTTTAACCGAAAAAAAGTTTTGGTTAATTTGACGTCAAGCGTTAAATTTTTGGTTATAAAAATGATTCATTTTGTTTAAATTTTTATCATAAAAGGAATCTTCCTTTCTCTGCTTCTTTTAAAAACAAACTCAATTGTGATGGAATTAGAAAATAAAACGAACTCCTGGGAATGCAATAAAAAAAAGTTGATTTTTCATTTGCACGTGTATAAAAATTTAATGCAATCGAACAAGCTCCATTTTGTTCGTTATTTGTAAAATATGAATTTTACATTGTGTTTCCACAAGTCAGCCATGCGACTTGTCTAGAAAATTTTTATATATGAAACAATATGAATTTTCTACCCAAGTCGAATTCTCGTGTTGTGGAAAGAGGGAGTTAGATTTTTTTTTTAATTTTTGTAAAAATATTTGTCATAAAACTCTACTGTAACCCTCTGTTTCCAGCGTTAGGCCGGGTTTCCATCTGTGTGCCATGTGCCACACAAGCGTAAAAAAAGCGTAACCACTAATTAATATAATGAAAAAGTTTTAGATTCATACATAACTAATATACAATTTTATAGAATCCAGCTGAATCAAACAGGGGGGTTATTATGTAATTCGATTCGAAACGGAAACTGTTCGAATTTGTATGTTATTAACATTACATTCGAACACATTTCCGTTTCGAATCGAATTTCATAATAACCCCCAATTTTTCATTAGTAATTAGTTGGTTACGCTTTTTCGGGCAAATAACTCACAAGAAATGCAAGATGTAAACCAGCCTTACTTTGGGGGAGGGGGTAACTCCGAAAAAAGCGTTACGTAATATGTGAATGGCACCTAAGGTGCATAGAGCCTCACGAGGTTTCGGGAATCAGTTGGTTTAAGGTGAGTTCCTTACTGGGCTTGCGCATCCGATCCTATGTGGGGCTGCCAGCATGGCTTACAGGGGGGCTGGCTCAGAAGCCTTTTATCACGTTTGTATAGCGAGCCGCTTGTTACAAGATCCGGCGCCTGCCTCCAGCCACCTCTAACATAAGAATCAGTCGCATGCAATAGGTGGATTTTAGTTATTTGAAGGCGACAATCACTCGCCTTGGTGTTCCAAGCATAATAGGCACTCAGAATTTGTTAGGAGTCCGGTGCTACCCGGAAACCCTCTGAGACTCTAAACTAAAAACCGCTTATTGTCCGTGACTTCTTTGGCAGCTGCTCCGCATATATACGGAGCAACCTATTGACGCGCCTGGTAGCTTTAAACTGTGCTTACTTTCGACCGGATACATGAAATCTTAAAAGGAAAATATTTGTGGAATATTTTATCGCTCTAACTCTTCTTTGCATGTGCCACATTTGTCCCTTCGGAAAAAGAAAAAATAAACACTAGAACGAGTGCTTGCGTTCGCTGAACTACTTGTAGTTAGCACGTTGACTACAAAACCGAAGTTTCTGAGTTCGAGCCCGGTTCTGACAGTCACTAAATAACAACACCACGTATTTTTCTGATGTGCATTAGTGTCCCTTTGTATCAGTTGTTGTAGGAAAGTTCAAGTGATGAAGGCATAGACACGGGTCCCTGAACTGCTTCGGCTTCAGCGGATACTAATCCTAATGTAATATCAGAGCGCCCTCCTTCGTCGGTGTCGTGTAACAGAATCATCGGAGAAGTAAAATAACCAAAAAATGGCTACTAAACACAATTTTGAAAATTTAATACACCTCATTGACACCAGAGGCGCTGTAACACTGCATTATTAAAAACGTGCAAAAAAGCAGAGTTGTAAAAGAATGAAGCTTTCCTCTATCTCTCCCTTCACCACCTGTCTTCACTATCACTATCGCTATCTCAAAGAAGGTAACACCTTTATTCACATTCATTGCCTATTAAATATTTCGATTTCTTATTAAAGCCTCGATTAATTATTAAAATTTTGCCTTTAAGTGAATCGCGCACATTTCACAAAAAAAGACGTTTTTTTTTTTTTTTTTTTTTTTTTTGTATAGGGTGTTTTTTTTAAAGGTATAGAACTTCGAATTAAAATAAAACACAAGAAAATCGTTTAAATGTCCATCAATTTGGCTTAATTGGAAGGATAATTTTATGCCATTAATGTTTAAATATGATTTCGGGCATGTGGCCGCCGCGGCTGGCTGGAATAAAGCCAAATCTAAAGGTCCAATTTTCAACCACTTTTTCGAGCATATGGGGCCGTATGTTGGCAATAACGCCACGAATGTTGGCTTCCAAGTCCCATAATGTTTCTGGTTTGTTGGATTAGACGAGCGACTTCACATATCCCCAAAGAAAATAATCCAATGGTGTCAAATCACACGATCTTGGTGGCCAATTGACAGGTCCATTCCGCGAAATTATGCGCTCATCGAATGTTTCCTTCAATAAATCGATTGTGACGTGCGCTGTGTGGCATGTAGCGCCGTCTTGTTGGAACCACAACTCATCCACATTCATGCCATCCAATTCGGGAACAAAATAGTCGGTTCTCATGGCTCTATACCGGTCTCCATTAACGAATCGATTCATTCTGGTCCTCTTCAACACTTTGCTCTACAGCGGCAATTGTTTCTTCGGTGCGCACTGTTCGACGTCTCTGCGGATGCGTATTATCACATAGAGTAAACGTAGTGCGAAAACGATCCATGGTTAACCGAATTAATTGCTCTGATGGACGATTATGTCGACCATAAAATGGACGGAGCTTGCGGTAAACTTCGCGAACTGAACCATTATTTTCGAAATAAATTTGCACGATTTGCAAGCGTTGTTCTTTTGTCAGCCTGTTCACGATGAAATGGCAAACCAAACTAAATATTAATCACTTGACAGCTGACAAAATGGCCGCCAGTTAAAAAAGTGATGCCAACTTAAAGTTCTATACCTCAATAAAAAACACCCTTTATGAACCGTTTATTGAAATTGTTATTCCTCTAATCTAAATGAATAACACTTAATTTTTTTATAGTCCATATGAATGGGAAATTGAAGTTCTCTTACAGTCAACAGGTGTTTGCTCAGCTGTGACTATAAATCGGAAGTTTCCATACCTACTTACTTGTAATGAAAATATGTGTGAATAAACAAAAATGCGCAACTTAACAACCAACCCCTCCCTCAATTTAACAGTAAGCAACAGACCAGACCGAACATCAATAGAGTAATTGCATTAAAAAGATTTCCACTTGTTCGAAATAAAATATAAAGTATTGTAGATTTTCATTTTAAAACAATGACAATCAAATGAATCACAAAAAGCTTGAATTGGCATCAAACCACTCACAAAGAAACTTAAAAAGTAGGGGGCGATAAATGTGAAAAAAAAATAATTATTGTGCTTCACAAACCAAGCGTGAGAAAAATTAACGTGATATACATATTTTACAATAAAAAAAGGCACAAGGGTTTCAAAATGAATTTCCCACAGAAAGACACTTTACAATACAAAAAAATTACAAGATTCTCAAGATTCTAAATATCGATTCTGGCAGGTGAACTTCGAGCCAACAACCAAGGCGAATTGCTACCAGGTGGTCTCGATTTATAACTCTGCATATTCGGCTTGGATATTTGTTAGTATAAAATTTCTTGCTGCCAAAAAATTTCCGAAGGATTTGCTTTGATTTGACCCACGAGAATTAACAGCTGATCATCAGCTGCTGGAATGAGATCAGCTGATAGGAATTCGCGTTGGAAACAAACTTTAAATAAGACTCATATGTAAACTTTTAAGTCCATTTTTGGTCTGCTCTACCAGAATCAGTTGTTTAATTGAACCTTGTGATTCTTTTGTAAAAAGTTTTTTTTATGTTATACAGTGTAATTGTAAGTTATTTTTATAATAGCAAAAATTTTGTAAATTGTTAACTACACTTGAAAGTTTTCGATAAGAAGAAGAGGGAGTTTGTGGCTATATAAAAAGCATTTGAGCATATCTGACATACAGAAAGTGTTTAGATAAAAATTATTATTTTTTACAAAGATTAATACGAGGGCAGTTTGTTAATTCCGGGTCTTTGTTTTTCCAGATCAGTAACTTTAAATCCCAGCGTCCATAAGTTTGCCTTTGACAGCAATTGAAAGAGCACAAACTGTTTAATTTGAAGGAAAAGGAAAAAAGTGAATTTCAAATAAAACATACATATGTTACGTTCCGCATAGCGACTATTGGGTAAAATCTGATAAGATATATGTTGGTGTGCGGTCTTTGGAGCCATTCACAGCCTTAGTAACGCTTTTTATACAATTTTCAGTATAAATTTACTAATCCGTAACACATCCTGAGACTGACGTGTTTATACGTAAGTCTCCTTTTAAGCGACAAGCATACGACAATGACACATATGGACTGATTGATGAATTTATTTGATCGTCTACAGGGCTCTTATTTGCAAAATACAGGGCTCTTATGGCAAAAATCCATCAATGGGCTTACGAACTGCTATCTTATCCAGCATTCTTTCCAGATTTATACCCTTGCAAACATTTCCTGTTTCCAAATTTGAAAAATTTGCTGCTAAGTAATTTAAAACAATCGCCTGCTTTGAGGGCATTGAAAAATCTTATTATTTGGAGGAAATAAAAAATAGAAGGATGCTTGACTGTATCGAGCTCATAAGAGGGAAATGTGAAACAAGTATTTATACAAAAAAATTTAAAAAAACCCGACTGCGACCAATTTTGAACCGTTAAATATCCTAAATGGTCATTCGAAATGAAAACCCCTAAGAGAAAGTTAGAGATGATTTTAAAATACCTGTCGAATGATACCCATTCTGATATAGTTGGCCGACTTTTTGTATTTTTCGTATTTACAAAATGGCGTCCGTTGGCCGCCGTATTGAATTTTGACAACTGACATATATTTAAAGACACTCCCGGGATTACGACAATTCGGTTTATATAGTGCCGCAAAGGAACGCACATACATACAAAACATAGCCTGATAAACACAATACCCTTCTTTGCGTTGCGCAGTCGGGTAAAAATAGAAATTTTTTGCGAAATTCTCAAACTGCCCTCGTAACTTTTTTAAGTTTTTTTTTTTGCTTTTAAGTTCTATTGAAATAGCATTTTTTCACTAAAACTTTCTCAAAAATGAGTAAAAGTGCGCTGTGATTCAAATCTATAAGATTCCTTCTCTACAATAAAGATGTTAAAATGTATAAAGGGAAAACGAAAATGTTTCAATCTATTTTTCTATACAATTAAATTAAATTAATGTCGAGAAACTTTCATAATTTAAATATCCATTAATCAGCATTAAAATTAAAATGAAAGCATTCTTCAGCAAATACTCAGAAACATTTCAACAACTGTCAAATTATAAATTAGAGCTGAGAATTAAATCAAATGACCAAAAATTAACTGACACAAAAGAGGCGGTGCTGCTTCCGCTTAAAAAAAACTGAAACTGCAAATATTTCGTTAAAAATATCCCGCAGATTTACGAAATAAATTTTTTGAAATTAACAAAGAAAGTAATGCAATTCATTTGACGGTAGCGTTAAAATTTTGTTTTGGTTAATAATAAAATTTTGCTTGAGAACATTCAAAACATTTTCAAAAAAAAAAAAAAAAATTAAAAACTAAAGCATAAAACTATTAAGTTTATGACTGTAGTGACAGATTTTTTATTTAACACTTTCATTTTTTATTAGTTTAAAAACAATAGAAACTAGTGAATAGGCAATTTAAATTAAAACGCAACGGGGTATACTCCATATTTTAACTCTCAGCTCTTACCTCTGCTTATACCCTTCAGCAATTTTTTCTAGTTTTCTAATTTTACTTTATAATTATTATGGCTTTTTTTTTTGTAAGTTAGCGTACACACCCATTCATAATTTACGAATTTGAGGTCCATATCCTTTTTTTAGTTAAAGATTTTTAATTTTTTTTCAAAATTGACAAGACAAATCAATAAACTTACAATTTTATTACCATCTCCTTTTGCAGTGATACCGATCTGTCAAATTGTCTTCTTTGTTGTCATTGACAATTGTGTTAACTGTCACACATGCACTCATTTATTAGAAGGGAGAAGAGTAGGGACGGGACGAATGTATATGCGAAATAAAAAATGTGTTGATAAAATCATAGAGATTGAAATTGTTTCGTCATATTTTGGGTTGTTTCGCTACTCATTCGATACCTTTTTTTTTTCTTCTTTGCCATCAAAAGGGTGTTGTTTACTCATTATCTGTAGATTTGGCTTTCTTTGCAGATAGCAATTTTTAAATTATGATTAGTTTTCAATATTTAGTTTCTACGAAAAAGAATTTGTTATTGTGTTAAATGAAGCAGCATTCTCATGTGTTTAGCTACTCATCTATAATTGTCATGCGTCATTGAATTTTTGATTTTTGTTACCTCAGAGTTCATTCACTGCTTGCAAATAAAAAGAGATCAACAATATTTGGTTAACATCCCTTTCTTAAAGAAGGTATTTTCCCAACGAACTTCTAACCATGTGGGTCAAGATGTTAAAGTAGAGAGGAAAAAAGCAAACCTAATAAGAAAATAAAAATTAGATATTAGATATGTTCTTCTCAATCATTTGTAGAGCTAAATACTCGCATGTATATTTCCATATATTTCCATGTATATTCTTACCAGAGAATAATAAAAGTATAGTTTTAAGTACTCTTTGAGTATTGGCTGTCAAACAACTATGAATGCGTACAGCTAAAAATAAAAAGCACACTCAACAAACAAACAAACAAACAAACACTTATTAATATTAAACCGAATACATATAACTATAAACATCCAATTAATTTTAAATTTATTTGCTGGTGGGTGGCTCAGCTTTGTCTATATGCATTTCATTGTTGCTGTAACAAATCATCAGTAGACTTCAACCATACATTTTGAATAGTCACAAACCTCTTATCTTATGCACAGACTTTCAAGAAGTATCTGAGAATTCACAAATAATAATATTTTTGAAAATCTCAAAAGAAAACTAAGCATAGTAGGCATGAGATAAGATGTTTGTGACTATTTAAAATGTATGGTTGAAGTCTACTGATGATTTGTTACAGCAACAATGAAATGCATATAGACAAAGCTGAGCCACCAGCAAATAAATTTCAAATTAATAAATATACTTATGACAATATGTCGAATAATTAACTTCTTAAATATAAACATCCAATAATTGCGTCTTTAAACATTTTTTAAATTACGCAGCACGCAAAAATAAAAAATACTCCGACTATTAAGCGGCTACGCGTGCGTATATACAGGGCTATTTTATTTACAAACAGGTTAGTTTAAGTTAGGTTTGCATGCTGGTTGTAGGGAAAAGTAGAAAGACAGAGTCCAGCTCAGCCTGTAAGTTGAAAGAAGAGAGAGAGAGAGAGAGAGAAAGAGGAGGGTGAGAAGGGTAGAAGTAGAAAAATGAGAGTGGGTCAAGAAATTTGGCTAGGGGGGGGGGGGGGGTCAGCGATTATACCAACCACTATTCCTAATATAAAGGCTTCGATTTTTGAGCCCGATTTCCAATAACTCGGATAAGCTTCTGAAGGATATTCTGCCAAGGAGGTGCAGACGGAGATCCTCCAGAGCGGGACAAAGACACAGGAGATGCAGGATACTTTTTTCCTCTTTCTCGTCATTGCAACTGTCAACTGTCAACAGTAGTCATTATACGGGAGACCCATACGTTTAGCATGGGTTCCGAAGCTACAGTGACCGGTCAATGTGGCCACAATGTTTCTCAGGTGTGTACTATTGAAGTTCATGCGATTTTTTCGTTCTACACACACACACACACATTTTCCATTCCATTTTATACACACTAATGTATGTATGTATACGGTGGCGAATAATGAATAAATATCCCGACTATCAGCGTATTTTTATGTCCATAGCCTGAGTATAAACATACTTATGTTGTTTTCTTCTCTGAAAAAAGTAGACTCGTAAAGTCTTTTTATAATTGTCTTTTTCTTTGTGTAAAAAAATTCAGGAAAGTGCGACTGCAACTCGAACACGAAAGGTTCCTTCCGTACGGGCACTACATATGTAATAGTTTAAGAAATTCAGTCTACATAATCAAATATACATTTCAAAAAAAAAGTTAAGTACCCCGGAAAATTTTTTCGGTTTTTGGCGATTTTTCTAGTTTAGGCGATTTATTTTAATTTATTTTTTTTTGGCACTTTTTTAGTTTTGGCGTATTTTTTTTTTTTGTTTTTTGGCGATTTTTTAGTTTTACCTTTTTTTTTTTGTTTTTCGGTTTTGGAAATTTTTTTTGTTTTGGTTGTTTTTTGGTTAAAGCGATTTTTTTAGTTTTAGAGCTTTTTTCGTTTAAGGTGATTTTTTGCTTTTTTTTTTGTCGATTTTGGCAATTTTTTTAAGCCTATAGTAAACGGCATGTAAAAAGCCACACGTGGCGATGACGTCACGGGAATTTTCAGCATATTGGTCGAATTTTTTAATATTACTATTAATGGTTACATGCCGTAAAATTTTTATAGTATTTTGGTTTCAAAATGTAAATATTACGCATTTAGCCGAATCAAATACAGTTTCTGAGGCAGAAAATCTGTAACCATGTGAATATCTACATGTACATACATATGTTACCAGTACACGGCATTTAGCAAATGTAGCTGCGTGATTACTTCAAAATTATGTCAGGGCCACATGCGCATGTGGTTTTTTACATGCCGGCTTTAGTTTTGACGCTTTTTCTTATTTTGGCACTTTTTTCGCTTTTGAATTTTTTAGGGTTTTTGTATTTTTTTAGTATTGGGGTTTCTATTTTTAATTTTGGCGATTTGTTCGGTTTTTGACGATTTATTGCAGTTTAAGTGATTTTTTGGTACTTTTTTTTCATTTTAACGATTTTTTCTGTTTTTCGGCAATTTTTTCGTTTTGGCGATTTTTGTAATTTTGGGATTTTTTAGTTTTAGCGTTTTGTCAAAATTAAATAAACTTATAGAAAACCCTTTAATTCAGATTTTTTTAACCCCCGACTAAAAAAAGGGGTGTTATAAGTTTGTAGTGTGTGTCTGTGTGTCTGTCCGTGTCTCCACGTACAGGCCAAACGGCTGGACCGATTTTCATTTAGTTTTTTCTGTTTGAAAGATGACTTGATCGAGAGGGTTCCTAGCTATGTTTGAAAAAAATCGGTCCAGCCGTTTAGAAGATATAACATCTTTTCTGAAAAAAGTCGGAGGTTTTTAAAATTTTTAATTTTTGTTATTAAATTTTAATGTTAATTGTTGTAGTCTGTATAAAAATACACTAATTTTGAAAATTTCAAGAGTCTTATCGTTAGCTAAAATGCAAAAAGGCGTAGCTAACAAAAAAAATCAAAATCGTATTTCTGATCGATTATTATTTTCGATTTAATCGTAAGCGACAAAAATTAAATTTTTCAGGAGACTTTTTTTTTAAATATTCAAATATGTTTTTGTACGTAAATTGTCGCTTACGATAAAATTTTATAGCCTGTATCTTAAAAGTTATCAACAATTTTGGCATTTTGATAATTCTAAACTATGGATAGGCCCATAAAATTTTAATTTCAATAAAAAAAGTCTATTTTCGATAACATGTCGCTTACGATAAAATCGAAAATAAGGCTCGAAATTATATGTCTTGAAAAAATTTTACACTTCTGCGATCAAAAATTTCGCTTTTGTTAACTACAAGTTTGCTTAGTTTTTTTTTAGTTTTTTGCTTCTGTAAAATTATATTTTTGCTAGTTACGCCTTTTTGCATTTTAGCTAACGATATGTAATTGCAGGTATATTACATTAAGATTGCAATATTTAGCGTTGCTCGTTTTGGAAGACCCTTTAATTTTGAACTGTCATGTATTTGTTATTGCAGCAGTCAAAGTTCTAGATATTCTGTCAAAATTTCTGGTCAGCAGCTGTTACGGCTCTCGAGAAAACAGCCTGTGACGGACAGACGGACAGCGTACCGAAAACAATAGGGTTTATTTTAAACTTCGGTGTACGGATGTTATAATTAACACCAAGAAGCATTTGCTTCATATCATCCTATTTAAAATTTCAAAAAACGGTCATATAAAATTATGACCACCAAAGATAGCGATAGGAAAACTACATATTTTTATGTGTAAAATAAAATTTTAGAGATATTTTATTAGCTTTCATTTGTAAAAAAAATATAACCTTTAAGAACTTTACAACTATTCTAGAAAGTCTTAAGAAAACCCGCCATAAAAGATGAACATAAGCGGCGTTGTACCTATTTAATTAAACCAAAAAAATTAACAATGTTTTAATTGCTTTGAAAAAGATTTGAAAAGAAAAGAAAGAATTTAAAAGATTGTTAATCCCCAGTGAAAAAGATGAAGAATTTCTACGCACTCGCGCATGTAAACTAATTCTCCTACAACAACAAGAACAAAAGCGTTCAAGTCCTGCTGTTGGTTGGTAGTTTTTACAACAAAGAAGGATTTAAATGTAATAAAAACCACAAAAGATTTTTATGTTTCACAATATAATTTGATTGTAGCTGCTGCTGCTGCTGCTAAAGTAAAAAGTTCTGTAACAGCCAGACAAAATATTTTCATTTAACAATTTCTCGATAAGATCGCTTATTTTTTTTTTAAATGTCAGTCAGTACAAAGTGACTTATTTCTTGATATTCTTGGTAAATGGCGAGTTTTATGTTTCCAAAGAAAAGTTACTCTCTCAGTCTGTCTGTCCGTCAGTCTTTTAAAAAGGTTTGATGTCTGATGAAATGAAGTGTCAGTTTAGTTTTAAATCATTTCAGTTTTATAACATGCGTAAAAAATCCAACAGATCAAATTTCCTTTCATACAAAAAAATAAAATAAACAAAAGTAACGAAAGGATTAAAGTGTACAGAGAGAGAGAGAGAGAGAGAGAGAGAGACAGAGAGGGACAAGCAACGCTGCACAAAACGTGTAACATTAAGCGATAAATATCAAGTAACCGATTTAATTAAACATGTAAACGAGCGAAGAGGAAAAGAGAGAGAGAGAGAGAGGGGAGAGAAATCGTTTTGAATATTTTACATAAAACTGTCCATTTATAAAAAAATAATATTGAATTTTTTTTTATAAAATTATCTAGCATAATTTTTATATAATTTGCTTGCTATCTCACTCACAAACAAAAGACAAAACTTTTAACGGTTTTTCTTATTTATTATTCTACACCCTTTTCTCTTCGGTTACAATTTTTCCCAACTGTCCCAAACTGAACTGCAGACAAGATTTTTATGCAAATTTTTTCGAGTTCTGCTGCTGTAAATGTTGCAATTTGAGACACTTCAGTGACATAATTTCTGACAGCTTGACGAATTTTGATTGATACGAGTACACGTACACAAACAAAAACACGCTCACATACATACATTCATATGCCAGAGTTAGCAGATATCTGCTGTTTTTGTTTTTAAATTTTTATTACTTTAAGCTGAATGTGTAAATGTCAAAATTTTTTGGATTGATTACTTGTTCGCGTCGTTCTAATAATACTCGTAAAATCCTTGTAAGGAGAGAGTAAAAAATTTTTTTTTTTAATGATATTCTTCAGTGAAAAGTTGTTTCTTTTATTTTTAAATTTTACATGATGCCAGCCACCGTGAGTGTTAAAGTTTAAATACCATCTTTTCGTTTTTTTTCCTCTATTTTATTACTGTTGATGCTTTCAAAGATGATGAATTATTTGCTTTAGTGTGAATTTTTTCTGTTGTTAATTTATGCAACATATTTCTTTATGGGCCAAATAAAAATATGTAATAAAAAAAACTAGAATTTTCATTTGAGCAGCTGATAGTTTAGAAATGTTTTAAGGTTTACAATTTACAATTTTTTTAAAACAGGATTTTTAGCAGCTATAAAATATTTTATAGCGTCTCAATAGATTTCTAAGTAAGAGGAAAGTTTTTGTCTGCCCTTTAAGGCTGAAATTATGGTTAATTGCAATTTTTTCCTTTGTTGTTTAAATGTCAGCCGTTTTGATAAATAACGTCGTAAGTCCACTTTTTTTCGATTGCATATTATATATTATTTATTAGAATAAAATTTTCTAATTACATACAAACATACATATGTGCCCTTAATTATGAAAGTGGTCTAATTCATGGGCATTTTTGCTTCGAAATTTTAAATAAATCTTGAAAAAAAAATTCAACAAATATTTAATAAATATTAAATAAATTAATTACGAGTATTATTGAGACTAGTACAGCTTTAAATTAAAATATTGCATAATTTAAAAATATTTCTTTCATTTGTTCAAATGTAATCTACTAAATATCTGGACAAAAGAAATATATAAGTTAGACCACGTTCATAATTATCGGCACATATATCTGTGGCAAAATGAAAAAAGTGCTTAAGTCGAGATAAGCTAATTTTGAGTTAATGGTACCTCCGTAATTTGCATATTCGAAAGTACCCCTGGTAAAAATCTCAATAAATTTGTATGATTTTTCAGGAAGTTATAGCACTATGACTTGCGACTTATCTTTTTTAGACTTCTAATCTAATTTGGAATAATAGCTTAATTGAGGTTATACTTTGGTATATTTCAACTTAAATGTATTACTTATAGTGTGTAGAATGACGTTTGCTTAAAAAAATAAAGTTAAACAGAGAATTTCCCAATTTAACTGTAAAAGAAAAACAATTCTGAAAATCGACTTGAACGCTTAAAAGTGCTCTCCTGAAAAACAGTAAAATATGACTTAAGCACTTTTTCCTTATTGCCCTAACTAATTATTTATTTTTAATTCGAGATTTTTGCAGTTTTCGATACATTAGAGATGTTCTTTTATCGAAATAAACAAAAAACTCGAATTAAAAAAGTAATGAGTTAGGGCATTTCTATATTAAAGTAACGACACATGTATAGTATATTGTATATAATAATTTGAAAGCTTATAAGGTCAAGTATTTTTGAGATTTTTTAAGATTTTTCGGAAAAGATTTTTAGGTCGCACAAGTGGAATTTACACCAAGCTGAAGCAAATTGAGATTAAAAACATGTCAAAAATGCTCCGGAGATTATGCTGCACTATTTTTAGGGTTCCGTACACCAAAATAAATTCAGTAAAGTGCGACTTTGACTCGCACACGAAGCGTTCCGTACGGACACTAGATATGTAATACTTTACTAACTTTAGACGATATAATATATAGTTTTGAATATTTCTTTGTTTTCAGGATTTTTTTTAGTTTTGGCGTTTTTGGCAATTTTTCGGCTTTGGCGTTTTATTTTACTTCTAGAGATTTTTTTTAGTTAGATGCTTTTTGTTGTTTTGGCAATTTTGTCGGTTTTTTTCGTTTTTTTTTATTTTGGCGATTTTTTTAGTTTTGGCGTTTTTTAGTTTTGGCGTTTTTGGCAATTTTTCGGTTTTGGCGCTTAATTTTATTTTTAGAGATTTTTTTTTAATTTTAATACTTTTTGTTGCTTTGGCGATTTTTTCTGTTTTTGGCGATTTATTATACTTTTAGAATTTATTTTTAGTTTTTTTTTTGGTTTGGCAATTTTTTAATTTTGGAATTTTTTAGTTTTAGCCTTTTTGAAAATTTCAAGAGTTTGCCTCTTACACTGTGTTGCCAGAAGTACGGGGAAATTTTTACATGTAGGTATTTTTGATACTAAAATAGAAGCGTAGAGAAAATCGGAAAGATTTTTTATATTCTCCAAAATGTAGGAATTTTTTCGTCATGTCGCATTATTTATGAAATAAATGCAAACATAAAGTTTTTTTTAGTAATATTTGCTTTTTCAAAACGGTTCAAAAATGTTCTTTTCGTTAAAAATGTTCGTTAGGTTTTTTTTCATTTTTGCGATTTTTTTTTTTTGATTTTGGCGATTTTTTTTGCGATTTTTTAGTATGGACGCGGACGCTTCTTTTAGTTTTGGTTATTTTTTCTGTTTTAACGGGTGTTTTTGTTTTTTTTTTTTTTACAATACATTTTTTTTAATTTTAGCGATTTTTTATTTTTGCCGCTTTTTTAATTTAGCTACATATATTTTTCGGTTTGTGGAGTTTTAAGTTTTTTGGCGATTTTTTTGGTCTTAGCGATTTTTATTAGTATTGTCGGTTTTTTGGCTGTTTATTTTCTTGGCGATTTTTTTCGGTTTTTGGCGATTTTTTAGTTTCTTTATGACCTTTTTACTTTGGCGATTTTTTAAGTTTGGAATTTTTTAGTTTTAGCGTTTTTGAAAATTTCTAGAGATTGCCTCTTTCGGCAAGTTGTCAAAATTACATAGTATAAATTACATTAACTGATAGAAGACCATATAGTTTTATTTTATTTTTAATTTCAGTATTGATTGGTGTCGACTGCATAAAAATACACTAACTTTGAAAATTTCAAGTGTCTATATAAAATTGTGTGTATATTACATTAGGATTTCAATATATTTTGTTGCTCGCTTTAGAACACCCTTTCATTTTTGACTATCATATATTTTAAGTTCCGTAGCTCTTACGGTTCTCGAGAAAACAGCCTGTGACAGACAGACGGAGGAACATCGTATCGAAAACAATTGGGTTCCTTTTCACCTTTGGTGTACGAGTAAATTATTTTAACTTTTTAGTGCTTATTTTTAAAGTGGGTTAAATTTTTTGGAAATTTTATTTATTTAAAAATGTATGTAAAACCTTTCGTGCATGTTTTGACCATGGTGTAATTATACAGGTGACTGCGTAAGGATTTGTTATACAAAAATATGGCAACCATAGCTGTGTAAAGAACCGAAGAATGTCAAAAGCACAAAAATAATTGTACTAAAACCAAAACAAAATCGAAGTTTTTGACATTCTTCAGCTACGGAGCTGAGCTTGGTTTTCACAATATAAAATTTGTAGAATTATAACAAAACAAAACAACAGTGGCGTACGAAACTTGTACAAAACTTTTGACATTATCGCACAAAAACTAAACGAGAAAAAAGTTAATCAACTAATGACTTTTATAGGCCTTATATTGATAGACCTATGAACTGATTTGCTTCTCCACGACTTCTGCATATACATATGTATGTATATGAAGTCATCAGCGCAGAAGTGGTGTAACCCACATCAATTTATTTAAACAATTACTGATTTTAATTAGTTATTTGCTTTATTCTTTTTCAATATTATTATCTGTGCAAAAACGATTTTGGTTTGGCTTATTATACTTTTTTTGATAGTTGGTAATGTAAATAATGTATTTATCACCAAAACAGCAAGCAAAAAACGAATGTGGGTTACACCACTGCTGCGCTGATGGCCTCATATATACAAGCAAAGTTTCATTTAACCAATTTCAGAAAAAAAATTCGTTGTGTGCATTCAGTGCGAAAAGTTTAAACAAACAATTTAAACTATTTTTGATTACGTAAAAACATTTTTTTCCTTCCCTTAAATGCCAAAAAAAAAACAACGACGACCCTCATTTCTCATCTAATGGAAAGCATTCAACTAGAGATGTGCAAATATCGTGATTTTATCGTGTCACGCGATTCGTGATCAAATATTATAACTAATCACGCGTGAGTGCGTGAGCGTGACTGAAAAAAATTTACTCGTGCGTGATCGTGCGTGAGCTTTTTTTAATAATCACGCACGAATTCTCACGCTCTCACGAGATAACACTCCTGCATAGGCACATATGTAACTGTGTTCAATCATTTGAAATAAATTATTTTATAATAATAAATGCATATAAATACATATGTATAGTAATATATATGGTAGTATGAGCTTACAAACATAATGAATACCCCCAAACAAAATGTTTCGACTTTTTCTGAAGTCAGACTTGTCGTACCGAATTCGTTAAGACATTTCGATAGTTTCTCTGAACAATTTTTTTTAAACATTAAAACTTTGATTTTTGAGTACATAAGTAAAAGTCTGTGAAAATTTTTTTAAATAAACAGAAGAACGCTGATGATGAAGGTTTAGTGGCCTTCGAAAACGGCTAGCTGTTCCGTTCAACTATGTGTTGTCAGAATATTTACAACTAACTTTGGTGTTATTTGTTAATTAATAATTATCACATGTAATTTGGCTTAAAAAGGGATACGAACTTTAGCCTGTTCAAATCACAAATATATAGATATTAAATTAACTTTGCTTTATTTTAATTTACATTGTAAATTTTACAAAAATACGAGCATACATACATATATACATAGATATGTATATATATATATATATATATATATATATATATATATATATATATATATATGTAAGAACCTATTTTTCAACCCAAAAAACATGAAAATTATATAATACATATACTTTTTCGTGAGCGTGCGTGATCGTGATAAGTTGTAAACCACTTGTGCGTGATTAAAAATATTTTATTCGTGAGCGTGCGTGATCGTGAAAATTTTCAAAATCATTCGTGCGTGAAAGTGCGTGAGTAAAATATTTTTATGCGTGAGCGTGCGTGTCGTGAGTCAGAAAACACTCACGTGCACATCTCTTCATTCAACATCTTAAAAACGAAGTAATAGTGGAAATAATAAAATAAAATAAAATACGCAAAAACTAAATGCAGGAAAATAGAAATAAGGAAGCAGTGTAATTAATACCAATTTATTTGCACGTAACATGAAGGACACTTCGTAAATACTCGTACTAATAAAAACAACAAGGAAACGGAAATTACAACAAGAAACAAAAAGCAGTAGAAAGAAGAAAAAAAACTGATTCACAGCAGAAAGAACTACATACAAATTTAATTTGTTTTAATTTCTTAAATGAGATTAAAGACAGCGGCTAAGAAGATAAGGGCATATTTTTCTTTTCGTAATTTATATACATATGTATGTATATATTTTTTTTAATTAATTTTTTTTCTTTCAATTAAATGACATAAACTGCAAACAAATTTAACTTCAGGGTCGGGGCCAACTAATATGGTACGAGCGAATATGCCGTCAAATACACATCGAATGAATGTATGTACTGTGATATATTCTATTCAATTCTAACTTAAACATATTAGTCCGTTATTATTAACAAACAAACACCCTTATAAATTATCCCTGTTGAGCAGGACGACGGACTTCTGTTTGAAAAAAATGCACTCGGTTTTTCTTTGTTTTGTGTTTTCTTTTTTTTGCATAAAAAATACTTAAATTTTGTACATTGTCTGTCTCTTCGCTGTTCATAATGCTAAAGAGAAGGAAATTCTTTTGTCAGGGTCTTGTGACTAATTGATTTCAAGTAGTTGAGTGAGAATGGCACCAGAGGGGTCCGTCCTTTTTGTGCACTCAACTTTAAACATTAAATCCTGTGTGTGTGTGTTTTTTTCCTTATTGCATTTTAGAGAGTTATCAAATAGCTGAAGATTTTGGAAATTTTAATGCACCAATTGGTAACAACTAAAGAAACCAGATAATGACAAATAAATTTATATTTAATGGATTTCTATATGAAATTAATGTTAATGAATGTATTATTGTTTATATTTTGTCATACAATTAGTAATGGTTGATATGCAAAACTATTTATTTGCAGATATTTTAGGTTTTTTTTTTTTTTTTTTTTTTTGTTTGTTTATAGTTAACAAAACAAACACAAATTCAAACTCTTATAAAACTTCTTTGAAAGATAAAAACAATACCAAACTCGGTTTTTATGTTATTAGAAAAATGTTTACCAACCCTGGAATGTTTCTTTGTGATTTATTTTGATTTTTAATGCCAATTTAATTCGAACTGAAATAAAAAATAGTTTCAGCTAGTTACTTTTAAATGCAGGAGGCTTATTCTGAATTGCGATGCGAAAGTCAATGCGACTCGAAAACATGCAAATGCGAACACTTCCTATTCTGTGTTACGATGTTCGCAAAGTACTTTTTTTATTCGCATTTAAAATGCGAAAAGGTGGCAAGTCGGTATTCTGTATTGCGAAAACAAATGTCAGATACATACGAAAATCGCAAAATATATTCGACGGCAAAACAGCATTCGCAAAGCACAAAAATGTAAGTGAAAAATAATTGTTTTGTTTATTTATTCTTACATTAATTATTAAAATTATTCAGGGAAACAAACAAGACCACCAAATCGCACCAATTTGAAATAATGGTTTTTTGTATATATTTTTATATAGCTTGTAAGTTTTTTTTTACCGAAACCAATGATTTTATTTTTTGATAGCTTGTAATTTTTTTGTTTAACCAAAATCAATGTAATATGTAACCAATGAAGTGACTTTAAGTTTTTAAATACAAAAAAGACTGTTAGTTTTTAAATCATGTTGTTTTTTATTTCGTCTCTTATATTTCTAGCAATGTTTGTGTAATTGTTATTACCACTAGTACTATTATTATAGCTGGGTGAATAAGTAATAGATTGTGGCAGATCTTCGGCATCCACAATTTCCTCCGTTGACAGTTCAACTTTAAATTTGCAGCAAATATTGTGAAGAGCGCAACAAACATTCATAATTCGAACAACCTTTAGTGGATCGTAATGCAGCTCCCGGGCCGCTAACAAACATAGAAATCTTCCTTTCAAGACACCAAACACCCTTTCAATTAATGATCTGGCTTTACTGAAATTTTCATTGAAAAGTGCTTCAGAAGAACCCTCTGCAGCGTTCCGATATGGTGTTAAGATCCATGGTTCTAATGGATAGCCTGAGTCGCCTGAAAATGTTTCAAACTTTAAGAGTATTACAATAAAAGCAACAACAAAAAACCGCTTACCAAGAATCCAAGTCCCTTTCATTCCATTCTCGTATTGTGTTTTCAATATTTTTCTTTCATTAGACAGGTTCCATACATGGGAATCATGACTTGCGCCTCCATACCTACAATCGACAGCTTTAATTATCATTTTGTGGTCACATATCTGAAATGTATCAATATTTTATTTTATTTATTTAAAAATTTATTTTAATTAAAATTACAATAAATCAAAAGCTAAAAGCACTAGCAACAATGGCTATCGGCTTAAATAATTATTAAAAACATTCTATTTGAAAAATAAGTTTACTCGCCACCATAGCATTCATACTATGTTTAAGTTTCCTGTTAAAATACAAATGCTCATTTTCACTGGGTCGTATCATCTGGATGTGTGTTCCATCTACCACTCCCAATCACACCAGGAAAATTAAATTTTCTGAAAAAGAAAGTTTTTGCCTCTTTCTTTTCGTCTTCGGACATATCAAATTTAATATGCTTCGGACAAAAATCTTCTCTATAGCAACGCAAACTTCTGCCAAACATCGGGACATTGCTGGCTGAGATATTGCAAGATGATGATCTTGACCAATTTGATGTTGGTAGCCACCTTGACCAAGGAATTTTAACGCAGCAGCTAATTTGATAACTGGCGGAATCGCACTTGATTTTGTGGCATTCAATTCCTAGCCAATGTTATTTAAAACATATATAAATGCCTCTTGGCTCAATCTAAATTTTTTTATAAAGCTGGAAGAGAAATATTTTGCATAATTAATTGTTTTCAATGCTTCAAAATAAATTACCTTTTTGCATTCAAGCTTAGAATATCTGATTTGCTTCTAAGCAATCTTCTTTGCACCCTTTCATTTTGGTCATGTGCCTCTTCATCATCAAACCATAGTGCCACAGAATCCATTTTTGGTAAATTACACAAATATATAAATTAATGTTATTTTGCAAGCACAATCACAAATTTCTTTTTCTTTTGTAAATTTAACTTTGATGTTTATTTTATACCAGCGTTGTTATTTTTGACCGGCGTTGCCACGATTTAAAATAAAACTCGAATGCGATTACGAAAGCCTTATAGAATACCAATTTTCTTTCGCATCGCATTTCATTTGCGCATCGCATTGATTTTCGCATCGCAATTCAGAATAAGCCTCCAGCTCTGAAACTTGCCAGCTCTGAAAAAGTCTTTCCGATTTTGCTGAGTCTATTTCGGACCATTTCTGACACATCAGTTCAAGAACGAATTCTCTAGCTGTTCTGTGAGCTTCGGAAAAATGATTTCACGTACAGATAGACGGACGGACATGGCTTATTCTTCTTCCCTATTCATAAGGACCCAGAATATATAAATGTACATTAGAGTGGCCGTTAATTTTTTTTATTTTTTATTTCTTATGTTCACTCCCCCAAATCGGTTCAGTTTTATGTAAAAAAAAATACAAAAAAATTTCATAGCGATAAGTTGTGTTTTAGGGGGAGCATCCGCCCCTCAAAGTTGGTCTTCAGACCAATTTTTCAATGTAATTTTTTGTATATGACTATCTTTTTAAAAAATCATTTTACAAGAATATGATATATGACAATATTTTAGCTCTTCTAGTCAACAACATTATAGTATGTTTCCACTATAGTATGTTTCCAAATCATGATGATTTGTGCAAATCATGTTAATGTATACATGATTTACCATACATTTTGCATATGGATAAATCTCCTCAAAGCAGTTGATTTATATTAACACGTTCGCCACTCAGCGTCACATATATGTGACTCATGTCACATATATGGGTCGCATAATTAATCAAATTTAGTACAATTTGTTTCTTCATGATAGTTTGTAGGAAGTAATTTTATTGTATATTTGAGTCTCTGGAAAGGTTTTTTTTAGTGCGGTTTATGGATACAACTCATCAGTTATTTTAAAATTTCCTTTTTTTTGTTTGTTCGTGAGTTTTTATTGAAAACGCGAAAAATAAGTGAGTGGCGAACGTGTTAAATAATGGCGAAATTACTATTTTTCGAACTCAATTTATATACATACATATGCAACCCTGCGTTGCTTTTAAAATTACAAACTCCATCCCTGGGTCATCCATCAATAGTGATTGACAATGTCGAAAAAATTACATTAAGGAATATTTAATCAATTTTAAATGTCAACTACATGTGAATAAATATCACATTAAAGCTGATGCGCCCACCTTATAAAGAAACGTGCATAAATTGAATACGAAAATTCGAACAACAAAGCACTCACAAGTTCGGTGGAAACACTTTGAAGTGATTTACTTAAACCTACGTGATTTAAAGTCGGTGGAAACATACTATTCGTCTCAAAGAAAGTTTTTTGCTAAAATTAATATTTTAGAAAATAAAGACAAAAATACCAAAAAATTTTGTATACCAAAATTATATTTATATGGAAATTATTTATACTAAGCATGTACAATAAGACCTTATATCTTTTTAATTATTTCATACATATACATATAGTCCATTTACATTTTCTATTGTATTGAAAATTATTGAATTAATATGACGCGTTCTTATTTTTAAATTGCAGCTTTTCCATGAATGTATAGCAAATATTTTTTTTAGAACCTTTGAGCCCATTTTAATGGTACGTTTTATCTTTTTTTTTAGAAAGGCACAAAAGAGACCCATACAGGAATGAGTTAGATGATTCAAATGTTCCACAAATATATTCGTCGTACGATTTTACATAAAACTGTCCAACACATGCTTTAACTAAAACTCATGTAATAAATAGGAATTAATGAAAACATGCGTGTAAACGCAGTCTGAATACTACTTTTATATGTTTGTAATTATTTCATTATGATATTATATCATCAATATTTAACGATCAATTATAGCAACGCCTTCACAACGGCCATACAAAGTATCCATTTAACAACTCCATTAATATTTCTAAATTGTGGAAGATTTTATGGATTTTTTCCTCACAACATTCCAAGATACATAGCGTTAGCTAAACTGCAAAAAGGCATAACTAACAGAAAATAAAAATTCAAATTTTTGATTGATTATTAGGAATTTCATTGACAACATTTTACACTTCAGCGATCAAAAGTTACGCTTTTATTAAAAAAAAAAAAAACAAGTGGACTTAACTACAAGTTCGTTTAATTTTTAACCGACTTCAAAAAAAAAAGGAAAGTTATCAATTCGTATGTATTTTTTTAAATTTTTAATTCGGTAGACCGATTGTAAATTTTTTTGTCTGAGAAGGTCAGATTGTAAAAAAGTGGGCGGGGATACGCCCAAATATTTATTTATTTGTTTCTATAATATTCTACTCACAATTACACAATTTTAAAGTTGAAAAAATGGGTGGGGCTACGCCCATTAAAATTTATTACTATATTTCACGTGGTTCTACTGCACCAATTTTCTTTTTGAGCTCTAAAATAGACACAATCTTCCATTTAAAAAAATGGGGGGAGTCACGACCATTAAAATTTTAGTATATATATATTTCACGTGCTTCTTCTTAGTCCTCGTCCAGACTTGCAATTATTGTTGCTGCAATTTCTTGAAATTCTGCTTTGAAATTTCATTAGTGTCCACATTATGAAATTATAATTTTGCAATTATGCATTAAAGAAATCTTATTGCACCACAAATTTCCCTTAAAAATTAACAATTCTATTTAATGTTTGTTATAATTATTTGTTTGTTTTTTCATACAACTGAAGAAATAAAATTATAAAAAAACGTCAAATACAACTAACAACTTTAAATGAATAAGTACGCATTTCAAATCAAAAGAGAATTGCCGAGCACATGAAACTGCGTACCCCTCCCCAATCTTCTCACCCCTCTCTCCCTTAAATTCAAGAATTGCTGCAACAAAAATTGCAAGGCTGGACAGGGACTTAATTAAACAGCAGATTTTCAAAAAAAAAATTTTTTTGTTTCGTCTCATAAATTTTTTTCGAAAATGTTCTATTAGCTCTTTGCATTAAAATCGTTTTTTTTTTTGGCAGAATTATTTTTTGTTTCTCCTGTAAAATTATATTTTTGTTAGTTATAGCTTTTTTTAATTTCAGCTAACGATACATGCATACAAACTACAAAATTAAAAATTAATGAAGAAATGATATACATATGTATGTAAATTCTACCAACAAATGTGAATTAAAAGAAAATCTTGCAACTACTCAAACTAAATGTTCAGATAATTTAATTTTTTTTTTGTTATTATTTTTTTTTTTTTTTTTTTTTTTTTTTTTTTTTGATTAAGTGCGAACTCATAAATTTTCAATGAAATGAAGCTGTAACGTCCGTCATTTTAAGCAAAATGAGGGGCACATAAAAAAATCATAAACGAAATAAACGTCAACGAAAGCAGTAAATCAATCAGATGTCGTTTGGGAGAAGTAACCAAAGAACATTTTCTTTTGTTTTCCTACAAAATAGTCAATGCTGCTAATAAAATGAAAATTAAAGGCAATTGTTGTGTTAATATAAAAATGAAATCTACTCGCAGCCATAAAAAAGTCATAAATATCGAAGGCTTTAGAGCAAATACATAAATGGATGAAAATAAGCAATTTGATACACTTTTCCAGGATGTGGGGCTGTTGGTATGCAACTAAATTGTAGCTTAACATATGCCCACATACATGCATACATACATATGTACATATACAATACAAATATAAATGTACATACATACATATGTATGTAGGTATACGAGTACATATGTCTATCATTTATCCATCATTTAAAATTGGATGAAATTCATAAACATTTAATAATCCAGCAAAATGTTGGGAACGTTACTACTCATTCGCCTTGATATATTTTTTTTCCTTTTTTTTATTTATTTTTGTTTAATTTTTTTTTGTGCCAAATTAAGAATGTGTGAAGTGAAAGTATCATGTTTATGACCATAAGTAATCATAAAGTAGCCTTTTAAAACGCTTCATTGATACACTAACACACATTACGAGTATTTGTCTGTCTCTTTAAAGGCAGGATTAGCCCGGAGATAACAGCTGCTAATGGTTGCCCAAAATAATGACTTACATGCAGTAATATTTTTCATAAAACTCTAAGTTATGATGTGTAACTAAATTTGAAATGTGCTAAAATTGTTAAATATTATTTAGTAAATTAAAAAAATATATTATTTCTACGAAGATGTCTAAAAATCATTAAATTAAATAGATTTTAATTGAATTGCATTACATTTTATAAATTTTCTGTAATGGTTTTGAGGAGAAGATTTCTTTCAAGCGTTAAGCAGATGCAGTTTGCAAATGACATTTATAAGGGAGCCGTGAAAATGAGAAAGAAAGTTATTGAGTAAAGTGCGATTTCGACTCGCATACGAAAGGTTCCGTATGGACAATACATGCCAGGGACGGCATTGAGTTTTTTAAATTTGTACCAACAATAACTTTCAAAAATTTTACTTTTAATAACTTAATTGTACTAAAAGATTTTTTTAGTTCAAATTACATATTTTTATTTGTTTTTATTAAAATAATCGACTTTGTTCAGCGTTTGAAAAGAAATGCGGAGTAAAACTGGGGAGGTTCCTAAAATGTACTAAATTAGTCATTGGTGTACTATTAAACTTTCCGAGTTTGAATAGTACCAAAAAAAAGTACATTTGTACCAACTTTGTCATCCCTGCTACATATGTACATATGTCTTATAGTATTACGAACTATTTAGCTTTGGCGCTTGTTTCTTTTTGGCAGCTTTGTCGGTTTTTGGCGATTTTTATTATTGTCGATTCCTGTATTTTTGGCGTTTTTTTTTCGTTTTGGTGATTTTTTGTTTGATTTTTTAACTTTAGGGACTTTTTTGTTGATCTTCTTCCTTCTGGTTATTTTTTGCATTTTAGCGATTTATTTTATTTTTGATTTTTTCCATTTAAACGCTTTTTCAGTTTGGCGATTTTTTAATTTTTTTAGTATTGAGGTTTTTTTAGACTTGGCGTTTTCTTAGTTTTGGCGATGTTTTTATTATTTTTGGCGACTTTTTTATGCATATTTTTATTTAAGAGATTTTTTAGTTATGCCGCTTGTTTGGCGATTTTTTTTTCTTTTTTGCAATATTTTTAGTTTTTTGGCGACCTTTTTACTTCTGGTTATTGTTTTTTTAATTTTAGCAATTTATTTAATTTTTGGTGATATTTGTTATTTAAGCGTTTTTTTTTTCATTTTGGCGATTTTTCGTCTTGCTATTTATTTGATTTTGGGGATTTTTCGTTTTGTTATATTTTAATTTTGAGATTTTTTAGTTTTAGTGTTTTTAAAAATTTCAAAACTTGGTGATATTTTGCATTTCAGCGCTTTTTTCACTTTGGCGATTTTTCTATTATTTTATTATTGACGCTTTTTTAGTTTTGGCATTATTTTAGTTTGGGCGATGTATTTATTTTTGGCGATTTTTTTACAATAAATATTTTTATTTTTAGCGTTTTTTAGTCTTGGCGATTTGTGTTCGTTTTGACGAGTTTTTTTTTAGATTTTTGGCGGCCGTTTTACTTCTGTTTATTTTTTTCTTGCATTTTAGCGATTTATTTTTGGTGATATTTGTTATTTAAGCGCTTTTTTCATTTTGGTGATTTTTCGTTTTGTTATATTTTAATTTTGGAGCTAATAAATTTACCTTGAATTGTTAACTAAGCCTTAGTTGTATCTCTTATTTTAAATATAAAATAAAATTGATACTATTCGCAGACCAGCATACTTTATTTTATTAAAAACAGATCAATTTCTTTTGACTATTGATTTCATCAAACTATTTTTTAACACTCAACTAAAACTCTTCAATAATTAATACTGGGTTAAACTTAAACATCTGTCATTATGAAAAAGCGATACTGATTTAAGTAACCAGAACGTTTTTGTGCTGTCATCGTCATCATCACCATATGATCAATAATGTTTGTGCAACATATGGACGTATACTCGTATTTAGTTAATGCATAAAGTAGATATGTACTACATGCATACGAGTACATACATATGCTTATATGTACATATGTATGTACATTATACCTATGTTCATATGTGTAATTATATCCACGTTATGAACAAAGAAAAGAAAGAAATTAAAAAAAAGTTAACTGATATAAAAACTACAATTAGAAATTTGATATTTTTATTGAAAGGATGTAAAACCACAAAACTGCATTTAGCTTATAGCAAATTTTATAAGACACAAACATACATACATACATACATATGTACATACATACAAACTTATAAAAAACATACATACGCTATGAATCACTTAAATAAGGAATTTAATGTTACCAGTTTTGAACGAATATATATATCTTGGGCGATTATAAAAGTTTGTTAGTTCCTGTTCAGAGAATGACAATAAATAACTAGTAAAAAAATATATACATAAGTAAATATACTTATACATAAATAGTAAAAGCCGAATTCTACTTTTGTTAACACACAATGTCTCTGTGAAAAATTTTAACTCACTTTTTTTAAATTTAAAATCAAGCGCTAAAAAATTTACGTTTGTATTAAAAAAAAAATAAAGATTTATTTGATTTTAATCCTTAGATAAATAAAAAAAAAAGTTAAATACATATATTTTTTATTAGTTGGAAACTCTAAACAATTTGACTAAAACTATAAAATTAGGCTTATTATAATAAAAAAAACTCTAACGTATCTTTGAATTTAAATGATGTAATAAAACTACTAAGTCTATTAAAGCGTTAACAAAAGGATTTAAAATAAATTTTCTCATAATTTTCATCATCATGTATCTTTATGAGATTTTTCTTTTTACAGCCAAAAAAAAGAAATATGTTCATTTGTACTCGTATTATTTTCTTTAACACCATTAAAAGGATTATGTATGGGCTATAAATGTGGCAGCAAACTGGAAAACACAATTTCCCTACATCTCTCACACGGTTTCGTTATGTTCTAACCAAATATGCAAAGCAAAAAGGGGAAAGGGGTTGCTTGCAAGTCAAAGTGCGTTTTGTCTCTTGTGTTGGAATAGTAAATGCATGCAAATCCCATTTAAACGGCCGTCAAACGTCTTCAAATCATTACAATATCTTACAGCCAACGGTTACAGACATGTACATATACATACATACATTCATACATACATACTTACATATATTGATGTTTGAGTACATTTGTTTTCTTCTTTTTCTTTGAGAAGGTAGGGAAAGGGTTGCTTGTGTTATAATAAAAAAAAATTCGCCAAATTTCTTTTTTAGTGAAATTTGTTCCTTTGAAATTTTTTTTTGTTATTATTATTGTTGTATGTGCATATTTGGTTTCGTTTTATTTTGCCAATATGCTTTTGCTTTCTCATATTGTGTGTCCATTTCTTTTCCTTAATAAAAATTCCGCTTTGATCCTGTTAAACATTTCAATAAAATGTTAGTTATCTCTGTATTTAGATTTTTTTTATTGTCTTGTTACTTCTTCTTTTTTTTTTTTGTAATAAAAAAGAAAGTGTCAAAATCTATAAGATTTAAATGTTTTGATAGACAACTTTGCAAATTATTCTCAACATGTTATTGCCACACTGCAAAAAAAAAGGAAGGAACATTTTGAGCAATTTGTTAAACACAACACATGGCAGGGGTAGGGAAAGGGTTGCTGGCATTTATTACCTTTTTGCGTGTTGAAGGATCCTTTTTTTTTATAAAATCTAATTTTAGATTTACAATAATTCATGTTGTGTTTTAATAGTTTTGTACGCATATTGAATTGTTAATGATTTGTTGTCAATAGTGATCATCATTTTATTGAAAATGATATATAGAGACATGATGAGTGCAGTTTCAATATTTATTATTTTTAAATACAAAGAGAATTTTTCTTTTTAATATTTAAATATTCTCATAAATTAAAAAATATGTAAATATTTTACATGTGAGTGAAAAACATTTCAACATCTTATTCTTTTTTTTTTTTTTTTTGATGCTGATGACTTTTTTTAAAGTGAATCCTTTAAATAGGAAACAATGAAAGTCTTACTACTCTTTTCACAATGTATGATTAAGAGTTAACGTGAACTTTAACTGAAAATTCTTCATACAAAGCTTGCTTTTAAAGTCCCTGCTATCTTTTAATTGTACATTGTGAAAAGGGACGTTACAGATATAAACAAAAATTATATGAATCGAATTGTATGAATGAAATAGAAAAATCTTATAATAAAACTGAAATAAACGAAAAAATTTAAGAAAAGTTTTCAAATACTAAAAGTCTAAAACAGTTACGTTCCAGCCTAACATAATCAGACATCCCGCCTTAAGGCTAAGTTAGCCGACTGTAATGTAATGTAACTGCAACAGTAGGAAACAGCTGATCGATATTATTATGTGAAAAGTAATGAAAATGGTTATAGAGATGTAATGTAACATAACCAACTTTTCATATAAAAATATCGATCAGCTGTTTTCCACGTTACAGTTACATTACATCACAGTCGGCTAACTTAACCTTAAGGCGGGATGTCTGATTAGGTTAGGCTGGAACGTAACTGTTTCTGACTTTTAGTATTTGAAAAATTTTCTTAAATTTTTTCTTTTATTTCAGTTTTATTAAAAGATTTTTCTCTTTCATTCATACAAAATTTAATTCAAATATTTTTTTGCCAGGCTTGCGGTTTAACCTTGAATGAAGAGTTTCAAAAATTTTTCAAGTAAACAATTTTTTTATTTCGCACTTGTTCAATCGGCAGAATTAGCAAAATCTTAAGCTTTTGTTTGTAGCAGATACGAAGATGTTAAAAAATTAATATCGAATTTACTTAAGAAGTGACTCTTTCGGATTTACTTGCTATTTACGAGAAAATTTAAACAAAATTTTACTGTTTCGGCTTCTAAGATATATTGAAATAAATGTTGCTTCTATGTGGGAGGTGCCGCAACAACTTTAGCCATTGGAAAACTAATAGCCTATTTATCTTTCTGGACCATCAACAATATGCTGTAATCAAATAAACAAGATCGTGAAAGTTCTCCCTATATTAGTTTTCCAGATATCTCCAAAGTAAATATTTTCTCTTTCTGGGAGCTGCCACACCCACATGTCCAATTCGAACTTTTTTTGTGAGACAACGAAGGCACATTATGAAAATCATCACCTGCACAAAATTTCTCGTTTTTCGCTGCATTAGATTTGGATGCAAAGATATTCCAAAATAAATATATTTTATATGCCGACTTTTTCTTTTTTAACTGCTTATAAGGACAATGGAACAACTCCTACAAAATCGCAGCTGTTTTAATGTATTAGTTCCCAAGATATTTAAAAATAAATATTTGCTATATATGGAAGGTACCACGATCATTTATCTACTCATTCATGTTATATCTTTAAATTATTATTTAAATATCAAAAAAAATAGACAACTCGGTCCACCCGTACTCTTTCTTATTTTTTATTTGTAAAATAAGTGCCGCCGTCATGCTATTACCAACGAACGACATTTGATGTTTATTTATATAGATGAAAATTTTTGTTTATAAATATTTTTGTTTATTTAAAAGCATTTCTTTTGAGTTGAAAACTGTGTTTCCCAAGTAAAAGATACATACTAATTTTTAAATCCCGCTTTTTGGCGGTATTTCCTTTAAAATCCCTCTTATTGCAAAAAACCATCTGGTCACGTTAAGTATCAATAGCTTTTTGCCACTTCATGGTATTACCATATTGAGGAACAAATTAGTGGCAACATTTTCTGTGCAAAACTCATAATGTTATTAACATACTTTGATTTTTTTGTGGGAAGAAGAAGAGACTACCTAGATTTTGTTATTAACAAGTAAAATATTGTGCGTGTTAAAGAAAACATATAAATAATATAAAATATACATACATACACTTTTCTTGTGTTTTTGAATTATTTTTTCATGTAATTCTTAAAAAAAAGTTATATGTTTCACGAGTGTAGGTTTTCAGTTTTAATGTAAGATTAAACCACCACTATCGGCCGCTTAAATTATCAAGGTAAACCATGTAATCGACTACCCAAAAACCACAAATAAAGATTAACAGCCGTATTCATAAAAATTTTAAACCGCGTTTCAAATATTGTTTAAGCAAAATTCGCTAAAATTGTATTCATAATAGAATTTTAGCTTAAAAAACGGTTTTTAAACCTTGCGTAAATCAGCAAATTTTAAAATTGACTGCCCCCATGTTTAAACCAATTTTAAGGTGACGTTGTTGTAATTTTGCTTCGTTTTTGTTTACATTTTGAACTTTACCTGTATGTACATATGTGTGTATGTATGTATGTATGTACTTATGTATGCATCTATGTATGCATATGCCAGTGTTATTTAGAAGAAAACAATGTATTTTTTTTTTATAGAAACTATTGCCGAAATAACAAATATACTCCAAAGAATATTTAAAAGAAAAGCAGCGATCCAGTTTCCATTCCCAGTCATTGTTTTCTCATTTTATGTGTTAACAAAAATAGTATAATTGTAGAAAATTAACTAGTGATGTATAAACACTCAAAACAAACAAAACAAAGCTCGTTATTCTAGTGCTTCTTTATCTGCAATAAAATAAATAATATAAAAAGCACTTTTAACAAATATTTGTTATGAACTTTTTTTTATTATTTTATTAAATACAAGTTGGAACATATCTTTTATTTTATAGAAACAATATTTCTCTGAAAACCGACAAATAAACAAAATAGACACGAGTACTTAAAAAACTTACTTAAAAAACTGATTATGAATACCAATATTTAAAAAACGTTATTTAGCCTTAAAACGTTTTTTAACTAATATGAATTTTAAACCTCAATCAACTTTTTTTTATGAATACGGCTGTAAAGCATTAAACACATTCACCACAGCAGGCTACACGAACACACGACTTCAAATGCCGCTAGCAGCATTTCCCGCCTCGTAGCCGGCTACTTAATTATTTTGGAGACGGCAGCAGCACCATCTGCAGCTGATATTCAAGTACAAATACATTGTTCAGTATTGCCACTTTTATATATTTTTCATTTTATAAAAGTTAATTTCTCTTTTAAAATGTACTTATTTCACGTAAAAGTATAAAAATGAATCAATTTCTTTTTTACATCAATTTTTGGATATTGTTTTTGTTAAATAATATGAAATAATTGTACAAAATCATTCATTCAACATTTTGTATTATACTGGCAATACTGAATTTTCTCACCGTAGCCAACAAAATAGAAATTAGTTTATTTGGACTACAACGACAAAATCAGCATAGACAACAACCTGCCGCCATGTTGCCTTGCTGTCTTCAAAAGAATTACTCTCATATAAACATGTGTATTCTATCCTTGACATTTGATAGTCGGTAGCTTGGTGTGGTGAATGTGTTTAATGCTTAAGATTAATTTAAAATAAAGATTAAACTAATCTTAATCTTTATTTGTGGTTTTTGGGTAGTCGATTATATATAATATTAAACTCAAAAAGTGGCCCTTAGTGTGCGATATTTTATACATATACATACATATAAAAGTTAATTAAATTTATTTCAACACAAATTTCATTTTGATTTAACTTCGTTTGAATATCAAAGCAACATGATGTTTCCCTATTTTTCTCTAGGTAGCAATCATCGTTATTTCATTACTTTTTATTAACAAAAAAAAAACGCAAAACAAAATGTTTGTAACTTCCAAGTACAGGATTACAATAGACTTATGAACTTAAAAACAAAAATTATAAAATCCTGCCTGAAACAGAAATGAAAAATCAGTTACATGGTCAAGTTTTTGTGAAGCAAAAAAAAAACATTTCGTCTTAATAAATGAAGTTTGTCCAAAAAATAAAAAAACAAGAAAAAACAAGAACATTTTAAAAGATGCTCTTTTGATGAATTATTAAATCCGTTCCTTCTTTCAATCTGGCCAAGGGTCTGATTTTACAAGTTTTTTATTCTTTTATTCTCTTCCTTATGTACGATATGTGTGCATGCATGTTTGTTTGTATTTTAATTAATAATAATTATTAAATCCTTTTGTCTTACCTTTTTCCATTTTTCCCTACATGCAATGCCATGTAAAGTACAAAAAAAAAATAAAAATATAAAACGAAAGGTGACGTAATGATTCAATTTATGTTGAACAGAATGACCAAAGTTAAATAAAATTCCTGGCCTCTTCTCTCTGACGAGTACATATTTTCTTTTTCATCGTTCATTGTCCGCGTGAAAACTTGTTTGTGATTTTCCCTTAAAATAAATATTTAAAAGGGGTGGTGTTTTGTTGTTAATGATAAATTTTATTTTATTGTTTTTCCTTCTCTCCAAACAAATCAAATGAAAAGGATAATTTTTATTCTCTAATTTAAGTCTCACACTTGTCATAATTTATAAAATTTATGATGCACAAACAAGACAAGAAATAACATGTATGGGTATTGAAAGTACAAGGACCAGATATTGGCTTAGACTTGTTTGTTGTCTTGTAATCTTTAAATAATGGTCATTTGATAGTTTTACTTTTATTATTTTTTTTGTAAAGTTTAAATAATTAAAAAAAAACAAAAAAGTAACGTATAAAACTGCATACTCTAACGTTTTCTTAAACGACTTCGAAAAACAGGAGATTGTATTTTCTTCATGTTTGTTTCTTCAGAGCTCCGACATTCGTTTACTGATTTATAGAATTCTTTATAATGACTTTCTTTGTAAATAGAACTCCATGCGTGAATTTCAAGCAGAAATCGATATCAAGCTTGAAGTGTATTAAACGAATTCTTTTTGCGGTTAATCAAATTTATGGAACTCAAAAATATCGGCTGTGAATTTATTGAAAGACCCTTTACATACATAATTTTTTTTATGAAAACTTAAGAAATAAATCCCAAAATAATTATAACACTCTGGTCCAAAGTTTTGGGTTCGAGATTAAACTTAAATTTCTTTCTCTAATTAGCTAATCCGAAAATTAACTTAAGGTCTGTCCCACGATGCCACCAGCAAACGTTCGATCGACAACTTGTATTGCAAACAACAATAATACTGTTGTTTTCAATATAAGTATTCGATCGAACGATTTCTGGTGACATCGTGGGCCAGGCCGTTAATCTCACATTAATTGAGTTTGATGTTTTTGAGTGTAGTAATTTAAACTTACCGTAATGAGGAACAAAATAGTGGCAACACTTCCTGTGCATAAGTCATAATGTTATTAACACACTTTGATTTTTTTAGAAAAAGAAAATAATTTTATTATTTACAAGTAAAATATACATACAGACATACATAAATACTTATATACTTATGTATAAAACGGAATGTGTGTTTGTTTATTTGTTTGTTTGTACCTTGTACCAGACCTGTGGACCGATCTCCCTGAAATTTTTACAACATTTAGCTGGGACTCTGGAGTAAATTGTACGCTACATTTTTTCAACTATGCCCGCTTTTACACCCATTTTTTATACCCTTCACCAAATATGATAAATCGTATATATAGGTTTGTTATTCCGTGTGTAATTTCCACAATGTTAATATGCGACACATAAGGTATGTATGTATGTACATACATTAGAGTGGCCGTTTGTTGTATGGAGAATTTTTTTGTTGATTTCTTTTATTCTCGCCCCCAAATCGGTTCAGTTTTATGTAAAAATGAATGAATGATTTTTTTTTTAGTTTTCTTATAACTATACTTAATATATATATGAAATAATTTAATAGATATAAGTAAGCTCTTATTGTAGACGCTTAGCAAAAAATTTCCATATAAAGGCAATTTTGGTATATAAAATGTTTGGTATTTTGTTGGTTATTTTCTTCATTATTTTATAAAATATTAATTTTAGCAAAAAACTTTATTTGAGACTAATGTTGCATAAAATATTGCCATATATCATATTTTTGTAAAATGATTTTTTTAAAAAGATAGTCATATGCAAAAAACTACATTTAAAAATGGGCTTGAAGGCCAAATTTGAGGGGCGGACGGACGCACCCCCTAAAACACAACTTATCGCTATGAATTTTTTTTGTATTTTCTTTTTTACATAAAACTGAACCAATTTGGGGGGGTGAGAATAAAAAAATCAAAAAAAAATAAATAAATAACGGCCTGCGAAGTCTAAACGTTTTTTTTCTGCATTTAAAAGTAACTAGCTGAAACTATTTTTTATTTCAGTTCGAATTAAACTGGTATTAAAAATCAAAATAAATCACAAAGACCATTCCAGGGTTGGAAAATATAAACTTTTTTTGGTATATAACAGCAAACTACTAAAACTAACTTTTTGCCTTTTTCTGTATAAATCAAACTTATTTTATATTTAGAGTAAAAGAAATCAGAAAAAAAACTAAAAGGATGACTCCAGGGTTGGAAAGCTTATCTATTTTTATATATGTATATATAAATGTAACCAGGTCAAATTAATTTTTTCATTTCCTTTAGAAATTAAATGTAATTTATGTTTTAGAAAGAAAAGTTCTGTAAATAAAATTAGAAAAATAAGAAGCACTGCTCCAGAGCTGTAATGGTTACAATTTAAGTTTAACATTTGTTAACGCACTTATAATGCCTAATTATTATTTTAATTATTTAGGGTCATTATTACAACTTAAAGTTAGCTAAAAGTAGGATTTTATCGGACGTATAAAATGTTTATCATCAGTAAAATATTACTTTAACCTAAAGTGAGCGATAAGTAACAGGCAAGTTTATCCTACTTGGCAAATTAAATCCAATTTGCAATAATGAAAAGCCTTACATAGCGTCTATACGTGATAAAAATTTATCATGACAACTAACAAAACGTCGGCAGAGGCGTTGTCAAATTTTTGCTAATGCAAGCATACATGCGAAGACGTTGTGGTTTTTTTATTATGATAAATCATAATTTCTTTGTCGTCGTGAAGAAAGTTTGTCACAATAACTACAATATTTCCCTTCATATTTATTAATAACAAAAATTAAAAATTTTAAAAACCCCCGACTTTTTTCAGAAAATATGTTACATCTTATAAACGGCTGGACCGATTTTCTTCAAACATAGCTAAGAACCCTCTCGATCAAGTCATCTTTCAAACAGAAAAAACTAAATGAAAATCGGTCCAGCCGTTTGACATGTACGTGGACACGGACAGACACACAGATGCACAGACACACACTACAAACTTATAACACCCCTTTTTTAGTCGGGGGTTAAAAAGGTTTTATTTAATAAAAACATCAATACTTTTCTTTATTTTTATAGTTTTTTTTTTCAAAAATCACTTAAAAATTGTATTTTCTGCAAATAAATTAAAGCGTAAAAGAGTTTGTTTACGTTTTTTATCAAGACAAATTTGTCTGAGCTTGAGCTCTGACAAAATTGTCAAGACACTGCAATAACACTAATAAATGGAGTCTATACCTGATAAATTTTTCTCTTGATAACGATTTTACTTTTATCATAATAAAAATTTATCAGTTATAGACTCACTGTTATATACCTCCGATAAAATCCTACCTTTAACAGTTGTAATAATGGCCCTAAGTAAAATATTTTTTTTTTGCGCTTTTCACTGTTCCTAATGCAAATCATCAGGGAACCATTGCCAAAAAATTTTCTTAGAACAACTAGAGTTATTCCCCCCTATTGTGAATGGCTTCGTCGACGTCACATTAAGACGACACTAAAAATTGTCACTTGTCTACTCCTTGTCGACAAAAATTTACTACTACTAACATGCTCCATTAATTTACAAAGCCTTAGAGATTAGTAAGAGATTCTCTATAAGATCCAATTTTTGCCGATAAAGAGTACACAAGTGACAAAATTTACTGTTGTCTTGATGTGACGTCGACGACGCCATTCACAATAAGGGGATTATGTTAAAGTTTCATGTATTAATATATATAAGATTAAACCACCAAGATTGGCCACTTAAAACTAGCAAGTAAAACCATATAATAATCTACTACCCAAAAACCACAAATAAAGATTAAGTTTAATTTAATCTCAAAAGACTATAACCAAAAATCTAAATGTCAAAAGTTCTGACATGTTTCTGGTAGCCGAAATTAAAATTTATTAACTATTTAGGAAGAAAATAATTTCCTTTGAAGATACCCACAAATTATTACAAAGAAAAATCGTTACTTTTCAAAATTGTCACTTGCTTTGGCGAAGCACTTGTTACACTTTTTCCTTTTATAATTACGAGAAAATAAATAAAAATTTGTCACCATTAAAAAGGACATTAAAATTTAAATTTCTCATAGGTGCAAGCAAGCATAATCGTACTTGCGGGTAATATTTGAACTCTTCCTTTTATAAACTGCTAAAAAAAATATTTGTTAACAGAAAAAAATAGAAAATTAAAGTAACGTATTTTTAAGTAAATTTCTCAAGCAATTACCTTGAAGAAAATAAGATTTTACCATCTTGATAAACAAAAAAAAAAAAACTAAGTCAGTAACAAATAATAATAAAAAATAAAACCTTATCATGACGGTAGCGGTTGTTGTTGTTGTTGTTGTTGTTGTTGTTGTTGTTGTTGGTGGTGGTTTTCTGTCAAGGAAGCCTTACCACTCTGCGATTCATACTTTCATGTTGGAGATGATGACCGACCCATACAAACACTCAAACGACACAATTATGATGGTCATCAAGTGTTACATACTTACATAGTTCTGTGTGCGTTCTTTATTTTTTTTATGAGAAATGAATAATAAAATTTTTGTTATTTTTAAATGCAAGTTGTTGCTAACTTGTTACGTCTCTTACACTGTTTTGCAGTTGACACATTAAATTAAAAAACTTGAGTTTGAATGCAAGTAAGTGAAGTGACTTTTTTCCGTTTTAATGTTTACTTAGTGCGTCTTGTCTTGTTTGTCTTCCTTCCCGATTTGCATTTGTATGGACTCGCAAAGGCGTTCTGCTCATTGCACAACGTGTGAAGTTTTCAGTGCTCATATCCGTCTAGCAACACCAACCAGTCAGCTACGCCTTGGCCTGGCTCAAGCAGCAAGCAGTCCGTCCGTCCGTCGTCCAGGCCAGTTGTGGAAATAATGTGTTTTAGTAACTGTAAACAGATTTAATTAAAGTGGTTCATTGGCAGTTACGAGTAGTTGTTGTATTAAACATGTTTTTCACTTGTTTGTTGTTTGGCAAAATTGTACGTGGGTAACAGGTGCGTGTGTGTGGGGATGTGTGTGGTAGAATAGTGAGCGGCAAGCAACATCATTATATTTTGCTGGAAAGTTTCTCTTTTTGCTTTTCCCTCCCTGTGTAGGGGTCCTTTTTTGCATAGGTTCTTAATAATTGCTGCGTTTGCTGTTAGTCAGATACAATTCAATGTTTTCAAACCTTGTCAAGTATGGTAAGTAGAGAATTTTCTAAACGTCTTTAAAATGTCATTTATTTTAACGCTAATATAGGCCAGTACGGATGCATTTGAATTAATACAAATTAACTCAAATGAGCTAAAGAACTATGGAAGTTAATATCAGGTTTTTTTATTGAAACAAAACAGCTAAGAGGAAGTTGTTTATATTAGCAGAGATCAAAAAACTATAAACGTGATGAAAATAATTGCTTTCACACGGCCTGTATTTTACAACTGACATGTAAAATTTCCCACTGTAAAATACACATGTGTGTATGTATGTATGTACATGTCGTGTGAAATCGTTAAGGCTCAGTTAGCCGACTGTAATGGAATGTAACTGCAACAGTAGGAAACAGCTGATAGATATTGTTTTGTGAAAAGTAATGAAAGTGGTTATAGAGATGTAATGTAACGTAACCTACTTTTCACATAACAATATCGATCAGCTGTTTCCTACCGTTGCAGTTACATTACATTACGGTCGGCTAACTGAGCCTTTACTGTTTTTGCATCTGTAAAAATCAGACAGCAGTGTCAGATAAAAAAAATTTCAGTTAGAGCTCATTCTATTTTGATTTGACAAAGCATGTGACATCAGCTGTTTTGGTACAACACACACTGTTGTTGTGTAGATGAAAGAAATATAAATAAATTCTGTAAAGTGCCACTATGACTCGCACACGAAGGGTTCGCTTATATTTTATCTAATGTAGACATTTTTTAAATACATTTTTTGTTTCTTTTTGGCGTTTTTAGTTTCAGCGCTTTGTTCGTTTTGCAGATTTATTTTTTGGTTTCATGTGATTTTTTCGGTTTTTAGTGAATTTATTTAGTTTTGGCGAATTTTTTCGGTTTTTGGAAATTTTTGCGGTTTTTGGTAATTTGTATAGTTTTAGCGATTTTTGTAGTTTTGCGGTTTTTGCCGTTTTTTTTAGTTTTTTTTGGCGACCTTTTAACTTTTGCTGATTTTTTCGCATTTTAGCGATTTGATTTATTTTTGCTATATTTTACATTCAAGCGCTTTTTTCATTTTGACGATTTTTCGTTTCGACATTTTTTTAATTTTGGGATGTCTTAGTTTTAGTTTTTTTAGTCCACATCACTAACTTCCCATTCCGACCATAAAAAATCATTAATCATCGATCGATGAGCGCAATACTTCGTCTAAAAAACCTGTATTTTCCTTTAACACTATACGGTACAACAGCAATATTTGCAGTTGTTCTTGAGCAACGTGCACGAGTTCGAGTCTTCACATCACTAATTGATCCTATACATAATACTATACGAAATTTACCCTATATAATCAAATATCTTACCTGATGAAGACATTTTTTTTATTTTTTCCTCGTTTTGAGGATTTTTTCGGTTTTTGGCGATTTGTTTAGTTTTTTTTTCGCATTTTAGCGATTTATTTTATTTTTGGTGATATTTGATATTGACTTGATTTGAAGATGATTTTGATTGATTGATTTGATATTGAAACCAACCATCGTTCACATCAATACCATGAAGAGTGGACACAAAAACATTTATTATCATGGTGCGATAGGTGTCTCCATTCACCGTAATAGTTACGTCGTCGTCATTTGCAAATAAATATGGGCCAATGATGCCTCCGCTCCACAAGCCGGAGCCACAAGCACTCACTTGTAATGGCTGCATTGGCTTCTGTAAGACCACGTGTGGGTTTTTTGAGTTCCAAATATGGCAATTTTACTTATTAACGTATCCACCAAGATGAAAATGAGCTTCATCCGAAATTATGATTTTTTTTTTTTTTTTTTTTAGGCAAAATCATTTTCGTGCAATTTCCGATCAATTGTCCTTGTTTGGAAATAAATTTCCAATAAATACCAACGTTGATAAAGCGTAAATCGATTCATTTCGCTCAGTGGAGATAATATACTGAATTTTGTGACAGAATAGAATGACATAAGTGTTGCCAGATTCGAAATAACCGGTGATTTAAACCGATAGATGGGCAACCCCGTTACTATACGAACCTTAGCCTATACATATAATAGAATATCTTCCTGGTGTAGTCATTTTTTGTAAGAAATTTTTGTTTTGTCATTTTTTCAGTTTAATAATTTTTTTAATTTTAGCGATTTTTTCGGTTTTTTTTTTTAGATTTATTTTTTAGTTTTGGTGATTTTTTTAGATTTTTTGTGATTTTTTTCGGTTCTTGGCATTTGTTTTTTTTTTAGTTTTAGCGATTTTTTTAGTTTTGGTGCTTTTTTCCCTTTTGGCAATTTTTTCGGTTTTTGGCTATTTTCTGAGTTTTTGGCGACTTTTTGAGTTTTTCGGCAATCTTTTTACTTCTGATGATTTTTTCACATTTTAGCTATTTATTTTATTTTTGGTGATATTTTTCATTTAAGCGCTTTTTCATTTAGGCGATTTTTCGTTTCGGCATTTTTTTAATTATGGAATTTTTAGTTTTAGCGTTTTTGAAAATTTCAAGACTTTGCCTCTTAGGCTTTCCAAGATGCAGCAAGTTGCCAAATTTACATTAACTGACAGAATACCCTTTAAGGCCGTGATACACTATCATACAAAGTCGTGCGATCTACGAAAATATACAACCCTGGTGTGATGAATTGTTATTGTCTTTTGAAAATTTTCATAAACTCCATCATACCAGCATTGTAATTTTTCGTAGAACGCACGACTTTGTATGATAGTGTATCACGGCCTTTAGTTTTAACTTTTTAAATTTCAGTATTAAATAAATAGATTTTCGTTATATTTATTATAGCGATATGCTGTAGAAAGTTGGCTTGCTCATGATACTTATTTTAATTTCATAATCGGGCCATTAGTTTTGTTGTTATTTTTCGATATTATCGTTCATACAAAAAAAAGTGTTGCCAACTGCTAAAAAGCTGACAGAAACGTTAATTTAGAAACTATGTATGATATCTCGTAAAGGAAACTTATCAGACTTCACATTACTAAATTTGAACTATTAAAATAAAATGAAATAAAATAAGCGACTGCAATCACACCTGGCGAGCAATAAAAAAACATGATTGTTTACCCTCAATTAGAAAAATAATGTTTAAAAAAATCACTCACACCTTCCATTTGTATCTATATTTTTTTAATTCTTATGTCAAATTACTTTATATTATAATTTTTTTTTTATTTTTTTTTTTTTTTTTTTTTTTTTGATAAATTAAATAAAGTCATTATTATGCATCCTTTCCCCAGTAGAGGAGACAGTTTAAACTCATTAATCATGTTGCAGCTTTTCACATGCAAATTGAAAATTTTCCCAAAAGAAAATTATTTTTCAACATAAAATGACAAATGTTTGTCATATGCAAATTTGAGATGAAGAAAGGAAAAAATAGATAATAGTTTTCGAAAGAAAAATTTATTGAGATTTAAAAAAAATTTAAGAAAAGTTTTCCTTTTTTTAAATTTTCGTTTAAACAGAATGAAGAAGATCATTAATAATAAACGCAATATTTACAAAACAAACGTGTCGTGTCGCATTGTGTTTTTTTTTTTTTTGCTTTCTTTGGGAAGCAGGAAGTGAAGGACAACAATTCTGGTTGTTGTTGTTGTTGTTGTTGTTGATGTTGTCTTAAGAAAAAAAAGGTGTGACAATCCTTTGACTCTTGTAAATAAGACTTTTCTATTTTAATTTAAAACAGCAACAATTGCTTAAGAAAACTACAGAGCAATAAATAAAAAGAAATGTCCCTTAGGGGAAGAAATTCTGTTTTTTTTTTCATTTTTGATTTTACAAAAGAAGCACTTGAAAAGTATTTGTACCTTTTTTCGTGTTTGCCATAAACAGTCGTCATTGATTGTCCTTTGTAAAGTGAATGAAAACATTTAAATTACAAGAAACAGCAAAAGGAAGGGAATTGCCCAAAAGAAAGGAACAATTATAATTATTACAACTTCATTGCATACGATTATGCAGGCAGGCTGACAGACAGGGAGGCCATTATTGAATTGAGTGAGTGAGAGATGGAAAAGGGTTGCTTGTTGGTTGCTTTTCATTATCCTGCATATTTTATGAACCGCGCGCATCATCTTTCCTAAAATAGGACATGTACGCATAACTACAAATTATCATTTTTCGGACATTAATCTTGTGTTTTTCAACAAATACCACTCAAGAGGAAAATCCCTTTAAGTGACACAACAAAAATCTGTTTAACTTTTTAAATGAAGACAGGCAGACGGACGGACAGGACAGCCAGTTCTGCAGACTTTTACATAAGTCTTAAGCTACTTTACTCGTACGTGGAAATCAAAAGATTGTTCGTTTTGATTTCCCTGTTTGCTGTTTGTTAAAAGTAAGACATTTGCATTTGCTTCTTTTTCGTTTGGCTTCATCAGAGTGTGAGTGTAATTGCAGCTTTACACCCCTATTTTTGCTGCTGTTGTATAAAAACTCATTCCATCCTTTAAGAGTCCTTTTGGAATGTTTTGTCTTGAGGTGTGTGTTATTAGTTGTCGTTGTTGTTGTGCTTGTGTCATTTTAGTATTTCTAGTTCTTTGTATATTCCTTGTTATAAAGTTTTGACACTGCGGGTATATTTAACTTCTTGTCCTTTACCGTTCGCACCTTTTTTTCCATTTTGTTGTAGTTTTCGCTGCTGGCATCGCTTAAGAATTTAAGCCGCTGTTGATGTCTGTGATTTTGTTGAAATGGTTTTTGATTTGCTTAAAACTGCAAGGGTTTAATTTAAATATTTTGAAAATTTTTTAAGGTGGGATAACACAAAGGATTACAAGGACTAAGGTTAATTGCGAAATGCTTAAAGACTCTTGCATAACATTTAATAACTGAAGTAACAATCATGATTAAAATGGTTTAAGCTAATTAGGATTTATTTAAAAGAAGGAAATGAGCAAAATATTTTTAATTAAGAGAACTCAAAGTTCAAAACAAATTTTAAAAAAATTTTTATATAAAATTATGTTCACACTCACATAACGCGCCATAACCGCCAAAATAGCTTAAGCGACATAATTTTCGAACATCAATTTTTTACCAAAATTGATTATTTGCGATCGTAAATAGTCGATTTTCGTCAAAAAAAGGAAGTCCGAAAAATGTGTCGCTTGAGCTATTTTAGCGGTTATAGCTCGATATATGTTTAACGTCTTATTTAAGGTCTTAAGCACGACGATTTTGAGATGTTTTACCATACATTTACTTGTTTTCTTAAACATCTCAAATGAAGTGTTTAAGATTTAAACGCTTCCCTAAATATGTTAATGGAGTATGTTCAGTGCATTTTCTGATAACTCTGGCGGCACGTGAAAAATTATTTGGTAAACAAGTAATTAGTTAAAAAATACTTTTTTTCATTTTTTTTACACAACACAACCCGCGCAGAGATTAGCTTGTCTGCGAAAAACACTCATGGTCTATGGCGGGAATCGAACCCACGACCTCTGGACTGAGGCGCTAGCATCGCTACCGCTCAGCCAAAGGGGCACCGTAAATTATTTACAACGAATTTTTAACAACATTTGTTGGTTGAAAATAAGAAACCAATAAAAAAAAACCTAATTGTTTTTAATTTTCTGGCAAAACGTCAATCTTAAACATCTCAAATGTAATGTGAACGGTTGTGTTTAGTTTTTTAAAACATTTGCCTTAAACATAGTACAAAGAAGTCTAAAGAATTCGTTTAGCGCATCATAATACAGTTTTAGAAAGTAATAAATCTATAATTTTCATGAATAACAGCATATGTCCAAAAATCTAATTTTTTCAGTATAGCCAAAAAAAAAACTTATTTAAAAATAATTCTGCCAAAAAAAACCGACTTCAATGCATAGATCTGATAGAAGAAGATAAGAAGAAGTACGTGAAACATAAAATTAAGTTTTAATGGGCGTGCCTCCTCCGCCTATCTTTTAAATACAAGACTGTGTGTTTTTCAGAGCTCAGAGTGTGTGTTAAGTCTTGTAAAACTCGCTAAAGTAGAACCTCTTAAAATAAAATTTTAAATTTTAATGTGCGTGACTCCACCCATTTTTTTAAATGCAGGATTGTGTCTATTTGAGAGCTCAATGTGTGTGGTTAGTTTCGTAATAATCGGTTTAGTAAAAGCGCGTAAAATATTATAATAAATTTTAATGGGCGTAACCCCGCCCATTTCTTCAACTTTCAAATTGTGTAATTACAAGAACCAATGGTATTTGATATGTTTCGCAGCAATCACATAAGTAGAATATCATTAAATTTAATTTAAAAAAATTTTGTGCGTGTCCCCGCTTTTTTTACAATGGGACCAAAAGGAAGTTATATATACATATATACATATATACATATATATATATATACATATATATATATATATATATATATATATATATATATATATATATATATACATATATATATATATATATATATACATATATAAATATATATTCAAAAACGGTAAAACTAAAAAATTCCAAAATTATTAAATCGCCAAAACAAAAAAAAAATCGCCAAAATTAAAAAAAAATTTCTAGCACTAAAATAAGTCGCCAAATTCGAAAAAAAATCGTCCAAATAAAGAAAATCGCCAAAATGAAAAAAACGCCAAAAACCGAAAAAAATCGCCAAAATGAAAAAAAAATCGCAAAAAAATCGCCAAGTTGAAAAAACGCCAAAAATCGAAAAAATCGCCAAAACGAGAAAAAATTGTCAAAACTAAAAAAGCGCCCAAACCGAAAAAACGCAAAAAATGTCAAAAACTAAAAAAGCGCCAAAAAAAAATGCCAAAACTATATTTTATATAAGCTAATGTTCGTATTGAATTACATATCTAGTGTCGGTACGGAACCCTTCGTGCGCGGGTCAAAGTCGCACTTCACTGAATTTATTTCAACCTAACCTAGTAATTTTTAAAATTTGCTTCAAAATGATCAAGGATATATGTTAAGGCCATGACTAACTATCGCACAATCTACGAAAAAATGCTGTGTATGATAGTGTATCACTGATGGGTCTAGATTCGACATCTTCAAAACACCGCACAACACGAATTCCTCTCAATACACAGAAAAAAAATGTTACAGCAATAAAGACGTTTAATTGAAAAAAAAAGAAAACAAAAATCAATTAAAAATGTAATTAATTCAATTAAATTTACTTTAATTAAAAGTTTAATTGACTCAATAAAATTTTTAATTGATTTTTTTTAATAAACGTGTTAATTGCAGAAATTATTTTTTCTGTGTAATAGTTGTCAATTTTAATCATAATTTATGCGTCAAACTGGAAACTAGTGAGAGAGTATGACATGTTTTGGCAATTCCTAGGCTGCCTCTGTTTAGTCCTAATTTACACTTTGCAAGTCTTGTTGCTAAGCTAAGAAAAGTTTCTTTTCCCCGCGTCTCTCTCTCTCTCTCTCTCTCTCTCTCTCTCCTAACAAACTAATCAGCTTAGCAATAAGACTTGCATAGTGTAAATTAGGACTTAAACTGAGTGGTTGCGATGCTATCCCATTAGTCCAGAGGTCGTGGGTTCGATTCCCTCCATAGACGCTGAGTGTTTTTCTACAGACAAGCTAATCATCTATCTTTAATACATTTTGCGTAGCTACCGCAAATTGATTTAGGCAACTTTGTTAAATATCCTAGTGCGATCTGCTGGTAGTAAAAATTGGTTGTTCTAAAAAGGACTTACTCGGTATCATACCTGCAATTAATTACTTAAAACTTAAATATGACATAAATATCGAAACATTTACTCCTGATCCATGAGCAATTCACATCAACATGTGCGAAATTTTGCCTCCTCTGATTACACTGAAAATTTTCAGCTTTTCTAACCGGAAATTGTAATTTCCAGTAGTCAGCAAACCAATCTCTTTTATTAAAATATCAACAGACGCAAAATCAAAGAAATGGCAAACGCATTTAAATGTTTCCCAAATTTAATTGTAATTTTATGACTAAACAATGAAACTATTTTCAAGAAATTAACACCTTTAATTAAGACATTTCCTGAAAGAAACAATTAAAAGCGGAAGTTATTGGAAAATCATTAAACTGTGTAAGTAAATAATTGTTTTTACTAACTGCATTGGTCGATGTCCTGCGGTTTCTTTTTTAAGAGAGCTATAGAAAAGAAATATACCTAGAACAATTTTCTTGCCACTACAAGCCCGCGATAAGATAGTCGTAGATGATGAAAGTGAAACTGTTCAAAACAAATGGCACGCGAAAAGAAGAATGCAAGAAATATAGAAAACGATTAAAGAAAACAATCCTTCTTTAAAAATGTTAACAAACAAAGGACATGCTGTTCTTAATTCTTAGTTCTTAGAAATTAAACTCGAATAGAGTTCAATATCCTTTAACATAAACTAATAATAGTCTTGTTTTTTTTTTCAATGAACTCCTCGACCATAAAAACACACAATTTTTCAACAAAAATATTAGAAAATATTTCTATTTTAAAAATAGATGATATGAAAAACCCTCAAATCATTTAGTTGAACACACACACACACACACACACACATACACTCATACACTTTAGTAGAGGATGTAGGAAATATGTATATACCATTAGAAAATATTACGATACAAAAAAAGGATAATAGTGTTAAAGTGTTAGGTTTACAGTTGTTTGGAAGTCATAGAAGTGAAGTGGCAGGCAGAGTATGTTCGTGTAGGAGTTAGAGGGAGTTTAAATACTTTAAACAACAGCTGACAGCTAATACTCGTAATGTTTTGCAGGCAGGCAGGCTGGCTGGCATAATTCAGGCTAATAATAAATAAAACTGAATGACAATAACAAAAACAACAAACGTATGTACATACATACACACATACATACTCGTACATGCATACATGTAAGTGATCATAATAATGTGACGAGTTGCCATGAAAAATTTACATTTCGTAATTGTAATTTTTATTTTCATCGTAGCTGCAACCCGGTGTGCTTCGCCTCTGTCATGTTAATGCAACAATTTTTTTACTACTGTTGTCAATTATTCGTGTTTTAAATATATACATAAATATGTATGTTCGATTAAAATTTCATGATTTTTTTTTTTTGAACTTTTGTTCGAATATTATTCGAGTGGAAAAAGAATAAAAAAATTTATTCGAATAATTTTAAAAAAATTAGCAAAAACGACACTCATATGTATAGTTTAATTTTTTTTTCATTAACAAACAAAAAATAAATTTGGCAAAGTGCGACTTTGACTCATTCACGAAGGGTTCCGTACGGAGACTACATATCGAGTAGTGTTGTGCCGAATATCAATTATTAGGGTTAGGTACAGCAAAGGTGAAAAGGAACCCTATTGTTTTCGCTACGCTGTCCATCTGTCCGTCACAGACTATTTTCTCGAGAACCGTAAGAGCTACGGACCTGAAATTTGGACAGAGTATGCAGAACCTTGGCCGCTACAACATGAGAGTTAAAAATTAAAGGGTGTTGCAAAACGAGCAACGAAAAATTTTAAAATCCCATGTAATGTATATAGACACTTGAGATTTGTACAGACTACAACAATTAACACTTAAATTTAAAAAAAATTTAAATTAAAGGGTGTTCTATCAGTTAATGCAATTTTGACTATGTATTTTGACATCTTCCAGTATCTTGGAAACTTGAAAAAACGGTAAAACTAAAAAATCCCGAAATTATAAAATAGCCAAACCAAAAAAAATCGTCAAAAACCGAAAATAATGCCAAAACGAAAAAAAATAGCCAAATTGAAAAAAATCTAAAACTAAAATAAATCGCCAAAAACCGACAAAAACGCCAAAATGAAAAAAACCCGTCAAAATGAAAAAATCTTCAAAATAAAAAAAAAACACCAAAAACCGAAAAAAGCGCCAAAATGAGAAAAAAACCCCAAAAACTAAAAAAGCGGCAAAACTTGAAAAAAATCACCAAAACCGAAAAAACACAAAAAGAACGTCAAAACTAAAAAAAAAACGATCAAAACCGAAATAATCCTAAAAACAAACTAAAAAGTCAAAACTATATCGAGAGCCTATATTCAAAATACGTCAACTCAAAAAAGCTAACTTTTCAGTAGAGCGAAAAAACTAGTTAATTCACTCATTATTGTAAAAACAAATGATGTGCCTTCCATAATGTGGTGTAAATATGCTTACGAACTTATAAGTCTGCAAAAAGTATTTTATTTTGCACTGGTTTGCGTAAACAAACAAATATTTTTTTAGAGTTAGCATATTTTGTCGGAAAGAAAATTAGGTTTTTTTTTATATATTTATTTTTTAATTTGTGAAATCTTTTACTCAATAATAGTTATAAGAATTGAAAAGCTACAAGAAAAAACTTAAAATACCATAAAAAAAAATAACTTAAGTCTGACTGAAAGCCTCTTCCATCTCGAGATGGTCAGCTTTAGCACTCTCTAACTCACTCTCTAGTGTAACAGGGTCACTTCAAATTATCGATTTGGAAGGCTTATGTCATTGGCTATAATCAGTCCATGCATAATGTTTCTATTCGATTAACAGTTTAAAAAAAGTTATACATACATTACCAATTTTTTTTATCGGAATCCCTCTGTATTAATATATTAAAGTGACCATATCTCAAAAATTAGCCAAAGAATATCAAAATCCTTACTATATTCGTGTTCAGCATGCCAAATGCAATAATTCGACATTTCCTTTAGGGCTATTATGTGTTTAAGGGTGTTTTTTTTTAAATGCAAGCGCACACAACTAATGTTAATGCATGTGTGCGTTTGTATGTGCGCAGAAAAATAAAAGATCATATACACAACGTGTACACGCCCATGCATAGAAAGAAGCAAGCATCACAAATTTTTCCGTCACGAAGTATTTTCTTCTTTACTTCTATACCTGCAATAATTGTGTTGTTTAGCATTTGTTTTAGAAGATTTCGCTGTAGTAAAGCATTTGAAAAATCTCTCATGTCTTTAAAGTTCTTGCAAGTGGTCTTGTGCAGGGGTCTAATATGTAATACTATACGAACTTTTTAGCCTATGTATATAGTCAAATATATTACTACATCATAATTTTTTGTTTTAAATATTAAGTACCCGGCGAATTTTTTTTTTTTTTTTTTTTTTGGTTTTTGGTTTTAGGCGATTTTTTTTAGTTTTGGAGTTTTTTTATGTAAGTTTTCAAACAAACAAACAAACACACGTTCATTTTTATGTCTTTATGTACATATGTACATATATAAATACTTACATACATAGTATATGTATATGTAATTTGAGTATTGTTTCTATTTAAAATTAAAAGTTTTGCTTTTAAGTGGCATATGCGTAAAATGCATTTTAATTTACGACAAAAAATTTTCAAAGCGAAAATTATTCATGACTCGTGTCTAGATCTAAAACTCAAGATAAAAATATTTTAAAATATTTCAAAGCAAACAGCAGACAGACAGATAACTAACTCATTGATTAAAAATGCAGCAGAAACGGTCAGCCAGTCAGTATGTGGCAGGCATATTGTGGCTTGTTTTAAGAGTTAATATCATAAAACAACTAAAATAAAAAATTATTGTCTAAATGACATGCTGTCGTAGTATATTTTACAATGTAAAAACAGAACACAAATTAGCATAACAACCCCGTGCCAAAAATAATGACAATTTACTTTTAATCTATTCAAACTTAATATCCTACCTTATTAAACCCTCCACCTAAAAATGAAAAAGACATCTGTTTTCCACACAACTTTTCATAAATTTTAACCCATTTGATAAAATGCAAGCAAAAATCACCTTTTAGGAAAATTTGTGAATTTAACATGTGCTCGCTCGCTCACCAGCAGATTTGCTGCTTAAATTACATATGTAAGTATATGAATATGGTTTTCTCTAAATTACATATTTTCTTTTATATTAATTAAACAATAAATAAATAGAATATAAAGAAAATCCACACATACTAGTATTTCGCTCATTCAAAATTGACTTTTAAAGGATCTTTCTTTGCTCTCATTTACAATAATTTTTTGTTTTCCTTGTTTTTCAAAAAGTCGTCTACAATGACGAGAGTGGTACGAGTAGATTGAGGGAGTTTTATCTTGCTCATTCAAATTTTCACATTTGTATATTCGAACTGACTGACACGGCAAACAGTTTCCTCTTTAATGATTTGAAGCAACATCTGTTATTGCGGTTTTAACACAAAAACAACAACAACAACAACAGCAACAACGGGATCTCTGCTGATGTACGATTGCGTATGTTTAAGAGTCCTTTATTTATTTAAAGAGCTCGTGCCATATTGCGCATGTTTTTCGTGAAAATGGTACATTAGTTAAAAGAAACAAAAAACTAAAAATAAAAATCTATTTTAAATATTACATACATACATCATTACGTTCATACATACATACATATGTATGTACGTGCTTATGTATGTAATTATATGTATTATTCGTAAGTCACCTTTTTAACGGAACCTTGTATAATTGATGATGAGCAGCAAAAACAAACGACCAATGGAAACAATCAACCCATACGATTTTCCAGGAATTTTTCTAATGAAATCTAAAATAAAACGTTCCTTCCACAATTTATATGTATATTTAATACAAAAATAAAATACCTATAGCAACTTATTTATATTATTTTCATTATAAATTATCAAATAATGAATGTTTTCTTTCGACATCGCGGGCCAGCCTGCAAATATGTAGTTTCAATTGTTGTATGTGTGTTGGTAAATATCAATCTTTGAATATTGTTATAACGGGACTTATGCCAAGTACACACTATGACATTTTGTGACATGGCAATGGTGCATACTTGTGGCAACTTTTGTCATTTCCGATATTTTTCGTTGTGCTTCTTTGCTTTCCATATAAAAAAACATAATGGGAAATGCGTTATATACATTTTGAAAATGACAACACAAGAAATGCCAGATGTGTACTCGGTATTATTAATAAACTGTTATATATTTGGAACTGCATACATATGTACATATCTACATGAGAGTGGCCGTTATATATTTTTTTGGATTTCTTACGCTCTCTCCCCCAAATAGGTTCAGTTTTCTGTAAAAAAAATACAAAAAAAATTCATAGCGATAAGTTGTGTTTTAGGAGGTGCGTCCGCCATCAAAGTTGGCCTTCAAGCCAATTTTTCAATGTAATTTTTTGCATATGACTATCATTTTAAAAAATCATTTAAGGCCATGATACACTATCATACAAAGTCGTGCGATCTACGAAAATATACAACCCTGGTGTGATGAGTTGTTATTGTCTTTTGAAAATTTTCATAAACTCCATCATACCAGCGATATACTTTTTCGTAAATCGCACGACTTTGTATGATAGTGTATCATGGCCTTTAACAAGAATATGATATATGACAATATTTTAGCTTTTCTATTCAACAGCATAAGTCTCAAAGAAAGTTGTTTGCTAAAATTAATATTTTAGGAAATAATGAAGAAAATAACCAACAAAATACCAAAAATTTTATAAACCAAAATTATATTTATATGGAAATTATTTATATTAATTATGTACAATAAGAGCTTATATCTATTAAATTATTTCATACATATACATATCGAGCCTTATTTTCGATTTTATCGTAAGCGACAAAAATTAAATTTTCATTAGAAGGGTTTTTTTTTAAATATTCAAATTTGTTTTTGTACGTAAATTGCCGCTTACGATAAAATTGTACAGCCTGTATCTTAAAAGTTATGAACAATTTTGCCGTTTTGACAATTCTAAACCATTGGTAGGCCCATTAAATTTTAATTTAAATAAAAAAATACATTTTCGATAACATGTCGCTTACGATAAAATCGAAAATAAGGCTCGATATAGTCAAAAGAAAACTAAACAAAACAAAAAAAAAATTGAATATATGAGCTTGAAGCTATGAAATTTTTTTTGGATTTATTTTTTTTTTTTTTTTGCAGAAAACTGAACTTATTTGTGGGGAGAAAATATAAGAAATCAAACAAAAAAAAATTCTCCATACAACTAACGGCCACTCTAATTTACATAATTACATACATATACATATCTAGCCCTATTTTCAATTTAATCGTAAGCGACATGTAGTAAAAAATTAACTTCTTTTTATTGAATTATAAATATTGCAAAATTGTTGATAACTTTTAAAATACAGGCTGTAAAATTTTATCATATGCGGCAATTTGCTCGCATACATACATATCGAGCCTTTTTTCGATTTTATCGCAAGCAACATGTTATCGAAAATAGACTTTTTTATTGAAATTAAAATTTTTAGGGGCCTATCCATAGTTTAGAATTATCAAAATGCCAAATTTGTTGATAACTTTTAAGATAAGGGCTGTAAAATTTTATCGTAAGCGACAATTTACATACAAAAACATGTTTGAATATTTAAAAAAACCTTCTCCTGAAAAATTTAGTTTTTGTCGCTTACGATAAAATTGAAAATAAGGCACTATATGGTTATCCCTGTCCAGACTTGCAATTTTTTTGCAACAATTCTTGAGTTTATTGGTGAGAGGGGTGAGAAGATTGGGGAGGGGTACACAGTTTCATGTGCTGGGCAATTCTCTTTTGATTTGAAATTCGTACTTATTAATTTCAAGTTGTTAGTTGTATTTGACGTTTGTTTTTTATAATTTTATTTCTTCAGTTGTATGAAAATCAAAAAACACATTAAAAAGTAAAGAGAATTGCTGATTTTTCATAGAAATTTGTGGTATAATAGAATTTTTAAATTCATAATTGCAAAATTAGAATTTCATAATGTTGGACACTTATGCAATTTCAAAGCAATATGCAATTGCAGCAACAAAAATTGCAAGTCTGGACGAGGACTATGCATGTAAAACATATTTGAATATTATAAATAAATTCAGTAAAGTGCAACTTTCGTTTCGTACGGTCACTGCATACGTAATACTATCCGGTCTGTTCTGAAAATCACGGTGATTTCAAAAACAAACTATTAATAACTGAGTTGTAAGAGGGTTTTTATTGTTTTTTTTAAGTTTTTATCATGTACAATAGAATATTTTATACCAACTTCCATCGCTATAAATCGTGAAATTTACAAAAGCAATGATTTAGGTTTTATTAATTTTTTGAAATCACCGTGATTTTACATTTCGTGATTTGCAGATAACAGATTTTGGTCAAAAAATTAAGTACGAAAATTGTGTCGCTTAAGCTTTTCTGGCGGTTATGGCACGATATAATCGAATATCTTATCTGATGTAGACATTTTTTAAAAATTTTAATTACACGGTAAAGTTTTTTCGCGTTTGACGATTTTTTGGGTTTTGCTTTTTTTAGTTTTGACGTTTTTTTGGCGATTTTTTCGTTTATGGCGATTTTTTCGTTTTGTTGATTTTTTGTCTTGAGGATTTTTTTAAATTTTTTTTGTAATTTTTTTTTTGCTTGTGGTGTTTTTTTCATATGAGCGATTTTTATTTTTGTTATATTTTTAATTTAAGTGTTTTTTTTAATTTGGCGGTTTTTCGTTCCGGTATTTTGTTACTTTTTGGATTTTTAGTTTTAGCGTATTTTAGCTTTGACGCTATTTTTACATTTTGGCGTTTTATTCGGTTTTCGGCTATTTTTTGTTTGTTTTTTGAGGTGTTTTTTTTAATTTTTCGTGATTTTTTGCGTTGTAGTGATTTTTCATATTTCATGATATTTTTCATTTAAGCGTTTTTTTAATATGGCGATTTTTCCTTTCGACATTTTTTTATTTTGCTATTTTTTAAATTTAGCGTTTTTGAAAATTTTAAGATACAATCGTTACATTGATATAGAAAAGCCCTAACTCATTATTATTTTGAAATCGAGTTTTTTGTATATTTCGATAGAAAAACATCTAATGCAACGAACAATTCAAAATTTTCGGTTATGTGAAAATTTCAGAGACGTAGCCTTTACACTTCTCGAAAAACATTTTTCGAATTTAAATTTTTTCGATGAAAATTAGGTTTTCTGGAATAGAAAGAAAATTATTGGAAAGTTCATTTAATTTAAAACCTTTAACATTTGGACATTTGCGTGTGTTCTATTACAAGTCCTTCTCTTATGTTTAGCTCCATCTATTGGCAGGTAGGTGGAAAAAGCGGTTGAAGGCTTAGCTAAACAACGCAATTCTCTTCAAAATATTTCAAGCAGGACTGGAGTAACATTTAGCACAGGCAAACACTATTAATTCTGCAAGTATATGTAATTCTGTTAGCAAGGTAGTATTTCTTGAAAAAAACCGTATGTATGTAAAACGTAGGAAGAATACTGCTCAGACTGATGCTTTCATCAAGCTAACCAAAGGAATTGTGTTGCCACATTGGCTGATTTGCAGCTATTTTTTATAACTGATTTTTTCTTCTGACTTAAAAATGTACACGCGTCGCCTTGTTTTTGAGTAATGCAGTAGTATGGCAGCATCAGGAATTTTTGTAGCAGCCTGTTGTGTTGCTTTCAGCAATGTATTCTAGAAGAGTAGTTTAGGTAGTTACGAGGTTTTTTACAGGGGAGAATAAAAGTTGAGTTAATATTTTTTTTAATAATTGTAAAGTATATAAAGTCTATTTTAATTAATTTAAAGTGTGTAAAATAATAGTGTGCCAATTAAATATTTGCTAACCAAGTGCTTGGAAGTGAAATTATCATGAAAATTAAATGAAATGTGTGAATTTAATCAAACGTGCCATAAATTATGAAAAGTGAAATTTTTTTATCTGCCGCACCAAAGAAAAAACATTCTAGAGAAATTTTTTGTTTGAACTGGCATCAAAAATGCCGTATGATAATTTTTCGTTTGTGTTTATGTATTTTCCCAAAATTGAATTGTTTAATAATAATTGTTTTCTCCAAAACGATTTAATGAAGCTGTGTTGATGAGACATTGAAATTTTTAAATTCTATTCTTTTTCGGTGTTTCCATTTAGTTTACATACAGTTCGTTGCACCTTTTTTTCGCGTATATTTCTTTGGCTCTTCTCTTCGGTCTCTTCTTGTTTTAGTCTGCAATTTTCTTGTAGTTGTTGGTATTTGTTGCAATTAGACTAGGCAGGCCCTTTAGCAACAAGAAGGAATTGAAAATCAAAAGCAAAACAGTAACTATAAAGAAAAAAGTGAGCAAGTTGCACCCAGCAACGTCAAACAATTTTTCCTTGTGTCTGTCACTTATTCAATTGAGAAAAAAAAAATACATACATACTACATACACATTTGTATGTATGTATGAAAAAATTAAACAAGTTTTCAGTTTCTTAAATTTTTTACTCGATTATCTTCGCAGCCAACACCGGCACCACCTCCTGCCATTACCATCACCACCAGCACCGTGCTAAATTTGTTAGTCAATCTCTAGTATTAACTAATTTCATAAATCTCAATTGATTCAATCTGATTTTTCATATGAAGAAATCGTTGGTTATTCAAAAATTATTTTCTATACATACTGAAATATATTTCTTTTTTGTTTCTGATTTTCCACCACCGAACTCCACCACAATTCACATTGACACCGCCTTTGACATACACATAAACTTACCAAAAAAAAAAAATTAATTTTTATTATTTTCCTTGTTATTTATTTTCTGTGTAAAAAGAAAACGTAATTTTCAGGCTATTCATTAAATTTACATCCTATAGCTACATATATGTATGTATGTATGTATATAATAGTACCGATACATTACATATGCATGTACATACATATGTGTACATCAATCACACATGTTCAATGGTACATATCCTAAATAATTTCAAGTATTTCTTCTATAGACTTAAAAATGTAAACAAAGACAAAAACGAAGTGCACAAAACAAATATCCATACATAAGTACATACATACATATTTATTATGTGCAACTCTATACACATACATACATATCTACCTAAGTCAAGTACAAATGAATTCCATAAATGTTAGTCCCTATTTACACTATGCAAGTCTTATTGCTAAACTGATTAGTTTATTAGGAGAGAGAGACGGGGGGAAAAGAAACATTGCTGTTCCCCTCGTCTGTCTCTCCCTGAAACTAATCAGCTTAGCAATAAGACTTGCACAGTGTGATTTGGGGCTAATGATGTAAATGAGGTAGTTTAGACGAGAACAATTTTTAAGCCGCACAATTTTTGTTCTTTTCCAAATTATACGAGACTAATTCATCTGGCACAAAATGTATACGTATACACAGCTATGTGTGTGTTAGTGTTTTTAGTATTCATTTAACATGTGCTGTTTTTTAAGTTGTGTATGTATTGATTTTATGCTGCTAATGCGGGGTTGTAGCTGGTTGAAAAGTTATGCCAACCGCAAAACCACTCTCTTTGCCTCTCTCACTAACAAACTGGCATGTTATGCCAGCACAATTATGCCCGTGTAAATCAGCGCAATGATATTACCATGCTCATTATCTTAAAATCATTTTCTTGAAAGTTCAATAGAATACTACACTGAACCAAAAAAAGTATTATTTAATCAAGAATTTTACGTTTTCGTTTTAAAAATGCTGAATTTTTAAAAATCATTTCTAAAATAGGAATGTTTTCAATAATATTACAGCCTTATATAATAATTATTATATTTCTCCCCAAGTTTCATTTTATATTTCGTTGCGTGGTTATTTAATGTATTTTATATATAATAATGTATATAAAATAATTGAAATTTATTTGCTGGTTGTTTAGCATGTCTATATACGTATTTCATTGGCGCTTGAACCAAATCATCAACACACAAATTTTAAACAGTCACAAACCTCTTACTTTATGCATAGAGTTTCAAAAACTATATGAGAATTCATAAAATAATAATACTTTTGAAAATCACAAAAGAAAAAATAAGCTTAGTAGGCTTTGAAACTGATACAAAACCCAGCAAATAATTTATATCCAGGTGAACTCATTTTATTTTTCTACATCTAATAATGTATTTTAAATATAATGTGGTGCAAACCAGTAACCACCCGACAATTTGTGTCGTGTTGAAAAAAAAGGATTAATTTATTAATGTGACCAGCCCCATATTCTGTAACTCGCTAAAGCTAAATCTCTATCGCTAAAAATTTATAAAATCGATTTATCGTAGACTTGGGTCGATGATGATCAAACCCATGTAATGTAAATGGGTTTGATCAGTGGTTTGTGGCAAAAATGAACTAGTGAACGAGTTCGACCCAAGTCTAATTTATCGATTTTCGGCCACGAATGCAACTTTTAAACTTATATTGCTAAATCAGACATTTGCTCAAAATTTTTTATTGCGCCGAAACTTTAGTGTTTTATGCCGTCGCCAAAAAATTTTAATTTTCTCTTTGTTCAGCATTTAAGCGATCGAATTTAGCTTTAGGGAGTTACAGAATACGGGGGCAGGTGTATTTTAATTTCCATTATCACAGAGAGTGTTGTTCCTAATAGAGAATTTTTTTGTGGAATGCTCGTCATAAGCCAAGTTCGATTATCGAAAGTTGCTTATAATAAGGTCCTTTTAATTTAATACAATACACTATTGTATGAAGTAATACGAATGCAAAATTTTAACATATTTTAATTTTAAAACGAAACATCATCGGTAATTTTAAAATTATCCACTATTAATGTAAAATGTTTCTCTCTTATTTTAAAAACATAGGTACTTAATTAATTCAAAAGGTTTAATTTTTAATTTAAAAATAAATTTTTGATTTCATTTCATTTTAAAATAACACAAAACAAACATTGTGCTATTTCATAAAGAACTCGTTTTTAAAATGAAATTGTTTCACCTAGATTTTGAAACTTTTTTTGGGTGTATGTATGTAAGTATATAAAAGTCATCATGTAAATTCCCTCCAAGTATGTAAAAAAGCACCAACAGGATGAAATACCATTTAGAATAAACAAATACTCGAGGAAAATACAACAATAATTTTGTCCAGAATAAAAGCCAACCTTTTTTCATCTACACGCAGCAGTAACAAAAACAAAAACATGCACAAATTTCGGCGAATAATGCCGACTACAATAACAACAACAACAAAATATGTTGTTTAAATGACGAATTTCGTGGGGTAGAAAACACTAATACAGCAACAATGAAAAAACCAAGAAAACAATAACAGAAATTAACGACGTCATAGTATTGCCAGACTCAAAAGTGTACATAAGATGTAAAGTTACAAGGCGTGGAAACAATTAATCGCTGGTGAATGTGTGTTTTTATTATGTTGAATTCCATTTACATTCTAAAGTGTATATATAGTACACGATATGAATCTTTTAAATAAGTAGTAGTGGCTACACGCCGTAAAATATAATATTTCTGGCCTAAAATCAAAATGCGAACCCATTTCCAAAAAGCAGCACTTGTGTATGAGTGTTGCAATAATTGCCCTTATTGGATCACTTTGTTCTTAAACTCTCTGTTCCAGTTAGTGCTGGGATACCATCGATATTTTCTACTATCGATATATATCGATAGTTCAGATTTCACTATCGATACTATCGATTGAACGTTAATACCTGAGAAAGAAATATATAACTAATTTTTTATCAAGTTAAAGTTAGTTTTTTTATCCCTTTATTGAAAGTACATATGTATATAGTCTTATGTTTATTTAAATATGTATGTATATCTACAAACGTTATTTTAGGTAACAGTTTTTGAAAAATTTTGCTGTCAGTTAAAAAAAATTTAATAATACCTCAGGTTTTCGAAACTGCATAATATCGATATCGATATTTTTTCCTATCGATATTTTCGATATTTTAAAACTATCGATAGTATCCCAGCACTAGTTCCAGTATAATTTTAAGAACTTATACCGAGTACATACGCATACATATGCATGTATGTATCTGGGATTTTTTGTGTTGTCATTTTGTGGTGTCAATTTCAAAATGTATGCAACGCCCCTTCCATTATGTTTTTATATGGAAATCAATGACACAAAACGAAAAATAACAAACGTTGCCACCAATACACTAGTGCGATGCCAAAAAATGCCATAGTGTGTACTCGGCATTACTTTAAAATTTTGACAGTTAAAATTCATACAATATCAATACAATCGGATGCAAATATAATAGATTATATGATCAATGATCAAACCCATGTAATTTAAATGGGTTTGATCACTGGTTTGTGGCAAAAATGAACTAGTGAACGAGTTCGACCCAAGTCTAAAACCCATTTAATTTACATGGGTTTGATCATTGGTTTGTGGCAAAAATGAACTAGTGAACGAGTTCGACCCAAGTCTAGAATGAGTTCGATACAAGTCTATTGTCCATCCCTGATACATACATCATACTCGAACTTGTATGTATTATATAGACTTGGGTCGAACTCGTTCACTAGTTCATTTTTGCCACAAACCACTGATCAAACCCATTTACATTACATGGGTTTGATCATTGGTTTGTGGCAAAAATGAACTAGTGAACGAGTTCGACCCAAGTCTAGTATTATACAACAACTAGACTTGGGTCGAACTCGTTCACTAGTTCATTTTTGCCACAAACCACTGATCAAACCCATTTAAATTACATGGGTTTGATCAGTGGTTTGTGGCAAAAATGAACTAGTGAACGAGTTCGACCCAAGTCTAATTCGAACAGTGGGATACGCTATTTATTTTTTATTAATTTACTCAATACATATACATACATACATATGAATTTAAAATTAATATAACAAATACAATTTTTTCCTTCCTTGAGATGACAATCGTTTATTGCGGTTTTGGTGGTGGTTTGCAATATACATAAAAGTATCTTTGAAATACATTCATAGTTGTATGTATCTTTTAAATGTGTAACTTGCTCTAATATGTATTTTGATATTTGTTTACATTATTCATACACGTAGTGAGTGCGTGCCGCCTGACTAATACAGCAATTAAAAAGAAAAATTAAACTATCTCGAGGCATTTAACATAAAAAGAAATGATGAAAGTAAAAGTACATACAGGCATATGTATGTAAAATGAAATAAAATAAAAGTGATTAAAAAAATAAGAGCGATGGTGTTACAAGTAATTAAAAGAAATTATTATTTTTAGTTTATTAATTAAATGAATATTTTTTTTACACAAATAATATAGATAAGCAAAGTAATAAAGTGCTATAATATATTAATGATTGTGTTAAAGCAAAAGAAATAAGTAAAATAAGAAAAGTTAAAATAAAAAAAGAAAACACAACGAAACATCACACTTGAAAAAATTAAAAAATAAAATCAAGAAAAAAAGTGTACACGAATTACAAAGGTTCTATTTTACTCAGTTTTACAAACTAAGGATTAAAGCACAACAACCATAACTGCAAGACAGCAGTACCAGCAACAAATTTTTACAACAACACTTTTACCAATACATATTTATTAAAAATATAAAAAAAAAACAAAAACACAGCAATGGAAGCAATTGCTAAGCATGATTTCTCAGCAACAGCTGATGATGAACTCAGTTTTCGCAAAAATCAAATTTTAAAGGTAAATATAATTGATACTCTAATAAATATATAAATAACTACCCTCTAGTCAGCCTAGAACCATATGTCTCTATGTCAATACTCTTTCTCCAGCGACAATTGCATTAGTTAAATGTCGAAAACTTTCCGTTTTATGCGCGAGTAGAGATACGTTAGAGACAACAGTTCTAGTGTATATCTGGTGATAGTGTCAATGAACGCGTCAATAGTTTATTTTTCTTTTTTATTATGCTATGCAATAATATTAAATAAATATATGTATGTAGACGAGGGTCACTAAAAAAATGAGTTAGGGCCTTTCTATATTAATATATTATATTATTATATGTATGTATGTATGTACTGCTCTTGACTATCTATAACCGCCAAAAAAGCTTAAGCGACATAATTTTCTTTTTGACGAAAATCAATTACTTGCGATCGTAAATAATCGATTATCGCCACAAAAAAAATCTTCGAAAATTATATCGCTTAAGCTTTTTTGGCGGTTATGGTACGATATAAGAACATTTTATTTAACTTTTAATTTAAATTTTAAGTTTTATTTTCAAATTTTTAGTGTCAAGCCTATATTTTTAGGGGCGTTATTACGCACAATTTGCCACTACTACTTTTCTACTGCCACTACTTTTCTAATTTCAACACCGCAACACTTTCAGATCTCAAGGTTTTCGTAAAAATGATTTAGGTAGAAGCACGTGAAATATAATATTAATATTTAATTTGTATGGCCCACTCCTTTAAGCACCAAATTATGTCATTCTTAGAAATAAAACTCTTGAACACAAGATTAAGGTGCTAATTTTGTAAAACGCAAAGCCAAGCTTTCACAAATTTTGTATGTAATTTGTTTTTGTGATTTAAAGATTTTCGGTATAAAATTTGTCAACGTTTGCCTTAATTGTTTTTCAAAGTACAAGGTGTGTGCCAAGTTTCGTAAGAATCGATAGAGCAAAAGAACGTTTAATATAATATTGAATGTTAATGGGACATAGCCCCGCCCACATTTTTTAATGCAAGATTATGCCTTTAAGAGTTTAAGATTGGCGCCAAGACTCGTAAAATTCAATAAGTACAAGCGTGTGAAATATAATATTAAAATTTAATAGGCGTACTCCGCCCACTTTCATGGATTCAAGATCAGGGCGTATGCCAAGTTTTGTAAAAATTTATCAAATAGAAGCATGTTTAATATATACATAAAATATATAATATGTTTTTATACAATATATAATGTATATAATTAATAGGCGAACATGTTTTTTGTAATCCCTTTTACGCTGGTACCACTGCACCGATTTTAAAAAGATTTATATGGTTTTAAAGGATTTTCTGTACAGATGTGCAGAATCTATATTTTATTGGAATCGGTTTAGTGTTTTGGGATAGAGCTGGCAAACTATCGATAGTCTAGCCATTCGATATTTTCGATAGTTTGTTGGAAAACTATCGATACTATCGATAGTATCGAATTATTTTACACTATGTTCACACGGCAATACGAACAGTCATTTTGAATGTTGATATACATATGTATATGGATAAAAATAATTAGGTAAAAATTATAAATAATTAATTTTATGTTTAATTTTGTTCTAATTTTTCAATATTAAATACACATATATTTTTTGTTTTTTTTTTTACAAAAACATACCCATGAAATTATTTTGCTTTAACAGCCAGTTCAGATAAATTAGCAATAATTTGTTATCAAAAGATTCAGTAAAATTCAGAATGAAACAAAATGGTTCGCTCACAAAATTTTTTTATATTTCAATCAGTATTCGAGCGAGGATCGTGAATGTGAAAGCGTACCTCCATATTTGCTGTCCGCGTGATCATTGTATTAGGAATGTTGACTTTCATTTTACATATCACTCATTTATTCAAACAACGTCATAATTCAAATAAAAATAGTTTTGAAAAAATTGAGTTAAGTTTTCAATTAACATACAACTCAGTGGATATATTAATAAAGTTTTCTTTTATCAAATGGTGACCTTGCACTCCATTTGCGTAAGTTTTGGAACAAATTAAGTTTAGGGGCACCTCTTAAAAATTAATAAGAGTATCCTACCCTATAGAAAATTAAAAAATAAAAAATAAATTAAATAAAAAATTGGCGGCGAGGCCTAGTTTCCGAGTTATGGGCCTCTGAAATTGTAGTAAAAAATTGTGATTATATGGTGTATTTTTCAACGACTGCGACTTTTTTTGTCGACAAGACAACACAATTGTCGAACAGAATTTTACCATAAGAATTTTCTCTACCATATAATTTCCCTACACGGCTCAACCCAATAGAGATTTTCTTTGCCAAGTTCTCCTAACTGATAACGTTTTTCTGCACTGCAGGCCTTCAGCGGGGCGTAAGGATTTTCTCCACCATGGTGTTTCCCGACACGGCGCAGCCAAATAAAGATTTTCTGCATTTGCAAAGTTTTCTTGCCTAATAACGTTCTCCTGCATTGCCGCCCTTAGGAGGGGCGTAAAGACTTTCTCCACCATGGTGTTTTCCGACACCGCACAGCCTAATAAAGATTTTCTGTCTTACAAAGTTTCCTTGCCCGGTCTTAATGACCTTCTACACCAGGGTGTTTCCCGATACGGCGCAGCCTAATAAAGATTTTATGCTTCCTAAAAATTTCTTGAATTTTACCATTTCATGAAAGGTATTGTCAAAAGCTTTAAAATTATACCATTACTGGTCATATTCGTTGGAAAGCACCGTATAATCAGGCTATTGTACTACAATTTCAGAGGATCATAACTCAGAAAATAGGCCTCGCCGCCAACTTTTTTGCTTAATTTATTTTCATATTTTCAATTTTCTATAGGATAGGAGAGGTGCCCCTAAACTTAATTTAAGCCTGAAGTTTTTAGACAATATGAAATATGACGGGTGTATTAACTCCATTAATTTATTTTTTGAGTTATGACGTTATTTTAGTAAGTGAGCGATATGTACTTATGTATTTTCAATAGAAGACAACTAATATAATAAATTTTATCGAGTTTATTGTCAATTTGGTACTACATTTTTTCAACGATAGTATCGCTATCGAGGAAAAACTATCGATAGTCTAATAAAAACAAAACTATCGATACTATCGATAGTACTATCGATAGTTCGCCAGCTCTATTTTGGGAGCTATAAGCATTTAAAGTTGCTACTACTACATGCACACATATTACACACGCATTTAGTAGCTTACAAGTAAAAAAGAAACAAAACATGAGTATGTATGTATGCATGCATTTACATTCTATAGACAGTATAATTACCCTGCAGAAAGCGCGAATAGTGAAATTGTGGTGATTTACCAGTAACGTTGTCAGTAGTACTACTGACCATGTGTACCCCAGCCAATGGTATTATCTATTGACATTTAACATTAGCTTGTCATTGAAAATTAACCACTAGACTGCAGCACTACTGACTAAATAGTTATTTTGGGACCACATGGAGACATTGGCACCAACGATTCACTAGTAAATTTTAGGGGCTATAGTATACAAAATCGATATTTCCTCGGCCATTGTCAATAGTAAAATTATACATATTTACTAGTGACATATTCAATAGTGCTACTGATTAGGTGTACCCCAGCCAATGTAATCGCCTATAGGCATAGGGTTGTCATTGAAAATTTACGAGTAAACTTTAGCACTATTGAGAAGGTAGTTCTCCACATATGGAGATATTTGAACCGATGATTCACTTGTAGATTCTATTGACCCTCGTCTACATATCTTTATTTAATATTATTGACTAACATAATAAAAAAGAAAAACAAACTATTGACGCGTTCATTGACAATAACACCAGAATTACACTAGAACTGTTATCTCTAACGTATCTCTACTCGCGCATAAAAGGAAAGTTGTCTACATTTTAACCAAGGCCTATTTATCAGGTCAACGCAATCGTCCTGATGATATTCTGTGTTTTCGTGTTTTAACTGTCAAAAGCTGTTTTAACTAGTGCAATTGTCGCTGGAGAAAGAATATTGACATAGAGACATATGGTTCTAGGCTAACTAGAGGGATTTCTCTTGATCTAAAATGTTTTTCTTTTTTTTTTTTTTTGTTGTATGAAAGCCATAATACTTAAAGGAAGAGAATTGAATAAAGTGAATTAGCTTGGTTGAAGGGATTTTGTTTATGTTTTTTTAATTTCATGTATTATTTAATTATGCTTGCATATGTATGTAAGTTTGTGTGTGGCTGTGTTTTAATGAATTTTTTATGACGTTTAGACACATACATTTTCTTTGAATCTTAAATTATTTACATTTTGATTCTAGAATACGGACGAGTGTGTCGTCCGTTTGGTATATCTAGTATGTTTTATTGGGCTTGGCTCCGCCTATTTTCCAAATTTGAGATTGATTGTGTAGTTACAAGAACTCCATGTGTTGTAGCAATTGAATAAGTAAACTATCGTAAAATCAAATAAAATTGTGGGTGTGTTCCGCCCACTTTTTTGCAATGACAGTACACCCTCAGACAAAAGAAAAAAATAATTTCTACAATCAATCTAAAATTTACAGAGTTATGAAGTAAGTATAACCAAAAATAAAATTTGATAATCCCCTCCTTTTTTGAAGTCGTTTAAAAAAAAGAAAAATAATGCACATATCATACAACAAATTTTTCTCACTGTAAAAAAGACTCTGGTTGCTGTCTCTTAAATACTCTTAATTGGTCTTTTGATTTTCTATGAAAAAGAAAAACATTGTAATAAAAACATAAACCAGTTAAGCATAAATGAAAGTGAAATGTTGCATTAAAAATTATATAAAAAAATATACAAATCACTTATATATTAATTAAGCAGACCAGTGTTTTGTTTTATATTTTAAACTCGCCAAATCACAGAAATTTTGGACGTCAAGTATTATGCAAAATTAATTATAATAAAAATGAATATTCGGAACACGTTTTAAAATAATATAGGTATGTACCTATATAATAAAGAAAATAAATAAAATACATTCGAAATGTGTATGATTAAAATGCAATTTGTTTGCATATTTTTTTTATGTCAACAAATACTCACACAACACAACCTTCCACAAATTAACAAAATAATCTGAATAAAGCAACTACACAAAAGAAGTAAAATCGCTGTCTTGTTATTAGTATACACGTAGATATAAAAACAAGTACATACATACATACATATACATACGTACATATGTACTAGTGTTGTTAATTATTCGTCTTTTATATTTGTTCGAATAAAATTTCATGATTATTTTCTTGTTCGAACTGACGAATAATTTTGTACTATTGTTCGAATATTCGAACGAACAAGGAATAAAAAAATATATTCGAATAATCTTAAAAAAGTTTGCAAAAAACGACACGTATGTGTATTAAGCTATGTACAGACAGTTGTCAGATCTTACAATATTGCCAGTAAAATGTACTAAAAATTTCTTACAACCGTGTGAACTGGCAATTTTTGTCAGACGACGTTGCCGGAAAAAGCATTGTCAGTCCATTGCAAGACTAGCAACTGACAACATATTGTCAGACATCTTACAATCGTGTGAACACATTGTAAAATTATTGCCAGATATTTGTCAGACATTTTAATATTGTCAGATGTGCGAAGTTCATGCATCTGACAATGGCGTCATTGTAAGATAATTCTTTCTATGGGCAACACTGCATAAAAAATATAGAGAAAAAGTTTATAATAAAAGATATGCAGACAAAATCATTGCAATTGCTTTTTTATGGTCCATAATTATTTATACTTTCACTTTTTACATTTAACACAAACACAAACGATAAATATTTAACAATGGCCAACAAATGGTTTAAGTATGGCAACGCATAACAACAGATCGACGATTTTCTCAGATGAATTTATTGTCATACAACCGTCTAGCAATAAATTGTAAGATTTTCTGACATCCGTGTGAACTGACAAGAAATATTGTGCTGGCAATTTTCGATTGCCAGTACATTGTCAGCACATTGCCAGATCTGACAATCGTCAGATCTTTACTTTAGTTTAATTTTTTTTATTAACAAACGAAAAATTATTCATTACACACGAAAAACATATGATTTCAATAACAGATTTAGAAATATTAATAACAAAACTTAAAAATTTTAAGAACCTTTGCCGCAGTTGACGCTGTAGTATAAGTTAAGAACTCTGTATTCCACTAATACTATTGAAGTAGCAGAATCGCAAAAAAGAAGAGAGTAAATTGATATATAGAAAATTTAAGATATCTTCCAATCGACTAGACCGATTTTCTTCAAGTATAAATTAGAAGATATACGATCATGTCACCTTTCAAACGAAAACAAAGCAAATTAAAACCGATGAAGTCGTTCGGGAGCCACGGCGTCAAAGACACACACATCTAACAGAATTTATCTAAAAACGATGTGATACCTTCTAAGCGGCTGGACCGATTTTCTTTAAACAAAGCTAAGAACACTTTCGATCAAATCACCTTTCAAACAGAAAAAACTAAATCAAAATCGGTGCAGCCGTTTGGTCTGTACGTGGACTCGTGAAAACAAACAGATACACAGACACACACTACAATCTTATAAATTTTTTTCTCTTTTTGGTATTTTACGTCGTTCAATAATTCGATTTTTAACGCTTTTGATTAGAGAAAATCAGTTTTTTTTCTAATCTCTTTATCAGAAATTGTAAGACACCTTCTAATTCCATGAAAGAAGCATTACCTCCCAAAAAGAAAAAATATGAGTTTATCGAACATATGTATCTATACATACATATGTACATATAAACAAAGCTTACACAAGTATTTATAATTTGGAGTAATTTGATTACTTAATATCATATTGTTAACAAATTAAAAAGTAATGCAATGTAATATACTTGTTATATAAAGTAATTAAGGAAATTCTTCGAATATTCGACAAAAATGATTCGAATAATTTTTTATTCTAAATTGAATATTTTTGTTCGTTCGAACAAAAATGATAAAAAGTTGTTCGAATATTCGAACAATTTTTGTTCGAATGACAACACTAATATGTACGTATGAAATAATTTTTAATATAATAAGTTTATAATACGAGTAGTAAAATGAAGCAGATTGTCATAATGCAAAAATTATACACAACTGCCAAAAAATAGGTCATACCAATTTAACTACACGTGTCTTATCAACATCCACTATTATTGAATCTTTCACATACATATCGCTCTCCTTTATTGATATTAATTGCGTTCGCGTACTCAAAAGTTTTTAAAAATTTTTACTGAACTTTACTGCATTCAGTGATGCTCACTTTTTTGGCTCTAAAAGCACATCAGAATTTAAAAAAAGCACTAAAAAGCGTAATTTTGAGATCTAAAAAGCGTAAAAAGCACTAACCTAAAAAACGAGTGCAATTTAACAATGTTTTCTAAGCTATTCTCTATTTCGGCAATATTATCAACATCTTTAATGAAATAAAAAATAAATACACAAAAAAAAAATAAATAAATACACCAAGTTTTTTATTAAAATAATTTTAAAAATACACAAATTTCTTAAAAGTACTACTTAGTGCTTTTTGTTAGTTTGGCACTAACGCTCAAAAATTGGCGTTTTTAGTCTTCAAAAAGCACCAAAAATAGTGCCAAAAGCACCAAGTTGGCATCGCTGACTGCATTTTACTAAATTGCGTTCGTTTACCAAAAATACAGTAAATGAGAACACAAATTGAGAGAGTAAAGTGACAGTTCTTGACTGAGTGTTTTGCAAATTTTTACTGCAGAAATTTGTTGTAGTAAATTTTAGTAAGATAAAAACATATGATTCAAAATGTAAACAAATGAAAAGTTAGCAATTGAAAAGTGTAAAAATTTGAGAAAAGGTTAAATAAAAATTGTGAAAGTCACTAAAAAATAATTCATTTATAACTCATAATAATAATAGCTGTTAATAATAATATAATTTTGTAATATATTTTATTAAACCTTTTGTTTTGCAATTCATTTTAATTACTCAGAGCTGTAAAACTGTAAAGTATCTGGGTACTTAGTATCGCACTTGCTTTTAAAGTAATCAGTAACATTAACAAATAGTCATGGATTTTTTATTAATTTAGCCAACAATAAAACAAGGAAATCAAAAAGAAAGTAATTACAAATATTGCATGAAATAAATTACAGAATTTATTCTTGATTGTCCGTGTTATAAAAATATTGTATCGAGTACCAATAATTAAAAGAGTTGAATAGTCAAAAGTTTATATACTTTTCAACACTATGTGGAGTTGGAGTCAGTTGTTTCTTTAATCTTACTAATTTTTACTATTTTTCCGTTCGCGTACTTTTTTGGCTACCGCTCTTTTTGAGAGTAAATTTTAAAATTTTTGTATTAGCTAATCATTTACTGCATTTTACTGCAAAAGTAAACGAACACACTTATTGTTAATGGATACACAGCAAAAAATTGCACATTAAAATCAGAACTACTTGCCATATAATGACTTACTTTTCTGATTGCCAAATTTCATTACTCGCTTACAAATCACATTACCTAAAATTTAAAAAAATGTACAAGTTGCTAAATGAGGAGAATTACGCTTTTAGGTTTAATAGATTACGTGAACAAGTTGCCAAATAAAAAAAGTAAGTAGTTCTCAAGAATAGATTATTTTAGTCTCACGCCTTGTTAAAATCATTAACGGCCATATGTATAATCAAAAATTGGCATGAAGTTAGCATAAGTGACAAAATTGAACTAAGTGTTGACGAGTTCCGCTATACAATTTGACATTAAAAATCCCCGCATAATGTAGTTTTAACACAGGATTACATCCTTGCATGATTTTTAATGTAAAATTATATGGCAAAACACGTTAAGATCATGTTAAATTTTGCCACTTATGCTAACTTCATGCCAATTTTTGATTATACATATGGCCGTAAGTTATTAATCCAGTAGGAAAGAGCTTCCACCAAAAAATGCTTAATTCCAAACTCGTTTAAATTGTTTGAAATATTTTTGTTGGGTACATTGACTGTCCTGATTTTCTTCATTCTATATCACTCTTTATACCACCTTGAAACCTTAGCTAACAATTGTTTGATATTCCTGTTCATCGAACTAATTATGCTCGTAATGGCACATTAACTCGTGCTTTTGTGTTTCTTAATGAAATTAATTTTAAATTGCAAAGAGAATCAAAATCTTATGAGGAATTCAGCACTGATAAAAGCGATTTTAAACTTTTTCTCCTAACTTTAATAAAACAATATTGCTATTTAAAATAGTTTAATTTAAATCTATACATTCATCCAGAAATTAGCATTTTATTTTTTAGAATTTTGACCCTATATATGCATATATAAGTTATCAATCCTAGCTACTAAAAATAATTATATATATTTAAAGATAAATTATATATCGTAGTCTGAAACGACATATTGTACATAGGCTGAAACAATAAAATAAATAAAATGGAGGATACCAGCTGCTTCATCATGGGAATTCAGTGGCGTACTGAAGAATAATAGGGGCACGGATAATAGGGGATATAACTATACATATATGTTTATAAGACAATACCTATGAATGAAGTGAAAAAACACCGAAAATAATTAAAATTCGAAATTTTGGAATATTTGCAAAACTCCATTGAAAAATTTTGAAATTACGTTCGATATCGAATGTCGCCCATAATCTTATTTGCTACGAAGAGTAAGTGAAATTAAGTTATATGTATGTATGTGCCCAAACTAAATTGCTTAAATATCAAAAATAATTTTGTTTGTGTTAACTTAATTTTAAGTTCTTCACTTCTAAAATAACAAAAAATTAAAAATTTTAAAAACCCCCCGAATATTTCTAGAAAAGATGTGATGTCTTCTAAACGGCTGGACATAGCTAAGAACCTTCTCGATCAAGTCACCTTTGAAACAGAAAAAACCTAATCAAAATCGGTCCAGCCGTTTGGTCTGTACGTGTATTCGTACACAGACACACACTTCAAACTTATACACCCCTTTTTCGGTCAGGGGTTAAAAAAAGTACTTTTACAAAATGAAATTTTCACCTTTAAAGTACGACTTTAAAAGAGTTGCTCTTATTTGTCTAAATTGTTTTTCAAATAAATGGAATTGTTTGTTCAAAAGCAGGTCAAATTTTAACATTTGCTTAGTCTCTTTTTTGTGACGATATTTATTTTTCATTATTGTAAAATATTTTTATTTTTATATCTCTTACAATATTTCCTGCCATGAAACAATTATGCAAAACGAATATACATATGAGTCATTCTACTTTATTTATTTACATATATAACTACAAATATTTTTCAACCATAAATATGTGAACGTTTTTTTTTCAATTTCATTGGAAAAAAAACAAACAGCCATAAAAGTTTTTAATTTATCGTTGATAGATATTTGAATTTGATTTAGAAGGTTAACGCACATGAAAACATACATGCATGTATGTACGTACATAAACATGTTCAATGTATGTATGTATGTTGCATTTCATTTAAAATTGCTTGTCCAAAATAAAAATAAAAGAAAATATGTATAAATAATACAATTAATATACATATTTAACAATTGTGTGCAAGAGTGTATATAAAGCATAACTTTGACCACAGATATTGAGGAAATAATTTCAATGTTTATTCATTGATTTTGACTATTGCTTTGAAAAAAACTTCACATCAATTATTGATCTCAATATCACTAAAGAAGTAATTGTTTAAATACCATAAATGTCCGTCTATTCTGTTAGTCTTTTTCGTGGGCTAGTTTATTCGTATTAGGTGAGTCATCGTTTGGCAATTCGAGAAAAGATAGCCCTTAATATGTTTCATAGTTTATGCTAATTCTGCACTTTGTACTACCAACAAAAATATCATATAGGATGGACTAAAAGCTTTGAAATATGTATAATTTTCATAATAAATATTTTAAACTTTAAATTTCATGTACAAAAAAAATTACAATTACATATCATATACATACATACGTATCTTCTTCAATTACTTAGAAATGATTTTTTTGAGACTGCCATCGTTCTGTTACAATTTCCTAAATTTGTTTTGACCCAGAAATGAAAATACCTAGTTTTTTGCACTTGTAAATTTAATTTATTGTTTACGCAGTATATACTGTTGGGGACAGAAAAATTGGCTATACACCACTTACAGTTCCCTATGTATTACAACTATGCATATTTAGGCTTTTTTTAAATAGTGATGTTACATCATGATAGTAATTCTATTTATTTTTCATTCTAGCCGGCCACCAAACGGCAAAATAAAATGTGTCTACTTTACTTTGTAAACCAGGGTCCGTAAACAATTTTCAGATCTGTTAGGCATTGCCAGACTCGAAGCATTTGCCACAATAAGCCAATTATCAATCGTCTGTGCGTAAAGAAGCAATTGCAACGATTTTGCATACATATATCGATAATTTTCGAACTTAATTTTTTTTACGAAAAATGTGTCTCTTAAGTTTTATATTATATTTTTTAACTTTCCGTTTTTATTACAAACAGGTGATCCAGTACTATAGCCAATGAAAAAAATCCATTGTGATATTCATAAACTTCGCACTTCTGCCAATAATAAATAGTTTTAAGGCAGGTCAAGCCATATTTGGAGTGACATGAGCTTGCTTAAGCGCCTGGCCCACTATGTCGAACGCAAATGTTCGATCAACATTGGAGTTCCTTACATTTTACTTAGACTTGTTCATTGTTGCCACAAACCAATGATTAAATCCATTTAATTTATATGGGTTTGATCATAGGTATGTGTCAAAAATGAACTAGTGAACGAGTTCGACCCAAGTCTAATTTTACTTACCTTAGAAATTGCCCCTTGACTATCGGATAGATAGTTTCAAAGAGGAAGAAATTTTTCCCCACCTCCCCTAGTGGTCCTATTTTTGAAACTCTTCGTTTGGACTCAGATACATATATCTATGATTTTGACGATTCTTACATCAATCGATTTGTGTTAACTCTGGGACAGTAGTCAAAATTCAATTCGGCATTTTGTAAATTTGAAAAAATAAAAAGTCGGCGAATTATATCAAAATGGGCACCATTGGACAGGTATTTTAAAATCATTTAGGATATTTAACGGTTCAAAGTTAGTCGCAGTCTTGTTTTTTGATTTTTTTTAATTACTACTTGTTAATAAACATATAACCTATGTGTTCTTCTAACTTAGATCTATCTACATATGTTCTAAATTTCATAAAAATTGGATCCGTGAATAAGCCGCTAAAGCGCAACAAATAATAAATTTACTTTCCCATTTACATATATTAGTTAGCACATATATCTTCAGCTATCACTGCCACAAACCAATTATCCAAGTCAAGAACATTTAACCAAAAATGGAAACCATATTGGATACTCCCAAAAAATATGCTAAAAACCCCAAAAAAACCCAGGAGTTTCCCCGACACTTCCGAGCAAAATTACGGCAGTACTGCAAAACATCCGCATTGGCAGCACCAGTACTCGCGGCCAGTATTTTTTAATTTTCAAAAAAGAATTGTTTTTTGTTTTTTCGTTGATAGTTCGAAAAGTCATCACTATTTACGGCCCTTGTTAAAAATACAAAAATCTAGCAAAAAAAAAAAAAAAAACGAACGAAAAAGTAGGGAAAAAATTGCCTGAAACTATAAATATGAAAAATGCCTTGTGCGTGTGTTGGCGTTTAAACAAAAATTGTTTTCATCTTTTAGAAAAATATTTAAAGCATTACAAATATAAACAAAATTGAAAAATATAAAAAAACACTAAAATATTTGGCTTAAATTCATTTCATTCAATACATTGACGAAAATCATGTGCGACTTCTATGTATTTTTTGTTTTTAATTAAACATTTTAATCTAATAAGGTAGGTAGGTGGCCATTTAACGATATTAGTAAAAATGCTAATCCCATAGATAAACTTTTAAATATAATCTTATTACATATAGGGAGTGAATATTTTTATTTAAATATCGTTATTGAAAGGGACTTTCTTTGAAAACTTAATACATGCTTTAGAATTTAACTCCTCTGAGCAAAGATTTTTAAGAAATAAGGCAATTATCAGTAGAAATTTTTTCATCTAATGTTTACAGTTTTATTAAACTTTTTATACCACAAATCATTTACATAGAATATTTGTGTTTATTGTTGCCATGATTCATGAATGAGATAAATACATATTTATAATTTTATATTTTTAGTTATATAAATTACAACGGCAGATTGAATTTTTCTTTATTTTGAAACAATAGAATATTATTTGTTCAGAAATATATTAAATAACTTTAACTTTATGTTTAAAACACATTTCTCATTAATCATGTGCAGTTTGAAAAGAATGTATTATTTTTTTATTACTTAATCGTAAAATTTTCGCTTTAAATGAGGTTTTTATATTGCGTAATACACTATTGTTATTTGTCTTAAATATAGTTTAGGTTTTTATGGCATATGCAAAACCATTTATTACAATTCAGTTTAGAGTTATTGTTATTGTTGTTATTGTTTCATTATTTAAAAATATATATATATATATAAATTGTGACATCAAGAGCGAATTTCGAAGAAGAGCTTAAACTTATTTTCATTTTTCGCTTAACTAACACAAAATTAATGCAATTAAACAGAACTATAGATCAAAGAGTTTGTCAATTTACAATTTATATTTTGATGCTATTTACCCCCTCTTTTTTTAATTTTTTAAAAGATATTTAATTTCATAGTTTTGGTGCCATTTTATATTCGAATTTCTATAAATTCATTCTTAGTGAGGTGAGCCTATATCGATTTCCGCAAATCATTATCTTAGTCAGTAAATCTTTTTTACTTTTAGTAAAAAAATAAAATAAATGCACATCTCTGCACATCCAACAGTAGCTTTTTAGTTTTGAATAATTCAAAAAGAAAAAACATCATACTATGTACATATATTTAAAAGATTTACGTTATTAACCGACTTCAAAAAAGGGAGGAGGTTATCAATTCGTCAGTATTTTTTTTTTTTTTTTTTTTTTTTTGACATTGATACTTCATAACTCGGTACATTTTACTCGTATACCGATGGTAAAAATATTTTTTTTTTGCCTGTGAAGTTATAGCTTCCAATTGGTACCATTGTAAAAAATGGGCGGAGACACGCCCACAAATTTGTTATTTAATTTTATGATATTATACTTATTTGATTGCTGCGAGCACAATCTTAAAGTTTAAAAAATGGGAGGGGCTACGCCCATTAAAATTTATTATTATATTTCACGTGGTTCTGCTTAACTGATTTTAACAAAACTTAACACACAGTTTGAGCTTTAAAACATACACAATCTTCCATTAAAAAAAAAACGGGCGGAGTCACGCCCATTAAATTTTAATATTTTATTTTAAGTGGTTTTACTTTACCGATTTCTACAAAACTTAACATGCACCCTGAGCTATGAAAAACACACAATCTTGCATTTAAAAAATTGGCGGAGGAATGCCCATTAAAATTTCATTTTATATTTCATGTACTTCTTCTTAACCAATAGATTTAATTTTTTTTTTTTTTTTTTTTTTTTTTTTGAAAAAGTATACTTCCAGTTTGGTCCCATAAATTTTTTTCGAAAATGTTCTATTACATTGAATTCGGTTTTTTGTCGAATTATTATTATTATTATTTTTTTTTTTTTTTTTGACAATTTTACATAAAATTTAATTTTTAATAAAAATTAAAGAAACAATAGAAAGAAAAAAATAAAACATTATTTAGATTTACACAAAATTTTTATTAAACAAATATTTTAACCAAAATTATTTTTTATGAATTATGGTTTTTTTATTAAGGTTTTGCATTAATTTCAATTTTATTTCAATGAATAAAAAAGTAAAGTAGATCTACAATTTAAAATAATAAAAAGGGTTTTGTTTCACTTATTTTATTAAGAACTCTTTTGTTATGGATTTAGCTATTTATTATTTGCATTTTCTATTCTCTTTATTTGTTATTTTTTGCCTGTAAAAAGTGTCAGACAGTATCAGTTATTGTTTTAACTCGACCCAGTTCTTTAGACATAATTTTTATTGTTTATAACAAATGCAAATGTTACAATTTTATATAATATACATTTGTATATATGTATGTATATGTATGTCTATACCCTGCAGGAAATGTCACTAGTGAATCAATACTGATTCACTATTGACTTTGTCGCCAGTACTACTGACTAATTATACCCCACACAATGATTTTTGCAAGTCATTGAAAAGCAACTACTGACATTGGAACTACTGATTAGATAGTTCTTTAGGGACCATATGAAGACATTGGATACAGATAGTCACTAACACATTTTAGTAATTCTATTATACTCTTTTGATAATGAAATTGCGTATTTTGTTCACATTTTGGTGTTTTATTAAACAAATATATAAAAAATGGAACTTATGATTAAAAACACTTTCAAAAGCACTTTCACTTACATTTTTTTTTTTAATTTTCACATTTTCTATTTTGATACAATATGGATTGTTATTTTATTTATTTTTTTTTTTTTTTTGCAAATTATTTTTCTGTATTTTTTTAATTATTGTTCAATACATTTATATTCACCTTTTAATTTGATTTCTTAAACTAATTTTTATTTTCCACAAACCAATAAAACAAGAAGAAGCATAGTTGTGTGTGTCTGAAAAAAAGCTTTCTACGCATTAAGAACAATAGGGCGATTCTATTCTAGACAACTTTTAACATCAATTCAATTTTCAAATCATTTTTTGATGCCAATTTAAAGTAAAATATCTATATTTTATAATAATATAATTTTTTTATACGTAAGCTTTTAAGCTTTATTTAAAAATACAAATTTGGTGTGCACCACTTCGAAGCATAAAGATTCATAGATTTGCACCCGTCATGTTGCACCCGTCATGGCTTAAAGAGCAAATCTTTTATTATTAGATTATATTTCTCTACGATGTTTGATTTGATAATCATCGTCTGATATCTCATCTTTCACAATAAAAAAGAGTAATAAAATAAAATTTTAAAAATTAACATAGTTTTGTGTTTTTGTGGTATGATCTTATGAAAGTGGGTCAATTTGGTTGCACCCGTCGTGCACTTTAAAGCTCTCTCGCGGCTATTTGAGCGTTTCATATAAATTCTTGTAAATAGATAACAATAGTATATAAAAAAATCTTACCCCTTCTAGAAATAACTTAATTGAAATTGTGTTTATTTCTATTAATAAAGGGCGTTTTTAGACGCTTAAATGTTGCACCCGTCAGAATAGTCGACAAAAGTAGTGACTTGGGGACACTTAACCCCACGTTTCCTTCAGGGTAGGTATGTGCATACATACATATTTTTGTTGTCACATTCCTTTATCACCAAAAAGATGAAAATAGTGAAAGGGCGTACCTTATTTTAATTGGCACAAAAAATATATAAAAATTTTTGATATTTTTACTGCCTTAAGGTGAAATTTTGAAGTATTCTACACTGTTACATACGAAGAAAATATTTCTGTTTTCATATAAAATGTATGATTGATTTAACTTTTACTAGAAAAAACATTTTTGTGAAACAAATGGATGAATTCAGCTAAAATAATACAATTCAATAAACTCCTTTTCTTTAATAGAACATGTAAAAAAAATTTAAATATACTTGAAATATGTACGTATGTATGTGAAAACGTCAACAATTTCGATTTTTACAAAATGATGTTCATAAAAAATGTATTACACAAGAAGAGAACTTCTTATAAAATTTTATTTAATTAAAGCAAAAGACACGTTTATGACTCATTTTTCAACTTCTTTATTGTATTTATTACAGTGTTATAGTCAATGAAAACCTTAAAGCAACGTTGTAAGACACGTAGTAAAAATAATCAATCAAAATATCGTGCCATAATCGCCAAAAAAAGCTTAAGCGACATAAATTTCGAACTTGATTTTTTTACCAAAATCGATTAATTGAGTTTACAAATAGTCGTTTTTCGTCAAAATAAAAACAAGTCTAAAAATATTTATTGCTTAAGCTATTTTAGCGGTTATGGCTCGATATAAGAACAAAAAACTTCAACTAGTAGAGATTTGCACGCATTTACAAAAAAAAAAAAAAAAAAAAAAAATACATTCATATACATACATACATATTTACATATCGCTACCTTAATATCTAAAGGCCCTAACTCATTCTTCTATCGAAACATACAAAATGCTCGATTTCAAAAAAAAAAATAATGCGTTAGGGCCTTTCTATATTAAGGTAACGATATGCACATATACATTGTATGTATATGTGCATATAAGGCAAGTATATTTGAGATTTTTTTAGATTTTTCGGAATAAGTTTTTTCATGCTTTCTTCATAACTTTAACCATTACCACGATTTTCTTCATTTTGAAGGAAGAAAAATGTCCCAAGTATAGTTATAGTTTTTGCACACAAAATTAAAGCTTGGACATTTTTCTTTTAAATGGTTTCCTTAAAAATTAAGAAAATCGTGGTAATGGTTAAAGTTATGAAGAAAACACGAAAAAAGGCCGGGTAACTCGATATTTCGCCCACATTCGACTTGAGCGACCTCTAAAACTATTCCGAAAAATCTAAGAAAAAAATCAAAAATACTTGACCCTATAAGCTTTCAAATTATGCATGAGCACCTATGAAAAAACAAAAAAAAAAAAAAATTGGGATACCATTTACTTCAATAGTGTTATAACTCAAAAAATCTAGTTTTGCGTATTTGGTAGTACATTCAAGTTACTCGTATTATATGAAATGTTTACACATGATAAATACGAATTAACTAAAAATATAAATTTTTTGAGTTATGCCACTATTGAGGTAATGAGCGATGTGTATATCGTCACCTTAAATGCAAACGGACGTACATAACTACACAAGTATTCGAAATCTAATTTTTTGTATAAGTGTATACATACTCCAAGTAAATTTCGAAGTAAATTTCAAGAATACTTTATTATTATTGATTTTGTAACGTTTTTTCTCCTCTAAAAAATGTAAAAGTGTAGTTAGATCCGTTTGCATTTAAGGTGACGATATGTATGTATCTGTACTTATGTATAATTAATTTAGGGAAAATAGCCAAAAGCTTTTGGTATTATGCCAGACAGACTCCACTTGCAGGAGATTACAAAAACAATTGCTGTAGGTGGTTTTTATAATGTAGAGTCTACATTGTAGACATAAAAACTTATATATATATACATATCGTTAACTTAATACGAAAAGGCCCTAACTCATGTTTTTCATAGTTTACAGGAGGATGAAAAAACTAAATAAAAAAAGATGCAATTTTGATATAAAATTTTTTTAAACGCAATATTATGTACTTATGTAAAGTGTTTTTAATAAAAATTGCGTTTAAAAAAATTTTGTATCAATATTGCATCTTTTTTTATTTAGTTTTTTCCTCCTCCTGTAAACTATGAAAAACATGAGTTAGGACCTTTTCGTTATTAAGTTAACGATATATACATACTCACATAAATACAAATTTAAGTACACCACATTAGTAGGAATGTACGTAGAAGAAATATTTACTTATGTCAATAAAGAACCTAAAAATAAATATAAATAAAAACAAAATTGCATATGAAATAATTTTAAAATAACAATGAGAGAGAAAGCACGAACGACAACAATCAACAGAAGTTTTGAGGCAAGAAAATAATATCAAAATACAACCATTAGCACTTGGCAACTGGTGAAATACATACATAAATGGTTTAAAGCTACGAAAAAAAAAAACAAATAATAGGCCCTTGAAGGAACACACGAAAAAAAATCAGTATTAAAAACCAAACCAGTCAGAAAACCCAAATCCAGACAAACATTTATTATTGTGCACATTTTTTTATGGTGTGTTTTGTTTTCTTCAGTGTTGCCGGAATTCCAATTCAAGTCAATGCCACAGACGACATTTCAAAATTATCAAATATTTTATGAATTAGACATAACAACAAGTTATGTATTTGAGAACACTGTGCAATAGTGCAAAAAACCACACGGACTAGAGAGTATAGTTTCGATAGTACTATCAAAGTTTAACGAAACCCTATAGTCATTTTAGTAATTTGGTAACTAATTTTTTTATGGTCCTCCAAAGTCATCGAAAATCAGTGCGCCCTGAAAAATGGTTTCATATTGGCCTATTTCCCAACTGCGAAAGAAAACTTTCGACTTACAATCTATATTGATAACAAAAACATGTTTTCATTTTTATTGTTGTTTTCATTATAAATTTTAAGTCGAAAGTTTTCTTTCGCAGTTGGGAAATAGGTCATAAGTTTATGGACAACAGGTAATTCATGCTTGGTTACAGCGTTCAGGTTACGAAGGGTGATGCTACAACGCACCTCCGCCCGGGGATCCAGTTGGGTCCATTGTGATTACCTTATATTGCCCGATAGTAGTAATATTTACCCTCTACTTGTACCCAGAAATTACCCTATTATCCGTCATTAAGCCACTGAATTCCCTTGATGAAGACCCTGATATCCTCCATTTTAAACTTTCCGATATCACTAATGCTCTCATGGAAACGTCTGCTCAGCCATCTAAGCCTACAACGTTGCAGTTTCGGGCAGTTGCGGATAATATGTTCAATGGTTTTCATTCCCACATATCTTACAGAAATCTGGAGTGCCAGTTTTCCAAATGCTGGTTCTGAACGAGCAGTTTAGATCTTCCTGAGTCAAGTTTTAGCCACATATCCCTGAAGACTACAATCCTCCCTACTTCGCCATGAACTGTTGGTCCTGCTCTCCACCCAATTACTGACTTCCCTGCAGTAATGACCTATCGGTAATTTCACCGATTTGTCACACATTCCCTCATCTAACGCCGACCTTATTCTTGCCATCTCATCGGCATTTTTATTTCCCTCAACGCTGCTGTGGCCACTAACCCAACATAGTCTGACACTATCGGGGCAATTATGTAAAAAATTCCGCAGGTAATTTCTCCCAGCGAACAATTCCAACTAATACCAAATGATAGGGAAAACAAAAATTCTAATTGGAAAAGGGAGAAATTTCCTGCGGGATTTTTTGCATAATTGCCCTGTATATTTGTCCATAAACAAGTTGAGGGCTCTGCTACAGTCGCTAACAAGCTTCGATTTGACATTGTGTCCTTTCAAAGTTTTTAGCGCTGCCTGGCTGTCGATGTAGAAGGTTACCTTCTCAGCTTCAGCTACATTCCTGGCCAGCAGTTCCATGGCCCCGAGAATCGCCGAGATCTCAGCATGGAAAACGCTGTATTGATACATTTTACGCCAAAAAATTATTTCTTCGTGAATTTTTTTTTTTTTTTTTTAATTTTATCTGGCAGCCCTGATTGTGTATAATGTGATGGCAAAATTGCATTAAAAATTTTATGATCCACAAATAGTCCAAGAATAAAATTTTTGTCCCAATTTTGTGAAACTACATAGAAGTCGGCAACGCTGGTTTTAATTTTTTATTTTTGGTCAGTCAGGTTTATTATACCTCCTCGCGAATGAATTGCAGCCATGGTGCGAGGGACACATGCTAGTCAAACAAGATTTAAGTTAAACATCTCTCTCTCTCTCTCTCTGTGCCTCTCTCTAACACAATTTACGTCTTCCCATAAATTATTTTCTTCCAAAATATGCATCTAGTATGTTCGTAGTTGGATGCAATCACATTTTTAAACTCTTGTTTGAATTTAGGATGGGGAAAAGGGCTGCTGTTGGCTGCTTAATTTTGTTAACATGATACTGATGCAGTTTGTTAATGATAATAATACATATGTGTATGGCCATGTCAGGCACAAGGCTAAGCTAATGGCAATGCACTTTGTTTGTGTGTATGTACATATGTATGTATATAATTAATTTATTGTTTTTTTTTTACTCGGTTTGTATTGTATGGTTGGTTGCATTTCTGCTTTATTTTTGGCGATCTACTGTTTTGTCTGTCTGAGCCGATCACATGCTAAAAGAAATAAAATGCAGGCATATGCAGCAACAACTTTTTCTGCTACTTGCAAAAATATATTTGGTAATTGATTTAACTGATTATTTAATGTTATTTTGCAAAAAAAAAACTGATCAGAGAACGCAAGCAAATCGAGATTATTATTCATATTTGAATCAAAGAAATCATAATAAAAAACGTAGCATTTGTTTGTTGTGTTCGTTGTTATGGGTTACTACTTTGTTTATTTTGGAAAATAATAATTACCTTTGAATTCTAAAAGTAATATTAATTTATTTAGGACCATCATTACAACTTAAAGTTAGTTAAAAGTAGGACTTTATCGGACGTATAAAAACTTTACCATTTGCAAAATTTTACTTTAACCTCAAGTGAGCGATAAATTACAGGCAAGTTTATCCTACATGGTAAGTTAAATCCAATTTTCACTAATTTAAAGCTTTTTATACGTCCGATAAAATCCTACTCTTAACTAACATTAAGTTATAATAATGGCCCTTAATGTTAAATTTAAATCTAACATTAATTACTCTTGATGTTTTGAGCGGTAGTTTAAACTTCTTATAGTACCTTTCCACTATCAGCAAAACAAGTTGCTTTTCTCAAAATACTTCGAAGTGTTTCCATTATGCTTTTTTGGGTTTTGGGTATACGAATTTTCGAAATTATTTTGATTTTAAGGCCGGGGCACAATGAATCCGTCATACGTTAAACTTCGCCTTTTTCAACTGACATTAACGCAACGACGGAGAAGGTTGGCACAATGAGTACTTTATTAGCGGAAGCTTCAATAGGTTGATTCTCCATTTTATTTATTAAATTAAACTTTTTTAATTAATTAGTTTATTTCTTTTATTTAATTTTATTTTTGCTACCACAAACACACAAAAAACTAAATCAGAACATACCAAAAAATCAACCAATATCTGTCAAACTACTCAACGTACACAAAAAGTTAAAAGTTGACCAAATTTAGTACTTTGCGTTGACAGTAGTGTTGTTAATTATTCGTCTTTTATATTTGTTCGAATAAAATTTCATGATTTTTTTCTTGTTCGAACAGATGAATAATTTTGAACTTTTGTTCGAATATTCGAACGAACAAAGAATAAAAAAATATATTCGAACAATCTTAAAAAAGTTTGCAAAAAACGACAAACGAAAAATTATTCATTACACACGAAAAACATATGACTTCAATAACAGGTTTAGAAATATTAATAACAAAACTTAAAAATTTTAAGAACCTTTGCCGCAGTTGACGCTGTAGTATAAGTTAAGAACTCTGTGTTTCACTAATACTATTGAAGTAGCAGAATCGCAAAAAAGAAGAGAGTAAATTAATATATAGAAAATTTAAGATATCTTCCAATCGACTAGACCGATTTTCTTCAAGTATAAATTAGAAGATATACGATCATGTCACCTTTCAAACGAAAACAAAGCAAATTAAAACCGGTGAAGCCGTTCGGGAGCTACGGCGTCAAAGACAAGCAGATCTAACAGAATATCTATATAATTAATAGGCAAACATGCTTTTTGTAATCCCTTTTACGCTGGTACCACTGCACCGATTTTAAAAAGATTTATATGGTTTTAAAGGATTTTTTATACAGATGTGCAGAATCTATATTTTATTGAAATCGGTTTAGTATTTTGGGAGCTATAAGCGTTTAAAGTTGCTACTACTACATGCACACATATTACACACGCATTTATTAGCTTACAAGTAAAAAAAGAAACAAAACATGAGTGTGTGTGTGTTTGTAGTATTTCTCTTGATCTAACAATTTTTTTCTCTTATTTGTTGTTGTATGAAAGCCATAATAGGGAAGAGTAGACTTGGGTCGAACTCGTTCACTAGTTCATTTTTTCCACAAACCACTGATCAAACCCATTTAAATTACATGGGTTTGATCAGTGGTTTGTGGCAAAAATGAACTAGTGAACGAGTTCGACCCAAGTCTAGGGAAGAGAGTTGAATAAATTGAATTAACTTGGTTAAAGGGATTTTGTTTGTTTTTTTAATTTCATGTATTATTTAATTATGCTTGCATATGTATGTAAGTTTGTGTGTGGCTGTGTTTTAATGAATTTTTTATGACGTTTAGACACATACATTTTCTTTGAATCTTAAATTATTTACATTTTGATTCTAGAATACGGACGAGTGTGTCGTCCGTTTGGTATATCTAGTATCTAAAAACGATGTGATACCTTCTAAGCGGCTGGACCGATTTTCTTCAAACATAACTAAGAACACTTTCGATCAAGTCACCTTTCAAACAGAAATAACTAAATCAGAATCAGTCCAGCCGTTTGGTCTGTACGTGGACTCGTAAAAACAAATAGATACACAGACACACACTACAAACATATAAATTTTCCCCCTTTTTATGACGTATTTTAAAAAGTTGGTATTTAACGCTTTTTTACGTCGTTCAATAATTCGATTTTTAACGCTTTTGATTAGAGAAAATTAGTTTTTTTCTAATCTCTTTATCAGAAACGATAAGACACCTTCTAATTCCATGAAAGAAGCATTACATTTTCCCAGAAAGAAAAAAGATCAGTGTAGCGAACATATGTATGTTTATACATATATGTAGATACAAACAAGCTTAAATAAGTATTTATAATTTGGAGTAATTTGATTACTTAATATCATATTGTTAACAAATTAAAAAGTAATGCAATGTAATATACTTGTTATATAAAGTAATTAAGGAAATTCTTCGAATATTCGACAAAAATGATTCGAATATTTTTTTATTCTAAATTGAATATTTTTGTTCGTTCGAACAAAAATGATAAAAAGTTGTTCGAATATTCGAACAATTTTTGTTCGAATGACAACACTAGTTGACAGACAAGTACTGAATGTAACAGACCTCATAAGAAACCATATATTTCAACTTAGCTGTCAGTTGAAAAAGGTGAAGTTTAACGCATGACGGATTCATTGTGCCCCGGCCTTTATTATCAAGGCCACAAACCTTATTATTTCGATTAGTAAATTTTTAACTCATTTGCATATAAACGACATGTAAATACAACTGATGTGCTTAAAAAATTGAATATTCTGTATTAGTGCCATCTTTTATCAGCATATTGCGGCTTTTTTCGAAGTTTCAGCTAGCAACGCAGTATTGCACTAACAAATTTGTTCTGGTTTTGGAGGAAAACAACTTATTTGAGGTGTTTTCTGATGTGAAAAATGTATGGGAAAACATATAGCAAAACATTGGTTTTTGAGCAAAACAAGTTTTCTGCTCCAAAACACGTATATGGAAACGTACTACTAGACTGTCTTCGGCTTTCAAACAATACAAGTCTTACCAATGAAACCAATCGTCCTTTGATTAGAATTATGTACATATTACGAATTAAATTTTTCAATAGATGAAAAAATAAATTGTTTCTAACAAATTACTAAAAAAAAACTAATGCTAATGCTTCTCTTTTTCTTCAGATTTTAAATATGGAAGATGACTCAAATTGGTATCGTGCTGAACTAGATGGCAAAGAAGGTTTAATACCCAGCAATTATATAGAAATGAAAAATCACGAGTAAGTGTGCTGCCTCTGATCATTAATTTTGCAAAATATTTTTTAATCGTTTAAAATAAAACATCAACAGCTGGTATTATGGTCGCATAACTCGTGCCGATGCTGAGAAATTATTATCCAACAAACATGAAGGCGCTTTTTTAATACGTATTAGTGAATCCAGTCCGGGAGATTTTTCATTATCAGTGAAGTAAGCAATAATTTTACTTTAAAAATTTTAATTGAATTTAAAAAAATTCTTTTATTTGTGTATGCGATTGTAAATTTGGGAAAAAAAACAACAGATGCCCCGACGGTGTTCAACATTTTAAGGTATTACGTGACGCACAAGGTAAATTCTTCCTTTGGGTGGTTAAATTTAATTCCCTAAATGAATTAGTGGAATATCATCGAACGGCTAGCGTGTCAAGGTCACAAGATGTTAAATTAAGAGATATGATACCTGAAGAGGTATTTGGCATTTTTAATTAAAATTTGTATTTGAGAGCTTTTTTATGAACGATACTCCGGTCCGTCCGGTCATACCTATATTTTTCTAGATGCTTGTACAGGCTTTGTACGATTTTGTGCCACAAGAATCTGGTGAATTGGACTTTAGACGTGGCGATGTCATCACTGTAACAGATCGTTCGGATGAAAATTGGTGGAATGGTGAAATTGGTAATCGTAAAGGCATTTTCCCAGCAACCTATGTAACGCCATATCATTCATAATTATTACTAAATAATAATAATAATAAAATTAAACACAACAGCAACAACAACAACAACAACAAACATATACAAAATAAAAATCCTATTAAATTATAAAAGAAAACAATTCAAAATAATTAGACGCAAACACACACGTCAACAACCAATTTCCTTCCCCCCCCCCCCCCACCCTTTTTTAACACCCAAACACACACACACACACATTGTAAACACCGTCATTTTTTAAATGTTTAGAAAACAAACACACACACACACACCTACAAACACAAATATAACATTTTAAGTTAAAAATGAAAATATTAAAAAATAACGAAAATAAAACAAAATCCTAATTATATTTACAAAAAAATATTCAAAAAGAAAAACTCCGTGAAATGCATTTCTTTTTAGAAAAAAGTACAGTTAAATAAACATGAACAATTATTTTTACTTAAAAATAAAACGTAAAATAAAAATATTAAATAATAAAAAAAAAAATATTTTATTTAGTAAAAACAATTTTTTTACTTTATAATAAATTATTGAAAAACAAAATGATAATTTTTTTACATAAAGTTTAAAAAACTCTATTTGCTATAAAATCATGTATAAATTAATATTTAACTTAAAATTTTATTATAAATATTATTGTTTGCTTCCATTTTGTTTTAAAATAAACTTAAAAAATAAAATAAAATTTGTATTGACGCAAAAAATAAACATACATACGTACATGCATACGATAATATGAAATGCTGTTTAATACAAAAAACAAAAAACAATTTGCCATATTTATAAAACAATCAAACAAAAAGTATTTTTATTACAAACAAAAAATAATAATAATACACTTTATAAAAAAAAGAAATATTGTAAAATTAAACAGCTTTAAAATTATTATTCAACCTAAACAAAATTTATTCTCTCTTCTAAGTCTTAAAAAGTCAGCATTTCTTCAGTTTTAGTTTTGTTTTTTTTTATATATATATGTATATACATATAAAATTTAATTTAACTTTAAATCTTAATTTGCATTACAATTAGGCCATATAAATATTATAGTAGATTTATTATTAATTTGTGTTAAATTAAAGTGAAACAAAAAAAAAGTTTTCAATAAAATTTTAATGGACACTGGCATGAAAAGTTTAAGTGAAATCAGAAAATTAAATTTAAGACATTGTTGCAATTGAAAATATGATTTCCAAATCGCTTATAATGTGATTTATTTGTGCATACATACATACATACGCTGTAGGCAGGCGGCATCGAAAATATGTTTATGCCGTAACTATCTGTCGACGTCAGGTCAATGCAATACCAAAAGATTGGCGCTTGTTGACAGATCCTATCAATTTGTTTTGTTTATTAATTTTTTTAAATATATTTCGTTGATATTTTTTCAATGTGGCTAAGAATTGATCTATTAAGATTTTTCATCAAGTTTTGTGCTTTTTAAAAATGTTTAGTTGATTTCGAAGTTCTTAAGGTTTTTTATACTTTTTTATTGCGTTATTTTTGTAATTTTTCGTGTTTAAATGTTTTAGAGAAAGAGGAAAAATTTTTAAAACTTTCTTTGAAAACATTTTATCATACGGGGGCCATTATTCCAACTTAAAAAAGTAGGATTTCATCGAACTTTTATCGTTTTTTTTTACCTATGAGCAGCTTATAATAATCAGCTATTACCTCAAAAATTTAAAGCAAGAGTTCATAAACTTGATAAATAGAATTCTATAATAGAAATCTATCTTTCACAATAAAAATTTTAATGCCGTTCTATTCGTAAAGAGAAATTACAAGAATATGATTGCTGTTAATGGTACTAAAAGTAATTTTAAAATAGCGTGCTTAAAGGAGAGTACAATAAAAAGGAAAATCTTAAAAAATCATTTAATTGGAAAACATTTAGTTATTTGATGTAAATTGATTTGAAAAGGGAAAAAGTTGTGGTGTGTTAATTTCATATATCCTTTTGCAATATCTTTCTCATTAATTTTTATTGAAATTCTTTTTAAAAATGTTCTATGTAATTTTAATTGTAATTTGAATTTTTAAAATTTTTAAATGTTTCTAGAAATCGCTCAAAACTTATCACAACTTTTAAAATCTTTCGATTTCCATCACACAACTTATTTTAACAAAGTTGTAATTTTTAGTACAATTCTTGGAATATGTATTAAATTTTATGACTGTTTCTTAAAAAAAAACACGCTTGAACAAATTTTAATTTAAGCTTTCTGATTTTTTAACTCTTCTCATTTGTGATTCATTTTTATGCTTTTTTTACAACATTTAAGCCTTTCAATTAGCATTTGTTATACTAAAATCAAATAAATTTTAACGGCCTGGCCCACGATGTCGACAAGCAAGCGATAGAAACTTTCTTATCGACATCCTAGGCCGGGGTCGTAAATGTAGAGCATGCAGCAATATTAAAGGAAATTGAAACGAAAATAATTTACTGAAAAAACACGATTTTCATTTTGGTTATAAATTGTTTAACGTTTGCCCTTCTTTATCAAAAAGAAATGGAAACATGATATGTATATTATTTGATTTAACTTTTTTTTTAGTAATAATTCTCACAATTTTTTTTTTTTTTTTTTTTGCATAAAAAATATTAACTTTATTATAATATGAAGATATCAATTTTGCTTAAAATAAATCATATATAACATATATAATGCCTTTGATATAATCTTTAGAAAACTAAAAAATTATAAACGAAAACTAAACTCTGGTTTAATATATTAGATATATTTTCTGTTTTTAATAATAATAAAAAAATATACTTTTATCGAATATACATACATACATAATTGGCTTTTATTACATCAATGAAAATAAAAATACACACGCATATACATACATACATACATACACACAAAACAAGGAATTTAATGTAGGGATTAAAAAAATATATAAAACCTATAACTAAGACAGCTAAGAACTAATTATTTTCTAAAACAAATCAAAAACACCAAGAATATTTTAGTGTAAAAAATACAAATTTTTTTACCAACAACTTCGTCGTATGGAAAAACTAAATCACAAATAAAAAAAAACTTTAAGTTAAAGAGTATAAATATTTATTAAAAACAAATATTGCCAAAATATATTACATACATAAATGAAAACATCCTACGCACTTCATAATACACAATTATTATTTAGAAAACAAAAAAGGCCAACTAGTTAGGAAACGTGACAAAACATCACATCACATTTTCCAAAAATAAAAAGTAATAATAAATAAAATAACCTAAAATTGAATTTAATAAAATATTAGGCATTTATATGTATAACAAATTATGTAGTTTAGTCTATATTGGACCTCATTAAAATCTTTATTTTAAACTTTTTCAAGTTAGAGATGTCTACAACATGCCCTTGAGCATTTTCCATTCAACCACGTAAGTGTGAATGTTTCTTGTTTTTTAATACATATTCTTTAAAAAAAATTTGTGTCAGGATAAAAACTAATACTATCTATCGCAATCGCTAACTAATCATCTCTACTTCAAATTCAAAGCCAAAATTCGTTTAATTTTTAAAGTGTTTATATGTTAAAAATAAATTATGTAATTAAAAGCAGTCCGCAATAAATTTTTTTCTATACAATTACATATGGAAAGATAAACTGATCACTAAAAAAAAGATAATTGCACTTTTTAGTAATGATCAACACATAAATAATTAATATATATAGTACATATATGAATATAAAATTAAAACATCTATAAAATTATACAATTAATAATTATTAAGAACAATAAATCCGATTTATAAAAAAAAAAATCACAAATGTGTAGTGATAAACAAAAACTGATCAGTGAGTAAATAAAAAATAAATATATATATTAAAACAAAATTTTGTATAGTTATTTATGAAAGTGAAAAATTATACCATTTCTAATAAGTAACAAATATGTATACGAATCCCCAAATAATGCTTATTTTAGGGAATTAGTACTCATCAATTTAAATATTTCAGCTTGTTGAAGATATAAAAATGTATCACTGCGCTGCAAATGGAAATTTAAATGTTTTAAAGTGGTTCACTGAAGTGGATAACGCACAAATAAGATTCAAATATGGTGTACAAACATGATTACTACTAAAACAGATTATCAGCGAACTTGTACTTCATTTTAAATAAAAGTTTGCACGTATGATGCATTTACGAACACACCCAATATTTTCTTTCTCAATAGGCCTGTGTGCCACCCTTTTATATGATATTTTTACACAAGATTAAAAATGATATAACGGGTTTTCTGCATTGCCAAAAACGCATTTTTCTTTAGTATAGTCGCAAGCCAGTTGTGTAGCAACGAAAGAGTGCTGCCAAGCTCTAGAGCTTTGTACACTTTCATCAATCAATGTATAACTGTGGCAACTTTGGGGCAATGCTTCATTTGCACAAAAGCTGCCACTACGTTTTAAGTTAGTTTACCAAAGTAGTCGGTTTTGCAGTACCCTTGCCATAAAGAGCTGAATATATGTATATATATTACATAGAAATCTCTTGTAAATGCTTGTATAATTTTCAGCGCAAACAGATACTTTCGATTTATATTAAGTCTGATATATAATTGAAAGATGCTTTACCCTGAAATCATGCATTAAACGCTAAATTTTTGTGTCTTGGAAGTAGCATCTCTGTTTTGCAAGTAGTCACATTTTGACATCACATTCAACATTTTTTTACAACTCTAAATACTCATACGATTTATTTCTCTCTGTCCGGTTGGAAAATGATAAAAAGAATTTTTATAAAAGTAGCAGCGGCTTAATTTACGCAAAAAAAATCTTCAAATATTAAAATTCTGAATTTTCTATAAAAGAAATTAAATTAAATAAATATTGTAGTAAAAATAGTACTTGAATTGTAACAAAAATTATACAAATTGCACCATATCAAAAACAAACACGTGAAATACAAATATTTGTATATATGTATTTACATGCATATAAATAATTCTTAAGAGAGGCTTGCGGGGTGAAGGTAATCAGTGCAGTTAATAAAAATATATAAAAAAAATTGCAAGTGCAATTTGTGCGAAAAGTAGTAGTGTAATGAAAAAATAAACACATGAAAAGTAAATAAATATGTACAAAATAAAAACTTCCTTTCCTTATGTTATAGAATAATTACAATTTTCTTAAGCTCCCATTTTATGCAAATCATTGGCCAAAGTCATTTCATAGTAAAAGTGTGTATTAAAAGAAAATTTTTTATAGAGAGTGATAAAAGAAAAATATAATGGCCTACAAAGACCGCATACTTTCGCCACAACAGTTGAAGAAATTATCTGAGCATAAATACTCATGTAGCAGTTCAAGTTTAATGGATCCCTGGCTGCAGCCCTGGTGGAATTGGTTGGTCTCCAAAACGCCTCTATGGTTGGCTCCAAATCTGATTACCATAGTCGGCTTAATTATAAATATAGTAACAACTTTAATTTTAGTAGCGTAAGTATTTAGTAGTTTTATATAAGTATGTACATACATAAATTGCACTTGGCTCAAGATTTTAATGTTTCATTTAGTTTTTTTTTTTTTGGTGATTTTTCACTTGTTTGTTGACCCTGAATTTTCTATTTATCATGTATGTATGTAGGTGCATATGTGTCTGTGAATTTGCCCTTGTTAGTTTTGTAACCGACTTATTTTTTTTCTTGCTGCTTGCTGTTGTTTGAGGTTGTTTCCGTCGTCGTCATTATAGAAAATATATGCACGCATGTACATACATTCATACATATGTACATATATATTCTGTGTGGATTTGTGGAGCAAGTGTTTAATTAAAATAGAAGAAATACATACATATGCAATTATGTAAAAATTATTTCACTATTTTTCTATATATTGATATATGTATGCCGTAAAATATTGGAGATTTTTAACTGTAATAACGGTCTATTATTCATATTTACTCTAATATTTTAGTTTGTTAAAAACTACATGATTACAGGTACATACGTGTATATATAGTATACATACGTATGTACTTATGTACATAGTATACATAGGCATTTGCCAGAAAATTGGTGATGTTAACAGCGAAATATAAATGTATGAATTCTACTTTATTTTTCTCATATTTTTAGAAGGGTTGATTGATTATTTATGTATTCAGCATAATAACGTTGCAAATATGAATAAAGATTCTATAGAGTTTGACATATAACGTTCGTTTAACATATTTTATTACGCATTAGAATTAATTTTTTTGAATGACATATGTAACTATGTATATTTAAAATTTTAAATATAAAGGGTGTTTTTTATTGAGGTATAGAACTTTAAGTTGGCATCACTTTTTTAACTGGCGGCCATTTTGTCAGCTGTCAAGTGATTAATATTTAGTTTGGTTTGCCATTTCATCATGAAAAGGTTGACAAAAGAACAACGCTTGCAAATCGTGCAAATTTATTTCGAAAATAATGGTTCAGTTCGCGAAGTTTACCGCAAGCTCCGTCCATTTTATGGTCGACATAATCGTCCATCAGAGCAATTAATTCGGTTAACCATGGATCGTTTTCGCACTACGTTTACTCTATGTGATAATACGCATCCGCAGAGACGTCGAACAGTGCGCACCGAAGAAACAATTGCCGCTGTAGAGCAAAGTGTTGAAGAGGACCCGAATGAATCGATTCGCCACCGTGCACAGCAATTGGAGCTTTGTCCATCAACTTTATGGAAGATTTGAATGTGGCATGAATGTGGATGAATTGTGGTTCCAACAAGACGGCGCTACATGCCACACAGCGCACGTCACAATCGATTTATTGAAGGAAACATTCGATGAGCGCATAATTTAGCGGAATGGACCTGTCAATTGGCCACCAAGATCGTGTGATTTGACCCATTGGATTATTTTCTTTGGGGATATGTGAAGTCGCTCGTCTACGCCAACAAACCAGAAACGTTAGAGGACTTGGAAGCCAACATTCGTGGCGTTATTGTTAACATACGGCCCCATATGCTCGAAAAAGTGTTTGAAAATTGGACCTGTAGAATTGGCTTTATTCGAGCCAGCCGCGGCGGCCACATGCCCGAAATCATATTTAAACATTAATGGCATAAAATTATCCTTCCAATAAAGCCAAATTGATGGACATTAAAGCGATTTTTGTGTGTTTTATTTCAATTTAAAGTTCTATACCTCTAAAAAAAACACCCTATATATGACTGTCTACTCGTTAGCATATCTTAAAAATCAAACCTGTTTGGAAACATCCCCTTAATTTTTCTTAAAAATAATATAAATCTATCTACATATATCTTTCAAACGCGCACTACAACAGGTTCAAATAATTGTTAATTAATATTCTCAAATATTTTCTATGTAGGTGCAAAACGAATATTTTAGATAGTTTGTTGTAGTCTTTAAATCCTTTATTTTTTTTAATTTTGTACGTAAAACGTCTGAGTTTTTTATATATTTTGTAATGTGTATTTTATTTTGCACAACAATTTCGCTTCAATTTTATACGATTATTTCCTTATTATTGACTTTGTTCTACTTGTTTTTAAGTTTAATATAATACATTTACATGTCAAATTTCTACGTAAAAATTTTGTGGCTAAGTTCCTTGTTTAACATAGTGCAACAAGTGCAATACGTACTTTGGTCCAATTGTGTGGTTTAGATTTTACAAACTGCCAGTTCCACGAGAATCCTTTGGCCCTGATAGGTCCTATTGTAATGTGTGGTTTGATTATATGGATTATCCAAGCTTCTGTTCCTTATGTTTATTATGCAATTAAATTAAAGCAATTGTCGGTAGAAAAACTGCCTTAATCTTACCTATCACCCTTTTTAAAGCTTCATATAAACAATTTTTAATAACCCAAAACTCTCACATCTTAAAGAAATAAACAAATCGTTATCTTTTTTTCATATCATTACAAATACATTTATTGCTACTTGCTAGCAATTATTCTTTATTCGACTTTTATTGATTTATATAAAACATATAAAATTTGTACGCAATTATTGGAATAAATGCAACCACGATGGTCATTAAAATAAAATTCATGTGGCATTATAGGACAGTATTTAATATTTATAATTTCTTTTATATTAAAATTATTTTTATTTTCTTTAATATTATGTACATATGGTATGTATGTATTTGTTATTTAAAAAAATAAATCGGTATTTTGTTTCACGCATGTTATAAATATGACGTGATAAATGACCATTAATAATTAAAAATCAAATTAAATATTTACTAATACGTTAATACTTTTTTAGCTTGCTTTAAAATTGCGGTCATTCATTAATTGATAATTTTTTAACCAGTGCTGAAAATTATGTGACTTTTTTTACTAGAGATGATGAAAAATTTGATGTGTTTGTTTGTTGCCATTAGAACAAGAATTTATTATATAATATAAATTAAAAACTAATAGCAGATGAAAGGAAATGCTGTTGGCAAAATTGCAAAAAAAAACAATTAAAATTTCAGTTGTTTTAATTTAAAAATATTAGAATTAATAAGAGTACATATGTATGTATGTATTTATTTAATTCCGACTCTGATCAAACAATTTATCTTTCCACCTTTTCTTTAACACTGAAGTCTAAAATGTTGGACTACACTTCAAGTTTTTATGCTTAATTTGTAATCTTTTTTTCCCGAATAAATTGTCTTCTCAGATAATAAAAAATAACAAAATTTATGCGACATTTGGCTATACAAACTATTTGAGATTGATAAGAAATAAAACATAATTTCAAATTTAATTTAAAACTGAGCACAATGTGGGAAAACGTATTGTATTACGTATGCAAGAAAAATTATAAAAAAATCTGGATCAAGACCTACTTATTTTTTGAAATTACATACTATATGACGATGTGTACGTACATATGCATGTATGTACATATGTATGTATGTATATTTGCATGTATTGATAAATATCCAAGCACAATTTTTTCAAGTTTTAAATTTCATATTGAAAAAGTGCGCCTAGAATAATTTTATAAAGTTTTTGCTTTTTCAACATAAAATCCATAACTCAGAGAATATCTGCAAAATTAAAAAAAGAATTGTACACATGAACTGTAAATTTATTATAATTTATTTTTAAATTATTTTTTTCATTTTTAAGCCCCGACTAAAAAAAGGGGTTTTATAAGTTTGTCGTGTGTGTCTGTGTTTCTGTGTGTCTGTCCGTGTCCACGTACAGGCCAAATGGCTAGACCGATTTTCATTTAGTTTTTTCTGTTTGAAAGATGACTTGATCGAGAGAGTTCTTAGCTATATTTAAAGAAAATCAGTCCAGCCGTTTAGAAGATATAACATCTTTTCTTGGAAAAAGTCAAGGGTTTTTAAAATTTTTAATTTTTGTTATTTATTATTTTTTTATAGTTAAATAGTTAAAAGCTCAAATTTTACAGAAGATAAAATATAAAACCTATTTCTGTAAGCATTCTTATTTGTCGACATTCAGTCAATATAATACCAAAAAATTGGAGCTGACTGCTATTGAAAGACTCAGGCTATTTTCTATATATTACGGAATAGGAATAAACTTTCAATAGCACAAGATTTTTCTCGAAATCTAGTAGACATACAATTTTGCACTACTAATAAATTATGTGGATACATACATACATGCATACACACATACATATCGTCCATATCATGTCAAGCTATCCAATATGAATGTAGACCCGTCAATTGTGAATTTAAAGTCGGTGTATTCCTAAAAGTGCCAGTCTTAAAATATTTCTTATTGAGTTATCTATCGTACATGGGAATTTCAGCATTTTCAAACGAGTCATATCGTATAAATTAGTGCACCAAGATAACGAATCAAAATAACCAATTTTGCATATTGGATAGTTTGACGTGTATGTAGGCACGATATATAGCACATATTTATTTAATTAAAGTTCTTTTATTATTTATTTAGTAAATTAAATTATTAAAACTAAATTTTGTTGAACTTAATTGAAGTGATGCAAGTACAAAAGGAAAAAAACTGTGCAAAACAAAAATATCAAGACGTCGTTTTGTCTCGTTCAGTTATATATCTCTAATTTATCTAATACGAAATAATAAAAAAACACCTCAAAAGAAAATTACATTAAATGATTCATTTTAAACAATTATTACAAGTCATGAGCAGCAACAGCCTTTAAAATATGTGCCAATCTATGTGTATACAGGGTTTTGAGGCTGCAAATGTAATTTTTTTCTAAAGTAATTCGATTATCTTCATGCATTGTTAAACGTGAAACATTTAAAAGAAAAAGCGCGAGAGCTGATTTCTTTTAAACCTAGCATTTTTAATATTAATCTTTTCAGATGTACATATGTAGTATTTAATATATGATAAAATGTTTTTAAGATTTTTCAATTAATGTACATAAAATTATGGTACACTCTTTTTACACTTATGTATTTTATTTACCTTTTTTTCTCTGCTATTCTTTGCACATTTCATTTTTACTTTTTCTTTTTATTAGAAAGAAACAAATTTCATTCAATAATTTATTTAATAAAGAAAATTTTCTAGTGTCCGACAGAATTCATATACTTTAAGACCAAACCGAAGTTCGGCCAAATCGAAATTTAGTTATTGAATTAATTAATTTATTAAACGGAAAAAAATAATCTGTCTATGAAAATTTTTAATCGTCATATCGATAATATTTTATCGATTTATGTCCCTTTTCACAATGTATGATGATGAGTTAACGTGAACTTTAACTGACAGCTCTTCATACAAAACTTGCCGTTAAAGTTCCTGCTAGCATTTAATTGTACATTGTGAAAAGGGCCGTTAATCGTAAGCGATATGTGTTAAAAAATATATTTCTTGTGAAATTAAAATTTCATGGCAAAAGTCTTGATAACTTTTAAAATACAGGCTGTAAAATTTTATCGTAAGCGACCATTTACGTACATATGTATGTAAAACATATTTCAATATTATAAAAAAACCTTCTTTCTTATTTCGCAGTCAATCAGAACAGGAAAGAGAAGAAATTTCCCGAGAAATTGGCCTGATTGATTTTTATTTCCGTTCGTGGTTATAACATCTTCATAATCACCCTTATTGAAAATATAAGGCGAACATTTTGTTCACGTGAAATATTTCTCATGAACAAAACATGCTGAACAAAATTAGAAAATAGAGTACGGACTAAATAATTTTAGGGAAAGGGAATAAATTTCATGTGAACTTTTATTCCCGATAAGGGTGAATGTACAATGGGTTTTAAAACTTCCCGGCATTTTACATTTAAAGTCGGTACTATCAAGTGAAAAATTACTTGAGACATTTACCAATCTAAATTTCCCCACATTTTTCCACACAAAATTCTTATTGGATCGTGAAATTCATGCAGAACTTATCCTAAAAAAAAAACTTTAAAATAAAAAAATTCAGATAGGGTTTATATAAAAATTCGGCTAAATTCGATTTAATTAATCGGTGAGACACTAAAAATTTTTTTTTGTGTCTTCTATTTTAGTTCGTTATTGACTTTTACTTGCCCTTTTTGAATGTAAATGCTTTATGATCTACATTTTATTTATTTAATTGCTAATTAAAAACACAATTGAAATGAACAATGTTTTTTTTGTTAAAAAAACGAACGAAATTTCCGTTTAACTACACTAATCATAATAAAATGTATTTGACTTACAAATGCCAGGTGCAAATAGTGCTCTGACCACAAAGCATATTGTTAAAGTTCGTCAACACATTCATCAATGCGAATATTACAGAGCACGTATGGAAATTGTTGTATGTATGTTAAATGTAAGCAGTTATAATAAATTCTCTTTTTATTTTGTTTGCAGTCATAGCCCAGAAGGCACTTCTCCACCTCCACGATGGACTTGTTTACTATGTGCCTTCGGCTTGTTTGTGTATCAAAGCTTAGATTCAATAGATGGCAAGCAAGCGCGACGTACAAATACTTCTTCGCCGTTGGGTGAATTGTTCGATCATGGCTGCGATTCAATATCTACTGTATTCGTAGCGCTCTCAGCATGTTTATCTTGTCAATTAGGTCATTATCCAAACTGGTTATTCTTCCAGGTATCCCGACTTAAATTTGTGGTCTTATTACTCGTTAATTTATTATATTTTTGTACTTTGCAGTGCTTTTGCGCTATATCATTATTTTATTGTGCGCACTGGCAAACCTATGTCTCGGGCACTTTGAAATTTGGCAAAATAGATGTAACTGAGGCCCAATTTACCATTATAGCTATACATATAGTTTCATTTGTATTTGGTCCAGAGTTCTGGATGACCAAGGTAAGTTAAATAATTTTCTTTTCAACATTTTTACATATTTTGTGAAGTTTCCAAATTTTGTTTTTAAAATTTTATTAACATTAGCCAAGCCACAAACCGTCCGAGAATTGTAATTTAAAAAATTGTGTTTTATAAAATTAAAATTAATAATTGGTGTTTTTGGAATTTAAACATTTGTTAACGCACTAATAATTCCCAATTATTATTTGACTTATTCATTAAAATAATTTTTAATAAAAATACGTACATTGAAATTGATTATTGAGGGGTTATCTGGATGCTATGTGCATTTCACTCTTGCTAATGCAGATTATGAGGGAACCTTTACCCAAAAATTTCTTAGAACAACTAGAGTTATTAGTTTATAAACTTTCATTTAAACAAATGAGAAGTTCAACCCATATCTAAGTTGTAATAAGAACTCAATAATCAAGGTTTTTTTTTATTTTCTTACTTAAGCATTACTACATAGGGCGATTTCATTTCAGTTTGAATTGTAGTTGTAAGAAGTATGTAATTGAAAATAAATGTAAGGAACAACAACAGCTATACATTGCTTTTGCAAGAATAAAGAGAGTGTTGCTGCGCAAAGTGCTGCCAAGTTAATAATTGGTGTTTTTTTAGTGAATAAATAAAATAATAATTTAGGATCATTATTGCATTAAATGTTAAAATTAAATTAATTTTTAGTGTTAATTTTAATAATCAATTTCAATGTATTTTTAATTAAAAAAAAATATTTTAATTAATAAGTAAAATATTAATTTGGGATTATTAGTGCGTTTAAAAAATTTTAAACTATAAATTAATTTTTTTTTTCAAGATTATAGGTGTATTTTTATAGAAAAATTTCTTTTTGTTAAGATTTAATTAAAATATTAAAAAATTGGTTTGAGTTATAAAATTCATAAAATATCAAATATCTTAAAAATCTGTTTGCTACTAAATTTATAAAATATTATTTTAAATATTTTAATTTTCTATATTTCAATATTTGTTTAATTGTTTAAATAACTGTAATATAAGATGGTTCATGGCTTGGATATTTTGAAGCATAAATATTTTTATTTTACTTAATGCAAATTCAATAATAATTTTATTTTTGTAAAAAAAACATAATATTTCCAGGAGATTCAAAAACTATATTATAAAGAACCTTAAATTTTCATATATTTTAATTTTTGCGCTACAAAGAAAAAAAAGCATAACATACATATGAATATCTAAACGTTTTGTAATTTTTCTTTTAAGTTTATTTTTAATATTTTATCTAAACATGTCTACATATAAATATGATTACATACATATATATCTACACCCTCCTAACTACTCCCTTAGATATTTGGTAATTTAGAATTATGGTCTTCCTTATGCCTTATGACAATAGTTTGTGGTATTTGGTCATTGTCACATATATTCTCTGTTGTTTTGGCTGGAGGTGTTGGCAAAAATGGCTCAACAGTTGCCGTAAGTTTTCCTGAATTAAAACAAAACTTATAATATGTGCAATAAACGCCAACCTACAATGCATTTGTCTCTTTTGGCTAATTGTTTTTTATTATTAGAAGACAAACGTAACGAAAAAATAAATAAAATTAAACTTTAGTCTCTTCCATTTATCCCTGATTGCTGAGTTTTGTTCCTTATTTTTTATAATCCCTTTTTAAATCCTTTCAACTTGTCGACATTTTAGTACAAAATATTTTTGTTATCTTAGATTTGATTATTTCTTTAATTAGATTTTGTAAAAAGCCCAAATTTTGTTTTATCTGTTTCTTATGCCCCAAATCATGGTACAAAATAAACAAGGTAAAATCGTTCGCGCTGGCTTAGGTGTATATTTTATTTTTTAATATTGTCTTTCCTTTCCTAAATGTCCTATAATTTGTTCATGTTTTTTTTTACATACAAAAAATAATTACGGTAACAAGAAACTCCCTTAGTTTTACCTTGTTTATTATATCATGCCCCAAAGGCTTTTCAATTTTCTTTCTATATAAATAATAACAAAAAGTATGCTAGTTTTTTCTTTTAAATATATTTTTAAAATGTTATTAATTTTTCTTTCTTTTTTTAATTACTAATCAAAAAGTGTGTTAAGTTGTACTTAATAGAATTAATCATGTAAGTTTTATTAACGGTAGGACCTTTTCAGAAATATAATTAAAGATATACGAGTGCTGTCATTAATTTAATTTCTGCTCTAATTAACTGTGTGCATTACGTAGAGGATTTTTTAGGAATAAAAATAAATTATACTTTCATTAATTTAATCTCGGCTCCAATTAGCTTTGTGCATAATAAGGGTGACTTTCATAAAAAAAACATTTTGCGAAATTGTACATGGATTCAGTAACTTTTTGCTAAACGAAAATATGTAGTAATAATTGTCAATATACATACATAATATATTATATTGATTTCAATAACGATAATGCACAAGGCATATTAATTTCCAAGTAATATCAAGATTACAAAAATACAACATGTCTTTTTAGATGATCCAAAAATGTCAAAAATGAATTTGTTTAACAAAATAAAAATTATTCACATAAAATAGAAACAAATTTCTCCACGGCAGCTACCTCTACCACTAACAAAATTTGCAACGTTTAGGTACCACTTTTCACAGTTTTTTAATAATTTTTTTAAATTTGATACATGAAATACTGGAGTATATTTATTTGACATAATGTCGAGTTCGACAAGCGGGAACGAAATGCATATAGACAATTGCTTAACCATAAAAACAAGCCAATTTTTGAAATTTTTAAATTTGTTTACAAAGAATTTTTTTCATAATACATATAAGCGAAAAGCACAAAGAAGATATAAAGAAAAACTAAATGAATTTGAACTTTTGATTTTACTTTTTCGTTAAAATATGATACTGCATTGGAAAGTCGATAATAAATTTTCGTTATATTATAGCGATACAATTATCGTAATAAAAGTTACTGAATCCGGCTACTCATTAATGTTGTTTAGTTGGTCCTTGTTATCATAATTGTTAAGGTTTCATGTATAACCATTTAAATATTTTATTATTTATTTCATTTTATTGTATTTTGTATTTTAAATCAACACCTGGAACTATTATTATATGGAAGAAAACCTTTTGATGCTAAAGATATATATATATATATTTTTTTTTTTTTTGTTATTAATGTAACATAAAGCAAATCAATAATACTCCAGTGACTATTTTAATCTGCGTATTTGTGTTCTTATTTATTTATTTCATTTAGCTACCAATTGTTGGCTTAAATAAAAATTATATTATTTTATTGGGTATAACTGTCTGTTATTTTGTAAATTTTACGAATTTTTGCAAAATATTTCTACATGGCGGCAGTGGCAAAAATGGTTCCTCAGTTGCTGTAAGCATTTATTAAAACAAAAACCCCAGTAATACTAAAAAAAAATACAAAATACATAATCATTAAATAAGCATTAAATTTAATTAAAAGTCTTTAATTAAACTGTAATTATGGAGCCTAAATTATGTACATTTAATTGGTTTATATTTAAATAATATCGAACAGTTTAATTAAGTAAACTTTTCTTTAAATTTTCTTGTTTAGTTGCTCCCACAACCGTCATTTTCGACTTTGACATTCGCTTAACATTTACAGTGGTATTCATAAATCATTCCTTAAACCATTTTTTCTCCCACATAAAATTCGTCTGTTAAGCCTGCATTAACTTTAATAATCCTTTATGAATAACTCCTTTTTACGCACTCTCAGTTTAGTAGTTTAGAAAGTAATATATACACATAAACAGTTTTTCATAATATTCGGCCCGCTTCTGTAAATCGAGTCGATTTGAAATCGTACGATTTTAGGAAACTAACTACAATAATAGAAACGTTTTTCCAGACTTTTTTAATTATTATTATATAGAGCCTCTAATATCATATAGGAAAGAAAATTATCGTAAATGATTTTAAACACTTTGAAATCGATTTAGAGAACAGGGCCGATTGTTTTTTTTTTTTTTTTTTTGGTTCCATGCCTGAGTTTAGATTTGGCATTTCTTGTGTGTCATTTGCCCAAAAAAGCGTAACCAACTAATTACTAATGAAAAACTGTTTGATTCAGACATGCATTTATTGATTTAAACAGTTTGCAATCATGCTGGATTCTATAAAATTGTATATTAGTTAGAATCTAAAAGTTGTTCATTAGTAATTAGTGGTTACGATTTTTTACGCTTCTGTGGCACATGGCACACAGATGGAAACCCGGCCCATTTTAATTGGATATTTTGATTGACATTGAAAAATCATATACATAATTGTCTACCATTCCATATTTGAATGAATGTATTACTGAATTAATATTTTATAAAATTTTTGTTGTTAAAGCTCTTGCAGCACCAGTTTAAAACGAATTCGATACATTAAAGCTTGCTCTGGGTGCCTAGAAATGCTTTAAATATTATAAACGTTATTAGTATTAAAATCATTATGAATTTTAATTACATACATATCTAAATACATACATATACTTAAATTATGTTGAGCAATTTTTTTTATAATTTCATGGACTTCATTATATGTTATTAATTTTTTTTTTTTTTTTTGTACATATTTATAATTTTTGTAGTTTTAAGTGGGGTACGGATAGATACGATCAAAATTGCAACTGTAACCAAAAATAATTCCGCTTAGAACTTGATTCCATTTAATTTTTCTTTTTTTTTAGTAAAAAAAATAATGTACACCCAACTCCTTTCTTACACGTTAGATGCGTTCCTAAGGAAATCGTGCAATTTGAAAAAAATCCAAACATTTACTGAGTAAAATGTGCAAGAAAAGTGAAGTATCAAAAGTTGTATTAAAAACAAAAAAACTCATTTGCATGAGAAAAACAAAATAAAGTGTATTCCAAACTGGATGCAAAATGATATAATTAGTAGATACATACCGAGCCTTATTTTCGATTTAATCGTAAGCGACACAAATTTAATTTTTCAGCAGAAGTTTTTTTTTTAATATTCAAATTTGTTTTACATACGTAAATTATTGCTTATGATAAAATTTTACAGCCTGTATCTTAAAAGCTATCAAAAATTTTGGCATTTAGATAATTATAAACTATGGATAAGCCTATAAAATTTTGATTTCAATAAAAAAGTCAATTTTCGATAACATGTCGCTTACGAAAAAATAATGCTCTATATGTCAGAAAGGTACATATGCATACATACATATATGTATGTCTGTATGTGTGTATGAATGAAAAAAAATACACATTACATATATACTTTTAAAGTGTTTTGGAAATATAAAAATTAAAAAAAAAAAATATCCTGCAAATTCAAAAAATTCGTGCAAAAATAATCATTTGTTCCAAATTTAGAACCATTTTATTGCAAAATCGTGTAAAAAAAATCCGTGTAAAAAAAAAGTTGAGCGTGTATATGTATCAGTGATCTGCATGATTACGATTCAAACGGCATAATTCTGCATTTTCTAAAATGAATATTGAGCTAGCTAGCACTTAACATTAACAAAATGAATGATGCTATCTATTGCATCATTCATATCAATCAGACTGTTGTTAATAAATGCCTGTCATTGCTTGCAATTTAGATTCATTCATATGACTCACTAAAGCAATGAATCAGTATGATTGTTTTGAATACTTCTTAAACCACTTTGACAAATATAGTTTTATGTAATATTATAAAATAAAATAGCTAGGCCCATTCTTTTTTATAAATTATTTTAATATGAGAAAAACTATTAATTAACACAATATGAAGAGATAGCTTTTTTTCATTTTATTTAATTTTTTTATTACACGAAAACTCCATTTTCGAAATTTTTTATTATTTCTGAATACATTCTGTTAAATTTTCTAAAAACACTTTTTAATAGTTTCTTAACGCTATTTATTTATGTGTGGAAATATTTACTCAATGTTTTATAAACTGAAGACTTCATCTCGTCAACGTGCTTTTGTGAGTTATTTGATTACTATACAAAACAATCAAACAACAGTACGAATTTTTTATATATGTTTACTGACAACACTTAAAAAAAGAGAGTGAGTTAAAGACAGTCAGTTGTTAGAGAGGCAATAGCATTAGTACATATTGACGTTAAAAAACAAAACAAAAGCATTGTAAAAATGAGTGGACAGCGAAAGTGAATCAACTCATACAGTTCACTGATATGTATACAGTAGTAATTCATACACATTAAAGTTGTTGGATTGCTTTAAATACATATAAAAACATAAACTTATAACTACCCACTCCAATTGTAAACTTTAATTTGTAGATTTGAACATAAAACGCTGCTTAAAAATAATTTGATTTTGCTTATTTTATTTAATATTGGCCACGATCTTCTGGAAATTTATATTTATATTTTATTTATAATTTAACAAAATTTATTAAAAACAAAATTTTTATTATTTTTAAAGCATTATTCATAAAAAATACTTTTGATTTATAAGAGATTTGTTTTATAAACCCCTTTATAAAACAAAATTATTTTTTATGAATAAGGCAGTTAATGTTTAAGTAAAGAAAAATTTAAAAATTGATCAGACTGATACATAAATATGTTTGTTTCACCAAATATAAATCCAAAAAAAAAAAAAAAAAAATATTGGAATTATAATCTATCTATAGCTACCTTATGTTGGCTGTGAATTGCGCATAATACCTTTATATTTTGCCTGTGGTATTGATATTTTATTAGCTTTACGTTATGCCAAGGTTATAACAACTGAAGGATGCGGAAAGAATGGATCTTCAGTAGCTGTAAGAGAATTTTATTAATAATTTCTATAAATACATGCAATTTTTTTTATACATACATAAATTTACTTATTTAGAACTAAAACAAAATTATTAAATTGTTCTTTTACTATCTGTGTATGTGTGTTGGAAAATATAAACCAATCGGTCGGTGTTTTATTTCTTTACACATAATTTTTATTTACTTCACACACACACACACACACACACACACACATGCTCTGTAAAATCTATTTTTGTACTCATATTTAGATTCCGTGAAAGACACATTCTTTACACTTTATTAAACATGAAACCGCTTCCAGTACACATTAGGAAACTAAATGCTACACTTCTTATTTATATTTTTATAAACTGATGATAGGTATAAAAAAATTGTATTCGCAAAATTACACTTAACTAATAGCTTTAAAAAAATACTTTTCAGCTCAGTTTCATTTACTAGAACTCCGAACTTAAAGCTTTAAAATATTATCATGTAAATAGAATATCGTTGGCTGAAATACAAATAACGTAAATATGAAATATTTTTAAAATTTTATAGGATAGAGAGATAGAGGGAGAAAAAACTAAACAAATTTCTTCCAATGACTGAAGTAAAGTTTCTTTGTTTTTATTTTTAATTCGGATAAAATTATTAAACAGAATTGCGGCATAAACACATTTTCCATAAAAATTGACAGCGTGTTTTCTTATGCTCTCACATATTAATAAATGTTCTCCTAGCAGTGCTACCATACTTTCAATAAATTCATACATTTTGTATTCAAAACTACAAAGAAAAATAATCACAAAAGAAAATAAAACAAAAATGAGAGAGTATTTGAAGTTACTGCTGTAGATTTTATTATCGGCTTTGTTAATTTGATAGCGTTTTTCTCTGAAGTTGCGGACTTATTCTGTTTGATCATAAAGGTTTGAAAATTTGTATCGATTTAAATTTTAATTTAAAAATGTTTAACAAATTTTCTTATTTTGTTTTTGTTTTCAATATGAATAAGCGAAAGAAAATTTCTTGTCAACATCGTGAGTCAGGCAGAATAAGTTTTTGAATTTTTTTTTGGTCACGTTATTTTTTAATTCAGCTGACGATGTAAGCTTTCATCATTCATTATGTTCAATATGAAATACCAAGGCACATTAATTTCCAGGTAATATCAAAATTACAAAAATACAACAATGAAAGAAATATCATGGCTTTTTAGTTAATTTAATTATTATTTTTCGAACTTCATTTGTTTCTATATTTATGATTTGAATAGGCTAAAGTTCGTATCGCTTTTTAAGCCAAATTACATTAAATAACACCCAAGTTAGTTGTAAATATTCTGCCAACACATAGTTGAACGGAACAACTAGCCGTTTTCAAATGCCACTAAACCTTCATCATCAGCGTTCTTCTGTGTTTGGACCACTGTGTGTGGTGTCTGTTGATGTAGATTTCTGCTTTATATACTAAACTTTTTTGCAAATGGAATATGTGAATTGTGGCTTTTTTGTTGATCGAAAAATTTCAAAAATGGAATTTGTTTAACAAAATAAAAATTATGCACATAAAATTGAAAAAAAACAACAAAATTTTCAAAGTTTAGCACTTCTCACATTTTTTTAATATCTTTTGTCATATTTTTAAATTTGTTTTTTTTTAATAAAATATTTTTCATGTTAAAATTTTTTTAACATTTTTTTTAAATTTTTTCGTAAAATTTTTTTGTAGTTTACGATCAAGTTTACCTGGTGAATGTGCCTTGATGAAATACCAAATATAATTTTTAAATTTGGATTTTGACAATCATCCTTACATAAATTCATCACGTATAGATAGATCACTAGATTGCCGAGAAAAGCGAAAGTGGAGTGAGTGTTCGGCTTACTCACAACAACATATTGATGTCCCCTGTTCCCGATGCTTATTATTATAGAGAATATGGGATTATTAAAAGTAAAGCGGATTTTTTAGAAATGTATTTTAATAAATAAAAAGACTGATTTCTCAAGTTTCGAACTTAATTCAAGAATTTACTCGCTGTTTCCACAAGCCAGGCAGTCAATTCGTCTAGAAAATTTCTATGTAAATCACTAAAAAAAAAATTTGTGCTCTTCATATAAAGTTTCTACTCAAGTTTATCGTGTGTGTTGTGGAAACAGAGGGTTATATTTTTACATTTTCGATTGAAAACGTCTTTTTTTAAATTCGATTTGATTGAAACCAATTTGTACATACTCATATTTTCATAAATAAAGTTCGGGTGGTCTCAACTAATTAGTTGCGTTTTGTATTTTAAATCACCCTTATTCCAGTTGTCAACATCGACGTCACTTCAACACAATACCAAAAAATTAGGGCTTGTTTACTCGCTCTCGAGAACAATTTTGTGCTACTGACAATCCATTTGCGTTCCCTAAGGTCTACAAAATAGCATAAACCTGTCAACTGGAGGAGTCAGTTGTTTTTGACAGCGAGTATACAAGCCCCTTTTTTTGGATTCTGTTAAAGTGACGTCGAAGTCGACATCTGAAATAGAGGTGAATACCCGTTAGATTTCAATTAAAAAATTTTTGTCAGAATTTTTCCCCTTTTCATTTTTAATTTTTAAAAAAATTTGTGGAAAAATTTTGGGCGATTTTTAATTTTTAATTTTGGGTGATTTGGTTTTGGTTTTAAAATATTTGAAAAAATGCCATTGCAATAAACATCCTTAATTTTTTTTATGTGTAGTTTTTGCAATACAAGCAAGCGGCTTATCTAGAAAAATATATGATAAACACTAAAAACACAAAATTTTTGAGTGATTCCTATACAAATTTTCGAGGCAAGTCGCTTGCAGGCATTGTAAAAAGTATACATTATATACATACTTTTAGAAGATAAAATTTTAAATGCGCTTAACGTTAAAAATAAAGATTATAATAAAAAAAAGTACACCAGTATTTTGTGTAGAACTTTTTTTAAATTTTATTTATAATTATTTTTATTCACTTTTAACAGAAAGATAGCAAATTGTAAGCACACTTACACAAAGGTACAAAACTACAGACAAAAAAAAAATATTAAAAACGTTTCGTCCTTTGTAATTAAAATCCAAACATTTTATTCCTGCACCAGTAGTTGAAAATAATATGAACAATTGGCCAATTCACAAAGTGTTCTTTGCATCATATTGTCATAAAGTATTAAAATTTTTGTTTGAATGCAAAAAAATATATGTATATTGAAAAAGTTTTAAACATTATGACAATATGACATAATAGAAAACATTGTGAATTGGCTACATTTTTTAAATATTCAAGGTTTTTTGTTCTTAATTTTCTTTATTAATATGATTGTGTTTTCAATTATAATTTCAATTATCAGTTATGTATTGGAAAATGATTATTGTTTTTGGTTTGCATTAATTTTAAACATAACTTTCAACCAATACACAATACGAATTAAAAATATTGGAATTGAAAAAAACTAAAAAAAGAAAAACATTGTCATATATCAAAAATAAAGAAAAATTAGAAAAAAATCGAATCCCTCCTTTCGCTTTCCACCACATACCTCTCTCTCTCTCTCTCTCTCTCTTTCTCTGTCTTTATGTTGTTTTATTACTATTAATTATTTTGATATTTTAGTAATTTATTTTTATCTATATTTATCCACACCATTGTCTTGTCTTACATTATTTGTCTAAAATCATTAACTTATTTCCTTTTTGATGCTTCTAACAAAATTTCATAACACAACGAACAGCAGCTATAGCTTTAAAATACAAACTCAATTAAAATCACTTCCTGTTATATTAGTAATTAACAATTAAATAGCCAAAAAAGATTTTTTAAGTATTTTTTTTTTCTTAAGGTTTGAAAATGAAATTATAAACTTTGTTTTCGTATGTTAACAAGTGTGAATGAAAAATAGCCTCATAAGAATTATTTGTATGTATATATAATAAAATGAAACTCTGTTTTTAAGCGATCTCAACAATCTGAAAATTAATATAATTAATATAAATATGCAGACGTGAATGTTTGATTGTCTTCAATAACACAACCCCTCGAAATACAACTTTTTTCTGCCTTCAAAACTTCATTACATTTTTTTTATACATCTAAGTACATACATAATATGTATGTATAATAATAATAATAATATAATAATAATATGTATATTAAAAAAATTACACTGTAGGTGTTTTTTTGTCACGTCAAAAATTTTTTATGAGCCTACCTAATATTTTCTCGAGGCATAAAAGTATAGTTCACTATAACTCGAAGGCAGTATGTCCGACGTCGACCAGTAAAACGCCATCGGGTAACTAACAAATCATCTATAAGATAAAAAAAAATTAATAGTTTCTTAGTTATTCGTAAAACAAAATTGAAAAATTAATTTTTTTGTAAAAATTTAAAAAATTTTCTCCAAAAGCTCATAAAAAATTCAAAACTGCAAAATATTGAACTTTTGATCATTGTCTTTAAAAGCAAATGTGTTAAGAATAAAATAAGCTAAATATTATGAAAATCGGCTAAAAATTTTAGACTTTATTAGTAATTTAGTGAAGGGGAAAACATTGTGGTGTTGTGTAATTTAACCAATTTAATAATTTTTTACTTTAATACTAATACGAGTAATAATAATAATATAATAATAATAATATCTCAACTAAAAATAATACGTTTCTTCTGAAGAAATATGAAATGAGCACTACGTAATTTTTAAGATGAAAGAGTAGACGGAATAATAAGTAGAATATTTTATAATGGATAGATATAAATGTTCAAATCATAAATATAGAAACCAATCAAGTTCGAAAAATAATAATTAAATTAACTATATAAATGTTGTTAGCCAAGTTTTTTCAAAAAGTGAAAATTTTTAAATTTCGATCAGTACCTCCTCTGGTTGATGAAGTGTTGTGGTATATTAAAACAATTATTTATCATTCCATTTTCAAACCTTTTTTTAAATATAGTTTTCTTAAAAATTTAAAACAATTTATATATTATTAAGTTTTTTTTTTTTTTTGTAATCCAATCAATGCATCGTCATCACAGGGTACTAGTGTTTTATCACCAAGTATACCATTGACCTTGGTGGTTCTGCCTGCATTTATAATTGCTCAAAAATCTCCTGAAAATATTTTCGCAGAACATTCAGCCCTGTATATAATAGCATTTGGAATGGTGGCCGCTAAAGTCACAAATAAACTAGTGGTGAGTATGCATAGTTCTTAATAGATATAATATAATAAATCCACTTTATGTATTTATTTTTAATTATAGATTGCTCATATGACTAAAGCCGAAATGGAGTATTTGGATTGGGGCCTACTGGGTCCTGCTTTACTATTTCTTAACCAATATTTTAATAGTGTGGTGCCAGAAATATGGTTGCTTTGGTTCACTTTAATATGGAGTACGCAGGATTTAATCAGATATTGCGCTCAGGTAAATACTTTTTCAATTGCATTTTTTTTACATGAATTACTTATTAAAATTTTTAGGTGTGCTTGGAAATTTGTGCCCATTTGCATATACAACTTTTCACTATACCGTATCCAAGCAACAAGGGTGCTGCCAGCAAAGCACATGCTTCAAAAGTTGGCCAATCGAATAATTACGGCTCAAAACCCAAAGGAGTTCAAACTGTTAATCAAGGTACCAATCCTCCAATAAAGCATAAAAACAAGAAGCACTCAGCCATCAATAATGATCTGGGTTTAGAGGCTAGAGAGGATTTAGATGCACTTTGAGTGTTGTTAGTGGGTTCCTTCTTTCGGATAATGAGAACATGTATTTGTTTTCATTATTTTTTGTTTTCTCCCTTCTTTTGTATATTATATGTATGTATGTATGAGCGTTTTGATTAAAACCAGAAATCAGAAAAATCCAAATAATTAAATGAATTGAATCAAATTGTATTTTTTGTCTAGTATATGTATTTATTGATTAAAAAAATAGAAATCCAACAAATCACTAATTCAAATTAGTAAATATTTATTTATAAAAGCAGTGCAAAACCAAGAAATAAAAGGATCACTATAAATAGGTATAATGCAATAAAATTCCTTAATGTGTTAAATGTTTACGTGGAAAAATAACCTGAACTTGGTTTTGCTCCTAATATTTTTTTTTTTTTTTTTTTTTTTAATAAAATTATTATTTTTTAGGCTAATATATATGTATATGAAAAACAGTTTAAAATTAACCAATCGTTATATACAATATAACGTAACAAAAAAATTAAAATTGTTAAACGTTTACGTGAAACAAATAGCTTAGATTTTGTTAATTAATTTTGAAATACTTTACTAATTGCATATCTCTAACTTCCAGTGTCACTCGTTGCCGATGTAAAGTAAGCAAATAAGCATCCTGAAGTACTTGGCTTACGTACATTTCTGATGATGTCTGCAGTGCTTCCATGGCTTGCGGCGTTATTTTTGTTACTTCAGTCGAAGACTGCATCATGATTTCTCGAACCAAACGAGCAAATGGCAACATGGGTATAAGTTTTCCTGTGTACGATTGAAGTTTGTGTACTTCTTTCCAAAATCGTCTTTCAAGTTGCTGTGGATTGCGTTGCTTTCGTCTTCTTACCACTTTAGGCCGAGTTTCAATATTTTCAGTATCAGCAGTCGGCATTTCTTTGGATCCTTGTCTATTAGTAGGTCTTTTAACATTCCTTTGATTAGCAGAAGTTGAAGGCGGGGATCTGTTTTCTGGTGAAAATATTTATTAGAAATTTTAAATTCTTAAATTTTATTCAATATATCCTAAATTGCAAGTTACCTTTCCCTGTGCTCTTTGATCGTTTGGAAGCACCGGCATCTTCACGAACGCGTGATTCCGTTCTTGTTGAACATCGACGTGGTGACGCATTCTGCATATTACTAGTTGTGAATTCCAAATCGTAATCAGTAGCACTACTATCCAAATCCGGTGTACGAAATTCAGTAAGATTCGCTGTCCGCGACTTCCGTAAGACTGGGCCTTGTCCATTTCCCGAAGTATCTGAATCAGAAGTATATTCGCCCAAATCACCACGGTGAGAAATAATTCTGCTTTTCTTTACTAACTTTGGAGGCATTACCTTGTTATTTAATGTTGTTTTTATAGTTTCTAAAGAAAAATAGTTTAAAAAAGACCCGCGCTTTATGCCTATTTTACTATGTGGCTTTATTAATACAGTGCTGTAAAACTTAATTTTTAATGTGAAAATTTTTTGTTTGCAATGCTGCCAACATTTGAAAGATACAACAGTGTTTCTCAATTATTACTATGAACTTGACGTAAAACATTTTAGAGAATTTAAAAATTAATTTTATTCGCGTATTACAATTGGTGATTTTTATTACTAAGTCCTCGTCGTCCAGACTTGCAATTTTTGTTGCTGCAATTTTGTAAAATTCTGCTTTGGAATTGCATAAGTGTCCACATTAGGAAACTAGTTTTGCAATTAAGTATTAAGAAATTATATTTCACAACAAATTTGCCTGAAAAATTAACAATTATTTTTACTTATTGTTACATTTTATGTTTTTGATACAATTTAGCAAATAAAACGTCAAATACACCTACAAACTTTAAATTAACAACAGCGAATTTCAAAACAAAAGAGAATTGCCGAGCACATGAAACTGTGTACCCCTCCTCAATCTTCTCACCCCTCTAACCCATAAGCTCAAGAATCGCTGCAACAAAAATTGCAAGTCTGGACGTGGACTGAATCCCATTCCTTTGACCTCGGTAGCATATGACAGCCAAATTTATTGAACTTGGATAGATTTGTTCATGAAAACATGTATTTGTTGAAGCACATAAAATGCAAATGTATATATTATCAAATATGCAATAAGCTTTTTGTTTTGTTTCAATTATTTTTTTAATAAATAAAAAACGTTAAAATAGGTGTGCAACTTTTATTTTCTCACACGACTTTTTTGTGCGACTTCATTTTTGTAAAACGACCTTTTGTTCGACTTTAAAAAATAGCTAGCGGTAACCCTGGTTCTGACGATATGCTTTTATTCTGACATTTGTTTCTAGACAAGACAGTTTTTCGTCAGTCTTGTTTTTGCCGCCGTTCAGTCAATATCATTCACAATTTGCGAGTTGCTAAATTAAGCGCGCTTGCTAAAGAAAAACTGCAAATAATTTTAATTAAAAAAAAGTTTTAAATAACAAAGATATGAAGTTGCAAAAGTTTAATAAGTGTAGATCTTGTAAGTGAATTAAAAGTATTCCATAACAAATGTTCTTGATTAAAGATAACGAAAATCTGTGCAAAACAAAATTAGAAAGAATCACATTACTTCCATTACATTAGTGAAAGAAAATGGAATAAATAATAATAAAAAGTAAGAAAATGTTCTATGATATTTCCTTTTAAATTAATGGAAAAATGTAAAATATTTTTGTGAAGCTATCGGCATTTGCTGTAGTAAAAATTACTAAATCCCCTTTGTCTTTGTTCTTGTTTTCTTGTAGTTTGTCTCCGTAAGTTTTTGTGTTGTTCTGCCGTTTTTGCCTTACATTTTTTCATCATTATTTCTTTTTCACTAGTCTTTTTGAAACCATTTTATTGCTGTTTTGTTTATTTTTCCTTCAGAAATTTTGTTTATATTTCATTATGACATTCATTCTTTTGTTTTGTTTGTGTATTTATTTGTAGTAATCCGTGATTTGTTACAAATTTCCGTTTAACAATTCCGTGTACTTAAACATTTATTGAATTTTATTTTTGCCTTTATTGATTCTCAAGAAATAAAAAAACGAGCTTTCGTTGTTTTTCTTCTCCATTATTTTTAGTATTCGATGTGTTTTATCTATGTGTTTGTTTTGATGCAGTTTTCCTTGGAAACTCCATTAAAGGGCGTACTTACCACATCAATTGTAATTATTTCTTCATTTTAGTCTTAAAGCATTTTAAATGAATGGACTACACTTGCAAAGACTACAAACGTGTGGTTCTAAAATTAAACATTGAAATCGAATATATCTTATTAGTACGCACATTTTGTTTGGCCAAGATTTTGAATGAAGAAAACTCAGCCACCCAGATAGGCACCACAAATGAATTAGTAGACAATAACTGGGTGGAAGCTTGTTTTGTTAAGATTTGCTGCTGTTGACTTGAATTTATTTGCATGCACTTACTCAATGCACACTTCCATACATATATACATATGTACATGTCTATAGAAGGGCAATTTGTGTTGGTAACTATTGATTTTTATATTATAATTTTGGGTCAGACATTCTCAGTTTTTTTATGTTTAAGTCGATCTGTCTGCAAGATGTATGGTATAAATACCCTCTAGTCAACCTAGAACCATATGCCTCTATATGTCAATACTCTTTCTCCAGCGACAATTGCACTAGTTAAAATGTCGACAACTTTCCTTTTATGCGCGAGTAGAGATACGTTAGAGACAACAGTTCTAGTGTATTTCTGTTGATATTGTCAATGAACGCGTCAACAGTTTGTTTTTCTTTTTTATTATGTTGTGCAATAATATTAAATAAATATATGTATGTAGACGAGCGTCACTAAAATCTACGAGTGAATCTTCGGTTCAAATATCTCCATATGGTCGTAAAAGAACTACCTTCTCAATAGTGCTAAAGTCTACTGATAGATTTTGAATGACAACCCTATGTTATTTGTCAACAGGCATTTGCATTGGCTGGGCTACAATTAGTCAGTAGCACTAATGACAATGTCACTAGAAAATCACTATAAGTTTACTATTGACAACGAGAGAGGCTATATCGATATTGTAGACTAGAGGCCCTAAAATTTACTAGTGAATATTTGGTGCCAATGTCTCCATGTGGTCCCGAAAGAACTAATAAGTCAGTAGTGCTATAGTCTATTGGTGGATTTTCAATGACAAGCTAATGTTAAATGTCAATAGATTACATTGGTTGGGGTACAACTGGTCAGTAGTACTGCTGACAACGTCACTAGTAAATCATCACAATTTCACTATTCGCACTTTCTGCAGGGTAATTATACTGTCTATACAATGTAAATGCATGCATGCATACATACATATTTACATAAATACGTATGTACTAGTGATGTAACGAATGTCAATTTTTGATATTCTCGAATACGAATACGAATTTTTGAAACGATATTCGCGTATACGAATACGAATATTATATGCAATATGAAATATTAAAGAATTGTTATGAGAAAGGACTTCACACCCTTGTTGGCGTACTTTAAAGTTAATAAAAAGTACCCAAAATTTTAATGATCGTCATTAAATAATATTTGAAAATGATACAAACGAACTCGAATACGAATATTCGTGCATCACTAGTATGTACATATGTATGTATGCACTTAAATTTGCAAAATACAGTAACTCCCAAATAAAGTTATACAGTATAATAGTTTGTACCATGCGTCTTGAAGGCAGATGAAAATATGTATATAAATTTTTCATATTTATGTACATATCGATGATCTCATGTATAAATTGAGTTTTTCAGTGATTCCTATACATTTCACGCAAAAGTTTATTGAAATATTGTAAAAAATAACGCTTTTAGAGGCACTTACAGAAAGAATATTGCCCAAAAAATTTGGGCGTTCCTTCATTTAGCTGTTTCTGGCGATAATTCGATTATCGAAGGACGGAAATTTAAAACGTCAAGGAAAGCGCATCCCAAAATTTTACATATCACATAGAGTGTAAAGTCCTTAAATATTCCAAGGGCAAGTAATCTAAAGGTAAACGAAGCTGAGATTTGATATACTACGAGTATAGAGTTAAAAATCTACACGGAAGGTAGTCGAAAGCACTTCCCAAATTAGGCATTTCGAAGACTAATAATATTAAAAATTGTCGTAAGCGGATCCAATATTTGATTCCACCTGCACGAGGAATTTTAAACTATATGGCATGTCAAACCTCGACTTCGTTAACGATATTTTTCTATATTACTAATTCTTGGAAAGTTTAACTTGAGATACGCTTTCGGCAGGTCTTCGGCAGGGCAGAAGGATTTCAAACTCTGTGGAATTGTCAAATCTCGGCTTCGCTTACAACAATTTTCTAAATCGCTTTTACTGCTACTGAAGCCAAATAATGGTGAAGGGGAAGCTTTCAATTATTCTCGTTTCGATTTTCATGGTTGCCCGAATTTTTGGGTATGTTATTCCCTTTTAATTTTTAAATAATTTCAAATTTGGAGGAAAAATTTTTTGGGAGATTTTTAATTTTATTTTTGGGCGATTTATTATAGAAACATTTTTCATATGAAAAATCTCCCAAAATTTCAAACTGAAAAATCACAAATTTTTGGGCAACTTTTCATATGAAAAATAACCCAAAATTTGTATGGGCGTGACTCCGCCTATTTTTTCAACTTGCAAATTGTGTAATTACAAGAACCAAAGGTGTTTTATAGGTTTCGCAGCAATCAAATAAGTAGAATATCATAAAATTAAATTTAAAAATTTTTGGGCGTGTTCCCGCCCACTTTTTTACAATGAGAAGCTTTGCCCTTTCAGACAAAGAGTATTTTTACAATCGGTCTAAAATGTACCGAGTTATGAAGTAACACCGCCAAAAAAATAGAGACGAATTTTTAACCTCCTCCTTTTTTTTGAAGTCTGTTAAAAATAAGCAAGCTCATAAAGCTAATTCAATATAAAAGCTTATTGACTCTTTAATAACGTCTGAATTAAAATTGATGCCTTTGCTATTATAATCGTTTCAAGTGTCAATGCGTTATTTTGACATAACATATTCTGAATGGTTTCAGCTGTTAATTATTCCAAAGGGTTAAGTCCTTTATGCTCTATGTACTCAGTTCTTTTAAATGTAAAGAAACTAATACTGAAACATAATTCGCGCTTGAAAAAATGGCTGAATTAATTGAAAACTCAGAAAGTTTCTTCCTATTTGAAGGCATAGGTCGTGTATAGTCAGCCACAAAAACTTTTTAAAATTCTGTTAATAACATCTTGGGCATATAGTCTAGTTACTCCGTCCATACTTGTGCAACCATATTCTACTAAATTTACTTTATAGAATATGTAATAAATAAATAATTGAATACTCGTAAAACTTGTTGCTTTAACGTTTACATACGTATTAATAAACCATTTAGTTAGTCCTTTTCAAGTTCAAGACATAAATAGAAAGATGTGCATGAAAACACAAATCTTCTTGCGTGACGGTTTCAGTTTAGTAAATATGCCTATGTATGTACATATCGATAGTTTCAAGTAGAAAGGCCCTAACTCGTATTTGTACGAAATTGATTTTTTCAGTGATTCCAATACATTTCACACAAAATTTATAAAAAATAACGCTTCTGGCAACACTGATACGTTATTTTTTGCATATGGGTGCAAGTTTTTTTACTTTAAAATTTCTTTAATTTTATTAATAGAGATATAGTATCCGACAGCCTTCTGCCTAATTGATATTTGAGTACACATAGTATTGCTTTATTGTTCACACTATAGGCCAATTAGAGGCTTTAGTTACTTTAACACATCAATTGGACATAGTTATACAAAAAAATTATGAACTTAAAATATATGCAATAAATTGGATCAATAGTTTATAGTTCTAAGAACGAAAATTAAGAAACTGAATACATATTCCACAAACGAAACAGCAGCATTTAAGTACGCACCAATAACTTCTGCTGACGTGGAACATTCATTGAAACTGAGGTCATTATGTTTTTTAAGTTTTTAATGACAAAATGTTTGTTAAGAAAGCAATGAAGGTGATTTTTTTAAGTTTTTAAAGTTATTAAGTGTTGAAAAAAGTTGATAAATGCATATTTTATTAGTTTTAAAACATATTTATATATTTTTACTGTATATTTTATGTACATAAAACGTTATTTTAAATGCATGAAAATGCTTTCCCTATGCATAAGTCTCATAAGGAGAAGAAGTGTATAAAGTTTATTTTATTAAAATTAATACTAACTGATATGAATTAAAAAGGTTTCCTTCTTTGATATACATATGTAAGTATGACATGCACTTCTATTATTTGACATAAATTTTTTTTAATTCAATTAAATAAAACAACGTTACCGTAATATAGAAAGGCCCTAAGCCATTATTTTTTTGAAATCGAGATTTTTGAATTTTTCGATACATTAGGTGTTCTTCTATCGTAATATACAAAAAAATCGATTAAAAAAATTATGATATACATATTATGATATACATATTTGTAATATATTATTTGATATATATTTTTAATTTCTTTTCTTCACGGAAACCGATTATTTACAATCGTATATAATCGATTTTTGTTAAAAAATCAAGTTCTAAAATTATCTAGCTTAAGTTTTTTTTACCGGTTACGGCGCGATATGAATCTACCACCCATGAATGGTTATAGAGTAAATATTTTAGAAAAATAAATTCGATCTTTTTATCACCAAAGAAAAAAAAAACAAAAGAAAAAAAAAAGAATAACAAAATTAATAAATTGCAGCAATTTTGTTTATCAATTTTTAAATATGCTTATCATACGCTATTCAGTTCTTTTGATATTTTGCCGACAACTACGACAAATGTGACTATTTAGCAATATTTAACAGCAAATTGGAAAAGCTGCTAGAATAAACAATCATAAACCAAACAATCATTAAACGTTTGGTTACTAAATATCTAGAACACACAAGAAACTATATTATAAGAAATATTTAAATTAATAGTATAAACCTAATTTAAATTCATGACAAATATTTATTGTAAACAAACTTTATTTTTATTTGAAATGCAAAACTTCTACGATTAAAAAAATAAAAGAAAGACCATAAAAAATGTTTTTAACTAATGTTAAGTGAAAAAAAATAATATTTTATCTATTCGATACGTTCAACGAGAAACATAAATAGACAAGCAAATTGGAGGGCTTGAAAGGCCTAAATCTTGTAAGTCATGGCTTACGACAGCAATAAGTCATCTCTAACAACATCACAATTATCAATAACCACTACGAATAATAGTTTGGCTATAAACCCTTTAAACTATTATAAATTGCCAACTTTAAACAATTTAAAAAGCAACATTTGCAATAAGCAGGCCATTAGATCCTGTAACAAACGTAAAAATACAATTAAATCTCAAATTGTGACAAACTGTAATCACTTAACTGAAGCAAACAATAAAAAGTGTTTGCCACAACAAGAAATATCTACAATATTAAAACCATTAACGACATCAAATTCAACTGCAGCACCAGCACCAGCAGCAGCTGCAGTAACAACATCATTATTGTCACCGTTTAATGAAAAATTATCTATTTTTTGTGTATCCAATAAAAACGACATCAGAAGTCGAAGTAGCAGCAGCAGCAATAGCAAAAACACAGTCACCAATTACACCTCCTCCGCCAATGCCAACTATATAAACCACAGTACCCTCGTAACACCAACAACCAGTACATTCAAATCATCATGTACACCAAAATTAAGAATAACAACAACAACAAGAACAACAACTGTAAGAGAACCAGCAATAGCAGCTACCCAAACTTTTATAACAACTTGGGGCAGCACCTTAAACTGCTGCACATCGTTACGTTTCATTGTCTTAGTTTTATATTTAATTTTAACGAGCTGTGTTGGCGTTAGTTTGCAATTAAAAAATGGTAAGTACAACATTTTTCTATACTATATCGAGTTTTTTTTTGCTGTTTGGATACATAGTGCATACAATCGTTACCTTAATATAGAAAGGCCCTAACTAATTATTCTCTTGAAATCGAAATTTTTGCATTTTTTATACATTACATGTTCTTCTATCGAAATATACAAAAAAACTCGATTTAAAAAATTATTTAATGAGTTAGGGCCTTTCTATAGTAAGATAACGATATGTATATTCGTATACACAAGTATGTGCGTTTTCGATAAATTAACGTTGGTTACGTTCTTTTCATATTTATTATCTTTTACCTACATACTTACATACATACATATATATCGTTAGCTAAAATGCATAAAGGCGTTACTAACAAAAATATAATTTTACAGGAGAAGCAAAAAACTAAAAAAAAATAAACAAACTTGCAGTTAAGTCGCCTTGTTTTATGTGTAAAATTGTATCAAGACATGTAATTTAAGGCCCTGATTCACTATCCTACGCGATCGCACGATTCATTCACAAGAAAATCTTGCAGAAGTCTGACCGACTTTAACAAATCGCTTCAAAATTGTGTTTTAGGTGCCACACTATCATACAAAAATGATGCTTTCTGAGAATAAAAACAACTCTGATCGTATGGAATCTATCATTTTATGAAATTTTTCATAAATATTTCTAAAATCGCATGACATGTTGCATTTTTAGTCCACACTACCACACTTTTTTTTTTATTACACATGTCATATTTGGCGGAACGCGCGATTGTGTAGGATAGTGAATCACGGCCTTTAATGACATTCATAATAATTACTCAAAAATTCGATTTTGAATTTTTTGTTAGTTACGCCTGTTTTTCAATTTAGCTAACGATATGTATGAATTTCGATTAAAGTAAACATTTTCGTCGACGATGTATATAATTCTACAGGGATTCGAAATCTTATTGAAAATAATTTTTTTTCCATTCTGTCATCAATGCTACCAAAATTCAAAAATAGATTTCTAATAGGTGTGTCCGGGAACTTTTCCCGTGAAATTAAAAGATCATAAAAAGCATTTTTTTGTTGTATGAAAGAAAAGGAGAAATATGCACAAATGTACTCATACCTAAAACTTCAGCTTTATTTCAAAAACATTTCATTATGCTTTTTAATAAATTTGTGTGTAAAAACTTTTTTGCTTAATTTGCAAATTTTCTGATTAAGTTTTCAGTTTCATATGCAAAAAAAAAAAAAATAATCAAATATAGACTTGGGTCGAACTCGTTCACTAGTTCATTTTTGCCACAAACCAATGATCAAACCCATTTAAATTACATGGGTTTGATCATTGGTTTGTGGCAAAAATGAACTAGTGAACGAGTTCGACCCAAGTCTAATCAAATAAATAAATAAATAAAAAAAAAAAACAGCTGATTATTCAATTCATGTCCTCCGACCTTACCCAGAAGAAAAAGTTCGTACAAGTTTGTACAGGAAACAGTGTTGCCATATTTTTTCAAAAACCTTCAAAGCATTTTCTTTCATTAAAAATGTTTTTTTAGTGATTTTACTCAAAATGCATTGATTTTACTGAATTCAAATTCAGGAAATATTTATTTTGTATCAAATGAACTAACAAACGTAAAGGTAAATAACACAAAATATTTACTGAATTGAACATGTATAAGACATATATATGTATGCACATAATTCATACTTTTGATGAAGGAAAGAAGAAAATATGTCAGTACTGTAGTCAAAAGGACCTTAACTAATATACTAAAAGTGCCAAATATCATATTCTTAAAAATCTTATTTTTAACAAGGAAATCTTTTAGTCTTCTTAACACCCCGAGAAACTTCGAAAATAAAATAAATCTTCACATATGGTAATGCTGTCAGGAAATGAAAAAAAAATCGCTCTCATTCGCTCTTAAAATTTCACAAAATTTGCTATCTGGAACAGTGTTGCCAGAATTTCTAAAGATAAAATCTGCAAAATTTAAAAATTTTTCACGAAAAACTTAAAAATCTGCATTTTATTTTTAAAATCTTCAAAAAATCTTCAATTTTTAAAACTACTTTTTTTACATTTTATTCAAAAACCTTACATAAATATGGATGTACATAATAATATTATATATCAGATATTCGTTTCCAGAAGCTTGCCAAAGTTACTTTTTCTCTTTCTTTAATGATGTCTTCTAAGTTCAAAAATTGTAACTCTCTAAACTATAAGTCGTTCACACATAAAAGTAATAAGAAGAAGTAGCAGTATTAGGAAAAATTTAAAAAAATTGCACTATAATTTGAGTTGAAAAATCTGAGCTTTTAGGCCAAAAATCTTCAAATCCAATTTAGTCTTTTTGGAGGGTAAAAATCTGCAAAACCCAAATAAATCTGAATTTTGGGCAACCGGGATAACTTTATAAAAGTTCGGACTGTTTTGTTATGCATCTGGAACATACCTGATATGTACATATACTTACATATGTATTATGTATATATGAAGGTATTGCATAATTTTTTATGTATAATTTTACTTTGTTATTGGTTAAGCACGTCGAGATGCGTTTCGTTTCTGCTTAGGAAACTCAACACCAACAATTGCATTTTGTAAAGAAATATGTTTATTCTACAGAGGGACAAAAATGTGCCAAATCATTTTAATTACACATAGTGCGGTACTTTTTAAAAAATAATAGTTCCTGGACTAATTTTCGTAGTAGCAAACGTCGTAAAAAAGTAAATTAATTTTGTTAAAAATTTTTTAATTTGCAAAAATATTATTGAATTCATGGCTGGCTGCTCAATGCCTAATAGATAGCAATTGCCTCAAGATTTTCTTTCAAATGAAGATTTCTGTTTTAATATGTATTTGGCCAATTGACATTTATTTCCAATTGTACTTGTACATAAAAGAAATTCTTTTTTACTTTTAGATAAAAAGAAAAAACAAATTGCCTTAATTATTAGAAGAATTTGGTCTTAGATTTTTCTCAAGTGTACTGTTGAATTGTTGGATGCTTTTTAGTATTTTTTTTCTAACAATATATCACGCCACACCATCATCATCATTCCCTTCATTAGCATTTGCCAAGTTCATTAACATGCATTGCGCCTTCAAAAATAATATTTAAGGAATGAAATTATTAACAAAAAAATCAACATCAACATCAAAAGACGTCTGTGGAAAATTATATGTATTTACTACAAGCAGGAATGAACGAACCACAGAGCAAAATTGTGCATTTGAAATCATAACCCAGCAAACAGGAACATGTGTTATTAAAGCAAGGATAATAATACTCCATGAATTTATAGCAATGAAGAGAAATATTTCTAGTTAAATATGTTAGCATGTAAATTATGACATAATTATATATTCGCTAAGCAGGTTTGCCGACATGATATATGATAAATATGGCACATAAGTTAAATAAGCTTACGTAGTTAACAAACGCCCAATGGTGAGATGTCACAACAAAGGCATATGTAGTTCCATAATATAAAATTAAATTTAAATTTCAAGTTGCGCAAGATATGACGAGTGTTAAAATAAATTCAGTAAAGTGCGACTTTGATTCGAACACGAAGGGTTCTGTAAGGACACTACATACATACATATGTACATAATACTATACGAAATTTAGGCTATATAATCCAATATTTTACGTGATGTAGAAATTTAAAAAAAATTTAAGTACACGGTTTTTGGGATTTTTCTAATTTTGGCGCTTTTTTCGTTTTTGACGATTTTTATACCCTTTACCAAAAAATGGTAAAAGGGTATATATAGGTTTGTCATTCCGTTTGTAATTTCCAGAATATTAATAAGCGAGCCATAAAGTATATATGTATATTCTGGATCCTTATGCATAGGGAAGACGAATAAGCGATGTCCGTCTGTCCGTCTGTGTGTATGTGAAATCGGTTTTCCGAAGCTCCCAGAAAAGCTAGGGACTTCGTTCTTGGACTGGTGGGTCAGAAATGGTCGAAATAAGATTGGTATTGAAAATCGAGCACACGGTTTCAGAGCTGGGAAACTTAAACTTAATTTTGCCATACAAAATAACTACTGAAAAGTAGTTTTTATTATTTTTTTATTAAATAAACTTATTTTATACTTCAAAATGAATAAAATTGGTATTTCACTTTAAAAAAAATCAAAAAAATTAAAAGGACGTTTCGAGGGTTGGAAAACTTTGATTTTTTTTTCTTATACAAAAGTAACTTACTAAAACAAATTTTTCCTTTTTTCTACAAATTATACATATATTATGTTCTTAAAGTGCAGAGATTGATGTAAGAAATCAGAAAATCAAAAAAGATGATTCCAGGGTTGGAAAACCTACAATTTTTGTGATATATAAAATTAACTACCGTAAACTAATTTTTTATTTATTTATATTAAATAAACTTATTTTATACTTCACCACGAATAAAATTGGTATTTCAAATAAAAAAAAATTTAAAAATTTAAAAAGACGTTTCCAGGGCTGGAAAACTTTATTTTTTTTTCTTATATAAAAGTAACTTATTAAAACAAATTTTTCCTTTTCTTTATAAATTAAACATATCTTACATTCTTAAAAGAAAAAGACTGGTGTAAGAAATCAGAAAAATCAAAAAGGATGATTCCAGGGTTAGGAAACTGGAACTTTTTGTGATATAAAAAAAAATTAACTACCGAAAACTAATTTTTATTTATTTTTATTAAATAAGATTATTTTATACTTCAGTATGAATAAAATTGGTATTTCAAATTAAAAATTATACTTCAAAAAATTAAAAAGAGGTTGGAAAACTTTAAATTTTTTTATACAAAAGTAACTTAATAAAGCAAATTTTTCCTTTTTCTCTATAAATATAATAAATGAATTTGAGATATCTTATATACTTAAAAGAAAGAGATTGGTTTAAGAAATCAGAAAAATTAAAAAGGATAATTCCAGGGTTGGGAAACTTACTCTTTTTGTGATATAAAAAATTAACTACCGAAAAGTGATTTTATTTTTTTTTTTTAAATAAATAAACTTATTTTATACTATAGTACGAATAAATATGGTATTTCAATTTAAAAAAGTTTAAAACACGATTCCAGGGTTGGAAACATTTACCTTTTTTTATACAAAAGTAAGTTACTAAAGCAAATTTTTCGTTTTCTCTATAAATTAAAGATATCTTATATTCTTAAAAGAAAGAGATTGGTATAAGAAATCAGAAAAATCAAAAACCATGATTTCAGGGTTGGTAAACCCACACTTTTAGTGATATAAAAAGTTAGCTACCGAAAACGAATGTTTATTTTTTTTATAAAATAAATTTATTTTACACTTCAGTACGAATGAATTTGGTATTTCAAAATAAAAAAAGTTGAAAAAATTAAAACGACGTTTCCAAGGTTGGAAAGCCTCATTTTTTATACAAAAGTAACATACTTAAACAAATTTTTCCTTTCTTACTATAAATTAACATATATTATATTCTTAAAAAAAAAGATTGGTATTAGAAATCAAAAAAATCAAAAAGGAGGATTCCAGGGTTGGGAAACCTACACTCTTTGTGATATAAAAAATTAACTACCGAAAATTAATTTTTGTTTATTTTTATTAAATAAACTTATTTTTTGCTTGAGTACGAATAAAATTAATATTTCAAATAAAAAAAAAAGTTTAAAAAAATTAAAAAGATGTTTCCAGGGTTGGAAAGCCTTAACTTTTTTTCTCATACAAAAGTAAATTACTAGAACAAATTTTTCCTTTTATTTACTAATTAAACATATCTTATGTTCTTAAAAAAAAGAGATTGGTGTAAGAAATCAGAAAAATCAAAAAGGATGCTTTCAGGGTTGGGAAACTTACACTTTTTGTGATATATTAAAGTAACTAAGTCTAATTAATTTTTATCTTTTCCTTTATAAATTATACATATTTTACGTTATGGAATAAAAAGTTTGGTTTGAAAAATTATAAAAATAAAAATCACATCTCCAGAGTTGGAAACTTTGAACTTTTTTTCTAGATATTAAAGTAACTAAATAAAACATTTTTTTTGGAATTCCCTTTTTTATCACTTAACACACTTTCTATATTTTTTTAAGAACTACTATATTGATAAAAGGAATGAGAAAAATCTAATTTTATGATTCTAGGGTTTGAAAATTAATTTTTTTTGCACATAAAAGTAACTAGGTCAAATTACTTTATGTATGTGTTTATGTATGTATCTCTATACTACATAAACGCACTTTGGTATAAGGTATAAGATTCGGCACAGGCGAATATAGCACTCTCACTTGTTTTCAGTTCTTATTTAGTTTTTGGCGATTTTTTTCAGAGTTTGGCGACCTTTTTATTTTCGGTGATATTTTTGCATTTAAGCATTTTATTTTGTTTTTGGTGATACCCTTTCTGCGATTTTTCGTTTTGGATTTGGATTGGATTTTGATTTTCCAATAGGAAAATTTTATGAGATTTTCAAAATAAAAAATTAAATTTTTAAAATATTCAAGTTTTGTGTGGTTTTATAGATATTGTATCTATTCAGGCTTTCAAGGTCATTCAATTTCTTTAAAATGTAATAAAAGACGTATTTTTATTTCATTTTTAATGTATCCGACGTTTCGTTGGGATTTTCCAACATCTTCAGGGATAATTATTTTTATTGAAATCTGGTAACATTGGTAATATATAAAAAGAGCGACTTTAATATATGTATGTAATTGCATGTATATGTATGTAATTACAATTAATGATAATAGAGCATAAGCATTGACTTACATATTTTATCTTTTATTCCAATTTACTTTTAAGATTTTGCGATGTATTTTGAAGAGACATAAAATGTATAAAATAAAACACATAACGTAAAAAATAATTGCAAATATAAATAAAATAAAAATAAAATATCACAGCCTTTTCTTAACTTCTAATATCACTGTTGGAATTACACTAAAGTCTAAACTAATACAATGCTATAGCTGGCATTGGTGTTGTCTTTATCTGTTTTACTATTCATTGCTATGTCCATTTTTTGTTGTATACTTAAGCTTTCCAACGTATAACGTTTATTGTGCCTTCTTTCTCTGTGAAGTATTTTGAAGTTTTCTAGGTCAGGTGTATGTAAGTTGTCAATGCAGTGTTGAGATAATGCAGTAGAATGTCGGCTCCTTTTGATATCTGTGTCGTGTTCAGCAATTCTTACTGCCAAATTTCTTTTTGTTGTCCCGATGTACACTTGTTTACAGCTTTCATTTGTCCCCCCATTACATTTAATTTCGTATACTACGTTGCTTTGATCCTTTTGGTTTATTTTTGATTTGAGATTTGTGAAGAGTGTCTTTGTTGTTTTGTTTGATTTATGTGCAACTATAATTCCTTCTTCTTTGATAATTTGTTTTATGTGGGTGGTTTCGGTTAATTTTGGTATATATGATAAGCTTAAATATTTTGTGTTGCCAGATGTTTTTTCATTGTTTTCAGTTTTATAGTCTCAAGTTTTATGTTCTCAAATATCAATTTTAATTCGAAAATTTTTGCGACAAACTTGGTCCGCATTATTATTGAACTTGTTTTAAACTTTTCCTGCAAAGTAGTTAATTTTATGCTCGTTTTTAATTTAAAGTAAATAACTCTTTTAAGGCCATTATTACAACTTAAATTTAGTTAAAAGTAAGATTTTATCGGACGTATGCAAAATTTGACTTTTACCTAAAGTGAGCGATAATTTCCAGGCAAGCTTATCCTAGCTGGTAAGTTAAATCCAATTTGCCACAATGGAAAGCTTTTTATACGTTCGATAAAATCCTACTTTTAATTAACTTTAGGTTGTAATCATGGCCCTTAGAGTAAATAAAATTGTTATAAAAACATATGCATATGTATATAAATATTTACAAAATTTTTTTTTGCTGGGATGTACCTGGTGATTTCGATTTTCATTTTCAATTCCTACAAATTATTGTAAGAGAATTTATATGTTTGTATGTAAGTATGTATGTATGTATGTTGGCAGAAGTTAAGGTTTTTGTTGTGGTGTGTTTTAGTAAATAACAATGACGGCAACAAAAACAACTAAAACCATCTGCAAGTGGCATTACATGAACAGCAACAACAAAATTTACCCTTGAGCGCCCTTAATGCATTGAATTTTCAATTGTTTGTGTAAATGTACAATATCTTGTTTTTATTTTCATTTTTTCATTTTAATTTTTTCTGCCGTTCCTGTTATTATGTACTTGTTGTATTTTTGTATTTACGTACATATGTATGTATATTTACTTAATGAATGTCAATCGGGAAGTTTCCTGTTCCTGCTGTTTATGTTCCCAGACCCTTGGGTTTCTCACTTTTATATTTCTTATATCTATGCATTTACATATATACTTTTCGCTATTAATGTAAATGTTAAAAAGAAAATACATAAATAAATAAAAATTCATAAAGTTCAGAGTTTTTAACATTAACATATTTTTTGAGAGCAATCGGAAATTCAAGAAAGAGTAAACATTTTGCGGATTATTGCAAAGCAATTTTTCCTTATAGAAACATCTGACGGCAGCCTTCTTTATTATCTTCTCCTTCCAAAGTTGACCAATAAAAATTGCTGTATGTGAACAAAGTGTGATTTCCAAAAATTATTTGCATTAGTGTATTTGAAAAAAAAACCCCAGCGACTGTGCTGAACAAAACCTACGAACTAAATAATATAATAATAATACGCTCATAGAATAATATATTTATATATGTATACTACATCATTTTAAATTAAAGTTTTTAGCTAAAACCTCCAGGTTGGAAAAAAGAGATCGAATGTTCGGCATTATGTTTACTGGGTATTAAAAATTACACAGTTACATCACACACATACATACATACATACATGTGTAATAACACAATGTTATTTTTTGTGGATTCCTTCTAATGTTATTTTGACAAATTTTCCACCAAATTTACTTTTCTTTGATTGTTAATTACATGTTCTACTATTTGTTGATAAATTTTCTGGCTTTTCTTTATGTACACGGTCTACTGATTATCTTTTAATTAAGAAGTATAAAGTATGTAATTTAAGGATTCGATATGCATGAAAATAAGAAATTGCAATTACAAAATTTTTTTTCTTGTAAAGCTAATTTGTTTTTGTAATTTACATTGCTTTCGTATAAAATTTGTAAAGAAAATAAGGCCCTTACGTATATTACTTTATTTACATTCGAATTTATTTTTGTTTCCTTGTTTCGTTGAATTAGTCTTTAAATTCGTATTTTGAGTAAGCTAAATTACATGTGAAAAAATATCACCAAAGGCAGTTGTAAATATTCTGCCAGAAAAAGATTATTATCAGCGTTCTTGTGGTTGGTCTCTGTGTGTGGTGCCAATTGATGCCAATTTAAGTGCAAATAGAATATGTGAATTGTTTTGATTCATCGCATTACAATTTGTTGAAAGATATATTGTAATGAAAGCTCAAATTTACAATTTTTAGGGCTCCATACACCAAAGGTGAAAAGGAACCCTATTATTTTCGCTACTCTATCCGTCTGACTGCTTTCTCGAGAACCGTAAGACGTACGTATCTGAAATTTTCACAGAATATGTAAACCTATGACCAACAGCAAATATATGACAGTTAAAAATTAAAGGGTGTTCTAAAGCGAGACACAAAAAATTTTGAAATCTTATGTAATATACAGAGAATTATTTTTGTTTTTATTATTTGCAAAGTTATTGTATTTTTATACAGACTACAACAATTAACACTAAAATTTAAATTAAAGGGTAATCTATCAGTTAATGCAATTTTGACATCTCGCCATATCTTGAAAACCGCAATTTTCAAAAACTAAACCAATTAAAACTAAAAAATCCCAAAATTAAAAAATCGCCAAACTGAAAAAAAATTGTCAAGACGAAAAAAGTGCCAAACTAAAAATCTCTAAAACTAAAATAAATCGCCGAAATCTAAAAAAGTTTCCAAAAAGAAAAAAACGCCAAAACTAAAAAATTCCAAAACTAAAAAAACGCCAAAATCTGAAAAATCAAAAAAACGGGAAAAACGTCAAAACGAAGAAAAAGTGCCAAAACTGAAAAAAAGTGTACCAAATAATTTTTTCGCGTGCCGCCAATTAATAACAACACAAACATGGCAGAGTAATGAAAAAAGCACTGCACATACTCCATTAACCTGTTTAGTGAAGTGTTTAAATCAAAAACATCTCATATGAGATGTTTAACAAAACAAGTCAATGTATAGTAAAACATCTAAAAATCGTCCTGTATAATCTGTTAAACACGAATGATACGTTAAACACATACACTCAGGGAAAAGTAACAACTTAAAAATAAGAACGCGGCTCATTAATTTAATAATTTTCAATATAATAGAAAATGTATGTTGAGATACTTAAAAATAACTAAAATTAATAAATTAATACTGTAAATTAATATTTTTCCATATTGAAATAAAAAATTTCAACATGACTAGACTTTCGTTAATGTTTTTTTATTAATTCAATATGGTTTTTATTGATTTTAAGCAATTTTTTTCCCTGGGTGTAAGTGTGAACATAGTATTAGTTACAAAAATCATTTATTATCTAATCTAAAACCAAAAATAATTATTTTCTAGAATAAATATCTCATGCTCCATCTAATGTCTAATAAAGTAAATTGTAGTGATTAGTTTTTTTTCCATTGATTTATTATTGTTATTATTATACAACCAAGCAAGCATTTTGCTAATTAAACACATTGCGCTGTACTGAGCGTTTTGCTCTTAATATCTAGTTTATAATTAAAGTTGAACTTGTTTTAATTGAACAATATTAGTAGTAGTGTTCAAATTTGTTTCTAAATTCTCTATTAGAAATTTGTATATTCTGTGGTACCACGTGTTAGAGACTTTGGAATGTTATTGAAAGGTTTTGTAACCATGGATATAAGGGAGGCATTTTGGTACATTATTAGAAATAAATAAATTGTTCTTAAAACATTAAAAATGTTTGATGACATTGTCAATTTTGCGCATGAATGTATGAAACATTTAAATAAATAAATTTTACTTCTTTTTTTTAACAACATATGAAAATTTTCCCAGTACTTTGCTTATAACAATTATGTATGTGCAGAAATCTTACATTTAATATATTTGATACTTTAATGAATTTCCAACTCCACATTTTGCTTAAAAAATTCTAATTTATTAAAATATCAATTTAAAATGTCTTGAAATTTTTTTCTTTGAAATAGCGATAATAAATAGGAAAAGAAAAACTGATGATGACGATGTAAAAAAAAAATATAAATATTTGTGTGTACATATGTATGTGTAACTCACTACTTTTCTTTGATGTCCTTTTCACTATTATTATTTTTATTTCGCCTAGTAAGCACATACTACACACGTACGCTGCATCATATAGCACGTACATAGTTTTTCTATACTTTTTTTTTGTCAAGTTTTGAAAACTCTTGTTATTCCTTTTGGTTACTACTACATACTTCAGTAATCAAAAAATTCCTTTACTATTCCAAAAACTCTTTACAAGGACAACTAACTATAAAAAAAAAAAAAAAAATAATAAAATAAAAAAAGATGTAGAAACTCCAAAGATGAAAAAATAAAATATAAATTGTTAAGATAAACGTGAAAAAAAAACTATACGTAGTTCCCTAAACATGGAAAATAAAAACGAGGATTAAACAAAAAAGTATATTTTTTCATTTGAAGAGACGTAGTACGATGGAAGTACTCGTAGGTACATGTGAGTACGAATATGTATATGCATGTATGTATGTGTGTACATTAGGGCATAACTTATTAATTTGAAATTTATTTGCTGGTGGTTCAGCTTTGTCAACCATACATTTTGAACAGTCACAAACTATTTGAGAATTCACAAGTAATAATATTTTTGAAAATCACAAAAGAAAAATAAGCATAGTAGGCTTAGCAAATAATTTATATTCGATAAAAAAATAAATTTCAAATGAATAAATATACTTATGACAATATGTCGAATAATTAACTTCTTAAATGTTAAATTTAGGTTTTATTTTTCATTTTGCCTTATAAATACTTTTATTGTTATCCAATGGATTTCTAATTGTATAAAGGTGTAGAAAAATAAAATATATTCATATCGAATATAAATTATTTGCTGGGTTTTGTATAAGTTTCTAAGCCTACTATGCTTATTTTTCTTTTGTGATTTTCAAAAATATTATTACTTGTGAATTCTCAAATAGTTCTTGAAAGTCTGTGCATAAGATAAGAGGTTTGTGACTGTTCAAATTCAAAATGTATGGTTGAAGTCTACTGATGATTTGTTACAGCAACAATGAAATGCATATAGACAAAGTTGAACCACCAGAAATAAATTTCAAATTAATAAATATACTTATGACAATATGTCGAATAATTAAGTTCTTAAAAATTAGGACATAACGATTTTTTTTTCAATTTTTAAATTTCAATCTCTACTTTATATGTCATTTTGTTGCGATAGTTCTGTTTTCAAATATCAGGTACATATCGCTTATTTACTTAAACAACATCATAAATTAAGATGTGTGCCAAGTTAAGTAAAAATCGGTCACGTAGAAGTACTTGAAAAATAATATTCATATTTAATGGGCCTGGCCCCGCCCACTTCTTTAAGCAGAAAATTATAACATTATAAAGGTACGGTCACACTTGGCAAACATTTGCCCAAAAAAGCGTAACCACTCAATGTTTGTGAAAAACCATTTGATTCAGATAAGTGTTTCTTAAGTTAAACAGTTTCATAAACAACTAATAGACAACGTCATTTATTCCAACATTATTGGAAACTATTTAACTTAACAAACACGTATCTGAATTGAAAGCTTTTTCATTAATATTTTGTGGTCACGTTTTTTGAGCAAATATTTGCCCAAATATATCCCCTAAAAGCCAAAAACTCTTTGAAAGTTTTGTGGGAATCGAATAAGTAGAAGTAGATATAATTTGATGCTAACCTTTCATGGCCATGCCTCCGCCCACTTTCTTAAAGGCAAGATTAATTATTTTTCAGAGCACAAGGTGTGCGCCAAGTTTAGCAGCAAACTAAAGGAAAACAATAATGGGCGTGCAAATGGGGGACCAAATTGAAGCTATACCCACTCAGATAAAAAAAAAAGAATTTTTAAAATTGTTTCAAAAAGTAAAGAGCTATAAATTATAAAAAATAAAAAAAAATAAATAAAAAATTACAGGCAAATTGAAGACGGTTAAAAAAATGTAAGAATGCATCTTCCTTAATAAATTATGTCGAAAATAAATAATTTAACATTCGTTAACGCACTAATAATTCCAAGTTATTATTTTACTTATTCAGTAAAATATTTTTTTTTTATTAAAAATACATTAGAAGTGATTATTGATGTATTTCTAACGAAAATAAATAGTATTCGTTTCATATGCGTAAGAAATGTTATACCCCTAATGTATCAGTATATCCTCGTACTTGATTTCCACTGGTAGCAGCTACCGAAAAAGGGAATAGTGAAATAGTTGCACATAATCGCACATACATACATACGAGTATTTAGTAATCCCATCCAGCGAATGCAGTGCAGTCAGTATGGATGTGTGTCTGTATGACTGATTCTAGTAACGTGCACTTCATGACAAGAGCTCATGATGATGTGATGTATATTCACACATACAAATATGTTTACATAAATATGTATGTATGTACGTACGTATGTACTTTGTTCATATAATACTTTAGGTGCTTGCTCTGTCAATGGTACAATAGTTACTTTGGCGATGGGAGAGAAAAAAAAAACTAAAATTGCTAAAGGAGTTTGAGAAGAAAACTACATACTTAACTCCTTCAATACTTGTAGTAATAGTGAAAAAAATAAAAACAATATTTTAAAGGAGCAAAAAATTATTCTCACAAGCAAAAGTGTTATTTTCTTGACAGTTATAATTTTAAGACACACTTCAAACTACACCTTCATTTCGAATTACAGATTTTGAACAATTTCAAACGATTTGACAGTCTGTGAAATCATTGAAATAATGCATAGTGTGGTCAAAACTTAAAGTTTTTAACGGAAATCGATTCAAAAGTTATAATTGCAATTATGCTGTCAAAGAAAATCAAAAATGTTTGTTTCTAACGCAAACAAAAATATACTTGTGTGCCCGTTTTGAAAGATTGTGTCTGGGTTTTATTTAAAGGGAGTTGAATATGCATTGAGAACGAATTTAACTCTCGCCTTTTAAGTGCACGATGTGTCAGGCAGTTGTTTGTATTTTTTTTTTTTTGAATATTTTTCAATATCAATTATTTATTTTATTATTCAACTTTAAGTAACTGAGCCCAATGGGCCATAAATAGTTAAAAAATTATCTACATAATATAGTACCCACATACAACGACTTACTTCTCTTAAAGAAAGGATGCAAAAAAGTTCTTTTAAAAATATTCCCTATAAATTTCTACAAAAATATTTGGCCAATTAAAGCCCAATTTCTGCCCACCTGAATTGTACCAACATTGTCAATGCACAGTGGGATTTTGGCAATATAAAAATCCAGTCTTTCGACCACTCGACTAAAAGAATTAAATGATGCAGTTTTGTAGAGAAATATTTAAATATAAAACCTGTATTTATGGTTTAAAAAAAGTTTATTTTTGAAAAATTGGAGTAAAGTCCATGCAAGGGTGGGTGTTAAGCAAGAAATATGACTCATATTTTCATGCAATTACGAGTAAGTGGTCCTTATATGTATGATTTGCTTGATAACACCACCTGATTTTCTCCACAAATAAAACGTATTTCTCTTTTTTGTTCCCAAGGAATTTATGATTGCAGGAATTCTTTCTCGAGAAAATTATTTTCCGTGAAAAATAAACTCCGAGGAAATATTCAAGATTGTAAAAAAAATGTACTGACAAATGTGTGAATTCGCCTTGGTTAGGAATCTCTTCTTCTTTCGATTAGGAGATTTCCGGCACAAGAAAACACAATATAAACTTCCGGTAAAAGTTACGAAATTCGTCGTAAAGTGTTTGCAAAAATTATTGCATACTTTTAGGCCACGTATCTATTGAATATTGAATATAACAACAATTTATTAACAATTGAGACGAAAAAGTGCATAGAGATAAAATTAACAACAAAACCATAGGCAAATTTCCGAATAATAGTACAAATAATAAGGCGTGGTCGAAAATCAGTTGGGAAAATTTCAAAAACTATACTTGGAATTGGTTGGTGAAAGCAGCAGTTCTTAATATTGATATGCTAAATGAAGAAGCAAAATCAATACGATGTTTTCTAGAAAATGCAATAGAGTTTCAACAAACAGTGAACTTTCGTCACATACTAGTTTCATTAGACTCAACTTAAGACATCAGCCATTCAAATAGGATTTGCAATTCAACAATATACTCAAAGAAATGATAGACGAAGAACAAATAAACAGCCAATCCCACGGTGTCGACAACGTTCGACTTGTCGCATACTTACATTAAAAACAAAAGCAAATTTTAACATTTTATTGTGGTTTCAAATTGATTTTGATTGCATGGGCGGTGGGGGTGAGTGTGGCCAATTTTGATGAAATTTCATTTATTTTAATTAAGTCAATAAGATATTCGGTGCCAACCTTCAACGATCTAAGACAACTATATCCCTCCAAAGCTTAGATTCTAAACACACATGCTCAGATATTTGTATTTGAGGTAAATAGATTTGCAAAAAGCTCTTACAATTTGTTCTTGTTTCTTTGTGAAAGCACAAAGCTCTTTTGTAAAAGCTCGCACATTGTGCATATGACCTTATAGTTTTTGCACAAAAATGTACTTGGAAATGTCCAAGGCGCATTTATTAGGTGGCAGCACTACACCAGCTGACTGATGTCATTATACCAAGCCAGATGTCAAATTTGAATTGTGTAGGTTAAGCTTAAAAACATGTTTTTATTTGGATTATCCTCAAACACTTATCGAATGCGGGTACCTGATTGATGTGCCTTGGAAATGTTCTGAAAAGTTTAGTAAATGAATTGAAGAGCATTGATTATTTCAAGATCAGTGGTGAAATGCCATCCGGTCTGGATGTCTTTTTTATATGAAGATCTGTTAAAATTCTTTTCGAAAAAATATATTAAGCATATTTGCAGACACTGCTTCCAACATGGATAAATGGTTGGAAAATATAAATTTGTCAACCGGGTCATCTTCGAACGCGACCGATATTTTAGAAGAGAAGTGCGAATAGTCAAATTATGAAATTATTTAATTTTTATTGGATTATTTTAAAGGCCGCTTAATTGACTCAAAACTGCAAAGTTTATAAAAAAGAGAAACTTTTTTTAAAGGACCATTTTACCAATAGTATATGCAACAGCAAGTATTATATACGCATACTTTTGCTAGAAGGTTTTTTTTTTAAGTTGTTGCACCAGCAATGCTTTGCTCCCTATTCACGTATACATATGTGCGTGTATTTTTGCCTTTCACAGTCCCTTTAAGCTTTTTTTTTTTTTTTTTGCTTCTCAATTCCTTTGAGATCTGCACGCTTTGGATGTATAATGATAGAAAAAAATATGTATGTATAAAATAAAGAGAAAAAAGCAAATGCAAAGAACTGTAAAAAATTGGTGCAATGTCAATGACAAACAAAACTGAACAGAAAAAATGGTTTGGCGCTCATATACGAGTACGTTTATTACTTTTTCTGGCGTTTTTCTTTCTAAGAAAACTATAATGATTTGCGAATGTACTCGTATGTATATGGATGTGTGTATCCTTTATTTCGTTGCTAACATTCCAAAATGCTTTATATTTTTTCTCAAAAGCTTTATGCTTTTTCTTTGCTGCACTGGCAATGGCACTAGCACTGTGAGTGGTTTATTGAATTGAGCTTTAAACGTTTTTATTGAAGCATATTAAATTGTAGTTTCTTTTATGACCAGCAACCATTTTGCTTTTCCCCAATCCCACTGACAGTTTTTCTGCTCATCATCATTGTCAACATCAATCGCAGTATTATTATCTACATCTACTTGTTAGAAGAAGTTCTTAAGTCTAGTATGTCTTTTTTAGCTTTGACTTCATTGTCGATGCGTATTTTATATAATTTGTGATATTTTTTTTCTCCGGCATTCCTTTAAACGGTTTTTTAATCCTGTCGCCACAAAGAGCTGGTTGCTTTCCTCTTTTTAGATTTTTTATGCTTTATTACGTTAAACATCCTTTTTGTGAGTTTAGTTTTTTAATTTCTGTTTTTTTTTAGTGGGTACTCTCATCTTTGAGGTAAATGTTCTTAATACTATTCATTCATTTTGTCACAAAAGTATTTTTTTATAATTTTTTTTTTCTAATGTTTTAAAAGTTTCTTTTTTATATCATTTTACTATTCTCTATAAATTATGCAGAAAATAAGATGACTTTGGCCATATCATCTCATTGATATTATGTTTATTTAATTTTTAATTACTTCGAAATAAATAATAGTGGTTGAAGGAGAACTTAAGTAATTGTCAGGGACAAAGTAATAACAACTTAGTAAATATGTTGTTTTTTTTTCTTCCCTTTGGACAAAGAATAATAAAAAAGTGTGAAGGGCTTAGGGTCAGTTAATGGCAAATTATATATAATTATGTACTCTTAAGTTGTTGATTTGTGTATTCCGAAAGCAATATTTCCAAATTTTATTTAAAAATTTCAGCATATGCTAAACTCATTTCAAATATTCAGTAACTTTTATTCACACCCTTAATGCGGCTACCAGCATTGAGTCTGATTGTATTTTAACGACCCATTCTATGGGTTTAATTCGGGAGAGCACCATGTTGGCAGAATCAAAAATAATTTAAAATTCAGCTAAAATAAACATTTTATATAAATTCATGAAGGGTCCCGTACGGACACTACGAGTACATATGTAATAAAGGGTGTTTTTTTATAGAGTGACACAAGTTTAAATCATAGAGTGACACAAATTAAATCATAACAAGGAAATATATTTTTAATATCAATGAAACCGGCTTTATTGGAAAGAAATTTTTTTATGAAATTAATGTCTAAATATGATTTCTGCCATGTGGCCGCCACGGCTGAGGCGTAGAAGGCACAATCTGGAACACCAATTTTCAACAACTTTTCGCAATCTGCTAATGACTCCGTCAGCCCATAAAGTGCACAAAACAGTAATTTTCTATGGATGTTATGGTGTTTCGACAAAAGCTTGTGGATTCTGCTCAATTCTGCGACAATTCGGCTTATTTACGTACTCATTCAACCAGGAATGGGCTTCATCGATTATGTACGCCATAAAATGGAAAAAGAGCACGATGAGTTTGACGATTTTTTCGGGTTTTGGAGATTTTTTTGGTTTTTTGTGATTTTTTCGGCTCTTGTTTATTTTTAGTAAATTTTTTTTTTAGTTTTGGCGCTTTTTGTGATTTGTGATTTTATTTTTGCGATTTTTTTTCGTTTGTCGATTTTTTAAGTTTTTGGCGATATGTTTGGTTCCTGTTTAGTTTTAGCGATTTTTTTTAGTTTTGGGGCTTTTTTCGTTTTGGCAATATTTCTTCGTTTTGGTGACTATTTTTGGTTTTTGTTTATTTTTTTTGGCGACCTTTTCACTTTTGGTGATTTTTTTTCATATTAGCGATTTATTTTATTTTTGGTGATATTTTTCATCGAAGCACTTTTTTATTTTGGCGATTTTTTGTTTCGGCATTTTTTTATTTTGGGATTTTTTTGCTGTTTGGAGTTCACCTCTTACGGTTTTTCGAAGATACAGAAAGTTGTCAAAATTACATTAGCTGATAGAATAAATTTTGATTTTTAAAATTTAAGTGTTAATTGTTGTAGTCTGCATAAAAATACACTAAATTTGAAACTTTCAAGTTTCTATATATAATTGTCTGTATATTATATTAGGAGTTTAATATGTTACGTTGCTCGCTTTATAACACCCTTTACTTTTTAACTGTCATATATTTGTTGTAGCGGCCGCAGTTTTACATATTCTGTGAAAATCTCAGGGCCGTAGCTCTTACGGTTCTCGAGAAAACAGCCTGTGACAGACAGACAGACGGACATAGTGGCGAAAACAATAGGGTTCCTTTTCACCTTTTGTGTACTTAACCCTAAAAAGTCGATAAGAATCCCTAACATTTTGATATAATAAATTCATAAATTCATGCCTCTTGGACATTCTGCACGAGGGATTTGAGTACCTGGTAATTTCACGTGGAGGTGATGTGAACTGGAATGCCCGAAATTTCGAAGATATCTCGCACACACTTGGCTTTATTTAAATTTAATTACACCCAGCGAAAAATTACACCATACGTGTTCAAATTGATCACATTCGTTGTCAAAAGTGTATTAACAAACTTTTGTGTTAAAATTGTACACACCATTGTCAATTTGACAAAGAAATATTGACACAGCGAATGTGTACAATTTGACAACCAGCCTTGTCAATAAGCAAAAATTGAGAAGGTATCGTTGTTAGTTCATAAACTTCCGTGTGCAAGTTGAGAACTAGTGTTGTTAAAAAAAGTGACAAAGTAGGGTGTTATATTTACCACAAGCGTTATTGATTTGCCACGTATTTTTTCTCTCAGTGTATAGGAAAAGCTTAGTGAAATACTGTTGCGGAAATTGGCGTGAACAAGCCTAATGTAGATTTTTTTTCATAAAAAAATTTGGTAATCAAAAAGAATTTTATCCAATTTATCCGAGCAGATGATGAATTTATTTTGTCAATAAAAAGAAATTAGTGCACTGGGGTCTTTTATTTATTTGCAAATCTACGGGTCCATATAAACATAGTTTTTAAAAGGTAAAAACGTAACAATGGGTAGTATGAATAAAAAAAGTATTTGCTTTTTGCTTCAAAATTTGTTTTAAAACCCAAAATATGTATGTGTTTTTTGTTTTTTTAAACAAATTTTTAAGTAAAAAGCAAATACTTTTTTTATTCATACTACCCAATACCATATAGAAAAATATTTCAAATTTTATTTTATTTTTATTTATTGAGCCGCCAAAATATTTCAAACTCACTCAATTCAAAATCACTAAATAAAATCACTACTTTCGTTTTTTGTTCAATATTTAATATGAATGTATTACTACGTTTATACGGGTGACTTATTCGCAAATAAAAATATTGCAAATAGAGAATTTTGCCGCATAAATGGCAGAAAGAATTCGTGATTAATGCACTATTCGCAAATAAAATGCTAGAGCTTGCCACGTTTACAAATATTTGCTAATAAAAAAACAAGAAATTAATAAATATTGCACAAAAACCATTGATAGAAGCAAATAATGATAATTAAAACCAATAATTATTTAATATTTTGTACATTTACACAATTTTTTTGTTAACATAAGTAAGTTTTCTATAAAAGTGCCACCAAGTTTTTGTACTTTTGCTATGAGTTAATCACCCTTATTCTATTTGGCGTCGGCAACATAAGACGACGTCGTTTTTAATGGTATTTGGCAAATCGGTATTCCTGTAGATAGTATTGCCATTTATCGATGACTGTCAGCAAATTTTTAGTATTCTGTAAGAAAAATTGATGTTGATGTTGCCGTTCATTTTGTCGTCAGTGTTTTTGATGTCGTGTTCTGTTGTGTGCATGCCTTAACGAATTTGAAAAATAATTTAAATGTTAAAAAAGTGAAATATAAGAAATACCAAAGTAGATATAAAAATGTACGTATTTATTTAAAAAAATTTCTTAAAAAAAGTGAAAAATATATGGACGAAATTAAAATGACTATCCCCAACCAATTTGAAAAGCTTGTGGAAGAGTTGAAAAAAGTCCGTATTTTGCTAGTGGATTCCGCAAAGGTAATGTTCCCAATTATTTCAAGGTACAGTAGGGACTTGAGGTTTAAATTAAAAAAAGGCTGCAAACAGTACTGAATGTGAAGCAACTGGAGGTGGAATATATAAACAATTAGCACTGAACTCCTTTGGAGGAAGCTCCAATCTCCAATAAACGTTGATCTGATCCCTTTTGTTTCAAAAAAATAGGCTATATGTATTTTGTCCAATACTTGCCTAAATGATGTTTTGTTCAGCCGAAAATAACTTGAAAATATTAAAAGGATGAACATTACTCATTATTTTCCAAAAACATGACTTAATTTATCACTTACTTTTCCTTGGGTAACTGGCAAATGCATGAATTTTGTCTGAGAAATCTTATTTTCACTATTAATTTTTTTTTATTTTCATCGTCTCAATAGGAAAGAAAAACATTTTATTTTAATTTATTTACAAAGCTTTTACTTATACAAAAATACTTTTACCAAAAATAGTAAACAAAATGAACCAGCTGACTCAAATATTAGATATGTGTATTGTATTTATCGATAAATAGGCAACGTCGTCATAACACTGTTAGGGAATACAAAGTTAGCATTGATGTTGTGTTATATTGATGTTGTTTCAAAATTGATGACGATGTTGCCGACGCCAAATAGAATAAGGATGAATTTATTTGCAAATATTTTTATTTGCAAATAGTGCACGTATAAACGTAGTACATGCTGGTTGTAGTACCATAATTTATACTCAATCAAATTTTGAACGCTTTATGCAAATTCGATACTCTAACAAACCAAATAAAATATTTATTTAAAGTACAAAAAAAAAAAAAGAATATGTGCAACATTGTTGCTTTTAGCGCTGCATCTTTTTTTTTTCATAAAAGAAATAAAACACAACACTACAAGACTCTATAACCGGCAATTTTCATTAGTTCCCCCTGGCTGAAGAAAAAAATAATAAAAAAATGTTGAGCATGATATTTTTCTTTTATCGTGGGGATTCTTTTTGGCTTGTTATTCCTCGCCTTATCACTTGTCGTAATCTTGTAATTACGTGTGTACCACAAATGTTAATGGTGGTTAAAGAAAACAAAAACAACAAAAAAAAAACGAATATGGCAACAACAAAAGCAACCTGATGCATTAAAAGTTGCAGGGAATTGGACAGAGCAGATCAAAACAGAAGGAAGAAAACAAAATTTATAGCACAGAATTATTATTCGATCATCAACCGTGGAATGGAAGTGAATGAGCATTACAAGTAAAAGTGTAATTGGCGAGATAGCAGCCACAATTGTGGCTGCCAGCAACAGATGCAGATGCAGCAATCGGTCATGCACTTTCATTGCACGATTAACAAATAAAGTTAAAGTAATAAATGGCGTGTGGAATGTTTTAAAATGATTACATTAAGCACCCAAGTAACTGACGAATGTTTGGCAGCGTCAAAAATATATGAAAAATTTTGTAAGTTTTAGAATATAAAAAGATTTCTTCTTTTTGAATTAAAACCGGTTTTGCTCTCAAATATTTGCTTTAGTTGCACGTCTTTAAATAGTGTTTTAACGATCTTTCGTTTGTCAATTGATCTTTTTGTGTTGTTTGCTTAAAACAGACGATGGCATTATTATCTTGGTTTTTTGTTTTTCTTTTTGTTTTGCCGTACCTTTCCAAAGCAAGGTGTACGTACGTACATGCGTACACACATGCTAAAACAATAAAGTTTCTTCTTTCCAGGTAAATGGTGTTTTAAATAAATTTAGAAATTTAATACTTAAATTGTTAACACTGAAAGCTTTTTTTTTCAACAAAATTCTTATTTACTTGCTGTATCTTTAGAATTTAAACAAACAAAAAATATTCTTATGCAAACATACATATGTGAGAGCTGATCCAAATGATTATTACTCTACTAGTGTTTGTGGTATATTTTGAATTCAAATTTAAAAAGTTTCTTAAATACATTATTGTATTGGGTGTTTTTTCTATGGACGGGGAATCCTTAATTGTAATAAAATGCAAAAGATATTCACTATTACTAAGTTTATACGCGCACTATTTGAAAATAAATTAACTCACTGTTTATACGGCATAGCAAAAGTACAAAAACTTGCTGGCACTTTTATAGAAAACTTAATTATTTTGACAAAAAAAAGGAAAAAATAAAAAAATTGTGTAAAGGTATAAAATAACCAATAATTATTTATTTTAATTATCATTGTTTTCTTCTATCCATGGTCCTTGGACCTAGTTTGTCAAAAAACGGGAACTTGGGAAAATCGATAAAAATGAGAAAAACATTAAAATTTTATTTTTGAAATGCATTTTTCTCAAAACTTCATTTTCACACACAGAAACAATTCTCGGAGAAGGTCACATTTATTGCAAATAGTGGGTTAATCAGGAATTGTTTTTGTGAGTTGATAAGCCGCCATAAAACAATTATATGACAACAGTTTACAGTCTTATTTGCAAATAAGTCGTACGTATAAACGTAGTATCACTACGGCATAGCAAAAGTACAAAAACTTGGCAGCACTTCTATACAAAAGTTTCTTATGTGTAGAAAAAGTTTTTTTTTTGTGTGAATGTATAAAATAAATAATTATTTGTTCTACGGCCTGTACCACGATGTCTCCAGCAAACGTTCAACAACAACAAATTTTCTAATTTTCTAATCGTGGGACAGGCCGTTAATTGTCATTATTTTCTTCTATCAATGTTTTATGTGCAATATTTATCTATTTATTGTTTTCTATTAGAGAACATTTGCGAGTTCTAGCATTTTATTTGCAAATAGTGCGTTAGTGCAACATTAGGAAATGTTGTCGTGAGTTAGCTATTTGAAAATAAGAAATTAATTTGCGGTTTATGCGGAAACATTCTCTATGTGTAATATATTTAGATATTTGCAAATAAGTTGTGCGTGTAAACGTAGTATACATACTAGTGATGCAGGAATATTCGTATTCGAATTGTCGAATATTCGGCCATTTTCAGGCGAATACGAATACGAATATTTTTCCAAAAAAAATTAAATAAATAAATGCATAAATCCTAAACGAAATTTAAATAAATGGATAAAAATACTAGTTTGTACGAATCCATTAAATTTTTGATAGAGAACTTTAAAAAGTACGCCAACAGGAGTATGAAGTTCTTTTTCATAACAATTTTTTAATATTTCATATTGCAGGAGTAAATAGAACATTAAATTAAATGTCTATAAATTTCACATTAAATATTCGTATTTGTATTCGCGAATATCGTTTCAAATATTCGTATTCGTATTGGCGAATATCAAAAATTGACATTCGTCACATCACTAGTATGTATGTATATCTGATTTTTACACACCACACGCCCTTCGCGGTGATTTTTGTGCAATATTCATTTATTTTCATTAAAAAAAAGGAAATTACATATAGTATGCAATTATTTCTAGAAATTGCATTTAATTTTTAAGGTTGTTAATTTTAAGATGTTTAACAACTTTATTGTGATCATAAAAATTTAATTATATTTCGAGTTTAATTTTAATTGCACCTATTTTATTCTAACTTAATTTAAAAATAGTGTCCAATGTTTTGCCATTTTGGCATTTTCATAACACTTTAAGTTGTATGGACATTTTGATAGTGTTTCTTTCTGCTGTTTTATGTTTTGATATGTACAAGTAAAAGCGATTTATAAAGAGGCCTGTTATGGGGCCTCATTAGTTTTTAAAAGCCGCTATGAAGCATAAAAAATTAATGAGTTCAAAATGAAATGGAGCTTTCATGATTTCTTAAGCGATTATTTCTTTTAAATGCATTCATTCATTCATTTCTAGTTAATCATACTCGCATTAAAAAGAAGTTAAATCATGGTTTGTCTACTGAAATTAAATACATTTTCAGGCACAAGTACATTTTCACATAAAGAGCCGGCTTACTGTGAAGAGATTTTTTCTTAAATTCCGAGCAACGCAGGTTCGTTCGTACCTCAGGCACAGAAAAAATCACTAATACGAGTATTTACTACATATTAATAATCCCAGCAAAAAATTTCAAAAAAGGTAATCGAGTTTGGAATTAAGCATTTTTGGTAGAAGCACTTCCCTACTGGATTACCAACTTAATGATTTTAACAAGGCGTGAGACTAAAATAACCGATTCTGGATAAGTACTTACTTTTTTTATTTGTAAACTTGTTCACGTAATCTATTTAATCTAAAAAAATCATTGTCTTCATTTAGCAACTTGTACATCATTTTTTTAAATTTTAGGTAATGTGATTTGTAAGCGAGTAATGAAATTTGGTAATCAGAAAAGTAAGTCATTATATGGCAAGTAGTTCTGATGGTAATGTGTAATTTTTTGCTGAGATATTATTAAATTACTTAAATTTAAATTTTTTTTTAATTTAATTTTATTACATTTAAAATTATTATTTTTTTTTTTGAAAAATTTAAAATTATTCGTCTGTTCGAAAGAAAAAAAAATCATGAAATTTTATGCAAATAAATATAAAACACAAATAATTGACAACACTAGTATAAAGGGTCCGCCAGATAACTTTTTTTTTTGAAAATGCTATAAAAAAAAACTACTGAATATTTTCTCAAATTTCATTTTTTATTTGAAATACAATCCTTCCGGTTAATAATGAAAAATCTTCAAAAACAGGGCGCAAAACATCGAGTGTAGCTTCGGCTGTGTAGCACGTAGCGCCGTCCTGTTGAAACCAAATGTTGCCAATATCCTCCTCTTCAATTTTTGTGAACAAAAATTCGTTCAACATGGCCCGATAACGATCGCAATTGACTGTAACGGCCACTCCTTGTTCATTTTCGAAAAAAATGGCACAATTATGCCTCTGGAACTAAATCCGCACCAAACAGAGACTCGTTTGGGTGCGTCGGCTTTTCAATGCATGCGTGCGGGATTTCTGTGCCCCAAATGCGACAATTTTGCTTGTTTACATACCCGCCAAGATCAAAATGAGCTTCATCTGAAAAGATGATTTTTTTTTTGGCAAAATCGGCATCTTCTGTAAGTCGATATTTCCCAGCGTTGTTCAAGCGTATACACAACCATATTCGTTCAGCGGAAGGATAAAGCTTTTATATGTGTCTGTGGCAATAAGGAAAAAGTTCTCAAGTCATATTATATCGTTTTGCAAGAGAGCACTTTTAAGCGTCCAAGTCGATTTTTAGAAATTTATTTCTTTTACAGTTAAATTGGGAAATTATCTTTTAAACTTTTTTTTTATAAAAATATCATTCTACACACTATAAGTAATACATTCAAGTTGAAATATACCAAAGTGTAACCCTAAATTAAGCTATATATTATTCGAAATGAGATTAGAAGTCTAGAAGAGATAAGTCGCAAGTCATAGTGCTATAATTTCCTGACAAATCACACAAATTAATTGAGATTTTCACCAGGGGTACTTTTGAAAATGCAGATTACGAAGGTACCATTAACTCAAAATCAGCTTATCAGGCACTTTTTCCTTTTTTTGCCACAGATATATGTGTGTACACGCAAAGAAAAGATATGGTTGTAGAATGGTTGAGAAAACAATATTATGTTCTCTGAAACAAATGTGTGCTCGTTGAAAACTAATTATTGTTATTTTAAACATTTGTTTCGTTACGATAAACAGAGTAATGTTTGAATTTAATAATTACATTATCACATCCATAAAAAAGTGGGATATGGTTAGAGTTTAACAATATAGTTTTGTTAAAAATTTATGACAACTACATAATTTGTATTATTATTTAAAAATAATATGATGTAAATAACAATATAATGTTATCCAAAACCATACTATGTTGAGTTGTTGTAAGCTATCGGTAGTGCACACGTGGTGTTAAATAAATTAATAAATAAATAAAGTATATACAAAATGTTAGACCAATAAAAATATAATGCTTATACTATTATAAGCATTTGTGTATCTCTTTATACAGACATGTCTGTATTTTGTGTGTATACATAAATTTTATTTCAACAATATTTATTTATTTTTATTTCGAATTTAATGCACAGCTGTTTCTACAACAAATATATGATTAAAAAACAAAATAGTATTATTATATTAAATAATACTGTGGTCGTATTTAACAATATTAATATAATATTAGATGGTATGGTGAGTCTCAATTATATTTTAGTCACATCTAACAATAGTGTTGTCATATTTACAGTACTAAGATTAGGTGTAACAAAGTTTATTGTTTTTGTAGATAATATTATTATTAACTCAGATAATAATATTATTTAAAGTTTGCTTTTCTATTAACAATAATATGATTTGACTGCAACCATATAATTCAATCATAATATGCTGCGGTTTGATTATGGTTACCTCAACCATATTTTTTCTTTGCGTGTAGGTTTGTCATTAATTTTAAGACTTGTATCAAACTATTTCAGTAGGTCGTTTTTTTCTTTTTTGACACAAACCGATCATCAAAGCAGTGTAATTTAAATAGGTTTGATCATAGGTTTGTGTCTAAAACGAGCTACTGAAAGATTTCGATACAAGTCTATTAATTTTCTATCCCTTCTTTATTCCTTTATATTAAAATATCATTTAGAAACAAGAAAGCTAAAATAGTGAAAATTCCAAGTTCTCGATCACTTTTTACTTCTCTTGCTTTATGTCTAGAATACGAGAATTTTACTCTCTGAAAAAATCAATTCCCTGGAAATTATATCACAGGAAATATTTCGATTTTCCGAAGCTCCCAGAAAACATGGAAATTTCGAATTTGTCTTAAGTCGATTGGTATTGAAAACCAAAAAAAAAAAAAAAAAAAACGATTATCGACATTGAAACTATTTTATTACAATCCAGGGCTGGAAACTGGACTATTTTTCTATGCAAATCAATAGATTTTTGTAGAAGTTTTAACGCTACGGCCAAGAGATTAAAAATAATTTATCGCATGATTCTAGCAATGTTACCACCGTAACTTTGAACTGGGATATAATAAAGCTACATATGTATACTTAAGTCGCCTTAAGCGATTATTCCACACTGTCATGTACATATGTATATGCATTTTATGACGCTGGAATCGTGTATGCAGACCAATCGTGAATATTCCCTAGGAATTACTTTTCTACGGAATTCCTATCGCATGCAAATTCCTCCAATCATAAATTTTTTGGGAATATTTAATAATAAAATTATTAGTAGTCGTAGATTTTATGAAAGGCCTTTATGCTGAATGCCTTGAAATATTTTTTGCCCAATATTGCCACAACCATTATATTTGTCTGTGCTAACAAGAACCTTCGTTTCGCCTTGTCTGCTCTCATTTAAAACTGCTGATGATCATTGCCAACATCATTATTATGTTGGGTAATACTTGTGCTGGCTGGTTGGTGGCGAAAGCCTTGTTGTTATTCAGTTAAATGTGTTGTGTTAACTTTGCCTGAAGACAGGCAACTCAAAACCAAGAACACACAGTTCAGCACACATTCATACATACATACATATATACATTAATATGTATGTATTTATGTATGTTGAATTTTTAGTAAATCATGGGATTGTGTACTCGTAGGATAGTGAGTCATACATAGCCTTAGTAGTCTGTAGTAAAATTAAATGGTGATTTATTTCTAAATAACTATTTTCGAGAATTTTATGGGCGGCATAAATGGATCGAGGAGGCATTTGACTGATTCGTTACAATCTATAGCTTTCGAAATTTCTACTTAAATTTCGAATAAAAAATATCTTACATAATTGTCATACGGATGTGATGAACTTATAATACGTGTTCAGATGGAAGGTATAATGAAAAAAAGAACAGTACTAAAAACAGGGAATACAATTAAAATAGGCATTTTGTTGGAGGCATGAGTACAACAACATGCAACACTCGAGTTTCATGACCGAATTGAAGAAAACAAAACAAAAATTTTAAAATAACAAAAAAAAAAAAAAAAAAAAAAAAAAAAAAGAAGCAGCTTCATGTACATACACATTGTTGTGGGCTTAAATATTTTTTTTTGCTTTTGTTTTGTTACGCCTGGCCTGCCTCTCAGCGTCAATGTTTTGTGGTTGAGTGTTTTTAGCTCGTACGTGAAGTGTACAACATGCAGGCAAGCGGGCAGACACACTGCCAGTAGTTTAAAGAAGTTGAATAAGAAAAAGCATCAGTTGAATTTTGATTGTTTTATTGTGGTTTTATTTTGTATTCAAAACAATAACAACCGTTTATGTTATTTGTTTGCTGATGTTTTGTTGCTGTTCGATTCTTAAACTTCAACTCTTTAACATTTAGTTGGTGGTGCTTGTTTTACTGTTGTTATATATTTTTTGGTGTACTTTCGTGTTTTGCCTCTTTTTGTTTGGTTTTCTTAAACTATATATAGGTATATGCACATATTTTTCAATGCCAAAGGCGATTTCGGTTTTAGATTTCAATTTCAATACTATTTTGTGTTATTGTTTTTGTTAAAGTTATAATAGGAATCACTCCTCCTTATCTTTTAAAAGGCTTCTCTTTTTAATTTTTATTGCAGTTAGAAATATTCATGGTCTTTCCCTTCGCTTAGTTAATTTCATTTCAGAGTTTTTAAAGTATAAAATCGTTTAAAAGTATATGTGAGGCCTCTTTGTTTTAATCAAATTTCTAAAAATTTGCTTACTGATGTCTTGGCTGTACAGCTGCATCTTAGATTTACGTGGTTAATTAATTTATTACACGGCGGTCTTATCACTAAGTGAACTTAGACGTGCACCACCGCCCCTGTGTGCATTATTGATTCGCAAGCTGCACATACTCGTAGATTGCAATCTTTCAACAAAGTTATCTTTTACTATAAGAATCTATCTGAGGTGGCTTACATGGGATGGCCCTAGCAGGATGGATTAATGAAACAAGAGGAACCGTACCATACGGAACCAGGAGCATTTGCCAGCATCAGGAGCAATATCTGTTCAATGGCACCTGCAAGAAAAAACAAAATTTAATTGAATCACTAAATATTTTCTATTTTGTAAATTCTTATAAAAATTTTGTAAAAATTTAAATTTGTGTATTGATATGTCTATTCAGTTTGTTGATAGGTACACAATCAACTGTTGTGCACTTTTTCTTGTTTATTTTGATTGATCGTTTCGGTAGCCAAGCTACCAGCTACATGAGCTATTTCCTTAAGTAAATATCTGGAAATACGTTAGTCTGTTATTTCAGAGATTCGAAAGTAACACATAAATTTTATAGATAACCAGGATAAAGGTAACGTCTAAAAACTGAATTGCAGACTAAGATCCGCGGGACAGTCACAGCCGTTTTAATAAAGAGACACCACCACTGCGGTTTTATATATCTGACAATCAAATCACTATCAAATATAACATATTATTGAAAATATTGTTATCATGTAAATTTCTGTAAATAGGTACAAAAATTTTAGATGCAAATTAGTTCATAAATTTCTTCAAAAAATCGATTTTTTTTAAAAGCTATAGCGAAATTACAAAATTTTTGTATGAATAATATGAATTTTTACCCGCTTTTACACCAATTAGCTGCATATTTTCTATATAGATTTTTTGGAAGCAATGGCTTCCAATTTGTTTGCTGGGAAATTAACCCACCATATTGAAATTTCTATTTTAGCGTATACTTAATATTCTGATACAAATATTGCTCATACTCCAAATGCTATTAGAATCAAGAAATATGTAAATAATTTTATCGTATCGCTCGCTCATTTACTTAAAAAAATGCGTAACTCAAGTAATGCGATTTTGAAGTTAATAATGCAAAATTACAAATATGTATTCATATTCAACTCTCAACAATATTTTTTTATGTTAAAATCTTAACTTATTTCCATATTTTAAAATACAATCTTGTTTAAAATTTTACTTTATATTAATTGAATAAATTAAAATATTTCACTCTATACATTTTTTTCTTTCATAAAATTAAAATGTGACAAATAATTGAATGGAGCAGTAAACCCTGCTGCTTGAAGAAATTTGTAAAAAACTGTCTGTAAACTTGAAATAATTATACTGATTTCAATATTAACCAATTATAATAAGTGCAGTGTACACAAAACAAACATGCTTTTTTGTTAAGAGAAGTAAAACTCAGGCAGTGAATGCCTACTACTATTACTAGGTGTTACCTTCTTTAGGAAAGGGATAGTGATAGAGAAGGGAGGTGGCGAAGGAAGATATAGAGGAAAGCTACATTATTTTACAACTGCTTTTTTGCACGTTTTTTTTTTTTAAATAATGCAGTATTGCAGCGCCACTGGTGTTAAATGAGCGTATTAAATTTTAAGAAGCCGTGCTCAGTAGCCATTTTACTGGTTATGTTACTTCGCCGATGATTCTGCTACACCATGAAGGAGGGCGCTCTGATGTTACATTAAGATTTAGACATTAACAATTTTGTTAACATGTCTTCTTACTTTGGAAGTTCTTAATGATGTTCACTTTTTTGCTGGGTTGTTAAAACTAATTTGTGTAATTCGGTTGAATAATATTAAAGAAAAAGCGAAGTATTCATATAACACTAAAATTATTTTGTCGTTCATAAAAAATATACATACATACATATGTATGTGTATGTACATGTTTGTAAAAAAAAATTTTATTTTTTTTAGCTCCTGGCAACACCGCTTTGGGTATTTTACAGTTTGTCCCATTCGATCTTAATTTCTTTTACAATATAATAAGCTAGCCTTTATTTAATATTGTCCCAAACAATTGTTCCACTTGTGTGGAGTTACCATTCTCCAATTGTCTTGTAACAATAAAAGTCTTTACAAGACCAAAAAATGTTATCTCTATTTACTATAACATTTACTGTAACATTGAGTATTAACAACAATAGATCATTTCAAACTTGTTTAAATCAGATTACATTTTTTTTAATTTCTCAGCTTTGAATTCAATAACGAATTGGTTGTCTGCAACGCCTGCATTTTATAATTTTTATAATGTTCTTACTTTCTCACCCATTCGAGACGAATATTTTTATTTAGGGGGCTCCCTATTGAGTTTCAGACGATACATGTTTGAGACCCTAAGAAAATGCTTAAGTTGCTGGCTTTTGTTGCTGTTGCTTCCTTTTTTTTTGTTCCTGGTGTTTGCAATATTCCACCTTTAGCTTTAAATTTACTTTTTAATTCTTCTAAACTTGATTATATATATTATTATTATTATTATTTTTTTTTTTCAAAAAGGTGTGATGTTTTTTGTTTGTTCTTGTGTATGTTTTTTTTGTCTTCTGTTTTGCCTTCCTTATGGTTCGTTTAACTTGTGGAAGCATTAATTTTCCAAATAACAAGGTTCTATTTAGCACACAGAGTGCATAAATATTGAACATACATATTTTTTTAACAGCAGCAGCAGCACCAGCGACTGTAAGATAAAGATGAGAGATTTTTTGAATTTCTTTTTATTCTTTATTTAAAGTTCTTTGACATTAGTGATTATTATCAGAAAAGGAAAAAATAAAAATAAAAATAAACACGCGACTTGACTGTATGTATAATTATAAAAAAAGTAATAATAATAAATTATTGATTTTTATAAGAAATATTGGATAGGAATCACACCCGCTGTTAAGCGGGTTCATAAATATTGCGAACAAAAACTCGCAATATATTTCTTTTTTTTTTAAACAAATGTCTGCAATAAATTTATGAGCAAATTTTTATTTTATGTGAAATTTGTTCTAACACCATTGGAGACATTTATCAAAGATTAAATTTCAATTCAAATTGGTTGAATTTTTTTTCCTCAGAGTGATTTTTAGGGTTCCGTACACCAAAGGTGTTTTCGCTACGCTGTACGTCTGTCTATCTGTCAGTCACAGGCTATTTTCTCAAGAAACGTTCTGTATCTTGGAAACCGTAAGAGGAAAACTCTGGAAATTTTCAAAAACGTAAAACTAAAAAATTCCAAAATTATAAAATCGCCAAACCGAAAAAAATCACCGAAAACCGAAAAAAATCGCCAAAACGAAAAAAGCGGCAATTTAAAAAAAAAATTCTAAAATTAAAATAAATCGCCAAAATGAAAAAAATCGCCAAAATGAAAAGAAACGTCAAAAACCGAAAAAAATCGCCGAAACGAGAAAAAAGTTACAAAAAATAAAAAAATCGTCAAAATCGAAAAAATGCCAAAAACGCAAAAACTGGAAAAACGCCAAATTAAAAAAACGCTTAAAACCTAAAAAATCCCAAAAAAAAAAGAAAAAAATGCCAAAACTATATATTATATAGGCTAAAGTTCGTGTAGTATTACATATCTATTGCCGGTACGGAACCCTTCGTGTGCGAGTCAAAATCTCACTTTACTGAATTTATTATTTATTGATTAGAAAAACTTCAACAAAATTGTGTTGGCAATTAAAAATCGAAATTAATGCGTTTTCTTTTCCAGAAAAAAAAAAATGTTACGCTTATTGCACTTTTCAATGAAATTTTTTTCTAAACAAAAAGTGCTTATAAATTATTTGCTCAATTCACAACCGATTGTGGGAGTCGTAGTTCGTACAAACGTTGGTGGTAATTTCTATGTAAACATTTTTTTATAAATAATGTTTTCCTTGAAATTACCAACAACTCATATACGAACTACCACAGGTTGCGAATTGAGCAATTGTATTCTTCCAAAATATATTTATTAAATTAAGTTTCTGTATTACTTATCTATCTTAAGTATATCCAGACCATATTTTGCATAAATTGGTGAGGATAGTCCTAGTCCCCATTCCTAGGTTATCCCTCTGAAATAAGACTCATTAATTTTACTAGTACTGTTAAATGATTAAAAGTGCGCTGTTAAATGCGCAAATCGCTCTGTTAAAATGTTTGGTTTTTGTCTCTGCTACTTATATTCAAATTTATCTTCTTCACACACACAGAAAAAAATTGTCCTGCAATAAAAACGTTTAATTGAAAAAAAAAAATAAAAATCAATTAAAAATTTTGTACACTCAATTAATCTTTTAATTAAATTAAATTTGTAAATAAAAGTTTAATTGGATCAATTACATTTTTAATTAATTTTTGTTTTTTTTTTCAAATAAACGTGTTTTGTTGCAGGACAATTTTGTTTTCCGTGCACATTCATCTCTTACGAGCGTACATATTTGCTTTAAACAAACACTAAATTTCATTTTTCCTAATAAAAAGTTAAAAAACTTTGCACTTATTTTTTGCATTACACTTGTGCAGGGCTATAAATTTTTGTATTTAAAAGTGGGCGTGACCATGCCCTTATAATTGTTAACTTCTCTTTCATAAAAATACTTAGGCTTTAATATATTTTATTCCATTATTTATGCCTTTATCATTAGCCGATTCCTACGAAACTTTACATGAGCTTACAAATATAGGCTGAGTTACGCCCATAAAAATTTAAAGTTTTATTTTTTTATTTTAAATTAAGACACAACTAGACATAGCTGAGATACCAAGCAAAAAAATTTTAATCAGGGTGGCGGGGACGCAACTTCGAAGCTCAGAATTATAAATTAAAATTAAAGCTTTTCAGTACAGCGATTCTAGAAATGAGATGACACCCTGATAATGACAAAAAATATTATACATTTTCTACGAGAGAAACAAAAACTTGATCGAAATAGAAACTTGGCCTTTTATCGCACTTACATATGTTTTTTTTTTCATCCAACTTGTTTAACAAATAAAAACGCTATTAAAATATTATTTATTGCCGGAAGATTTTGAAATTTTACCAGGTAATTTTTCTTTTATTTTATTAATCTTGTTCATTAGTTAATCAAATCTGATTGCTTAAAGCCAAAAAAAAGTCTGTTAATATATACAAAAGAAAAATATCAATATAATAAATAAATCTAACTAAATCTGAGAATTAAGAATTTAAAAAAACTCACTCTTCAAAAACAATTTACATGACAATAAAAACTAATAAGCCAACGCGATAAATAACACTTTAAAGTCATCATAAAAGACAAGACAAAACTAATAAGAAATAAATAAAGTTTCTAAACTTATCAATTACAAAAAAAAAAAAAATTAAAGCAGAAACAAGTTATGACGGTTGCCTTCAAAAAAAAAAAAAAAAAAATCAAATGCTAATAACTTAATACAAAACGTGTCTTTTTATTCTTTTATTTTGTTTCTATGTTGCTGATTTTAAATTTTGCATAAAGTGTATGCAAATTATGGTTTATATTCTTTAGCCATGTTATTTTATTAATAACTTAACACTTGTTAAATAAAAATGTATTAATTTAAGTAGAATATATTAGTGTAAAAAATAACAATATTTGCATAATTTTTTTTTAATAAAAAAAAAAGAATAAAAATAAATAACAAAATTAGAGATTTAAAGTCCATAAAATATTAAGAGCATAGAAAAGCAATAATAAAACGAAAGAATTTTGTAAAATTTTAAAATGTTACTTGTTTTTATGGTTAAGCATTGTCTATATGCATTTCGCTCCCGCTTATGGGACACGAAATAAAGATTTTATGTATTTCATGTATGAAAATAAATATTTTATTTTTATTTTTGCTTCTTATTACTTTTATTGTTGCGCAGTGTGACAGCTAATTGTAGAAAGGTTATGGAAAATTAAATAGAAGCAAAATCAAATAAAGAGGATTGTTTGGTAAAGATTTTTGATGGAGGCTTTTAAACTTATTGTGATACTCAGTAACGTATTAGGAGTCTTACAATAAACATACGAAGTTTGTCAACTAAATTCAAAATTTTTTTGGTTGAAGACTCCATAAAAAGCAATATTTTCAAATTATCTAAAGACTTTATGTCAAATAAATATACTTCGGTATTTCATATAATTTTACTATTTATACTTTTTTAATATAAAATTTTCTATAGGAAAAGAGTGATGTGTATGACACAGTCAACTAAACACAATGGAAAAATTTTCTTTTACAGATTTTTTTGTACGTATACCTGTAGCTAGCTGTAGGTTTGTACCCCTTTCTATTCTTCTTTCAACGCTGGCCATTTTAAAGTAAGATTTTTATGCAAGTCAATAAATAAATTCAGTAAAGTGCGAATTTGACTCGCACACGAAGGGACACTACATACATACATATGTATGTATGTGTACTAGGGCGGATCGCACAAATTACAAGGAAAATCGTATTCTAGGGATCAAAATAAGAAACCTTGCCGAAGGAACCATACCTCTAAAATGTATTTTGACTTTTGATCCGAAGGGTAAAATTTTTTTGAAGGGTCAAATTTTGAAAAAAATCACTTTGACCCATTTAGAGTTCCTCAATCGAGTCAAAATGTATGACCGACCCCCACTAATTTTGGAGGGCCAACCCACCTATGCCCTGGAACCACCCTTGGGGGTTCCCCATACAAACATTTCAAAAAATCACACACTATACTTTATAATAGAATAAATAGCTTAGCTGATTTAGAAATTTAAAAAAATTGCTTTGGCGTTTCTTTTAGTTTAAGCGCTTTTATTCGTTTCGTCGATTTTTTTTCGCTTTGGCAATTTCTTTTACTCTTAACAATTTTTTTAGTTTCTGGTGCATTTTTTATTTTTAGTGCTTTTTTCGCTTTGCTGATTTTTTCGGTTTTTTTCAATTTCTTGTTTTAATTTTTTTTTTGACGAATTTTCGGGTTTCGGCGATTTTTTTTTAGTTTTTTGCTGACCTTTTTTACTTTTGATATTTTTTAGCATTTTATTTTATTTCTGGTGATTTTTTCGGTTTTTGACGATTTTTTTTTTGTTTTTGGCGATTTCTTTAGTTTTGGTGTTTTTTAGTTTTGGCACCTTTTTAGCTTTGCTAATATTTTTCAGTTGTTTTTTGGTGTTTGGTGATTTTTTAGTTTCAGCGATTTTTTCCTTTGTTGGAAATTTCTTTAGTTTTTTTGCGATCTTTTTACTTCTGGTAATTTTTTTTTGTATATGAACGTTTTATTTTATTTTTTGGTGATATTTTTCATTTAAGCGTATTTTTCATTTTGGCGACTTTTCGTTTCGGCTTTTTTTAATTTTAGGACTTTTTAGTTTTAGCGATTTTTTTTTTGAAAATTTCAAGAGTTTGTCTGTTGCGATATAAAAGATACAACAAGTTGTCAAAATTAAATTAACTGATAGAATACCCTTTACACTTTAATTTTTTTAAACTTCAGTGTTAATTGGTGTAGTCTGCATAAAAATACACTAACTTGAAAATTTCTGTATATTACATTAGCAAAGTTAGGCCAAAGTTTTACAAGTGAAAATTTCAGGTCTGTAGCTCTTAAGGATCTCAAGAAAACAGCCTATGACAGACAAGCAGACATATAGGCAGACAGACGGACAAACGTACATCGTAGCGAAAGCAATAGTGTGCATTTTCAATTTGTACTGATAGATGCTTATTTTAGAGCAGCGAATTCGTTGACATTGCTATTTAAATTTTTTTTTAAATAAAAAAAATATTGCTTTTTTTAATCGAACCAACCATATTGAAAAAAAAATTTTGCCCGAGAAAATAATTACATATTAATTAAAATCACAACACTTCAATAAAATTGCTTTTGTTATAAGTTTATAAAATATTTCTGCATTAAAGTGAAATTTCTCAGGGTGCTTCCATTAAAATACTCGTTTGTCAAAGAAAAACAAAAAAAAATGTCTGTTACATACTTTTGGCGCTAAGGGCCCGATATCATTAATATAATATAAATGATTTTTATATTACTTTAGTTTTCCTTTATTACATGCAAAAAATAAAAATAAAATATATTTTCTGCCATAGTTTCCATTTCTGGTGTGTGTTTGTGTGTTTTTCTTTTCTTTTAAACTACACTGGAATTATATATTCAAGAGTACATACATATTTCTAAAAATACCTTTTACTGCGAAAAAATAATACTTCAATTGCAAATACTTGATATTAAAAAAAAAAAAAAAAAATAGGGAAAAAGATTAAATGAAAGAAAAAAAAAGAATATGCAAAAAAAAACTGTAATAGAGAAATGAAAACCAAAGTATCAATGAACAAACATGCCTCAAGAATCGTTGAAATGTGAACGGTAATAGTTTACTTTGTTGTTGGTTAAAGTTTGTTTCACAGAGGAAACAACTGCCAACAACTAACTACTTTACTGTCTGTGTTACTATCATCCGTTCCACTCTCCAGCCATTCATCTGTATTTATGCACCGACCGACCAACCAACCAACCGACCAACCACCCATCCATCCATCCATCCATCCATCCATCTATCAATGCAAATATCATGAATAAAGTTGCCATTACTCGTTCAATGATAAAAACAGATATTCGGTTGCTATTGATAGATGCAAAGACAAATAAAAATGCCAAATGAAATGAATTAAATTGAAGAAGTTGTAGGTGGAATTGTTAACACACGAAGCATAAAAAAATATATTTTTTAATATACATACATATATAATGAGTTATTAGAATAGGAGTAAAAATATATTGAGACACCTTTTCGTGGGAAGTCACATGATTTTATAAAAATAGGATAACTTCATTCTCGACTTATGGAACTTAGCACTCAGTTTTATGATATTCAGGTATCTTTCATATGAGGCTATCAACGCAGAAGTGGTGTAACCCACATCTAGTTATTTAAACAATTACTCTTTTTAATTATTAAATTGCTTTATTATTTTGCAAAAACAATTTTTCAGCTCCATTTTCTTTAGAATAACAAAATATGGCAACCAAAAAACAAGTATGGGTTACACCACTTCTGCGCTGAAAGCCTCATATAATCTGAAGAAAAAAAAATACTAATTAAACGTAAAATCTGGTGTTTGGATATTAATTTATTTAATTTTTTTATTTTATTTTTTAACCCCCGACCAAAAAAAGGGGTGTGTGTTATAAGCTTGTAGTGTGTGTCTGTGTATCTGTGTGTCTGTACAAGTACTCGTACAGACCAAACGGCTGAACCAATTTTAAATTAGTTTCTTATGTTTGAAAGCTGACTTGATCGAGAGTGTTCTTAGCTATGTTTAAAGAAAATCGGTCCAGCAATTTAGAAGATATAACAGCTTTTCTGAAAAAATCGGGGGTTTTTAAAATTTTTTATTTTTGTTATTATTCCTTCAACTTAATTTTTTCATTCGACTCAAATTACAGGCCTTCAAAACATTTCTTCAGATTTGGTAATAATCGCATTTATTTCGATATTGTGAAATACCGCTTTATTATATCGTGCCATAACCGCTAAAATAGCTTAAGCGACACATTTTTTGGACTTCGTTTTTTTGACGAAAATCGACTATTTAGGATTGCAAATAATCGATTTTGGTCAAAAATTGAGGTTCGAAAATTATGTCGCTTAAGCTTTTTTGGCGGTTATGGCACGATATGCCAAATGCCTTTGCTTTTTTACTTACAAATTTACATGTCTCAAATCCCAAAAAACATTCCGCCATTTTAGCAGGCTTTGCTGCACGTTTACCTGAAGAAGTAAACTGCTTTGATTTGTGCTGTAGTTTCGTATTTCGTCGTCATCTAAGATATGCCACAACAATTTATTTGATATACATACGGTTAAACTAAACTTCAAATAAAGGAGTTCTTATGGTAGAGTGGTGGGAAATCACAGCTTGCAATTCTCGTATTCTTTTTCATATACTCATATGCATGCATGTACATAAATGCGAATATTCATATAAAAGGTAATGTAAATAATCAATTCAGATGTCTCATATCATTTGATGAATTTTATTATCGGTTTTTTTTTAAATGCGCTGCAAGTTTGGCGTTATGTACTTTTTAGTAGCTTTGCCCATAAACCTGTAATAATTGCAGAAAAAGATAATTAGAATTTAATATTTCTAAATAATAATGCAAACTAAAATTGTATTTACTTGTGCTCATTTTCTCAATCGAAATATCGTGTAACTTATATTGAACTCTAAACGTGCACGTGGTTCTTGCCCCTTTTTTTTTAAACAACTGCCTTGCAGTGAACAACTTTTGATTGTTTCAAATTTGTATATATATATAATTAAAATTAAATGGGTCTGCTGAATCTTACTGCTAGATACTCGGAAATAATAAAAATGCTAACGATACGCAATTTTTCAAATCGTTATTTTTCATTATTTTTTTTCAATTTTATTTATTTACGAGTACATGAGGAAATTAATATCACTTTCATGTGTGTTATAAAAAAAGGAATACCCACTAAACAATGGATATGAACGCAAATGGAAATATCATTTTATTCGCTCGAAACGAATTTCAAGTGTTCTGCAATATTTTTTTTTTTCAAAGCGAAAACGAAACTAAAATCTCTGCAAGTGGCATTGGTAGTCAAAGTATTGAAAAATCAAGACTGCAGAATGCCAGAGTTTGTGAAATTGTTAGCAAAAGTATTAATTCCTATACATCACATACTATGGGCACCAGAAGTAAAACAACAGCGAAGTTAGTTTAATATTTCAATGGGAGAAACAAAAATGGAAAAACATTGTAAAGGCACGGTCACACTAGGCGAAATATTTTCCCAAATGAGAGTTACCACTAAATACCAATGAAAAAACTTATGTTGATTAAGACACATGTTTATTATGTTAAAACTAAACTAAACTATCCAAACGATTTTTATGAAATTAAAAACATAGATAAATAAATCTGCACTCAAGTATGAAGAGGAGGCAATTTTTGTTTCCCCGAAACTATTCAACCAATTTTTATTTAACTAAAAACATAGATGGATAAACAAACGTTTAAAAGGACTCATAAGATTTCTGGATTTCACGATTTTTGGTAATTTTGAAAACTTTTGTCATAAATAATGAATTGTTTGTATTAAAGCATTTTTGATACGATTTGGAGGAACAATTGAAGTGTGAAAAATTGGACAGTAGTACAGAAGCATATGCGTGAGAATACAACTCACTCATTGACAAACTTTTTAAACACAGTAAATAGTATTTTCCATTTTTAGGGTTCCGTTTCAGCTTTCACATATTATATAACGCTATTTTCGTAGTTTTTACCCAAAATTACCATTTTTATGCAGACTACACCAATTAACACTGAAATTAAAAAAAAATCAACATTAAAGGATATTCTATCAGTTAAGGTAATTTTGACAATTTGCCATGTCTGGATAATTGTAAAACCCTTTGAAATTTTCAAAAAACACTAAAACTAAAAAATCCCAAAACAAAAAAAAAAAAAGAATTCCCAAAACGAAAAAATCACCAAAAACTGAAAAAAAATCGTCAAAATGAAAAAAGCGCCAAAACTAAAAAATTTAACTATTTTCTTGAGCTTTCGGTCAGTTTATATTTTGAGTTTATTATCTTCAATATTTCGTTAACCTTCGGTTAACTTCTTCAGGATATATATTTTTTGGTTTTTTATGATATCTAATTTTTTCTTTTTCCTTTCAAATAATCTATAAAACTAAAATAAATCACCAAAAACTGAAAAAATCGCCAAAAAAAAAGCTAAAACTAATTAAAACTCCAAAAACAAAAAAAATCCCAAAAACGAAAAGAAGCGCCAAAAACTAAGAAAAAAGGCTAAAACTAAAAAATCTCAAAATTCTAAAAATGCCATGATGAAAAATCACCAAATCACTTAAATGAAAATATCACCAAAGATAAAATAAATCGCTAAAATGCAACAAAAAAAAAAAATCACCAAAAGTAAAAAAAGATTGGCAAAACCTAAAAAACCGCTAAAATTTAAAAACAACCGAAAAAATCTTCAAAAACCGAAAAAAATCGTAAAAGCAAAAAAAAGCGCCAAAAATAAAAAAAAAAATCGCTAAAATCAAAATACATAAATCGCCAAAAACCGAAAAACCACAAAACCGGCGCTTCTTGTTAAGAAAAAAGGTTAAAAGGTTAAAAAACTCAAAATTAAAAAAATGCCGTAACGAAAAAATCGCGAAAATTAAAAAAGCGCTTAATAGAAAAATATCGTCAAAAATAAAATAGATCGCTAAAATGCAAAAAAGCACCAAAAGTAAAAAGATCAACAAAAAGCTAAAAAACGCTAAAAATAAAAAACAAACCAAACATAATCTGAAAACAAGAAAAATTCGCCAAAATGAAAAAAAGCGCCAAGCAAAAAATCGCTAAAACTGAAAAAATTGCCAAAAAACGAAAAATATGGGCAAAATAAAAAAAAAACGCTAAAATTAAAAAAACGCTAAAACGAGTTTAAAAAAATATCAGGTAAGATATTCGATTATATAGGCTAACGTTTCGTACGGAACCCTTATTCATACTAGCTTATATTCGCGGCTCCGCTCGAATTGATCTGATATCTTGGAAACTACACTTAAAATTAATATTTTGTTATTTGTTACTCATTGATAATGTTTAAAAAAATAACAATAAAAGCCGAAAAAAGGCCTTTTGGTTCATCTTCAGGATCTTATTTGACCTTATCATCTTCAGGATTTTATCAAATAAGTTCCTGAAGATGAACCAAAAGGGTTCGAAATATAAAGATTAAAAACAAATTTACATTGTTTTTTATTTTAAACGGATCAAAAGAAGCAAAACAATATTGAAAAATACAATTACAAAGATCCAGCAACACAAAATTTGATTTACTTTATAAATCATTATATTAATAATAATTATTATTTTTTTAAACAATAAATATGCTAAGTAAAATTTAAAGACACATGAAGTACGAGTAACTAAAATGTTCATAAACGATGTATGTATGTACATATATGTATGTATGCTAACGTATGTATGTATGTGTGTGTACATGTATGCAAACAAAATTTAAAACAGTAATTTAATATGGTTGGTAGGGAAAAGATGTCATTATTAACATGCCAAGCAATCAGCAACCGAGTCATACCTTGTCAAAAATGACACAGAAGAAGAAGGGAGAGAGTAGTGTATATGTAAAACGTACAACATGCATACGTCAAAATATTGCATGCTTCGAATCATTGGTTGTGTTACGAGTACCTCTTAATAAAATCAAACGTCATAAAAAATAAATAACAACAACCTGAAACTTCTGTAAATGTTAATAAATATTGTATTATGGCTTGGACATACATACGAGTACATACTGCATGTGAAAGGGAGCTGCATGAATACCCTGTCGGAGAATGTGTGGTTGACTACATAACTAGTTAACTTATAGTTAACTTTTCTTAGACTGACTTAAAGCTATCTGCAATGTCATCCGGAACAAACCCAAAATTAATTCTCAAGTTGAGTACGTAATCGAATTTGATGAGAGCCAATAAATTTATTCTCAGCTACTTTGAAACTTATTTCAGTTTTATATTAACATTTTGCTGTTGTTATTTTAGATGGTACCTTAACTGAGTGGTAGCGTGTTGAGTACACAACGTGTGATGATGCATGTTCGAACCCCAGATTTTTTTTTTAATTTACTGACTACCAGGTGATTTAAAATAATCAACTTTAAGTTAGCTGAAAGTAATGCAGAGTGAGACTATTGACTGCTGCCTAGGACATCGCAATGTTATAATAGTCAGTTGATTACATTAAAAGTAATCCAAGTGTCAGTCAGTACTAGTTGCGAAATAGTTAGCTTAAAGTTAGTTTAAAGTTAACCCAATTTCCGACATGGTAACTACGAGCACACACACTCACACGCTCATAATTTGAACAATATTCAACCATTCATCCATCCGTCCAAAACATTTTAAGTAACCAACAACAAAAAAAAACATACCTTTCGCACAACAGACATATATCATATCCATAATGAACGAGAGCACAATCAAGCAACCATCTTCCTTCCAACCATCACCACTTAACAACGTCAGACCAAATTCAATGGTAAAGTAAACTAAAGTAACCAACGAAACGAAACGAAACGATACAACCAACAATTTCCAGCAATCTACTAAATGCAACATACTCTACATATGTATTTATGTATGTATCTGCATCCATATGTATGTATGCGTACGAATGTACATACGTTAAGTGCAACAAGATTAACCAACATTCATATGACAGCATAGCTAATGTGCAAATTGTAACACATTCTTGTGGTAATTAAGATAAAGTGTACTAAAGCAAATGAGATAAAGAACCGATTTAAACAAGGGGGAAAAACAAGATAATAATCATGTTGCTTTTATGGTTAAGTGATTTCAATTTTTATTTATTTATTTAATTTTTTTAACACACACAAATTCACACCAATATCACACCATTTTAATTTATTATTTATTGTTTAGGAATTAATTTGATAAGTTGTTGTAATTGAACAAGTGCAAAAATTGATTTTATATCTTGCATTGATTTATTTTAGATTTAGATTCAATTTGAACTGATGTATGGAACTAATGATATTATTGAAATCAATACGAAATCATTCATTATGAAATAATGTTATTATCAAAATAGAAATTATTCATAATTAATTTAGTGTGTACTGTTTTGTATGACAGAGCGTTTGATATTGTACAGGGTGGGCCAAAAGAAACCAAGGGGTGTAAAAGTTTAATAACTTTTTTGTTTATTAATTTTTTTTTATTTTTTCTTTCAGATTATATAGACAACACTTGGAGAATTTATAATGGAGAGGTTTACAACTGAACAGAGAACCAGAACAATAGAATTTTATTATTTAAACCAACTCAACTTTATTGAAAATTTGATTATGAGTGATGAAGCTCATTTTCATTTGAATGGCTTTGTTAATAAGCAGAACTGTAGGTTCTGGGGTTCTCAAAATCCAAGAGCCATTCATCAACGCCAATTGCACCCCATAAGGTGTACAGTATGGTGTGGGATCACATCTGAAAATGTCATTGGGCCCTACTTCTTCGAGAATGAAGATGGAAGTGCTGTAACCGTAAATGGAGAGCGGTATCGGTTTATGATAGAAAATTTTTTACGTCCTGCTCTTGAAAACAGACCTGGTATGTGGTTTCAGCAGGACGGAGCCACTGCCCATACTGCCCGAGACACAATGGCACTTTTAAGTCAAATTTTTGGAGAGCGAATAATTTCTCGAAATTCGGAAATTATTTGGCCAGCGCGATCGCCAGATTTGACAGCACCCGACTATTTTCTTTGGGGTTTTTTGAAGGAGCGAGTGTATGTGAACAAGCCAGAGACAATCCTTGAACTCAAGGCAAACATTGTTGCAGAAATTCGAACGCTACAGCCACAAGTTTTGAAAGATGTTATGGAAAATGCTCTAAAAAGAGCCCATCAGTGCGAAGCTGAAAACGGTGGTCATTTAAGAGACATCATTTTTCATACTTAGTGTAAAAAAATTTCCATTTTGTATATTATATAATCTGAAAGAAAAAATAAAAAAAAGTTAATAAACAAAAAAGTTATTAAACTTTTACACCCCTTGGTTTCTTTTGGCCCACCCTGTATATTGAATATAATAAACATTTTTCAAATTGTTTAAACTTAAGCTTATAGTACACGGCATGTAAAAAGCCACATGCATATGTGGCGATGACGTCACGGAGATTTTCAGCATGTTGGTTGCACATTTTTAAATTACTAGTAGTGGCTACATGCCGTAAAATTTTGATACAAAACTTTGTTCGAAAATACAAATGTGACACATTTAGCCGAGTTGAACACATTTTCGGAGGTAGAAAATTTGCATGTACATACATATGTTACTAGTACACGGCATGTAGCAAATGTAGCTTTGTGATGACGTCAAAATTACGTCAGAACCACATGCCCATGTGGTTTTTTACATGCCGTATACTATAGGCTTAAGTTTCATACAAAACGAAGTTGTGGGCTTGCTTTTGGTTTTCAGTAATACGATATTTTCAGTAAAGCGATGTTTCGCTAAAGCGAAGTGAATAAGACAAGCTGCGCTTAAAATGAGTGTGGGAATTTGTATCGCTTTCAGTAATCCGATTTTTTTCCAGTAAAGCGTGTTGCTCTAAAGCGAATTCGACCCTAAAACAAAAAACTTTTTGCTTTTACTAAATTTAACGATTTTTCGATAATTTTATCTAGCAGCCCTGCAGTCAGGCTTTTCTTATTTTTGAATCACTGTTCAACAACTGTTTGAACGTCTATGGTCGAATTGCTATTTGATCTTGGCTTTCTTTTATCTATACATAATTAAACAAATTTTAGTTTATTGATTGAAAGTCGTTAAAGAACTTTAATTTATGTTTCATAAGTTTTTAGAGCTGAAAACTTTACAAAACTATTGTTTAATCATTGTGGCAGTAAAAAGCTATTTGTCATCCAAATACTATTAAACATCCTCTGTCCACATTTGAATGAAAGCAACATTTAACAAAACATTTTTAACATATTTTTTAAAATCTTACATTTTTCAACCACATTTTGCAGCATCTAAAACACTGTTTTGTTTAGGTTTCTTTTTTAATAATTCTACACCCAGCTTAAATTTTAATGGTTGGCATAAAAACAAAACATAACAACAGCCACAGCAATAAAATAAAAAATAAAAATAAAAAATGAAAAAAAAAAAAAAACAAAAACATTAAAAAACGTGCAACGAGCTTAACTAAGTTGAAATGATTTAAGCCTCGTTGTTAGCTTGTTGTGTGTTAAGTGATGGCTGTCTGGTTCGTTGGCTGCTAAGAAACTAAATATGCTGACTAGCTGGCAGGCAGGCAGACAGGCAGGCAGGCAGACAGGCAGGCAGCCAATTCAACTTTTGTAAACGTTAAACGAAATAGAGGCAGCAACACCAAAAAGCAAAACTTACTTTTACTTGAGTTTAAGTTGGTGTGAGCGAGTGTGTGTATTTGCAAGTAATACAGGAGGGTTGGATGCATTCATACACACACGCACACACACATACCAACTGTTAGATAAATGTTTATGAGTCGAGATATTTGAATGTTGTTGTTTATACTCGTGTGTATGTTTGCCTGCCGGGCACAATGTCTTTACCGATAAGGTCCCACTTAGTTGGCTGACGGACTTGACTGACTATGCGCTGCCAGTTAGAATGTGGCTAAAGTTACAAACCTGAAGATAATTTAATGTTTATGATTTTTTTCATGATTATGACGTCTGTTAATGAAGATTAAGGCGATCATGCTCAAACTTCATTATTGTGTAGCTCTGCTTAATATTTCTTGATGGTGTTTTGTTGATAATTTAAGTTGATGTTTTGGTGTGAAGTTCTTTATACTTTTAATCGTTATTTTTTTCTCTTAAATTTTGTTTTACATTCTTTTTTATTTAATATGCGTAAATTTATGTCTTTCATCTGGAGTATATAGACACATTCATACATACATATTTCGATGGTCAACATTAAAATATTGGAAAAAACAATACGGGTATTATTACCATACATATGTACATATGTATGTATGTATGTATTTATGTATCTTTACTACATGTTTTGTTTCTCACTTTTCCCATCTTCTGTCTTTTGTATGGCTCCTCTGGACCATAATGTTGCTTGAAATTGTGATATTCTTTTATTAGATGCGAGTGAGGTGAAAATGTTATGCGTTCATTGGCTTTTTGAAAACATGATTTCTAATAGAACGAATGTACATACATACATAAATACATATGTATGTATGTACAGAAATTTGTTTGGTTATTGGTTTTTGGGTGAATTGTAAGTTTAAGCTAAGCGTGAATACTAAATTCAAGCAAAGTTTGGAATTGAATAGCTTTGCCACAAGTAAAATTTATTTTTATTAAAGAAGCACAACTGCAGGATTTGACTTGGCTTGTGTAGATAGATACACTCTCGCTGAGTTTAATGTTGAATGTGAAAACCTTTAGGGACACGCTACAAAAATATTATTCCATTCCATTTAACAAATTATTAGCCTCCATAGATTTCGGATAATTTTTCACACTACAACAAAATTTAAATTTAGGTTAATTTATTGGTGCTACAGGCTGCTTCTTAGGTTACCTGAGACGCTGAATTCAAATGTGCACTCCTTTTTTAGGGTTCTGTACACCAAAGGTGAACCCCTTGTCCGTCTGTATGTTTGCCTGTTCCAAAACGAGCAACGATATATGTAAAAATCCTAATGTAATATACAGACACATACACAATTAAAACTGATATTTAAAAAAATTAAAATTAAAGGGTCTTTTATCAGTTAATGTAATTTATGCTATGTAATTTTGTCAACTTTCTGTGGCTTGGAAACCGAAAGAGGGTAATCTAGAAATTTTCAAAAATGTTAAAACTAAAAAATCCCAAAGTAAAAAAAATCGCCAAAATTAAAAAAAAATTGTCAAAATGAAAAATATAACCAAAAACAAAATAAATCGCTAAGATGCAAAAAAATCACAAAAAGTAAAAAAGTATCGAGAAACTACAAAAATCGCAAAAAAGCGAAAAAAATCGCCAAGAAAAAAACCTCCAACAATAAAAAAGTTCTCTAAAAATAAAAAACAACCGGAAAAAATCGCTGAGAACCTTAAAAAGCGACAATACTAATAAAAATTGGTAAGACCAAAAAAATCCCCAAAACATATAAATCTCCAAAAAAAAAAACGAAAAATATAGCTAAATTAAAAAAAGCGGCAAACTAAAAAATCGCTAAAACTAAAAAATCTATTGTGAAAAACAAAACAAAAAAAAAAAAACACCAAAAATTGCCAAAACTGAAAGAAGCGTCCGCGTCCATACTAAAAAATCGCCAAAAACCCAAAAAATTTCGTCAATGCTAAAACTAACAGCCTGGCCCACGATATCGACAACGTTCGACTTGTCGCACACTTACATTTGAAACAACAACAAAATATTAAAATTTGTTGTTGTTTCAAATGTAAGTGTGCGACAAGTCGAACGTTGTCGATATCGTGGGCCAGGCTGTAAAAATATGTATTGCAGAAAACAGAAAAATCGCCAAAAGCCGAAAGGAATACAGAAAACTAAAAAAAACATCAAAACTACAAAAGCATCAATGCTAAAAAAATCGCCAGAAACAAAAAAAAAATCGCCTAAAAGAAACAAGCGCCGAACGGAAACCTTCGTGTGCGAGTCAAAGTCTCACTTTACTAAAAGGATTTTTCAAAATTAATGCATTTAACGGTAATTCTCTGGGCTTAAAAACAAAATAAAAATTGAAAATTTCGTGCATACTAACAAACACACACACACACACAAAACGATTTTATAAATAATCCATTAAGCAAACCTGTCTCTTGATGTCTCGCTACAGTTTATAGCTTTAATGCATTTTCAATTGTATTTTCCATCTCATAATCAAAAATATAGTCTTGCATTAAAATCCTTCAACCGTAATGGAAATAAATCACTTCTCTACAATTGACAAGATAAAGAAAATGCATCGTACGAAAGTAAAAAGAAAAAACTTTTTAACAAATTTATTTAAAAAAATAAATAAATAAAAAATGAGCGATAATAAAGTGAGTGCTATGTTGTTTTATGATCATAATATAATAACACGATCAAAACGCATACATCATTTGTAAAGGTATGCCATAACACGGCTAAAACCAAAAAAAGTTAATACCACAGCTTAGCTGTAAAGCACTCATACTACAGTCGAACGCATAAATAGTTATTTATCTCAATAATTATGGGAAGGCCTTATTATAAAGAGTGAATTCTTTTCTTTTAGTTTTTAACAAATTTGAAAATTGTTCTCGTTCGAAATTTCGTTTAATCAGTATTGAATTTGCGTTATAGGGGAACTAAAGTTGTAACCAGTTGAAATTATTTGTGCGCTCTAAAATCACTTTGGCAAAATGTACTGGTAGTCAAACACAGGCTGACACAAAAAAAAAATTGTAAATACAATTAATTTATTTGTGAATGCATATTATACCTATACATACATTTTTATTTTATGAAAATAATTGGTCATTTAGTTTTTGCTATAGAGCAATTTATAGTAAGTGATCTATAGGTATTTTCCACCAAAGAATTTTATGCAAAGACTATAGTCAAATGTCTAATCCTACTCCTTGTATTTCAGCAGTTTTTTTTAAAGAGATTAGCAGTTTCTAATTGCAATTTATACACCCGCAGTCTTTACCATATTAATACCGGCACCGAAAGGTGAACAAATATAAAAAACTCTTGAGTAAAGATCTTCCTAAAATATAAAATGTGTTTAATTAAGGAAGAAATAGTAATTTTTATTTAGTTACTACTTTTTACAAAAAACTTCAATTTTCCAACCCTGGAACCATACTTTTCATTTTTCTAATCTTTAATATTAGGTTCTCTCTTTCTAAAACATAAAACATGTTTAATTAACAAAACAAAAAAAAAACAAAAATTATTTAGTTATTTTTTTACCAAGAGATAAATTTCAATTTTCCCACCCTGGTATCATATTTTTGATTTTTCTGATCTTTAATATTAATTTTTTCTTTCTAAAATATAAAACATGTTTAATTAACAAAGAAACAAAAAACAGTTTGATTTAACTAATTTTATACATAAAAAAATAAATTTTCCAGCTCTGGAGATGTGTTTTGCATTTTTCGAATTCTTTATACAAAAGTATTTTTTTCTAACACATAAAATATATTTAAAGAAAGAATTTGATTTATATACTTTTATATAAAAAAAAGTTTAAAATTTCCAGCTCTGATTTTGCTGATTTTCAATACCAATCTATTTCTGACCATTTCTGACACACCAGACCAAGACCGAAGTCTCTAACTAGAAGCTTCGGAGAACCGGTTTCTTGTACAGACAAGTGAAGGGACGGACATCGCTTATTCGTATTCCCTATTCATAAGGACCACCTAACTCATTTCTTTGAAATCGACTTTCAAAAAATAATGAGTTAGGGCCTTTCCATGTTAAGGTAGAGGAGATATACTTTATTGGTCGCATATAAATATTGTGGAAATTACACACGGAATGACAAACCTGTGTATATATGCCCTTTGCCTTTAAAAACAGTTAAGCACCACTAAATTCAGCACATTCGAATAAGGAGGGTAACCGGTTTGTTACAAAGAAGTTTCCGATTCGAACACAGTGTTATTAACATATCTTCGAAATTTTGAATAATTTATTATTATATAATAATCTAAAATATTTGAGGTTAAATTGCGGGAAAAGTCAAACTTTGGTTATACTCGTGTATGTAAGTATTTCAAAAATTATTTTGAGTTTGTAAAAAAATAAATCGAATCGACATCGACATCGTGTGGGACAGACATTAATTTCTGTCTCTCAAGCCAATGAAGAAAACCTTCAGATTTCGTTACAACAATATGATAATACAAATAAAAGAAAATATGGTCACCCTTTTCCACAAAATTTTTTACTAGGTGATCTTGGTTTTTTTTATTCAACACCATGATCATGCGACCAGCTAAATTGTTGACTCACTAAATAAACGTACAAAAATAATACACAGCATATGAAGCAGAAAGTAAAGAAGACATCGATCGTTTGTAAATGTGGAAATTGAAATTTTATTGAGACTGTCTTAACTTAATGCTATAGTAAAATAATTGAGGTATAAAATATGGCTAAAGATGTTTATAAAACGTTAAACAAATTGCTATTGAACAACTGGTGAGGAAGGCTGGCAGGCTGGCAATGGATTCGATGGCTGAATATTCCAGCCGGTTTTTATATGTACAAAATATACGAATGTAGGTTGCATGCTGCAATATGTATAGGCAGATAAAAGCTTTAAAGACGAAGTGCAGAAATTGTAGCGAAATATAATTCAACAAATTTATAAATCAATTTCCATGTCTGTCTGTCTTGTGATTTTGGTTCTGCTGATTTGTTTTTTTGCCATTACATTTCGTCTTTTCGACTTTTTTATCTCTTGTTGGTATCGTGCTGCAAATGTAAGCAAGATTTTATGTTTATTATTATTTTTTGTTCAACAAATTGTTTGCATTTAAAAAAGCTAAAAACAAATTAAGAAAAAACGTAACAATAAATTACACACACGCAAACGGGCATACATATGTAGACTGAGATTAAACTTTAAAACATGCCCAGTAAACATTTTTTCGGTGACATTCATACCATGCATTCCCAGATTCAAAAACTGTTGCTTTCAAAACAGATGTAAAAAGCTGCATGACAAAAAATGAAATCCAAATATAAATACTGAGATGAAGTCTTATGTACATACCGTGCATGAGACTGATAGAGAATATCATATGCATGGAATACTTCTTGTGTCATTAGACCCGTGGTCGGCAAATTAAGGGCGCGGCGCCTTATAATATGAAAAAATATGACATGCAAAGGCATTTTCAAGCATATCTATATAATTAATATTTAAATTATTTCAAGAACATTTTCTACAAAACTATCTCTTTACTCACCACTACATTGACGTAGCAACAACAAAAGAAGTCTTTCTTTATAAACCAAACTTGAGTGTTTCTTCTGACCATAATAAAATCAAGTTTGTGTTGGAGATTTAAAACTTCAAGTTAGGGAAATGAGCAGAAAATTTCACTGGTAACACCGGCTCGTGGTGAGAGTATAACTCACACAATTGTAAAATGTATTGGTATAGGTTGCCGACCACGGCATTATACCAATCAAAACAGTGGAAGACTGGAATGAGAGAATCGTGACCAAAACAGGCTATGAAGGAAGTTCCATAGGCAGACAAGGTAATGCGTGTGCTGCGTTACCATATGTGAAGATTTATCTTGTTTTTGAAGTTTTTCGAGATGTTAAAAAGATTTCTTAGCGAAGTATAAGCTTTTTGGAAATGTGATAAATGTTACTTTTTATAGTATTAGTTGAAGTTCTTTTTGACTAAACTACTTCCATATTTTGTTCTTTGCGTCATAAAAAGTATGAAAGGAAGTAGCACCAACACTATTTATATCCTTTGATTAAATTTCAACGATATTTTCCTCAATGTACATATATTGCAAACAAAAGTCTACATGCAAAAAGCTGCATAAGTGTAAACCTTTTTTTTCTGATCAAGCAGGCATACTGCTAAAATATGCTTAAATCTGCAAATTGCGGCATTCAATATCGATCGAAGTCGAGGTATATTAATAATCTTTTAGTAAAATTATTAAAAAAAAAGATTTTTAATAAGAAAAAAAAATTTTTTTTGGTCGACTTGAAGATTTTTGAAAATAAAATATGGCAACACTGTGCGTGTGTAAATTGACTGACAAAGCCTGCAAACTTTTTCAGAAATGTTAACTGGGAGTAATAAATATTTATACACTTTCCTCTTTTTATAACGTTATGTTTTCTTAACACAGTGTTGAATTTTTGATTGCATTAAGTTTTTCTTTTTAACTCAATAGGTGAGATGGGGAGAGCCGCAGAACTCGAGGAATTAACTGTGTGTTTATCATTTCATGTCGGATATACAAATATCTATGTATGCATGCATGCACTTATATGCATTCATATGTATGTATGTATTTATATATGTTTGTATGTATGTATGTGTGGGCACATGTGTATGCATCTGTATGTTCTTATTAGTATGATTTGATGAAAAAAGCGAACAACATCAACTACAAAAAAAAAAAAAAAAAACAAAAACAAACAGCAAAATATTAGTTTTTCTCTATTTATTCAAACTTTGTTTCCTTTTCCAAACACACCATATGGCGTTAGACATTTAACAAGAATAACAACAATATTATTATTAAAATTTCAATATTTACATAGTAAATCAAAGCAATAATTCTTTTCATAAAGATACACATTTAGTTAAAAGTTGTGTTTTCCGGTGTCACGTACATACATTAGTCCTGCACAAGACCATTTATAAGACCTTTCAAGACATGAGAGAATTTTCAAATGCTTTACTACAGCGAAGTATTGTAAAACAAACGCTAAACAACACTGTTGGCAAGGCAAACAACTGAAACAAATGTCTTGCCAACAGTGTTGTTTAGCGTTTGTTTTAGAATATTTCGCTGTAGTAAAGCATTTGAAAAATCTCTCATGTCTTGAAAGGTCTTATAAATGGTCTTGTGCAGGAGTCTAACATACATACATATGCACGTACAAACATTCATATTGCAAACTTTATAATAGTAGGCGTGTATACGTATATGTATGTATGTATGTACATTTTACATTGCTTAGATTTATGGGTAATTATTTTAATTAAGAGATTAAAATGCATTTTCTGAGCCAGGCCAGTTTATTACAGAAACTGTAGATTTATTTATTAAAGATATATGTACAGTGCAATAAATGAAGAAAAATAATACATACACAGAAAAAAGTTTTCGTTAATCGAAAAAAGAAAATCAAAAATCAATTAAAAATGTAATTGAGTCAATTAAACTTTTATTTAAAAATTTAATTTAATTAAAAGTTTAATTAACTCAATAACATGTTTAAATGATTTTTGAATTTAAACATCTTTATTGCAGGAATATATTTTTCTGTGTACATACATACATACATATGTATGTGTATGTGGCAATATGGAATAGTCGCTTAAATTGATTTAAGAAAATATAAGTAGCATTGTTATACTGTAACTATTATATTCCAGTTGGAAGTTGCATTGTTTAGGGCCTCTTAAATCTCAAAACTTCCGAAAACACTGCTTTTCTTGAGTCGAACTTAAGCCATTATATCATATTGCCACAGGTTTGTATGTTGATATTGCATGATGCCTAAAGAAAATTTGCGTATAAGGAGATTTTATTCAAAATTTTGAAAATGTAATGTTTTAAATTGACTTTGAACCTCCTTAAAAAATTCAGTAAAGTGTGACTTTGACTCGCACACGAAGGGTTCCCCGTACGGAGACTGCATATGTAATACTGTATTTTTTTTTTAAATAATATTTCAAATAATGAAGTTCTTATTTTTAAGAAACACAATCCCGCGAAGCGATAGCTTGTCTGCGGAAAACACCCAGGGTCTATGACGGGAATCGAACCCGAGACCTTTGGACTGACAGGTTAGCATCGCTACCGTTCAGCCACTTTAATCGATATAATTGAATATCTTACCATGGGGCAAATTACTGCAATCGATAAGATTGGAAATTTTGAAATACATATTTTCATATAAACTCTACTGAAATATTTCGTAATTTCGTTCCATAACGAGTACCGTCATTTGCCTCTTGATGTAGGTAGGCATCTTTTAAAAAATATCATTTACCCGGTTTTGGGCACTTTTTCTTAGTTTTGTCCCTTTTTAGTTTCTGTAATTTTTTTTCGGTTTTTTGGTATTTTATTTAGTTTTAGCGTTTTTTTTTTCGTTTTGGCATTTTTCCGGTTTTTGGCGATTTATTTTAGTTTTAGCAATTTTTTTTTAGCTTTGGTGCTTTTTTAATTTTGGCGATTTTTTCGGTATTTGGGGTATTTTTTTTCGTTTTGGCGATATCTTTGATTTTACCAATTTTTTGCTTTTTGGCGATTTTTTTTAATTTTTTAGTTTTAAGTTTTTTTAGTTTTCTTTGGCGTTTTTTCGGTTTTTGTCGATACTTTTTTGTTTTAGGAGTTTTTTTTTAGTTTTGGCGCTTGTTTGCGTTTTGGCGATTTTTTTCTGTTTGCTGCAATTTTTTTTAGTTTTTGCCGAAACTTTTTACTTCTGGGGATTTTTTTTTTTTGGCTTTTTAGAGATTTATTTTATTTTTGGTGAAATTTTTCATTTTAGCGCTTTTTTCATTTTCGATATTTGGTTTCGCCTTTTTTTATTTAGAATTTTTTAGTTTTGCTGCCTTATTCATAAAAAATAATTTTCTTTTATAAAAGGTTTATAAAACAAATTTTGTATGGAAAACTGATTTATAAAGCTCTTATAAATCAAACATATTTTTTATGAATAAGTTCTTAGCGTTTTTGAAAATTACAAGAGTTTGCTTTGCCTTTTGCGGTTTCCAAGCTACAGCAAGTTGTCAGAATTACATAATCAAAATTACATTAGCTGATAGAATACCCTTTGATTTTAATTTTTTTAATTTCTGTGTTAATTGCTGTAGTCTGCAATAAAAAACAATAAGTTTGGAAATTTCAAGTGTCTATACTCGTATACACATAATTATATGTATATTACGTGGGATTTTATCATTTTTTGTTGCTCGTTTTGGAACACCCTTTAATTTTTAACTCTCATGTATTTGTTGTTGTAGCGGCATACATATTCTGTGACGGACATTCGGACGTCGTAGTGAAAACAATAGGGTACCTTTGGTGTACGGAATAATAAAAATTATCTGCATTATGATTTTGCATTATGCAGTCTTTTTAAATATTTTCTCTTTTCGATTAGTTTAATTCTTTTAAATTGATCAATTTAAAATATGGCGACAAATAGTTGAAAATTGAGTTTAAACAAACATAACTTCAAATATGTATGTATGAATTTTTTTTCTTGATTTGAATCTATATAAATTGTTCCATTGATTTTTACATGTAAATACCACTCCATAAGATATACTTTTTATTTATATATATATGTACATATGTACATAGATGCACACATATGTATGTACAAGTGATGCACGAATATTCGTATTCGTATACGAATTGCCGAATATTCGGCCATTTTTGAATATTCGTATTCGTATTCGTCAAATTCAGGCGAATACGAATACGAATATTTTTCCAAAAAAAAAAATAAATAAATAAATGCATAAATCCTAAACGAAATTTAAATAAATGGATAAAAATATTAGTTTGTACGAATCCATTAAATTTTTTATGGAAATTTGTGCTTTGTATCATTTTCAAATATTTTTTACTGACTATCATTAAAATTTTGGGTATTTTTTTTTATTAACTTTAACCTTTAACTACTGTAGTGGTGGTAAATTTTACCCTCTCCTATTTATTTTTTTAATTTACTCTCTTCAGTTGAGTGCTATCAATTTTATTCTCTTTGTATCTTCTCATAATCCTATTACTATTATTCAGTTATGTTTTGATCGTCGTATGTATCATACAAGCATATATATATATATATATATAATTTATAATTTTTCTTTGTTTTCTTTTTTACTATTAATGATATAAATTTGCCTGTGAAAAAAATGCCTTTATTGTTTTTTAATACGTTTTTTTTAAAGTTATGTTTGTTCCTTTTTTTTAGTTTTAAGAAAGGTGAATATGAAATAAAATCCTTGTTTTGTTTAACTAGAAGTTAGATTGCTTCATTTTATTACTTTATTCATTTAAAAATGTGTCATCGAATTCCAAATAAAAGCAAATAAATCCAAAAAATCTTTTTTTTTGCAAAATTTTCTAAAAATTAAAAAGGGGTAAAATTTACCACCACCACAGCATGTACGCCAAAATATTTCACCTCACCTCAGTAGTTAAAGGTTAAAGTACGCCAGCAGGAATATGAAGTTCTTTTTCATAACAATCTTTTACTATTTCATATTGCAGGCGTAAATAGAGCCCTAATTTAATGTCTATAAATTTCACATGAAATATTCGTATTCGTATTCGCGACTATCGTTTCAAATATTCGTATTCGCATTCGTATTCGCGAATATCAAAAATTGGCATTTGTTACATCACTAGTATGCACATACATATTTCATTTAAGTTTCATTGATTATATGGCACAGACAGACATTGATTATACATATTTGTCCTAAAATGTTGTGTGCCCATTGAGGAAACTGCTGCTGCTGATATTGGCAACGATGATGATATGATGTTGACGATGATGTTGATTTTGATGGTGATTATAAAAATCATGATGTTGATTGCCATACATTTTCTTGTCAGTTTGAATCAATTTAAATCAATGCAAACACAACACAAACAGCCTCAGAAGCAAAACAAATTTGTTTGTATGTTTATAAAATTTATGCCTTTCAATACAATTACCGAGTCTGGATGAAAAGTATGCCTATATAATCGATTTGATAAATATGTACATATATAAGTATGGTAAAATATATACCGCATAAGATAAACAACATACATATTTATGATGCTTTGATTGGGAGTCATCTAGAAGAAAAAATGCTGTATAAATATTTATGTAGGAATAAATTTCTTTAAATAAGGGCTTGTGTGCTTGCTAACACAAAAATTAATATTATGTTTTATATTATTGGGTAGTAGTATTGCAGATTTATAATTAGTTAACAAGTAGTAATTAAAAAAAAAATCAAGAAACCCGACTGCGACCAACTTTGAGCCCTTAAATATTCTAAATTGTCATTCGAAATAAAAAAATCATAAGAGAAACCTAAAGATACCTGTCGAATGATACCCATTTCGATATAGTTCGCCGACTTTTTATATTTTTCGTATTTACAAAATGGCGTCTGTTGGCCGCCATATTGAGTTTTGACTACTGTCATCTTTAGTGACACCCCCAGGATTAAGACAAATCGACTGATGTAAGAATCATCAAAATCGGTCCACACGTTCTGTTTATAAAGAGCCGACAAGGAACACACATACAAACACACATGCATACATACATACTAGAGCCCTGCAAAACACAATTTAAAAGAACTTTCAAGACATGAGGGGTTTTTCAAATGCTTTACTACAAGGAAGTCTTCTAAAACAAATGCTAATAAATTTAAAAAACAAGACGTATTTACATTTCAAGACTGTTTACGCAGGCCTCTAATACATACTGCGTCGCGCAGTCGGGTAAAACTTTGAAAAGTTTGCTAAAAACTTTTAAATTTCAGACAACTAATTAGATGCTTCCTTTAGAAAGAATAGAGATTTAAATTTTTAATATTCTTTCGCAAGAAATTTCGAAATCTAAAGCCAGTGATAATGAAAAATATAATTGCAGAGAATAAAATCAAGTAGATACTCTCCTCTTAAAATTGTGTCCGAGCTGCCCGAGACCAAATGATAAGCATTCAATTCAGGTTTTTTCTTTTAGTAGTGTACGCCACGGCACGAAATTTGTCTTAGACGTGTTCGTCTGCTATGTACACAGAAAAAATTATTTCCAAAAAATGTTCAAAGAAATGTTTGTTTGAAATAAAATTTGTTTTCAGTAAATACTAGCTTTTTTATTGTTCCATTAAATTGTTTGTTCCAAAAAAAAAAATTGTATAGAGCAGAAACAAGACACGACACAACTTTGTCGGCATTTACATGTATACAACATGATCAATCAAAATAAACAACAACAAGAGCACAGCAGTACGTTGTACTCGTACCTGTCAACACACAAGATAAACACCAACACACTTAAATAATAAATTCTACTCTGGAATTGAAAACGAAAGAAAATACTTTCGGAATCTGTGTGTTAATTATATGCAAATTTTAAAGCATTTTCTTTCGTTTCGAATTACAGAGTAGACCCCCTGTTTTTACCTACACTAATCTAATGGAAAAGCCTGCAGCATTTCTTGCCCAGCTCGTAAAGGTTCCCTTCACGCACTCATGGTTATTGGACTAGAAACAGCTGATCCCCTCTTTCTTACATCCTGAGGAGCGCAGCAGCTGAGTCTGCCTGTGTGTAACCTTCATTATCTCCGTTTTTTCTCGTTGGCCTCATCTTGGTCTCTGGACGACCTACTCCACTGCACCGTCAACCCCTTCAAATAATTTCCCCAGCAACTCGGAGTTGGAAAACATATGCTCAACCAAACAATGGTTGCATACTTATGCACTGCTATAGTGTCTGGATAAGGTGTTGGTGCCAGATCCTCGCTTTCGACCGGCATGCCATCAAGATCTCGATCTCCGGTCTTCTGGGTAAGGTCCTCCCTATCGTCGCCACATTAGATTTTGAGGAAAATGACTGCAAATCCGTAGTGCATATCCCCCTTCCTCGAGCACGGATTAACGGAAGGTATTCCTGAACGGAGATCTGTGTGAAACATCCTGAGGGCCCAGAAACCTTCAAAAAATTCACCCAGCAGCTCAGAGTTGACATAGTGTCTGGATCCTCGGTTTTGATCGACTTGGTATCAAGATCGGGGGGATCTTCGGTCTTCTGTGTCGGCTCACTCGTATAGATTTTGAGAAAGATGACTCAAAATCTCCCTTCCTCGGATAAACGGAAGGGATTCCTGATTCAGAAGAACGGAGGTCAAACATACTGTAGGACCAGAAGCCTTGGTTACCTGCCAAGTAATACTCATGAAATGAATGTCAAACACTATTACTAGTTGTTACCTTCTTTAGGAAAGGGATACTGATAGAAAAGACAGTTGTGGTGAAGGAAGAGATAGAGGAAAGCTTCATCATTTTACTAAATATTAGAGTGTTCCAGCCAAAGTCAAAGCACTGTAGAGTTGAGCGATATTTAGAAACCTGTTACTTTTTCACAGCGATTGAAAAATCACAAATCACAACTGTGACTGAATTTATCAACCCACTAAAAAAAGACACTCCAAAGAAGTCATGAAAATGTAGAGTTTGCAGTCTGGAAGTAGTTCAAATTTCGATCCGATCTAATGATTTTTACATAGGGTTGTCATTGCAAGAAGTTCTCTTTTTCGATGCCTAGTCACCGAATTAGAAGCGATTTTAAGAAAAATTTCCTTTTTTGTGTTCTATGGTAATATTTTCATCTAGAAAAAACTTTAAAAAGTTACATATTTTAACAATTCGTTTCTTCTTATACGAATTTAAACGCGAAACAGTGTTTTCATGTAAATTTAAGCAAATAACTTCAAAAATTTAGGCCAAAATTAGTTCATAAATTTCTTTCAAAAAATCGATTTTTTTGAACATTTTGGTGAGTAGAATAGAAAAACTACAAGGTTTTGTGTGATTAAAATAAACTTTTACTTGGTGCTAACAATCGGCAAATTAAAAATATCGATTTTTTGGAAGCAATGAAAATGTGGTTCCTTCAGAATGGCTTCCATTTTTTTTACTGGGAAGTAACAGGTTTTGAAAATATAGTTCTTTCATACAAACTGTGATTGTTCTTGCATGCTTACTTTACAATAAATAAAGCTACCACATTAATTTTTTTTTATACCTTCAGCTTTTGTCAAGAAAAAAAATCGTCAAATCGCGTCAAATCATCTTTTCTGGCAACTATGTACAACTCACATTTTTATATTTGCAATTTTATTGTCTCTCTGCTTCTTATATATTTTTTTTTTATTTATTCTCAATATTTGAACGGGGTTGATTGCTAATTGCTTGTTCTTGCTGCTCTTCTTATTCGTATTTATCAAAACACCAATACTAATAAATACTTTTAAAGCAGAAGAGCTGAAATGTGTTAAACCGTGATCACAATCACTGTTTAATTTCACTGCTGCTCTTCATTAGATTTTCTAAAAATAACAGAACTGCTACAAACAAAATACTGCTAAACTGTGATCACAGCCACAGTTTAAAAGAACAGCGATTTAGAAATCACGTTCACAAGGAGCAACATTATTAAAAAATCACGCTATCGCTCATCACTAAAGCACTGTTCCAAAAAATTCCGACTGACGTCTCCTTGCGACTTCATCAGTCGGCGTAGAGGTGTATTAAATTTTCAAAGCTGTAGTTAGTAGGCATTTTATTGGTTATTTTACTTTGCAATGATTCTGCTACACAATACCGATGAAGAAGGTCGCAGATTAGCATCTGCTGAAGTCTGTATAGTCCAGTGACCAGTGACTATGCCTTCATCACTTGAACTTTCCTACAACAACTGATACAAAAAGACACTCATGCACGCCAGAAAAATGCGTGGTGTTTTTATTTAATGACTGTCGAAGACCGGGCACTACTCGTACCTCAGCCAACGCCAGCGCCAATACCTTCAGCATCTCATCATTGTCCGATGGTATATCGATCACTCGATCGAAGGCTCTAGGCCGACGTGGAATCTCTTTAGAGGGGACCACGTTCAGTCTAGCTCCCAGCCATAGGCCTCAATCTAATTTAATAATTAAGAAATTAAAAGAAAATCGTATAGACAACAAATATGCGCCACAGACATAATACATAAACTAACACGAGCATTTAAGAAAACCAGGGGCCTAATTCCTGCACTCGTGATCGGTGATGTCACTCGTTACCAAGCGTATCGAGTTTTTATTTCAGTGTTGGAAAAAGGCAAATATATTTATATATAAATTCATTTCACAACACTGAATTAATTGTAAGCAAAAGCATATGTTTGTATATACATATGTACATATGTGTGCAAAAACATATGTATGTACGTACATACACATGTATATGCAGAAAAAAGAAACGAATACATAAATGTTATTTTCATTTTCATTTAATTAATGCTCCCAGAGTTGGTAGATTTTTTTTATTTTCCCCGACAACTCTTAGGCAAAACATTATTTGCCAAGTCAGTGTGTTTTGTTATATTTAAAGTCAACTAGAATTTCTTTAATTTGTATATTTTTTATACGTACATTTGTGCATTCATTCATTTTTAAATAAATAAGTAAAATATTGAACATACATTTTCTTTTTCTTCGCTTTTTGTATGTTAAAAATGATTTCGAATGCTTTTTTGCTTGCGAGTAAAAACACGAACGGTTGCATTCGAATGTATGCACGTTATAAAGGGTGTTTTTTATTGAGGTATAGAACTTTAAGTTGGCATCACTTTTTTAACTGGCGGCCATTTTGTCAGCTGTCAAGTGATTAATATTTAGTTTGGTTTGCCATTTTATCATGAACAGGTTGACAAAAGAACAACGCTTGCAAATCGTGCAAATTTATTTCGAAAATAATGGTTCAGTTCGCGAAGTTTACCGCAAGCTCCGTCCATTTTATGGTCGACATAATCGTCCATCAGAGCAATTAATTCGGTTAACCATGGATCGTTTTCGCACTACGTTTACTCTATGTGATAATACGCATCCGCAGAGACGTCGAACAGTGCGCACCGAAGAAACAATTGCCGCTGTAGAGCAAAGTGTTGAAGAGGACCCGAATGAATCGATTCGCCACCGTGCACAGCAATTGGAGCCGACTAACCGACTATTTTGTTCCCGAATTGGATGGCATGAATGTGGATGAGTTGTGGTTCCAATAAGACGGCGCTACATGCCACACAGCGCACGTCACAATCGATTTATTGAAGGAAACATTCGATGAACGCATAATTTCGCGGAATGGACCTGTCAATTGGCCACCAAGATCGTGTGATTTGACACCATTGGATTATTTTCTTTGGGGATATGTGAAGTCGCTCGTCTAAGCCAACAAACCAGAAACGTTAGGGGACTTGGAAGCCAACATTCGTGGCGTTATTACCAACATACGGCCCCATATGCTCGAAAAAGTGGTTGAAAATTGGACCTGTAGAATTGGCTTTATTTGAGCCAGCCGCGGCGGCCACATGCCCGAAATCATATTTAAACATTAATGGCATAAAATTATCCTTCCAATAAAGCCAAATTGATGGACATTAAAACGATTTTCTTGTGTTTTATTTCAATTCGAAGTTCTATACCTCTGAAAAAAACACCCTATAGAAAGCTGTCATTAGAAATTTCAATATTTTTACTCGAAACCGAATGCGAAAATCTCAAAAGTTACAAAACTCGCACATTCGATTGATAACTCGCTAGCAATCGAACGTGGGAATTAGGCCCCAGGCTTGGAATTGGAAACTTTTTTGTGTCATATTCTGTATATGTATCTCTGTCATAAATAAATCATATAATTTTTTAATGAAAGTAGTTGTCCTATACTTCCTTGATGTCAAAAATATAAAATAAATTAAATTATACATTTCAAGACTGTTGATAACAAAGAACGGATGGAAGGGCGCTATTGAGGAAGGCAGAGAGGGAGTTAGTTCAAAAACAACTACATACATACAACTAAATTAAAACATACTCGTACACATCAACTCTATTCTGTGTTGGGTTATTTGATTTCTTGTTTCTGCTACCAATTAAATAATCATCATACATAATTTTGTTTGTTTTATTGGAAACATTTAACTGTCCCCGGGTGGACAACTTGAAGTTTGTGTTTTTTTTTGGTGCTCTTGTGTTTCTTGGTTGGTTTTTGGCTGATTTTCAAACTGTCCGTCTGTCTGTGTGTGAGATATTTTATGTATGTTATTTATGCTGAAACATTATGTATGATTTCAACGTTCCTCCTCTAAATTCTTATTAAAGTTAATTTTATATTCCACTCACATAATTGACGACGCAGTAGTTAGTCAGTCAGCCAGTTAAATGTAAAACATGTTTGTTTTATTTTTTTTTCTTCTTCGCTTGTTTATTTAAGGTAGTAAATTAAAATCATGTATACGATTATATTATTTTGCCTTTTTTGCATATTTATGAGAATTTTTGAAAACTGTATTGGGACCTTAGCAATTTTAATGAAAATTGTGCAGGCCTTTTCAGAGAATCCTGTTCTTGTATCTTTTATTGGTTGTGAATGGCTTTTTTGCTTGCTAGTTTATTTGTTTATTTATAAAGTATTTTGTATAATAATGTGCCAATAACAGGGACAAATGTTATAATTAAATTTTTTTAGGGAGTTAAATGTATAAGGACCTTGATAGTTGTTGGTATACTAAGAAAAAGCACTAAGTAGTGCTTTTAAGAAATTTGAGTATTTCTTAAAATTACTTTAATAAAAACTTGGTGTATTTATTTTTTCGTCTGACATATTTCATTAAAGATGATATTATTGCAGAAATAGAGAATTGCTTAGAAAATATTAAACATTATTAAACTTTACTCGTTTGAATCTTCACTCCTTTTTCACATTAGTGCTTTTTGCGCTTTTTAGATATCAAAATTACGCTTTTAAGTGCTTTTTTTTAATTTTGATGTGCTTTTAGAGCCAAAAAAGTTGGCATCACTAATTTTAATATGCAAAATTTATAATACAATTTTATTTTCTCTTTCCTCTTTTCAGGTAAGTTGAATGTACATATATAATTCTTGTAAGAAATGGGTAAGTATATATTTATCACACAATCAAATAATTTTATTTTGTAAATTTCCATTATAATCGTTTATAGGCAAATATAACTCTTGGAAATTTTGTCAAGAAAGCATAATGTGTTTTGAAATGTTGTAACTGCTTTCCTCAGCTACTTGGAGGCTAAATAGGACTAGTGTGTGCAAACTATAAAAATGGAAAAAGTGGACATGGTTTTGGGCAGAAACTCTGCCCATTTGTAGTCCTGCTTTGATTGAGAATATTGCCATATTTTTCTGAAATATTTTTCTTCCAAATAACTTTGATATGCAATAAATTATTTGGTATGTTTATAATCTTTGTAAGAATGGCAAAAATGTTCCTGCCCTTAATAAAAGAGGTTTTTTGAGAAATATTTTGTTAAATTTGCTTAAAAATAAATTCAGTAAAGTGTGCTTTTGACGGAATCCTTCGTGTTTCCCAGCACTGCACGGCTTCTCTTTGGCGATTTTCTCTGTTTTTGACGATTTCTTAGTGTGGAAGTTTGTTTTACTTTTAGCGATTTTTTAGTTTTGGGAATTTTTTTTTAGTTTCCGTGCTTTTTAGTTCTGGCGATTTTTTCGGTTTTCGGCGAGTTTTTGTTTTTTTGGCGATTTTTTAGTGTGGACGTTTTTTTGCTTTTGGTGTTTTTTTTCGTATTGGTAACTATTTTTTGTTTTTAACTCATTTTTTCGTTTTGGCGATTTTTTTCGCTTAAGATCACCCTTTAATTTTTAACTGTCACATATTTGTTGTAGCTACCAAAATTTTTCATATTCCGCAGCTCCGCAGAGCCAGCCGTAATCTCGAGAAACTAGCCTGTAACAGAGAGACAGACACACAGACGGACATCATAGCGGAAGCAAAAAAAAAAAAATACATATTGCAAAATTTATTTAAAAAAAATCAAACTTACTGTACCGGTATTATGTCTAATGAAACTCTGACATGAAGTTGACATAAATCAAAAATCGTAAGTGAGAACTATATTATGCACCCATTTCTAAAATAATAAAAATTAAAAATTGTTTTGTGCTTTGTTTGTAAATTGTAAAAAAAATTTTTTTACTTTTACATTACCAATTTTTTTTAAATAAATGTTTTTGTTTCCCCACAAACTTTGATAAAAAAAAGTATTCAATCATGTACAAAGCAAGAAATCTTCACCTTAAATTGAAAAACAAAAATTAATCGGCCCTGTTCTGTAAACCGAATCGAGTAAATTTTTCGTTTTTAAAAAATTAATAATTGCCCTACAGACGTGTTTAAAATCATACATGATAATTTTCTTTCAGACACGATATTTGAAAATCTATGTATATAATAAAACTTAAAAAAAAAAAAATCTAAAAAAATATTTCTATTGTCAGAACTAGTTTTCTAAAATCGTGCGATTTCAACTCGACCGGTTTACAGAACAGGGCCGAATATTTTTTAACAAGGACTCATTGATCACGTTTTTGTATCAAAATAAAACTGAAACTCGCCAATCCGTGATCTTTCTTTAAGAATGTCATAGAAAAGTTTTAAAAATACATTTTTTACAAAATTCTGCTAGAAAAAAACTTTTTCTTGTATACGAGTATTTAAAATACTTTCGCTACCAACTTCTTACGTTGAGCATATTTGCAAGCTTTCAAATTTCCTTATTCACTTATTCTCTCGCACACAAGTTCTAACAAGTAATTCAATAGACCCTAATTCAATTATAAAATTAGCATTTTGTTTTTCAAAATAATTAATTACTTTAGTTAATTGAAAATAAATAGCAAACAAGAACTCAAGTGTTGTAGGTTTTCTACAAAAAAATAAAAGAATATGATTTCAGTTTTGAATCAAAATAAACGAAGTAAAGTCAGTCATTTTGTGTACATAAATATTTAGATTATTACAGCATGATTTTACAACCCTCTTTAATAAAAGTTTTCCCCCATTTTTCCGCTAATATCATTTTTAGCCAGAAATGTTAATATTTCACACATTTTTTAGTTTTTTTCTTGCAAAAAAAATTATTAAAAACTTCATATTTTTTTAAAATATTCTGTGCCTTTTTATGTGCATATTTTCTCTTGTTTTTTAGTAATATTTACTATTAAATTTTTGCAAACGAAAAATGGTTGGCTAAAAGTTTTACTACACCCCCTACTTAAATTTAGTTTTTTATTTTATTTTTATATTATTTTTTGCTTAAAGTTGTGTTTTCTGGAAAAATAAATGAAATTGTTGGAAATATGTATATGAAGTTTTAACAAGTCCTTGTTAGGATATTAAAGGAAAATGTATGGTACTGTGTTGTTGAAAATATGAAAAAAAAAATAAAGTTTTTAAATTAGTATTGGGTGAAAATTAATTAAAAAATATATTTTTTTAGGTTTGCATATAAAAATCGATACCAAATTCGAAATTTCGAACACACATACCATGTAGTATATATCAAATGCATAAAAAAATATTGTTAAATGAAGCCAGTCCAGCTTCTATGCAGAAGTTTTTAGTTTTTGCCTGTAAGTATGCTACATTTTTTTTATCATATAAACAAAATTCTCTTGTTTCTACAGAGGGAGGAATTTACAACGGACACTACCCAGCGGAAAATTAAGCGAAGTACTTCGATAGTAATCACGTGTACGTGTAATAGGATATATCATGTGTTACTAATAACTTCGATTACGACGTAAGAAGTAGGGATTCATTTATTGATTAAAACAAACAGTTTGTTATAAAACAAAATTAAAGCAACTCCGCTGTCGATGTAAGTGCAATGCTAATGACACGTACTGATATCGTGGGTCACTTTGTAAGCGATAGCGCACCACTTACGCGTCCTATGGTACTTTTATGTTAAATCTAAATAGCAAAATAAGCGAACGAATCACCACTGACTGCTACTAACTATTACTGATATCATCGATTACGTAATGTTTATTTTTAGCACTGGGTGGTGCAGTCCCGTTGATCGATCATTCTTGACTTTTTAGGAAAATAAAATCAATGGTATGGAGTAAAGCGTGTTTTTTATAGAGTGACACAAGTTTAATATCAATGAAACGGGCTTTATTGGAAAGAAAATTTTATGAAATTAATGTTTGTATATGATTTCTGCCATGTGGCCTGGCTCGTAGAAGGCGCAATCTGGAACACCAATAACTTTTCACAGCATTTGCGACCGTATTTTGCTGATAACTCTTCGAATCTTGATTTTCAGGTGCTCAATTCTTTATGGTTTATCGACGTAGACAAGTGACTTAACATCACCCCCCAAAAAAAATAATCCAATGGGGTTAAATCACACGATCTTGGTGGCCAATTAATTAATTGGGCCATTACGTGAAATTATTTCTTCATCAATTGTAGCGCCTGCTGTGTGGCATGTGGCTCCGTCCTGATAGAACCACATATCAGCAAGATTAATGCCAGGTAATTGAGGTACGAAAAATTTCGAATCATGTTCCTATACCGTTCACCATTGACAGTAACATTCTGACCATCATCGTTTTTTAAGACATATGGGCCAATGACTCCGCCAGCCGATAAAGAGCACCAAACAGTAATTTTTTGTTCTCAAATCTCATCACTCCAAATGCGACAATTCTGCTTCTTTACGTACACAGAAAAAAATATCATTGAAATGCAACCAACAAAACAAATTGTTAATATTTAATTTAAAAATTTACAATCATCATTGTTGATATAACAAATTTAAATTTTTGTAGTCAATTAAATTACTCAACAAAATTATTTGTTAAATTATATCATTACTTAATGCGCACATGTAGAAGAAACAAAAAACATGTTTTGTGTGTATTCGTTATTTGCTTATCTAATAAAGTATTACTCTTTAGCTGAGAGGTAATGAGTTAGTTTATTAGTCCTGAGGTTGCCGGTTCAACTCCGCCCAAAAGACATTTAGTGTTTTTCGCAGACAAGCAAAAATCGTTTCGAGGATTGTGATTGTGTACAAACAGCTTGTTAATAAAACAATTATGGTACGGAAATTCAACAATTCACATTGTTAGTATAACAACAGCTTTAATTGAAATAACTTTGAAATCTAACAAAAATAAATGTTGAAAAAATAAATAAATTTCAACAAATTATTTGTTGATATATTTAATTGAAAATATTTTTAAAATTTTCCTTTAACTTACAATTTCGTTAATTGTATTTACAAAAATCGTTGTAGGTTCAAAATCAATTAATTATTTAATTGATATGACGTGAAATGGGCTTCATTGAAAAAATGGAAGAAGTGCACAGTGAGTTTGACGAATAGAATAATTATTTTGTTTAAAAATTTCAACAATTTGTGTTGCTCTGATGTACTCGTAAGTCAATTCATAATGAAATATCAAAGCAAACTAAACAAAAAGCAACTATCAGCTATTAAATGGGAGCTCAATTAAAGCAGTGATGACGACTCAAAGTTGAGACACTAAAAAAAACACACTGTATTGGATTTTTATTTATAAAAAATATCTTTATTTAAAAGAAATTGAGGAATAAAAGAACATACGAAAAATTAGATTTACTCAACATATTGAACATGACTTCGGTCGGATTGACTTAATATGGATCATAAAAGAGAGTTTCTTACAATGATAATCCCATTTAAAAATCATTAGAAATTATCTAAATTTGCACTACTTCAGAATCACAAGTTCAGTATCTGGTATGGTTTTTGTTAAAATTTGTATACCTAGAGAAAAAACAGCTTAAAATCAATAAAAACCATATTGAATTAACATTAACGAAAGTCTAGTCATGTTAATTTATTAATTTTATTTATTTTTAAGTATCTCAATATACGTTTTCTATTATATGGAAAATTATTGAATTAATATGACTCGTTTTTAGTTTTAAGTTGCAGATTTTCCCTGAGTGTACTAAAAAGTGAGCCTGTGTTCTTAAAATGGTGTGTGAATTGGCAGTTGTTGGATTGTGTTTTTGGAAAATGTTCAGTTACTGGGTTGTTGTGATAAATACCAAAAAATGTTGGTGTAAAGGGAATAGATTTTCATAAAGATTTTAATTGAAATCCGCTAGATTTTGTGCATGTATAAACGTCCTATTAGTGATTTTGGATTTGTCATTATATTTATGATTTTTTTTTTATTTAAATTCATTTGTTAAATTTGTATAAACACATGCACGTTTTCCCTTTAACTTTTTTTTTATTCTTGCATCACTTTCTGATCTTGTTAAGAAATTTTAGCAGCTTTCAAATTCTGGCTTCTTAAAATTAAAAAATAAAGAACAACACAAAGTTAACCTTAACGAATTTAATTAAAAGTTTCGTGACCATACTCAAACTTTGCCAATAACTTTCTTTTATATTTAAAACTTCCTACTACATGTACTTCTACGCTTCCATCTACATGGTCCTTCTACAAGCCGCTGAATACGGCAGCAACCACACGAAACATTTGCAGCTGCAAGAAGTTTATTTTAAGACTTTAACTCTTATTGACTTGAATTTTTTCGTCATTGGCTTTATCTAATGCTTTTCATACAAATTTTTCCTACAATTTAGTCTGCCAAAAAAATTATATATTTTTTTTTAGACACAAAGGCACAAGTAAAAACTATATATTGCACGTATACGTACGATTGCTCGTGCATATGGAGTATAAAAGTTGTTTTTACCAAAGAATGAATCCAGATATAAAAAAGTGAGTAGGAGGTGTTGGTTGTTACTGTTGAATGTTGTTGTTGTTCATATTGGTTCCCTGATATTTGTTTTTGTTGTTTTAACAGCAAAGATTACAATTTTGCAGACTTTATTCTTTTCTTTTTTTATATTTGCAGAGGCGGGAGTGAAAAAAATTATCACTGTCGCTGGCAGGGATATTAATCAGTATGAATTTAATGCTGTATGTAAATATTACTGGAAATATTTTATATGTGTATATGTTCATGTTTATATATATATTTCTTTTTATTTTATTAACTCATTTAAACATACTTCTCTTCAATATAATAAAAAGAAAATTAATGCCAAATATTTGTGTGTGTGGAGTTTATTTTAGTTTTTTTTAGTTGCCATATAGTTTTTAAGGAAAAAATTTGATGTTAAATTAAACAAATTTAAATTTAATTAAATAAATTACTTCCTCTTTGGAAAGACGACAATATGATTTAAAGGTAAAAAAGAAGCTATAATATTCTCTAATTTTATTAAGCTTAAGGTGTCTTATTTTTGTATTAAAAAATTGTTTTTTTTTATTTTTCAATATTTCGCCAGGAAATTTTTTTATTTTTTATTATTATTATTATTTTTTTTTTAGAGGATTTGAATTGCTCCTTAAGTGCTGTGTAATATACATAATATAGATACAACACTTGACTTCTCTCTCTTCATCAAAAAATAGTTCATCCGAAACAATCGTATTTATTATAAGTAATTTTTTAAGCAATTAACAATTGTTTTTTTCTTTCTTGTGAAACTTTGTATTGATATTTTCTAATAATTTTTAGGTAACTTAAGAAATTTTCCTTACATAATGCTTATTTTAATTTCGGTTGCGAGAAATGTCAAGAAAATCAATAAAATTCTGAGGTTGTTGCCTTTCATTTGTTTAGAAGTCATGTTCAATCTGCTAAGGAAAATTAATATATATCTTAAAAAAATTTTATATAAGATTTCACAAGACGAGAGCACAACAGCCAATCAGATCTCAGCGAGAACTATCCTTGCTCTTACTTTGCAAATAAACAACAACAAATTTAAGAGCTTTCAAAGCTGTTGGCTTGGACGTAGCTGAACTAAAGTCTCAACGAAGTCGCAGTATTGTAATTTTAATTCCAGATTAGTGAGGGTAGTCTTGTAGTAGCTGTTAATCGATGAATGAGAATTCTGTCATATAATAATACAAAAAGTGTGTAAACTATTCGACCACAAGTTCAATTTTTCTCAGTTTGAATGCCAAAATACTTTTTTTGTCCAACTGTTTGCTGTGTGATTGAAATATACTAAAATTTCTTTCAAATGAAATAATCTTATGGAAATCCTAGTATATCTATGTATATATAAACCTTGGAACAAAGAGCGAACTAAACTAATTTGTTTAGTCCCAAACTGCCTACGACTTTTTATATACGTATGTACATGAGTACGTATGTAGTTTGCTTTAGTTTTGAAATTACATTAATTAAAGTATTTATGCAGTTAATATTTAAGTAACCAGCGACAGCTAAAAAAGTACGGCTTACAGAAAATTTAACATTATTCATCAATTATGCAGCTGCATTTTGAAGGAATAAAGCCAGATACCACTTCTATACAAAAAAAAAATAACTGAATGAACTCCAAATGCCTCCTACAACTCCAGCTAAGATTAATTCAAGTGTATGATTATGTGGGTGGTGTTGATGATGGCGTTGATGGCTGATACTGGTGAAAACAGTGCAATATACCAAAACCACGAAACTGTTGGAAGCTTAATGTACTCGTCTCGTACATACGAACGTACAGCGACCTTTGGGGCTTTTTCACGTCATGATGATGTCAGTAATTTTCGGTTTTATTTAATTTTTTTTCATCTTATAAATGTCCATCTAAGTGTCGACTGCCTAAAAATTCTGCCAAAGTACAGTGGAGTTCAGGATAAAGTTTTATTAAACTTTTATATTATTTAATTCATTTTGGTTAAAAAAAAGCTAAAAAAATTCAGAAGTAGCTTGTTGCTACAAAGAAGAATTGTAGTGTGTTAATAAATTTCTTACACAGAAAAAATTATTCCCAAAAAATTTTCAAACAAACGTGTGTTTTGAAATATAATTTAGTTTCAGTAAATATTTTTTACTGTTCCAGTAAATTATTTGTTACAATTTTATTTTATGTAAAAAAACTGTATAGAATGAAAATTATCTATATAAAGTAAAATTTGTAAAAAAAAAAATTTTAGAATTATTTTTTATTCAATTAAATTTATTTTTATATACTGTAAAAAAATTTGTCTGATATTTTTAAATTTTTTCTACAAATTATTTTATAGATATATTTTATTTTTTTTTAAAGATTTTGGTTTGCTTATTATTACTTATTATGTTTGTATATTGTGATTGTCAATATAGTATTAAGAGTCTTACTATAAACATATGGAGTTTGTTAGCTAAATTAAAAAATTTTTTGGGTTGAAGTCTACTGACGAGTTCCAAAAGCGGGAACGAAATGCTTAACCATAAAAACAAGCCAATTTTTGAAAGTAAAAAAAATAGTTGAACCTTTCATTTGATTCTGTTATTTTTTTTTCAGATAAAACTTTTACTAATTTAAAAAAAAAATTTTAAGAATTGTTATTGATTCAGTTAATTTATTTTCTGATAATACGAAAAATTTTAGTGAATATGTTTGTAAATTATAAAAAAAAATTTGCTGAATAATACAAAAAAAATCTGCAAAAATGTTTTTCTGTTCCTATTAATAAATTTGACTGAAAATATTTTGAGTTTCAGTTAACTTTTTTCTCTAATGCCATAATAAGTTAACTAAAAATAAAATTTGTTTCCAGTTAAATTTTTACAAAATTATCAGAATCTACAAATTTCTTTGTAGGTCCGCATTCACACAAAAAATTTACTGATTCAATGAATTTGGTTACTGAAAACGAAATTTAGTTTTTTCTGTGTAGGAATGAATTTGTTATATGTACTCGTGTGTATATACAGTATTTTTGTTGCTCGTAAAATTCATGTGTCTCTGGCATAAATTATTATAGAACTGACTTAACTATTCCTCATTCAAGCGGCTCCTGTCGGTGCACTATTCAAAGTAATTTTAAACTGCCGGCTCTTGGCCACTTGCTGGCGCCAGGAGAAATTGAACAATTCTTAAGAAAATTAGTGGATATCGGGTTTGAAACATTAATGAAGATCACCCCTATCGCGTATAAGATTTGAAATTTTTGTTCCCATGAAATTTTCCTCGAACGAAAAATTGATATCCTGAAGTTTGCGTGGTATTTTCATCCTTTTATCGGTTCCCAGTGAATGTAAAAAATGCTGGAAAACATTTGTAAAGCTCAAAAATTAATTAGAAATCAAACAAAAGTTAAAACTAGTTCTTGTATTTAATTGAAATATTTTGTCTTAAAAACGAATATTTTTAGACTTTAATATTTAAGTAAAAGAAAAATATTAATGATTTGATTAGGCTTAAAGTTCATATCGCTTTTTAAGCCAATTTACATGTGATAATTATTAAAGAACAAATAACACCAAAGTTAGTTGTAAATATTCTGACAAACACGTAGTAGAACGGAACAACTAGCTGTTTTCGAAGGCCACTACACCTTCATCATCAGCATTGTTTGTGTTTGGTCCACTGTGTGTGTTGTCAGTTGATGTGTATTTCTGCTTTATAATATAATAATAATTTATTCGACCTTTTATTTTAATTATATAGAAATTTTATTAAAGCTATAGGTCTTTTGTAATCAATTTACAATTTGATATATTTTATCTGATATTTCGCTTTAACTTTGTGTAGCTGATATGATAAAATAAATAAAATTGTAAATTGATTACAAAAGACCTATAGCTTTAAAAAATTTATATATAACTAACATAAAAGGTCGAATAAATTATTATAATATAATAAAACTAACTTAAAGAAAAATATTAAAATTAAAATAAACTGATAAAAATCATGCGAAATTTGAAAAAAGTTCACATTCACGAGTTCACATTTATAACATCCGAGAAATTAGTATTATTTCGAGAGAAAATTTTTTTAGCGATTTGTATAGCTGGGGCCTAATTCCTGCACTCGTGATCGGAATTGCATTCGAATAGAAATTAATTCCGATGGCAAGAAATTTTCAGACGATGTCACTCGCTACCAAGCGAATCGAGTTTTGGTTTAAGTGTTGGAAAAAGGCAAATATATTTATATATTAATTCATTTCACAACACTGAATAAATTGTAAGTAAAAGCATATGTTTGTATATATGTATGTATGCAAAAACATATGTATGTACGTACATACACACGTATATGCAGAAAAAAGAAACGAATACATAAATGTTATTTTCATTTTAATTTTATTAATAACTTAATAATAATAAATTAGTGCAAAGTTAGAGAATAGAGCACTAGCCACATGTTCGATTCTTTTATTGCTTGGCCAGAAGCATTTAATTAGTTGGTTGATTTTTTTTATTTTCCCCGAGACAACTCTTGGGCAAAACATTATGTATTTGCCAAGCCAGTGTGTTTTGTTATATTTAAAGTCAACTAGAAATTTTTTAATTTGTATTTTTTTATACGTACATTTGTGCATTCATTAATTTTTAAATAAATAAGTAAAATATTGAACATACATTTTCTATTTCATCGTTTTTTCTATGTTAAAAATGATTGCGAATGCCTTTTGGCTTGCGAGTAAAAATACGAACGGTTGCAGTCGAATGTATGCTCGTTATAGAAAGCTGTCATTAGAAATTTCAATATGTGTTACTCGAAACCGAATGCGAAAATCCCAAAAGTTAAAAAACTCGCACATTCGAGTAATAACTCGCTCGCAATCGAATGCGGGAATTAGGCCCCTGGATGGATATCATTACTTAAAATAGTTCGTTTTAATTAGAGATAGACGCGTGTCGAATTTTTCCAACACGATACGGCCCGAACACGAATACCATGATGTCCAACACCTACGAAACAAAACACGCAAAAATTTTCCCCAACAAGATACGATACAGCGCGCGAAATAAAATTTAATAGCAAACAAAAAGTTTTTTCGTTTTACACCTAAAATCGCTTCGTATTTTTCGTGTCAATGTTGTGCAACACGACACGATCCGACCACGCATGAAAATATATTTTCTGTCACAAACACTTCTTGTTGCGTCGTGCGTGTTCGTATCACGAAAAAAAAGAACATTAAACGATCCTATTTCCAATTCTAACTCATAACAAGACTCATGTAATCGGTTTGCTTTCGTAGACTTATCGTAAGATTATGAACGAGTTGACCGCCTGGCCTGATGTTTATATTGCAATATGTATTATAAAGTTTCGAATATTTCTTAGGTTTTGAGTTAAGTTTCGTATTTTAGAAGCACTTCGAAAGTTTCCATGTCGCCGGCCTGGCTTTAAACAAGCAGACGTGCAATGAATTATAAGCAGGATTTCCTAAGAATGCCCAAAGTTGCTCAAATTGTTAAAACTTCAAAAGCAACTCACTATCCGCTATAGATGACTTAGATATTAATTAATTTAAGTTTATTTCATTCATTTTTATTAAATATTGTAGACTTTTCACTTTGAATCACTGTTCTGTTGTTGTTAATTTATAACTTGCTTCATTGCTGATAAAAATAACGTGAACAAAAACTCTATGTTCTTGTTCAGTTTTGCTCTTATGCTGGTACCATGGCCAACATTTATTGCTTCAGCTAAAATTATGTTGTTGTCGAGCATTTCTGCAACTCGTCAACTTTCTGCCGCTTGTTCATCATTTTTATAAATGTCTGTCAGTTAAATTTCTGTGTTTAATATATATTTTTTAGCTTCTTTCCTTGTGAGCTTTTCATTTAAATTGTATAGTTTGCGGGCTTATTTTCTTGTTTAAATTATATCCTTGTTATAAACTTGCATATGCTCTCACACATACACATGTACATAGTTAGTAAAATATATGTGTATGAATGTTTAAATGTGTATGTACGAGCACGTATGTATGTATGTTAGTTATTTTGCCTGTTTCGTTCGTATGTTTGTTTTAGTTATAAATTAACAGCTTGTGTTCCCTGCAGGCAAAATAAATATTGTTCACTATTTTAAATGCCACTTATTTTAGTTTTTTTTTCTCTCACAAAATTAACTTTTATACGAGAAAAAATTTTAATATACATACATACGAGTACATGCATATGTATGTATGTATTATATTTTGCAAACTACCTTAGGATTTTAAATTTCTACATGAGTCTACTAAATCACGATTGTTAACAGGACTGCTTTGTTAGGGAAACAAGCATCTGTGTGTGTGTGTGTGTGTTAGAATAAATTTATTATAAAATAATTGCATTTAAATAATTCTGCGTGGTTTCAGGCTGGTACTGGTAAATTACTTATCGAAATTTTTTGTGTTTGTTAACAATTAATTAAAGTAAAATTTAATTAAATGGACTATATACATCGTCAATTTTTCATGCAAAAAAAATTAAAAATTGAAAAATTTAATGGACTATAATACATCGTCCATTTTTCATGCAAAAAAATTTTTATAAAAAAAATTAATGGACTATATATCGTTTTTTTTTCATGAAAAATATTTTTCATCAAAAAAAAAAAATTATGAAAAAATTTAATGGGCTATATATGTATACATTGTCCATTTCTTATGCAAAAAATTAAATGGACATTTCATGCAAAAAAATTTTTCATGGAAAAAATATAATGTATACATCGTCTTTTCTATGAAAAAAATTAAACGACTATACATCGTCCATTTTTCATGTAAAAAATATAATGCACTACACATCGTCTTTTTTATGAAAAAAAATAAATGGACATTTCATGCAAAAAATATAATGGACTATACAGGGTCTTTTTAATGACAAAAATTAAATGGCTATACATCTTCCATTTTTCATGGAAAAAGTATAATGGACTATACATCGTCTTTTCTATAACAAAAATTAAATGGCTATACATCTTCCATTTTTCATGCAAAAATTGTAATGGACTAAAATACATCGTCTTTTTCATGAAAAAAATTAAATGGACATTTCATGCAAACAATTTTTTCATGCAAAAAATATAATGGACTATACATACGGTGACCATAATTTTTAAATCAAAATACAGAACAAGGACATATTTAACAAACAGCAACTAAATTACAAACAACCTTAAAGACATATTAAACATATTTAATTTCAATAATAGCTACATATGTACATAGTTTCTGGAGATTATTACCACATAAGTTGTAAAAACTATAAAATTAAAATTAATATTTACTCGTTACATATCAAGACTATTAAAAAAAGTTTTAGAATAGAATGTTAAAATACAAAACAGCTCATTTTGGTACATTTCTGTGCAATAAATTTGTTTTACCAAGTATTGATTTCCTTTTAAATATTCTTTAAACTCATAAATCATAATTTAATTTAGTAATTAAAAACTCTTTGATGGTATTCATCTTCATTTAAGTTTTTTCACTGGTCCATATATTATTTAAAACAGAAAATACTCTTTCTGTTAGGGCATTAAAATCAGATAAACATAAACTGAATTCGACAACTTTCAACCTATTTTGGAATCTTATGTCTATTTATTTAAAATGTTTAAACATATTTTACCCACCGCTCTTCTGCAGATTTTTTATTCTAATTCTATTAACCTAATTTTTCTAAAGAGGTATATCTTTTAACAAGAGTTAATTCATCAAATAATTCGGTGTCATTTATGTTTAACTCATTTCTTTTATCCATAATGAAAACAAAACTGGATTTAAAAACTTTCCACGTGGGAGTTTCAACTTCTTCGTAGGCAGTGTGATTTAAGTATTCAATACAATCTGTATAAAATCGATAAAATTTTTTCTGGGTTAGCTCAATTACGATTTTTTAACAGCAATTGGCAAAATTTTTTCATCTCTACATTGTGGGATTTCAAACTTAAGTTCATTAATAATGAGAGAAAGCTCAGTCACACATATTTTTTGGGAGTCATCTGCGTTATATAATCATGAAATAAATTAGCTTGACAATGAACGAAGAAAATCCAAGCACCTGAAGCGGGATCGTCAAAAATAAGACAAATTTAATATTCATGCTCTCAAGGAAAAAAATTGAGGAAACTAAAGTCGTTGTTTCTGTAGTTTTATAGAACTGCTGCATTTGCAGTTAATACTCGTATATTAATCCCTTTTACAATGTTGATTAAAACAGTATTGTTGCAGAAACTGCGATAATTTTTTAAACGCAGTTTGAGTCATGAAAATACAGAACAAATACTGAACAGTAAATAAAATACAGAACATTTCAACGTTATTTTCTAAGGAATAATTTATACAGCACAGGACTCTCAAATACAGTACTGTTCTGTATAATACAGAACTGATGGTCACCGTAACTATACATCGTCTTTTCTATGACAAAAATTAAATGGAAATTTCATGCAAAAAATATGATACATATATATATACATCGTCTTTTTTATGAAAAAAATTAAATGACTATACATCGTCCATTTTTCATGCACAAATTGTAATGGACTATAATACATCGTCTTTTTTATGAAAAAATTAAATGGACATTTCATGCAAACAATTTTTTCATGCAAAAAATGTAATATACTATACATCGTCTTTTTTATGACAAAATTTAAATGACTATATTTCGTCTATTTTTCATGCAAAAAATGTTTTCATGCAAAAAATATAATGGACTATACATCGCCTTTTTAATGAAAAAAATTAAATGGACATTTCATGCAAATTTTTTTTTATGCAAAAAATATAATGGACTATAATACATCCCAGCTAAAAAAATTATATATGGTTCATATATTTTTAATATATGAATGAATATAACTATATATGAGTATGTATGAATTCATGTATGGAAATGTATGGGATTATACATGGCAAAACTATTATATATGAACTAATATATGGACTAATATATGAAATGTATTATAATATATGAGCTCATATATGGAAATTTAATTATGAAGCTCTTCATATGTGGATCCATATATAGAAATAAGATTTAATATATGGAGCCATATAAGAATGTATGCATACATGATATCTCACATAAAATCGTTTTTGTAAACAAAAAAGCTTGGATTTTATCACTGGTGAATTGAAAATCCATTAGAAAATAGATGCGGTATGTAAAGTTTATATGCGTACCCGCAACGTTTAAAAAAGAAAAACTTTTGTTATAAAAAAAACCATTCTTGTATGGCCCCATTTAATATATTAAATAACCAAAAGGATAATCCATTAATTTTATAGAAAATAACAGAATTCTCTAGATAAGAAACAAAGTTCATATTACTGCAAAAAATTATATTGAAAACTATTGTTACGACGGATTATTTTTTCTTTTATAATTAATTGCATTACTTTTTAATATGATTTCTTAAATTAAATTTTATGTACGAATATGAGTTTGGGTTTTTTAAATAATTGATTAAACTTTTGACTTAAAATGATGAATAAAATGTTTTTTTAGTTCGTTTTTCATTATTTGTCCAAACAAATGTTTCATTAAATACAACCTTCCTGTTCAAAATCTAAAAAAAAGTAATTTTAGTAATTTAATTTATTGCACAGCAGTGCGCTTTTGTGAATATGAACTTTGCCTACTATGTAGGGAATATTTACACGTAGTTACATGTATGAAAATGTATGAATATATATAATCATATATGGTCATATACCCTCATTTTTCGGATCCGAACCTTATATGGGATATCATATATGCTCCATACATATTTTTTTTAGCTGGTATCGTATTTTTTATGATAAAAATTAAATGACTATATTTCGTCTATTTTCATGCAAAAAATTTTTTCATGCAAAAAATATAATGGACTATCGTCTTTTTTATGACTAAAATTAAATGAGTACACATCGTCCATTTTTCATGGAAAAATTTTTTCATGCAAAAACTATAATGGACTATACATCGTCTTTTCTATGACAAAAATTAAATGGACATTTCATGCAAAAATTTTTTCATGCAAAAAATGTAATATACTATACATCGTCTTTTTTATGACAAAATTTAAATGACTATATTTCGTCTATTTTTCATGCAAAAAATGTTTTCATGCAAAAAATATAATGACTATACATCGTCTTTTTTATGAAAAAAATTAAATGGACATTTCATGCGAAAAATTTTTTCATGCAAAAAATGCAATGGACTATACATCTTCTTTTTTATGACAAAAATTAAATGTCTATACAGCGTCCATTTTTCATGCAAAACAATTTTTATGCAAAAAATATAATGGACTACATCGTCTTTTTAATGAAAAAAATTAAATGGACATTTTATCCAAAAAATTTTTTCATGCAAAATATATGATGGACTATATATGTATACATCGCCTTTTTGATGGCAAAATTTAAATGACTATATTTCGTCCATTTTTCATGCAAAAAAAATTTTCATGCAAAAAATATAATGGACTATACATCGCCTTTTTAATGAAAAAAATTAAATGGACATTTCATGCAAATTTTTTTTTATGCAAAAAATATAATGGACTATAATACATCCCAGCTAAAAAAATTATATATGGTCCATATATTTTTAATATATGAATGAATATAACTATATATGAGTATGTATGAATTCATGTATGGAAATGTATGGGATTATACATGGCAAAACTATTATATATGAACTAATATATGGACTAATATATGAAATGTATTATAATATATGAGCTCATATATGGAAATTTAATTATGAAGCTCTTCATATGTGGATCCATATATAGAAATAAGATTTAATATATGGAGCCATATAAGAATGTATGCATACATGATATCTCACATAAAATCGTTTTTGTAAACAAAAAAGCTTGGATTTTATCACTGGTGAATTGAAAATCCATTAGAAAATAGATGCGGTATGTAAAGTTTATATGCGTACCCGCAACGTTTAAAAAAGAAAAACTTTTGTTATAAAAAAAACCATTCTTGTATGGCCCCATTTAATATATTAAATAACCAAAAGGATAATCCATTAATTTTATAGAAAATAACAGAATTCTCTAGATAAGAAACAAAGTTCATATTACTGCAAAAAATTATATTGAAAACTATTGTTACGACGGATTATTTTTTCTTTTATAATTAATTGCATTACTTTTTAATATGATTTCTTAAATTAAATTTTATGTACGAATATGAGTTTGGGTTTTTTAAATAATTGATTAAACTTTTGACTTAAAATGATGAATAAAATGTTTTTTTAGTTCGTTTTTCATTATTTGTCCAAACAAATGTTTCATTAAATACAACCTTCCTGTTCAAAATCTAAAAAAAAGTAATTTTAGTAATTTAATTTATTGCACAGCAGTGCGCTTTTGTGAATATGAACTTTGCCTACTATGTAGGGAATATTTACACGTAGTTACATGTATGAAAATGTATGAATATATATAATCATATATGGTCATATACCCTCATTTTTCGGATCCGAACCTTATATGGGATATCATATATGCTCCATACATATTTTTTTTAGCTGGTATCGTATTTTTTATGATAAAAATTAAATGACTATATTTCGTCTATTTTCATGCAAAAAATTTTTTCATGCAAAAAATATAATGGACTATCGTCTTTTTTATGACTAAAATTAAATGAGTACACATCGTCCATTTTTCATGGAAAAATTTTTTCATGCAAAAACTATAATGGACTATACATCGTCTTTTCTATGACAAAAATTAAATGGACATTTCATGCAAAAATTTTTTCATGCAAAAAATGTAATATACTATACATCGTCTTTTTTATGACAAAATTTAAATGACTATATTTCGTCTATTTTTCATGCAAAAAATGTTTTCATGCAAAAAATATAATGACTATACATCGTCTTTTTTATGAAAAAAATTAAATGGACATTTCATGCGAAAAATTTTTTCATGCAAAAAATGCAATGGACTATACATCTTCTTTTTTATGACAAAAATTAAATGTCTATACAGCGTCCATTTTTCATGCAAAACAATTTTTATGCAAAAAATATAATGGACTACATCGTCTTTTTAATGAAAAAAATTAAATGGACATTTTATCCAAAAAATTTTTTCATGCAAAATATATGATGGACTATATATGTATACATCGCCTTTTTGATGGCAAAATTTAAATGACTATATTTCGTCCATTTTTCATGCAAAAAAAATTTTCATGCAAAAAATATAACGGACTATACATCGTCTTTTTTATGAAAAAAATTAAAAGGACATTTCATGCAAAAAATATAATGGACTATCGTCATTTTTATGACAAAAATTAAATGACTATACATCGTCAATTTTTTATGACAAAAATTAAATGACTATACATCGTCTATTTTTCATGGAAAAAATTTTTTCATGCAAAAACTATAATGGACTTGTATGAAAAAAATTAAAAGGACATTTCATGCAAAAAATATAATGGACTATACATCGTCTTTTGTATGAAAAAAATTAAATGGACATTTCATGCGAAACATTTTTTCATGTAAAAAATATAATGGACTATATATACATCGTCTTTTTTATAAAAAAAATTTAATGGATATTTCATGCAAAAAATTTTTTCATGCCAAAAATATGATGGGCTATACATGTCTTTTTTATAAAAAAAATTAAATGGACATTTCATGCAAAAAATTTAATGGACTATTAATCGATATATATTATGATTTTCGGTTAGCAAAAAAGTTACTGTATCCAGGTACAGATGTCGAGCATTAGCTACAATTTTGTCCTTGCTATGCAAAAAAATTAATTTTGCAATTTCCTTAACCGCTTCACATGCTAATTAGCTAAAAAGCCAACATAAAACCTCACTAGATTAGAAAGAAAACTTTTAATTTTATCTCTGTTTGTCTTGAAACAATTTTAATTAGACATGTTGCAACACGAAATTTGTTAATGATTATAAACAAATTAGCCTTAAATGTAATGTCAAATAGAAATTCTGACATGACATCTGAGAATATTACAAAAACACAAAAACATGTGATAAGTTAATGAACACCATAGTGAGGTTAGAACAAGCAAACAACACACATACACAAAAACGCACACGAACTCCAAATTCAACATGTTAACAATATTTTACATGTACATATGTATGTATGTATGCATACATAATCATTGCAGATGTAACAACAAAATTAACTGCATTTTTAAGAAAAGTAAACACAAGCGTGTAGGAGGGTGGTCTCAAAATTCAGCAGAATGCAAATAGTGCGGTATAGTCGTTTATACATTCTGTTCGATATAACAGCGTACGAGTCAATAAGTCAGTGACTTTTTAAATGAAACACAGGGTTTTGGATAAAAGTCATTTTAAGTTGATTTCCTTTTAAGCTAAATAGGACTAATGTCTCAATGTAAATAAAAATCCATTTATTTACAAGGTTTCCCGACGTTTAGTAGATTTTTTGTCTAATTTTTCAAGGTATCGTCTATTTAAATAATTATAGAAGCAATTTTGCTTTGATTCATTTTAACTTACAATTCACAGAATAATTACAAAAAAAGCAAATTTGTTTTTATAATTGTTTTTATTATTTAAATAGACGATTATTTCAAAAAGGAATAAACGGTGCGGAGGGAGGATGGCGCCGTTGGAATTATCGATTGTGCGGATTTATTAGTCACGATATAGCAGTGGTCGAGTGAGAATCGCGCGTTCGCTGTGGAGTAATTTTTTAAGAGTAATAATTCTTACGTAATTGCTCGTCGACAATTTTGTTCAAAGTTCGGTATTCGGCGAATACGTTAGAGTTCGGTATTCGGCGAATACGTTAAAGTTCGGTATTCGGCGAATACGTTATGGACCGAATATAAATTTAATTCGTTCGCGGGTGCAGAGATTCCCCGCAACAGCTTCGGCCATGAATGTAACACGGCCAGGACGCAGTCGATCTTCAAGGGCTCCCGAAAACATTGAACTGCTTGAAAGCACTGGGACTTCCAAGAGCGATTATTCATGAAATTAAAAAAAAGGATCGAAAGTTCCATCCTTTTAAAATTCAAATCGTTTAAGAACTGAAAGAAAGTGACTTTGATTTACGCAAAAATTTTTGTGAAACGATGTTTTCACACTGTAAATCCCATTTTTTGGAGCGACGAAGCTCACTTTCACTTAAACGGCCACGTCAACAAGCAAAACTGCCGTTACTGGTCTCCACGAACCCTCATCCCTCGATTGAAACATCAAAAACCATTGCATTGCCCCAGGGTAACTATTTGATGTGCCTTATCCACGCATGAGATAATTGTACCATTTTTTTTCGAAAATTCTCGAGGCCAGGCGACGAATGTCAACGTTGAAAGTTATCGACACATGATTATGGAATTCTTTTTGCCAAACCTGCCAGATCGTCCATCGCACTCTTCACATACGTCAACAGGATGGAGCAACTGCACACACAGCTAGAGCTTCGATGAAACTGATCAGTCGCTTTGGGGACATCCCATGGCCACCGAGGTCGCCCGATCTAACTCCAATGGACTTTTTTATGGGGTTGCCTCAAAGAGAGGGTTTATAATGGCAATCCCCAATCTCTTGTTGAACCAAGTTTACTGCATCGTGTGGGGCAGAACACAAGGCTCCGTTTTGAATAGTGTGTTCAACTCGACGGAAGACATCTGGATGGTATACTCTTTAAAAAATAAAATCCTCATTTCCATTCTATCGTTCAATGCTCTTAATAAAACTTTGTGTCAGTTATTACGTTTTATATTTAAGCTTGAAAATATAAATCTGCCTACAGACACCCTGTACTACAAATGAAGGCACCCACCAAACAAAATGCTTCGAATTCGTAAAGGATTCATAAGTCCTAGTTTACGCTATGTAAGTCTTATTGCTAAGCTGATTAGTTTTTTAGGAGAGAGAGAGAGAGAGAGAGACGAGGGGAAAAAGAACATTTCTGTTCCCCTCATATCCTCTCCCTCAAACTAATCAGCTTAGCAATAAGACTTGCACAGTGTAAAATAGGAATAACGACTTATCGACAAAATCTTCCTATCTCGGAAACGAAATAGTACCGAAATCTTAACGATTTTTGTATGAAATGGTTGATACGGCTTCGCAACGATGTATAGTTACGAAATCGTAACGAAATGTCGGTACGATATCGCAACGATATGTGGATACGAAATGGATACCATATGTCTGTACGATTTCGCAACGACATGCAGGTACGGTTTCTTTTTGTTTATGTTGCTGCATGTATGTACATGCATATTTACGAGTATTGCATACTTAAATTTTTACGGTCTAATTGATTTTAAAAATGTTTTTGTTAAAAAAAAAATTTTAAGGAGAATGTACCGAAATGTTTTAACGATTTCGTTACGAAAAGTCTGAGTTTAGACAAACTACCGAAATGTTTTAACGAATTCGTTACGAAAAGTTTGACTTCAGAAAAAGTCGTAACATTTGGTTTGTGGGTACATGCATAGATACATATATATCGAGCCATAACCGCTAAAATAGCTTAAGCGACACATCTTTTGGACTTCGATTTTTTGACGAAAATCGACTATTTACGATCGCAAATAATAGATTTTGGTCAAAAAAATAAGTTCGAATATTATGACGCTTAAGCTTTTTTTTTGCGGCTATGGCACGATATGGATGTGTAAATGTACACACATTGTGTCCAATTTAAATGGTACCATATGCAGGCAGCATAGTTAGCAGATTTTCTAAATGCAGACATAAATAAAACACCTTATGTATAAAATACTTCATTAGGAATAAAAACATGTTTTTTATAGGTAGCAGAAAAAGAAAATCTATCTCTAAGCTTAAAGTCACAGATATTAGGAGAATTATTAGATAAATACAATTTAAAAAATACATATCTTTAATTTAAAGACCAATGTACTCGTAAAGAGAATTTTAATAGTTTCCAATCGACTTTAGATGTCATGTATGTATTCCAATTTTGTGTATAACTTACCAAAATTTTATTAAGTATGCCAACTGACAGCTAACAGCTGTCAACAGATTTGCAATAATATTGGCAACCACAAAGTTTTATTTGTTGCTTCGATTTTAAAGCAAAAGGGTGGCAAAATTAAAAAAATTAAAATTTAATTAAATAATCTACTTCGGCTTTGGCAAAGTGAAAATATGCTTTAAAGCTTAAAAAGACATTGTTAGTTAAAATTTTTTTAAAGTAATAAGATTTACTTACAGTAGAGGCGGTAACTCTAAGAGATTTGAATTGTCCCCTAAGTGCCGTCTAATTTTAATCTATAACATCTATAATCTTTATTGTGGACAAAGTTGCCTAACATAATACATACTTTATTTTCGGGTGCGTTAGCCATAATTAATACATAATTGAATGCATTCATTGTTTTCTCTGACAACTCCCTATAACTTGCTAAAAAAAAAAAAAAAAAAAAAAAAACATGTTAAAATCACAACAACATCCTTGTTATAAACGTCACCATCATCAACTTGATATCATCGTCATCGTCGTCAATGTCCTCATCAGCATCAACATCAACATCGTGGGTAAACAAGCGAAAAATGAAAACACAACAACAATAGCAGAGAAAAACATAAACATTAAAGTAGCAGTTAAAATAAACATGCCTCTTGTAAAAGATGCAGCAACAACATCATGCAACATTAAAGCCTTTGCATATTTATTTTTGTTTTTATGTTCGTCGGTCTGTCTGTCTGTCTGTTTGCACTATTATGGTGAGTGCCACCTTTTTGGGTTGTTTTTGTATTTGATAATGTCAGACAGACACTAAAAACGGACGGACGGACAGACGAAGGAACGGGCTGACGGATTTGTAGAATATTTACAAACATTACATTGCCAACTAATAAGAAGTCAGTTAGTTATGTGTATGTCGTCGGGTTGTGTAGCAGAGTAGAGGAGTAAGGAAACAAGCGAGCAAAGAAATCAGCAGTCAGCGAAACAAGTAGTCAGACATTGTTGTATGTACTTAATACGGATACGCAAATGCATGGTTAAATATACAACAACTACAACAACAACAACAACATCAACAAAAGTTTAGAAGTTGTTAAAGAAGGTAAAGAAGCAGTGTTGCCAGAATTTCTGAGGATAAAATCTTCAAAATTTAAAAATTTTTTACGAAAAAATCTTCAAAATCTGCATTTTATTTTTAAAATCTTCAAAAAATCTTCAAAGCAATTTTTAAAACAACTTTTTTTTATATTTTGTTAAAAAATTGACATACATGTGTAACATAAATATTTTTTCGATAACCCATATTCATAAAATTTAATCTCGGTTTAAAATGTATTTAATTTAATTTCTAAGAAAAAAATTTCTTAAAATAACTATCAAGCACGATTTATTTTTTATGAATATAAGCCTTTATTTAATGTATGAAGAATGTGCATTTCGTTTCTGCTTAATAAACTCATCAGTTGACTTCAACCAAAAAATTTTTGAAAAAATGTTTGTTAGGACGACTATCATTATGTTATTAAGAATTACGTACACAAACATACATAATAGGTAATATTCATAAAATTTATTTTGGGTTACAAAACCTTTAACAAACAAATTTCCAAAGTTTGTTTTGTAAAGCAAAATTATTTTTTATGAATACGGCAGAATAAGCTTCAAGCAAAATCTTTCCAAGATAACTTTTTAATATTTAATCCACTATTATTTTCTCATTACCTTTTAACAATTAGCTGCCACATTGGTTGAAGTCTACTAATGAGTTTGGAGGTTTTTCCACACGCAAAGTTCACTTTACAAAGTCTTGAGTTTGTTGAAGAAAGAACAAGATCTCTTTTCTCAAGACTTTGCAAAGTAAAGTTTGCGTGTGAAAACTCTACTTCTTTAGGAGAAACGAAATACATATAACCAACAAGCTAATAAAAATTCTTTATAGTTATGTGCAAAAATCACAATGGGTCCAATTGATTTTTAGAGTGGAGATGCGGTATAGCACAATTCTTCCTAACCTATGTGCAAATAACATAAAATTAATGAGAAAAGAAATCAGATATATTAAAAATTATACAAAAAGTAATTTAATTTGTTGCATAAATATCCAGAGGACTTCGAAGTTTTGTTTTATTCAAGCTTATTTGACTGAAAATTCTTTCGACACTTGCAAATGAATGTGGTAAAGACATTACATTTTGAATAAACTTAGGGCTGCAAAATCGTAATCAGCTTACCAAAGTTACTTCTTCTTTTCCTTTAATGATATCTTCTAAGTTCAAAAATTGTAACTCTCTAAACTGTGAGTCGTTCACACATTAAAGAAAATAGAAGTAGTAGCAGTATTAGGAAAAATTAAAACATACGCTATAATTGGAGTTGAAAAATCTGCGTTTTTAGGCCAAAAATCTTCAAATCTGCATTTCGTCTTTTTGGAGGGTAAAAATCTGCAAAATCCAGATAAATCTGCATTTCTGGCAACCGTGTAAAGAAGATGTTTTTGTAACAAGCCAGCTTAATGCAAATACCTAAATAAGCATTAAGTTAAGGAGATAAAAAGATACTACGCCAGACACACACACACAGACAGACAGACAGACAGACAGACTCTCACTCGCAGACGAGACATTTTCAACAGGCAACAAACTCTCATACCCATCTTGGACGGCAAGAAAGACATTTTCGAATCGTGTAAATAGCTAAAACTAACGAAACCATCAAAAGTATTTAATCATCAACGCTATTTTTCACGTTGCCGTTGTTAAATTATAATTTACAAAATCTTTTAGATTTGGTTGATCGCTGCTGATTGCACTTTTGTTAAAGTAAAGCTGTGCCAGCATACAATTTTCATAGAAACTTAAAATTAAATATTATAGTGGAAATAACAGGAGGGAGAAAAGTTATGATCATAATAATAGATATTTTACTGATAATCAGAGGTTTCAAGATGACTTGAATAAATGTGTGATGCCTTAAAGAAATTTAAATTATAAACGAGTATATGGCTGACGATGTGCACAGTGGGCCGCACAAATGATCGGGCACATTTTTGGAATTTCATATAGTCACATCTAAGACGTTTCTTCTCTGAAGCTGATGTACATACACACAGAATGTTGGGGTGAAAAGGAGTAACCACTCCTTTAAATTTATTGGAAGTTTTAGAAAATAAATTATTGATAGATTGATCTATTTAAAAGAAATATTAATTTTTTTATTTATGTACATTTGGGGTAATTTTTTTATTGCTTTAGTTTTCTTTAAATTATTCTTATTAAATTTTGAATTGATTTTAAAGATTTCGATTGTTTTAGAAAATCTTGGACTTGTTGTAAATTTTCAAATTTGTCATCAAAATGTATTTAAATAAATTAAAATTAAATTTTATTCTATGAATTTCCCAACTTTTTACGATTTTTTCCATATTTTCGAATTGTTCATTAAAATTTAAGGATTTGCGGAATATTTTACGAGTACTATTCTGTGAATTTCTCAATTTTTTATTTTTTTTGGCAATTTTAATGTTTTATAATGGTATTTGAACTGTTTGACGAATTCCCCATTTTTAGGGATTTTTTTATTAGTTTCTTTTACTAAATTTGAAATGATCTCTTTTGTTTTAAATTTTCTTTTACATACAAATTTGATGAAAAAAAAATTAAAACCTGCATAAGAATTATATCTAATTTATTATAATTATAGTACTTGTCCAAATATCTACTCTACACGAAACTTCACAAGTTTGCTCCTTATTTATTTAGTTTTTTTTTCCAACTCCAATGAAGATTTCTTCGTGCTGATGTCGTAAATAATGCAATTTTCTTTCTTTCCTCATTTCTTCGAGCAAAAAGCAAAAAAAAAAAGGGAACGAAAGAAACACAAACCATTGTTATTGTAATCATGTTAAGTAAGTACCATTGTTTTCAGTTGCTGATTTTGAAATCTGTTGTTTTAATCTTTTTTATTTTATTTTTGTCTGATGTCGTGGAAGAGTTTATTTTATAATTTTCGTTTTCTTTTTTTTCGAAAACAACTTATTCATCGTTTTGTCAATCAGGCGATGACATGCAAGAACCGCCTCAATATTCGTACCTTAAAACAGTCTTCAATATATTCGAGTCAGTCGTGTGTTTCAGGCACAACCAGCCAGCCAGCGAGCCAGCCAGCTTAGCAGCCATCCATTCTACCATTTAGCCATACAGACTTAACAGATAATACTTAAACAACTCTACGCCAAAGCTCACTTAAATAAACTGACCCACAAGTATAAGTAATTTTCCATTTCTTTTTTTTACGTATTTCGTTTTTGTGCCAAGTTTATGCTTTTGTATCTTGTTGCAAGTTACTGAATATGTGGAATATGTTGTTTGCAAACATATTTAAGATTACAATTTAGTTTGGACAATAAGAACAACAACTGCAACAATAACAGCAACAGACAGCACATTTGGAAAAGATAATAATGCATGCATGCTCTCCGACTAATGAAGGCCTGAAGTTAAATTTTTTTCGTTGCTCCTGCTTGTAAACTCAAATTCAAAATAATCAATTCCAAGATACAGGATATCCTTGAAGTTGCTTGTTAAATAAGAAAGAAAAAAAAACAGCACACTAAACATTGGTTTTTATTAACCCTTTTGTGTTGATATTTTAAGGCAGATATTTTTGAAAGTGTTTTAAAGTTTATTTTACTTACTTGCAGGAAGTTAAATACGATGAATCAATTCATCGCATATTTATTTAATTGTAAAAAGGAGAGTACATCATTATTGATGGAAATGACCGTCACGTCTATGTCTGAAGGACCATATCCCTTTCATGCAATTTTCCATCAGCAATTCGCACATTTGCGGCTCGGCTTTATATCATCGATAACCTGACGAATTTTATATTTGAGATCTCTAATCGATTTTGGATTATTATCATTAAAAAAGCATAAGTGATGATTAGGGCTAATTAAAATATGCAAAAAAAATTCAAAATATGCGCCAGAAATAGCACGAAAAAATTTCAAAATATGCACGGTTATATGCACAAATATGCAAGAATAAAATCAACAATTTTGCTATCTTAAAGTATTTTTATTCAAAGAGATCATTATTATAATGAACACTCATTTGTTTTTTTTTTAATTTTCAAAAAGAAATGATCTTCTAGTTATTGTCACATAAAACAGATGAATACATGGAAAATATGCGTTCAACATCAGTAGATGTAACAGGAGCGTATTTAAATGCGAGTATTTCAGATGGGGATAAATTTTCAATTTATTCATCGGTTTCGGTTTTATTGAAATATATATAATTTTTAATTTTGATTAAGGTCTTCAGACCTGTGATTCTGTTCAAAACTTTGTTGAATTTATCAATGAATACATTTAGGTTTGTATTTTCAATACTTTCTTTCACACGTTCTATAACAGCTGAACTTTCACTAATAGGAAGTCCTTTAGTTTCTAGTTGGGTGATGCTTGAGCAGAGGCATTCAAAATTATGTTTTATATAAACTAAGTCAGATTTCATTGACGCTTTTTGAAACAATAATTTTGCATTGCGTATAGAATCTGCCTCATCGTCATCAAGTTCATCTAAAACGTCACAAAAAAGAGGAAAGAAATATATTTCATATGAATTTCTTTTACACCAGTTTGAGTTATATGAGTCGTTATATATTAATCGCGTTGCCAGAGTGAAAAATAAGCTTTTTTATGCAAGGTGATCCAAAATAAGCATTTTTCTACAAAAAAAAAAAATTAAAATATGCAAAAAAATGCTTTTTCTGGCAAAAAGCCAGAAAAATTAGCCCTCGTGATGATCCTAAACGCGTGAACTAAGTTATAAATCTAAAAAATTACGAGTATTTTCATTTAAGAAATACCAAAGTAAACATATTTATTTTAGACTTGCGCTGTAAAAGAACGAACTAGTTCAATTGAATTATTCCCATAAGTGAACGATGTGAACTAGTTCAGTCTAGTGGTTCCTTTTTGTTCTTTTGGTCTTTCTTGCTATTTTGGTCTTTCTTGTTCTTTCGTTCGTTTTTGTTCCTTCGTTCGTTTTTGGTCTTTATTTCGTTTTGTTTATCTTACTCTCTGTTCTTGACCAATACACATGCAAAACATTTAATTTACAAGAGACAAATGTAGTGTGCCTATTAAATTTTTAGCAGAATAATCAAAACAAACAATAGAAAATGTATACTTAGTGAAAAATATACAAGTGAGTTTTACAAAATTAAAAGAAATAATTTGTAGTATTGAATTAAAAAACAGATTGTGAAAAAGATTATTAGAATTAAAAAAGTGATTATAATTTGTTTTAAACTGATTATGGATTTCATTTAAAAAATGTTCGTTCAAAAATATTAATTTTTACCTTTTACTTAGTTGCGAATGATAACACAAAGTGCAAATAAAAATAATGATGAACAAGAAACATTTTTACTAAATTAAAAAGAAAAAAGAATTTGTTGTGTTGAATATGAATCAGTATTAAAAAAGTGATTAAAATTTTCTTTCAAATGATCACTGACTTCATTTTAAGTATTTTCAATCAACAATATTAATTTTAACCATTTACTTATAAAAACTACACAACGAATAAGGTCACTAATAATCACTAAGAAGAAAACATTGAAGAGGATTCGACGACTACAATCTCTGCTCTGTTGTTCACTGAACAACTGACCGAAAAGAACGAACTAGTTCTTTTTGTTGTTGGGAACAAAAAGGAACAACTATGCCCAACTCTAATTTATTTGATATACAGTCTTTAATGTGTTAGGAATTTTGCTTTTTTTATTTATTAAGCACCATCTTATACATTTCGTTCCTGCTTGAAACTCATCATAATTATTCTTCTTTTTTTTCTTGCTTAAAGTATTTTTTTTATCATTTAGAGAAAATTCTATCAATCTTTTAACCGATAAAACCAAAATCCCAATTGATTGAATAGTCCTGTAAAAACGCTAGCAAAAAAAAAAATAAAAAATTAATTGCAGGAAACTTCTTTAGTTTTACATTTTGAAAAGGGTTAATTGGAGTTTCCTTTTCTTATATGTTTTTTTTTATATCTCAACTTTCCTTTCCTTATTTGGTGGCCACTCATTTTTTTTTTTTTGTAATGCTGCTGTCATTGGTTGGTTGGTTTTTATTCATTTTATATTCTTTTTAGATATTTTATTTAAATTACCATCACGCATCTTAACGAAGCAATGTACAAAATGAATCCACTTAACTTCAACTTAACACATATGCTCCGGTGCCTTCGTTCCTGCTGCTGCTGCTGTTGATACTGAAGTTGTTGCTTGTGAGGATGATGACGATGATACAAATGATGCTGGTGATGACGATGACTACCACAGTTGTGCTTTAGCTAAAGATAATGATAATACTGTTGCCAGTCAGCTTCCCTTGCTTTTCGTATATTCTTAGTGTTTTTGTTTAGCAATACATATACATATAACTACGTCCTTTTGCATCGTCATCATCTCATCATCATCATTAACAAAACAACGAGTATCATCGTCAGCGTATGTCTGTATGTAAGTACGTGGATTCTTAATTTTTGTTGTGGATTTCTCAGGTTTCCAGATACAATTCAGCCAAGCATACGCATAAACATACATACATACATACATATGTACATATTGGAGTATTAATTTGGTCGTTGTTACTTCTATATATGTACGTATATATTTGCTTTTCTGCTGTACAGAATTGTAATGCTTCACCCTTGTAGACCTACAAACATATTTTGTTGGTAGTTCTCTAAAACTCAATGAATGCATGCATTCTGAGACTTTTTGTTCAAGTTCTGTGGTGTTTCATTATTTATTTATTTTGTTTAGTAGAGTTTTGTTCTGGCTGTTGTTGCTTTATTTTATTTTGTTTTTTTTAATGCTTAAGCTTTCCTTCAACATTGTTTCACATTATGAATATCATCATCGTTATCGTTATTGTGGCATCCATACATGCAATTTAGCTTGCCATGAAAAGAAGTTTGCTCACGTTTAAATTTTCAGCATTTTTTTTTTTTTTTTGGTGAAATGCAACATAATTTTTAAGAAAAGATAGCACTGAAAAAAAGAGTATTATGGGATGTGTCATGCAGTAGGATCTCGAAAATTTTAAGAAATGGTTCTAGATCACTGAAAATATTTAAAAACACAACCCTACAAGAACACTACCAGTCAATTGACTGCTAATTTGATCGGAAGTCATGCAGGATATATTCATCAATGCGTAGAACAAAGTTTCTATCACATTGTTAAAGACAAAATGAAAAATGTGATGGAAACTTTTGTGTACGTGTGATGTTGCATCTCTCTCTAACCAATGAATATAACAATAGTTGAACTGCTCACTCCAGTGCTTTTTACTAATCAATGATAGCATAAATATTACTCAAGTTTGACTGTTCATAATTGAATAATATATCCCCCACAATTGAGTATTCATTTATGATTGATATATTGACAGCAAATATAATTTTTTTTTATTTGCTTTTTTTATTATAAAAAATAACTTTAAATTACACAAGTAAATAACATATTTAAAACAAAATATATAAATAAAACGCCAAACAACTTCAGCGGTATCTAGCCCTCTTCACACCTTTTCTTCTGCAATGCACCTTGCTCTTTACAAATATCCAAAATTTTGAAAATAAATATACACATTAAATTAAACTTTCTGAATTTGTTTTATTCACTATTTTCCTTATCTTTTTAACACTTTTATAATCTTTTCACAGACAGAATGAATTTTGTACTACCGCCTTGCCTTCTTCAACCCACAATGCATCTTGATCTTTCCAAATATCTAAAAACTGAAAAACAAAAAAAAAACGAATACATACATATGTACATATGTATATTTTTAATAAAACTTTCTAAAATTTCTTGTGTTATTTATTGTTTTTACCTTACTTTTTCACAAACACCATAATTTTTTTACCACTTTTATAATTTATAAATTTAATTTTACAAACCGAACGAACTATAAATTATTTTCAGTAAAATTCAATATGTATAATAGACGTTCCACTCTAGCATATATGTTAGAGTATAGCAACTATAATAACTGTTGAATTGAATGTAAAATTGTTGCAAATGTGTTAGTAAAAAAATGTTGTTTGTGATAGTTTCAGTCATTCATTTCTTGTAGGGAACTTTACACTTAAAAACATTTCATTTGAAATCCAAATTTTGTGTATTTTTTCTTACTGTCAAACTTGATTTTGTCTGAATTTCAATTAATTTTTAAGCTTTAAAATCTTCTTCACGTTTTTTTTAAATTCACTACGAATTGATAGTGGGATCAGACGTTGCCATAAAATTTGCCATCGGAAATGGAAAAAATTTCATAGGAACAAAAATTTCACATTTTAATCACAATAGGAGTGATAATATCCCAAGTATAGTTTTTGAACTTTTCCGAATTGATATTTCGGCTGCACTTTATTATTTGTAATATTGTTCTGAGATTCGCGAGTTCACATATTTTGGTTTTCTCGCTGCGTTTTGCTTTCACAAGACTGTTTTCAGCTCAGAAGAATATGAGTTTCATGGTTCAAAAGTGAGAATTGACATATGGAATCGTTTGAAAAGAAATGCGGAGTGAAACTGGGGAGATTCCTTAAATGTACTAAATTAGTCATTGGTGTACTATTGTACTATCCGAGTTTGAATAGTACCAAAAAAGGTACAATTGTACCAACTTTGTCATCCCTGATACGCAATATTCAACAAATGGATGGCCTAAAAGTATGCAATAGTTTTTGCAAAAAATGTATAACAAGTTCTTCCTGCTGCAGAAATTTCCCAGAATAATTTTTTATATTGTTCAGCTGCTGGTGGGAGGGGAGCCGTTCCTCTGGAAAAATTAATTATTTGTAGTTTCCACAATGCAAGCAAGCGACTTGTCTAGAAAATTTTTATAGGAATCACTCAAAAATTTTAGTGTTTTTCATATATAAATTTTTCTAGACCCGTCGCTTGCTTGCATTGTTAAAACTGCACGTTAAATTCTAATAATTTATCTAGCAATGTCTAGAACCAAATTAAATAAAATCAGGAATTGCTTTTTTCATGTATTACCTTTCTAAAAAGCACAATATATGTAATATAACGATGAAACTCGGAACGATGCATACTAAAGTTATAACCATGCAAAATGAAACACCATTCGAAGTAAGGCAGATAGATAGGGGCCTTAGGGCCTATTTCACCAACTCTATTTAAATATCAATTCATATTTAAATGTTGATTTTCATTAATTTTTGTAGGGAAAAATTACTTTTAAATATGAATTGATATTTAAATAAGTTGGTGAAATTGGCCCTTAGTGTATTATAATTTTTCCAAGTGCATAATTTCGGTTGTTTGTGCAAAAAATACATGTTTCATATAAAATGCAAATATATTCAGTTGTTATATTTGAATTGTTAAGATTGAGTTTGTTGTGGTTTTTGTTACTAGAAGATATGGTCTTTTTAAATATACAAAAATATATATGTATTTATTTATGTACATATTTATTTATGTATTCATACATATGTATGTAAGTCTGTAGCTTGAAACCTTGCATATACATACATACATTCATAGATTTAAATAACACAATATTAGATTATTCCAATTATTAAGAAAATTAAGTACTAATAAAATAAAGAACTCTTAAATAGAGAAAAATTTACTCCATTGCCATTGATTCATAATTATCCGAAAAAAAGTTATAAAACTGGAAAAAAACGAAAAAAAATTAAACATATTCGTTATCCAAATTGATTGAAACTAGATAAAGGGTGTTCCAATAAGACGTTTCATTTTTAATAGCTCAGCATTTGTTGTCATAACTCAACCTGTAACTACTTGACAGATGAGAAATAAAATTACGCCATTAATAAAAAAATAGAAAATATACTTACGCTTCAACAAGGCATTGCAGTTATTAAAATTCACTAAAAAATTGGTGAACATTTCGCGCTCACAACTCGCAAAACAAAAGCATTTTTGAGTCATCGTGAAACATCTTCTCGGCCAGAAATTTTGAAACTCGTACACGTGTGACTTTTTGGTATGGTATTTGGTCTGGCGGGATCATTAGAAAATGAGGCCGGAGCAACACAAGTAAGGATAAAACATACTTGCTGGTAGTTTGATTTCTCGAAGAGGCGATCATAATTGGCGATCGAGGTCTTATGATTTAAGACCTTTAGATTTTTGCTTTGGAAATACATGAAAGATAAGGTATAAGACCTCAAAGAAGTATTTTGTGAAGTTATCGAGGACAAATGTGCGAGTTGGCGATGGAAAATTTTAAACACTGACTGATATTATTTTCCATTATATCCTCATCTTTACGATTAAACAAACATTCGAAGATTTCGATTAAAAATACTCGTTTTTTATCATATCAAAATTAAACCTCTCATTGGAAACACCCTTTTATCTTTCATAAAAGCGTTTACGTTATGTTCTAAAAAAAATATTTGTTACTTAAGTTTTCAATATAATTTTTTTTAATTTAAAAGTTAACAATTAAATCTCCCCTGTATTAAATTTAGGGCCATTATTACAACTTAAAGATAGATAAAAGTAGGATTTTATCGGACGTATAAAAAGCTTTCCATTGTTGCAAATTGGATTTAATTTACTACGTAGGATAAATTTGCCTGTAATTTATCGCTCACTTTAGATTAAAGTAAAATTTTGCAAATGATAAAGTTCTTATACGTCCGATAAAATCCTACTTTTAACTATCTTTAAGTTGTAATAATGGCCCTTACAATATTATACATATACAAAAAAGGTTTAATTCCTTATTAAATTAATTTAAAAACACAATTTAGTATTCATTAAAAAAATTCATAGAACTTGTCAATTTAAGCTTCACTAATTTCAACTTACAAAAATAAAATAATAATAAATAAACAAACCAAATGCATACTTGCATTCATACTCTTTCCTACCAGCATCAACAGTGAGCTAAAAAAAATAAAATTACGAGCAACAAGAAAACCAAACTATAAGTAAACTATTCTAATGGAATACACCCCAAATATTTTCATCAAGTTTATCAAGTGGAGTTGGGTTCCAAAAAGTTTGTTTGTTCAAGTAGACTCTACATTAATTAATCATGCCTAAGTTAGCAATTATGTAGGTTGTATTCAAAAAATAAAAAAATAAAATAAACAGAACTTATACACACACACTCTCCCAACCAACGTCACATACACACTACTCCTCAATAAGATTGAAAAATTAAAAAAAAAAAATAGAAATTATAGTACGTAAATAAAAAAACTATGGTTAGCATAACCAAAAACAACAAATTAATACCATGACTGCTGCAACAACTGCTACAACCATCCAGTATAGAAAATGTTGCATTCATTCATTTTGTCAAGTGGCATCATCAGCATTCAACAACCTCAACCAGCATCATGACGAAAAAAAAAATACCCAACAACAACAAGAACAACTCCAATTCCACCTGAAGTGTTTGAATATGTAGTATGTATATACATACTAATACAGCATGCTATGAATGTATGTATGTATGTTTATAATTTATCAACACATAAACATTTCATTATGCCTAAATATATATGATTGGATCTTTCTGTTTAAACGTATGTACAACCAACAAACACCAGTTCAAGCCTTTTCAAGTATTATGAATTTACCACTCGATGTCATGCATTAGGACTTTTTCTTAATTCTTGTTCGTTGTAGAAAAACAGCTGACGCTGTCACACTTTTATATCGAGTAATATTCTGAAAACGCTATCAAATCGAGGTTGGAGTTATATAGTTTGGCCGCTGCAGGGTATTCTTACGAATTTTTGGAATTTCTTTTAGCTCTGCGAGTTTATATTTCTGATAAGAAAAGAACATTCTAAAATGAAGTATTTCCCTTATTCGCCAAAGTGGTTTCCCTTGGGGAAAAACTACAACTTGCCACAATGTGTCAGACGATCATGCTAACAAAGTCGTTAGCAATCAGATATTTAATATAAATTGTCAGAAGTTGTTTCATATTATTTTAGTATGGATCCTGAAAGCGTTCATCTGCAACCTTTCCTATCACCATTAAAAGTAATAGTTCAATTCACAATCTTGTGCAAATGGTCTTACATCGTAGCATGTGAAAAATGGTATAGATATTGATATTCACCACGTAACAATTCTTAGTGGTGAGTATCAATATACCATACCATTTTTGCACATACATGCCAGACCATTTGCACAAGATTGTGAACTGCCTATTAAATATGTTAACCTCAGTTAAATTAACTAATGTTGCATAATTGTTTACAATTGTCATTTCGACATTCTAGCCAAAGCAAACATATTCTTTTCTGCTATTTCTTTCACTTCATTCTTCACATATTATATTGTACAATGAAATTGCTTGTATGCTTGTGTTATATTAGTAGGTGGCACAATATATTGCATAAAATCAAATGCCTTAATTTATATTGTCAAAATTAAATAGTTTGTAATGTCTTGACAACATTCTACAAAAATTTGATACATTTTTATTATATAATTGAACTTGAATGAATTTTAATCAGGAATAATTTCTTAATCCGGTTCAAGTTTAGTATGTATTTTCAATTCTTATTATTAAATGAAATATTGTACAATAATGATGTCCCATGTCACTAGACTTTTAAATTATTTAATTCTAAACTGCTTAATTTGTTCAATAATAAAATTATGTAGGGAAGAAGAAAAATTAATTTTACAATATTTTAAATATTATTGAATAATGTGTTGCAAAACGACAATAATAATAGTACTCAATAATATTGTATAGCTTATGGTTACCTTAAATGTCTGGCATTTAAAAATTTAAAAGCTTGGTCTCAAGTCATGCTCAATTCGACGTTAAAACCTTATGTTTGCTGGGTGTACATACATACATATGTATACTCACAGGTACATATATGTATGTATACATACCCTCTAGTCAACCTAGAACCATATGTTTCTATGTCAATACTCTTTCTCCAGCGACAATTGCACTAGTTAAAGTGTAGACAACTTTCCTTTTATGCGCGAGTAGAGATACGTTAGAGACGACAGTTCTAGTGTATTTCTGGTGATATTGTCAATGAACGCGTCAATAGTTTGTTTTTCTTTTTTATTATGTTGTGCAATAATATTAAATAAACATATGTAGACGAGGGTCACTAAAATCTACGAGTGAATCTTTGGTTCAAATATCTCCATATGGTCGTAAACGAACTACCTTAATAGTGCTGTTATTTCAATGTTATATGTCAATAGGCATTTGCATTGGCTGGGGTACACCTAGTCAGTAGCACTATTGACAATGTCACTAGAAAATCACTATGAGTTTACTATTGACAACGAGAGAGGATATATCGATATTGTAGACTAGAGCACCTAAAATTTACTAGTGAATCTTTGGTGCCAATGTCTCCATTTGGTCCCGAAAGAACTACTAAGTCAGTAGTGCTATAGTATAGTGGTGGATTTTCAATGACAAGCTAATGTTAAATGTCAATAGATGATACCATTGGCTGGGGTACACCTGGTCAGTAGTGCTACTGACAACGTCACTAGTAAATCACCACAATTTCACTATTCGCACTTTCTGCAGGGTATATAAATATGTAGGTACATGTAGTTGATGCAAGTAGGTTTGTGTATATTTGAAATCGCTCAATGTTTACATCTTACCTTTCCCATCCGGAATGCTGTAAGGGGGCAACTGAAGAAGAGGAAGAAGGTTATGCATAAAACATTTCAAGAGGGTGAAAAAAGTAATGTTGTTTTAAATTATTTGTTTTATTTTTTTCTCTCATTACGTAAATATTTTCATGTATTGACTAAATGTTTAAGCATGCTCGCATGTGTGCGTGTCTATACATTTGCTGATAAGTGTACGACGTTGCAAAATAATATTAATGGAATTTAATATTATAAATTTTTGTCATAAATGAACTTAAATTAAATTCCACTGCTTAAAATTGCACCACAATAACTAAACAGAGTGGTACTAGTAGTTAATTTATGGGTGATAATTCCGAACTTTAATACATAATGTGCATCTTTTTAAAACTCCATTTATAAAAAATCAAACGTGAACAGCTTCATTTAAAAAATAAACTTTACAATGATAAGTTTAAAATTTAATAGAAAAAAATGTAACATGAAGTTTTTTCACCTTCGTAAACGTAATAAATTTTACATAAATTAGCTTTTAGTAATTCTAACTCAAAATATCGCATTTCTAATTCGTTGGTTTGAACTGGGTAATGTCTAGCTGTTCGGTTATTTTTCTCTTCAAATTCCATGTAGAATCGCATTTTTCAAAACACATGTGATTTTAAAAGTAATAATGGTCATGCAGAAATTTTTTCAATTTTTTTTTTTTTTTTTTTTTTTTTGTAATTTTTCTATTGTATAGAGCATCAAATATGATTTCTGAAAGAAACTTATCGTATATGATTTTAAAAACGTCTGCAGGACCATTATTACTTTTAAAATCACATGTGATTTGAAACATTTATGGCCTGTATCACAATAACTAAAGTAAACTGAAACGAAACTTTCGACTGAAAATTTATATTGAAAACAACAATAAAATATGAAAATTTGTTTTTGTTTTCAATATAAATTGTAAGTCGAAAGTTTCGCTTCGTTATTGTGAAACAGGCCATCAATTTTTTTACTGAACAAAAATTATTTTCAGTCGAACGTAAAATCAAAGTTAATTTATTATAAATTTAAGACCAAATCTTATTTGTGTTCTGAGTTAATTTGTACGATCAATAAATTTGTGTTTCTACGTATGTATTTCATTAGTAACTGGAAAGTACTAAAATAAATACTTTCACATAATAATATAAATAAGTGCTTACTCTATTCATTACGCAATCATTATTGTACATATTAAATAATAAGGTAAATAAGTACCACGCATTACTTTGTAAGCTCTTTAAAGGCCGTGATACACTATCATACAAAGTCGTGCGATCTACGAAAAAATGCAACCCTGGTATGATTGAGTTTATGAAAATTTTCAGAAGACAATAACAACTCAACACACCAGGGTTGTATTTTTTCGTAGATCGCACGACTTTGTATGATAGTGAGTCATGGCTTTAAAGAGTACTCCATACATTGAAAAATCTCAAAAAGTTCTTGCTGGTGCCCTTTATAAATATTTATCCACCGCTCTGTTTAAAGAACTGTTCACCACTCACTGTTCCATAATACGTTATTGTGACAGTTTTGTTTTATTTTAATTTTTTTCATTTTTTTTCTAGATTAAATTGTTTTATATGCATATTTTGTCATGCATGCCTACATAAATGCCTGTGCCTGTGCTTGTTCTTGTTCTTGCTGTTGTTACTCTTATTATGATAAATTAAAATTTATTCATGAACAAAATTAATTATACACCATGATGACAACCAAGTAAACTACAGCCAGTAGTATGTAAATAGTTAGTATATACTCATATAACAAGTAGTACTTGTACTGAATTAAAGTCCTTTACACATTGTTTGTAGTCAGTGATTCCCAAACGGAACTAAGTATTTTTTTAAAAGAGACTTAATCAAATTTGTTAGTAGGTACATATGTATCTATATTAAATGAAAAATTATATAAATAAACGTTTCAATTGTAGTGTTGAAAATGTTGGCTTTATATTTCTCTTAGAGTTTTACGGGTAGTAGCAGTTTGGAGATCTCTGATTTAATTTAAATTTTCCTTACACATTCATTTACTGTATGCCAAGCTACAAATGAACCCAACAGTTTCAAATGTAGCATGGGTTTCCCTAAGTTTACGAGTACATTTGTATTATTAACGAATAATTTATGATCGTTATACAAGTAGTTAATATTTTACTAAACTCTTGCATGACTTTTATATAAATTTGGGTCACTCTGCAACTCTGTGTACAATTTTAGTAACAGCTGTAACTGGCTCCAGAAATTGATACAGAACAATTTTTTAACTACTATTTTCCTCTTTTCTTTAAATAGTCATTGTGCGCTGAAAGTTTTATATTTAATTATCTAATGATCCGAACCAAATTGTACGGAGTTTAATACTCGTACACAGAGGATACCAGTATTGAAAAAGACTCTAAAAAGCTAAAAGCAGCTGATGTGAGTACATACTGTTAAAAAGGGAGAAGTATAGTGTTAAGTCAAGTTTTTAGTACAATAATCAAAACAAACAACAGAAAATTTATACGTAGTGAAATGAACAATTTAAAATTTTTGCAAAATTAAATGAAGGATTTTGTAGTGTTGATCTAAAAAAAACACAATATGTAAAAGATTATTAGTATTAAAAAAATTATTAAAATTTGTTTTCCAAATGATTGCAGACTTCGTATAAAATGAAATAACTTTAAAATAGTATCACGCTAAAGAAACAGTAAAGAGGATTTTATAACTGTGTGAGCGAGTCCGTCCGAACAAACAATTATCTTCGGACTTGTGTCTCCTCTATATATTTAAGGATGAAAACCGATCTCTGCTACCACGAGAGCAGACACTGGTTGTATTGATAAAACCTTTTCAGAATTACATGGTGACCGTGATTTAAACCCAAATTGTGTTATGCATTAAACACATGTGTATTTTATATTTCAGAGATTGTAGTCGGTAGCCTGCTGTGGTCCAATGCTTTAAGATGGATCTTAGTAATGTCAGTTGACGAATATATTACTTAGGTGCATGCATTGCATCAATATCCAATAAATTTATTAGTTGAGAACGGCTGTATATACGTATGTATTTGCTTCATCTTCAGGAATATCGTACTATGGATTATAAGTACATATGTATGTATGTCATTTGCTTATTTGCATGCGTTGGTACATACATACTCGTATGTACATATGTATGTATGTAGTTAGTATGTACGTAAATAAACTAGCAAGCAGGCGAGTAAGCCAACCTCTATTTCATACATATTTAGTCATATTTAGTCATACAAGAAGTATAATCTGATATCGTCCTTCGTTGAACCATCACATCTTACACCTACTACGGACGATTTTTCGCACACACACACACACACACTCACACACACACACACACACACCACTTTTAACAAGTAGCTGAAATTGAATGCTTACTTGTCCTTTGCAGTACCCCTCAATTACGGCATTGTGCGAAGAGTTTGGACGGAATTCAGATGGTATGCCTGCGTGTATGCTTCTGCTTAAATATTAAATTTTTAGCATTCGAGTGCTAAAGGTGTCTGAACATTAGGTCGGCTCCTCAATTTTTTTCCTCAAAAATTGTACAGAGAAATTTAAATCTATTGGAAATTTTAAGAAAATTAAAAAACATAGATCTAAAATTAAATCATATTCAAGGCTTTGGAATAGAGAAACTGAAAGTTGTTTCTCAATATTATTGAGTAGTTTATTGCCATTATTATTATTGCTTTACTCCGCACTATTCAATAAGCTTTAAAATATTTAAAAAAAAATATATTGCACAATTTTTTTCACAATAATTGATAAAAGTGGGTGTTTAAGAAATTGTAAAACTTAAACAATTTGAAATTAAATAATTAAAAAAAATAGAAAAAAATAATATTTAGTGACATGACGGAAGGGTGGAAAATAACTATTGTATGTACAATGTTGCCAACACATTACAAAATATTCCTCTATGCGGTAATATAAATCAAAATAAATTTCATTTTATCTAATATATTGTACCAATTACTAATATAATATACGAGTACACACAGGCAATTTTATTGTACAATACTTGTATCAATTATATTTATTTAAACACAAAACATCGAAAAATCAAAATTTTGCACAATCGTTTCATAGATATTGATTTAGTTGTGGCGAAAAAAAATTATTTTTGCAAATTTAATTTTTTTTTTTAATTTTATAAAAAATATTGTACGAGTATGTATTAAATTGACCTGACCTACCCTAGTGCACAGGTTTTCTACTTATTTTTTATATTGCATTAATTGTTGGACTAACCAATGCATGTGCATGCTCACTTAATGTCATGAAGCAATATACTTATGTACATACATATGTACATATGTATGTATATTTTTTGTTCTGTTCAGCATGAAAACTTCCTTATTATGTATATTTCTGCCAACTGCTAATGGTACATATCGTCATATAAAATCAAAACAGACGTTACTGGCAGAAAACTTAAATGGTTTTTTTAGTTTTATGTATTAAATTCTAATTCACAAAAATCCATCCACTCTCAACATTTTTATCCGTGTGTGTTTAAAAATATGGAATTTATTAACCGATACTCTGTTAATTGATCCATTAATGCGATTAAAAAAAAACTCCCGTTTATTTACGCATTGAGTTCAATAATGCGAAACATGCTACAACGAGGTGAAATTATTCAGGACAATTACGAATAAAATTCCGCGGAAAATTTCTCCCCTTTCAAATTAGAATTTTTTGTTTTTTTAATATTTTCTGTTGTTTGAAATTGTTCCCCGTGATTTTCCCCCGTTATATAGAACATTTTCATTCAATGTTTTTAGAGCAATTAACCGAGTAAATCAGTTATGCGGGGAGCAATTAAGCGGAAACTACTGTACAATGTTATTTGCTTCTCCTGTAAAATACTCTAAATGTAACTTATGCCTTTTTCGATTTTATATGACGATATATACATATGTACATACATGCATATCGATGGTCACAAGTACAAAGGCCCTAACTGGTATTTTCACGAAATTAAGCTTTTCAGTGATTCCAATGCATTTCACTCACATAAACCTCGTCACACAAAAATTTATTGCAATAATTTAAAAAATAACGCTTTTATAAGTAGTTTTACAAAGCAGTGGTACAAGCACTTGTACTGTTTATTGCTCAGGGCAATCATGAATAAATTCCGCATGAAATTTTCCCGTTTTCCAATTATATTTTGTTTCTTTTCCCTATTACATGCTATTCTTTGAAATTGTTCCCCGGGACAAATTTCTCGCGGAATTTTATTCATGACTGCCCTCTTTATGTTTTTACCTTCTCTTGTAAAGTTACTGTTATTTCAGTTAGGGCTTTTCTACTTGTGACCAACGATATGTATGTATGTATATGCAACCGTACACAGCAAACTGTGCATACTCGTAAAAATCAACTTGAGTCCGTTTTCACCCATTAAGCATTTAAGTGTTGTTCTTATTTATTTTATTTTATAAGTATTTGTATGTGTCTGTATGTGTGGGTGTAAGCAAAATATTTCTATTCATTTGCAAAGTAATTTTTTTTACATAAATATTACTGCTGGTATGTATGCTGGCTGGCTTGGCTGTTGCCTGATGCTGTAGCAGTTTTTTCATTATTGCTGTTAATGTTTTTTTTTTTTGTTTGTTGTTGTTTAGGGCATGTTGCATACACATTAATACCTTAATCCCTTACTTACACCCACTCACACTTTTAATTTACCTTCTTGAGCTAAAGGGGTTTTTCTTGTAATAAAATACATATTTTTCAACTACGTTGCAAAAAAATATAAATTAATAAAAAAAATGTGCAATTTGAACTATCAATTTGTTTAGAGCAACTTCCAGCTTAAACCCCTCAAGAAAATGTTAAAATGTTGCTTAATTAAATTTCTTAAAGTAAAATTAATATTTTGCTGCAAGTTCCTTTTATCAACAAGGTGAAATCTTGACTCGGTCTCTTACTTTCCCAGTCAAATGGCGAAGGGTGGCTTTGGAAATCGCTTTTCCAGCTTTTTTACTTTCCGAAAGTCACGTATTTTACTTGTTTGTGTATATTTTATTTAATCTTAAATAACATCCCTTAAAAATGCATTGAAAGGGGTAATTAAATGTTATTGCTCAGAGATACATACATCCATTCATATATTGGTTTGACATTCCATTTTCATAATGCAAATCAGCATATACATACATACAGTGGCACAGAAAACTCTACATACACCAAAAAATGCATTTTATGCAATACTTTAAATTGTTTATCATTAAAATTCCTGCCGTATCATTCCTTGTAAAAAATAAAACTATTTCAAAACAAATAATTATTGAAAAAAGAAAATATTTATGAAAAAATTAAGAAAAATTTAGTATTTAATACACAGAAAAGTATACATACTCCATAGTTTATTGTTCTAGTTCATAAAAAATATTTATATTTTTTTGCACCTCCTTTGCTCTCTAATACAACTGATTTTTCATAAAATATACCAGTTTACCGGTGGTTCTCGATTTTGTACCATTTTTTGACGAAAGAATTTTTAGGTCCTGCCTGTTGGTTCCTTATAGCGGGGTTTTCTTATCCTGCAGTCCAATTCGTCCAACGGGGTTTAAGTTAGACAACTGGGGAAGAGAATGCAGTTGTTTTGAAACATTGTACAACAACAGCAATTTTGGCTAGTGACACCTTCAAATTATCCTTTAATAAGTTCAACTACATAAACCGATCTATTGCTGTATCAATAAAAACTAAATTTCTAGTCCCAGCCGCCGAAATACAAGCAAAAACCACAATAGAACCGCGTCAGTATTTTATTGTGGGCATCAGGTTTTTATGTTCTATCTCTTCATTCTTTTAGAGCCAAACTTTTTATTTTAAATTTTATAAGAATACTTTAAATTTATTATCTGTGCTAAACACAACATTTTTTAAAAAGTTTTCATCTTTATTTAAATGTTTTAAGCAAATTCCATATGACCTTATTAATATCGCTTATGAATGGTTTTTTCCGAGGCACTCGGCTATGATAACCTCCATTTCCCAATACACTGCGTAGTGTTTCTGGATGAAGAGTGACAATCAACATTTTTTCTATGCTTTTTTGCTATATTAACAGCAGTTGTCCTGGAATTTTTGTCAATTATTAGCACTATTGTTCTTTTTCTAACATCTTATTACGGTTTATATACTAGCATTTTACCGCCCAACAATTTCAGAAATTTTGCGCAAAGATTTTACATTCTTTTGATACTGAACAATCAGATTTTTAATATCTTATCTTATTTCTTTAATTTTGGACACATTATTATTAAAAATTAAGAACGACTGATTACAAACCTTTTCAATTATTAACTGGGAGACATGAAGCATTACAACGTAGTGGCAAAACATGTGTAAGTTCTTTTTATGGAAAAGTATCGTTGACCAACAGTGGGAGTATGTATACTTTTCTGTGCAGCTTCTGGAAAAAGTTTTATGTTTTACAAGAAATGATATAATGCAGTTTTTGTTGATAAAAACTGTAAAGTTTTGCTTAAAATGCATTTTTTCGGGAGGTATTTAGAGTTTTCTGTGCCACTGTACATACATATGTATGTATGTATTTTATTTTCCATTTTTTTGAATGACTTGCCGAGTATAATAACATATAGTAATGTTTTAATGTATGCCGATGATGTTAAAATTTTTCTAAGTTATAACAATATCTCCGATAGCATTTACTTACAACGTGACTTAGATAGTTTTTTCGATTGGTGCAAAGTCAACATGATGTCTCTCAACCTGAAAAAGTGCAAGTATATGAGGTTTTCACGATACTTTATTTCTGAGTGCCGTTTTTCGCTTGGAGGATATCAGCTCGAAACCGTTACTGAATTTTTGGATTTAGGTGTTCTCCCTGATTCAAAATTAAATTTCAATAATCATATCATCATGACGACTAACAAAGCTCGTGGTGTACTAGCATATATTAAGCGTTGGGCTAAAGAATTTACTGATCGCATGATTACTAAACAATTATTCACATCATTAGTAAGGCCTATCCTTGAATACGGATCCATTATCTGGGACCCTTACACTGATTATCAGAAGAATCGCATTGAATCAGTTCAGAAACAGTTTCTTTTATTTTGCCTGGGAAACACAACTTGGAACCCAAATTGCAATATTCTACCTTATTCTGCAAGACTCTCTACTATTAACTTACCGACTCTGGAAAGTAGAAGATTAATGCTTAATGTGATATTCGTAGTAAATCTGTTAAATGGATCTGTCTGTTCAGAATTTCTGTTAACTAAAATCAATTTCAATATTCCGGCTAGAACAACAAGGAACTTTACACCCCTGTATCTCAAATGTCATCAGACGAGGTATGAGAACGCTAACCCTTTGAGGAGATTATGCAGAAACTTTAATGATTATTATGTTTTCATTCATTATTCTATAAACGTTAATATTATAAAACGTAACATTATTTTGTTCTTAAATGTTAATAATCAGTTTTTATTATGTAAAAATTGTTTAATTAATTGTAACTTTTTGTTGGTCTGTAAGGATATTACTCCAAAGACACTTTTATTATAAATAAAAATAAAAAATGTACGTGTGTAAATATATTTTCGAAAATAATACAACAATTTCCATAAACAACACTAATTATTAACCCGGTTTATAATATAATAACTCTAGTTGTTCTAAGAAGCTTTGGGTAAAGGTTCACTGATGATCTGCATTAGCAACAGTGAAATGCGCATAGGATCCAGCTAAACCCCTCAATAATCAATTTCAATGTATTTTTAATAAAAAAATATTTTACTTAGGGCGTGTGCCAAACGGTAGAAAAGTACTATGGTGAAAAAATATTTGCCTGTGGGGAAAAAATTTAATTTTTCTGCTGTGCCAAATGATATCTTTTTTGACAATGCAAAATTTTGACAAGTTCACTTTAGCATAGAAACAAGCTGATGAAAAAATTGCTGCGGCGGCGAAGCAAAACCTTTGACTACAAACCGTCGGCTAACAACAAATTTTTAAAAGGACATTTTTATATAAAACAATATTCTTGTAGCAAAAAATAATACAATATTGTATATGTGATGCTACATTTTTCGCAAATTAAAATAAACAATGCCTTTTTCAAAGTCTAATTACATTTAAAGAACGTAAAAATCTATGTATTGGGCAACGGCTCGAAGCGACGGTGGTTGTTTTAAATTTTATGATACCACGCATCTTATTTGCTGCTTGTCAAAAATTTATCTCTTGTGTCAAAAATTCTACTAGCCCCCAGGGCTAGTGAAATTTTATTCACCTCAAAAGTGTCAAAAATTTACTTACACTAGTACTTTGCACAGGCCCTTAATAAGTAAAATATTAATTTGGGATTATTAGTGCGTTTAAAAATTTTAAACTTAAATTGTAACAATTCCCATATACAACACTAAAAAATTTTGTGTTAAAATTCAATTTTTTGTGCAACTTTTTTTTTTTAATTTAAAGTTTTATCGAGCTTACCTTAAGCTATACAACTTTTTTTTATCGATAAATTCAGCTCTGAATTTGTATATCTGATGAAATTACAAAAAAGGCAATTTCGGCCAGTAAAGCTTTAAAAGTTCCCTACCATTAAATTTCGTTTCGCTATACTCGTATTTATTCTCGATTCTATTGTTACTGTCAATTTGATTTAAGACTTTATTTGCTTTAGAATCTGCTGCATTATTTTAAAGCTCTTAATATAATTGTTGTTGTTGCTGTGTGTATACAACCAATGCATACTTATGTATTTGTATTTGTTGCTGTTACAAAATGATGACGTTACTATGCTCTTGATGGGTTTTGCTACTGCTGCATGTGTATACATTAATAATTAAAAATACTCCTGCATTGCATTATAATCCATTTTTAGTTTTGCTTACTTTTTTTTCTGCTTGGCTTTACTGTTTTCATGGCTTGCGTTGTTGTCGTCGTTTCTTGGTTATTTGTTAAATAGTCAGCCACCATCGTCATCGCCATCATCATCAACATCAACGATATCATCAGCAACATCAACAGCAATACTTGTAGCAGCAACAATAATAATAGCATAAAACCACCTTCCTTGTAACAACACAACGATTAATGCATAAACACACAATCATCACATTCACACACATTAATCATCTGCAACGGAATTACGATGATGAAGTAATTTCGTAGTAATAATGATTATGATGGTGGTGATTTCTGCTTCAATACTGCCATCCACTAAAGATCCATGTTTGTTGGTTTTCATTTTTCCCTTCCTCATTATTCGTTCATTATACACATTGCCTCCATCATCGGCAAGGGTCGTTTGTGGTCGTACTGTTATTTTTTATTGAAAATATTTGTGTTTTATAGAAATATGTACATATGTACATACGTACACAAACTCAAGTTTCTTCTTTAATATTCACTTTAATTTTATAAGAAAAATTGATAAAGACCCTCGGAAAATTTTCCGATTTTAATTGAATATTTATTGCAACTTTAGATTTACTTCAAAGTTAATGTAAAAAAACTAAAGTAAAAAGTTAAACTAAAAAAAACTCTTTTAGGTATTATTTATTATTGTGTGAAAAATTCCAGTATGAAAATTATTTAATGTTATATCCAAATATCTGGAAAAAAATCATATATTATTGCCCTATTCAAATCTGACAGCAGATCTAACATAGCTTACTATAGAGGTATAGCTAAATTCGGCTCGATTCCTTAAACTTTTTGAAAAAATAGTAACTGAGATACTAATTATCCCACCAAATATCATCATTACTTTCAATGATCAATGATTGCAAATTAATGGAAATTTGCAACAAATGTAGTATCTTCGTTTTACAAAGGCATGAAAACCGACACTGATTTTAGCAAGGCATTCGAAAAAGTTAATCATGATATCGAGATATATTTCCGATTTCATCGTAAGCGCCAAAATTTAAATTTTTTCAGGAGAAAAGGTTATAAAAAAATGTTTACCATGTTGATAATTCTATTTAATATTTTAATTTCAATATTTTTTTGCTACATGTCGCTTACGAATAAATCGGAAATAAGGCTCGATATACTCATTTTTATATTAGACGAAATTGAACTATCCCCCGTTTTAGATTATATTAATCACTGGAGAAAATAATTTGATGATCCGCTCATATGTATGTATGTATGTATATACCAAGAAGTTATATACCTCCCTTGTAAGACCAACTATGGAGTATGTCTAGGGTTTGGGACCCACAATATGAAATACATATAAAGAAAATTAAGACCGTTAAAAATAATTCCTTTTATTTTACCTCCGAAGTCTTCCTTGGAATATAGATACTAAACTTTCAAAAAAGTAGGAGAATATAATACCACTTCCGAAAATTTTCTTCGCAAAATTGAATTAGTAACTCCAAAGTGACCAACTCGGTTTTTCATCAAATACTGATGTCGTAAAAATAATTATTATTAATTTCTAAAATCATTAACATTACAGTCATTGTTATTTAGTCTGTAAGATAACAAAAATTAAAAATTTTAAAAACCCCCGACTTTTTTCAGAAAAGATGTTATATCTTCTAAACGGCTGGACCGATTTTCTTCAAACATAGCTAAGAACCCTCTCGATCAAGTCATCTTTCAAACAGAAAAAACTAAATGAAAATCGGTCCAGCCGTTTGGCCTGTACGTGGACACGGACAGACACACAAATACACAGACACACACTACAAACTTATAACACCCCTTTTTTTAGTCGGGGGTTAAAAAGTACTTTATAAGCTTTTTACGTAAATAAATAATTAATTAATTATAATTAGTTATAATTAAATAAATAAAATATATTTTGAATCTTTCGAAAAATATGTAGTGCTTTTCTCATTTGATTCAAGAATTGGTTTCTTTTGTTGTTTATAAACTGAAATTAAGGGTTTTCACGGTTTTTTATTTTAATTTAATAACTATTCATTTTTCATACCCAAAATTAAATGGGATATAATATACATACATCGTCCGTTTTTCATACAAAAAAATATGTGCTATATATTGTCAATATTTCATACAAAAAATTAAATGGGCTATACATTGTCCATTTTTCATACAAAAAATTATGGGCTTTACATCGTCCATTTTTCATACAAACAATTAAATGGGACATACATCGTTAATTTTTCATACAAAAATATTAAATGGGCTATACATTGTCCATTTTTTTTTCATAAAAAAATAAAATTAAATTGGTTATATATCGTCCATTTTTTTGGTCATACAAAAAAATTAAATGGGCTATATATACATGTTCATTTTTCATACAAAATATTAAATACAAGAAATTAAATGGGCTGTACATTGTCCACTTTTCGTACAAAAATATTAAATGGGCTATACATTGTCCATTTTTCATTAAAAAAAATTAAATGGGCTACAATATACATCATACAAAAAATATGGGCTATACATTGTCATTATTTCATACAAAAAATTGAAATAGACTATACATTGTCCATTTTTCATAAAAAAAAATTAATTAATGGTCTATACATCGTCCATTTTTCATACAAAAAATTATGGGCTTTACATCGTCCATTTTTCATACAAACAATTAAATGGGACATACATCGTTAATTTTTCATACAAAAATATTAAATGGGCTGTACATTGTCCATTTTTTTTTTTCATAAAAAAATAAAATTAAATTGGTTATATATCGTCCATTTTTTTGGTCATACAAAAAAATTAAATGGGCTATATATACATGTTCATTTTTCATACAAAATATTAAATACAAGAAATTAAATGGGCTGTACATTGTCCACTTTTCGTACAAAAATATTAAATGGGCTATACATTGTCCATTTTTCATTAAAAAAAATTAAATGGGCTACAATATACATCATACAAAAAATATGGGCTATACATTGTCATTATTTCATACAAAAAATTGAAATAGACTATACATTGTCCATTTTTCATAAAAAAAAATTAATTAATGGTCTATACATCGTCCATTTTTCAAACAAAAAATTAAATGGCGTATACATCGTCCATTTTTCATACAAATTTTAGTTTATTTTCGAAACACGCCAACCACGATAATGAGGAATAATTCTTAAGTTTTTTTTATGTTTCTGTAAATTGTAACCTTTTTCCAACTATCGTCCAGAAGATAATATTTCAAACAGCACTATTCAAATGTTTTCATGGTATGGTCGTATGTCTATTTGGAAATGGAAGAGTGTTCAAGTTGAAATGTGTAGTGCCTTTATTTAAACTTGTAGACTTAACTGTGGAGTAAAATATTTGCTTAATACCCTTCAAATCCTGCACTCAGCTTCCACAATCTCCTGCAAATGAAGATGAGTGTGTATGTATGTATATATTTCTAACCTATTGAAAATATTTAGGGTTGTATATATACACACATACATATAGTACATAGTATATATGTACCTAAATTTTAATTGCAATGTTTTAAGGAAGTTAAAAAAGGGTTAAAATGACTTGTTCTGCGTTGAGTTGTACTCTGGTGGGTTGTGCGCTGTATTGTGTATGCGGTGGCAAGTGTAACCGAAATTAGGTTAAAGATATAATAGGTTCTTATGTAAAAAGATTTTAAGTGCTGCCGGACTATTGTTATAAGATTTTTGTTATTTAGAATTTACTTTTTCTACTGTTAATAAGAAACTTCTTCAAAATTATAAAGGAGATAGAAAGTGGTTTAAGCTTTAATATACATATGATGTATGTAAACTTTATATTTATCGTATAGAATATTTTTATATGTTATTTATGAAATAGGGGTTGAATTTCTATTGCTTGAATTAATAAAACAAACTTATAAATTATGCAGGTATCGTATAGTGTTTTAACAAAACTCAAACTTCATTCACAGAATCATCTTAATAAAAATATTAAAATTTTTTTCTTACAGATTTTGATATTGATATTTTTTAATTCGTATGCACATTTTGCAAGTATAGTTTCAATTAAAGTGTTTTATTGAAAGCATCAAAAAACCGTATGAAAAATTGACGATGTATAGCCCATTTAATTTTTTTTGTATGAAAAAATGGACGATGTATTGCGCACTTAATTTTTCTTTATGAAAAATGTACTATGTATAGTGAATTTAATATTTTTGTAAGGAATGTGGACAATGTATAGCCCATTTAATTTTTTGTAATGATTTAATTTAGGAACGCAGTATGAATTTTGAAAATACATACATACTTAAAAATCCCTCAATTTGACAGCACATAACAGCGCAACTTTCAGTAGCAAGCTTCTCATAAATATTTGCAACATGCCAATAAATGAGTTTGATGATACTAAGACCAATTACGTTTATAACAGCAAATGTACGAAAGCAGTTCTCTTATCCTTGTTAAAATTGCTTAATGAGTGTCATTCCTGGGGCTGCAGTTTTATATACTTGCATCTGTATATTATATATTCTGCCTTCTTAAGACCTCCTTGTTCCTGCATATTTAATTTTAACCCTTCACCAGACTTAAGCAATATTGTACTTCTGTAAATGTATGTTTGTATAAATGTATGTATTTGGTATGTATTAACTTGAAAGTAGTTATGAACGTACTTTAATATCTTTATTTGGGGGAAAAAACAATGCGTAACCCTCATGAAAATTACTGCAGAATGCATTCATATCTCTTTTTTATCCAACATCCAGTCAGTCGCTCATTCATTCGTTTATCATTAATATAAGAGAAAGAAAACTACTCGTTCTTGTGTTTGAGTGCCATGCAACATGAATAAATTCATTCTATTATTTAAATGTATATATGAAATTGCTGAAGTGCGTGTGTGTGTGTGTGTGTGTTGAAAAATTAGAGTACACGCATATCCTTTCAGCTGAGTAGTAGATTCATTTATACGAGTATTCATCATCATTAGTCTTGAAGGCAGTTTTTTATTTCATGTCCTTGTTGTTGCTGATTGCTGGCTGAATCACACCATTCACACCATTATACACCCTGATGCAAATCCATATCGTTGTTCTTGTTATCGTTTGCTGCAATTTTTGAAGAGCTTACAAATGTTTTGAATGCAAACTAGAGATCTGCGTAAAAGGTCTTTAAATGTAAATACGTCATGATTTTTAAATGTATTCACGTCGCATGTATTATACTAAACCAATAATAAATGCTGTCGTACTATAAGCGAAGCACGATGGATGTATTGGTGTACGTGTATATCAGTGTTAGCAAGCGACGTCGCAAGACAGCTTGTTTGTAACAAACACTCAAAAGAAGTACTGTTGATTAGTGTATGCTTGTTATTTTTCATATTGTACGTTTGAGTGTGTGTGTAATATGTAGATCGTAAGCTATTATGTGGTTAACCGCATACAACTAATGTTAATGCATGTGTGTGCCTTTGCATGTGCGCAGAAATATAAAAAATCATACACACATACATGCATGACGTTTGTACACGTGCTCATGCGTAGAAAGAAGCAAGTATCACAAATTCTTCCGTCACGAAGTGTTTTCTTCTTTACTCTTATACCTACAATACTCAAACAAATTTCTTGCAAACAGTGTTGTTAACGTTTGTTTTATAATATTTAGCTGTAGTAAAGCATTTGAAAAATCCCTCATGTCTTGAAAGTTCTTATAAGATGTCTTATGCAGGACACTAATGCAAACATGCCATGTAAATATTTCGTTGGTATTTGTGAGTTCTTATTTCAGTTGTTGCGGTAGCATTACATATTTATTTATTTATCTTTGCTCACTCGTTGTTAGTGTAATTTTATTTTTTATTTATTCGTCTACATTTTGCGCGTATTCATTTGCAATTAGACCAACAATACAAATGTTGTTAAACATGATCTGAATAGCCTTACACTATGCCAACATATAAAAAATCAAATATTTAAATTTCCTAAAAAACGTATTTAAAGTGAAATATCAATTTATGATTCCAGAATTTTAAAAGTACATATTTTTAATATTATTTTTTTGTATTTTTTTTCGTGTCCTTTCAGTACATACAAGTTTAACTTCTGTGTCATCATCGTCTTCCACATTCTATAATACACCTGCCACACTACTTTTTACAACATATCATGACATTCAGGTGGCAAATATTACCAAACCCACCGGCGGACCACAGATTGATGTTCTTGTCAAGGATCTCACCGAAACGATGGCAATTGATTTTTACTACGCCAAGAATTTAGTGTGCTGGACCGACTGCGGTCGCGAAATAATCGAATGTGTTAATGTAAACACGACGGAGCCGATATTGAAGGCGCCCAAACAAACTGTGATATCAACTGGTTTAGATAAACCTGAAGGTTTGGCCATTGATTGGTATACTGACAAGATCTATTGGACGGATGGTGAAAAGAATCGTATTGAGGTCGCCTCACTGAATGGCAAACATCAAAAAGTATTATTTTGGACGGATCTTGATCAGCCGCGAGCCATAGCTCTAGTACCTGCAAAGAAATTTTTAATATGGACAGATTGGGGGGAATATCCAAAGATTGAGAGAGCCAGCATGGATGGGGATCCATTGTCTCGCATGACTTTGGTAAAGGACAACATATTTTGGCCGAATGGTTTGGCGGTGGATTTGAAAAACGATTTGATCTATTGGGCTGACGGCCATTTAAAGTTTATTGATGTCATGAAATTGGATGGCAGTAATAGGAGAACTATCGTCAATAACCTCAAATATCCGTACAGTTTAACTTATTTTGATAGTCGCCTATATTGGACGGATTGGTCACAGGGATCTCTGAATGTGTTTGATTTGAAATCTAAGGAAATGAAAGAGTTAATAGATACTCCCGAAGCTCCGAACTCTGTCAGAACGTGGGATCCTTCGCTTCAGCCCTACGAAGATAATCCTTGTGTCCATAACAATGGCAATTGTAGTCATCTTTGCTTGCTTAGTACAAATGCTCAGGGTTTTAGTTGTGCTTGTCCAACGGGCGTTAAATTATTATCGGAAAAAATTTGTGCCAATGGATCTCAAGAAATGTTGTTTATTGTACAAAGAGGTCAGATCAGCAAAATATCTTTAGATTCGCCAGATTTTACTATATTTCCCTTGCCCTTGGGAAAAGTCAAATATGCAATTGCTATCGATTACGACCCAGTTGATGAATATATATACTGGTCTGATGTAGAAGCCTTCTCTATTAAGCGTGCTCATCCCGACGGCACTGGGGTATCGGATTTTGTAACTTCAGAGGTGAGGCATGCTGATGGATTGGCTGTGGACTGGCTGGCAAGGAACCTTTATTGGACCGACACGGTAACTGACCGCATTGAAGTATGCAGACTTGATGGTTCGGCGCGTAAAGTTTTGGTTTATGAGCATTTGGAAGAGCCTAGAGCAATTGCTCTAGCTCCCACATTGGGTTGGATGTTTTGGAGTGATTGGAATGAAAAGAAACCCAAGGTAGAACGAGCGTCCTTGGATGGTTCCGAACGAGTTGTTTTAGTATCTGAAGATCTAGCTTGGCCCAATGGCATAGCCTTGGATATCGAAGCGAAAACAATCTACTGGTGTGATGGCAAAACGGATAAAATTGAAGTGGCCAACATGGATGGTTCTGATAGGCGAGTAGTCATAAGTGACAACCTGAAACACCTCTTTGGCTTAAGCTTATTGGATGATTACCTGTATTGGACCGATTGGCAAAGACGATCTATTGATCGCGCTCATAAGATAACGGGAAATAATCGAATAGTAGTTGTGGATCAATATCCCGATTTAATGGGCCTAAAAGTAACCCGATTGAGAGAGGTTAAGGGTACTAATGCTTGCGCTGTGCGTAACGGCGGATGTTCACATCTCTGCCTAAATCGTCCAAGTGATTATGTCTGTCGCTGTTCCATAGAGTATGAATTGGCCAATGATAAGAAAACATGTGTCATACCTGAAGCTTATCTATTGTTTTCAAAACAAGAATATATAGGCCGTATATCCATAGAGAATAATGAGGGTAATCACAATGATGAAAAGATACCATTCAAGGATGTACGCTATGCTCATTTTTTGGATGTAGATGTAGCGGATAAGCGAATCTACTGGACTGACCAGAAGTCAAAATGCATTTACAGAGCTTCCTTGAATGGTTCATATGTGCAACGAATAGTTGATGCTGGCATCATAAGACCCGAGGGTATATCGGTTGATTGGTTGGGTCATAATATATACTGGACAGACTCTGAGGCTAGACGTATTGAAGTTGCCCGTTTAGATGGCAGCAGTCGTAGAGTTTTACTATGGAAAGGTGTGGAAGAACCCAGGTCTTTGGTATTAGAACCGCGCAAAGGCTACATGTATTGGACAGAATCTCCTTCGGATTCGATAAGAAGAGCTGCCATGGATGGTTCTGAGCTACAAACCATAATCTCGAGTGCTAACCATGCAACCGGTTTGACACTAGATCCTGAATCTAGACGTTTATACTGGGCTACTCAGTCACGACCAACTAAAATCGAATCTGCTGATTGGGACGGCAAAAAACGTCAAGTTTTAGTTAGCACAGATATTGACGAGCCGTATGCCGTATCCTTATATAGAGACTATGTATATTGGAGTGATTGGAATACTGGTGACATAGAAAGAGTACATAAAATAACGGGACAAAATCGCAGTTTAGTACACAGCGGTATGGCTTACATTAGTTCCTTGGTAGTTTTCTATAACCAACGACAAGTGGGTACAAATCCATGTAAGATTAACAATGGCGGCTGTTCGTATTTGTGTTTGGCTTTGCCAAGTAGAAGGGGTATGACCTGTGCTTGTCCTACCCACTACACATTGGCCAAAGACAATGTCTCCTGTATACCGCCCAAGAACTATATAATTTTTAGCCAACGCAATAGCTTCGGTCGCTTAATGCCCAATACCACAGATTGTCCCAATGTACCACTTCCTGTGACGGGGAAAAATATCAGAGCTGTGGAATATGATCCTATTACTCACTTTGTTTATTGGGTAAGTATGAAATGAATTTGTAATAAAATGTGCATATGTATGTATAAAAACTATAATTTTTTTATACCCATTTTAGGTCGAAGGTCGCAGTCATAGTATTAAAAGAGCATTAGTTAATGGTACCCGAGCCTCCGTATTGGTGGGTTCCGGTTCTCAACCATTCGACATTGCCATTGATGTTATAGGACGCTTACTATTTTGGACTTGCTCTCATTCCAACAGTATTAATGTTACCAGGTTTGTTTTTTACACAAAAACAAAAGAGTATAGTTATCTAACTGATTGTTTTTAGTTTTGCTGGCGATTCTATTGGTGTTATAGATACGGGAGATTCCGAAAAACCTCGAAATATCGCTATTCATTCCATGAAACGTTTACTCTTTTGGACAGATGTTGGCAGCAAACAGGCCATTATACGCTCTAGGGTAGATGGGTCTGAACGCGTGGTGTTGGCATTTAAGTTGGAAGGTGTTACTGCTTTGGCAGTAGATCAACAAATCGATATGATATATTATGCTCATGGCAAACGTATCGATTCGATGGACATAAATGGAAAAAATAAGTAATTTTGAGTTCAAAATTAAAACAAATATACGAGTATTCAACGAAAATTTTCTTTTCGATTTTTTTAATTTATAGAAAAATATTGGTTTCCACTCACATTTCTCAAGTGATATCTATAGCAGCTTTGCAGGGCTTTGTTTACTGGTTAGATGATAAGACCGGTGTTGAACGAATCACCATTAACGGCGAAGGTAGACGCGCTGAAATGCAGCGTATGCCTCAGATTACTGATATCGTAGCTGTATGGACACCAGAATCGAAATTATTTAGGAACCACACGTGCCTTCATACTCGAACAAAGTGTTCACATATATGCATTGCTTCAGCAGAGGGCAGAAGCCGGGATATCTGTTCGTGTCCAAAAAATTTAATGCTGCTTGAAGATGAACAAAATTGCGGTGCCTTGCCAGCTTGTGGTCCAGATCATTTTACTTGCGCTGCACCGGTGGCTGGCAGCGGTGCCAATAGTGATATGAACAAAGACTGTATACCAGCTTCATGGCGTTGCGATGGCCAAAATGATTGCCCGGACAAGTCAGATGAGGTAGGATGTCCTTCTTGCAGACCAGACCAATTCAGTTGTCAGTCGGGTGAATGTATTGACAAGGCTTTGGTATGCGATGGCACTACGAATTGCGCAAATGGCCATGATGAGGCAGATTGCTGCAAACGGCCGGGAGAATTTCAATGCCCCATTAATAAAGTGAGTACTTTTTAAGAACACTTTTTTAAAATTAAATTAATAATGAGAAATAACTTTTAAGCTTTGTATTTCGGCTGCTTTGCTATGTGATGGCTGGGATCATTGTGCTGATGGGGCTGATGAATCAGCTGATATATGCTCTCAAGCTAATACAAGGCGAATGGCACCTTCGTCGGATAAAAAGGCCTTTATGTTTTTAATTGTTGCAACGATGGTTACTGTGTTTTTTCTCGTCTATTTATTGCAAATTTGCCGCACACGAATTGGCAAAAATCGTAATGAACCGAAAGATGATCAAGCTTCTGACCCTCTGAGTCCATCAACTCTCAGCAAATCGCAACGTGTTTCAAAAATCGCTTCAGTAGCAGATGCTGTGCGCATGTCTACTTTGAATTCCCGCACCAGTATGAATTCATATGATCGTAATCACATCACGGGAGCTTCAAGTTCTACAACAAATGGCTCCAGTATGGTAGCATATCCCATTAATCCACCACCTTCGCCGGCTACACGTTCAAGACGACCATATCGTCATTATAAAATAATAAATCAACCACCACCTCCCACCCCTTGTTCCACCGACATTTGCGATGAATCCGATTCAAACTATACCAGCAAATCGAATAGCAACAACAGTAATGGCAACACAAAATTATCATCCTCTTCCGCTAACGCCAATTCCTGTCTCCAATATGGCTACGACAGTGAACCGTATCCACCACCACCCACCCCTCGCTCACATTACCACAGTGATGTCAGAATATTGCCAGAATCTTCCTGCCCTCCCTCCCCTAGTTCTAGATCATCGACATACTTTTCTCCATTACCGCCACCTCCTTCACCCGTACAATCACCCAGTCGTGGTTTCACGTAACAGTTTGAAATTTTTATGTAAGTTGTTTTATTTAAGTTTTTTCTCTTCTACTTTTAAGTTGATTATTATTCTTCAAAGTTTCGCAAAAGAAATGTAATTAAATTTATTTTTCAATATCTGCAATAGAGAGATGAGCGATCTAGTGGAAAGAGTAATTGTGAATTTTCAGTCCTTCCTTTTCTTTTCGCTCCAATATGCGTTTATCAAATTAAAAAGTTTTATATGAAATGCATATGCATATGTATGAAACTTACCATCGATTTTTGAAGTCCAATAAATAATTAATGTGTATCAAAGTTATAGAGTAATAAAAAAACAAAATTTTTTTTGCAAATTTTCGACAACGATATCTCTTGAACCATTTTACAGAATTTGGAAAAATTTGCGGCACTTTTTAAGTCTATAAAAATCAGTGAATATATGTATCTCGAACGAATCACTCAATTTTAACCAAATTTTTTCTTCAGGTTGAGAGCTGATTAGATTTTGAAATTGATATCTATTTAAAAAACAGTTTTGTGAAAATATTATTTCTAAAAATTTTCCAAATCTACCAAATTAAATCGATTTACTATCTTACGACAACTTATTGAGCTCAACATCTTTCGAATGCGACAAAGTTGCTTCCAATCCCTTGACCCGTTCTTAACTTATAAGATGGTTACATATGTACATACACACACACACACAAAGAATCACAGGACCTCAAAACGTCGAAATATGAAAACTCAATTTTCGAAAATTGCAGTAAAATGATTACGTAATTAATATGTCGGAACCACAACTTACTTCATAAATTTAGTGACAGTGTTGACTAGTTGTGACTTTATAGTCACAATGATTAAATCGCACGAGCAAAAATATCGTTTATCTCTCTAATCTTTACATTTAGTATTATTGTAAATGTAAACATTTTGAAAAAAGAGAAAAATAAGTATTAAAAAGTGTGTTATTAAAGCTGGATTGATTCACCCATTGTTTCCGAACAAAATTTTTGTCCGGACAAAATTTTTTTTTATATGTAGTTTGACGTCTCTCTTCTTGAGAGAGAGAAAATATTTTTTACGAACAACTCTCAGCTTGAATTGGTTTAATTTTATATTTTGTCCGGACAAAATCGAACTGAGCTGCCAAGTATTTAATTTTTTCAGCCAAAGTTGAACTGAGCTGCCACATCATGTTATACGAATAATAAAAACACAGAGTATACTTGTATTAATTACAATAGAAATAAAAAAAAAATGGAAAATAACACCTAATTCACACGAAGACTTTTATGAAGTCTATTTTTCGACGTCATTTTTGGTTTGATAGCGGACGGGGTAGAGAAGAAAGAGGGGTAGAAAAAATGACTCGATTTCTATTTGCTATGGTTTTTTTATACCCTGTCGGAAATAGCTGACTATTTCGCAAATAGTACTGACTTTGGATTACTTTTAATGTAATCAACTGACTATTTTAACATTGCGATGTCCTGGGCGGTAGTCAATTGTCTCACTCTGCACTACTTTCAGCTAACTTAAAGTTGACTTTTTTAAATCACCTGGTAGTCAGTAAGTTAAAAATTTTTTTCCAGGTTTCGAACATGTAACATCACACGTTTTGTACTCAACGCGCTACCACTCGACTAAGCTGCCATCTTAAATAACAACAGCAAAATCTTAATATAAAACTGAAATAATTTTTAAAGTAGCTGAGAATAAATTTGTTAGCTCTCACCAAATTCGACTACGTACTCAACTTAAGAATTAATTTTGGGTTTATTCTGGATGACATTGCAGTTAGATTTTAGTCAGCCTAAGAAAAGTTAACTATAAGTTAACTATTTTTGTAGTCAACAACACATTCTCCGACAGGGTATGTACTGCAAATGTGTGTATAAACAATAAAATCAATAAAAATCAAAATCAATAAAAAAAATTAGACATGTAAAAATAATCATCGTATGAACGCAAATAATTTTTGGTAGAAACTTCAAAAGGGAATCAAGAAAAATAGACGTCATAAATTTCATCGTCCGAATCCTGTGTGAAACATATACATTGTGGAGCTGAACGAAAGAATTGCATTAAACAATTAAAAATACTCAGCGAATTGTAATCATTTGCCGCTATGCTGCCACTTGTAAAATTAATACGCATCGTTTAAACACGTATTTCATATGGTAGCTTTGATTTTCCAGACAAAATGTTCGAAATGAATGAATCGTGCTGTAAAAAACTCTCAGTAAACAAATTTTTGTCTGGACAAAAATTTTGTTCGGAAACAATGGCTGAATCCAGCTTAAGTGTACATTCTTATATGTATATATTACAAATATAATAATTCTTAAACATAAAGAAACTTTGGAAATATAATTATTTTTTATTATGAGACCACTTCCTAAAGACCCACCCAAAAATCTTAAAAACAACGAATGATAAATTTAAATTAACAATTATCAATAAACTGAGAGAAAAATCGAAGCGTTTTAAAAAAGTAAAAGATAAAGAAACAAAATGTTTTCAAAATTAATATCACACAAGATGTATGTATGTATATGCGCGAAAATTTATATCAATTCAAACATTCGATTGTAACAAAAAGTAGACTGCATGTTTAATATTAAAAATAAATTTTTTTTTCAACGAAATTAATTATTAAATACATATACATACATGTATATATAAAAAAAATGTTCAAATTAAAAATGTGCCAAATTTAAATAAAATCATACTTACTCTACATTAAATGCATAATACATATATCTTAAACATATTTATTAAAATATCAAAACAATCTAAAGAAAGCAATGAATTTGCTGTCTGCAATTCACCTTATACATAGAAACAAATATGCATCTTAACTTTCTCCCTCCTCTCTTTGTGATTCCTTTAGGATATTTCGTTTTATTGAAAGAAATTAAGGAACTAATTACTTACTTCACATTTTTACTTTATAGTTTTAGTCATGATACAATAATATAAAGGTAAAACCGGTCTCTCTTTTCGTCGCCACATTACATAGGGTCTACACCTAACATAATATGTAAGATAAGAGCGTCAAATTCAATCGCAGAGCGAATCATGTTACGTGTAGACTTCAAATTAGTGTTATCTCAATCTTATAAGATTTTTTATAAGAGCGTTGTTATAAGAAATCCTATAACAACAATCCTATGAGATGAAGTGTCAAAAAACACACGTATTTGAAAGTAAATTAGTATGCATGTGTGAGTGTTTATTAAAATAAATGAAAAACAATGATTTGGACCACATTTCTGGGATTTTGTATGTTTAAATGTGCTTAATTGATCCATAAATTAAATTTTGCGTGAAAATGCGAAAATAAAATAACTAATTATACAAAAATAAAACATGTTAACTCGATGAGAATTTGCATTAAATGAAATGTTATAAGAAAACTGAAATTACGTGTTCCTGTTGTATGAGATGAAGAGAAATATCGGCATTTTATTTTTGTTATTCTGCAGACGTTCTCTCAAATATTATGTCAGAGTTAATCGCAGTTGTAGACGCTATGTTAACCTTCTGACGTTTGTCCCGATTATTTTTTACTCTCAAAATTAATGCTACCTTATTAATTTATGAAATCCGAGTTTTTTTGGACGTTCTTGTTTATTAAATTAAAAATAATGGAAAATATTTTAATTATTTCATAAATTTATAAAAAAATAAACAGCAAAAATTTATAAAAAATAAAAAGCACCAACAACGGCAGCAAGCAAGATACAACAGGAAGGAAATTGCCAACTGAATCAAGATGGAACTTTGTCTTTATACTCTCTGGTGTATTGCCTTACATCAACTGCGTCGAAGCTATACGCACTATGTGCAAAGTTTTACAAAAGACCTTTTGTGTTTTCACACTAACGAGAGCACAACATCCAAGCAGAGGGCAATCGTTATCGAACGTAATTACGAAATATTTCAATAGAATTTATATGGAAATATTTCGTAATTCGATGCCGAGTGCCGCGATTTGCCCCCAGATCTCGGCGAAATCTTTGGTCTTTGCAAAGAAACAATATATATTATTATAATTATTAGGAGAAATGTGATAATTACATGTTCCTAGTCCAATCATAGGCCATGTCCTTAGCAAACAAAAAAGAAGAACAATGTTTTTTGTATATATCAACAAAGCATTAACTCTTTTTCAGATACGTCCAAGCCATATGCATAATGTGCAAACTTTTATAAAGAGCTTTTTGTACTTTCACAACAATGCTTGCTGTTACTTTGCAAAGAAACAAGAACAAATTTAAAAGCTTTGAAAGGTGTTTACCTTAAATGCAAATGTCGCAGTATGTGTTGTGCTTGATGTAAACCAGCAATAAATTTGCACATGAAGTATATGCGAATGTGTATTATATGTATGAAACAAACGGGAATAAAACATCGATGTATCGCTTCTAAGAAACGCCGTATCTTTATATCGATGTTTTTAAGAACGAAGTTGTATCCCAAGCCGTGAGGGTTTTTTTGTTATCTATTGAATTAAATAATTAATCAAACATTTGCTTTTGTATATGTGTTTAACTACAATTTCTAAACTCAAATTCCACATTTCAAAAAGCATTCCTAAATAAAAATTGCCATTATATGTATGTGGCAACCCTTTCCTCTCTGTTTACAAAAAACAGTAATCAAATAATTGGGACAAAAGTCAGAATTAATTTTATACGTCAAATGTGGTTGTACCTTTATATTATTGTATCATGGTTTTAGTTATTAATTATTATTTTTTTATTAAATATACAGAACATCAGATACTGTCTTTCAAGATAATACAATTACCAAGTGGTATGCTACATACATAAAAATAATTTTTTAAATGATCAAGCAGAATTGCGGCATAAACACATTTTCCATACAAACCCTTTCTTCGTATGGTCTCACATACATATAAATAAATATTCTCTCAGAAATGCTACATTCTTTCAATAAATTTCATACATTTTGTACTCAAAACTACAAAGAATAACAAAAATGAAAAATTTTAAAAATTTTCCGACTTTTTTCAGAAAATATGTTATATCTTCTAAACGGCTGAACCGATTTTCTTCAAACATAGCTAAGAAACGTCTCGATCAAGTCATCTTTTAAACAGAAAAAACTAAATGAAAATCGGTCCAGCCGTTTGGTCTGTACTTGGACACGGACAGACACACAGATACACAGACACACTACAAACTTATAACACCCCTTTTTAACCCCCGACTAAAAAAGGGGTGTTATAAGTTTGTAGTGTGTGTCTGTCCGTGTCCACGTACAGACCAAACGGCTGAACCGATTTTGATTTAGTTATTTCTGTTTGAAAGGTGACTTGATCGAGAGGGTTCTTAGCCATGTTTTAAGAAAATCGGTCCATCCGTTTAGAAGATATCGCATCTTCTCTAGATATATTCGTTGGTTTTTTAAATTTTTAATTTTTGTTATTTTAGTCGGGGGTTAAAAATAATCAAAAAAGAAAATAAAACAAAAATGAGAGAGCATTTGAAGTTACTACCGTAAATTTTATTATGGACTTTATTAATTTGACAGCGATTTTTCCTGAAGTTGCGGACTTATTCTGTTTGATCATTAACGGCCCTTTTCACAATGTACATTTAAAAGCTAACAGGAACTTTAACGGCAAGTTGTGTATGAAGAACTGTCAGTTAAAGTTCACGTTAACTCTTATTCAGACATTGTGAAAAGGGACGTAAGTCTTAACTTTTAAAACCAAGTTCGCTAATGTGTGTTATAAAAAAAAGTTCATCAAACAAATGTATAATAAAATTAAAAAAATAGTCAATCAATTTTTGAATTGTTTAAATTTTCCGATTAGCTTTATCAGTTTTCATAAACATAAATATTTGTTTGATTTTTTATCTTCCAAGTACATATTTTCAAAATATGTTAAATAAATGCACTAAATATAAGTATGGCGCAACTGAAAAAAAAATTAAAGAAATTATTTTTTTTTATAATCCAGAACTTATTAGACCTCAAAAATCATTTAAGTAACTTGGTGCCTGTTCTTTTTTTGTTAATGTTCTAAATTATACAAAGTTCTGTTGAAGTTTTAAACCATATTTTATATTATAACTCAACTAAATCAATGTATATAACAAAATTATTAAAATTCTTCAATGTATTAGCAATAAGTTAATTCAAACTAAAAATTAAAATATGTTTGTTTTTATATCTAAAAAAAAAGACTTCCATTAAAATTAAATCTGAGATAAATATTAGTAAATTAAGAGTGTAAAACTAATTTCATGTCATTTATTTTATGAATGAAAATTATTAGACAAATTCCATATTGAAATTTTTAATTTGCCAAATAAACGAGATGGCATTTAAGCTGCGATCAAAATGCTTGATGTCAGTTTCCTGTGCGTGAGTTGAATTTTTTGATGTAAACATGCTGCATGTCACGTCAAGCATTAATTTTTCGTTTAATTTTATGCTGTCAATTTCAATCAATATCGTAAAAATGTTATAGCCTTATTTATAAAATTTTTGAGGCTTAATAAAAAAGCCTTTTTAAGAAAATTTTTTTTATGAAAATTTGTTCTAAAAACCCTTTATAAAGCCTTAATAAGTTTTATAAATAAGGCTGTTAATATCCAAAGATATTATATGTTGAAAAAAAGAACATAAACTAATGAAAAGATGGATGATTCATCTGTCATTTGATGAACAAACACAAGAAACACATCAAAATTTTTCCCTCAATCATTGTCGGTGTAAAACACACAAACTAATTTTCACAAATACTATCTTAATGATTGATGATTATTTTGACAGTATCTAGACCGCTTTATGACTAGCACTAACTTTTATGTAACAACAAAAAACGATTATTGAAAAATCCAATAATTTTCTATTACTTTAAAATTTTTATACGGTAATAAGCAATTTAATTTTCTTTTCATTTTAATTTTAAAATTGTCCACGATAATTTACTGAAAGTACAATAAAATTAAAAATCAATTTTTCTTTGTTATATAATTTTCATAATACAATAATTGATTATCATCTAATGTACATTAATATGATTTATTCTTAAATATTACAAATCTTCTTAAATGGCCACTTTACAAGATTTTTTATTAATTACAAAAAAAATCTTCCTAAAATATCCTTTTTGCACATATTTATTTATTATTGTATTTTATTTAAACTTGAAAGTTAAAATACAATAGGTATTTTAAAAAAAGAAAAACTTTCCGTGTCATTTTTCTAAATAATTATTTTATTCAACCTATAATTAGTTTAATTATATATAACTTTATTATAAGTATTAATTTAATAATTTTTTTATAGTTAAAAGTAACGCCAAAAAGTGCCTCAATTTATTAATATGTTAATTAAGTAGACATACAGACATACATATACATACGTATGTAAATTCTGTTTATTATTATTTTGTTTATACATATACAATACAACATAACTTGTTTTATAGTTTTCCTAATCTAACTTTCGTATGTTTTATTACTCTTTTTCTTAAATCAAAATGCATCAACAACTGGGAACGCGCAAAAAAATGATAAGGTTACTTAATTGTAAGACAAAATCATGCCTTTAGCTAAAGGCAACTTGTGCAAATGGTCCTAATACTTATAATGTATTTTGCTGCTCTTGTAAAATATCTTAAATTTAACTTTTATCGTTTGAACAATTCGTAGAACAATTTTTATGAAATTATAATTTCTATAAGAAATTAATTGCATTTACATAGATACGAACCTATCATCTTAAGATCCAAATAAGAATTGAAATTTTAAAATATTTTTATGAAAGGCCTGTTGCTGCCAGTCACTTTGTACATATCGAGCCCTATTTTCGATTTAACTGCAAGTGAAAAAAAAATTAAGTTTCAGGAGGTTTTTTATAATAATATAATGTTTTAGATATAAAATTTGATAGGCTGTATTTTAAAACAGGCATTTTGCGAATTCTAAACTATGGGTAGGAGCATAAAATTTTACTTTAATTAAAAAAAGATTATTTTTACTGCATGTCGCTTCCGAAAATCGAAAATAGGGCTCGATTTGTGTTAAAACAGAACATAATAAATTAACAGCCTTATTTTTTATTATTTATTATTTATTATTTATTAAGGCTTTGTAAAGGGTTTATAAAATAGATTTTCATATTAAGCTTTTATAAAGCCTTAACAATTTTTATAAGGCTGTAAAAATATATCAGTTATTAAATATTTTCAGCTAGAGAAGCCTACACATTGCCACAACAGTTGAAAAAATCAAAACAGTTCATCAGGGAAAATAAACAGTTTTTTTTTATTTTCCAAAAGTTTACTTTTTTACCGACTTCAAAAAAAAGAGGAGGATGTTATTAATTCGACCGTATTTTCTACATTTTAGACCGATTGTAAAAATTCTCTTTTTTTCTGAGAGGGTTTAGCTACCCATTGGTCTAATTGTGAAAAATAGGCGGGGACACGCCCACAATTTTTTTAATTTAATTTTACGAATTTTCAAACCTATCAAACATCTTTAGTTCTTGTAATTATATAATTTGAAAGTTTGGAAAATGGGCGAGGCTACGCCCAATAAAATTTATTATAGTACTTCACGTGGTTCTACTTAACCGATTTGTACGAAATAGAACCAATCCTCCATTTAAAAAAATGGGCGGAGTCACGCACATTAATGGCCTGTTTTACAATAACGAAACGAAACTTTCGACTTACAATTTATATTGAAAACAAAAACAAATTTTCATATTTTATTGTTGTTTTCAATATAAATTTTCGATCGAAAGTTTCGTTTCAGTTTTCTTTCGTTATTGTGAAACAGGCCATAAATTTTAATTTCATATTTCTCTTTCTTATCTTTTTCTATCAGATCTTTGCATTGAAGTCGTCTTTTTTGCAGAATTATTGTGACAAGAGGTTTTTCATAAATAATCGATTCGTATATATACTATATAGTACATACATATTTTTTACCACAATGTTACACTGGGTATGTTCGTAAATGCATCACTGCGCTGCATCACACGAGCATACTTTTATTTAAACGCAATACAAGTTCGCTGATAATCGTTTTCAGTAGTAGCCATGTTTGTATCCCATATTTGACATTTATTTGTGTATTATCTACTTTAGTAATAATACAATTTCAATTTCTATTTGCAGCGCAGTGATGCATTTACGAACAGGCCCACTTTCATTTATTTCGAAAAAGTAGAAATCAGAAATTTATTTTTATTTCTGCTCGAAAAAATAAAAATCAGAAAATAACAACTATTTCTAAAAAAAAATACAACAAAAAACAACTATTTATTTCTAAAAATAAATAAAAATCAAAAACTTGAAAAAAACATTATAGTTTAGAAATATCTAGTTGAAAACAATTATACTCACATTATATTGTATGATCGGCCACATTGTCCGATTGTCTGTTTTTCTTTAAAAATTCAAGAATAATTTTTCTTTTCTGTCCCTGAATATAAATAAAATTTGCGGAAATGAAATAGCGAAGAGCACAAACAAAAGGCTTAATACCACTCAGTACCACAGAAATACATGTGAATATAAACAACAAGTGATTTAGTAAGCGTTATCATGCGATAAAAGAATATTATGTATTGCATGAACAGAACAACAAGTAAGTGACCTTATCATCTTGACGGACGGACACCTTATATTAATATCTATAAAACAAAAAATAAAAAAATATTTAAAACGTTATAAAAAAAACGAAATATGTAAGTAAAAAAGCAAACAAAACAAACATTATACCATATTTAAACACATAAAACTAATTTATATATATTTATAATACTGTTACAGATTTTAAGTGTTTTTTCGATTAGTTAATAATTTTTAGTGCAAATATAATTTTCACAATGAAATCAAATGGAAAAAATAACAGATTAAATAAATATGCATATTATCAAAATACATTAAATGTTTTATGAAAAATATTTGCATTCGCGTTGTTTCTTATTACGAATTTTAAGAGCGTAAGTAATACAGTGTGGAATGATCATTTGCTTGCGTTTCAATACGACTATAGATCTATGTCACGTGCTTATTTTTTATCTTTCGTATATCTGTTGTAGTTGGATATAACACATTTTCCAATAGTTTTGGTAAAATTTCTTTTAAAATTATTCTTATTATTTGTCAATATAGAAAGGACTAGGTATGTAGGATAGCAATACCCTTTCAAACGAGTCAAATTTTTTTTATTAAAATCACTCGTCAACTCTAGATGGCGCTTTAAAGATAAGCAATGCCAATGTAAACCATTGTCATACGATATCTTTAGAACATTAATAATTATTCGCAGTTTTGATAGATCTAACCACATTTTGTACATGTGATCGTATAAATAAGTCCTAATTTACACTTTGCAGAGAGAGAGAGAGAGAGAGAGAAGGAACAGAAAAATTTATTTTCCCCTCGTCTCTCTCTCCTAACAAACTAATCAGCTTAGCAATAAGATTTACATAGTGTAAATTAGGACTAAGTGCAAAAGATTAGTTATAATTCGAATGGAATAGTCAAAAGTTTTCTATATTTCAGTCGAAGAAAAAGCAAAGAATATTTTCAAAATATTTCAGTCTTACTGCCAGTTTATAGAAGATAAGTAAAAATTCTCATCTGTTTATTTATATTGGTACAAACAATTCCATTTTTTACAAAAATCTGGATATGTGCATTTCAAAAATCTAGAATACTACGGCCCCACTGTAATTTTTTAAATTTTTTGCGGGCCGAGTCTTCTTAATTTACTAATTGAAAAACAGCAGCAACAAAAAACCATCGCTTAAATCACAAGTTAGTGTCAGAAAATAATATGAAACTTAAATCGAAAACAAACGCAGATTTAAATACATTTCTCTATATCCATATAATCTCATTCACCTATCACACACGAGAATAATTATGCTGGCATAACATGCCAGTTTGTAGGTAAGAGAGGCAAAGAGAGTGGTATTGTGTTTGGCATAACTTTTCAACCAGCTACAACTCCGAATCATCGGCACAAAACCAATACACACACAACTTAAAAAACAGCAAATGTTAAAAGAATACAAAAAAACACTAATACACACAAATCAGTGTGCACGTATACATTTTTATGCCAGATGAATTAGCCTCGTGTGTTCTACAAAGAACAAAAACTGTGTGGCATAAAAATTACTCCCGTGTGTGATACCTCATTCATATAATTTCATGTATTTACGTAAATACTCGTACATATCGCTCATTTACTAAATCAACGCCATAACTCAAAAAAAACTAGTTTGGCAGAAAACGAGTTTAAAGTTTTCCATTTACACTCAACTTAGTGGGAAAATAAAATTTAATTTTGCTTTCAAGAGTTTAGTAAACAAGAAATTTTTACACAATATGCAGAACGATTTCAAGATTAATTCTGCATCTTTCACCCTTATTCCAGTTGTCGGCATCGACGTCGACTTTAACACAATACCAAAAATTTGGGGCTTGTGTACCCGTTGTCGAAAACAACTGAATCCTTTTGGCAGGTTTATGCTATTTTCTAGACCTTAGGGAACGGAAATAGATTGCCAGTTGCACAAAATTGTTCTTGAGAGCGAGTAAGCAAGCCAAAATTTTTTGGTATTGTGTTAAAGTGACGTCGATGTCGATAACTGGAATAAGGGTGATTAACTCAAAAATTCCAGTTTTTGAGTTATGACGTTGTATGAAAAAATGAGCGATATGTATGTATGTATGTATACATGCGGTTATAATTTAATATCTTTATGGTCTACATACGTTCTTTTTTTATTATTAACAGACAAGAGACAGAGATCTCATCATCGTCATTACAATAAATCAAATAATAAGCTTTTGCTTGCAGTATCGCTTTGAGCATCTAACAAGCAACACTATAAGAATGTCGGATTTTGAAGAAAAGGGTCTTATAAATACAAAAAATATTATTTCTTCTGAATATCAAGGCAAGAAGGAAGTGCCAACATCTGACAAACCCAAGGAGCAATGGGGCAACGAAATAGAATTTTTGTTTTCTTGTATTTCATTGTCTGTAGGACTGGGAAATATTTGGCGGTTTCCCTATATTGCATTTCAAAATGGTGGCGGTGCTTTTGTTATACCCTATTTGATAGTTTTGCTTATAATTGGACGTCCGGTTTACTATTTGGAAATCTTAATGGGGCAATTTTCGGGTAGAGGTTGTATTAAAACTTTTGAAATGGCACCTATATTGAAAGGTATGGTACAGACATTGGATGTCGTTTAACTGCAGCCATATGCTTCAAATATTACTTACATAAAATCTAATAACAGAATAGTCAAACTATTGGCGTTTTCTTTTATAGAAAATAATGTTACATTTATAACACTTTTCAATACGAATTCTCAATAAAATGGTTTTTTGAAATAGGGAGTTTATTAGAAGTCATTGTATTGTCAATTTAAAATCGCGAATATTTATTTGTATGTAAATATGTAGGTCTAAAATAATTTTTTTTTTTGGTCCTTTAGCAATCCAAATTTAAAACCTTACAGGACATTTTATCGAACTTGGCAATTTATATAATTGTACGTGTCTTCTACTTACATAATTTAACAATCACAATTCCAGGTGTCGCTGCTGGCCAAGTATTAGCTACTGGTGCTTCAATTACTTATTATTCAAGTATAATGGCCTTAACTCTAAGATTTCTGATATCATCCTTTTCAAAAGTTTTGCCCTGGAGTTATTGCCGCAAAGAGTGGGGCCATATATGTTTGGAAAATGTTTTAGTCGAAAATAGTACTGTGGATAATTCCAATAAAATGTCACCAGCTGAATTATATTTCCAGTAAGTTGCATATTAATTAATAATTAATTATATTAAAAAAAAATGTAAATGAAAAATTATTAGAAGTACATAATATGTACATACATATGTATGTATATTCAATACATATGTATATATGAACATCTATCTTTGAAATCTAAGTACTTTAACTTAAAAAGTCTTAAAAAAATCTTTGTAGAAAGGAAATTTTACAAGAATATCCCGACATCAGCAATGGCATTGGCTCACCCAATTGGGATTTGGTAGGATGTTTAGCAGTATCTTGGTGCATAATTGGCACTGTACTGATAAGAGGTTGGTCCTCAGAAATCATATATGTATTTACATATCGTATAAAATATTTTCTTGAAAACATATTTCAGGAATCAAAAGTTCAGGAAAGGCAGCTTATTTCTTGGGAATTTTTCCATATGTGGTTCTAATTATACTGTTGATTAGAGCGGTTTCTTTACAGGGAGCCTTGCAAGGCATAATATACTTTTTCAAACCACAGTGGAAGGAGCTATTGAATCCTTTGGTAGGTCTGGTTTAATTTTAAATTTTGATTCTTGTTATACATAATTATTTTATTTTAAACGCAGGTCTGGTATGCTGCTGTAACACAGGTTTTCTTCAGTTTAGCCATATGTTTTGGTACATTGATCACTTATGCTTCATATAATAAATTTAATCGAAATGTTTACAAGTAATTAATAAAATCGCGAAGAAAAAGTTTAGATTTCTTAACACATACATACATATGTGAATATATTTTCTAGCGATGTTGTCATTATCACCACTATGGATTCATGTTCCTCGATTATTGCTGGCTGCATAACATTTGGTATTTTGGGGAATTTAGCTTATCAAACTGGTAACACGGACATTGCTAAAGTGGTTAAGGGCGGGGCTGGATTAGCATTTATATCATATCCTGATGCTATAGCAAAATTTGAATTTTTGCCACAGGTAAGCTATCGAGGCTTTTAGTCCATTTGGATGCTTTCAAACACAACTACCTAAAGGCATTTGCGGTCCTTTTCTTTTTAATGTTATTTGTCTTAGGTATAGGAAGTACAGTAGGGATGGGTTCGTGCATTATACGTGTGGTAAAGGACGAATTTCCAAAATCCTCCAATTGGATGCTGTCTTTGGGCTTAGCAGTTGTCGGTTTTGCTATCAGTATTGTGTATATGTGTCCTGGCGGTCAATTTATTTTAAATCTAGTGGATTTTTATGGTGTTTCCTTTACCGCTTTAATCTTGGCTATTGGGGAGTTAATTGCCATTGCTTGGGTTTACGGTAAATTGCGATTTATACATATGCATATTAAAGTTTCAAAAAAAAACTGTTACATTTGGTTAAACTTTGTCTAAAAGGTGTTAAACGTTTTTGTGATGACATTAAATTTATGACTGGGTTAAAGACAGGCATATACTGGCGCTTATGCTGGGGAATTGTAACACCTGGTCTAATGTTAGCTGTTCTGATTTACACTCTTATCGATTTGAAACCACTAACCTATAGAAACGTGGAGTATCCGACATCAGCCCATAGTATGTGTTATATTTACTAAATATCAAACTACTAACAGCTAAAAACTGAAATATTTTTCCTATAGTTTTTGGTTGGAGTTTATCAACTTTAGGACTAGTTCAAATACCCGGTTGGGCTGTATATAAATTTTGCAGCCAAGATAAGCAATTAAATTTTAAGAAGGTAAGTTCTTGCGATTTTACATAGAAAGCATTTTCATTTTAATACATACTCTTTTTAAGAAAATATTTGCTTTATTTAAACCTTCAATTCTTTGGGGTCCTTCGAATGAAAATGTTCGTAATGAATATAAGAATTACCGCAAGAACATTTCGGCTACTGGTGGCTGGAATGGAAAGAGTTAATTTTCAAACAACAAAAAATCGATAAATTGCATGAAAAGAGTTCATTTTCTCTACTTATATTCATTTATATTGTGTGCATTGCATCTGCAGAAGATCATAATAATGTATAGGGCCTATGTAATAAAATAAAATTAAAAAAAAACCTTAGTTTAAAATAGATTGAAAAATGTCGAACAAAGGATTTTATTAGAAAACCGAAGTATATTTACTTGAGACTTTTACTGATTGAGAAACGAAATGCATGTAGACGTTGGTTAACCAATAACAAAAAAAAAATACTTCATGTTAATAAAAATTATTGTAAATATTGTGTTTAGTGAAATATTACGATCTACGTAAAACTTCCGAACACACCATGTACCTAAAAAGTGGAGCGTGACTGATTACCAAATTAACCATTAATAGTTTTGAGTAATTTCTGGTGTTGAAAATTCATCTCGACCTTTCGATTATTACGAAACAATAGAATTGTATGGCAAATATAAACAAGTAGATGAAGATTTAATTCATAACTCCATTATGCTGCACCTGCTTCCTAAAAACAACTCACCTTGTTATATATCTTTTTTTGAGAAACTACATACATATGTACTTTGTGTATTAAATTTCCAGGGACAATTGCTGTTTGCAGTCTTCTGTTTATTTACATATTCTCAGTTTTCCATTAATTTGAACTCACCAACCGTTATCTCGGCTAAATATACTCTCTTTGTTATCAAATAATCTCGCAGCAATTTGAAGAATGTGAATTGATTTGTCAATGTAATAAAACTTAGAGATAATATATAATGCCACTGGCGGGCATAATATAACAATGAAATACCCATCAGCACAGTACAAGCTTGTATAATTGTTAGAGTGCCATAAATTAGTGAGGGATTATGAAAGAGTTTCTAAAATTTAAATAAGTTAAATTTACGATTTCTTCGATATTTAAATTAAAAACGTACATAAAACCTGGCATGTGAAGAATTTCCTGGAGAAGCAACCGTTACTGGCCCAAAACTGCGATGTAATTCACCACTACATTTAACCACAGTGTTATGACTCCAGAGAGCGTTCTTTATCCAATTGGGAGCGGTGGCGGTTACAACACAATCTGCTCCTGCACCGAGTTCCAGTTTGAACCAAAAGCCCAAATGCAATGTAGCTCTATGTAGTATATCGCTATATTTAGAGGGAAAGCTAAATACAGTACACATGGTAAAAATACTAAAAAATACCAATAGAATATGTATGCTGGCCCACAGCATATTATAGTTTACGGAGGTGGCAAAGTAACAAGGAACAAAAGATGAATAATAGGCATTTAATAAGGATGTAAAGATGACTTGTTTAAAACGACAGTTAAAGTCATTGCGCAATATATCAATTTCACAACGTATTGCATTAGGATTTGACGAACATGAGTGTAACGGAAATCCATTGAAATAAGCTCCTTTAACTTCATAATTAAATCGTAGGAAGGGTTCTAAAGTAAGCCCGAACGCCAGCAAGTAAACTATAAAGCTAAAGAGGATAAAGTTGAAATAGAAGCTTTAATTTATATTTAAAAACGCTTACGGGTATGTTAATAGAAACATTGTCAAGTAATTGTTGTTGTTATAAAGCATAACGATGCAAACAATATGTAAAGCCAAAATGAGGTCTTCTACCACATATTTACATATACCAATTATTTGTTGCAGACGAGAAGGTAGTAACCGTTCCATAGCCTTCAAGAAGGTACAATACACTATTCTTCTGCTAGTTACAGCCACAATCAAAATAATTACAAAAGGTTCAGTGTGATAAAGGTTCTGTATAGAAAACATTTAGTGAAATTTGGTGTAAACTTAATTTCATTTTGTAATACTAACCATAGTGTTTGTTATTTGCGATTGGGGTAGCCACCAGTTTGTGTGGTATATATTAATGAATTGCATTGCAGCTACACATGTTGTAAATAAAAACATTATAAGCTCATTTAGAATTTCCGACGATCCAGGAAAGTCGGGAAATGGTATGTGTTTCGGCATTGGAGTGACTGGTTGGGATATGCCAGTACAGTCTTCATCTTTACTCTCAGGCATTTTGTAATAACTACCGATGCATTCATGTACATAAATAATACAACACTCTTAATAATGTTTATTATGCTTGTTTGTTTGATATTTAAATTACGTTACTAAATTTTAATTTTTAGATGATGTTTTCAATAACACAAAACTCAAATTAGACACAAAAACTGTTCCCATCAGCTGTTTGGAGATACAGTTAATTTTCCATGCCGATTAATTTCCCATGTCATGGAATTTCCTCTTGTACAAGGCGCATTTATTAGGTGGCAGCACTACACCAGGTGACTAGTGTCATTATACCAATCTAAATGTCAAATTTGGAATGTGTAGGTAAAAGCCTAAAAGCATGCTTTTGTTTGGGTATCCATAAACACTTTTCGAATATTCAGTGTTTATGGTGTTTGACATTTCCTATAAGAAACATGCAATCTGACGATGCTACCGTTTTGAAAAGTAAGAAGGTAATCAGGTCTATTCGCGAAGTCACTTTCACCACAAATACGCGCATCTTTCACTTTTTGCTATTCTAAAATACTACGTTGGAGATGAGTGATAGAAAACATAAGTTTTCTTTCACTTTGGAGGTATTCTAAAATACTTCGTCACCATGATCAATGTCATATTCGTTCGACGCCAATTTTAGCGCGTTAAGTTTAAATAAATAAAGAAAACAGAGATACGAAGTGTTTATATGGTGTCTGCCACTGTTAATTAAGCTTTAATGGCGTTCGGCCAGGCTCTACAAGACAATTAAGTTTTCTTTAAGTTCTTCAAAGATGTAAACACGTTTTTAAAACAAATAAAAGAAGAAACTAATTTCACTTTTACTGTTTATTGTTTCTTTTTATGTTACTTAGCACTTGTTATGTTACTTGTTATTTCTTTAAATTACTTCTTAAATCCCTTTTTGTTTTCAACTTTTTCTGCATACAAGCCAGCTGTTTTCAATGTTGTTGATGTTTTTATAAGAGATAACATAATATCGATTACTGAAAACGATATTTCTTCGCACGTATTTTAGAATCTGTCGACGTCGAAAGTGAACGTTCGACGACGAAGAAGTGAAGCGCGTATTCTCGAATAGACCTGAATATTTACTACCAACAAAGTACATGTGGTTGTTGCTGTTGTAATATTTGTTGTAGTATCGCGGGTACCTGATTGATGTGCCTTGCTCTTGTATTACAAATAAATAAGGCGAATTGAATTAAATATGAATTCGCCTTCCCAAATAATTTGTTTAACATTAACCCTTTGGGTAAAAACACATTTGTCTGGAGGACATGGTTCGCGATTGAAGGTCCACGTTACCTCTGTTGTTGTTGTGATGCACAAATTAAATAGTTTTGATCATTTTTAACTCTGTTTATTTAAAAATGTGTTTTTAGCAAAGTAATATACTTAACAGCCACATTATTTTTATTATGCGTTTTGGTTCTAATGGAGTTGCTTTTTTTAAAAATAAGGGCAACATTTTTTGCCTTTCAGACCGGAGGGTATAATTTCATATTTATAAGAAAGAGAAAATTTATTAATAGCGAGTATTCCAGAATTTAGACCAACATATGACGGATTTATTCGGACTGCTATAACATACTCATTTTACATTAAAAGTTAATATGTACATATATCTGTGTGTATGTACACACATTTAAATATATATTTTATTTATATTTATAATTTGTTTTACTGGGGAAAAAAGAGTATTTTTCCTAGAAATTTACAGCAATTACACTTTTTATTACTTGTTTTCTATAAAATTCCATGAACTACCTTGAGAGTGATCACGGATTTCAACACCATGTTGGCGCAAACAATTCCTTAAATCATCGCATATTTGGAACAATTCATTACTTTTTGCACTTACAGCTTGCTTGCGTATGTTCTGGCGGGTATTTAAAATGTCTTCAAGAAATATTTCTACATTAAATTTATTAACATTTTTTATCTCCTTTGATTCAGCAAATATAAACCCGAATGACTGTAAAATATATTGAACATAATTATTAACTGCAGCAATAGCATCTAAGCAAGAAGAGGTTTCCTTTTCTGAAAGATTCACGTTATTCGAATTTATACAACGGCTTATACCTGAGATCTGATCTAGAAGAATACTTATTGAACGCGAAGTATCAAAGTCATCTTTGATAGATGCTTCTATATTAGATTTTGCATATTTTAGATTTTGTAATAAAATATCAGCGCTTAGATTTGAGCCAACTTTTTTGCCGCTCAAGTAGGCCAAACAGTCGGAATTAAACGTTTTAAATTTGTTGAGAGTATTCTTAGCAGTTTCCATTAGTTCGTTGCTATAATCCATTGAATTTCTATAATTAGATAGGGCACACGCCATTCGAAAGTCGTCAGCGCTAAAGTCTTTTAACATTTCATCTATAGATATAGTATTCTTCAACGATTTTGACATTTTTTCATTTTCTCCTCTAATATTTAAGTGTCCTGTGTGTAACCAATAATTCACCCACTGACGCGTGTTGTGATATATACAACTTTGCGCTTCTTCATTTTCATGATGTGGAAATCGCAAATCTATACCACCAGCGTGAATATCAATAGATTTTCCAAATACCATATTTCCTAAAGTACTGCACTCAATATGCCAACCGGGCCTTCCATCACCCCAAGGCGATGGCCAACTAGGTTCAGATTTAGATTTTCGAGCCTTCCACAGTGCAAAATCTAAACATGAAAGTTTATGTTCTGAATGCAACATCTCATTTTCATTTAAATTCAAATTTTGTAATTTTCCATAAATCGGAAATTGATTAACGTTAAAATAAACCGAAGAATCTTTTCCAACATAAGCATATTTCTTTTCTACAATATCAGTTATATAATTTATTATTTTTGTTATATGATCCGTTACTCTCAACTTTATATTGGGCTCCAAAACGTTCAGTTTTTTCAAATCTGACCAAAAATCAGCTTCATAAAATCGTGAAATTTCTTTCCAGTCCTTGCCACTTTCCACACTATTTCGTATTATCTTATCATCAATATCCGTTATATTCATTGCGGTCACAACATTTAAATTGAAATATTGCCGAAGTATACGTTGGATTATATCCAGCTTTACATAACAGCTGGCATGACCCAAATGAGCTGAGTCGTAAACCGTAGGGCCACAGGTGTACCAAGTAAAATAGTTTTCATTTGACATTATTAAAGGAACCTGACGCCTTGCTGCACAGTTATAAATTCGTATACCGGTATCGATGCCATCCGGTTTAAACCAATGATGCTGCGTGCACATGGTTCGCAGAGGGTTAACAAAAAATCCTAGGCAATTTTTTGCCATGCTGCAACTGCAGTAGAAAAGAACACTGTCATTTATGAATTAATAAACTTTTGCCTATTTACTTTATTTTTGCCATAGTTTGGTAGACCTTCATCTATTAAAATTTTATCAAATTTGAGCAAAAGGATTATTTTGCGACACGGAGATATAAATAATATAATAAGCCAGATACATAGACCAACAACAAACTGTGACTAAACAGATGAGAGGAATTTTTTTTCAAGTGGTACCACACAATTGCAATAGTAACAAGTTGAGGAAAAATTACAATAATTTCATTGTTTGGGATATTTTGTAAATGATTTTCATGTCATATGGTATCATTTACACAGCTGATGTGTTTTGTGCAATTATTGCAATCGTGTTTTGCTTAGCCATTTCAATCATAAATACGGAAGATACTTTGATAATAACGATTCAAGGAAAATTTTAAAAAGCTTTCAAGTATGATGCGTTATGAGGAAAATGAAAAATTAGCTGACAACACAGCGTGTGCCGGTGTACGAGCCGATTTAAAGATGTGCTTGCTAGAAAGCGATTGCTGCAAAAAAGTATGCGACTGCTATCACGAAAGCAAAAAATTAAATATGTGCATTATTCTATTTTAGGATAAAAGGACTCCTCGAGAATGTCTGCAGATTAATTTGGTGCCTGAAGAATGCCAAGTGCTGCGTCAAACCTTTTTTGAATGCAAAAGATCTATTGTAAGAAATGTTGAATAACACATTCATACATTTTAATTATTTGTCCATTGCATTGCAGCTTGATAATCGAATGCGCTTTAGGGGTCGCAAGGGGTATTGAAACAACTTGTTTCCCGGCTGCTAAACTGTTATTTCTTTTATTAAATGTGCACATATTTATATACATATATAAAACAAACTACGAAGCACCTTTAGAGTTATTTGTTACTTTTGGAGAAGTTATTTGATGGGTAAGCTTTGGTAAATTATACAGGTAACTTGTGTGGCAAGTGCTTTGATTTGAAATGATTTTGCGTCATCTCACATCAAATATATTTAAATTATCAAAAGAGCCTAGAACTATTTTTAACTACCAAAATAAGATTGAGTGTATTTTTTGGAAGATCAAGTACCTAATAAAAAAAAACGTAGAATCGCGTTATAATATGCTTGACAATGATAATTGAATAAATGCTCAACAAAAAGTCAAAATAAGTTTGTGATTTATAAAAGTACAAATTTTCAGACTAATTTTCAAAATCAGAAAGTTTCTTGTGAAGGCATAGGTCGTATATAGTCAGTCACAAAAACATTTTAAAATTCTGTTAACTCTTGGGCATATGGTCTAGTTACTCCACCCGTATTTCTGCAACCATATTCTGCTGAATTTTGATTTGAAGGAAGAATATGCATAAATAATAAATAATAATTTTCAAAACGTTTGGTTTCGTGTTTCATGGGTATTAAGAAAAGTTTGCAAATACACATGGGGAACAACATTTGTGTTATCTTACATATTACCTCTATTATTGTCACTACAGCTCTATTCTAATTTTTATTTCATTTTAGGAAAAAGATTTTGATAGAAAAATGTTCAGATTAATTTGGTAGTATCTTCTAGTGAATATTGCTGTCAAGGCCTATTTATAAATAAGCCTTGACTGCGGTTTTATTTTTATGAGAAAAGTTCCTTTACTCAAATATCTGGAAACTCTATTGCATTTGAATACAACATTGCATTGAATGCTTGTCAAGCGTTTAAAACAAGGCGAAATGAATTGCTGGACAGTTCAATGAGGTAGCACCAGTTCTACACCAAAGTCACAACACAAACACGCATTTTGATACAAGCAAACAGAATAATGTCTAAATGTTTTAGATAAATACAGTAGACTAACAGTAATATTATGTAATAAATACTTTGTGTGTTTTTAGTTGCTAGTTTTCCGTCATTATTTCCTACGAAAATATATGAATTTGGCAGCGTGTGTCGTAACTGTGTTGCTCAGTCTTGCATTGAAACTTTTGGCTTGCCAACACCGGGAATTATGCAAAATCAGACATACCGACGCACACTTCATGTAGAATTTGGCATTTTCCTGTCTTGTAAAAATTAGCCCGCTGGCGTTGTGGTGATACCTAATTGGATGCCCTCAAGCAAGGCGAAACACATAAGGTGATCTTAATTCGCCAGCTGACATAAATTTCCTGCTGTCAAATGAACCAAAACGTTAAGAAATATTTTGACAGCAGGAAATTTTACACTAACAAATATACAAGCCGAATACGCAGAGTTGCAAATCAAGACCACCTTATATCAATGCGCCTTGCCCTCAAGGAAAATTTTTGAAATAATTAATTCGCCTTGGTGGCGCCATTGCATTCAATAAATTCGCCTTGCGCCATTAATTTTTCTGAGGCGGTAAAAAGATTTTGTGGTGTCTGTGCTAGTGCTTCGTTTTATAAATACTTAAAAGTGAATAAAACATTAATTATTCTGTGATACAAAGTGAAAAAAATGGATAGTTACAAAAGTTTGTACAAAGATCTCCGTTCTCATACTCCTCGAAAACACAATAAGATTAATCGAGAGTTGCTGGAAGCCAATAGATTTAAACGAAGAAGGGAAAGATATGAAGATTCACGAAATATATCACCCAGCCCAATGCCTTCTAGTCCTATTCAAGGAATAGAAGAAATAAAACCTGCTTCAGAAGAAAACTCCATTGAAATAAACAATACAACTAAATGTGGCAAATTAACTAAACAAGAAGCTTTCATAAAACGATTTGTGGAATGGAAGAAGAGTAAAAATATAATAAAACAAACTATAGTTAAGCCGAAACCATTCGTTTCTGCGGTAAATAGTGGTAGCACTTTCGTACCGAGAGGACACCCTGAAGGTTTTCGTCCACCAGTTGCACTTAAAAATGCAGCAATCAAAGAAAAAGTATGTTAACTTTAGCTTAAATCTAGTTTAGTGAAGCAGCTCCAAATAAATAAAATCAGTAAAATATATGTAAATATATTTTCGGCCGCAAATCAGCTCCTGTTCTCTAGTCTGAAAAACAGCTTTCGCGTCATCGTAATTATTTTTTAAGTGAGGTGGTGTGTTGGTTGGTAGGTATACATCCATTGCATATTTTGACACGCACTCCAATCTACAGTGAAACCATTATGCAATCTGAAAATATAAAAACATTTTGGTGTTTTTTTAATCTTCGAATGCAACATAAACACATTGCAAAGTGTTTGCCTACTATGTTGTCTGACCCAAAGGGTATTAATGCACTTTGGTCTGACCTTCGAGAGTTCTGTGCCTCACGGGTTGGTTGTTGCTTTCAACTGTATAATTCGCAGTTATCTGGAATTTTCTATTAACATGTGCAAATATACATGACTCTATATTGAAATTCTTGATGGCATTATAACCTTTTGGTCCTGCCTCATAAATCTTCCATCCACTGGCGACTGTGAGGAGGGCGAAGTAAATCCAAATCTTAAATGATAGACAGTTTAATTCTAAGAAAAAACTTATGTATTAAAATCGTCGGAAAGGCATACCTATAAAATTTTTGATTTAGTATAATACTATGCGTATCCTACGAAAGCTTTTTCAAGTTATTAGATGAGAAATATATTTTCAAAGAAAATTCCTTTGTATTTTTCTTAATTTTTGCTTTTTTTAAATTAAAGATAGACATTTACTGCCCGAATCTCTTGTTTTACAATTACATAATATATAAGAATTCTTTTATTTGGACCTGCTTCACTTAACCAAATTTACTCCTTAATAATTTTAGAAACGGTGTTGAAAATTTCCTTTAAAAAATTAATAAGAATGTAAAAATTAATTTTTTCTTCATTTTGTAGACTAGATTATATATTTATTTATTTATTTAGTTTTGTAATAATAAGCCTATAGGCCAATAAAATATTACAAATAGTAAAATACCCAAGTATTTCAATAAATGCTAACAACTAATTTCTTTGCTGTTCAAGAAACACATCAATTAACCAACAACAAATAAATTAATACTGAATTATATTTGTCGTTTTCTGTAATCTATTAAAATAAGAATTTTTGTATTTAGTTGGTTAAGCACGCCTATATGCATTTCGAACTCGTTTACTAATGATTTTCTTAAACAGAAACGAAAAGCATATAGACGTGCTATCCAACAACAAACAAAAATTCATCATTATCATTTTTATTTTAAGGTGGAAGAAAAAAAAATTGAAGAAAAAAAAAGACAATCAACGTACATTTTGATTCCTACGCCACCCCGGAAAAAGATTGATGAAAAAAAAATTACGTCTGTCCGAAGAGCTTTGTACGCAAAAATGCCTAAAGATGGAAAAAAAATAGGAACTACTTCAACCAAAAATAAGTCAAACATTAAAACACCACAATCTAAGAAGTCGGTTACAAGAAAGAGTCCAAGAACCGTAGAAACTAAAAACTCCCAACAGCTATGCGATTTCAAAATGCCACCTCTGCCGCCTTCCAATCTCACAACTACAGCGTTCCCAAGCATGCCAAAAGGAGCTATAGCTAAAGCCAGACACTTGGGAAAAAAACGTGCGGAAGTAGTAAAAGAAGCAAAAAAATCATCTACGCTGATCTGGGGTGCTTCCTTGGCACAAAACTTAAAAATGGAAACACAAACTCGAAAAGATTATGCAACTGTAAATCGGTTAGAAGAGATCGTGAACATAAAAACACCAAAATTTAAAAAATCGGTTGTAACAAAGAGTCCTGCAGTATCTGAAGGAAAAGCGGCTAATTTAGCAATGGCGTTTGGAAAAGGTAAAATAGTTGCAACAAAAAGCTCCTCCCAACCCCTACGCGATTTTAAAATGCCGCTTCCCCAAACTTCCAAAATCTCAACTACAGGAGCCCCGAGTAAACCAACAGGAGCTGTACCCAAAGCCAGATACTTGGCCAAACAAACAAAAAAATCATCTTCGAAACTCGGCGGGGCTTGCTTAGCGCAAAATTTAAAAGCGAAAAAACCAATAAACACCATTATTATATGCCCTGAAACCATTCAGTTGGCTTATAAGGAAATACAAACTCCCAAAGATTTTGCAACTTTGAATCCCTTCGAAGAGTTCGTAACTTCAACTAAACTAAAAAGAGCCAGTCACATGGAAAATGTGGATGCGGATGCAAACCATCCAAAAGAAGCTTCTCAAAAGAAATCGCATTGCAATTCTTCGGCAAAGAGGAATATACTGATAAGTTCAACAAATGCTGCACTTATAACGGATTCTGGCCAGAACTCGGAAAAGTGCGACGAAGGAAATGCTTTACAAAGTGTAGTGAAGAAACATAACTTTATAAGATATTCTGAAGCGGCTGATGAGCTTGTTAACGATAACAACAATAAAGACGAAGAACTAGATGCAAAAGAACACAAAATAAAAGCTTCATTGGATGAAGGAGATGATCATACTCCTATTAAACAAGCGGCAGACGAAAAGCCCGCCAATTATATGAGTCCATTCGTCAGCGTTTCTCGCGGTAAAGTCAGCATAAAAAGAGAGAAAGAAAAACGGAATAGTGTATATCTTCAAAATACTATTTCTGAATCAAATGATTTACCTAAAGAAAATATTAGAACTTTAGAAGCTGTACGGTATTTTCGCAAACAACTGCAAGACGAAATTGATAGATTGCACCAACTGTGTTATACTTGGGAAGCATATAAAAAGGAACATTTAGAAAAAATTCAATATGCCAATGGTGAAGATATGATAAATGTAACTGTTGGTCAAACACGTTTATTAACAAGCAAAAAATTTATGCAGTTTAAAGGTTTGATAGACCGTTGCGAAGCGGGGGCTACTGGCAATGGCGCTGTTGAATATGATGGCAGTGAGAATACCAAACCTATAACATCAGGAGATTTAGAAGGATTTTGGTGTATGTTAGGCATACAGATAGACAACTTGGAAAAACGTTTCGATAGTTTGAACCGTTGGAAAATTAATGACTGGAAAGATCCAGATGAAGAACAACCAAAAATAAAAAAAAACTTAACAAAGGTTAAAAAACCGAAAGCTAATCCTACGGCTAAAGCTAAACCTAATTCAGCATTACAGGATATGCTGCGAAAAATGCAGGCCGAAATGCGCAAAAATAAGAACAAAAATAATGATTTGAACGAAATTGTTGTCTTCACATCATCAAAAATGGATCAACGGCGTTCAGGCAGTTTCAGCAAACCGGTCAATACCAGCGCATCACGCCGTTTGTCAATAGTCGTTAAAGATCGGAAATATTTTTCGCCAGCAGCTACAGTTCTTTCGTTTTCGTCGCCAAATCGAAAAACATCGAAATATTTGGAGGACTCCCCAAGTTTGATTAAGCATTTGCAATCCCCTTTAGAGCTAAGAAAATCAATTTTAATAACTGAAAACTCAAGACGCATGGGTTTAAAAACAAAATCACCCGTTATTAACAATAAAAACAAAGAAAACGAGATTTTTTGTGAAGAAAGATGCGCGGAAACCCCAGTACAGACAGGTCGAAAATCAATACTTAAAACTCCCGGTACGGCTAAAAGTAGACTACGAAATGTTATTTTTAACGAAAGGTTACGTGTTAAAAAATTTAACATTTTGATAAACGAAACTGGTGACCAGTTCAGCGCTGAAAGTAGTGAAGAAACGCATGAAGATTTGTTTAAAAGTTGTGAAGGTAATAAATTGGATTTTTTTTTTAATGGCAAGAAAATTTCTATTTTTTTTTTATTTATAGAAGTACAAACTAACGATACTCCACTACGGACATTAACGTTGCGTAACCGTAAAGTTCGTTTGCGGCCATCAAGTGAAATAGTTATACCAAAAAACTGAGGATAATATATGAAAATATAAAATTTTGTAAAAACTGGTCACATGCAGCCGCACACTTCGTTTCTTTGCGACACACATATATATTAACTTCAACTACACAGCACTGGAACCGTTGTATTGCCTAGTAATCCGGATTTTGTTTTTATATCCGACAAAGGTTAAACTTATCGTAATTAAAATAAAATCGTTGTAGTACATTTGAATTTTTTTGTATATCAAAAAATTGAAACATTTTAACTCTCATATTAATGTCTCTTTTACTTTTTTAAACGTACATACATACATATATTATGGGCCTAATTTTGTAAAACACAACGCCAAGTATTGACAATTTTTATTGGAAAAAATTAAATTACAAAAACTAAATGCATACAAAATTTCTCAATGCTAAGTTTCGGTGCACACAGTTCAACTTTTGTTGATCAACTCGTAATTCAGCTGCAAGAAAAAAAGAGATGTTTGCATTTCCGTCTCCGTCTTTCTTACAGCTGAATGACAAGTTGAGCAACAGAAGTTGAAACGTGTGAACCGGGACTAAGCGATGCGTTTTACAAAATAAGTCCATATATTTTATATATAATAAATAACAGGTGTTATTATTTTCGTTTGTTAGTAAGTCTCGTTGTTCTCAAACTCTTGTTCTGTATACATTTCTGTACAATTATTACTGTTCGGTCTAATTGTATTTTTATACCTATCAATTACGGAATAAATTAAATATTTATAAAAATTATGAATCTTAAGACTAACAACGCTGACTTTTTAAACGTATTTTGCATTGTGTATTAATGTAATGTTTTTATGTATGTATTTGAATAGTGGGTTGTATTCTTAGTCCCGGTTTACACGTTTTAACTTTTGTTGCTCAACTCTTAATTCAACTGCAAAAAAAGACGGAGACGGAAGTACAAATATCTCTTTTTGTTGTTACAGGTGAATTACGAGTTGATCAACAAAAGTTGAAATGTGTGAACCGGGACTTTTTGTGCATGTTTTCTTTAAGAATTGCATTTACGAATGGTTGCAATGTATTACTGCAAAACATACGTTTAGGAACTCAGCTTGAAAGATTTATATTATTACATGTATGTTGGTTTAATACTAGTACATTGCGCCAGATACAAATGCTACGTGAAGGGTACATTTTTAAATCGCTGAATAACTATGTATATAGTATGTATATACAATATCCTACTCAACCACCCCTTTTACACACGGAGTTTACTTTACAAGGTCTTAAATCAGCTGTGTGAAAGGCATATATAAGAATTCTTTCAGCTGAATTAAGACTTAGCAAAGTAAACTTTCCGTGTGTAAAACGGGTACAACTTGTGCATGTGTACGTAAATATGTATGTCCACATGAAACAAAAAATTTTAATAAAAACTGAATGCAACTCTGATTGTTACATATTTTTGCGTCAGAGTTTCATGTATAACCCAATATTTAATTTTAATTCACAAATAATTAAATTTTATAATCAAAATATTTTACGAATTTAACTAAAACACACGTTAAAAATAATATAAAAAGTACACATAAATTTAATAAAATTTCCCTTGTTCCTGTCTCTCATTAACAGTACTGCCAACCTTGAAAAACCAATAAAAAATGCAACTCTAATTTTATTTTAACACGAATGTCATCATAAAGCATAAAAATCCATTCAATAATAAATGAAATAATTTCCTTCTACAGAATACAGCAAAAATTTTAATTTGAAATTTTATTCAAAATATATTAAGTAAAATGTGTTAAAATTATTCTAAGAAAAAATAAGGATTACTGCTAAGCAAAAAGTGTATAAACGCGTTCAACTTTTGGTATAACAACGTGCCTGTTTTGTGGGGTTACTCTCCCAGAAATTCATGTAGTACTGTGCAGTGTTTACTGACTATTTTTGGTAAACTCGTACACAAAATTAAAATTTTTGTTACTATAATACGCAATTTTATAAATTCAATAAAGAAAAGCTGCAACAATGAATGCAAGTGATAATATGGGTAAGTAGTCGTTTGTATATTATTTAAGAAAGTTATCTTGCATTTCAAATTGAATTTTCAATTGCTGGTTAATGATGCCTGTACCACTCTTGGTGACCAAACGTATGTCATGGTTTATCCCGTTGTTCACATTTTACATTTATTCATTATTTTTAAAAGGTTTATAAGTAACGATTGATAACTAATTGCAAAAGCATTAATATTTCTGCAATAAATATTGTGGAAATCTGTTTTATTTGGAATATTTGTGCAGTTTGCCAACGGCCAACCTTCGTTTCTATTAACGGGATTTACATACATAAAATATTAAGAAACGTTTTGGAACAGCTTTCAACCTAAAATACGTTTAACTTTTCCACTAAATTTTGTTATAAATGTGCATAGGAGTTGTACAATATGTAAAATTTTCATTTTAATTCTTTTATGTTTTTATCATTCATTGCCCACAATTTTTCATTGAAATACGCCTTGCCATATTATCAGAAAATAAGCATGCCATATTGAATAATTTCCCCATCAATGGTAGTGTAGAAAAGTCTGGTAGAAGATTATCATATGGGGGATATTTATAATTTGACATTTTGCTTTACACATTTTGAGGGTTAGTTTTACGCAATTACTTTCCTATTTCGGTGTGAATCTTCTCAGGAAGCTTGAATTTTCTCAAATATATAAATCAATTTCATTGTTGGTAAGTTAAATGATTTCATTATCGATGGGGCAAATAGATAAATGCGAGTAGTATTTCATAATTGTTTTAATTCATAGGTGAAAACAAAGTCCGGCATAATGTCTTTGTGTGCTCTACGTCAATCAAGTGGGGTAATCTTTTCAGTATTAGGAAGATGTTCTTCTGTGCGACGTGCTCTTAGTACCGCGCGAATGGTTCGCTTAGCACAGGGAACTCCAGCATTTTTAATGCAGCTGCAACGTATTACACCGATGTCGGCAAGTACTAAAGGGTTTCAGCAATATGTTCGTGAATATGCTTCCGAAAAGAAGGTATTTGAACGTACAAAGCCCCACTGTAATGTTGGTACGATTGGTCATGTTGATCATGGCAAAACTACACTGACTGCGGCCATTACCAAAGTATTGGCAGACAAACAATTAGCTGAAAGTAAAAAGTATAACGAAATTGATAATGCCCCGGAAGAAAAAGCTCGAGGTATTACTATTAATGTCGCTCACGTTGAGTATCAGACTGAGGGTAGACATTATGGCCACACTGATTGTCCCGGTCACGCCGACTACATAAAAAATATGATTACTGGTACTGCTCAAATGGATGGCGCTATTCTGGTGGTGGCTGCTACAGACGGTGCTATGCCGCAGACCAGGGAACATTTACTTTTGGCCAAGCAAATTGGCATTAATCATATAGTTGTTTTCATAAACAAAGTTGATGCTGCTGATCAGGAAATGGTTGACTTGGTAGAAATGGAAATTCGCGAGTTACTATCGGAAATGGGTTACGACGGTGATAATATTCCTGTTGTTAAGGGATCGGCATTATGTGCATTAGAGGACAAAAATCCCGAGATTGGTTCTGAAGCGATATTAAAATTATTGAATGAAGTTGACAACTTTATTCCAACACCTGTTCGAGAATTGGACAAACCATTTTTGTTGCCGGTAGAAAATGTATATTCAATTCCCGGACGTGGTACTGTGGTGACAGGTCGTTTGGAAAGAGGTGTCGTCAAAAAGGGAATGGAATGTGAATTTGTTGGCTATAACAAAGTATTAAAATCTACAGTAACTGGCGTTGAAATGTTTCATCAAATATTGGATGAAGCTCAAGCCGGCGACCAATTGGGTGCATTGGTAAGAGGCATTAAACGCGAAGACATCAAGCGTGGTATGGTTATGTGCAAGCCCGGTAGTGTAAAAGCTCTGGATCAATTGGAAGCTCAAGTATATATATTAGCTAAGGAAGAAGGCGGTCGTACCAAACCCTTCATGTCATTTATTCAATTACAAATGTTCTCCCGTACATGGGATTGTGCTGTGCAGGTTCAAATACCCGACAAAGAAATGGTTATGCCTGGCGAAGACACAAAATTGATACTTCGCTTAATACGTCCCATGGTTTTAGAACAAGGACAACGTTTTACGTTGCGCGATGGTAGTCTTACTTTGGGAACTGGTGTTGTAACCAAAGTTTTGCCACCATTGTCTGAAGCTGAACGTTTAGCATTGACAGAAGGCAAGAAGGCACGTGAGAAGAAAACTGTTGCCAAAAAGTAAAGCTAGTAGTTAATAATGAAAGAGTTTCTAAATCATTTCCTTTTAACCTCAAACCCTTTTAAAAAGGAATTTATTTTCTAAAACGATTTCGTGCAGTAATTTTGCAATTGTCAAGTTTCTAAATTTTCGTTAGTAACGCATTTTTGGTGTATCCAATGGTTGCCTGGAAATGTCTTTAATTGTTCTGGGACATTAAACATAAGTATCGCTTTTTATTTCTATCTTAAGAAGTAATTTTTTCATTTTGCAAAATATAATAAAATAAAATTTAGCAAAATGCAAATATAAAAAATTCGTGTTTTATTTATTTATTAATACTTAGCTTATTAAAATATATAGAAAGGTTCAAAACCAAAAGTAAATTTCTCCAGTCTGTTCATAAATGTGCAACGAGGATTAGATTTTCATTGATGTATTTTTTTGGAATTTGAAAATTTGGCTTATTTTTATGGTTAAGCAATTGTCTATTTGCATTTCGTTCCCGCTTTTGGAACTCGTCATGTATTTTTTTTTTAAATTTTGTTCATGCTGTTTTTTAAAACACTGTTAATAACATCTTGGGCATATGGCCCATATTTTTGCAACAATACTTTGCAAATTTATTTTGTAAAGTATTTATGAAATAAATAAATAAATAAAATAAAATTTAGCAAAATGCAAATATAAAAAATTCGTGTTTTATTATTTATTTATTAATACTTATAGCTTATGAAAATATATAGAAAGGTTCAAAACCAAAAGTAAATTTCTCCAGTCTGTTCATAAATGTGCAACAATGATTAGATTTTCATTGATGTATTTTTTTGAACTTTTTTTCATGCCACTTATTTTTGTTAAATGTAAATTGGTCAGTCATATAGGCAGTAAACCATGTGATTAATTAAAGCTCGTTTTTACTTTTAACGGTTTACTATGTCATTTTAGATTGTCTAGACGATTCTTCAGCACTACCGGAATTAAGTTTTGATGATCTTTTGGATCCTTCTCCTATGAAAAAAAGTAATAAGTCCATGTTTGATGATGATGCTTTGGATCTAGACAACGAACAAAAATATCATTCATCTGATGATACTCTTAACACGCCTGGACCTAAAAAACCACCTGTAATACAAAAAAATATTAATACTTCTATAGCTATTTCAAGCGGCTCGAAACTATCGACACCCATTAGAACGCAAGCTGTGAAATTGGGAAGCAGCCCATGCACTATGACAAATGTAATTAAAAATAATAATGGTGCATCGTCGACACCAGTTTTGTTAAATAGCAAAAACATTTTACCCAAATCATCTCCTCAGATTTTAAACAACTCAATTAAATTCACACAAAAAATTGTGGGAGGAAATGGAAGTACAACAAATTTATCTTTATCAGGAAAAACTGCTGTGAGAACATCAAATGGACAAATTATTTACATACAAAAAACAGCACCTGCATCGAATTTTAAGACGACAACTGCATCAGCTGCTGTCAAAAGTTTAGCAGGAAATAATTCTAAACCTGTAACTATTCAAGTTCTACGAACAGCAGATGGGAATTACGTACCACTAAAGAGTACGACATCGGTAACGAATGCAAAGACTACTCTAACGCTTTCTCCCACTAGTTTGGCGGGTAAGAAAATAACTTCATCTGCAGGTGGCCAAGTAATAATAAAGGGCACGATCAAGCCGGGAGATTCAACAGCCATTTCATCCATTGCAAAGACAGTTACTACGAATGCAATAACCGGAGTTCGAACTATGGTAAAACCCATTACACCATCATCATTAGCAAGCACACAGATAAATGATTTAAATAAATCTAAGCCTATAGTGGTTCATGGCACAAGTGGTAAGCAAATAATTGTTTCGAATCAGAATATAGTTAAATTGTCGCCAAAGCCTCAAACAATTACTACAACAGCCGGGGGAAATTCTGTTTCAACATCTTCAGTTGGGTCGGGCCAATTTCAAACTATACAAATTGCGGGAAAACTGGGAGTACAATATATACGTGTGCTTCCCAACGCAAAGATGCCGGCAAAAAATTTAAATACCTCAGCGACAACATCTGCGACGTCAACCGTAACAACATCGTCTACGAAAACCTTAAATACAACTACTCAACCAGTGAAAATTTTGAATTCTTTGCCACAAAAATTTACTTTGCTACAAAAAGGTGGTACCACAAAACTTCTCGTCACGCAAAAAAAAGATATTCCTAGTAACAACAGTAATACCGAGTATACATCTAAAGTGCAAAAGACCATAGTCACGGTGCCGACAATAAAGTCTTTAAATGATGATAAAAACAATAATCCACCAAGTCAGTTACAACAACAGTCTATAGTAAAAACACCACAACATAGTTTCCTATCCAGCGGTAGTAGCACAAATCAGACGTTGGTAAGAAAACATAAAATATCGGAAATTAATTCCGAAATACAACGAATTACTACAGCAGGTGACAATGTCGGACAACCAGAGATCAAAAAGCCTGCACCCAATGACAGAGTTGTAGTTATGCCAAGTAATTCGCAGCCAAAAATTTTGAATAATAACATACAACAACCAGGACGCATTACATCTTCTATCGCTCCGACTTCAAACACATCTACTACAAGCAAGAGTGTTAGTGGATCTATGGTGCAGGTTACGCAAAGTGGCAAAAAATTATATACAGTTTTGAAACCATCATCCGCTGACCAAAAACCCGTTCCCGAATTATATAGTGTTCTAAAAACGAATAATCAAACAACAACATCATCTGCAACAGCAATGACATCGTCTAAAGGTTTCACAAAGCCGTTAATTAATAAACAACAACTGATACACCAGCAGCAAAGACTTCTGCAAATAAAACAACAAAACCAACAACAAAATACAACTAATCAAAACACAAATCGTTTAAATACAACAACAACGTCCTCATCCACATATTTGTTACCAATTAAAATTAAAGAAGAACCAACAGACTCATTATCTCACACCAGCAACAATACCAATGCAGAAGCAACAACAACTGCTGATTTAAATATACCGGCACCAGTGGGGGATGACGATGCCGACACTTTGGATCCTCTGGTAGGAGGTGTACGACGAAAGCATTGTAATTGCAGCAAATCACAGTGTTTAAAATTATATTGTGATTGTTTCGCTAATGGAGAATTTTGTCAGGACTGCACATGTAAAGATTGCTTTAACAATTTGGAAAACGAAGATGAACGCCAGAGGGCCATAAAGGCTTGTTTAGATAGAAATCCAAATGCTTTTAAGTAAGTACAGTACATATATATTTGTATTAAATGGCATTTTTTTTGCCACGACTACAAATACTTATTGCCCGCTTATTGCAACATATTCGTCATATCTCAAAAATGCATTTTTGGAGTTATAAAATATTTAATCACCTGTTGTGAAAGGAAAATAGTTTAATATTTTGATTGAGTTGTATGCAAACTTCAATCATATTTTCTGCAAAACTAGCTTTTTTGAGTTATGCCTATGGACAGTAATAACGCTTAAGATACATATGTAGCACATACTGATTGACTACTCTAATTACCACAAAAACATGTAGGATCAATAATTTTTCAGAATTCAGCATAGAACAAATCAGAACAAATTTAATTTTTAAAATTGTAATTTGAAAGATATGCAAAATGTTCCAAAATTATTTTACAATACATTATAATAATTTATTCGACCTTTTAGTTTAATATATAATTGATAACAATATTTATTATTTTATCAATATTTCGCTGCAACGTTGTGTAGCGAAATGTCGATAAAATAATAAATATTGTTATCAATTATTTACAAAAGGACCTAAAGCTTAATTAAAACTTGTATATATTTTACAATACATATTTATTAAAATTCATTTCAAAAATAAATTTTTATTACGATTATCCGATTAGCAGTGCTGCCATATGGGAAATTGGGATTTTAAATTTACCTAAATTTAAATTGCTTTTTTGCAGAACACAGTAGGCTAGATATTTATTTACATACATGCCAAAATAAATAAATGTTTAATAATCTATCCAAATAAATTAAATTTTTATTTTTGTTAAACTAGGCCAAAAATTACTTCTTCAAGAGATCAATCCGATATGCGTTTACATAATAAAGGATGCAACTGCAAACGTTCCGGATGTTTGAAAAACTATTGTGAATGTTATGAAGCTAAAATTCCCTGCAGTTCAAATTGTAAATGTGTCGGTAAGGAAATGAACATATATACATACATACATACATACATTATGTACATAATCAGCCTGATTACGATTGGCGTATTTCGACTACGCCATGTACACCATAACCTTTTACTTTAGTGCAGTACTAGGCCCAATCGAAATACTTTAACCGTAATCAGCCTCAATATATTATGCACATATATATGTACATACATATATAAAATAAATGAAATTATAAAAATCATACAAAATATCAAATTAATAGGATGTCGAAATGTTGAAGATCGTCCAGATTTGGATATGGACCCAGTAGATCCAAAGATTATGGCTGCCATTGCTATGGGCGGAACAACCGATAATGCTTCTCTTAAAAGAACTTATGAGAAATCGCAAAGAGATTTCGGTGGGTCATTGGCAGGCGTTAATATTAAAACCGAAAAGCTTGCTAAAGAATCGGTAAAATCTTTAAGTAGTTACGATGCAATGGGCGGTAACATTTCACCTACATTAGAACGTCAGCAGTGTAATTTTATAACTCAAGAAGTGATTGATGCAACCATCCAATGCATGATAACCCAGGCAGATGAGTGTGAAAAAAATAGTTTGCCGGCATACCAAACGGAAAAAATGGTTATGGAAGAATTAGGACGTTGCTTGGTAGAAATTATTGACTTTTCCATACGCAATACTGACAATAGTTATTCTCAAGAATAAGTTTTGAATCTATTGTAAATATTTGAAAACACGCAAAGGCATATAAAAAAACTACAATATTAATGTAGTTTTAATTTTAGCTAAAGGCAAAATGGAAAGTTTGTAGCCATTGTGCATATTATTGAAAAACAATAAATTATCCTGGCAAGTTATTTTATATTCTACTCTAAATTATTTATTTATGCGATAAACAATGTATGAATTCTGTTTGAAGTAATGTTTAAAAAGTTGATTGAAATAATAGATAAACTAATAACTAATAAATAAGCACCGTTGTATCCTTCTGTATTCCAGGTAAAATCATATTTGTATACATACACACATATGTATATGTATATATAGGTTTATATTTATACATATATACTATATGTAACCTACAAAATTATTGTATATAAACTAAGGAATTAATTTTCTATGTAATTTGTCATTAAAACTTTATGAAAGTTTATATATACATATATATATGTATATATGTATGTGCAAGAGTTTGTCAATGTAGTTTTACACATCTGTTTAGAACATCTTAAAATTTTAATTATTAATAAGATAGATGAAAAAGTACTTGTCTAGAATTTTTTCCGACAACCACATGAAAATCGCAAAAAATCTAATTAATGTTCGATTCTATATTTAAGTTAGGAAGTTTACTTTATTGTAAATGTAAAAATAAATATTTTAATAAAAATTCATAAAAATATAAAGTTAATGAAATGATATGATTTTTATTATTATATTTCTCTTGTCAAAAAATATTTTTGACAGAAATATTAAATCAAGTAAATTACTAATTGATTCTATTCACATTCTTCATTTTTATATAAAAAAGATGTTTAAAATTTATCGCAAATAAAATACACCATATTGTTTTTCTCTAAAAAAATAGTTTAGTTTTATTTGTCTTGTAATTGTTATTTTTTTTACCTTTCCTTCGTTATACAGAATAACGCTTAAAAGTAGCAATGCGGGCAGGTTCTAACAATTCCATTGCACATTTGAGATGCGAATTAAAGTCGCATGATAGTTGTTCTACAGTTGACAATCACAGGAACTATGCATATACGGAAGTGAACTGATGTATTTTTCCTAAACTAAATTTCAAATAAACATTAACATTATTTCGATTTTAATAAAAAAATTGTGTAATAGTTTTGCAAAATGTTTAATAAATAACAAAAATTAAAAATTTTAAAAACCCCCGACTTTTTTCAGAAAAGATGTTATATCTTCTAAACGGCTGGACCGATTTTCTTCAAACATAGCTAAGAACCCTCTCGATCAAGTCACAGAAAAAACTAAATCAAAATCGGTTCAGCCGTTTGGTCTGTGCGTGGACACGGACAGACACAGATACACAGACACACAGATACACACTACAAACTTATAACACCCCTTTTTTAGTCGGGGGTTAAAAATGATATTTTTTAAATAAATTTGTTAATCCTGTCATTCCACTGTGACGAGTTTAGCAAACAGCTTGTCCCTGTTATACAACATGTAGTAACAAGTTTGGCGATTTGCAACTCACATGCGATTGTCAGAACATATTTGATGGGTTCTTTATTTTTGGCCTGTGAATGTGACACAATCAGGTAAATTTAATACATCATTCGATATCGAACGAGTTTCCATACAATGTTAATGGTGTTTGTATGAAAATTTCGATTGATATCAATTGATTTAGTTTGCCCCCATGCTTATTATAAATAAAATTCCACATCTAAATTTCCAAACGTGTGAACAGTTGGTATCACGAATGAAATATGTGGTGAAAGTGTCTGAATGTTTACATTTTTCAACTGCGAAAAAAATTGCTTTTGAATTTGTTGGCCTTCAAAAAACTTCATACAATTGTCAAATATTTTGGCAATTTATGAAGAAAATTCTTCACAAAGATTTATCTGTCGGAAAAAGTGGGAATAATAAAGTTTTTAATTTTAATGGAATTGAATGAAAACTTTTATTCGGAAAACTTCACATGCATGATAAGGCTAAATGTATTTATTATTTGTTGAATTGAATTTTTTTTCTGTGGTTGGTCCTTAACGTGGCAAAAAGTTGTGTATGGTAAAAATTATTTCGTTTTGAAACTAAGTGTAAAAGAGATTAAAGAGGTATAATAAAAGTTAACTTTGAAATGGAGGTATAATAGACAATATTGGACAGCTAGCTAAAAATTCAATTTATTTATTGGTTAGACTTTATAAACAAAATATGTATGTTTGTTTTCAATTTTCCTTTTTTATGAGTAGCACTGTAAAGAGCAAGGAATTTTCTATTTTCTATTTTTTTGTTAATTTGATGTGGGGTTAATTTAAAAAAAAGCTATTTACATATCGTTATGTTATTACATTTTTATAAATTTCACAGGGGAAAGGAAAAATTTTTTTTGTTAAAAGCGTTTCTTTTGAGTTGAAATCTGTGTTTTCTAAGTATGTACATAAGTATGAAGCTTTGTGCACATCCCGCTTTCTAAAAGATTTCATTTTGAAATCCCAAAATATCGCTTTATGATCGATAATGTCCCGGTCACGTTTAACATACTACATACATATTTATGTATGTGTGTTTGTAAATTCTTTGTCGCAAACTATCAAAATTATAATCCAAAGAAATTCAAATAATCTGATCTCAGTTTCGAAAAATCAGTAACATCCAACTTAAGTAACTTACCTTGTATTATTTTTGGGAAATAATGCACTAAATGGAGTTTTTTTTTTAAGTGTAGATCAATTTTTCACCAACAACGTATGTATGTATTTATTTCTTTTAAATTTTGTCATAGTATGTATTTATAGTTTTAATAAGTTTAATTTACTTTTAAATCCATTTGTAAATGCTCAATAACTCTAAATGTTATGTTATTTCATATAAGCATTAAATTTATATGTTTATTTTCTCAAATAACATTTCAATTTAATCTCAAAGTTTCCATTGTAATTTATTTGTATGTAGTTGTTTTTGTTTTAGTAGTAGTGGTAGTGTGTAAAAGCTAATATATAATTTTATAATGAATTTTAATTACTTTAATAGGATTTATATTATATGTATATTATGTATATGTATAAATATTTTGACTATTATGCTCAAATGCAAAACAATTTTTTTATTCTTATGATTTTTGTTTTCATTTAAATCGATTTTAAATTTATTAAGGATTATAGTATTTGGTCACAAAGCGCTTAAGAACTAAAATATTTATTTGAATTTAATGAAAAAAGCATGCTTGATATAAGATATATAGTATATTATACATTTATAAGTATGCATTTATTTTGTTCTGGTTACATAATACATAAATAGTGAATAGTGTGTTTGACCCCATACCAGCTTTTTAAGTGCATATATATATGTATGTATCTATTTTAATATATTTATGTTTATGTAGCATAATAATTAATATATATGTATGTAAGTATGTAGTTTATTAAATAGCCAAAAAAATTTAATTTTCTTTAATGCTTTTTTGAACTTATATTGTCTAATTCACACAATAATTACTGATTAACTAACGGCAGGAAATGACCTATACCCGTTTTTAAATGTTAAGTACATATGTATGTACTTATGTTTATGTATTTACTAAGTTTAAATAACTTTGTATTATATGTATATGTATGTGAGTAATATAATGAAAACCGTTTAAACTTTTTTTTATTTTGTTTTAAATTTACCCTATACATGAGCTTTTTCATATACATGTACTCGTATGTATAACTATATGCTTTTTCACATACATATATGTATGTATATATATATGTACATATATACGAGTTTTATTTATTAATTTTTTGTTATTATTATAAATTTATAATAATGATTGCATTTTTGTGGCAATTCTTGGGCGAATTCTTGGTAATATCATTATTAATTTTTGTAAAAAGAAACGTTCTAAAACATCAATACATATATATACTTTTTTATTTTGTTCTAAATATCAGCAAGTATTTCAGCTATTTTATTATTTACAAATCGTGATATAACTTCCATAAATACCTGCTTTCAACTACAAATGTTTGCTTTTCAACTTTGGTTTTGCAAATTTAACCCAAATTTACATTAAACATGGTTAAACTGTAAATTTATGCCATTAAAATTTTTTGTTTCTCGTTTATTTCACTATAACTTTTTTATATATATTTTTTTAATTTTTCTCTCTCAAACGAAAATTGTTTAATATTTTTTTTTTAATAAAAAAAGGAGAAATAATAATATTCGAAATTAAAAATATTTTATATATTTATAACATTGGTTTGGTCAAACTTTTCTGAAACATAAATAACTTCGAATTAGGTCCAAAGAAATTTATGTTGTATTTATATATTATCGAAAAGTAATGTTAAGAATTAAAAATATCAATGTATAATTCATATACAATACATATGTAAGTCAAGTGGGAATAAAAAACATGTTTGTATTTTTTTTTTAGCAAAAACTTGCAGCCATTCAAATTTTTGTTAAAAAAAATACTTAAATGCTGATTTTGTAGCACATGCCAAATGCTTTACCCTACGTCTATAACTGACATTTTTTATCACGACAAAAGTCAAATTCCATATAGGAAAAACAGCTAACATAAAAAACATATTTTTAAATATAAAATTTGACTTTCGTCAGGATAAAAATATGTTAAATATAGACAGACGTAGGGTTAGATGAGTTGCTCACTTGTAGTACAAAACCAGCTTTTTAATAATATTTTTTTTAAACAATTTTCGTTTAAGATTTATAGAATATTTGTGTGCATAATAACAAGCATAAGTATTTTATATGAACTCTTAAAAACTAATACTACTCTATTCCCTTTTAGTGTCAGATAACTTGTGCATTAAGTTAAATTTTACAAAATACGTTTATAATTTTTCTAATTTGTATTAGATATATGTATATTTTTATGAAGAATAATATTATGACATCTTTATTAATTTATAAATTGATTTAATTAAGAAAGATCTTTTCCAGGTTTTTTTTTCGTTACAATTTTGAAAAAAAAACTCTTTCAGTCGTCGCTGCACGCTTCATTGAAATTTGCAACATGTCTTAATAAGTTTCTAAAAAAAATTATTCGATTTTTTATTTCAACTCTTCACATACTTTTTTTCAAATTCAAACCCTTTGTTTTTATTTCAATTTGCGTTTTTCTTTCAGGAACTTTTATTAAAATTATTTGATAAAAATTGTTAAGTCTGTAAAATCTTTATAAAAAATTCACTATGAGCTCTCGTCGTTTTCGACACATTTGTAAGATATTAAAGAAAAACAAATTCAAGTCAATTACGCAGAAATATTTTATAATACATTCTGTTTTTTCCAGTTACTTTAGGTTCGTTAAAAAAATCTAAGCGATGGCAATTAGATGATCCATTCGAGGGAGATCCATTCAAAATTCGTTCATACAAATTTCGTTATGCTGAACGGCCTTTTTTCCTCTTGCCGGGTATAAGAGAAAGCAGGTGCAATAATGACACTTTAAAAAATTGTCAAACGTATTTTTATAACCGTGATTTTCCTACTAATAATAACTTAAATGCGGAAAGTAGTACGAGTGATAAGCTGTTATACAATTTAAAAAAAATCTTATAAACATTCTCAATCAACAGGTACATTGTCATTAAGCCGATATTCCAGTATGAAGGATAGTTTGAATAACAATTACAGTGGGAATTCCAATCACATGCTTACAAGCAATACATCACAAATCTCCAATATAAGTGACATAAAACCGCATTCATCAAGAAGTTCTAGACCTCAAAACCGCAAAAAACTGCATAAATTGGTGGCATCATCTTCCGCTGGCATGTGTGCCAATTACAAACGTAGCTTGGGCTCAGGTTGCGAAATTAATATTAATATTAAAAACTTGGAGGATAATAGCCTGAGTGAAAATGTTAATATTAAAATCGAAACTGATTCCATGTGTAGAAATTTAAATCAATCCTTAGCAAAAACTTTGAATAATTCTAACCACAGTAGCGTTCGAATGAATCCATCGAATTCTGCTAACAATTGCATTATAGACAAACGATTGCCCAAATTTTGCTCAACTCCGAACAACCTAGTTGATGCACGAAGTAGCAAAAAAGATCGACTAAAAGAATTAAATTCTGTATATAGTTCTCAAACGTTTACAAAATCTTTCAGATCAGGCCCTGTTAAGTCCTTAATACCTCTCAGAAAAGATAGCTTCAGAGGAAGCAGTTCATCCGTTATAAAAGAAAATCTTGGCAAGAGGAAATCAATGATTCAACGAGTGCGAGATAATTTAAGTGTCTACGATAAGCAATCCACCAAAAAAAGCTATAGTCAGAATAACTTAAGTTGTAGCTCTCACAAATTGCGTAATGGTTCATCAGCTCGGCTTTTGTCGGCATCATCTACACGAATTGACTCTGGATCCAATGCAAGATTACCGCTAAATATCAATATCAATGTGTTCGCTGATAAATTAAAATTATTAAAAGTATAAGAGATAATTTTGATTTTTTAAAAATTTTTTAAGTCACACAAATATTTCTGCTAGGAATTTCCATTCAGTGCACACAAGAGCAAAATTCTTCTTAATAAAATTTGCATGAATGCATATGCGTATGTAAAACAATTAGAGTACCGAGCTCGTCATGGAAATTTTTAAAAGGAAGTTTGTTCTTGTTTGTGAATAAAGTCCTAAATACAAATTTTAAAGTAAACAAAAAATTAAAATTATTTAATTTTTTTTATACAACCGCCTTAATTTAGTGAAAAAATAAAATTTTTTAAAACTTAACCCGGCCATACAAATATTTTAAAAATTTACTGTTTGATTCAGAGAAAAGAAACAAAAGTTTGGGAAAAATTCACTCACTTTTCAGTTTAGGAAATTTCTATAGATGAGAAAGCAATATTTCAGTTCCTGTTTAGCTATGAATAACCGATGAGGTCTTGAAGAGTTCTGGAATTCTTTTTAGACATTTCTTAGACTCAAATAGTCAAATGCATATAATACCGATATTTTTACAGTTAGCAAAAAAAAAAAAAAAAAAAAAACTTGTGCAGCAAACGGTCCGCTGTTCTAATCAAAGTATCTCTGTTGCCCTTTGGGATTTTGAGCTAAAACCAAAAGCAATTTAAAGGAACGTTAATCAGCTTTCTATGAAAAACTTTCATTTAAAAAAAATATATATTTTTAGTGCTAAAAAATAACATTGCGCAAAATAACTATTTTCAAGAACAAAAAAAAAAAAACTTGTATACTAACTTTTCCTTTAGAAAGTAGCTTTAAATCAGTAATACATTAAAAATTAGTACTAAATGTGGGTACGTCTAGCATCTAATACATAATTCTAATAGATTGAACTGTTTTTTGGTAATACTTGAAGGCATATGCTCCCATATTGCTGCCCTATGCTCCTTGCAGGAGTTAAAAGGAACAAATATATACATATATGCTCCCATTTGCCCTGGAGAACACTTTTTAGTTAATTTCTGAACTTAATTTACAGCTCAAGGGTTTTTTTTCTCCATATACGCCCTCAGAATCTCGTTAATGCAATGTTTAAGGCTCTAGGTAAGATGCGCCTGCAATTTTTTTATATTATATGGAAGCCATTCTCTGGCTATTGAGGACGAATGCTTCCGGTATTTTGTTTTTGTTTTAACAAATACAGCCCGCGAAGGAATTAGCTTGTCTGCAGAAAACACCCAGGGTCTATGGCGGGAATCGAACCCACGACCTCTTGACTGAGAGAGCCTTGCTACCAAGAATGATAAAATAAAGATTGCGCCTTGCACATGATTTAGCTTTTGATGACGTAATAGTCCCCTCGCAAAGGCTACCAAGTCTGTATCATATGTGAAATTTATAATTTCTTGGAAAAAAATTATGTATTTTGTGGTATTTGGCAGCCCTGTAATTACTTAGAGAGATCCCCAAGCAAAAAATCAAATCAGATTAAATAAACTGCAAGTTTTGTACAATGTTTTACAATGAATACATATAAATAATGTTAAAATAATTAAAATTTAAAATGAATTTGAAATGTATTTTATTTAAAAATTTTCATACAAATTTTTCCTAAAATAGATTTCAAATTCATTTTATTTTTTATGAATATGGGGGAAAGTGTTTAAATTTGGATGTTTAAAAGCTGAAAAACTAAGCAAAATAAAAAACAAAATAAAGTGAAGAGATAAGAAAAATAAGAAATGTGCTTGTGTGTTGCTGTTGTAATAGTTCTACAGCTGGGGTCTAATCGCCGCTTTCGATAACAAGCTAATAGGATCATGTTTTTTCAGTTTGAGATTATGACATTCGATATCGAGCCAAGCTATGCCATTTGATATCGAGCTCAAACTGAAAAACGTGATAGAATCAGCTCGTTATCGAAAGTGATGATTAGACCTCTGAATTTTACTAGTCAATGAGAACACAGGGTCTGAGTTCCATCATGTGCAGAAAAGTTTTTTTTTATTCTTGCACGATGGCGTAATCTTTATTTTATCATTCTTGATCGCTACCACTCTGCCACAGGTGCAACTGTGCACTAATCAATCATCTCCATTAATATTTAATTTGTTAACTGCCTTTTAGTATTTTTAAATAATCCAGTATTTTTAAATAATCCATATTAACTCTATTGAAATATTTCTTAATTTCTTTCAATAACGAGTGCCGTAATTTGGCCCCGTATTTTTTACACCATTCGACCACATTGGGCCCCATACCACCATATTAAAACGGTGAAGCTTCCCGTTTAATTCAGGTTTTTTTTTTCATTAAGGCTGGAGCTTCTCTTCGTCTAACAAAACTACAACGATCACATCTAAATAAATTAAATTTGGATTCATCAGTGTTCCAAAAGTCATCAGAGTGATTAATATAATCTTTCCTTGTGTGGTGATGCTTCACCGCAGAGTTGTGTCCAATAGCTCTTTTTGAACTATGTACTTTGAGTGCGTTAGAATCAAAAGTTGTTTCAAACCCATTTAATTTACATTGACGTTTTTGGCGGGACTTGTGTCCAACAGAACGAACTAGTTCAAAAAGAGCTGTTGGACACAACTCTAATTCACCGGTGTATTGTGGTGATATGGGGCTCAATGTGGTTGAATGGTGTAAAAAATCCGGTTTTTATAGAGAAAACAATAAATAAACTGGATTATTTAAAAATACTAAAAGATAATTTACCACAATAAGCTATCAACTCGATATAATTGGAGATGATTGATTAGTTCACGGGTGCCCCTGTGGCTGAGTGGTAGCGATAAAGCCTCTCAGCCCAGAAGTCGTTCGTTCGATTCCCGCCATAGACCCTGGGTGTTTTCTGCAGACAAGCTAATCGCTTCGCGGGCTGTGTTTGTTAAAACAAAACAAAAAACAAAAATAAACAAAAAATATCCAAAGCATTCGACGTCAATAGCAAGAGAATAGCTTCCATATAATATAAAAAAATTGCTGGCACATCCCCCTAGAGCTGTGGCCATTGTGTTGACGTGATTTTGAGGGAGTATATGGATCCTTAATTGCGCTAGCGGTAGATTAGGGGCAAAAATTAACTCAAAAGTGCTCTCCAGGGCATATGGGAGCATATACCTCCCAGTATTACTATTGATTCTATTATAATAATGTATCAGATGCTAGACGTGACCACATTTAGTATTAGTTTTAATGTATTACTGATTTCATAACTCTTTTGTAAATCAAAAGTTAGTGTAAAAGTTTTTTTTTTGTTCCTGAAACTAGAGTTATTTTACGTTATGATTATTTTTTAGCACTAAAAATAAATTTGTTAATAAAATGACAGATTTTTATAGAAAGCTGATTAATTTGCCTTGAAATTGCTTTTGGTTTTCGCTTAAAATCTTGAAGGGCAACAGAGACATTTTGATTAGATTATGAACCGTTTGGTGTACAAGTTTTTTTTTGCTAACTGTATGTGGTTTTTCTGCTTAAATTCATGAGTTAAGCTTTTTAGAAAAATATTGAAACATCTCAATTCCAATGGTTACAGTGACAACAATCTTCCTTACTGGGAGTAGAAATGTTCAATTTTGAACATTCCTTTTAGGCGTACTACAAAATTTCTTTTAAGAGTTGCTTTTAAGAGTTTCTTAGTTACTCTTCTTTAAATATATAACTTTTTATAATATTAAAGTTCTAATAGAACTTGTTTTTGTCCAGAGTGCATAAATCGTTCTTCTACTGTGTATTTCATTTCGAATATGAGTGAAATCATTCGAAATTGTTTATCAAATGCTGTTTTTCGAAAATACGCAGTTATACCCTAAAGTTAAAAAATAAATTTAATTTTAATTAAAAAAATAACATAACAAAAACTGGAACATCCCGCGGGCTACTCTGTAATTCAAATCGAAGGTAAAACTGCTCGAAATTTATATGATTTTTGTATTAAAAACCGAATCTTTCGATTCGAGTTACAGAGTAGACCCGACCGACCGACCCTAGGTTTTCATATTGAAATACATACAAAGAAACAATTACAAAAATTTACATTATCTTTTTAAATTATATGCAACACTTGAGAACAAAAATTAACTATAAAAATTTCTCTTAGGACTTATTATATATTTAACCCGCTTGAGCGAACTATTTGATTTTTTTTAATTAATATATATTTGTATACAATATCTGTATATATATGTATTTTTTTTTTGAAGATTTTTGTGGTTTTATTTTCTAATACCATTTGCTTTGCTGTATTTTTTTTTCAATTAATATTTTAACATTAATTTCGTAATTTAAAAAAAAATAATCAAATTTGAAACATATAACATCAAAAGCTTTTTAAACAAAAACAACAAAATTTTCATATGATATTGATATTACTGATATTATTGGTTGATATTTTTTTTTTCTATGCAGTGATACAAATATATTTTTATTTACTTTTGGAGAGAATCGTTAGCCATTTGAGTGCGCGATAATTATTCGTCATCTTCATAGTTTTGATATGTAACATAACGTACCGCTGACCGTTCGCCAATGATAAGAGACTGGAAAGATAATTTGGGGCGAAAATTTTTATAATATCGCATATATGTATGTATGTAGATTACAAAACTAATCACAAATTATATTACTAATTAAAAAAAGTATTTTTAAGATGATATCAACAAATAAGTTTGAAGAAGAAGATTTTGAAGAAGTTCACTTCAAGAGTGACTGATTTAAAAACTTTTGCAAATGTGGTTCAGGTGTGTGATGAAAATCGAATGATTTCAAAATGATTCATTCAAATTTTCTATTTTAAAATCGATTAATTTTTGAGATCGATTTCCATCACATGGCTGCTGATAATTTTGAAATCATATTTTTTTAAATAATCGTAATATAATTTTTAAACAAAACATATTTCCATGTCTAGATGCATTTCATTGCAGCTAAGCAACACTTCAGTATACTTTGACCCAATTCAAAAAGTTTACAACGAAATGCATCCCTAAGCCATCAACAAATAAATTTTTTTTTATTCGTATTCATTTTATTTAGCACGCTTTAAATAAAAATAAAGTATTGAAATATATATTTCCATTCAATAAAAAAATTTGTATATTTAATTAAATTAAAAAAATAATAAACTCTTATTTAAGTCGCCAATTCTTATTGCTGTTTAATTTATAATAATTACAAACGAAATAAAAATATTCACTGGGTTTTATTAACACATTTTCAATAATATTTATTAACTAAATAAAAAAATACAAAACAAAATTAAGCATTAAATAATTGTAAAATTAAAAAAAAAATTAAAAGATTACTGGAACAACTTCAACTGATAGAAACTTAAATTTAAAACTAAAAATCTCATGTTTGATTAAATTTTTATGAAGCCGTGGTGAGTGCTAATAAGTTTGAAATATAATAGTCACATTAAATGACCAAATATGTATGTATGTTATATATACAGGGTGGGCCAAAAGAAACCAAGGGGTGTAAAAGTTTAATAACTTTTTTGTTTATTAATTTTTTTTATTTTTTCTTTCTGATTATATAGACAACACTTGGAGAATTTATAATGGAGAGGTTCACAACTGAACAGAGAACCAGAACAATAGAATTTTATTATTTAAACCAGAGATCAATTATTTTAACGCAAAGAGCATATCGTCGACATTTTAACGTCAGAATTTCGCCCTCTGAAGCGATGATTCGTTGCTTAGTTAATCGTCATCACGAACATGGCAGCGTAAGAGATTTGCCTCGAACCGGTAGACCACGTTTAAGTCGCACTGCGGAAAATATTGAACGAGTACAGCAAAGTGTTAAAGAAGCACCAGAAACATCTGGCAGAAGACGTTCTGCTCAGCTAGAAATGTCTCGTACGTCACTACGGCACATTTTAAAAAAAGATTTACAGTTATACCCATATAAGGTGCAATTGGTCCAAGAATTAAAACCCGCAGATCATCGGCAACGTCTAAATTTTGCAGTTAAATTTCAAGAGTTGGCCAGAAATGAAATCAACTTTATTGAAAATTTGATTATGAGTGGTGAAGCTCATTTTCATTTGAATGGCTTTGTTAATAAGCAGAATTGTAGGTTCTGGGGTTCTCAAAATCCAAGAGCCATTCATCAACGCCAATTGCACCCCATCAGGTGTACAGTATGGTGTGGGATCACATCTGAAAATGTCATTGGGCCCTACTTCTTCGAGAATGAAGATGGAAGTGCTGTAACCGTAAATGGAGAGCGGTATCGGTTTATGATAGAAAATTTTTTACGTCCTGCTCTTGAAAACAGACCTGGTATGTGGTTTCAGCAGGACGGAGCCACTGCCCATACTGCCCGATACACAATGGCACTTTTAAGTCAAATTTTTGGAGAGCGAATAATTTCTCGAAATTCGGAAATTATTTGGCCAGCGCGATCGCCAGATTTGACAGCACCCGACTATTTTCTTTGGGGTTTTTTGAAGGAGCGAGTGTATGTGAACAAGCCAGAGACAATCCTTGAACTCAAGGCAAACATTGTTGCAGAAATTCGAACGCTACAGCCACAAGTTTTGAAAGATGTTATGGAAAATGCTCTAAAAAGAGCCCATCAGTGCGAAGCTGAAAACGGTGGTCATTTAAGAGACATAATGTTTTATACTTAGTGTAAAAAAAATTTCCATTTTGTATATTATATAATCTGAAAGAAAACATAAAAAAAGTTAATAAACAAAAAAGTTATTAAACTTTTACACCCCTTGGTTTCTTTTGGCCCACCCTGTATTTATGTAAATTTTTACAAACACTTTAAACAAAGTCTATATATATATATATAAAGAAATAAAAAATTGCATTTCAACTTTTTTACTAAAACAAAAAAGAAGAAGATTTACTTAAACTTTAAATTAATAACTAAAAGCAAATCAATAATAAAACTGTATAAAAATCAGAATTAACATTAAAGAACTAAAAATATTAAAGCCTTTCACTTTCATAAGCAGTATTTACAAGGCCATCTTGCGAAATGGCAGGACTGGTTGCTTGTACAGCGGTGACATCATCTTGCGTTACACTACCAACCTTCTTCTCTTCCCGAGTGGGCGGATTCTTAAGCAGTGTCAATAGGGGCGCATACAGGAAACAAATTATAGCAATACCAAATAACATCCATTCAAAACCAATCTCTTTTACCAAAGTACCACTCAGCGCTGGACCGACAGCGAAACCCATACAGAAAGCCACATCTCCTAAAGCGTAAACACTACCATATACCGCTGAATGACGTATATCCACTAAATAGCCTAGTTCGGGCATCATTGACGAATCGACCATGCCAATGGCAAAACCAAGACCTGCATTGGGAATAATCAAGTGTGTAATCGAAGTAGCCATGGGAATCTGTAATTAAATAAAAATTGTTACGAGACATAATTTTCGAGCTTGATTTTTTACGAAATTCGATTATCTACAATCACAGATAATCGATTTTCGTCAAAAAAAAAAACGAAGTTAAAAAAATATGTTGCTTATTTTTTTTGCGGTAGTGGGAGTAAATAAAAATATGTACCACACACAACAGTTAGTACACCCTTGTGAATACCCTTAATGCCACATATAGAAATTATTGGAATTCACAAGGCATTGTAATACATATCGCTCGTTTCCTAAAACAACGTCATAACTAAAAAAAAACAAGTTTCCCAAAAACGAGGTTAAAGTTCTCAATTTACACACAACTTAACTTTTACACAATATGAATAACGATAAGAATATTAATTCTGAGTTAAGACGTTTTTAAGTAAATGAACGATATGTATTTATTATTGTTACTTAATGATTATTTTCAATATTCGTTTGCTTGCAATAAAAATTATATTCTTCTACTTGCCATTATTAAGCAACCTCCTATAATAACTAAACCCAAGCAGGCGGCGAACCATCTGCCTATCTTATGACCCAATGGACCAAACAAGTTAGTACCCACTAAATAACTGATGGAAGCGGGTAAGAATGCTACACCTTGTTCCCAACGGCTTGAGCCCATATTATCTACCATCCATAAGGGCAAAGAAGGTTCCAGCATGGCAATGCCCATATTAGCAAAAGTAATAGAGCCTGAAAAATTAAGAAATAAAAATATATTCATACATATATTGAAGTCCAACCCTAAGTAAAATAATTATTTTAAACTCACCTGCCGCTATTAAAATATACGGATCCGATATCAAAGCTTTCAAAGTGGGCGGCTCTGTTTCAGCTTTTTGAATAGACGGCTGCAGCATAAACAACTGCAATAAACCATCCCCCAGAGCCAAAACAGAGAGTATTAAAAATGGTGCAGACTTGCCCACGAACTCATACATCACACCCCCAAATGGCGGACCGATCAAAACACCCAAAGCTAAACCACCCAAGGCTATACCCATGGCATTGCCACGTTCCTTATCGTCGGTATAGCGATCGGCTAACATGCCCATACCCGAGACGGAGCTGCATGACGAGCCAATACCTTGTAGAGCACGAGCAATAAAAAGTACCAAATAAGAGCGGCCAAATGCAAAAACTGCGAGAATAATGAGAGTTATAGTGTAGATATTTTTAGAAATATTTAACGCCTTGAAATTTTTTCTTGCGATAAACTTACTTATCGTCGATACGAACATAATAACAAAACCGGCAAACATGGGAATACTGTAACCAATTCTGGAATAAAAATGTATATAACTAGTAAAAAATAATGGCAAGTCCCGTTGCAGACTTGCAATTTTTGTTGCAGCAATTCTTGAATATGTGAGAAAGTGTTGAAATAGATATACAATGTATATAAAATTTTGTATTCCTCTCTCACTTTTTTTCACTAAAAAATAAAAACTTGCTGCAACAAAAATTGGAAGTCTGGAGCGGGACTAAGTATTTGCTTTCGTTATTTTCAAAAACTAATAAATTTTAAATTCAAATATGCATTCCATTTTTTTTTTACTTTTTTTTAATTCACGAAATTTTTTATGAATTGAGGAGCTGGCAAACAAAACCAGACTAGTCCCGTTAACTGTTTTTTTACAGGACAAGCAAATTACTGAACTTTTTAGATAGGGACAAGCAAGGAAAAGTTAGTTTTAGTTATTTTTTTAATGTAGGATCGAACTGCTTTTGAATGAAAATGTTTCGTGACTTCATAGATGTGTACTTAGAAAAAAAATTAAAAAAAATCATTAACTGAAGACATTCCTAGTTTTGTTCGCCAGCTCCTCAATTTGTTGTAAGAAACTCTTTCTATTTGAAAAATAGAAGAGGTTTAGAAGAGTACGTCATAAAGAGTGTTCATTGAACATTATCTGATCTTTTTTGTCTAATTTCAATAGCTTAAACGTCTCTAAGATACAATTTTTATTTTTCATCTGAGCTCAGTTGAAAAAAATAGAATATATCCCATTTTCATCTGATATGCTGCGATAAGAATTTTAACTGTCAAATTCTTAGAGGAGTAAGTTATTGAAATTGGACTGGAACTCAGACAGACAAGTATAAAGAAGAGGTCCCACTATCGGCACAATGCACCGATTTTCATCGGCTAACTGCCACAAAGTCTTAATTTATAAGCCAAAATGTTCTTATTTCTCTATTTATTCTGGAATAAGTTTATATGGTTTTATTTCCAATGCAGTGTGATGCAATTATGTCCTTATATTTCAATTAGTTGAGAAATAAGGCCAATTTATCTTATTATTTCTGACTTTATTTCAGTGAGCCGACAAAAATCAGTACAGTATGCCGATAGTGGGATTTAGGTTTAAGGACAGCTTAAATAATTTCATGGAGCAATTTCAATAAAAGTTTGATTTGAACGATTAAATTGTTTTACATAAAGCAACTTATTTCCCACTATCCATCTTATTTCAGTTTAAGTTTCTTGTCAGCTTTTATATAACTATTGTTACATACTTACTTCCGTACGAGTACAATAGGTATTCATATTGCAATATTTCTTGTGAGTGATTTGCTCTCTTTTGCATAATTTTTTACCTGTGTGTTAGTGGACCGACAATTGGATTAACCAATAACTGTACAAAAGCCTTAGAGGCAAAAAGAAGACCAACTTCCACAGTTTCTCCTACCAATTCCTGGTGCCTTTCTTCGAGTTCGCGATATAATGTTTCATTTTCTAAATTATATTTAAAATTCATTAAAAAAATTTCTCTTTTTTTGCAACCATTATTAAATGCCTCCGACTTAAAGTTTGTATTGCAGTTGTCAATTAAACTTACCCTCGGGACTTAGCGTAGAAACTTCAACAGTTGGTATGGTTTCGTCATCCTTGAGGCAGGGGCATTGTGTTGGTGGTGGCGGTGTATGTATGGTTAAAGGGGTACGAGGATAACTGTCCAAGGGTGCATCTGGATGCCGTATATCATAAAGGAACTCAGGTATAATAGGAACTGCAATTAAAAAGAAAATTAACAGATTTAAATGAATGAAAAAGTTCAGGGTAATTGCTTAGAAGTTCCTGCTAAAAGCTTCAACAAAATAATTTTACCAGGCAATTATGTGGAATGGAATAAAAAAACTCACTTTTATATTGCATTTAAAATTTAAGCTGCCTTTTTTTCAACAGCCCTAAATTGTTAAGTGTCACACGAAATTGTTGCACAAGCCAGTGTGTTTATTAAACGGTTGTTTTGTTGGGAAAGGAAACAACAACTAGGGTAAATTGCATTAACAAACTTGTTGAGGTTGTGTTGCTTATGTTTTTTGTTGTTGTTTGGTACTATTTTAATTACTTTTTGTTTAAGGCGAATAAATGCAGACATACATACATACATACATGTTTACATACAGATGTTTGATAACAACAAGCATATTTTTTTATAGCATGTATATATTTAGTTTTTATTATAAACAAAATTTTGTTGTCTAGATAAAATACAGATGGGTCAAAAATATTAGCAGGGAAAATATTTCGTCATCCCACAAATCAGAAAAACCCCATTTTAAAATATGAAGGATTGAACTCGAGCACATCGCTCAAGGGCAACTGAGAGCATATTGACCAGTGTTGCCATATACGTTTGAAGAAAAAACTGCCTGCATCGATTGAACAAAAAAAAAAAAAATGTTTTCAGAGTAAAAAACTGTATAAAAATTCGAATAGTGTTATATTTCTTATTACAAACTCTTCAATATCACTTTTCTTGAGACACGGTTTCATTATTGCTTATTTCTCTCAAGATTTTTAAATGTAAATTAAATAAGTATGTATTTAACTTAAATACACTTTACCATTATGTGGTTAATAATGCAAACAATGTAGTCTGATCATTAAAAACTTAACTGTACAAAACTACTAACCAAGTAATAGAAAAGGAAAAGAAAATATCATAACTTGTTAACACTTTTCATAAAAATCCTTCAACGAAAATTCGCATAGAAATTCAGATCTTGCTTTGCTAAAGAACAAAAAATTTTTTAATATTTTGTATTATTTTTTTGTTTTCCATTTATGTAAATTGCACTTTGATGAGGTGCTTTATACGATTAGAACATGAATAAACTTGTTACTTTTATGAAGGTGTATAAGCGGGAAAAAATTTATTAGTGGTGGTTGGAAATATTTATTGGAACTCAAAAATTTACTGAAAAGTAAGCAAGTAAAAGCAGAAAACTAAAAACTGATGATTTTGAAGAAAATCTAATTTAAAAAAAAAGTATTTATACAAAAAAATCAAAAAACCCGACTTTGAACTGTTAAATATCCTAAATGGTTATTCCAAATGAAAAGTAATAAGAGAAACCTAAAGATGATTTTAAAATACCTACTTATTAATACTTATTATTATTTTTGTATTTACAATGGCGTCTGTTGGCAACCATATTGGATTTTGACAACTGATATATCTTTTGTGACACTCTCGGGATTAAGACAAATCAGTCCACGCGTTCGGTTTATATAGTGCCGCAAAGGAACACACATACATATATACATATACATACATATATACGTGTACATACATATATGTACACATAGACTGATAAACAAAGCAAGGAAGGGTATTTGCTTTGCGCAGTCGGGTAAAAAACAGATAAATTTGCACATTTGGCAACGCTGACTGTAGCCGGAATAGGAAGACGACGCTACCATACCATAGCTCTTTTGCCTGAACATTTTTTTGACCGTGCGATTTGTCGAAGAGGCAATTACAATTGGTGACCGAGATCCTACGATCTAACAATTTTAGATTCTTTTCTTTAAGCCACAAATGTACGAATTGGTGATGGAAAATTTCATGAAAATAATATGACCCTGGAAGCGTATCCATGGCGGCCATAAAGTGATATTGACATTTCCTCCTCTTAGCAATTAAATAAAATTCACTTAAAATTATTAGTATTTTTTATTGGAAGACTCTGTACAAATCGATCGATTCGAATAATCGAGAAAATATTTGTTTAACTCTATGTATGTGTACCTGCTCAAGAGATAGGCTAAGGGTATAAATGTTTTTACATTCAACATGTTGCAAGTACTGCTGTCTATTCAGAACAACTTCATTTTATCACGATAACGTTGTTGTAAATTCAATTTTGTAGTATAAAGTTTGTATGTTTCTGTTATTGTTCCATGGTATGTACTCGTACTTCTAGGCCATAAAGTGCTAAACACTTGATAATTGCTTTGGCATAATATTGTGGCCATATTTAGACATTTTATCCTTTGGGCTGCTTGCGTGTCGGAAGTATGCCTTTATACTTACATATGTATGTATGTATGTTTAATTACTTGTATAAATGTGTTTGTATGTTTACAATGGCAGCCAGTCATGAGTTTATGACTGGAGTGTTGTTTGGTAATTCTCTAAGTAGTAATTACTCGTATTTTTTTATTATTTATATGTAGGGTAATTTTTTCAAACGCTTATGAATAATCACTTAAATTTATATTAAAATTTTGAAAATGTTTTAATTTAGATTTTAATTTATTGTGTAAATATTGTCTGGGTTGGAAAGTTTTTGAAATAAGATATTTTAAAAGGGCTTAAATTTTGATTTTTGTTTAAAACATAATATAAATATATGCATGGTGTATTTATACAGGTGACTGCGTAAGGATTTCCTATACAAAAATACGGCAACCATAGCTGTGTAAAGAGCCGAAGAATGTCAAAAGCACAAAAATAATTGTACTAAATCCAAAACAAAATCGAAGTTTTTGACATTCTTCAGCTACAAAACACATAGAACAAAAAATTATCAGCTGAAGTAGCGCTGCCACCTAGTTAGATACACCTTGCATATATGTGTCAAGAAACATTAAAAATTAAGCCTTTGCCTTTTATTCATACTTGAAGGTTTTATATTGTTAAGCACAACTGTTTTTGAAGTTTAATATTTTTAGTTTTTTAAAGTTTAATATTTTTATCACACTTTCTCCCAAAAATAAATATTTTACAATTAGTATTTTGCCGGGTACATAGCCCATGGTACCATGAAATAACTCCCACAATGAAATAGCTTCCAATGATAATAATTCTCAACGAAAAGGAAATAAATTCCAATTAGAAAAAATTAAACAACTTCCAATTGTTAAAATGAAATAACTCCCAAGAATTGGGACTTAATTCATCAAAAACAAAATAATTCTCAATGAAATAATTAAAAAAAATTAAATTTTTACCAAAAACTTAAATAGGACCGAATAAAATGAAATGAAATAAGTCCCAAGAAAAATTGCCTTCGAATTTTTTCTATAACCTACATCAGCGGACTTTCTCATTTCATGGAATTAAGCATAACTACGTTGGCAACTGAAGATTTTCTGCATAGTCGGCCTTCGACCGGGTTCAAGAATTTTATCTACCATGATATTTAACGACACGGCGCTGCCTATTAAAGGTTTGATGCATAGCCGCCCTTCGGCCATACTTGGGGATTTTTTCCACCATGGTATATCCTGACACGGCACTGCTACCTTCGGGTAGGTTGAAGGAAATATTTAGTAGGCAGCGCCGTTATTCACTTGTTTGCAATGCAACTTTTATCGCACAGACAGAAGAAAATTAAATAAGTCCCAACAAATTTTTCGTTTGATGTTATTTTAATTGGAAGTTATTTTAAAACGCACCAATACTAGATAGGGCGAGTTCATCATCATAAATATGTAATTGAAAATAAGTAATTACAAGAAACACAACAGCCATACATTGCTTTTATAAGCATAGAGAGAGAGAGAGAGAGAGAGAGAGAGAGAGAGAGTACTGCCACGTAAGTATTTTTGACCGGGTGCTGCCAAGTTAATAGTTTTTATTTTCATTGTATCTAAAAAAATGATATTGTATATTAAAGCAACAACTTAAACAACATTTTCATTCTTAAATAATTTTATTTACTTGAAAATCACTGCAGCTATTTTTTTAGGTTAACAACAGATCTGCCATTAAAATTTACTGTTAACATTGAATCATTTATAGCTACATACATATGTATGTATAACAAAGCTTACAGTTTCTCTTCAGGTTCTTAGAACCATTAAACAAATTTTCTTTGCATGGAAATAAATTTCAAGACAAAATTTCGCGTGCCAAAGACACTTTTCGCCGCAATGAAAAAACAAAAAACTTTGTCTTTTATTTTGCTTCGAGGATTGATTAACTTCGGTCACCAAGAGAACAAGACTGTTGTTTGCTATTTATTATACTATTAAACAGAAAAGCCCCAAATGAAAAGCTAAAACAGTCAATACTTGAAACATTAGAAAGCCGGAAATACAACTGGATATAACACAGTTAATGCAACAAAATTAATAAAACAGTTGCAAGAGAAATGATGTGCGTGTGTGGCATTAAATTTGGAAAAGCAAGTTGAGTGGTTAAAATAAGAATTAAATTTGTTATTTAAATGAATATGAAAAAGATTTTGAATCAACCCTTTTAATGCTTTTCGAAAAAGTATTATGAAAAGTTCTACTATTTGGGAAACAGCCAGTCGTCCGCTGTTCGTGCGCACTGTATGGCTGGAAGGTTCAGGACTGAGACGTGGCTTTCAAAGGCATTTTCTGTTAGACTATGAAACGAGCAGACCTTGGCTAAGACTAAACTCTGTCATAAGTCCTTTAAAATACCATAATACAGGTTTGGTTATTATAAATTACAATTATTTTCTTATATACAGAAAATTAAATTTTAGTTAATCCAAAACGTTTTATTTCTTTGGACTTGGATGAATTTGATGCTTTAAGAGAAGACGGTACTGAAGTTTTTCATATAGGCTCAGCTAAAGCGAAATTGCATGTACCTTATAAATCAAGCACAAATAAAAAGTCGAAACTGCTTAAATACCGCAAAAGATCATCATCACTATACAGTCGCCAATATACTAGCGAGGATCGATACAATTTAACTTTTTCAAAAAATACAAGTAGAAGACCTTCAGATATTTCGTCGCTGCATTCTCGAAAGAATTCATTAACTCAACCCCAATCCATAACAGAAACTGCTGATGTGCTTTTAGCAGAACGAGTCTTGCAGTGGTTGGATTTAGCAGGCAAAGAAAGCTTTTTTAAAAACCTGCATGAGCTGAAAGAAATGGAGGTAAAATTGAGTAAAACTAGCCAGCTAAGGCAAGACGCTATCAGGAGATATAATAGTAAAGTACACAGTAACCAAAAACCTAAGACACCTAAAATAAAAAAATATGAACGTGCCGCTGCAGCCAATGCCCAAATGAATACTCAAACAAGTCCTAAGTCTAAGGAGTCAGTTAAACATATAACCATTATTTTTAACAAAGAAGGCCAACCTGTGCGTTTGAACAGACCAGCTAAAAATATAGACCTCTGTGCCTCCAACCACAGTCCAAGCACTACACGTAGACTGGCCGGTACTTTGGCCTCCTCACGTCTGTACAAAAGTGCTGAAAACAATCGTTGCTTAAATGCTACTAAAACATCTCATATGAAATCGAAGACAGCCAATGAAGGCAATAAATCCTTATTGTATGCTTATAGACGTTTGGATACAGTGGTTGATTTAAATAACTCCACTTTGCAGAAACGTTTACATGTGAGGAGTCCCATACAAGGAGGTTGCAGTAAGTTACATGATTGTAAAAAACAGCTCCACATTTTTATGCCAACTTTGCTCAAAAAGGGATTGAACAAAAGTATGAGTGGAGCCGAGGACGGCATAAGTGAATTGAGTCATAATTTTAGTGAATTGTGCATTAAATAAGAAAATGTTAATGCAATTATTTTATAGAAAATAAATTAATCCTTTGGGTTTTTATAAAATACGAATATAAGCAAATGCAGTTTTTTTTATTATATATAAGTATATGTGGCCGAGCTACTTTCAATTTAGTTAGTATTCGTTCAAATATTCCAGCAATAACATGAGTTTCTTTGGTAGTACTGAAAATTTGCCAGACTGTTTTGCTTTGGTACTTTTGATATTGAAATTCGGTGGTCTATTTCCTTTTGAGTACATACCAGAGCAGAACAAATTTAAAATATCTCGCAAATTATTTTTTCTCACCTTGTTGCATATAACAATGTATACGTATGTAAATATAACCTCACTTATCGAAAATTGGAAGGACTTTTCTCAGCCCATGATTGGCCATTCACCACTGACAGCATTTGGCAATTTAATTTTACGCTTAGGAGCCATCATAATAACGTTCGCTATACTAATACCATTGCTGTTCGGCAGCCGCTATTTTGTCTCGTCTCTTAATAATTATGTGAATATCATTGATGAGTTCGTCAAATTGGGCATTGATGTGAAATGTATATACAGCCGTGTTTATTATACAAGCCTATTTGCGGCAGCGGCTATAGCAGTTACCTTGATATTTACTGCCTGGCATTCTATATACTTTTATGAATTGATTACTAATCGTGCTCCCGCCCTGAAGTATTATTTGATGGCCTTTTTGGCAAATTTTTACAAGATCCTGTTTATGTTTTATGGCAATTTGCAATTGTTTACAATTTATTTGTTTACGAAGCAATTGAATGGTTTTTTGGAGACTCTTTTACGGCGCTACCAACACCACTATGAAGAGCAGATGATGTTAAAAGGGGGAAAAATACATTAAAGCTATAAGGTTGAATTTTTGTGCTATTGAAGTAATTTTATAAAAATTATAATACATTCATATATTAATATTGTTAAATAAAGCTATACTGAAAATAATGCAAACAAATAATACAATCGTTAATCCTTACAAAAACATAAATGTGAAAAAAAGCCAAGCTACTATTTAACATTTCGGGCGTAAAAATGATTGAGATCAAAATTTCGACCAACTTTCTGTTTGTATCTCCAGAGTGCCATCTCATATGTAGGCAACCTGCTACTTGATAACATTTTTTCATCTATTTTAAGAAGTGAACAGATATCCATAATTATCTTCTATATTAGAATGGTAAAAATATTGCCTAGTTAGCAAGTTGCTTAGAAATTATATGTAACTCTGGCGATGGCAAAATAAAAAAGAAGATAGTGGAAATCGGTGGAAATTTTGATTTCAGCACTTCTGATTGGACTCTTTTTTTATAAAAGGTTTTTTCTTATAAAACTTGTTTAATTTAAAGTTTCTGATCTGTTTCTATTCATGATGAATGTGTCAGTTGGAAAGGGCAAAGGTACATAAAATAGTGGCTTAGAGTTTGATGGCTGTTGCTTAGCCCACATTGCAAAATGCACTATTGTGTAATTACAAGTGTCTTAGGTATGTAGCAAGAATCGTTTGGGTAGAAATATATATAATATAATAAACATAACAAAATATAAAATTATAGCCTTTGAATAAGTGCAATGTGTACGCAAAGTTACAGCAGAGATTTAGGGCTATAGCCCGCCTATGCATGTAAAATAATAACTAAATTTTTAAAGAAAAAATACTGTATATATCGCTCCTTTATTGCAACACAGTCATATCTCAAAACAACTAGTTTTACAGAAAATAAGTTTAAAGTTTTCAATTTACATACAACTCAATGAAGATGTAAAAATATTTTGAATGAAATTTTTACACAAGATTAAATATGATATAAAGAATCTGTCTGCATTATTAACTCTAAAAATGCATTTTTTGAGATATGACTGTGCTGCAGTAAAGGAGCGATATGTATAATACATACATACATACTAGTCTCCTGCACAAGATATCTTATAAGAACTTTTAAGACATGACGGATTTTTCAAATGCTTTACTACAGCGAAATCTTATAAAACAAACGTTAACAACATTGTTTGCAAGAAATTTTATTTGAGTATTGTAGGTATAGGAGTAAAGAAGAAAACACTTCGTGACGGAAGAATTTGTGATAATAGCTTCTTTCTACGCATAAGCGCGTGTACAAACGTCATGCATGTATGTGTGTATGATCTTTTATTTTTCTGCGCACATGCAAAGGCACACACATGCATTAACATTAGTTGTATGTGGTTAATCACATAATAGCTTACCATATACATATTACAAACACACTCAAACGTACAATATTAAAAATAACAAGCATACACTAATCAACAGTACTTCTTTTGAGTGTTTGTTACAAGCAAGCTGTCTTGCGACATCGCTTGTTACAACTGATATACACATACACCAATACATCCATCGTGCTTCGCTTATAGTACGATAGCATTTATTATTGGTTTAGTACAATACATGCGACGTGAATACATTTAAAAATCATGACGTTTTTACATTTCAAGACTGTTTACGCAGCTCTCTAATACATACATACATGTATATTCATCTTGTGTCAGTTATTTAACACTAGCACGTATGTAAGTATTTGATTCAAGTGTGGCGTATGAGTCATAAAGTTATTAACATATACATATAATACGTATACGCAATGTGACCGGATGGTTTTTACAAAAAGCGGGACATGATCAGTAACAAAATTGGGATTTTGAACAAAATACCGCCTAAAGGCGGGATTTAAAAATAAATATCTTTTAAAAATATAATAATGAGCTCATGTACTAACGAAATACAGTTTTCACAGCTTCTAACATTAGAAAATGAAAACTCAATCTACAAAAAATTCTTAGTATAGACGTTTTTAGAGGAATAATTGTACATTATTCCAATATTGTCCGCGCGAATTGACTCCTTGCTCCAAAAAACAAGTGTGTATCCCTCAGAAAATTCCAACTTGAAAACTTGGCAATATCTGGTTCAAAAAAAGTTATCATGTAAACAAACTAAAGAAGTGAAGCTGAACGTATGAACGTTTCAATTATGAAACATCGAGCCATAACCGCCAAAAAAGCTTAACTGACATGTTTTTGGATCTCGTTTTTTTTAACGAAAATCGCTCATTTACTATCGATAATAATCGCTTTTGGTCAACAAATTTAATTAAAATTATGTTGCTTAAGCTTTTTTTTTTTGCGATTATGGTACGATATGATTAAATTATTTTTCTACTCGAAAAACTCCTTTTTTTTTCGTTTGCTTAACACACATGGAAGAAATTTCACGAATAAAATTTTCTCAGTATGACCATTAATATGGAAAAAAGCTTTTTTATGCTCAAGGTACATACGAGGGTGGATCGAGAAGTTCCTGAATTTTTGAACTTTCCACTTCTTAAATGAAGGGGCAACATTCCTCCTGTTAAGATCAAACTGTCAGTTGACTCCTGTAAAAATTTTAAGAATCTGCGTCTTTTAGCTTGTGTTTGACAGGCATTGAGAGCAAACTACCACAAGATTTCAGAACAAAATGGAGAAAAGTGAATTTCGTGTGCTCATTAAGCATTATTTTTTTGCGTAACAATACCATCACTCAAAAAAATATTACGCTATGGGGACTTAGCATCATCAATTTCAATGGTAAAAAAGTGCTTTACTCGAAGCAACTAAAAAAATTCACGATATTATATAGGCCGATCAAATATAGACAGTGGGAGAGATTGGGGAAGCTCTAAGCAACTCACATGGAAGAGGTTTTCCGCCATTTCGTATCCGTGAACGAAACGTGGATCTACCAAAATAGACAAGAGACCAAACATCAGCCCAAACACAAAGTTTCTGGAGGTAGGTCGACGCCAAAGAAGGCCGAGGTATGCTTGTCAGCCAACAAAGTCGTAGACCATTTTTTGGGATGCTGACGGTATATTATGCTAATGAAGACTTGAAAAAAGATGACCAACGAAAAAGTTCTTTTTCACCAAGGTACGAAGTTTTGTCGATGATCTTCAAACGACGATCTTTACCAAATAAAATTTATTTGAAAATATTAATGCAAAATCCTTAATAGTCCATTTTCCAAAATTAGTGAAAGCAATAGAGAGTTTGACTCTGTTGAACAATAATTTGTTGCAATTAAAAAATGAAAACTTTTTAATGCCTCTTTTTAATGCTTGATTTAATATTTACAATACATTCATGTCTTTAGCAAACAAAAAACAAGGAGGGACAATAAATATGTGGATTCATGTCTGAAGACGTTAACAAGTGAAAATTCTTGAAGTCATGAACATATATAAATAAGTGTGTATCTATGTATGTATGTACACATACATAATTATTGGTATATACATATGGATGTGTATCTAAATCTATAAATAGAAAGCAGAAAGAAAATTCCCATTTCTAGTAGCGAAATAAAGGGTCCGCCAGATAACTTTTTTTTTTTGAAAATGCTATAAAAAACACTGAATATTTTCTCAAATTTTTTTTTATTTGAAAGTACAACCCTTCCGGTTAATAATAAAAAATAATTTCATTCAAATGGCTGCTTCTGCTGGCCATGCAGTAGCCTACACGATCGGTCCAATTTTTAAGAACATTATCGATTGTGTGCAGCTGTATTTCACCAATGGCTTCACGAATATTGTCCTTTAAAGCGTCTATTGTCTCTGGCTTATTGGCGTAACAATTATCTTTGACGGCACCTCACAAATAATAGTCCAACGGTGTCAAATCGCAGCTCTGAGGTGGCCAAACGACATAAGCTCTGCGGCTGATAATGCGATCTTCAAAAACAGGGCGCAAAACATCGAGTGTAGCTTCGGCTGTGTGGCACGTAGCGCCGTCCTGTTGAAACCAAATGTTGCCAATATCCTCCTCTTCAATTTTTGTGAACAAAAATTCGTTCAACATGGCCCGATAACGATCGCCATTGACTGTAACGGCCACTCCTTGCTCATTTTCGAAAAAAATGGCCCAATTATGCCTCTGGACCAAAATCCGCACCAAACAGTGACTCGATTTGGGTGCGTCGGCTTTTCAATGTATGCGTGCGGGTTTTTTGTGCCCCAAATGCGACAATTTCGCTTGTTTACACACCCGCCAAGATCAAAATGAGCTTCATCTGAAAAGATGATTTTTTTTGGCGAAATCGGCATCTTCTGTAAGTCGATCGCAGGCCCACTTAGCGAAGCGAAAACGCATTGGATGGTCAGTTAGCTTCAACTTCTGAACCAATTGGACTTTGTATGGCGTCATTTCAAGATCTTTACGCAAAATTCGTCTCAATGATGTCTCCGAAATGTTCAATTGTTGAGAACGACGGTGAATTGATGTTGATAGCGCTTCACGCACACTTTCTGCCACAGCACCAAAATTCTCGGGTGTACGCACTGTTTTTAGCTTTTCACGCTTTGGTTTATCGATGAGGATGCCAGTTTCTTTCACTTTTTTCACGAGATAACGAACATACGGAGCTGACGGTGCTTCTCTTCTTCCAAAATCCGTACGCAATTTTCGCACATATTCTGCAGCATTACCATGATTTTCAAATTAATGTCGCAATATTTCCCAGCGTTGTTCAAGCGTATACACAACCATATTCGTTCAGCGGAAGGATAAAACTAATTATCTGTCAAATCAGACATGAGCTGAATGTTACCATTCACGAAATAAGCACTAGTTGAAAAAAAAGTTAGATGGCGGACCCTTTATAATCTTATGAGCTTTAAATAAAACATAGGACCCAATAACCAGCCGTCAAAATATTAAGCGAATAGTAAATATAATTGACATGCAAATGCTGAAAGAAATTTCGCAGCAAAAAAAGGTAAATAAAATAATACTAATAATAAAAATGTCATGACATTTGTTGATTTTTTGTTATTTTGATTTTGCTGAACTTGGATTCGCCATATAATAAGTCACAACAAAATGACTCATTTGAACCTTAAGGCAGGAATTTGCGTGACCTTTTCAAAAAACACACACACACACACACACATATTGTATTCTATGCAATATAACATTTTCTTAACAATTTACAATCAGTGTTGTATTTTTGTGATTTTCGCAAGCCATAAAAAAATGAAAAATACGATAAAAAAGGAAAATAAACAGAATAAGAACCGAATTTGTATCAAATATAAAAAACAGTTTTCGAATCGGATAAAAAAATATACTAAATTTGACGCTAGTTAATGAAGCTTTTCATTGGTGAAAGAATTTTGAAAATCAGTTTAGAGGTTTGGGAGTGAAAGCGTAATATTCAAACAAACAAACTCCGTGACACAGCTTCATACAACGACCCTACACACTTTAAAATCTCATACACAACCTCCTCATGTAATGCTCGCAAAGTGTGTGGCTTGCTTGTTTTACAAACTGCGTAAATAACAAAACCTTTGTACACTAACTGTCAAATTCACAAAAAATATTTCTGGTTTATTAAGCGCTTAGTTGACATATTTCTGTGGGAAATTTGTCAAATAAACATGTAACAAACCTAAAATATTTTTTATGAATTAGACCGTAAGTAGACATAATCCCCCTTATCGTGGTTGGCGTATTTCGACTCTTACTACGACGTTTCAATAAGATACTAAAGAACACGGCAATACTTTTTCTTTAATCTAGGAGGAAACTGTCGTAGTCGAAGTCCAAATACGCCAACCACGATAAGGCCCAATATACGAGTATAACATATTACAAGGGCTGAACTAGTTTTATTATTTATTTTGTGAAAGAAAAACTGATTCCGATTTCTGACCTTGAAATAAATAAATCAAATAATTGATTTATAATTTTGCTGCTATATAAACATCTAATACTATGATGTCACATAGTAAACGAACGCTATGCTCTTACACAATCAAACTATCTTTTCCATAAGAAAAGTGTGCTGACACTTAGTCAACTGGTTTTTCTATAAGAAAAGTATGCAACAACAAAGTTAACCATCTTTTATATACGAACAGGATACTGCCACGCAATCAACCATATTTTCCGTATTTTCTATACGAAGTGTGCTGTAGTACAATCTCTTCTAAAAGAAAATCTGCTGTCACATAGTTAGAGTTGTGTCCAACGGTTCTTTTTGTTTCGAACCCATTTAATTTACATTGATGTTTTTGACCGGACTTGTGTCCAACTGAACGAACTCACTCAAAAGAACTATTGGACACAAGTCTACACATAGTCAACCATATTTTCTTTAAGAAAAACACGCTATCGCACACACAACCATCTTTTCCAAAAGATATGTAAGTGTTCTATCCCGAGGTGGTTCATCTTTTTTATAACATAAATTAGTATGCGGTCAAATAGTCAACGATCTTTTCTAAAATAAGGGTATGTGTGTGCTGTCACATATTAAATAATATTTTCTAAGAGAATAGTATGCTGTCACACAGTCAACCATATTTTCTATAAGAAAAAATTGCTGTCACATAATCAACCATATTTTCTATGAGAACAGTGTGCTGTCACACAATCATCCATCTTTTCTATGTTCTGTAACATGGTCGTCCATCTTTTTTATAATGTACATATGTATGTAAGTGAGCGGTAAAATATTGAGCCATTTTTTCTACAACAGGTTGCTGTCAATCCACCATATTCTCTGTTAGAAAAATGTGCTGTCAAACAGTCAATTGACAAAGAAATCTGTTTTATAAACCCTTAAGAAAGTGGTAATAGTTTTTTATTAAACAAATATATAAAAATTTTAATAAAGGAAATTTTGAGATTTATGCATAATTATGTATGTGACATCACTGGTACTATTACGCTTGCGATTATTAATATCAAAACTAAGATTGTTGTCAGGTACAGCAAATATTTGACAAAATAATTGTAATTAATAAATATAGCAAAAATTTATCAAGTTGAATCATAGCATCACTTTTACTTTATAAAATGGTAATTTTATTTGTAAACTTTAACTCTTCAAATATTTGCCCCATGTGACCGTATTTTAGCACCAGCACGTAATATACCCCTAAAGGATAATATATGTAAATAAATTTAAAACAAAAGCCATATTATGACTGACTTATCTGAGCCTAATGAATTTTTCTGGTAAACGAAAAAAAAAACAACAACCGAACAACTAAGTGCAATACTAAAACCATTCGATAGTTACACATATTAACATAACGATTTCAACTACGGATAACTTCAGTTGCCAGCTAAGGGAAATATAAACTTTAACGGAAAATTGAATATTTAAAATAACAAAAAAAAATTACCATTATGGCTGCAAATGATGCAAAGGATAAAGAAAAGCCTGCAAGTGTTTCCCATAGTGAGACGTCTTTGAAAGTGCCTTTTAAACACCAGCACAGTTTTGAGGAACGTTATGCCGCAATTATAAATCAACAAATTTTGGAAAATACAATTAACAAAGAAGTGCTACAAAGGCAAGTGAAGGCTTTCTTTCCAATTAGTCGTAGTAGTTCTCGAGAACGGACAAAGGAAAAGGAACTTCCAAATAAAGAGCCTAATAGCGCTGAGGAAGATCAAAAGAAAATTTTGGATAGATTACAAAACTTGGATATTAAAGATAAAGAGAAGACTTGAATTATTTCCTAAAGACAATGAGAACAGATGTGATTTTTTTATGTATTAAAAAAAAAGAAATTAAGCGCCACGAAAATGCAAAAATATTAAAAATATAATTATCTTACAAAAATATTATCAATGATTATATAACATTAATTTTTTTAAGCTTTAACTAACGATGCGATTGTATTTAAATAACTTAAGCTTCAAATTAAAAAAACTTTGCTAAACTTAATATATCCTAATGGATTTTAATAAATTTTATTTAAGAGCTGGTTCACATACAGATACTTTTCTTGTTCAAGCTTCGGTTTAGTATAAGAGAGATGAGGCAGAAATATGTATCGTTTGCAAATTTTAGATGATGAATTGTCACGGATTGATCTGTTATCCTTTAGCATTTATTTGGTAAAAAGTTGCGAAATTTTTACCATGGAACGCTACACTCTGGAACAAAAATTTTTTATTGTGATGGAGCAATCGTTTTAAAGTTCTAAGTCCATGTAAGTAAAAGAATAGTGAGTTGAGAAGTTTCTCCATTAAATGGTGGTACATTCAATCATATTCCAATATCAACCACTAAATTGATTTCTTTCAAGTGTTCCTTGATTTTAAGTAATTTTTTGCTTTTAATCCCTTTTTGCTTTCTATTTCCCTCGAGTTTATTTGTTTGTTCAATCATTTGGAAATTGTCCAATACCTCAGGGATTTATTGAAATGGCAATATTATACAAAAAAAAAAAAAAAATAAAAGAAACTATTATTTTAATGAACGACCAAACCACTTTAGCTAATGAGCTTGAGAATGAAAAAGTGCTCAGCATACCTCGTAAATGTTTAAAAAATTATCTAAATGCTTAATAAAGTATGGAACTGTAACACAGCGACTGTTTAAGAATAAACTTTATTTTTCAAATAGCACGTGATTTTCTTATATATATATATATGATAAAGTACATAAATCAGTTAACATTATTTATATCTATAGAAGACTTAAATAAATTTATTACTTTATTATACAAAACTGCAAGTATATGTTGTTTTTTTTTTTTTTTTGTTTAACTTCTTGCATTCATCAACTAAATTAATTTAATGATTTGGAAAGCTTTTCTTTTTTTTCGTTAGGTAAATATCATGAATAAATTTTTGCACACCTTTTTTTTTATATTGTATTGAGTAAATACTGTTTTATGTTAAATCACTTTTGCCACATGTTTCCACACCCACCCAATCTTTTATGCTAAAGAAAAAAAATGTTTAACAAGACGTTTCACACTTGAACTCAAGTAAAGTCAGATAAAAGTAAATGTTAGATTTATCTTTAATGTAGCCACTTAAGGTAAACTTTATTATACTCGTACAACACACAAAAAAAAGATTGATTTCCTTAATAGAGTAAAAACGAAAAAAATGAAGACTGTGCAAAATCTTGAAATGTGTATCGTTAGTTGGTCGGTCCTTTTTCCCCTTTTAAGTTTACTTAAGATTTCATAGACTTTTTTCCCTATTTATTTTTTCTTTCTATTATGGTTGCCTTCAAAGAAATGCGTTCTTTGTATGACTTAGTGACTTCCGTTTCCATGCTTTTTCGCTTAAGTTTCAACAAGTAGTTATAGAAGTTTTTCTTTTCTTTCACTTGTGGTCTTTGTGTCATGTACAAGTATTTGAATTCTTTCCTACCGATTGTCTGCTAAAATTTAAACAGTCATTGCGAAAAGAGGAACTTTTTATTTGCTAAACTGCTTACAGAGGAAAAGAAAATACTATTACCGAATTTACACTATGAAAATTTTCATCAAATTTCCATCAACAATTTAAATGTTTTCTATTTTGTTGCAAGAAGTACTCGTAGTATTTTTTATTTTCTCATACATTTTGAACAAATTCGGAAAGATTTTAATATCAAATACATATGTACATGTTCCAAGTCAATTGAAAATAGTATATCGCTACATTAATAGAGAAATGCCCTAACTCATTATTTTTTTGAAATTGAAATTTTTTTTGCATTTGCATTTTATGCTATCAAAATGTACAAAAAACTCAATTTCAAAAATATACTGAGTTAGGGCTTTTTTAAATTAACGCAGCGATATTTAAATGTTTTTCGCTTGAAAATAAAACATTTGAAGAAAAATACAAAATCCTTTTACAATGCAACGTCATGTTTTTTAAGATTCTATAAGTCCAAAAGTATTCTAACGTTGCAGTACATTGCGGGACGTTTACAGCAACGTTCGTCTAACGAGACCCCTGGTTTAGTTTCGTCGATATTTTCAGGAAGGTTCAATATTATGTTGATTTCCAGAAATTATATCTCTTTTAATTTACATATTCAATTATGTACATATGTAATTCAAATTCAAATTTTTTTATCAGTTAATAAATAACCATTTGGCGATTATTAAAATTTGTTATGAAATTTCAATATTTTAGAAAAAAAAATAGCTTTTGATATTTTGAGTTTATGGTGAATATGTATTCGTAATATCACAAGAATTCTTGAATTATATTTGTCAAAGCTTTTCAGCTAGCTTTAATTTTTTAGTCATGTTTTAATTTCCTTTTTATCCTACACTATATTTCCTCTTTTAAAAAATTTTATGGCTGAAATACATATTTGCTTATTGCCTTTAAGTGTTTATTTAATTGATTCCTTTGAGAAAAGTGTCAGTAAGACAAGCAGACATTGTAAATGTGTGGTGCGTTGTTTGCGTATGGAGGCATTTATAGCCAATATACTTATGTGTCCAACATTCCCTTTCTGTCTCCCTCTCCCACTGAACTTGTTAAACTACAGCTACTCAAGTGTGTGTATGTATTTGTATTTGTGTGTGCATGTCCGACAAATAAGTAGTAAAAGTACTTAAAGTTTGATTGGTTGTGGACAAAGAGCCGTAACCCATTATTGTTGTTGTATTCGTATATGCCGTTGCACAAAGCCAAGGAAAAATAAATTTGTCATTTAACAAGACAAATACTTGAGCATAAAGGAGAGTAAATAAATAAATGATTAAATTGAAGCAGTTTTATTAATTGTAAAATGAGTTGTTTATATCTGCGGCCGACTTACCGACTGTAGTCAATAGCATGTTGTCCAATAGCAACGCAATGGCCACTATTACCAGTACCAAGCGTCTGGAACCACGCCATCCAATCATCCAATTCTTAAAGGCGGCCCAGGACCCGGCAGCTCTAGGATCCTCTTGACGATAATGATCTGGTGGTGGTATAGGTGGTCCACTGCCACCACTTGTTCCTTTATTACCACCGCCATTACCCGACGACGAGGTCATTTTAAGGGGATGGGCTGATGATGGTGGTGATGTTGTAGCGCCCACACCCAATATCCCACGCTCGGCATTGAGGGCGCCATCCGAGTTGCCATTTTGTTGGTATTGCTGTTGCTGCTGCTGTCGTTGACTTAGTTGCTGCTTAAAGGGATTCTTACTAGGTGTATCGTTGTTGAGTGCTATTGAGTTCGGTGTATTGGTAGTGGTGAAGGATGTTGTTGTTTCGTTGATATCCGTCTTGGCAGAATTTGTCGTAGCCGCCGTTGATGATGATGTGTTTTGCTGTTGCCTCAATTCACCAACAGTATCAGTCGATTGCATTGCGTTATAAAGTTGTTACTGGGGAGAGGATAGAAAAAGAATTATAATTATAATAAGAAATTTACAAACAAAAAAAAAAAAACAGCAACAACATTTAATTAAACCCAAAATTTTTTTAACTTGTCTAGATATTGCTTCAAAAAAAGGGAAGCATCTGCTAAGGATTTTGATTCATTTTTAATTTCACATTAATTTCATTTCATTTTAAGTTAATGCCAAAATAATCCTATTAACACAGGATGAAAATCATACCAACGAATGAGAAAAACATTCATGTCATTAGAGAAGAATCACAAGTCTTGTTAAAAATTTGTTTTACTCATGATTTAGTTCTTTTATTACCCAGCAAAAATCTAATATACAAATCATTAGTTACAGCATTAATGAGAACTCAGCTTGAAGTAGTTCTATTTTTGGTGAAACATCAATGAATTTAACACATATGTACATATGTAGTTGTCTTTGGACAGAAGTGAACCAAATAACTGAATGGTATGCGCTTAGAAGGCTGCCTAGAATAATTTTTGATATAAGAACAGTCTTATAATATTAAATTCAGTATCTATAGTGATTGATATGCAATGAAAGTGGTCAACGTTTGGAACTACTTCCGTCTTTTTGTTTTGCTGGGTATTTTATCATTTATACAGTGCTGCAACACTCATAAATTTTTCCTTTAATAATTTCCAGAAATAAAAACTAAATACACACTGTAAATATTTTTATTGTCTGCATTGCTTTCAACTGATGTTTCAGTCAAAGTTGAATGCTTTAAATTGTATTTGCGTATTCTTTTTTATTCATTTATTATGACAACCTTTTTGAGGTTGCATAATCTTAAGCCGATTAGCATTGATAAATCATTGCAATTTACTGTAAGTACCTGTTGGCATATTAATTTAATATTAGAATACATAAGTAGAGTTTATGCCAAGAATATTATAAAATTAAGTAGGCATGGAAATATTTTGCTAATAGTGCTTAAACGAAATTTGAAGAAAGTTTATTCGCAGGTCGAACGATACTGTGAATTATGATTTAATAGCAATCTCTTTAATCTTTTAATGCTCGTAAGACCCATGCTCATAGAGGCATGACCAAAAATCCTGCTTCACCTGTAAGTATGGGTATTAGGGATGAGCGATATTTCCATACCTGTTACTTTTTCACAACGATTGAAAAATCACTAATCACAACTGCGACTCAATTTATCAAGTAACAGGTTTTGGTTTTCTTTCATACAAACTGTGAATGTTTTTGTATGCTTACTTTACACTTAATAAAGCTACATCATTAATTTTTCTTATAACTTCAGCTTTTGTCGAGAAAAAACCGTCAAATCGTGCCAAATCATCTTTTTTGGCAACTACGTATAGCTATCACATTTTTTATTGTCTCTCTGCCTTTTTTAGGATTTCTATTTGCTTGTTCTTGTCGCTGTGATCACTCACAGTCACTGTTTAATTTCACTGCTACTTTTCTTATTAGATTTTCTCAAAATAAGAGAACTGCTGGAAACAAAATACTGCTAAACTGTGATCACAGTCACAGTTTAAAAGAACAGAAATTTACAAATCACGTTCACTAGGAGCAACATTAGAATCACGTGATCGCTCACCACTAATGGGTATTATAATTTTTAATCAATCAGAAGATCTTGATGTTCTTGCCATGAAAGTTCAATGTGATGATGTTTAGGGCATTCATTCAAGTGCCTGAATTTTTTTAAACGATACGATAGATACTTCACTTCATCTGGGCTCATTACTATTTATATCACTTATATTCGGCCAAAAATGGAATTCAAGTGATAATATATATGATCCGCCACTTCAAAGTCTTTTTTGGGACTACTTGACAGCGAACAGCAGAGGACAAAGAGGCTCATCGGTGACAGTAGGGTATCGCACTCTATTGATATACTAGAACATTGGTGCATTGTAGGGTGCATCTCCTACTTCTATCGCTACTAATATTTACGCTTAACACGTGCTTCACCAAGAGCAAACAGAAAATTCGCATGTTGGTATGTGAAACCAAAAAATACCTGCAGAGGTCTTTAGGTCACTTTCAATTTGGTAAAGTCAAAAGCGAATCTCTACAGACACTCCCTCTACCTTTTTTTTAGTTCTAGCACAATGAATTGCATGAGTAGGGGCCATTCCCTGAGTGTTCCTGTAGCCGCATTTAACGCAACACATGCGTATGAGAAATGAACATTAATTAAATATTATTCATACGCAAATTTTGATAAATCATAGATGGGAAAATTATATTACTTTGAAATAAATTACTGCGTTCCTCTTTGATAGATTTTCTAGCTTGATGACTGCATCGGGCACTTATGATAAGGCCACTTACAAATCAAGTGTACCCTTAAACTACTTGTAAATAAAAGAGAAAACACCTGGTTTTAAAAGTTTCCATCTTCTCACACGATGAGCGTAAGAACTATATCATTGAGTGTATTAGTGTGATTCATATATTTTATATTTTTATGACAGGCATATCGGCTTATAATTAAATACAATAGAAAGATTTTTTCACCTTTTTCCTCTAATGAGATCATTATATATGACATTCTAATGAAAACACTTTTTAGAATAAAAGTTCTCACAGCCTCAATTAATTTTACTGCATTATACATGTTTACTATAAAACAACAACTTAAATAAATAATAAGCAAATAAAAAATAATTGAAACAATATTTAGCGAACAACACGTTTGTAAAATGCAATAGACACGAACAAAAAAAAATATTTAAAACTTGAAGGCGATATTAAAAATTTTACAATTATAATAAAATCATAAATTAATTAAGGCTTTTTTAATAACGATGATTGTTTGGAAATACAGTTAAATTACTGGAATATAATGAAAACAAAAACAGTTTTAAACTTAAGAAGAAAAAAAATATGTCTGTAAGAAAATTAGCGAACAGCTGTTGAGCAAACATTTTTATAACAATTGATGGGAAATAAACTTAGTTAAAAAAAATCAAGTGAATCTTTAATGAATAAATTAATTTTATTGAATAAATAAAATAAAATAATATTTTTCCATATAAAAACAACCTTAAAGCTTTTATTTCTTAATTAGTCAAGGCAAAAAAAAAAAAACTTTGCATACAATAAAACAAGCACTTCCCATTTTATTTTGTGTTTCAAGAGTTTTTTTATATCATGTTGGCAAGTCTAAGTGTTGTAAAACTCTTATCAATTGCCTGTCAATGTCATATAAAGTCGCAAAATATAAATTACCAGAATCAAAAACATTTTACAACTTCTCCCTCCAAACTGTAGGTTTTTTTCTCAACATCCTTTCAGCAGCAGCATTTTATAACACATCATCGTCATCATGCTCATCATCAGCGCATTTATTTCATTTTCATTTGCATCTTTATAAAATGAAAATTAAATTTTCATAATTCAATTTGATTTCCAGTGTATGTAAAGAATATGTCGTCAATAAAAATAGACTGACTTTTCGCTTCAGCAAAAAGTTGTTTGCTTTGAAGGCAATAAAAAGTTTTTCCAAGCAATTTAATTACGACAAATATTGTTTTTAGCATAGAGAACATTTTGAATAGAAGCGGAAGTGTCATATTTACCATGACTTCAAACTGAAACGTACGAACATCTAAATAAATGGCCAAATGTCTTCTAAACAGAAATTTTCGGCTAAAATAGTTGCTTACTTGGTGTATGAGTAATGTCGCTTTTAAATTAATTTTAACTCAATTCAATTAGAGCAACAGAAGCAAATTGTACCGAAAGATTTTAGTTTATATTTTGCATGAAAGTTGTGTTAAAAATAAATTATAAGAAATTGTTAATTACTTCTTACTGATACGAGAATTTGTACATACATACATATATACCTACATACATATAGTTATATGTATGTATATGTGTATGTATGTGCTAATAAGCAATTTTTGGAAATATCACTTTAATCTAATTTTGCTGCTTAATATATAAATGCCAGGCGTGCTTTAATTGGTGTATAATTTAAAAAATAACCTGTCGTGTAAAAAATATTTAAATCTTATGAGTTAGTAAGATTTAAATATTTTTAAGAAAATTTCTAAGATACGCTCGCTCTATTAAGTGAAAATATTAACAAAATGTACATCTTAATGTTACAAACTTTTTGAGGAAAAATACATTTTTCAATCGTTAAATTATTAATTAAAATAACTTTTTTTAAATGAAAATATAATAAAATTTTTAAGGCAATTAAAAAATTTAAGTACCGTGAATAATTTTTCCCTGGATTTTTTCCCTATTCGCAAAATTGTTGTGGTAAATTTTGTTCACATGAACATATGGCAACTTCGAGAGGTATTCTCACCTTATTTATCATGAGGGATATTTTTATGGGAATTTGTTCGCAATTTTAACGGTGTTTTTTTTTGTCAATTTAATTTCACTTAATAATAATAATTTGGAATAAATAATGCATTAACAAAGTTTTAAGTTTTAGTCATGTTTAACCAGCAAATTTTCCTGTAGGGGAAATAAATATTTCAATTGAATAAAATTATTTTTTTCCGGATAAGGGGATTGTTTTCATATATTTTCTTAAAAAATAGGACGATTTTTTTCAAATGCACTAAAAAACCCTTGTATTCTTTTTAACCCCCGACTAAAAAAAGGGGTGTTATAAGTTTTGTAGTGTGTGTCTGTGTGTCTGTGTATCTGTGCATCTGTTTGTTTGTCCGTGTCCACGTACAGGTAAACGGCTGGACCGATTTTCATTTAGTTTGAAAGATGACTTGATCGAGGGGTTCTTAGCTATGTTTGAAGAAAATCGGTCCAGGCGCTTAGAAGATATAACATCTTTTCTGAAAAAGTCGGGTGTTTTTAAAATTTTTAATTTTTGTTACTTTCTTATTATTTTATTATTTATCACACTTGATTTTCAAAATCAGTACAGAGATTCCATATTTTTTTTTTTTTAGAGAGTACTTTCGATTTTGAAGGCACAATAGGTGTACTCAAGCAGTTCTGCAAGCTGCACTAAGGCGTTTCAAAAGAATGTAACAGGGTATTTAACCCTGCACAAAATCTAGCAGATTTTAATTGAAATCTTTATGAAAATCTATACCATTTACACTAATAGACAGATTTTGTAAAAAGAAATCGTTTCTAAACGCTTCAAATTTGTATGAAAAATAAGGAAAATTCGTTTCAATAAATATTTTTTCCATACAAATTTCAAAACAAAAAAATCTTTTGTACTTACAAAATCTGCCCTTAAGTTTTTTTTTACAATTTATTAAGATTTTTATCAAAAACAAAGGCGCATAGTCATAGCCATAAGCAAAGTACACTTTAGGAGTTTAAAACCAGTATTGCCATACAAAATACTGGTTTTAAACTCATAAAGTATACTTTGTTTTGTCTATGACTATGCGCCAAAGCTTTTAAATTAAAAATTTTCCAAAACTACATCCAAATAGCAGTAATGTAGCCAATTCGCACACCTTTTTAAGACTGCCTGCGTGTAGTCTTTTTAGTACAGATAAAAAAACTTCGTTTATAGTTGCATCCCTAAGTTGTACTAGATTTTAAGTAGATTTTGACAAAATATAGTGACAAAGTAGATTTAGTTTTTTTGTGGAAAATTTATTAGGTTTTACCCGAAATATAGATTTTGTTCAAGATTTTGCTCAAATGTAAACGCATTATAAGTGTACTATGTCTGTCATTAAATTAATTGTGGATTTTTTTAAGATTCACTACTTACTTGCTCTTTAGAAAATTATTTTAAATATTTCTCTATCGTTATATTCTACAAACGATAAACGCAAACATTTATTATGCAACTGATTTCTCGTATTTTACATTTGTGGCTTTTTATATATCAAAATAGTTAAACTTTAATATTCAAGTGTAATATATTTTATTTTTATATATTAACCACTTTCACTGTAAATGAGTCTATAGCTTTATGCGGTTAATTTAAACAATTTCGGAAAATGTTTAGTTTTAACGTATTTATTTCAAATATTTACATGCAAACGCTTCTCAAAACTCGTAAACTATATATGTACATACATTTTAAATATTTTCACTTGCGATTACAACTAAAAAATATTATTACTAAATAATATTGAATTGTATTTGGTTAAAGCTTGTCACAAATTCCAATCAATTATATTTATTTGTTTAACTCATTAAGGTTTAAGGCACGAAATTTTATTTAACATTACACACGTATTAAAAGCGAGTACTAAATGCCAGTACTAAATTGCAGTCAGTACTGGTCATTCTATTTAATTGTTCTTTTGTCACTTGTACTCGTAATTAGTTTGGCACATGGTTATTTATTTGTCTAAGCGAATTGCAACCGCTAATGTGTGATAAGAGCAGAGTGTATAAATTCGTACTAAAAAAAGACTGCAAGTAAAATTTATTTGTACACTTGATTTAAAATATACATACATATATGTATGTAATAATACGAGAAAATTAATTTCGTATAGGTAGTATGCACATACGTGTATGTGGTAGTAATTTGATTAAATAAAAACATTATATTGAATTTCTTTGTTGTTTGCTTTCTGCTGAAACTCATTGTCGCATACAGCATATTGTTAGAATATCACAATCATGTATATTTTTCATTTGAAAACTACTACTCCTTTACTTCTAAAACAAAATCTAATTACTCATGCGGCTTTTCTACAAAAATCAAGCGAGGCAAATAAGACGGTTGATGACTTTCTTAAAATACAGATCACTGTATGTCAACTTCCGCGCGTGAGTATGGGCTTATTATAGTAGCCAGTGATATCAATACAGCGTTTGTTTTATAAAACAGTCATACATACATTTGTTTCAAACATTTACTGTATAGTTTTATTAATTGTCTCAATTGGACTATTAAATATTATTTTGGGAGCAGAGTGGGCAAACGCAAGGTCCGCATTCTAGACGGCCGCACGGCTCAACAAGCTTATTAAGATTAATCGAAAACATAATGATGCATTTTTTATTACAAGGTGCCACAAGAATAAGCTCACCTGGCTTCTCAGCAATGGTATGGTATGTTTTCTTGAATCTTATTGCTTTTTTAATTAGCTTTAAGATTTAGAATGAATAAGAAAATAAAATCTAGATATTTTTTTGTTTTTTGCAGAATATTTTTGAATTGCCTTTCGAATTCCTTAATTGCAGAAGAGGTTGCTTTTCAGGGTGAAAATTAAATAAATTAATATTTCTTTATGTAGCAGACCTCAGTTTATCGGTCTATCTGACAGCTGTATCATTAATTTTTATAGCGCTCTTCCTCTTCTGCCTATCTGACAGCGTCAGCTATATTGTTACATTCTTTAACTACATAATTATTGGTTGTTGTTACCTACAAACAATCAAGTAGAATCGTGAGATTCCGTTTTGATAGATGCCATTCTACTAGTGCTAGTTATAACCTATAAAAAATAGTCAGGATCAAATGGTGGATCCAGTGGTCAGTCGTACTAAATCCTTCCTTTTGCCTTGAGGTACCCTATAAAAATCGGTGATACCTCCGATGGAGTATTTTTGAGTACTATATCTGCCTCTCTTATGGCCATTATTTCAGCCTGAAGTACACTTGCACTATCGGGAAGACGGCACGATAGCTGTACGCCCAGAGCGTTTGAGAAAACTTAAGACTCAACACCGCAGATCATTCTTGATGCATCAGTATAGACTCTGGTATCATAAACATTTTCTATTTCACCACTTTTTCTTTACTTTATGGATGGCAGAAGAACTTTGAAAGTTCCCCAAAGCACGACTTGAGATTTTTGCGTGTCCGTACATTCTTGACCTCCATCAGCTAGATGTTGCCAATCTGGCAGCACTAGTTGTGGCTGCGGCCATTTTACTCGTATATGTCTATAGCAAAAATGCCCACTACAGCATTCAGGGCTTCGAAGGAGAAGAGTATTATCGAGAAGCCTCCTGACCCTTTTGCAGTGATCTTTCTTATCTCCAGCATACTTGTTATCCAGCCCCAGATAATAATTTTTACTATTCTTATTATTATTTGTTGCTGTAAATGTAGACATCACTTAATATACATACATATATAAGTAAATGTCAACAAATTATATTTATTTTTTTAATTTGTTTGCATTTTTAGTGTTTTTATGCAAACTGACAAGCTTAAGCTTCAATTAAATTCGGACACAGAGTTTAGAATGTGGGTAGTAGCAATTACAAATAAAATTAAAATAAATCGTGAAATGTTTAAAATCAAAATATTTTTATTTTTGAAATCAACACACAGTCTCTTTGTCTCATACAAAATAAAATATTCTTAACAACTGGATCTTACTTTGCTGTGAGTATATTTTGATGGAGCTTAGAAGTTTTAATCCTGTTTATTAAACACACTCTTCTTTTAGTTATACTTTTATCTTTTAAATATAATATTATGGTATTTAAAATTAATTTAGTTTAAATAATTATTAACTTGCAATAGATACTTTGTTTTCTATTTGTTTTAACTATTTAAGCAACAAAGTTATTCTTTGGAGAGTTGAACACAACTGAAAAGATTTCTTAACACTTCTACCATTATTAAATATAATTTTTTTGTAATAATTTATTTATTTAGCTTTCAAATCTTAACAAAAGTCGATTGCTATTATTTGCTTTTTTTAGTTTTTAGAATAATTTAACTGAATTATTTTGCTTCAGTTATTGTTGTTTTATTAGTTAAACTATTATTTTATTTAGTTCTGAAAAAATTACAAATTTAGATTTTATTTCATATTGACTGTGTTATTTTAATAGCAGATACCGTGTCTGATTATTAGCCCTCATTATTATTGATCTCACGAGATTTTTTATATCAAATAAAAATTTAAGATTTTAAATTATGGTAATAAATTATATTATTCTCTAATCTTAATAAAGTTATTAGGTTTTTAAAATGCGTAATAAATTATAGAAATTAAAGAACGTAATAAGTTATAAAATTGGATTTAAATCAAGTACTTTTTTTTTAACAAAAATCTAAAAGGGAAACACTACTCGCAGTCTATGAAAAATTATTCTAATTTCGCAATTTATTGGAGTTACATACAGGCTCGTTTTAATGCAAAATTTTTGCTTTTGCTATTTAAGTTAATTGAGAGAATTAAATAATTTGTTGACCAGCAGTTTTAAAAAATTCGGGCTTACAAACCGTTTAACAAACAATCAAATTAGTAATAAAAAGCGAACATTTTGTTCACGTGACATATTTCCCGTGAATAAAAAATTAGACAAAATTAGAAAACAGTATATTGACCCAACAACAATGCAAATAATGGCGATAGCAATTTTAGGTAAAGGGAACACATTACACGTGAACTTTTATTCCCGATAAGGATGGATATTGTGAGGCACATTGTTAATGATAGACTCACCTCAATTCGCTTTGAAAAATTCATACTTGGGATGTTAGAAATATGTACTCAATTACAAATGGCGAAAATAGTCACCTGTGCAATTAATACCAATTGATTCGACTGGTAAATTTCCCGACTTTGCAGATGGTATCAATTTAAAAAATATCCACAACAATGCAAAAACATCCCGACAAAGCCCAGGTGAATGTTTTCGCCACTTGTAATTTGAATATCTCTCAGTTTTCTTTTAACATTCAAAGCAAGGCGAATTCATACTAGGTGGTCGCAAGGTATCAGGTGACTTTTTTCGCCCCTTGTAAATTGAATATACTTTGGATGTCAACACACATTTTTCAGTACATTTTCTTGACATTTCAAGTATAAATTTCTCAAAGCGAATTGAGCTGAGTATACCTTATATGAAATCGCCTTGATTCAAAGTATGAAATTTTTAAAGCAAATTGAGGTGAGTTTACCTTATCAGATATTTAGCTTAGAGCTGTGAATGCTTTATTGGACATCACACCTCACAATAAGAGCAAGAACAACACAAAAGTCAAATTCGAAGAGGTTTTATATTACCATTATTTATTAAAATATTAAACACACAATATCGGATTTTAATAAATATAAAAGAAATAAAATAGTAGAACCCTGATAATTCGTTTCTCTTTAAATCGAAAGTTTAACAAATTAGTAACAAGCTGTTGGCCCCTTGTCAAAATCGCTTTAAATCGCACTAATTCCGTACATTTCAGTCTCCCCGTTGATTCGTATTTTTTTTTTAAATACAAGGTCTGATAGATAACTTCTCATAATTCGTAATGTTACGCAAAAGAAATTCAACAGTTAAAAAATAGTTTACAGATGAAATTTCATGGATTTTTTGATAACCTTTTGTTTTTTGGTAATGTTGTTATTTGATTTACAAAATATTATATCAAATAAGCGCATTGTAATTTGTATTTTTGTTATATTAACCTCATTAAACCTCTTTGTGATTAAAAATTTTCGGGATTCTACTGTAATAGTAAAGTAACTAGAGAATGTGCATGTAAATATGTTTCAAGCAGAATATATTTTTTTTAATTCGTAGTGTTTAATTTTATACATAATCTCAACAATTTGCTTGATAATTTTCCTAGAGTCTTCTTTATTGTAAGATGTTTTATTTGTATAAAAAAACTATTTTCCTAAAATGTATTCAATCACGCAGTTTGCTATAAGGTTAATTCAAATTATTACTACATTTATGTTTGTATTTTTGTATACATATATATGTACATATTATTTATGAAAAAATGTATGTACATGTAAATAGCTAGCTATTTTTAGTGCATAGCAGCAATAATTTTTAATTGCTTGTCTTGTTGTTTTAAAAAATCTTTGCTTTTATGCTTTAGATGTCTGTGGTTTGAGGTAATACTTTTAATTAAAGCGATCGTGTTCAAACATGCACTTTATTTTATATTTAATCTTTATAAAAATTTCATCTTTATAAAAATTTTCATTCATTAGAAAAATACTCGCACATTCACATTGACACTGAATTTTTAGCATTTGTATCTGTTACTACTCGTATGATTATGCGATGAATAACTTTTGATTGTCGTAATATTGTAATTAGCATCCAAGATATTTGCCTTATTGTTTTAAATGTGCTCCCTAGTATTTAGTGTAATAAAGTAATTAAAAACGTATTAAAACAAAATTGCCACTGGTTTGATTTTTTTATACATATGTACATGCAGTACCTAAATTATATTTAATTTAGCAAATAAAATGAGAATGATTAAAATCAAATTATTTGTTATAAATATTTAAAGCTTATGCAGGTATGTATGTATGCACATATTTATCTAAGTACATATGTTTAGATATTGTCTCTTTCATTATATGCAAGCATTACTTATTTTGTAAAATTTTTGAGCTTTCATTTGTTTTGCTTTCAATCGAAATTAAAAATATAGGCAATAAATTCAATTCAAATAAAACTAATTACGCATTATTTGTAAATATTTGCTTTAAATTATCTTACTCTTACAGAGACTCCAAGAAATTATTTTTGTGTACCACGTGCAATAATAAGAAAATAGTATATGTGTGTGTGGGTGTGTGTTGGTATGTATAACGTTTTGTTAAACGTTTCGAGAAATTGTTATTAACCAACACATGCATTTTTGTATGTGTGTATACAATATAAGCAAAAGCAGCAACAACCTGTTGCTAAAATACATCCACTCTCATTGAAAAATGCCGTTAACTCTCCTGTTAAATATTTGCTTTATATATATATATGTATTCCCAATGGAGTGGTACTCGCTTCAGTTGTTGCATACACTCATACAAACTTAAGAAATTGAATTTATTTTCTTATTTTATGTTTACTGTCAGCTTTCTTTCATACTTACCGTTTGATTGAGGTGCTTTATTTGTGTGTTGAAAAAGTCTATGGGAAGGAGAAAAGGAATATGTATGTATGTATGTAATGCCTTTTTTTGTTTCGTGCAGACGAAAATGTTTGTGGTTGTTAATGATGATGATGGAATTGTTGAGAACGATTTTCACTGCGTGTTTGGAAAGAAAGTGTTGACGTTCCGTGTGGAGAGATGAGATTTGGCTTGTCTGTCGTTGTATTCTTTTTTTAGTGGCCTTGACTAAACCAGTCGTATTTTTTGGTTGAATTTTTTGTTGATTGCAGCAGCTATTGTTGTTAATGTTGTTGTTGGCCTTATATTTATTGGTTGAAATATTTCAACAGAAGAATTCCTAAGGGAGATTATGTTAATATTAGTAAGATGATTTACAAAAATCGTAGTTTTAATTAAAAAGCAAAAGGAAAAGGAATGCGTTTAATGAGAAACTTTTTATAAAAATATTAAATCTTTTTAGTGTTAATCATGTCGTATGATTGATGCTGAATTAATTTTAAAGAATATACATCATACATATGTGTGTATATACGGATTGTTCAAAATAATGAATAGACCGCCATTTTAAAAGTTGTCAAGACTCAAGCTGTAACTACTTTTGTATGGCCGGAATTGGAAGACATTGATGTGGACACCATTTATTTTCGTTACTTTTAACGATACCATCCCTTTTTTTAATGAAAAGTTTACTCAATGACTGATTTCATGTGATTCAACATCTTTAGACTTAGCTCTATACGTATGGGCCAAAATCGATTCAAGACATCAAAGATGGAATTCGTGAAGGACACACGACCGCTAAAGTGTAAATTTCACGGAATTTTTATAATTTAAGTTTAACATTTATTAACGCACTAGTAATCCCAAATTATTATTTTACTTATTCAGTAAGATATTTTTTATTAAAAATACATTGAAATTGATTATTGAGGGGTTTAGCTGGATCCTATGCGCATTTCACTGTTGCTAATGCAGATCATCAGGGAACTATTACCCAACAATTTCTTATAACAACAAGAGTTATTATGTTAAACTTTCATTTAAACAAATGATATTATTTTATATTATTAATGCCATAACCTCCTCTTTACAATTAAATAAACATCTAACGATTTCAAAATGAAGCCTCTTATTCAAAAACCCTTTACATACATAATTTTAAAATATCAACGTATGCTATTTTGCTTTTAGCATTATTGGCATCATATCAATTTTGAAAAGCAATTGAGACCAAATAGTACGCATTAACATCCACACAAGTCCATGTATAAAATGTTAATTAACATTTCATTAATTGTCATAATTTATTTATACAGTCTCATTGCAGTCAATACAAATGTTAAGATGAACTCCAATTATGTAAATACAAGTGTGTATGCATGTATGTGTGTGTGTCTGTGTCTATTGATCTGTGAATATCGCAGTGTTTTTTATGCTGAATTGTTTGCAGTATGCGTAAGCTCTCTTAAGGATGAGTGTGTTGGTTGGTGTTGTGTGTTTAAGGGTTTTTAACTGTTTTTGACTTTGACAAGCTTCAAGTGTTGTTGTCAAGTTGTCCGGTCAGTGGTCAATTGTTATGAATGAATAAAATTGCTGTTGAAGTAAAAAAGGGTACATTTGGTTTTGACAAACAGTTTTAAAACAAAACGTTGTGTTTTTTTTTATTTATTTTTAAATGGTGGGTGTTCGCACAGGGTTTGATTTGTGTTAAAGTGTAATTATGAACATATGTACACATACATGTATATATATATATATGTATGTATATATATAAATAAATATAAATTATAATTGCATATGTATATTAAGAACGTGCACATACGAATTTTTACTTGAAATTATTAAAAATTTGAAAGATTATAGAATTTATATTTTTTAATTTATGGATCTACGTATGTATGTATGTATATGCTTGAATTATTTAGGTATGTAAATATTGTTTTAAATAAGTGTCTACTTGTGAAGGGGATATTTAACTTAAGTGTGATATGTAACTTTTGCAAAAATATAAAACATTTTTGTCTCTAGTCTTTTATGTAATGTTATATGCTGTAAGACATACTCATATTTGTATTTTGTTTCTCCCACAGCTTATATGCTTGCAACATAACCACTTAAGATGTATAGCAATTATATGCTATTATATTTTACTCATAAGGTAAAATTATGTACTTCAATTTAAAAGACACATTTTACTATGGAGGATTTTTATATGGAGCTTGATACATCTACACAATCAAAAATCTGTCGTAAATTTTTATGTGCAAGTACTTTTATGATGCCAAATCCAGAAAAACTCCCAATTTAAATAAACCGAAATTCGACTCATGTAGGGAAAAAGTTATAAAAAACTTTAGGAGCATAAATTTAATAAAACTGCTTAAGATTTGGAAAACATGCAAACATTTTCAAAATTAAAAATAAAATTAATACATATATAAAAAAGCTCTTTAATACTCGTGAAAAGTTTCTTTGTTTAGAAGAAGTTAAAACATTTATTGTTAAACGGTCTAGACACTATCAAAATGCTCATCCAACATTATGCTAGTATTTATGAATATAAGTTTGTGCGACAACGATTGGTGAAGAATTAAGCGATTTTGATTTTGGGCATGTTTGATATAACATTTTGATGTGTTTCTTGTATTTTTTCATCAAGCACGAACACATTTTAAATGAGATTTAAATATTGCCAGCACAAAATTTAATTCAAAATGAACGCTTGGCGGCTCATCCAGCATGTGTGCATCAAAATATTTAGCACTCTGACATCAAACATTTTGATAGTGTCTAGGCTGATTTAAAACTCAAATTTATAAAAGTCAAACATTTGTTCCTTTGTAACAAGGTCTTAGAACGCTGGTCGCTAAGAATTTAGAGCCAATATAAAGCAAAAATTAGGCCAAGAACATTGTTTTGTGCTGAATAAAAATATTAAAACTTAATATAAAATTGAAAAAAATAAATCACAAAAAAGCACAAACGAATTTTCCTTTTGCGGAAATTGTAGTAATACACAATATCTTACTTTTTGTAAAGTACAACGTTTTTAAGTGTTTGCAAGTTTTATAAATGAAAGCACGAATTTGGGATACGGAACAACAATTTTTATTCATAAACCGTTTGAATAATTTAAATTATTAATAATTCGAATAAAAGATTAACGGCCCGTTTCACCATGTAAAAATAAAAGCTAACAGGGACTTTAACGGCAAGTTTTATATGAAGAACTTGTAGTTAAAGTTCACGTTAATTCTTAATCATACATTGTGAAAAGGGACGTAAAAGCTTTTCTTTGAGAAAAATTAAACCCAAATAATTAAAAATTTTAATTTTGATATCATGATGAAATATTGAAAAATTGTAAAAACAAATAAGTAATAAAATCTGACTTATTCACATAAAAAAGACATTTTTCATACACAAAATTGTTTAAAAAAAACACTAATTGGATTTTGCATAAGGTAAACTGTTGAGATTTCAGTTAGTGATATTTTTTTAATAGCATTTTTTTCCCTATAACTTTGGGTGATTTTTTGAAACTTGTTGCTTAGTACGAAAATTAAATTAAATTTTTTTTTCATTTTTTGTTGATGGTGCAACAATTTTCTTTTTAGGAAAAACCATATGGCATTTTCTTTTCTAGGAAAAAATGTTACATTTATTGCACTTTTAGTTTTTTTAAATATAGGATTTATTAAAAATTGTTGCATCTTTAAAATTTAATTTAAATTTAATTTTTCATAAATAGTTAAAAATTTTTAAAATGTTTTCTAGAAAATAAATGGCATTAAGTTTTCTGAAACTTGTTGCATATTATGATAATTAAATTAATATATATATATATATATATATATATATATATATATTTTTAATAAGCTTATATTAATCGAGACTAGAACAACTCTTAATTAAAATGTTGCATAATATAAAAATATTGTTTGATTTGTTCAAATGTAATTTACTAAATATCTCGTCACAAGAAATATATGACTTAAACCACTTATAATATACTTATGTATACATATCTTATACTTAAAAAAATATTTTTATATTGTGCAACATTTGAATTAAGTCTCCATTAATATACATTTATTCAATATTTATTGAAGTTTTGTTTTAAGACTTATTTATTATGGCTTAGACCACTTTCATAATTAAGGTCAGCTATGTATGGCTATTCATATTATTATTATTATTATTATCAACTTGAGTTTTTTTTTTCTAAAAAGAAAATTGTTGCAACATCAAAAATCAAAGAAAAAAATATTAATTTAAGTTTCATATTAAGCAAAAAGTTTCAGAAAAAATTAACCAAAGTTATAGAAAAAAAATTATTAAAAAAATACATGCTTCAAAGGTTTCCTACAAATTATTTTAAAAATATTATTAAATAATAAGTTCTGATATTACCTTTAATTTATTTGCAGTTATTAGCCAGTCATATTATCTAATGCTTAGTATTTCTCAATTCATTATTTCGATTTCTTCGTTTTAGTTACGTTTTTGTTAAATTTTTTTGTTGCACTTTTTTTCAATTCGTTTTTTAAAAAATGAAAATAAAAGTTTGCTAAAAAATAAACTGCAAATATTTAACAGCAAAATAGGAAATAAATGAATTAATATTTAAATTTAGCACACATACACGCACGCACGCACGCACCCATACACACACACACACACACTCTGGAATGGATAATTATTTAATATTATTTTTTATTCTTCACAGTGTAATTTAAATACAAATATAAAAAAAATAATTCACTAAGTTACTAGGTGCTTAGTATAAATTTATTATATTTTTCAAATAGAAATTAGAAAAAATTAAAAAGACACTACCAACAGCAACGAGATCTCGTCTCGCACTAAATTTAGCAAGTGATTAATTTTAGCAGGCAAGGATGTTGGAAACTACAAAATGACACTAAGCTTCTGTTGTGATATTTAATAGCAAGTATCCACCAACGCATACATGTGTAGTATATGAAGCAACACATATATAGCTACATACACAGAAACACACACATACACACGCACACATGACTGTTTCAATTTTACGAGTCGTTTATTGTTCGCAAACTCACGCATTTTTTGTATGGTTTTTCTTTTTCATCGTCGTCAGCATGCTTATTTTTTTGTGTTGTGGAAAAAGGCTCAAGAATACGAGAAATACCAAAAACACTTATTTCAATGTTGTTGGCAGTGTGCACACTTAATTTTTTTTAAATTCGGTAGAATCGACAAAAAAATCGGTTGATTTGAATGAAATTCGGCAGAAAATTTCTTTTATTCAGAGAAACATAAAAAATGACAATTCAAAGAAACATAAAAAATAACAAAATATATGTATGTACTTATATATAAAGGGTAAGTGCAAGGAGTATCAAACTAAACAGGTTCCAAAAGCGCATTTAAAACTTCACATGTGATTGGAAATTAAACTGCCATAAATAATGAAGCATTTCCAATAAAAAAGTGTCATCTTCAGTTATTTGCCCTTACCCTTTATATATGTAGATATGCTATGCATATATAAAATAAATTACATAAATAACAGGAATTCAGCTTTTGTACACAGGTTTTATAAAGCTACTAAAATAACTTTTATTTGACAAACATTTGTAACTACAAAGATTATACATATTTATGTAAGATCCATTTATGAATTTAAACTTTTATGGAAAAATTATTAAATCATTGGTAGGAATAAATATTTCATCCCCAAGGCACAATTCTTTGGCAAATATTAGGTTACTTATAGTTTCATTTTTTAACCGATATCTTTGTTCTGTTTTAATGATTTTCATGACAGAAAATGACCGCTCTGCGGCCGCACTGCCATGTGGCAAAATAGGCAATTTACACATATATCGACTTAAATTACTGAATAACAATATTCGGTAGATTTCAGGCCTTGTTCGGTAGAATTGGTAATTGGTAAATTCACAAATATATTCGGTAGAATCTACCGAATATCGGTAGAAGTGTGCACACTGGTTGTTGGTAATTCATTCGCTCGTTCGTTCGTTTCGTTGTTTGGTTTGTATGCTGCAGCAGCATATTCTTTGTTGTTGACATTGAGGATACCAAGAACAAGTAAGGAAGAATGAGTCAGTCTCAGTCCTGTTACTTTAAACAGCCTGTTGCAGCTTCAATCAAACACATGATAAAACTCTTTTGTATCTTCGAGCACTTTTATTTATTTATTTTGTGCAGGTTTCTAAAGAGGGTGGGCGCCCAATGTATAGCGGTATTTAAAATTGAATTGAGTCGTTTTTGCAGTGCCTTCAAATTGAAAAAAATTAATTGCCGGTTTTCATGCCTAATTGATTTTCAACACATTTAAAGATTGTTTAATGGGTTAAGAGCTTATTTTGAAGAATATGAATTAAAGTTGTATATAAAAGGACTTATTCATAAGAAATATATTTGATTTATATTTTTGATTGAAGAATATGAATTGAAGTCGCATATAAAAGTATTTAATCATAATCATAAATATTTTTTGCTTCTCCAAGCCTCATATTGATAAATTAAACATTTTTTATGCAACTAATTTCATGAAAAAATGCTTCAGTAAAATATATTCATATTAAAAATTCATTAAAACTTATTATTGAGGGGTTAACTGGATCCTAATTGCAGATAACCATGAAACGATTACCCGAAAATTTTTTAAAACAACTAGAAATATTATGTTAAACTTTCATTCACAGAAATGAGAAGTTCAACCAATATCAAAGTGGAAATAAGAAGTCAATAATCAATATGTTTTTTATTTTCTTACTTTACCAATACTACATAGGGCGCCTTCATTTCAGCTTCAATTGTAGTTGTAAAAAGTATGTAATTGAAGATAAATGCAAGAAACAACAACAGCCATACATTGCTTTTGCAAGAATAGAGTGTTGCCACGCAAGTATTTTTGACCGTCTGCTGCCAAGTTAATAATTTGTGTTTTTTATGGGAATTTTTATAATCAAGTTTAATATTTGTTAATGCACTAATAATACCAAATTGTTATTTTATTTATTTAGTAAAATATTTGTTTATTAATGATACATTTAAATTGATTATTGAGGGGTGGTTAGCTGCATACTATGCGCATTTCGCTGTTGCTAATGCAAATAATCAGGAAACCTTTACCCAAAAATTTCTCAGAACAGCTTGAGATATTATGCTAAAATTTCATTTAAGCAAATGAAAAGCCATTTCAACCCTCGCCTCCCCCCCGCCCAATCAACACATTCAAAAATTCAGTCTGTGCCAGGAATTATAAGCAATTTTTTAATAAGGACAGTTAGCCTAAATTAAAATATGCCGCCAAAATATTATTTTCGTGAAATTACTGTTGACATATTCGTGATGACATAAAAAAGTTTCATCTAAAAAACTGGTTGCGAAATGAACTCAAACTACTTACATATGAATGTAAAATGTAAACTAAAATATTTTGTTACATCAACTTGGGTTACTTCCCCTATTTGCTTCAATTTGTGTAACAAAAAAGAACTCACTGAATGTTCCTCTTATTTTTATTCGTTGAATCGAATGAATCGTTTTAAATACAAAAACTCATAACACTTGTTGATACTCTTAAAACAAATATACATACATATGTATGTATATTCCTGGTGAAATAAAAGAAATAAAAATATTTCACATTAATATATGTAATTCAAATTCTAAAAAAATTTGATAAAACACGTTTTCGCAGCAAAAAGCTAAGCATAAAACAAAACCTGTATGAAATAAGTATTAGTTTTTTTCATTATTTTGCCAGTATCACACATAATATGTACACAAAATAAAACTTGAATAGAATATTGTATAGTTATTTCAATAAATTTCTTGTATTGATTTTAAGATTAATTAGTTCAAATTTAAGCAATTGCATTTTTGCTTTAAACATCATACAAATAATGATATAATAATGATTTAAGTTATATTGGGAGTTTAAGTTTTCTTTTACCATTATTATTTTCAGCAAATACACTGACATTGAGACATGTTATTAATTTAAATTATGGCAATATCTGCGATTGCAATTTAATTTTCATATACTTTTTATTGTTTAAATTTTTGTTTTAAATGCTAGAGATTCAATTTATTAATTAATTATTTTGTTTTAAAGATGCTTAAAATTTTAGAATAATAACTATGTATTAATTATTTTTTTATTTGTAGCCGCGTTGTCTTTTAGTAGACTAACATTTAACGATTAAATAAAATATTCACTGTATTTGCTATGAAACAAAAAATACTGGAATACTGTGATGGTTTTTTTAGCCACTCAACTGAGCATATTTAAATGCTGCGGCGTATCTTTAAATCTACGTCACATATCTGTTTCTCATGTAGCGGGATGATGAATGCTGAGCAATAGTTATGTATTTTTTTAAATCTATAACATTATTTTGAAATATGTCTTTTAATTTGTTTTGATATTCTTAAAAAAGTACGGATTAAAATTTTCAAAACACTTAGCAAGTTTTTAAGAAGTCTTCAAACTCATTTAAAATTACATACTAATGAATATTCATGATATGAAAAAAAGAAGCTAAGAAAATAAAAAATATTTATATACATACATATGTAACGGGTGTTTTTTTTTAGAGGTATAGAAATTTGAATTGAAATAAAACACAAGAAAATCGTTTTAATGTCCATCAATTTGGCTTTATTGGAAGGATAATTTTATGCCATTAATGTTTAAATATGATTTCGGGCATGTGGCCGCCGCGGCTGGCTCGAATAAAGCCAATTCTACAGGTCCAATTTTCAACCACTTTTTCGAGCATATGGGGCCGTATGTTGGCAATAACGCCACGAATGTTAGCTTCCAAGTCCCCTAACGTTTCTGGTTTGTTGGCGTAGACGAGCGACTTCACATATCCCCAAAGAAAATAATCCAATGGTGTCAAATCACACGATCTTGGTGGCCAATTGACAGGTCCATTACGCGAAATTATGCGCTCATCGAATGTTTCCTTCAATAAATCGATTGTGACGTGCGCTGTGTGGCATGTAGCGCCGTCTTGTTGGAACCACAACTCATCCACATTCATGCCATCCAATTCGGGAACAAAATAGTCGGTTAGTCGGCTCCAATTGCTGTGCACGGTGGCGAATCGATTCATTCGGGTCCTCTTCAACACTTTGCTCTACAGCGGCAATTGTTTCTTCGGTGCGCACTGTTCGACGTCTCTGCGGATGCGTATTATCACATAGAGTAAACGTAGTGCGAAAACGATCCATGGTTAACCGAATTAATTGCTCTGATGGACGATTATGTCGACCATAAAATGGACGGAGCTTGCGGTAAACTTCGCGAACTAAACCATTATTTTCCAAATAAATTTGCACGATTTGCAAGCGTTGTTCTTTTGTCAACCTGTTCATGATGAAATGGCAAACCAAACTAAATATTAATCACTTGACAGCTGACAAAATGGCCGCCAGTTAAAAAAGTGATGCCAACTTAAAGTTCTATACCTCAATAAAAAACACCCTTTATATGCATATGGCTGTGTATAAATTACTGTCATCAATCATAGCGAGAATTTTTGAATAAATGTTTACATATAAATATCTATTAGAGCAAAGCCAGCATGTGTTTTTTTAAATTTTATTACACGTGTATTTTAGTAGATTAAGATCTAAAAAGAACTTTGCTAAAGGCGGTTTCAGACTATAATACAAGTATTAATACTTTTGACGAAAATGTTTTCTTGATCTGGGGGCAAATCGCCACATCCGTGAACGTACAAATCGTCGCGTAAAACCACCATTTTCGGATTATGACATACGTGAACGTATTGAAATCCCATTAAGTTTATACGATTGACGTATTAGTTAATTTGTTTTCGTACGATTGTCGATACGATCACGTATGTAACGATTTGAACCCTGATTTATGATTAAAAAATTTCAAAAAACAATAACAACTCAACATGTCAGAGTTGCATTTTCCACAAAAGTATTAATACTTGTATTATAGTCTGAAACGGCTTTAAGCAGATAATCCATACTTCTAGCTAAATTATTTTTAAATCTTAATAAAAGAAAATACACGTGTCGCAAATATTTTGCAATAAAAAAAATAACAAACTAAAGACAAGATTTTACAAAAAGTTGTTGCAAAACTCAAAACTCACACAAAAGCTATAAGCTGTTAGCTTTAATCTATAAAACACATAGTCCCCAGCAGGCTGCACAGCGACGCGACCACACTCGCTTTTTGCTGCTATCGTCGCTGAGTAGTCAGCGAAGGAGAAAAACACCTGGAATTCTTTTTTGTTTTTTCATTTGCATTCTTAGAGACGAAAATGTTGCCGGCAACATTGCATTATAATGCAATAATAATAATTATTAAAATAATACCAGTTGTATGTGACAGGGAAAGTTAAAAGGGACCTATGGGTCGAAAAAATAAATTTTTACTTTTTTCCATCTGTGTGCCATGTGCCACACAAGCGTAAAAAAAACGTAACCACTAATTACTAATGAAAAACAGTTTGATACAGACACGTATTTATTAAGGGCCTGTGCCAAACGGTAGCAAAGTACTAGCGTAAGTAAATTTTTGACACTTCTGAGGTGAATAAAATTTCACTAGCCCTGGGGGCTAGTATAATTTTTGACACAACAGATAAATTTTTGATAAGCAGCAAATAAGGAGCATGGTATCATAAAAGGTAAACACACCGCCATCGCTGAATACATAGATTTTTACGACTTTTAAATGTATTTAGACTGTGAAAAATGCATTGTTTATTTTAATTTGCGAAAAATTTTGCATCATATAAATAAAATTATATAATTTTTTGCTACAAAATATTGTTTTATATAAAAATGTCCCTTTAAAAAATTGTTGGTAGCCGGCGGCTTGTAGTCAAATATTTTGCTTCGCCGCCGCAGCAATTATTTCATCAGCTTCTTTCTATGCTAAAGCGAATTTGTCAAAACTTTACATTGTCAAAGAAGATATCATTTGGCACAGCAGAAAAATGAAATTTTTTCCCCACAGGAAAATATTTTTTTACCATAGTACTTTTCTACCGTTTGGCACACGCCCTAAGTTAAACAATTTCATACATAACTAATAGACAATTTTATAGAATCCAACATGATTGGAAACTGTTTAAATCAATATATATATATACATATGTCTGAATTAAACAGTTTTTCATTAGTAATTAGTTGATTACGCTTTTTGTGCAAATGACACACAAGAAATGCCAGATGTAAACTCAGCCTTATAGTATGTTTCCACCGGCTTTAAATCAAGTAGGTTTAAGTAAATCACTTCAAAGTGTTTCCACCGGGCTTGTGAGTAATTTGTTGTTCGAATTTTCGTATTCAATTTATGCACGTGCCTTATAAGGTGAGCGCAGTAGCTGTAATGTGAATTTTATTCACACGTAGTTGACATTTAAGATTGATTAAATATTCCTGAATGTCAGTTTTTTCGAAATTGTCAATCACTATTGATGTATGACCCAGGGATGAACTTTGTAATTTTAAAAGAAACGCAGGGTTACATATATAAATTGAGTTCGAAAAATAGTGTTTTCGACAATATTTATAATAAATCAACTACTTTGAGGTGATTTATCCATATACAAAATGTATGGTAAATCATGTATAAATTAACGTGATTTGCACAAATCATCATGATTTGTCTAAATCACGCCGGTGGAAACATACTATTATAGTAAATAATATGCTCCTTCTGACTGCATTAGTTTTGTCATACGTTAGCTTAAAAATACTTTTTTAAAAAAAGCTAAAATAAAAAATAAGGAAAAACTTTCTTTTTTAATTTTTACTTTATTCACTTTTATAACACTTCGAAATCACAATTGAACTGATAAATAGAACTAAAAACACTAAAATGCTAATCAATAACCTAGAAACACCAGAGTAATGAGCTTTAAGTAAATCCGCTTAATGCTTAATATAAATTCCGACATTTTAAATTTTGAAAGCCTGACTTTACATTCATAATCTGTGACTCCGAAAACCCCTGAGTGACGAGTTTCAAGCAAATCCAATAATATAAAAGATTCGTAATCAGCGACCCAGAAAACCCCTGAATGACGAGTTTTCAAGCCGTATTGTATCCGCCATTTTGAACTTTCAAAATCTAATACCAAATTCGTTTGAAATGACAGCAACATTACAAACGTCTGCTACTGAAGTATATGTTAACTGTAAGGAGTATTTTCTCTGACCAACCTACAGATTTATTTCGATTTTTTTCTTAGGTCCCACTGTGCTGTGTTAATAGTACTAACAATAACTCTCGAAATTTATTCTCAAATATATTCGAAAGGAAAATTAATGGATAGTATGTTATGCTTCAAACCTAAATTAATTTATTTTTTATGAAAATGTTGCTGAATTGCTGAATTAAAAATATGTTTTAATTTACAAGTACATAAGCCAATTTATGTTATTTTTTAAAGCATATTTTTGAGTTTTTAGTGCATATTTCAAAGTTTTTAATGCATATTGAATGCGCATAAAACACTTTTTTAGAGCATATTTCTAGTTTCCCTGCTGAATACTAATTTACATAATTAACTGATTTGATTCGCTTTATAGCACTGGTGGGTAAACCTAATTAGAATGCGCTGAATTCAGTGTTGGTAACCGTTTTTTTTTTTTGGGTTAGTAGCTCTTATTTAAAAAATAATTAAGTATGTAAGTTATAATAAAAAGTCCCTAAAATGGATTTTCCCGGTTTTTTATCTATTAATTATTGTTAAATTGTTTTATACTGAAAACAGTATAATTTAAGTATTAGTTATCATAATTTAATTTTTTCAAATTTATTCCAAAAAGATTATGTACATTTTTATGCGGTTTTCAATAAATTTTCAACTTTTTTTAATTTTTTACTGCTTTAGCAAAATAAATATAAATAGTCAATCAAAACATAATGAAAAATTTACAGCATTTTGATATAAAATTTTTAAGACATAAAGGCATCGTAATGTATTCATTCAGTGGGAAAATTAAAGTTAATGGTGTAGAAAGGCATAACAACAACAACAACAATTGTAAAACACTTCCACCCTCCCTCCTCACATTTTCCATTTTATTTTTTTTAGACAAGTGCAAAACCAGGCTGAAAAGAAACCCAGGCGCACCCTGTTAGCCAATTGATGCTACTTGTAAATTCACATATGCAGGCTTAAAGGACGACTATTGTGTTTCAAAAATAAAAAAAAAATAAAACTTTTGTGCTTTGAGGAAATAAATGCTGACCATGAATAAAGTAAATAAATGTAACACTTAGACCGGATTTAAGAAGTTAAGTTGTATTTACCCACTTTTTGAAGATTTTTTTTTGCCTTTTTATTTCCTTTTAATGTTTAGGCATATCTTTCTTTTTGCAAGGGAATTGTATTGTACACGCTTTGATTTAATTTTTATTTCAATCTTTTCTTTCCTCACTTTACTGGAGAAGTGACAAATTTTTGGGTTAAGAGGTTAAAATACAAAAAAGCACTTAACCATGGAAAATTAACTTAAACGTAAATAAATTTCTTTTTGTATTTTTTTTTTTTTGCTTTTTAAAGCCGCCATCATCAAATCAAATTGGTTGGAGGAGGGTTGCTACTGCTTGCATAAATTTTCAAAATTTTATCATCTTTGTATTTCATTTCATTTGCTCTTTTCTTGTTAAAAGTTCTTGGCATATTTGCACGTTCTTTTTGTTTTATTTAAAAAAAAAAAACCAAGTCATCGATGAATTTAGGTACAAGGTTTGCTCAACACGATGATTACTTCATGTGCTTTTCAACTATTGTTTCCAGCGAAAGAAAATTCATTAAGAAATTCCTTTTACCATTGCTTTCCTCACACAAACTAAAATTGCGCACTAGTAGCAAGAATTTAAAGATGACGCCTTTTAAATTTTTTTTTTAAATGAAGTGATTAGAATTTGTTTATTTCTTAGTTTCATGGAGTTTTTTATGTCACATACATACATATTGCTCATTTACTTAAAAAACGTCATAACTCAAAAATTTATCTGAATTCTGCATCACTAGACCAATTGCAGCAACATTTTGTGTAAATGTAAAATTATTTTTTTATTACTAGTTTAATATTTTTTGCTTTATTTATTATGTATTTATGTATGTTTTATTATTTTATAGGTTATATTTTGCATCAAGATGATTCAAATTACTATTGGGACGAGGAAACTTTTGGCTCTGATTACGACGACGAAAATGATACCTCACTGAAATATGTAAGTTGGATGGTCCCAAATCTGCAGCAATATAAGATATTTTTTGTGATTGAAAAAAGACAAAAGAAAAAATTATATAACAAGAAATAAAAATTATCCTGAAGAAGTTAACCGATGGTTAACGAAATAAAGAAATAAAAAACTAAAAATATAAAAATTGACCCGAAGCTTTCATTGAACATATAAAAAATGGTTGAAAAATTAGATAAAAAATTTAATAATAAAACTGGCCGCTGTGCAAATTGTTTATTAAAGAAAGCCCCAAAACATTTTACAATTGCGCCACCAAGGCGAATTCAATTTTTTTATATTAGATAAGAAAATAACCTGCGATTTTTAAGACTGTTTTGTAAAAGACTGAACGCCAATAAAATAAAGAAAAGTAAATTTATTGTATTGTATATTTTTTCATTGCATTCAAATTTTCGGTCTGTGAGACAGTGCGAGGGTATTTGTAGGTGTTAAAAAAATTGGCGCTGGTATAAAAAGCTTTATTATTAATTTGTTTTTCCAAATTTACTCCTCTTTCTATTTTTCTATAAAAAATTTTTTTTGTTATGCAAAAAAATTCTATAAAAAGAAGAAGAGAGCTATGCTTCTTAGTCATATAATGACTACAAAATGAATACAAAAGATTTTAAGAGCTCGTAGCATAAGTAAAAAAATTTCGTCTACGATTTTTTTGATATATAATTTTTTCTGGTGAAAATGGGTAAATAAGGGAATGTACAGAACGTCAAATATGTTGGCGGTAAGAGCTTCAAATTAAAAATAATTTCACCCACAATATTTTAGAAATAAAAACTATAATTGAATAACGATGGAAATATAACTTTTAAAAAACTGCACAGTGGCAACATTAATTTAGACGAAACAAAACAAAATCAAATATTTTGTTTCGTTTATTTTCCTACTCTGCTTTTAAGTACAAAAAAAAATCAAAAAAAAAATAAATTTATAACTGTAATAGTGTCAATTATTTTTCTTACGAAAATCACGTTTTAACTCCTGTGTCGTGGCATAAAGAGCATAGCTATAAAAATTTAAAATTTTTTATGATTTATTTCATTTAGAACACTTTTATTTTCAGAATTTAGTTTTTCTGAAGTTGTCAATATTGAACTACCTTGTCAAAATTTCTGTTCGATTTTTTTTTTAATTTCTATCGAACTTATTCTGAAAATGTTTCCTTTCGTTTTTAATGTGGAACTGTGTAATGTAAGCTCTCTGATGAGCTTAATAAGCAACGAATAGAGGACGAAAGGAATTAAATCAATTGTCACGTAGAAAATTAAGAAAGAAAGAAATATCTGTTTTACACTTTCATAAATAAATGCCAACCGACGACTTAATACTCGTACACTCACACAAATATGTATACACACTTAAACAGAACTTATAAGTATGTACATTCTTTCCTATCAACAGATATTTCTTACGAGAACACAATAAAAAAAATAATAATAATAAAACTGAAGACTTTATTAAATTTTCAAAATTCCATTAACAGTGAAAAAGAAGGCAAAAGAAAAAAATAATTGATAATGACACCCTCCGTATGTTAGAAATCAAGAATATCAACAACTAAAAAAGAGCCCAATACAACAAAAATTACAAGAATAAAGTGAAATGGAATATACGAGTAAATATGAAAAGCTACAGCAGGAGTAAGTGCGCATATAAATATAAAGGGTGTCCCAAAATTAACATAAAATTTTATGGTGTTGGCAACCCTAAAAAGCAATTCGTCAACTGATAGTTTAGGGTAAGTAAAAATTACCACGACTAATGACCATGCATAGCGAAGAGAGTCCATTGAATGGATTACTGAACATCAACAAATGGATGCTGATTTTTCAAGCAAAATCATTCTCAGCGATAAAGATCACATTTTCACCTTGATGGCTTTGTTAATCGCTTAAAATTGTCGGTTTTTGGGTTCTGAGAACCCACATGTAATTATCCAAATGCATCCACAAGGTGTCACTGCTTGGTGTGGATTTCAGACTGGAGGCATAATTAAAAATGAGGTCAATGCTGGTCAAGCATTGACTGTTACTGCTGCTCGATATCGCGAAATGATGACACAGTTCTTTCAGGCACATTTATGCAAAATGGTCATGGAAAATTTCGACAATCGATTGCGTATGTGCATGCAAAGCCTTGAAGGTCATTTTCCCAATGTGTTATTCCATAAATAACCTTTTCCTATGTGCTTTATGATTCAATAAAAATATAACAATTAAAAGACTAAAAACTGCGTTTTCTATTTAATTCAAATCTTACGTTAACTTTGGGACACCCATTTTAAATAGGCATGCATAATTGAGAAACAAACCCTTAAAAATAATCCAACAACATAACACAACTTGCCCACATGTTCACACGCATCCTGAAATATCCTTCGAACAACAAAAACAACAACAACAACAACAAAAACGTGATATTCTAGTGTACAATAAAACTGAAAGCCAGCATTAGCAGCAACAATATTAGGACAGGCAGCAGCACTTAATAGAACATTCCATCAGTAACAGCAATTTGTCATATTTTAAGATATAAAATGTTAGGAAATAGCGTTCGTTTGTTTGAAACTGTGGGCCATTGAAAAGTTGTTAAGGCAAATTAAAGTTAAATCAGTCTACTGGCAACTAAACAAGTCTAATACATATTTTGGAAATTAATTGTAGCACAAAAAATAAGTAGTGCATACATAAGTATATCTGTAGATGTCTATTAAACTTTTTTTGGCTTCAAAATAACAGAATACGTATCATATATACCTTAATATAGAAAGGCCCTAACTCATTATTTGTTTGAAATCGAGTTTTAAGCATTTTCCGATAGCAGAACATTTAATGTAGCGAAAAATGCAAAAATTTCGATTTAAAAAAAATAACGAGTTAGGACCTTTCTATATTATATGTATATATTTGGTAAATAATACTTTTAATTTACTGGATTGTAAACTTCAAAACTAAGGGGAAATGAGAGATACAACAGGTTTTCCACAACGTTGTACAAATATTTATGTCCTCAAGTGTTAATTAAACACAATATTAAAAAAACTCCTACGTAATATTGTTGAAGTTTATTTTTTTTAAACCAAGAATTCTTTTAGCTTTATTATTTGTTTTTTTTTGCATGAAGTGTCATGTCAATTGCAGTTATATTTTCATCTATTTTTTTTTTTTTTTTTTTTTGTTATGAAAAAGAAAGAGATTTACATAAAAGCTGGTGGTTATTTAAAAATCAAATTGACCACTTCTTTAAATATTATTAATCTATTCAGTTTAAATCTCTTTGAAATGTTTAATTTTTCAACTAAAACCTTCATATGTAAATTTTTGTCTTGAGATAACAAGGACAGTTTAATTATTGTTTGTGTATGAGAAAGTCATGCATGCGTGTATAAATCTAATTTCCTCTTTGGAATATTATAAACTTTGCCTTTATTGTAAGCATATTAGTGTTCTTTGATTGAATTGCATGAAGAGCACCCACAAAAAGAGATTTGATAGCTCAATAGTAAAAATTAAATTTAAGGATATATACAAGTAGGCAAAGGGCTTTAGGACAGTTTGCTTAAATATAAATTTTTGTAAGTGTATTTATTTAACAAATTAAAGCTATATAAATAAATAAAACTTAAATTAGTATCCGTTCAGACTAGCAATTTTTTATAATTTTGCTTTGAAATTGCTTTAGTGTCCAGATTGTAAAATTCTAGTTTTGCAATAATTACTTATATATTAAAAAAAATTCTATTACATTACAAATTTCCCTGAAAAATTAACAATTATATTCACTTCTGGTTATATTTTGTGTTTTTCATATAACTGAAGAAATAAAATAATATAAAACTTCAAATGCAGCTTTCAAATTTAATTTAAGAACTGTTAATTTCAAAACAAAAGCGAATTGCCCTTCTCACCTATAAACTCAAAAATTGCTGCAAAAAAAATTAGTCTATGTTCAGACAATGAAAGTCTTATTTTTAATTATTGCTGGTTTAAAGAAGAGAGAGTGACGAGGGAAAATGAAACGAGTATGCAACTTTATGTACTGGCAATACTTTTTGCTTTCTCATTCGTAATGTCAAAAAGCGCACAAAACTACTATTTAAAACATCTCAGCAAAAATAATACAAGTCGTATTGTGTGAACGCCGAAGGTAGTTCAAAGAAGAAAAATTGATAAGCTTACCAATAATACTTTTATACTCTGAGCATAGACTTGTACTCTAATACTGTTCGACAATTGCGACGTCTTGTCTATGAAAGAAAAAAAGTGAAGTCAAGTCAAGGCATATTCATTTAAGATAGACTTACCTCAGATCGATTTGAAAAATTCATAATTGGGATGTTAAAAAAATGTACTAAAAAATATGTGTTGACATCTAAGGGATATCTAAATTACTATAGGCGGCGAAAATAATCTTGTGTGCAGTTTGGGCCACCTGATATGAACTCGCCTTGGTTTCAATCAAGTCGAATTGACACCAAGTGGTCTCGATTCATTAAATGGTGATTATGTCAAATCAAGCGTTCGGAAATTTTCGGACAGCAGGAAATTTTGTATTTCAAATATATGTTGAAAAGTGGAATTATGGCAAATATCTTTGAAATTACAAAATGTCCTTGATTTCCTTAAGTTAAATTTATAATAATCGAATTTTTATCATTAGTTATTTATGTCTTAAAAAAAAAAAATTATATATATATCGAGCCTTATTTTCGGTTTTATCGTAAGCGACATTCTATCGAAAATTTACTTTTTTATTGAAATTAAAATTTCATTGGCCTACCCGTAGTTTAGAATTACCAGAATGCCAAAATTGTTGATAAATTTTAAGAAACGGGCTATAAAATTTTATCGTAAGCGACATTTTACGTACAAAAACATATTTGAAAATTTAAAAAAAAAACATCCTGAAAAATTTAATTTTTGTCGCTTACGATAAAATCAAAAATAAGGCTAGATATATGTGCCCTTAATTATGAAAGTGGCGTAAGTCACATATTTCCTTGGTCGCGGTATTTAGTAGATTACATTTGAACAAACTAAAAAATATTTTTTGTATTATGCAAAATTTTAATCTAAAGCTATACGAGTCTCGATTTATATAAATTTATTTAATATTTATTAAATATTTATAGAAATTTTTAAAGGCTTATTTAATATTTCGAAGCAAAAATGCATGTGACTTGACCACTTTCGTAATTAAAAACAAAAAGAAAATACTAAATTGCTTATTTTTCTTAAAAATTACACCAACCAATTACGAAATTTTTTTTTATATTAAATTAAAATTAAAAAGAAGTATAAACTATTAATGGTAAATATTTAATAAATTTGCAACATTTATCTACCACAAGGAAAAGTTAGAAAGTTATAATTCTTAAATTGTATTTGATTCAAATGTTATTGCTTCATAATATATAAAAATCTGGAGTCTGCGCTGCAACGACCTTTCAGCATCACTGGGCGTGCCCTTGGAGCGCTGTATATCCAACCAATCACAGTTAACGGATACAAAAATTAAGGGGAAATGTACAAAAATAAAAAGATTTCATGATGCTGTAGTCGATAAATTTTGCTTAAAGAAAAAGAAAATCAAATCACTTGTTGCTTAGTTAAAGAAGAATAAAAAATTCTCCACTTACACCTCATTAACATGGACGTTGTGAATTTTATAGATCTCATTGTTTTCTACGAATATTTTACACCTTTTCTTCACACAAACAAAGCTAATGTGTTGAATAGATTTGATAAGGTGTTAAATTCTTTTATTTTTGCCATAAAAATACTTATAAATTAAAAATAATATCAGAGAAGAAGCAAGCAAAACTTATCATGTAACAATCATGCGGCGCAAATACACATGCACTGTTTCACTAGTATGTGGGTATGTATGTCTGTTGCACTGTTAGCAGAGGAAACGGAAATTACCACAGATTTGTTGGAATGATTTTGAGTATGCGTGTGTATGTGTGTGTGTGTGTGCGTGTGCGTGTGTATTTTTATTGTCTTTGCATGAAATTGTGTGCGAAGTTAAATCTACTTACTATATTAAGGATTTAATTTTATGAATTTTTTTGTTGGTTTCTAGGAGAATGATTTATTATTTTATATTAGTGCTTTTCTTTTGGAATTTGTTTCTACGGTGAGATTAAAGCGACTGAAGTACTAACCAGTGTTTATGCTATGAATTATTGTATACAATATATTGTAAATATGTATGTATGGAAGTAAAATCCTTGGAAGAGTTACAACAAGACGTGCTTGCAGAGCAAAAATTTAAAAGTAATTGTCTTTGTATTTATAGCGGACTTTGATGTTTCATACAAATGAAAATGAATGAAAAAAAAAAATACTAATACTTTTGATGGCAGTTCAATAACAAAATGTTAGCATTATCTACGATATTTTGCAAATGTAAGTACCCCAGGCAACACAATAAAAATTTATTATACCACAGTATAACACAGTATTGCAAACACAAAAATCTGACTTTACGTTTATTAATACCGCGTTCTTAGTAATACTAAAACACTACGACACTGTATATACAAAAATTCGACATTGGTTTCCCAATACTTCGTTTGCAATAATCTTATACCGCTACAACACCGTAAACACAAAAATTTGACTTTAGTTTGGAAATAGCATATTTGCAATAATTCTACCACATTTGTGGGCAGTATGCAAGATTTAACGATTTATCCTTATTTTAACAATTTAACGATTTTTTTACTTAAAATTTATGATTTTCAGGCTGATTTTCTTTGAACTAGATATACCAAACGGACGACATACTCGTCCGTATTCTAGAATCAAAATGTAAATAATTTAAGATTCAAAGAAAATGTATCTAAACTTCATAAAAAAATTCATTAAAACACAGCCACACACAAACTTACATACATATGCAAGCATAATTAAATAATACATGAAATTAAAAAAACAAACAAAATCCCTTTAACCAAGTTAATTCAATTTATTCAACTCTAAAAAATCCTTTAAAACCATATAAATCTTTTTAAAATCGGTGCAGTGGTACCAGCGTAAAAGGGATTACAAAAAACATGTTTGCCTATTATATAGATTTTCCCATTTTCGTGTATGTGTCTTAAGTCTTTTGATGTTCATGCTGCAGCTGTTTGGAAGAAAAATCACAAAAGACTTAAGACCAAAACTTGGAAGATATGAAAATTCGGTCGAATAAAAATTTAATGGTGATTTTCAGACTAAGCACATGGAATTCATACGCATAGGTCGAACGACCATTTTCGACCACGCGTTTCCGAGATAAATCCAAAAAAACATAAATATTCTAAAAATGCACTAATTTCGTGTTGCTGTCTTAAGTCTTTCGAATTTCGTTATACATTTTGTTGGCTGGCTAGTTGCAAGAAATTAAGACACATGCAGCCAATTCAAGAATTTAAATAAATATTTTTGCCAACTTGAAAACCTGATAAAGTAAAAGCCTTAAAGTATGCACTCATATTTTCAATGTAATTAATAACATCGCACATTCAGTTCAATAGTGACCTAAGTTAAAAAATGCGTTTTTTGAGTTAATAATGCAGAATAATAATTAATGCATTTCGTATTTTATCTTGCGTAAAAATTTCATATAAATAGCTTGTACTATCACCTCCTGCGAGAAGAATATTCATGCCTTCATTGAGTTGAATGTAAGTTGAAAACTTTAAACGTGTTTTCTGCAAAACTAGTTTTTTTTTTGAGTTATGACACTATTTAACTGAATGTACGATATGTTATGCTCTAAGCAAAAAAATGTTTCGATACATTTCAATCACTCATTTAATCATTCCTTTTAATGTCTGTTACAGTTGAAAGAATACAAGCACTATAAGTGGTTAATAGTGTTAACTGTCATTTAAAACCTAACAAGGCCATAAATAATTGTGTATTAAAAGAAGGGATTGAAAAAGAAGAAATGTGCGGCATTACTTGTATATTGGTAAAAGTTGCCTTTACTATTTAGAGGATTTAAGAAATTAGAATGAAACATGAAATTTGCTTTGCATCTAAGAGAATTATAATATTTTTTTTAATTATAATTTTTTTTACGTTTTTGTGTCTGACACGAGAGTTATCCCACATCATGGCATTTGTACCGTGCTAAGCTAATTTGAATTTCTGAAAAATTTTCAATATTTTTCTAACACTCCAGGAACAATATTTTAACGGCCTTATTTATATGTATGTATGTATGTTCACTTTTCTGTAAATGAAAGACAAATTTAATTTATTTATTTATCAACAAGAGTATTTTTTATTATTTATTCAAAATATTTTTAAAAAAATGTAAAACATAGTAGAAAAACAGGACCTAACTAACTAAAGTTTAATACATTTATTGATTAACGATTAATTTACGTATGTATGTATGTAGTTATATAAAAACAAATATGTTTAGCCTTATGTATAACGAAAAATTGACATGGAGTTGCATGCATGTCTAAGCTGAGGCAAATTTTTTGTTGTACATAAGGCTGTTTATTAATTATTTTAGCTATTTGATTTGTGTAAGTACAAAAACTAAATAATAAAAAAAAAAATAAGTTAAGAACACAAAAGACAACCAATGATTTAGCCAACTATTTTTTTTACATATGCAAACTAATAATTGAAAACTTGTGACAAAATATAGACACAAAAAATTTTTCTAAAAAAACCTATTTTAATAGCTTAATGACAAAACAAGCTCTGAGGAAACAACATTTTTTTCTTTTTTCCAATTTTAAAACAAAATGTCTTTTTTCTTTTGACAAGAGTAAATATTAAATCACTAATAAACAATACAACGGTTTAATTTTTAAATTAAATAGAAATAAGTGAAACTAAAGTATACTTAAAACATTAACAAAATTTGAGCTTTTTAAATTTTACTAATTACATTGTTCATTTTTCATACGCATACATATGTATGTATGGATGTACACATGTATTTATATTTCTAATTGGCAACAGATATGCTCAAACAATCCGCTATGGTAGGTACACACTTTGCAACGTGTTAACGCAACACGTTTATCATTCATGTTGCTTATTTTGATACACATATACACTGCAATCGACAATTGAAAACAACAGCAGTTTTGAATTTTGAGCATCGCGGAAGCAACACAGTTGAAAAAATTATCGGTGTGGGTGAGGCAAATAGCAGCCATTATTTTTGTATAAATTAATAAAATTTACCCAACGCTCACATTTTTCAATAGCCATTTACTTTTTTTGGGGGGATTTGGAACGATTTTGCGCCATCACACGTCAAATTTTATTTATAAACAAAACCGAAACCAGTATTTTTACAAACGAATCGTTCTAAATTAAAGAAAACTCCGTTGAGAGAAAACTACAGTTTCTCTTTTCGTCAGCTCATTTAATTTTTTCTGTGTACCTACCATTACACATGCATAGACCAAACGTTGCTTTTTAAAACCAAAGGTTCACACACACTTCATAAGCTTTCTTTAACAAATTGAAGCTTAGTTGTTAACTATTTGAATTTAACATACTCTTAGTACCTATTAAACACCAACTAAAGTTTAACTTTTTATTGCAATTTTTCCTTCTTTCTTTCTTTTTTTTTTTTTTGTTCTTTTGCTTTAGCAATAATATTGTATTTTAAATGAAAGTTTATGTATTGTATGATTATTATAGCGATTGGATTAAAGGATTTAACAATTACTTTAACTATCTAACAAAGAGTCCGAGCCTCTTTCCAGCTCATCCAATGTGTCCTCCGAGCCCGATGCGGTCAAGTCCGATAATTCATCTAAGCATTTTTGCTTTTTACGCACATTCCAGTGCAAACATTCAGCCAATGAATCAAACCAATCGGATATTTGATCTTGAGCACATATACTGGGCACTGGGTAAATGGAGGTGGTTACTCTTAAGCTGTCACCGTGGAACAGCTCTTGTCGATTGCGACCATCAAATGATACCCAGGAGGTATTTCGGCTGTCGGGTGAAACGGATATCTGAAAACAAGAACACGCATTAATACTGTCGTTAATTTTTTAAAATACCTTAATATAGAAAGGGCCTTGCTCGTTATTTTTTGGAGGTCGAGATTTTTGAATTTTTCGATACATTAGATGTTTTTCTATGGAAAAATGCATAAACCTTGATTTCAAAAAAAAAAAAAAAAAAAAAAAAATTGTTGGGGCCTTTCTATATTAAGGTAAGGATATACAAACAATTTTGTTTTAAAAACTTTAACTTGATTCCTATAAAACATAAATTTGACATAGAAAATTCAAAATAAATTGAAAAGAAAAAACTCTTTTTATTTGAAAAATTTTATGGCTTGTTAAACGTAAGTATAAGTTCGTTTTATAATTTAACTGGAAAGTAAAAAACGAATTTTCTTATTTTATTGTTGTTTTCAATTAAAACTTTAAAACGAAGTACTTATGTAGTTATTTCGACATCATTGAATAGAGATTAATCTTTTTTTAAGCAACGAACTACAGTAGTTTCCGCTTAATTGTTCCCCGCATAATTGATTTACCCGGTTAATTGCTCTAAAAAACATGTTCAGACACATGAAAAATCCCCGTTTAAATGAGTTCAGTTTAATTGCATTACCCTCTTAATTGACTCTAAAATAAAATCCCTCTTCAAGAATCCCGAACAAAAGTGCCGGTTAATTCTTACTTGAAAATGTTCACAAATGGTAATTGCTAAAATTAAATAAAAGGATGTGGCAACTCCTAAAATCATATGTTTTTATTTACTATCTTTCAATTTACTTTTTTCATTGCATATAATCATTTCAGAGTGCTGTAGCATGTTTTGCATTATTGACCTCAATGCTTAATTAAATGGGGGTTTTTAAATTGCATTAATGGATAAGTTAACAGAGTATCGTGTAAATGATTTTTCCGTTTAATTGCATCTAAAACTGCACATTTTTAGGAAATCAATTAAGCGGATATTACTGTACTTAGACTCACTATTATTGTCAAGATGTGTCATACAACAATCGAATCGAATTGATTTTACAAAGTGTCATCGCGACTGGAACAAGTCACACACTTCAAACATCAAACTTACGCCCTTTTTCCCCAAGTCAGGCAGACGACTCGTCTAGAAAATTTGTATGTGAAAATCACTGAAAAAACTTAGAGCTTTCTACATACATATATAAACTTTATACTCAAGTCGACCGTCTGGATATAGAAACCTGGGGTCAAATCACAAAAAATCTAACTTTGCAAAATAAATTCGCCTTGATGACAATTGTATTGCACACCAAAATCAGTCTACTTCGAACGATTTTTAGCTGTTTTTTATCGCCAATGAAAACTGCCTCAAATAGAATTCAATAAATTGTTAATAAAATTAAACTTACTTTAAGTTCAACGCCGGCAGGCACAACAATCGGACGAAAACTTAGTGAATGTGGACAAATGGGTGTCACCATAATCGCGGGCACTGAGGGGTGAATCATGGAGGCACCAGCGGCCACAGCATACGCTGTACTACCAGTGGGTGTAGAAACTATTAAGCCATCGCCCTGCACCGAAGTAATATACTTGCCATCCAAAAACAGGTCAATATTACTTAAGTACGGCGAAGGACCACGATCAATAACAACTTCATTGAGAACCTGATCAAAAGACAAACAGAAATATGAAATTAAAAATAGAAAACATCGCAAATTTAGATAAAACATACCAATATATTTGTGGAAGGTGATCTAGAGCAACCTACTCCCACTGTTGGTATGCCCGGATAGGAATCTATGGAAACACCACTGTCCGCCGATATGCTACAATTCATTTGCTGCGTAAGCTCCGACGAATCTTTGTGACGATCGGTTTTTCTGTATATGACACAACGCAAGCGGCTGCGCAAAGTTAAGGCGGCATGGCCTTCCAAGACGTTTGTTACTTGCTCTTGAAAATTATCAAACTGGAATGGTGTCAAGAAGCCCAATGAGCCCAAATGAAAGGCCATTACAGGGGGCACAGATTGCTGAAATAATAACGAGGCATACAAGAGAGTGCCATCACCTCCCAAACAAACAATGAAATCTATACGATCTGTCAAATCGTCACGACCATCCCTGTAATTGAGGGGAAAATATCATTATTTTTCTATTGTATTAAAAAAAACAATTAAACTTACTTGAACGTTACCAATTTCTCTTTAACCGATTGAAATTTTTTATCTTCTTGCAACAGAGGATCATCCAATACTGCTGACTCGACCCACACAACCATGTGTTTTTCTTGCACCAACCATTCAACCAATTGCACAAATGGTGCCAATACCATTGAGTCACGTACCTTTTTGATTACCAACACCGTTAGCGGAGGCTTGTACCAAGTAAGACGCTGACTGGCAGGGTCTTGAATTTGCATAACCATGGCCGGATTTTTCATTATGCGTCCACATGGTCCGAATTGTTGAAAAGGTGAGGGTGCGTTTAAACTTCGAGTGCGCCTTAATTGTTATGAAAATAAACAAAAAAAATTCTATTATTAATTACAGAAGAACACAAATTAAAATGCAATTAAAATTTTATGATGTACTCGTATAGCACCATATTGTGCCATAACCGCCCAAAAAAAGCTTAAGCAACATAATTTTCGAACCTATTTTTTTACCAAAATCGATCGAAAAATGTGTCGGTTAAACTTTTTTTTGGCGGTTATGGCTCGATATGTTTACCCAAAAAAAAGTTTTAAAATGGAGAAGAAACAATTTCATTTCAAAAATTTTTTTATGAAATATAACTAAGATTGTTAAATTTTTTTAAATAAGTACACATGTTTTTGTTTTAAAACTGATTCTTTGTAAAAATAACATTGTTATATATAAAATAGCATTTTCCCGCGACTTCGTTCGCATTTATACTAATCTCATCAAATACAGAAAAAATACCAAAAGCACGAAATTTTTCCCGTTTTACCCTGTTCACCGCAAGTTTCTTACTTTTTTCTTTCATATTCTTCTCCAGACAATAACAAACAAAACAACCATTCAGGCGTGTTGCCGTGACAAAAAAGGGATTAATTTTTATATATTTAAAGAAACATTCTAATAAAAAAATGTTTTTAAAAATGCAACATGTTTAAAACGAAATCCCAAAATTCTCGTTTTAAAAATGTTTTTAGTTCAGTGAATCGGAAGTAATATTTTTTTCTTTGTCTTTGATTTACAACAAAACTAAACTTTTTCAAAAATAACAAGGTTCTACCGAAGAAGCAAAAAAAATTACATGTATTGGCGTTTTGAAAGTTTACATCTGCGGCAGAGAACTCCACATTTTTATGGTGAATCATCATCGAAAACCATGAAAATTTTAATTGGTACAGATCTTTTCTGTCCATTTAAAAAAAAAATCGACAAAAAGCTCCATTAAACGGGGATATACATATGTAACTAGTTGAAATCTTGTACAAAAATGTTCGTCATAAAATTCTACTGCGCATATCTGTATTAATTTGATATTCACGCATGCATATCAGATTTATGCATTAAGCACATAGACTACCACAGGATACACAACAACACGACTTTAAATGCTGTTGACTGTTATCGTCGCTGTGTAGTCACCCACTTAGTTATATTGACAACGACAGCAACATCATCAGCTCCTCGTAGTGAAGTATAAATACATACATATTTCAGTGATGCCACTTTTAAATATTTCACTTTTATAAAAATAAAATTACTTATTTAAAATGTACTTATATCACGTAAAAATATAAAAAGTAATCAATTTATTTTTTCTATAAATTTTGATTTGTTCTTTTTGTATATATACAATAATTTTAAACAAACATTAATTTAAAATTTTGATTTTATTGGCAGCACTTTATTTGCTAATTGTCACTTACAAAAATAGAAATTAGCGTAATGCATTAAACACACACTACACGAACACAAGACTTCAAATACCACTATCTTCATTTGTCGCCTGGTCACTAGCTACTTATTATTTTGGAAACGGCAGCGGCATCAACCACCTGATATTCAAGTATTAATACGTATTTCAGTGATGCCACCTTCAAATATTTCACATTTATGAAAACAAAATTACTTACGTTGAACCTTCACAACTACCTTATATACCTACTAAACCCTACTAAACAAGCAAAAAAATATATTCGTAATACATATACGCGAAATATTCGTAATACATAGTGCGAAATATTCGTAATACATATTTTGTAAAATTCGTAATAGTACGCTATTGACTTTTATAAATAAGCTTTATTTGCTTTATTAAGGTATCAGTTTAAAATTAAATTTTCAAGCTACTGGTGGTGGTCCATCCACAAAAATAAGCTTGAACTCACTACAGCCGCGTTCAGACTATTATACTTTGTATTTATACTTGTCAAAAATTCAAATAATACGTGCAAGTGTGATAGTCTGAACGCAAAATGTCATCAAAGTGGCAAATAATACGATAAAAATTTTGACATCCCATAAGATTTTTTCGTTTTTAGAAAATTTTCTAAACGATAATACTTTTCATTAGATCAGGGTTGCATTTTCACACAAACCAAACTTCCAAGTCGGCTGTTTCGCCACCAATAGCGTGTCGTCATTGATGTAATGTTTTGTCATATGTATATCGGCTCAAAATTTTGAATAAGTGAATCGTATGGAAATATATTTCGTTGACGTAATTTTTTAACGTTTTTGTAATATCTTTTCTTAAATTTTTTTCTGTTATTTACATAGAATATTTTTAACTGCTGAATTTTTTCAAGTGTCGGCACGTCCCCGCCTGCATGAAACCGTTTTGCCGCCGCTAGACATTTTCATTGAACAGCTGTTTTGTTTTCCACTTGTATTACACATTTGATTTGAAGTGTGATGGTCTGAACACAATATGTGATTTTACTTAGATTTTTTTGACAGTCGCAACGAATGTATTTAGATTTCTGTATCGTAAAATGTGATGAAAGTATTAATACTTGTATAATAGTCTGAACGGGGCTTAAACAAAATTTTTGTGGAACATGTCTCAATAAAGTTTGATGTGGCGGAACCTACATTCCAAGCTGGGGACCATTCACCGATTACTGAAGTAGCACACGGTCAAAAAATAAACTGAAAGACGATCGGTTAGAAATATTAAAAACTGAGGGTGAGATCTGTACCATCTGTGAGAATGCTTGAAAAGAATCATATAAATTCAAAAGGAAAAAATTAAATCTCTTAACTAGAATTTATAAAAAGAAAACTGTCGTTAAGCAGCTCTGGGTTGAGGAACATCTCTCGCGTCATCGTAATTATTTCTTAAGTGCGGTCAGGCTTGTGTGTGTTGTTTGGATTTCGAGAGTTTTTCGTCTCGTTCTCACTGGTTGACTGATCTGCCACGTATAACCGTATAATCTTGCGGTTTTTAGTGGAATTTCTCTAACAACCACGTTGCTACTTTGTATAATATGTATAAATAAATAAAATAATAACAAAAATTCAAAATTTAAAAAACCCCCGAATATTTCCAGAAAAGATGTGATATCTTCTAAGTGGCTTGGCCGATTTTATTAAAACATAGCTAAGAACCTTCTCGATCAAGCCACCTTTCAAACATAAATCAAAATCGGTCCAGCCGTTTGGTCTGTACGTGGACTCGTACAGACACACACATACACAGACACACAATACAAACTTATATCATCCCTTTTTTTGGTCGAGGGTTAAAAAGAAAACGCAGGAGATAAAAAAAACTTATTTACATATATCATAAAAATAAATCAATTTATTTCTTTACATACATTTTGGAATGTTCCCTCTGTTAAATAATATGAAATTATTGTAAGTTATCATTCATTTAACATTTTGTATTATGCTGGCAACACTATGTACATATATACATTATAGTGGCCATTATTATTTTTTATTTGTTACTAGCTACACCCGGTGTGCTTCTTCGCTACCCCCATCGTGTTATCGAATGATGTAAATATTTTGTAAATAAACCGAAAACTCGGATTTTTTAATGCAACATTTCGAAAGTTTTAAAATCTTGATATTGGATCATTATTAACATAGGTTATTTGTAAATATCTTCGGAACTACATAAACGATTTAAGAGTTTGATATCTCGTTTTGAAAAATATGACAACGGCTTTCAAAAAAAAAAAATAAAATAAAATAAAAAAAAGCAAAAAAATAAATATATAAATATATGTATATGGCATTGGTGGTGCAATATGAAAATTGGATTTTGCCACGCCCCTCCGCCTGCAGACCGAAAATCAAAAATCAGACTTTACAGTGTCACCCGCCTGAGTATTCTGAAGATTATCTGAAAATTGCATCAAAATCGGCCCAGCCGTTTTGGAGCCCATACGTTACATACATACATACACACATCCTGTTTTATATATATACATACATAGATATTCTCTCCCCCAAATCGGTTCAGTTTTATGTAAAAAAAATACAAAAAAATTTCATAGTTGTATTTTTTTGGGGGGTGAAGTTGGCCTTCAAGCCCATTTTCAATGTAATAATAATAGTTTTAAAAATAAACCTAATGATGTTTTCGGCAATTTTGTGTAAAATTTTAGTGGAACGTTTTAAACATCTAACTTTTACCCGTATAAGTAAAAAGTCTGTGTTTGTCCTTTTCAACAAAAGAGTTCAAAAATTAATCTTAAACGGGGACATAACCTGTGCTACAAAAATATTCGAAATGAAGTTCTACTATACCCCGCTGAATACATCAAACCTTGGCTTTATATACTCTCAAGACTCCGATTTACATTGTTACGTGAATTTTTGCTTTTAGTCTCGTCTGACAGAAGCAGTCATCAGAATTTTGCTTTTTTATTGTGCAGTGATAGAAGCGATTAAATATGTTTTAATGATTGATATAAGCAGCAAAATTTCGTTTTGGGTGGTTTGTTAATTATTTTAAGACACATATTAATTATTTCAAATTCATCATTCTTGTTTTTGTAATTCGTAGACAGACCACTGCTTGCTCATGAAATTTATTAAACATTTATTAATGATCAGTTTAATTAGAGTAATTTAAATAAAAACTAAATCAATTACGATTTGATTTTTTGATCTTTGAAAACCTTCCGCATTTACAATGTTATTTATATTAATAAAATCTTTTTTGTATGTATGTATGTACACTAGAGTGGCCGTTAGTTGTATGGAGAATTTTTTTGATTTGTTATATTCTCTCCCCCCAAATAGATTCAGTTTTATGTAAAAAGAAAATTAAAAAAAAATTCATAGCGATAAGTTCTGTTTTAGGGGGTGCGTCTGGCCCTCAAAGTTGGCCCTCAAGCCTCAAGAAATAAAAAAAATATATATCGGACATTCTAATGTACACAATGTACATTAGAGTGACCGTTATTTATTTATTTTTTTATTTCTTTTATTCTCACCCCCAAAACGGTTGTTTTATGTAAAAAAAAAAATACAAAAAAATTTCATAGCGATAAGTTGTGTTGGGGGGTGCGTCCGCCGCTCAAGGTTGACCTTCAAGCCCATTTTTCAATGTAATTTTTTGCATATGACTATCTTTTTTAAAAATCATTCTACAAGAATATGATATATGGCAATATTTTAGCTCTTCTAGTTTACAACATTAATCTCAAAGAAAGTTTTTGCTAAAATTAATATTTGAGGAAATAATGAAGAAAATTATCTACCAACAAAATACCAAAAATTGTATATATCAAAATTGCATTTATATGGAAATTATATTACTAAGCGTTTACAATAAGAGTTTATACCTATTCAATTATTTCATACATACATATATTAAGAGTCATAAAAAAAAACTAAAAAAAAAATACATTGAATATATGGGCTTGAGGGCTAAATTTAAGGGCCGGACGCACCCCCTAAAACAGAACTATCGCTATGAAATTTTTTTGTATTTTTTTACATAAAACTGAACCGATTTGGGGGGTGAGAATAAAAGAAATCAACAAAAAAATTCTCTATACTTCTACTATACTTCCACTCTAATGTACATATATGCGAGTATGTATGTATATAAAAAATTAAAAACTCGCAGCTAATAGTCATAGTTTTTGGTGTGCAAACAATTAATTTATTATGGAAATTTAATCATACTTTTAGCTAAAGTTCTCGTAGGTCCACTGTTGTGATTATCCTAAAGCAGGGTTATCAGATTTTTTCCGATCTATTTCGCCAAATTGATTTTAAAAATCGTCAAAAGTCGCCAAAATCAATTTTATGTGATTTTTCTTAATATATATTTGATAAAAAAAATCATTTTTCTATAACACTTTTTAATATAAATTTTTATAAAATAAAATCCTATTAAAATTTAACAGCAAATTCCCAAAAAGTAGAAATAAAATCGCCAAAAATTATATCTAGTAAATTTTTCTCAACGCATCAATTACTATAATTAATATAAGAAAATTTATCAAAATCAAATTATTTTAATTTCTTGCAGACGAATTACAAAATTTTTTATATTAAATTTTTTTTTAAAGAAAATAGCCCTAAAAATCGCCAACAAAATTTAATTACCGCCCGAAAAATCGCCATGTCGCCAAATCAAAAATTTAGACACCAAGCAAGTTTGAAAATCGCCAAATTTGGCGAGAAATCGTCATATCTGACAACCCTGGCCTCCAGCACTCTGGAAATCTTTTGATGCTACTACTACTAATCCTCTTTTGAAAGAAAATGTTCGGACAACGATACTTATTCACCTGGAAATTTTCCTTGGCCTCTCTATTATCTACAATCTAACTTAAGCAAATATTCGTGAACTTAGGACAAGAGTCTATTTAAAAAATAGTAAATTTCATATAATTTTATGTGGTTTGTTATTTTATTGCCGCACTATTTGTTTATTTCTACCTTGTCGTTTTTACATACATAAATATTTATGTCTGTATGTATGTGCATATGTAAGTGTGCTTATTTGAAATTTAAAACGTAATTTTTACAATGATTAAAATCATATTTACAGAACTTTAAAAAAGCACTACCTCATGTGTATTTATATTTATATGTATGATGGGCATCCATTAGCTTAGTCTAAGTAATTTCGACCTTAAAACACGTGAGCGTGTATAAACAGATTATAAACCAGTTTTGGCGGTAACTTGTATATTAATGCGTGAACGCTTTTTAATCTCTCAAGTGTATTTAAATTCGGCAGTTTCTACAAAAAAACAAATGACTAAATACAAATAGAAGTGATGTTAAACCTTTTTTAGACAGGCAAAGTGAACTTTGCTAAGTCTTAATTCAGCTGGGAGAGAGACAGAAAGTGTAAATAATCCTCTCTCTCTATTTCTCCCAGCTGAGTTAAGACCTTGTAAAGTAAACTTTGCAGTTATGCCAACTTTTTTGGTTCAAAAATCACATCCAAATTTAAAAAAGGCATTAAAAAGCGTAATTTTGAGATCTGAAAAACGTAAAAGGCACTAACGTGAAAAACGAGTGAAGATGCAAACGAGTGAAGTTTAATAATGTCTAATATTTTCTAAGCTATTCTCTATTTAATGAAATGTATCAGACGAAAAAGCTATGCTTTACACTGAAAAAATAAATACGCCAAGTTTTCATGAAAGTAATTTTAAGAAATGTATAAATTTCTTAAAAACACACTTAGTGATTTTTCTTAGTTTGGCACTAACGTTCAAAATTTTGCGTTTTCAGTCTTCAAAAGGCACTAAAAATAGTGCCAAAAGCACCAAGTTGGAATCGCTGAAACTTTGCGCGCCTAAAAGGGGTCTTATTAAAACAAATAGGGAGAACCAATTTTCTTGGTGCTCAATATTCACTTTCTACCTCATTCAAAAGCCGAAAAAACTACAATCCAAACAAAATTTTGAGAGTGCAAGAATACTCACAATACCATATTTACTCGTATGAGTATATATGAACTCACGAGAAAATAAAACACAAAAATTTGATACTCAAAAAAAAAACATTTTTACCCCCATATTCATAAAAATTAAAATGTATTTCAAATCCATTTTAGGATATTTATACTCGTATGAAAAATTTTAAATGAAATTTAATTTTAAATTTTATGAATAGTATGGGGGTTAATGTTTACTGAGAAAACATCGAAGAATAAAATTTATATGTACACTGCGAATCACTTAAATAAGCAATTTAATTTTATAAATTTCGAACGAATTTTTTCCGATGAAAAAAATTTCACGTCCTAACGGCGTTGTTCTTATATATAGTACATACTAAATAAAAAAAAATATTCGTAATACATATTAGCGTAATATTCGTAATAGTACGTTATTGACTTTGATAACTAAGCTTTATATACTTTAGGGGATATTCACATATTAGTAACCGGTATTTCCGAGTTTTATAGCTCCCCCCTCGGCTAATTGCGGTTTTTATAAAATGTTCAATATAAATTTTCTAAACCTTCTAGACTTGATGATAGTGCTTAACTATATATGACAATAATGTAGCTAAGAGTTCAGTAAATAAATCATTTAGCATTTTATGCCAAAAAAAATGATTTCTTCGTAAACTTTTTTTTTGCAAAAGTAAAGGAAAAAAACGATACTCCATCGTATAAAAGGATATAAGAAGACGCATTTTCACAATTTAAAAACTTATTTGGATCTCTACCGTGTACACAAATACGATAAAGCTACAATTTACACTGCCATAGATGTAAATCAGTGAATCGTGATTACGTGAGCAATATGAATAATTATACTGCAATTATTTGCAAAACTTAGCTGCGACCCTTATTTCCCGAGTTATTGGGCTCTGAAAATTGTGATTTCTGTTTGCATTTCTGAATGTGGCGGGTCAATATTTGAATACTATAAGAGATGTGCAGAGAATCTTTAGTAAGCAGAGTTGTTTTGGGAAATACCATGGTGGAGTAAAACCTGAGATTCTTCTTAGTTTCCTATGAAAAGTTCAGAGCCCCACAACTCAGAAAATATACGCCGCTGCCAACTTTTTTATTTAATTTTTTTTTTCTCTTATTTTTCAATTTTCGACCACATAGGTTACTTTTTAGGGTTCCAAAAGGCCGTAACAACCAAAAAATTCAAAATAGACTTTTTGATTGATTATGATGTGACTAACCAAAATACATATTTTCCTAAAATTTTACTCACATATGTTCAAAAATACCGATTTTATTCATTATTCAATTTGGCACCCAACATATAAATAGTATTAAATTTATGAAGTTTTTTACTTCTCCTGTAAAATAGTAAAAAGTGTACTTACGGACTTTTGGATTTTAGGTGACGATATGTATATTGACACTTGAAATTTGTAAAATTAGTGTATTTTTATACAGACCACAACAATAAGCACTAAAATTAAAAAAACTGAAATTAAAGGGTGTTCTACCAGTTAATGCAACTTTGACTATGTAATTTTGACAATTTCTTGTATCTTGGCAACCGTAATAGGCAAACTCTTGAAATTTTCAAAAACGGTACAATTAAAAAATTCCAATATTAAAAATTCGCCCAACCAGAAAAAATCTCCTAAAACCAATAAAAAAAAATCGCCAAAACTAAGAAAGCACCAAATTAAAAAAAAAATCTAACACTAAAGTAAATCGACAAAACCGAAAAAATCTCCAAAATGAAAAAAATCGCCAAAATGAAAAAAACGCCAAAAACCGAAAAAATCGCCAAACCGCGAAAAAGGTGTCAAAACTAAAAAAAAAATCGCTTATATGAAAAATATCGCCTAAACAAAAAAAATCGCCAAAATTAAAAAAATCACCAAACTGTAAAAAGATAAAAACCGAAAAAAATCTCCAGAACGAGAAAAAAAGCAAAAACTAAAAAAGCGCCAAAACTTAAAAAAAATCGCCGAAAAAATCTAAAAAAAACCCAAAAACGAAAAATTAATGCCAAAACTATACATTATATAAGATAAAATTGGTATTGAATTACATATCTAGTGTCCGTACGGAACCCTTCGTGCGCGGTTCAAAGTCGCACTTCACTGAATTTATTATTTTGTTGGGAGCTGATTCATTAAACTGCATTTGTTCCACATAAAATTCCTTACTTAAGTGATTCGTAGTGTATTTAAATTGTTATACATGTATATTTTATAAAATACCACCTTAATATGCGTTGTGAGGGTGGAATTATTCCCGTCAAGCACATATTTTTAATGTTGGCTGCAGTTGAATTTAGTTCGCCGTTAAAATCACTTTCTGGCATTTCGCCACCATGAATATTCAATTCCTCAATTCCGGAACATGTTTCACCGCCAAAAGCTTCCAGCAACAGCTGCTGTTGACTTGGATGAGTTGGTAACATATTGTTCACTTTTTTTTTTGTTGCAATTTACAGATAATTTTCCAATCACTTAGAACAATTTACTAATTTTCTTTTTTACTAAAATAAAAATACTTATCGTTGTGTGAAAAGTGAAAAATGAAAGAACAAGTTACCGAACTTGTTAGAAGCGCGTTTGTGGTTATTGAGACGAGATTTTAATGCAACAACGATTTAATATGTTGTTAACAATTATAGTAAATCATATACGGAATTAATTAAATATTGTTTGACTATAGACACGATGACTTGAGTTTGAAATATTTAATAAGAAAAAATAAAAAATAAAACAAAACTTCACAACATCAATTTTCAATTTCAATGTGGTATGAACGAAGGTTACATTAATACTGGTAAACGAAGTTAACATTTATTGCCAACAAGCCTTTTGGCTTGGGTTTGTTTGTAAATTCAGTTTCAGTATTTATTTATTTTTATTTTTTTGCTTTTTTAAATATACAAATCATTATTTGCTAAGCCAAAATCAATACAAAATACAATAAAGAGTAGAGATTCTGTTCTATAAATTAGATATTTGGCAACTCTTAAAGTTTATTTATTTCATTTTTATAATGTTGCTTTTTTTATTATCATTGTTTATTGGCATCTTAATATTAAAATTTGAAATTAGATAACAAAAATAGGTTCTTTAGTTTAATAAAAGCTGCGTCGTCGTTAGTCGTTGAAAATAACAATCGTGCTACAAATTTAAAGCGATAGTTATACGACCATCGAGCTAAACGATACTTGATGATGTTATTGAGTGCTTTTTTGCTTTGTTCTTTATTTTTATTTGAAAATGAGATAGTTTTTTAACTGCTGAATTTTATCAGAATACATTCAGTAGTTTTTGTATGATACGACAAAAATTAAAAAATAATAAAATTGTTTAAAAAAATGCTTCATGAAAAAATGCTTACGCATTGAAAAATACTGACTGAACTTAGGAATTATTTCTTGATTAAAAATTTATTATGGTTCAATTAAAATAATAAATCTGTATCACTTTAAAAAGAAATTGTTTTATATTCTACATTTATGAATACACCACCTCAAAAAAACTTTCAAAAATACGATAGGTAGTAAGGGAGCAAAAGTTCTTAATTAATACTGTTCTTAATGCTTTTACTGTACAGTTCCTTTTAAATACAAAATGTATCAAACTGTGAATAGAAACTAATAATTAAAATTTAAGCATCTTAAGGACAGCAACAAGTTTTCATTTTAATCAAGCTTAACTATTCCACCATAACATTTATAATTACATAATTTAAAAATCTTTGTTGTTCGTTAAGCACGTTTACATGCTCATCTGTAGACTTCAACTACAATTCAAAATAGCTTAAGTGGGGGGGGGGGGGGAATATAAGTGGTGGTCGGTATTAAGTTTTGCCTCTCTAGGAGCAACTCAGGGACAGTTGTTTTTATATTCCTAATAAAACACTTTTTTTTTAAATTAAACATATTTGTTTGGGAACCACCCTAATGATTGAATATGGAGGCTAGGTGTGTTCTGAAAAAATGTTGGGGCAACGAAAATACTGGGGATCGGTTAGATATTCGACTCCTTTAGGGTTAGTGTGTTCATAAAAAATGGTGGGGGGATATTAGTGGTGGGCGGTTTTAAGTTTTACACCACTATGAGCAACTCAGTGACAGTTGTGAAGCTTTTTGTGTATTTTGGCTCGTTTTCGCCTAGTTTTAACCCCGATAAGGACACATTTACGCCCATCTCACCCCCATTATTTTTTAGCGCATGCATTTTTTTTCTAAACTTTACAAAATTAGGGGTCCTAGCGCATCCAAATATTATTGCTAAGGATTTCCATATAACAATATTCTACACCTAGTGTATGTACATACATACAGACATATGTATGTATGTATGTATGTCAAAAATTTAAAATAGGAAGAAAAAGAAAACACGACAATTGAGAGAAAAAGTTTTCAGTGTGAACGTAAAATAGACTTTAGTGTATAATTTTAAAAAGTTAAGCAACTAAAATTTCTGTGTGTGAATCCGGTCAAACGCAAAATTTCACTTTCGTGTGATCCTTACTTTGCAATTTTGCGCTTTTAAAACAGAAATATAAACGAATTTGTGTGCTATCAAACATATTTTCTACACAATTATTCTATATTTTCTACATTATTATTTCACAATAAAATTCAAGCAGAAATCAATATGAACTTTTAGCAAGAACGAGAAAAAAATTCTTAAATAAAATTGTCTGCAATTTAATAATTTACTAATATATTAAAATTTATTAAAGACACGAAAATAGTATTATATCGACATAAGATGTTTTTACATAAGTCTAAAACTTTTATTATAAGTGAAGTAATTACGAGATTTGCTTATGTGCTCTATGACCAATTCACAAAAGAGGTTCAATTATGTTTGTTATACATACATATATCATATCTAATAGATTATGTGTTCTCAATTGAATTTAATATTTTTTATTACACTTTGTCCTTACATAATACATATTGATTGATGTCTGTTTTATAATGATCTTTGATCGGTATTTATTTAAAATTTAATGAATGCACAAATCAAAGTATTTTTTCTTTCTTTTTGTTATTTTCCATTGAATATTTATAAAGTTAATACTGTTAAAGCGATAAAAAAATTTGCTTGAAGTACACTTGAAGAAATCGATTACATACTATTTTATTTATAATTTTGCTTAAGATTTTCCTGCTGTTTTAAAGTTGTTTTGGTTTGGCGATTTATTTATAAATATACTCACGCTAGAAAAGTCTCTTTTTCACACTTTATGCACTTTTAATAAATGTAGAACGAACTTTTAAAAGTGTATGCAGTCATCCCTGAAAGATATAGTACAAAATTGGAAAGTACTAAGGTACTTTTGAAAAAAGATCGCTGCTTACTATATTTCGAACGATTATTTTAACGAAATCAAATTTACATACTTTTTAAAGAAACAACAGGAATGCCTACAGTCTACATTGATTTACTAAAACGATTAGATATTAAAACTCGAGAAAATATCGGTATTAATTTTATTTGTATGTACAGATATACAAATTCATGGTTATTTATTTTATACATACATATGTACATATGTATGTAGATGAATATACAAATTTTCTGTATGTTATTGTTGTAGAATTAACATGCTTTTAAAAGCTTACTGCCTTATTCATAAATAAATATTTTTGTTTTATAACAGGGTTGTAAAAACAACTTTGTATTTAAATTTAATTTATAAACGCTTTAAAAACCAAGACGTTTTTTATGGATAAGGCTATTAATAAAAATAACCTTTATATTTTAAACTAAGGTTACAGTTGCAATTTTTTTTTTTTTAATTTATTTAAGTTTTCTGTTTTTGCTTAACACTTAATATTATGTTTTAATATTAATAATAACACAACTAATAAATGCAATCATTTTTTTCTATAAAGAAAACATACACATTTCCACTATTTTTCACAATAACAACTCAAGACTGCAGATTAAATTCAAAACTGTTGCTACTCAATTTATCTAAAAATAAATAAACGAAAATAAACTTCTAAGCTTTCTTAAAGTTCCTTTTCAACTAAACCTACTATACCTTTAACAATGAGTAAATTATAAAAGGTTTAGCTTCGTAATTGTGTGAAAATAATTTAATTCGCTTAAGGTATACATTTAAAAAAACCCACTATATGTAAATTTTATTTGCTTGTGCCTTACATAAAAAAAGAAATTAAACTTGGCAGCGCGAAAAGAAGAAAACAAATAAAAGCCTATTTGATTTTTTTTTTAATTCTAGTCGGACAAAAGACAATACTTAATTATGTATTTTTCACTATATATTTAAATTTGTTAATTTTTCGTTTTAATAATAACGTACATGTATATAAAAAAACCGGTTCAAAATAAAAACAAAATAGCAACTATCAAGAAGAAAAACGCATGTATGTCTACATACATACATACATACATATTTATCTTCGGTCCGAAAAGTAATAAAAAAATTTACCGAAAAACAAACATAAACAAAGCGATTTGTGGCGCTTAGCACAGACTGGTACTACCCACATATTTTTTCTTTCTTAATTTACTTTTTTGCAGTTAAAAAAAAAATAATTTCAAAATTCTTAAAAGGTTTTCTTGTCTTATTATATGTTTCTAAACGGATGCACTAAAATGTTAGTAATTTATTTAGAAGTGATTAAAATATGGGGTTTTTACTGTAGTTTAGAGAAAACAACAACAAACAACAAGATAATAAAAGTTTTTAAAAAGCTTTCATAGTGGAAAATATTTTTAGAACTGTGCCTCGTTTCTGTAAGGAATGTGAAAACTTTTCGAGTCGAAGAAATTGTTATCATCCTGTGAAACACAACGTGAGTAAGAAAAAAACTGTATTTGTTGATATTTTTTGGAAGCTTATATAAGTTTTTTTTAGTAACCCTGTGTAAAATAGGACAACCACTGTAATTATTTAAATTTTCTCGATGCGAGAAATTCCACAAGTTACAAAAACGGGGCACTGTTATATATTGTTGCTTGCTGAGTATATCAAGTGTAATGTTAAACACACAACAATCAGTATCCTCGATAGTATAGTGGTTAGTATCCCCGCCTGTCACGCGGGAGACCGGGGTTCAATTCCCCGTCGGGGAGATGGAATTTTTTTATTTTTTTTATCAAAATTAAAGAAATGAATTTTTTTATTTTTTTATCAAAATTAAAAAAATTGTTAATTTATTTATTTTTCTTTACTTCTTTAGGAACTTACTGCCAGTTTATAGAAGACAATTAAGAATTCTCACCTGCCTACTGGAAACAAAAACAAAGCACTCAAATTTGTTTTTGTTTTTTTTTTCAATATAAATAGACAAACGAAAATTTTTACTTGTCTTCTATAAACCGACATTAAATGGGTATTTTACATATAATTATATACATATCGCTGTTAAAAAGTAGAAAGGCACTAACTCGCATTTTCACGAAATTTGGATTTTCAGTAATTCCAAAACATTTCACAAAAATACACCTCGTCACAAAAATTTATTGCAATATTGTAAAGAAATAACGCTTTTACAAGCAGTTGTACTGCTTGTTATTATGTTTTTACCTTCTCCTGTAAAGTTACAGTTATTTAAGTTAGGGCCTTTCTACTTGTCAGCAGCGATATATGAATGTAGATATCGCTCATTTATTTAAATTGAGTTATATACTAATGCAGAATTAATTCTCATATTTTTATTCACATTGTACAAAACCCTTCACATAAATATGTATGTATGTATGTATGTATCTTGTATACTCAACTCTTGAGAGAAAAATTAAATTTTCTTATTCCATCAAGTTGTGTGTAAAATTTACAATGTAAATTTAAAACTGTAAACTCGCTTTCTTGAGTTATGACGTTGTTCAAGTAAATGAGCGATATGTACATATGTACATATATGTACGCATATTTATATAAATACATATGTGCATATACATACATTATAAAAAGCCGTTATGTTAATACATAGTAACTATAATTAAAATACTGTTAAGGAAAATTATAAAAAAATCAACACCAGAGATTGAATTCAAACCATTAGACTGTTGAAAACGGTTAAAAAATTTTTGTTAGTTAATTTGCTTACATACTTACAATTGAATGCATATTTTCAACAACAATTATTTTTTAAGAAAACAAGCATACATACATATACATACATATGTACAAATATGTATGTATGTATGTGCTTTAAGTGGGGTTTCAATTAAAGCAACCCCACCGTCTATAGCATAAAAAACATAAGAGCTTTAAAGCGTACTATCCACTAATTAAACAAAATATCCAATGGTTTTCGTTTAAGGTGTCCATGAATTGAAAACAGTTGAGAGCCTCTGTTGTGCAAAAGATCTTTTTATTTTAAATATTAAAGAGGGAGAGAGATAGAGAGCAACGAACTTTGCAATAAATAATTATGTACGTAGGAATGTAGTTTTAAATTTTTTATCCATTATTGTTTTAGGTTTTTAAAATAAAAAACATATTCTCATAGGTTCAATCAGACGTGCCATATCATAATGCCGTAGCCATGATCAACACCAAAATTCAATTGGTTTCTACAGTTATGTTATGAAGTTTAGGCAATAGATTGTAAATTTATTTATGGGAATATATTCTCTTTAATCAAAGCTTTATAGTCAATAATGATATTAGACTGCAATTCTAAAGGAGTAAACCATTAGTTTGGTTCGAACAGCTGTTTTGTATGGTTATGATTATGGCACGTTTAATTTAAGCTTATTTCCGAACAGTTCAATTACATATATACATACGTAACATTAGCTTAGAGTGTAAAGCCGACTTATTACATTCCGGCGACATCTCTATTACCCCAGTTTCGTTACTTTTGACATAAAAATATCGATCAGTTTTCTACCGTTGCAGTTACATTACATTCGGCTAAAGCCTTAAACCTGTTAACTCGCTTAAACCAAATTTTACAGAAAGGACAAAAACTGTTAACATTTCTACACATACATACAAAGTGTATTAAATTCTTTATATCCTGTCGGAAATTACGTTAACTTTAAACTAACTAAGCTAACTATTTCGCAACTAGTACTGACTGACACACTTGGATTACTTTTCAATGTAATCAACTGACTATTTTAACAATGCGATAACCTAGGCGGTAGTAAATTGTCTCACTCTGCATTACTTTCAGCTAACTTAAAGTTGATGTTTTTTAAATCACCTGGTAGTCAGTAAATTAAAAAAATTTTTCTGGAGTTCGAACATGTACATCAGACGTTGTGTACTCAACACGCTACCACTCAGCTAAGGTACCAATTAAATATTTTTTCTTATTTTTTAACTTTCTATCACATGGATCAATGGACCCTGAATTTTTTTAAGCTACTTTACTGCACTGCATTTGTTCCAAATATTTATTTTTTTCTATGTACTGCAGAGACGAATGAGACAACTTTTCTCAGACATATAGATATAGTTTTATTTTTGACATCACTGATGCAGTTTCAAATTAAAATATATCTTGAAGCCAGTCGACAAGGCGTCTTTTTCTCTCTCGAACGGCATTAAAATGTCATATGTTATAAAAAGTGGATTTAGAGGTTTAATTTTCTAAGCCCACGATATGTATGTATATACCCATGGGCATAGAAATACCATTGCCACGCCCCTTCCCCTAGTTATTTAAAATTGCATGTAATTATTTATTGTAAATTTTTCTCAAAAATATCACCAGTAATAACACCAACAAATCCAAGTTTCAAGTTCTCGTTGATCCTTCGTAGTGAACAGACGTCCTAGGGGAGTTTTTTTTATATAGTACATAACAAACAAAAAAAATATTCGTAATACATATACGCATAATATTAGTAATAGTACGCTATTGAGTTTGATAACTAAGTTTTATATACTTTGGGGGATATTCACATATAACGTAACGCTATTTTCGGAATTTTATACCACCACCCTCCCACCCCTCTCCCTTAGTACCGATTTTTAATTTTTTAAACCTTCTAGACTTGAGGATAATGCTTGACTATATATGACAATAATGTAGGTGAGAGTTCAGTAAATAAATCTTATTAACATAGTAGGGCAAAAAAATAATTTCTTCGTCCACTTTTTTTCTTACAAACGTAAAGGATTTTTTGCTAACAATATTTGGCCAAGTTGTAGCTACGGTAAGGCTGAAAAACTTTTGTGAGCATATCAATATAATTTGAACGTGTCTAGGCATCCTAATAGCTCATACAGACCACTTTTTACCTACGAAGAAATTTTTTATTTTTAGTATAAAATTTTATTAAGATGTATTTAATGAACTCTTATCTATATTATTGTCATATGTTGGTGGAAAATAGTGCAAAATAATTTATTTTCCAAATTTATTTGGTGCTAGAGTACAATGCTTATTTCAATCGAAATGTGGTGCACTACCCTCCCCCCCCACCCCTTTTTTTGCACAAAATTACTCATATAACAGTATATTTTTTGATAAATTATATTCTCTCTATTATAAAAAATAACTTACGGCCATGTTCCTGATCTACGTCTCCTAGTGCTGGACGAGAAATATTTTAAATCATCGTCATCATCTAAACTTGAAGAAGAATCACCATGATTTAGCAGCAATTTTTGTTTATTCACAACATTTAAGTTTTTTATTCTATTTGTTAAACTATCCATGATGTTACAATGGCCATTTACATGTTTAGAGTTTGTGGCAATTAATTCAGTTGCCGGTATATGATGACAATGGCGTGCATAAGGAATATACGCAGCAGCATTTCGTTGTAAACACATACGCGTTATTCTGCTCAATCCATCGTAAGTGTGTTGAGGAGGTTGGTGGGTTTGTTTAAAGGATAATTTATAATTTAAACGTTCTTCAAGGCGGGTTTTATGCAAAGTGGCTAAATCAATGTCCGATACACAAGCCATTTTTGTTAACTTTAAATATTCGCACGTATATGAATGATATTTTGTTGCTATTTGCTATTGATTTATGTATATAAGGTCTAATAGAATTATCAAGTCTGATTAGTTCGAGACTTTTATTAAAAATATGCCATAAGGTTCAAGTATTTTAATACGATAACAACGACAACAAAATTGTTCTTTCGAATAGTGTTATACTGTACTATAAATTTCTTAATTGCTTTTAATTATTATAAACTACATATTAAATACGAATATAATACAGATACACACATGCACACATACATACACATACATGTGTGTTTATTTATTGCTGCATCACAATGAATTGCTGACGATACTTTGCAAAAGGTAAAAAATTTTCAAGTACAGCAAATTACTAAATTTTAGTCACTATAATGAAGTATTGTGAGATCTTTTGATTTATTTGTTCAATGTACATTTGAAACTATGTAATTTCTTTTATTTCTGATAACAGATCTATACATATACTGACATACATACATACATACATACGTACATTAGGGGTAATAGTGTTTGGATACGCTAGAACCCCTAATTTTGTAAAAATTTAGAAAAAAATGCATGAGTCAAAATATTATGGGAAGTGGGTCCTCTAGGAAAAAACGAGGCAAAATCCACAAAAATCTTCACAACTGTCCCCGAGTTGCTCCTAAAGGGGTAACTAAAGATCGACCCCCACTCATATTAAATAAAATATGTTTTTATATTCCAAATAAAACATTTTTTACAAATGTTGGGGCAACAAAATTTTGGGGGTGGGTCACATATTTGACTCCTCTAGGGGCACTCTTGGGCTAGCTAGGGCGATGGGGGGTAATTGTATAAAAAATAATATTTTGTATGGGAGCGCCCTTAAGGAGTTCAGAGTGTTAAGTCGGTCGGTCTTAAGTTTTACTCCTCTGGCTTCAAATGGGTCTCCCTATTCCGAATCATCGCTCAAAAATACATTTGAAATATGGAATGCTTAAGCATATGCATGCTGGCATTACATACATTACATGGTCTCAAGTAATTAGAAAGGCCCTAACTCGTATTTTTTTACGAAATTTAGTTTTTCAGTGATTCCAATACATTTCACACAAATACACATCGTCACAAAAAGTTATTGCAATAGTGTAAAAAATAACGCTTTTGCAAGCAGTTGTACAAAAAAAAAATTGAGACTTGTACCCTGTCGGAAAACCAGTAGTCGACTACAAAAATAATTAACTCATAGTTCTCTTTTCTTAGACTAACTAAAAGCTAACCAACAATGTAAACCAGAACAGGCTCAAAATCAATTCTTTACTTTAGTAAGCATTTTGATTTTGTGAAAGCCTCAGGTACTTTGAAAGTAATTTCAATTTTATATTATCATTTTGCTGTTATAATTTCAGATGATACCTTACCTGAGTGGTAGTGCGTTTTACTATACAACGTGTGATACATACTTACATACTTCGAACTCTAGCAACATCTTTTCGCAAATTTACTGACTACCAGCTGACTTAAATAAAGTCAACTTAAAGTTAGTTGAAAAATAATGCAGAGTGAGACAATTGACTACCGCCTATGGCATCGCAATGTTAAAGTAGTTAGTTGTTTCCATTAGAAAGTAATTCAAGTGTCAGTCAGCACTAGTTGCGAAATAGTTAGATTAAAGTTAGTCTAAAGTTAACTGAGTTTCCGACAGGGTACCTATAGCTTCATCCCAACAATGACCCAACCATTGCATACAAGAGACAAAATGGAATTTAAATACTTATGTATGTACATATATTGACATAATCATTGTTTATAAAATAAAACAAATACATGGTATGTGAAAAATTTCAAAAGAATTTCATAGTTCATCGAGTTTTTGCTTTTACAAAATCCTATAAGACCGCTCAAGTTGGCACAATGGAAGATAAAATAACCTGTTGTAAGACGTTTCTACATACATACATACATACATATGTATGTAAGTATGTAAATATCTTCATTAAAAATAAAAATAATAATAAAATCAAAAGACAACAACATAGCCTTGAACTGTTTAACACATAACACATATTCTGCAAGCAGAATAACTTTGTTTTACTAAAAATTAACAAATATTTATGTTAACGAAAAACCACAGAAATATGCAGACATACTTACTTACATACATATGTATGTACACACGCACAATAAATCAATAAATTAACAACCAATCATGACGTAGAAGTTAAAAAATTTTAAAGGGAATTGGAAATGAACGTATGTATGTATGTATGTACATTCATATTTATTTATGTGTATAGCTACGTACATACATATGTATGCACATGCGTATGTATGTAAATGCGTATGTATGTATGTACATTTTACATATTTATTACATTAATTTAGTTCCGGTAGGTATAGTATTGAACTAATTTATGTACACTCATAAAAATTAACTGGAAAAATAAATTCAAATTGAATTTTAAAGCTTTAGTTTTCATATTCAATTTTATACCGTTATTTTATGCTAAACTGAACAAGTACCATACGTATTGCTCCCAAAAAAGAAAAACAAAAACAAAGAGGTTATTGACCATTTCGTAAAAAAAAACATCAAAAACAACAAGAAGAAACGTTTAAATTGAAAATTCAGAACGGTAAAAAGCCACATTGCTGCAAGAATTAATGCAGAAATAACACGTAAGCTTTGGTTCTTTGGAGAGGTATGTACCTACTGTATTGTTGTTGATATCATCTCTCTTTAATTTATGAAGAACACAACACTGACCTCTTAATTATTGCCGCCAATGATTTTTAAGTAAACACCCACATACATACAGACATACATACATACATACATATGTAAATACGTTTGTGAACATTCCCAGACAGTATGTGGAAGATTGTTTCACCATTCTGAGTCTTTTAAGACTACATTAGAAGATCTGAAAGCTGAAATGCTTAGAAAATGAATTGTTTAAAAGACAAAATCAACAGAATGTGTGATCATGCAGAAGCTCGAAAAATAATGCTTACTGTTTTAAGCATTACAAAATTATGACTTAATTGATTAAAGAAATAAAGTACCAAATAAATTGGTTTTGCATCAAAAATTTTGTTTAATATGGGTGATTATTTTACGTTTAACTGAAGTAATTCATTTTGAATTTTTCTTGTTAAAAACTAAAGAAAGTATTAATTCATATAAAAATAGGCAAATGATTGCAAATTCTACATAACCTAAGTTAAAAAATTAAGAACTACCTAAAATTAGTAGAAATTTTAAAATCATAGAATATCATTTTAATAATATTCAGCCTTATCGGCAATAAGGGACGAACATTTTGTTCACATAAAATATTTCCAATGAACAAAAAATGCTGAACAAAATTAGAAAATAGTAAACTAACACAAGGACAATGCAAAAATATGCGATTTAAATTTTAGGGAAGGGGAACACATTTTACGTGAACTTTCCCGATATGGATAATAAGTAATAATGCGAAAATTATGATAGTTTAAATTAGTTTATCTACGGTCATATAGCACAAGTATTTTGTAAAATAACTCCAATATAGGTATACATAATTCTATGCTTCATAAAAATTAAAAAACAGATACGACAGATTTGAAGTTTATCTATAGTAATGGAGAGCTGGATGTCTATATCGATAAATCAGCAGTAAATGAAAATTTAATAACTTTTCAATTATATCACATTCGACTTAGGGACCAAGGGCCTGTTTCTCAAAATTACAACAAGTTGAGCCATAACCGCTAAAATAGCTTAAGCGGCACATTTTTCGGACTTCGTTTTTTTACCAAAATCGACTATTTACGATCGCAAATAATCAGTTTTGGTCAAAAATTGAAGTTCGAAAATTATGTCGTTTAAGCAATTTTGGCGGTTATGGCACGAAGTGTTTTAAGTAAGTACTTCGATAAATCTTTTGAAGTATTTTAATTCAATTTAAAGGTACATACATATATTCGCGCGAACTTTAAAACAAAACATTATAAAAAAATATTAAGTATCGGTATAAAAATTAAAAGCTAAACTAAATTTCTTCATTGATAACTTATTAAACTTTAATTATTAAAGTATTAAATGTAATTATTGTTCATGTTTTCCATGAACAGTCCTAATTATTTTTAATTTTTCTACACAATAGCTGTGAAATCCACGGAAGTACGGACATACACACATACACGTATTTAAGTGTATATAGTGCAGGCTTCTTTATTTTTATTAATAATTTTCCGGAAATACATACATATGTATGCCTTTATTTGCCTTTATTCCCAAAGGTGAATAATAAATCCTTGTGCTTTTTTTCTTTTTTCTTTAGAACAATAAAACTTATGAGACAAAAAACAAATATATGTACATATGTACATACATATGAACATATATATGTTTGCTGTTTTATCTACTATATACATATATGTACATATATATGTAAATAATTTATGGGTCTGAAGTTAAATCGTGCGATAAAAGCCAAAATAAGCTTAAGCGACACAATTTTCGAACTTAATTTTAAAACGAAGTTCAAAAAATATGTCGCTTAAGATTTTTTGATCGTTATAGCTCGAAATTTTAAAATTTATAACCTTAACCGTCGTGTTTAACAGAGCTCTGTTAACAAAAAATAGACCTATGTTATATAATAAAATTTAGTTTTTTTCTCACGAAATGGACTTGATACCAGATTTTTTAAGCAAAACGAACCAGAAAATTGATGCCGAGATTCTTCTCTATTTAGATATAACATGTACTACCTTCAAAAACACGAAAAGTCAATATCTTAACCCTGGACACCTCTAGATTAATGTCCAATAGTCAACAGATATAACAGCCTGTTTTTGTAGAAAAAAAAAATTTTAATTTGAAAAATTATTTTGGTAACTTTTTTCAAAAACTGTATGAGATGGGGATAAAAATAATGTTGTTTATATGAGGAGTCGCAGAACAAGACATGCCTTTTCGATTATTTCAAAATGTTGGAAAATCAAAGATTATTTTTTTCACCCGATTATTTCATAGCATAAGCCCAGAATATATAACAAGTTTCTTCCTTATTATAAAATGCATCAGACCACAATAAGTCGCAACAACAAATGTTAACGATGTCTAATCAAACGTTTAATCTACGTTGCCGGTTAATCAAATCACGTATAATCGAGGCCTTACTGTATTTCAATTTTATGTGTGTTGTAAAAAAAAATTAGAAACATATGCGGAATTTAGTGCTCTCCTATAGTATAAATTTTCAATGAAATCTAACGGTAAAATTTTGTAATATGTAATTGGATTTTACGATTGTTACTATATTAACAATTTAAGAAAATGTTGACCTGTATTTCGCACACTGGATATCGGTAAGCTAGCAGCCATCTTGAGCCTTTTTTCACAATGAATTCATAAAACTCTTGTTAATATGAACTCTCTTGAATTGCAAATTATCGAGAGTCGACTGTATGTATGTATGTACATCAGATTTTGGCCTATTTTTTATTTCAGTTTTTATTACTATTATTTAATGTGAACACATTTTTTAATTCCTAATTAATTTAAGTTTTAAAACAAGAACTATCAACTTTTACGAATAAACTAGACACAAAAACAGTCTCTTAAACATAAAGCAAACTCGCCAAATTAAATTAACCTCCTCCTAACGCTCAAATAATATGAAATAATTTTTTAATTTATGTGCATACATGTGTATCTATGTATGTATGTATGTATCAACGTCTGTATGTATGTAATACTACTAACTAGTTTAAAAAATGTTTTGAATAATATCCAGCAATTAGATAAATAAGCAAAAATGTATTTTAATAAGCACACACGAAATTTTTTGTTTGTGTTTTTATTTAGACGCACGATTTCTTTTAAGTTGTACTGGACCAACAGCAAGCGAACTGCAATTATTGTTGCCTTAAACAAATTCACATTATTAAGTATAACTACAATTTTAATAATAAAGGTAAAAAACCAACCAGTAAGTCAAAGTGTCGAAGACTAACTGAATCTACTTGTTTGTGTTTTATAAACAAAAGTTTGTATTTCAGACACCAGAAAAACACAAATTACAACACAACAAAATAAAAACTAAAAAATGAAAAAAAAAATCAAATCTAAAACAAAACCAGGAGAATAAAAACAAGCCAACATTAGTAAATAAATCAAGTATAAATCTTATTCATAAGTAATAAAAAAATATTTAATAAAAAAAACAAATAAAAAATTCCCGAAACGTTACAGAAAAAGCAAATAGCACTACTTACATACATATGTACATACATACATACATACACATGTACTTAAGCTTAAGTAAATGTTTAAATAATGCAAAATGGGTTTTAACGGTCAGTTTTATATGGAGTCGGCAAAAATTTGAATTTGTCTCATTCGCCGTTTCTCTTTCTCTACCTTTATTGATATCTTTTTTTAATATGAATAAGTGTTGGTCAGAGTAAAAATATTTATGTACAGTAAATCCCCATTTTAAACAACAACGAAAAATTTAGCATGAATAAGCACATCCAAGATATTATTTCCGTATACTTATGCAATCATGTGTATCCACATGGTACATATCTATCAGAACACGGCAAAAATGATTTTGGGAGAAGTTTCTACTTACTTACCGAAGTATATTTATTTGATATTTAGTCCTCAATGTATAGATCAGGAATTTATGTTTGCTTGTTGATTAGGTGACTCAAGACTCTCAATATATTACATATTAAGTGCGTTCGAGAACTCAAAAATTTTTACGAATTTTTACTATTTTTTACTGGATTGCGTTCGAGTACACAAAATCCAGTAAATGAGAGGGCGAGTAAATGAGTAAATGCAAGTTTTTACTGGACAAATTTTTGCCAGTAAAATCCAGTAAAATGAAACCATATGTTTTTAAATATAAACAAACAGTAGCAAAGGGAAACAAAAGTTTTTGGTTTTTGATGAAATTTTAAAAATAACAAAAAACAAATGTATTAAGTTATGAACAATATTGCATTTATTTAAGTTTGATGCCAGAAATATATAAGGGTATGTTTTATGTATTCCACGGGAAATTAAAACGTGTGGAATTTTCATAGAATTGTTGGAAATATGTATTTATAACAACAATTTCCCAACGATGTAATTTCACGTGAAATGCAGAACATAACCGATTGTTTTTAAACGTGAATAAAGTTAATAGATTTTTATAGTTTAATTTTTGTTTATACATATAGTCGGATGGTTACTGGTTCCCCGCATGGAACATTCAAAAAATTTAGTTATTGATCTATTAAATATGATTAATGTGTACATTTCTTAAATTTGTTTTCAGTTTTTCGATATCTTGAATATATTAGGATATATAAAGTTCTTTTCCCATTGTATATTTCTCTTAATAAATGCATTCATTGGAACTACTTGAAAGGAAGTGAACAATATTGTTGTGATGATTGGTATAAGCGAAAACAAACATTTTTGTCTTTTTCTGTACATCCTAATTATTCACGTCGAGGGTAAAAAGCTTAGAAACTTTAACGGCCTGACGCGCGATGTCGGCAAGTAAGCTATAGAAAGTTTCTTGTCGACATCGTAGGCCAGGCCCGTAAGTTCAAATAAAAACATATGTATCTATTACTTTTATTATTAAAGAAAATATACTATGGTGTATTTTTATAAAACAAATGAAAAAAACATTCTTCATCGATTTTCTCAAAACCATATAATTTTTCCAAATCTGATTTGGAAGCACTAACAACTAAGGGAGGCAACGAACTGTTTACTTGATCACAAAAGCTTCGAAAACTGCTTCTGAAAAGCACTAACATAAGGCAGGCTCTCTAACAAAATAGAGGAACAAGTAAAAAAAAAAAATTTGCAAGCTAGTAACTTTTGCATCTGAGTACATAAAAACTATAGCCCAATTCACAGTATTGTGCAAATGGTCTTGCACAAGATTGTATAGTATATTAATACTCACCACTTAACAATTCTTAGAAGTTAATGTTAAAGTTAGTTATTTTATGTCATGTGGAGACCGCGAGTAAGGGAGATGATGTTAGAGAATCACTTGGTGTTGCGTATGAATAAGGAGATTTTTTTGTGCGAGATGAGCCAGCTAGAAGCAATTTATTCAGCTTCCAAAAAGCCATAATTTTTTGCCTTACCAAAGTGCTTCACAGAAGCAATAATATATACTTATGTATGTATAGTTTTGTATATTGTCTGCAGATAATGCGACTACTACATACATGTATGTAAATACTCCAAAGAGGAGTAGGAATACGCCAAAACTACTCAAAATATGTGAAAAAATGAGGTTTATGTTCTAGGGTTGGACTAAATGGTCCAAATTTGCATTACATCGGCCTAACCCCAAAACTGCATTGTGTGAAAACGACATGATCCATGAATGCATTACATGGTCCATGATGTAACTAGTCTGTTTCATCTCGTTTGGACCACGTAGTACAATATTATATTCAGGTTTTTTTTGCATATACATATGTACATACTTATGTATAATTTTTTTAGCGCCAAATTGTCTATCAGCTGTTGTGTATATTTTACTGGATTTTACAATTTTTCCGTTCGCGTACTTTTAGCTGCAAACTTTTTTATTGAGAGTAATTTCTTTAAATTACTCAGTATTTACTCAGTTACTGGATTTTACTGGAAAAGTACTCAAACGCACCTATTGAGAATTACGTACATATACAAACTTCAGATTCAAACCTGAACTGTCAAATATTTTGCTTAAGAATACTTTGACTTTTAAATGTAAAGATTAATTAATAACAAGCAGGAGTTTCTCTCTAAGTAAGCGATTATTTGCATATATATATATATATATATATATATATATATATATATATATATATATATATATATATAATCACGTGAATCGGACACATAAATTGCCAATTGGTCGTTAAAATTTTAGTTTATTCCATATGTATATAAATATGTATGTATGTATGTATCAGAGAACGACAAAATCTGATTGAAAAAATATTCATACGTAATCAATATCCTAAAAGCATGCCTTTGTGTTCATACAATCAAACTGGTTCCAACATACATAATCGTTGCTGCTTTTTAATCATTCCAATCATACGGTTGTTGTTGGCTCTACGACTTTAAACATGTGTCGCATCATACCAATCAATTCGGGTGTTTGCTCCTTTTTCCCATTCATGATTATTTTGATGAAAAATAAAATAAGTAGGCAGAAGCGTTCGTTCTGATTATCAACAAACATTTGTATGATGAATAAAATCAAAAAAGCAAAAATGAGCGCATATGAGCGTGTATGCATCAAGTGATGATGATTTTTTAGAAACAAGGGCATATTATGTACTTATGTATTTAGCAATTTATATACCGATGGTATCAAGTAGAAAATCCCTATTTCGTATTTTTTACGAAATTAAAAAAAAAGTTAATGCAATAGTGTAAAAAATAACGCTTTTACAAGCAATTGGACAAAAAAAGTTACATTGTGAATATTACAGTTTCTATTATACCTTCTCCTGTAAAGTTGCAATTACTTGTTATGGCCCTTCTACTTATATATTTATATATATATATATATATATATATATATATATATATATATATACATATATATATTTATTTGTGATAATATGCTCCATATTGCACTTCTTCCTTTTCGTCTCGGTGGTGAAGTATAAACATTTTTAGAAATTTGCTCTAGCACAAAATCCTGGTCGTTTTCCATTTTTTTTTAAAGTGTTTGCTTACTGATTTGTATTAAAACAATAATATTTTTCATAACTCCTCTATTTTGATTTTATTCAACATGAAAACCTGATTATATAAAAATTTGAATAAAACATGTATGAAATTACTTGCAACTAACCAAAGGATACGTTCGTAAGTATGATTCTGATTTTATTCAACATTAAGTTTTGTTGCATGATTAAATGTGAAAAAAAGTTTAATGTATGATGAATGATGTGAATAAAACATGTTCGATCACTGGACTCACATTTACTTAAATGAAGCGTTCATCATTACGATGATGATTATACTCAATGTTGATTTATTTTGCATGATTAAAAGTGAATAACAAATTTATAGTATGATTAAATCATTAAATACGTGATTTTTGTCGTTCTCTGGTATGTATGTATATCGGTCATAACTTGAGATTCTGAACAGAGGTACTTTCGAATATGTAGATTACGGAGGTATCATTAACTCAAAATCAGCTTATCTCAACTTAAGCACCTTTTTTTTACCTTTTTGCCACATATATATATATATATATATATATATATATATATGCATGCGTACATACATACATACTTACATACATAAGGAATTTTTAAAAGTGAGTTAATTATACAATTAATAGCGCATGAAAAATCGTGACTTTAAAGACACAGTTTAGCTCTTACCTTCCCAAACGATTTTAGTACTCATTGGAGCGAAATTTAACATGCAGTATTTAATTTACAGGTAGATAGATAGATATTTTATATTTTTCTTTCTATTTATAATATTAACACAAAACAAGTTTTATGCCATTATTTTTATATAATCAAATGCAAGCTCACGTCACACAAATAAAACTTTTTTTTTTATAAACACTAATTTAATTCTATAAAGCAAAATGTATTAGTATGTAAAAAAAATACACTTGCAGATTGTGACCGTATAAGTTGTCTTTAAATTAAATTCTATTGATTCATTTTTATCAACATATTTCATAAACGAGTCGTCACACTTAAAAGGCGGAAAGTCTACGTTTTTAAAAGATCAATTGAAAAAGCAGACAAGTTATTGTAAATGCATTCATACTCACAAGCACACTTTTAAAGAAAATTTCATTGCATGACAAGCAAACGTTATTTTTATATTTTTAACGATCATCAAAGATTTGAATTGTAATTAATTCAAAAACCCCTTTGAAATCAACAATTGATTGAAATACTGATCTTTCAAAATACCTTTTTACTAATTAAAATTGCAAAGTTTTAATCGCTTACTATATAAAATTTTTGTTATTTAATTATCGCCCCTTGTTCCTCAATATTTTTAAACTACTAAAAAGCGACAGATTTTACTGCTTATATTTTTATTTAAATTTAACGATTGAAACATTCTCAATCAGATACAAGATGACACGAACGATTAAAAACAAAGAAAAGATATAGATCTTTTGTCGCTAAAAAGTTTTTAATTGCGCAAGCGTTGGTTTTTGTTTAAGTTTTTCTTTCTTAATCATTGTTTTAGTGTTATTAATTACTTGTTTACTTTTGTTTACTTTTTAAACAAAATTAACAATGATAAGAGCTGAAAAGTCCTCTTCTAAAATTTCAATATACATTTTTATGTAACTGATCATAACTACTCTAAACTGCCTTTAAAATAGTCAACCGGTTTTAATTATTGATTAAAATGGATCTTAACAGCCATTCAGAGCAATTGAGGTACCAATAAAACAGAACAAAAAAATATAATAAATCAAGACAGGAATAACACCTAAATTAGGTTTTCTAGTGCAGAATATTGGAAAATTTCTTTGCTAGGAATGATATCATTATACCTAATAATAATTGTCATTTTGCATTTAATCTGATGCCATCATTCTGTGACTTCAACTACCAAAATATCTAATATGTACCTGCAATTACGGGATTTCATTTAATGTCATTCAGCCTCAACCATGCCGCTAATTTATAAACTAAAAGACAGTTTTTTAAATTAAAACAAATCATGAAATCTGATTTCTATTTAATCACCTCAGATTTAAAAGAATATAACTTTAGTTCAAATAACTTTCTTTTTGCAACTAAGAGAATATATGTATATGTACATATACATACATATGTACCTGTATACAAATAAATATTTGTATGAAATATCTATCAACTTACCACCACTCCCTCATAGCTTCAACATCAGGTGATGAATTTGTTCCACCTGGGCCCGGAGCCGACGAAGCGTTACCACCCACACTCAGGCGGTTTCCACTCAAATTGTCTTTGGCTGCAACAGCAGCAGCATTTGTTGAAGACGGTGTGCAATGCACAGCAGGAGTGACTCCACCCGCAGAAGAGGTAGAATGGGTGGCAGTAAACATTTTATTATTGTTGCTGTTGCCGATACTGTGCGATCCATTTATTTGTAAATTAGACATATTTGTTTATTATTTCTATAGAGTTTTTTGATTATTTTCTTTACCGACTAAAAACAAAGGAATGTCAAATTATTTAACACAAAATTTCTTAGTTCTCTCAATAGATGAACATTGAAATATGATTGGAAAAACAATAACACGACATATGTACATCAAAATCTCAATTTCTATTGCGTATTGTACTGTCGATTATATTGGAATTATAACTTTTTATATGCCAGTGGCTTATTTGTTAACAAAAGCACATCACAATTACCAAACTTAAAAACTTGACCAATTTAATGCACCCCACTTATCACACAAATACAAATTTATATTTCTCTATGTACTATATATTTACACATGTATATATGTACATACATGCTACTCAACAGCACTTGTGTCTTGTTGTGTTAATAATTGAAAAAGTTTCACTTTTTACGCTTGCACAAAAAATAACATTTTAAATTTTAGGATTTTTTACAAACTATGTTGCACATTTTCTGTAATATAAGCACGATAAGAAATTTGTATAGATTTCGGAATAATATATAAAAGTTTTTTAATTTAAATTCCTTAGTTTTTCTTTTTAATTCGCGAGGATGAAACAACAGACAAAAAATAAAACAAAATACAAGAAACACAACTAATTTGTACAGCTGTCACATAGAGCTGCCAGATATTTATTATCATAAAATTATATGGAAAACAATGAATTCGGGGAAAACGAATTATTAGTTTCCTGTGCGCAAAATATATTTTATCAAAAATATCCATAAAAGTTATTAAAAAAATACCTGAGCAATATTTCCAATTTAAACCTTTTTTCACACTAATTATATGTTGGGAGTTTTAAGATTTGTGATATGGTAGCTCCACTGTAAAGACTGCCAAATTACCAACACAGCTGTGTTCAATAACCAAAATGTACATTCGCTGTTATAAGCAGTAGTACCAGATGGATATTTAAAACAGTAATTGCCACATTGTTTGAATATTTAATGTAACGTATATTGGGTTTAAATTATTGTTACAAATGCTTTGTTCTGTTCTAGGACTTAGGATATGATAAATGAAGCAAAAGCAAAATTACTCAGTTCCGTTCAACTATGTGTTGTTAGTCAGAATATTTACAACAGACTTTGGTGTCATTTGTTCATTAATAATTATCACATGTAATTTGGCTTAAAAAGCGATACGAACTTTAGCCCGTTCAAATCACAAATATAGAAACAAATGGAGTTCGAATAATAATTAAAAAATTAACTAAAAGTTCACTTTATTTAAATAGCTATTGTTTATGAAGTTAATAAATTTTGGTTAATAAAATTATGTAATATTATATTTGTATTTAGTTTTGCCACATTCTATATAATTTTCACACACACAAGCTTAGTTATGGTTTCATTCACAAAACCTCCACATAAGTTTTACAATCGTTCAATTTGTTTTGAATAATTATTTACATTTTTACAGGAAACACCTCAACAAATAATCATGAAATTGCAATGTCTAAAATTAAACGTAATACAGCCAAAAATAAAAAAACGCGAATTTTTTTCAAATATTAGATGTACGTACATACATACATACACACATACATACATGCATATGTACATGCATATATAGTCAGCTAAAACTCAGAAGACCGTAACTAAAATCAATTCGAAATGGGTTTTTTTTTATTGGCTATAATATAATAATGAAAATACATCTACCGGCACTCGTGCATGTCAAAAAATACCAATTTTATTAACAAGAGTCAAAGATTTACTGAAATGTATGTGCTTGCACACTTTTGGATTTTAGCTGACGATATATTTGTATATTTATGTACACACATACATACATACATACGTACATATACACTGATACACTATATAAAGCAAAATTTTCAATACACGTGAATAAAAATAAAAAAATTAACATTGTTTACAACGGAAGAAAGATTTTTATTATAAATTATTTGTTGAAAAAAACTTACCTAAATTGATTTCTTTTTTCAATTAAATCCTGCACTCTCGTACGCCTTAGTGGCGCTGGAGAAGTACCAGGAGATGAGGGCTGCTCTTGACTTTCGGCCACTATTGTGCGTGCCATAATTATATCTTCTTCTCTCATATTAAAATCTGATCTTTTTATATTTTTGAAAGGGAAATTAGATTGATATGCTATTAGTTTTCAATATTAAATATTTGTTGCACTTGTATTAAAGTAATGTACTAAAATTTAGTTTATATATTGTATTTGATATCAAATTTTATTATTTTTGATTAATATTTTTTTTTAATCAAACACAAAACATATACATATTTTATTAAATTTTATAAAAATTTTGATTTAAATATACTGCGATGATGCTTATGCTTTTTAAATTCTTTTTTAGATTCGTTGTAATTATTTGTTATTAAATTAAAAGCACAACTGTTCAGGTTTAAAGTCAAAATTCAACTGATTTGTTAAAATGCATGAAAAATATCTAAATAAAGTACATACATGTATTCTGAATATCAAAAATTGTTTAAAAACACAACTCAGAGTAAATTATTAGCTTACAGTGAATTGTTTAAACCCTACACGGTGTAAAATTGCATGAAAAAAATTTTTACTGAACATATGTACATACAATAAAGATATTTATATTTACATGTTCATACATACAATTCAGTGTATGTTAGTTGCAATGTAGAAATATGTATGTACATATCGTTCCCTCAATAAAACAATAGTGTATATGCATATACTCCATTGTTTTTTTTTATTGCATAATAAGAATCTACATAACTGATTCTAAATGTGGTCAAAATTTGGTGAAATTCTACTTCCACAAAGTGGGTCAAATAAAATAGCCCAAGTGACATCATGGTACTTTGAATCTCATTTATTAGCAATCAAAATACTTGTAAATTAATGAAATATCATCTACTAGTAGCCTGATTATGCCACCACATATTTAAATGACCAAAACTTAAAAATATTGATTATTTTCTGAAATATTACTGTTTTCACAGGCGTGTAATAACACAAAAACTCCATGATCTCGAAATGACAAAAATATTATACACTATTGTTTTATTAAGGGGACGATATATACATAGATTTAATATACATATGCACTGGAAAGATCGCAAAAATATATGAAATTTTTTTAAAGAGGTTCAGTTCCAAAATCAATTTATTGGTTATTGAAGAAAATTAAAAATATAAAATATCCTTCGGTGTAGGGTATTAAAAAGAACGTTTTTCAAATACAAAAAAAATACATCGCAGCACATACACCGAATCTCTTTGTAGAGCAACAAAAACATTATAAAAAAACTAACAGCAACAATATTAAAAGCAAATCTCATATGTGTATAGTCATTTAAAAGATTCTTTAGACCAGCGTAAAGTGTTCAGACGGATACACAATCTTTATGCATGTAAATAGTACATACATACAACATATACATACGTATGTATGTACGTACGGAGCATTCAATTATAGATGAATTGTGTTGAAATTGAAAGTATGAAAAATTCAAAATGAAACAATGAAAAAAAAATTAATTTGCATTTTTTGAGAATCTAAGATAGATTTGAAACGTCTGAGTAAAAATTCAAATAAAATTTCAACTATGTATATACATATGTACCTTTGTATGTATAATTGTTAGATGCGGTGGCATAGTGCTCTTAAGTACAACCACAAGTTCTCACATTAGAAATAAGAAAAAAATATGCACCACAAACACGAAAAATTTACATTTAATCTGAACATAGAATATATGTACATACATACATACATACAAATATATAGAATACTAAATATGTTTGTATATAATATTTATACACAATATTTAATTTTACTGTTTATTTAACAATTAAAATAAATATACAACTTTTGTGCTCAACCTGTATTAAAATTACGATTCCTAAAACATATATTGGCATAGAAACAAACATACAAATTCAGACCACAGCTTCAAATATTAGCTACAACCTAATTCTAAATGTTAGTATAAAAAATTCATTGAGCTTTTGGTCTATATATATGTAAGTCTTTTATGAAGCTACGATTATAATTTTTTCAACGTCAAAAAATTCAACAAATTTTAAAACTGTTGTCTAAAAATTAAATAAAATTTAAATTTTTGCAAATTAAATAACATGCTTATCGTCATCATTACAAAAAAAAATATACATAAATCATTTTCCAACTTTGTACAGTATACGAAACAAAAAATTAAAAAAAAACTAACGAATTTTTTTATTCTTATTTTTGTATTCTCCGTTCCAATAAGCGCGAGCTGTTTGCAAACAAAGTAATTGTCACGTTCAAGTTTAAATGAATTGTTGTTAAAATATGTAATTGTTGATAAATCGAATTTTTTTTTAGTAATGCTAAGTGCAACAGATACACTTCACTTTTCAATTTTATTTAGTTTAACTCTGTTCAAAATTGTTAGATTGCTATTGTATTTGTTTTACTTGTCTTGTTTAGTATGTTGTTTGCCTTAATTTTGTTTTTCGTTACTATAAAAGTTCATATGTACATATCAATTTATTTTCAGTCTGCAATATTTATATAAAGTGTCCACTAACTGAGTAATTACCCTACCTAAGTAAAAAAAAAAAAAATAAATAAAACCTGCAATAACGTCAAGTATTCAATTTAACAGAGTTAAATGGGAAATACATATATACATAGATATGTAAGTATATATATATAGATGTAGCTGTAGCATCAGATTTTGCTATTTACATACAGCTTAACAGAGTGCATAAATTATATGTTACAATAATTCAACGTCACAAACAGCAAGTTAAAACTCACTATGAATGTTTTTTTAAGTATTCGCGACATTCAATATTGAATTGCACATTAAATGCAACAGAAATGTAAATTAAGCTTTTATTTATTGATCAATTTTTGATAGCTTTATTAATGTTTTAATATTAAGTGGCTATAAGACAAATATACATAGGTGTAACATATACAAAATTTATTTTCGAATGATATTAATAACTTTATATGAAAAAGCCTTCAATAAAATTGTTGAAATAAACTAAGGTTAGCATACCACGCCCACAATTTCAAATAACCTAATTCTATATAATTAAGCATGACAATAACCTTGGTCAAAAAATATTTAATTAAAATTATGAAAAGAATAGTGAATGAGTGATTAGTATTTATATTTACGTGTGAAAGTACAAATAGGAGAAAGTTCAGGTCGATGAATTCATTATATTTCCGTTTTTTTTTTAAATCCAACGGAATATAAGTAAACTAAGATTTGAGTGTGACTTTGCAGACACATAAAAAAAAACATAAAAAATAATTAATAGTTAAAATATAAATTCTTGTATAACTAAAGAGTATTACTGAATATCACACTGCCTATATATGCAAACAATTTTATTAAATTAACTTAAATTGCTTATATCAAAGTTAATAAATTGAAAAAAAAGACACAGTTAAAATATTGCATTTGATGGAACTATTTAAATTCTGCATTTTGATGTATGCATACATAAGATCCAATAAACATTTACACAATCGTCCTAAAGAACTTGCATTTTTTCTGTATAAAGTGTAAATAAAGTAAATTAATTTGTTTCAAATGAAATTCTTACTTTTTAAAATACAATTTTCTAACGGCTTTAAGACTTTACCCTGATATCCTAGTGTGGCATCTCTTTACTGCTGTATTAACAAAATAGAGCTGCCGTACACAGCAACTACTTATAACAAAAAAGCAACCATGGAAAATGTCAGTAAAATTTCCGACGGGATTGCACAAATGTCAAAATCATATTGAAATACTGAAAAAATTCGTGCGTGCACTAAACAGATTCCGTTTTTACTACAAATTTTAATAATTTTAATTGATTTATAAAATAAAACACGCGAAAATGGTTAGAAAGCAAAGTATAAAACTAGTATCATTGCTAGCAGCAAAAAAACCATGGAAAATGTAAGTTGTGAAATAAATTAAAGTTGGCATTAGACCGTTCTAAACAATAAATTTTGGCAACAACAATGGCAAAAACTGATAATGATAAAGTGGACATATCATACGTGACGTAATAATTTAACCCAAAGAAATTTAATTGCATGAAATTTTCTTAATTTTTAATGATAATTGTCTAAATTCTTTATTTTAGTGCTGGGGTCACCTCCTGGAGAGGTTATAGCAATGAGAAATCCGTCGAAAAAGAAGCTGCACAAACAGAACAAACTGCAACCGCCGAAGGTGATGACTTAAAGAAGTTGGCCGCAAATATAGAATCTTTAAACAAAGAAGTTTTGGAATTAAAAGATAAAAATAACGAATTATTAGATAAATATCGCAGATCCTTGGCAGAAAGTGAAAATTTGAGAGTTCGTTTAAACAAACAAATAGCGGATGCCAAAATGTTTGGTATACAATCATTTTGCAAGGATTTACTGGAAGTTGCCGATATATTGGGGCATGCAACAAAAGCAGTGCCACAAGAAGAATTAAATGATGCTAATCCTCATTTAAAGAATTTATACGAGGGACTAACCATGACTAACGCTTCATTATTGCAAGTGTTTAAGCGAAATGGTCTAGAACCTATGAATCCATTAAATGAAAAATTTAATCCAAACATGCACGAAGCTTTATTTCAAAAGGTAGGTTTTGTTTTTATTTCATATAATTGTATTACCAACTTTTATTAATATTAATAGCCCGATAACACTGTTGCACCCGACACTGTAATAGAAGTTACCAAATTGGGATATAAATTGCATGAGCGCGTTATAAGGCCAGCTTTAGTTGGAGTTTCAAAATAATAGTTCAATTTTATTTTGAACATAATTCCTAAGATTTTCCAAGAAAAAAAAAATTATAAAAAATGAGACAATTTTTATTTTAGTAAACAAAAGAAAACAAGTGGCTTGATATTTATGTTTTAATATATCTCTATTACTGGATAGGTCACTCCTTTTTAAGATTTGATTTTCAGTACAAAATTTTTATTACCTATTGTACTGAAAATATTCGATTAATCTATATAGTTTTTATAAGTTCTATGTGTAAATGATGCAAGATAAACAAAAACAAAACTAAAGAAGCTTAGTTTATATTGTAAATAATGAACTAAACTTGTTAAATTTTTGTTCTGTTACCAACGAGTTTCGTTATTATTTTTATAATTAAATTCAAAGAATTTAATTTATTATATGTAACTGAAAATAAATTTAAACAATTACATATAAAATTAGGTTTTTGTTTTGCTTTTTTTCTCTTTCGGAATGAAATTAAAAACAAGCCGCAATTTAAAAAATAATTTGTAAGTTATAATTTTTGTACCTTTTTTCTTAAATCTTAATCACTTTAGAGTGGCAGTAGAACTAAGAAGTTTTTTCAAATCCTCGTCTTGTTCGAATGCCTTTTGCACAGCTGCCATAACTTGAGCCTCTATGGGTGAATTACGATCATAGCTAATAGGAAATTGTCGAATTTTAGTGGCCAATTCTAAAAGCTTTGGCTTGGTAGCCAGAAAGTCTTCAATTTGCTTACGAGGTATTTTGGTGACTTGTGAAAGTTGCTGTACATGGGGTATTAGAATTTTAAGAGTATTTAAATGCACTACTGGTGTATTGGGTGTTGGTGCTGGGGTTGAAGTGCTAGTAGTTGTTTGAAATCTGATGGGAACTGGATAGTTATAGGGTATAGATTCTCTAACTAAAATTGGCGTTGTCAGATTATTCTCTCCCTCGGCGTTTTTAGTTGTTTCCGACCTTGTTTGATTTTCCTCAAATTCTTCAATTTGGATTTCTTTCTTGGGTACTATTTTAGCATTTTGTGTTATTCTATTTAGTTCGTTGTATTCCTCCGTGTCATTATTTTCTTCAATTTTATGAAATAAATTATTCAAATGCATGTAATTGGCTATACGTTCCATAAAACTAGGTTTTTGTACAATTTTCGGTTTTTTGCGTAGTTCTAAGATGGTTTTAGGAGAATTATTCTCCGATTGCTCTTCCTCAGTTAAGTCATAATCATCATTTGAATCATCGTCTGTTATAACTATTAAGCCTTCTTCATTAACTTTTTGCGGTGGTTCAATATCATCCATTTCACTATCATCCTCATCTTCCTGCTCATTTCCCAAATCTCCCGTATTATCGGTATAATCAGTGGATTCAATGTAGGCTTTCATTAAGGCAATTCCCTGCTCGTTTGATGTTAATAGTTTGATATATTTCAAAGTCTCTTCGGGACTCTTAGCACCTAAAAGTTGACTAAGCTCTGAAATTGTGGGTATTTCATCGAGACTCTTAAGACCCAATTTATGTTGGGCTATATATAACAATTCGGCAGGAAATTCTGCATCTGTCAAATGAGGCAGATAGCCAGTAGTGCTTGATGTTGTAATTTTAGGTGTGGTTGTGCTAGTAGTAGTAGATGTTGTGGATGGTTTTGTTTCTGCTGTTTTGGCCCAGGTATTTATAGCCAATATTTGTCCTGGCGGTGGTGGCGGTATAACGTGATAGCGTGGATAATGCCTCCAGAAAGGGAATCCTGGTGGCATTCTTATTTTATTACCAAAGTTGATATTTCCACTTTGTGGCAAAATTTTATCCGTATCCACAATTATGGCGCTATCCTGGCCATAGAATTTTGGAACAAACCCATAACGAGCATGTGTTAATTTTAATATTAAGATCAAACAAAATAACTAATTAAAAAAAGTTAGAGAGTTAATTCCACTTTCCACATTATTAAAAAAATCTGTTTAAGAAAATTACCCTTTTAAACATTTTGTTTTTTTTTCATTAAAAATACTTTTGCATTAAAAATATTTTTAAGTCTTTTTGAAAACAATTGATATTATTAAAAAATAAATTATATTTTTTAAAACTCTCTTCTTTACGTTTTATTAAAACATTTTTTGTGCAAGTGTTTTGTCTTGAACAACTAAAGGACTACTGAATAATATTGAAAATGTTGAAAATGTCTTGAGCCACATTTTCGAATTAAAAACAACAAATTTATGATCTGCACTTAAGAGAGAGTACCCTTAAATATTATTCGAAACGAATTCTATTATTAATGAACTAGAAATACAAAGAAATTCATTGGAAAATTGTCTGATGGACACGCTGAAATATGAAAAGATTTTTATTTGTCTATGCATCTCAGGTCTCTTTTCAAATATGTATTCTAAACTCTCAACTAAAGTACGTGAGTAGAAATATGAATGTGATGCCTTCAGGTAGTTATGTTATGGTTTAATTTGTCTGTAGTGGGAAAATTTCTTTGAATTTTGAATTTGAAATTTCTTTTTTGTTACGCATATTTAAATATTTTTGTATAGTCACATAAAATTAAAAAGGCAGCAAATACTTACGTATATATAAGATTTAATTTCTTTTAAGAAGTAGCACAACACAAATTTAAATGTTTTTAATTCTTAGTAAAATTTTTGTTATAAATCCGGTATTTGAGAATAAGAGTAATTTTTTTTTGGTAAGTGTATTTTGGTTAATGACACCATGACAAGCAAAAAAAAAAACGATTATCGAATTTTTATTAGTCATGCATCATGCATGGCCTTTTGCATTTCAGATGACAATATGTAAATTTTTACATTTTAGTATTTTATTTTATTTGAAGGGTATTACGAGTATGCGGGTATTTTATGCGACATCAAAGAAGTTTTTGCCGACGCCTACAATATTTCTTAATTTTGTTACAACTCAGATTACATTTTGACCTTTCTTTCATCTTATTGTATGTGTCGCTTTGTAAATGTCTTCCTTAAGTTTGAATGATTTCTGTATGTTTTGTGGATTTACTACCTCTTTACGGTTTTCGATGAAAGTAGGTATGTATTAGAGATCTGCGTAAACAGTCTTGAATTGTAAAAACGTCATGATTTTTAAATGTATTCACGTCGCATGTATTATACTAAACCAATAATAAATGCTGTCGTACTATAAGCGAAGCACGATGAATGTATTGGGGTACGTGTATACCAGTGTTAACAAGCGATGACGTCACGACAGCTTGTCTGTAACAAACACTCAAAAGAAGTACTGTTGATTAGTGTATGCTTGTTATTTTTCATATTGTACGTTTGAGTGTGTGTGTAATATGTAGATGGTAAGCTATTATGTGATTAACCGCATACAACTAATGTTAATGCATGTGTGTGCCTTTGCATGTGCGCAGAAAAATAAAAGATCATACACACATCCATGCATGACGTTTGTACACGCGCTTATGTGTAGAAAGAAGCTAGTATCACAAATTCTTCCGTCACGAAGTGTTTTCTTCTTTACTCTTATACCTACAATACTCAAATAAATTTCTTGCAAACAGTGTTGTTAACGTTTGTTTTATAAGATTTCGCTGTAGCAAAACATTTGAAAAATCCCTCATGTCTTAAAAGTTCTTATAAGATATCTTTTGCAGGAGACTAGTATGTATGTAGAATTCTATTCAGGTAGTCAGAATGTCGAAAATGCAATCTTTAATTGTTTTTATATACATACATACATACATAAATATATTTTTTGGATTCGTTATTGTATGTAATACATATTTATTAATAGTTACAAATATTCATATTCTAGTTCATATACTGGAAACTAAAGTCAAGTGTAGAAAGCTGAAACAGTGTAACATAATATCTACTACAATAATACTTACATGTACATATGTATGTACCGACGGTACATCGAATAAGTAAAAATAATTAATGTGATGATCGTAAGATATACAAGAATAGTTAAACATATTAGGTAGAGTGATATAACTTCCTGCTGAACTTAAGCCCGATTAAGAAATTCTTTCTGATTAAAAAGTATAAAAATTTTCGATAATTTCTTATATGTATGTACATATCGTCACCTAAAATCCAAAAGGCCGTAACAATCAAAAAATTCAAAATATACTTTTTGACTGATTATGATGTGATTAGCCAAAATACATATTTTCCTAAAATTTTACTCACATATGTTCAAAAATACCGATTTTATTCATTATTCAATTTGGCACCTATCATATAAATAGTATTAAATTTATGAAGTTTTTTGCTTCTCCTGTAAAATGGTAAAAATTGTACTTGCGGCCTTTTGGATTTTAGGTGACGATATGTATGTATGTTTATTAGAAAAAATAATAAATAAAATTAAGATATAAGAATTGCACTTTGAATAGATTAGTTTACTCTGTTGAAAAATAATTTTGTGTTCAAAATTCTTAAATTTTGTTACAAGCTCATTAAAAATTGACTTACAACTTAATATTAAAATTACTTTCGTTCGAAATTTTATAATGAGCATATAAAAAAAGTACATATACTTTGTTGTTAATGTAAACTGTCATTAGGAAATTAGTTTCCGTTTTGAAGAATACAGTTAATTCAAGAGACATTAGTACAGTGTTGCCACAAATGAATTCAAAATTGCAACCGGAAGGATATAAAATAATACAAATAAGGTGGAATATCTAACAAACATACATATCGCACACGAAATCGTATTTTATATTGCTCAAGAAACTTTTACGGACGTTAGAGAAAAAAACATAACCATTTTAGTAATTCTGAGTTGTGACTGTTTATGATTTAGTGTGCGATATGTACCTTTAACATAATAAAGGCTCTTTCCACAATGTACAATTAAAACCTAGCACGAACTTTAACGGCAAGCTTTGTATGAAGAACTTGCATTTAAAGTTCACTTTAACTCTTGATCATACGTTGTGAAAAGGGACTTAAAAGAATAATAATTAGATAATGATTCTGCGTGTCTTTTCTGTGTATCATAATACACATATTACTATGTTGGAATCCAGTAATATACAAAGGTTCAGGCAAATTTAGGACATCTACCGTCTTGCATACAGAGCGAATCACTTGAGCCCTACACATACAGTAATGCAATTAACCGCGAACTGGCAACACCGATTCAGTGCAAGCAAAAGCAACAGTATTTTCAGAACGATGCTTGATAAAACAGAATTGCAGAATTTTTACCAAGTGGTCCCTGCAGTTTCACATATCTAAGCGCAGAAATTGGATTAAAGTAAACATTTATAAGTTAATTTAACGCTGTAACTAAAAAGTTGTTACATTGTATTGAAATAATATACAATCGGCGCGAATAAAAAGTGAAAATCAAAAACAAACGAGAAATATTTTGTGATAAAAAAAGGAAATGAAGTTCCAACAGCACACAATTTCACACATACTTATGTACATATTTTCAACGTCCGTACGTACCATATATTTTGAAGAGTAAGTACAAATTTTGTTTATAAAACTGTTGCAGCACCTGTGTTTAATTTTTGGTTATTACTAAATACGTGTGTATGTATGTTTTTATGTAGTATAGGTATGTACAATTAGACGGTATTACAAAACATTTTACCATTTCGCCAGGTTATGCACCTGGAAAAAAATTGCTAGGTATGCTCCTGCGGAAGAGTTTCTGTATTGTTTAAAAAATTCCATGTAGTAAATTGAAGCGGCAAAAATAAAATATATGTGTAAAGAAATTAACAGCCAAAATACAGCTTCTTAAATGCAGCGTCCGTCCATACGTCATGATTTTGAAACGAAAGTAGGTGCAAATTTTGTTTATAAAATTATTGCAATACCTCAAAACGTTTAACTTTTCTTTTACTTAAGTAAAATTAAAGGGCATTACAATACATATTACCATTTTAACTTCTCGCCAGGTTATGCACATGGAAAAAACAAATTGCTACGTATGCTCCTGCGGAAGTTTCTATTGAATTGAAGCTTCCAAGTGTTTTTGGTTATACCTACCCAGAATTAATTGGTATTACAACACACACCAATTTAAAGGCAAATATTAAAAACATTTAAAAAGAAATTAACACCCAAAATACAGCTTTTTAAATACAAACGCCCAATGTACATGTATTTTCAAGAGGAATTAAAAATTTTGTTTAGAAAATTGTTGCAGCACCTCAAAGCGTTTAATTTTTGGTTTTAACTACAATTAAACGTTATTACAATACTGCCATTTTAATCTTTCGCCAGGTGCATAAGTTGCAATTTTTATTGAAAAAACAAATTGCTACTTAAAAAATGGCGATGCTAAATAAATCTATTTTCCAGTGAGGAAATTTCTAAACTGTTGAAAGAAATTCTATGCAAAGTAAGGCCGCAGAGAGCACATATGTACTTCGCTGAACAATTTTACATTTAATTTTTTTTCTGCGTCCTTAAAATAGCACTCTAAAAGTTCTGGTTTTAATTTAAACAAGTGAGCGTGCATAGGACACGGTTATTGTGACAAAATACAGAGATGCGAGTTGTACGATTTAATGCCGCGTTAATAGAACAAAGTACTAATTAATTCTCCAGTGAACGAATTTCTAAATTGTTGAAAAAAATTCTATGCAAAGTACAGCCGCCGAGAGCGCATACTTCGCAGAACAATTTTACACTTTATTTTTTTCTGCGTCCTTAAAATAGCACTCAAAAGTTCTGGTTTTAATTTAAACTAGTGAGCGTGCATAGGACACGGTTATTATCAATGTGTGACAAAACACGAGGAATACGATTAAATGCCGTGTTAATAGTGAGCTAGTGAAACACAAATGAATTGCTAGAGCACGTGTATTAATTTCAACAATCAAGACGCTTGACTGCGACACCATTTGCTTGTCAAAATTTAGGAAGTGTTCGGTAACAATCATGGTGGTAATGATTGATGTATTGTGTTCAAGCAATTAAGCTTGCACATGGAAGATGAAAACCACTAAACTAACGGTTTTTTATTTTAAACGAGAAAGTGAAATATAATTAAAAATTAATTTTTAGCATATAGTTAATGTGCCTATTTAAAATAAATTAATTAAATATATTTTAAAGTTAGGTAATATATATGCATGTATGTTTCAGTACGTAAACATTTTTATTGAAAATTGCATATCAGAAAATTTATGACATGAAATGAAAAATTTTCAAAACATACCCACGAAACAATTGAAAAAAATTTAAAAGTTTTGAACTAATCAGGATACGTTATACACTTGTGCTCATATCGTTAAGACACTTTCATGACAGTTTGAAAATTTGTTCAAAACTAACATTCAGTTCAATGGAAGAAAAATGTAGTACATATTTTACAAAATTAAAAAAAATTATATTTATTTTAAAACTAAAGAAGAATTGGCAGGGAATAAAGGACTCTAAATATGTACCAATAGAAATGGTAAATATGTACCAATAGAAATGGTAAACCCATTTTCTTCGATAAACTATCTTTTTTGAGACGACTTAATTACATGAAAATAATAAAATATGAAAATTTGTTTTTGTTTTCAATATAAATTTTCAGTCGAAAGTTTTCTTTCACTAAGTTTTAGTGTGAAAAAGTCATTGGCGTATATGCATATAAAAACAAAGTATACTTTAAGAATTTAAACTCAGCTTGTTGAGCACGTGTAGATACATTTCATTGCTGCTAAGCAACAGCTTAACAGTAGACTTCAAAAAAGCTTAAAAACAACAAATACATTTTTTTAAATAGCGAAGAGACCGCAAATCAACAGAAATCATTTGAAATTTATAAATTTTATTATATTCATGACACTCATAGTGAGTTTTTGGTTTTAGTTTTAATCTAAATATTCGATTTAACCTTGAAAATAAAATTTTATTATTTTTTGTCATTAACAGTTGAAATGTTTTAATCTATACAAAAAATTTATTTAAAACCTTAAAGTTTTTAATATGCAAAATATGTGTATATTTTAAAATAATTTATATTTTTAATAAAAATACATGTTTTTTATATTCATTAATATTGATTTTATATACAAAGTAATAATTTATTTGTATTTTGGGTGTGGAAGTCCTTGAATTTCTCTGAACACCTAATACAATGGCCTTAGATGAGGTCATTTAATATATCTCATATTAAAAAAATCTGAAGGCTCTTCAAAATTTTTTTTAGATCATTGAACTAAAAGTTAAAAATTTGTATTTTTAAATTGATTATATTTTTGAAATCTGCTTATTTCAAATGATGTAGCTCTATTATAATAAAGAATGAAACTCTCTATTTTTTTTTAAATATTCTGCCTGGCTGGTCCTTAATAAAAATTCTTACTTAATTTAATAATATTTTTTTTTGTATCATAGCTGTGGTAAGTAAGTAAGTAAGCATTTTTTATAAACAATTTAACATACATATTTAAAATGTATAACAAATGAATGGGAGCTCATATATTTACAATCAGTCAAACAAAATGGCTTATTAAAAAAAAATTCCAAGTAGCCCCCATGTTCAAATGATAAAATGACAAATTTTTCGAATAAAAAGGGCAAATAACTAGTCAGACTATTTTAGTGTTATGTATGTGTATGTGTGTGTGTGTGGGTTTGTATTTGTATTTTGCGTTTCTGTGTGTGATGATAAGTGCGTGATAATAGTACTCGTATGTAGAGGCCAGCCAGCCAGTCAGCGGTGGTATTGTTATCATAAAAAAACACTAAAAAAAATAAACAATGAATTCAAAAAGTGGAGGTCTCCACATTAACACATTAATAGTGCGCCACTTCTACATAAACACATAAATATGTAGTTGTTGTTATTTTTTTATATGTGCAGACATAGTACGTACTATGTAGTTTCTTTTTGTTTCATTTGAAATAACTGCCATTTTTTCCTGTCCACCCGTTACAAATAGTAATCAATTGTTTATAGAAAAAATTTAAATTGTTTTATTTCTTCAATCAAACAAAAACATATTCATTCATTCATTCATTCATACGATAAGTTTTGCAACATATGTACAATGTACATTTCATATTCTGTTAATTCTTTTCTTTTTTGCTTTTAAACATTTCAAATGTGAAACAAAAAACGAAAATTATTTATTTCTAAATAATAGTTTGATAAATTCTCTCTATTTGTTGGACAAACAAACTTTTGTATAATCTTAGGGAATTCTGTTAACCCATTATACCACAACCAATTTTTGTTTATAAACATTTCAGAAAATTAAATTAAATTAAATTGTTTAAAAAAGCTCGTAAAAAATGTATGCAAATTATTAAATTGCTTTTAGCACTTGTTAGAATGAACAGCTGCTATTTATTTATATGTATATAATGCATTTATATTTAAATACATACATAAACACATACATACATACATGCATACATACATATATACATACATATGTCCATATGCATACGTGTACTCAATTAAATAAAGTATGTACTAAAATTATTTAAAAATAAAATAGATTGTAGAGGAGTTTAACAAACAAATTTTATTTATTCTATCTAAATTTCTAAAACAAAAATGTTTAAACATTTCAATTATATATAATAATTAATTAATTTGTATATGTACATATAATTCATATGTACAATGTACATACATATGTACTAGTGTTGACATCCGAACAAAAATTGTTCGAATATTCGAACAAGTTTTTACCATCTTTGTTCGAACGAACAAAAATATTCAATTTAGAATAAAAAATTATTCGAATCATTTTTGTCGAATATTCGAATATTCGAACAATTTCCTTAACTACTTTATGTAAAAAGTATTTTACTTTTCATTACTTTTTCATTTGTTCACAATATGATATTAAGTAATCAAATTACTCCAAATTATAAATACTTGTGTAAGCTTGTTTGTATCTACATATATAAACATACATATGTTCGCTGAACTGATCTTTTTTCTTTCTGGGAAAAGGTAATGCTTCTTTCATGGAATTAGAAGATGTCTTATAGTTTCTGATAAAGAGATTAGAAAAAAACTGATTTTCTCTAATCAAAAGCGTTAAAAATCGAATTATTGAACGACGTAAAAAAGCGTTAAATACCAACTTTTTAAAATACGTCACAAAAAGAGAAAAAAAATTATAAGTTTGTAGTGTGTGTCTTTATATCTGTTTGTTTTTACGAGTCCACGTACACACCAAACGGCTGGACTGATTCTGATTTAGTTAGTTTTGTTTGAAAGGTGACTTGATCGAAAGTGTTCTTACCTATGTTTGAAGAAAGTCGGTCCAGCCGCTTAGAAGGTATCACATCGTTTTTAGATATATATACTGTTAGATCTGTGTGTCTTTGACGCCGTAGGTCCCGAACGGCTTGACCGATTTTAATTTGCTTTGTTTTCGTTTGAAAGGTGACATGATAGTATATCTTCTAATTTATACTTGAAGAAAATCGGTCTAGTCGATTGGAAGTTATCTTAAATTTTCTATATATTAATTTACTCTCTTCTCTTTTGCGATTCTGCTACTTCAATAGTATTAGTGGAACACAGAGTTCTTAACTTATACTACAGCGTCAACTGCGGCAAAGGTTCTTACAATTTTTAAGTTTTGTTATTAATATTTCTAAACCTGTTATTGAAATCATATGTTTTTCGTGTGTAATGAATAATTTTTCGTTTGTTAATAAAAAAAATTAAACTAATACACATACGTGTCGTTTTTTACAAACTTTTTTAAGATTATTCGAATATATTTTTTTATTCTTTGTTCGTTCGAATATTCGAACAAAAGTTCAAAATTATTCGTCTGTTCGAACAAGAAAAAAATCATGAAATTTTATTCGAACAAATATAAAAGACGAATAGTTACCCTCCGTTGCCACATGCAAGTGCAAGTAAAAAAAACTCAATACAATCACATTTTTTTACTAACACAGTCACACTTTTGCCACTTGCGAGTCAGCTTGCAATGAAATTTTGAAGCAAGTAAATTTTCACACTTGTCGCAAGTAAACTGACAAAACGAAAAACAGTGTTGCCGAGTAGAGAGTTATTTCATTAATTTGGTTAGTATTATAGCTAATTTTTTTTTATATAAAAAGGATATTGAGAAATGGCATAGACTCATTTTAGAGCTAAGTTTGAACATAAATTTTATGTTTTATTAAATGAAATATATTAACAATGCAATTAAAGTTCAATATTGACTTATTGGCAACACTGCACTAAAAGTTTAAGCAAAGCTGTTATCTAGAACTTTACTTGTTGACGACATTTTAACTTGCACTCTGCTGTGTAGCCACTCAAAATATTGTTGTGTTTTTTATATTTCTCCTGATTTTCGTCAGTAATACGTATACACTACCTGCAAGTAACTACTGGCATGTGACAACGGGGGGTTAACAACACTAATATGTACATTGTAAATATACAAATTAAACACGTGCGACGACATACCTAAATATTTTAATACAAAAAGTATTCAATAGGATAGCAGGAAATTTAATAAGTTAAAAAGAACAAACCAAACAAAATAATTTGAGTTTCTGCGAGCTTTTAGAAAACTTTTAATACATACTTATGTACGAGCACTGTTGCCAACTTTTTTCAAAACAATATCGCTAAAGTAGATAAGAAAATAGCTAGAAAATAGCTAAATTTCAAAAATATTAAAAAGTTTAGCGATAAATCGCTAAAAAAATTATTTACAAAATTTCCCTACAAATTTTATAAAATACCAAATAAACGCAATCAAGGCGAATTGATATAAGGTGGTCTTGATTTGCAACTCTGCGTATTCGCCTTGTATATTTGTTAGTGTACAATTTCCTGCTGTCAAAATATTTCTTAACGTTTTGGTTCATTTGACAGCAGGAAATTTATGTCAGCTGGCGAATTAAGATCACCTTATGTGAATTCGCCTTGAACGCAATGTTATAGGTTAATAAAAGGAGTCTTCATTAAAAAAAAATACATTTACATAAATACATACGTACACATTTGTAATATACATACATATGTATGCATGATATATTTAATTGCATACATACAGGCATACATATATAAAAAAAAATTATAGAAGATATTATTTTTAAGCAAAAATTTGAAGCCAATCTTCAACATTACTATTTTCATAGGCAGCATTGGTACCTAATTTGTTTAGTACTGAATTCGGAACTTCGTAGCTGCAGCAACACTTCTTACTTAATTTCAAACCGTACCTAAATATTATAAGTTAATGCAAAAGATACAAAAACTAATTAAAAGAACCTTACCTTACGTGTAAAACTGCATTTACTGTTTCGGTCATAAGTCTATTTCTTAGCTTAGTTTTAAAGATGTTCAGTTGGCTGAAAACCCTTTCAACATCAGCATTTGACCATGGAAGAGGCAACACATTAATAGCAAATTGAGCGAGTTCCTTAAATGGATTATTTCCAGCAGAATCTCTAAAAAATAACACTTCGCCCCAAAATGAACAGGTTGAAGTTGTTTCAGACCATTTGACATAGCATATATTAAAATACTGGTTATTAATTGTATCAGTTAAGTGATTACTGATACTAAAGAGTGATAACAGAGGCAACAGGTTTTAATTTTTTGGTTTCAGTGTGTTCTCAATGGAAATCAAACTAACTAACTTTAAAATGTTATGATTTTCGGGCAATCTATTTAAAGATAAAATGCTTGAATTATTATTTGTGTTGGAACACATATTAGTTTATACCTTTTTTTTAGTTCCATAATTAAATTAACCACAAGTTGTATACATGAATTTCGAATATCTGCTTCCTTTTCGTCATCTACTAGTCCTTGATCTTTTAATGTTTTTAATTGAATTTCAAATGTATATCCCAAGTAGCAGTCGTACGATATATGCTTTAGAAAATCCGAAGTGATAACGTCGATTTCTATTTCTATTTCTGGCTTTGAAAACTTTTGTTTAATAATTGAACACGAAGAAATACCAAGTAGCACATATTTGTTTCATTGTACAAATTGTAGAGATTTTGCGCCATAAAACACTTTTCGAATTGTTTTGCAATTCCAAAATGAGTTTTAAGTTCAATCCACTGATCTATAATTCTTGATATTGAAACCTCGATAGATAACCAACGTGTATCGCAAATATTTGTGATTTTTAAAGGATCCTATAATTTAATAATAATATGGGATTAAAAACAAACGACACTATGTATGTATAATGAAAAACTGAGATGAAGTTAGCATAATTGTAAAAATTGAACTAGGTTGTTACGAGTTCCTCCATACAATTTGACATTGAAAATCCGCTGATATTGTAGTCTTAACTCCTAACGTGATTTTACTGTAGAAGTGTATGGCACGAGGAATTTTGACACGTTTGACATCATTTATTGCTTCAAATATATGTTTGTAGCTTTGTTGTCGTATGTAACTTCTCGAAAACCAGTTGTAGGTTTCATTTATAAGGTATTCAAGACAACTTGGCATACACATTTTCCAAGAATGAGTAACTGCTAACTGGATCGAATGACATACACACCTTATAAGTATAAGATTTGGAACAAATTTTTTCAACTCAACAAATACGCTCTTTTTGTTGCCGACCATAACGTTGGCATTGTCAGTGCCGACACCCAACATATTTTTCGGTTCCAAACTATACTTATTTAATACCTCCAGTATTACATGCGTGATTCCTTCAGCAGTTGTGTCGGCTACTTCGGCTAAACTTAGAAATGTTGATACAACTTTTTGCTTTTCAGTACTGAAGTAAATTATTACAATACCTATATATGTATGTATGAACATATGTATGTATGTGAATGTGATGAAACTATTAGATGCAGATGAATTCATATAAAAAATACTAACCTAATGATTTTATAATACCAACATCTGTTGATTCATCCACTAATATACTGTACTTAGATGCCGAAATATCCTTACTGAGCTCAATTACAAAATGAGGTGCTAAAACGTTTTTAATTATTGCAGTACATTTGGTTCTATGAATACGAATTTTGTCAGCTCCATCAAAATTCTTTTTGCACAAGTCACTAAGGTGGTCAATGGAGTTATTTGACGTATGTTGACATATATGTAAATAAAGCTAATGCGGCTTCTTGCATTTTAACGTTATCAGCAATAGTTTCATTTGGCACAAAATTCAATTTTCTCCAACACGACCCTCTAATCGAAGCGGCTGATTTGTGTTTTTTAGTTTCAGCGTGACTTAGAAGGTCATATAGTTTTGCTGAAAGTGAGCATCTACAATATTTGCAAAATCCTTTTGTGTCGTTTTTTTCATCCACCACGATCCAAGACATTAATTGTTCATGTTTTAGCCATTCGCGTCTAAATTTTTGATTGTATTTAGGTGCCATTGCTTTAAAATTTTAATTTTCAATATTTTTCACTTAACTTGCACAAATAGAAGTACTTATGTATGTATGTACGTATTCCTTGTTCTTTTATTAAAATCAAAATTATAATGAAAAAAACTATGTAGCACAATGTTCACAAATACACACAAAAAATATTTTATAAATACCGTTATTGGAGACTCACTTTGTTGGAACTCTTTAGCAGTGTGACCAAAACTCTATTATTAAAAACACGCTTGAAAGTTAGAAGTCATCAATTCAAAAATCGCTAGAAAACCCGCTAATAGCTAAATCATAATTTTTCCCGCAAAATGTACTTCAAAATCTCTAGATTTGACGAGAAAATAGCTGAATTGGCAACAGTGTGTACGAGTATTTTGAAAAGTCTTCAAACGTGAACATAGTAAATTTGGCTATAATATTTTTTTGTGTATTAATCGAATAACAGAAAGTTTTGTGATTCTATTTATTGTAAAAATTCACATTAATCTGTTGAGTATAACAAATTATTTTGTAGATATTTTTTTTTTTTTTCAAAAATAGCACTAAAACTCTATCCCCTTTTTTATTTTTTTAGCGCGTGTTTCTCTGGCAATTTTTATGTGAAATATTTGTGTGACTTATTTATTTATTTATGTATTTATTTATTTATTTATGTATTTATTTATTTTTAATTACTGATTTCGGTGAATTATTTATTATTATTATGACAATTTCATTTCATCATAAATATAATGATAATCATCAATTATTTCATAATTTCTACTAGGGACTCAGTGAAATATGCAAGTTTTCAAAATTAATTAACATACATACATACATACATACATGTGTATGAACTTTTTTTATAGGCAACTTAAGCTTCCTAATATAACATTAACCCTTAAACGGCTGAAAAAGTAGCTTTAAATGTGATTTTAGTAAAATTAATAATAATAGTAATAAAAAATTAATAATAATAACAAAATAAATGAAATAAATAAATAAGAAATAAAAAATAATATTAATAAATAAAAAAATAAAAATAAATAAAAAATAACAAAATAGTTTAATTATAAAAAATATCGTAATCGTTTGACCCTGCAGGCCAGTCCATCCAAGAAACTGCCCGCTAAGCTAAACATTATGGTAAAATGTGCGGCAATAGTTACATTTTTAAGCCCATAAAAAGAAATCAGTGAATATCTAAAATCGATTTGTCGAAAACGATAACGATATATCTAGAACGAAACACACAGCAATCGACATGTGCTTTTGAGGTTGAGAGTTGATTACAATTTGAACTTGGTCGTCTTAGTAGTTTAGAATTTGTTAAAAAAAATAACTTTATAAAAAATTTTGTTTTCAAATGTAACGAACCGAATTGAACCTTTTCTTCGATTTTATCGTAAGCGACATGTAATCGAAAATAGACTTTTTTATTGAAATTAAAATATTATGGGCCCAAAACTGTTGATAACTTTTAAGATACGGCCTGTAAAATTTTATCGTAAGCGCGACAATTTACGTATGTAAACAAATTTTAATACATATTATAAAAAATCTTCTCCTGACCACTTTATTTGTTTTGCTTACGACTAAGGCTCGATATACATGCATCCATGTGTAAAATGCAAAATCTGGTCAGAATCGACCTCAACACTTCGAAATATTGTGGGCAAACAAACACAATTTAGAAAAATGCAGTAAAGTTCAAAAAAATATTGTAAAAACTTTTGCATACTGGAACACAGCTATTATTTTTGCACGACTATGTTTTTTAAGCAGGGACCGTAATTGTTATGACTTTGATAATAAAAATCAAAAGATAAGATGTAACAACATATTTTTGAATTTTTATATTTTTGAACAGAACTAATTGTTATATTCTGCTTTTTAATTTTTTTCCAGCTGAAATAAAAATCAGTTTCAGATTTTTCTGCAAAAAAAAAAAAAAATTAAATAAAAAATATCAGAAAATAATAGGGTATTTACACGTGCACAAAATCTTGCAGATTTTAATTAAAAACTTTGTGAAAATCTCTATGGTTTACGTCCAAGTTTTTTTTTTGGCATATCGTCGGTTGGTTTCTGGTTTTTTTTAATTGAGTTATTGATTGATTATATATGAACAATGTGTCCTCTTTCCAAATTCGTTATCAGTTTTCCGATATCTTGAATATAGCAGGAGATATAACGCTGCAATATTGCGTCATTTCCACAATTGTTGAACATAACAAAATTTGTTTTACGGCAATCAACAATTTTTGTGATATGTGCCACATTTCAATTAGTATATATTTAATTATTTTGGTTTTGTGTAATTTGTTTTGTAAGACAGTAAATAAATTTAGCAAATTTTGTAAGCGAGTGAATAAATTTGGCAATCACAAAAGTAAGTCATTATATGACAAGTAGTTCTTAGAGCAATGTTTAATTTTTTACTAGGACATGTACACATAAATTATAAACAGCTGAACTTAAAATAAAAATTGCGTGAAAGCCATAAAAAATATATTAAAATCGAAAATATGTATATTTTGAAGCACATTCATACTTTTTATGCGAAACGTTTTAGAGTTAAAATGTTTATGGTTAATTTCGCTTAATAATTTAAATAGATATTCTTTATTGTTGTTGTATATAATGCAGGGATCGCAGATAACAATTATTTTCCAAATTTAAACTGAAAAAATCACAATAATAGAGAAGTGCTACGTGCACTAGGAATATACCACGATACTCCATGTTACAAGGACTACCTATAGATGCAATGATTTTTATTTTTTTGATTTTTATTTATTCGTCACAACTTTTTGATTTTTATTTTTTTGCTAAAAAAAAATAAATTTTTAAAATGAATAAACTATAAAGAACTAAATTTAATTTAACATATCGAGAGCCTATATTCAAAACACGTCAAGTCAAATTTGGTCAAAATGAGTTTCCGATGGCAAATAGCTCCCCTAAGCAATATTATTCATCTGTAGTATAAATTTTGAATTAAAAAAATTATTTTTTCTCCGTTTTATATAAATTTTTCTTATTCTGCTATCTCAAAGTATACTTTTTTTTGATGAAAATAAATGCTAACTAACTCCCATATAATTTTCCAATATTTTTAAAAAATTTGTAATTTATAATAATTCTACCTCATATCTTTGCATTTGGCATGCTGAACACGAATCTGGTAAGGATTTTGATATCCTATGGCTAGTTTTTGAGATATGGTCACTTTTAATATATTAATACGGAGGGGTTCCGATAAAAAAAATTGGTAATGAATGTATAATTTTTAAACTGTTAATCGAACAGAAACATTATGTATGGACCGATTATAGTCAATGACATAAGCTTTCGAAATTAATAATTTGTAGTGACCCTGTTACACTAGAGAGTGAGTTAGAGAGTGCTAAAGCTGACCACCTCGAGATTGAGCTTTCAGTCAGTCGTATGTTATTTTTTTCAGGTATTTTAAGTTTTTTCTTGTAACTTTTCAATTCTTATATCTAGTATTGAGTAAACGATTTCTCAAATTGATTAAAAAATAAATGTATTCAAAAAAAATCATATTTTTTCCGACAAAATATGCTAACTCTAAGAAAATATTTGTTTTTTGATCGACTATTTTTACAATAATGAGCGAATTAACTAGTTTTTTCGCTCTACTGAAAAGTAACCTTTTTTGAGTTGACGTGTTTTGAATATAGGTTCTCGATATACGAGTTTTCTTGACAGGCTCTGGCGATAAATTCAATTTTAAATCGGTTAATATTATTAATTTTAATGCAAAAATTATGCTTTTTTCTACATTTTAAAAACTAAGCAAAAACTAAAAATCAAAAAGTAACTGTTATTTTGTGAAGGATGAATAAAAATCAAGCAATAACTGCTATTTTTTGCGGAATAAGCATAAATCAAGAAATAATGATTAAAATGTAATTTTTAAAATAAAAATTATAACCGTTACGGTCCCTGATATAATGTGTGCGGTTCCTGCCAATGGAGATTTATGTATTGTTTCGTTTTTTGTTTGTTTTTGCTGTGATCAAATAATCTCCACGTTTTTATATTTCGAAATGTAAATTTTTGTAACGAATTAATTTCGTTGACTAGATAGTAGAGTAAAAAATTGTTGTTGTAATAAATATCTACATATCGCTCATTTACTTCAATAGTGTCACAACTAAAAAAAAACTAGTTTTGCAAAAAACGCGTTTAAAGTTTTCAGTTTACATACAACGCAATGAAGACATGAACAAATATTCTCCTCTCACGAGGTGGTAGTACAAGCTTTTTATATGAAATCTTACACAAGATAACGAATTGTCGAATTATGTATTTTGCGTCATAAGCCAAAAAAGCATTTTTTGAGTTATGACACTGTTGAAGTTAATGAGCAATGTAGTATATCTGTTTATACAAAATACAAATTTTTTAATATTGCTGTTGGTGTGGGTCACATGCTTGCTTGTTTTTATTATAATCTATTTTTGTTTATTTTCAAATTTATAAGTATGTATGTATGTATGTATGTATGTATACATATATTTAAATTTGCTTAAAAGTTTTCTTTCTAGAATGCTGTCGCCTTGTTAGTTTTTAAGACCCCAAACTTCCCCATTTAAGAAATGAAAATCTGAAAAAAATTATTTTTCTTTCTTCCTCTCTATTAAATAAAAAAGTAATTGTATAAAAAATGTAATCATACAAAAAAAAAAAACAAAAAACAAAAAAAAAGGCCTGGTGTTGGCCCCTACGAGTCAAATTATTTGTTCATATTTCTAAAAATTATATTTTTTTTAAATCGGGAAACTAGGTCTTCAATGCTACCAGGTTGACATAAAAGCAAATAAGATTTTTCGTTATTGTTATCAAGCGTTCATTATTTTTGATAACATTTAAACAAATAAATAAATAAATGCTGATGTATGTATGTAGATTAAAATTTAATTAATTTTTTATGTTAATTAATAAAAACTGAATAGATTTGTTTGATTTCCTGCTTTCTTGGTTAAATTAAACAAATGGCCTTTCTCAATATCATCACAATTTTAAAACAAACATGCATGTACCTATTTTTATTAAATTATTCAAACACACAAAAACAAAAAGCTTTGGTCATCGTCATCTATCTACTATGTACTATATTAAACTAGACTTGACAAAAAAAAAATTGTTAGCAAAACACTTCATTCATACTCGTATAATAGTTACAAATGCAGTCTCGCTGTGACACATTTAAAGTTCATTGTACTTGTACTATATTTTATACAAATCCGTGCTTGCTTCCAGATTGCCCACTATTTGGGCTAAATTTTGAAAAATAAAAAATAAATTTTACATATTTATTGACTAGTTTTTAGTATAGTATTTATTGAACTTCATGTGGTCCTATTAGAAAAATTAAATCTGCTCTCAGAATTAACAGCTAGGCAGTGTAGCAATTATTTAAAACGATTATACATACATATGTACATACTTATGTATGTACATATGTATATTATTTAAATACAAGTTATTTATTATTATGCATACATATAACATTTATGGTACATACTTGTCCAAATTATTTAACACTAGTAACCAAATCAAAATCAAAAAAATTTTCTTCGTGCTATAATTTATGAAATTCGCTTAAAATTCTACAAACATACATATGTAAACATTGTCGGCAATATTTATGTCTATTCGGCTTATAAATAAATATGTATACATATGTATATGTAATTACATATGTACATATGTAATTGAAAATGTCCCTGCAAATAATGCGACTAGTCCATACATGCATGTAAAGACTGGTCCAAAGAGTAGAATTGGGTCGAACTCGTTCATTAGTTAATTTTTTCCACAAACCAATGATCAAACCCATTTTATTTTAAATGGGTTTGATAATTGGTTTGTGGCAAAAATGAACTAGTGAACGAGTTCGACCCAAGTCTACCAAAGAGGAGTAGGAGTACCACAAAACTACTCCAAATATATGAAAAACAGGTGGTCGATTTAACATTGCGATATCCTATGGTTGGACCACATGGTCCAACTTTGCATTACATCGGACTAACCCCAAAACTACTCCATATGGAATAGTTATAGACTACTCGCATACAAGTTGTGAGTGCCTAAGAAGAACGATCATATTCGTTTAAACACGAACACTTATCGTACAGCATTGAATGCTTGTATGAAAACGAGATGATCCATGACTGCATTACATGGGATCATGATGTAACTAGTCTGTTTCATCTAGATTGGACCACGTACTCCAATATTATTTGCAGGGGTATAACAGGTTTGTATCGTCATACATACGTCATATAAAATCAGAAAACAGAAAACGCGTGAGGTTTTTCATATGTGTCATGTGCGTAACCACTAATTATGTACTAATGAAAAACTGTTAGATTCAGACACATTAAGTTAAACAGTTTCATACATAACTAATAGACACCTTTATAGAATCCAATATGATTGCAAACTGTCCAAATCAATAAATACATGCCTGAATCAAAAAGTTTTTCATTAGTAATTAGTGGTTACACTTTCTTTGGCACATGGCACACAGATGTAAACCCGGCCTAAGTTACATTTAAGGTAGAAGTACATAACACGCGCTAGTTCGTCTTCAAGTATCGTGCGTTTGAAAACTTTATTGCATGAAAAATGGCAAGTTACACAACACGCGTTATAAACGTCTTTTCTATCAGCTTTTTTACTTATTTTTACATTGAAAAATGGACTTGGAACATTTTCAAATCCTCTTTTATTCAATACTGTATGTTTTTATGAGTTTTGATTGAGTTTTGATTGGTTGTCAAGACAATACAACGCGTTAACAAGTTGAAAGTTAACCAACTTTCTGCGGCAAACGCGTCAAAAAGTTTCGTATGTAATTTGTTGTATGCAAAAACACTATTCCCTTTTTTTTTGACAGCTGTAGGCATACAGCTTGCGCGCGCACTAGTGCGAGTTATGTACTTTCACCTTTAGGGCCTGTCCCACGATGTCACCAGAAATCGTTCGATCGACAACTTGTATTGCAACCAACAATAACATTAGAAAAATTGTTGTTGTTTTCAATATAAGTATTTGATCGAACGATTTCTGGTGACATCTTGGGACAGGCCTTTAAAGTATTTTAGAGGAGAAGCAAAATGAATGAATGTGTGCGATTTCCATCCACATTGGAAAGTAATACCATATTTATAGATTGGACGATTTAGTGCACTGGAAATTTGCAGAATTTTTTCTATTGATTATCAGGGAAACCGCAAATATGCAATCGCATGTTTTTACTTGTGTGACGTATTAATGCGGAAATGAGATGTTTATCCATTTCAAAAGTTTTTACGAATTTTGGCATCGATTTGTTTGTTAGTGCATATATATGCATATTTCACACTTTAAAGCATGTTTTTGCATATTTCCGACTTACACGCATATTTCTAGAATTTTTAGAGCATATTTGACGCCTTAAGGGGATATTTTGATGTTTTATAGAATTTTTTTATATTAATATGATTACATACATATGCTTATAAAAATGTTTACAAACATATATGTCCATAATTATCAAAGTCAAATATTTGTTGTGCCGAAATATTCAGTAGATTGATTATATTTGAACGAACTAAAATATATTTTTATATTACGCAACATTTTAATTTGGAGTTGTGCTATTCTCGATTAATATATATTTATTTAATATTTATTGAAGTTTTTTAAGATATGTATATTTAATATTTCGAAGCAAAAATGCACATGACTTAGGCCACTTTCATAACTAAGGGCACATATGTACATATCGCTCATTTACTCAAACAACGTCATATCTCAAAAAAACCAGTTTGCCCGAAAACGAATTTGAATTTTTCAATTTTTACACACAATACACACACACAATATTTGTATGAAATTTGTACACAATATTAAGAACGATAAGAGGATTAATTTTGCATCACTAACTCAAAAAATCAATTTTTTGAATTTTTGAGATGTGACGTTCTTTGAGCAAATGAGCGATGTGTAGTGCATAGTGTATAAATTTGATGTGTGTTAAGATAAACACATATTTAACTAGCACAGACAGAAACCAAAATTTGTAATATATCATTTTAAGCAGAATAACAGAGCTCTGTTATATTGCTTATTAGACTTGTGCCATTTAGTTCATTTCAGTGACCGGTCATTTTAGTTTAGTCATTATTTGTAAATGAACTAGTTTGTTCATTTAGTTCAATCACTCTTTTTAGTTCAATGAACTAGTTAGGTTTTTTTAGTTCACTGTTTTTACATCTACAATTCTACACGCGTATGTATTAGTGTTGTCTTTGACAATATTAAAAACACAAATTCTGTGATCAATATACTCTATGAAAACTAAAATTAATTAGTTAATTAATAAATAAATTTGCTTTATAAAAAAATCTCATAAATCCAAAATATATTTTGTGAATAGGGTAGTATAAGTGTTTACTTGTGTTTTCTTTTTTATTGCATTTTTGGTAGTAGCCAGCGATGAACAAGAACTAAATATATGTACAATTATTCCCCATACAATACTTTGTGCTATAGACATTTAGCATGTGCTTGTCATTGAAAATCTACTAGTCACACTAAAACAATTGACTAGGTAGTGAATTCATAGTTCTTATGGGAACATGGAGACATACCAACCAGACATTTACTGGTACATTTCTATACCTTACGTACATACAAGTTTATTTATATTGACAAGTTGTTGCAAAATCCACCAGAAATACACCACATCTGATTTCTCTCTTTCTTTTATACTGACGAATAGAAGAGAAATTGTAGACAATGTAAGTACTACTAGAATTTTAGTGTTGACATAGAGACACTTGGCCCCAGTCTGACTGCAGGGAGCTTACCATCTACATATTACACACACACTCAAACGTACAATATGAAAAATAACAAGCATACACTAATCAACAGTACTTCTTCTATCTTGGCGTTTTCGCTTGTTCACACTGATACATCCATCGTGCTTCGGTTACAGTACGACAGCATTTATTATTGGTTTAGTTTGGTTTTACATTTCAAGACTGAAACGAACATTTGTATTTCTTTCTGACTGCCGAATGAATGCAGCGTTTTCCAAGCTGAGATCTTGGCGATCATCAGGGTCACGAAACTAGCGGCCGAAAATTTAGCTGAAGGCGAGAAGGTAAGGTTCTACGTCGAAAGCCAGGCAGTGCTAAAAGCTTTAAAGGAATCACATTGTCATATCGAAACCTGTTAGTGGCTGTAGGAGAGCCCTAAATTGGCTTCTGGATAAATATAGTGTCAGACTATGTTGGGTTTCTGGCCACAGCAGTGTTGAGGGAAATAAAATTGCCGATGACCTGGCAAGAATAGGATCAGCGTTAGATGAGGGAATGTGTGACAGATCGGTGAAATTTCCGATAGATCATTGCTACAGGAAACTCAGTAATTGGGAAGAGAGCAGGACCAACCGTTCATGATGAAATAGGCAGGAGGGCAAAACTTGAAGCAGGAAGATCCAAACTGCTACTTGATATAAACAGGAAGGTGATGCGTTGGCTAGTCACTGTTCGGTCAGATTAAGAACCTTTATTTGGCAAAATGGCACTGCAGATTTCTGTAGGAAACCATTGAACATATTATCTGCCGAAGCTGGAATGTCATTTGCTTAGATAGCTAAGCAGACGTTTCCATGAGAGCGTTACTGATATCGGTAAGTGTAAACTGGACGATATCAGGGGCTGCATCGTGGGAATTCAGTGCGGGTTAAATATTACTATTAACGGGTCAATAGAAGGTAATCACATTTGTCCATTGGATCTCCGAGTAGAGGTGCGTCATACCACCGCCCTTCCTAACCTTAAGCATGTACTTTCAGTTTTCACGGTACAAGTACTCGAACTTTTTTGTTAATTAATCCATGAAATGATGGCCCCTATGTGCGACGTATACCTTAAAACAGGTAGAAACAACTTTTAGATTAATTATGTAGCGATTGCACAACATTTTCTTATGTATATTATTGTTTTCAATACAAGTTATCTGTCGACATCGCGGGACAGAAAACGTGCGTTAATTAAAATAAAAGCCTTAAAATATGCTTTAGAGTTTGGCTTTTAATTTCTAATTGTTCTTTCTCTACGTTTGGAATTTTCAATAAATTTCATAATAAAACAAATTTATGCATATAACTCATCTTATAAAGTTATCAGGATAACATGATAAATGAATACATGCACTTATTTTAAATATTTAAATATCAGGAATTTCAATAAAGAAATTCCATCAACCGCAACATTCAAACAGAGAGAGACACAGAGGATATTAAAAACACATGCATACATATTTTCTTAATTAAACTTAATTTAGTTAACCAACTCATTGAACATAAGCTTAAATTAGACGTGACGTAGCCATAACGCCATAACCATAACCAAACCAAAATTCAATTGGTTTCTATGGTGAGACTTATGGCGTTATGGCGAGTCACGTATAATCGAATACAGTGTTGCCCATTAGTTTGGTTCGAACGGCTGCTCTCTATGGCTATGGTTATGTCACGTCTGATTGAGCCTATGTAATTATGTGTGTGTGTGTGTGTCATACTTATTTATTTGAGAATCGAAAGCGTGACAAATTCAATACACATCCTGGTGATTGCTGGCGATAATGATAAATAAATAATAATGTTGATCATCAATTATCATCATGCGATGGATGCTGTTAAGTGAAGTGAAACGAAGTGTAACAATTCAATAGGAGAACAGCATCAATAGTTAGTATAATTCGATTTTTTTTTCCAAACAAAAAGTAGATGCTGCCTGCTGCACTACATGGAAGAGATACTCCAGTACCTAAATACCGCTGACGTTGATTACCGCTTGAATGCATGATGCGGAGTTCGTGAGTTCATGTTCCCATAAACAAATTTTTTTTTTACAAAATAAAACAATTGTTGTATGGGAAAAATCATTAGACTATATCTAATGGTGTATTTCTTTATCTTCCAACAATTCAAACCGCTTGTGAATGAATGCATTTTGATGGACTAAAGTGAACGAGTGAGAGAGAGGGAGAGGAAGGGACAGGTTCAAATCTCAAGTGTCAACTATTTGAATATACATACATATGTACATATGTATGTGTGTATGTATTCCTGTATGTATGCATGTTTATATGTATAAACGGTATAGCGTGTGCTGCAACAGATTAAACGATTCAACTATTTCATTGGGAGACATGCAGATAAATGCATCATGACGATGATGATGATGATGATGTTAATGATGCTGAGAATTATTTTGTTGTTCATGTTCAAATAGTGGAACCATATAACAGGAGATCATATTGGTTAGTTGTTATTTAAGTTTTTTTTTTTAAAGTTCATGGAATACTTTAAATAATGAAGGAAAAAAATTTTCTTTCATCTTTCGTCTTAAGTTCATTGACATTGACAAATTTACTCTTAAGTTTTTTTTTTAATTTGAGCAATTAATTGTTCGTTTAATATATAACAGGTTGATTTTGAGAATTTTTGTTTTTTATTATATTTAAATTTTTGGTACATCAGATGCTGCAAGTAGTGCTGGGATACTATCGATAGTACTATCGATACTATCGATAGTTTTAAAATATCGATAGGAAAAAATATCGATATCGATATTATTTAAAATGTAGTTTTGAAAAATGTGAGGTGTTATAAAAATTTTTTAAATGACATCAGCACAATTTTTCAAAAAATATCACCTAAAATAACGTTCGTAGATACATTTATACATATTAAAATAAACACAAGACTATGTGCTTTCAATAAAGTGATAAAAAAATAAGTGTAACTAACTTTATTTTATGTTTCTCAAGTACAAACATATGGGCGATAGTAATATCGATAGTATCGATATTGAAATCTGAACTATCGATAGATATTGATAGTAAAAAATATCGATAGTATCCCAGCACTAGCTGCAAGGAGTTAAGGCTCAGTTAGCCGACTGTAATGTAATGTAACTGTAACGTAGAAAACAGCTGATGGATATTTTTATATGAAAAGTAGGTTACGTTACATTACATCTCTATAAACATTTTTATTACTTTTCACATAACAAAATCGATCAGCTGTTTCTTACTGTTGCAGTTACTTTACATTACAGTCAGCTAACTGAGCCTTTAGTTATGTCGATTAGTTGTGGAATTTTCCAGTCTACATTGCCACAGCAATATGATGCATCATATTCTTAACAAACAAGCAACAAACATTTGCTTCGAAATATTTTAATTTTCTCTCTCTTCAAATTACAGCCTTTTTTCTCTTTTGTATTAGGCTAACAAATTCAAAAGTAAGATATTTAACAAAAATTGCATTCTAAAATATACCTGCCATTTATTGTAAACACAAAGCAATGAATTCTTTACAGAATATGCATATTTACGTGCTGTAGAGATTTAAAAAAAAAAAGATTCTCGGAATACGTGCATGAGATAATAGTCAGTTTTCATTACAACATTTTAAATCACATAAAAGTTAATGTTCAAACGCTGAATTAGCTGAATACTGTGTTTTTACTTTTACAAACATTTACTTAAGGAAATATATAAAACCACTCATGTGTTACGTGTGAAAGGATTTTTATTGGATTTTTATCACTTTCCAAAAGGATGTGTAAAGATTACAAAAAGAAAATACATAATAATAAATAAAGAATTTTAAAAGGCAGGTAGTTTTAGATCTATTTTTATTGCCAAGCAATTTTAAATAGTTTTTCTTTTTAAAGAAAGAAAAAATACCAAGACCTGACTGAATTCAAGCACGTTAGGTAAAAGGTTTAAAAAGAAAAAAGAAAATTAAATCAGAAACACACACACTTATTTCAAATTTAAGAGGTCTGTACTGGGAGTTCATGCCGAGAGGACATAATAACAAAATGTTTTTCCAAATCCAAACCAAAAATAATCTAATTGCATTTATTCCATTACGTTTCGAGAAGTAAATAAACTCTATTTTATAATTAATTTAGGTTGCTTTAAAAAAAAACCGATGAATATTGCGTGTAGCAAAATGAAAGTTCGGTTTCATATTGATTTGAAACCGCATGTACAAAAAAAGCAAATATATCTGGGAAGCCATATAACTATTAGCACTGAAGTTACAATTAAAGCGACAAGCGACAAGAAATTGCGCGATAATTCTCAAACAGATCATTGTGTGATAGCGCACGATCTGATTAAATCACTGCTGGCCACCGAGAGAAATGTATTTGTGTATGTGTATTCATTTGTATAAAAAACCGATTGCAGTTCGGTACTCTGGTGATACTTTGGCCAGCTACTGATTAAATTCACTGGAAGTCTAGGTGATCTGAATCACTGAAAATTTCCCTGTTGTTGTCTTCTAATTGAGAAGTACTAAATTTTATTAAAAATTTTCAATAAGAAAAAGGATTGATGAGCTTAAAATAAATATACGTACATATGTACATATAGAAAGGCCTTAAATCATTATTTTTTTGAAATCGATTTTTTGTATGTATCGAAAAATGCAAAAATGTCGATTTAAAAAAAATAATGGGTTAGGGCTTTTCTATATTAAATTAACGATATGTAAGCCGCCTTTTAGACACGCAAAGTTTACTTTGCAAAGTCTTAATTCAGCTGGATGAATTTGGTGATCATTTATTTATTTATAAATATTATACAAAGTAAATTTGCTTAATATGGTGTTGCACAAATATGGGCGGAGTAACTATACCATATGCCCAAAATGCTATATTTGGTGATCATATATCCTTTTAATTTCTTTTCTTAAATATGCAACTGTCATCAAGATTTGTTAAAATACAATAAAAATTTTGGACCAAAAACGGTTATCGAAACTCATTGCAAATGCACATAGACCCCTCTTAGACACGCAAAGTTTACTTTGCACAGTTTTAATTCAGCTGGGTGGGAGACAGAAAGAGAAAGTGTTTCTCCCTCTTTTTGCTAATTTAGATTAATGCATTAAACACATTCACCACAGCAGGCGACAGGAACACACGACTTCAAGTGCCACTAGCAACATTTGTCGCCTCGTAGCCAGCTGCTTAATTATTTTGGACACGGCAGCAGCACCATTTGCACCTCTTATTTAAGTATTAATACACAGTTCAGTATTGCAACCTTCAAATATTTCGCATATATAAAAATTAAATTACTCTTTCGAAATGTATTTATATGACTGAAAAGTATAAAAATTAATCAATTTATGCTTTACATCAATTTATGGATATTGTTTCTGTTCAATAATATGAAATAATTGTACGATATCATTCATTCAACATTTTGTATTGTACTGGCAACACTGAATTTTCTCATTGTAGCCAAAGAAACAAAAATTATTTTAATTGGACTAAAATGACAAAATTAGCATGGACAACAACCTGCCGCCCAGTTGCGTTGCTGTCTTCAAACGAATCACTCTCATATTAACATGTGTATTCTATCCTTGACATTTTGTAGTCGGTAGCCTGCCTGCATAAGAAAATAAAATGAAAACTTTATTCTTCCTCCACACTTTCTAATTTACGCCTGTCGTTTTGATTTAGTTTGAAAATATTTTTTCCTATGCAATTGTATATATTATGTATGTATTTGCCAAATAATTGAGCGTGATATAAAGCGTTTTGTTTTTTGTAAATAAGGCAAAATTCAATTGGCTTAATTTTAATTTATTTATTTATATGAAGGGAATTTGCCATTTCTATTGATGTTCAGCTAGTGGAACCAAGTATTAGGCGATCATTTTTATTCGAAACAAAAATTGTTTGTTTAATTTAGTATTGCATTGCTTCCGAAACATAAATGTATATAGTAAAATAATTGAGCTAGAACGTTTGTGTAAAGGATATGTTTCAAAATTAGAAATATTTTCACTCGTTATGTGAACAAAAACTGTTAAACTGTGAATAAAAAAAAAATAATAGTAATGACAGTAAATAGAGTGTAACTATTTTGTCAAGCATGTGGAAGCACATCCCCATAACATAAGGAACATTAAATAGCAAAATTTAAAAAAAAAGTATGTCAACAAACATTTTAAATAATACTAAAAAATATGACCGTAAATGTGATTAAAATATAATCAATCTTTGAATGAATGAACATGAACTGTTATTATCAGGGTGTCATATGTGGAACACCTTACTTAATATCTTCAAAATTTTATTTGTTATTCCTTAAAATTACTGTAGTGTAAAAAATAAAAATTTCTTTATTAGGATTCCATAAATAAAGTAGTGCTAAAGTTTTGTTTAGCCAAAACTATTTTAACCATCTTTTAACACATGAGTGCATGCTGTGGGAGTTCGTGAGTTCATTTTCCCATAAACAAAGAATCTAAACTGAACTTCATTCAATTGTCTTGAGATACAAAAATCATCGGAGTATGTCTAATAAAAATCATGCTCATTTTAAATGCATCACTGCTCATCATTTTTTTTTATTATTTTTATTTTTTTGTTGCAATTAAGTTTCAGGAAAGTGTCAAAATAAGTATGTATGATAAAGATGTTTTAAAAAATCAAAATGTAAGAAGGAAAAAGAAAAGTGAATGAAGATTTTATTGATGCTGGGAAAAATATTTCATATTCATCAAGTGGAAACTTGGCGAATGGAGAACAGAAATGAATAGTAGTAGTTTGCAGATTTTTAAAGAAAAAATTATAAAAGCTTAATAGGTTTTTTAATGGACATTAAGTTGAAATAAAATAACAAAAATTAAAAATTTTAAAAACCCCCGACTTTTTTCAGAAGAGATGCTTTATCTTTTAAACGGCTGGACCGATTTTCTTCAAACATAGCTAAGAACCCTCTCGATCAAATCATCTTTCAAACAGAAAAAACTAAATGAAAATCGGTCCAGCCGTTTGGCCTGTACGTGGACACGGACAGACACAAAGACACACAGACACACACTTCAAACTTGTAACACCCCTTTTTTTAGTCGGGGGTTAATTAACAATTTTATTTAACTTCCCATTATAGGAAGTTACTGATTTTATTCCAATTTTCGAAAATCGAAGTTTTGATATATGCATGTATCAACCTCGACACATTGACAGTTCAGCAATACATTCACAGCGCCCACCATTGATCTAAATTTAAGATGAATTAATTAATTAGTCACCAATTAAAAGCTAACTAACACTGTAATTCAGAACTGGCCCAAAATCAATTCTTGAGTTGAGTACGTAATCGGATTTGGTGCGAGCCAACACATTTGCTCTCAGCTACTTTGAAACTCATTTTAATTTTATATTAAAATTTTGTTTTTATTACTTTAGATGGTACCTTAGCTGGGTAATAGCGCGTTGACTATACAACGTGTGATGATACGTAGTTCGAACGCTAGCAAAATTTCTTGTAAATTTACTGACTACCAGCTGTCTTAAATAAAATCAACCTTAAGTTAGTTGAAAAGTAGTGCAGAGTGAGACTATTGATTACCGCCTAGGATATCGCAATCTTAAAATAGTGTTTCCATTGGAAAGTCTTCCAAGTGTCAGTCCGCACTAGTTGCGAAATAGTTGGTTTAGTTAGTTTAAAATTAACTTAGTTTCCGACAGGGTCTGTATAGTAGCGCGTGTACATGTGTTTGTATGTAATAACTCATAACTTAAGAATCGGGCAACGTATCGGAAGCAAAGTTGACGCATTCAAAAGGCGTTGAGCTCACTTGGATGTCACAAGAAAGTAAATCAATTCGATCGGGCAGGTTTCCAAATTTTTCAAAAACAAAGTTTTCACAAAACTATTTTTTCTTTAATTTTAAACTAACCCGCTGATTTAGTTCAAAATCTAATAACTCATTTCTTAACCTCAGAAAGTCAAGACGATTTCTGCCAATTTGACTAAAATCGGGCTATTCGTTTGAGAAATATCGTTGACGAAAAATTCGATAAAAAAGTTTTTAATTGACTTCAAAAAAGGAGAGGAGGAGTTTATAAATTCGTCTGCATTTTGTTTTAATACTTCATATATGTATGTATGTCTCAGAGGATATAGCTCACATTTGGTCCCTTTCTCAAAGAAGTAAGCCCATCTGTTACTGTTACATCCGGTTACTGCGAAACTTAGCCCATAACTTGCGCTTTTGATAATGACACATACTCAATGTTGAAAAAATGGGCGTAGCTCCGCCCATTAAAATATAATATGTATTTTATTTCACGAGCTTAAGTAAACGAAATTTGGCTCACACACTTAACTCTAAAGAAAACGCATCTTGCACTTAAACTATTAGGCGGGGTCACGCCCATTAAGGGTTAGTATTAAATTATATGTACTTCTACTTATCCAGTACGAAACTTCGCAAACAGTTGCGGCTCTTGTTATGGCACAATTTTTAGCTGAAATTTGTAAGTGGGCGAAGCCATGACCATTAAAGCTTAATATTAAATTTTTTCTAAAAATCCCACGGCGGAAACCAATATTTCCAAAATTGGACATAACCACGCCCCTCAAAATATAAAATTGGTACTTAAAATTGATATATGTATAAATTTAAAAAAAAATAACCGGCAATAACAATGATAACTAAACGCTTAAATAAGTAAATATAGAATTTCCTAATATGATGGGCTCCACTATTTAGAGTTTGATTTAGTGCTGTCATGAATTAGATTTTGTGCTGTCAATACTGTAAAAACGTCAATATCAAAAGAAAATTTAGTAATTTAGTAAATAACAACAAACCAATTAAATCTATTAAATCATATATGGCCCTATGGGCTCGATTAGTTAAATAAATGAAATGAAAATGAAAAATGAAATATATATTTTTCCATCTGTCATTTTTAACAACAGTGCTTGATGAACAAACAAAAGAAATACATCAAAATGTCACATCTGAAATATGTACCACCATAATATCAATCAGTATGTATTTTGACCGCTTTAATAACTACAGTAAATAGGTAATAAATATTTCCTAATTGGCACGATATCCGTTATCACGCCACACCGTCAAATTAAAACAAATCTCACCCCGAAAGTAAACAAAGTAAGAAAACTAATCACCCAATTATTTCTAATTTAAACCGCTCTTATGTAAAATTTCTTAACAGGACATCATAAAGTGAAACAGTTCGTAGAGCATTTCATTTCATTTTATTTTTATCAGTTGACTGCATGCTGTGGGAATTCGTGAGTTCATCTTCCCATAAAATATGATTTTAATAAAATTAACAACACAAAAAAAAACCATCTTTTTTCTAAGCTAGTGACTTCTTAACTGCAGTTGACCTATTAAAAACATTATTTTTTTATAACATAGTGAAATAGTAAGTTCAACTAGTGGAACCATTTATTAGGGCTACAGAAATTTGCAAAATGTAAATTGATTTCGTATTTAAATAATAGGTCCGTTTGCTTACCCCAAAATTTGTGCAAATTTGTACTGGATTTTACTGAAATGCGTTCGTTTACACATAAAATTGCAAAAGAGAGTGCCAATTGAGAGAGTAAATTGACAGTTGTTGACTGAGAGTCTGCAAATTTTTACTGGACAAATTTTTGCCAGTAAAGTCCAGTAGACTAGAAAAACATATGATTCAATAAAATAAACAAAAGTAAGCATATACAAAGTATAATTTTTTTAATAAAAACATTTAAAAGAAGAAAAGTTGAAGTAAAAGTTTAACAAAACAAATCTAAAAATTTTTATGTTCAAGATGACACAAATTAAAGAATAATAATCGTTAAATATATCAGTTTTCAAATTTAATTTAATTGCGTTATTTACTTAAATTTTTTAGAGATGTAAGGTTTATGTATATGTGAATACTTATTTCTGCATACTATTCAGGGTATCGACCGACTATCAGAAATCAAATATTGATGTATTTTCCTATGCCATTTACCCAAAAAATAAAACTAAAAACCAAATACAAGCTAAAGCTTTCACACAACTTCTATTTTAGAAATATGTACTCGTATATATCGCTTCAAATTTATAATTATAAAAATGCATGCATCAATTACCAAAAATATGTATTTGATTAATCTGCAAATTTTTGCAATTTTTCCGTTCGCTTACTTTTTTATGCAAGAGACATTCTTGAGAGTAAAATTTTCAAATTACCTAAAATTTACTCAACTACTGGATTTTACTGGAAAAGTAAACAAACGGACCTAATATATGTATGGGATATTAAACGTACGTAAGTAGTTAAAAAATACTATGAAAACTCTTAAAAAGAATTTTGCTCATACTTATTTAAGAAGGTATGTAATTTTTTGGAAAAGTTAATTTTAAAAGTATTTTCTGTAAAATTCTTTTTTTGAAAGATTATATATAAAAGGACATTTTTCAATAATGTGGTTAAAAAGGCATTTAAAACAAGTCGTACTTAAAAAAATTTCAAACCCCGACAGCGACCAACTTTGAACCGTTAAATATCCTAAATGGGCATTCTAAATGAAAAATCATAAGAGAAAGCTAAAGATGATTTTAAAATACCTGCCAAATGATACCCATTTTGATATAGTTCACCGACTTTTTTTTTGTTGTATTTACAAAATAGCGTATGTTCGCAGCAATATTGAATTTGTGACACTCCCAGGATTAAGACAAATCGATTCATGTAAGAATCATTAAAATCAGTCCACGCGTTCGGTTAATACTAGAGAGCTGCGTAAACAGTCTTGAAATGTAAAAACGTCATGATTTTTAAATGTATTCACGTCGCATGTATTATACTAAACCAATAATAAATGCTGTCGTACTATAAGCGAAGACGATGGATGTATTGGTGTATGTGTATATCAGTTGTAACAAGCGATGTCGCAAGACAGCTTCCCTGAAGGAAATGTCGATGGTGAAAATGTACTGAGTCGCTTTTGACTTTGTCACCAGTACTACTCTACAATTATTCCCCATATAATACTTTGTGCTATAGACATTTAGCATGTGCTTGTCATTGAAAATCTACTAGTAACACTAAAACAATTGACTAGATAGTGAAATCATAGTTCTTGTGGGAACATGGAGACATACCAACCAGAAATTTACTGGTACATTTCTATACCTTAATTTATGTGTATTGACAAATCCACCAGAAATACACCACATCTGTTTTCTCTCTTTATTTTATACTGACGAATAAAAGAGAAATTGTAGACAATGTAACTACTACTAGAGTTTTAGTGTTGACATAGAGACACTTGGCCCCAGTCTGACTGCAGGGAGATCATACACACATACATGCATTACGTTTGTACGCGCGCTTATGCGTAGAAAAAGAAGCTAGTATCACAAATTCTTCCGTCACGAAGTGTTTTCTTCTTTACTCCTATACCTACAATACTCAAAAAAATTTCTTGCAAGCAATGTTGTTAACGTTTGTTTTATAAGATTTCGCTGTAGTAAAGCATTTGAAAAATCCATTTGTCTTAAAAGTTCTTATAAGATATCTTGTGCAGGAGACTAGTTAATACATATGTATAGTGCCGCGAAGGAACATACATACATACCTACAAACATACATAAATACATACATACATACGTAGACTGATATATCAGCTAGCATTTGGGTGATAATTTTTTGCAGAAACCTCTTATATGATTCTCCTCAGATGAGTTTTGATGATTAAAAACTGATTTATCACTTGGGTGATTGAAAAAGGATTCACTTATTATTCATTTATATGATCAAATAATGGTTTCTTTAAAATAGAGAAACAAAATACAAAGAAACCTCAAAAAGGTGATTTAATGATTTAATACTACCAGAAAATTGTTCAAAAATTAATCATAAATGATTCTTTCTTTCATATGCGGTTATTTTTCCCGTCAAGCTGATTCGGAAGAGATTCGATTATGATATAAAATAATAGCTGGGTAAACACAAAACCCCTTCTTTGCGGGTAACTTAGTACTTTTTAAAAAAATACTTTGTTAGACAATTTTCTAAGAAGGGGTTATACGAGTATATCTGTTTATATTCGAAATGCGATTTTCCTACTAAATTTTTAAATTTTTTAAATGTAATTTTCGTTTTTTACTTTTTTTTAGATTTCTAGAAGTAATTTTTAAGTTGAATATATCTTTTAAATATTATATTAATTACACATAATTTTTAATATGACGTGTTTTTGGGAGATATTTTATTTTAATAAACGTCCATGGGCATTTTAAGATTTATCTCGCTACCTCTGAAAATCGGTGTTGTGTAAAATTTTAAATTTTTTTAATAGGATTTCATGACATACTGCAACCTATAAGATGTTGCCTCAATATATTTTTTTTATCAAATTTAGCACTTGAGTGCATGCTGTGGGAATTCGTGAGTTCATCTTCCCATAAAAAAGATTTCAACAGTGAAAATAGTACAAACCTCAAAGAAACCTTAACAGCTGGTATTTTATTGAAGCCATTTCAATGCTGTTGACATAGTAAAATAATAATGATGCCAAAGATGAAGCTAAATAATTTTATACATTTACGTGCCCAACTAGTGGAACCATTTATTAGGGGAACAGTATTATATCATATACGATATACAAAAGGTCTCACTGCAAAATATAAGTGTGAAAGTAAAAGAATAGTGTGTTAAATATTCTACTTAAAATTCATAATGTAATAACTACTTACTTAAAAACTAAGCGTAAAAAATTTTAATACTACATTTTTTTAAATAGTGTTTATATTAAGAAATGTTTTTTTTTCAATTATTGGAAAAATTTATTTTAAAAGGACTTTTAATTAACGGCTGTTTTAAAATATACGAGTATGTAAATATAAAGATCGGTATTTATGTTTTAAAAATTGCTCAACTTATTCAAAACCCATTTGAATTCATTACGTAAGTACATATGTACTCGGCAAAAGTTAGGTTATCAACATGTAGAAAATTAAAATTTCATAAAAACACATTTTATGAAACCGAAAGAGCGTCACATCTCATTTTTCTATTTATTTATTCCATGATATGAAACTATGCATTGTATATGTTATATAATATGAAAATTCAAAGAGAACTTTTTCATACGACCACGTGATATTCATGCACATGTTTTCAATAAACACACACAATCATTCATCGAAATATATGGTATGCTCGCAAAACTTATATATAATTTAAGTACACAAGGTTGGACATATAAGTATTATTTATATCTGCATTAAAAAACATAATTTCGTATTTAAATAGAACTTGCACAATTAGGACATTTTATGCAATTAAGGCCTTAATTGAGCACAATTTGCCATACAATAAGTCAATTAAAAAATTGAGCAATTAGTAGTTAATTGTATCACTAATTGCGAAAAACTCGAAATGCAACCCTGGTGTTTGTTGAGTACTGTGTTCAGTGAGCAGAACAATTTCCTACAATGGCGAACCAAATGTCAAAAAAAGTAAATAAACAATGGAAAAGGAAATGGTAAGATGGTAAGTTTATTTATATATATATATATATATATATATATATATATATATATATATATATATATATATATATGTTCCTTTAACTCCCACTGGAGCATAGGGCGCCAAGTAATTCGGTTTATTATAAACATTATTTGTTAGCGATTCGGTAGCAATTTTATTTCAGGTAACGTAGGTTGCTAACCTCATTCCCAAGTTTGGTGATAGGGCTGCTATCTGAGCACCCAAACATGCTGTAATCTTGGAGCCAGTGTTTCAGAGAATTTAGTGTTCGCATTCCTCCTAGTTCCTGAGACGCTCTTAGGCCATTCAGGGTTCACCGACACTCTATCCCTCCTTAACGGACTCAGGGTTTGCGACAGAATTTCCTCTGTGCAGTTCTGAAGGTTATACCGCCTAAGGTCGGTCGCCAGAGCCTCGTTTGTGTAAACAGGAGACACCAAGTCCTTTATGAACAGTGGGTGAGGTTGACAATTGAAAAGGATAAGCTTTGTATACAAATCGACAAGTAAAATTTTGTATTCGCATCACTTTTCCATTGGTCTCCCAAGTTTATTTAAAATCCCTAAATAAATTTACTTTTTAACAAATACCTTTTACAAATAGCAAAAAACTTGAAGACGAAGAGGCTGGCGTTTAGTGGGGCTAAGCTGAGATGAGCTGCAGCAGTTGGGTTTTCAATAAAGTCCGTGAGATGTACATTTATTAATAATAATAGTTGTAATAAATTAAAAATGAATTGTATGAGTTTTAATAGTGTTTAAATATTGTTTTCATTCACAAAGATTCTTCCACATCATCAAAATTTTTGTAATTTTCCAACTTTTGCTCTCATAATGCAAAGAGTAATAGTTGCTGCTTTCTAACACTTTATAGAATTATCAAGTTTTTCGTTTTCTGTTTCTGTTCTGATAATTTTGATGACTTCGACATTTCTGTTATATATTAGTGAAATTTCTTTTAAGGCCGAATTTGCATCAGTTCTTGAAATTCATAAACACGAATATTCACGAAACAAATAAAAACAATGTTTTTTTTTCAGCTGTCAAATGATAATTGAGTCAGCTAAATTGAGTAGGTGTGAACACTAGATTTAATTGCTCAATTAAAATTAAATTGACTCAATTCAAAATGCATCTCTGAACACAGTATTACCAAGTTAAAGATTGGCCCTAATAGTCCATTTTTCATAAAAACCAAGTTTAGAACAAAATCGTCAAATCATTATTTTGCATCAAAAATCGTCCGATCTGGCAGGCGTCTTCCACACAAATGCCAAAATATTAAGCTGGCAACTCAGTATATATAGTAAGTATACGCAGTGATGCCAACCTTTTAGACGCAAAACGCGTAAATTTTTTGTCAAAAGCGCTAAATTGAAAAATAGGCGCGTTTAACGCAATATCACAGAATACATTTTGTGGCAATATTCAGTAAATTTTTTCGAAAAACCGCATAAAGATTTTTTCTCAAAATGAAAATATTAAAAAATTTTACAAAATACTCTATCATTGAACAAATAAATAATTACCATAAAATCAAATAAATTGAGGTATTACATATCAAAAAGATGAAAATATTAAAAATTTTTACAAAATACTCTATCATTGAACAAATAAATAATTACCATAAAATCAAATAAATTGAGGTATTACATATCAAAAAGATGTATACTTTTAATTCAAATCGTAGTGGAAACATAGCATTGTATGTACAAGAGGACATATTGAACAAAAAGAAAAATGGGCTAAACGGGCTAAAAGATAATTCTAAAAAGGGCTGGATTGGTCCCTTATTTAAGTATATGGGCCAACAACAATATGTTTACGCGTTTTGAGTGGTTAAAAACCAGCTAAATCTATCTCGAAAATGGCTAAATTGCCAACACTGCTGTATAAAAAGTTGTGAATGTAAATATTTTTTTAATGAAAGTTGTACAATTTGAGTGGCAAAAAAATTGCAATAAGAAAAAAGTGGTTAAAAAATAGTTATAATTAAAATTTTAACGGTATGTACGTAAATAAAATTTAAGTTTTACTTTTCTTTGTGAAGTTGCGTAAAAGTTTTGTCTTCTGTAGTATGTGTAGAATTTGCTTTGTGTGCATTCAGACATTTTGAACGAATTGGACCACCTGTTGGCTGAAACATGACAATAGGGACGACATTTTCACTAATATATTCCTTGTCCAATTTCTATTACATTTTCATTAATGAGGCTATACACAATTATATGTACATTCAACGTTGTAAAACTAGCTTGCGGACCATATACATATGTATGTATGTATTACAACTATTTTAATGCATGAACATTTGAGTAGTTTTTTTCTTTTACCGAAACTTTGAGCACGGTTTCTGTAAATCTGTAATCGACAAATATCGAGCATGACAAATGTCGAAATTTCCCTCGGCAGTCATTGATGAAAGTACCTCCTGCGACAAATTTGCCAACTGGGATGATGCATGATACATATGTATGTACATATGTATATGTATGTACATATGTATATGTATGTACATATGTATATGTATGTACATATGTATATGTATGTACTTATTTGAGGGAACCTCAGATATCATGCCTTAATAAAATTGCTTGTAAACATTTATTTGCACACCCAATTTCCGAGAAGGTATACCTAGGTTTCTGTAGCAAGCTTGACAACGACTGCTAATTTCAGACACAAAATTGTTGACCCAAATTTTACGTATAGTGGGGCACATAATGTAAGGAGTGATTTATCCATATTTTGCAGAAATGCCATTTGTGGAAAGTTCCCTGAGAGTGACAACACCAAGTTGTATGATGCAAACTCATTTAAAAAAAATGTGTTTGCTTTTGGATACAAAGTGCATTTGTATGAAATTTTACTCGCAACACAATGTAAAAAATTGTATTTTTTGAGATACGGTTATGACGTAATAAAAGAGCGATATGTGTGTACATACATAAGTATGTATGTACATATGTATGTGTTTTGCACATATTGCAAAACGATAATTCAAAGAAAGCATCTCTCTGCCAACTAACTAATGACATTAAATTATCAAGTATGTATGTACGATCAGAAATGCTTATTTCAAATCTTTTGTAAAGAACATTTGAAGAAATTTTAAACCAACTCGGAACATAATGCACTATTTTTAGAAATTAAATATTTACCATCCCTAAAAAAAATCTGTAGGTACCTATGGGATGAAAATATACTACATATTTATTTTCTTTAATTATATTTGTATGTACGAGTATCAATACATATATACATACATACATATGTACATACATATCTGTGCACATGTGCGCTAGATTTATTATTTATTATCATTACGTCGTCTTTCTTAAATCTACCTGTTCACAGAGTTCGAAAAGTCAATTCCACCCCCATTTATATTAGGAAAACATGATCTGTAGTGAGTATGTATATTTAAATCAGTTTTCAGATTAAAATTATTTTGGTACTAAAATAAAAAATGTTCTCCATAAAAATTTTCTTGTTAGAAAATTATCATGAAATTTTCTAACTTTTTTTGGGTCTTTCAGCGCAGAAGTGGTATAATCCACATTTGCTTTTTTTTGGTTGCTGTTGAGATGATAAATACCTTCTTTTCATTCATTACCAACTATCAAAAAAAAAGTAGAATAAGCTACTTTTTGGTATTCTAAAGAATATGAAGCTGGAAAATCGTTTTTGCACATATCATAATATCGCAAACTAATAAACCGATTAAATAATTAAAAAGGGCAATTGTTTAATTAAATAGTCGTGCCATAACCGCCAAAAAAAAAACTTAAGCGACATAATTTTCAAACTTCATTTTTTGACAAAAATCGATTAACAAATTTTCGTCAAGAAAACGAAGTTCACAAAATATTTCACTTGAGCGGCGGTTATGGCTCGTAGTTATGGTTTGCGCCACTTCTGCGCTGATAACCTCATTTATTCTAAAATTTATTTTGGGTTAGTCCAGGGAACGCAAATAATGATTATTTTCCAAATTTAAACCGAAAAAATCACACTAATAGAGAAGTGCTACGTACACAAGGAGGCATTGATTTTTATTTGTTTAATATTTATTAAAAACTCAACTTTGCCGATTATTTTTGATTTTTGTTTATTCCTCAGAAAATAATAGGTATTTCTTGATTTTTATTTATTCCTCAGAAAATAAAAGTTATTTTTTGATTTTTATTTATTTTATTTCATTTCTTTAGAAAAAACTCTCGCCTTACTTTTTTTTAGCAAAAAATCTGATGATAGTTTATTTCTGTAGATTAGCGGTCAAAAGCAAATTAGCAAGAAGTTAGCATAAGTGGCAAAATTGAATATGATCTTAACGAGTTTTACCATACAATTTTACATTAAAAATTACTCAAGTATTTAATAGTGGGTTTAAACTACATTATGTGCTGATTTTTAATGTCAAATTGTATGGTGGAACTCGTTAGCACGTAGTTCAATGTCGTCACTTGTCCTAACTTCATGCCAGTTTTTTCTTATACATAAGGCCGTACGTCCTCTACAACCATAATTATCAACAATTTTTTCGGAGGAAGCAACAAGTCGTAATAAAATATATGATCTGTGGCCTGTTTCTCAAAACTTAGAAGTCTTGTAATACAAGTATATTACTTACGAAAATATATTTTTTTCATATAAATAATATATTTTCACGATAGTACCCTGAAAGTTTTTGTTTTAAGCTTTATGAACATTTGAAAGATTAGATAATAAATCTTCATCATCAAATATAAATTACTTTCCTTATCCAGTTTTTCTTACCTGCATTCCAGTATTGTCTATGTTTATGGCAACTTTCTGCTGCATGACGATAACAGACAATGTAACAGGTCAACATACATTCATGTGTATTAATGTAAAATTTTAAATCATATGAAGGGATTTATTTGCTTCTTGTAAACAAGCTTAAAAATCATTGTACTGTGACATTTACCAGGACTTTTATCAGGATAACAGTAAAAACAAAAAGGGAGAAAAATGTTAGACTATTATACTAAATCGTGACTAAAACTAATTTGTAATTGAAAATTGATGATGCTTGACAAGAAAAACCACTGATTTGGAACATTGGCGACGAATGTTGCTAAATCATCAGGATAACACAACAGCAATTATGTACATAATCGTACATACATATGTATATACATACATATGTATATTAATTTTGACAAAATTTACATGTTTTCTTTTGCTATAATGTAATACAAGGCAGTTGATATGAACTTGTAAATTGCTACAAACTCTACTCAGAAAAATTCTTTCATAATAACCTGAGCATGAACATTAAGGAAAGCAACGAAAACCATCTGACGAAGTGTGCAGTGGCACAGAAAATACACGTCACGTTCTGTTTCACTCATGTACTTCTCAATTTGTTTAATGTATTTCATTTCATTTTGTTTTTTTTTCTTTGTTTTGTAAATCACTCAAGTAAATTCTAATTGTTGAATTCTACTAGGATACCAGCTAAAAACGCAGCAAAACTACAGCAATGTTCATATACATAAATAAATTTTTTCTGCTCGATTTGATCAGATAAGATAACAAAAAAAAAAAAAAACAAACACAGAACCTTACAAATCATTAGACCTTAGCCATCACAAAGTATGCGACAACGATAATGTAAAAGGACATTTCTTTTTTTTTTGTGAAACACTAATGAGAAGATTAGGTCACATTATGAAACAAATAAATGCATTTTTCCTTTAACAAAACTGAATGGCTAAAAGGAAATTCCCTAGTGTAGTTGAAAGAAATAAAATCAGTGATTTGGAACATGGCTGAACATTCGTATTAGGCTTACAGAATGTTGTGGAAATAAATTCATGCAGGAATACATCACTATTGTAGTCGGGCAGTACCACCTTTAACCTTAATTTACTTAATTAAAAACCACTACATAAATCAGTGAACTTGAACCACTTCAACGGATTTTTTTTGTACTACGACACCAAATTATTTAATTTAAGGATACAATTGTCATATACGGGTAATACATACCCTTGCAAGCTGCAAATATGTAAGTAAATATTAAAACAAAAATCATTCAATTGTAACGTACAAGGATTCTTACAAGGCTAACAGAAATTTTAAATTGCTATGTAAATATGTTATATTCAATTCTTTTATTACAAATGTTCTCTACAATTTTTTTTTTATAAAAACGCGAGGACCATATTTCATACACCTTGAAATGTGCAGTGAAATATAAGGACAGTGAATAGGATAACATCAATTTTTAGAGAATAATCTCAAAATTAAAAAAAAATTACATACATACATACTGATAGTGGTAGTGGCAAATTCTGTTCAAATAAATGCAAGCAAAAATAAAATTTAGAAAAAATATTGCATCGAAATGAAAGTATGTAATAATAATTTCCTTTTATTTTTTTAGCCGTGGGTATTGAAGTATGTCCTTCTCTTATTCAGAAAGAATTAAACGACTCCAGGATTCAAAATATACGAGTGTTATCCGCTACATCTATTGTCATGGTATAATGAGTGGTGATCTCCAGAGAAGAAAAAAATTGGCATGAAGTTAGCATAAGTGACGAAATTGAATTAGGTGTTAACGAGTTCCTCGATACAATTTAATATTAAAAATGGGTGCTTTACGTAGTTTTAACCCACTACTAAAGTTGCAATCAGACGTGTCATTACCATAACCATAGAAAACAGCTGTTCGAAACAAACTTATGGGCAACGCTGTTTTTGATTATAGGTGACTCGCCTAATTAGAAGTTTTATTGCAAAACTCCTTAAAATCATGTTCAATTTTGCCACTTATGCTATCTTCATGCCAGTTTTTTCTTATACATAAGGTGTACTTGTGTTTCCCTTACGAAAACTCTCATTATTCCAGTTGTCCACATATACATATAAATTTTTGACATAAGGACTGTGTGTAAAAAAAACAATTTTAAATTTTGCTGAGAATATTGCATGCTTTAGTCATTAAAGGGTTAAAACACAAACAGCCACACCATGATTAATCATTGAATTAAATATAATTACACTTGAAAATTCATTGAACTAGAATCTTGGCAATGTAAAGAAAGTTTTTAATCAAATTAAACCTTGATAAAATGTCACATCAATAATTCAGAAGAAAAAAAGTGCTTAATCAAAATGGAAAATCACTCAATTGTAACTCGAAGTAAAAGGAGTTCAGAATTTCTACATAAAGAAATATTTACAATTGAATAATTTCGTTTAGTAAGTTATGTTAAAAAAAAGGATTTTTCTGGTGGATTCATTTCAGCTAAATTCAGGTTATTTAAATCACATACATACATAAAGGCAAATGACAACGACAATGTGTCAGTAATAATTATATATTTCAAATAAATATTTTTTAAGCTGTACTGCTGCGTTAAGCTCTACTCTCAGTATTTTCAGTGCTATAAAATATTAAATTTTGCTAGGGATGAAAAAAGTAAAAATTAAAACATGAAAACTTTTGTGCCTAAAAAATTTAAATCTAAAATAATTTGGTATTGAAAAATTAGAAAGAAATGAACAATGTTTTGAAATAAAAAAGCAAGTTAAGTTCCTGAATAAGATCCCAAAGTCAGACACCTCGCGTGTATAAAAAATTTAAGCCGACAAACTCTAAAGAAATTTTGAACTTCTGTCGCGACATGTCGTGGTAAATACAGCAAAGAAAAAAAAATAATAATTAAATAAAACTCAGGGATTTTGTGAAAAATTTCTAGGCATTGTGGAATTTCTTGGAGTATATCTTATATTTTACCCGACTTCAAAAAAAAAGGAGGAGGTTAACAATTCGCCTCTATTTTTTTTATTTCTTTGTCTGAAAGGGTATTGGTCCCATTCTAAAAAGTAGGCGGCCCACAATTATTTTATTTAATTTAAAGATAATCCACTTATTTGATTGCTGCGAAACTTGTAAAACAACTTTGGTTCTTGTAATTACACAATTTTAAAGTTGAAAAAATGGGCGGGATTACGCCCATTAAAATTTATTATAATACTTCACGCGCTTCTACTTAACCGATTTTTAAGAAACTTACCACACACCTTGAGCTCTAAAATACACACAATCCTCCATTAAAAAAATGGGCGGTGTTACGCCCATTAAAATTTAATATTTTATTTGAAGTGTTTCTACTTTACCGATTTTTACAAGACTTAACACGCACCATGAGCTCTGAAAAACACACAATCTTGCATTCAAAAAATGGGCGGAGGTACGCCTATTAAAATATAATATTATATACCATATACTTCTTATCTTCTTTTATCTTTTTTTTGGCAGAAAGAATTATATTATTTCTTTTTGAATAGTATAACTACACAAAATTTCTATAAGAGTGCAATATTTGAATTCTAAATATTAATTTTAGGCGTGTTCATTTACTAAAAATTGTTACAGATGTGTTCATTTGCAAGGAGCGTCAAAAGGGAGTAAAGAACTGAGACACAAAAATATATTTTTGTAAATTTCTGACTTACTCTCTCCTTTGCTGATTTGAACAGACCTTTTGTTTTATTAAGTTTCGATTGAATGAAAGCAGTTTTTTTACCGAAAAAAATTGTTTTAATATTTTTAATATTCTGCATGCATCATTGTAACACGTCCGGCCGTATCAAAAAAAATTATTTTGTATTTCAAGTCTGCTTTAATGAAAATTTACATTGAAATTTTGTTTTGACGTACACTTCAAACCCAAATTATTATTATATACCCTTCACCAAAAATGGTAAAGGGTTTGACTCACAATAAAAAAAGTCGTGCGATCTACGAAAAAATACAACCCTGGTGTGATGAATTGTTATTGTTTTTTGAAAATTTTCATAAACTCCACCATACCAGGGCTGAATTTTTTCGTAGATCGCACGACTTTGTATGATAGTGTATCAGGGCCTTAAAGGGTATATGAAGGTTTGTCATTCCGTGTGTAATTTCCACAATATTCATATGCGACCTATGAAGTATATATATTCTGGGTCCTTATGAATACCGAAGAATAATAAGCGATGACCTGCTGTCCTTCCGTCCGCCTGTCTGACGTGAAGCTAGAGATTTCGGTCTTGGACTGGTGTGTTAGAAATGGTCCAAAATCGAAAAAAAGACAGTTTCAGAGCTGGAAAATTTAAACTATTTTTGGTATAAAAAAGTGACTAGCTAAAACTAATTTTTGTTCCTTTGTTAAATAAACCTATTTTATAAAATAGTAAAAATTAAATTAGTGTGCAAAATAAAGAAAGTTAAAAAGCTGATTCCAGGGTTGGAAAACTTATTTTTTTTTTGATATATAAAATTGATTTTTTATTTTTCTATATAAATTAAACATATTTTATATTCTTAAAAGAAAAAAATTGGTATAAGAAATCAGAAAACTCTAAAAGGAAGATTGCAGAGTTGTAAAATTTACACTAATTTTTTCTTTGATATAATTATAAAATTAATTTTTTTCTTTTTCTTTGTAAATTAAATACATTTTATAATTAGAGTTTTTTTTTTGGGAATTGTTACAATTTAATTTTAACATTTATTAACGCACTAATAATCCCAAACTATTATTTTACTTATTCAGTCAAATATTTTTTATTAAAAATACATTGAAATTGATTATTGTTTGCAAATCATAGGGAACCTTTACCCAAAAACTTCTTAGAACAACTAAAGTCAAGCGAAATTTTATTTGAGAGAAATTTTTATATTCTGATTAGACGACAATTACGAGTAGCCAGCCACCATCTTTCAACAGTTGTTTTAAAATTTCTTATTTGGAATTGACTTTTACCAGAAAAATTTATTAGGATTACAGAAAATTAAGTTAGAAAAGTCTTTTAGAAATTCTTATAATTTTAAGGTAAACTGTTGAAATTGGTTGTTGCCATAATAATAACATCATTATTATTAGAAATCCCATACAGCTGTAAGATTTCAGAATTTCCCACGTCTAGCTTGAATCTTTTATATTCATGATATTGTTTTTTGTTGAAATTTTCTATGAGGCAATTGAATAGGAGGAAGAAACTAAGAAAAATTTATTTAATTTGAAAAAACAAACGTGGGAAAAAACATGCACGAGGAAAATTTATTCCTAAAAAAAAAATGGAAGATAATCTATCAACAAATTTTCTTCTCACAAAGAAAATTTTCCCAAAAATTAAACACAAGCAAGTTAATTAGAAATTTGTGTAAAAAATAAAGTTTCTCACGCCTGCGTTTTTTCTTTAAATTCTCACCATCAAATCGTGTGAAAATTCTCACTTTAAACAAGACTTTTGTAAACAAATATATTGGGAGAGCAGAGATTTTAATTGCCATCCCTAACTTCTTCTTTTTTTTTTTAACATAAATAATTTCGTTCCCTGAAAATTGTGTGTGAAAACTAGTCCGTGCGAAGAAAATGTGTTGAGGCATTAGAAATAAAATTTGTGTGTGTATGTATGCGTATGTTTAAGTAGTTTCCTTTGATCATTTTCAACTGAAAAATTAAGGCATTTGCTTAAAAGGAATTTTTCAGTCAAGAAGTTCGCTTGTGCTCGTAATCAGATGTATAGAAAAAGAAAATCCTTAGAGAAAGTTGAACTGCATTCATTATTAGAAAGTATTAGAAAGTTTCTCAAATTGTCTTAACAGGCTTCCATAAATTGAACGCACTTTCTCGCCACCACCCTTGGTGAGAAAATGTACATATATTGAGAATCTATAAAATTCAAATGATCATTTTGTATTGTTGTTGGTTGTTGTTTATGTATTTATTCTTTTATTAGAAACATTTAGCATTCAGCATTTATTTTCTTCATTCTACCTGCCTACATGAATAGTTTTGCTTTAATTTTGTTTTCCTTCAAAATACGTGTGAATTGTGACGACACATGCTTTCGTAAAATTTTCACTATTTGTAACAGGCCAACATAGACTTAAGTAGGACAATAGAAAATTAGAAAATTATTTTGCAGCATAAGGAAAATTGGTGGAAAACCAACCAACAGCGCAAAACAAATAACACACACTATATGTGTGTATGTATGTATGTCATACAGTCACAGGAAAATTTGTTGTATGTGATTTTTCTTCTGCATGGAAATTGTTTAAGGGTTGTTTGTTTTTCTTTCTTTGAAATTTTCCAATTCACATATAGCAACTTGTTGAATTTGTTTTTGTTTGGTAAAAGTATTTTTAAAAGGAAAGTAATATTAAGAAGATGTGCCTGCCTTGCTTCTTGGCATATATGTAAATTGAATTGCAGAAGTTTTTTGGTTTCAAATTTTTCTTTGTATTCGCTTGCGGCTTTCTTAGAAAAAATTGCCTAATGACGTTGACCATTACTTTGTATTGCACACTATTGGCTGAAGCATTTTGAACCCAAACCCAAAATATAGTGCACAAATGGTGTAAAAAAAAATTAGTTCAAATATTTTAAGTGATTTTGTCACAGAATCTATTCTGAGAGTAAAATTAATAAAATAATCATATTTACAATTGCAAAAAAATTCAAGCAAACGATCAAATTGAATGAAAATGTAAATTGTAAATTCTAAAATGTAACTAACTAACATGTAAATTATTGAATTCATTTACTGAAAATTTCTTACAGGAGTTCAGAAACTTAAAAAGGACTTGTGAAAGAAAAATACATATATTTCTTTTACCTGAATGAGAGTGAAAAAAACCTTAAACAAATTTAAAATATCGTTGTATGTATGTAAATAAATATTTGAACAAAAAAAAAAAAAAAGAAAAGAAAAAGAATAGAAAATGAAATTTTTCCTATGAAAATTTTATACCACAAAAATCCCACAAGAATATCCTTAAATTTATTTTTGTATTTAAAATAAACTCGAAACTGAAAAACCACTGAAAATTTTTTTCTCTGGAGGCTTGCTGAATTTTTAACCCTTTTCTGCTTAATATCTTAAAATTATAACAGGGTTTCAGTATTTTTAAAGTACGTTGCTACATATCTAAAAAAGTATGCTACGAGGATGGGTAATTAATTCAGTTAATTTTTTAAGAAACAGGGTTCTAATCGTGGCTTTCGATAACGAGCTGATTGATCACGTTTTAAATGTTTAGAAAGATTATGGCATTCGATATCGTACCATATAATTACATTGTTCGATAGCGTATGCCATAATCTCAAACTGAAAAAACGTGATCGAATCAGCTCGTTATCGAGCAACGATTAGGCCCCAAGTTTTTATATAATAAGTTATTTTATTTTTCAACGTAGTCTCCTTTGAGTTTTATGCACTTAGTCCAAAGTTTCTCCAATTTTTTTATTCCTTCCGAAAAATATGATTTTTCGAGTTCTTTACAATAGGCATTTTTTTGTGCGATGATTCGTCGTGCTAGTCAAAATACCTCTTTTCGCAGAGCCATTTTTTCAAGTTTGGGAACAAGAAATTATCACTTTAGGCTAGATCTGGAGGATAGGACGGATGAGGGGGCAATTCGTAGCCCAATTCTTGGATTTTTGCCATGCGTATGTGGTCCATTTTGAGCAAACGCGGCACTCATTTTGCTGAGAGCTTTCTCGCACCACTGAGCCATATGAGATGCCTATGGCTTCCACAATCTCGTGTCACTTTCAGTTTCCGATTGGCTAAAACCGTATCGTGATTTTTTTCACTTGTTTCGGCTTGTACGGCCACAACGAAATTCAGTAAACCACTTATTTTACCATTGAAATTGATGGTGAGGAGTTCTTAAAGTATTTATCAAGCTTAGCCTTGGGTTTTTCCGCAAAAAATAATGTTTAATGAGCACATGAAATTCACTTTTTCCATTTTCTTATCAAAACTTGCGGCCATTGATAGCAGACACAAATGACGGAGCTTGTTCCAATTTAAGCAGGAGTCAACTGACAGTAGCCTGTTGACAGGAGCAGTGTTGCCATTTCAATTAAGAGGCGGGAATGAGTCAATGACCCACCCTCGTATGAAATGTATTCCGAAAACTCTTGTTGTTTCAAAAACTAATCCTCAAAAAGTTGAGAAAATTAAAACAAAATAAGTGTGATAATACCAAAAAATACATAAAAAATATGCTTTCCCAGGTTCACTGAGTCGCTTAAATAAAACAGTGAAAAGAACGTGTGTGTGGAAGAAAATTGAGCTAAAATTCTGGTAATTTCGTGTAACCACAACAGGATTCCAGAAAATTTAAATCGTTTTTTTTTTTGACACTTCCAGAAAATTTATTTACAAGCCTTTGCAAGAAAATTTTAGTTTTAAAAATATTTTACTTTTGAGAAATTTTGTCAATTCTCAGGTCGAATTGTATGGCATTTACATATGTAATTTTTTTCATAAAAAAAATAAATGAAAATAAAAGGAAAGTATTTATTGGTAAACTAAAATTTTAATACTCTAATTTTTTTTGTAATAATATTAAATTAAAAAAGGATTTTTTGCGGGTTTTGCTGTTCATTCATCTCATTCTAAGAAAGCCAGTCAGTCACATTTTTTATGACAATTACATAGTATCTATCTGCTTTTTCAACTCAAATCTTTTGTTTTAACAGGCCTTAAGAATATTCAAAATAGTGCCAAAGACTTCTTAACAAAAAAAAAAAAAAAAAAAAAAAAAAAAAAAAATGTATGAATAAAAAAACAACTTTAGTCGCTTGTTACATTTAAAAGGCTGAACAATTCTTTGTCTACATATGTATGTATTTTACCCACTACTAAAATTTCTAGTCGTTAAAAAAAAATCAGGTAAATTTTCAAAGATTTAGTGTGGGAACTTTTGGTATTGATATTTTAAAATTCCATGTTAAAAAAAAACAAATATTCCCACGGTTCATGTGAATGTCTTTAGCCGTACAAAAATATCTCACGATTTCAGTTTCAGATTACATATTTATTTAAAAAACGCGTGAGAATTTTTGGATATGTAAGAATGTATCTGCGTAAGTAAGAACAAGTAAACAGAATTTTTAACAGGATACCAAATAAATGTCTACAAATATTAGTAGAAGAAAGAAATTAAAAAGAATGGAATTTCAAAGATTTTCTCATTCTTATCATTTTCAAAGCGATCCACAGGTAGTAGAGTGATATTGACACAACAACTAAATATAATCATATTACGCAGGTAACCAAGTCTGTCATACATATATACATACACACATACATTCATAGAAACCATAAACTGCTGAAAAAGGAAAATCAATTTTAAGGAAAATTAAACTCCGGACTTTTGCTTGAAATACAACATATTAGTTTGTCCGTGAGAAAATTTTACCAAAATCTCATTAAGAAAATTTCTAAGAGATTTCTAACGTTTTAAATAATTTTGTAACAGGACAACAGCATACGACAATAATATAAAGTTACAAAGATACTTTGTCACAAAGGACTCTACTTTGAAAAAATTTAATTTTAAACGTTTGATAGAGACACAATAAGAGCATTTTTTAAAATGAGGATATTTTTACAACACAATTTCTACACATGAAATGAAAATGAAAATACGTTTTTTTAAGATTCATTTAATATTTCGAAGCAAAAATGCACATGACATAGAACACTTTCATAATTAAGGGCGCATATGTATGTATGTATTTCTTAAAAATTCGTACCAACGCAGCACAGTGGGATTTTGGTATCTAAAACACTAGCGGAATTCACGGTTGGTCTTTTAGATCTTTCACAACTTGTAGCTTTAGTAAATTGTATTTGTTGCTAAGCTTTTAATTTAACAAAATTTACCAAAGCTAATTACAATATCTAAAAGATCTACAAGATCTTTTGGAAAATGTTTAAAGGCCTGAATAAAAAATGTTTTTGGTTTATAAAACAGGGCTCAAATCGTTACATCCGTGATCGTATCGACAATCGTACGAAAATAAATTAAGTGATACGTTAATCGTATAAGCTGAATGAGATTTCAGTTCGTTCACGTATGTCATAATACGAAAATGGTGCTTTTACGTGACGAGTTGTACGTTCACGGATGTGACGATTTGTACTCACATTTCCATGAATTCTTTTATAAATTCTTTATAAAACATAATTATTATTTTTATGAATTAGGCAGTTAATATAAATGAAATTTTAATTTTTATTTAGAAAAATTGGTGCATATTCATAGTCAAAACAAAGTATGTATACTTTAAAAATTTTATGCCAGTGTTACCATATAAAATACTGGGGGCAAATCGCGGCACTCGTTATCGAACGAAATTATGAAATATTTCCATATAAATTCTACTGAAATATTTCGTAATTTCGACCGATAACGAGTACCGCGATTTGCCCCCAGGTTTTTCTAATAAATTTAATATGGTTTCCAGTCAAAATTTTTGCATGTTGATTTTACATTGGTAAAATTCACATTATCGTTAACGCAAACGAATAAATATGTATATCGATAAATATTACGATTTTCGCTTCGGTTCAATTATGCATTTTATAAACAACAACTTTTTTTTTGAATAATCTGAGCAATTTAGTGCCTGGCTCACGATGTCGACAAGAAAGTTTCTTTCGCTTATTTATATTGAAAACAAAAACAATATAAGAAAATTTGTTTTTTTTTTGGCTTTCTTTAGAAATTTTTAGACACAATTTACACTTTATCCCATATTCATAAAATTTGAAATAAGTTTGAAAAATATTTTTTTTTTTCAAATTTTTCATACAATATTTTCTTTAATGTGTATTTTCCATAATGCAAGCAATAAAAAGCACTCACATATTTGAGTGATTCCTATTCAAATTTTCTAGACAAGTCGTTTGCTTGCATTATACATAAATAGATTATAAATACATTTTATTTTTTTATGAATATAAATAAATTTTTGACGATTTTTTCGAATTGAAATTAACTGTTTGCCCAAAAGTTGAAAAGGGGCTTCATGAAATAAGCCTCGCAAATTTGTTTATTTGCACAAACGGCAATTTTGAGATTGTTCATGAAACCCTTAATATACTCGAAATATTAAAAAAAAATTCTTAAAATATTAACAAAACGACATAGCAAACAAGTGTGATTTCTAGCGAAAAAGTTTTATTGAAAATAAATGTAAAGTCTGTAGCATAACATTTTTTATGAAATTTTATATAAAGTAGTATATTTCTACTTTTTGAACTCCATATATGTATGTATGTATTTATAGAACCCGCAGCAATAATGTGGGAGCACTCACTCTCAGGCTTTCGAAAGCAATACCTAAATATACAAATGTATGTATGCGTGTATGTGTGTATGCATATTTTTGACACATTCTAAAAAAGGGTTTTATTTTTAGTAAATTCTAATGAAAAGTATGAGTAATTTTTTATATCTAAAAGTTCACATTCATTCGTGCTTGCTGTCAAATCAAATGTCTGTCATCTCTCAGGTGAAAGTTGAGATATTCCAATAACAGGGCATCAGGATAAACTAAAAGAAAATCTGAAAATTTTCCAACAAATGTCGTCAAATGATTAATTATTAGGTAGAGGAAAAGCAATAGAGTAATAAACACACTCCATGCAAAGAAAAACCGGAAATGCGGTTTTGGCGCATGCCTGAACAAAGCAAAATCAACAGGAAGTGCGAGTACTATGTAAATAAAATTTTATATAATACTCGCAGTATTGGAAACACACGACACGACTATGAAAGAAAATGTGTTTACGAAGAAATTTCCATATGAATGAATGAATGCATTTGTGCAATTTTTTTTAAATCTATAGAATTTTAAGTTTCTAATACAATAGGCGAGCATAATACGATATTATTGGAAATGTAACAAGCAAAAGATAAATTTTTCACATACTTATGTGTATGTATGTAAATAATTTTACACATTCTACGATTACATTCCCTTATAACAATCTAATTTAATTTTAATGTGTTGAAATTCATGTGCATGTGTGTGTTTCTTTTTTAGGGTGACTTTGGCCACTTTATTACATATTTATGTATTTATTTATTTATTGTTGGTTTAAGAAATTTTTTTCACGGTGTGAAATGTTATGGAATTTTTTGTTTCTTTGCTAAGAGGAGTTCAGAATTGTGAAAGACGGACGAAATTCTCTTTGAAATTTTTTCGCTTCAGGAAGTTATTCATTCATTCATGAACAGTAAAGGAATTGCCATCTTGCAAGCAGATGTCATTTATTTTATTGTGTTTCCTTTGTAATATAAACGTACGTATGCACATGCATACATACATATGTATGTATATATGTATTTAAACATATGTATGTATGTATATATGTATTTAAACATATGTATGTATGTATGTATGTATACATATGTATGTATTTACGAGCACTAGTATGTATATATTTACTTATGTACATATGTATGAACTGGTATTATTACATAACTATAGCATAGTTTTTAATATATTTAGCCAACTCACAAAGTGTTCTATGCGCCAAAATTGTTGTATTGTGTAAAATGTTATGATTGCGATACAATAAAATTATTATGAGACATTTTTATATTTAATTGAACTGTAGTGAATTTTTTAATCAGAAATAATTTCTTAATCGGGCGTAAGTTCAGTAACTTAACGAGCTGATTCGATCACATTTTTTCAGTTTGAGATTATGGCATTCGATGTCGTACAATATTATTACATACATTGTTCAATAGCGAATGCTATAATCTCAAACTGAAAAAACGTGATCGAAGCAGCTCGGCAATACAACAGACTGACCCCGTTCGCAGTTATTTGTGCTTTTTGGACTTAAATATTACTTTATCACTTAACAAGAATTTGTGAGCTGGCTAATTGTTTATGATTTAAAAATTTCTTTTAAAGCATTTGAAAAATATTTTTTATATAAAAGAAATGAAATTAAAAATTCTAAATTTTTTTCTAGGGGCATAGAAAATTTCATTGGGAATCTCAAAATGTTAAGAGTGAGTTTAAGTAGCAGCTTGTGACCCTACGAACTGTGGGAAAATCGCTATAGAAGAAGATTCCACTGTCTCCTTGGACAAATGAAATTTGAACATTGCAAGCTACTAGGACACCATAATATTGGAAATGAAAAAATGGTGCAATTATCTATGTTAGTTGTGGTCTACAATATCCAGTGAAATGTCATCATTACAATATCCTATTGGTTACGAGGGCAGCTTTTTATGGTTTATAGTTTTCGAAAACAATGAGGTTTGTATTTACATATAGTACATATCGATGCCTTAATATAAAAAGGGCCTAACTCAATTTTTTTCGAAATTGCGTTTTTAATGTTTTCTGGGCGACCTCCTTGAAGATCTTAGTACGTTACAGTTCAAAATCAAGGAAAACACGAAAATTCGAGTTAGGCCTTTTTTATATTAAGCCATCGATATGTTTAATTTTCGTTAATAAGATTTGTTAAACTTATTTGAAATGAACTTGTTTCAGAATTAAAACACGATTACATCATCCCACCCAGAAGTTCTCTCTTTGAGACCGTTTTATTGCACCCTTACTTAATTGAGATGATACTGTATACATGAGGTAAGTCCAAGAAGTTCAAATTATTTAAATAACAGCATAAATTATGGTTTAAGAATACATATAAATGTTTTGTAAAATGGCAGTGCAAACATAAATGAACTATCACATTTCGTGTAAATCAGTCTACAATTAGACATGCAGCATTACTGAAAATTGCTTTAATTGTTATAAACTGCACACATCTCAAGTATATTTGTCAATGTAAAATTAATGTCCTAGAAATTGCTTGAACGATGTGGTTTAAAAATCCACTTTCTCTTACAAAATTTCCTTATAAATCTAATTATCTAATCTCACAAAAGATCATATCCCGGTATTGTACTCTCACTTACGCAGGACATCAATGTAACAGGCTTAGTATACGGCGACCATATGATGGATTATGTCAGTGTTGATGTAACACATACATATACGATAGGATATCACTGTAAAAACATTTCCACGGTTCAATTGTTAAAAAAAACTTAGAACTCTTATCACAAAGCATTATATGTGACCTTCTTTGAGAACAGGGACCTAGTGTGTCAAAAAACGGGAACATGGGAAAATCGATAAAAATTAGAAAAACTTTAAAATTTTACAGCCTTATTTATAAAAATTATGAAGGCTTTATAAAGGAGTTTTAAGACAAATTTTAATAAAAAAATTATCTTATTAAGCTTTTATAAAGCCTCAATAAGTTTTATAAATAAGACCAATATTTTTTAAATGCGTTTTTCTCAAAACTTCATTTTCACACACTAGGTCCCTTTTCTCGGAGAAGGTCACATATGAATTTAACTGTCAATTTATAAAAAACAAGTAAAAATACTCGTCTGTCTATTTATATTGAAAGCAAAAAACAAATTTGAGTGCATTGTTTTTCTTTTCAATATATAAATGTGACGCGCAAAATAGAAAGGGACCTAAGGGTAAAAATCGGTTTTGTTCAGGAGAGCCATTTTAAAGATTTAAATACGTGTATCTTTGGTGTACCATCACATCATAAAACGCGCATATCTCTGGGATGGAACACTTTTGGGGCATGGTATCGGTCTCATTCGATCTTCAGATGTTGTCCACATCAAAAAAAAAAAAAATTGAAAATTTATTTTTTTTTTTACCCTTAAGTCCCTTTCTCTATGCGCTGTCACAAATAGACAGACGAGAATGATTAGTTCTATAAACTGGCAGTTAAATGTTGTAAATGTTATATTTGATAACCCTCGCACATAGGATTAAAAAAAAAACTGACCAAAAAAATTATTTACTAGCCTCTACTATTTCCAGTAGACCTTAAAAGCGTTGCAATTTGCTTAGAATAATAAATATGTGCATGCAGCACGTGTTAAGAATAAAATGGAAATTCCATGACACACATGCATTTTATAATTCCTCTTTAATAACAAAAGTACATAATTATGTACTCTTCGTATTACTATGGGCAGAGAGGATAGACAAAAGAACATTGCAGCTACAGGTGCTAGGTAATCTATTTCTCATTTAGTTTTTTTCCCCCAATAAGCGGAAGAGGTTTGTTTTTGTAACGGAAATGATGACATATTTCTCTTTAATTTCTTCATTGTTGGCGAGTGCGTTGTGAGAATATGTTTGTTTGAATTGAAAACTTGTTTTGCCATTTTAACAGGGCTGCAGTAGTTTTAGAAAATAAATTCTTAATGCAGAGAAATTTTTTCAAAAGTATATTAGGGTGGTTCAATGCTAATGCAAAAAAAAAATGCACATATGTAGGTTTGTATAACAGTAGGAAAGAAACTAGAATAGAAAACTATTTGTTTTTGGTTTGTTTTTTTATTTTTTATATTTCTATCTATCTCTCTCTTCTCTCTGAGCATGGGCTTTTATTAGAAGAGAATCAAAAACGAAATTTGCTATATATATTCGAATTTTTTTTATATTGTATTATATGTATGTATATATGTATGTATGTATGTATGTATGTATATCAAAAGCTTAATATCAGGCGGAAATTTCCATACTTTATAGGAGAAGAAAAAAACTGAATAAAAACTAAAGCATTTACATGCAAAAAATTTAATTGCCCATAAATGTTTTATTTTTAAGTGTTAGCTATTCGTTCCTTAAAATCAAGGCTAGGATTCACTATCCTAAACAGTCGTACGATTTTTTTCAGAAAATACAACTCCGGTATGAAGGAGCTTATGAACATTTTTAAAAGACAACAATAATTCATTAGATATATAGCTCATTTCTGTATTTCTCGCACCGTAAAATTTCTCATATGAAGTGTGAATGAAATTCAAAGTTTCATCATTTCTCGATTTGTGACAAGATAGTCTTTCTGTATCTGAATGCGAAAGCAGATAACACTTATTCTGTTTTATTTCTGGAATATTACCAATAAAAATAAAATAAAATAATGAAAAAGTATATAAAATTAATGTAAAATTTCTAAAAGTATTTATTTTTATATGAATTATAAAATAAAATTATACAAACTAGTACGCTTATAGCAAAGTCCGAGTTTTTCCTTATAGCGAACTCTTTTTTTAAGGTTTATAAATAAAACTTGTCCGCACAGTTAGTAGAGTTATAACGAAGAGAAAAAATTTTATTCTTCTCTTCCATTAGAGCTGGGTTCAACTCGTTCATTCGTTCAGTTTTGCCACAAACCTGTGATGCAACCCATGTAATTTAAATGGGTTTGATCATAGGTTTGTGGACGAGTTGGACCCAGCTCTATCTTCCATAGCTCAAAAATAATTATATTTTTTAAAATTAATATTTAGGTTAGGTTAGGTGAGGTTAGCAGGCTGCTGGTAAGGAAGGGTGGAATCTAGAGTCCAGCTCACTTGGGTCCAATACAATGATCCCTTTGTGCTACCTGCGAGTTGAAGAGAAGATAGTGAGATAGGGAAGATAGTGATATGGAAGGGATAGTGATAGAGAAGACAGCTGGTGAAGGAAGAGATATATTAAACCCTTATTCTTTTACAACTCTGCTTGTTTGCACGCTTTCTTAATAATGCAGTGTTGCGGCGCCTCTGGTGTCAAATAAAGCACATTAAATTTTGAAGCTGAAGACTCTGCTGCATACTACCGACGGGGGGCGCTCTGATGTTACATCAGGATTAGCATCAGCTGAAGCAGGTGTAGTTTTAGTGATCAGTGCCTTATGCCTGCATCACTGGAACTGATACAAAGGACACTAATGCACATCAGAAAAATGCGTGATGTTGTTATTTAATGACTGTCGACCCACGACCTTCGGTTTTGTAGTCAACGTGCTAAGTATCCTTAAATTCAATATTATTATATGCATTATTTTTAACATGGAATTTCCCTATTTTTTTATGGTTTTATAAAGAACTTGGCCTATAACGAAACGAATGAGTTTGTTATAATCGAACTCTACTGTACATTGTGTCGTTGTTTAAAACCATATTTCTAAAGCAACAAAAAACATTTAAAAGAAATTTATTCAGACCCAAATTAGTTTTTCGCATGTATATCAGACATTTAAATACATAGATATTCGTACTTATTAAATATGTGTGTACGTTTGCTTTTTTTTAGTATAAACTTGAACCTCTCTAATGCACTTTAAGCAAATATTAATGTATTGTGTGTGCTTATCCATTTATGTATGCATATTTATTTAATGTTTTCATATTTTTGCTTAATAAGGGAATTTTCTTGTTCAATAATATACGATACATACATATATTCGTGTATTCATATTTGTTTGCTTCTAATTTTTCATCATTTAAACGATGCTAAAGTTTATGGCAGCCCAGTGACAAATGACATTTTTTTGTCATTATTATTATAGAAATAAATTTTGTATGTGTTTGCTTTTAGGTTGGTTAGTGGAAGAAACAATTTTCAATGAAGTTTTTTTTTTTTGTCCGTGTTTATTATTATACATAGTGACGTGATTGTGTTTTTTTTGTGGTAGCTGACGATATTCCAAGTTAATTTAATAATTAATAAGTATGTAGATGATGACCATTATTGTACTTTTTGCCTAGAGTGTGTTTATGTCTAATCTGCACAAAGTGAGTCGACGACAGCAGACTGTAGCTAATTCACTCATCTTTTTTATAAATATGTTGTACAGGATAGTAAACATTAAATAAAAACATTAGATTTTGAGTACATTGCCTACATATCTACTCACTAACTAGATTTTGTTTTGTATGGGAAATCAAGTAAAATCAGTTAGATTTAGCTCGAAATCTCTAGATTTCGGGATAATGTAAATGCATCCCTACAAAAGATTTTTGTTAAAATCTACTTAAAATCTTGTAGAACTTGCTGATGCAGATTTCGTTTTTTTCTTCAAATTTGTACTAAAAAGTCAGTCAGTAAATAAAAAATAATTTTGTTTTACAAAAGGTTTAAAGGTTTATAAAACAAATTTTATATGAAAAACTGTTTTATAAATCTATTATAAAGAAAAAATATTTTTCATGAATAAGGCCTTTAATAAATATTAAATAAATTTAATTTTTAACTACCCTACAAACATTTGGAAGATATCTTACCCAGAAGATATAAATACAATATCTTATTGTTATCATTTAGAAGAAAGTCATCAAAGCAATACTTTTTCTATATTAAAATATTTTCACATCAGTGAAACTTTTTGAATGAACAGTTCAAAATGTATTGACTATTTATTTTTTCCTTTAACAAGGTATTTCATGTCATTAAAATGTTGCATTTTTTTGAGCCTGGTGTTTTATCACATGCGCAATAAATTTATAATATCAATATGGTTTTAACTAGAAGATAAAAAAATATTTAATATAAAATAAAAACAATCAGAAAATTTTCAAAACATTATGTCAGGAAATTTCTTTTTATACTAATTACTCCCTTGATGATAAATTGAATTTAGTTGACCATAAAAAATTCCTTTAAATTTAAATTAATGGAAGTTTTATAAATACATACATATATATCCTTCAGATAATTTAGCAAAATTGTAAAACTGTACTTTAGGAAAGATAATCTATTGTTATAAATAATTTATCTTCCTAAAGATAATCTGGCAAAATCATAAATAATTCTATTAGATGATTATCTAGCAATATCACAGTTTTATCTTCTAGAAGTATTGCATTCGTATTTCTTCGAAGTATCGCCCTGGCCGCACAAACTCTCCCGAAGGGGGAATCTTCCGCAATACGAATATGATTGTTGCCGCAATAATATTTTTCTTCCAAGCAATACGATTTCGAATCATTTTCGTATTACTTTGCTTGTAGGGTATTTTGTTTATTTTCTTGTGCTTGTTACGCTCCAGCTCGTTTTTATAAATTTATATTAATCGAGACTACTACAACTCTGAGAAGTATGTATATAACATAAAACCCGGTAAATTTTAAAGCGAACTTTAAGTATTTGACGCTGCCATTGTTTCTGATGTAGATATGGCAACTTTAATTAAATTAAAATATATATTTCGTTCATTTACTCAAAGAACGTCATAACTCAAAAATTCCATTCTGCAAACATTTTAAAAGACAAAATGTAATGTGTAATATGTTAATTTTCCTACAAATATCAAAATTTTTTTCTTCAAGTTTAAAAAAAATATTTTTATTATAATAATGAATAATTAATTACTAGATATACCAAACGGACGACACACTCGTCCGTATTCTAGAATCAAAATGTAAATAATTTAAGATTCAAAGAAAATGTATCTAAACGTCATAAAAAAATTCATTAAAACACAGCCACACACAAACTTACATACATATGCAAGCATAATTAAATAATACATAAATTAAAAAAACATAAACAAAATCCCTTCAACCTAATTCAATTTATTCAACTCTCTTCCTTTAAGTAACTATTATGGCTTTGATACAACAAAAAATAAGAGAAAAACAATTGTAAGGTCAAGAGAAATACTACAAACACACACACACACTCATGTTTTGTTTCTTTTTTTACTTGTAAGCTAATAAATGCGTGTGTAATATGTGTGCATGTAGTAGTAGCAACTTTAAACGCTTATAGCTCCCAAAATACTAAACCGATTTCAATAAAATATAGATTCTGCACATCTGTATAAAAAATCCTTTAAAACCATATAAATCTTTTTAAAATCGGTGCAGTGGTACCAGCGTAAAAGGGATTACAAAAAACATGTTCGCCTATTAATTATATAGATTATTCATTTGAAAAAGTGATCTGATTAAAAAGAGCTCTTATTTATCATAAGGCTAAGAAGTCGTTTGGGAAAAATGTTGTCATTTGTTGATAAAACACATAAACTAATATTTCTGTATGAGAGTAAATGCAAAAGATAGATATGCCGACAGAGACACACTAGACTTTCCAATATTGGAATTCTAAACTAATTCTAAAATATGAAAAATGCGATTGTGAGTTTGATGTTGTTTAATTCATCTATCCAATATCATTTTATTATATTTTTTGATAATAATTTATTTAAACAAAGTATTTTTTTTTGGATTTTATTTTTTGTGTGTACATTTTCGTGGAAGTTTCTCATGGGACGGCAGAAAGCCAGATAGGCAAACTGATGGATTTTAAAATAATATGGAATATAAATGAGAATAGCAGAAACTTTTTTTTATTAAATAGACTGGAAGTTGCATGTGTTAAGCAAGATCTTGTCATATTGTATGTTCATATAAAATAACGAATTTATCAAGCTAATAAAAATATCAACAAAACTTTGGTCACACTCATAAAAGCTAACTTTTGATAAGAAGAAATAAAGATGTAGTAGTGTTCATAATGAATGAGCATTTGTACTAAAATTCGAATACGACTATTTGGCTGTAAGACTTGCGTTAGCGCGAGAGGACTTAATGAAAGGGATTTTTTTGCTTTTTTTTTTAAGTTATAAAGCTCAGCAGTTTATGAGGCAGACATTCAGCGCTCGATGTAGTGTTGAAATAATGAAAAGAATTTGAGTTTTAAGATGTTATAATATTTTTGCAATTAATCTGAAACTACTCGAGTTCATAGTCATTTATTCATGATGGTTATTCATAAGCGTAGCGTTAATTTCAACAAATCGAAAGAACCTACATAAATAGGATCGTTTTTGCTAACACAACAAACACTGTTTGATTTAACGATAGATATCTGATATTTTGATGTGTGGGAAATTTGTCCAATATGGTTCAGAAATTTATTACGAATTAATTTACGTCTAAGCCACCTTTGAACGTGATATGTGAAGTCATATCGTTACCTTAATATAGAAAGGCCCCAACTCATTACTTTTTTAATTCGATTTTTTTTATATTTTGATAGAAGAATCTCTATTAAAAAAAAATGAGTTAGGGCCTTTTTATATTAAGGTAACGAACGATACACATGCCTAAATCGAAATTGATATTCGAAATGTAATGGCACAATACGTATTTTCCTGTAAATGCTGTTGTTGATCTTTGAATACGAAATTATTTAGTGTGTTTTATTTTATATCAATTCAAATGTATCTGCCTATAATAAAAACCGGCAATATTTATACGTATAAACAAAAATACACATGTTCAACTACATATTTGTATGTTATGTATGTATGTACATATACGAGGGTGGGTCATTAACTCAGTGTCTATTTTAATTTCCCGCCTCTTATAAACAGGCATCTGTGAGTTGACTCCTGTCTAAATTTGAACAAGTTGATTCATTTATTTTCACTAAGCATTTATTTTTTGAGGAAAAAAAAATCATTCAACCAAGGCTAAGCTTGATAAATACTATGGGGACTCTTCACCATAGATTTCAATGGTAAAAAAGTGGTTTATTGAATTTCGTTGTGGCCATACAAGTCGAACGTTCTGGACGCCCAGCTGAGGTCTCCACATTCGAAACAATTGAAAAAAATTCACCATATGGTTTTAGCCGATCTGAGATTGAAAGTGAGAGAGATTGTGGAAGCCATAAGCAGTTCACATGGCTAAGTGGCTTCAATTTTAAATGATCAGTTGGGTGTGAGATGGCCTTCCGCAAGACGAGTGCCGCGTTTGCTCACAATCGACCACGAACGCATGTGCAGTTTACATGGCAAAAATCGATGAATTGGGTTACGAATTGCTCCGTCATCCGCCCTATTCTCTAGATCTAGGCCCGAGTGACTAGTTCTTGTTCCCAAACTTAAAGAAGTGGCTCGGCGAAAACAGATTTTTTGACTCCAACGACGAGTCATCTCACAAACAAATAAATGCCTATTTTGATGACATCGAAAAGTAATATTTTCCGGAAAGAATAAAAAATTGGAGAAACGTTGTTGGACTAAGTGTATAGAACTCAAAGGAAACTATGTTGAAAAATCAAAATAAATTTTATATAAAAACTTGTGTTTCTTCAAAAAGTCACTGAGTTAATCACCCACCCTCGCACATCTGTCTGTATGTGGTGTATAAATGCTATATTGTGATTTCACGGGCCATTAAGTGATCTCTAAAAAAATTGTGTATGAAGCGGGTAAACGCACGATGAAAGAAGTTTTTTTATATTTCTTGAAAGTTCAAGTTTTGGTATGCATTTTTTTTAAACAAAGAAAGTTCCTTGTTGTTTTTGATGATTTTCTATTAAAATGATACAGTTTATACAAATTTAAATAATTTGTTAAAGAAGTTTTATTATAATAAATAAATTTATTTATTGTGTTAATAGGAAATTCAATGCTGTAGTCCTATTAAACGAATAAAATGCTTACTGCGCTCCCATTGACAAAAATAATTTTTTTTTATCATTAACAAGATCGCTAAGAAAGAGATAGAAAAGAGAGAGGTTGGTTATGTCATAAATAATTAGAACGTTCTGTTTTTTTCTTTTTTAAGTTATAATAAAATAATAAATAAAAAATGTGCTTTGCTTGCTGATCGTGTCAAGATAATTTTATGATTTTTAATAGGTACTCAGAACGTATAAAAATTGTAAGGAAGTTTAATTTTTTTTTAATAATTGTTGTTTATTATGTAGACTTTTTTATTGATCGAAAAATCAATATTCGACAAATGTTCAGCAACAGGCTGGCAGCAATTTCAGCAAAAGCTTCAAAATTCTCTTGATAAATTTTTTTATTTTTCTTTCCCAACGACCGACGCGACCCGCATTTTATGTATGTTTCCTAATCCATATGAATTTTTATAAGGGCTTATTTTGAAATGCTTGTCACAAAGCATTTATGTATTTATTTAGTTGGTGTAACCAAAATTACTGGTTGCCCAGTAAAAATTCATGAAATTATCGTGACATTAAGACATAAATAAAAGACAGATAGATGGACGGACTGGACTGATGATCATTAATTGCTTACATGCACTCGTAAAATCGTAGCATAAACAAATACAACAATCAATCAGGCTTGCTAGTTTTTTTTCGTTAGATTCAAAAATCTCAAAACTAAAAACATTTTTGTATTTAAGTTAGTGATAAGCTCAAGTAGTTTGCCAAATTTAAAATGATTCTTTTGTATACATATTTCCTCGAATATAAAAAATGATCACATTTCGTAAATTTTGTTATTCAAGCGCTTACACGTTCAATGACTTTCAGATACAAAAACAAACAAAAAAAAAAAAAAAACTATGGATCAATTTGTTACTTGTTGGCATGTTTGTATGTCATTAAACCCTATTTGCTGTTGTTGCTTTGCTTTCTTAATCAGAGATGGAAAATGCAGTGCCACTATACATTTTCAGTTATTTTTCGTCCAATGTTAAAATTATTGAATAAATGTTGTATAAAATTGCATGAACACTAAAAAGATTTATTGAAATTGCTTTATGAACGACTTTGGACTTATGACAAGGAGACCTTTTTAATTCATTTAATAGTTAATCTTGAAGTAATCGAAAATATACTTTTTTATTGGAATTAGAATTATCAAAATGCCAAAATTGTTGACAACTTTTAAGATACGGGCTGTAAAATTTTATCGTAAGCGAAAATTTACGTACAAAAACATATTTGAATAATTTAAAAAAACCCTTCTCCTGAAATATTTAATTTATGCCGCTTACGATTAAGTCGAAAATAAGGCTCGATATTTCAAGAGATAGTGATATCTTGTACACGTAAAGTTTACTTTGCAAAGTCTTGAGTTTGTAGGACAGAAGGGAAAAAATAATGAGAGTGAGTAAAAGCTTTGATGTGCTCGCAAAGTTGCTTTTCGTTTCCTTTGTTTTTCCTTCGTTATATCGCTCATTTACTCAAAGAACGTCATAACTCAAAATATGGAATTTTTGAGTTCATGATGAAGAATTAATTCTCATATCCTTCTTCACATTTTGTAAAAATTTCACACAAATATCTTGTTTGCTCAACTCTTGAGAGAAAAATAAAATTTTCTTTTCCCATTAGGTTGGGGGGAAATTGAAAACTTTGATCTCGTTTTCTGGCAAACTGTTTGAATTATGACGTTTTTTGAGTAAATTAGCGATGTGTATCCAACTTTGCGTGTGCAGAAGTAAAAAAAGTTTAAAAAACTTTGTCAAATTAAACTTTCATTAAAATCGGTTCACCTATTTAGCTGAAAAGTCACTTTCGCATTCGGTCAGGGGACGGTAGAGCGGACAGAAAGCCTGAAGGCGGAATATATGGTGAACAGCGTACTCACGTTAAAATGGCTTTGTTTTTGTTTTGAATACGATAACTACTACTTTAATAGATGTCATCTAAAATGGGAATTAATATTGTCTGAGTATAGGAGGTTTAGCGCCTCTGGACGGACCAGTGTGTGTAAAAAAAGGCCCATGTCTTCCGTTCGGAATTTTGATGTACTCGCTGAGGCAAAGATGTAGCTCTTGTCACAAAGAATAAAAATTGTAAACATATAAAATCCAAAAAAAAAAAAAATTCTTCAAGATCAAAATCAAAAATTAAAAAAAAATTAGATTTTCCCCTGTTCAGGTTAATATGTAGCAAACTGTTGAAAATTTAAGGAAACAATCTACTACAAAAAGGTACCTAAGATCTTAATAAACAACCTTTCAGAACATATCGCTCACTTACTTCAACAGTGTCATAACTCAAAAAATGAGTTTTTTGAGTTAATAATGCAGAATAATGCGGCATTTTGTATGTTATCTTGTGTAAAAATTTCATATAAGTAAATAGCTTGTTCCATCACCTCCTGAGAGAAGAATATTTTTTCATTTCTTCTTTGAGTTGTATGCAAATTGAAAACTTAAAACGCGTTTTCTGTAAAACTGGTTTATTTTGAATTGTGACACTATTGAAGTAAATGAGCAATATGAACTTTCTAGGAATAATTCTTAACACCATTTAGGTAGCTGCAAAAGTGAAAAATTTCCCGAAAATTTTTAATTTTAATAATAGAATTTTTATGTTTATTTCCATCCCTGATACCTAACACAATATTTCTTTGTTTTTTTCGTAATACAAGCAAACAATAACAAAAAAAAAAAAAAGAATTTAGTGGCTGGGCATACAGTTTATTTTATTTTATTCGTTTTTAATAACAGGCTTGCAGTTAAAAAGGGGGTTGCAAAGCGTTTCACTTTCAAATAGATACCAACAATTATTATGCCACATATATACATACATACATCCATACATATGTTTGTATGTGTGTATGCAACAAACAAACAAATCTAATTTAATTTGTGAACATTTGAAATATGTAATAGGATTTCAGATTAAAATTTAATGTTAATTAAAAGTCTATAGAAATCAATAAAAGCATATGCACGTGCTTAGGTATAAATTATTACTCTAATGTCTAAAGGGTATTCTATCAATAAAAGTAATTTTTACTATGTAATTTTGACAACTTGCTGTATCTTGAAACTCGTCAGAGGCAAACTCTTGAAATATTAAAAAACGCTAAAATTAAAAAAAAAAATCCCTAATTGAAAAACCGCCAAAATTAAAAAAAAATCACCAAAAACCGAAAAAATCGCCCAAAATAAAAAAATCACTAAAACAAACAAATCGCTAAAACAAAAAAAAAATCGCTAAAACAAAAAAAAAAAACGCTAAAACTAAATAAAACGTCAAAAACCGGAAAAATCGCCAAAACGAAAATAAATCGTCAAAAACCGAAAAAATCGCTAAAACGAACAAAAAACGCAAAAAATTAAAATATGTATTCTCAAAAACAAAAAAGCGCCAAAACTAAAGAAATCGCTAAAACTAAAAAAATCGCTAAAACCAAAATAAATCGCCAAAAACGAAGAAAACTTAAAATATTCCCACCATGGTGTGTTCCGACACGGCGCAGCCTAATAAAGATTTTCTGCCTCGCAAAGTTTTCCTGTCTAATAATGTTTTTATGTACTACCGGCCTTTGGCCGGGCTTAAAGGTTTTTTCAACCATGGTGTTTCCCGATACGGTGCAGCCTAATAAAGATTTTCTATCTAGAAAAGTTTTCCTGTCTAATAAAGATTTTCTGCACTGTCGGGCTTAAGGATTTTCTCCACCATGGTTTTTCCCCATATGGTTCAATCTAATAAAGATTTTCTGTCTAGAAAAGTTTTCCTGCCTAATAACGATTTTCTGCACTGCTTAAGGATTTTCTCCACAATGGTGTTTCCCGATACGGCGCAGCGTAATAAAGATTTTTCTGTTTAAAAAAGTTTTCCTGTCCTTTTCCGGCCTTTGGCCGGGATTAAGAATTTCCTCCACCACTTGAGCCAAAAATATTCATACTGGCTGCAAATTATATACCTATAAATAACCAACCCAACAACCCAACTAAATGAAGGAACGCCCAAAATTGTTGGGTGATTAGTCGTTGTGAAGAAATACCCAAAAAAAAGTGCCCGATCGCCCAAAAAAAAAAAATGAAGAATAATCCAAAAGTGTAAAATGAATAATCACCCGAAGTATTTGGGTATTTGTTCATTACGTACAATCACCCGAATTTAGAATGAATATTCGCCCAAAATTTCTTTTTGGATTTTTTAACATTTTGCGGAAATTTGGCAATTATTCATTATGAACAAAATACCCAAATATCTAAAAATGTGGAGTTGCTCAAAGTCGATGAACAATCACCCAATTTTTTTTACAACAATTTTTGGGCGATGCAACATTTTTGTTTTTCGGGCGATAGTAATTTGGGCGATAATTCGTACAGCCCCTTCAGCTAAAAATCTCATAGCACTGGAGTTATGTTAAACTTGGGCCAAAACACAAAAAAATCGCTAAAACCAAAATAAATCGCTAAAAACGAAAAATCACCAAAAACGCTTAAAACTGAAACTGAAAAAAGAAAAAGCGCCAAAACTAAAGAAAATCGCCTAAAAACCAAAAAATAAAAAAGATGACCGTGTATTTGAAATTAAAAAAAAAATCTACATGAGCCCCCGCATTCTGTAACTCGCTAAAGGTAAATCTCTATCGTTAAAAATCTATTAAGTCGATTTATCGATTTTCTGCTACGAATAAAATTTCAAATGTCTATTACTAAATCAGGCAACGGCTTGCAAATCCAATCTGCCCAAATTTTACTGTTTTATATCATCGTCAAAAAATTTTAAATTTTGGTTTTGTTCAGAATTTTACCGATCGATCCGTACAGAACCCTTCGTGTGCAAGTCAAAGTTGCACTTTATTACATTTATTTTTTGGAAAAGAAGCTTTAAACTACTGTTGCATTAAAATTTAAGGTTGTTTTTGTTATTTTTTTTAATCTTACTGAAGATGTCAACAGAATATTTTAAAATATATGGCCTACTAAAAATAGAAATTCAAGTGGTACTAATCATATGATCGAGAGTATACATATATGCGCCTAAAAATTTTCAATGTCATCTGGTGAAATTGGGTGGAAATATTAAAAGTATGTCGTGTAATAACATGAAATATGCTGATTAAATTCTATATAATATTCCTTTAATTTATCAGTTATTGCTTTACATATTTTAGACTTTATTTTAAATTTTATAGTTTTTATTTTGTTGATTTTCAGGGTTTCTCCAGCCGCATAAAATGCCATTATATAAAAAATGAATAAAAATTCCTCAACAATATGAGGCTATCAGCGCAGAAGTGGTGTAACCCATAAACAATTGATCTTTTTAATTATTTAATTGCTTCATTACTTTGCAATGTTATGATGTGTGCAAAAACGATTCTTTAGCTCCATTTTCTTTAGAATACGAAAAGGTGGCTTACTCTACTTTTTTTTTGATAGTTGGTAAATGTAAAAATAATGGGCCTTATCGTGGTTGGCGTTTTTCGACTTCAAATTCGACTATTTGTAGTTTATTAAAGCAAACAAGCTAAATTTTTCTTTAATCTAGTACAATACGCCTCCCTTTCGCCGCAAAATCGCCAATCACAATAAGGAGGAACGAATGTGGGTTACACCACTTCTGCGCTGATAGCCTCATCTATGGTGGAGGTTTATTATTTTTGTATAAGGTTTTTGTTCTATCGATTTTCCATTACAAAATTAAAACGGATGAATGAATGTGGTGGGTAAAGAAGAAAGAAAGAAAGAACTGCGTGAAAATTCCTTAACAATATACGGTGGAGGTTTTTCATAGGGGAACAGAGATTTTAGAAATGTGTCCAAAATAACTCCATCATTTATTTATTTAAGTTTCTATTACCTAAGTAGTGGAATGAATGAATTCCAGAAAAATTGTCGTCAGCAGACAAAAAAAAAATTTAAAGAGTTAACCTTTTTTGGTGGTGGATTTTCATAGGGTTACAGCGTATTTGTAGGGTGTTTTGCTTTAAGAGAATTATTATGGTATTTATACTAATGTAAACAAAATCAATTGATTTGATTTAACAAACAATTTAAAACAGAGAAAAAAGCAACAATGCTTAAACAAAACACAACATATTCATAGTTTAAGCTGTGCTTGGTTTGTTTTCCATTAAATATTAATTTATTTATTCCTTGTATGAAATAAAAAATATTATTTTGTGAACGCAACAAACCAAACCTAGTTTGCAAGATAACGATCTTCCAAACACGATCATTAGCTCATTGGGAACAGGCTTCCAGCTTTTTACACAAAATCATTTTAAACTAACAACAATTTTTTTTTTGTTTTTTTTTTCTATAATGATGTTATTTGTTTTCTTTTGCTCTTGCCTTGTCTATTTGGGATTCAAAGATCACATTAAATAAAAACAATTTTGTCTAATTAACATACTTACACTACATACATACATACATACGTAGTATATGTGCATACCCTGCAGAAAGTGCGAATAGTGAAATTGTAATGATTTACTAGTGACATTGTCAGTAGTACTACTGACCAGGTGTGCTCCAGCCAATGTAATCATCTATTGACGTTTAATATTAGCTTGTTATTGAAAATCCACCACTAGACTGTAGCACTACTGACTAAGTAGTTCTTTAGGGACCACATGGAGACATTGGCACCAAAGATTCACTAGTAAATTTTAGGGGCTCTAGTATACAATATCGATGTTTCCTCGCTCGATGTCAATAGTAAAATTATGGTGATTTTCTAGTGACATTGTCAACAGTGCTACTGACTAGGTGCACCCCAGCCAATGTAATCGACTATTGACATACATATAACACACGGTTGTCATTGAAAATCTACCAGTAGACTTTAGCACTATTGAGAAGGTAGTACTTTTACGACCATATGAAGATATTTGAACCAAATATTCACTAGTAGATTTTAGTAACCCTCGTCTATAGATGTTTATTTAATATTATTGCACAGCATAATAAAAAATAAAATCAAACTATTGACGCATTCATTGCCAATTTCACCAGAAATACACTAGAACTGTTGTCTCTAACGTATCTCTACTCGCGCATGAAAGGAAAGTTGTCGACATTTGAACTAGTGCAGTTGTCGCTGGAGAAAGAGTATTGACATAGAGGCATATGGTTTAGGCTGACTAGAGGGTACTGACATACATACATACATATGTATACAAAATATTACAATAATTCCAAACAACTTGTTATTTTATAAGGTTTACAGGTTTGAGAAATAATATAGATTTTTTTCCTGGAAGTTAGTTTTTTTCAGTTTAATGATAAAAGTATGAGAAAAAGTTTTTTCGTTGCACTGTTTTTATGAAACATAGTAATTTTAAGACTACTAATGTTTTGTAGCAAGCAAAAAAATAAGTAGTTAGATAAATAACTTTTATGTATTTCTTTTAATTAAATTAAGTTTATTCATTTTGTAATGCTGATGGTGTAAACCTGCTATTACCGATAGTTATTTGTTAGGCAGATCTTCCAAGTCAATTTCGTAGGTAGAAAAAAAATTTATGAACAGCAATAATAAATGAAAAAAACAAGCAATCTATACTTTTATTTATAATTATTATAGAGTTGTTTGTACTGTCATCAATTCTGATAATAATAATAATAAATAATACTGTGGTCAAATTACGACATACGATACATATCGAAGTTTTAAAATATTTCCATATAAAAAAATACCATTGAAATATTTCGAAGTTTCGCGAGATAACGAGGGAATAATTTTTTTTTTTTTGCCTTATAAAGTAAAAAAAACTTTTTGCATTGAGTGAGGTCCATTAATGAGAAATTTAATTCTTTTAAATTTTATTTTAAATCAAATGGTTTGTTTGTCTTTCTTGTTGGGTTGATGACAAACTAACGAATCTTGTTGCGATAATTGTATGAGCTTGATTGAGTTGTGTTGATCGTGATTTTTTTTCGAGTGATTCACAAAATTACGAGTAGAAACGAAACAAAAAAGTCTTTTATGTAACAGGCTTCCAGTAGCACAGCAAGTAAATACTAACTGTTGAAATATTTTATAAGAATACGAGTATACGAGTAGGCATAAATAAATTTACCCTTGATATTTCAAAAATTTCTTCAAGTATGTACCTACCAACCAGTGTTACCATCAGTACAATTCAAAATTACACTTTATCACCCATATTGTGAATAAAATGTGAAATTTTTGTTCCCATGAAATTTTCATTCACCATGAAGGGAAATTTGCAATCGTGAATTTCATGGGAACATTTTTTCCCGCATCAATGCGCAGTGAATGTAAAAAAATGGGAAGAAGACTCTTAAAGCTTAATAATTAATTGAAAATCAAACAAATTAAGTTTAATAATAAGAAATAAATATAATTTGGGTTTCAGATTAAATGTTATTGAGTGGAAAGTTGTGTTTTTAAATATTTTAGGTGCCGTGCAAAAAATTCTTTATTATACCACAGCCATAAAATTTACTACATCTGAACCAAAGCGACTCATGTTCAATGAAATAAAGGTGTTGCAAGGAATTATTGTTATTAATCGAGGACATTATTTATTGATCTTATTTATTGATCTAAAAATAATTATTTATATCTTATAATATATAATTGCAAATATACATAATATTGAAATTACGGAGTTTATTTATTCTATTCGCCTGCAAAAATAAAGTGAACAAAACCAATTGAAAAGTGAAAAAAATCCACGTGAAAAATATTACTCACGATAAGGAGAATCAAGAAAGGAGCACATTTCAGGGGAAAAATTATTCACTATTGCAATTTGTGGAAAAGGAAAAATATTTCGCGGGAAAAACTGTTCACGATAGCAATGTACATATATGAAGCAAAACTACCCAATTTATTTCTTTATTTATTTATTTTTATTATATATATTCAAGAAATTTATCATTCGATTAAAATTAAAATTTATTTGCCGGTGGCCCAGCACTGTCTATATGCATTTCATTGTTGCTGTAACAAATCGTCTGTGCATAAGTTAAGAGGTCAGTGCCACCAGATTAGGGGATATGTCCTAAAATGGGGATTTCGCCTCTAATTTGGGGACAGAATTTCGTGGGGAGGGATTTGGGGATGTTTCATTTTGAGCTCTAACAATTTGCATGTATCAGGAAAATAATTAATCGTGGATGTTGACATAATATTTTAGTACTTCTAACATTTCAGTTTTTACAAAAACACTTGATAATGAAGATGATATTACCATCATGGTAATACCATGTGCAATTTAAGCACATTACAAAACATAGATTTGATTAGGTGTATGGAATTTTGAAAAATGTTGTAGATCCAAAAGTGGCATTGAGCGTATATGAAAACCAATGGAATAATATTGCTTATATCGACTGGCGGAAACAAACAAAACAAAGTTTTCCTAAAGACATATTTGGCTTTTGGGCAATAGTATAACAGTACGAAGATAATGCCAGAAATTACTTCTTTCGTGAAATTGCAGCTGCTGTGTTCAGCCTGTTGATAGTGTCAATAAGTAATGCGTTTGTGAGGAGAATATTTTCATGCATGAACACTACCAAACCAAAACGAAATTAAGGAATAATCTGCAATATGAAATGTTAGAATCTTTAATAAGAATAAAATCAAATTCAAATATTTATAAGATCTGCTGCCACAAATTTGAGCTTCCTGAAGAAGAAAAAAGTTCAAATCGGAAAATATGTACAAGCGAGTTGTAGAGGACGGATACGAACTTGATGTCTATGAAGTTTTGGATTGTCAAATTTTATTTAAAAATGTAGAATATTTCGATTGCAAGAATGTATGTATGTATGTAATATCTTCTTAAATTCATATTCACTCCTATCGTGAATAAAATGTGAAATTTTTGTTCCCATAAAATTTTCATTCCCCATGAAGGGAAATTTGCAATTGTGAATTTTATGGGAACGTTTGTTCCCGTTATCAATACGTAATGAATGTAAAAAAAACGGGAAGAAGGCTTGTAAAGCTGCAAAATTAATTGAAGATCAAACAAATTAAGTTTAATAATAAGAAATACACATATTTTGGGTTTCAAATGAAATGTTATATAGTGTAAAGTTCTATTTTTAATTGTTTTAGGCGCCGTGCAAATTTTTTTTAGCATACCGCAGCCATAAAATTTACTGCATGTCAACCTAAGAGATTCATGTTCAATGAAAAAAGGTGTTCCAAGGAATTATTATTAATCGTAGACATTATTTATTGATATTGCCCTAAAAATAATTATTTATAAGTTTTAATATATAATTGCAAGTATAGTATTTAAATTAAGCAGTGTATTAATTCAGTTCGTGAACAAAACTAAGGGAAATGTGAAAAAATCCATGTGAAAAATATTATTCACAATAAAAGGAATCAAGAAAGGGAACACATTTCAGGAGAAAAATTATTCACGATTGTAATTTGGGGAAAAGGGAAAATATTTCGAGGGAAAAACTGTTCACGATAGGGGTGATTATTTTTTACTATTATCTCCTTCAGATTGTTTACTTCGACTGACTCCAATCGAATCAAAACAATGAATGAAAAAGAAAATCCTAAATTTTAGTTTTATATTCTGATCTCAAAAACTAATACTCTTTTATGTACCTTCTAAAATTAAACATTAATATTAATTGATAGTATTAATTAATAATATTGTAATAAATAAACTTGAAAGTGCATTTTTGTTAATTGTTAAGTTTTTACACACATACATATGTAAATATATGCATTTACAATTGAATTTTATGTACGTTTTAAGTTAACAAAAACATTTAAAAAAAAAAATAAAAATAAAGAATTTGGTCAATCGTACTGAAAAAAGTACAATTTTTCTTTGTGAAAATATTATTTCCCATCCCTGCGCATAGGACTAAATAATCGTTTTTTATGAATGATATATTTTTGGGGACAAAAGTTAGGATTTTTATGTTGAAATCGGGGTTTTTTGGGGACATGACGTTTTAAATTGGGGACAAGAGTAAAAATTTTTCTGACAGCACTGTAAGAGGTTTGTGATTGTTCAAAATTTGTGGTCGAAGTCTATCGACGATTTTTTATGACAAGAATTAAATGCATATAGATAGTGCTGGACCACCGGCAAATAAATTTCAAATTTATTATATATATTTATTTTTATAAAAAATGCATACAAAAAAAAATTAGTCATGCTATATAAGGGGCTTAAAATCAAAGATTCAAAACTAAACAAAATTGAGTTAGATGCAGCAATCAACACTTAATACTTAATAATGCTGCAATTACACTTAATTAGTCAATACTTAATATAATACCAGTAAATAATTACTGCAGTAAAAAAAGCCTTTATTACTGGTTATTGAAAATATTTGCAGTATTCAGTAAAATTTTACTGAATACTGGAAAAAAGCAGTAACCAGTAAATTTTTACTGAAAATGAATTTTTTTTTTACAGTATTTTACTGATAATGAAATTTTTTTTACAATATTTTACTGATAATGAAATTTTGTTGCAGTATTTTACTGGTTACTGAAAAAATTGTAGTTTTCAGTAAAATTTTATATATGGACTGCCTAAAATTCTAAAGAGGGGTTTCCTCTAAGGCCTATATGCTCCTTGATCGATGCACCTTCAATGAATCTATGTAAGTATATAACTAACATTTTAACGAAGATCACGGAATTTGTTTGATATTGTTCTTTTTTGGTATTTGTTACAATTTAAGCAAAGCGTGTATTTTTGCTGTTGGTTGCTTCGACTTATAATAACTCTATAAGAGTCACGCTGCAGTATTTAAACATTTACTGCTTACTGCTATTTTTTTCAGTATCCAGTAAAATACTGCAACAAAATTTCATTTCAGTAAAAATTTACTGGTTACTGCTTTTTTTCAGTATTCAGTAAAATTTTACTGAATACTGCAAATTTTTCAATAAGCAGTAAAATTTTACTGAATATTGCAAATTTTTTCAGTAACCAGTAAAATTTTACTGCTTACTGCTTTTTTACTGCAGTAAATATTTACTGCAGTATGCCCATGTCTGCTTAATACATATTGCTCTATAAAAATTCAGACCTGTATGATCACCTCAAACTGAACTCCATGGAATGAAAAAAATTACTACTAGCAACAAATTAACAAAAAAAAAACTTTGAAGCAATTGTACCTCTTTGCTTTTAAGCCCCTCATATAAATACACTAAAGTAGGATAAAACCTAAATAGACTTAAAAATAATGAGATGCTAAAAATATTCTCCCGAATGAAGCAATTAAAAATGGGAAACTAACAATTAAACAATTTTTTTTTTGTAATATTGGAAACATATCCTATCTTTCCCTGATAAACTTCGGATTCACTATGAAGCTCATGTTTATCGAAATTTAAGCATTTGCAAATCTATCGGGTATGTTCAGAATTCCACGTAAAATTAAAACATTCGTAATTGCCATGGAATTGTTGGAAATATGTATATATGACAACAATGATATGGCAATTCCGAACGTTTTAATTTCACGTCGAATACAGAACATACCAGTATATTACACGATAAAAATCGATTCTAAAAAAAAGTGGGTGTAATTGTTCATTCATTTGTTGCGGAAAATATTTTTTGAAGAAGCCACACAAAGTAGTGGCGAAATATCGAAACATAAGCAAACATTTTTTTAATATAAAAACCTGAGTTCTCGTGGTACCTTCATAGCGAACAGTCGATTAGCGGAATTTTTCTTACAAAAAATTAAACAAACAAAAAATATTCGTAGTACATACATATTATTCGTAATAGGTACATACTGTCTTTAATAAATAAGCTTTATGCTTTGCTAATATTTTTACATAGTAAAAATAACAAAAACAAAAAAAAAACCGCAAACAAAAAAATTAAACAAAGTGATATTGAAGAATGCTATATATGTGTACCTCTAAACAAATAAACAATCATAAATAACAAAAACAAAAAAAGACCGCAAACAAAAAAAAAACACAAACGAATATCCCTTGAGGAATTCTTTGTATGAGTGCCTCAAATACAAAAAAAATTGAAGTGAGTTCTAACGGCAGAAATGCTTATTTTACTGTGAGTTCTGAAACTCTTAATGGAAAAAATAAAAATAATAAATCTGATGAAAGTCTTTTTTTAACGTCAAAGCCAATTTTTCGTCAGCGATCAACTTCGCTTTGTCCAATGCCAAATAGTAATGATGCATTAACATTACAGTTGCCCAGTACTTCTTCATATAAGCCAGTAATATCATCCCCTTCAGGCTCGTGTTCATCACTTAACAAAGTTATCACTACAGATAACAGCGGCTCGAAACTCAAGGTACAAGTCGGAATGGACAGATATATAACCGTGGTAAAGCGTGGGCGAAGCCCGAATTCTTCAAAAGTTTCATCTGCTCCAAAAATGTCAGGGATAACAGCGCAGCCTCAACTAATCGCCAAAACCGCTTCGAAATTTTGCAAGATGACAACGACAAACCCGAGGTAGCCTCGAATAAAATATCCAAGCCGCCACCAATATATTTGAGACAAAAAAATTCAAATGCCCTTATTAAAAAATTAATTTCGGTCATTGGTGAGAATAAATTTCACGTTGTTCCAATAAAACGTGGCAACATCGATGAAACTAAAGTCCAAATTTATGACGAAAAAGATTTCCGCAAAATGGTTGCTGAATTTGAAAAAAATAAAACAAGCTTCTACACATACCAGCTTAAGAGCGCTAAAGGCATGCAGATCGTATTGAAGGGCATAGATTCTTATGTTGTTCCCGAAGAAATAAAAGATGCACTCGTCCTCCAGGGGTTTAAGGTAAAAAATGTGTCCAATATAATAAATAGAGAGAAGATTCCTCAACCCCTATTTCGTGTTGAACTTGAGCCTAATGATATAAAATTGAAAAAAAATGAAACGCATCCAATTTATAATTTGAAATACCTCTTGTACCGAAAAATCACAGTTGAAGAGCCACATAAGCGTTCAGGTCCTGTACAGTGCCATAATTGCCAAGAATATGGCCATACAAAAACATACTGCAATTTACCCTCTGTTTGTGTTGTGTGCGGCGAATTACACGGCACTGCTAGTTGCAATAAGCCAAAAGATCAAAGTGATAAAAAATGCAGTAATTGTGGAGGTAATCACACCGCTAACTACAGAGGTTGTCCTGTGTACTCTTTCGTAAAGAAGACTATAGTGCAAAAACCTAAATTAGCTCCAGCTCAATCAGCAAACGCTTACTCTGCCACTTTTGCGCAAATGAGCCAACCAGTTACTTCCCGTGTATCGTATGCAGATGCTGCTAAGACAAATTCAATTCCCACACAAAATGTTTCCTCGCCAAATAATTCAAAAAATACTGACGCAAGCTTTAATTTTAATCGCCTTGAAGCTACTATTGAAAATCTGGTGCAAACTATAAACAATTTTACAACAAATATGACTAGCATGATGCAAGAAATGCTGCGAATGCAGAATACTCTGCTTCAAGCATTAATTAATAAGCCATGAACACGTTAACAATATGTTTCTGGAACGCAAACGGCATTCGCCAACATAAAAATGAACTTGAGCACTTCCTCATGGAAAAAAATATTGATGTAATGTTAGTATCTGAGACTCATTTGACTTCGAGAAGTCTTTTTAAAATTTATGGCTACACTATATATGATACAAAGGACCCTAGAGGAAGGGCTTGCGGTGGATCAGCAATTCTAATAAAGTCAAGACTCAAGCACTATGTTCTTGATAACATTTGTGAAGAACACCTACAAGCAACAAATATTGGCATTGAAAGTTTTTGTACAAATTTTGTTATATCATCAATTTGCTCCCCTCCCAGATTTTCAATCACTGAGAATCAATATGAGGATTTCTACAAATCTCTTGGACCTTGTTTTGTAGCAGCTGGCGACTACAATGCTAAGCATACGTTCTGGGGTTCGCGTCTTATTACCCCCAGAGGTCGAGCATTGTTCAACACTATTTCAAAAATGGGCTTGGATGTCATTTCGAGTGGGGAGCCCACTTATTGGCCTACTGACATACAAAAAATTCCGGATGTTATAGATTTTGGCGTCATAAAAAATATCTCTAGGGATTTAATTCAAGTTCAAGCTTCTATTGATCTTTCGTCCGATCACTCTCCGACGATCATTACAATTTGTAGTCCATTAAGAAGTAACTTACCTGACCCATATGTGAAGATGATCAATCGTGTTAATTGGCTGGGGTTCAAAAAATATCTCAGTAGTCATTGTACGGAAAACATTACGCTTAGAACATCCGATGATATTGAATCTAACATTGCCAATCTCAGCGAGAATATTAAACAGGCTGCTGAACATGCCACTAACTCCCATCCGCAGACTGGGTTTAATAAAATTTATTCTACAGACATTGAACGTCTCGTACGTGAAAAAAGAAGAGCTAGAAGGGAATGGCAATTGCACAGATCACCACAAAATAAAATCAGATTTAAAGAGTGCACTAAACGACTCCAAGAGTTGCTTGCATCTGAAAAAACTGCATCTCTTAAAAATTATCTGGAAGGTCTTGATGTCACACCAGCGTCTAATTACTCTTTGTGGCGCGCTGCTAGAAAGCTTAAAACACCCGTTGAGTATAAGCCACCTCTACGCACATCTACCGGAAGTTGGGCAAGAAGCGATACTGAAAAAGGTAAAATATTTGCTGAGCACTTAAAATCCGTTTTTACGCCAAACATATGTACTGGTGTTGCTGATTTGCCGAATGTAGTCGCTCTACCCCCTCAACACATAAAGTTTAAGACGCGTGATTTACAAAAATTAATTGCCGAACTCAACCCGAAGAAAGCTCCGGGTATTGATGGAATTAGTAACCAGATGCTTATGAACTTGCCTCGTATTGCAATGAGAATCTTATTATTCATATTTAATGCCATTTTACGACTGGAGTATTATCCACACAGCTGGAAGCTTGCCAAGGTTAAAATGATTCCAAAGCCGGGCAAAGATCTAACCAAGGCTGAGTCATATAGGCCAATAAGTCTACTATCAACTATGTCAAAGCTTTTCGAAAAACTGCTCGAAACAAAATTGTCCCCAATTCTAATTAGTAGTGGGTGCATACCAGACCATCAATTTGGTTTTAGAAGTCAGCATAGCACCATTGAACAAACTCACAGACTGGTTCAATTTATAAGAAGAACTTTTGAGGAAAAAAAGTATTGCTCTGCGCTCTTTATTGACGTTTCCCAGGCATTTGATAAAGTGTGGCATGAAGGCCTAATTTTAAAATTGAAGACTTACTTACCAATAAACATTTTAAATCTTTTGGAAAGTTACATTATTTCCCGTAAGTTCACTGTTGTGGAAGGAGACTTTACGAGTAGGCCTGAAACTATTTCATCCGGTGTGCCACAGGGGAGCATACTGGGACCAGTTTTATATTTGATTTATACTTGTGATATGCCTGTGAGCAGTAGTATCCATACTTCCACATTTGCCGACGATACAGCCTGCCTTAGTATGCACAAAAACCCTGATGAGGCATCCCGCAAACTCCAGGAACACATTAGCCAGATGGAGCTTTGGTTAAACTTATGGAGAATTAAAGTCAATGAACAAAAGTGTGTCCATATAACGTTCACCCTAAGAAGAGATACTTGCTCCCCCATTCGGATTAACAATCAAGTTGTTCCTCAACATTCACATGTGAAATATCTTGGCATACACCTTGATCGACGACTTACATGGAAACACCACATTGACTCTAAGTTAACTCAAATGAAACTTAAATTAACTCAGGTACATTGGCTGATTGGTAGAAATTCAACACTTAGCCTAGACTGCAAACTTTTAATATACAAGTCGCTTTTAAAGCCAATATGGTGTTACGGAATTCAACTATGGGGCACTGCTTCAGCTTCAAATGTAGAGAAAATTCAACGAAGGCAAAATAAAATTTTACGCATGATAACATCGGCTCCATGGTACATCAAAAATTCAAATATACATCGCGATTTGAATATGCCACTAGTGACTGAAGAAATTGCAAAATACGCAGGCAAATACCTAACAAAACTCGAGTCACATCCTAATCCGCTTGCTCGTAATATTTTGAACTTTACTGGACACATCCGCTTAAAAAAGAGAGATACACGGGCTCTAATATTCAACACTCTAGATGATGAAGCTGCTTGAAAACACCTTTTTCTTTTTGTTGCTTATCACTACTTATGTATTATTAATAACTATCACTAAGCTTATGTCCGACATTGGTCGGGCCTAATAATTTTTTTTTATAGATTTAAGATTTGAATACTTATTGTTAGTTCATATTTGAAGATACAATAAATAATAAACATGCATTTAAAAAAAAAAAAAAAAAATATAAAAACCTTAAGCTTAATAAAATTAGAGAATATTATAATTAAAAAAGTCAAACAATTAGAAGAATTATTTAAAACAGGGATGTTAAATATCAATTTTGCGGAAGCGTATACTGCAGGAACGAATAATTGTAATTTGCATATCGATAGATATTTATTAACATTGAATTTTTCTTTAGTATATTATTTAATGTTCTTTTAACTAAAGTACTGACATATTTTCTTCTTTCCTTCATCAAAAGTATGAATTATGTGCATACACACATATATTTATCTTATACAGGTTCTATTCAGTAAATATTTTGTGTTATTTACCTTTATGTTTGTTAGTTAATTTGAAACAAAATAAATTTTTTCCTGAATTTGAATTCAGTAAAATCAATGCATATTAATATATTTTGAGTAAAATCACTAAAAAAGATATTTTTTTGTTCAACTTGAACATGCAACTCGTAATATTCTCTTGAAAACTTGAAAACAGTCCTGTGAAAGCAAAACGCAGCGAGAAAATCAAAAAATGTGAGCTCGTCCTTTTCCAAATAGTTTTTCTTCTAAATTCGGATGCTAGAGCAAATGCTATTAACTTGTAAATTTTAAATTTCAACTTAAACAGGAGTAACCATATGCTTTAACATCCCAACTTACAAGAAAATTTGTGAAAACGATTCAGTAGTCAGAACAAAGTTGATTATTTCAATAAAAACAAATAAAAATATGTAAAAAAATCTTTTAGTACAATTAAGGTCAAAAAAGTAAATTTTTTGAAAGTTGGTACAATTTTAAAATTCTCAATGCCTTTCCTATTTATAGCCAGCAAAAAAAGATAGAATTGGTATAATTTTACTTATTTAAGCATGTCAGAGAATAGTTTAAGTGTTGAAAAACGAAAACAAAAGGAAATATTAAATATGGAAGGGTTATTTTCAATCACACCTAAAATCTACACCACAGTATTTCGGTTAATTAACCACGAACTGGCAACACTGCTTGCAACTTTCTTTGCATTTGTTTGTATTAACTAAGTTATTGAAATGTGATCCTTTTAAACAGTCTTACGAACTCGATTATACCTGAGGGTAAATTGTAAAACATAATGAGTGAGATTTTTACTCTAAAATGCAGTCTTTCTTGGTTTTGCTTACACTGGAAGGTCAGGTAAAAAGGAAGGAGCAAGCAAGACGTTTTCTTAATATTTTAAATAAAAAAGATTTCAGTTTCAAATAAAGTCTTGGTTTTACTAGGAGAGGAGAACTTTTGGAAAGTAAAAAGATGTTGGAAGATTTTTCCATATTTAAAAAGAAATAGTACATGTTCTTGAAATATATTTTGAGGGTTGATGTTTTTTTTTTGTGGTGCATCAATTGTTTGTTGCTCTCAAAGATTAAAATCTTGGAAATATTTGCTTGTTTGTTTTCTTAAGAAAAAGGTAAGAAAAACAACAAATTTCTGGGGTGACTTCATCATGTTCATGTTCCCTTTTAAATATTTATTCTGGGCACGTTTTAAGTAAAAGTTTGTAATACGAGTACCACAAGTATGGAAAGGGACTGACAGAGTAAATGAAGCAATAAAATAATAAAAATAATTTAAGCATCTTGGCATGTTAGAACACATAAATTTTGTTGTAGGTCAAGAAATTCAAAAAGCAAACAACAATATGCAACATTTCAACAGGAAATATATTGTCAATATAGTAGATAGTGTGTTTGTGATATGCACCCGGTAGTTCTTGATTGTTTTTGTATTTATTTTTGAACGCGATCACGTAATAATGTCTTAAGGAGCAACAGGTTTTCAAAAATTATAGCAAGGATCATATGATATATTTTATGAAACCTTTAACTTTCAATAAGAGGGAGAAGAAACGTTAAAAAACATGTTGGGAAATAATACTACAAAGGGATATTTTTTCTTTTAAGATCAGCAGCCATAAACAGCTTCAACAAATGTCAGGATCTTATGGCATGTTTTTTTTAATCAAAAACAAACTGTATGCAAAATTCACCACGTGCCTTAAATATTCTTCCATCAGGAGCACATAATTATTAAGAAGTTTACAGGTAAAACGATCACCCCATCACGTGCATTTTTACGAAATGAACACTTTATTTTACAACCAAATAAAATATCATATACGTACATGCTATACATATGCACATGCACACATACATACATTTGTAAATACATATGTGTGTGTGTGTAAACATATGTACTTGCATGATGGTTCCTTTTTAAATTAAATATGAGTGAGCGAGCGACCACCTTGAAATTTTTATTTGTTAATTTTGTTGCGTGCCAGCAAATGTCATGTTTCCTTCCAATTTGTGTTTTTGAAAATGTCCTTAAAGTGTGTGTAAATATGAAATTTGTCACGTGTGTTAGTTTATGTTTTAACAAGGATATCATAATATCTAGAAAGTATTATTGGAATGTAAACCAACATAAATTTTATTGAGTAAAAAAATACCTTAAGATCATTTGAATGTAAAATACCTGGTGTGAAATTTGTCACGTAAACTGCATAAGTTTTAAAAGGAGAACAGAAATTGAAACAATGCACATAATTCATAACAAGGACTTTGCAAAAATAACACATTTAACTCTTTAACGGGCAAGCGTTATACGAACTTGTAGGTATTTTATAAAGATATTTCACAGAAGGAAGTAAACTTGTATTCAAATCACTTGCACATTTTTAAATTTAATTCTTAATGCGGAATTTTTTTAAATATTTCTACTAGAAAGTTTAGTTCAAAATGAAATTTTCAAACATAAGATAAAAATATCTTGGTTTCAAAGGATTGCCTTTCAAAATATAAAACGCAAAATAAAATCTATGAAAAATTGTGAGGTCGCATCAATAAGTCGGTGAGTTTTGGAATCAAACACGTTTTGGGATAAAAACATCATTTTAATTTTCAACGTGGTCTCATTTGAACTCTATGCTAGAGAGGGGCGCGTGTCGTATTTTTTTCGTGCACGACTCAACACGAAGTGTTTGTGACACACAATATAATTTCGTACGTGGCTGGGTCGTGTCGTGTTAAGGAAAATTGATACAAAAAACACGAAAATAAATTATGTGTAAAATGTGTATATATGCATTCTGTATAAAGAGAAAATTTAATATTCAGCCCAATCAAGCATATTCGGAATTTATTTTTCCCGAAAAATAATTTTCTCTAGAAAAAATGCCTCCATTTATAAACTACTTTGGAACAAAAAATAGGAATAGATGGCAACACTGCATTACGAAGCCATTTGTTTTTGCTTGCTTGTTGACATTTTTCTTCCTTTTTGTTGCGTTAAATTCAACACGAAATATAAGAACTATAAAATATCCTATTTTATTTATCTAAATTTAGTTTTAATGGATGGAGTACCAACCAGTAATTTGCATGATTACGATTTAAACGGCATAATTTTGCATTTTCTAAAATGAATATTGAGCTAGCACTTAACATTAACAAAATGAATGATGCTATTGCATGATTCATATCAATGAGACTGTTGTTAATAAATGCCTGTCATTGCTTGCAATTTAGATTCATTCATATGACTCACTAAAGCAATGAATCAGTATGATTGGTTTGAATACTTCTTAAACCACTTCTGACAAATATAGTTTTATGTAATATTATAAAATAAAATAGCTAGGCCCATTCTTTTTTATAAATTATTTTAATATGAGAAAAACTATTAATTAACACAATATGAAGAGATAGATTTTTTCATTTTATTTAATTTTTTATTACACGAAAAACTCCATTTTCGAAATTTTTTATTATTTCTGAATACATTCTGTTAAATTTTCTAAAAACACTTTTTAATAGTTTCTTAACGCTATTTATTTATGTGTGGAAATATTTACTCAATGTTTTATAAACTGAAGATTTCATCTAGTCAACGTGCTTTTGTGAGTTATTTGATTACTATACAAAACAATCAAACAACAGTAGGAATTTTTTATTTATGTTTACTGACAACACTTAAAAAAAGAGAGTGAGTTAAAGACAGTCAGTTGATAGAGAGGCAACACTGCAAGCAATATCATTAGTACATATTGATGTTAAAAAACAAAACAAAAGCATTGTAAAAGTGAGTGGAGAGCGAAAGTGAATCAACTCATACAGTTCACTGGTACCAACTGTATTTTTGTGTAATTTCCCTTCTGTTTAGCAATGGAAAAATTTTTAGTGAAAAAGCAAATTCATTTGCGTTATTTAATACCTACTTTTTCCCCGGCGAGTTTTTTATTCCCGCATTTGGTAAAAAAGGGAAAAAAATAAATTCACAATAGGTGAAAAGGGAAAATCTAACAATAGCACAAGTCACCATGACTTAATTGTGTGAAAAACACACCATGGCTTTCTTTGACACCGATTCACCCCGGAAAACACACTCACTATTTTGACAGCTGTTTAGTTTCTGATGTGTTGTGGTGGATTCACGTTTAGTCCACAGCTCGTCAACTTCTGCGAGATTGTCATACGATTGAATTTGTGGTGGATTGTGAAAAAACACGGCATCCATTTTACGAAAAGCTTTAATATGCCCAAGTGATCATTAAAAATTTAAACCGCTCAGCCATGTGAGATGCCTATGGCGTCCACAATCTCTCTCACTTTCAATCTCATATAGGCCAACATCATATCGTAAATTTTTTTTAATTTTTTCGGGTGTAGATACCTCAATTGTGCGTCCAGAACGTTCCGTATCTTTTGTGCTTGTACGTCCACAACAGAAATCAGTAAACCACTTTTTTACTACTGAAATTAATGACAAAGAGTCCCTATATTATTTATCAAGCTTAGCCTTGGTGGGAGTGGCGGTCTTTTTCGCAAAATATAACGCTGTCCTGTCCACATGGAAATTCTCTTTTTCCATTTTCTTCTCCAATAACGCGGCACGCTGTTATTAATATTTGTCAGACACAATCTGAATGATACATCTTTTTAAAATTTTGACAGCAGTCCTGTTGACAGGAGCACTAGTGATCTTTTAGTCAAGAGGCAGGATATTAAATAAGTCATGGACTTATTGACCGGCCCTCGTATTGAAATCATGTTTAAGTATTTTTCGAAACTACTTAAAGAAATTAGTAATTCCACTCAGAGAGGTTTTAACTAAATAAATTTCGCAAAGGTCTGCATGCTACGAGGGCAGGTCAATAAGCCCGAGACTTTTTAATTTACTTACAGGTTTTTTTTAAATAAAAAATTCGTTTAAAAAAGTCCGAGGCTTGTTGACCTGCCCTCGTATATTTATAACAGCATTGTAATTTAATATTTTCACACATTTTAAAGTAGTTTTTTCGCAAGCAAGCCCTTTTATAAACTTATTTCACTTTAAAGGGTTAACGAAACACTTAATATTAATTGAAGGAAATTGTAAAACGTGTTATAAAATGAATTTTTAGGGGTATGTTAAAATTATATTTACACAAGTTATTGTGGTGCGTTCCTTGAAACAGGATATTTATTTTATTGGTTTTGTGCACAAGGTCATTTAAAATAAAAACTTCCTACATACATAGTTACAACTAAATAACTAACTAACTTGACAGACAGAATGTTTAACACGTGCCATTTTTACGTTTAAAGTAACAGGCTTCTAGTTTTTCGCATTAAGGATTTATTTGCAACTTTTATTTTTAAACACACACACACACAAAAACAAAAGGACTCTGGTGGTTATTACACTGTTTCGTAAATATGAAAGCCTGCTCAATTTCATGAGAACAGTCTGTTGTGTTGACAGATTTTCTCACGTTGCAAATTTTGCTAAAAAAAATTTAATACTAACTACAACATGCAGACAGAGTCCTTGAATTATTATTATTATTTTTTTTTTTGAAAGGTAATACCTGCGGCAGGTGATGCAATTCATTCATGTGGTATCACTCACATTGCCTGGCCAGTTTACAGATTTTTTTTTTTTTTTTTTTGAAATGTACTCGTATTTCAATAGTGTTATTTTCTGTTTCTGAAGTAATTTATTTGAGATTGAAAAAAAACACATCATGTTTGTTGTTGGCCACTTTTGTCCTTGCTTCTTAGGCAACTCATCAGATGTCAACTAAAAAGTTCTTGAAAAATCTAAAAAATATAAAAAATCTTAAAAAAATATTGATTAGTTTTTTTTATTTTTTTTTTTAATTTTTTTTTTAATTTTAACAAAGTTATCAACAAATATTAAGTTATTTTTAGGGAAAAAAATTTTCGTGGCAAAAGCAAAAAAAATAAAATACATATTTACATATCCTTGGCTTAACAGAAAAACCAAGCAACTAAGAAAAAATTAAAAATACGTTTTTTCCTAACTGAGCAACGAAAAATGTTAAATGAGAGTTAAAGGGTATTCAATCAGTTAATGTAATTTTGATAACTTGTATTTTGGAAACCGTAAAAGGCAAACTCTTGAAATTTTCAAAACGCTAAAATTAAAAAATACCAAAATTAAAAACTCGCAAAACCGAAAAAAATCGCTAAAAACCGAAAAAATTGCATAAACAAAAAAGTGCCAGACTATAAAATCTCTAAAACTAAAATAAATCACAAGAAACCGAAATCGCCAAAATAAAAAAAATTCCAAAACTAAAAAAAACTTCAAAACCCAAATAAATCCCAAAGAAAAACTGCCAAAACTGTAAAAATCGCTAAAACCCGGAAAGATCGCTAAGACAAATACAAGTGCCAAACTAAAAAATCTCTAAGGCTAAAAACTCCAAGACTAAAACAACCTCAAAACCCTAATAAATTCCAAAATACGAAAGAAAAACTCTAAAAACTATAAACATCGCCAAAACTATAAAAATCACCAAAAAAAAAAAAAAAAAAAAAAATCACCAAAACCGAAAAAAATCGCCAAAAACCCCAAGATAAAAAAACGCCAAAATTAAAAAACCTCAAAACCCGTATAAATCCCAAAGAAAAACCACCAAAACTATAAAAATCGCCAAAAACCGGGATACTTAATTTAAAAAAATTCTACATCAGATAAGATATTTGATTATATAGGCTGAAGTTCATATATTATTACATATCGTCGCGTTAAATGCAAACGGACGTAACTACACAAAAATTCGAAATCGATTTTTTGATTGATTATGGTTCATTTTATCAAACTACATGTTCACGCAAATATTTAGAACTCTGCGATCAAAAATTACGACTTTATTAAAGAAATTCCAACGGACGTAATTACCAATAAATAAATGGTTAAAAACATATAAGTATCCATACACAAGTAAATTTCGAAGACAATTTTCAAGAACACTATTATTATTGATTTTGAAACGTTTTTATCTCTCCTGTAAAAAATGTAAAAGTGTAGTTACGTCCGTTTGCATTTAAGGTGACGATATATAGTGTCCGTACGCAACCCTTCGTGTGCGAGTCATGGTCGCACTTAACTGAATTTATTTTTTTTTTCTTTATGTATTTTTTTTTATAATGTTTTCACCCTGACATGGGTTTAAGAAAAGTTTTTTGAATTGCTACTACTTAGGTTTTATGAAATGCAACCTTATTTTCGCTGTACTAAGTTCAGTGCTGCCAAGTTGAAATGACTGGTAGCAAATAAAAATAAATACCGATTGCAGCATTTTCAATTTAAAAATGGATGCAGCCGCATTAATAATCAAAAAATTGACGAGAAAATCTTTTGGACTGAAAACAATGAAAATATTTTCATTGACATCTGGGAAGTAAAAGTAGACGATATGAGTGAAATCCATCTGCCGATAAAAAAAGAATTAGCTTATAATGTATTTGTAAATTTTTTTATATAAGTAATAACTTGTTGTTCAATCACTTCTTAACTTTGTCTAAGTAGTTCCATAACTTTTTAAAGTGTTCATTTAGAAAATATAAAATATTTTTTTTTAATTATTTTAAAAAATGTCCTGAGTTTTTCATACAAACAAAACAGCTGTTGTACAGTTTATGTTTTAAAAAGTCGAAAAAGTTATTAGAGCTAAGTTATTAGACAACCTGTTGTTTAAAACTTGAATCTATCAAACTTGCAGTGTGAACGTAAAATCAGTTGTTTATGGGTTTAAACTTAAAACTAGGTTTTAATTTTAAAACACTAAGGTCCATTATTAGAACTTGCCATTAGTTAAAGATAGAATTTTATTGGACGGATAAACACTTTTTCATTATCACAACTTCATTTTAACTAAAAGTGAACGGTAAGTTAAAGCCAAGTTCACCCTACCTGTAACTTATATTGCGAGGTTTAATCATTTGATGTTGCCAGGTTTTCATACGTTGCCACACTTTCTACTTAATATATTACAGGCAAATTTTATTTGAACAAAATATGACACAAAATAAAAACAATACAAATATAAAATAATACAAAAATAAAATAAAATAATTGACAAAAATGGTTTCAATTTGTTTGTAAATTGGTAAATAACCAAAAGAAAGTTGCCACTAAATATTTTTAAAAATCAATATCCACAGTATCCACATAAATGTTGCCACCAAACACAAATTGTATTATTTATTTTATCGGATAGTTGTAATAATGAAACATTTTTAAAAGTCATTATGACAATGGCCCTAATTTTTTTTTTTTTTTTTAAAGTACGACATTATAAAAATAATCAAAACACTATCACTGGGGGCTATTCACATATTACTTAACGTTTTTTTTTGTAGTTTTCAATTAAAGAACGATATGATTTTTCGTTTAAGATAACGATAATATCACACATGGTTTTGAATTTCTTAAAATTTTCCTTTTTTAAAATTGATATTCCCTAAAATTATTGTTCCCAATTCTTATGAGTTTAGAAAAAATCTTTGCATGCCATTATATTGAACTGATTCTTGTATGTATATACAGGGATACATATACATATATGTACTTGATATTAAAATGTTGTGTTACACAATCTTGAAGGTAACTGATATATTAAAAAAATTCAAAATTTTTAACATTTTCGTCTTAGCGACTTTGGCAGGACTGCTTTCAATTACTTGTACTGACTGCCAGTTCATAGAAGCCTCGTTGCAGACTGGCATGTAATGTTTTCTGTTGACCTGTTATAGTCATAAAATTAATTAAAAACATGTTGGTCAATTTTCTCATGTTCTGACCGACAATTAAATTAAATTCCTTCTGTAGGTGATCAATAACTTTCATCAGGAAGGACTCTTTTTTTTTCTTTCTTCATGCACACATATGGTTAAAACAAAGACATTGATATGAACTGAAAAAAATCTGAGCAATTACTTTTTCTGTGTATGAGTCCTTATAAAGTCCTTGACACAATGACGTGGTTTCTTTCTCCCTTTTTTATTTTAGTATGTCTTACTAAGGATTATTTTCTGTTAACCTGTTAATACTACAACCAATATTAGCATGCATTTTATAAATTTTCTCACGTTTTGGCAACTTAATAATAAAATTGGAATGAATATATAGAGCTTTAGCTGCAAAAATGGCATAACGCTAAAAACTTGTTTTACAGAAAACAAATTTTAAGTTCGTAACTAACTAAATAACAGGAGTTGTTAAGCCACATAACGAAATCACTAGGACACAAGCAGTACATATACTTTAGCTGGCTTATTAGAAGGTGCTTTTAGCAATGCATACAATGCAGCTATTTCAAATTCCCTAAAAAGCTGGATAAAAACTGTGATGGAGACAAGAAATGTCACTGCAAGATTAAGAAATAGCGCGGAGTCCAAATGGGTAAGAAGATTAACACCGCAATATGGTGTGATTTCTTCCCTACTCTGTCTTCTCGTTGTCAATATATATAATTCTCTTTGAATGTTCGGCAATAATAACTGACGTGATAGGCGATATCATGACCACTGCTTTGGGTACACTCAACAACTAGGTCACCAACTGTGATCAGTATTGTGTAGCAACTAAATGGCTACTGAACAGAGCTTCGAAAATTGAATGAGCCTCATTGCCATCAGAGGCACTGCAACACAGCCTTAGAAATTAAAAAAAAACATGCAAAAGCATAGTTGCAAAATAATGAAGCTTTCCTCTACCTCTTCCTTTGCCACCTGTCTTCTATATCACTATCAATTTCCTAAATAAGTTAACACGTAGTAATAGTAGCAGGCATTCAATGCCTGAGTGTTTCTTAAAAAAAACTAAATAAAATGGAACTGGTACCATTCACCGCAAAGACCAAGGTACAAACTTTTGTAGGCACTATGAAATAAGACCCAAGGAAATAACGCCCAAATAATAAAATGAAATATGGCCCAATAAAATTAAGGAATTTTTGGGGTTTATTTAATCCAGAGTTTGGTTGGGCTTTTTTTTGCCTTTATTTCATCTTGAGTTTGGTTTCATTGGGCTTTATTTCATAAATTTTCTCTTGGGCCTTATTTAATTTTTTTTTGGGTTTCGTTTTATTGGGTCTTATTTCATTTATTATTTTGGCGTTATTTCCTTGGGCCTTATTTTATAGCGCCAGTTTTCTATGGCTGAGGCCACATGAGCATTTTAAAAATGTAGTTTTCTGTTTTTTTTTTTTTAAATAAATTTGGGCTTCATAAAAAATCGCCCAAAACCATATCGCTCAAAAATAAAAATTAAAAATTTACCAAAATTTCAAAATAAAAATCTACCAAAAAAATGAAAAATCACAAAAAAAAAAAATGCAGAGTTGGTAGCAGTGTTGCCACTTCGTGGGTAATTAACCGAAATACTGTGGTGGGTAGAGTATGGGTAATTTCTTTTAGGTGTGATTGAAAATTTCCCTTCCATTTTTAATATTTCCTTTTGTTTTCGTTTTCCAACACTTAAACTATTCTATGACATGCTTAAATAAATACAATTATACCAATACATACTCTTTTTTGCGTGCTACATAAATTATCCACCCAATTATGAATAAAATTCCGCGAGAAATATCTCAATTTTCCAATTAGAATTTTTTGTTTTCCCTATTACTTGCTATTAATTGGAATTGTTCCCAGGGAAAAATTTCCTGTGGAATTTTATTCATAATTGGGTGGTATGATAACAATTTTTTTGGCGTTTCTTATTTTACTTGTATGGGAATATTATCTAGGCTTAAGGGCCAGTCAGACTATACATGTATAAAAACTTTTATCACATTTTTAAGCAATTCTACATTTTTGTTTTTCGGGCGATTTGCACTTGGGCTATAATTCGTACAGCACATTATTTAAAATATGTATAAATATTAAATACTGTACGATTTCCATGATTACGAGAATTTTTTGATGTAATTTTTCCTTTTTAATTTTTAAATGTAAATAAAAATTTTTGGGCGATTTTTCATAAGAAAAATAACTTAAAATTAATTAATAAAAATTTTTGGGCGATTTTTCATTTTTATTTTTGCGCGATTTTTTTATATGAAAAATAACTTATAATTAATATGAAAGAATTTTTGGGCGATTTTTCATTTTTTTTTTGGGCGATTTCTCATGGAAACATTTTTTATATGACAAAAATCAACCAAAATTTGTATGGAAAAATTTTGGGCGATGGCTAATTTTTATTTTTGGGAGATTTGGTTTTGGGCGTTTTTTTTTTTCATAGAGCCACTAAATTCATGGTTTTAAACAATCAGTCACCCTTATCGGGAATAAAAGACGAACATTTTGTTCACGTGAAATATTTCCCGTGAAAAAAAAATAAAAATAAAAATGGTGAGAAAAATTAGAAAATAGTATGCTGACACAACAATAACTTAAACATTGGCGATCACAATTTTAGGGAAAGAGAACACTTTTCACGTGAACTTTTCTTCCCGATAAGGGTGATTATTTATTTGCTATCTAAGGGATTATTTTCAGTAGGACAAGAATTGGCCAGATAAATACATATAATACTTAAAATAGCAGATATAGTTTGAAAACATTAAATTTACTTCAAAAAAGAACGTTCGTGTGGCCCCTACTATAAGCCTAACTAAGTAAGGCAAAAACTTTTTTCTTCAGTTTTGATGATTAATGATTTTCCATGTCAAATTACTCAAATTTCACCAGGCATCCAGAACACATTTGTAAGCATATGCCTCCAAGAGTGTGTCTTTTCCTTTGTTGTATATTTTTTTAATTTAATCTAAACGTAAACTAAAAATAATTTGGCTTACTTATCTACATATATGACTCTGTTCGCAAAAAAACCCTCAAGGTTGTGGCCATTATCATTAACTGTAAAGCACCATATGGTGCGCAGATATGTTATAGATTAGTGATGTGCGAATATTCATATTCGTATTCGAATTCCCAAAAATAACCGGCCATTTTTAGATATTCGCATTCGCTTGAATTTTATGAATTTAAAAAAGAAATAAAAAACAGACATTATGAAAAGTGGTGGCTGCCTTTTGATTTTTTTTTGGTGGTGACCTTTCTAAAAATCGCAGGTTTTGTGAGTAGTGAAACTTATTTTTAACCGACTTAAGAAAAGGAGGTTAACAATTCGTCTCTATTTTTTTTAGGGGCGTTGCCTCATAACTCGGTATATTTTAGACTGATTGAAAAATTCTTTTTTTTTTCTGAGGGGGTATAGCTTCCCATTGGTCCCATTGTAAAAAAGTGGGCGGGGACACGTCCTCAATTTTTCTATTTAATTTATGATATTCTACTTATTTGATTGCTGCGAAATCCATAAAACTCCATTGGTTCTTGTAATTACACAATTTTAAAGTTGAAAATATGGGTGGGGTTACGCCCATAAAATTTATTATAATATTTCACGCCGTTCTAATTAACCGATTTTTACGAAACTTACCACACATCTTGAGCTCTAAAATAGATACAATCCTTCATTTAAAAAAATCGGCAGAATCACCCCCATTAAAATTTAATATTTTACTTTATTATATAAAAAGAATTATTTTTTGTAGTGTGCTAAATATTTTCATATATGGAAGAATGTATTTCTTGAAAGCACATTTTTTTGCCCATGAGAATTGTAAGAAATATTTTTATAAAATTCTGAAAGCTAATACATATGTATGTTGCTAATATGTAGTTTGATATGGAAATAAGTTTTTTATATATTTTAAGAATATATAAAAATGTAAAAGAAGAGATGAGGAAAGGAAAACCATCTAAACAGTTTCTAGATTGTTTGGTGTATGAAATATCAAAAAATATCAAACGAAAATTTGCCATGCGATATAGGAATCCATTTAATTTATTATAGAAATTTGTGTTTTGTATCGTTTTCGAATGTAATTTAGTGACGACCATTAAACAAAGTAAGATTTTAAATAATTTTTTTTATTAACTTTAATGTACATCAAGAGGAGTATGAAGTTCTTTTCCATACAAAATTATTGGTATTTGAATTAGTTAGTTTCAGATATTTGTACTCGTATTCGTGTATTTCAAAAATTAACATTGGTACCAGAGAATGACAAAAGTATCGTTTTAAATAGTCTGAGTATTGGTTGTCGAAACAACTATGAATGTGTACAGATAAAAATAAAAAACACTCTCATATGCAAACACACACACGCATTAATTTGGAACCGAATATGTATATCTACGAACAACCAACAACTATATTTATATACATTTCTTAAATTACGCAGCACAAACGACTGTGTTAGATACAATCATACGCATGAGTATAAAAATACGCCGACTATTAATCGGCTACACAGGGCTATTTTATTCACACACACACATAAAACATTTTCCATTCCATTTTACATACACAAATATATGCGAATGATGAATAAATATCCCGAGTATCATACGTATATTTTTATGTCCGACTAAATATTCATACTTAAAGTATAAACATACTCCAACTATAACTATGAGAAATAGTCAATACGCTTGATATACATGTGCATTTTATTTTTAAGTGTAGCGTGGAGATATTCTTTTATGTTGGAATAGGCTAGCGTCATAGTTGCTTGCAGTCAATAAAATTATGACTATTTACTCAAGTATATATTGTTTTTGAGTACTCATTATCATTCTCTGATACGCACATCACTAGTACGTACATACGTATGTATGTATGTATATTATATTTTTCTTTACGACTAATAATATTTGTGGGTCACAAGATGCAAAATTGTATGGCTGCAAAGGCTGTTGCGCAAGGCGGTGTGTGGCACATTTTCTTCTCAGCACTCAAACTCGACGCGGTCTACTTTCTTCTTCTTTATACTTAAATTTAATTAGTATTCATTAAATACATATTTAATTGCTGCATTAAATATCAATTAAAATGCCGTTCGTTTTCTGCTGAGTTTTGCCAAGAAGACCACCATACAACGACATACGATACCTCTTTGTCCCTTGTAATTTTCCCTTTAGAGCAATAAAGCAGTCAGTCAGTCAGTCAACCGCTTTATTTGACCAACCGTCAGTCAGTTGTCGTCGTTGAGACTGTTTTGCAAACTAGACCTTAAATCCTTTCTGCATTTTGCTGATCTCCTATTGAAAATCGCGACTAATTGCTCTAATTTGTTAGTTGAACACACACACACACACACACATATGTATACATTCATATCCTCTTGCTCGTTTTCGTTAATTAGTTTAAATGTCTGCTGCAAAAAACGGCCGCATGTACTCGTTCTCGTTGTAAACATTTTTCAAACAAAGCTGGTTCATTAATTCATATATTTTGTGTGCCATTTTATACTTACAAATGGATGGGGGTTAAATAATTAGTACTTATTAACGAGTGTGCTCGTAGCATGTGGGGATGTTTGTTCTTGTTTTAAATATTAGACGTTGCAGTTTATTTAAAACACCCCACCCCTACATACTCGTATTAGCTTTCCGCCAGCTCACTCACCTTGCTGCATACAACAACACACCAGACACACACACACACACGAAACGGCAGCAGCGAAGAATTTTAATGTAAATCCCCAATTAAATTTAAAATTTATATGTAATGAATGCTTATTATTGAAATACATTCAGCGCCTAAGAATATTGTAATTAATGAGCTTTATTTGTATAAAAGCATACAGACTTACATATATTTTCTTCCTATAAAAGGTATACAGTGAAGTTCAGTTATGACGAACCTCTGAAAATCACCTAAAACAAACATATAAAGCACAATTACGAATATTCCCGCGAAATTTATTTCTTGCGGAAAATAATTTTCTCGACAAAAAAATCCTCCAATCATAAATTCCTTGGGAACAAAACAGAGTAAAATGTGGCATTACTGCATTACGAAGCTCGTTATTTTATATCATTGTTTGTTGACATTTTGTTTTCTCTTTTTTCTTTGAGTGCAAGCATAAACAAAATTATTGAAATTCAACAACTTGAAAAAAAATATCCATGTCACGATGTCACCAGAAATCGTACGATCGACAACTTATATTGAAAACAACAACAAATTTTGTAATGTTATTGTTGTTTGCAATACAAGTTGTCGATCGAAAATTTTCTGGTGACATCGTGGGACAGGCCGATATAAAAAAGGTTTGCAAATGTTATATTTGAGAATTTTTTGTATTTTTCGAAATACATACAATAACACTAAAACACCATTTTGTAACTTTTTTAGGGTTCCGTACACCAAAGGTGAAAAGCAACCCTATTGTTTTCGCTACGCTGTCTGTCTGTCCGTCACAGGCTATTTTCTCAGGAACCGTAAGAGCTACTGACCTGAGATTTGGACAGAGTATGTAGAACCTTGGCCGCTAAATGAAAGTTAAAAATTAAAGGGTGTTCCAAAACGAGCAACGAAAAATGTTAAAATCCCATGTAATATACATACAATTGTATGTACATACATATGTATATTGACAATTGAAATTTGTAAAATTAGTTTATTTTTATACAGACTACAACAATTAACACAAAAATTTAAAAAAATTTAAATTAAATTGTGACCCATCAGTTAATGCAATTTTGACTTTGTAATTCTGACAACTTGCTATATCTTGGAAACCGTAAGAGGTAAACTCTTAAATTTTCAAAAACGGTAAAACTAAAAATTCCCAAAATTAAAAAATCGCCAAACCAAAAAAATCGCCAAAAACAAAAAAAAAATCGCCAAAACCAAAAAAAAAAACCAAATTAAAAAAAATTTTAACACTAAAATAAATCGACAAAACCAAAAAATCGCCAAAATGAAAAAAGTCGCCAAACTGAAAAAAACGCCAAAAACCGAAAAAAATCGCCAAACCGTGAAAAAGGCACCAAAACTAAAAAAAAATCGCCTAAATGAAAAAAAATCGCCAAAATGTAAAAAGCGCCATAAACCGAAAAAAATCGCCAAAAACGAGAATAAAATGCAACAACTAAAAAAAGTTGCAAAACTTAAAAAAAATCGCCAAAACCGAAAAAAACGCAAGAAGTGCCAAAACTAAAAAAACGCTCAAAACCGAAAAAACCCAAAAAGGAAAAAAAATGCCAAAACTGTATATTATATAGGCTAAAGTTCGTATTGAATTACATATCTAGTGTCCGAATTTATTTAAATTTATTTTTAATTTAAATTATATTTAATGCAGCAAGAAATATTTAATCACCATCTTGTGTTTGGCAAAGAAATTTTCTGTTGCTATTGTTCTCTGCTAAAGATTATCCTGTTGAAAGATTGCTTTAATTATCCTTTTTTATATATATAAATTGCACTCGTATGTATTCTTTGGTTTCAATTTAGTTTTTTGTTTTTATGAAGTGAAAATAAAATATAAAAAAAAAACTTATTTCGCAAATATACTTTCTCTAATATGCTGGGCTCTTATTTAAAATCTGCCTTAATTAAATGCAAAAATACACAAAATTCAAAGTTTTCCTTTCTTTTTGTATTTATTGCTGCTGTTCTTGCTGTTGCTGTTGCCGTTAAAGCCAATTAAAAATTGTTTATTTTAAATCTACATACAACATGTTGAATGTACTCGTACTACTCGTATATACGAGTACAATACTTTAGAGTACATATGTACATATGTACGTATGTTTGTTTGCTTGTTGGTTGGTTTCATTTTATTGTAAATGAATTTTAATTGCTTGTTAAAGTGTTAATTAAGGCTTTTCATCATAATCATTACAATCTACATCTGGTGGCTTGTTGCTGTTGCAGCATAAACAAATAGACATTTATGATATATAAAGGCTTGCATACATACATATGTACATGCAGTAAAACTTTTCATTTAGGATTAAATACAGACAAGCCTCTGTGTGCTTTTTTCGTAAATGGATGGAAGTTGGCAGCAGGCTTGAACTCTAAAATTTGGTTTGTTGGTTGGGTTGGTTAGGTTGGTGATGGTGAGTTCGTTCATTAGTTCGATATTTTATTTTTTATGGTTTACGGTTTAAGGAATGAAGTGTGTGAATTACCGTAAGCTGGGAACGTGCCGATGAATATGTTCGTTAGTTAGTTAGGCTTTTGTTTTTCTCCCAGTTAGGAATACTTTGGTACGGCAACATATTCTTCTTGTTCTTTTTTATTGCTGTTACGACTATAATGAATGAACAACCCACCATCCCCTCTAATATTCTTAATTTGTTTCTCTTATCCGTTTTTTTTTTAACAAAAAATTCCTGTAATATTTTCCAGCTCCCAGAAACTGAGCGCCTATTAAAATGACAACTAATTGCCTGCCTTTTTAACCCTTTTCAAGAAAAGCAACCACAAAAGCAAGCAGCAACAAAAAATTGTCTATTTTTCTCATTAGTGCGGTTTTTTGTTTTCGTTTGAATGAATTGCTTTGTTGCTGCTGTTGTTGTTGTAGCTTGTTAGTTTGCTAATTAATTTAAAAAAGCACAAACAGACAGACAAACACATGAACGGCTTGACTTGCAAGAAAGAAACCAGCACAAAAACTACATTTAAACAGCAAATGTCCCACCAACACCATTATCATCACTGAAATAATTATTGTGTTACCTTTTCTCGTAAACACATTCATATTCGCCACTATGTGGTCTTGAAAGTCTTATAATTTGTTTGCCGTGGCTTGAAAATAATAAAAAAAATCCAATTAAGTTAATTGCCTTAAGAAGTGTTGAAAAGAATAAATTCTTTTAATCGACGACTAATCAGACATTTGGAATCTTTAACTTAATATCAAATTACATAGCATCATATACATACATAAATTAAATAAATTCAATAAAGTGCGACTTTGTCTCGCGCACGAAGGATTCCGTACGGTCACTAGATATGTAATACAACACGAAGTTTAGCCTATACAAAATATAGTTTTGGCATTTTCTTTTTTCGTTTTTGGGTTTTTTCGGTTTTAAACGTTTTTTCTTTAGTTTTGGCGTTTTTTGCGTTTTTTCGGTTTTGGCGATTTTTTTTAAAGTTTTGGCGCTTTTTTTAGTTTTGGCACTTTTTTTCTCGTTTTGGCAATTGTTTTCGGTTTTTGGCGTATTTTCGTTTTGGCGATTTTTTTTCATTTTGGCGATTTTTTTTTCATATAGGCGATTTTTTTTAGTTTTGGGGCCTTTTTCGCATTTTAGCGATTTGTTTCGATTTTTGGCGTTTTTTTCATTTTGACGTTTTTTTTTCATTTTGGCGATTTTTTCGGATTTAGCGATTTATTTTAGTGTTAGAAATTTTTTTTTGAATTTTGCCAATTTTTTTCGTTTTGGCGATTTTTTTTTTCGATTCTTTGCGATTTTTTCGGATAGGCGATTTTATAATTTTGGGTTTTTTTCATTTTGGCGATTTTTTGCATAAAGGCGATTTTTCATTTTGGCGATTTTTTTTTCATTTGGGCGATTTTTTGGCGCCTTGTTCGCGGTTTGGCAATTTTTTCCGGTTTTTAGCGTTTTTTTCATTTTGGCGATTTTTTTCGTTTTGTCGATTTATTTTAGTGTTAGAATTTTTTTTAATTTTGTCCTTTTTTTGGTTTTTGGCGATTTTTTTTTTTAGTTTTTGACGATTTTTTTTTGGTTTAGCGATTTAATAATTTTTGGGTTTTTTTAATTTTACCGTTTTTGAAAATTTCAAGAGTTTGCCTCTTACGGTTTCCATGATACAACAAATTGTCAAAATTACATATTCAAAATTGCATTAACTGATAGAACACCCTTTAATTTAAATTTTTTTAAATTTTAGTGTTAATTGTTGTAGTCTGTATAAAAATACACTAATTTTACAAATTTCAAGTGTCAATACAATTGTACGTATGTACGTACATACATACAATTGTATGTATATTTCATGATATTTTAATATTTTTCGTTGCTCGTTTTAGAACACTCTTTAATTTTTAACTCTCATGTATTTGTTGTTGTAGCTGCCAAAGTTGTACACACTGTGTACAAATTCCAGTTCTTACGGTTCTCGAGAAAATAGCCTGTTACGGACAGACAGACAGACAGATGGACAGCGTAGCGAAAACAATGGGGTTTCTTTTCACCTTTGGCGTACGGAACCCTAAAAAAGGCTTAACTTACAAAAAGTTCAAAATCGTGTTTTGTTTGATTATCCACAAAAACATCAGTTTCTTTGTGATTGACGTTGTTTATTTCCTCGTCTCCTTTTAACAGACAAACACATGACACCCACATATATGCTTTGATTGACGGGTTTATTTGATCGTCTCCGGGCTATTTAGATCTTCTGTACGGAGACATTTTATCTCCGGTCAAGTATACGTTCCGAAGTCAATACGTTTCTTGTCTAAATACATTATATGGTTAGCTAAACTTAAAAAAAGGAATAACTAACAAAAATATAATTTTACAGGAGAAGCAAAAAACTAAAAATAAAATAAAGAAAACTGTAGGTACATCGTCTTATTTTTTTTCTTAATAAAAGCCTAATTTTTGATAGTAGAAGTGTTAAATTTTGTCAAGACATGCTGTTTAATGGCATTCATAGCAGGGAAAGCCAATCGATACCAAAAATGTTGGATACTAACGCACATATCGAACATTTTTTATGCTAGTGCGTGTTGATATCTATTCATTCTCATACCCCTACGCACTTTATTTCATACTTGTATGTATCGATGCGCATTCTTCGTTACATCCCGCATATCTACGCATATCTTTCGACATACCCATGAATTGCAACACATTCGGTTTTTTAAATATTTTTTGATAAGTGTTGCCAGAAATACTAGTTTGTAGCTGTTGAGGTAATAACATTTTTTTCGAACCATTTTAGCACAAAATTCAATAAAAATGTTTTACCCACACACACACTCTCTTCGCAGTCCTTAGATCTAAAAGCCCTATTAAATATTTACGGGAGTAATTTGACTGCGAATATAGAAACACGTTCCATTTTAGATCTGAGCTAAGAGCCGAATTAATGAAAGAAAAGAAAGGTTGAACCATGGCATTCCTTACAATTTTAGCAATTTTAGCGCTTTTTTGTCGCCAATTTTCGCGATGAAACTGACTTTTTAGCCAAATCTTGGCTTTTTTGCCATTTTAACGATTTTTAATCCATCGGCATATCAAGTTGATGTTAGCGAATTTTCGCCACTTCGGCATTCCTTAGATCTTTAATTATTTGTAAGTTATTTTAGGGAAATTTATCGGAAATGTTTTCTTTCTTTTGGCAATAAAAGTGATTGTTCCCAATTATTTGTTTTTTTGGCAGTTTCAAATATTTTCGACCAGTATCACACTATGATATCTTTTATCTCTTTTTTTATGTTACCAAATTTTTGCTAATTTTCGACATGGTCGCAAATTTTTCCAAGTTTTTGACATTCGTTACAATTTTGGTGTGTTGTTTTAAATACATTTTAAGGCTTTTTTCAATTAAAAAATTATTCACGAATTTTCGCAACTTTTTGTAAGTGAGATTGTTTTTGATTTTTAAAATCTACTGAGTATTTTCGTTCACATTTTTATGTTTTGGACATTTTTTTAAATAATATTCGCATTTTTGCAAGTTTTCGCGATTAATATGCGGAATAAATTTTCAAGTTATTGCTTTTTTGAGGTTTATATAATCAGCTGTATGGGTTTTTTTTATTGTTTTAATACTTGCGAGTATGTATAATTTTTGCAATATATAACTTTTTTAATAGCTATTTGCTAAAGAAACCCGCCTCGTATTTACGCATTTTTTCATAAAATTGGTTGTGTGAAAATTTTTTCATTTGTAAACAGGCGGCTCCTGGAGAACCAAATTAGATAAAAAAAAAAGTTGTCAAAAATGCTTCAGAAATTCATGTTACGTGTCTTCTCTATTGGCAAATAGAAAAAGTTTCGTGAAATAGATTTCATGAAAAAAATGCATAATATAAATTAGGCATTTGTTAAATTCATACACAACGATTTTTTTATTTACTAACATATTTGGTAACATTGTTCATATAGTCATACTCGTCATTACATGCTTGTGCGCACATGTATTGATACGAATATCTACAGCACATTTGTTTGATGGAACCCGCACCTATCAGTATGCGCACTTATTTGTGTTGATAGCTATAATAGATATGTATGCCTGTATGTAAGCATGCTTGTTGATGCGAATGTGCTATCATACTCATTGTCGTTGGAGTATCGATATGTATTGAGCAGCCAAAAAGTAACTTTTTGGCTTTCCCTGATTCATAGCAGTCAATCAAAAACTCGATTTTGCATTTTTTTAGTGTCGCCTTTTTGCATTTTAGCTAACGATATATACATCAGATAATGAATACAAAAAAAAATTTATGCTCTATGTACATCTCGAACATTTTGTAGACCTTCATAGCCATTCATTCTCATACTTGCATATACCCCTGTGAACTTTATTTCATACCTGTATGTATTATGGTGATCGACTCGGTTTGTCATCCGGTTTTAAAATCCGGTTTTTCACAATACGGGTGTTGGTTTTTTCAAAATGTTGATTTTTCGAATGTCGAATAGTCCGGTTTTTCTTTACAATTTAAAAACCGGCTGAGTCGAATACTTTTCGATTTGTATATTTTGCAATAAAATTAGTTTTAGACCAACGTGTTTTGTTGATTTTCCTTAGTATATTTTTTTAGTGCAAAAGTTCTAAGCGTTTTTTGAGCATGGCAACACTTACGGTTTTTCCTGAATTGTAAAAACCAAAACCGGGTTTTTCATAATTTCAAATATTCAAACTATTCGAAAACCGGTTTCTGGAAAAGGTCGAATAATCGATCACCCTAGTATGCATCCATACTCACTATTCTTTATACCTTCTGTTTATCAAAAATCAGGGCTATCATGAATAAAATTCCACGTGAAATTTTTCACGGGGAATAATTCCAACTAATAGCAAGTAATAGGGAAAACAAAAAAATCTAATTGGAAAAGGGAGAAATTTCACGTGGAATTTTATTCACGATAGCCTTGATTATGTTTGATAAGTGTTGCCAAAAAAGTTTTTTTTTTGTAATTTTTGAAGTAACAATATTGTTTTCAAACTAACCAAAATTCAATAAAGCTGTCTTACCCCGCAGTCCACGGACCTAATTTTAAATTTTTTTTTAAATATCTTTTTCGTAAACAATTTTTGACGTTTCCGATGAACTTTAATTTGAAAAAAAAGATAGCTCAGCTGCGTCTTCGTTACTACTTGATGAATGTGCCTTAGTTCTTTGCCTATAAAAATCACAGTTTTCTCAATTTTTTTCTAGCGTTTGCCAGTCATATTTCTTTTATATATCACACACATATTCCATAGTATTGTTGTACATTTATTTGTACGTTTAAATATTTACTCTTCCCATAATAAACAATAAATATGCACGTATGTACAACAAATAAGTGTTCATGTCTAAATTTCTATTGATTCAGATGTTGAAAAATCCCTTTTATAACAAACACACAGCACTTTCTCTACAAACTTGTAACATAAAAAAAATCAACTACTTGCTGACTCACTCACCAACAACCAACCAGTCAGTAGTGCCTTTTTCTGAGAACCTGGTAAAAAACATGATTTTTAAATGACATTATCTAAACAAATCTAAAATTTATGACTTTATGCTAATACTGCAACAATAATAGTGTAGCAATAAAAAACAGCCATAAATTGTTATAAACAACACATTAAGCGACACAGAAGAAACGACGAGGCAAGAAAGAAATAATTTAAACAAATAAACTCATAAAAAGTTAAAATTAAAATTGAATAAAAGCGACCGTATAAAAAAATAAAATGCCCTTTGGGGGCCAATAAAAAGATAAACAAAGTTTGCAAGAGTTTTTATTTTATTTTTTTTTTTCCACCAAGAAAACAGAAAAATTTGAAGAGATATTAATACTACAGACATAAAATTTTTTTAAATATATTTTTTTTTTTATTATAAAAAAAAATAATTTACTTATAAACAAGTTCAAACAATTCAATGAATTAATAGATAGAGCCAGATATAACATAATCACCCCTATCGTGAATAACAAGTGGAATTTTTGTTCACGGGAAATTTTTATTCCCCTCGAAGGGAAAAATGCTATCGTGAATCTCCCGGGAAATGTTTCCATCGCTATCAGTCTCAGTGAATGTAAAAAATGGAAGATGATTTGTAAGGCTTACAAATTAATTGAAAATCACACAAATTTAAGTTAAGTAATAAGAAATATACAAATTTTAGGTTCCAAATGAATTTTTTTTAACTTTAAAGTTTTGTTTTTAAATATTCTGTGGGAAAAATTGTGCGGTGCACCACCATGAAATTTACTGTGTGTCAACCAAAGAGCTTCATACTCTATGAAAGAAGGTGCTGCAGGGAATTATTGTTAAGAATCATGAACTTTACTTGCTAATCTTGTCCTAAAAATAAATATTTATAATTTTTAATATATACAGTCCTGTTCTGAAAATCACGGTGATTTCAAAAGTAAACGAATAATAGCTGACTTGATAGTGAGTTTTTATTGTATTTTAAGTTTTTGTCATTTATAATACAATATTTTCTTCTAACTTCCAACGCTATAAATCGTGCAATTTACAAAAGCATTGATTTAGCTTTCATTAATTTCTTCAAATCACCGTGACTTGACATGTCGTGATTTACAGAACATGCCCGATAATTCAAAATATCGAAATTATTCGATGCAATAATTCAGTTCGCCGGCAAAAATAAAGTGAACAAAATCATGGGAAAGGTGAAAAAATTTATGTGAAAAATATTATTCACGATAGGGGAATAAGAGAAAAAAATTTCTAGGGAAAAATTATTCACGATTGCAATTTGGTGAAAAGTGGAAATATTTCGAGGGTAAAAATGTTCACGATAAAGGCGAATGTGATTTTAGTTCTAGGGGCAAACTACGGCACTCATGATCTAGTGAAATTTCAAAATATGTCAATGTAATTTATGTGGAAATATTATAAAATTTCGATAGTCATTTGCCCTCTCTTGTACACTTTTTCTTTTTCTAGTGATATGCTGCAAGAAATCCGAAAAATAAATAAGCTTAAGCGACATAATTTTTGAACTAAATTTTTTTAACCAAAATCGTAAATAGTTGACATTCGATAATGAACAATATCCTTACGTTGTTCGATAGCGAATGCCATAATCTCAAACTAAAAAAAACGTGATCGATTATACTCCTATAGGCAAATTACGGCACTCGAGATGGAGTGAAATTTCAAAATATTCAATGTAATATACATAGAAATATTCTAAAATTTCGAACGATATCTATTGCAGTAATTTTACCCTCTGTTGTACACTTTTTCTAGTGATATGTTTAAAGAAATCCAAAAAGAAATTATCTTATTATTATTATTAACAATCTTTTTATTTTAATAGAACACCTACAAGTTCGCTTTTTCCTACACTCACCAGTTTTGCTTTCCAAATCTAAAGCTATTCAGTTCTTCGCCAATGCATTTGCATACATGACACAAATAAAGAAGTTTTTGCGAAATATTTTTCAAACAATGTAAATATGAGAAATGTGATCCAACAAGGTACCATAACAAAATAATGTTGTTCAATGAAAATCCAAAAACATAAATAAATTTTAGGTTTTTGTTCTGCTTCAAAATTGTTTGAAAAATGTGAATTTTGTTATTACAAACTCAAACTCAGCATGAGATTAGATACTTCACTTCAGTTCCCAAATAATCGTATAAAGGAAGGAATTAACCATTTAGTGCTGAAAAAAAAATATAGAAATCCCATAAGAAACAAGAAGCTTCAAATTCATTAGGATCCCATAAATTATAATTAAAAATGTATTTTTTAAAAGTCATTTTAATACGAGTACTATGCATCATGATGCCTCAAACATATAGACGACTGCAACTACACAACTACACGTCAATAAATGACGTCGCTGTGCAATCAGCTACTTTACTATAATGAATCATCAAATCATAAATATAGAAATATGTATATATTTCAGTGGTGCCACTTTCAATTATTTCAGTTTTATGACTACAAAATTGCTTATTCAAAGTATATGTAAAATACCACCTAAAACCTTTTGATTGTTGATACATTTGTAATATTTGAATTTATAATACTTTTTCTTGAAACATTTTTGTTTCTTGTTGGTCAAGCACGTCTAGATCAGAGAATGACAAAAGTATCATTTTAAGTACCCTTTGAGTATTGGCCGTCAAACAACTATGAATGCATACAGCTAAGAATAAAAAGCACGCTCATATACAAACACACCGAATACGTACATATAACTAAACACATCCAATAACTGTGTTTATACACACTTTTTAAATTACGCAGCATAAATAACTACAATTAAAATTCATAGACTGTATGAGTCATACGCATGATTATAAAAATACTCTGACTATTAATCGGCTACACATGCATATATACAGGACTATTTTATTTACACAAGCATAAAGCATGTTTTCAAATAGTCAAAACACATTTTCCATTCCATTTTTTATAAAAAAAAATTATGTATACAGTAGCGAACGATGAATAAATATCCCGAGTATCATGAGTTTATTTTTTTATCTGATTAAATATTCATACTCTCAGTAAAGACACACTCAGACTATAATTATGACAGGGAGTCAATTATACGCTTGATACGCATGTGCCTTTTTATTTTTAGATTTAGCGTATTTTAGTTTAGTTTCGCATAAACGAACTAGAGATGCTCTTGTATGTTGGAATTGGCTCTAGTCATAGCCAGCGGGAAATTTAGCGAGGTACTTCGATAATAATCACTGACGTCAGTATGACATCGTAAGCGAGCCATCTAAGTACTTGGATTGTAATGTACGCGTAATCTGATATGTCATGTGCTACTAATAACTTCGATTACGATGTAAGCAGGGATTCATTTATTGATTAAAACAAACAGTTTGTTATACAACAAAATTGAAATACTGATCTACTTTTAGGCTAAATTTATTATCATGCTCGCTTACAAGTCCGCTGTTGGTGTAAGTGCAATGCTAGTGACACGTACTGACATCGTGGCTTACTTTGTAAGCGAGAGCTCACCACTTACGCGTCCTTGACACTTTTATGTTAAATCTAAGTAGCAAAATAAGCTAACGAATCACCACTGACTGCTACTAAGTATTGCTGATGTCATCGATTACGTAATGTATATTTTTACCATTGGATAGTTGCTTGAGAGAAAATACATACATATGTGAGCATACGAATTATTAGCGCTACAATTATGGTTTTATGCATTTACTAAAATTAAGGGCCATTATTACAACTTAAAGTTAGTTAAAAGTAGGATTTTATCGGACGTATAAAAACCTTTCCATTATTGCAAATTGGATTTAACTTACCATGTAGGATAAACTTGCCTGTAATTTATCGCTCACTTTAGGTTAAAGTAAAATTTTGCAACCGATGAAGTTTTTATACGTCCGATAAAATCCTACTTTTAACTAACTTTAAGTTGTAATAATGGCCCTAAGACTATTTACTTCTGTATATTTTTTTTCGAGTACTCATTGTCATTCTCTGGTCACCCAAAGAAATTATAAAAAAAAACTTCACATGTTTATAAAAAAATCGGAAAATCTTGTTGAGGCTAAAAAGCCACAAACAAAAATTTTAAATTCACAACAATAATTTTTATTTAATTTTCAATCCGTTCATGTTAATACAGACTTGGGTCAAATAAATATACTTTTTTTATATATTTAATAAGATGAAAAAATTCGCTGGTTGTCGAACATCGAAAATGGAATGTCAAATTCATATTGCGAGCTTCGAATTTTCTATCTAACAGAATTTTACTTGCAATGCAGTATTTTAATATGAAAAATTATTAAAAATCTAATCCTCAATTAAGTGTGTAGGAACAAGTGTATTTTAATTAACATCAATCTTTATGATTCCTGAGGTTAAAAATCTTAAACATTGTTGCAAATTAAAAAAAAAAGTTACATTGAGTTTAATTCAGAATAGAGACATTATTTGCCCAATGCACGTCATAACGACCCCTATCGTGAATTTTTTTCCCCTCGAAATATTTCCACTTCTCGACAAATTGCAATCGTGAATAATTTTTTTCTTGAAATTTTTCTCTTGTTTTGATTCCCCTTATCGTGAATAATATTTTTCACGTGAATTTTTTTACTTTACCCTTAGATTTTTTCACTTTATTTTTGCAGCGAACTAAATTATTACATTGAATAATTTCGATATTTTCCTTTGAATTGTATATAAAAAGTTATAAATATTTATTTTTAGGACAAGATTAATAAGTAAAGTTCTTGATTTTTAACAATAATTAATTGCAACACCTTTTTTCATGGAGTATGAATATCTTTGGTTCACACACAATAAATTTTATGATGGTGCACCGCGGTGGTATACTGAACAATTTTTTTCCACTGCACCTAGAATATTTAAAAACACAATTTTAAAGTTAAAAAAATTCATTTTCTAAAAATTCATTTCTATTTATTTAACTTAAATTTGTCTGATTTTCAATTAATTTTTAAACATAATAAATCTTCTTCCCATTTTTACATTCACTGGGACTGATAGCGGGAAAAAAATTTCACGGGAAATGCACGATAGCATTTTTCCCTTCGAGGGAATAAAAATTTCATGTGAACAAATATTTCACTTGTTATTCACGATAGGGGTGAATATGAAATGAAATCTCAGCACTTTCGACTACAGTCGAAGATCGAAATTTACTCTTAGTCCTAATTTTCACTTTGCAAGTCTTAGTGCTAAGCTGATTAGTTTGATGGAGAGAGAAACGAGGGGAACAGAAAAGTTTCTTTTCCCCTCGTCTCTCTGTCCTAAGAAACTAATCAGCATAGCAATAAGACTTGCAAAGTATAAATTAGGACTTATTATGAGCAAATCAAAATAAGCTCTCATTTATTTAAAATTTCTCATTTATTACAAAATTTATTTTGTAAAAAACTGCAATAAACCCATTGGCCGGTCACACACGGGAGTAATTTTTATGGCGGCACAATTTTTGTTCTTTATGGAACACACGAGACTAATTCAACTGGCATAAAAATGTATACGTACACACAGATTTGTGTGTATTAGTTTTTTTTGTATTCTTTTAACATTTGCTGTTTTGTAAGTTGTGCCGATGATGCGGGGTTGTGCCTGGTTGAAAAATTATGCCAACCATATGCCTCTCACCTACAAACTGGCATGTTATGCCAGTACAATTAATTGTTCTCGTGTGTGATAGCTGATTCACCACAGCAGGCTACACGAACATACGACTTCAAATTCCACCAGCAGCATCACAAGCACTTGATATTCTAAATACATATTTCAGTGCTGCCACCTTCAAATATTTCGCATTTATAAAACAAAATTATTTATTTAAAATGTACTTACATATATCTCGTAAGAGTATAAAAATCAATCAATTTATTTCTTTACAAGAATTTCGGAATGATCTTTCTGTTAAATAATTTGAAATAATTGTTGTAAGCTATCATTTATTTCACATTTTCTACCATATTGGCAGCACTATAGTTGCTCATTGTCGCGAACAAATATGGAAATTAGTTTTATTTAGGGCTTGTCCAACGATGTCGACAGCGTTCGACTTGTCGCACATACATTCAAAACAAAAACAAATTTTAAAATTTTGTTGTTGTTTCCAATGTAACTGTACGACAAGTCGAACGTTGGCGACATCGTGTCGCTCTGTAAGCCAAATTAAATGTGATAATTATTAATGAACAAATAACACCAAAGTTAATTGTAAATATTCTGACAAACATGTAGTAGAACGGAAGAATTAGCTGTTTTTCAAAGGACACTTATACACCTTCATCGTTTAATTGGACTACAACGACAGAATCACCATGAACAACAACCTGCCGCCGTGTTGATTTGATGTCGTCAAAATAAACATTTTCATATAAACATGTGTATTCTATTTTCGACATATTGAAGTCGTTAGCTTGCTGTGGTGAATGTGTTTAATGCCTTAGTGTACTGCAAGGCTGTGGATTAGTTTTTAATTATGTGTTTCTATGAATTGCTGCAGTGAGACTACCTGCTGGAAAAAAATAACAAACCATTTAGTATTTACATGAAGTCCTGCTGCAATTTATGAATCCTTGTTCAATGATACAATTTAAATTGATTTTTTAAAAAGAAAAAGAAATTCTCATAATAAACAAAAAAAAAAACTCTGCTTTGTTTACAGCAAAACAGAAAATCATTTAAATATTTCTTGGAATATCAATTATTTTCTAATGATTTTTGAAGAAGGATTATGAGGAAATTAGAAAAATTCGGTTCTTTCAAAATCTGGGCTCCTACTCAAAAATACCAATTAGTGGTGACCTTTGACATTTCGAAATGGATTTTATTTATTTAAATTTCCTAGAAAAAGAAAACAAGAAAGATAAAGCCGTCGAGTAGAGTTTTAGATATGTACGTATGTATGTATGTATGTATGATGAGAGTTTTTTGTGTTATGAACAAATTTATTACTTTTTGGCAAGTCAAAATTTTTTCTATTCCATTAGAGGATACTTTCAAAGTGCATATGGTTTTTGAAAGCATGACATCATTTTTGGTTGCAGAGGATCTCTGTTCGTTTTCATATTTATTGTTCTAAAGTAACCATATAATGTTAAATAAGTATGTGGTTAAGAAATTTACTTAAGTTAAAAATGTTAAATGCTCATGAAGAAAAATTTTTGGAAAAAGATCATCATGAAATTTAAGAAAAAGAAAATAGTGTGCTGTACAAATCTGAGCTCCTACTCAAAAACACTAATTAGTGGTGGTGACCTTTAACATTTCGAGGACATGGACTCATGCTGAGACATAAAAAAATTCCTAGAAAATGAAAACGATATAAATAAAGTGCAGCATTGTGTTAGACAGATATGTACGAGGAGGATTATTTGTGTTATGAGCATAATGGTGAAAATTTATTACTTTTTGGATAGTCAGAATTTTTTTTTGCTTTCCATTAGTGGACACTTTCAAAGTATCGATTTTAATGTATACGAGTGCATCAAAGAATAACAATGAGTAATTAAAAAAATATAAACTCAAGTAAATAGTCTTCGTTTAATCATAATTGTAGCGCAAACAATTCGTACGCTCACCTATTTTCTCTCTAGTAACTATGACTATGCGAAAAACTAAAATACGCTACAAATAAAAATAAAATAGCACATGCGTATCAAGCGTATTGACTGGCTCCCTGTCATATTTCTAGTTGGAGTATTTTTATGCTCAGACTATGGATATTTAATCGTACGAAAAATATACGCATAATACTCGGGATATTTATTCATCATTATCAAGTGATGAATGCATAGTCACTGGTCAATGAACTATACCGACTTCAGCAGATACTAATCCTAATGTAACATCAGAGCGCCCTCCTTCGTTGTGTAGCAGAATAATCGGCCAAGTAAAATAACCAATAAAAAATGGCTACTAACTACAGCTTAAAAAAAATTTAATACGCCTCATTTAACACCAGAGACGAAGAAACACTGCATTATTAAAACCGTACAAAAAGCAGAGTTGTAAAAGCATGAAGCTTTTCTCTGTCCCACAACGCCCGTCTTCTCTATCACTATCCCTTTTCTAAAGATGATAACACATAGTAATAGTAGTAGACATTCATTGACTGAGTGTTAGTTACTTCTCCCTAAACAAAATCATTCGCCACCGTATACAATCATTTGTGTATATTAAATGGAATGGAAAAAGTTTTTGGGCTGTTTGAAAACATGCTTCATATATGTGTGTAAATAAAATAGACCTGTATATACGTATGTGTAGTCGATTAATAGTCAGAGTACTTTTATACTTATGCGTATGAGTGTAGCTTATACAGTCTATAAATTTTAGTTATACAAGTTGTTTGTGCTGCGTAATATAAATATTTTTTTTTTTTTAATTAAACCGACTTAATGCACTAAAAAGTTAAAAATAAAAGAAGTATTATATGCGTTAACTACTTAACTAATTGCAGTCGGTGCCATAAAAAAACGAATCTGTCTTATTAGTTGATAACCTAGAAACTTATTTCTAAGTTTACGGCCTTCTTAGCACCGACTTCAATTAACTAAAACTAGTTAATTCGCTCATTATTTTAAAAATAAATGATGTGCCTTCCATAATATGTTTTAAATATGCTTACTAATTTATAGGTCTACAAAAAATATTTTATTTTACACTGGTTTGCGTATTTTTGTGAGATATAATATTTAAGTCGATCAAAAAACAAATATTTTTTTAGAGTTAGCATACTTTGTCGGAAAAAATAGAATTTTTTTTTAATATATTAGTTTTTTAATCAATTTGTGAAATCTTTTACTCAATACTAGATATAAGAATTGAAAAGTTACTAGAAAAAACTTAAAATACCATAAAAAATAACTTAAGCCTGACTAAAAGTATCTTCCATCTCGACGTGGCCAGCTTTAGCACTCTCTAACTCACTCCCTAGTGTCACTAGCGTGGTTTTTATTTTTAGCTGTACGCATTCATAATTGTTTGACTGTAAATACTCAAATAATACTTAAAACGATACTTTTGTTACGAGTATTTCCTGGTATATACATTAGTCTCCTGCACAAGATATCTTATAAGAACTTTTAAGACATGAGGGATTTTTCAAATGCTTTACTACAGCGAAATCTTATAAAACAAACGTTAACAACATTGTTTGCAAGAAATTTTTTTGAGTATTGTAGGTATAGGAGTAAAGAAGAAAACACTTCGTGACGGAAGAATTTGTGATACTAGCTTCTTTCTACGCATAAGCGCGTGTACAAACGTCATGCATGTATGTGTGTATGATCTTTTATTTTTCTGCGCACATGCAAAGGCACACACATGCATTAACATTCGTTGTTAAGCGGTGAATCACATAATAGCTTACCACCCTGAAGGAAATGTCGATGGTGAAAATGTACTGAGTCGCTTTTGACTTTGTCACCAGTACTACTCTACAATTATTCCCCATATAATACTTTGTGCTATAGACATTTAGCATGTGCTTGTCATTGAAATTCTACTAGTAATACTAAAACAATTGATTAGATAGTGAATTCATAGTTCTTATGGGAACATGGAGACATACCAACCAGAAATTTACTGGTACATTTCTATCCCTTAATTTATGTATATTGACAAGTTGTTGCAAAATCCACCAGAAATACACCACATCTGTTTTCTATCTTTATTTTATACTGACGAATAAAAGAGAAATTGTAGACAATGTACGTACTACTAGAGTTTTAGTGTTGACATAGAGACACTTGGCCCCAGTCTGACTGCAGGGCATCTACATATTACACACACACACTCAAACGTACAATATGAAAAATAACAAGCATACACTAATTAACAGTACTTCTTTTGAGTGTTTGTTACAAGCAAGCTGTCTTGCGACATCGCTTCCCTGCAGAAAGTGCGAATAGTGAAATTGTAATGATTTACTAGTGACATTGTCAGTAGTACTACTGACCAAATGTACCCCAGCCAATGTAATCATCTATTGACATTTAACATTAGCTTGTCATTGAAAATCCACCACTAGACTGTATCACTACTGATTAAGTAGTTGTTTTGGGACCACATGGAGACATTAACACCAAAGATTCACTAGTAAATTTTAGGGCCTCTAGTCTACAATATCGATGTTTCCTCGCTCGATCCCAATAGTAAAATTATAGTGATTTTCTATTGACATTGTCAATAGTGGTATTGATTAGGTGTACCCCAGCCAATGTAATCGCCTATTGACATATAACATAATGTTGTCATTGAAAATCTACCAGTAGACTTTAGCACTATTGAGAAGGTAGTTTTTTTACGACCATATGGAGATATTTAACCAAAGATTCACTAGTAGATTTTAGTAACCCTCGTCTACATATATTTTTTTAATATTATTGCACAGTATAATTAAAAGGAAAATCAATCTATTGACGCGTTCATTGACAATATCACTAGAAATACACTAAAACTGTTGTCTCTAACGTATCTTTACTAGCACATAAAAGGAAAGTTGTCGACATTTTAACTAGTGCAATTGTCGCTGGAGAAAGAGTATTAACATAGAGACATATGGTTCTAGGCTGACTACACATACACCAATACATCCATCGTACTTCGCTTATAGTACGACAGCATTTATTATTGGTTTAGTATAATACATGCGACGTGAATACATTTAAAAATCATGACGTTTTTACATTTCAAGACTGTTTACGCAGCTCTCTAATATACATCCGTTATGACTGTGATCATGCAAAGTAGTAATTTATTGCTAAATGATTAAGAAAGCCACTTGATTCAAAATGTTAAATGCTTACAAAGTAAAAATCCTTGAAAAAAATAGTAATCCTCGTATGTACATAAATACCTAGTTGAGTTTCTTGAACAAACATTTCCAAATAATTCATAGAAATAAAAATTAACAATTTATTTAATTGTTCTTCCAAAATGTTGTATGTTGTTAAATTTCTTATACAGTCTGTGTTCGTTTAGGACACGCCTGCATACAATCATGCTGATAATGAATGAATATACACCTTAAAAACACATTTAAAAGAAAAACTACCTGCAGCAAAAATCCTAAAAACTCAACGAGTCCAGATAGTGGAAATAGGAATAAAAAAAAGTATTTTGAAGTTATGCGCTCCTATTCGTATGATACAGTTAATTTTAATGTTATTTATTTTTAACTCTTTCTTTCACTGCTTTCGTTTAAAAATTTACTCGTGAAAATGGAATTGCGATACATGTAACTTAACTATTTTTATAACAAGGCAACAGCAAATTTTTAAGATATTTTGTATATATTTTAATTTTTAACTAATGATTTCCTTCGTTATTTTCGAATTTTACTCATTCGAGTTTTCTGTCTGTGTCCGTCTAACTTTCAAAAATTTACTCATTAAATTTGTATATTCTAAAATTAGTTTCTTTCTATTGAAAAAAGAAAATCATTGTTTGGGATTTAAGAAATAAATATCCCATTTTTTTAATAAGGACACAGTAAATTCATAAGGGAATTTCTAATTGGGTTTTTAAAATAAATAATATTGGTTTGTTTTTTTTTCTTCTTTCAAATGAAAATTTTAAAATATTATGACGTCATTATGACCTTTGTGACTACCATTTTAATGCAGCAATTGTATTCCAAATGTTATTGTTAAATGTTCAAAATTGTTTCACTTTGTACTCGTATAATGCTGAGCTCCCGTTGAAAAACAATAATTAGTTTTGCTTTGTGGAAAAAAGAACAATTTCGAAAAATATTTATTTAGTTAGGTAGTTTGTTTAAATATCAATATCATATGCAATATCAATTTTTTGTTCTAACATTGTGGGTATTTGACAATTAAGAGTTATTTTAGGACACTTCGTCCTTTTGTTTTACATATAAAAATATTTGAAATGACATGCTTCTCTGCATGATAGATACTTGTATTTAAAGGGTGGACAAATTTGAGGTTAGAAAGTAAATTGGCTGTCAAATGATGAAATGTTAAAGAATTGAGCTGTCATCCTTTGACATTTATTTAGTAAAAAGTTAGGAAATTTTAATTATGGAACACTACACTCTTGAACAAAGAATTTTTTTTGTGGTTTGGTTGTTTGAAAAACTGACGGCAAACAACGTCTTTTTCAACAAAATCATCTTTAGTGATGAGAAACAAAATTATCGCATATGGGGGCTCACAAACAATCTTCGAAAAACCATTACATCCAAAGAAAGTGATCGTATTTTTTCGAAAATTAGCAAGGATGCGCCGTCACCATGAATTCTCTGCGCTACCAAACCATGATAACCGATTTTTTATGGCAATTGATTAATGTTGTCATCAGTGACCTTTGGTTTCAGCGATACGGTGCCACAAGCCACACAGCCGGCCAAACAATTCAGTTATTGCATGAGAAATTTCAAGTAATTTCTTGATTTGGCAATGTCATTTGTCCGCCTCCTTCTTGTGGTTAAACTCCGCTGGTTTATTTGCTCTGGGATCATTTGAAAGAAAGATGAAATTCTGCGCTACATTGACGAGTCAAGCGAAGCTTTGTTGCAAAATATACATAGTTCAAAATTTTATAAAAAGAGCGGACATCTGTCGATGTGCTATAGGTGGACATTTGCCCGACATCATATTCCATTATTAATTCCCATATTTCTACTTTACATTGGTATCAATAAAACTTTACTTCCTAACCTTAAATTTGCCCACCCTTTATATAGGTTTTTACTCTCAAATTAACACTTTTTCCATTCAAATTAAATTTCTTACAAATCAAACTCAATTTTTTTCAAAGCAACTTCAATTTTATTCAAAACAAATTAAATTTTTTTCAACTCATATTAATTTTTTTTTTCATTTCAAATTAATTTTTTTTCTTTTAGAATTAAATAATTTTTTTTTCAAATTTAATTTTTTCCACTTCAAATTAATTTTTCCACGAATTCAATGCAGAAAGATTTAAAAACTTGTTTTTTTCTTTTATTTGTGATTCCTTTTTAAACCCCGACTAAAAAAAGGGGTGTTATAAGTTTGTAGTGTGTGTCTGTGTATCTGTGTATCTTTGTGTTTGTCTGTGTCCACGTACAGGCCAAACGGCTGGACCGATTTTCATTTAGTTTTTTCTGTTTGAAAGATGACTTGATCGAGAGGGTTCTTAGCTATGTTTGAAAAAAATCGGTCTAGCCGTTTAGAAGATATAACATCTTTTCTGAAAAAAGTCGGGGGTTTTTAAAATTTTTAATTTTTGTTATCTATTATTGTGTTACTTATAAAGGGTGTCCCAACAAGAAAGCAAGATTTAAATTTTAAATAAAACACAGATATTTAAAAAAAAATCGTGAAACTTTATTATATCGTAAAGTAGACAAAATGAGGTTATGTGTGGAACAACAAATCGGGCAGATGGCCGTCGCGGCTTTGCTGGCACACACGCGATCTTTTAATGAAATTTTCAATGGCCGTTTTGTATAAATGCTGCGGTATTTCATTAATACAGCGTCCAATTTCCTCTTTTAAGGCTTGAGTCGTCGTCGGCTTATTCGCGTAAACCATCGACTTCAAAAATCCCCAAAGAAAAAAGTCTAATGGTATTAAATTGCACGATCTAGGCGGCCAATTCTGGTCTCCAAAACGCGAAATAACGCGACCGGGAAATGACTGATGTAGCAATTGAATTGTTTCTCTGGCTGTATGACATGTGGCGCCATATTGTTGAAACCACATGCCCTCCACATTCATTTCTTCAATTCTAGGCACGAAAACATTGGTTATCATTTCACGATACCGAACACCGAACGCTTGACCTGCGTTTGAGCGACATCATCACGTACAGCTGCGACATTTTCAGTCGATCGACTTGGTCGAAGGCGCGTTGTTGTCTTTACATCACTAACACACCTAGTTTCGTCAAATTTATCCATTAATCTCTTTACAGTTGACTCTTTTGGAGCATTATTGTGACCCCAAATTGATCGCAAATTTGCGAACTGTAGCCGCAAAACTTTCACCATTTTGGTAAAACAACTTCACAATGAGAATGCGCTGTTCATTCGTGTAGCGCGCAATTTTTACTAACCTCGTACCTTCTACTAGCAAACAATAACAATTGTTCAAATGTCAAACAATGACACTTCGAATGGCGCCAAATTTAAATCTTGCGTTCTTGTTGGGACACCCTTTAGTACTGGAAAATATTTTCCAGTACAATACAAAACTGGTACGCAATGTTTCCCTTATTGCAGCTATGAACATACATGGCATTTTACATAAAAAAGTAATTGCTAATTCCTGGGTTAATACCTACATTTTCACACATTTCCTTGAAGAATTATTCGATTAATTAGCTGAATCCAACATCACAGGTGCTTGGCTGATCCTTGACAATGCAAAGATACACAAAACGCAAGTGGTTAAAGATAAAATTGCTGAGTCCGGTCACATTTTAGTTTTTCTTCCTCCATACTCCCCTATGCTAAACCCAATTGAAAAAGTTTTCTCAAAAACTAAGCTCTGTGCTCCTAATATGGTAGCTGATCCAGAGATTAACATGGACTTGGTCAACATAATTAACCGATCAGTAGAACCCGTAACACCTTCAGATTGCAACAATTATTATGTTGATATGACTATGAATTTGTCATTAGCTGCAACTGGAGAACCGCTACATTGAAAATTTTATATAGCAAGTAATTGAAGCTTATTTTAAATTTAATTTTGTATAAATAAAAATAATTTTTTAAGTATTTTGAGTTTAATTAAAAAAATTTATTTGAAGTTAAAAAATTTAATGTAAAATGAAAAACAACTAATTTGAAATGAAAAATATTCAATACGATTTGTAAAAAGGTTAATTTGTGTTGAAAATAATTTAATTTATTTTGAATAAAATTGAAATTACTTTGAAAAAAATTGAGTTTGATTTGAAAAAGTTTGAATTTGAATCGAAAAAGCGTTAATTTGAGAATAAAAACCTATATTATGTACAGATGTCGAATTTTTGCAACACGACACGAAAACGAATACCAAGACGCTCAACAAGCACGTGAAAAAGTTGGTCATCACAATACTGCACAAAACGCACGAAATATTGTTGGTATGGTATTGAAGATCAGAAAATTTAATTGATTTTTTTCCAGAGTCGCTTTTCAAAATATGGTACCGAGTGTGCACTGCCAGCTGATACTATCTGCCACCACAGCTGATACTATCGGTTTACGTACAGAACTTTAAGCTTCAGAGCCCCATACAATATCAACAAATATGCTGGTATTGTGTGTTTGACGATACAAAATATTAAATTTTTTCTCTACTGGATTTGCATTCATACATATTTTACATATAAAATCGTTTCGTCAATTTTGCTCAACACGAAATCAGATTTTTTGTCACGAACACTTCGTGTTGAGTCGTGCGTGTTCGTGTCACGAAAAAAACACGACACATGCCCATCTCTACTACAGATACAAAGTTGATTGCTTGCTTGATTGTTATATTCTTAAAAATTGCCGACAATGTTTTGAAATAGTGTGCATTGTCAACGTTCCGTACTGTGGCCTTATGAATCACTATGCTTTGTTCGAAAACAAATAAATAAATCAATTGACATTGAAAGTCTCAGCGTGTAAAATCATTTTAGAAGCTAATTGAAAAGTCAACCACAACTGTAGTACAATAGCAGGCGCACATAAATCTAAGATGTAATTTTTCTATTCCATTTCACCTCTATAGGTAATTAAGATTAGAAGTAATAGTTTTTCCTATCAATACATTTTTTTCTCACAGATACTATATATTCTACGAGTATGTTAAATAATTAATAATAAAAAAAAGAATGGAAGGGTTAATTAAAGTCAACCATAAGTGTAGCATTTGAATAGGAATTCATAAACTACAGACGTTGATTTTCTTAAGTGGATTACTAAATTAAATAATGTGCAGGTATATTTCCCTAAATATCCAGGTAGATTGCATGCAGAATTTTCAAACTATCTGTTTTTCAATGTTTTCTACATAATATTTAAAGGCAATTCCTGGAATAAACATTCATAAATTATGGCAAAAGATTTTGAAACATAAAAATCACACTACCTATTTTAATATAACCAAAGCACGCTGTACTTTTTATGAGCACCTATTTCTTCAAATCAATTAGTGGTTTGAACTCTTTCTTTAAATATTTTTTTTTTTGTTCAAATAAACAAACAATTTAGTTTTTTTGTTTCCTTTCAAATTTATAGCTTTTTAAAGGATATTTAATATAATAATACAAAGTCTTTATAAAACCTTAATATTTTTTATAAATAAGTCTGTTTGTTAGTGTTTTATTTTAAAGAATTCTTAATTAATTAGGATTTTTTTAGTGCCACACTAAAATACACAAATAAGGCCGGGTTTCCATCTGCGTGCCATGTGCCACACACAGGCGTAAAAAAAGCGTAACCACTAATTACTAATGAAAAACAGTTTCATTTAGACACATATTTATTGAGTTAAACAGTGTCATACATAACTAATAGACAATTTTATAGAATCTAACATGATTGGAAACTGTTTAAATCAATAAGTATATGTCTGAATCAAATAGTTTTTCAATAGCAATTAGTTGGTTACGATTTTTTGGGCAAATGACACACAAGAAATACCAGATGTAAGCTCAGCCTAACTTGAAAAAATTAAAAAAAAAGAAAAGAGAATATGAAAGTTATACACTTATAAATGCATTTCGATCAATAACTCTTTACACAATATTATCATTTTTCATATTAAAAATTCATGTTAAATAGCGGATATTATTAACAAACAATCTCTACCCAAAAGGATAGATATGGGCCCTGCTGAAGTGCGTGGCTGCACAGAAAAATTTAGGCATTTTCCCCAGCTAAAGTCTCATTTAATATTTTTCGTCTTCTTTAGAAAATTACATTAATTAATAAAAAAATATTTTATTCTATAAGAATTGAAAAAGTGAACCGATTCAAATTCATTCTGGTTCAATTAAATTTAATATGTATTACAAACTTTTACTGAAATGTCAAAGCCAATATAAATAGGGAGGGGGTAGGGTAAATGACTTAATTGTTCCAGCACAGGTTCAGCAAGATTCTTCAAAAAAATTTAATTTAACAATAATAAATTAAATATGATAGATACATTTTTATTATTTAATTCAACTGGAATGAATTTTAAACAGAAATTATTTCTTAATCGGACTCGACGAATATATAATATATAAATATAACGAATAAAAAATAATAATTATTCAATATTTTCAATTCTTATTATAGAGTGCAAGAATAATCACCACTATGGTGAATAAATTAAGAAATTTTTGTTCCCATGAAATTTTCATACCAAATGAAGGGAAATTTGCTATCGCGAATTTCATGGGAACGTTTGTTCCCGCTACCAATGCATAGTGAATGTAAAAAAACGGGAAAAATCTGTTGTAAATCTTAAAAATTAATAGAAAAATTTATCGATATCGAGCCTTGTTTTCGGTTTTATCGTAAGTGACATATGTTATGGGCCTACCCATCGTTTAGAATTATCACAATGCCAAAATTGTTGATAACTTTTAAGATACGGGCTGTAAAATTTTATCGTAACCGACATTTTACGTACAAAAATATATTTGAAATTTAAAAAAAAAACATTCTCCTGAAGAATTAAACTTTTTCGCTTACGATAAAATCGAAAATAAGGCTCGATATACACAAATGTTGGGTTTAAAATGAAATCGAGCCTTATATTCGATTATATCGTTAGCGACAAAAACTAAAGTTTTTTAAAATATTCAAATATGTTTTTTTACGTAAATTGTCGCTTGCGATAAAATTTTACAGCCTGCATCTTATAAGTTATGTATCAACAATTTTTGATAATTTTAATCTATGGGTAGTCCCATAAAATTTTAATTTCAATAAAAAAAGTTTACTTTTTTACTTTTCTAAATATTTTAGGTGCCGTGGAAAAAATTCTTTAGTATGCTATCGCCATAAAATGTTCTTCATGTGAATCAATGAAAAAAGGTGTTGCAGGGAATTATTGTTCCTAATCGTGGACATTGTTTACTGATCTTATCCTAAAAATTATTCTTTATAAATTTTATGATGGTGCCCCGCTTTGGTATACTAAAAAATTTTCACATGATTTAAAGTTTGGGGAACTATATCTCGAAAAATGAAATTTTTAAAATTCTAAAAAAAATATATGTTAATCCTGACAGTCTCTTCTGCATTTTGTGTCAAAAAATTTTAGTGAGCTCTTATTAGTTCCTGAGACATAGACAATAACTTGAAATTATTTGAGAAATTTGTATACTATTATTTTTTTAATTTTTTTATTCCTAGTGCACGTAGGAAAAATATTAAAAATTTGTCTAATGTTTGTTTAATGAATAAGGTTTTATATTAAATCGAAAGAAGCAATTTCACATCGTTATCAATATCTCAGGAACTACTAAGAGCTTACTCAAATTTTTTTACACAAAATGCAGAAGAGACTGTCAGGATTAACATATATTTTTTTTTAGAATTTGAAAAATTTCATTTTTTGAGATATAGTTCCCCAAACTTTAAATCATGTGACAGTGACCTTTGACCTTTCAAAAAAAAAGTTAAACTAAATTCAGTTTTAAAGCTATTCTCAATACCTATTAAACAAGACCAATTTCCACCCTACATCCTAATAACTTTTGAAGATATGAGCAATAATGGCGGACCACTTACCTGTGTTTTTAATGATTTTTTCATATTTTGACGCGCATATCTCAGGAAAAACAGAAGCTGGAAGTCCAAAATTTTATAGGTATCTTAGTTAAGTAACGTGCAAAAAGACAACTAATTGTCATAAGATTCAAAGGTGGTCGGGAAAATCCGTTCGTCGGTTATAAAAATTTTAACCCTAATAAAATTGTGAAATTGTGGTGAAAAATATCAAAAAGAAATAAATAAAAGAAAGGGAATCTAAAAAAAAGAAAAGGTGAGTAAAATCGTGAAAATAATAGCGATGGCAGAGGTGCTGAAAACTATTATTGATAAACAAATGAATTGCATTTGCCTTTCTATTTTAAAAGCATGGTTTTTGAGGCCTGAAATAGACTTGAGTTTAATTGTAATACAAAGCTTGACTTGAACTATAATTCAAGGCTTGTATTGATTTTTACTGCAATTGAATTGTTGGAATTGAATTCAAGTTCCCTTTTCAGTGAAGAATGTTATCGAGATAAATTGTAAATTAAGCATAATTCAACCCTTGCCACTTGAAAGTTTGACTTGAATAACAATTGGTTTGCATGTGATTTCAAGCAAAATTGCTTATTGGGCTGAAACCCCCTCTTATTTCTTCGTGGGATTAATAAAATTTTATTGATAGTAAAAAAATAAACTTTATTAAATTTAATGCCGTATTAATAAAAATTTGTTTACTCATTACGAATATATTAAATTTTCTGCATCAAAAATTTTTTATAAAAAAATAAATGAATCCAAATCTTTAATTGGATTTTTTATAGCATTCAAATGTTTATTTGTATTAGGTTTTATATAAATATCTGTATGAATGTATTTTCTTCCAACTTGTTATGTTTGCACGACGAATCTTATAAATACTAATAATAATAATAATTCAAAATAAAACTTACTAAAAGTTATGTGTTCTTTATACAAAGCAGACATTATTATACGCTTCATTGATTTTACAAATGATCTTTATCATCATCTCCATCGTTCGTTCTTATAGAATACTCATTCCTACTGATCACGAAATATACAAACAGAAAAATTATAATACACAGCATCCCATAAAAAATTTGTATGTAGTGTAGTTGGTGGTGGTGGTGCTTGCTATTGATATTAAACGCCTGATCAAAAATTTTAAACTACCCACATGAATCAACACACCCACTAACCAAAGAATTGGTTGGTGGTGTACGGTAGTACGTACGATCGGTCATCAAATTTTTAATTTCTTCTGCTGATCTAAACATGCACGCGGCGACAATAAAAAAAATGTCACTGAGAAGTGTTTTTTTTTTTAATAAAATGAAAGAGTTGAAAACATGCGTAATTGTAGCATTCGAACAGGTGCTCAGCAATTTGGAGATGAGCAGAAAAGAAAAGAAACTTACCTTCTTTATAGATCGTTTCTTTTTTTTTTTGCTTGAGTATTCTCGTGTGCGTGAGTTTTAGGGAAATTTTATTATTTCTTTTATGGCATTTTAAAATCTTTAAAATCTTTTTATGCGTTGCATACTTTTTGAGGTTTGCATTGTTCGTTTATTTTTGTTGTGTGTGGTTAAAACTTATGTTTTTACTTAAAATTTATTTTTTGTTTTTTCTTTGTAGTTATAAAAAAACAAAAATTCTCAAACTAACCAAAAAGCCTGTTCTCCTGTTAAGTCATATGGTTTAAATAAATAACAGTGGAAATTGTAAGGAAAAAAGGATCCTACTTACTATCTATCTCTCTCTCTCTCTCTATCTCTCTCTCTCTTCAGTGACGGGAATCATTATTATGAGAAAGTACGAAGCTTGTTAACAACTTTTTCTGCGGCGTCAAATGTGAGTACTATTTACGAGTATAACTAACTAAATCTATTTATAAAAATATGTATATCGATCGCGTCTTTATTGCAAACTAATCATAACTAAAAACTATAAAGCTTTCAATTTCCATGCAATTCATTGAAAATGTTTGCTTGCTTTTTTTGTAAAGCAAAAATTCCTAATACATTAAAGACTGATCGATCCCCTTATGAAAAAAAATAATTTGTACTTAAAAAGCAATTTTAGCACTTTAGTAATTTTTTTTAATAAAAACTCAAACTGAAATTATTACTATTTTTTTTTTTTGCATAAGGGGTGAATGTGAAATAAATATACTTTGGTATTCATTGAAGATATTACAAAAAAGTGTTCTTCCCTCAAAAATTTAGTGTACAAGCCATTGTCAGAACACAGTAATTTTCTTTTTCGTGTTGTAATGTATAATAGAGGTGAGTGCAAGACAATAACAATGGATATTGATGTTTTTTAGAATAGCTTAGGATGGGTATTGCTGCCAGACACGTCCACTCGTAGACACAGTTGAGTCCATTTGTGATTCCTTTCCGTTAATACCCGTTACTAAAAATTTAACAACCAATTGTAGCTAGAAGAATTCCAATTATCTAACATTAAGCCACCGAATTCCCATGATGAAGCCCCCGATATCCTCCAGTTTACACTTTTCAATATCACTAATGCTCTCATGGAGTTGCAGCTTCGGGTAATGACATATAAAATATTCAATGGTTTTTCAATGCTGGAACTTAATGGAAAAAGAAAAATTTATTTTTCTCTTCTGAGTTAAGTAAAGTTGAGCAAGATATTTGTATGACATTTTACACATTCACCCTAATCGAGAATAAAATTTCACATGAAATACGTATGTTCGCTTTCCCTAAAATTGCATTTTTTGCGTTGTTGTTGTGTGAGTGTTCTATTTTTTCTATATCCATGATTTGATTAAGCTAAAGTTCGTATTGCTCTGTAAGCCAAATTACATGTGATAATTATTAATGAACAAATAACACCAAAGTTAATTGTAAATATTCTGACAAACACTTAGTAGAACGGAACAACTAGCTGTTTTCGAAGGCCACTACACCTTCATCATCAGCGTTCATTTTTGTTTGGTCCAACTAAATATGAATATGAACAATGAAATGAGGCTTAGTTCTGCATTATTAAATCAAACATTGCATTTTTCAAATTATGACGTTATTACAGTAATTGAGCGATGTGGAAATAAATTTTTCCATATAGACGACTGTATTAAAAAAAGGGTTATTTTCCAAGTGTGTATGAAAAAAGTGAAAAATTTGTTTTGATATACATTTAAAACTCACAAAATTTTTTTTAGAATACATACGCCAGAAAGCCTCTGAGTGTAGTTTCACAAAGATCTGTATTTCTCTTTACTTTTTATTATTATAATTAAATGAATAATTAATTCTTTTTCTTCTCTGGTCTTGGGTGAAATATTTTTTGTGTATATAATTTTTAAAATCACAAAAAAAAAAAACACACAATTTAAATAATAATGTCTCCAAAAAAATTTCAAAGATATTACCCCATTTTTCTACAACCCAGACGATTGGATTGAGTATAAAATGTATATGGAAAACACTCATTTGCTTGAGCGACTTTCATATAAATTTTCTAGACGAGTCGTCTGCCTGACTTGTACAAACTGCACATATTAAAAAAATAAAAAATAAAATGTGTTTGAAATCCATTTTAAGAAAAATTTGTAGGAAAAATTTTAAATAAAATAAATTTCAAACTCATTTTAAATTTTATGAATGTGGGTGTAAAAATATATCTCAAAGGTTTAAAATAAAAAATACACTAAAAACTTATTTATTTCACTCAGTTCGCTGTGAATTACAATATACATATTATTAAATGCTTTTTTCTGTTAAAATATTTTTGAAGATTAAAAAGTTCATTTGAACATCGACACTCACAATCGTACATATCCGCAAAAAATAATATCTTTAGTAGTTAATTTCCCAATTGACTCTAGAAATCTCTGTAGATATGCTGTACAATGTCTCTAAAACCTGGTTTGTTTCCACCAAATTATTAAATTTTTTAAAATGATTTTTTTAACAATTTCACCGTCAACGGAACATCGAGTGTTTTTAATCAACGATACCCCTTTTTTAGTGACCAAGCTTTCGTTTAGATTTCTTTAATAACATATACATAATATACATTGGAAATTCCCTTATGTGTGCAGGCTGTGGTGGCCCTTTATAAAATTTTCTACGAAAATTTTTTTAGGATTCTTCAATTGCCTTGGAGCCAGGCAATAGCAAATGTATTATTATTAATAATAATGGTAAATATATCGGGAGTAATAGAGCCTTGTCAAAAATTTGTGAACATTACTTGAAGTAATAGAAAACATATCGAGAGCCTATATTCAAAACACGTCAACTCAAATTTGGTCAAAATGAGTTTCCAATGGCAAATAGCTCCCCTATGCAATATTCATCTGCAGTATAAATTTCGAATCAAAAAAATTATTTTTCCCCGTTTTATATCAATTTTTCTTATTCTGCTATCTCAAAGTATAATTTTTTTTGGTGAAAATAAATGCTGCTAACTCCCATGTAAAATTCAAATATTTTTAAAAAATTAGGAATATCTTATAAATATACCTCAAATTAAGCATACTGAGCACGAATCTGGTAAGAATTTTGATATCATATGGCTAGTTTTTGAGATATGGACACTTTTAATATATTAGTACCGAGGGGTTCCGATAAAAAAAATTGGTAATTTATGTATAACTTTTGAACTGTTAATCCAATAGAAACATTATGCATGGACCGATTATAGTCAATGACATACGCTTTCGAAATTGATAACTTGGAATGACCCTGTTACACTAGAGAGTGAGTTAGAGTGTGCTGAAGCTGACCACCACAAGATGGAAGAGGATTTCAGTCAAAGTTCATTTATTTTTTATGGTACTTTAAGTTTTTCTTGTAGCTTTTCAATTCTTATATCTAAAGGGTCCGCCAGATAACTTTTTTTTTTGGAAAATGCTATAAAAAAAACTACTGAAGCTTCGGCTGTGTGGCACGTAGCGCCGTCCTGTTGAAACCAAATGTTGCCAATATACTCCTCTTCAATTTTTGTGAACAAAAATTCGTTCAAAATGCCCGATAACGATCGCCATTGACTGTAACGGCCACTCCTTGCTCATTTTCGAAAAAAAATTGCCCAATTATGCCTCTGGACCAAAATCCGCACCAAACAGTGACTCGTTTTGGGTGCGTCGGCTTTTCAATGTATGCGTGCGGGTTTTCTGTGCCCCAAATGCGACAATTTTGCTTGTTTACATACCCGCCAAGATAAAAATGAGCTTCATCTGAAAAGATGATTTTTTTTTTGCAAAATCGGCATCTTCTGTAAGTCGATCGCAGGCCCGCTTAGCGAAGCGAAAACGCATTGGATGGTCAGTTGGCTCGTTCAGCGGAAGGATAAAACTAATTATCTGTCAAATCAGACATGAGCTAAGTGTTACCATTCACGAAATAAGCACTAGTTGAAAAAAAACGTTAGATGGCGGACCCTTTAGTATTGAGTCAAAAATTTCAAAAATTTATTAAAAAATAAATATATTCGAAAAATCATATATTTTTTCCGACAAAATATGCTAACTCTAAAAAAATATTTGTTTTTTTAGCGACTAAAATACGCTATCTCATAAAAATATGCAAACCAGTGCAAAATAAAATATTTTTTGCAGACCTATAAATTAATAAGCATATTTAAACCATACTATGGACGAAACATCATCTATTTTTACAATAATGAGCGAATTACCTAGTTTTTTCGCTCTACTGAAAAGTTAACTTTTTTGAGTTGACGTGTTTTGAATATAGTCTCTCGATATCCTAAAATTAGAAAAGTGGAAGAGACTTTTCATTGAAATCCCAACACTGATAATACTGAACTTGAGCCCTAGTAAGAAATTATTCCTGATTAAAAACTTCACAATTCCCCAGGTGTCAAATCAAATAAAAATAAAATTGCCGCCGTCATGTTAGGTCGCCTCTGTAGTGTTTTGTCTGGTGAGTTCTTAAATTATTGTCTGCCTGCATATTCGATTCAACATTATTATGTTATAATGTTTATTAATTTTTTTTATTTATTTAATCCTTTTAATGATCTTTTTATGTACAAGTTCCAATTAGTAATGAATGCATACTCGAAAAGGCAGTCATTTCCTGTGATCGTGACGTTTATTGTATGCATTTGTTAGACACATATTAAGAGCCGACCGACCGAGCAACAAAATCAATCGATCGATGATGCCCCAAAGCATCTTCTTTCTTATGACTGGTAACAGGTTGCAAGTAAATTTAGTTGGTAGCAAAACGTTTAAAACTTCAAGCAAAGATTATCTACATTTTACCACCAGCATTTATACACAAACATACCTGCGCACACAATTTTTATAAAAACACTTTACCTTTTTGATCGTGAGAACATTTTGTTTAAAAGGACGTGTGTATGTGTATGTGTGTGTATGTTATGCCTTTTTTGTCTTCCCTACAAAAAAAAAAGAATTATGCTGCATAACTACTCGTACAACTGACTGACCCTTGCTGAGATTTAATAATAAACAATAAACTGATATAGACAGACCAGACCAGACCGACAGACCGACAGACACACAGCCAACAAAACACAATACAACTGTAAGACACATACATAAAGGCGTGATCGTAAAAGATTATCTTGGTGAGTAGTAAGTAGAAAGAAAGATCAAAAAAATAAAAAAAAGAACTTCAAATTCCCACGTTTAGATTATTACGAGTTATTATTATGCGTGGGAATAAGTTATTAAGATTTTTGACTTTTACTGTTTAAATAACCAGGCGCCAAGGATTTTAAGTGCGTATTTGCAGGAAACCTTCAGAAAAGGAATCCTTTAAAGTGCAGCACATGAAGCATGAATATCTTTTTGTTCTCAACTATGAGCATGACTACATGTTGTGTTCTGCTATGTAAATACATACATACATACATACATATATACTCGTGTGTCACGGAGTGAGTATCTGCAAGAAATCCAGTTTGTTGTGTTAACGGCCTTCTTAAGATGTTTTTATTTTATTTTTATTTTTTTTATTTTCATTTTTAATAAGAAACCATAAAATTCCCATTGTGTGTTTGTGTCTGTTTTTTTTTTTAATATAAATAAAGCAGACTGACCGACCCTAGAGCGTGAGAAAATTAAGAAAAATTGAGTCATTATGTCACTTTTCTATTAGATTGTCAGCATATTTAGAAAGTTACCTTATTCAGCCTATAATTTCTGATTATTAATACTCGTACTATTTATTATTATATTTTTTGTTTGTTAAAGGGATAGAAACAGAACATCATGTGTAACACAATACAAAAATATCTCGCAAACAGTTTTTATGAGTAACTGAAAGAAAAAAGAATTCAATTGCAAAGCTGTAGTACGAGTACATGTGGTGCTGAATGAAAAGTTTATTGTCAAGAGAAACAAAAAAGAAGAAGAAAAGAACTCAAGTATGCGATTAATGTTAGTGTTTATTAATTATCTCTTTTTTTTATAAGACTTCATTTATCTTGCAACAACAATATTATCAAGTATTAATTACTTAAATCGTTCCGTTGAAAAACGCAATGCAAACCAAGCAGGACGTTGCAAATAATTCTGAAAGGCTGGTACAAAATATTAATCTACCCACATAAATAAAAATAAGAGAAAAAAAAAATAAACAAACAAACTTGAGTTCGAACGCATTGAGGTTTTCTTCACCAGTCATCGTCCTATCCGGCAACGTGTTTTCTCTACTTGAAATTCAGTTTGCGGCTACTTTATTATTTATACTGTATTTCTATTGATGACTGATGCCAATCACCCTGTGATATTTTGCATAAATTTACTGTTTGTTGGTTGAAACATACAAGAGCTAAATTTTTCCCACATAAATTTCCGAAAGCAAGAATAACGACATCTTTTCGACTCTAGGGCAACGCTGCCCACAGAGAGAAAACCGAGAGAAATGTATAAGCGTATGTGTATTCATTTGTACAAAAAGCCGATTGATGTTCGGCACTCTAGCGCTTCTCTGGGCTGCCTGGCTCTAGGGCAGTGTTGTTCAAAACAGCGCACAGTGGGGCCAGAAGCCCTTTTTTCGCCGATAAATTCACACAACTGTAATAGTGACAATCACTAAATTTGATACAGGTTGCTCTTAGAACAAACTGCATGTTCCAACAAAATCTTGGCGATACCCCCAATACAAAGTAATTACAATTTGCCTTATTTGTTCAAAACTAAAGGGTGATTTTTTTAGAAACTTTCTTTTTGGCAACACTATTTTTGGCAACTCAGCCGTGTATCATGTTATTGTTAACAACGCTTGCAGATTATTAAGAAGAAGTGCATCGTGCACTTCTTCCATTTTATGGTCAGCTTGGGCGACCTTTTGACTAAATTTCGTACCAAAATTACATTATTGAACATTAAACCAACAACACGCATACGTAGAGTGCGGACAGAGGGAAATATCGCAGCTGTATCCGCCACTGTTGTTGATGACCGAGCAATTGGGCCTCTGTTACTTTTTTTCCAAAATGGAAGAGCTGGACTTGGCTGACATGTGGTTTCAGCAAGACGGTGCCGCATGACACTTATCACGCGAAACAATGGGCCAATTAAGAGGCGAGTTCGGTGAACAGTTTATTTATCGTTTGGTGCCGGTAAATTCGTCGCCTGGATCATGCAATTTAGCGCCTTTAGACTATTTACGAGTGTTGTGGCGCTATGTTAAGGCTCATGACTATAGCGGCAAGCTCTCAAGGGTTGATTCACTGGAAAACAACATTGAAGAATTTATTTCGCCGATATCTTGGGGAGATTATACCAAAATTGGACCCACCGTATGAACCATTTCAGGCGTAGCCGCGGTCAACATTTACACGAAATCATCTTTAAACATGGAATTATATAAAGGGTCCGCCAGATAACTTTTTTTTTGAAAATGCTATAAAAAACTACTGAAGCTTCGGCTGTGTGGCACGTAGCGCCGTCCTGTTGAAACCAAATGTTGCCAATATCCTCCTCTTCAATTTTTGTGAACAAAAATTCATTCAACATTTCCCGATAGCGATCGCCATTGACTGTAACGGCTACTCCTTGCTCATTTTCGAAAAAAATGGCCCAATTATGCCTCTGGACCAAAATCCGCACCAAACAGTGACTCGTTTTGGGTGCGTCGGCTTTTCAATGTATGCGTGCGGGTTTTCTGTGCCCCAAATGCGAAAATTTTGCTTGTTTACATACCCGCCAAGATCAAAATGAGCTTCATCTGAAAAGATGATTTTTTTTTTTTTTTGACAAAATCGGCATCTTCTGTAAGTCGATCGCAGGTCCACAGGCTCGTTCAGCGGAAGGATAAAACTAATTATCTGTCAAATCAGACATGAGCTAAGTGTTACCATTCACGAAATAAGCACTAGTTGAAAAAAAACGTTAGATGGCGGACCCTTTAGATTGTTGTACCGACTTAAATAAGGACTTCATACATTTCTCTAAATCTTAGGTGTTTTTTTATAAATCAAATCCGAAAGTTCTTAAAAAATCTCCGTTTACAATAGTCAGGCACACTAAATTTTATGTGGATAATTCTTAAAATAACCCAGTAAACCAAAATCTTGGGAGTATAGGAGGAGGGAGACGGGTACCCCCATAAAAAATATTATTAACTAATTAATTAATAAACACGATTTTTTATATATCAGAAATACCGAATTAGGAACGATATGCATAAAAACGGTGCTTAACCGACAAAACAAGCACACATTCGCAGTTTTTTATTTCACGCACGCCTGACATTGAATGCCATTGAATACGAATTATGATAAAATGGATTTTTACCAAGCCCGAAAAAATTTGCTAAAATCACACACACCTTATTTTTTAAATAAGTATTACATATAAATACAATCACGATCACGCGTGACACATAGGTGACTCACGCGTAACGAATCATGACATTTAACATTTGTTACATTTCGAATGAAAGCACATAAAACAATGATAAAAACAACAGCAGTAAGTGTTAGCGGAAGTCATTAAGCGCTTATTAGGGGCTGTTCACATATTACGCAACGCTCCCGTGGGTGGGGGGGGGGGGGTGTTAAGAAAATCAATTAAAATGTCATTCAGTAGCAGTATAAACACTTAATGCTGAGTTCAGACGTTACTAAATTTCGTACTAAGCTTTGGGCAAAAAAATAATTTTTTTTAATTTTTTTTCATACTACAAAGTATACTTCATTAGTACATTAGTATAACTTTTACTAATACTAATTTTGTACTTTACGAAAAGCCTGGCCACTGAGAGAACACCGAGAGAAATGTATTCACGTGAGTGTATTCATTTGTATAAGAAGCCGATTGATGTTCGCCTCTCTGGTGCCAGTTTGCACAGTCTTGCTTACGATTTTTAGTAACGTTTATACTTAGCATTAGACTTCGTTCTTAATTTTGGCTTGGCAAAAGACAGTTTCGTTAAACCTTCAATAGGTGCATTCATAACTTTGAACGTAAACACAAAGTACATCAAGTTTTAAATCTAACTTTATTTTTAAATTGGTTGAGATTTTCTAGATATATATAACATCCCAACTAGCCAAGGGCTGTTTAATTATTCCATGTTTAACTTTCTCTTATAAATAATGCAATATTTAGTCGACGATACCTTTAGCTAAAATACGTCTTTTCTTTTTTATTTTCGTGTTTAATGTTATATCTTGTTATTTTTTCGCTGACGCTTTCATTTAAGTTTCGAATAAGAATCCTGCCGGTTGTTCCAAGAGTTTTTTTTTATTTTTCATAATAATTAAAGATAAAGGAAAGTATAATTAAAATTGTTTGGTATTTTAAATATTTATGAAATTATTAGAGGTACGTAAACAGCTTTTAAAATAATCTAATTCTTTTAATTAATAGAACTTTTTATAGATCTGTGCCATCCAAAGTTTTGCAATGCACCACCATTTTGTGCACGCCAAAGATAGAAATATTTCTAAATTTACATTTTTATAATATGTATGCTTCAATTAATAAATGAAAAGTTTTTTATTAAGTACTAAAAATTTTTAAAATAAAAACCCTGCTAAGAATTCTACGAATCCTCAAATTGTTATGGAATGACTCTTTTACAACTCTCCCAATAGCTCATATAAAATTAACATTGAGGAGCATCATACGATTCTTAATATTCTTCATAAAATATTTGTAAGATTATCTCTAAATAAATCTCAAATGATTGCATCTGCAGTTTCTCCCGTGCGAAGTATCTACACATTTCAACAGATATATTTATTTATATTTCACACACAAAATTTTGAAAATAACTTTTTTGTATTCTTATGTTTATTATTTTTGTTATTTTTATTATTTATTTGTAGAAACTTTAAGTAGCATAGAGTTGCATTTTTTATGGAATACTTTTCACATTTCAGCGCTTTTTTGTTGTAAAGTAGCGTTTTATTTGTGAAATTTTTGATGTGGGAATATGCTAATTTGACAATGAGTAAATGCATTACGTTAACAACGTAAATCCTGACGACCGGCAAGTCGATAGTTAGTGGGTCGCTCAAACGAACTATAATGAGTGACTTGTCGTCAGTCGATCGAGTTGTCGATCGACATCGTGGGTTAGGCTGTAAATATTTTGTGTTATTTGGCTTTACTTTTAATAGTTCACAAGCATGATGTAAATATAGAAGGTACTTCCATTCTCTCTTTGTTTTTAAAAATAAGTATTTTTGAAGTTTGTTTTTTGAGAGAAATATAGAAAAATGTTCCCATATAGTAAAAAATTTAAGTCTTCCCCTAGAAATTTTTTTACAAAAATGTGTAATTATCTTAACAAAAATTTGGGGAAAAATAAAGTTGTATACATAACTACATATCTGTGAAGTTTAAAAAGTGATTATGTCATAACTTATCTCATATTTTTAAGTTTTCAGCTTAATGCAAATTTTTTAACTATATTTTCATCTAAATTTGGCGCTGAGAAACCAAATTGATTGATGATTTGGATTATTTGACAACGAATTTTCATTAAGTTTAACAAATAGTAATTGATATTGCATTCTGTTTAATTTACATAATATGTTTCTTGTTGATTGTAATATCCTTTTCTAAAAAAATTGGTTTAATAACCGGTCAGATCTTTTGTCAAGTCTATTTCACAGATCTTATAGGCTCTTAGTCACTGTTGGCGAACACCAGGAAATGCAGGGAATTTAAAAAATGCTGCACTCTTTGCTTATGCCCTAATTTAGTAAGAAGATTTATGAGGTTTTTTTGTTTTAAAATAATTTTCTTGTTTTTGAATTCTCTCAATTATTTTCTTCAAAAATGGTTGTTGTCTTTCATAATGAAAAATTAAAATATTATTACCATATTTTTAAAACATAAAAATAAAAGGAAATTATTATACAAAAGTTTGAAAAATAAAGGAAAAAACATGTGTTGGATATAATGTTTGAAACAAAATCATAAAGCAAATACACGAACCTTCTAGCATAGGCAATAACTAATATTTGTTTTAAAGATTCTGCTTCTTTTTTTTCGTCCATGGACAAGACGATACAACCGTCGAACACCATTTGGACATTAATTGTTTAATTTATACATTCTGTATTTTATAAAAATAATTTTGAAATAATTTTTGAATAACATTTTCAAAAAAACAGGAAATAGAGAGGGAAATATTAAATTAATTCGGTAGCACGATTTTACCGGATACTTCACAATACTTATACTTGTCAGATGGTGAATGTCAAGAAAAATTGAGAGAAATTGGAAGTACCTTCTATATTTATATCATGTTCACAAGAAGCAAAATAAATTTTAACTCATTTTCATTCAATAAAATAACAAAAAAGATTTTTGGTAACAAAAAAAGATTTTTTTGCTCAGCTTGAAGATTTTTGAAAAATGAATATGGCAACACTGCCTCCATGATAAAAAAAATATCCGCTCGCCTGCGATTAAAAATGATCTGCAAACGATTCACAAAATACTCTTCTGCGATTGAAAAGGCTGGCTGGGCTTATATTCAAAGTTAACACGTTTTACGCTATATCAAGCGAGCCATAACCCCAAAAAAGCTTAAGCGACAAATTTTTGGATCTCGTTTTTAGGGTTCCGTACACCAAAGGTAAAAAGGAATTTTGAGTATGTAATTTTGACAACTTGCTGTGGAAACCGTAAGAGGCATACTCTTGAAAATTTCCAAAACAGTAAAACTAAAAAATCCAAAAATTATAAAATCGCCAAACCGAAAAAAAATCGCCAAAAACCGAAAAAAATCGCCAAGACGAAAAAAGCACCAAATAAAACAATCTAACACTAAAATAAAACGCCAAGAACCGAAAAAATCGCCAAAATCAAAAAATTCACCAAAATAAAAAAAATTGCAAAAATGAAAAAAATCGCCAAAATGAAAAAAACGCCAAAAACCAAAAAAAAACTGCCAAAATTAGAAAAAATCGCCAAAAATTTCAAAACTAAAAAACGGCATATTAAAAAACGTTCAATACAGAAAAAATCGAAAAAACGAAAAAAATATCAAAACAAAAGTTAGTATAGTATTATATACGAGTATCTAGGTCCGTACGGAACCCTTCGTGCGCGAGTCAAAGTCGCACTTTACTGAATTTATTTCGATTATTTACGAGTGCAAATAATCGATTTTGGTGTCAAAAAACTAAGTTCGAATATTATGTCGGTTAAGTTATTTTGGCTGTTATGGCACATTATATTAGCGTAATTCAATCATGTTTTGTTCTATTTATTTAAATGCAAAATTTGAAAATACACAAAATTATAATGTTCTTAATTCTGCTCAATATTTTCATACTTGTGACGAATTTTTTTAAATTTTGATTTTTAACAATTCGTAAAAAAAATATGAAATGTAATTGCTTTAATGCCGCCGCACAGCACAATCCACCCACAGAACCGCAGCTGACATTAATTAATGAGGTTTTGTGATACAATTTTCTGAATCATTTGAAATTAGTTATGAAAACTTATTGCTGACTGGCGATATATTGAAGCAATAAACCGCATAAAATACGTCTGTATGTCATCCTAATTCGCAATTTTGTGAACTTTATCGTTCATGTTTCATATATTCAACGTTTTTCATATTGTTATTTTATCAAAGATTTGATAAAAATTCGCACTCTTTGCCCAGAAATAAAAACACAACAGCATCATTTTTTTTTAAATTTATTTAAAAAAAAACCATATGTACATAAATATGAAAACTAATTCTGTAGATTTTATTAGATTTGACTACAAGCAGATAAACACTTTCTTAAAACATAAATAAATGTACATACATATATATTTTTTTAATATTTATTACTTTAACAGTTTAAACATTTTATTCATTTACAAATTTCTCTTAATTCCGTTAGAGGGAAACAATTAATTAATAACAGATTAAAATAAAACTGAGCGAGCGAGTGCAGTTCATTTACTACGAGTACACGTAGAGCTTTCTTATGGCTTTTGTTACTTTTTAATTAAATTCGTTTTAAAGAAATTAGTATTGCATGCTGTTTGATGACTGCTGGCAGACTGAATGGATGAATTTGCCTGGCAAATTTTTTGTCTGCTCAAGAGTCGGCCGTGGTAAAGCAAGTTGGTGGCTGCCGATTTTGTTGGCTTTTGGCTGGTTGGCCCACTAACTACATAGATGTGTCGGGGTTATTCATTGTGTATACAGAACAGAATGTACGACGACGACGACGACGGCTATTGTAGTTAAACGAAGCGGCGCAGATACCTGCGCAAGAAATGAAATAAAATTGAAATACATTTTTCATGCAAAAAAAAAAAAAAAAAAAAAAAAAATACCAAACCAAAAAAAAAAGAAACAGAATGTTCAAATGAAAAAAAAAAAAGATTTTGGTACAATGACGGTACAATTTTTGTATGCTGACTGTTGCTTCTGTTTCGGTTTCTAATTAAATGAATGAATATACAATATATTTGAGCGTTGTGTTGAGGAGAAAAAACTTCCTTTTCGTTGTTTCTTTTTTTTTTTTTTTTGGTCGATCTCGCTTACTATTGGAAACTGGGCTCCTATTCGAAATGCCAACTAATTGCTTATTTTTAAACCCCTTCAAAATTGATGATGGCTTTTGTGCATTGTTTGGGTTTGTTAATTAATTTAAACAAAAAAAAAAAAGCGAACAAAGAAACAAAAAAATTGGCATAAAATGACAGACTCACTGAACTGCCAACTGCTCATGGAATAATTGCAACAGGAAAAAAAAGAATGAATGAACAATTTAGTGGACGTTGATTTCAAACGAGAATGTATGAAGGTAACCAACCACTATAGGCGTATTCTTCAATATAATTACGGCGAAACAAAATTCATATCATGACATAACCGTAAAAAAAAAAGCTTAAGCGACATAATTTTCGAACTTATTTTTTTTTACCAAAATCGATTATTTGTGATCGTAAATAGTCGATTTTCGTAAAAAAACGAAGTCTAAAAAATGTGTCGCTCAAGCTACGAGTATTTTAGTGGTTATGGCTCGATATAGTCAAAGTTTTGGTTTCTGTAACGAATGTGAGATCTTTTCCAGTCGAATTTTTTATGATCCTGTGAAATATGGGACGACCAAAAACCTTAAATTGCTTCCATTTTTTTTTTTTTGAAAATTTATTTTAATTTTTAAATGAGTCACGCAGAAAAAATATTTTTCCAGTTAACAACTTTAATTGAAAAAAAATCAATTAAATATTTAATTGTGTCAATTAAAATTTTTAAATAAAAGTTTCCTTAATTCAATTATAATTTTTAATTAAAATTTTTACTAAATTAAATTTTTAAACAAAAGTTTAATTGACAGAATAAAATTTTTAATTGATTATTTGAATTTATTCCAATTAAATTTCACTGCTTCAGATATCCGACTTATTTCGCCAAATTGATTTTAAAAATTGCCAAAAAAAAAAACGCCAAAAACAATTTTATGTAGTTTTTCTTAATTGTATATTTGATATTAAATTTTGTTTTTTTTTTTGTAAAACACTTTTTTTAATATAAATTTTTATATAATATGTAATCGAAAAGAAAATTAGCCTAAAGTCGCCAAAAGTAAGAATAAAATCGCCAAAAATTATTTCTTGTAAAAATTTATCTCATCCAAATTCAAAACACATTAATTGCTATAAATAATACTAGCTGAGCGCGGCAAACGTTGCCTTACGACCCCACTTGATTGCATACACAAAAATTCATTCAAGTCGATGCAGCCGTTTAGTTGCAGTATAGATAAATAACCTAGATACCGACTGGAGCGCCATCTGCCGGGCTGATTTGTGAATCTAAAAGAGGGCGCCACTAAATTTATTTATCGCCAGAAAAATCGCCATGCCGCCAAATCAAAAATGTAAACGCAAAAAAAGTTAAAAAATCGGCACGTTTGGCGAGATATCGTCATATCTAACAACCCTGCTGCCAATATCGACGAAGAAGAGTGCATTTATACTAATGCATATCAGAAAGATCTATGATATTGATATACGACTGAGTTTGGTGAGTTATTGAAATCGGCCTCTCGAAGAGTGTCATTTATTTTGTAGTCGACGCACTAACAACTTCAGCCAACAGCACCCTCTTCCTTTCGACTAAATTTGGAACATTTTCCTTTTCACCCTCCACTTTTAACTACAACCTACGCCAGAGTTGTGGCCTCATCGTCCAACATATAAGCTCAATGCTTTAATTGAATAAAAGTTAGTTAACATTTATAGCAATTATCTATATACTCGTACCTTCAAGCTTTTTTTTTTTTTTTTTTTTTTGTTTGGCCATTCATTAGTACAATAAAATTGTTCTTTTTTTCTCTCCTCCACGCTGCCAATTAAAATTTTCGCCACTTATTGCATTCAAAGTTTTTAACAACAGCAGCAACAACAAAAAATATATTCGAAATAAAAACAAAAAGTGACTGACTCACTTACTCATTCAATCGTTGCTTGTTTCAACCAAACGTCTAACCATCCGTGTGGCATGACTCACTTAATGTCTATAACAAGCAACAATGATCGAGTCACTCACACACACATATATACACACACACATACACCCCGCTAAACTTGGCCGATACTCATCATGCTGGCACTTTTTCTTCAATTCCTCATCCTTCGATTTTCATACCAGAAAAGAAATTAATCGTCCTTTATTCAGCATTGTTGTGGAGACATTAATTGTTGAGGTTTTTTAATTGGACCCCTTAGTTGAGAAAACAATGCAATAACAGCAAAAAAAAAAGTTTTTTAATTGCTTTGAATGTTAAGAGCCACACACAGTTTGTTACCTGCAAACCCACCCACTTGGCCAGCTTGGCTAGCACGGCATTGGCATCTATGATTTTTGTTCCTCTGTTATTTAAGTTTTCTAGTCGACAATTTTAAGGAAATCGTCCTTCACGACCATTTGAGTGACAATGTCTTGCATGTTGTCCTGTATTAAGCACATTTAACTTTGTTGATGACAATCTGAGCGACAAGTCTTGTGTTTTGTTTTCAATGAAACACATACATAAATATGTTGGTTTTAGATGGTGCTGAAGCCAGGTGAAAACTTATAAACATGCTGACTCGGTTCGAATCACAGCTAATTTAAATAAAACGGAAAATCCAAGTGAGCAAAAAAATTAAATTTGATATTGTAGCTCAAGACCTAGCACTATCATTTGGTGAACGTCATATGTATGTATATAGTGTTGGACTTTGTCGCTTGTGTGATCGGCTATTTTTTTTCGCAAATTTCGTCAACGATTTATTTGAACTGTCGTCAATGTGTCTTCCACAATTTTCTATTGTCTAGTACCCATCGTTTAAGATGGCCAACTGGGATCATTGAAACTAATGAATGAAAAATAAGGCAGCTTGCATGTACGATTATATTTGTGTTTAATGGCCAAGTTAAAACATTGAATACGAGTGCTAAAATTTGTTGGTTAGTTAGTTATAGCCATAAAATAAATCTATATACATACATAAATACTTAATGGGGATTGTTAGTTAGTAAACTCTCCACTTTAGAGTTTTAAAGTAAGAGAGAAAAGAACTTTGATTTGGCTTTGCTATAAGTAGAAATTCACAACAACAGCGCATGGACGGGTACAAACATTACAATCCAATTAGTGTGCCACAGATTACATGTTTGTAGAATTGTATATTCATTAGACTTTATTTCGTGCAGCCTTACATCTGGTCCGGTGAAAATAATTTAATTAATGAATTAAAAAGACAAAATAAGATAAAACCATTGCCAAGAGCTGCCAAATTCTTTTAAATTATAAGGTACAAAATTCTCTTGATGAAGTCATTGATATCATGGGGTTGTACTTCCACGGGAAGTAGTTCCCAGGGAATTATTTTTTTATGTAATAAAATCCTCCCAATTCGAAAAATATTTCGGTAGCTGGGCGATTTTTCAACTTGCTTGGCGATAAATAAAAATAATAAAATTTGTTGCGCGATTTTTATGGCTATTTTTTTTTAATAAAATCGAATTTAAAATTTTTTGTAATTGAGCAAGATAAGTTTGTTGAAGGAGTAGCTCCAAAAATCCTGAAATCCTGAAAAATTATTGTCTACAAGAAATTGAAACACTTTGGTTTTGATGATTTTTCTTATATTAATTATAGTAATTGAATTTGGATGAGAAAAAAAATTTACAAAAAATAATTTTTGGCGATTTTCTGCTAAATTTTTATACGATTATTTTATAAAAATTTATAGTAAATAAATTCGGTGAAGTGCAACTTTGACCCGCGCACGAAGGGTTCCGTACGGACACTAGATATGTAATTCAATACAAACTTTAGCCTATATAATAAATAGTTTCGGCTTTTTTTCGTTTTTGGGTTTATTCGGTTTTGAGCATTTTTTAGTTTTGGCGTTTTTTTTTGCTTTTTTTGGTTTTGGACGCTTTTTGGCGTTTTTTTCAATGTGGCAATTTTTTTTTTCATTTTGGCGATTTTTTTTCATTATGGCGATTTTTTTTCATAGAGGCATTTTTTTTTAGTTTTGGCGTCTTTTTCGCGTTTTTGCGATTTTTTCGGTTTTTGGCGTTTATTCAATTTGGCGATTTTTTTTTCATTTTTCGATATTTTCGGTTTTGCTGATTTATTTTAGTGTTAGATTTTTTTTTTAATTTGGTGCCTTTTTTCGTCTTAGCGATTTTTTTTCGGTTTTCGGCGATTTTTTTTTTAGTTTTACCGTTTTTGAAAATTTCAAGAGTTTGCCTCTTACGGTTTCCAAGACACAGCAATTTGTCAAAATTGCATAGTCAAAATTGCATTAACTGATAGAACACCTTTTAGTTTAAGTTTTTTAAATTTTAGTGTTTATTGTTGTAGTCTATATAAAAATACACTAATTTTACAAATTTCAAGTGTCAATATACATACATATGTACATAGAATTGTATGTATATTACATTGGATTTTAACATATTGCGTTGTTCGTTTTGGAACACCCTTTGATTTTTAACTCTCATGTATTTGTTGTTGTAGCGGCCAAGGTTCTACATACTCTGTCCAAATTTCAGGTCCGTAGCTCTTACGGTTCCTGAGAAAATAGCGTGTGACGGACAGCGTAGCAAAAACAATATGGTTCCTTTTCACCTTTGGTGTACGGAACCCTAAAAAACAACTCTCGATTAAATTTTTTCTTTGTAAATCCCACGACTTAATCACCAAAATCTGGCAACTGTTTTTCATTTTTAATATCATTAGAGTACAAGTTATACAAACTAAAACTTTAAAGAAGAAGAATGCTAATTAAAATGCATTTATATTTTATTAAAGTTTTTTTGCTCGTCTCGTTTTTTTTTTTTTTTTGCTCTGGTGGCTAATGTTCGTACAACGAAGGCCACCATCACCATTTCCCCATGGTAGTTTGTGTGGGTGTTCTTAGTGTGTATGTATGTATACATATATGTACATATGTATGTACATATTAAGGGGGTAACAAATATCAGTTAAATTTTTTGCAAAAGCAAAATACATATATATGTAAATAAATACCTTAAATTTTTTTTTTTTAATTTTAAAATATAAGATGAATTTACCTCTGCTATGAATCCATAAGTTGCCATCTTTTATGTGTAACTTAAACCATCTTTTTGTTTTATGTAACAATTTTTTCTATACGAAAACTGTGCTATAACACAGTCAACAATTTTTTTACGTAAAGAAAAGTGTGCTGCGACCAGCGTTGCAATATTTGCGATATTTTTTTGGAAAACTGAAGAAAATATCTGATTTTCAGGTGGAAAAAACTGCTCGTTATAAAATTCTTGGGTATTTTTTTTTTTAATTGGGGGGAGGGTGGTGTTATATTTATATCAAGACTTGATAATGTTAGCTGCTTTTCCTTATTTGTTGCTTATTATTGCTTAGAAGTAAATTTAATTTTTTTTATTTATTTGTTGAGGTAAAATATTCCGAGTAAATTTCTCGTTTTCAAAAAATTGATAGTGGCACTGCAGACGTGTTTAAAATCATACACGATATTTTTCTTTCAGATATGATATTTGAGGATCTATGTAATAAAAAAATATAAAAGAATCTTAAAAATATTTCTATTGTCGGAGTTATCTATATAGTTAATAGGCAAACATGTTTTTTGTAATCCCTTTTACACTGGTACCACTGCACCGATTTTAAAAAGATTTATATGGTTTTAAAGGATTTTTTATACAGATGTGCAGAATCTATATTTTATTGAAATCGGTTTAGTATTTTGGCAGCTATAAGCGTTTAAAGTTGCTACTACTACATGCAAACATATTACACACGCATTTATTAGCTTACAAGTAAAAAAGAAACAAAACATGAGTGTGTGTGTGGGTTTGTATTATTTCTCTTGATCTAACAATTTTTTTCTCTTATTTATGAAAGCCATAATACTTAAAGGAAGAGAGTTGAATAAATTGAATTAACTTGGTTAAAGGGATTTTGTTTATGTTTTTTTAATCTCATGCAGTGTTTATTACCAAAAATTTTTTATGTTATTTTATCGAATGAAAATGAGTTAAAATTTATTTTGTTTCTTGTGAACTATTAAGAGTTAAGCCAAATAACACAAAATATTTACTGTATAGAATGTGTAAGGTCATTATGAAGCAAATCAGAAAGTTTGTAAGTACTTTAGTCTAAAAATCCCTCAATAATGTATTAAAAGTACCAAAAGTAGAATTTCTTAAAATCTTATTTTTAGATAAGAAATCTTTTTTGTCGTTTTAACATGTCTAAAAACTTCACAAATAAGATAAATCTTCACATATGGTAACACTGATTTCATGTATTATTTAATTATGCTTGCATATGTATGTAAGTTTGTGTGTGGCTGTGTTTATGACGTTTAGATACATTTTCTTTTAATCTTAAATTATTTACATTTTGATTCTAGAATACGGACGAGTGTGTCGTCCGTTTGGTATATCTAGTTTTTATAAAATGGTGCGATTTCAAATCGATCGGTTTACAGAACAGGGTCAATTGTTTATTATAAATGTTGCTTTTTTATGGTTTAAAAACCTTACATCCATATTATTTATTCTACATTAATGAAATTTAATTAGTTTACAATGGACGTAGCACGGCGTCCTGTATTTTGTTTTTACGTATGAACTTAACTTGTAAACAACAGGACCAACTTTCGGACACTTAAATGCGTGTTAATTCCCTCCTGCTGTTTGAAAAAGTACTAGTAAATCTTGTCACTGTTATATTAAGCAAAATGGGTAATAATAAAAATCGGAATTAAAATAACAAAATTGTGATAAAAAATAAAAATGGAAAAACTACACAATTTACAGAAAAACTTAATTTTTAAGCAAAAAACTGTTCAATGCCTAGAAAAATTGCTAAATGCAAGGAAAACTGCATATTTGGCAACGCTGGCTGTGACACAGTCAACCATTTCTTAGTTAAGAAAAGTGCGCCATCTTTTTTATAAGAAAAGTGTGCTGTGACACATTCAACCATCTTTTTTATAGGAAATGTATGACGGGACACCGTTGACCACCTTTTTATGGGAAAAGTGTGCTGTGAATCATTCACGTCAACCATCTTGTCTGTAGAAAATGTGTGCTGTGACACATTCAACTGTCTTTTCTATAAGAAAAGTGTGCTGTGACACATTCAACCTTCTTTTTTATAAAGAAAGTTCACTGTGACACAGTTAAACATCTTTTCTATACGAAAAGTGTGCTGTGACACATCATATTCAAATCATTCTATGGTATATATTCAGGCGAATTGCAAAAATAAACGAATGGTAAACATCAGTTACACTACTTAATACATACATATGTATGTATGTTTGTACCTCTTACATACTTACATACATACATACATACATATGTACATACATACGTAAATGCATGTAGCATGTGGATTTTCATATGTATGTACATATGTATATTACATGTATGTATGTATTTAACAATAACAACCCAGTGGTTTACGGGGCTAGTGCAGCGCGTGTATATTCTCTAGTTCTTAAAGAACTACCACTAGTGCATCACAATCTACTTCGCATGCTTTTAGCTGTTGAATTTCACATGGGGATCTCCTACGAAGGTGGTAATTTACCCCCCTCTGCATAACCATTACCTAGCAACGTAGATACCGACATAGACCTATAAACCGCACTATCCCCAATTCAACTGACATTGTGTATTAAATTCATCAAAAAGCAGACAAAACAGTGTTGATCATTTATAACGGGATCTGTTTATCATAAACATACATATGTATGTATATGTTTTCTACTTGTCGTTCTGCATTACTTGGAGCTATAGAATTAGCTAGCGAAACGGGGGTATCTATTTTTACATTAAATCATTAGACATTGGTGTCTAGAGAGAGATGTGGATGTGATTGAAATGCCACATGGGTAGCCCCTCATGCAAATTGAGGAAAAGCGTTAACTACTTCGGATGTCATTGGTGGCAATGGTTCCTTTTCATACCACTGGGAATGATACGTGATTAGAGCGTTTGTTTTGGAACAGAGAAACGAAAATGCAAGAGCAAGGAGTTTTCTAAAGTGAATTTTGTAGGGATTGGGATTTGAGGCAAAAAGGTAATTTTTCACATGAACCGCTATAATGAGCGAATGTTACTTTTAATTTTGTTTAAATGAAGATATGTGTGTGTGAGTGGGAATGTGTGTGCATGAGTTTATTTTCTGTGTGCATTCAAAAGTTTTTTAATTACATACTAACTGACTGGTTGGTTTCGCTGCCTACCCTGCTGCCACTTCGCTTTCTAGGCACAACAAACAAGCAGGCTGTTTGTGTGCATTTGTGTGAGTGAGTGTGTGTGTGTTTGCGCGCATGTGTGAGTTTGTGTGCATTTTAATGAATGGCTTGAAGGCATATTTAATTACAAAAAGCTGCTAATTAGGAAATATTGCTTTTGTTGTTGTTGTATTTCATTATTATTATTGTTATTATTACACACGCCCACGTCAGTCAATTTGTTTGCAAACCAATTAACTCTTCGTCTGATACTAGGCGCACAGTCTTTAACCACAAAATAGTAAGTAGCACTTTCATTCTTGTTGCTGAGTTTTGTTTTTCTTTTTCTTTTTTTGTAATAGTATTTTGTTGTATGTGTTATTTTCTGTGCATTAGCATTCGAAGCTGTAACAGCAGCAGCAGCAGCGGAAAATTTTAACATTCTCAAAGAAACCTGTGCTAATGCAAAATGTAATTAAAACAAACCAGAAAGTTAAACAAACCAGCCCACTAGCAAGCAGGCAGACAGATAGTCGGGCGAACGAATAAACAAAGAACTAAAAAGAGTCTTAATGAAGACACAAACAGAAGTTCACACCACAATAACTAATGAACTGGCGACCAAAATAGTGTGAACATCGCTGTGGCGCTAAGTGTTACACCAGCATACGCAAACATCCATCCCCCATTCTTTTACCAACTATTCCCCAATGACAATTGCCGGTGACTGACTGACTTGACTTACTGCACTCGAGAGCATTGTGACGTTTAAACGCTGGCGTCGAACGTCGACGCCATTAGAATTTGTTATCTGTGTTTATAAAGAGTGTGCGCTCACAACGGCCAGTCGCCATAACTGCCTGGCCTGCTTGCATATCTCAAATTTAAAGTCAAGTCAGTTGCTTGCTGGCGGCACATGAAGCAAAATCACACCGTAATTCAAATACAAAAAGCCGCACGCAATTAACCAATTTTTAATTGAAATTAAAATATTACATAACTAGAGATATTATAGTCTAACAATCAGGACAGATGCGCTTCACTTGTATCCTACATTTATACTATTATATTAGTTAATAAGAAAAAATAAAAAAAAAACAATACGATAACAAATTTATGTACGAATATTTCTACTCCCTGGTGTAAATTTACAAAACCAAGAGTTTTGCTTTCAAATTAGAAATGGGCAGCATTCACTAATTATGGAAAATATACTTATGCAGAAGAGTTTTTGTGTGATTCGTATTAGGTGATTTGTTATTTGACAGATCGAAACATTACGACAGTGCATTATTGGCTGTAAGTCGTAAAAATTTAATGGGAAAAATAAAAGAAATTTTTACTTTTTTTGCGACTATTTCGTAATGATTATTGTGATTTTAATTTACAGTCTAAAGTCGAATTTTTACACAACAAAGTGTATGAGCCTAAAAGTATACACTATGGCATTTTGTGAAATCGTAATAGTGTGTACTAGTGGCAACATTTGTCATTTCCTATATTTTTCGTTGTTTGGCATTGTTTTCCATATAAAAAACATAATGTGAACGGCATTGCTAACATTTTGACAAAATGACAACACAAGAAATGTCAGATGTGTACAACAGTCTTGCATAATAGTCTTTATTCCTATCAGAACACTGTCACTGGCGAAGTTAGGAATTTTATGTGTGAAAAATTTCGTATTACATATATGTATTAAAATTACATTATAATCAATCGATTTCAAATCGCGCCGAATTCAGATAAAAGTTCTACTGTTTTTTTTACTGTTTGCGAGGTTTAGAATATTTTATTAGAACTTAAATTCGATTACACTGTATCGTGGGATTTACAGTACACCTATCAATCGATTTCCATCACATGCCAGGTTATGTATTTATAAGTGTAAGAAGAGTGAAGTGTCGGTGCTACATACATACATCGGTTTTCATTATACGTTTTCAAAAATAAATTGAAAAAATTAACAACCAAAAAATAAAACATTTTTGCCAATTAATGGCTGGATTATGGTTGGCAACCGAACTTTAGTTGCGTTGCCATCATGTTGTTACATTAATTTTGGTTGCCAAACTGCAATAATATTGGCAACCTCAAATTTTTTATTGCTGCATGGTTTTTGAAGCAAAAAGATGTTAAAATTAAAAAAAGTAAAAAAAATTTAATTTAATTAATAAACTACATAGAGCATACTTCTTTAGGAAGGCGAAGGTGCTTTAAAGCTAAAAAATAAACTGTCAGTTAAAAATTATTTGGAGCAATAATATTTACTCACAGTGGAGATGGTAAATCAAAAGGATGTGAATTGTCCCTTAAGTGCCGTCTAACAGATTTTGTGTAGATACTTCCACTGAACTAATTATCTTCATCATCATAAATTTTTTTATGATGATTTATAAAACTTATTAAGGTTTTATAAAGGGGTTTTAACACAAATTTCCATACAAAGTTTTTATTAAAACCCCTTTACAAAGCCTTAATAAGTTTTATAAATAAGGCTGTTATTTATTAGTACATATTACAAAAAGTAAATTTGCATAATATGGTTGCACAAATATGAGCGGAGTAACTAGACCATATGCTCAAGATGTTATTAATAGTATTTTAAAAAGGTTTTGTGAATGACTGTAAACGACCTATGCCTTCACATAGGAAGTACTCGTAGCAACGCGGTTGTTAAAGAAATTCCACAAAAGAATCGCAAGATTATACGGTTATCCGTGGCACATCAGTCAACCAGTGCGAGCGAGACGAAAAACTCTCGAAAGCCAAACAACACTCACAAGCCTGACCGCCAGCGATGCCAATTTAGCGCGTTTCGCGCTAGATTTAGCGCGTTTTAACTATGCCAAACGCGCTTTTTTTTTGAAATTTCACAACTAAAAGTATTTACTACATACAATGACCCAAAAAATGTACATAACTTATAAAGCATCTACTATAGCTGAAGTACAAAAAGTATTTGAATCGCAAAACTATTGGACAGCTATATGTTGTTACAAAGTTTTACAAATAAATTAAAAGTAAAAACTAAGGATTTCGATTATTTGGAAGGCGATTCTGATCCTGGGGGCAAATTATGGCACTCGTTACCGAAGGAAATTATGAAATATTTCAATAGAGTTTATATGGAAACATTTTAAAATTTCGAACCGTATCGAATGCCGTAATTTGCCTCCTGTATTAAATGATTTTAGTTTATTCAAACATAATGTCGAGGAAGCAAATATATTGCAAAATCTGAAAAATTAATTGTGATACGAGTTTTAATACGTACATCGACTTTTATTGAAATTTAATTTAGCGCGTTTTTGCTATAAATATTTGACAAAGCTGTAACTTAGCGCGTTCTAGCGCGTTTTGAGAAGGGTAGTAGCGCGTTTGGGTTATAAATAGTTGGCATCGCTGCTGACCGCACTTAAGAAATAATTACGATGATGCGAGAGCTGTTCTTTAACCCAGAGCTGCTTAACGCCAGTTTTAGCACTTATATATATTAATTTTGAAGCTTTGTTCACATTGTTTTCTGTTGTCAATCTGTTAGAATTATATTTTCAATCACTTTTAGGCAACTGGATAAAGTTGCCTGGTTGCGTTTCCAGTTGACAAGGCAACTGAAACTCACCTCATAAAAAAATCATACCATCTGACATCACTTTAATAAATTTACTAATCTATTCTAAAAATTGTGATAACAATTTTTTTATAGCCTCTCAGAAAATACATGCAGCACTTATTTATCAGATACGACTAACGTCCTGTCTCACGATGTCCCCTGAAATCGTTCGATCGGATACTTATATTGAAAACAACAACAAATTTTCTAAGGTTATTGTTAATTGCAATACAAGTTGTCGATGGAACGATTTCTGGTGACATCTGGCCGTAAATTTCAAAAAAAAGCTCCGATACGAGTACTAAAATCATTTCTACTTTTGGCCTTTTAATTCTAACTGATCTCCTAGTAAATATATTTCAAAAAAAAAACCTCGAATGTTTTCATTCATTCATATACAAATGTACATGTGCACATATGTTTTTGTTTTTATAATTTATGGGTACCGCCAGTGCTTTTAGTAAATTTGGGGGGAAAAAAGCTCAAAACATTTGCATGTATTAAATAAAATTTTTCGAAAAAAAAGCAAAAGCAAATCTAGCTAACAAACCTGAATGCCTGATAATATACAAGCAGAAAATCGATCGCAAACATTTGTTTTGTGAATACAACAAACAAACAACTAACTAACAAACATTATTTTAAATTTTGAAGGTCGACAAGTTTGTTTGTTATTAACTAAAAATATAAAAAATCAATTTTTATAAAGAAAACTGTAATAATTGATATCTACTGTTGTTACACTCGTATTACAGTGTCTATTCAATATATTTAGCTTTTTTGTTTTAAAACAATATAACAAAATGAAAATAAAAAACAATAATTTATTAATTATTTATTTATTAATGTTGGGGCGGATTAGTTAGCTTTATTAACTAGGCTCTCAGTTTTTGTAACAAGTTATTAAATTTTTTTTCGTATATTTCTGTTCGTTTCGGTAATTTCAAGAGGGAGATAGATTTTTAGTTTAGTATGTCTGAACAAACAAATGCATTTCATGTTTGTCTACATTTTTGTTTTCCCAACTCAATAAATACGATAAAAGCAAACGCATTTTATTATATGTCTTCTCTCGTACGCATTAAATATTCAAATGGTATTTTTTATTTTATCTGATAAATAACCAGCCACTCACTCTAATAACAAAAAAAAAATGTGTGTGTGTGTGTGTGTGTAAATTGAGTTTTCCATGACTAAACTGTTAAAGTGCATGCAGGAGGAACCCAATACTCGTATAATTTTGTAATTTGGGGGTCAACCAAATGGCCACATAGCACACATGTACATACATACGTGGTATGTAATAGACCGCTGCAGAATATCACTTACAAGAACTTTTAAGACATGAGAGATTTTTTTTTAAATGCCTTACTACAGCGAAATATTTCAAAACAAACGCTAAACAACACTGTTTGCAAGACATTTGTTTCAGTTATTGCAGGTATAGGAGGAGTAAAGACTAAAATACTTCGTAACGGAAAAATTTGTGATGTTTTCTTCTGAGTTGCATTTGATTTTCGATCTTCGCTGGGCATCGAACCTCGAAAATCGAATGTTCAATTCATATTATGAGCATCGGAAATTTCGCTGAGCAGTGAATTTTCTATCGAACAGAATTTGGCTTTCGATGAAGTATTTTAATATGCAAAATTGTTAAGAAATCTAAGTGTAGAACAATCTTTATTTTTAAGTACACAAACACAAAATTTAAGCAGTTTTTTTGTCGATTTTATTCACAATAACGACGTTCGTTGTCGAATGCTTGTCATAATACCAAATGAAAATTCGTTCGATCATTAGTTTCGACTACAGCCAGAACAAACCCACAATTAATTCTTAAGTTGAGTACGTAATCGAATTTGATGAGAGCCAACAAATTTATTCTCAGCTACTTTGACACTCATTTCAGTTTTATATTAACATTTTGCTGTTATTATTTTAGATGGTAGCTTATGTGAGTGATGGAGCGTTGAGTACACAACGTATGATGATACATGTTCGAACCCCAGAAAATTTCTTTTAAGGTGATTTAAAAAAATCAACCTTAAGTTAGCTGAAAGTAATGCAGAGTGAGACAATTGACTACCGCCTAGGACATCGCAATGTTAAAATAGTCAGTTCATTACATTGAAAGTAATCCAAGTTTCAGTCAGTACTAGTTCCGAAATAGTTAGCTTAAAGTTAGTTTAAAGTTAACGTAATTTCTGACAGGGATCTTTTATTTTTCTGCGCACATACAAACGCCCACACATGCATTGACATTAGTTGTGTGCGCTTGCTTTAAAAAACCACCCTTAAACACATAATAGCTTACCATCTACATCTTACACACACACACACACACACTCAAACGTACAATATGCAAAATAACAAGCAAACACGCATCAACACTATTTCTTTTGAGTGTTTGTTACGAACAAGAAATCTTTGCTGCATCGCTTGTAAACACTCATAAACACGAACATCAATTCATCCATCGGGATTCTTTTATTAAACGATGGCATTTATTATTGGTTTAGTATAATACATGATACGAGAATACATTTAAAAAACAAGACGTATTTACATTTCAAGACTGTTTACGCAGCCCTCTAGTATGTAAATAATTATGTGTGTAAATGGGTATGCATGTATGTATGCATATTGTTTAGTTAAAAAATTTGATTTTGTAGTTATAACTTTCACGGCTTGTCCCACAATGTCGACACACATCATTCGATCGATGACTTACATATATTTAAAAAAAAAATATTATTTAATTTTTGTTTTCAACACCAATTGTGTCGATCGAATGTTTTCTGTCGACATCGTAAGAGCCAGGCTGTTAATAATTATATAAAATACTCAATGCTTTTTTTTTTCTTAATTTCATAAGAAAAAGTAGTAAAAATTATCCAGATTGAAAAGTTTCACTTTAGCTCGAAAAGGTATTTATTCCAAGTTGCCCATTCGGTTTATAATTTGTGAAAGATTGATTATCATTTTCGAAAATGCAAGTCACGCTTGATTTTTTTAACTTTCCGCTACAAGAAGATGCTGGGACGGAGTTTATTCCAATATTCGAAAATCCCAGTTTTCTTTATACATATTTCGACGTGTGTCGATTTTGAATACTTTGGCGAGCGCCAATACTGCCAAAAAATCTAAAACGACATAATTTTAAAACTTACAAAAAATTTGTCGCTTAAGCAATTTTAGCGTTTATGGCTCGATATAAAAAATTTCAATTCATCTCAGTGAGAAAACTTTCTTTTTATAATTTTTGAACTAAATATTGTAAATACAGGGGGTTTACTCTGCAATTCGAAATGAAAGCAAATGCTTTCAAATTCTTATCTTAATAACATACAAATTCGAAAGCATTTTCTTTCGCTTCGAAATGCAGAGTCCGATAGAGCTTACAAAAAAGTTAACTGTCAAACGAGCTGACATACTGCGCTCACTTTCTGATATTTATGATCAGTATACTTTGGCAAATCATCATGAATAGATTGACGGTGGAACGCTATCAAATTGACTTTGAAAATCAGTCATCAATTCGCGCAACTTAGAGACGAAATAGTGTGTTCAGCGATGAGGCTCACTTTTGGCTTCCTCAGCAAATCCTACAAACTCCATGACATTGAAAAAAGGCATCATTTTGTGTGGTTTACAAGCTGGACGCATCATAGCACATTATTTCTTAAAAAAAATTAAGCAGGAGCTCGCTCGTAATTGTTATTGCACCATGTTAAATGATTTTTGTTTTGAAAAAACATATTGATGACATTGATCCGGGCGAGATGTGTTTTGAACAGGATCAACCAACGACTTGTTGCAATCAAAATTTTGCGATAAGTTTATTTCAAGAAATTGATCTGCCAGTTGGCCTGCAAGGTCGTGAGATTTGACGGCATTCGATATTGCACGCAACTTTTTTTATTTGCTAATTGCAGCGCTATAAAAGAGATTTTTATATAAAAAAGGGCGTATAATGAATCTTTGATACATATTTTACAACTTTTCTGATATAAGTTGCTCCTGAAGGCCTCCTATTGACAAATAAAAAATTTTCATGCAACTAGTTTCATGAAAAAAATGCTTAATGTAAATTAGGTAATTCTCAAAAATTCCACAAGAAATTTTTTTTTTTTTATTTACTAAAATTCTTACGATACATTACTTTGTTTTTGTTTTGTAAATCTACAAAATATAAATTATCTTTTGAACTAAAGTTTTATTTTAAAAATAATTTACAGATTTAGCTAGAATAAAAACATATTTATTTAAAATAGAAAACACAAAACATGGCTAAAGGCAAAAATACATAAATTTAAATAAACACTTGACCAAAGAACTAAAACCAAATTTATGAAATTATAAGAAAAAAAAAATAGAGTTGCAATGAAGTACATATGTAATTACATAAATATCTTATGATAGTTGTAGTAAAAAAATTAATATATATGTATGTACATTAATCTTTTTTAAGGAGTTTTTGTCGTATTCATAAAAAATAATTTTGGTTTACAAATGGTTCACAAATTGTTTTTGTTAAACGTTTTGCAAAGCAAAATTATTATTTATTAATAAGGTCTTTCTTATGTTATATGTGTATAAATATTTATGTATATGTACATATCGTTACCTTAATATAGAAAGGCCCAACTCATTATTTTTTCTTTTTTTTTTTTGCAAAAATTTCGATTTAAAAAAATAATGAGTTAGGGCCTTTCTATATTAAGGTAACGATATGTATGTATGTGTAGTCTATGTACGTATGCATATTAAATTCATTAAGGAATATTTATATTTCGTGTTTTCAACAGGGTGTTATTTTGGCTAAAACTTATTTTATTTATAATATTTTGAATAATTTTTATTCGCTATTTTATATTTAGTTAATATTTAAGTATTAAATTTATTTAATTTTTTTTTTCTAAAACATCTTAAAATTCTAAGCACCCCCCATATGTAAAAAAACGAGTGCCTTAAAACAAAATTTCCATAGAAAACCCGGTGTCTAATCGTCGCTTCCGATAACGTGCTGATTCGTTTAGGTTTTTCAGTTTGAGATTATGGCACTCGATATCGAACAATGTATAATGGCTCGATATCGAAAGCCATAATCTCAAACTGGAAAAATCCCGGGTCTAATCGTCGCTTTCGATAACGCGCTGATTCGATCACGTTTTTTTAGCTTGAGATTATGGCATTATTATGGCCATATTATTACATTGTTCGATATCGAATGCTTTATCAAACTGAAAAAAGTAATCGAATCAGCTCGTTATCGAAAGCGAAGATTATACCCCTGGGCTCAAATCTTCACATCCGTGATCGTATCGACAATCGTACGAAACAAATTAAGTGATACGTCTATCGTATGAGCTGAATGGGTTTTCAATACGTTTACGTATGTCTGTCATAATCCGAAAATGGTGTTTTTACTTGACGAGTTATACGTTCACGAATGTGATGATTCGACCCCTGATCGAATCAGCTCGTTGTCGAAAGCGACGATTATACTCCCGGTTTTAACGTACACTTCAAGCACACGTTATTTTTTTCATATAGGTCCTATATTATAGGAGTAAGTATTCACCCTTATCGGAAATAAAAGTTCACTAGAACTGCGATCGCCAATTTTTGCGCTGTTATTGTTGTGTCAGTGTAATATTTTCTAATTTTTCGCTATTTTTTTTGTTCATGGGAAATATTTCCCATTATTCTCTTTAAAGGTGAATTTTTCTCGAAAATAATTTTCTTATAAAACATAAATTGCGTGTTTTTTTACGATATACCCCCCCACCTCCCGGCTTTTCCATATGAAAATGCTTGTTATTTATTAGTTCTTTTTTTTAGTTGTAAATTTTTTTGTTTATTCCAACATTTTACTTTAATTAATTCAACCCCTTATTCTTAAATCGCTAAAGTTAAATCTCTATCGATAAAAATCTATAAAGTCAATTTATCGATTTTCAGCTACGAATAAAATTTTCAAACCTGTATTGCTAAATCAGGCAATGGCTTAGAAATCTAATCTACCGATATTTTACTGTTTTCTGTTATCGTCCAAAATTTTTAATTTTGTATTAGTTCAGAGAACTAATTGTCGCTTTCGATAACGAGCTGGTTCGATCACGTCTTTTTCAGTTTGAAATTATGGCATTCGATATCGAACAATATTATTACATTGGCATTAGATATCGAACAATATTACATTCTTCGATAGCGCATGTCGTAAACTCAAACTGAAGAAAAGTGTTCGAATCAGCTCGTTATCGAAAGCAACGATTAGACCCCAATATCGAATTTAGCTTTAGCGAGTTACAGAATACGGGGGCATATTTAGTTTTTTTTTTTTTTGCTATTATATCATTCAAAAATTCCTTTAGTATTTTAGTAAATTTTAATAATACTTTTATTGTTTTGTTGTGATTTTCTTTATATAAAAAAAGTTTCGCTTACTTTTAGAGAAAAAAACTGTTTCCTTTGGCCACGCACGTCCAAAGGAGGTGTCTTATAATTTAATGCTACAAAAGTTTGTTCAGATTTTTTTTATAAGTGCATTACAATTAATTTTCATCTTAAGATGCATATTTATTTCGAAATTGGGGCCAGGTCACAAAGTTTTTAGAAAGAAAAAAAAAACCAAACAAACATTTTTAAATGTGAAATATCATCAGAAATTTTATTCCTGTCTACTTTCTCGCTTTTATATTTGATATCTTTGTGACATTGGCGTATAATAAGATGTTTAATATTTAATTCGTACAAATAACAATTGAAAAACGTTTTTATTTCTGATCAGTATTAGATTCCTTTCGATTCATTTATTTTAGTTTTTTTATGTTATTATATGTTGTACTCTAAAAAGGAAACAAAATTCTACCTTTCAATTGCATTTATGACTGTTTTTAACTGACTTCATTCTAAAACTAGTGATAAGACTTTTAAATATTTATGCGTCCTTAATGCAAGCTTTCCATGTCCTTGCAATTATCTTTTTTTTAATTGTGTGAAAAAATACAATTCTGAGAGAATGAAATGTTCTTTGATCGTTATTTTTTTTTTTTTTTTTTTGTTATAATAAATCATTATTATTGTTATTATTTTTTTTATAAAATATTTTTATATTTAAGTGAATTATTTTATAAAAAGTGCTTGGTGTATATCTATTCAGGGCTATTATATTTTGTAGTTTAAGTAATAAGTATCATCTATTGTATAAAAAAAAACGTGTAAGATTTTCAAGTATAAAAAACATTTATAAAAGCTATTTACACAAAAATTGCATTGGATAAAACTATACATGTATGTACGAGTACGTATGTCTGTTACTTTAAATATTATAAAATATATCCGTATAAAAATATATGTATGTATATGCATTTACTTTTTGCTACTAGCACAACGACGAAAATAATAACGCGATGTATTGGCAGCTGCCGTTAGAAAACGCTTATCGGCAAAGCGTTTGGGCCAGTTCTAGGATTCGTAAAGTAAACGTTGATAATGGGGTAATATTTCGTGCATTGGAATATGTAGACTAAATTCCAAAGCTACCAAAACAGCAAATTCCGAAGAAATTAATTCTTTGCGATTTAAACGAAATACATTTTCAGTTTTCTGAAAGAAAAAAATTATTATTATTTTATTTTATTTGTTTTATTCACTTATAATTATAAATAGATAATAAGATAATAAATAGTTAAAATAGGAGCAATAGCAGCGTAGGCCCTCAGTTCAAAAGTGGCGTAACCCACATTTTTTTTGCATTCCTACATTAACAACTATCAATACAAGAGTAAAGTAAGCCGGTATTCGAAAGAAGACGGAGCTTAAAAATCATTTTTGCACAGAACATAATATAACAAAGTAATAGAGCAAATTATTAATTACGAGAGGGGATCAATAAGTCTGACTTTTTGAAAGAAACAGTTTTTTTTTTTTTTTTGAAAAAAAAAATATTTTTCAACATAATCTTTTAATTCAATACACTTAGTCCAACGTTTCTCCAGTTTTTTATCCTTTCCAAAAAATAGGATTTTTCGAGGTCCTTAAAATTGTTCAATAGTTTCATCGTTGGAGCTAAATCTCTTTCCACCGAGCCATTTATTTAGGTTTGGAAATAGAAAGTAGTCACTACGGGATAAATCCGTAGAATAAGGCGGATAGGGTACCAATTCGTAGCCCAATTCATAGAGTTTTGCCATTGCGACTGTACACGTGTTCATTATCTTGATGAAAAAGAATTTTTTCTTGGCCATATGGGGTCGTTTTCTTTTTAAATCCTCATTAAATCAGTCTAATAAGTTTGCATTATATTTGCCGTTTATTGTTTTTCCCTTTTGAAGGTAATCGATGTGGATTATCCCGCGTGCATCCCAAAAAACTGTTACCATCACCTTATTGGCCGCCAAATTCACCTTGGCCTTCTTGGGTGCAGGTTTAGACTGCTGCTTGGTCTCCGGAATACAGTAACGGATCCATGTTTCCTCTACAGTTACAAAACGCAGCAAAAACTCATTCGGATTGCGGTTAAACAACTCCAAATAATCCTTTCAAGCTATCACACGTTTACTTTTATGGTCAATTGAGAGCAATCGCGGCGGCACCCATCTTGCAGACAACTTTCTTAAACTCAGCTGATCATTTAAAATCGAAACCACACTGCCATATGAAATGCTTATGGCATCAACAATCTCACGTACTTTTACTCTTCGATCGGCCAACACCATATCGTGGAGTTTTTCGACATTTTCGGGTGTACTGACCTCAATTGGCCGTCCAGAACGTTCAGCGTCATTTGTACTTGTGCGACCACAACGAAAGCCACGAAACCACTTTTTTACCATTGAAATCGATGGTGCAGAGTCCCCATAGTATTTATCAAGTTTTTTCCCTTGGTTTGATTGACTGTTTTTTTTTTCGAAAAAATAATGTTCACTTTTTTAATTCACTTTTTTCCATTTTCTTCTCAAAAGGCGTGGTAGTCTGTTATCAACGGCTGACAAACACAAACTAAATGACACAGCTTGTTCAAATTTAGACAGGAGTCAACTGACAGTTGCCCTTTGACAGGAACAGTGTTGCCATTTCAATAAAGAGACGGAAAATTCAAAAAGACACTGAGTTAATGATCCACCCTCGTAAACCGAACAATTAAATATTTTTGGGGGTTACACCACTTTTGCGCTATTAACTTCAACTATTATAATATTTTTTTTTTGTTAAATCAAATTCATAATAAGCTTTTGTTATTACTCAATTTGTTTAAACAAATTTCAATAACAAAAAAAAAAAAAAAAAAAAAGGAAAGGAGTATAATAATTACCCTCGTATTTAAAAGTAAAAAAATTACTCTTACTATTTAGTACATATGTATACATTACTTAATTTTATATTAAGGGTTTTCATGAGAATGTTCAAAAGTCTCGCAAACTGTGCAATGGTGCATTTTTACACTCTCGTAAATAAAATGTCAAAAATTGTATAGAAATTTATTCACACAAACCTGTTAAATTTGCCCAAAAATTTTGACTCGTAAACTTAATCTGTGCAATTGTGCACTTTGTAGTCAACAATTTCTTGCTTTTTTTGATTTCTTTAGGCATTTTTAGACACAGACACACACTTTTTTATTTTTATAGAAATAAACAAATACATTTTTAAATTAAAAATTGCTTGAAAATTTCTTATTTTATTTTTATTAAATGAAATTTCTGACGTTTGTTTCAAATTTACATACACTGTTTGCGCAAAAGTTCAAAAGGGGCTTCATGAAAGAAGTCTCGCAAGTTTTCCCAATTGCACAAATGGCAATTTTAAGAGTTCTCATGAAAACCCTTATTATATTATTGTAGTCTAGTCAATTTGGCCCTTAATGGCTTGCGACATGATTTTGAAAAAAATAAATAAATAAAAATAAAAAAAATAGAGTGAGAGTTCTTACCTCAATTAAACTTTTCAATAAATCTCCTTTAACATCATTCATTTTGGCACTCAATAAAAGACAAGCTCCAGCACATAATTTACGATTCGATTTATTAATCAAATTGGCCAAAATTAATTTTTCAAAATAGACATACGCCTGAGAAATGGTCACTAAATCAATGCGACTATCCAGTTTATTAATGCGACGCATTTCACGTTTAATACTAGAATGTAACAAAAAAAAAATGCATTAATTTAAATTTAATAATATTCCTCCTTAAGGATGGCACTGGCTATCCTACACAATTGTGTGACTTTTCAGAAAATACAACCCTGGTATGAGGGAGTTTATGAAAAACAATAACAATTCATTAGCTCAGGGTTGTAGTTTTTCGTAAATTGTGCCTTTATTAAGTAACTACAACGTCTACTCGTTGTCGATAATTGGCCTCTAATTTTATTCCCTGAGGAATAGAAAATAACATAATCAGGGCTATCGTGAATAAAATTGCACGTGAAATTTTTCCGTGAAATTATCGCCAACTAATAGCAAGTAATAGGGAAAACAAAAAATTCTAATTGGAAAAGGGAAAAATTTCACGTGGAATTTTATTCATGATAGCCCTGAATATGTAATAGCCAATCATTGTCGACAATGAGCAAGTAATCGCCAATATTTTAATGAGGTGGGAAGCGAAAGTATTTATGGAAAAAGTGGGATTTATATGGAGTACTTATTATAAAGGGTGGGCAAATTTAAGGTTAGGAAGTAAATTGGCTTAAAACACACACTTTTGTAAAGTAGAAATATGGGAATTAATAATGGATTATAATAACGGGCAAATGTCCACCTCTTCCACGACAGCAGACGTTCGTTCGCTCTTTTCACAAAATATTGAACCACATTTTGCAACAAAACTTCGCTTATCTCGTCAATGCAGAGCCGAATTTCATCTTTCAGAGCGTCAATTATTTCTGGTTTGTTCCATGATTAAAATTTCCCAACTTTTTACTAAATAAATGCCAAAGGATGACAGCCCAATTCTTGACGTTTCATCATTTGACAGCCAATTTACTTCATAATTTCAAATTTCCCTGCCCTTTATATCTATTGCAGTTGTTACCTTCTCAATTTGCTTAAAGTCAATTGTATATGTGGAAATTTCTCTTTGAATTTATCGTTAAGTTCCTTTTTCAAATCCGATGGCCGTACATAATCAATAACTGAAGTCATATATGAAGTAAATGTTAATAAAGTACGATGTTTGCCGGCTATTAATTCTGGATCATCCAAAATATTAGCTGAATATTGCAAGTACTGAAAATAGGCAAAAATAGTTTAACAAACAAAAATTAATATAAAGATATATAAAGAAATTATGTATGTGTGTACCTGAAGGCTTCTGGTGCCATCTAAAGACTCATCAAAATCTAATTTAACATCAGGCGATGGACTAGCCGTGTTGTTGCGATTATTGTTCTCGTAGGTGAAGCATCTGAAAATAAAATTAAATTTTCACTTTTACTTGAGCTAAAGTTATTTCATAAAACAACATATAAAAATATGGGACCTTGCAGGCCAGCAATAAAGCTTCCCGCCAGTTTTTATGTAAAAAAATTAATGTGTATTGAAAATGTAATCAGTATGAGAAATTGGTACTCCGGTTTTTTTTTCAGAAACACTCAACACATGTGTCGTTGCCCAAAGCTCAGACTTAAATGGCTGACTAGTGGTTTTCATGGGTATCACGCAGTGTAAAATCGAGGATATCGCGGGTTACGCATGGGCAGATGGCTCAAAGATAGTTATGTTGCACACTGATCCTCATTGATTCAGAAAAGGGGGAAGCTGAAGGGATTCACAGTGATCCTAAAGGTCTCCTAATGTGCCAATTTAAAATTGAAGAAATAATCAGCCCAATCATAAACAAAGATTCCGCGCGATTTTTTCACTTTTCCCTTTCCCCATATTATGAATTAGTGTTTCCCTTTTATTTTAATATCTAAATGTGACAATCAATTTGAATTTTGAATTCAATTTTTCAAGTTGAATTTCAATAATTTTGTTCATTCTTGAACGCAAAAAAAGGGAGAAAACAAAATGTCAGCAAACAGCAAAACAACTCAACTCGTAATTCGTTGATACCACTTTTTCGTTCTCAAGGAATTCATGATTGGATGAATTTTTTTCTCGAGAAAATTATTTTCGTGGGGAAATAATTCCGATTTTGTATTTAATAGCTTAATAATGTCCTGCACAAGACCATTTATAAGACGTTTCAAGACATGAAAGAATTTTCAAATGCTTTACTACTACAGCGAAATATTCAAAAACAAACGCTAAACAACACTGTTGGCAAGACAAACAACTGAAAGAAATGTCTTACCAACAGTGTTGTTTAGTGTTTGTTTTAGAATATTTCGCTGTAGTAAAGCATTTGAAAAATCTATCATGTCTTGAAAGGTCTTATAAATGTTCTTGGACAGGACTTTATAGCTTAAACCGAACTTAGCAACTTTAATTTTATACAGTTTCCACTGACTTGTAAATTAAATTTACATGTTTTCTTTTTTGAATATCGAAAGTAAAATCAAATTTTTGTAAACATTGTCTTTCAATCTCATGCAAATTTTTTTGTTTAGAAATTAATAAAGAACATGCAACAATAGTTTTGCTTTCAAAATACTTTTTGGGAAGTTTATTTCAAAATTCATAATTTTTTTTCTGCTGCTTTAAACAACAGATAGTAATATTTTATTGATCTACATATATTATGTAAACAAAATGTTGCATGTAATAAATAATTTTTGTGTGTTTATAATTGGCCACATGCCAAAGAAATTAAATGTTTATATGCACAATAAGCAAAAAAAAAAAAAAAAAAAAAAAAAAAAAAAAAAAAAATATGAATTATGTAACACTGGCAGAAAAAGACGTAATGTTTTCAAATTCTAACTAGCACTGCAAATCTCAATTACATATCACTCATTTGCTTCAGCAACGTCATAACTAAAAAAAGTTTTTACGGAAAACAAAGTTTTTAATTTACACACAAGTTAAGCAAATATAAAATTTGGATACTGGATAAAACGAACAATTTACTTTAATGAACAAGGCTGGCAACAACTAGGTTCGTTATATCGAAAAAATAAGTATGTATTAAATGCGTGTGAAGATAAATTTAAATTTAACTAGCAGAGACAAAAACCAAAATATTTTACAGAGCTCATTTTGCAGTTAACAGTGCACTGTTAAGCACTTATCAGTCCTAGTAAAATAAACGAATATTATTTCGGTGGCGAAATCCAGGAACAGGGACTGGTACTAACCCAAAAATTAATGGAAAATATGGTCCGAGATCTGAATAATTAAATTATAATAATGGAATATACAACAGATATATCAATAACACAGAAACTTAACTTCAAAAAAGGTCCTATTTTGGAACGAAAAGTGGTCATTATGGGAAAAAGAATAATTCTACATATATCCCACTATATAGAAATGGTGCTCCTGATGGTTATTTAAAGAGCAAATGAAGTCGCATTTCTCTAACCATTTTGGTAGCTTGGAAAAATTAATTTGAAAAAAGTGATTTTTGAAGCAAAATTTCTGGAGAAGAGTAGTGGTCATTGTGGGAAATAGCAGAATTCTACATATATCCCATATTGAAATTAATTTTTCCAAACTCCCAAAATGGTTAGAGAAATGCGACTTCATTTGCTATTTAAAGAGCTACCAGCAGCACCATTTCTACATAGTGGGATATATGTAGAATTCTTCTATTTGCCACAATGACCAGTACTCTTCTCCAGAAATTTTGCTTAAAAAATCACTTTTTTCAAATTAATTTTTCCAAACATGGTTAGAGAAATGCCACTTCATTTGCTCTTTAAAGAACCATCAGGAGCACCATTTCTATATAGTGGGATATATGTAGAATTATTCTACTTTCCATAATGACCACTTTTCGTTCCAAAATAGGACCTTTTTTAAAATTAAGTTTCTGTGTTATTGATATATCTGTTGTATATTCCATTAGTATAATTTCATTATTCAGATCTCGGACCATATTTTCCATTAATTTTTGGGTTAGTATCAGTCCCTGTTCCTGGATTTCGCCACCGAAATAATATTCGTTTATTTTACTAGGACTGATAAGTGCTTAACAGTGCACTGTTAACTGCACAATGAGCTCTGTAAAATTTTTTGGTTTTTGTCTCTGCTAGTTAAATTTAAATTTATCTTCACACACATGTATAGGGTGTTTTTTTAAGGGGTATAGAACTTCGAATTGAAATAAAACACAAGAAAATCGTTTTAATGTCCATCAATTTGGCTTTATTGGAAGGATAATTTTATGCCATTAATGTTTAAATATGATTTCGGGCATGTGGCCGCCGCGGCTGGCTCGAATAAAGCCAATTCTACAGGTCCAATTTTCAACCACTTTTTGGAGCATATGGGGCCGTATGTTGGCAATAACGCCACGAATGTTGGCTTCCAAGTCCCCTAACGTTTCTGGTTTGTTGGCGTAGATGAGCGACTTCACATATCCCTAAAGAAAATAATCCAATGGTGTCAAATCACACGATCTTGGTGGCCAATTGACAGGTCCATTCCGCGAAATTATGCGCTCATCGAATGTTTCCTTCAATAAATCGATTGTGACGTGCGCTGTGTGGCATGTAGCGCCGTCTTGTTGGAACCACAACTCATCCACATTCATGCCATCCAATTCGGGAACAAAATAGTCGGTTAGTCGGCTCCAATTGCTGTGCACGGTGGCGAATCGATTCATTCGGGTCCTCTTCAACACTTTGCTCTACAGCGGCAATTGTTTCTTCGGTGCGCACTGTTCGACGTCTCTGCGGATGCGTATTATCACATAGAGTAAACGTAGTGCAAAAACGATCCATGGTTAACCGAATTAATTGCTCTGATGGACGATTATGTCGACCATAAAATGGACGGAGCTTGCGGTAAACTTCGCGAACTGAACCATTATTTTCGAAATAAATTTGCACGATTTGCAAGCGTTGTTCTTTTGTCAACCTGTTCATGATGAAATGGCAAACCAAACTAAATATTAATCACTTGACAGCTGACAAAATGGCCGCCAGTTAAAAAAGTGATGCCAACTTAAAGTTCTATACCTCAATAAAAAACACCCTTTATTAATATTCCATCGAAACGTTCATTAGAATTCAGAAGAACAGAGGGTCTACTGTGTAATTCGAAACGAAAGAAAATTCTTTGGAATTTGTGTGTTTATAACATATTTATCATATGTATAACTCATTAGAAATTATCCAAATTTGTACTTATTTCCTATCACAAGTTCAGGATCTTATTGACTTCCTTCGAGCTCTTTTTTTCTACACATAACAAAATGAAAATGTTAAAATAAGAAACTACCTTGCAAAACCATGATTTTTCAGAGCTGCTGTACTTGTTATTTCAATTTGGTTGTCCAAAAGTGAGGCGTTGCCGGCATGTTTTTTACTCTCTTTAGTATATTGCCTAGATGGAATCAACAAGTGGCCATAAGAAATATCCTAAAAACAAAACAATTGAATTCATTAAATTTTTCTTTATAGATAAAAGTGTTGCAAAATTTACTTACCTGGCCACTTTCACTTCTTTCGATGCCCAACAAATCAAAAGGATCAAAGGGAGCATCGTTGATAGCCGATAAAGGACGAGAACCCGAAGTATTCCGTCTGCGGCCTTCTTTGCGAAATTCACCTCTGTAAGTTATAATAATAATAATAAGAAAAAAAAGCTTAAAATATTTAATGAAATATATTAAAATTACCTTCCATTTTTCCCTTTATAATAGGGCAATGCTGAAAATATAAAAAATGGTACTTTCCGTGATACCAATACGACTCGCTCATCTTTAAATTGATGCTGTTTGTGTGTTTGCGAGTTCATGTAACGTAAATCTTTTGTATCATTAATATGTACGGATTTCGTTATGCTGCCACGATTACCAAAGGAGCCGGGTGTTAAACTTTCCGTGCTACTATCATCGGTTATTTGAGAGATCGTGGAACCAATTATGTTATATGGTCTCTTTGTAACGCCAAGAAATGCTGACACGGCAATTGTGCCATTGCCGCGCATGCCAGGCGCAGTATTAAGCCTAGCTCGACGTTCTGGCTGAATATTTGAAGCATCACATGCTCCATTGCTAAAAGTTCTGCAAAGAAAAATGGAAAACAACAAGAACAAAATTAAAACTTTTCCAAGGAGCAACAGGTGAGTGTTTTTTTATAACTAATTTTTAACTTAAATTGAATATATTTTCAACAAGAAAACAAGAAAATTTTTTATGAAAATCACTAAAAAAATAGTGCTTTCAATATACATTTTATACCCAAGTCGACTGTCTGGGGTTCTAGAAACAGGAGATTATAATATTATAATTTAAAACTACAGTACATATACAAATTGTAGAGCAGCTAAAGCTTTTATGAAAAGTACGAGTATATATACATACATGTATGGGAAGGGATTTAGGCAAAAAAGTATTTTCATTATAAATTTAAATTTAATAATTAATTATCTCTTCATATATTATATCTAAGCACGTTAATATTGTATGCATGCATATGTGTATGTATGAATGTACATATCGTTACTTTAATATAGAAAATGCCTGACTCGTTATTATTATTTTTTTTTTTGAAATCGAGTTTTTTGCATTTTTCGATAGATGAACATCTAATGTATCGAAAAATGCAAATATCCCGATTAAAAAAAATGAGTTAGGGCCTTTCTATATTAAGGTAACGATATGTATATACATGATATATAGTTTTTTTTTCTATAATTCCATTCAATTTGTTTGCTTTGCCCCTGAGCTGTTTTTTGCTGTTCTTCTATTTTTCTATCTCCAAAAAAAAAAGATCTATTTAGTAACAGGGTTTCATACATTTAAGGAGAAGTTTTAAACTAAATTTAAATTATCATACCGACCGATGGAAGTTTTTTTTAAGGCAACAAAAAATTCATAATTCACTAAATAATTAAAAAAAGGGCCTTGAAATTTTTTTTATTTATAAATAAAAAAACACAACTCGAATAAACAAAACAAAAATGAATTGAAAAGTAAATTTATTCATTTGCGTGTGTCAGTGTTTCCAGTTATGGCAAATTATCCCCTCCTTGTAGATTTTCCGTGATCTGGGATGGGATATCAAAGAGATTTTTATTGTAATCTTTATTTGTTTTTCGCACATACTTTGAATTGCTCCATACAACAAAATCAAATTTTATGTTTAACATTTGTTAGAGCAGTAATAATCCCTAATTATTTTTATTATTTTACTTATTCAGTAAAATATTTTTTTAAATAAAAAATAAGCTCATTGTTGTATATTTGCAGCCTTGTTTATAAAACTTATTAATGCTTTATAAAGGGTTTCTAAAACAAATTTTCATACAAAATTTTCCTTAAAAAGTCTTTATAAAGCCTTAATAATTTTTATAAATAAGGCTGTTAATTTCTTATGCATTCTTAAAAACAAAAAAAAAATCAATTTTTTTCTAATTTTTTTTTGTTAAAATTTTATGTTATCTCTTTGAAAGTACTGAGCAAATTTTGAAACAATGTTTGCATGACCTCAATATTATTTTTTTGTCCAATTTCGGTTTTATTTCTTTACTGAGTAGGTAAACCCCTTCTGAAGTTATGGTACTATATGTGGTTAAAGTGCCTGTATTTTTTACATAAGGCTATATCTCGAAAACATGAGCTGATAGAAAAAATTGGAGTGCAGATACGCTTTCAGCGTTCCAAATAACTAAAGAAAAAATTTAAATTTTTAGCGAACGAAAATTTTTTTCGAAATGTGTGTTTTTTATTTGTTGTTCAAACTTCCCCCACTTAATTAATGTCTCTTTGATTTGTGTTTCACATAAAAGCCTACTCGTATGTATGTATATAAGTACTTACTTACGCATTAATAGAGATCTCTTAAATCAAAGCAGTTTATTGGAGTTGAATTAATAGGTAATCAGAAAAACAAGGGCATATAAAAAATTACCACACACCATGCTTTACTTCTTACTATTGAATGCCCTTCAAGACTTGTTGGCAATTATAATATATTGACATACATACATACATACATATCGCGCACTAAATCATAAACAGTTAGAGCTCAACAAATTCCAGACTTTGAGGAGTGAAAATAAACTACTGATACAAATCGTCGGTTGGTTATTGGTTTGCGGCACAGTATATTCAAAATACATTAAGTGTGTTCGTTTACTTTTGCAGTAAATGAGTAGTTACTGCAAAAATTTAAAAATTTACTCTCAAAAAGATCGGTAGCCAAAAAAAGTACGCGAACGGAAAAATAGTAAAAATTAGTAAGATTAAAGAAATAGCTGACTCTAACTCCACATAGTGTTGAAAAATATATAACCTTTTGACCATTCAACTATTTTAATTATTGGTACTCGATACACAATTGTAGTGATCTACTAGTCTACATTGTCAGTAGTACTATTGACCAGGTGTACCCAAGACAATGTAATCATCTATTGACATTTAACATTAGCTTGTCATTGAAAATCCACCACTAGACTGTAGCACTACTGAGTAAGTAGTTATTTTCGGAGCACATGGAGACATTGGCACCAAAGATTCACTAGTAAATTTTAGGGGCTCTAGTCTACAATATCGATATATCCTGTCTCGTTGTCAATAGTAAAATTATAGTGATTTTCTAGTGATTTCCTACTGACTAGGTGTACCCAAGCCAATGTAAATGCGTATTGACACATAACATAGTGTTGTCACTTAAAATCTACCAGTAGACTTTAGCACTATTGAGAAGGTAGTTCTTTTACGACTATATGAAGATATTTGAACCAAAGATTCACTCGTAGATTTTATTCACCCTCGTCTACATATATTTTTTTAATATTATTGCACAACATAATAAAAAAGAAAAACAAACTATTGACGCGTTCATCGACAATATCACCAGAAATACACTGGAACTGTTGTCTCTAACGTATCTCTACTCACGCATAAAAGGAAAGTTGTCGACATTTTAACTAGTGTAATTGTCGCTGGAGAAAGAGTATTGACATAGAGTCATATGGTTCTAGGCTGACTAGAGGGTATGTATATTTTTGTAAACAAGTGAATTTTATGGTCAGAGTTTCATACTCACATACTATGTACATGCGTACATATATTTGTATGCGTGTATGTATGTATGTATGTAAATATCACATGCATTGGAGCAACAACATGTGAAGAATTTTAAATATTTCTTGAGTATCAATCAATTAATTCGCCGGTTAAATTGTGTTCCTCACGAGAAGAGAAAAACAACACAATTTAATGAAATATGAAAGAAGTGAGTTGGGGGTGATTATAGGCAGTGGAGTTCGGCTATAACCAACAGCAGTTATAGTATATATTTATATAGTTTGGCATTAATATTGCATAGAAAATTAGTCCGCCTATGCGATGGCCGATTATAGTGAACTTTCACTTATATCGATGTTTTTTTAACCCCTATAAACAAACTTAATATCGGAAGTTATTTTTTGGCGTTTATTGAAAACATCTGTTCTTTAAGCTCAAAAATTAACAAGTGCCTGCTAATTTTTAATTGTTTTTTTATTTAATGAAAGTACGCAGCGCTCATTCACTCAAATAATGTTATAATTGGAAAAAAAACAAATTTGCCAGAAAACGGGTTGAAACTTTATGAAAAAAAAATTAATTTTGTTTTCAAGACTTTATTAAACGAGATATTTTTATGAAATTTTTAAACAATATGAAGTTAACTTTTCTTGGCGTAAGAATTTTATACTGCAGCAAGCTATTCTTATAAAAGCGTGAAATCAGATATGATATGATGATCAGTTACGATAGTGCAGACGACATTCCGTTGTCTAAATTGATTAAATCATACATATGTACATATTGCTTACGAGGATACAGGCTGAGAAGTTCAAATGTTAATGTCAAACATGGAATAAAATATTGACATCAGTATGAATGACACTGAAAATTGGAACAAGGATGAAACAAAATATGTATAACGATGATTTAGAAGTGTCCGATAATGAGTAAGCTTCTCGAAAGCTGTAGGAAAGCATCAATATATTGACAAAATAGCTCGAAAATGATAGGGATGGAAATCAGGTGACATACCTTGCCAATATGCGCACGAAATGATCAAGAGCTTTTACACAAAGAAAAAAAAAACAAACAAGTCTCGTCTGCTTCTTTTAACCACTCGGCACAAATTAATATGTTTGCATGCGACTGAAAATTTAACAACAGTCGGTTCAAACTCAATTTAAGTTTCTTTTTTGTAATTATAAAAGCTGAGTCCATTCATGTTTATTATTGTATTTTTTCAACTTTGAAAAGTTAATCGTTCGGAAAAGTAAATTACCCTTGGGACATTTTGTTTAAGTTTTTCGAGATTCTACTGTATTTACAGATATATGTACATTGCTATTGATGTTTATTCATGTTTATATTCTTAAAAAAAGCATATAGTGCAATAAAATCGTATACATATGTATGTACATATGCATGTAAATACATAGCGTATAGTTTCGAATTTTTATAGGACACATGAAAACTATTCTGTAACATTGTACCTATTAACTTCCTCAAATACATATGAAAAAAAATTTCAAGACAATTAGGGAAAAAAGGATAAGATAAATAAACAATCAATAATTAAAATAACACAATCCTTAAAAAACATACATACACATAGTATATATGTATGTATGTATGTACAATAGAGTGGCCGTTATTTTTTATATTTTTTTTTATTTCTTATATTCTCACCCCCCAAATAGGTTCAATTTTATGCAAAAAAAAAATACAAAAAAATTTCGTAGCGACAAGTTGTGTTTTAGGGGGTGCGCCCGACCCTCAAAGTTGGCATTCAAGCCCATTTTCAATGTAATTTGTTTGCACATGCCATCTTTTTAAAAAAACATTTTACAAGAATATGATATATGGCAATATTTTAGCTCTTCTAGTCTACAACATTAGTCTCACAGAAAGTTGTTTGCTAATATTTATATTGTAGGAAATAATGAAGAAAATAACCAAATAAATACCAAAAATTATATATGTACATATGTATGTGTACCAAAATTGCATTTATATGGAAATTATTTTACTAAGCGTTTACAATAAGAGTTTATGTATATCTATTAAATTATTTCATACATATATTAAGTATTGTCATAAAAAACTAAAAAAAAACAATTTACATTGAATATATGGGCTTGAGGGCTAACTTTGAGGGCCGGACGCACTCCCTAAAACACAACTTATCGCTGTGATATTTTTTTGTATTTTTTTTTACATAAAACTGAACCGATTTGGGGGGTGAGAATAAAAAAATTCTCCCTACAACTAACGGCCACTCTAATGTACATATGTATGTATATGTACATATGTACATACATGCGCCAACTATACCAAAAAGTTAATTGTAGCGTAGTATAAAAAACTGCATATTTCTTGAGTATAATACATTTCACAACATTCCCACATTTCATAAAGTTGTTTTACACATCCGTCCCCATCCATCATTCTTCATTCATTCCATCATTCCATTCATTCAAAATAATCATTTCCATCAAAGTATTTAAAATTTGAATATTATTGGTAATTTTACCAGGCGAACAGAAAGTGCAGACAGAGCGTCTGAAAATGTGTGCGGTAGATATATGTATATAAACACATTTGTACTCTAAAATAAAACGAGTAAGAAAGAATCCACACATACGCACAAAATTATAATTTATTTATTCTTTAGCTAATTAAACACACAACCTGCTTTAAATAATATGAAACGCCCTCTCCACAGACAGTATCGCTTATAATTGTTTTTGTAATTTTTGTTTCTTATCTCTTTCCCCCCCCCCCCCCCCCCAGCTCTTTTTTTTTGCTCTTATTAGTTTTTTATTCGTTGCCCTTCCCTAACAACATACATACTACATAAATACTCATTAGAATGTGATGGCATAGCACGCATTTTCATTTCTGATTTTCTTTCTCATTGGAACAAAAGCACATACATAGATAATGTTTTTGTATGCGTTTTTTTCTATGTATTTCTTTATTTCCGTTTTTCCGAAAAACAAAAATCCAAGAAAACCTCAACAGATTTTTTTTTGGTTTCGTTTCTAATTAGAAGAGCTTCCTTGGAATTTTGAGCGCCTGGTTAAAAACTCCAACTAATTAACGGTTTATATTTCTCATAAGCTCCCCATAGAATTTTAATTGTTAATGAAGGAAATGGGGTGTTTATTTTTTTTTCTTCTTTTACTGTTACTTATTAATTGCTTTTTCATAATAAAAGTGGCACTTGACATAACCGCAGCATCTTCTACTAACTAACTTCTGTGTGTATATTTTTTTTTGCTAATTAATTAAAAAGCCTCTTATAACAAATAAGTATGCGCCTAGCTACAGACATACATACATACAGGCATTTCAATTAGATATTACAAAAGTATATTTGTGTGTACTTTGCTTATCACCTTATGTATTTTTTCCCTTTTCAAAATTTTAATTGACTGCCTTTCCTTTGCGCATAGTACTGGAAATATGTACATATATAAATATATATACATATATGCTCATATTTAAGTATAAATAAATGTATGTTTTACAAAAATTTCACTTTTAATCTAATTCGAGAAATAATTTTCTGATCACTATAAGAATATAGGGGGTACATACATCCCCTGAAATCGGTTCAGTTTTATGTACAAAAATACCAAAAAAAAATTTCATAGTGATAAGTTGCGTTTTAGGGGGTGCGCCCACCCCTCAAAGTTGGCCCTCAAACCCATGTATCCAATGCATTTTTTTTGTTTTCTTTTGACTATATGTATGTAATGTATAAAATAATTTAATAGATATAATAAGCTCTTATTGTACATGCGTAAATAAATAATTTCCATTTAAAATATAATTTTGGTACATAAAATTTTTTTGGTATTTTGTTGCTTATTTTCTTCATTATTCCTAAAATATTAATTTTAGCAAAAAACTTTCTTTGAGACTAATATTGTGTTGTTGACTAGAAGGGCTAAAATATTGCCATATATCATATTCTTGTAAAATTATTTTTTAAAAAGATAGTCATATGCAAAAAATTACATTGAAAAATGGGCTTGAATGCCAACTATGAGGGGCGGGCACCCCCTAAAACACAACTTATCGCTATGAATTTTTTTTGTATTTTTTTTTGCATAAAATTGAACCGATTTGGGGAGAGAGAATATAAGAAATAAAAAAATAATGGGCACTCTAATGTACATGCATGACGTTTGTATACGCGCCCATGCGTATGAAGAAGAAAACATCACACAAATTTTTCCGTCACGAAGTATTTTCTTCTTTACTCCTATACCTGCAACAACTGAAACAAATGTCTTGCCAACAGTGTTGTTTAGCGTTTGTTTTAGAAGATTTCGCTGTAGTAAGCATTTGAAAAATCTCTCGTCTTAAAAGTTCTTTAAGTGGTCTTGTGCAGGGGACCATTACATATGTATATCTATATACATAAATACATATCTACATATCGTCAACTAATATCCAAAAGGCCGTAACAACCAAAAAATTCAAAATAGAATTTTTGATTGATTATGATGTAATTTTGGTAAATTACATAATAATAAATCAAAAAAATTTATTTTGAATTTTTTTGGTTGTTACGGCTTTTTGGATTTTAGGTGACGATATGTATGTTAGGTGTAAAAGAGGGGCAATTAATGTTCACCCAATTCATTGTTGATTACACTTATCTATACGGTTTACAACAGGTTATTTTTTGACATATCGTTGGGCCACACAGTATATTAAGAAAACCAGTAACCACCGCACGATATATCACTATTTCTTAACCAAAACAAAACTCATTAACAGAAACTTTTCAACTTTCCAACCCAACAACTGGAATGTAGCTAATTCACACACCTTTTTAAGTATAGAGGCTTACGGCCTTATTTGTACAAATTATTAAGGCTTTTATAAAGCTTTAATAATTTTTATAAATAAGTCCTTTACTTTTTAGTACAAATTTGAACAAAAAACCATAAGTTCTACTAGATTTTACTTTACTTTTTAGTACAAATTTGAACAAAAAACCATAAGTTCTACTAGATTTTAAGATTTTGCGTTGTATGAGAAATGTACTAGATTTTACCCGAAATCACATAAAAACTAGATTTTGCTTAAATGTAAACGCACTATTATGCTCTTAAAGCGAATTGATGCCAGGTGGTCTCGATAAAGTTTCCGAATGTTTTGTTTTATTTTTATAATCATGGTAGAGAAACTAGACCCAATAAAAAGGTATCTTTTGTGTATTCATTTCCTCAAGCACAAAATTAGCAAAAATTTACTGGTAAAAATGTTTTTTTTTTTTTTTTTGATCGCCAGTGTAATATGGAGAACAATGAAATTGTTATTTTTATAAAATTCCATTTCCACATGTTTGTATGTACTTAAATGTTCTTATCTGTTATTTGCTTCGTCTAAGGTCTTTATAAATAAATAAATGTCTAGATTTTGCATGTGTATGTATGTATGTACATTAGAGGGGCTCACCTTGTATGAAGATGAAAAACAAAATTTTGTTGCCTTTCTCAAATAAAGGATAACATTTTTTTTGCGCTCGTGAGCAGGACCACGTTTAAAAAAGTTTGCTGATAGTCCAATATATATAATACACTATTGGACACAGCTTAAAAGAGCCTTTCAAATTATCTCTTAACTTTTTACACTTCTTACATGTTGTTTTGTAAAAATGTAGTAAAATATTCCTTTTTCATTCAAGGTGCAGCTTACAAAAAAATGTTTTAAAAATAATATCAAACCCAGAAGTCTATATATAATTGGAAAAGTGTAAAAAAACTTTTTTCATGAGCCTGTCTAATGTACATACCATATAGCACTTTAAAAATTATAAAAAAAACGCAATAAAAATCTACAATCTTAGCATCTGTTATATTTATAGGTAGTTGCAACAGTTGTAAGAGCTTATCAAATATTTACATACACTGAATAAAATTCTTTATCGCATTTCTTGACGTGAGTAAAATTAACATGTAAAAAAAATCCTCATGCCAAAAAATGCGATTTTGGAGTTGATAATACAGAATAATTCAGCATATCATATTTTATCAAAGACCTCCTTTTTTGAGACACGCTAAGTTTACTTTGCAAAGTCTTAGTTCAGCTAGATGAAAGATAGAGGGAGAAATACTATCTTTCTCTGGCTTCCTCTCAGCAACTGAATTAAGAATTTACAAAGTAAAGTTTACTAAAAGGGGTCTTATGTAAAAATAAATATGGGAATCAGTTTTAGTCCAAAAAAATTAATTTGAATTTGAAAATCGATTTAAAATCATTAGAGATGATTCGGATCAAAAATTCTACATTTTCATGACTTCTTTGGAATGTCTTTTTTTACTAATGTATATAAACTTCTAAATATATACCATACGTACGTATGTATGTATGTAAATGACTATTAAAATAATATCAATGTTAATAGTATTAAAATTTTCACAACATTTCTAAATTTCATAAATCTCTCAGTTCATCACACAATCGTTTAAAAAACCTTTTTAAACAAATACCACTTATCTAATATTTGAACAATATATATTTTAAACTGACTTACATACATACATATCGTTACCTTAATACATAAATTCCCTAACTCATTTTTTTTTATTTTTTTTTGAAATCGAGATATTTGCATTTTACAATACATCAAATGTTGTTCTATCGAAATATACAAAAAAAAATATTTCAAAAAAATAATGAGTCAGGTCCTTTCTATATTAAGGTAATGTATGTATGTATATAATTCTTTAATTTTTATTGCCTACAATTTTAAAACGACTTGTCTAACCGTGTTTATGTATTTCTTTTTTTACCACTTTAAACCGAATTTAACCACTTTATAGTTATCTTATCGCACTTCCCTCTACTTTTTTGTCTGAATTTTGTTGTTATTTAAATAGAATGAATTTTAAAGCGTTTAGTTTTTAAATTGTAAAAGCAAAATCTATTTTCAAAGATAAACAACATCTGCAATCTAACTTCAACAATTCATTGTATCAATTTTGCAATTATAAAACCTCGCACAACAGCTAAATGTTAGTAATAAAAAAAATTGTGGTGTCTTCAAAATGAAACTGTGAGTGAAGAAAAATCACCCTGTACTATTATATAGTCGTTTAATTGATAACGTTTTTAGCAAGTGGTTTTGCAAACAAAGCCAAATGACGTTCAAACCGTTTAAGTGGTCTTTTTAACAAAAGTGAATGTGCAAAAATAGATAGATATTACATAAGTTACTATATATATTTTATCAATATTTATTTAGTTTATTGTATAATTAGCTATCGAATTCTGTACAGGGTGACACTTTGTGCTATGTATGTATGTGTCAAATGTTAAAAGGAGTAGCTCCACAAAATAAAAATCAGAGTAAATTAATGATGTTTAGAAAATTGATTTCCAAAATTTATGAGAGAAAAACATTTTTATTGTATTATGTAAAGCTTTTTTTTCGTAGATTTAACCCAACTAATTAGATAGTAATATAACAAAAACTATATAATAAAGCGAGTTAGATCTTTTAGCTTCTGACAACCATACTTATTATTTTTTTGAAGTATATTTCGATAGAAGAACATGTAATAAAGTGCAATTTATGTGCATATTTGTGAATGTGTTGCTGCCTGTATGCATGTCTCTAGTATGTCTACAAAAACTAAAAATGTTTCTACATATAAATTTTCCAAAATAATTTTTCATTGCTAAGTACTTATTTTTAAAATTTGTAGCATATTGTGAAAGCCTTATCAAAACAATTAAATCCTTTCAACCATTGAATTACTGATAAGAAATGTCTTATCATATTTTAAAATGGGAATAGCAATACTTGCTGCCTTTTAGTGTTTTTCAAAGTAATGGTGTTTTCTTTTCTACAAAAAAAAAAAAAAAAAAAAAAAAAAAAAAAAAAAAAAAAAAAAAAAAAAAAAAAAAAAAAAAAAAAAAAAAAAAAAAATTACAATAATGATGCATTTCCATCTGAAAAGTGCAATTTGATGTAAGTTTGATTTTTAATGGTGGAAGAAGGCAATGTATTTTATGCAACGTATAAATAGATAATTGTTCATAGTGCCCTGTAAATTGCATTTTTACGCAATTTGCAAGACATCTTTAAAAATATTTAAGAAAAATAAAAACTTCTCTTGCTTTAGAGCCGTCAGGGCTACGGGATAAAGACCTCTGATCTAGAGTGAAGAAAGAGGCTATACATACATATGTACATGCTTATGTAAAAAAAAAATTTAGTGAAGTCTTTATATGAACTTAGGCATTTATTTAACTGTGGTACTAGTTTTCTGTCAGGCGGTAGCAAACTATGGCAATACATACTAAAAGTTTTGTTATTAAATTTAAATGTTTAAATGTCAAAGAAATGCTGCGCTCAAATAATTAAGGTCAGATATGGCAAATATGTATTTGACAAAAAAGGATGTAGCCCCTATTCGCCGTAAAGAAATACATTCATATCGAAAATATTTCGAAGATTTATCGTTTAAAACTATCGAGAATGACACTCATAAATAAATCGAAAAAAGTTAACCTGTCGCTCAGTTTTGTTTCACAAAAAAATATCAAAATATCAAAAAAAAATATCAAATATCGCAATATCAAAAGTGAGCAAATATCTAACTAATTTCGATATCGCAAAAAGCTAGCAGTAAAAGTAAAAAAAAGTAATTTGATCTTTAATTTATTTATTAATTCTTTAATTTACGCTGCTCCATTCTAACAGACTACCACACATTCATTAGGTTATCGCTACATATTCGAGAAAGTTAGGAAGGGTGGTGCCATACCGCACCTCCATCCGGAGACCCATTTGCGTCCATTGTGATTTATTATTTTTCGAGAAACTATCGTGAGAAATTCGCTTTAACGAACATTCTATTTTTTTTTTTTTAGATTCGCGAACAAATATCGAACAATTTTGTTTAGATTTTTCTTCGCTTTAGTGAGCATTCGTTTATATCGAATCCCAGGTCATGAATAAAAATTTCAAAGAAATATTGGTTGCGTTAATTTTATAAAATATTTTACATGATACAAAATAAGTACATACATACATGCATATGTACAATAAAAACCGGCCGGTTTTTTAATAGAGCTTTTTAAATACATATGTACATATGTATGTATGTATGTATATTTTGTGTTTTTTATGCACTCGTACTTACTATAATTTCAAAAAACCAAAAAGGTACAAAATAAATATATTTTTAAATAAAAAACTGTGTAAAACTTTTAAGAGTTAAAAATGTGTATGTATGTATGATGTATGTTAATTCGTATACAAAAGTACAGCCATTAAGTGTGTCTACATTGTGAGTCTACACTAGATATACCCAGTCTTTAAAAACGAAGACAAACACCTCATCAAAATGCCTTCTATTATTATGTTAAACATTTTGGTGGTACATACATATTTTTTTTGCTTCTCTTTTGGGCTTCTCATTTGTTTACAAAATAAACTTGATAGGTATTTATTTATTTATTATAATTTGATGACTTCTATTATTAAATATTCTTGTATTGGTGGGCACGGGTGCTTTCGTGTGAAAAGGTTATATTTTGGTTAGTCAACGAAGTTTCTTTTATTACTTGCTAAACCTTTTCCCACTTTATATATGTACATATGTACATACATATATGTATATGTATGTACGTACGAGTATGTACATATGTATATTTTTTGGCTTTAAAAAATGTTAATAAAAAAAGCTAGTCGTCAATTTCTACAACGTAAAAGTGGGTATTTATTAATGCCTTTTGTGCTCCTTTTGCGACCTGGAAGTTTATGATTCGTACACCCAGAGAAAAAATAACACCTTAAAATCAATAACAATAATTAATAAGAAACATTCGCGAAAGTCTAGTCGTGTTGAAATTTCTTATTTCAATATGGAAAAATATTAATTATTAATTTAATTTATTTTTAAGTATCTCAACATACATTTTCTATTATATTGAAAATTATTGAATTAATATGACGCGCTATTATTTTGAAGTTGCAGCTTTTCCCTCAGTGGATCGCATGATATTAACATAACGTACGAGTAGGTACGCATGTACATACATATTTATGTATGTTAACTAACACAGTGCAACACGAAAAAATATAACCATATACGGACACCACTACGTGATAAAAGACAAAAAAAAAAAAAAAAAAAAGACCCGTGTCTCCAGTCATGCACTTTATTTATGGGAGACACGGGTCTTTTTTTATCCTTTATTACGTAGTGGTGTCCGTATATGGTTATATTTCCATGACTTAAAAAATTACAAGCAGTGTTAAGTGTTATTCTTTTTAGCAAAAACATTATTGTGTAAAAATTTCAAGTTGCTGCTTTAATATTAACACGTGCCGCATCAAAGTGAAATTTCGGGACATTAAATTGGTTCTTACTTTCAAAAAACCACAATAGCCCAATTCACAATCTTGTGCAAATGGTCTTGCATCGTTGCATGTGCAAAATTGTATAGTATATTATACTCACCACCATTTTGCACATGCAACGATGCAAGACCATTTGCACAAGATTGTGAATTGGGCTAATATTTAATGCGGTAACCTTTTAAATTGTTCCTTTTAGCAAAAAAAAAATATTATTTAAAATTTAAATTTATTATTTTAATACTAACACTTGCCGCATCTACATAGGTCAAAGTTCTGTATAAAGGGTTAAATTCGACGAAGTCTCATAACTGCCTCTGAACCGTTCATAGAAGACCGACGACCCCAAATAAATTATTTCTGCCCAATATTTTTTAGAATATATTAACCCCAAATCTAACATCGTAAGGAGGTTCGCATACAACTTTTTTTATAAGAATTCCCCCACCGTCCTAACAAAGCACACTTTACCCCTAGAGGAACCAAATGTATGACTAACAAACATCAATTTGTTCTTAAGGAAATCGGTCTTACACTTTAACTTATAGAGGCACCCTGGGCTTAGTTGGTACGGTGGGAAAAATTAATAAAATTATTATTTTTGTAAAGGAGCTCTCCTAATGAGGGTGAGATAATAGGTGTTTGGTGTGTTTAGAGAAAATTTGTGTCGGTCATACATTTTGTTTCCCCTAGGAATGTGTGATTGATAAGTTTATTGGTTTGTCTACATTTCACTTTCGGCGTTAATCGATATAAAAATTTTCTGCTAACAATAATACGAGTATGTACTATGTAAATACGTTATTTATTCAATCTTCTCATACATAATTTTCATGGAACTGAACACATATTAAGAATATTTTAAATCCGCAGTCTGAATATTGGATTTCATTTTCTATAAAATAATTGAAAATATCTTGAAATTTAAAAATCGAAACATATCTATCAACTTGGTCAAATCTTAAGTCTAGATATAATTTTTAAGCGCGACCATTATCGGACATAAACTAAGTGTAAGTAATTAATATTACATAAATGTTGTATTAAGCACAAACTTTAATAATCATTTTTCTTCTAAGAATTTTTTTTGTTTTGTTTTTTTTTTTTTTTTTTTTGTAAAAAGAAAGTAACACCCCTAATGTGCATAATACATATGAACATGCAATTGAGGCGTATACTTTTAAGCTGACATTTTTTAACTTCCGTATTTTTTTATTTTGTATAACAGGAAACAAAATAAAAACAGTTACTTTGTATACTCACTTCCGAATATAAATTAAATAGTTCAAACCACATACATACATACATATGCACATGTATGCATGTATGTAAGTATGTGTGTATGTATGTAAACATTTCATTACTTAAGAACGGATCAAAAGAACGTAAGCAAATTCGCGACATTTGAAAGATGTTGAGCTCATTTAGGGCCATTATTACAACCTAAAGATAAAGTTCTTGATAGTTAACCTTAACATTAGCTAACGTGAACGATAAATTAATTTTTAATTTTTTTTTTTCGTTATTACAACTTTTCGATAAAATAAATAATACAAATGATGTATTGTGGCAACATTGGTGTAGATACCGGCTATTTTGACTGCTAAAATGTTTAAAGTTCACTTTGAAAGTTACCATGAGGACAAACCTGCTGTTAGCTTATCAGCCACTTTTACATTAATATTTACTTGTAATAATCAAAATTTATTTACCTGTCAGATAACATCCTAAAATTAACTATTTGTAAGTTGTAATAATGGCCCTTAGATGTTGTAAGCAGCGTTGCCGCAACCAAAATATAAAAAAAAAATTAACAAAAGGCGTGAAAAGTATCCAAAACTTGTATGTATTTAATATACTGATTTATTTGTACTTCAGTTGAGAAATATATCTGTGGCAATATGGAATAAACGCTAAAGTCTTCTTAATCAAAGAGTTTTTCGGAAGTTTTGACGATTAAAAAGGCTCCGACGCATTATTATATGTACTTCTTGTGAGATCGTTTCTTTGCAAATGTAGCATTGCAGCCACTGCGCCTTTCAAATTCAGAAGCAAACATATGACTAATAGATAAAGTATTTAAATATATGTATCTACATATGCATTATAGAGTTGGCCGGCCTGTGTGATAATAAAGTCATCAAAACATTTTTTGTTTGATTCATCTTCTAAACTTGGAAACCACATCCATAGTTCTTTCTTAGCTACGGAAACTCATTCAAAAATGTGTTAGCACATTACGATAATTAGTTATATGCAAATTTGATATATCATATAAAAATAGTTATTTTTGTGTTGAAAAAAAAACTTACCAAAATGGAAAACAAACGTACACAAGTACACATTAAAAAAAAGCAACCAATTTTGGTTAAAAGTTATTAAGACGGCAACGCTGCATGTAAGATAGTTAATCTATTCAGTTCGGTAAATTCCGAAAATTTTCGAAAATAAAATTTTCACAAAACTTGTTATTTTAAACAAATTTTAAAATAATTATCCGATCAACTTCAAAATCTAGTCAGCCTCAATAAGAAACGTCGATTGCTGTCAATTTGGCTAAAATCGGGCGATTCGTTCAAGAGATATCGTTGAGCAAAATTTTGAAAATGGGTAAAAAATTTTCCATTTTCGCAACTAGTTTCTTTTAAAGCGAATTTAAAGACAAATCATTTGTTTTCATGCAAATTTCAGTAAATAGATAAAAAAAATTGAAGATGTGAATAAGTTCATAAATTTCTTAAAAAATCGACTTTTTAAAAAGGATCGCGAGTTTTGTAAAACTATAACAGAATTTCTAATTTGTGTATGATTATCATAAATTTTTGCTCGCGTTTCTACTAATTATCTGATCTAGTCATAGATTCTCTGGAAGTAGTGAAAATGTAGTTCCTTAGAAATTACATCCATTTTTTTAATAGGCCTTGTCAAAATAAACCGTCAACGTAAGTAGGGAAATGTTCTGCAAAAAAAAATATATATATATATATATATAAAAGAGGATGTGTATGTATGTATGTAACGTATGGAATCCAAAACGGCTGGGCCGATTTTGATGAAATTTTCAGTGAATCTTCAGAATATTCAGGCGGGTGATACTGTTAAGTCTGATTTTTGATTTTCGGTCTACGGGCGGAGGGGCGTTGCAAAATCCATTTTTCATATTTCACCACCAATGCTATATGTATATATTTATCTTTTTTTTGCTTTTTTTTGTTTTATTTTATTTTATTTTTTTGAAAGCTTTTGTCACGTTTTTCAAAACGGGATATCAAACTCTTAAATCGGTTATGTAGTTCCGAAGATATATACAAAAAACCTATGTTAATAATGATCCGATATCAAAATTTTAAAACTTTCGAAATGTTGCATTAAAAAATCCGAGTTTTCGGTTTATTTACAAAATATTTACATCATTCGATAACACGATGGGGGTAGCGAAGCTCACCGGGTGTAGCTAGTTATAGATAAAATTACATAGTCTTGTTGCAGACTAGCAATTTTTGTTGCAACTATTTTTGAATATGTGGGAAGATGTTGAAACAGAAATACATATATACACTTTATATTGCTCTCTCACTAAAAAATAAAAAAATTGCTGCAACAAAAATTTCAAGTCTGGACTGGCACACATTTTATGCATATTTTTTTTTTATTTTTGTTAATTTTTTAACACTTCCAGTACAGGTTGTTTGTTTTCTTTAAAAGAATTTTTTATTAACTATTCATTCTTATTAATTTTTTTCTATTCAATATCTAAAAGAATCGTTTTAATGACTTAATGCGTTTTCTATAATTACATACTTGATTAGTCTTATTTATTATTTATTTCTTGAAATTCTCAGCTTATTTCTTAGAAGAAAAAAAACTTAAAAATAACAAAAAGAGGAAGTAGTACGTCAACAAAAAAAAATAAAAAAAAAAACTAAAAAAAATAATTTCATGAGACTGTATTTTTATTTTTCATTAAGCATAAACAAAATAATTGTTGGGCTTAAAGCTAATTAGTGTAAGAAAATACATACAAATTTATTCGACACCCATGGAATGCCAACAATTTGTCTAAATTTGTTGATCCACGCAGATTTTTTTATAGCAAAAAATAACACAGAAAAATTAAAACTTATTTATTCAAAGGTTTTATTACTTCCTGTGGGAACGTTTGTTTGTCTTGATGTTTATGCGGTAAATAAACTTAAAGAAAATCTTAAGAGTTTTTAAGTATTTCTGATCTTTACATCCAGCCAGTCAGTAATTTTTAAATTTATTTTTTTTTTCATTTCATTTTTTCATGATCACGAAATATAAAAAATTAATATTGCTCTGTGTGTGATAGCGAGTAAAAACAAGTCTTACGTCATGATGGGATATTGCATTTTTTTGCGGGTAGTTTGTTGTTTGGATTTTGTTTGTTTGCTTGGTTCTCGTTTCAACAAGAAAATGAAAAAAATAAGTAAAAAAAAATCTTTATGTCATGAAATTAAAAACCCTTTAATATTTTTTTTCTTCTTTTGAACAAAATGTATTAGCATTAATGCATTTCAAGGACATGTTACGCTGCATTGCACAAATAAATACAATGTACATATGTACTGCGTAATTTCCAACAATTAGTTAAATAACAACAACAACAACAACAACAACATCCGAAGTAAATAAAACCTGTCATTTGTTAGTAACAGATGTTTACAAGCAACTACTGACCGACCGGCTTTTTGCAGCCATGACCAAGACCTTGAAAATAAAGCTGTGGTAAATTAAAGTGCAATGAATTTCCAGTTAATTCATTCAAATAGTGGAGACACAAACCTTGCAAAGGTAAGGCATGCATGTATGTATGCAAGTCTTTTATAAAAATATACGACGGGGACCTGTTCTGAAATCGTAAGATTTCCAATAATAAATAATAATGGTCCTACAGACTTGCTCAAAATTACAATAATTTCCTTTCAGGCATGATATTTGAGAATCTACATACATACATATATAATAGAAAAATGCATGACCAGCACTATAATAATATTAGTGACGACCATAGGGACCAAAGCGGTGATTTCGCCGCGGGTTAATTAAAAAAAAATCAAGTACCGTGAAAACTGAAAACACTCACTACTAACACTTTTATTAATGTTGTTGTTATTATTTTTTAATAAAAATTATTAGATATGTGCAAATGTCGTGAGTTACGCATTAGTCACGCATTATCGTGGTTGCATTTACATATACATATATAATAATAATTAAAAAAACACATATGTATATGGCACAATATATATAAAGTCTTAGTAGACTTGTTAAATAATCTATTTTTGTATAATTCGCATTCGAAGTCAGTCAATGGCAGGCAATTCATCAATAAAAAAAATCATAAATGTTTGCTTGTTTTGTTGGTAAAGCACCGTTTATATGCATTTCGTTCATGCTTTGATGTATCTTATATAAAAAAAAGAAATAATTAACATTAATTAATAATCACTTTGATTAGGGGGTACCCGACTCCCCTCTCCCATACCACCAAGATTTTGTCGAAACATGTACTTTGTTCTAAGAGTTATTCGCTTCAAATTTGGTGACCCTACTATTGTAGTTGTGGAGACATGAATTAATACGCGAAAAAAGGTGGTTTGGACCCACTTTGCCACGATGCTTGAAGCAAAATCAATTTTTTTTTTTTTGATTTTTCGTAACACAAAAATAGAAAGATGAGGTAATCAATGCTCCAGGTTATACTTAGATTGACCTGTCAAATTTAATACGCAAATATTTTTAAAGTAGTTTGACAATTGTATCCAGAGACCTTCATGCACACGATGCTTGAGTCATGCATTTTGACCGTGAATACTGTGCTTTAGTTTTCTAAAATCTTGCGATTTTAACCGTTTTGGTTTACAGAACAGGCCCGATATTAAATTAAAAAACAATAAAATCACTCGCACCTTTAATTAAAAAAATTATAAACGTTTTTAAATAAAAATTTTAATTTAGAGGGTTCGATGCATGCATACCAAAATAACGATTACGATAATTTATATATATTTACGAGAAAACATAGGCTAATTAAAAAAAATTAATGTTCATAAAAAATAATTTAAATTTACAAAGCGTTTAAGAAACAAATTTTCATAAAAATTTTTGTTTTGTAAATTTTTTGTAAACTAAAATTACTTTTTATGAGTACAGGCGGTTACTGTCAATAGGAAACCCCCATATACTTTTAGCAAAAACTCAAACCACAAGCTCAATTTTACAGCACACATGCTTTGTTACTTCGTCAACAAATTCGTTCTCTCCCTTTTTGCAATGTCAGGGATAAAATTATGCAAAAACAAAAAACACACTGCAGTAACGAGTAACGCATACAAATCCACGCAAGAAATGCAAAGAAATTAAGTGAATAAGAAAATAATGAAAAAAAAAACTGGGTAACCTTGAAATGTGTTTGTTCACTGCATTTAAATATAATATTATGTGTTCTTCCTTTAAAGCACAACACGTCCAGTAACCAGTTATATAGAAAAATACAAGAACTTTTTCTAAACAAAAATAAAACTTAAAGAGAATAAAAAACTTCATAACACACAAAAATCCTTAAAAAAAACAAGGCATTAATGGCATCCTTCGATTTAAAAACAAGAATCTTTATGACGCAGTTTCTTGATAAAAAAAACAAAGGCAGGTGATAACAAAGCAACAAGAAGCCAACTTAAGATGCCATGAAATTCAATATCTATTGTGTTGGTAAGTCCCTATTTACACTATGCAAGTCTTATTGCTAAGCTGATTAGTTTATTAGGAGAGAGAGACGGGGGGAACAGAAATGTTGCTGTTCCCCTCCTCGCTCTCTCCCTGAAACTAATCAGCTTAGCAATAAGACTTGCACAGTGTGATTTGGGACTAAACACATTTTTTATTAAAAAAGAAATCTTATTCTTATGACATAATCTAATTTTTTTTGTAATTGCTATAAAAGTCAGTTGGATTTATTTAAAACAGTTTTATAAAAATATTTACAAGTTAACTGTTAGTTTTCAATTACGTTTAAAAAATTAAATAAATTTTTCCCTTATTGTGGTTGGCGTATTTCTACTTTGACTCGACTTTTTTGTAATAAATTCAAGAACACCGCAATTTGTTATTTAATCTAGGACTAAAGGTCCTTATCTTTCATAGCGATAAACATAAATATACATGTGTATGTGCATACCAGCGAATGACAAAGTATAGTTTTAAGTACTCTTTGAGTATTGGCCGTCAAACAACTATGAATGCGTATATATAAACATCCAGCAACTCTATTCATACACATTTTTTAAATTACGCAGCACAAACAACTATAACTAAAATTTATAGATTGTGTGAGCTACAATCACACGCATGAGTATAAAAATACTCTTAACAATTAACCGGCTAGACATGCGAATATACAGGTCTATTTGGTTTACAAACACCCTTATTACAGTTGTCGATATTGACGTCACTTTAAAACAATACCAAAAAATTGGGGCTGTATAGCCGTTGTCGAAAACAACTGACTCCTTTTGGCAGGTTTATGCTGTTTTCTAGACCTTAGGTAACAGAAATAGATTGTCAGTAGCACAAAATTGCTATCGACAACGAATAAACATGCCCCATTTTTAGGGTTCCGTACACCAAAGGTGAAAACGAACACTATTGTTTTCGATACGCTGTCCGTCTGTGCGTCACACGCCATTTTCTCGGGAACCGTAAGAGCTACGGACCTGAAATTTAGACAGAGTATGTACAACCTTGGCCGCTACAACAACAAATACATGAGAATTAAAAATTAAAGGGTGTTCCAAAACGAGCAACGAAAAATGTTAAAATCCCATGTAATATACATACAATTGTAAATACATATATACATATAAATATGTATATTGACACTTGAAATTTGTAAAATTAGTGTATTTTTATATAGACTACAACAATTAACACAAAAGTTTAAATTAAAGGGTGGTCCATCAGTTAATGCAATTTTGACAACTTGTTGTATATTGGAAACCATGAGAGGCAAACTCTTGAAATTTTCAAAAACGGTAAAACTAAAAAAATTCGACAATTATAAAATCGCCAAACCAAAAAAAAATCACCAAAAACCAAAAAAAAAAAAAACAATCGCTAAAACGAAAAAAATAGACGATATGTTGAATCAGCAAATGTATGCTTATGTTCATATGCTTTAAAGTAACAACAAATCCTGCTGTCAGCATACATATATATATGTTAGCCGTCTACACAGTATGCTGAAAGTACATTTTTTAAAGTCAACATATGCCAGCAAATGATAATACAGCATATGAGTTAGCATGAAATTTTTATGTCTACATGATATGTTGAATTTCGTATTCTAATATATATGTTGAGTCATGTGAGCATTTGCTTAGATATAAAATAAATTTTGACAATTCTTTTTCTTTTTTCAATTATAGCTTTCAGTGCAAAAAATTATATTTTTGGTTAATAAAAATTAGTGCAATTATACATGTATATAAATAAAAAGAAATTCGCGAAATGACGGAAATTGGCAAAAAGCTACAACAGCAAGATGACAAAGTCTAATAATGTTTTAAACTCTTCAAAATTGTTAAAACTTCTAAAAAAAACCACGCGAAAAGCCGCCTTTATTGCAAACTTTGCAAAAAATCGCGAAAAATTGACAAAATTTTAAGCAAGTCATAATATGGATTGAAAACCGCTAAAACTGTAAGGAATGCAAAAAATTCGTCAATAATCGCGAAAATTACATAAATTCGAAAAAACGTTACTAACAGCGGTGGTGACAAATTCCAATATTTCTTAAAAATCGGCAAAATTTTTAAGAGGCTGAAAGCATCCAAAAATTCGCTTTTATCTCGAACTACAAAAAGTCGCGAGAAGTTGCAAAATTTTAAACAAACCCTAATGTTGATTAAAAATCGCCAAAACTGTAAGGAATACAAAAAATTCAATAAAAGTCGCAAAAATGGCGAAAATTCGCAAAAAGTTACTAACAGCGGGATGTTGACAAATTCCAATATTTTTGATGACAAATTCCAATATTTCTTAAAAATCGGCAAAACTTTTAGGAGGCTGAAAGCATGCAAACAGTCGATTTTATTGCGAAGTTCTTCAGAATCGCCTGAATTTTTTTTTTTTAATGAAATTTTAATTTCCCTTATTTTTTATTCACCCGAATTTACCATTAACATTTCTGCAGTATATTTTTCGCGTAATGTAGAATTTTTTGTGTTTTTTTTTTGCTTTTTTCTACTATTTTTGTTATTTTAATATTTACGTTATTTTTATTTTAAAAATGGCAAATTAGGAAACACTGTTCATACCTGAGCAGAGTTAAAATATCAATTCTATATGCTATCAAATTTGCCGTATGCTGAAAAGCTTACATAGGCTTCTCAACAAATAACATATCTGACAGCATACATAGGAAATTTGTTACAAAGGAAAAATATGGTGGCTACACGATATGCTAAAATGTTGAAAATACGTTTGTTGACAACGTTAACAAATGCCCTTCATATGTCGTTAAGCATACGTATGTTGAAAAAATTTAGTGTCTAACCGATATGTTGGCACTGGTAACAAATTTTTTATCACAAATATGCTGATTCAACATATCGTCTAGACTTAGCTTAACACTAAAATAATTCGGCAAAACCAAAAAATCGACAAAATGAAAAAAATCGCCAAAACGCGAAAAGGCACCAAAACTAAAAAAATTGCCTAAATAAAAAAAAATCGTAAAAATGGAAACAATCGCCAAAACGCGAGAAAAGTGCCAAAACTATAAAATCGCCTATATGAAAAAAAATCTACAAAATGAAAAAAAAATCGACAAAACGGGGAAAAAGTGCCAAAACTTAAAAAAATCGCCAAAAACCGAAAAAAACGGCAAAACTTAAAGACACTCAAAACCGAAAAAAACAAAAAAAGCCAAAACTATTTATTTATATAGGCTAAAGTTCGTATTGAATTACATATCTAGTGTCCGTACGGAACCCTTCGTGCGCGAATCAAAGTCGCACCTCACTGAATTTATTTTGATATTATGTTAAAGTGACTTCAGTGTCGACAACTGGAATAAGGGTGCATGTTTTCAAACATTTTCCATTCCATTTTATATACACAAATTTATGCATACGGTATATCCTGAGTATAAACATACTCAAATTGAAAGTATGAGAGAGAGTCAATGCGTTTGATACGCATGTGCCTTTTTATTTTTAGTTGTAGCGTATTTTAGTTTTACGTATAAACGAAGTAGAGATGTATTATTATTATACGCAGTTATTAAAATTAAGACCATGTACTTATGAATGTATATTTTTTTTAGTACTCATTGTCATTCTCTGATCGAAGCTAATAAAAAAACCGAAAATATTTGCATGCAAATATTTTAAAATTTCTGTCGATATCAATTACTTTTGTAATGTCTTGAAAAGAAAATATTTTTTTTAATTGACATTGTAATAATTTAATAATAATAATTTATTATTTTTTTATGACTAAACAAACTTAAAATTGCTTAAAAGTTTATCTACATTTCTTTAATAATTTTTTAATAATTTTTTTTAAATAATTTAATTTTAATAATTTCAGTTAGTTGGCCCGACAAAATCTTTAACACAAAATTATTTCATTTTGCAAAATATTTAATAAAGAAATACACAAAAACCCTTAAAAACATTTTACTAAAATACTACGAGTAGTTCATACCAGGGATGGCAAACTTGGTACAATTGTACCTTTTTTGGTACTATTCAAACTCGGAAAGTACAATAGTACACCAATGACTAATTAACTACATTTAAGGATTCTCCCCGGTTTCACTTTTGAACCATGCAACTCATATTATTCTCACTTGAAAGCAGTCCTGTGAAAGCAAAACGCAGAGAGAAAATAAAAAAATGTGAACTTGTCCTTTTCCAAATCATTTTTTTCTAAATTCGGATGTTAGAGCTCATGCTATTAATTTGTGTATTTTAAATTTCAACTTAAACATGTGTAACCATATGCTTTAACATCCTATCTTACAAGCAAATTTATGAAAACTATTCGGTAGTTAGAACAAAGTTGATTATTGCAATAAAAACAAATAAAAATATGTAATTTGAAGTAAAATATATATTTTAGTACAATTAAGGTCAAAAAAGTATAATTTTTGAAAGTTGTTGGTACAATTTTAAAATTCTCAATGCCTTCCCTGGTTCATACAGACTGATGAACATCATCAATCATTGATGGATGAATGGATGGACGAATGTTTGGTTGTATGACGCAAAGAAGTCGATTGTTTGCTGTTTCTCGTCTTGCTTATAGTGAATGCCAGACAGACAAACAAACATACATTTGGTCTGTCTGTATGTTTGCTTGAAAGTTATATTGTTGACAGTCTGTTGTTGTATGTGGAAAAAGTACATTGACTTTTAAAGCAAACAATATCATAGACCTAGTTTCTGTATTGTATTTTTTTTCTCTTTGCATTGATAAAAATGCTGTTATGCAGAGGAAATTTTAAAATTAACTTTTATATACTTTTGTTTAATGTTTTTTTTTTATTATTTATAAATTATTTATACATCAATTAATGTTTATATTGCTGTACAACAGCAGCAGTTGCACCAGACATTTAAATTTATTAAATATAAACATATTTTATTAACTTGCTTGTCTAAAAAGTTTGTTGTTTATTTCAACAGTTAGCAAGCAGACGGGCAACAAAATTCCTTTTAGCATTTATTTGCAACATTTTGCTTATCTTTCTCTGTTTAGTTGAAGTAAGGAATTTAGACGATTTCTTGTGGTTTGTTTTTAATTTGTTTACACTACGCAAATAAAACACAAAGCGCTCATATAAGTCAATGAAAAGATTTATAACAATTTTTAAAAATTTAAGTTTAAATTTTCTGATTTATATTTCTTTTTCTTTGAATTGACTTTACAATGTATTAATTAAAAATCTTAAGGGTCTTTTGGCAAATAAAATCAAAGTATTTGATATGTATATCGTGCCATAACCGCCAAAAAAGCTCAACAACTATTCTAAATAGCCGCGTGAATAAGCAAGTAAGGGAGAGGTAAGAATTTGGATCAGCTGTTTGATCTTTATATTTAATTCTGCACTATAACAAGAGTTTAGCAATAGAAATTTAATAAAACTTTTATGTTTTCATTGTCAATAAGATTGTGTGTTAATATAGATATCTGTTTTTGCTTAAATAAAGAATAATATGAAGTCAAACGAAAACTGTAGAAGGTGCAGATGCGAATGGATTAAATTCCCAATGATTGTATGTACAAAGGAAATTGTAAATTTTATGTTTTCATTGCCAATTGTTTATTGTTTTACTGTCTGGCTCACGATGTCGACAAAAAATTTTCTTACGATTACTTATATTGAAAACAAAAATAAAATAAGAAAATTTATTTTTGTTTTCAATATAAAGAAGCGAAAGAAAATATTTTGTCGACATCGTGAGCCAGGCAGTTAGTATTTTTGTAAAGGCAAAAGTAATTCATAGTTTTCAAGTTGATGTGCGCAGGACTTGAATAAAAATGCTTCAAACAATTATTTAAACTTTTTGTTCCAAATAAATGCGTATACTATTGTTTTACTACTTTTATTACCCAGCAAAAAATAAAATGAGTACTTCTTTAGAAATTACTTCCAAAATAAGTTATGCATTTTATTCTGGTTTAATGAAATTATCTTTAATCACATATCTAAAGTAATGACAAATCACCTATTTTATTATTATTATCCTCTAAAATAAAAACCCAGTAAAAAAGTGATGAAAAAAGAGTAGAAAAAGCACCACAACTACTGATACGAACTAGAGAGCTGCGTAAACAGTCTTGAAATGTAAAAACGTCATGATTTTTAAATGTATTCACGTCGCATGTATTATACTAAACCAATAATAAATGCTGTCGTACTATAAGCGAAGCACGATGGATGTATTGGTGTATGTGTATATCAGTTGTAACAAGCGATGTCGCAAGACAGCTTGTTTGTAACAAACACTCAAAAGAAGTACTGTTGATTAGTGTATACTTGTTATTTTTCATATTGTACGTTTGAGTGTGTGTGTAATATGTAGATGCCCTGCAGAAAGTGCGAATATTGAAAATGTACTGAGTCGCTTTTGACTTTGTCACCAGTACTACTCTACAATTATTCCCCATACAATACTTTATGCTATAGACATTTAGCATGTGCTTGTCATTGAAAATCTACTAGTAACACTAAAACAATTGACTAGGTAGTGAATTCATAGTTCTTATGGGAACATGGAGACATACCAACCAGACATTTACTGGTACATTTCTATACCTTACCTACATATAAATTTATGTATATTGACAAGTTGTTGCAAAATCCACCAGAAATACACCACATCTGTTTTCTCTATTTCTTTTATACTGACGAATAGAAGAGAAATTGTAGACAATGTAACTACTACTAGAATTTTAATGTTGACATAGAGACATTTGGCCCCAGTCTGACTTCAGGGTGGTAAGCTATTATGTGATTAACCGCATACAACTAATGTTAATGCATGTGTGTGCCTTTGCATGTGAACAGAAAAATAAAAAATCATACACACATACATGCATGACGTTTGTACACGCGCTCATTGGTAGAAAGAAGCAAGTATCACAAATTCTTCCGTCACGAAGTGTTTTCTTCTTTACTCTTATACCTACAATACTCAAAAAAATTCTTGCGAACAGTGTTGTTAACGTTTGTTTTATAAGATTTCGCTGTAGTAGATCATTTCAAAAATCCCTCATGTCTTGAAAGTTCTTATAAGATGTCTTATGCAGGAGACTAATACGAACCACTTCAAACTCCGAGCAAGCCCGTAAGCTAATAAATTGACTGATTGATTTAATTGTTTAAAAGTACCAATTCTTCAACTTCATAAATAAACGAAAACTAAAACAGATTTCCCTTCTTTTTTCTTCTGAGACAATTATTTTAATGAGTAGAATACTTTTAGGAATTAAGTAGCTTCCAATTGGGTTAGTAAATAAGTGAATAAGCACCACTTCCTAAATCATAGATTTAAGTGCTTTGGAAAAGTGGCTAAGAACCACATCCTAAATGTAAAAAATATTTGATTTACTTCACCAATAAAAAATCACACCTTATTTTAGAGTTTCTATAGCAAATAAAAAGTAAATCTTATTCACTCGAGTTGTTAAAAACAAACCACTTCGCTCCAATGAGACGCTAATATAAAATTCACTACTTTTCGCTCGGAGTTCGAAGTGCTTCGTATTAGTAGTTGTGGTGCTTTTTCTACTTTTTTTTCACCACTTTTTTTGCTGGGTAATTTAATTTTTAAATTTTTGCATTAATTCCCTTCAAATGTTTAGGGAGAAAACTTAAAAAAAAGTCTCCCTCTCCCACATATTTAGAATACCTACTATATATTTCCTTGTGAGTATTTTCCCGGAAAAATTTTAATTAATAAGAGGAGGAATGGAAAAAGAATTGTTATTCGCAATTGGGCTGATAAATAAGCAAATAAATGCATATTCGAAAAAATTATATTTAGGTTCGAACGAATTACAGAGTAATTCCGAAAAGCATGATTCTAAAATATAACAGCATTTTTATAAAAATTATTAAGGCTTTTTAAGAAAATTTTTTTATGAAAATTTGTTTTAAAAACCCTTTATAAAGCCTTAATAAGTTTTATAAATACGGCTGTAAAATATTACGAAAGTGGCGCCATGTGATGAAAGTAAAAGTAGATTTTTCTGTGAAAATACCCCAAATATTACAATAAACAGTATTTTTAAGCCCCGACCAAAAAAAAGGGTGTTATAAGGTACGAGTTCACATACAGACCAAACGGTTGGACCGAGTTTGATATAGTTGTTTCTGCTTGTAAGACTTGATCGAGATTGTTCTTAGCTATGTTTGAAGAAAATCAGTGCTGTCGTTTAGAAGATATTACTCACATCTATTCTAGATATATGGGTTTTTTTAAATTTTTTGTTATTTCGTTTCGTTTTTAGAGCACACTTTTTATGTGTACATATTTGCTTCTACGCCTGCACGAAATCTACCAGATACATATATAATTCACAAACCTTTTTAATTACATCGAATAATTTTTTAGTACAATTTTGTATGTATGTATGTGCATAAATAGCTACATACGAGTACATATCGCTCATTTACTTCAATAGTGGCACAACTCAAAAAAACCAGTTTTGCAGAAAACGCGTTTTAAGTTTTTAATTTGCATACAACTCAATGGAGAAATGAAAAAATATTCTTCTCTCAGGAGGTGATGGAACAAGCTATTTACTTATATAAAATTTTTACACAAGATAAAATACAAAATGCCGCATCTTTCTGCATTATTAACTCAAAAAACTCATTTTTTGAGTTATGTCACTATTGAAGCAAATGAGCGATTTGTATATGCATTTTATCACAAATGACATTGTAAAATTTATAATCCAATTACAATAAGCATTTTCAACCAATTCTCATACACTCATAACATACATTTGTGTAATAATTGAAGATAAAAACAATAATTATTAGTCATGTTGTGCATATTAATTAACACAATTTAAATAGCAAAACATTTCTAATGTAAAAATAAATCAAATTTACCACATAAAACATACGATTACACTAAAGCAGCCAAATAGGGTGCGACGGAAAGGGGGTAGTTTGCTTTATAGATTAACATACGTGCCAATATATGTACATATGTATGTATATACACGCACGTAGCCACGTAAAGCAATAAGAGAAGAAGTGGAAGAGGGTTTTTAAACTTCCTTGAACTGTTAGTATAAAAAAGAGGAGGAGGTGGAGGAGGAGAAAAATACATGCACTGGGAGACCACAACAAATAATATAAAGGTAAATTTTAATTGCATTTAAAATACTGTATGAGATATAAACGAAAAAGCTTTAGCATTGTTAAGAGAGAAAATGGCGCAAACATCTATTTTAAAATAATAGCAGCCAAATTAAAAAGCTGCTCTCCTGCCTGTATGCATTCATTACATTCAACGAAAATAGCTACAAAAATAATTTGCTCATTTGCACCTAACACAGCTTGTGAAGAGTTGAGGTAGGTTCTAGGAACGACAAAAACACACACACACACACATTCACAAAAAGCTTTCCAATATTATTTGAAAAACGTAATATAGTCAGTCATATATTAACTACGCCTTTCGTAAAACAACGAAAGCATTGAAAAAGAAAAACAGCATTAGTACAAGTGTTAAGCATAGACATATGTACTATGTACATTAGGGGTATAACCAATTTTTTTGGCATAGACCATGAGGTCAACCATATCCTAGTAACCACGAAAATCATAATCTTTTGTAATTTTTATCAAAAAAGTTCACGCACAAATTGGTTTTTCTAAACAAGTGTATAAAAAATTTGGAACACTTAAAGCACGGACTTCAACTAACAAAAATATTATTTTAGATAATCTGAAATTATTTCGAGGCCTTCTTAATGCAATATTTAATATTCATAATTTTATACACCGAAGGTGAAAAGACCCTATTGTTTTCGCTACGCGTCCATGTGTCCGTCACAGGCTATTTTCTCAGGAACCGTAAGAGCTACGGACCTGAAATTTGGACAGAGTATGTAGAACCTTGCCCGCTACAACAAAAAATACATGAGAGTTAAAAATTAAAGGGTGTTCCAAAGCGAGCAACGAAAAATGTTAAAATCCCATTCAATATACATACATACAATTGTATAAATATGTATGTATATTGACACTTGAAATTTGTAAAATTAGTGTATTTTTATACATACATCAATTAACATTAAAATTTACAAAAATTTAAATTAAAGGGTTGTACATCAGTTAATGCAATTTTGACTATGTAATTTTGACAACTTGCTATATCTTGGAAACCATAAGAGGCAAACTCTTGAAATTTTCAAAAACGGTTAAACTAAAAAAATCGGAAAATTATAAAATCGCCAAACCAAAAAAAAAAAAAAAAAAAATCGCCAAAAATTAAAAGAATCGCCAAAACGGAAAAAAACGCCAAAATTAAAAAAAAAAAATTATGACACTAAAATAAATCGCCAAAATAAAAAAATCGCCAGAATGAAAAAAAACCCAAAAAACCGAAAAAGCGTCAAACCGCGAAAAAGGTGCCAAAACTAAAAAAATTTGCCAAAATGAAAAAAAATCGCCAAAATGAAAAAAAATCGCCAAACCGTTAAAACGCCAAAAAACCGAAAAAAACCGCAGAAACGAGAAAAAAATGCAAATTCTAAAAAAAAGTGCCAAAACTGAAAAACGTCAAAAGCCGAAAAAACGCCAAAACTAAAAAAACGCTCTAAACCGAAAAAAACCCAAAAACGAAAAAAAAACGCCAAAACTAATTATATAGGCTAAAGTTTGGATTTAATTACATATCTAGTGTCCGTACGGAACCCTTCGTGCGCGGGTAAAAGTCACTGAATTTATTTGTTTTGTTTTAAATAAACATATTAAAGGTATTCATTTCAGTTTTTTTCGGTGAAAAAATTAAATTTTTTTTTACAACAAACACAGGAAAAAAATTCCACCAAGAGTTGAATTTTTGAATTCATAATTATTAATTTTTCTTAAACAAAAAGAAAATTAAAAAATTTCAAAACTCCATCGCGGTTGGTGTGTGATCTTTTTTGACCTTAACGAAAAAATAAATATACGTTCCCTTATAGTTTTTTATGCTTTATCGGAATGTGTGTGCAATGCCAATTTTGATATTTTAAAAAATCGTTTAAATATTATATCCCTAATGTACATATGTACATATGTATGTAGTATGTAGCGACAAACAAAGGTCGTTCGCTGCTAAATGCATTGAACTCTGCAAAGCTTTTTAGTTTTGCTTGCAGCAGGCAGTTGTTGTACTAAAGCTCTGGCAAGTTGCATAGATTATTCTATTATTACACAATGAAGGATCAAATACATATATTTTTCTTGCATTTCATTTCAAATTTATTTTTAGTAACTTCTAGGAGCTGGTGACCTTGTTTTCTGCTATACTTTTTTAACATTTGAATTCGGTAGAATGAGAGAACGAACTCTGGTTAAGCCGGGGTGTAAACAACAATAAAAATATGTTTTTTTTTCAAATGAAAAATATGTACATACGACAAAATTGTTCACAACAGTTGAATAAAAAAAGCTTTTGTTGTGCACTGCACTTTTCTGCTTGTAGTTGTTGTATGTACATTTGTTTTATTTTTTATTTTTTTATTTTTCTGTTGCAATGTTTAATTAGAGTCAATAACCTGCAGTTGCCGTGAATTTTTCTTGAACGATTTCAGTGTTTTTATAGTTCTTTCTTGGAATAAAAACCAACACTTGAAAATAGATATGTATTTAAACTGGAATTGTTATTTTTCAAACTGTTTGTTTAACTCATAGTGTTTGTTGCAAGTGGAAAAAGGGAATATGTACGAGTATGTATTAAAAATCATTAATTTTAAGGTTATGCAATACTAATTGTGCTAAAGTTCAAACAATAGAGCACAGACGTTTCTAGAAATTTTATCAAATACGTATTTCCGAAAACAGTCAAAGGTTTCTTTTTACACATTTGTTTATTTCGTCGTCGCTTTCGCGGTATGTACATATGTACGTATGAACATATATTTCAAGACCAGTGAGTGTGATACATACGAGTATGTAGTATGCTATTAGTTTTAAATGACAATGAATGAAGCTTTAAAATTTACAGCCAAACCCACGATATCGAACGTTGTCGTTCGCAATCATTTTTAACGACAAACAGCTGATTTGGGACCCACTAATCTTGTTCAGCACGACAAGTCGATCGACAATGCATGCGAACGATGACGTAACCATTTCCATACAAATTTGGTACCCACTATGAAAATTCAAACGACAACAAATGTCAAAATCAGTCACTTGGTTTGTGCTTGTCGACAAAACAAAAAAGTACACATAAATACCAAATTTTTAAACAAATTTACATTTATGAAAATCAAAAATAAAAATGTTAATTTTTTTTTTGCGTATATTTTATTTATTTAACTCACAAACATGCATTTTTGTCACATAATTCTTTTTGAATTACATACATACATACATATATATGTATGTATGAATGTGTATACGTGCAATTTATCTAACCAATTCTAAACACTCAATTAGGCAAATTACTCTTTCCACTTCAATAGATTGCTTGTCCCATTGGTGCTACTCCCCTCCATTCTTCATTACAATCCGCTTGCATTATTTTAGGAGTATCTACACATTTCAACTGATATATTTATTTATATTTCACACACAAAATTTGGAAAATAACTTTTTAATTTTTTTTTGTATTGTCTTATGTTTATTATTGTTGTTATTTTTATTATTTATTTGTAGAAACTTTAAGTAGCATAGAGTTGCATTTTTTATGGAATGCTTTTCACATTTCAGCGCTTTTTATTTGTAAAGTAGCGTTTTATTTGTGAAATTTTTGATGTGGCAATATGCTAATTTGACAATGAGTAAATGCATTACGTTAACAACGTAAAGCCCGACGACCGAGAAGTCGATAATTAGTGGGTCGCTCAAACGAACTATAATGAGTGACTTGTCGTCAGTCGATCGAGTTGTCGATCGACATCGTGGGTTACGCTGTTAAAGTATAAATATACTATTTGTGAACAGTGGGTGTTAAAAGTTACACATTTGCAAGAAATGAAGACTTTTGGAAAAACACATGGACTATAGGTTCGATAGTACTAACAAAGGGTAGTAAAGTAAAACTCTGTACTCACTCAGTTTAGCGAGTTTGTTGACCAATTTTTTTATGGGCCCCCAGAGATTTCGAAATTTTGTGCACCCTCAAAAAATGGTGTCTTGAAATTTTGGCCAACAGCTAATTCACACTTGGTGATAGCTCTAAACTATATATGGCAATAATGTAGCTAAGAGTCTACCAAACAAATCTTGTTAACATCTTAGGCCAAAAAATATAAATTTCTGCGTGACTTTTTTTTTGCAAAAATTAAGAAAACAATTTTTTTCACCTTTTTTTAGAATAACTTACAGGGATTTCTAATTTTTTACTAACAATATTTGGCAAAGTTGTAGCTATGGTAAAGATGGACATATCAGTATAATTTGAACGTGTCTAGGCAGCCTAATGGCTCATACAAAAGACCACTTTTTACCTTAAAAATATTCGTGTGTCACAAGTCTTTTATCTCAGTGGGCAACATACAAGTATATTAAAAAATTTATTATTATTTTAATTAATTATGGCACGCTTTAAATTCGAAGCTCAGCTAAAATACCGTCAGCTAAGCTATATATTGCTACCTTAATATAGAAAGGCTCTAACTCAGATTTTTTTCGAAATCGAATTTTTTATATATTTGGATAGAACACCCATCGTATCGAGAAATGCCAAAATCTCGATTTAAAAAAAATAATGAGTTAGGGCTTTTTTGTATTAAGGTAACGATATGTGTATCTGCAGGTCAGATCAATAATGATATATATATATATATGATATATATATATATATGATATATATATATATGATATATATATATATATATGATATATATATATATGATATATATATATATGATATATATATATGTGATATATATATATATGATATATATATATATGATATATATATATATGATATATATATATATATATAGGGGCCTATCTATGCTCAAAAAATAAGTTTTGGAGAAAAACGACTTTGATGTTAATAAGTTGATTTTGATGCGACTGAACGATTTAATGGATTGAAACTCTTTACCCGCGGGGTTTTCGGGGTCGCTGATTACGAATCTGGAGGCAAATCGCGGCACTCGTGATAAAAAAAGTGAAAAATAATCAAATGTAACAAACTTTTCTGCAATTGATTTTGGATCCGCCATTTTCTATTTTTAAAATCTATTTTGAAACAACTAATGCATGTAGAAAGCTGCGGTTTGCTGCATTAGAAAAGCGTGTTATCTACTATAAGAATCACTAAAGAAGATTTTTATAGAATAGGATTTCTATAAATAAATGCATCTAGGTAATCTTAACCAAACATAAACTCTTCATAATAAATACTGCATTAGCCTTAACGTCGAGTATTATTACTTGCAAATATTATTTAACCTGAATCTAGTAAATAATTGTATTTCTTTTTTTTTTTAATAAATGTGTATTTTTTGTTTATTTCTTCTAATAATTTTAGGCAATAGTAGAAATACATAAAATTTTAATAAATCAAAAAGTAATTTAAGGAAAAACGTAACATTCAAGGGCAACTAACAAAAAACCTTTTTCAAATCTATTCCGTGAAAAGATTGATAAAACATACACTCAAGTTTGTTTAAGTATTTATCAAAAATAATTATAAAAAACTTTTTCTTCAAACGAATTGTCCGATCATAACTATGAACAGCAATTTGAATTATTTTCTGCTATTTAAATTTGTTTATATGGCATCTGTTTTCTGAAAGATTATTAATAAAAATTTTGTGCGATTTATTTAAATAAATTCTGTGTTAAGTTTCATATGTATAGGAAAAATTCCTTTTTAATAAATAAAACGATGCATGCCTACGTTCGTTCCTATTTCTTAACAAATTAATAAGATAACAAGAAAACAACTATGGCTTTTTTTAAATTTTCCACTTATGACATGAAAATATTTAAGAATACTAAAATAAAATTCATGCACTTGAAAAAGATCATTGTACGTTTTATAAAATTTATTGTTTTGCATTGACGAAATAGTTCTTTAAAATTAAACTTAATTAATTAATATTTTTTTTTTCTTAAGGTTTTTAGTGGCTGGGTTTAGGCTTATGCAAAGATATGAAATGATATATTAAAGGAAATGGGTGATTTAAAATATTTATTAATCTGAATCACAAATTGTAGTTGCAGAAATAATTTGAATGTCTGTTTATTTTTTATGTAAGTATTTATTTACATATTTACATATATGTATCTTGTCTGGGCATTATAATAATTGTGTTAAAATTATTACAATGACTGAGTGAGTATATGTTTTATTTGCTCAATGAAATTTGGCAAAATATCAAATTAAACAAGTTTAAAAATAAAAAGTAGACGAAAAGATTTCTTAAATAACTTGTAAATTTAAATTACAAGAAAACAATGCAAGCAAATGTGAAAGAAAATCAGTTTTTTTTAATAAGAAGTGCTTTTCGAACCTAAGATTTATTTATCTGCTTAAAGTGATAAGAATTTGGTGTTGTATACGGAAGTGCGTATGAAAAAATGATTTATGCCGAGAGAAAGAGGAGTAGTAAAAGTAATAGTAATGAATTTTTTTTTTCGAATATTAAATCATATCAACAATGTCTCAACATGACCACTCATGTATTATGTAATTCGAATCTAACGGAAGTGTTTTCGAATTATAATCTTAATAGTCGAACAAATTTCTTTTCGAATCGAATTACTGTTCCTAATAAACGTTCAACTTATCACGTAGGCACTTATAATTTTTTTAAATTAAAAAAACCCGCCCTACAATGAGAGAGACGAACTCCACATTCTTTTTTAAAGGTTTCACCTAAGCAAATTTAGAAAATTAAAAGAGAATTTAATTTCATTCTTTATATTAAATACACTTCAATTACTTGCCTTTCTTGTATAAGTGCGTTAAACGATTGACTTATTTCTCTAGACAGCAAGAAAAATAAACGAAAACAACAAAATTCTCAATTCACAGCAGTAAAGTATACGTATGGAGTACAAAAAGTGTACTTTTTGAAAATAAATTAAGAAAAGTGGCGTATGCGTCACAAAACATATTTTTACTTTTACAATAAAGTTCTTCAAAAATTTACATTTTTTTCTTCAAAACATGTGTCGGAAGTAGTGGTGCAAATATGTACAAAAGAAATCCATCGAGTATATTTTGAAAAAACTCCATGTAAATCTTCCTTGTCGTTTTTCTCCACTCCAATTTCGTGGCTTATCGGCTAAACCAATTCTGAAGCGACGATATATTAGCGGAATTCACTGTGGGCCTTGTAGATCTTTTACATCTTGTAGCTTTGGTAAATTGTTGTTGCTTTGCTTTAAATTTAACAAAATTTACCAAAGCTACAATATGTAAAAGATCTACAAGGCCAACCGTGAATTCCGCTATTATATATTTGGTAATTATATTTAGGTTCTTTTTAGCTTAAGAAAGCATATTGAGGAAACTTGGTTCATAGCTGATAAGTTCATAAGTTCGATAGGTTTTCATGGTTTCTTTTTTTTTTTCTTAATTGAATACTTTCCCCCAAACTGAGTTGTCTGATATGGCGATTTCTCGTAAAATGTAGCAATTTTTCAACTTTTTAGGCGTCTAAATTTTTGAATGGGCGACATGGCGATTTTACTGGCGATAAATAAATTTGTTGGCGATTTTTATGACTATTTTTTTAAGCAAAATTGAACTTCAAAATTTTTGTGTTATTCAGGAAAATTAGTTTGTTGTGGAAGCAGCAGTTTTAAAAATAAATTCTACCAAAGCTCGTCTTTAAGAAGTTAAAACACTTTGATGTTGATGATTTTTCTTATATTAATTATACGGGTATGTTCTGCATTCCACGTGAAATTAAAACGAGTGGAATTGCCATAGCATTGTTGTTATAATTACATATTTCCAACAACAAATTTTATGGCAATTCCACTCGTTTTAATTCCACGTGGAATGCAGAACATACCCGATAGTAATTAATGCGTTTTGAATTTGGATGAGAAAAATTTACAAAAAATAATTTTTGCAATTTTACTTCTACTTCCGACGATTTTCTGCTAAATGCTTCCACGATTATTTTATAAAACATTTTATCGAAAACTGTCAAATAAAAACATATTTGTTATCAAATATACATATATTAAAAAAAACTACATAAAATTGATTTTGGCGATTTTTAAAATCAATTTAGCGAAATAGGTCTGAAATCTTCAGAGCACACAACATGCTCTGTACTCTGGCGGTTATGGCATGACATGTCGTCTTTTTTATATGTATTATAAATTGGATATGTGTATTGTATATTATTAAAAAAATTTCCAAAAAAATGTTTAAAAAGACTTACCTTTCCCGCAACGGCATTAAAATGCCAGCACCCATACTGGACACCTTCATTGGTATCTTGACGCTATCACTATCACTGCCACTTTCTGCGCCCGAACCGCCACTGCCGCCAGTATGCTGCTGATGGGACTGCTGTTGCTTTTGATAGTTGTTGGTTTTACCATTGCAATTAGTAGTTCCGTTGCCGTGTTGGCGACCGCTAGAGATGGGTCGTTTTGCATTGCGTTTCTCTTGCCCAGTTGCAGTTGTTTGTCCTGTAGCTGCTGCCATAGATACTTTATCATATGCTTTATAACCTCCTGCGCTTTTAGCGTTAGCTGATTGTGCATTTATCAAGTTGTAACCCATATTTTCAGTTTCACTAAAATGCCCATCACCATCCACACTACCGGGATCATCACTTCCAATACTGCCAGAGACCAAGACATCCATATGATTTTCATCGATGCCAATTGGTCCACCTGACAGCTGTAGGCCAGCTGGTGGCGGTTGTCCTTGTCCATAAATGCTGCTGCCATTACGTTGTTGATGTTGTTGGTGATGGTCTTGATGGTAGAAACCCTTTTTAAAGAATTGCTGCAAATTATTGTTGTTGCAGTTGTTGTATTGATGCCCAAATTGTTCCACTCCCACAGAGTTAAGATTGTTGCCACTGCCTCCTGCTTCTGATGATGATGATAAGGCTGACAGTGTTCTGCAAGCGCCACCACCGCTGCCGGTAAGTGCGTTTTCGTCTCCGCCCCCTTCAAATCTGCCTTTGCCAGTGCTTGTACCTGCATGTAATCTTGCCGACGTTGCGTTATTTTTTGGACCTGTGCTACAGATGCCAATAGTTGCTCCAAATTTAGTATCCCGATGTGTGCCATCTAATGAAATATTCGATAGAAACGAGATCGCAGCCAGTCTGCGCCTGTGTCTCGTTTTATTGAACGAACTACTTGCCATTAGGCAATAACAATTGATTTAAGATACCCTTTTTCGTAAAACAACCGACCGAGAATGTGTCTCACGGTGTTTTAATAAAAGTTTATTTCTTTCAAAAAGAGCTCAAATAAAAACGTTTTTTAATTTTGCTTTAAATGCTTAAAATTAATAATTAAATAATAATAATTATTTGCCGGCTTTTTTTTAACAGTCACTTTTAGAGTAACTTGTGATTTACTGTTTAAATATCCTCTTTTTTTAATCCCTTCTAAAGCTGACGGTTTGCTCAAGATATTTCTTACTTCCTTTTCAGTTCTAGAAATTTTCACTGGTCAGCAGCTCTTTTTTTTAAAGCAGGAATGATGCGACCTTACCTAACTCTTTTTTTTAGCGTCGAGGGAGGGTGTGATGGTGATTTTTTTTTCAAGTTTCCTTAAAGAAACTTGTGTATGTGTTTCAGGAATTTATTGCTTTGTCAAAAGGTCCTTTTCAATAAATATCACATAAATATTTTAGTCTTTAAATTAAAAATTAAATTACTACTAAACTTTGAACTTAAACGCGACATCTTGATTGATATTTTTTAAACAAACACTTGACTCGAACAAATTACACAGAAATTGTTTGCTTTTCTAAAAACAGTTGTAATTATTGATTATTATAGATATTGTAGATTTGGTTGGTGGTTTACTTGTTACCGTTCATAACACAACCGTCCGTCTGCTAGCAGGTTTCAATATGATTTGCCGGAAAATTCTGGAAACGTAGAAAATATAAAGAAAATTTAAATAGTGTGTAAGGAAGCAAGTCAGTCTACGGTTAAATGTGTGTATCATAGTACTCGTTGCATGGAAGTGGAAGTAGATAAAACAGAAATAATACTCGTATAATGCATAATGTAAAAGCAAATAAAAATAGATATTTGTATACTTTAAGATACAGATATATAAACTATGCAGCCAGAGATAAAGAGAGAGGGAGAGAGAGAGAGAGAGAGAGATAGAGAGAGCAACTCGTTACATCACACTGCAACGCCAACAGCAAATTGTCTGCATTTGGATGAAAAATGAATGCAAAACACCGCCAAAAGAGAACACGAAAACAATGTTATTTTTATGGCAAAAGCTTAAGAGCCGGCTCAAGGATTTATGAATGGATTCAATTCATTCAAGAGTTGATAAGAGCTAACTGCAGAGAATTTTCATTTAACGATTCTCTAAGTTACTTCTCAATCGAAATGAAAAAGTGAAATGCAAGTTGATGCAAGGGTAAAAGGAAAAAAGGTGTAGTAGAAAAATCTCCGGATAGAAGTTATTTGTGAAAATAAAAAATATGTAGAAAGTATTTATGGAAATTATTTTTAAGAAAACAAGATGATTTCAACAAATTTAAAGAAGACGTTAAACGTTAACAAATTTGGCACTATGAAATAAGGCCCAAGGAAAGAAATAACCCTCAAATAAGAAATCAAATAAGCCCCAATAAAATAAAACAAAAAAAATTAAATTAGGCTCAAGAGAAAATTTATGCAAAAAAGCAGGGACCGTAACGGTTATAAGTTTTGCTTTAAAATTTACTTTTTACTTATTATTTCTTGATTTTTATTTATTCCTGAGAAAATAAAAGCTATTTCTTGAGTTTTAGGGTTCCGTACACCAAAGGTGAAAAGGAACCCAATTTTTTTTCGCTACGGTGTCCGTTTGTCCGTCACAGGCTGTTTTCTCGAGAACTGTAAGAGCTACCGACCTGAAATTTCGACAGAATATGTAAAACTTTGGCCGCTTTAACAACAAATATATGACAGTTAAACATTAAAGGGTGTTCCAAAGAGAGCAACAAATATATATGTATAGACATTTGAAATTTGCAAAGTTATTGTCTTTTTATACAGACTACAATAATCAATCAACACTAACATTAAAAAAAACAAACTTATAGGATATTCCATCAGTTAATGAAATTTTGACTATGTAATTTTGAAAACTTTCTGTATCTTGAAAATCGGGAGAGGCAAACTCTTGAAATTTTCAAAAACACTAAAACTAAAGAATTCCAAAATTATAAAATCGCCGAAATCCAAAAAAAAAAAACAAGAGACTACTAAAAAAAATTTAAAACTAAAATAAATCACCAAAAACTGAAAAAAAAATCGCCAAAATGAAAAAAATCGCTAAAATTAAAAATACGCTAACAGAAAAAATTCAGCAAAACTAAAAAAATCGCTTAAATTAAAACAAATCGCGAAAACCGAAAACGTAAAAACCACAAAAAAACGTAAAAACGCCAAAAATCGTAAAATCCCAAAAACGAAAAAATGCCAAAACTATCGGGCCTGTTCTGCAAATCACGACATGTCAAATCACGGTGATTTCTATTACATTTGACGAAAAATTAAAATACAATAAAAATCCATTAACAAGTCAGATAATAATAGTTTGATTTTGAAATCAACCGTGATTTCCAGAACAAGCCCGTATATATTATATAGGCTAAAGTTCGTATAGTATCCGTACGTAACACTTCGTGTGCGTACTTTACTGAATTTAATTTTTAAACGCTTAAAATCTTATTTTTTGCATTAAAATTAATCCACCTTATTGTGATTGGCGATGTTGCGGCGAAAGTAAGACGTTTTGTACTAGATTAAAGAAAAATGTACATAGTTTGATTTCTTTCATCAACTACAAATAGTCGAATTTGAAGTCGAAAATCGCCAACCACGATAAGGGGGAATATTAACCGATTTAAATATTTTAAGTATTTCGGAATAAATACAAATCAAGAAATAACTGTTATTTTCTGAGGAATAAATAAAAATCAAAAAATAAACGGTAAATTCGAGTTTTTTTTTATAAAAAATAAACAAATAAAAATCAATGCATCTATAGGTAGTCTATGTAACATGGAGTATCTTGGTGTATTCCTTGTGAACGTAGCACTTCTCTACTAGTGTTATTTTTTTCCGTTTAAATTTGGAAAAAATCGTTATTTGCGATACCTGGAAAAAACCCAATATAAATGAAATAAAGCCCAATGTAACAACCGTTTAAAAATATGAAAAAAATATTAAAAATTGTGAAAAGTGCAAAAGGTTGCAAATTTTGTTAGTGGTAGCTGCCGTGGAGAAATCTTTTTCAATTTTATGTGAATAATTTTTATTTTGTTAAAAAAATTCTATTTCTGACATTTTGGCTTGTTGTTTTTTTTATTGTTGTATATTTGTAATCTTGACATTACCTGGAAAAGTAAATGTGCCTTGGTTCTAGCATTGAAAAAAATTAGATTAAAAATTAAATGGAAGTTATAAAACTCGGAAGCTCTATGTTTACTTTGAGAATGATTTATACAACAAAAAGTGTCCCTTAAACGAACATTTAAAATTTAATTATACAAAAAAAAAAAAAAAGATATAAGATTGAATTCCGAAAAATTGTTTATCTTTTTTTATCCAAAGCTTTTATTTTAACTGAAGTTGGCAACAGTTTATTTTACCATTTATTGAAGTATTTAGCTAAGGTTTCCAGTTTCGTTTTAATGCCAATTGTTTTGATTTTTTTTTAACTAACGAAAAGTTTTTTTTTTGCATGATTCTTAAGAGACTTAACGGCGTGTTACGTTCCTAGCTGCCGGTTTAATGTAAATTTTTTTTATTTTTATTTTTTAGTTGCTATAATGCATTTTATTTTTGCATTACTATGGCAAAGTTTTCCAAGAAAAAGTTGTTTATATAAAGCACGTACAATACACATTTTTTTTTTAAATACACACATTCACATGTATCTGCATGTTGTGTGCCATTATTTGCCGGTCTCAATGGCCTGTGGTAGTGAATTTTTATTATTTGAAAATAAATAATATTTTAAAGTTGAAAAAAAAGTATGGAATACTAAGGAGGCCGGTGTTATATATATATATATATATATATATATATATATATATATATATATATATATATATATAGGTTGAGAGGGAGCAAAATTTTATATGTAATTCTACTTTTAAAATTTCAAGATAAAATTATGCAGTGAATATTGGAGTTTAAATTATGTTTTGTACGACATAAACAATACTAACTAACGCATCTACGCAAAAAAAAATAATTCGAGTTTGAAGTGTACGTTAAAACAAAAATTTCCAAACAAACTTAAAGTACAATTTTTTTTTTATCAGATGATAAGTTTTAATATTCTAATATTTTTGGACCCTATAGGAAGGAAGCAGCCTTAAGAATTAAATTTAGTTTCAAATTTTTTTTTCCAATTTATTTTCTTTCAAAACTTTTACAATTGTTTCTATATTTTTTTAATACAAAAAAATTTAATAACGAAACAATTTTTTTAAATTTTTTTTTTTCGGATTTATGAGAACGTATGAAAGTTCAAGAAGCAAAACAATAACGGTACGAATTGAAAATTTTCACTTTTGTATAAATTCTGTGAAACGCCTGCAAGTTATTAAAAATACGCATAAAAGGTATTTAAATTTGAGAAGTATTTGCTTTAAAAGTCCTTGAACAATCAATTTCAAAATTGGAATAAACTTTTTAGTAAAACGGAAATTTTAAGCTAAAAAAAATTAAAAACAAAATGGGAGCTGATGAAGTGCGTGGCTGCACAAAAAAATATCGGTATTTCCCCCACCTAATAAAGTCTGGTTTAATTTTTCTTCTCTTCTTTAGAAACTCACATTAATTCTTAAAATTTCTTATTTCATTCAATAAGAATTGAAAATACTGAACTTAAGCCCGATTAAGAAATTATTTATGAAAAAAATTTCATTGATGTAAAATAATACAAAAATAGCTTAAAAAAATTTGTTCTACAAAATTTGTTTTTTAAACCTTTTGTAAATCAAAAACTTTTAGATGCAAAATCAAGAAATAAATAATATTAAATAAATAAAATTTGCATCACACTGCCAACATACGATAGAATTGAAATCTCAAAAATTAGAAGCGAAGACGAAAATAATCGTTGTTTTTTAGTTTTTTTTCTGTTTATATTTTTAATTTAATTCAAGAAAAATTAAAATAATAAATAAATTGTTTTTCTGTATTCACTTTTCTTTAATAAAAACAACACTTTTAAATAAATCTAAAAAAAGAATATTTACCCTCTTTCCTTTGAACTTCTGGACAACGCAAAAAAGTGCCTGGATCTTGAAGTCACTCCATAATGTTGTGTTGATTTTCTCAATAGGTAATTAACGTTTAGAAAAATTTTCGGAATTTCTTAACAATTTTAATAAATTGAAATTAAAAAACAATTTGGATAATTTTTTCTCCATTAACATGAAGCGTTTGCAAACGTTAACAAAAATACTTAATAAAACAATTAAGAAGAAACTTTTAAAAATATATGAACGTAATCTCTTTAGTTCAGCTTTTGTATAAAAACTGAGGAGTTCTTAATGCAACTGCAAACTATTTATACTCAAAATTTTATTATGGAAACTACAAAAGAAGAGATTTTACAAATTTAAAAGCCTACGTTTGCTCATTTCGTTTTGTTTGCTTGTTTGTTTATTCGTTTGGATTTTGGTTTGATTGCTTGGTTGGCTACTCGAACGATCGTTGAGGTAAGAAAAGCACAAACAAAAATCACTACGGAGGCATCTAGTGATATCTAAAAAGTTTCTATATTTCACGGGTTGAGAATATTTAATAGTATTAGTGTTTCAAGTACTTGCGCATTTATGTATGTATTTGTGGTGATTTGCATAGCTTTCCGTCCACAATATTATGTACCTACGTGTACACAATTCTTTTATTTAAGAGTCACTTCATTCAAGTAAAAAATTACGAAATGAAGACATAAAATGGGGAATAACAAATTCATTTTTGTAAACAAAGATATTATCAAAGCAAAATATGAAAAAGAAACGAAAAAAGAAAAAAAAAAAATTAAAAACTGCTTACAATAAAATTTATAAGAAATAAAATTATATAAATTCTTTTTAATACCTTTGAAAACATTGCAACTATGCTGTCAGCATTTATGTACATATCTATCTGTATGTATAGCTTAAATTAGACTTGACATAACCATAACGCCATAGCCATAATCAAACCAAATTTCAATTGCTTTCTATGGCAATGGCTATGGCCTTATGGCGAGTGCGCTGATTTACACGGGCATAATTGTGCTGGCATAACATGCCAGTTTGTAGGTGAGAGAGGCAAAGAGAGTGGTTTTGCGGTTGGCATAACTTTTCAACCAGCTTCAACCCCGCATTAGCAGCATAAAACCAATACACACACAACTTAAAAAACAGCAAATGTTAAATGAATTCTAAAAACACTAACACACACACAGCTATGTATACGAATACATTTTGTGCCAGATGAATTAGTCTCGTGTAATTTGGAAAAGAACAAAAATTGTGCTGCTTAAAAATTGTTCTCGTCTAAACTACCTCAGTCACCTATAATCAAAAGCAGTGTTGCCCATAAGTTTGGTTCAAACAGCTGTTTTCTATAGTTATGGTTATGTCACGTCTGATTGAGCCTTAAGTCGGTAAAAATGTAAAATCTAAATTTGATTATGTTTAATTTTTGAAATAAAAATATCAATCGAAGATACTTTAATTACATGATGGTGTGTACTTAGTTTTGTTGGCTACTGTACTCGTATATGCATTTTAGTCTTTTTTGCACACTCTCGCTTTAAAGCCGGGGCACAATGAATCCGTTATGCGTTAAACTTCGCCTTTTTCAACTGACAGCTAAGTTGAAATACATGGTTTCTTATGAGGTATGTTACATTCAGTACGTGTCCGTCAACGCAAAGTACAAAAATTTTGGTCAACTTTTAACTTTTTGTGTACGTTAAGTAGTTTGACAGATATTGGTTGATTTTTTTGGTATGTTCTGTTTTGGGGCACAATGAATCCGTCATGCGTTGAACTTGGCCTTTTTCAACTGACAGTTAAGTTGAAATACATGGTTTCTTATGAGGTCTGTTACATTCAGTACGTGTCCGTCAACGCAAAGTACAAAAACTGATCAACTTTTAACTTTTTGCGTACGTTGAGTAGTTTGACAGATATTGGTTGGTTTTTTTGGTATGTTCTGATTCAGGTTTTTTTGTTTTGCTGCAGCAAAAATAAAATTAAACAAAAGAAATAAATAAAATATAAAATAAATATAAATAAAAAAAGTTGGGTTTAATAAATAAAATGGAGAATCAACCTATTGAAGCTGTTCAAATGTTTCCGTCAATAAAGTAATCATTGTGCCAACCTTCTATGTCGTTGCGTTAATGTCAGTTGAAAAAGGCGAAGTTTAACGTATGACGGATTTATTGTGCCCGGCCTTCATTGTGCCAACCTTCTCCGTCGTTGCGTTAATGTCAGTTGAAAAAGGCGAAGTTTAACGTATGACGGATTCATTGTGCCCCGGCCTTTATACTCGTACTTTGAGGGTACAATATCAGATTAAATATTTTTTTAATAATATTGACACTCTAATTCTTTCTTGTTTTTTTTTTTTTTGTTTTTTTTTTTGTTTTTATAAATGATCTAATGTACCACATTCAAATCTTTAATTTTCTGCCAAACACTTATTATATCATGATAATAATATGCACGTATATATACTATATATAAAAATGACGCATTTCAGTGACATGCCAAAAAGATTGGTATTGAAAATCGGCAAAATCGAGCAGACGATTTCATAGCTGGAAAACTCAAACTTTATTTTGCCAAACTTTTTTTTATAAATAAACTTATTTCATACTTCAGTATGAATAAAATTGGGAGGAATAAATAAAAGTCACAAAATAACGTCTTATTTTGTGAGGAATAAATGAAAATCAAGAAATAACTTTTATTTTCTGAGGAATAAATAAAAATCAAGAAATAACTGTTATTTTGTGAGGAATAAATAAAAATCAAAAAAATTAAAATCATAGGTAGTCCATGTAACATGGAATATCGTGGTATATTCCTTGTGCACGTAGCAAGCACTTCTCTATTATTGTGATTTTTTCAATTTAAATTTGGAAAATAATCGTTATTTTCGATCCCTGAAAAATTTCATAAAAACAATCTTTTACCAGAATAGGTAAATACATACATACATATATGTATTTTCATCGCATAAAACTCAATACCACAAATTTGTGTTAGTGCTTTTAGATTGCTCTTTGTGTTCGGAGTTTGAATTTTTCGTGTTTGTGTATCGCTAGCTAAAATTCAAAATCGAGTTTTTGTTTGATTATTGTGAATGCCATGTGTTGACCTAATTTTACACTTCTGCTATCAAAAAATGACGCTCTTATCAACAAAAAACACTGGGACTTACATAATTGCAAATCTGTTTAGTTTTGTTTGATTCTCTTGTAAAATTATATTTTTGTTAGTTACGTCTTTTGCATTTTACCTAACGGTATATACCTACATACATATGTATGTAAGTATGTAGTAATTACATTGGAGTTACATGTCTTTACCTTAATATACAAAGGCCCTAACTCATTTATTTTTTTTTTGAAAAGTAAGTGTTTTGTATATTTCGATAGAACATCTAATGTATCGACAAATGCAAAAATCTCGAATTTAAAAAAATTGAGTTGGGGCCCTTCTATATTAATGTAACCATATGTAAGCAACAACCCTTTTACACACGGATAGTTTACTTTGCAGTCTTAATTCAGCTGTGTGAAAGACAGAGGTAAGAATACTTTCTCTTTCTGTCTTTCTCCCAGCTGAATTAAGACTTTGCAAAGTAAACTTTCCGTGTGTAAAACGGGTATAAAGCGAGTGCTAGACACATCAATATTCAGCTTCAATATATGTGGTTGTGTGCGTTTGTTTACCAAAAATGCTCACACTTATACTGTTGGTGTGAATATTTTTTATTAAAAAACGCACACAACCACACATATTGAAGCTGAATATTGATGTGTCTAGCACCCGCTTAAGTATGTGTTTTGATAAAATATGCCGAAATTACCAATAAAAAAAGGTTGTTTTGAAATTTTTGTTGGAGCGTTTAGCATTTACCGTTTTATATGTATAAAAAAAGTAAATTTTAATGTGTATGAAAAAATCATATACAATGTACATACCATAATACAATAATTGTATCACGGTAGATACATACATACATGAACATCTTAGATAAATTTTCCATTGCTCTCAGTGGAGGAAAATTTCCTCTTTCTTAATCGAAATTAATTTTATTTTATTACACACGTACAAATGTATGTACAAAAAATGTCCATAAATTATATATATGGTGGTGGGGTAGTATACAATATGCAGTGTTCATCTGTGTGTTTGGAAAAAACAAACCTTGGTACATACATACATACAAACTATGTAAATACATAGATATGTATATATGTACATAGATATGTATTCATAGGTACCGTGGATACACAAAAATTGAGAATATAATTTTTGATGACTAGGTATATGATTATTGGTTCAAATGCCCGAAAAAATATTTTCTCTCGCAACATTTTTTGTGGCCATATCCATACGAATGACTAATTCTGTTGACAACTTTTCATCCCTTCACAAAACAAAATAATGCAGTTGTCCAATAAAAAAATAAATATAAAAGACTTCACGTGACTATGAAAACAAACTTAGCTTTAGGTGGACTAAAAACAAGCACGTAAGAGCCGGCTTCCAAAATATCAAAAGAAAAATCAGCAATAAGAACTTGGCAATTGGAAAAATAAAATAAATGAGAGGAAGCTTCGGAAAAGGAGAAAACTGTGAAAATTATTAGGAAAATCGATTACTGCTATACGGAAATAAAAAGAAAACACAAGATTAAAAACAACTACGTAATGGACAAGAATGAATTTTTAGTAAATTTAATAATGATGTATTTTTTACTTACATTTTTGTTGAATGTTTTTCTTAATTTATATGATCTGAAGACTTATTTATAGGTACATTTATGTAATATTTTAAAAGTGTTTCAAACGCACCATTTTTAAAATTTTTATTATCGGGTTTTTATATTTATTAGAAATATACTTTTGCACGATTTTAAATTAAATTTGTAAAAATTTTTGAATTTGATTTTTTTTTTACCTTAAATTTTGTTTCAAAAATATTTTTTTCTGTTTTTCTTTAATTTGATGAATATTTTAAGATATTTTGTACTTTTATAAAAAAAAATTCATTATACTTTTTATCTTTTTCGGTGAGTAAGCAAAGCGATGGTGCTGTTGCAAATGGAAGTTCTGCAATTTGCCTAAAATTTATTTTTTTTGCTTAACTGCGTTTTATTTCAATATGTTTGCATTCAATTGCATATATTTTACTGAAAACTATTTATTTTCATAATTTCTAAAGATATTTGTATAATTTTCACGCTTTTCAATAGTGATTTTTCACGACAAAACGAGACTCGGCTCTTGAAAAAATATAATAAAATGAAGTGAAAATTAATTTAACATTTGTTTTTGTTTCTTTTTCTTCTGACGTTTTCCTTTATGTTGCAGAAGGGTTTCCAGTTTTATTTTATACCATATACCCATTTTAAAATTTGATCCCCATGAATCTTCAAACTAGCTATTTTCTTATCCCCAAAAATACCAACTGATCCCTAAAAATAAAACCATTATGTATTTCAAAAAAAAAAAAAAAAAAAAAAAACTTGCATTGAATTATTTATTTAATTTAATCTAACTGAATTGAATGTTTTTAAAATAAATTTGTTTGTACTTTAAGATCTAAAAGGGCTTCCATACATGTGTATATAAAAAGAGTTACGCAAGGCATATCAAACAGGTACACGTATCAGGCATAGTGCTCATCCGCTGATTTTTTGTTTATAAGCTTATAAAGAAGAAATCGTTTGACAACTAATTTTGTGCCTTGTTTGATGCATACAATTTTTTGATAATTACTTTGTAAAAATATGTGAGAAGCACAGAATTGCAACAGGGTTGTGCCTAATGAATGTACCTGTATTAAATTTGCCTTGGAGTTACGTAAAAAAACACAAGAGTAAAATAATTATGTATCAATGTTTATAATTTCAAAAACTTTAAGGTCTAACCCCCCATATTCAAAAAATACGAGTGCTTCAAGTGTACGTTTCTGTATGGAAATTTTGTTTTAACGTACATTTCAAGCACACGTTATTCTATTTTGCATATCCCCCTAAATCTTCTGATTCATCAGATAACGCATTTTTGTTGTGTACTTTGTGTATTTATTATATATTTTCTCATGCTCAAATAAGTATGTATGTATTTGCAGCCATTGTTAAAAATGTTAATTCATATTATTAATATATTCCTTAGAGTAGTACAGAAATTCAATAAACTTTTTATTTGTATGAGTTCACTTTCACAGTTTGATTTATAATAATTAATAACACCTAATTTTTGTAATTCCCAGCATTGATTTTCATAAATTGGGATACGTGGAAATGATTAGTACATGAATTTGAAACAAACTTAAAAAGGAAAAACTAAATAGCAAGACTTTTAATTATACATACATAGATAATTCTCGAAAATCCCTAGCGAAAAAGTGCCCTTGCCATAACGAAACCACTGGTTATTTTCATAAAATTTCCAAAAATTCCCTATTAGGGGGTGAATTCCTAATATTGATAGCACTTTTTTTGCAGTGCTGCCAACTTTGGTGTATAAAGCAGCTCACAGACGAAGGAGAATTAGTAGAAATTAGTAGAATGTTCCATTAAAATTAGTAGAATTAGTAAAATAGTAGAATGACCAAAATTATTGATATCCAAGTCCTCATAAGCCTAATAAAATCATGTGTAATAAGTTATATAGTGATCTTCCGCATTTTTCATCATATAATAACCGCTTGAAAAACTTTCTGCTGCCTGGCAAGTCTACGTAAAGTAGTTACAAACTCGTTTCTGGCAGTACCGTTCTATTTGTTTAAACAGCTGATGAGTTGTGGCAAGCAACTGAAGTTTTTGTAAAAATTAATGGAAATTGTTTAAATAAATAAATATAGTAATAGAATACATATAGCATTAATGGCTTTGCATGAGGGCAGTTCTTTGGCTTTGGAAATAGACTTTGTAAGTAAAATATTTTCAAGTTGTATATTTACAATTCTTTTGACATGTGCATGCACTGTTTTTTTACTTATTCACCAAAGCCCGAGGAAGATGTACCGTATGAAGAGGAAATTCTACGCAATGCATATTCAGTAAAGCATTGGCTGCGCTACATAGACCACAAAGCTAAAGCTCCCAATAATGCTGTAAATATCGTTTACGAGAGAGCTTTAAAGGAATTGCCAGGAAGTTATAAAATTTGGTACAACTACTTGCGAACCCGCAGAAAGCAAGTCCGCGGCAAATGTATTACGGATCCTATATATGAAGAAGTTAATAATACGTTTGAAAGAGCTATAGTGTTTATGCATAAAATGCCCCGCATTTGGATGGACTATGGTTCTTTTATGACGATGCAATGTAAAATAACACATACCAGACATGTTTTCGATCGTGCTTTGAGGGCGTTGCCCATCACTCAGCACCATCGAATTTGGCCATTGTATTTAAAATTTGTGCAAAAGTATGACGTTCCCGAAACTGCGCTGAGAATCTTCAGACGTTACCTTAAATTGGCACCAGATGATGCCGAGGAATATATTGAGTATTTGTTGAGTGTGAAGCGTTTAGATGATGCTGCTCAACAGCTCGCGAATATTGTGGATAATGAGCATTTTGTATCCAAACACGGCAAATCTAATCATCAGCTTTGGAACGAATTGTGTGATTTAATATCTAAAAATCCGGATAAAGTGCATTCTTTAAATGTGGATGCAATTATACGTGGTGGTCTGAGGAGGTAAGTGCTAAATTCAATAATGTATTATAATTTTTGACACTTATTTTAACAAAATTTTTATATTTCTAGATATACAGATCAATTGGGGCATTTGTGGAATTGTCTGGCCGATTATTACGTTCGCTCAGGCCTCTTTGATAGAGCTCGTGACATTTATGAGGAGGCCATACAGACTGTCAGAACTGTGCGTGATTTTACACAGGTATTCGATGAATACGCACAATTTGAAGAGTTATCTCTTAATAAACGAATGGAAATAGTGGCCAATGATCCCAATTCGACTGATGAAGACGATATAGATATAGAATTGAGATTAGCTCGCTTTGAACATCTCATGGAAAGACGACTTTTACTGCTAAATAGTGTCTTATTAAGACAAAATCCTCACAATGTACATGAGTGGCACAAGCGTGTTAAATTGTATGAGGATAAACCCCATGAAATTATAAATACTTATACGGAGGCAGTGCAGACAGTGCAGCCCAAACAGGCAGTAGGTAAATTGCATACTTTGTGGATAGAGTTTGCAAAATTCTATGAGACGAATGGACAAGTTGAAGATGCTCGTGTGGTATTTGAAAGAGGCACCGAAATAGAATATATAAAGGTGGAAGATTTGGCCAGTGTCTGGTGCGAGTGGGCGGAAATGGAAATACGACAAGAAAATTTTGAGGAAGCACTTAAACTCATGCAAAAAGCTACGGTTATGCCTAAACGCAAAGTGGCTTATCATGATGACACGGAAACTGTGCAAATGCGACTTTACAAATCCCTCAAAGTGTGGTCCATGTATGCTGACTTGGAGGAGTCATTTGGCACCTTTAAAACTTGCAAAGCGGTATATGACCGTATAATTGATTTGAAAATTTGTACACCACAAATCATAATAAACTATGGATTGTTTTTGGAAGAGCATAATTACTTTGAGGAGGCTTTCAGAGCCTACGAAAAAGGCATTGCACTGTTTAAATGGCCAAATGTGTATGACATATGGAATGCATATCTTACCAAGTTTCTTAAACGTTATGGCGGCTCGAAACTTGAACGAGCTAGAGACTTGTTTGAACAATGTTTGGAAAATTGTCCTCCCGAACATGCCAAATATTTCTATTTGCTCTATGCTAAATTGGAAGAGGATCATGGATTAGCTCGACACGCAATGGCGGTATATGATAGAGCAACAAGTGCCGTTAAACCAGAAGAAATGTACGACATGTATAACATATTTGTTAAGAAAGCAGCGGAAATATATGGTTTGCCTAGAACAAGAGAAATCTATGAAAAAGCCATTGAATGCTTACCGGAGGAGAATATGCGCGATATATGCGTGCGATTTGCTGAAATGGAAACTAAGTTAGGAGAAGTAGATAGAGCCAGAGCAATATATGCTCATTGTTCACAGGTAAGCAAGCAATTGTTTTAATATAAAATTGCAAACATAAATATTAATTCATTACAGGTCTGCGATCCCCGTATAACAGCCGAATTTTGGCAAACATGGAAAGAATTCGAAATTAGACATGGCAACGAAGATACCATGCGTGAGATGTTGCGCATCAAACGTTCCGTACAAGCCACATATAATACACAAGTCAATATGATGGCTGCTCAATTCATAGCCAATAATACAGCCAGCGATGCTTCTGGTGATGCCATGCGAATGTTGGATGCCAAAGCTGCTGAAGCAAATAATCAACAAAAAGACAAAGTTCCACTTAAACCACAAACTTCATCTAATATTATGTTTGTACGTGGCGAAACACAAGGTGGTTCGGCCAAAGATAAAGTTGTTAATCCCGATGAAATTGATATTGGTGACAGCGATGACGAGGATGACGATGACGATGAAATGGCTAACAATGAGCATGGTAATGGCAATATAACTAATGATACGCAACACTCAGAAGTCACACGTAAAGACGAAAATGATGTGGTGATGAAAAAATTGCGAATAGAACAAAAATCCATACCATCCAAAGTATTTGGAGGATTAAAACCTGCTAACGAAGATGAGGATGATTGAAAACTTTTGTTAAGCATAGTAAAAAAAGTGAGGTAAAAATATTATGTAACTTACAAAATAAACATAATGCAAGATGTCTTTATTTTTTGTTTGAAGAAACTATTCATTTCTTTATTTATGTAAAACATATTTTACAAAGTGAATTTGCGAAATAGTTGTGTAATTAAGAACATATCGCTCATTTACTCAAAGAACGTCATAACTCGAAAAATGGAATTTTTGAGTTAGTGATGCAGAATTAATCCTCATCGTTTTTCATATCGTGTAAAAATTTCATACAAATATCTTGTTTACTCAACTGTTGAAAAAAAAAAAAAAAAAATAAATTTTCTGGCTAACCGACTTCCAAAAAAATTACGACTTTATCATCGTCTGTATTTTTATTTTTTTTTTTTTTTGACATTGTTTCTTCATAACTTGATACATTTTAGATCGATTGTAAAAATTGTTTTTTTTTTGTCTGAGAGGGTATAGCTTCCATTGGTACCATTTTAAAAAAAGTTGGCGGGTAAACGTCCACAAATTTTTTTCATTGAATTTTATGATATTCTACTTATTTTATTGCTGCGAAGCCCATAAAACACCTTTGGTTCGTTTAATTACACAATTTGAAAGTTAAAAAAATGGGAGGGGCTACGCCCATTAAAATTTGTTACAATATTTCACGTGGTTTTACTTAACCGATTTTTACGAAACTTACCACACACCTTGAGCTCTAAAATAGACAAAATTTTTCATTTAAAAAATGGGTGGATTCACGCCCATTAAAATTTAATATTTTATTTTAAGTGGTTCTACTTCACCGATTTTTACAAAACTTAACACACACCCTGCGATCAGAAAAACACACACGGCCCTGTTCTGTAAACCGAATCCGAGTAAATTTCTCGTTTTCAAAAAATTAATAATGGTACTGCAGACGTGTTTAAAATCATACACGATAATTTTCTTTCAGATATGATGTTTGAGAATCTATATAATAGAAATATTTAAAAAATTATGAAAAATTATATCTATTGTCAGAGTTAGTTTTCTAAAATCGTGCGATTTCAAATCGATTCGGTTTAAAGAGCAGGGCCGACAATCTTGCATTTAAAAAATGGGCGGATGCACGCCCATTAACATTTAATTTCATATTTCACGTACTTCTTAACAAACAGATTTCAAAACTTTTTTTGTTTGAAAGAGTTTACTTCGAAATTGTTTTCTCAGATCTTTTCATTGCAGTCGATTTTTTTTTGACGGAATTATTTACTTATGTAAATGTATGTTCACACTTGTCAAACATTTGCCCAAAAAACGTAACCAGCAAACACTAATAAAAAAAGTTTTAATCCATACACTGGTTTATCATATTAAACAGTTTCGAACACAACTAATGGACAATGTCATAGAATCCAACAATATTGGCTACTCTTTAACTTGACAAACTTTTGTCTGAATTAAAAGATTTTTCATTAGCATTTAGTGGTTACGCTTTTTCGGCAAATGTTTGACAAGTGTGACCGTAGCTTAAGTTGTGTGTAAATTGAAAACTTGGAATTCGCTTTCTGTAAAAGTTGTTTTTTTTTTTGAGTTATGACGTTTTTCAAGCAAATGAGCGGAAATAATTGGTTTTTAAAAACACAAATTTTTATAAAATCGGAAATGAAAGTCTTTCTTATCTATTTATCTTATATTTCGCTCCAAATTATGCTGGAATTTGTAAAAAAAAAAAAAAAAAAAAATTGTGCTGAGTAGAAATGTGTATGGAGTTAGAGATGCAACTTCAAATTAACTTTTACCGAATTTACATTAAGCATTTTTTCATGAAATTAGTTGCATGCAGCTTTTATCATTTGTCATTAGGAGGCCTGGAGAAGCAGCTGCAATTAGCAAATAAAAAAAGTTTCGTGCAACAAATTTCATGAAAAATGCTCAATGTAAATTAGGTATTTTTAAAAATTGAAGAATTTTAAACCCGCAATTAATTTTTCTTTCTCAATAAATTTAATGCTCAATTTTAGGGTTCCGTAGACCAAAGGTGAAAAGGAACCCTATTGTTTTCGCTACGCTGTCCATCTGTCCGTCACACGGTATTTTCTCAGGAACCGTAACAGCTACGGACCTGAAATTTGGACAGAGTATGTAGAACCTTGGCCGCTACAACAAAAAATACATGTGAATTAAAAATTAAAGGGTGTTCCAAAACGAGCAACGAAAAATGTTAAAATCCCATGTAATATACATACAATTGTATGAACATATGTATATTGAAACTTGAAATTTGTAAAATTAGTGTATTTTTATACAGACTACAACAATTAACACTAAAATTTAAACAAATTTAAATTAAAGGGTGGTCCATCAGTTAATGTAATTTTGACTATGTAATTCTAACAACTTGCTATATCTTGGAAACCGTAAGAGGCAAACACTTGAAATTTTCAAAAACGGTAAAACTAAAAAAACGAAAAGTATAAAATCGCCAAACCAAAAAAAATCGCCAAAAATTAAAAAAAAATCGCCAAAACGAAAAAAATCGCCAAAATTAAAAAAAACGCCAAAATGAAAAAACGCCAAAAATCTAAACAAAATCGCCAAAACGCGAAAATGTCGCCAAAACTAAAAAATTTTTTAAATAAAAAAAAATTGCAAAAATTCTTGCATCATACTTGTCATATTTGTAGTAAAGTTGTTTATAGTTAGCACCAGATTCTCAATAGTAGCTTCAAGGCGACTAAAGTTAAAGCTTGAGTTTGAATTCGTTGAATTATTTGGCGGTGGAACATTTTGCGTGGCAATTGAACTAGTCTTAGCAGCATCAGCATACGATACACGTGAAGTAACTGGTTGGCTGATTTGAGCAAAAGTGTCGGAGTTCGCGTTTACTTGTAGAGCTGGAGTTAACTTGGGTTTTTGACCCATAGCCTGTTTAACGAAAGAAAATACAGGGCACCCTCTATAGTTAGCTGTGTGATTACCTCCACAATTACTACATTTTTTTTTCTGCTTGATCTTTTGGCTTAGTGCAGCTAGCAGTACTATGCAATTCACCGCAGATAACACACACTGTAGGTAACTTGCAGTAAGTTTTCGTATGGCCATATTCTTGGCAATTATGGCACTGTACGGGACCTGAACGCTTACGTGGCTCTTCAACTGTGATTTTTCGATGTAAGAGATACTTTACGTTATAAACTGGATGGGCTTCATTTTTTTTCAATTGTATGTCATTCGGCTCCAGTTCAACCCGAAATAGGGGTTGGGGGACCTTTTCTCTATTAAATATGTTGGTAACATTTTTTACCTTGAATCCTTGGTCGACAAGTGCACATTTTACTTCTTCGGGTTCAACATATGAATCTATGCCCTTTAATACTATCTGTAGGCCTTTAGCACTCTTAAGTTGGTATGTGTAAAAATTTGTTTTACTTTTTTCGAATTCACTAACAATTTTTCGGAAATCTTTTTCATTATATATTTGGATTTTAGTTTTATCAATATTACCTCGTTTAATTGGAATGATGTGAAAAGTATTTTCACCAATGGTCGACAGTAGTTTTTTTTTATAAGCGCGTTAGAATTTTTTTCTCTCAGATAAATATTTGGTGGCTTAAAAGACTTTTGCGATGATGTAGAGGGCTTGTCGTCGGTGTCTTGCAATAATGAAAAACGATTTTGACGATTGGTAGATGATGCGCTGTTATCCCTAGACATCTTTGGAGCAGATGAAATTTTTGAAGAATTTGGGCTTCGCCCACGCTTTACCACTGTTATATATCTGTCCATTCCCACTTGTACCTTGGGTTTTGAGCTACTGTTATCTGTAGTGATAACTTGGTTTAGTGATGAAGGCGAGCCCGATGCGGATGATATCGCAGACTTAAATGAAGAAGTACTAGGCAATGGTAATGTTAACGATTCACTAGTTGGCATTGGACAAAGCGAAGTTGATCGCTGACGAAAAATTGGCTTTGCCGTTAAAAAAAGATTTTCATCAGATTTATTATTTATATTTTTTTCATTAAGAGTTTCAGAACTCACAGTAAAATAAGCATTTCTGCCGTTAGAACTCACTTCAAAATTTTTTTCCTTTGAGGTACTCATACAGAGTATTATTCCTCAAGGGAACTTTGTTTGTGTTTACGGTTTTTTTTTTGTTTTTGCTATTTCTATGCTATGTAAAAAATATTAGTAAAGCCAATAAGCTTAATGAGGTAGTTTAGACGAGAACAATTTTTAAGTCGCACAATTTTTGTTCTTTTCCAAATTACACGAGACTAATTCACCTGGCACAAAATGTATTCGTATACACAGCTGTATGTGTGTTAGTGTTTTTAGTATTCATTTAACATTTGCTGTTTTTTAAGTTGTGTGTGTATTGGTTTTATGCTGCTAATGCGGGGTTGAAGCTGGTTGAAAAGTTATGCCAACCGCAAAACCACTCTCTCTCTTTGCCTATCTCACCAACAAACTGGTATGTTATGCCAGCACAATTATGCCCGTGTAAATCAGCGCATTTATCAAGGTGAATATGTATTACGAATATTTTTTGTATGATTTTTGATTTTGTTGTTTTTTATATTTGTTTCATATGTATGTATGTAAAAAAAACCCGCTTTAATGTCTCTTCACTATGAAGGTTCAACGAGAACTGAAATCGCAAAAATGAAAAAAAAATTGCCAAAAATAAAAAAAAATCGCCAAAATGAAAAAACGCCAAAAACCGAAAAAATCGGCAAAACAAGAAAATAAAGTGTCAAAACTAAAAAAAGAGCCAAAACTAAAAAAAACGCCAAAACAAAAAAAAATCGAAAAGACCCCAAAAACGAAAAAAATGCCAAAACTATATATTATATAGAATGAAGTTTGTATTAAATTACATATCTAGTGTTCGTACGGAACCCTTCGTGCGCGAGTCAGAGTCGCACTTTACTTAATTTATTATTTTATATATATGTATTATTTTTTTTTGGAATATGAATTTAGTTAAAAACTTCTTATTGTTTTATATTAATGTTTACAATGATATTTTCATCATTGCCGTTATGTATGTAAGTATGTATGTATGTATGTAGATAATAAATGTATGTTTACATGTCGCACAAATTAACCTAAATCTCAGCCATAGAACATGGCGGTTGACATGCATATTAAAACGTTGCCACTGCCTTAATAACCAGTGCAGTGTCTTTGCCAACAAAAATATATATATATAGATGTATGTATGTATGTGGTGTGTGCGAGCATGTGCCTCTGATGATGAGTACAAAAGTGTATAGAATGTGCAGCTGATGCTGTTGCTGGTGCTTGAAATCTCTGTACAAGACATGCCGCAAATTATGCAACTACAATATAAGCACATCCTTGCAAGCCATACAAATACATAAAACTATTCTACTGAAAAAGAAATGTCGTCAACAAATAAAAACTTGGTAGGATATTTTTATAGTGTACAGTGGAGCAGTTTAATGGATCGATTATGAATGACAACTGAACTTTTGTACTATGTTCACGCTTATGTTTTCAAATATGTTTAAAGACGAGTTTTCTAAAAACTAAACACAACCGTTCACATTATATTTGAGATGTTTAAGGTTGACGTTTTGCTAATAAATTATTGTGTTTGTAATAAATTTCCAACAATTATGTCATGGTGTAATTATACAGGATTTGTTATACTAAAATACGGCAGTCATAGTTGTGTAAAGAACTGAAGAACGTCACAAGCACAAAAATAATTGTACTAAAACCAAATCAAAACGACGTTTTTGACATTCGTCAGCTAGAAAGCACAGAGACAAAAAATTATCAGCTGAAGCAGCGCTATCACCTGGTTATATAGACCTTGAATTATTTTTTGATTTGCTTTATTATTTTTAAACATTTAATGTTTTTGTAAATAATTAAATATTTTTCAAGCAATTATTGTGCATCAAATAATTTTTTCACGTGCAGCCATTGAATAACAACACAAAGTTAACAAAAACGCACTGAAGATACTCCATTTACATACGTGTTTATCGAAGTGTTTAAATTTAAAAAAACCTTAGTTAATTTTAATTATTATTCGAACTCCATTTGTTTCTATATTTATGATTTTAACAGGCTAAAGTTCGTATCGCTTTTTAAGCCAAATTACATGTGATAATTGTTAATGAACAAATAACACCAAAGTTAGTTGTAAATATTCTGACAACACATAGTTGAACGGAACAGGCAGCCGTTTTCGAAGGCCACTAAACCTACATCATCAGCGTTCTTTTGTGTTTGGTCCACTGTGTGTGGTGTCAGTTGATGTAGATTTCTGCTTTATATACTTAGCATTATTGCAAAGGGAATATGTGAATTGTTTTGATTCATCGTATTTCAATTTGTTGAAAGCTTTTTTGTATTGTAAGCTCAATTTTACCATCTCTATATTTACAACAGTCTTACCATTGTCGTTTTGTTCTTTTACTAATTATACACATGTTAGTTAATTTGCTTATTTTTTGTTCTACTTAAGACAAACTTTTTTTTTTTTTTTTTGGTTTGTTACTATTAAGTATATTTTTATTTAATTTTTGCCACAGGCCAATGGCTATTAACTTTGGTGTTATTTGTTCATTAATATTTGTTCATTAATAATTATCACATGTAATTTGGCTTAAAAAGCGATACGAACTTTAACCTGTTAAAATCATAAATATTAAAAAAAACCTTATTTAAGATGTTTAAATCTTATACCCTGTTCACACTTATGGTCTTAAATGTGTTTAAGGCAAGTGTTTTAAAAAACTAAACACAACCGTTAACATTACATTTGGGATGTTTAAGGTTGACGTTTTGTCAATAAATTATTGTATTTGTGAAAAATTACGAACAATTTGAGTATTTTCGAACTAATTACTTGTTTACCAAATAATTTTTCACGTGAAGCCATTTGATAACAACACAAAGTTGCCAGAGTTATCAAAAAAACGCACTTAACATACTCCATTTTCGTGTTTAAGGAAGTGTTTAAATCGTAAACACTTCATTTGAGATGTTTAATGAAACAAGTTAATGTATGGTAAAACATCTCAAAATCGTCTTGCATATTTAATTAAAGTTTGCTCTTATGAGGCAGAGCAGTGATACATTCCCGAACAATTCCTACTTCTCTGCTTACCACTGTGCCAATGCTTCTATGATGATGGTGGTGATGTTTTCATGGTTCCTCTACGACTGCTGCTGATAGCGACATGTTAACATTGTAATACATTGTTGCATCAAGAAAATAATGAAAGATAAAAGTTAAGCAGGCTGGTAGAAAAATAAAAAAATAAAAATAAATTTTCACATCCTTCCGCACACACTTTCACAAATACACACATACATACATGTGTACACACATTCATCATTCTAACAAACACGAAAAGGTAAACAAGAAAATCCTGTAAATAAAGTTGTTTTTCTTTTTAATCTTTTCTTTTCATTTTTGCTGTTTGTTATGTTGCTTTTGCTTTTTAAATGAGACTCAACATTTGCTGTTGTTGCCTGAAAATTAAGTCGTGAAGCGCTCTAAATGAAGTGTAGAGCAATAATAATGTGGGTGTACGTATGAATACTTTTTGTTGTATTTCAACTTTATATTCGTGTATAAATTTTTGCCTCCATAATTTTAAATCTTTGTTAGAATATTTGTCTGAGAATACATGAAAATGTATTGTTAACTTCCGTTTCCCTTTTTATGAGCTTCATAAATGTTTCAACACACACTTCTGCACACACACACACACACACACACACACACACACATTATAGTTTTGTTATCTACGTTTTGAAACTCATTTCCATTGTTTTAATATTCACGTTAGTTAACTCTATAGTTTTCTTCTAACAATTTTGGTTTGCATTTTATTTTTTTTTTATTTATTTTTCTTGGTTAAAAATCTGCCAACAATTTTTGCCTAGCTAAGCATTGTCTCCGAATTTTGCATTCTATACCATAAAAAAAAATCATTTTCCTACAGCAACAAACAAACTAACTTACCATTAGTAACAGCAAAATGTAGAAAAAAGACAGTTACGGAAATTCTCACTGGAAGAAAAAATGCTTATCCGTTTAAAGTCATAAACACAATTCATTGTAGGCTTATCAGCGCCACGACTAAGGGAAATTCAACCAATTCAAATGGTTATTAAGCACAAACATTGTTTTTTTAAGGTTTCTACTTTTTCCCTCTCTCTCCCTTAAATTAAATCTATTTCCCTATCTTAAAAAAAACAAAGGAAATAAAAAACTTACCCCTGTTTGTGTAAGACGTTTGAGTTAGAAATCTTGGCGTTTTTGTTATAGATTAAAGGAAACTTGTACAACTTTTCTTTAATCTATTACATAAACGCCAAGATTTCTAACTCAAACGTCTTACACAAACAGGGGTTAATTTTAATTACCTTTAAAAATTATGATTTTAAGCACTTTTCTTTTGAAGTAGCAAAACTTCGGAAAGAAAAAAAAATACAGATAAAGTATTCCAAATAGTTTTTCTTTGAAGAAACATTGCTTTAAAAATATTTTTCCTTATCATTAAATTAATAGCAGTTTTGCTCTAAAAACACTTACTTATGCATGTAGATACATACATATTTTCTTCTTTACCCTCTCCGAAGAAGCTGAAATAGACAATTGGCGGGAAAAAGTTCAAAACTCAAATTGTTACAAATTTTTGTTTTACACTTCATTAGACAACGACAATCATTATGGCAAAAAAGCCACTTCCTGCCACTAATTAGAGAATATACTTTGGTGTGTGTGTATTCATTATTTTCGCTGTGCTTGTGTGCGTTTGTATGATTTTTTTTTTAACAAAAATCACACTTAAAGAACAAATTTTTGTATTTCTTCAGGAAAAACTTGAATGTGAAAATTGCACGAAAGAAAAAAAAACTATTTGTAGTCTTTTCTATTTGGGTGCCGAATAAAGGGGAATAACGTTGTGCCGTGGGGAAAATTAAATTAAAAGTGGTGAAATTAAACGAATCTTGGAATACCCTTGAATATTATCTGGAACATAAAACCTGTGCTGCAAAGTAAAAGTGTAGAAACTAAAGTAAAAATGTCGAATTTTAATTGCAGAGTCACTTCAGCTAACTAATCAGGGTTCTAATCGTCGCTTTCGATAACGATCCCGTTTTTTCAGCTTGAGATTATGCCAACTGATATCGAACCGTATTATTACATTGTTATGTAGCGAATGCCATAATCTAAAACTGAAAAAAAAGATCGACTTAATACTTTCGATAACGAGCTCATTCGATCACGTTTATTTCAGTTTGAGATGGCATTCGATATCGAACAATATTATTACATTATTCGAATGCAACCAAATGCCATAATCTCAAACTCAAAAAAAGTGATCGAATCAGCCTCGGTATCGAAAGCGACGATTGGTCCCCCGGGCCAACGCAAGCAAACGCTTTCGCATTGTAATGTTGATAATATATAAATTTCGAATTTATTTTCTTTCGTTTCGAAATATAGAATAGAACCCTCCGGGTATGCGATGAAAAACAATTTAGACACAAAACCGATTTAAAAACGATAAAAGTTCTGATGTCTTTGGTTGTCTATGGTTGATTTGTCTGTCAATCATTTTAAAAGTTGGGAATTGTTACAATTAAATTCAACATTTGTTAACGCACTAATAATCCCAAATTATTATTTTACTTATTCAGTAAAATAATTTTTTTATTTTCAAATTTGTTTTTAAAAGTTTTTTCAATAATTTTTTGATAAATTTAGTTTCACAGCGCTACTATATTTTTTCAATTCACAAGCTCGAATTAGCGTCGTATGCGTCTAATTCCGTGCTCGGCAACCTATACCATTACATTTTAAGATTGTATGTGTTATACTCTCACCAAAAACCGGTGTTGCCAGTGAAATTTCGTCTCATTTCCCCAATTTTAAACTTTAAATTTCCAAAGACAAACTTGATTTTATTATGGTCAGAAGAAACTTTCAAGTTTTGTTTATAGAGAAGGCATCTTTTGTTGTTGGTACGTCAATGTAATGATGAGTAAAAAGATGGTTTTGTAGAAAATTTTCTTAACTTAAATAACTTGACTGCATCCAGTCAAAAATATACATGTGTGGCAACAATCAATTTCAATGTATTTTTAATAAAAAAGTCCTCGTACAGACTTGCAATTTTTGATGCTGCAATTTCTTAAAATGTTGCTATGAAATTGCATAAGTGTAATTCTAATTTTGCAATTATGCATTAAAAATTTCTATTATACCACAAATTTCTCTGAAAAATTAAAAATTCTATTTACTTTTTAATATATTTTTTGTTTTTCATACAACCAAAAAAATAAACAAAAATTAAAAATTTAAAAAACCCCCGAATATTTCTAAAAAAGATGTGATATCTTCTAAGCGGCCGGACAGATTTTATTAAAACATAGCTAAGAACCTTCTCGATCAAATCACCTTTCAAATCGAAAAAACTAAATCAAACTCGGTCCAGCCCTTTGGTTTGTACGTGTACTTGTACAGACACACAGATACACAGACACACACTACAAACTTATAACACCCGTTTTTGTAGTCGGGGGTTAAAAATCAAATACAACTAAGGCCCAGTTATCTTTAAAAGTTGCTTCGAAAAACATTTTACATTCGTACGATGATTTTTTCATGTTTCATGTTTCGAGTTTTGATTTTGTTTTTTTTTTGTTAAAAATCAGTTTTTTCCCCTACATGTTAAAAATTTTCCTGCTTCGAAAATCTACAAATTTTAGTAATTTTACTTTAATGGAACGTGAACTAGAAACATTTATCATTTCATTGGAGCTACAGTATTTTACTTAAAACTTAATTTATGTAGTTCTTTTGTATTAAATTATATTAACTGATCCCTTGTGCATTCGAAATTAATGCATAATTTCCTACAGTTTTTCAGAAATTATCTTATAATGCAAATCTAATATACAGCTATTATCTGAGATTTCTCCACTAATGGAGCTTATTAATATTTATGTTAGATAGCTGTAAGTAATTTCTTTAATTATTAAATCATTGTTTAATTGGTGCTCATTTTCTATTTCCTGAGGTGCAGGCACCATTCGATAAACGTCGAGACAATTTTTAGCAAAATCAAATTTTGAAACGGTTTATGAGCAAAACTATATATTAAGTATTGTTCTTTTTATATTTAAACAAATAAAAATGCAATATGAGAATAAAAAATATCTACATTTTGGACAAAATAAAATATTTGTACAATATTCCTATAACTACGTACATTTACTGCATCTGGCATCACTGTTTTGTATTATAAAAAGCTGTTGTCACATTGAATCAAAAAATAAAATAAAGCAACATACCAAAAATTAAAATATGTGTAAAGAAAAATTGAAGAAAAAACTCAGAGAACTGAAAATGTGATTTTTTTCTACCCCTTTTGCTTTTCTACCCGGTTCGCCTACAAATTCCAAAAATTGTGTTTAAAAAAAACATAAAAAAATCAACGTGTGAATTACGTGTAATAACAACTTGAAATTAACAATTACGAATTTCAAATCAAAAGAATATTGCAGACCACATGAAACTGTGTACCGCTCCCCAATCTGCTCACCCCTCTCCCAAGTAAACCCAAGATTTGCTGCAAAAAAAATTGCAAGTCTGGATAGGGACTAAGTAAAATAATAATTTGGGATTATTAGTGCGTTAAAAAATTTTAAACTTAAAAAATAAAATTTTTATTAAAAGTGTGCTGTGACAGACACTCAACTTAATTTTTTTTTTAATTTTAATTACTGTATCATTAGTCTTCCTAAACTAAATATATTATCTGAAAATGATAAATATAAAATTTCATTGAAAAATAACTTTCATCAAAAAGCGTAGCTTTTTTCTTCATCATTATCGCAACTACTTGCGCTGCTGCTGCAAATAATCATTGCCACAAATACGAGTACATATTTCAGCCAATGTTAGTGTGAAAGTACCCAGCAGTGTGTGAATCATTTACATTTCGCGCCGTTCTAATGAAAATGGAATTAATTAAATAATTTCCTTAAAAGAAAATGGAGTGTGCTAACACAAAATTTAAGAATTAAAAAAATATTAATGTACATATGTGTGTATTTATTCGAATGTTTGTTTTTATAAAACAAATTATTGTTTTGACATCATCAAATACCAGCTTGTCTGTTACGAAAACTGTATGAGATTTGTTGTGGCAAATTACAAAAATTAATAAGGTTTATTTTTAATAAAATAAAACTCAATATCATAGAATTTTATTTTGCCACATTTAATTTAATTTATTATTTTGTTAAATTTTCTGTTTCTAGATCAGTGCTTCGTTTCTATAAAGAATGTGTGAACTCTTCGAGTCTGGAAGATTATTATCAAACTGTTAGACACAGGGTGAGTAAGAGAAAACTCTATTTTTATATGAATAATCCTGTGTAATATAGAACAACCAAGACAATTACACTGTACAACAAAATAAATTTTTCTTCCAACTGATCCTTGTAGATGGGACTTTAAAAAGATATACATACGTGTATCGGCGTTTTAAAGATTTATATCTGAAACTCATTTTACGGCCGGTTTAAAGTTGCATCTTTGTGTAGTAAAAAAAATGTAGAAATCGTGTGATACTTAGGTTGGTATATAGTGTCTTCAGAACATTACAAGCAACGTTTTGTTGGTATACATTGAACCTCTAACTCTTCTGGAAATGGGTATTTTTTTTGCATTTTTTTTTTGGAAAAAAAGCAAAAATCCCCTTCAAACCAAGGTTGTATGTAGTTGAGATATTCTGTGAAAATATTTGTCATAAAATTCTATTATAGGTCTCAGAACATACTTAAGTCGAAAATTCAACTTTCAGATACCAGAAATAAAAAAAATAAAAATTATATTTGTTCGAATTTTTTTAGGGTTGCCAACGCTTTACCTATGAATATTAACTATTAGAGCCCTGCGTAAGCATTCTTGAAATTTAAATACGTCTTGCTTTTTAAATGTATTGTCTTGCCATGTATTATACTAAAGCAAAAATAAATGCTGTCGTATAATAAGCTAAGCACGATGGTTGTAGTGATGTTCGTGTATATTAGTGCTTACAATTGATGTAGCGAACACTTCTTGTTCGTAACAATCACTCCAAATACCACAAGAAGAAGTAGTGTCTTCAGCTGGTTACAAAAACTTGTAAAAACTAAACGATATGAAGGTGCTGCCTCTAAGGATTTTTTAGATTGTCAGTGCTGCCGTAATTTTCCGGGGAAGTGCTTGGGGACTCCTGGGATTTGGGGAATTTTTAGATTAGTTTTGAGAGTTTCCAATATGGTTTGTGTCTTCTAGGTTTGTGACTTGGATAATTGGTTCGTGGCAGTGGTATCTGAAGGTGTCTCTGCTAAAATAAAAGAGCATACACACAACTTATGTGTGTATATACTAGTGATGCACGAATATTCGTATTCGTATTCGAATTGCCGAATATTCGGCCATTTTGAAATATTCGTATTCGAATTCGTATTCGTCAAATTCAGGCGAATACGAATGCGAATATTTTTCCAAAAAAAAACAAAATTGAATAAATAAATGCATAAATCCTGAATGAAATTTAAATAAATGGATAAAAATATTACTTTGAACGAATCCATAAAATTTTTAATAGAAATTTGTGCTTTGTATCATTTTCAAATATTATTTACTGACGATCATTAAAATTTTGGATAGTTCTTATTAACTTTAAAGTACGCCAACAGGAGTATGAAGTTCTTTTACATAACAATATTTTAATATTTCATATTCCAGGCTTAAATAGAATAAATTTCACATTAAAAATTCGTATTCGCATTCGTATTCGCAAATATCACTAGTATGTACATATGTACGTGCATGACGATTGTATACCCGGGCATGCGCAGGAAAAAACAAACATCACAAATTTTTTGCATCACGAAATATTTGCTTCTTTACCTCTATGCCTACAATAACTAAAACAAATGTCTTGCAAACAGTGTTGTTCAGTGTTTTTTTGAAGACTGCTACACTAAAGCATTTCAAAAATGCCTCATGTCCTGGAAGTTCTTGTAAATGGCATTATGCAGGGCTCTATTAGCTATTAAACCATATATGCAAACATAATAAATTTAAAAAGCGAATAAAGATGCTTGTTTTGCAATTATTTTTGTTTGTTTCAGCTGTGTAAAATAAATGATTTTTCTCTTGCTGGGTGCATGCATATGCCAGACTGTGTCTCACTTTGTGTGTGTGTGCGTGTGTAAAAATGTGTGTATTTGCTCGTGTATATAGTGCAGTGAGTGCTTTGCAAAATGCAATCATAAGTCATTTGTCTATTATTATAATTTGTTAACATTTTATAAAAAGCTACACTTTGCAGTTTTTTTCCTCTTCTTCTTTTTATTCCTTTTGCTTTCAACTAAAGCTTAGTTAGTTGGGTGTAGCATAACGCTGGTTGCTTGCCTCAAAAACTTTTATTTCTTCAACGTTTTTGTTGTTATTGATGTTGTTTTAAAAGAAAGAAAGAAAGAAAAAAAACCAAATTTAGTAAAAAGAAACTTAATTTTTAGTGGCACTAAAGAAAACATTTCACTGCTTCTCTCAAGTCATTTGCAAAGAACTTGAAACTTTTCTTCCAATTTTTTTTTCTTCTATAAAAAATTATGGCAACATTTTCATTTATTATAGAAGGCAACAAAACAAGAAAAAAGGAGTGAAAAAAAAATTAAAATTATTCGCGTTGAAATTTGAGTAATGAGTTTGAATTGCTGCATATGTAAGAGTGTGCGTGTGTATGTATGTGTGTGTGCAGCGGAGGCGGAAATTTCTATGTATCCATTCAAGCCACCACAGTCGTCAATTAAATTAAATTTTGTGCGTAGTAGTATTAAGCCTTTAGCAATTAAATTTTATTTTTGGAAATTTTATAATAAATTTTTAAATTCCAAATTGTTTAGAAATGGCAACACCGTTTTTTTTTTTTTTTTTTTTTTTTTTTTTTTTTTTTTAAAAGAGAAGTAACACTAAGGCAATTAATGCCTACTACTATTACTAGGTGTTACCTTCTTTAGGAAAGCGATAGTGATAGAAGACAGGTGGTGAAGGAAGAGATAATGAACTATTTAACTGTTCTCACCAAAGGCTCACTGTGAAATTGTTAAAGAAAATGTTGAGCATGTGATCTTGGATATATAGACTTTGAAAAGGACACTAAAAATTAAAAAAAGGAAGATTTTAAAACCACTTCAAAAATAAGCATAAAAAGTTAAGAATAACTTTACATACAACTTAATAAAGATATAAGAATATTTTCTCAAGAGGAGGGTGTAAAAGACTTTTATATGAAATTTTTACACAAGATTAAATATGATAAAACCTTTTTTTTGAGATATGTTTATGTTGCAATAAAGAAGCGATATGTATTTATAATATAAGATATTTTCTCTCAAGCAACTATGACTATGGCCGATTCCAACGTTCATACCCATCTCTATTTCGTTTATGCGAAGAGGTAAAATACAACTAAAAAGCAAAAGGCATATTCGTATCAAGCGCATTGACTCTCTCACGCTTACAGTCTGAGTATGCTTATACTCAGACTATGAATATTTGAACGGACAAAAAAAATATACGCATGATACTCGGGGTATTTATTCATCATTCGCCATATAAGACGGAATGGGAAATGTATGGGTGTGTGTGGCTTGTTTGAAAACATTCTTTATATGTGTGTGTAAATAAAATAGACCTGTATATACGCATATGCAGCCGATTAATAGTCAGAGTATTTTTATACTCATGCGTATGATTGTAGCTCATACAGTCTATAAATTTTAGTTTTTTTTTCGTTTGTGCTGCGTAATTTAGAAAGTTTGTATAAACATAGTTGTTTGATGTCTTTATAGTTTTACGTATTCGGTTTAAAATTAATGCGAGTGTTTGCATATGAAGCGTGTTTTTTATTTTTAGCTGTACGCATTCATTCATTGACGGCCAATACTCAAAAAGCACTTGCTGCACAAACAGGCCAAAAGGGAGGAACCTTTACTGTATTGTACATACCGTGCTACCAATCGCACTTGCAGCGACTTCAAATAACTTATATGGTTAAGTTTTATTTCAATGTAAGTTAATTACATAATTTGATTTTTTAGTGAATGTTTTTGAAGTCTATTAAATTTATTTAAGACAAGTAAACTTTAAAGAAATTTATTATATGACATGTTGTCAGAAGTGTACATACAATAATTGAAATTTATTTGCTGGTGGTCAAGCATGTCTATATACATACGTATTTCATTGGCGCTTCAACCAAATCATCAGTAGACTTCAACCACAAATTTTGATCATTCACAAACCTCATATATTATGCACAAACTTTCAAAAACTATTTGAGAATTCACAAATAATCACCCTTATTCTATTTGGCGTCGGCAACATCGTCGTCAATTTTGAAACAACATCAATTTAACACAACATCAATGCTAACTTTATATTCCCTAACAGTGTTATGACGACGTTGCCTGTTTATCGATAAATACAATACACATATCCAATATTTGAGTCAGCTGATTCATTTTGTTTACTATTTTTGGTAAAAGTGTTTTTGAATAAGTAAAAGCTTTGTAAATAAATTAAAATAAAACGTTTTTCTTTCATAATGGGACGAAGAAAATAAAAAAATTTAATAGTGAAAATAAGATTTCTCAGACAAAAGTCATGCATTTGTCAGTTACCCAATGAAAAGTAAGTGATAAATTCAGTCATATTTTTTTTGGCAAATAATGAGTAATGTTCATCGTTTTAATCTATTAGTTATTTTCGGTTGAATAAAACATAATTTATGCATGTATTGGATACAATAGAACATAATTTTGGAAACAAAATGGATCAAACCAACGTTTATTGGAAATTGGAGCTTCCTCCAAAGGGGCTCTGTGCTAATTGTTTATATACGCTGCCTCCTGTTGCTTCACACTCAGCATTGTTTGCAACCTTTTTTTAATTTAAACAACAAGTCCCCTTAGATCTGTAAAATAATTGTATCATATAGTATACTTTCGCGACACACTATTTACCTTACATTTTGCCATCCACCACTAGTTCTAATTGGTGGACCGAGGGAATTTAGCGCAGTCGCAACACTTTCCCACTGTACCTTGAAATAATTAGGAACACTACCCCTGCGGAATCCTCTAGCAAAAGAAGGGGTTTTCAACTCTTCCACAAGCTTTTCAAATTGGTTGGGGTTGGTAATTTTAATTTTGTCCATATTATATTTTTCACTTTTTTTAAGAAATTTTTTCAAATAAATATGTACATTTGTGTATCTACTTTGGTATTTCTTATATTTCACTTTTTTACCATTTAAATTATTATTCAAATTCGTTGAGGCATGCACACAACAGAACACGAATTAAGAACACTGACGAACGACAAAATGAACGGCAACATCAAAATCAATTTTTCTTGCAGAATACCAAACATATGTTAACAGTCATCGATAAATGGCAATACTATCTACGGGAATACCGATTTGCCAAAAAACATTAAAAATGACGTCGTGTTATGCACAGAAAAAAATATCATCTAAGTGCAACCAACAAAACAAATTGTTGACATTTAATTTAAAAATTAACAATCATCATTGTTGATATAAAAAATTTAAATTTTTGTAGTCAATTAAATTACTCAACAAAATTATTTGTTAAATTATATCATAATGGAATGCGCATATGTAGAAGAAACAAGAAATCATATTTTGTGTGTATTCATCATTTGCGTATTTAATAAAGTGTTGCTCTTTAGCTGAGAGGTAAGTGAGTCAGTTTATTAGTGTTGATGTTGCCGGTTCAACTCCGCTCAAAGACATTTAGTGTTTTACGCAGACAAGCAAAAAATCGTTTCGAGGATTATGATTGTGTATAAAAAGCTTGTTAATATAAGAATTATGATACAGAAATTCAACAATTCACATTGTTAATATAACAATAACTTTAATTGAAATAACTTTGAAATCTAACAAAAACAAATGTTGAAAAAAAAAAATTAATTCCAACAAATTATTTGTTGATATATTTAATTGAAAAATATTTTCAAGATTTTCCTTCAACTTACAATTTCGTTAATTGTATTTACAAAAATCGTTGTAGGTTTAAAATCAATTAATTATTTAATTGATATAACAAAAAAATTAATTGTATTTACAAATCATTTTTTTCTGTGTGTTGTGCCGACGCCAAATAGAATAAGGGTGAATAATATTTTTGAAAATCCATTTTTTGAGTCTGGCAACACTGATGTTTTTTTCTTTTATTCCACGATGTGTGTAAGGCTTTGTAGTAGACGAAATAAATACTATGCAAGGTTTTCATGGGAGTGGCTCCGCCTGCTTTTATAAACGTTAGATTGTGTCATTGAAAAGTTTAGTAGGAATGGGTTAAGAAAAATTGCTTGAAAACTAATAAATATTAAATTTTAGTGTTTGGTACCAATCTTTTATTAAATATCTCGTGGCAAATAGTCCTTCAGAAAAAAGTAATTTCTGCAATGGACTAACAAATGACTCAGTAATGTATTAAACAATTGATATAAAACAAAACTATGAACGAATTGAGTGAGAACTTTGACTTTGTTTAAAAATAAAACGTCCAATTCATAAATATGAATATATAAATTTAGTTTTTCTTCTTATTTTCAAATTATTTACGTTAAAATCCATCAGCTTAATGATTCCTGGTCATACGATGCTTGACCTTATTGGCTCCAATTTAGAATTTTCGTTTTACTTTTTTGTTTAATGGCTTTTTAAGCTTTTCATTTGCAATAGCCCCAAACTAGTAAATATGTATATAATTGGGTTAATGTTTCCTTCCTTCTTTACTTTACTCATTATGATTATTTCATTTTAGGAACAAAGCCAAAATATACGAATTAAAAAAAAAAACAATTGTTATAGAAGATAAATAAAGTGCGTAAAATTGTGAAATTTATGGGAATAGTGAAAATTGTCTTTCTATTGTAATTAAAACTTAATTACGTTTTAATTTTAATTTTTTTAAATTATATGATTTGAATATTTTGTTTTCATTTAAAATACGAGTATAACTGCCAGTTCATAGAAGCCATGTGAAAATTCTCGTCTGTCTATATATATTGAAAACAAAAACAAAGCACTCAAAATTTGTTTTTGTTTTCATTATAAATAGACAGCCGAGAATTTTTACTTGGCTTCTATAAACTGGCAGTAAATAAAATTTAACTCCATCCATGAAAGGTTATTTTTTTTTTGCCAGACTTTCATTGTATGTGCTATATAATTAGGAAACATTTTAAGATTATTTTTGTAGATAATTGCAATGCAAGTAATCGTAATAATTTTTATTTCAAATCCTGCTTTGTGGTTTTTTAATTTTTCCGTTTCATTAAATCAAAAATGAAAGGGAGGGGGAAAACCTTTTATCTTTTTCTTTGTCTTTTTATGTTTTATTTTTGCAATTGTACTCGTAACAAGGAACCATTTATTAAATAATTTCTTTTTTTTTTGCAGTTTAAATTATCTTTGTAATCTTTATAACCGAAAACGAAAAATCTTATTTTATTTATCATACCTTTAACACCCAGGGTGTTGTGAAAATTGCTGGTGCTGCTGCTTGCTGCTGCTGCCTCTGGCAGTTGCTTTTATGTTGTCCAGGGCAATTGTAGTAAAAATTTACAGCCACAGCGAAAATGTATTATGAACGAAGCCACAAACCCTTTTATGGTTTAATACTAATACAAGCACACACACACATACACATACACATTTGCACACATTCACACATATATTCCTTGTTTCACATAAAGATACTTACTTTTAAATTTTTTGGGGGGTCTTCATGAAGTTTTTGGGTTTTCTTGCTTCCTTTCATCTTTTCGACTGGCAAAAGTTAATTATTTCGCCATTAATTTTTGGCTCAAATAAAAAAGAATCCTAGAAAATGAAATAAAATTGTATCCAAGGGATTGTTGTCGTTGATTTACAGGTATTTCCTTTTAATCGTTTTAATTCCATAAACATGGACAACTACATACAGCATGTTGAAGAATAGTAAAAGTTCAAATGTTCGAGATGTCAGTGAGGGAAGAACGTGAACAAATAATATTAAGGTGAATGAATGGTTTAAAAATCAAAGTTTAATGCTTGGATTATATCTAAAACATACAATTGTTTTAAAATTGTGGCTTCTTTTAATTAAGGGACACTTATTGCTGCAATAGGGTGAAGTAAATCGTTCCTTTCTAGTTTCAACTACTTTTTTTTCTCAATTAATGGTGCACAAAGTGGATGAAGGACAACTTTTGATTATTATAACCAAAATTAACAATTTGAAATTTCATAAATTTTGCTGATATAGAAAAACCGGAGTGCATGAATTTCTGATCTGACTTGCTGCTCCTCGCCTTCTATTTTGAAAAAATATAAAAATTGGTTGACCTCTCAGGCCATACCTGAAACATCCCGCTAAGCTACAGATTTTGCTCAAGTTTGCGGCATCCGATACACTTTTTAAGTTTATAATAAATTCAGCAAAGTGCGATTTTTACTCGCACACGAAGGGTTCCTAAATATGTAATACTATACGAACTTTAGCCTGTAAAATCGAATATCTTCCTCGATGTATATATACATTTTTTTAAAGAAACTTTAAGAACCCGGTAAACTTGTTTTTCGGTTTTCGGCAATTTTTTTTTTGACTTTGGCGTTTTTTTCTTAGTTTTGGTGCTTTTTTAGTTTTTGGGACTTTTTTCTATTTTTGGTGTGTTTTTAGTTTTGACGTTTTTTGCGTTTCTGGAATTTTCTCGGTTTTGACGATTTATTTTAGTTTTATCGGTTTTTTTTAGTTTTGGCGATTTTTTCGGTTTTAGGCGATTTTTTCGTTTTGGCGATTTTTTGATTTTGCGATTTTTTTTTCTTTAACGACATCTCTCAAACGAATTACTCGGCCTAACACCCTGGTATGAAAATCATAAACAAATAATTAGTGCTTTTCATATAAATTTCTACTCAAGTCGACCGTCTAGAATGTGGAAACAGGCAATAAGTCAAACTGGCAGCAATCGACGATTTTTTTTTAGGTTAAGAGCTGATAAATCAGTGAAAGTCTAAACACTGGTTTAGCAGAACTAAACTTAAATTTATATGCGGTTTAAACTCAACAGGATTAAATCAGTGAACCATTCCTTTTATGTAGTTTAAAAAAAATAATATTGTGGCAGCACTTTAATAAATGTCAAAAAACATCTGTTTTGCAGCAGGCCATCAATTCTTTGCATGACCAAAAAAGGCAAACAATTTAATATAGTTTAATTAAAGGTCGCCAAATTTTACTGAGAAAGAAATTATATTTATGTTTGACGAAGTATAATAGTACAATACAGTGTAAGAACGAACAAGATCTGAAGAAAAAGTTTGGAAAAAGTTGAGTTCTCTTTAAATGCAAAACATATGGTCTGTAAGTAACAAAATCATATGGCCTTTATTGGTAGTTTAAACGACTAATTGCGTTTACATATGGTTTAAATATTGCACTGATTTATAGGTTTGATATTTTAAACATATTTTAAACCAAGAGTAGATATTAACTGGAACTGATTAATTAGCCCTTAAAAGCCTAAAATTAAAAAAAAAATAAAAACTTTTTTTTTAAACATTTTCGAAATCTACGAAATCTAAGAGTGCGCTCAACATCTTTCGAATGTGTTAAAGAGTGGCTTAAAAAATAAATTATTTTCAACAACCGTTCAACTTAAAATCACGTTTAAAATGTGCTCGTGCTTGATAGAAACACATCAAAATGTAATATCAAGCATGCATGGCGTAACACATACAAACTCATTTTCACAAACGCTACGACAATGATTGATGAGTAGTTTGGTTGTGTTTAATGTTAAATTATGTAAAATTTTAATGGGGTGTGGGGGTGGGCACGCCCACTTTTATAAATGCATAGTCTTAATACGAGTATAACAAGAGCCGAACCTGTGTGCCAAATTTTGTCAGAATTGTTTTAGTATGTAACTATTTCCGTGAAATATAAAATTTAGTTTGAATGGGCGTGGTTCCACCCACTTTCCAAATATAAAATTATGTCACTGCAAGAGCTTAAGAGTTGCTGAAAGTTTCCTAAGAAGTTGTTGGCTAAATGTACATAAAATATAATTTAAATATTAATGGGCGTGGTTCGCCACATTTTTTGATTATGGAACAAACGATTTTTTTTAAATATTTTTTTTAATGCACTAATAATACCAAATTATTATTTCACTTATTCAGTAAAATATTTTGTTTGTTAAAAATAAATTGAAATTGATTATTTAGGGGTTTAGCTGGATCCTGTGCGCATTTCACTGTTGCTAATGCAGATAATCAGGGAACCTTTACCCAAAAATCTTCTTAGAACAGCTTGAGTTATTATGTTACACTTTCATTTGAACAAATGAGAAGTTTAACTAATATAAAAGTTGAAACAAAAACTCAATAATCAACATGTTCTTTATTTGCTTACATTGCCATTGCTACTTTTTTTTCAGCTTGAATTGTTGTATTGTATTGAAGTATATATTATAATAAAAATAAATAAAAAAAACAACAAACAACAGCTGTTCATGGCTTTTGCAAGAATACAGTGTTGCCACACAAGTATTTTTGACCGGGTGAAGTCAAGTGAATAATTGGTGTTTTTTTTTGATAAATATTACAATTATGTTTAATTTTTGTTAATTCACTAATAATCCGAAATTATTATTTTACTTATTCAGTAAAATATTTTTTATTTAAAAATACATTGATTTTTTTAATTCGTTAACAAATTACATACTTCTTAAAAACATTTACAAAAAATAAATAAATTGAGAACCTCCTTTTTTCTTCAAATATATCGAGCCTTATTTTCGATTATATCGTAAGCGACATGTTATCGAAAATAAACTTTTTTATTATTGAAATTAAAACTATATAGGCCTACCCATAGTTTAGATTTGTCAAATGCCAAAAATTTTTGATAACTCTTAAGATAAGAGCTGTAAAATTTTATTGTAAGCGACAATTTACGTGTGTAAAACAAATTTGAATATCGAACCTTATTTTCTATTTAATCGTAAGCTACAAAAATTTTAATTTTCAGGAGAAGAAATATGTTTTTGTACATAAATTGTCGCTTAAGATTAAATTTTACAGCCTGTATCTTAAAAGTTAGCAACAAATTTTAATTTCAATGAAAAAAGTCAATTTTCGATAACATGTCGCTTAGGATAAAATACAATGCCCCTGAAAAATTTAATTTTCGTCGCTTACGATTAAATCGAAAATAAGGCTTGACATTTCCTAACACATTGTATGTATGGTTAAGTTAAATTCTTTTAAGGATGTTGGCTGCATGAGTAGCAACGAATTATTTGCTGTTTAAGCGTTTTGCTGCCTTTTTAAACGTACAGGCTGTCATTTATGAAACATCATAAATCTCTAACAACATTTTCTTTCCTCCGATGTTTTGTCCTAAGTTCTTGCTTTTTTTTTTGTACTTTCCGCCACCAATTCTGTTTGAAAATTATGAGGCTATTCGTTGTTTTAGTTTTTTCTTTTTTACTTTTAGCTTTGCATTAGCAAAAAAAAAAGAAAAAATATGAGGGAAAAGAAATGAAATGAGCATACACAGCGGTTTGTTGGCAACTGCTGCTTTTTCATTGTAACCAAATTTAGTTGGTGGAAATGATAATTTTCACTTGAGTTAACTAAGTACATTGATATGGTTGTAAAAAGAAAAGAAAAGAAAATAAAAGGGAGAGGGGATTTTATACAATTGGCAACACTTTGGTGTGTATTTTTCATAGCCATTGTTGCCATAAAAGTGCGCATGCAACTTAAACAAACACACATTATGGAAATTATAAGATTTGAGGATCTCCCATGATTGCAAATCTGTTTTAGATAAAATTGTTTGTTGCCAAAGAAACTTCAAAATGTGTTAAATATATGGCCGAGCTTAGCAGCAAATGACCTGTTTTTTAAGGAAATCTGTTTTAAATAGCAAATAACCAAATCAAGCAAGTAAAAAAGAAATATGTACATGTATACATACATATTTATTTGTTAGATTTTTCATTGCAAATTTTATAATTAAATATTAGAATTTTTTCTTCTGGAAACTCCAAATCTTCTCTTCAACATTTCAAAACCCCAACAAGTTAAAGTAAGGACAAAAAAAAAAAAATAAAAACCCAAAAAAATAGTGACTCTACCAAAGAAAAACAAAATTAATAAAAAAAAGAAAAAAGAAATGGAATGTTAAAAAGAGAAATGGTTATTTTTGTTGCTTAACGAAGCAAAAATTTAGTCAAGCGAATTAAAAAAAGAAAAGAAAATAAAAATATATACCTTATAAAAAAAGGACTAAAAAGGATGTTGCAACAAAACCCTACTAAATGATAGTTATTGCACCACAACACATACACACACAGTTACTAACATATAACATATATAAATACATTTCTTTTTATTTGTGCAACACCAACAACACAATAATGCACAAAGCGGGGGGGGAATATATTTAAATAAAAAATAAAAAACAACGAAAATTATTTAAAACCACAATTGTATTTTGCAACATTTTTATGTCATTCTCTGCATTTTTATTTTGTTGCAATATACTGCTATCACTGGCTAATTTAACAATAGATGTAAAAAATATATAGAGTAGAAAATAGAAAAAGTAAAACTATGAAACTATGATGAAAATTATAAAAAATACAATAGGAGACTATATAAATTTACCTTAGCGTTAAATTAAAATTTGTTATTCGGTTTTCATTAGAGTTTAAAAACGTTTAACGCAAAAAAAAATTACAAATAAATGTTAAAAATTATTTATTTTTTTTCTCTCCATAAAGTTGGACAAAATAAATTCAATTCAATTGAATGCCCTACAACGAACATAAAAATATCAAGCAATAAAATAATACTCTTCCGAAGCGTACAAGGCACAAGGCGTGAAATGGCTGACGGCCACATTCGATTTAGTTAGGCATAATTCCTGTTGTCAATTTAGTCCTTTCGGGGGCAAAATATAGCCTCTTCCTTTTAACCTTTTAACATTTTAACCGATATATTTTCTTTTAAGCGAACTATTTTGTCTCCTTTTCGAAAGGGGAAAAAGATCCATATAGGAAATAGTTATAGAGCTAAAAAATTCTCAATAATTTGTCTAAAAAAGGTTTTCGATAAAATCCCTGAACACGTCTTATAACTAAAATTCAAGGATCTTAACATACATTAAACTTTTCTATAGCTAAATTCAGCTAAGACACAGTAAAATTTCCTATAAGATGTTCGACAGTTTCCCAGCACACTGTTCTTATAAAAAAGTGGTTGACAATGGCTGTTGGTGGACTAAGTGACAGCAAACTGTTCTTAGAAAAAAAAAAAAAAAAAAAAAGAAAAAAATGGCTGATGCTGGCTGAAGGTTGACCGCCTGGCACACTGTGTGTTTTAGTGTGTTTTAGCACACTGTTCTTATCGGAAATATGGCTGGTGACTGCCAATGGTTGACTGTGTGGCAGCACACTGTTCTTATGAAAAAGATGGCTGATGATATCTGATGGTTGATTGTTTCATATCAAATGTTTTTACAGAAAAGATGACTCATGATCCGTAATGGTTTACTATGTGGCAGCACACGGTTTACGATATGGCATCACAATGTTCTCATCTTAAATGTGGCTGATGATGGCTGATGGTTTGCGATATGGCAACACAATGTTATCATCTATAAGAACGTGACTGATGATGGCTAATGGTTTACTATGCTGTGTTGACCTTAGAAAAGATGGCAGCACACTCTTTATAGAAAATGATGATGGCTGATAATTGACTGTATAATAAATAGCACAAGGTTCTTATAGCAAAAATTACTGTTGATGGCTGATGGTTCACTATATGACAGCACACTGTCCTTATAGAAAATATGGCTAATGATGGGTGATGGTTTACTGTATGGCATAATTTTGATCTTTTGATGACTGATAGTTGACTGTGTGACAACACACTATTCCTATAGAAAAGTTAACTGTATCGCATAAAGCACACTTTTTTATAGAAAATATGACTAAGTTACACACTGCAGACTTTTTTTTTTATAAACAAATTTAATGTGGCACAGGATATTCTTCCGAAAGAAAAGTTGACTTTTACATAAGAAACGTGACTGTGTCAGAGTACACTTTTCGTATAGAAAAGTTGAATGTGTTACAGCACAGCTTTTCTATAGAAAAATTGCCACAGCACACTTTTTTATTTCTATAGAAAAATATACTGTGTCACAGCACACTTTTTCTATAGAAAAATATACTGTGTAACAGCACACTTTTTCTATAGAAAAATATACTGTGTCACAGCACACTTTTTCTATAGAAAAATATACTGTGTCACAGCACACTTTTTCTATAGAAAAATATACTGTGTCACAGCACACTTTTTCTATAGAAAAATATACTGTGTCACAGCACACTTTTTCTATAGAAAAATATACTGTGGAACTGCACACTTTTTCTATAGAAAAATAGACTGTGTAACTGCACACTTTTTCTATAGAAAAATATACTGTGTCACAGCACACTTTTTCTATAGAAAAATATACTGTGTCTTAGCACACTTTTTCTATTGAAAAATAGACTATGTAACAGCACACTTTTTCTATAGAAAAATATAATGTGTCACAGCACACTTTCTCTATAAAAAATATACTGTGGAACTGCACACTTTTTCTATAGAAAAATAGACTGTGTAACTGCACACTTTTTCTATAGAAAAATATACTGTGTCACAGCACACTTTTTCTATTGAAAAATAGACTATGTAACAGCACACTTTTTCTATAGAAAAATATACTGTGTCACAGCACACTTTTTCTATAGAAAAATATACTGTGGAACTGCACACTTTTTCTATAGAAAAATAGACTGTGTAACTGCACACTTTTTCTATAGAAAAATATACTGTGTCACAGCACACTTTTTCTATAAAAAATATACTGTGTCACAGCACACTTTTTCTATAGAAAAATATACTGTGTCCTAGCACACTTTTTCTATTGAAAAACAGTCTATGCAACAGCACACTTTTTCTATAGAAAAATATACTGTGTCACAGCACACTTTTTCTATAGAAAATAGACTGTGTAACTGCACACTTTTTCTATAGAAAAATATACTGTATCACAGCACACTTTTTCTATAGAAAAATATAATGTGTCACAGCACACTTTCTCTATAAAAAATATACTGTGTCACAGCACAATTTTTCTATAAAAAAATACATTGTGTCATAGCATACTTCTCTCAGTATATTTTAAATATATCCTATTAATTTTTGATGACAAATTTTTTATGTTTGCATTTTAATTTCTGGTCTGCTCTTTTGGTTCTCCATAACATCAGAAGGATGCAAAGATGATTCCTGAAATTGTTGCAATATTAATTTAAATTTTTAGTACAAGTAATAAAAAAATATTTTAATAATAATACTTTGGGATTATTAGTGCCTTAATAAATGTTAAACTTAATTTGTAAAAATTCCTTAAAAAAAATCACTACATAATTATAAACTTGACTGCCGCTGGTCAAAAATACTTGTGTGGCAACACTGTATTCTGAGGAAAACAATGAATAGCTGTTGTTTTTTACGTTTATTTTCCTTACATACTTCTTACAACTGCAATTCGAGTTGAAAAAAACATGTTGATTATTGAGTTCTTGTTTCAGCTTTGATATTAGTTGAACTTCTCATTTGTTTAAATGGAAGTTTAATATAATAACTCTAGTTATTCTAAGAATTTTTTGGGTAAAGGATCCTTGATGATCGGTATTAGCAACAGTGAAATGCGCATAGGATCCAGCTAAACCCCTCAATAATAAATTTCAATGTATTTTTAACAAAAAAATAAAAAGCTTTATATGATTTACTGTGTTATTCTCTCGGTTTTATTGTTATTTTTTTCATTCGGTTTAATAAAATATAAATAAATACTCGTACAGTGATGCGTGTGTGTGTGTGTTTTTTTTTTAAAATAAATTGTATTTATGACTTTGTTATTTTAACAAATATAAACTTTGTACGAAACTTTTAATTACCATACAAAAAAGAAATTGTTTGTATTTTTGAAAGAGTCCTTGTTGGCTTTGAGTGTTTCGAGCAGATAGATTTCTATACAAATTTGTGCTGGTACTGCTGCTGCTGGTATGTACTCGTATATGACAGAGTTTTGTTGAGTGTTAACATGTATCTGTATTAGTGACAAAGGTTTTTTTTTTGTTGATTTGAGGTTTCCTTGTTTTTGTTGTTAAGTTACACATGCCAACAAGGACATGGCAGCTATAAAAATTCATTTACTATAACATTTTCATATTAAGTATCAGATAGTGCAACTTTGTCAATATACATACAGGCATACATACATACCTACATTATTTATTAAGGAAGTGTTTATTTTTAAAAGGAAAAAATATATTTTTACCTTTAAACTTTTTTTCAATGTATTCAATTCGTTATGTTCAGACTCGTACTGGTATTAGGAAACATAATAACAAGTTCAAAATCACATAATGATTACCTAAGAAAAGGGCCTGCTTCTATGCTAGATCTTTTATGGTGTTCCTGTTTGGTAACTTATAACTGCGCTGCATCAGATACGTAGTGTGTTTGGAAAATTCACAATTGGCAACACTGTAAATGTCAAGAGTTGTAAAATGCAACTCCGCAGTATATCGTGTCATAACGGTCAAAAAAGCTTAATGGGCCTAATTTTTCAAGCATGATTTTTGGACGAAAATCGATTATTTACGACCGATTTTCGTCAAAACACGAAGTTCAAAACTATGTCGCTTAATGTTTTTTTTTAAAGCGGTTATGGCTCTATATGATGAGCAAAAAAGCATCAGGCAACGGATGAGTAAGAATTTAATTTGTTATTTAATAATTAACTTTTTTTTTGTTAAAATAAAAAAAATATATCACCCGGATTCCATGATTTTGGAATTCGTCTGTTGTTTGAACATAGTTTTTGTTTGAAGAAATAAATTACAATTATTTTTTAATTTCAAAACTCTTATTTTTTTGGTTGCACAGTTTCAATTAATTATTTTCTTTTACGCAATTGAAAAACAAAATTATTTGTTATTAATTTAACCATTTTTAATGTTATTCTCGTTCGAAATTGTAATCAATGATTTTTTTGTCTGCTCTTCAATTAATCATCTGCATCAGCTGATAAATATCAGGTGAACAAACCAATCTCACATGAGCATCAGATGCATCTTAGTGCTGGATTTCCGAATAGGCCTAGTGTATGTGAATTCATCTTCGCAATGTATCATGAGGGCGTACCACAGCCAGAATGATACTGCAAACAAGTGTCTTGTTACGCGGTGCCTTCCTCAATTATCAGTTTAGCAGTTTGTTGTTGTTTTGACTTTCAAGAATATATCCCATTATAATTGTGCTTTTGTTTATAGTCCTTCGAACCGGTTTGCGTTTTCTAAGACTTTTAAATCGAACCTGAACCAAATGTCTTTGATTTAATATTAGAAGAGTCAATGAAATTTATAAGACTGACTAAGAATTGAGACAAAGAATGCTCGCAAAGCAATTTGCCATAAAGAAAATGTCCTTAATTTTGCTAATTGCATGTGGGCTGCTGTCAAATAAAGACAACCAGTTGCTTTTGATAAATATTGATTCTAAATACAATAATTTTTGGTGTTTTGTTTTTTGGGAAATGTTACTATTAACAAAAACAATAGACACTATTACAGTTATAAATTTATTTTTGTTTTGATTTCTTTGTGCTTAAAAGCAGAGTACGCAAATAAACGAAACAATATGTTTGATTTTGTGAAGTGAATGAATCAAAAACAATATATTGATTTAATCGTACGCAACTGGAAAAGAAAATAAATATAATTTTATTACATTGTTATGTAACACATGAAATTTGTTTCATATATGTAGCTAAGTAGCATAGCTCTAACCGGGTGTCATTAGACACCTCCCTTCTTTTTTTTTATCAAAAATACATTAAAATTGATTATTGAGGGCTTAGCTGAGTCCTATACGCACTTCACTATTGCTAATGCAGATCATCATTGAACCTTTAGAACAACTAACGATATTCTAATCCAATATCATAGTTGAAACAAGAACTTAATAATCAACATATTTTTTATTTTCTTACTTTACCATTGTTACATTCGCTGACTTTTTTCAGCTCGATTTGTTGTTATCAGAATTATTGTAATGAAAATAAATGTAAAAAACAACAAACAACATCTACGAGTATTCATCGCTTTAGCAAGATTACAGTGTTGCCACACAAGTATTTTTGACCGGGTGCAGTCATGTTAATAATTGGTGTTTTTTTTTGAGGATAAATGTTAAAATTAAGTTTAATTTTCTTAATGCACTAATAATCCCAAATTATTATTTTACTTATATAAAAAAGATGTAGCATGAATCTCTGATGCATTTTTGGAGTTGTTTCTTCAGGCCTTCTATTGAGAAATGAACAATTTTTATGCAACTAATTTCATGAAAAAAATGCTTAATGTAAATTAGTTATAAATTATATTCCTAATTGCTTTTAACTAACTAACTAACTAGTGAATAAATGACGGGTCTTGAAAAATTTTCTCGCAGTGCTTTCATATAAAAAAAAATTCTTCATTACAATGTACTTTGAAACTAATAACTGATGCAAAATTTATACTTTACCATAAATGTGTTAAAGTTATTACCAGACTACGTGAATATTTCATAGAAAAAAAGCAAAGAAATGAAACGCAAAAGATGATATTTTTAAATAAAAGTTATTTGTGCACAAAACAATAAACACACCAACACACCAGGACACTTATATGTATGTATGTGTATAAATAGACACATTCTCTAAATTCTGTACAAACTAATCTTTATTACTTCATCCTATTTCTTTATTTTATATTTCTTTGCAAGGACTTGGCAAAGAGGAAACAAATTTTTTACATCCAAATGCATGAATGAATGGGAATGAATGTACATGATCTTAAAACTTCTGAGATCTTAAAAAGTGCAAAAGACATGCACCGAACAAAGCATACATACAAAGACAACAAGTAAAATGAATAATAAATAAAGAAAAAAAAGAAATCTACGAAATCTGAATCTGATGACTGAAGCTTAATAAAACTTTGTTATTTTAACACCAAGACCAACGGCAGGCAGCACTTCATATGCAAACAAACACATGCTTACACAGCAACTGACTGATGCTGTGACTTATTATTTGTGGCATGCAACACAGAAACATGTCATCTTCATCGTCATTATCGTTATATACACTGCACACACACACACACAAACACACACTAGACATACACACTACACACACACGCACATGTGTTAGTTGAAGGAGTTTTCTAGCTGTTGTTTGTTTCTAGAAAGGAATTGTCTTTTTAAAAGAAGAAGCCAAATACCTTAAAACAGAATAAATGAAAAATATGCATTTTGCATAAAATTTTCATAAGAAATTGTATTTATAAATACGTGTTAGCAAGCGAAAAGCATAAATTTCATAATTTTTTCAGTTGCTCTGAGTATGTAACGCTACGAGTATCATGTGAAGAAGAAGAAGAAAAAAAAAGAAAACCCAGAAATTCCTCCGAGTAGAGCGTGTGCGACAAAAAAAAATTAATACAAAGTATAAGAAAATTTCTCAAGAAAGTATTTATTGAAGAAGTTGCAAATAAAAGTAAAGGCAAGAAAAGGACCAACTACTAGGGATAATAAATTGTTGAATTTCGTTTTCATTAGTTTTATTTTTAAGATTAAGATCGATATGAGTGAGTAGAATCTTATTTGTAAAATTAGCAAGTTATGGTATTTGTTGCGTTTCGCTCTGCAAAAGATCCGTACCTGAAGGTAGAGCCTTGCGTCTTTTTAGAGCTATGCTCTTTATGCCACGGCACAGGAGCTGGGACGTGATTTTCGATAAGCGACACTATTACAATTATAAAATTATTTTTATTTAGATTTCTTTGTTCTTAAAAGCAGAGCAGCCAGCCAGTATAACTTTGACTCCGGCACGAAAGTTTCCGTACAAACACTAAATATGTAATACCATACGAACTTTGGCCTGTATAACCGAATATCTTACCTGATGTACTCGCAGAACTTAAAAAAAAATTTATATTTTTTAATTTTACGGTTTTTGGCGCTTTATTCGTTTTTGGCGTTTTTTCTTCGATTTTTGAATTTTTTTGTTTGCTTTTGCCGCTTTTTCTCAGTTTTGGGGTTATTTTTGGCATTGCTTTGTTGGTTCTGGCATTTTTCGGTTTTTGGCTATTTATTATAGTTTTAGTTTTCGGCGATTTTTTTTTTAGTTTTGGCGCTTTTTTCGTTTTGGCGAATTTTTTATTTAGACATTTTTTTGTTTTGGCGTTTTTGAAAATTTCAAGAGTTTTAAATTTCAATATTAATATCAGTCTGCATAAAAATACACTAACTTTAAAAATTTCAAATATCGATTTTTGGCGATTTATTTGTTCAAGCGAATTTTTTTTAGTTAGCGGCGTTTTTTTTTAGTTTTGGCGACTTTTTTATTTTGAGATTTTTTAGTTTTGGCGTTTTCGAAAATTTCAAGACTGCCTCTTAAAATTTCCTATTGTCAAAATTACATTAACTAATTAAATACCCTTTAGTTTTGATTTTTTTTTAAATTTTAGTGTTAATTGGTGTGTGTAGCGAAGTCCGCATAAAAATACACTAACTTTGAAAATTTCAAGTGTCTATATATAATTTAGGATTTCAACATTTTTCGTTGCTCTACCCTTTAATTTTTAACTGTCATATGTTTGTTGTTGTAGCGGCCAAAGTTTTACATATTCTGTCAAAATTTCAGATCCGTAGCCCATTGTTGCCAGTTTAGCATTCTCACTGCTAGATCTGGCATTTTCATTAGTTAAAAAGCATTCAACTTTAAAAAAATTCTGCTTAATGCTTTCTGGCAGAATTTATTGAAAATAAAAAATTTTAATTTCTTAAAATAATTCTTCTGTACAGAGGATTTTTCTCATAAATGAACATGTATTGCAGGGTAAAGTTTCCCTAATGATCTGCACTAACAACAGTGAAATGAGTATAGGATCCAGCTAACCCCTCAATAATCAATTTCAATGTAATAATTTGGGATTATTAGTGTGTTAAAAAAAATTTAAACGTAATTGTAACATATCAAAAAAAAAAAAAAAAAAAAACAATTATTAACTTATTTATGTTTCTATGTGCTATAAAAATACCGGTAAAGGCCGTGATACACTATCATACAAAGTCGTGCGATCTACGAAAATATACAACCCTGGTGTGATGAATTGTTATTGTCTTTTGAAAATTTTCATAAACTCCATCATACCAGCGTTGTACTTCTTCGTAGATCGCACGACTTTGTATGATAGTGTATCATGGCCTTAAGTGCTAATCAGTTTGTATAAACATGAAATTCAAAGCTATTTCAATATTTTTTTCTACATTTAAATCTGGCATTATACTTTTCTTCTGTAGAACATTTTAGCAGAATTTTTTTGACCGATTTAGCATTCTCTCATTATCATTTTCTGGCACCACTGTCCGTAGCTCTTACGGTGATCGAGAGCCTGTGACCGACAGACGGACATCGAAGCGAAAACAATAAGTTTCCTTTTCTCCTTTGGTGTACGGAACCTTAAAAATAAAAGGGTTGGTACTTGTTGGTTGGTACTTAATGGTTAATATATTTTTTATACAAAACAATGCACCATGAAAGTGCATATCGAGCCATAACCGCCAGAAACAACTTAAGCGACATATAAAAAAGGAAGTTAAACTTTTTTTTTTGACGAAAATTATGTCGTTTAAGCCTTTTTTTTGGCGGTGATTGCACGATATGTGTACGCAGTGGAATATACTTCTCCCCCTGGGAGTTCTAATTTGATATCCTGGATAATTCGACAATTGTTCTAGTATTAAAAACATATGTATGTTGTGTTAAAAATGCAAATTAATTTAGTTGGTCACATTGCTTGATTTCTACTAATAAAAGATTAAAAAAAATACAAATTCTTCATATATGAGTTTATATATAGAATATGGTAGAGAAAAAAAGCTGCTTTTGTAAAAAGGAGTTAATAAAGGAAACTTTATGCTTCTTTTAAGATGTTTTCTCGTACGTTTTTACTTAAGTAAAATAAATTGCCAGGATTTTGTGTTAAAAACTACCCCTTTCATACAAAAATCATCAAGTATGTACATATGAGTATACTCGTATATTCTGATAAGTGTGCATTTGCTACAAATTATGCCATTATGTATAAAAGATTAAAAGTATACCTTAAGTAGCATTTGTAAGTTAAAAAGCGTAGTATACTTTTAGGTTTTAAAGTTAAATTAACCTTAAATAAATGAGCATTTTATGAGCAGCAAATACACTCGAGGTGACACCAACACTAACAAAAACTGTTGTGTGAATGGCAGGTTATATTTTTGTTTGCGTAAATGTCTGCCCTATCTATCTGTGTTTTTGTCTCTTTGTCTACTTTACAAATAAAATTCTGCGCAGGAATATATAAAGGCAAGCATCTCGCTTGCTTATAGCCCAGATAAAGCGAAACAGATAAAGAATAAAACTTCAAAGCTATTTTAAATGTATACCAAAGGCCATAAAAATGAATACAAACGTTTGCTTTATTAACCAAAAATTTATTAAACACTTATTTCCGTATCGTTACCCTTTTGCACCCTTGATTATTAAATAACAATGCTTTTGTTTGCATTACTTTTTCCTTAAAAGATAAAACTTACTTACAGTTGTAATAGTTGTTGCGAAATTCGCTAAAGCAATAGTTTGTGACGCAAAAAAGAAGAAAACTTAAAAGCAGCAAGTACCCTAAACCCCCATAAAATTCTTAAGGAATTTGAGAACAACAGCAACAAAAGCAAAAACATTCAACGCAATCAAGCTAAAATATACAACAGCATAAAGTTTTTGCAACGCATTTCTTAACAGATTGCTCGTAGACCAAGAAGGAGCGAGATATAGAAAGAAAGAAAGAAGGGTAAGAAATTCATTCTCATGTACGAGTATTTCTTAATACAAGCCAAGCAAAATTGATATGAAAAGAAATAACTAGAAGTTTTTCTATTTTCTTTTTTTAATTTTTTGTTTGGAGATGAAACATGGCGAAAAAAGTTTGCAATGACTTTTACAACCTTTAAAGCCACAATAGTAAAACAGGCAACACAAATTGTTACAGTAATCAAGGAAAATTTAAAGGCAAAACTTTACAATAAAATCAACACGCGTATAATTAAATAACACTCGTTGCTTGTTAAAAAAAGTAAGTTTTCTTTATCTTTTTTTTTGCACAAAACACTCACAAAACAAAAATTGTTTTGTAAGTAACCACGTTGAAAACTTTAACTAATTCTTTTTAAATAGTAGAAACCATAATAATTAAATGTATTTAAAATTCCTTTGTTGCTGGATTTTGGAAAATTGGCAATTTGCATATGAAAAACAAAATTATGAAACAAATTATTGGTAATTACGTTCACCAAATAAAGCAGGATTTAAATTCAATGATATCTGCGAGTGAGTCTTTCAAAGGTGGCCTTTGAATTGGCTGCATTTTACCTGATGGCGCTAAATGTCACTTTAGTTTGACATTTATGCTATAGATATAAATATAAAGAACTAAATTGTCTACAACCATATAGCGATTCGCACCACAGAATGACCAAAGTATCATTTTAAGTACTCCATCAAATAACTATGAATGCGTACAGCTAAATATAAAATAAATTCAGTGAAGTGCGACTTTGACCCGCGCACGAAGAGTTCCGTATGTACACTAGATATGTTTTTCAATACGAACTTTATTAGCCTATATAAAATATAATTTTGGAATTTTTTTCGTTTTTGGGTGTTTTCTCGGTTTTGGGCGTTTTATTTTAGTTTTGGCGTTTTTTAGGTTTTGTCGAATTTTTTTTTAAGTTTTGGCGCTTTTTTTAGTTTTGACACTTTTTTTTTCTCGTTTTGACAATTTTTTTTTTCGGTTTTTTGGCGTTTTTTCATTTTGGCGATTTTTTTCATTTTGGCGATTTTTTTTCATATAAACAATTTTTTTAGTTTTAGTGCCTTTTTCGCGTTTTGGCGATTTTTTGGGTTTTTGGGGTTTTTTTTTTCATTTTGGCTATTTTTTTCATTCGGGCGATTTTTTCGAATTTGGCAATTTATTTTAGTGTTAGAATTTTTTTTTTAATTTTGGCGATTTTTTTTTAAATTTTTGGCGCTTTTTTTCAGTTTGGCGATTTTATAGTTTTTGAATTTTTTAGTTTCAATGTTTTTGAAAATTTCAGGAGTTTGCCTCTTATCGTTTCCAAGGTATAGCAAGTTTTAAAAATTACATAGTCAAAATTGCATTAACTTATGGGTCACCATTTAATTTAATTTTTTTTTTTAAATTTTAGGGTTTATTGTATTTCTGATTTGAATAGGCTAAAGTTCGTATCGCTTTTTAAGCCAAATTACATGTGATAATTATTATTGAACAAATAGCACCAAAGTTAGTTGTAAATATTCTGACAACACATAGTTGAACGGAACAGCCAGCCGTTTTCGAAGGCCACTAAACCTTCATCATCAGCGTTCTTTTGTGTTTGGTCCACTGTGTGTGGTGTCAGTTGATGTAGATTTCTGCTTTATATACTTAGAATTATTGCAAATGGAATATGTGAATTGTTTTGATTCATCGTATATCAATTTGCTGAAAGATGTTTCGTAATGAAAGCTCACCTTACCATCTCTAAATTTACAACAGTCTTACCATTGTCATTATGGTTTATTGTTGTAGTCTGTATAAAAATACACCAATTTTACAAATATCAAGTGTCGATATACATACATATGTACATACATACAATATTATGTATATCACATGGGATTTTAACATTTTTCGTTGCTCGTTTTGGAACATCCTTTAATTTTTAACTCTCATGTATTTGTTGTTGTAGCGGCCTTTTTCACCCCTTTCGTGTACGGAACCCTAAAAAAATACGCTCATATGCCAACACACGCAATAATTTTAAACCGCACAGAGAAAACAGTCCCTAATAATTACCTCATAAAATAGAACAAAATTAATAAGAAATCTCTATGGTTTTTTTTCAATAAGGAAATCCTTTTTGAAAAAATCAAGAAGAAATCTTGTAGTTTTTATGAGGTTATCTTATTGATTTTTTTAATAAGGTTTTCTTCTTGATTTTATGAGGCGACCTCATAAAATAAAAAAAAAAATATGTCTTTCTTTATTCTTTGTGCTTTTCTTATGTATTTTCATCTAAAATCTATACCATATACTTATGTATGTATGTAGTATATGTAGATGTTATTTATTTATACTATACATACTATACATACTTACATAGATACATACATATTATATTGTATTCTTAGTTAATTAACTCACCATACACACATATTATTACTTGAAAGGAGACAAGTATTGGACCAGCAAACTTCTGACTGATAGACAAACACTCTAACCAATATGCTAACAAGCAGTCTGATTAACCACTGAAATAATTTTGCAAACATGCTTATACAAAAACGAAAAAGATCATGAAAAAAAATTGTCTGTGTCTATTTATAGATATGAAATAACAAGACACCTCATAAAATCAAGAAGATTTCCTTATTAAAAAAATTAATAAGATGCTTCACACATAATCATATAGCAACCTAATAAAATCAAGAAGAAAAGCTTATTAAAAAAATCAATAAGATAGCCTAATAAAATCAAGAAGAAAACCGTTTCAAAAAAATCAATAAGAAATCCATATAGTTTACAATTTATAAGAAAACCTAATAGAATCAAGAAGTTTTTCTCTATGGATTGTTTTTTTGGTGCCAAAAATAACGGAAATTGAGTAAAAAAAGTTGGGAATAATAAGATTTCATCTTGATTTTATGTGGTTTTCTTCTTGATAAAATTAATAAGATTTACCACATAAAAACAATAAGGAATCTCTATGAAAAAATCTTCGCTTCTTTCTGCTGGGATACCCCTTAGCCTAAAAACGTTTCATAGAGAAAATCTTATTGATTCCATGAGGCAGTTTTTTCTCTGTGCGACAACTATGTTTATAAAAAATTTCTAAATTACGCAGCACAAACGACTAGAACTTAAATTTATAGACTGTATGACACACAATCATACGCATGAGTATGAAAATACTCTGACTATTAATCGGCTACTCATGCGTATATACAGGGCTATTTTATTTACACACACACATATAAAGCATGTTTTCAAACAGCCACACACAATCCACACATATTCCATTACATTTTATACAGGGTGGCGCAGAATGAGCTATACGATTTAAATGGTTCACAACTTTTTTATTTATTGGGGAATTTTTTGCAATTAGCTTTGAAAAATGATATCCTGTAAGTGATGTCCATTTTCTGCTTCACACATACGTGCTCTTTTTAGCGAGAGAGAGTATATAATGTACACTCTTTCTTTCAAATATCCCCAAAAAGAAAACTGTGGGTGCAATGCGCACATTAAAATGATGACCATATGCACGCTGTGTCAACACAATAGACTATTGGTTTGAAAAATAAAATTCAATTATTTTTGTACGTTGTTCGATCGTGTAATGATTCATAATCAATTACCCAAGTCTTCTTCACAAAATGCTGGAAAAAAACAAAGAAAGAATAATAATTAAAAAAGTTATAAATAATTCAAACCATATAGCTCATGCTGAGCCACCCTGTATATATAAATATATATATACGGTAGCTGCGAATGATGCATAAATATCCCTAGTATCATGCGTATATTTTTATGGTCCGACTCATTATACATACTCTGATTAAAAGCTTACTCCGGCTATAGGTATGAGATACGCTTGATACGCATGTGCCTTTTACTTTATAGTTGTAGCGAATTTTAGTATTACAATTGCTTGTGGCTTGAACAGTAGCTCAGAAAAAAAATAGCTTGATTGGCATTATTTTTACGTTACGCACCACTGTGCACATTTCAATAATATTAAATTACCAATTGCAACTTGTATAAAATTATTTGATTCGTTTAATTCAAATAATAAAGGTATTAGTAGTATTTTTTTTTAATTTTGTAAATAAATATTTACATAATAACAAATTGTTTGCATATTTATTTCAATTGTTATTTAATAAGTACTCGTATGCATATATGTATGTACATCCATATATAGTATAAAATTAATTTATATAGCAAACATTTAATTTATGCAAATTCAAAAATTAGTTCACCCCTTGTTTTTTCAAGCAGTAAATTAAAAGTTCATTGACCTCCATTCCTACTTTTTTTTTTGTCGACAACTTTATGATGAAATTCAATATTGACGCTTGAATTGCCCGAGTTGTAAACTAAACTTGTCTCCACTTGTTTTGTTAGTATTAAAAACATACATTTGTTTTTTATTTTTTAATAAATAAAATTAAAAAAAGTATTTGCAACGAAAAAAAAAATCGTGAGTATTGCAAGTTTTTATCCATTAACTATGCGAACTAAATGCCACTTATATTGCGAAAGGCACGTACCGGGGCTTAATTTGTAGTTGTTATACCTGGGAGCGTTATTTGTGTGTGTGTGTGTGTGTAGAAATGTGTTAATGCACTGGTATAATTGGGGTTGTTACCGCTATTGTTATAAAATATTGTTGTGATTGCATTGTTTTATTTAAATTGATATTTGTATTTATTTATAAATATTGCACTTTATAAATAAAATTTCATACATTTCATCAGCTTAATTCAATTTAAATTTATTTATAGTCGGTTTGAAAATATAAAATATTTCTTCAATAAAAAACTTAGAATTTAGAACTTTTAACTTTTTACAGTTAATTTTCTATCACAGGCAACGTCAAATAATCAAATGAAGATTCAGAAGAGTCCACAGATCCCGGGGGCTTGAGGGAAAGTTATTTCAGGCATAATACTCGTACTACTATATTAAAAAAATTACAATTTATACTTAAAATAAAACATTATTATATATCGACGGTCCCATTCATCGTATGTATTTCAAAAATTATGAGCAAAAATGTACTTAACATAATTTGTCAAGTTTAAAAAACCTAACAGCCTTATTTATAAAACTTACTAAGGCTTTATAAAGGGTTTTTTAACACAAATTTTCCAATAAAAATTTTTCTTAAAAAGGCTTTATAAAGCCTTAATAATTTTTATAAATAAGGCTGTTAATTTTTAATTGTTTTCAGTACACTTAGCATGATTTATGCATTAATTCAGTAAGAAGATTTAGGACGTTTTTGTTTGAAAATACTTTTCAGTTCTTGTGTTTGAATTCTCTAAATTATTTTCTTCAAAAAATTTTGTTGTCTTTGATAATGAAAAATAAATATATTATTGCCATATTTTTAAAATATAAAAATTAAATTAAAGTTTAAACAGTATATGAAAAATTATGTGTTGGATATAATGTTTGGCATAAAATCATAAAGCAAATACACGCACCTTCTAGCAGAGACTATTACTAATAATTGTTTTAAAGAATCACAACTGCTGCTTTTTTCCGTCCATAGACAAGACGATAAAATCGTCGAACAGAATTAGGGCATTAGTTTGGAATTAAGTAGTAAAAAAAATTAATTTAAAATTTTCTTCAAACTTAAACATGCTATATTGTTACGTTTAAATTTTATTAAACGTGTGAGTTCTTTTGATTGCTCAAAAATAAAAATAAATAACATCACGATTTTTATTTGCTACTGTTTTTCCTTTTATTCTTAACGAAGAAAATTACAACTTGTCTTTACTTAACTACTTCTTATCGTTAGTATCCACTTTCAACGAGGTCTTAACTTGACTACTTTCTGATTAGCACTACCTCAACGATATCAACTTGACTACTTTCTGATTAGTACTGCTCTATTCTTGCACATGCTGCCACTTTTTACAGTACATGAATCGGTTCTCGAATGTTCGCTTGATAGGTGGCGTAATAACATGTCTGTACTTAGTAATGGCATCTATGAATGATGACATCTGTATTGTCATTTACTATTGGTAGCCAGATGTTCAAACAGTGCTTTAGTTAAATACTTCCAGATAGTTCTTTGCTTTAACCATGTAGGAATATTTTTACGTAACAGTATTATAAAGGGTGTCCCAACAAGAACGCAAGATTTAAATTATAAATAAAACACAGATATTAAAAAAAATCGTGAAACTTTATTATATCGTAAAGTAGACAAAATGAAGTTATGTGTGGAACAACAAATCGGGCAGATGACCGCCGCGGCTTTGCTGGCACACACGCGATCTTTAAATGAAATTTTCAATGGCCGTTTTGCATAAATGCTGCGGTATTTCATTAATGCGGCGTCCAATTTCCTCTCTTAAGACTTGAGTCGTCGTCGGCTTATTCGCGTAAACCATCGACTTCAAAAAACCCCAAAGAAAAAAGTCTAATGGTGTTAAATCGCACAATCTAGGCGGCCAATTCTGGTCTCCAAAACGCGAAACAACACGACCGGGAAATGACTGATGTAGCAATTGAATTGTTTCTCTGGCTGTATGACATGTGGCGCCGTCTCGTTGAAACCACATGCCCTCCACATTCATTTCTTCAATTCTAAGCACGAAAAAACTGGTTATCATTTCACAATACCGAACACCATTGACTGTTTGCGCTTGACCTGCGTTTGAGCGACATCATCACGTACAGCTGCGATATTTTCGGTCGATCGATCTGGTCGAAGGCGCGTTGCTGTCTTTACATCACTAAAAGACCCAGTTTCTGCAAATTTATCCATTAATCTCTTTACAGTTGACTCTTTTGGAGCATTATTGTGACCCCAAATTGATCGCAAATTTGCGAACTGTAGCCGCAAAACTTTCACCATTTTGGTAAAACAATTTCACAATGAGAATGCGTTGTTCATTCGTGTAGCGCTCCATTTTTACTAACCTCGTACCTTCTACTAGCAACCAATAACAATTGTTCAAATGTCAAACAATGACACTTCGAATGGCGCCAAATTTAAATCTTGCGTTCTTGTTGGGACACCCTTTATTATGTACATATTTTACACGATTTGTTTTGATTACTCAATATTTATTATTAATTTGCAAAAATTGGTTTTATACATTTAGGGTGACCAGCTAAAATAATAATTTAATTATTATTCATATACGTACATACATAGTTGTCTATCACATTTCATGTTTAATTGATGTCTGCAATTATTATTTTTATTTTGTTTTATTATTATTTTTCAAGAAATAATACATTTTATTCCAAAATCTGTTTACACAAATTTTCAAAAATGTTTTCAGATAAATTTATTATTATTTTTTTTGTTAAAACTAAGTATTTATTCGCTGCAGCATACCTTTTCCATCTCATCCAATTATGTTAGTGAAATAATAAATTGCCGAAATTTTTTTGAAATAGTTAACAAACTTTATACCGTGGCATAAGCATTTATTTTGAAAGTGCCTTAAGTCCATAGTAAAAAACCAAGTAAAACAAGAATTACAGATATAAATTTTTAAATTTCATATAATTTTTAGATATTATTTGATATTATTTGGATATTACCAGTTAAGTCAATTTAAAAATCAACATCTTACACTGCATATTATTAGACATATTCCTTGTATATTGAAAAAGTGTTACATCACTGCGGAAATTGTGTTAACCAAGAAAATGACATCAATTTTAAAATAAAAAATATAATGTGCAGAGGAAAAAAAAGAATCCGATATAACATGATGAAAGTCAAGTGTCAATGTATATTACAGCAACACTTCAAATGACACTTTATATAACTTCTTATTTCCTTTAACTACTTGACTTTTTATATAAAGTATATGTAAAAAAAGAAATCTCGATTTTTTATTCATTGAAGGTAAAAAAGAAGAAAAAAGGACAAAAAAGGAGTAAAAGAAAAAAAAATTAAGAAAAAAAGTGAACAAGAATGATTGATCATTTATTGACACTATACATTATTACCTTGAATGTTCACAGAACGTAAATAATGTATGATGATGATTTTTCAATGTAAGAACGTGTGTGTAAGTGTGTGTTTGTACTTAAATCTGTGAAGGATGCACGCCGTCAAAAAGGATGAAGACCATGACAATATTTTAAACTTTAATATATTAAACGGAAATTGTTAAAGAAGAGAGAGATAAAACCTCGAAAAAAAATGGAATTATGGTTTGCATAATTTATTTTTGTTTTCTTTTAAAATTTTATTATCTTTTTAATATTTGATTATATAATAAAGTAATTAAATCTCTTGCTTAAGGTGTGAACAGTACTTTAATGTTGCCAAAGTCAAAGGTTTATTTAATAAGAGTTTGTTATTTGGCAAAGGGGAAACACAAAAATATTTTACACTTACAATTATTGTTATAATCGTTTACTCAAGTGCAGGTTAAGTTTTAATATTTTTATGTATGTTTTATGTAAATTCCTTTTTAAGTCATTCTAAGTGAGTGTGTGTTTGTTTGTGTGTTCGTATGGGGGATTCAGTTGAAAATTCGTTTTATTAAGTTTTTAGTTGTTTTAAAATGCAATAATAATAAGTCCCTTAATAACACTTGATTTTCTTCTCTGCGGTACAGTGGTATAGACGACATAAAAGGGCGTGTAAATTTTTTTTACATAAAAATTTTGGAAAATGTTTTTTTTTATACAATATATATTCTCGGACTTAGAATATAAGTCCAATTCCTTCGATTCATTCCAGAGGAGAGAAAAAAGCCTCACTAAGAAGTGGAATAATTAGAGCAGGGACTTGTAATAAATATATTTAACATTTATTACTGCACTAATAGTTCCAAATTATTATTTTACTTATTAAGTGAAATAGTTTTTTAATTAAAAATACATTGAAATTGATTATTGAGGGGTTTAGCTGGATGCCATGCACATTTCACTGTTGCTAATGGAGATAATCAGCGAACCTTTACCCAAAAATTTTCTTAGAACAACTAGAGTTATTATGTTAAACGTTCATTTAAACAATTGAAAAGTTCAAATAATATCACAGCTGAAACAAGAACTACATAATCAATATGTTTTGTAAGGCAGACTTTTTTTCCGCTCGAATTGTAGTTGTAAAAAGTATATAAAGAAAATAACTGTAAATAACAACAACAGCTATTCAAGAATAGAGTGTTGCCACACAAGTATTTGTATTGTTGAGAAAAATGAGAGTAAAATAAAGTTGCACTGAGAGAAAAGTTGTTAGATTGAAGTTTAATAAACTTGTTTAATAATACTGTAGCAGTAAAACATTAATTATTTCGTAAAATTATATTAAACAAATATATTGAAATTCAATCTAACAATTCCCGAAATAAATATTAAATAAAAATGTATATATAAAATCAAGCAATGAAATTCCATAAATATTCTTTCTACGTGAGATCAAAAGAAACAAATAAACAACATAAATATTTTAAAGTTTTTCGTAACATAAATTATTTTCATGCCACTGTATACAAAACAACTTGCTTGCTACTGTGTATTAACATGCTTGTTCTTTTTATGCGGCAATAACGGCTGCCTGCTCGTGCTGCACGTTGTTTTAATTGTAATTCAGTATTGCTCTTGCTATTGCTCTTGTTGTTTTTGTAATTGTTGTTGTAAAATCTGTAAAAACCCACCTTTATGGCTTTCAAGTGGTTATTGTTGTTGTTGTTGTTGGTTTAACATTTTCGGTTTGTAATGTTGGCAACTGGCATATCTTCTCCTTTTCGTACTCACAGCCATCAAATACTGCTGAGAATTGTAAATATTTTTCAGCTTTTAGTTTTTTTTGAACAATAAAAATACTTAAAAATTTATGTTCTTTACATTCTTAATTAAAATGTACATACACACAATTTAAAATGTTTTGGCAGTTAATATTGAAATTAAACGTAACGAAACGAAACGAAATGGACATGAATGACTATTGGGACACATTTTTAAGTCTTTAAGAGTTTTCCTTGAAATTCAAATCAACAATCATTGAGTTCAAAGTTGTCTTGTATTTATTTATTTATTTAAAATTGTAGCTTCCATCTCTTCAAATATAACAAACAATAAATATTTTTTCGTTTATAAATTATGCAAATGCTGGAGCAGAAACCAAATAGACTTAAAATTGGGGAGCTGGCTAGAAGTAAAGTAGAAAAATGTTGATAAAATTTTAAAACCATTAGAAATTTAAAATATAAAAATTATAAAAACTGCTTCTAAAATAAATAAATTATTAAAAAGAAATGTAAATTGTCTTTAAGATTTAGGTCAAGCCAGTTACTAGCGAAATCGCTCTTGAGATATTAATTTTTTTTTAATGCCCTAATTCAGTAAGAAGATTTAGGACGTTTTTGTTTGAAAATACTTTTGAGTTCTTGTTTTTGAATTCTCTAAATTATTTTCTTCAAAAATGATTGTTGTCTTTGATAATGAAAAATAAAAATATTATTACCATGTTTTTAAAATATAAAAATTAAATGAAAATATTATACAATATTTTGAAAAATATATGAAAAAAGTATGTGTTGGATATAATGTTTGGAATAAAATCATAAAGCAAATACACGCACCTTCTAGCAGAGACTATTACTAATAATTGTTTTAAAGAATCACAACTGCGGCTTTTTTCCGTCCACAGACAAGACGGCACAATCGTCGAACAGAATTAGGGCATAAATAAAGTTGAAAGGAAACTTCAAAAATTTTTTACGAAAAAATTTAAAAATAAAATTCAACATGAAAAATATTTTATAAAAAAGATTCCTTGTAAACAAATTTAAAAATATGCAAAACTATTAAAAACGTTGCAAATTTTGTTAGTGGTAGCTATCGTGAAGAAATTTTCATGTGAATAATTTTTATTTTTATTTTGTTAAACAAATTTTATTTTTGACATTTTGGATCAACAAAAAAAAGTCATGTTTTTTTTGTTGTTGTTGTATTTTTGTAATATTGATATTACCTGAAAATTAATGTGCTTTGATTAAGATTTTATTTAACAAAATTTATCATATTAAAAACAATTTTAAAGTACTTATGTATTACAAAGAAAAAATTAGGAAAAAGGTGTGATAAAAATCGTTAACTTAATTTTAAAAAATTCCAAAAAGCACCAGCTAAAAAAACTAAATTTGAAATTAACTTAACTATTGAAACTATAAATAATTTAAGCTTCAGTATTAAATCACATATTAATCAAATTGTTTACGAAATTATTAATAATTTAACATTTAATTTAAATTATAAGATACACAATAAGTGCATCGAAAAAAATTCTTCTATTAACTAACATCTTTAATTAAAAAAATACAAGTAATCAATAAAAAATTTAATTGAGTTAATTAAACTTTTGTTTAAAAATTTGATTGATTAAAAGTTTAATTAAAAATTTGATTCAATCAAACTTTTCTTTAAAAAATTATTTATTTAAATATGTAGTTTAATTGACACGATGAAAGTTTTAATTGAATATCTATTTGTTTTTTGTCATTTAAAGGTGTTAATAAGAGTTTATTTTCTGTGTATGTATGTTGATAAAAATATTAATTGCTTGAATGTTACTTCTTTAAAAAAAAATAAATGTTAAAATTAGGTAACTTAATATTATAAACGAGGCTTTGCCAAAATTTTTATAAACGTAAAAAATCAAAGTTTCCATTCCTTAACATCCAGGTTTTTGCTCCATCGGTTGTTGTTTCTAAAAGATTTTGCTCCCAAAAGCAGGTTTTGGCGTTTTTTTTTTGGTATTTGCCTTTTTTTTTTTGTTGTTTTTAAGTTTTAGCGACTTTTGTTTTGCTTTGACGATTTTTTTTAGTTTTGGCGACTTTTTTCGTTTTTTGGCGATTTTTTAGTTTTTAGGTGTCCTTTTTTAGGGTTCCGTACACCAAAGGTGAAAAGGAACCCTATTGTTTTCGTTACGCTGTCCGTCTGTCCGTCTGTCCGTCTGTCCGTCTGTCCGTCACACGGTATTTTCTCAGGAACTGTAAGAGCTACGGACCTGAAATTTGGATAGAGTATGTAGAACATTGGCCGCTACAACAACAAATACATGAGAACTAAAAATTAAAGGGTGTTCCAAAACGAGCAACGAAAAATGTTAAAATCTCATGTAATATACATACAATGGTATGTACATATGTATATTGAAACTTAAAATTTGTAAAATTAGTGTATTTTTATACAGACTACAACAATTAACACTAAAATTTAAAAAAATTTAAATTAAAGGGTAGTCCATCAGTTAATGCAATTTTGAATATGTAATTTTGACAATTTGCTATATCTTGGAAACCGTAAGAGGCAAACACTTGAAAATTTCAAAAACGGTAAAACTAAAAAAACCGAAAATTATAAAATCGCCAAACCAAAAAAAAAAAAAAAAAAAAAAATCGCCAAAAATTAAAAAAAATCGCCAAAACGAAAAAAATCGCCAAAATTAAAAAAAATTTCTAGCACTAAAATAAATCGCCAAATTCGAAAAATGGCAAAAATGAAAAAAAAACGCCAAAATGAAAAAAGCGCCAAAAATAAAAAAAAATCGCCAAAACGCGAAAATGTCGCCAAAACTAAAAAAAATTTTTATATAAAAAAAAATCGCAAAAATGAAAAAATCGCCAAAAATAAAAAAAATCGCCAAAATGAAAAAACGCCAAAAACCGAAAAAAATCGTCAAAACAAGAAAATAAAGTGTCAAAACGAAAAAAAGATCCAAAATTAAAAAAAATCGCCAAAAACGAAAAAACGCAAAAAATGCCAAAACAAAAAAAAAACCGAAAAGTTCCCAAAAACGAAAAAAATGCCAAAACTATATATTATATAGGATGAAGTTTGTATTAAATTACATGTCTAGTGTTCGTACGGAACCCTTCGTGCGCGAGTCAGAGTCGCACTTTACTGAATTTATTAACTTTTGGTGATCTTTTTGCATCTAAGCGATTTATATTATTTTTGATCATATTTTTCATTAACGACCCTTTTCACAATGTATGATTAAGAGTTAACGTGAACTTTAACTGAAAGTTCTTCATATATAACAAAAATTAAAAATTTTAAAAACCCCCGACTTTTTTCAGAAAGGATGTTATATCTTTTAAACGGCTGGACCGATTCTTTTCAAACATAGCTAAGAACCCTCTCGATCAAGTCATCTTTCAAACAGAAAAAACTAAATGAAAATCGGTCCAGCCGTTTGGCCTGTACGTGGACACAGACAGACACACAGACACACACTACAAACTTATAACACCCCTTTTTTTAGTCGGGGGTTAAAAACTTGCCGTCCCTGTTAGCTTTAAATTGTACATTGTGAAAAGGGTCGTAAAGAGTTTTTTATTTTGGCGATTTCCGTTTCGGCATATTTTTTTAGTTTTAGTGGTTTTTTTATGTCTGGCGTTTTTTTTTAGTTTTGGCGATTTTTCAGTTTTTGGCAATTGTTTTCGTTTTGGAGATTTTTTATTTCGGGATTTGTTTAGTTTAGAGTTTGCCTTTTATGATTTCCAAGATACATTAAGTTGTCAAAATTTTCTATTCCAAATTACATTAACTGATAAAATACCCTTTAATTTAAAATTTTTGACTTTCTGTGTTAATTGGTGTAATCTGCATAAAAACACACTAATCTTGAGAATTTTAAGTGTTTGTATCTTACATTATGATTTCTACATGTTTCGCTGCTCGCTTTAGAACACTCTTTAATTAATTAACTGTCATATATTTGCTGTTGTAGCGGCTAAAGTTTTACATGTTCTATGAAAATTTCAAGTCCGTAGCTCTTACGGTTCTAGAGAAAATATCCTGTGATCGATAGACCCAAAACAATAGGATTCCTTTTCAATTTTGGTGTAGGGATCACTTAAAAACCACAGATATTTTGCTTTTTTATTTATTTCAACTATATATGCCAATTTTTGCTTTTATGCTAGAAATGCAGGTTGAGTGAATATTTTGTTACTTCAAGATCATTATGCAAATTTATTTTTTAGAAACAGAAAAACGCAAACAGTAGTATTTCTCCTGTTTTCTTTTATTTTACCAACATATTTCCTCCGGCGTAAACATCTCAACCAATTACAACTCACATGCTCACACATTAATATTGCAAAAAAAAAAAAAAAAAAAAAAAAAAAATAGAAGCACTCACAATATTCGCAAATTTACATTAAACAATAAAGACATTTCTGCACATTGTCACAAATACAAATGCAAATGTCCACAAGAAACAAAAACAAAAACATAAATTCCCAAACAAAACTCATGCAGAAAATTTCAAGAAATGCTACTGGAGATATTAAGTTGTCACACAAAAAAATAAATGAAACCAAAACTTTAGTGATTAACTCGACACACATCTAAAACTTTATATTTGTTGTCTGACTTTTTCCACCCTTTACATACAAATTTTAAATGGAAAACATACAGATACAGATGTAAAAATATGTTAAAATATTGTAAAACTCTACCACTCACAGACTCTCTCGCTCACTTATGGAATATAGAATATATTAACATGTGAACATGCTCTCTTACATATAATTTAGATATTAAAATTTCTATACTCGTATTTATGTATGTTGCATGGTCCATTGCAATTAAAACCATGATTTTAGTAACAAAATGTAACATTAACTTAAATATTTTTTACAATAATATGTACATGGAAATTTACATTAGAAGGTTTTAGTGTTTGTACTACATGCATATGTATGTGTGCACATACTCGTACTGTACATGTTCATATGTGCATATGTGTGAGTGTGTATTTGTATGTGGGCATTTGCATACATGAGTAACTGTTTAATTTTATTTGCAATGTCCCTCTTTTTTTTGATATTTTAAATTTAAGATCTTTAAAATATAATAAAGCATCGTACCGGAGAATGACTAAAGTAAAGTTAAAAGTACTCTTTGAATATTGGCCGTGAAACAACTATAAAAGAGTACAGTTGAAACTACAAACCGTGCTCATACTTTAAGACACGCATTAATTATAAACCGAATACGTATAACCATAAACATCCGACAACTAAGTTCATACACATATTTTAAATTACTCAGCACAAATTAATATAACTAAAATTTATAGACTGCATGAGCTACAAATATATGCACGAGTATAAAAATACTCTGACTAATAATCGGCTAAACATGTGTATATACAGGGCTATTTTATTTGCATGCACATAAAACATGTTTTGGAATAGCCACACACACACAAACCCACACATTTTGTACTGCATTTTATAAACAAGAGTGTATGTATACGGTGGCGAATGATGAATAAATATCCTGAGTATCATGCGTATATTTTTTTCGTCCGACTAATTATCCATACTCTGACTATAAGCATATTCGGGCTATACGTATGAGGGAGAGAGAGAGAGAGAGAGAGAGAGAGAGAGAGTCAATGATAGGCATGTGCCTTTTTATTTATAGTTGTAACGTATTTTATTTTCTCGCATAAACGAAGTGGAAAAGCTCTTGTATGTTGCACTCGGCTATAGTCATAGTTGGTTGAGAGAAAATAATATATGAGCGTACGAATTGTTTGCGCTACAATTATGACTATGCGCAGTTACTAAAATTTAGACTGTTTACTTAAGCAATTTTTTTTTTTTGGGAATAGAAAATATCCTCTCAGATGCGAGAGATGGAAACTTACCCTGCAGGAAATGGAAGTGGTACAAGACTAGTCATGTGACCCGTCTCCAAGTGATAGGAACCAGTCGGAGTTGTAACACTTCCCATGAAGTGGAGCAGTCACTTTAACATGGTGATTTAATTGATACTTTGTATGCACCTTATGACTTCTCATATAAATTATTATCGAACTTCATTGTTTTTATATATATGATTTAAACAGGCTAAAGTTCGTACCGCCTTGTAAGCCAAATTACATGTGATAATTATTAATGAACAAATAACACCAAAATTTATTGTAAATATTCTGACAAACACTTAGTAGAACGGAACAACTAGCTGTTTCCGAAGGCCACTACACCTTCATCAGCATTTTTTTGTGTTTGGTCCACTTTGTGTGGTGTCATTTGATGTAGATTTCTGCTTTATATACTCAGCTTGCAAATGGAATATGTGAATTGCAAATGGAATATGTGAATTGTTTTGATTCATTATATTACAATTTGCTGAAAGCTTTTCTTTTTTGTAATGAAAGCTCAATATAATTTATATATAAATGTCATTCCGACATTTAACTTCAACAATTGAAATTGAACAAATTAATTGAATTTATTGTTATTTATTTATAATTTATTTTTAAGCGAAGCCTTTTATGAGAGTCGAACTGACAACCTCTTAGATGCAGCCACATCGAAATTATGAATAAAAGTACTTCAAAAGCAGTCAATGGGTTCAAAAAATTTTACTTCGGAGTTAACTTATTTTTTTTAAATTTATTTTTCGGCCAAGCCTGAATATGTAACCGATTTTAAATTATATTCATATTATTTGTGCAAGAGAACTTGATATTTGAGCAGCAGATATAATATTTATAAAAATTATAGTAATAAGCTTAAAGTCAAATATAAAAAGAAACGAGAATTCTATCAGAGTTTAGAGGCAGTTCTTAAGAAATAATGGCCGTCAAATCATTTGCAAAAAAGCTTTAAAGCTTGTTGTTTGTTAATGAAAAGCTTATTAATACAAATTTCAAATGAACCGTTCTTTAAAATAAGTAGAAATATGAATTTAAGCTGTTTTTGTATTTTGTTGCTTTGCAAATGTTTATGTCCATGCGATGCGTGTGTGTGTGTGTGTGTGTGAGAATTTTGGGCAGATATTTTCGTTGTGGTGTTTCTTTTTTTTATTTCTATTACGACAACGTTTATTTTTCTTTCTTTTTTTTTTGGCATGTAGTTTTGTAAAATCTGCATGAAATTTGCATAAAATTAAGTGTGGAAAATTATTTCCATTTTCTACCACTCTCACTTAAATTTTGTAAAAAAATATAAGAAAAATTAAAATATAAAATTTTATAATACGCTACACTTACTAAGAATATTGTTGCAATATATTGTTGCTGAAATGGCAAGGAAAACAAATTATTATGAAATTTGTATAAAAACTTTTGTAGTCATGTTAATGCAGCAATCGAAATAAATTTCAGCACTTCAGTTTCATGTTGTTGCTGCAACCTGATAATAAGATTTTTTTAAATTAAAAGGGATAATCTCTTCTTGTTTATATTAAATTTTATCTCAATAAAATGACGTTTATAGTTTTGTAGACTGACGATATAGGAGACTTAATGTGTGAAATAGCACCTCCATTGAAAGCAACTTCAGATAAAAGAAGCTCCAACAAATTATAATGATCTTACTTCATATGTGTTTCATGCTAATTCAACATGATTTACAGACTAGAGTCTTGCTACCCAACAGCAAGAAATTTTCGCTGGTAAAACAAACAACAATGACAAGTCGCCTAACTGAGCACAGCAGTGCATTGTAGCTATGAAGAAATCAAATAAACACCAACACACTTAAATAACATATTATTTCTAATAAATTTAATATGACTTCCAATCAACATTTTCTCATGTTGATTTTACATTGTTATTGTTTTCTGTGTGTAAAGCATCTTCGAGTCGTTTTTAATGCACAATTTTCAGTATCTTTGCCACACTCATTATCATAAATAAGTTTTTTAATGCGAATGTGTTATTTCTATGTCCTCTGGTCGTACATTTTGCAAAATTAATTGTTCATGTAAGTACGAGTGGTGTGGTCCTAAGGACTTTGCTCATTGGTTGGGCTTTCGTTCCTTGTTGTGCTCCCTTGGCTGAAAAAATTTTCAGGAGTAATTAAACAAACATATTGAAATTGAAAGGGGACTTAAGCTGTCCGTTGTTTTACTAACAATGTCTTAAGCATAAAATGAGAAAAGAAGTGCAAAAACTTAATGAAAATAAACACTTGAAATAACAACTCATAGATAATTAAATAAATGATTCAGTGATAAAACGGCAAAGAAAATCACATTTAGCACACAACATAAAATAATAATATTTCAAGTTCAATTACTACTTTGCTTCAAAACCAACAGAAAATAATATTTATTACCGATAAGTTCTGCAGTCTTTATAAAAGTTGTTAAACAAATAGAATTTAGTGCGAATATGTACTTTCCTATTTAAAAAGAATTTAATGGTGAAAGATAAATATGAGATGACGTATCAGTTAACATTATTATTAATAATTTGCGCTAAAAACATCATTCACAACATTGCAAAAAATAAAGCAATAAATATTATAAAAAAAAACAATTCAATAAAATCAACTGTTGTTGTATTATTAATGATAAGATAATGGCAAAGACTCAAGTAAGAAAGAAATGCTATGAAATGTAAGAGAATTGAGCTGAAATATGCAGCTAGTTGCAAATTAAATGTGCTTTGGAAAACAACGTTTGCTGTAAAAAGAATTTGAGAATAAGAAAATAATGAGTGTAAAAGAAATATTCAAATATATTTTGCAGTTTCATATAATTTTTGTATGCATCTTACTGTTGCAGGCCGAGTGTTGGTATTGAATTCTTAATTTATATGCATTTAGATTATTTATAAAATTTATAAACAAACTTATTACTTGACTTTAGATCCCTATTGTTTTCGCTTCACTTGGATTGGCCCGTTTCAAGACAAAAATAATATTGCTGATGTCACGTGCGACAGTATACGCGAAGATTTAACAAATGTACCTTGTCGTCAGCCTTTAGTGGCAACCGACAATGATAATATACCGGATACAATAGATTTATGGTCCAAATATAAGGATAAAGCAAATACGATAGGCTGCCCCATGGTGCCGGGTCAAATGTGTGTAAAATATACTTATACCTATAATAAAGGGGGTAAGTAAGTTACGACGAAGCCATGACTGAAAAACATTTTAGAAGAGTAAAGAAATTCATAACACGTGTTTTCATGTTAACTAATTTTTGAAGTCGTCTTTTAAAAAGGTGCCGTTGAAAAATTCTAAATTTAATCGTTAGCTACAATGCAAAAAGGCGTAACTAGCAAAAATATAATTTTACAGGAGAAGCAAAAAGTAAAAAAAAAACTAAACAAACTTGTTGTTTTTTGTTAATAAATACGTAATTTTTTATCGTAGAAGTGTAAAATTTTGTCAAGGCATGTAGTTTAATAACATTTAGGGCCATTATTACAACTTAAAGTTAGTTAAAAGTAGGATTTTATCGGACGTATAAAAAGCTTTCCATTAGTGGAAATTGAATAAACTTGCCTGTAATTTATCGCTCACTTTATGTTAAAGTAAAATTTTGCAAGTGATAATGTTTTTATACATCCGATAAAGTCCTACTTTTAATTATCTTTAAGTTTTAATAATGGCCCTTAGATTAATCAATCAAAAACTCGATTTTGAATTTTTTGTTAGTTAAGCCTTTTTGAATTTCAGCTAACGATATGCTGAAAATTTTTCTTTTAGAAAAGGACTTTTGCAATAAAAACAAACTACTTTTTGGATTAATTAATTTCCTGTTAAAAAAATATATTTATAAAAAAGTATTTTTATTACCTTTTTGAAAGAAAGTGCCTCGTTGAAGAAAGTACTTATTTTATTAAAGTACTATTTTGAAAATCGTACCTTTATGAAAAAGTATCTTTGAAAAATTATCTTTTTGAAAAAAGTAGTTCTTATGTATGAAAAAGTTCCTATTTATTGTTTTCCTGAGTTTATTTTTAATTCTTTTATTAAAAAAGTACCTTATTAAAAAAAAGTACTTAAAAAATTACTTTGTTAAAAGATGTTGGTTTTCAAATAAAGTAAGTTTTTGAAGAAAAAAAAAAATCTGTTTGCAAAAGTACTTTTTTCGCCAAAATTTAAATTTTTGCAAAAGGAAATTTTTGAAAAAAAAAATAAATTCTCGAAAAAAAGTATAAATTTTTGAAAAAAGTAAATTTTTGAAAGAAAATTCATTTTTGAAAAGTTAATTTTTGAAAAAGTAGATTTTGAAAAAAAGTTTTTTTCTTGAAAAAAAAGTAAATTTGTGAAAAAAGGAAATTTTTGAAATAAAATAAAATTTTTGAAAAAAAGGTCCAGCTTGAAAAAAATTCGGTTTTGAAAAAAAACCTTTTATGTAAGAATGCATTTTCTTTTAAAAATCCTTTTTGAAAATATAATTTTTATCTAGAAAGTCCCCTTTTGAAAACAGTTCCTGTAAAAAAGTTTATTCATATAAAAGTACATTTTTGAAAAAATATCTTTTTGAAATCTCTGAAATAATGTGCCTTGATTTTTTTTGGCAAATTCTAAAGGAAAACTGTCTAATTCAAAAACGTACTTTTAAAAAACTTACCTCTTTAAATAAACTTTCCTTCCAAAATGAAGCACATTTTGGAAAAAATTACATTTTTTTGAAAATATTGAATTTTTGAAAGAATATAATACATTTTTGAAATGAAGAAAATTTTTAAAAAAACTTCCTTTAAAAAAAATTCTTTTGATTTTTTTTAAACTCTCTAAAAATAATTCCTTTTCAAAATTATCTTTTTGAAAAAAGTGCATTTTGAAAAAAAATATATTTTTGAAATAAAGGATATTTAAAAAAGAGTTCCTGTTTGAAACTTTTTAAAAATCTGTTAAAAAATTTCTTTTTGAAAAATTATCTTTTTGAAAAAGTGCATTTAAAATAAATAATTCTTTTATACAAAAAAGTTTTTAAAAAGTGTGTTTAAAAAAATTCCTTTTAAAGCAGTTTCTTAAAAAAAGTCCTGAAAAAATTTCTTCTTGAAAAATTATTTTTTTAAAAAAAGTGTATGAAAAAAATTTTTTTACAGAAAGAAAATTAAAAAAATCCTTCTTAAAAAATTATCTTTTGAAAAAAAGTTGTTTTTTGAAAAAAGTCTTTAAAAAAATTCCCTTTGTTTTTTTAAGTCCCTTTAAAGAAAATGAATTTAAAAAAATTTTCGCCTTTAAACAAAATTACATTTGAAAAATTTTTCGAAATAAGTCTCTCAAAAATATTCCTTTTTGAAAAATGATCTCTTTGAAACAAAAGAAATTTTTGAAAAAAGTCCATTTAAAAAGTTATTTTTTTAAAATTTTTTTTGAAAAAATTCCCTTTAGAAAAATTTCTTTGTGAAAAATGTACCTTTATAAAAAAAATCTTTTGGAAAACAGTACCATTTTGAAAAAAAAAAATAATTACACAAAAAGTACCATTTGGAAAAAAGTATCTTAATAAAAAAACTGTCTTTTTTCAAAAAAAAAAAAAAAAAAAAAAAAAAAAAAAATTCTTGATTTTTTTTAATTATTACAGAAAAGAGTAAATAAAATAAAATTATTTCTTTGAAAGCTGTAGGTTTTAGAATAAAGTATTTAAAAAACATCTTTTTGAAAAAGTTGTTTAAAAAATTCTTTGTTAATGATAAATAAAAACAATGAAACATTTCCTTATTTAAATGAACTACTTTTTTGAAAATATCTTTTTGAAAAAGATACTTTTAAATATGTTATTAAGTAAAAAATCAGTAAAGCATTTCCTGCTTTTAAAATGTTTGTATAAAAAAGTGTTTTTTCATTAGTTTTTTTTTGTGAATGACCACTACTTTACTCAAAACATTTTTTTTTGTCCTGATTTACTCGTTACAGTCCAAAACATCACTTACATGTGTGGAAAAGTTAATGCCACAACCGGTTGTTATCGCCAAAAATATATTTCCGGTTTGGATGTTGAAGTTTGTGTTTGTGAATCGCAATTGGGAGCGATGCCATGCAACACAGCGAATGTACAACTAGAACATAAATTATCACTTTTACTAATAACTTTGATAACAATAACAATATTTTATAAATTATTCAAAAATAGTTAAAAAAAACAAAGCAAAAACTATTTAAAAAAAATGCAACTAAGTAAAAAAAATAAATTACTGCCATTTTATTATGAGAAGTTAAAGAGGAAGGAAGAATGCAGAAAAAATCAAGAGGAAGTGTCATTAATAATACGTCAATGGAAAAAGAGTAAAAATAAGAGACAAATAAATATCAATATATAGACAAATAATCCTTATATTCAGAAAGAATGATATTTGTCTACCAGTTTTTATATGAAGCTTTAAACTCGCACACATACACGGACACTTGTTTGGGCAATATGCAAATGTATGCTGCACACACACACACATACACACACTGTAAAGTGAGTATTTTTTAAAGTAAATTATTGCATGTGAATGTTTTTGACAGTTTTATGTAAAATTGTTATTGTTGTTGCCTTTCAGTTTTATGTGGGCATTTTATTTTTCCAGAAAAGCCTCAATTTATTTGGCATGCGAGTTGATCGTTTTGTCTCATTGTGAGTGGGCGGCTAGTTTGCGGATGACTTTATTTTTTTTAAGTGTGCGTGTGTGTGTGTGCCTGTGAATTAATAAGAGAGTGAGATGTGTTAAAGTAACGGTTATTGAATTGTTTATATGCAATTGCATGCAAATAAAAGAGTATTTACAGTGTAATGCATAACATATTTAAAAACAAAAATATTATAATTCGTGAATTATGAAAATTTTTTAAATTTATTTTTAAGCAATATTCAACAAAATTATTTGATGCTTTAAAATAACACTTGTTGTATTTTTTTGCTATGCTCTTGGACATTTAATAATACCCAATTATATATCGGAGTTTTAATATACGAGTATGTATATCGAGTTTTTACGCTATTTCAAGAATTTTGATGAGTTAGCTTTGGGACTGTTAATTGTGTTTAGTACTACTTTCAATAAGACCTGCGATATTTTTTTAAGTTAAATATTTTTATTGCTCTTTTTCTCAAAATAAATATTTAACTTGTTAAAAAAAATATAAATTGTTTCTTAAAAATACATTCAAATTGAAATTTTTTCAAAAATTTTTTAGAACAAATAGAAATATTATGTTAAACTTTCAGTTTAGTTGAAAAAAAAGCTCAATAATCTACATATTTTTTATTGGCTGGTAGGCACTGTACTAGTCTTGCAGTCGAAGGATCGCAGGTTTGAATTCTGGAGTCAAGTCGAAGAATTTTTTTAACTAAAGCTTTCCTATTTGTATTTTTTTTTTCACTAAATAACTTTTCAAATAAATTTTAAGTTAAATGATCAATGATATAATGAAATAATGGGCCTTATGAGTGTCGTATTAGGACTTCGACTACGACGATTTTGAACTAGATTAAAGAAAAAATTTTGCAATGTTCTTTAGTCTAGTCGAAGTCGTAATAAGGCCCAGTATTGAATTAAAATTTTATTCATGATGGTACATATTTAGTGTGTATCTGAGGAATATTTGAAGTTGTTGTAGCTGCAGGGGTAAGCGCGTTGACTACCACGCGATGAGTTCCGAGTTCAAATCTTGGCCGGGGAAGCAAATTTATGTACAAACAAAAATTTTTCTGATTCTTTGTCAAGAAAGTTAAATAATTAATAAAACACATTTACTACATTAAATTAAATTCATGTTGTTCCAACTTGAAATAATTTTGGTTCAACATGATTCTTCATTTTGTTTTAAATAAAGTTATTTCAAAACGACTAATTAACATGAAACACATATGCAGCAAAATCATTGCCGAAAAAGATTAGATTAACCTTGTTTATGTAGATTTTAGGTTGAAATATTTCTGTGTATACGTAATTTAAATTTATTAGTTAATTGGAAAAATAATTTGTTTTTTTTTTAATTTTGAATTTGATAATAATATTAGCTGTTGATAGTTGTGAAACTTTTGGTCCCAACAGTTTCGTCTTTGTATATTTATTTCTTTATTTTATCACATTTCTAATGTAAAAAAATGTGCAAGCTTTTACAACAAAAGCTTTGTGCTTTCACATCGAAGAAAGTGTAGCAGCCTTGCGGCTTACTTTGCAAAGAAACAAGAACAAATTGTAAGAGCTTTTAAAGCTACCCAGGCAGAAAAAGACAATCAGCATGACGTTGCTACGATTGTCTCCGGGTACAACTAACATCAGTACAACATTCGTTTACAAAAATTTTAATGTACTCATAACATTAAAATGATAACGCCGAATGAACGTCCTCCGACCCTTGTTTTCAATGTTGTCACAATACTCTAAATACATATTTGTAAGGTCGTCACAATGTAAATTTCCCAACATAAGTCAAATTTTTGTATTTACGGTGTTGCAGCGGTATAGAATTATTGTAAACGGGGTATTGGGAAATTAACGTCGAATTTTTGTATACACAGTGCTGTTGTGGTATAGCATTACTAAGAACGCGATATTTGTAAACGTTAAGTCATATTTTTGTGTTTAGAGTACTGTGGTGGTACAAAATTTTTGGAAGAGTCGTAATTTTGTATTTACAGTGTTGTGTGGGTACATATTTTTTGGGCAGTCACAATTTCTGCCTGGATATTTAAATGTAAATATCAGAGTATGTGCGTGTGTGGACGTAGCTGATATAAATACACATGCACACAAATATACAAGACGATGTTGAAGTAAACCTAAAAACCACAAGAACAATAGCAACAATGTTACACCCTTAGCAGCTTTTTAGGAAATATACAACCACACAAAAATATAAACCAACGCAGACGAAAGGCACCAAAGCCTATATAAAGCACACGAAAATTTCCAGCATGTTGATTGAATTTTTCTTTGAAGTGCCTCAAAATTTTAATAGTTTTTCTTGTCAAAAAATCCAAATGTTACATATGACCCAATGTAGCTTCATGACCACAAGACTTTTTACATGTCGTGTACTACTGCTTTAGACTTAGATTGATTAGATTAGATTGTCGGACCAAAGTCCGACATCTTTATGTTATATATTAGTGATAATATAAAAGAGAGAGTAAAATGTATAGTTGTTCGAATGCTTATGAGGAAGTGGATTGTTTCATTCCGTACGTGTGCTTAAGTCCGTGCAAATAAGAGAATAACAAAGTGCCCATGGACTGCATTTTGCTTGTCTCTGTTTTAGACATAAACCGATGATCAGGCCCATGTCCAAAATGAACTTGTTTATTCAGCTACAGACCAACATAATGGAATTGTAACTAGAAATAATGATGTGATCGATAGCTAATATTTTAGAAACTGTTGAATGTGATGCAAACTTCTGGATGTTGATAACATCATTCTCTTCTGGAACAACAGCAGAGAGAGCATTCTGTAAAAAAATCGCAGTTAAGATCGTCGTATTCAGTTGTGAATTATTTATCATGTACTTAGTAAATAAAGGCTTATTATTTGCATAAAGCATAAGAAAAAAATTAAGTTTAAAAGCGCTCATTAACACACAGCTTAATGTAAAAAGAAAAATTTATTCTCCTCTCAAGAGCTGAGTAAACAAGATATTTTTATGAGATTTTTATACAATATCCATTTTTTTTGAGTTATAAAGCTGTTTTAGTAAATGAGCTTTGCTATTTAATTACCAAAAATCTTGTAAATAAACTGTGAGTGACTTTTCGTTTGTAGTTAGCTTTTAAGCTTTCAATTCATGCTCAACATCAGTGTAATTATTACCAAAATTCAATCTCCACTGTATATTTGCCATTATTCTTTATAAATATGTGTGAGCTTTTCAATGGGTGTGAGAGATGAGTTAAAAATTTATCTGTTTGTTTGTTTGTTTGCTTGTGCTTATGAATGCCCCTTGTAAAATGGTAATTTATAGTAAATTTATTCATGTTTTATTTTTCTGGTCATATTTTTTTGTTTTTTTTTTGCTTTATTCGATTTTTTTTGTTTGTTTGCATAACATTTTTACTTTTGCATATTTATATACAAAAAAAAAAAAAAATTCATTTATATGTTATAGACATTCCTCTCATATTGTATTTAATGTAGATTTATTTTTATTTCTTTTTCACAAAAAAAAAAAAAAAAAAAAAAAAATATATATATATATATATATATATATATATAAATACGAAAAAAAAGGTACGTACGTTTGTGTGTATTCTTTCAATGTTGGCGATATCTTTTTGGCAATTAATCAAGAATATTTTAAATTGGCTTTAGGTTACAGTGAAATATTTGTAGTTGTGTCATAAAAAATATATTCACAACTGAATGATTTTTGCTTGTCTAGGACGATATTTTTTAAATTATTTAATATTTTAAAGCAATTCAAAATTTTTGTATGCGCTGTATGTGTGTTTGTGTGTGTGTGTGTGTGTGTGTGTGTGTGTGTGTAATATTAACAACCTTAAAACAATTTTAACTGTCAATTTCAGGATGTTAGTGTCTATACCAACAATAGTATATTTATTGATGACAATAAATCTGTTTTTGATTTCGCTGCTTGAATGTTTATTGTTTCAAATTTATTTAGCTTATTTTTCCAATATAATGAATTTAATTGACTGTGCCATGTTATATGGCTGTTAGGATTTTTATTTTAAATACCCTACAACATTGTTGGTTTGTTGTGCATTTAAGCTGATATCACATTTTAAAAATTGCTTGCCTAAATCTGTTAACTATCTATTTAAATTTAAATTTTTTTTTTATCAATTTACTTTTTAGATTTTTTTTAGCTTTAAGCTAATGTTTTTTTAAATAAATTGTAGCGACCTTCAAAAATCTTTTTGCTGGCTTAAAATTATTACATTCCCTTTATATTGGAACTATTTATTACATGATTTGGCGATAAAAATAAAACAAATTATATTGTTTTTGTCATCATCAACAACTGAAGATAGACACATAAATTTCAATAAAGACATCATGCAATTTCCACAAAAAAAAAAAAAATAAAAACACACACACAACCATAAAAAAGAAACCAATAATAATTTCTTTTCTTCTTTTAGACGGCTAAAATGTAATGAAGTGTAACTTGAAATATAAAAATAAAAAGAGATATTAAATAACCGAAACCAAAATTTTGTGGCTTGCAATACAATTCAAATGGCCATTAAATTTCAAAGTTGAAAAAATCAAAATAAAATCATATAAATTGCAAAATAAATGGACAGAAAATCTAAAGATTTTTTTCAAAACTTTCAAAAGAGAAAAAATATTTCTTATATATATTTTTTATTTATATATTTATTAAATGCTACAAACATAATTACATATTATTTTGACGATCATAGTGCAGCAGGCAAAAGTCTTTGGTGAGAATCGAACTCAACACTACTGCACTGATTGCCTAGCACACTATCGACTAGGCTATCAAGGCACCCGAACAAATTTCTAAGATCGTTTTACTAAATAAAATAACGGACTTCAAACCCTAGAGCTGAATGGTTAAAATACTCGTATGTTGAAGTTTCAATTAAATGAAGCACTGAACTTCTTAAAAAGACTTTAAAAAATCTGGCAACACTGGTTATATGTTCCAAATTTACATTCTGAACTTTTAGCTTATATAATAGAATATGTTACCTGGTGTATAAGCTTTTTAAAAAATTTTAAGTGCCCGGTAAACGTTTTTTCAGGTTTTTCGCAATTTTTTTTTTGTAAGTTTTGGCGCTTTTTTAAGATTTGTTTAGATTTTTGGCGATTTTTTAGTTTCGGTGTAATTTTTTTCTTTGTTGGCGGTTTATATTAGTTGTAGCGATTTTATTTTAGTTTTGACTTTATTTTTCGTTTGGGTGATTTTTTTCGGTTTTTGGGGATTTTTCGCGATTTTTTTTTGTTTTAGCGCTTTTTTTTTTGATTTTTTGGGATTTTTTTTTTTTTTTGGTTATTGGCGTTTTTTAGCTGTGGCGTTTTTTTTAGTGCCGATGTTTTTGGCATTTTTTCAGTTTTGCTGATAGTTCTAGAGATTTTTTTTTTGGTTTTGGATCTTTTTTTCGTTTGCCGATTGCCGGTTTTTGGCGATTTCTTTTAGTTTTGGTGCTTTTGCTTAATTTTGTGATTTTTTGGGATTTTTCGGTTTTTGTTTTTTTTGTAGTTTTGGCGTTTTTTTAATGTACGAGTTATTTTTTTTTGCGTTTTTGGAATTTCTTTCGGTTTGAGGGATTTATTTTAGTTTAATAAATTTTTTTAGTTTTGGCGCATTTTTTCTTTTTTGGAAGATGTTTAGATTTTTGTCGTTTTTTTAGTTTCGGTATTATTTTTTCCTTGTTGGCGATTTGTTCGGTTTTTGGTGGTTTATTATAGTTTTAGCGTTCATTTAGTTTTGAAGTTTTTTTTGTTTGTCAATTTTTTTTTAGTTTTGACGGGTTTTTTATTTGGGGAATTTTTTTGGTTTTTGGCGTTTTTTTAGTTTTGGAGTTTATTTTAATGTTAGCGTTTATTTTCTTTTTTCGGCATTTTTAATTTTTTCGGTTTTGGCTCTTTTTTCTCTCTTGAGACTTCTTTAGATTTTTGTCGTTTTTATGGTTTCGTTGCTATTTTTTTTCTATGTTGGTGATTTTTTCGGTTTTTGGCGGTTTATTTTAGTTTTAGCGATTTTTTTGTTTTGAAGTTTTTTTTGTTTGGCGATTTTTTTTTGGTTTTGGCGATTTTGAGTTTTGGCGCTTTTTTTTAGATTTTTTTGGGATTTTTCGGTTTTTGGCGTTTTTTAGTTTTGTCGTTTTTTTAGTGGTAGAGTTTTTGTGCGTTTTAGGCATTTTCCTCGCTTTGGCAATTTATTTAAGTTAGATTTTTTTAGCTTACGCATTTTTTTTTTGGTTTTGGTGCTTTTAATTCGTTTTGGCAATATTTTTCGTTTTTAACCGATTTCAAAAAAAGGATGATGTTAACAATTCGTCTCTATTTTATATATAATTTTATGATTTTTTTATATACACCCCTATTCTGCGTTTCGATTCGAATCGAAAGTTTCTCCGTTTGGCAACTTTGGTATTCTGCGTTCCGTTCTTCGATTTCTCTTTCGATTCTATGTATTCTGCATTTCGATCGTAACTACGTTTTTGTAAGTTGTTATTTTAGTGGCGGAGCGTTTTCAATTTTTGTTTGTTTAGCTTCAAAAAGTGATTAATTAAAAAAATAATGCAAGTATTAAATGCAAAAGAAGGTTTAATTAATAAACTACACAGTTTGTTCTTTTTTTCTGTACTGAAATGCGATTTTTATTTAATTTATTACAGGTAGACCAGTATAAAAAGTTGACATACCTATTTAATGGCAACAAAAAACGATATTGCCTACGGATTTAATTAAATTTAAAGAAATAAACTTTATTTTTCTGTTACAATTATGTGTAAAAAATTAAAATATCACCTCCGGCGCGACAGAATTCTTCACACTGGATAAGTTTGGCCACAAATACCTCTTGCTTATCTCGTTTTTTTTTTATTTCTGTACTTAAATTTGCAAGAATCTATTTAATAAAAATTTTCACAATATTTACTTATTATTTGTTGTAATGTTAAATCTCTGTTTTTTTTTGCACTACATTTAACTTTTTGCTAAAAATTTTGCAAAATTGCTTAATTTTTCTGTTCCTATTTCACCTGTTTCATAGCAAAGCAACAGGTTTAAACATACTCTTCTCTTCTTCTTTTTCTTTCGATTCAGTTTTTTGGCAGAATACCTCTTTTCGATCCGTGCGTAACTGAATGCGGGAACGTAATCGAAACGCGGAATAGGGGTGATAATTTTATGATTTTGGTTCTAGTAATTACACAATTTGAAAGTTACAAAAATGAGCGGAGTTACGCCCATTACAATTTATTATAATGTTTCACGTGGTTCTACTTAACCGATTTTTACGAAACTTAACATACACCCTAACCCTGAAAAACACACAATCTTGCATTTAAAAAATGGGCGGAGATACGCGCATTAAAATTTAATTTTATATGTCACGTACTTCTTTCTTATCTTCTTCTATCAGATATTTGCATTTAAGTCGGTTTTTTTTGGTAAAAAGAATTATTTTTGAGATTTTTTCGTTTTGGAGATTTTTTATTGTGGGATTTTATAGTTTTAATGTTTTTTAGATATCAGAGTTAATTGCTATAGTCTGCATAAAAATACACTAACTTTGAAAATTGAAAGTAAAAATTTCTGTATATTACATTAGGATTTTCACATGTTTCATTGCTCGCTTCAGAATACCCTTTATTTTTAAACTGTCATATATTTGTTGTTGTAGTTGCCAAAGTTTTACATATTCCGTAAAACAGCCTATGATAGACAAATGGACCGACGGACAGACAGACATCGTAGCGAAAACATTAGAGTTCTTTTTCACCTTGGGTATACGGCACCCTAAAAAGACAGGAAGTATTTACTGAAATACCGTTTACATGCATATTTATATGAAATGACTTTTATTACAAAAAAATATTTTTTTTGCCAAATATGTTAGTTTGTTAATCGGATTTTCAGACAACAAACATAAAAACCACAACCCATTTGAAAATCTCCCTCTTATTTTAAAGCTGATTAAAAATCAAGAAACAATTTATAAAGTTTTACTTTTTTATTAAAAAAAAAATTATATAAAAAATTTAACCATAATAACTAAAAAATCTATAAATTTTTTAAAAGTGCGCTGTGAGGGGCAATCAACTTAAATTTTCGAAATTATATTATAAACACAACAACATAACCAAATTGAGAGCCTGGTAAAAAAAAAACAATAAACTTAAGGCTGGTATTCACTATCCTACACAATCGTGCGACTTTTGCGAAAATACAACCCTGGTATGATGGAGTTTATTCATAGATCAGGGTTGTATTTTTTTTTCGTAAGTTGTGCGATTTTATAGGATAGTGAGTGCCAGCTCTTTGCATTATTAGTGTAGCATTGTAATTTTAATTTTTAATTGGGAATTAATGTTATATAATTTTTAATCAATTTTATATTTGCCATTAATTGTACGAGTAGCAAGTCCCAGAGAATGGACCTTCAAAAGCCAAATAGAAATTAAGCTCCTCATCCTAGAATTACACTATTTCTTAGAATCCCATTATAAACTACTGTAATATAAAAAAAGGATTACCCTTAATCTTTATTTAGAAAGAAATTTAGACAAAACTCCACCCCCCCCATCCCCCCACCAACGCAACATTTAATATTTGGCTCATCATTTTTAAAACCATTTTAGTACTCCAAGTACTCCACTATTACAATATTAAATGAAACAAATTGACAAAAATTTAAGCTGAAATAAAAAACGTGCCTAGAATCTACAAAAACAAAATTTAATATCTTTCTTCCTTGGCAAAATGCTATAGCCGAGAGAAAATAAGAAGGAGAAAAGAAGAAATAACAACCTGACAACACGTGATTCTATTTAATATTAAATAAGAGTCTTTTAAATGTGATTATCTTGAAAATTTAGCAATATTAAGCCAAAAGCTATAAAAACCTCTCAAACAAACCGACTAAACCGAAAATAAGCTGGAAAGATAAAATAAAATTTAAAAATTCAAGAAAAATAATAATACTACATACTTCATGTTCATTAGCGGGAATACGAGTAAGATATATTTTTTTTTTGCATCTTTAGTTGAAATATTCGTAATGAATAAATAAATACTATAAAAACAATTATTATTTTTCCTTTCCTTTTGCTTTCCTGCTGAAGCAGACATTGACTGAAAAAAACATCTTGGTGTGTATGGAGCTTAAATAAAATACCTTGACTGAATGCAAATCACCTCTTCAGAGTTTAATATGCCATAAAATTTACGCGTAATCTTAAATTAGCTTAGGATTTCTCTCCCCCTCTCCCCCTCCCTCTGCGTGTCTATGCTGGCGTTTGATGAATGTGAACGTGTTACCTTAAACACTTCGTCATTGCTTTATTTTACATAAATAAATTTTAAAATTTTTTACCCTTAAACTTTTTCCCTTTTCATTTTTTTTGTTGCTTTGCTCATACAGACGACATACGAGCATATAATTCTGCTGCAGCCCCTTTAATTTTGTGGATTTGCTATTTTTGGGAAATTTTACAGAGGAAGGCAACACCAAAAAAAAAAAAAAAAAAAGAAGTTGTTACATTTTCATCACACTTCTTTGAATGTCATTATAATTTTAAATAAAATGCTTAATATTTGTGTTGAAGGAAACAGAGTGACAGAGAGTAGAGTGCACAAAAAAAATAATGTATTTTTAAGCTTTTCTAAGTTTTTCTTTCCTTCACCTCGGGGTCTGAACTCCATTCTAATTGAAAGTGGATTTGTTTTCATAAGCTGCTTCTTAAGCAAACGGGAATTATTAGCGTAAAATTTCAAAGTGAAATTAACAATTATTAATTTTTACTCAAAATTATCAAGCATACTTTTAGGAGCAGCAAATAAATTAATCAAACATCTATCTTTAGGGGAAAGATTTTGTAAGCTAATAAATGGAACCTAAAGAAGTTAAAGTTAAAACGATTGGCATTGCAAGTAGAGAGAACTTAATCCATTCTGTTGGTGATTTGACAATAGCCTGTAAGACCACAAATGATGATCAGCCCCCGGTATTCCGTGACTCGCTAAAGCTAAAGTTAAATTCGATCGCTAAAATGCTGAATAAATAAAAAATTCAAATTTTTTGGCAATCACATAAAACATTGAAATTTCGGCGAATTACATTTTTAAGCCGTGGCCTGCTTTAGCAAATACACTTTTTAAAATTTCGTTCCTAGCCGAAAATCGATAAATCGACTTTATAGATTTTTAGCGATAGAGATTTAGCTTCAGCGAGTTGCAGAATACTCCGGCAGGTTTGTTGTTAACTAAAATAAATTCAATTCAACACTACATACGAGTATTTAATATTATGCGAACTTTATAATCAAATACCTTAATTGATGAAGACAGTTTTTAAAAATTTTAAGTACCCAGAAATTTATTTCCGGTTTTTGTCGATGTTTTTTTAGTTTTGGCGTTTTGCTAAGCTTTTGCCCTTTTATTCGTTTTAGGAATTTTTTGGAGTTTGGCGATTTTTTGGATTTTTGGCGATTTATTTATTTATTTTATTTTGTTTTATTTATTTTATTTTTTATTTATTCGTCGCATCGTTTTTTTAGTTTGGTGGTTTTTTTTCATTTAAGTGATTTCTTCCAAATATTTGCGATTTTTTTGTGGTTATTTTTTAGTTTTGGTGATTTTTTTAATTTTGTGATTTTTGTGTTTAAGCGTTTTTGGCTTGGACGTATGTAGCTGGTGTATAGACAATTTTATGTCCCCCTGTTACATTAAAAACTAAATTAGGTACCTAGTAAAATGTTTCCGGTTTTTGGCGAATTTTTTAGTTGTGGCGCTTTTTCTTAGTTTTGGCGCTTATTTTCGTTTTTGTTTTGGTTATTGGCGATTTATTTGTTTAAGCGTGTTTTAGTTTTTTGGCTTTTTTGCGTTTAGGCGATTTTTTTTCAGTTTTTGCGATTTTTTCGGCTGTTTGTTTTTAGTTTTTGGCGCTTTTTTCGTTTAGACGTTTTTTTAATTTTGTGATTTTTTAGTTTTAGCGTTTTTGGCTTGGACGTAGCTACTGTATAAGAAATTTTATATCCCCGTGTTACATTTCAAAAATATTTTAGGTGCCTAGGAAACTTTTCGGGTTTTTGAAATTTTTTTAGTCTTGGGTCTTCTTTTTAGTTTTGAAGATTTTTTTCGTTTTGGCGATTTTTTGTTTTTTTTTTTAATTTTTGGCGATTTTTTTATGTTTGGGTTTTTTTCGTTTTGCCGATTTTTTCTTCAAATTTTGGCGACTTTTTTCAGTTTTTGACGATTTTTTCGATTTTTTTTAGTTTTTTCGCTTTTTTGTTTTGGCGATTTTTGTTTTAAATCTTGTGATTTTTTGGATTGGACATGGAGCTGTATAGAAAATTTTATGTCCCCTGTGATTCACTGAATGATATTTGCACTATGCAAAATGAGCTTAATAATTTAAGCGATTGATGCTAACTTAATTACATACACTTAAATATAAATAAGTATTTACATATTTCATTTCATAGATCCATGAATCCCATTGTAGTGATATTTAATATTAATGGCATTTATTTGAACACTTCGAATTCTAAACTTGATTTAGGTTTTGTTTTTGATAGTTCTATGTCGTTTGTAGCTCATGTTGAGTATATACTTCCTAAAGCTTACAAAATGCTTGGTTTTCTGAAGAGAAACTGCTCTGAATTTGCTAATCCGTACACGCATAAATACGTTTATACGTCCTTCGTTAGATCTAATTTGGAATATGCTGCTGTTATATGGAATCTTCAGGCATATTGCCAAACTCGACGTCGACGCCGTCATCAATTTTTATATGCAGTCAAATTTAGTCGACGCCTACGTCAATACGACAAAAAATCGGTATTAATTTGGGAGGATGTGTTGACGTCGACGAGTTATCGATATTTTTGGAAACTTATTTGTCACCCCTAAGTATTTTGACAGTAATTTAATTTGTTTTTGAAATTTGCGTGGAGTATTTATTTATTTATTTCTAATTCGAACCAAAAAATGTTATATTTGTTTGACTCCAGTGAAAGTAGTGATGAAGAAAATAAAGAAATGCTCAAGATTCAAAGGAAAATTCTTAGAATTCTTTGCCGGACAGAACGTAAGTAGTTTACAAACGTACATAAATCTTTATAAAAATTATATACTAAAACTTTGAATTCTATTTGTTTATGCAGATTTATAGAGTACTTTCGGTTGAACAAACTGGCATTTAAATTAGTTTGAAATAAAATCGAGCCATTAATGAAGACAGTAATTCGCTCAACATCAATCTCCAACACGCTTAAGCTAGCAACAACTCTGCGGTTCTTGGCTCAAGATTCATACCAATCAAGTGTTGGGAATGATTTTAATCTTGGGTTGTCACAACCCACGGTATCATTAATTTTGGACGAAACTCTTGATGTTTTAGAAAGAGCTATTTGCCCTCTTTATATCAAATTGGATATGACAGAGGAAGAAAAGTTAGAGTGTAAATTAAATTTTTTTGAGAAGACGGGCTTTCCTGGCTTAATTGGCTGCGTAGACGGTTCGCATATAAAGATTCTGGCACCTAACAAGGAGAACCAAAATATGTACTATAACAGAAAAGGATTTTTTAGTTTGAATGCAATGCTGGTAATATCCATAAAAACGAAAATTATTTATTTCACTTAAAAAGTTTATTTCATTTCTTATTTCTTAGATATGCGATCATAAGATGAGAATCTGATATGTAGATGCACCACTTCACTCTCAACTCCAAAAATTTTATTGACAAAAACAAAGTCAATTTCAGTCAATGTCGGCATTAAGCCGCCTTCATAAATACAAAGTCTTTGACAATAGTAATCGATTACTGACAATATTGACGGCGGCAATGCCGTGAGTGAGCCGTCGATGTCACTTATGTCGCTCTTGACTTCCGCAATATGACTGCTTATCTCTCGTATCGAGAGACTTCAACGCATCTTTCGTAAATTTGTTACACGCTCATTACCTTATTTAACTTCTGTTCCTTATGAATCTAAGTGCCTTTTTATTGGCCTACGTACTATAGCATTGCACAGATACATCTGTTTGCACTAGTTTTGCGTGTTTTTTGGTTCTGGTATGAACAAATATGTTATTTATCGTTTTCTGTTACTAGTTGTAAATGTTGATTTTTTAAGCAATTATTGTATGGTTGGGCAATGAGCAAATGAAAACAACACATTTATTTTTTTGTTTTGTTTTTCTAAGGCAAATAAGATACATAAAACTGCTTTTACCATAAGTGCCTTATGATGTGTTGAGAAAAAATGTAATTGGCTGATGAATGAATGCATGAATGTAAGTAAATGATACATGTACATGAAACACATGCATTTGTAATTACTCTCAGAGCAAAATTGTCTCTTTCTCTCTCTATACTTTGGCTGCGCCACAAAATAAAATAACGAACGTCCGCACATACATCTGCACATCATGTATTTGTTTCAATAGTGATTTTTTTTTCATATATTTGTATTACAATATGTATTTTTTGAGCAAAAACAGATCAAACAGTTGCTCAGCAGCAATACAATAAGCAATTGTTATTTGTTTTCAATTGTATTTTAATTTGGAAAAGCACGCACACACAATAACTCTTATACTAGTTCTGTCGCTCACACTACAATTATATGGTACATACCATGGTATATTTGTTTTGGCTATACAAACGAGTATACAAATGCAACCCGTTACTACGTACTCTAGAAGGACGTAGAAAACTCCAATCCGCCCTTCTTGTACACGATATTATTAACGGATACATTGACTGTCCTGATTTGCTTCATGCTGTGCCATTTTTTATACCTCCCAGAATTTGCAGGTTAACTAAGCTAAGGACTAATTATGCTCGTAACAGCACACTAACCCGTGCTTTCGCGTTTCTCAATGAAATAAACTTTAAATTGCAAAGAGAATCAAAGTCTTATATAATATAATATAAAATGATTTTAAACTTGTTCTTCAAAGTGTAATAAAATAATATTGTTATTTGAAATTTTGCTATCATTTTATAACTTTGTATATATATTCATTCGTTATGAAATTAGCTCTCTGTATTTTTTTTGCTGATCTTTTACTATTTTACTATATATACATATATATAAGTTATTCAATCTTAGTTATTAAGAAAAATGTACCTTTTTATCGTAGTCTGAAAGGACTTTCTGTCCATAGACTGAATTAAATAAATAAATTAATAAATAAAAAAAAAATTAAGAGTTGAGTTGAGTTGTTGAACTTCTCATTTGCTTAAATGAAAGTTAATAACATAATAACTCTAGTTGTTCTACGAAACTTTTGGTAAAGGTTCTTTCCCTGATGGTCTGCAGTAGCAACAGTGAAATGCGCATAGGATCCCGCTAAACCCCTCAATAATCAATTTCAATGTATTTTTAATAAAAAAATATTTTACTTGATAAGTAAAATAATAATTTAGGATTACTACTGCGTTAAAATTTTTTTCCTTTTATTTGGCGATGCTTTTTGGATTTGGCGCTTTTTCTTAGTTTTTGGCGCTTTTTCGTTTTGGGTATTTTTTTCAAGTTTTTGGCGATTTTTTCGATTTTTTATTTGTTCTAGCGATATTTTTAATATAGGGGCTTTTTCATTTAAGCGATATTTTTTTCAGTTTTTGCAATTGTTTTGGTTGTTTTTTCATTTTTTTTTGCGATTTTTTTTCATTCTGGCGTTTTATTTTAATTTTGAATTTTTTTTAGTTTAAGCCTTTTTGGCTTGGACGTAGCGGCTGTATAGACAATTTCATTTCCTCCTGTTACATACGTAAAGCACATCAAACACTATCTCAGTCCTTAGCAAAAATTATTCATAAACATTGAACGCTGCTGGATGGATAAGATGAAGTGTCATGGTGTTTGTCTATAAGTGAAGCTATTCGTGTTGTTGTTATCTGTTTATATTCTATAATATTTGCTGCTTTTGTATGTATAAATATAACATTAAAATACATACATACATACACAACACAACTAGTGAAAGTAATAGCAAAAGGAGACGATGTGGTTTGAGGCAGAAGTCTAGAGACTAAAAAGATAAAAATTAATATAGTCATTAGGTAAACCTTAAAATTAACAAAAAAAAACCCCTTCAAAGTCATCAATGTAATCAAGACGCTCATTAACATAATGTGGGAGTGATTTTTGTGTTGTTTCAAACATTTCGCTAGCTGATAAAAAAAAAATAGAAAATCAAGCGTCAGATGAAGATGATACGAAGTAGAATATGAAATATATTTTGCATATTAATATTGTGTAAAAAAAAAAATAAATTAAGGCAAAAATTATATGCATATATTGAGGAAAGTTAAAGGAAGATGTTGCTACAAATGGAATGAATGAAGATGAAAGATTATCATTACTTATGATTCACAGTTTATGATTCTATTATTTTAAGAACAAATTTGAATAAAAACATTGCTGGCGCCTTGAAACTTAAAGACTTGGTTCACACATTGCAGTTTTAGTTGAACAACTTTTGAGTTTGTGGAAGAGAGAGAGAGAGAGAGAAACAGAGAAGAAGAAGATAATAAAGGGGTGAGCCGTCACACTTATTTCTGTCGCCCATGAACTCAAAAGTTGCTCAACTAAAATTGCCGAGTGTAAATCCGGTCGAACCAGGGTTCACAGAAAAAAATAAGTTTCATTTGTGATAACAAAAATCCCGGTATTCAAATTCCGAATTTCCTGTGATAAAGAAATCCGCTATATCAATAACAAAAATTGTAAAAGAATAGTATTATTTTTTTCAATAACATAAATATTTGAATTAACAAAATATCTTATTAATAATTTGTAACTTTGTCAATAAAGAAATTTAATGAATTAAGGAAAAAAGTTGTTGACTGAAATTTTATTTTCAGTGATAATTGTTATTGTGTTGTGTGTGTGGGATGAATGACTCTCTCTTGACTAATAGACTAACTTACTTACCGCTCAGCTAAAGAGCAAATCGTTATTGGATACGCAAATAATGAATACACGCAAAACATGATTTCTTCTGTTGCGTTGATATAATCTAAAAATAACTTTATTGAGTAAAAAAAAACAAGCCAGTTTTTCGGTTTCTTGTCGGAATTCACACATATACATTAGCAATAAAAAAAAAACAACAACATCAGCACATGACCACGTTGAGTCAATCGACAAGCAAGGAAAACACCAACACAAACAAATGAAATTAAATAATATTTGAAAATGCTCGGAATTGATAAGTACAATATTCAAGTTAATGACAAATATTATTGAAATTAAAAGTTTTATTCATTAACATGGTTTTATTGAAAATAATTCTTGTCTATTTTTTTCTGTGTTGTCAGATTTTTTACGACATATTTCCCCATATATATTTTGAAAATCCCAAAATCGATTTCAGAGAAGAAGAAGATTATAAAGGTGTGAGCCATCACATTTTTTTCTTTTGTTCATCAAATAAAAAGTTTCTCAACTAAAATTGCCGTGAGTGAACCCGGTCTAAACCAGGGTTGTCAGATTGTCATTGACTTTAAAAATTGCCAAAAGCAGAAAATTTACAAAAATTATTTTTTGTAATTTTTTTTTTCATCAAAATTAAAAACGCATTGAACTTTTAATTAATTAATTAATTAAACTAATATCAGAAAAATCATAAAAATTCAAATGGTTTTAATTTCTTGCAGTAGAGTTTTGATAGAATTTATTTTGAAGCTACTCCTTCAACAAACTGATTTTCCTGAATTACAAAAATTTTGAAGTTCAATTTTCTTCAAAATAATAGCCAATAAAATTTATTTATCGCCAGAAAAATCGCCATGTCACCAAATCAAAAATTTAAACGCATAACAAGTTAAAAAATCGCCACGTCTGGCAAGAAATCACCATACCTGACAACCCTGGTTAAAAAATATCTTGCATATGGTTGTCACTTATGGCGAAAAGTGGCAACCTTATACAACAGTTTGGCTAGTTTTGGTCTCAGTCTACTGGTATGATTTTAATTAAAGAAATACCTTAAAAGATTTTGTTAAACAATTTTTAAAAATTGTGTAAAATTTCCTACAAGAAGCTCATCACTTTTGGAATATTATTTGTTCAATAAAGTACATAAACATTGAAAGTTTTTCAATTTTTCACAAGAGTTATTTTGAAGTGTATAACATTCGCTTAATCGAAAATTTTAATATCACTGAAATTTCACTAAATTAATAGCCTCCTCTATATGTTTATTCCCTCTTGCAAATTAAAAACGTTTCGCAGCATTAATTCCAAAGTTGACTCGTGTTAATTACAGCATAAAATTTATAGCATTTTTAGATTTTTTCCTTGTTTGCTTTACTTGAGTTTTTCAATTTCCTTAATTTCACCCTTAATAATTTGACAAATAAAGCCCTTCGGCTCTTTTAGCTTAACAAATGCAAATATTGATAGATAAGCTTCCTTTCGAAACACACACAAAGGAAAAAGTATAATTCTTGTATTGCTTGCTGCGCTTGAAAAGAAGCTACTCCAACCGCCTTGAAGGACCCAAAAGCAAAAGCATTCCTTAACAAACGCCAAATGTCTTAACAAGAAATTATAATAAAAAGAATTTCAGCCAAAGAGATTGTGTTAATAGAATAAGCAAAGGCAACAACAGAAAAAAAAAATAAATGAAAAGGGGAAAATTAGTTGGCAACAACGAAAGAAGGTAAGAAGGCAAGTGTATGATAAAGGGCAGAAAGAAAAAGACTTTACTAAATTAAACTTTTAAAAGAAGGGAACTATAAGCAGTTTTCGAATTGCGGTTAAAATAAAACAATGATTTATGTTACTGCACATTAGACCCCTGCAAAAGACCACTTACCAAGAACTTTTAAGACATGAGTGATTTTTCAAATGCTTCACTGCATTGAAACAACAATGTTGGCAAGAAATTTGTTTCAGTTATTGCAGGTATAGGAGTAAAGGAAAAAATACTTCGTGACGAAAAAATTTGTGATGCTTGCTTCTTCATACGCATGGGTGCGTATACAAACGTCATGCATGTACATACATAGAACACACGTTGCGTGTATGATCTTTTATTTTTCTGTGCAGATACAAACTCACACTTGCATTGACATTAGTTGCATGCGCTTGCTTTAAAAAAGCACCCTTGAACACATAAAAGCTTACTATCTATATCTTACACACACACACACACACACACACACACACACGCACACACACACACACACACACACACACGCACACACACGCACACACACACACACACACACACACACACACAAACAAACACACACACACACACACACATACACACACAAACACACACACAAACACACACACACACACTCAAAGATACAATATGCAAAATGACAAGCATACACGCATCAACACTACTTCTTTTGAGTGCTTGTTACGAACAAGAAGTATTCTCGACATTGCTCAAAAACATTCATATACACGTACACCAATACATCCATAGTGTTTCGCTTATTAAAAGACATAATTTGTTATTGGTTTAGTATAATACATGCTACGACAATACATTTAAAAAACAAGATGCTTTTACATTTCAAGACTGTTTACGCAGCCCTCTTGTGCACACTCAAGATAGAGGGCATTTACATTTAGTGGTTTGCCCCCTGCAACATGAGTCATGATATAGTGTCTTGAAGGCGGGCGGGTAACACGCGGAGGTATACAACTAGAGATGAGCCATATTTCGAAACCTGTTACTTTTTCACAGCAATTGAAAAATCACTGATCACAACTGTGACTCAATTTATCAAGTAGCAGGTTTTGTAAGTATAGTTCTTTCAAACAAACTGTTAATGTTCTTGTATGCTTACTTTACAGTAAATAAAGCTACCACATACTTTTTTTTTTACCTTCAGCTTTTGTCGAAAAAAAATTTGTCAAATCGTGCCGAAATGTGTTAAACCGTGATCGCAGTCACTGTTTAATTTCACAAATGCTCTTCTTATTAGATTTTCTCAAAATAACGGAACTGCTACAAGCAAAATACTGCTAAACTGTGATCACAGTCACAGTTAAAAAGAACGGAGAATTAGAAATCACGTTCACAAGGAGCAATATTATTAAAAAAAACCACAGTTTTGCTCATCTCTAGATACAACTATATGTTTTTTTTTGTGAACTAGTAGAAAATGTAAGATTCTGACAATGGGTATCATTTTCTTGCAAAAAGTGAACATAGCAAAATTTTGAGTAAACCTCTTTAAGAGGAACCATACCAATATCAGTGAACAGAGTGAGACCATTCACATTTGCTCACTATTCATAAAATCGTTGCTTTTGCCATGCATGTATTCGACAGCAATAACAAATGTAGTTGCCTTGCTATAATTCGTTGTTTTTGTTGATTGCTCTGACACACTCTATTATTGCAATGCCGTTATAATACAAGCAGCGAAATGAAATGATGCAGCATGAAAGAATGTATTTCTTTCATACCATTCACTGGAGTATTCGTTGATCTTTTGTATATCACGTTGAAATAATAACTTTTTTAAACGTATTTTAAAGCTTATAAATAAAAAAAAAATACAGTGTGAGGAAATTTAAGAAAAGATAAATGCCGGTATTTACGGTGTAATAAAAAAAGAAAATACAAAAAGTAAAATCTGGAAAATTTTTTCTTTAATAAAAAATGAACAGAATAATATAATTGATGGTTTAGTTCATTGTGAATAGTGTAACCGAATATTCAAATACAATGGAAAACAAACGTCAAATTTGGTTCGGCACAAGTGATTTCAAAAAAGTCACCAGCTTCGACAAGGAATATTTTATTAATGTATGTGCACAATGGGTTGTAGAGGATTGTCGTCCATTTTCTGCTGTTAATGGAAACGGGTTTAAAAAATTAGCTGAGGCTTTAATATCAATCGGAGCCAAATATGGGAGCCATTTGGATATATCTGACCTAATACCAGATCCCTCAACAATTTCAAACCGCATACAAGTAACTGCAGAGCAAAAAAGAAAAGTGATTAAAGAAGGAAGACATTAAAGAAGCAGTTATAAATGAAACGGCGTCAATTACAACCGATTTGTGGACTGATGATTTCGTAAAAAGAAATTTCTTGAGTGTAACGTTTCATTTCATGAAAGAGTCGAAACTGAAGAATATTGTACTTGGAGTAAAGTCAATGGATTTTCAAAGTTGCACAGCAGAAGCTATTTTGATAAAATTGAAATGTGTTTTATATGATTTCGAAATAACTAACTTAGATAATATCAAGTTCGTAACAGATCGACGAGAAAATATTATTGTAAAAGCTCTCGAGAATTATACACGCCTAAACTGTGCCAATCATTTATTTAATAATGTCTTACATTTTGCTCTTAATGAAACAATAGAATTGCAACCTATGTTTGAAGCTTGCAAAAAGCTAGTAAAATATTTTAAGAAAAGTAATTTGCAACATATATTGATCCCTTCATTAAAGAACCACTGTGTAACTCGCTGGGATTCCCATTTTAATTTATTTAAATCAATATTAAATAACTGGATAATGATTCATGAAATCCTAGCAAAAAACGGCGAAATATATAGGTGCGATGAAATTAATTTTTCCGTACTTACAGCGCTAGTAGAGCTTTTTGAAAACTTTAGTAAAATAAGCAAAAAACTTCAAGGTGAAAACTATGTAACAATCAACTATGTTTGGTTATCAATTAAAAGCTTAAAAAATATATGCGTTATAAAAAATCTCGATTTTCCAACTATAAAAAAATTTAAACTGAGCATTTTAAAACAGATAGATAATAAATGGATCCCCAATATCAGCATTTACCAATACGCCGCGTGTTTTTTGTATCCACCAACAAATCGATCTTTGGATAAAGGCGTACTTAGTGATATAAAAGAATTTTGTGTTTTTCAAATTCTAACTGACCAAGACTGTTTACCTTCTCCAAGTAGTGAAATAACTGGTCAAGCTTCAAATGATAACTCAGATCGAAGTGACTTTGAACTATTCTTTTCCGATGTTATAAGCAGCCAAAATCTTACACCAGAAGAAAGTATTTCCGAAGAAATTATCCGATATTCCAGATGCCATGTTAACGCTGATTTAAATTTTAATGTTGGAATAACCATATTGTAGATTTCCCAAGATTGTCAAAACTTGCGAAAAAAATTTTAGCTATTCCTGCCAGCAGTGCTGCTTCCGAGAGAGTGTTTTCTACACCAGGAAATATTATCACTGAAAAACGAAATCGCTTGTGCCCAAAGTCAGTGAACAATATAATATTTTTACATTCAGTTTATAAATATGAAAATACTTAATACTTTAAGACTTTTCGTTATTGCTTAAATTGTTTTTTTATATACTAACTATATACATAGATATGTATATACATAAATTACAGCGACTCACATTGTATGAAAATGAAAAACGTGATTTGTTACTCCTCTCAGATTCAAGTTTGGTCTTTTTAATGAGGTTTCCCAAAATATATGAGGGGTATAGAGATGACCGTTCGTGAACTGGACCGTGTCTAAATAAAGGTGCATTTGTGTAGTTTTCTTTTGCATATTTTCGCATTTTATCCGAAGAGTACATATTCAAAAAATATATTACCTGAAAGATTTTTTTAAAACGCGTTCCAATAAATAAATTAAAAAAAAAATAAAATTAAAATACTCGTATATTAAATCAAATAACGCTTTAAAAATAATAGAATTTATTTTAATATAAAAATGCGTAAAAAATCTTAGTTTTTATGGAATAAAGCATTTCTGATGGTACGAATATTAAAGTTTAACGCACCATTGAACGCGATTTCAAAAAATCTTTCAGATGATGTATTTTTTAATACGCTCTCTTAGGATAAAATACGAAAAAAAACTACAAAAATACACCTATACTAAGACACGGTTCAGCTCACGAACGGTCATGTCTAGACCCCTCAAATATATTGGAAATCCTCATTAAAAAGGCCAGGGGGCAAAATTACGGCATTCGATACGTTTCGAAATTTTAAAATGTTTCCATATAAACTCTATTGAAATATTTGGTAATTTCGTTCGATAACGAGTGCCGTAATTTGCCCCCCAGGTCTTTAATCTGAGATTGTTACCTTTCTCTGTGAGTATACATATGAATATAATTATATACATGTGAATATATATGTGTGTGTATGTATATATTTTTTATTTATTTTTTTATTATAACAAACACAAACACAACTTGCAAAGCGATTAGCTTGTCTGCGAAAAACACCCAGGGTCTATGGTGGGAATCGAACCCACGACCTCTGGACTGAGCGGCTAGCATCGCTACCACTCAGCCACAGGTATATGGATTAATTTTATTTTTGTCAAAAATCAAAACTTTTATTATTTCTTCTTTTGTATTCATATTTTTTTTTTACCATGGAAATAATAGAAAAGTATTTTTTGAATAAAAACATGATTAGTTTTCAAATTTAATGTTTAATGCTTTAGTTGAGCTCACACGTCACTTATAGTTATAATAATATTTTTTCAATATATTTGTTCCCAAAATTAAAACAGGGAATTGAAAAAATAAATTAAGAAAATAAAATGTAAAAATAGAAAATTTTATAAATTTACCCATAAAAAGTTACCAACTAGTATTATTTTTTCTTTGCTTGTGTTTACGTTAAAAATAACATTAGACATAAGTATTAACACAGTAAAAATTGAAATAAAATCTAGAATGAATTTCAAATAAATTTTTCATATAAAATTTTACTTAAAATACATATTTACATTTCAAATCTTTATTGTGTTTTATGAATACCAATGGAAGAGCATACATTATGTTCAATCACAATAGAAAGTATTCGCACCATTCACTGAGTATTCGTTGCTTTTGACAAGACCAGTGAACATTTATATAAAACAAGCAATGCAGGCAATAAAATTCGCCGCACTCATCTCTTTTGATTGTGCCATGCGTTGTTTTTTTTTTCAAATGTTATGGATTGACAACAATATGCAGGTTTTTTGTGAATGCATTCAAAACAGCAAAATAAGGCATTCAATCTGGGGTCAAATCGTTACATCCGTGAACGTACAACTCGTCACGTAAAAACACAATTTTCGGATTATGACATACGTGAACGTATTGAAATCCCATTCAGTTTATACGATTGACGAACCATTTAATTTGTTTTCGTACGATTGCCGATACGATCACGTATGTAACGATTTGAAGCCTGATCTCTAACCAATATCGAATTAAATTTTTCACAAAACCTATTTTCATTCTTAGAAATGTTGCACCAAGCAAAATTATCCATTTATATAGACTTAATAAAATATAAGATTACAATTAAGAAGCAAAGCATCTTTTGTTAAGAAAAAATCTCTAATTGCAAAAAGTGCAGTGCTTTTGGATTAGCAATATGATATTTAAGATTTAAATACTTTGCTTTGCTTTCCTTTTCCTTAATTCCTTAATGAAATTTCTATATATTTTTTTTTATTTCACTTAACGATCTTAGCCGCCACTGTCTGCAAACTTTCTTTGCTTAAGTAAACGTTTTTTTCTTCTCTAGTTTTAAATCTTGAAAGAAATTTAAAAATCTTTATTCCTTGCACTTGAATACCAACTCACTCACTATTGTCGCTGATTATCATGCCTCTTTATACAAAATGCTCAATGATTTTCATTCTTGCATGACGACAGAGTTACAAAAAAAAAAAAATAGAAAATTTTGCAAATTTTGCAAGAAAAAAAAAACAAATCCAACAACCACATTATTAATAATAGTAATAACGACAGCAAGAATAGCAACAACAAGAACAACAACAAACAATAAATGGTGGTCACAATAACTTTTTTAATTATCCTTGCTCCGGTATAATTATACCAAACAGCAGAAACAAGGCTAGAAAAAAAATATTTGTATTTAAAATGATGAATAAAAAAAAAATAAAAAGCACAAGTCCATTTGACTTTGTCTTCAACAGGATAACAATGCAAAAGGGACACTTACGAAGAGAGAAAAAAAAAATGAATTCGAGATTTTGCTTGATTTTATTGTAAATTATAGGAATAAAAATAAAAACAGTAAAATAAAAAGAAATAGAAAGGAATCGGTGTGTCTAAAAGAGAAAAAGATGATGATAATCACTGAATGGAACACAATTCAAATTGCTTTCGAACAAAAAAAAAAAAAAAAAGAAAAGCAAGATTTTTACACACACACACACACACACACACACTTAAACATTTACAGGAAGTTTGTGAAAATAAGCCCATGTTTTACACGCATTTAATGTTTTCGAGTGTGATTGTAGCTGCACGTAGGCAGCCAGCCAGCCAGCAGACATTTTGGTTTTCTAATGCTTGCCGCCCCAGCTCAGTTCCCATGCTTGGCTTGTTCGGTTCTGGGTGTTTTATGCAATTTGACTTTTAAAAAAGCAAGACCGCATGCTTCCATTATTTACCATATCTAAGTGTTTGTCCGTCTGTGTCTTTCGAATATCAGAATGTATGAGTGTGTGTGTGTCTGTTTTCGTCTCTGTTGTCACTCTCTCTCAGTAAATGAATAAATGCCTTGTGGCTTTTTTTCTGCAGCATTAAACAAAAAAATATCAAAAAAAAAAAAGAAACTAACTGTTTTCATCATGAAAACCCTTTAACTCCCTTCCTCCCACAAGCAGAAAAAAGAAAAGGTTGACAATGTGAAAAAAATTAGAAACAAAAAAGCTGAAATGTAAAAGGACATTGCAATTATTTACATACGTTTTATGAGGATTTTTTTTTTCAAATTTTGTTTTTCTTTTATTGTCTCTTAGTTTTTTTTTTTAGTTTTTTGTTTGTATGTATGTGCAAATATGTTGTGTGTGTGTGTGTGTTTTACAAAAATGATGGGGATTATAGAAGTAGCAAAAGTTTAATTGTTAGTTATCCTGGCAATTTTGAGATGAGAAATATTTCAACTGAATGCTTTTGGTTTTTAAGTACTTTACTTCTTTCTCCTAATGGTAAATCGCTGCTGTATTATTTTCCCATCAAAGGTAAATAGTTTTGGCAAAGTGTATAAAAAGCAAAAAAAAAATATTTTAATTTTTGTTTTACATAAAGATTAAATTTTTGTTTATAACTACGAAGTTATGGCAGATAGTGTTTGAGGAATTTCAAAAGGGAGGAGGAGAGAGAAAAGTTTAGGTTTTTATATATAAAATTTTTTTTGAGCTGCACTGTTAAATGAAAGAGCGATTTCTTTGAAATCGAAAACCACGAAAATTTACAAAGTTTTAGGGAAATGATTTTTTCTTCACCTCGAATTTTTTTACTTAAAAATTATTGCTTGTAAATTACATCCAGCCATGACTATAAAGCTACGGTCACACTTGGCAAATATTTGCCCAAAACAGCGTAACCAGTAAATACAAATAAGAAATTTTTTGATTCAGATACGCATTTATTAAGTTCGTTTTCCAATAATGTTGTATTCTATAACTTTTGCCTATTTGTTATACATATATTATTATAAACTATTTAACTTAATAAACACGTGTCTGAAGAAAAAAATGTTTCATTAGTATTTTAGGGGTTACGGTTTTTTGGGCAAATGTTTGTCAAGTGTGACCGTTTAGTTTAAAATCCAAAAATGATTTTAGAGTTACCATTCCAACTTTAAAGTTCACTTAAAAATAAAAACTTTTTTCTACCATTCACTGGGCGATTTTGAAGAAATATGAATTACTTATATGTTATATGGCGGGTCAACAAGTCTGTGAATTTTTGTATGAAAATGCAACTGTGCTCCTGTCAGTTAACTGCTATCAAAATTTTGACAAGCTGCATCATTTAAATTGTGTTTGACAGCCATTGAATGTGAGAGAGATTGCGAAAGCCATGTGCATCTCACAGAGTTGAATGATCATTTGGGTATGAGAAAAGGTTCCATTTGCTCATAATCGATCACAAACCCAATACACCAACTTTATGCCTATACAATCGAATAGCTTAGCTGATGTAGACATTTTTTAAAATAACTCAATATAAACTCAATAAACTTCTTTTGTTTTAATTTAAAACTTGTGCAATTTTTTCGAGTTTTTGGCCATTCTTTCGGTTGTTTTTTTTAGTTTTGGCGCTTTTTCTTGGTTTTCCTTTAAACGATTTTTTTTGGGTTTTTTGCGATTTTTTCGATTTCTTTAGCTGGGGTCTTTTATTCTAGTTTTGGCCATGTTTTCGGTTTTGCGTCTATTTCCGGTTCTTTATTAGTTTAGGGGCTTTTATTTCCGTTTTGGCGATGTTTTCGGATTTTAGCGATTTTTTTCGGTTTTTTTTAGTTTTCACGCTTTTTTCTTGCTTTTGGCGCTTTTTTTTCGTTTAATAGTGTTTTCACACTGAAAGTTAAAACCTGGTTTTAACATTAAAACCATAAACAGCTGATTTTGCTTTCACACTGCAAGTTTGTTAAATTCAGTTTTTAACTCACAGGCTGTCTAATAATTTAGCTCAAAATAAAATAGATCTCCTCCCGAAATGCGTGTATTTGTTCTTGCATTTTTTCTGCTTTTTAATAACACTGTTTGGACATACTGTTCAACTGTTTTTGTTTGTATGAAAAACTGAGATATTTCACAATGCGCTCGAAAATGGAAATTATTTTATATTTTGTAAATAAAATTTTTTTAAATTATGGAACTTATACAGAATGACGAAGTGCTTGGAAATATTGTTAATAATATAAAAATGCACAAATATATTATAAGATAAACCTTTTTTTATAGGCAGATGAATGTCAGTCATATTGTCTGCTTTCACTTTCCACAGTTCAATTTAAAATATTTTCGTTGTTTTCCTTCAAAAAAACTCTTTTTTTCCATAATTTTTTGATTATTGTTGCTGCTGCACTAATTTTTAAGTTGAAAAATTTTCAGGCGCCATCTATTGTTATTCACTGGGATACCATTACCAGCTGCTGTCGGTCATTTCAACTTGGCAGCACTGAATTTATCACAGCGAAAACAAGGTTGCATTTCATAAAACCAACTTAAAACCAATTCAAAAATGGTTTTAATTAGGTTTTAACAAAAACAATTTGTATGGTAAAACCAGGTTTTAACAGTTGGTTTTAACGTGAAAATCAACTTTTATTAAAACCATGTCAGTGTGAAAACGCTATAAAGGATTTTTCGGTTTTTTGCCGATTTTTTTAGTTTTGGGGCTTTTATTTTTGTTTTTGCAATGTTTGAATTTTTTTAGTTTTGGCGCTTTTTCCGTTTAAGGGATTTTTTCGGTTTTTGGCAATTTTTTTACTTTTGAAGCTTTATTTCGTTTAATGGATTTTTTTGGTTTTTTTTTAGATTTGGGGCTTTTATTTTCGTTTTGGCGATGTTTTCGGGTTTTTGGCGATTTTTTAAATTTTTTAGTTATGGAATTTTTTTCGTTGTGAAACTTTTTTCGGTCTTGGCGCTTTTTTCGGTTGTTTTTTTAGGTATGGCGCTTTTTTCCTTTGAGGGATTTTTAGATTTTTAGATTTTTTGGGGCTTTTTTTGTTTTGGCAATATTTTCGGTTTTGGCGTTATTTCGTTTTTGTTTTATTTTTTGGGACTTTTTCGGTTTTTTTGGCGTTTTTTTTCGTTTTTGGCGATTTTTTCGTTCTTTCATTGATTTATTTTAGGTTAATCAATTTCTTTTAAATTTTGGTGCTTTTTTCGTCTAGACGATTGTGTTTGGTTTTTGTCAAGTTTTCGGTTTTGGCGATATTTTTTTAAATTTTGGCGCTTTCTCTCGTTTTGGCGATTTTTCGGTTTTCGAAATTTTTTTTTCAGTTTGGCGATTCTTGTTTAATTTTGGCGATTTGTCCCGTTTTGGCGATTTATTTAAGTATTAGTGCCAATTTCACCAACTCTATTTAAATATCAATTCATATTTAAATGTCGATTTTCATGAATTTTTGTATGGAAAAATGAATTTTAAATATGAATTGATATTTAAATAAGTTGGTGAAATTGGCTCTTAGAGTTTTTTATTGATTTGGTGGTTTTTTCTATTTGGCGATTTGTTTCGCTTTTTGACAATTTTTTCGTTTATGGCGATATTTTTACTTTTTCGTAGTTTCAACGTTTTTGAAAATTTCAAGACTTTGCCTTTTGCGGCTTTCAAGAAATTTATCAAAACAACATTAACTCGTAGAATACCCTTTAATTTAAAATTTTTAAATTTCAGTGTTAATTGATGTAGTCTCCATAAAAATGCAATACATAACTTTGAAAATTTCAGGTGTCTATATATAATTACCTGTATATTACACTAGGATTTAAATATGTTTCGTTGATCGCTTTGAAACACCCTTTAATTTTTAACTGTCATATATTTGTTGTTGTAACGACCAAAAATTTCCAAAGAATATATAAATTTTCGATAAAACAGCCCGTGACAGACAGACATCGAAGCGAAAACGCATGAGCAATAAATTATTATTCATCGGTATTACTCATACGCAGTCTTACGTAAATCTGCCCATCTATTACACAATATTATTGCATACGCTGTACATATTATTGTCGTTTTTACCTATACTATGCAATAAATGGTACAATATTTTCAAAGAAAATATTGCCCAAATTTTCTGTCAGTGAAAAAGTAAACAACTTTGAATAATGTTGCCACCACATTACACAATTGTCTTGATTGTACAATAGAAATCAAAAATATTTTGATATTTCCCAATATATTGTGCCACCTTCGAATATCAGATTCATATTGTCGATATTATTGTACAATACGAAAAATTGCACAATTATATTGCAAGTGGATGGGCCGCTTAAGAGTGCACACATGACTAGTTTTATGGCTGATTTATCTGTCTCTGAGTTATTTTGTTTTGCACTATGATCGGGAATATCGTATTTATAAAAAACCTGGATGATGATGGCTGATGGCAACCTAAATTTTTTTTAGCATCTGCTGATTGATTTTCAACTTTTTCTTGAATTGATATCCCACTGTGCGCTGCTTCCCTTAACACATATACACACACACACACACACAGACTTTTATTAAATAAACATAAAGCCTAAAATTTACATTCTGTGTGTATTCACATCTTTCAATTATTATTAAAGCCATTATTGCTAGAATATTTCTGTTAATCCAAAACTTCACATAAAATTAAATCTTCTCTTTATGTTAAATTACATTTGCCCAAATGAAATTCCCCCATCAATAGCCAGGATTATTATCTCCATTATTATTGTGTTTATATTTGGTAATATAATAAATAATATTTTTGTTATCTTTTGCCCATAAAGATGGTCATTAAAAGCACAGAAAATTATTCGAAATGTAAAACAAAAGACCTTTTAAATGTGTGGCAGCAACAAAACGGAGAAATTTCAAAAAGCAATAATGAAAATATTGAACCAATGACAACAATATGTGTGTAGCTGCAGAGCGGGTTGCGTAACAAAGCAATTGTTTTAATAAAAAAAATTCAAGTAAATCAAATTATAAATGTTGCTGATAATGACGCCGCAATAACAATAAAAAATATTTTAATTTTTCAGCAAAAAAAAAAAAAAAAAAAAAGGAAACACAATTTTATCAAAATTAAACGAGACAAAAGATAAATGCAGACCCATTGTTTTTTTTTTGCATTATGAAAGTGAAATAAATATTCACAGCAAGCACTTGAAATTTCGATGCGAAACCGAAACACCGTATAAAAGGGAAGCAAAGAGACTTTTACATAAACATATCCCTGCCTGTTTTTTTTTCGCTTACATTTACTTATGCGTTTGTCTATATGTGTGTGTATGTGTGTATGTATGTATGTGCGTATGCATGTGTGTAGTTGCTTGTGTGTAAAAGTGTGGAGTAGCGAAAAAATTGTGACTGAGTAAAGCCTGGTGTTAAGTAAGTGTCTTAAAAAGGCTTAAAACAGGATATGCGTTGTCTGTGCCACGAAACATTTGTTGTTACTGCCGCTGCTGGCTGCTGATGTTGCTTGAAAAAAAAAAGAAACAGGATGTTAACATTTGCCAAGATTTTTTATTGTTGTTGCTCGCTTATGGCTAAAAAAAATATGAAAACATATTTCCTGAATATTTTCAAAATAAAAATTTGCCTCCAGCAATATTTGGTGGTAATGCGACCGAGTGAGGAATGAGGGAATAAGTTTACACCGAAACACAAGAGCATGTTATGTAAATTAAGAACAATTCAGTTGCTTAATTTCTTATTTTTATTTAACAACTTATCAATATAAATACACATGCAAATAAATTTGTATAGAAATATATATCACCAGTAAAACTTCAATCATATTGCTTCCAAAAAAATTAAAAAAATCCGATGCTTATACACAAATTTAAAATAACTAATTGAGAATTTCATAAATGAAAATATAGCAGGCTAACAAAGCTTTTAAAAAACACAACAAACAACCTTTATAAATAAATAAGGATACACAAGGATTATTTAATAATACAAAAAAAAAAAATAAAAAATATTTGATAGAAATTGTTTTCTTAAAGGAAACTGTAAACTCTTAATGCTTTATTCCCTAATCCCTTTTCCCTTGGTCCTGGCATCACGTGTGAACGGCTGGGCCGATACTACACTATTTTTTTCTTTTCTTTTTGATTGTCTAGAGAAGAATGATATGAAAGAAAAAAAAAATTAAAAAAGTAACGTGAAACATTACACTGTTCAACAAAAAACTAATACTTGAAATTTCTGTTGTAAGTTTGAGTTTATTACACTGTAAAGCGAAAACGTCTTAATAGATTATAATGAAATTCAGTAGACGGATAGGTAATGGTCCAGATAAATAAATACAAGGTATTTTTAGAGCGCAAAATGGGTAAAAATTTGTAATTTTGGTACTTTTTCTGTTTAGTTTATAAGACGATTGGCATTTCTCCTTGTATGCGAAGTAAAAGATATTTTTATTTTATTTGAAACTATTTTATAAATCTTTTATAAAACAAACAAATTTTTATGAAAAAGTCAGTTATAAGATAGATTTTGTATGGAATTATTCTATTTTATAAAACCTTTATTGATCAGTTACATATTTTTTTATATAACACTTTAAGCTACCTTGCACGTTGACTATAAAAGCGAAGCTCCTAGGTTCGAGTTGCGTCTCCGAAAGTCATTAAATCACAACACCATGCATTTTTCTGATGTGTATTAGAGTCCCCCTGTATCAGTTGCTGTAGGAAATTTCAAGTGATTAAGGAATAGTCACTGGTCACTGAATTATACCGACTTGAGCAGATACTAATGCTAATGTAACATCAGGGCGCCCTCCTTCGTTGTTTAGCAGAATCATTGGCGAAGTAAAATAACCGATAAAATGCCTACTAACCACAGCTTAAAAAAATGTAATACACCGCAAATGAAGTATTCGATACTGACACTTTAAGTACCTGGAAAACTTTTTCGGTTTTTGGCGATTTTTTTAAGTTTTGCCGCTTTTTCTTCTTTTTGGCGCCTTATTTCGGTTTTGGGATTTTTTTAGATTTCTGGCGATTTTTCCGACTTTTCAGAGATTTTTGAGTTTTGGGTGTATTTTCCGTTTTGACGTTTTTGGCGATTTTTTGGTTTTAGCGATTTTTTTTAGACTTTTTTGGTTTTTTGACGATTTATTTTAGGGTTAGCAATTTTTTTCCAAGTTTTGGCGCTTTTTTGTTTTGACGATTTTTTTCGATTATTTTTTAATTTCGGCGTTTTTTCGTTTTGGCGATTTATTTTTAAGTTTCGGACTTTTCAGTCTTAGCGCTTTTGAAAATTTCAAGATCTTGCCCCTTACGGTTTCCTAGATACAGCAAGTTTTCAAAAATATATTGATAGAAACCGCTTTAATTTAGATTTTTAAATGTCTGTATTTTAACATGTTTCGTTGCTCGCCTTGGTACACCCTTTAATTTATAACTGTCATATAACTGTGGTTGTAGCGGCCAAATTCTGTAAAAGTTTCAGGTCCGTACCTCTTATGGTTCTCGAGAAATTAGCCTGTGATAGATATACAGACAGACAAACGGACAGACGGACGTACATCCCTTTCAAGTTTGGCGCACGGTACCCTAAAAATTAACCAATATACTAAAAAATTAATATTAAAATATTAGCTTTTGTTTACTTTTATATATGCATGTATATTGTAAAAAAAAATTGTGCAATATATATTTTTAATAGTGTGCAATTTATTGAATAGTGTGGAGCAAAACCACAATAAAATACCAATAAAGTAGTCAATTATATTGCATAGGTTAGGGGTGCCGTAGGGCCTGTGGCGTATGATTAATAAAAAATATTTTTTGCTCACATTGCTCATACGCACCAAATATTTAAGTATTTATCCCAATATTTGCTAAGCTAAATTCCCGTTAGTTGCTTCTGAACATTCCACCACCTTTGCTATGCTCTATTGTTATATTTTTCCTTAAAAAATTCAAAGTTTTTTTTATTATCCATGATATGTATGAATATCTGAAATAATATCTAAGCAAACAAATATTGTTAATATTCTCAACTGCATTATCAGGAAAAGGAAAAATGTACATGGCAGATTAGCAAGCGTGTGTGTGTAGTGCATGCTCACACATACACATTTAAATACAAATAATGATTTGTGTCTTGTCATCGTATGCATGGCATGGCAACATTGCATTTCATCCGCAAAGTGGCATTTAAGCTAATGCTAAAGCCAACATTAGAGCTATACTTCAAAAAAAAAAAAAAAAAAAAAAAAAAAAACAACACACTGAAACAACAAACATAAGCGTCAACCTTAAGAAAAATCTACGTAAATATTAGTCATGGCGGCAGTAAAAAACGAATCAGCGCGCTTTTTTTTGTTATCAAAACCGACGCTGAGACGACAAGATTTTCCAAATGTTATTTTTATATTAGGATTATCAGACGTAACACACACTCAAACACACAACAACAACAACGAATATTGGGTGCTAGCATTACTTTTTATTTTATTTTAAATTTGCTGTTACTGAAACACGTTTCCTAAGGAAAAGAAAAACGACTTCAAAAAAAAAAAAACAAAGTCGTGACAGTAGAGATAAGCGTGAAGATGTTAGAAATTTAAATAAAATACATATAACCAAAATTGTGAAAAAAAATGAATTTTTTTTCTTAAAGTTTAACATTCAAACGTAGTAACAGTAATTTGAAAGCAAAGAACTAACATTAATGTTAATAAGATGGGAACTATACCGGAACAAAGCTAAAAGCTAATAAAACAGAGAGAGAAAAAGATATTTTACAAGTTCTCTTAAACGCTCTTAAGGTTGTAATTTTTTTTTAGTAAAACTAAATATTTTAAATTATTAACTTTTTCTTAAAAGTTCATTTGTTGTTAATATTAATAAAGTATAATTAATTAATATATTTCTTTTATATTTGCTTAACGGCCTTGAAACTCTCCCGCTTGTAGTAAGGCCTTGTTTTTTTTTAGCTTTTTACGCCCTTGAGAGAGAAAAAGAGAAAACAAACTGAAAGAATATGATAGTGTTCATTTAAAATGGATACCGGTTATTCAAATATGCGATTTGTTTTTAGTAATACGTTTTTATAATTGTTGCAATTTCGGAATTTTTACTGCCAGATTTAGTAAAAATAAATAATAAAGATCTGTATCATCATCTGTAAGATCAGCTTTTATATAATTTTATTAATAATGTCTTATTTTGAATTTTTTCACAATATATGAGTAAGAATTAACCTGAATTTTAACCACAATTTCTTCATACAAAACTTGCCGTTAAAGACCTTGTTAGCTTTTAATTGAACATTGTGAAAAAGGCCGTAATTGTAATTTTTTAATCTTTGAATAAGAAGTGTTACATATAACACCTGATTTCAGTGGTTCTTTGTTCAAGCGGGTACTTTGGTGTATATTCGAATATTCATTAAGCTTTTAAATTATTTTCCTTTTCGTTCAAGGTTTCTTAAATGTTTTGGTATATGTATGAACAAGTCTCTTTCTCATTTTCCATCTCTCTTGCAAGTATAACAGTAAATTTAAAAACCCAAGCAAAACTTAGCGAATAAATTCCTAGTAAATTTACTCTCTCTCTCTCTCTCTCTCTCTCATTTGACTATTCGTTAGTTTTTGATTAAATTCTCCATATTTGTTTGCATCTATAAAATATTGCCTCTTTGTTTATTTTGAGGGAGCATAATTTCTTTTAAGATTTATATGTTTATGTATATATAACACAGATGGAAATCATGGTACAATTGTACTTTTTATGGTACATTTTTGACCTTGTTGGTACCGTGGTACTACCGCGAGTTACTTAGTACAATTTAAAAATGTTAATGTTTCACTATATGGTAACATTAATTTTGTCTATGTTCTCTTTAATTTTTTTTGTGTGTTTTATTTTAACCTCTAATATAATAGTCGAATCTACGAATGTACCTTTATGAATGTAATATTTAATGTTTTTTTGTGTTAAGTTTCTGTTTTTTATTGTAAACTTTTGTATTTTTATACTAATTTTTTACGTTTTTGTTTTTATTAATTAATATTAAAAATTGGTACCATCATGGTCTAAAAAGTACATTTTATTTTCATAGTTGGTACAAAATCCAAGAAGTCATTTTCCTTCCCTGATATATAACAGTTACAATTAATATAAAGAACAGAGAGCTAGAGAGCGGGAGATGTAGTTTAAAGTAAAATTTGCTAGTATTAGTTTTTATTGTTATTGCTGCTGCATGTATCTTTTAACATACACAATAATAAAAATATAAAATTGTGTGTAAGCAACATTGTCTGTTTTATACAAATTTTTATTGCTTTTGTTTTTGCATTTAAAGCCGGCATTTTTCGGAGTAGAACAGTTTCCGTAATTAAATCGTACAAAACGGACGTGCCCTTAGAAAAAAAAGGTTAAGTTATAAATTGCATGTGTAATATATTTTGTATGTTTTTTTTTTTTTTGTTTGTTCTTGAATGTTACAACAAAAGTAGCAGCACAACACCAGCAAAATTAAATAGTAAGAAACAATTAAGTTACAAAAAAGGGAGAAAAAAGGGAAACAAAAGAAATATAAAACAAGGTGTTAAAGACAATGCAATTGTGTGTATATAATAATGATGGTAATAACAACAATGTGAGTACAAAAATTTTAAAATAAATAACATTAAATTAATATAAAACTTATGTTAGAATTTAAAGCATACATTTAGGTGTTTTCAAAAATAAATAATGGCTCCATTGACGTGCTTTAAATCATACATACTAAACTAATTTCAGGTATGATATATTTCAAGCTCTAAAGAATAGAAAACTATAAAAAAGTCTGAAAAAATTCGCTATTAGTAGATTTAATTTGTCTAAATCGAGTGTTTTTGACTTCCGACAGAAAAACGGGTGTTATAAGTTTGTAGTGCGTGTCTGTGTGTCTGTAAGAGTCCACGTACAAACCAAAGGCTGCACCGATTTTGATTTAGTTTTTTTTTTTTTTGTTTGAAAGGTGACTTGATCGAGAGTGTTCTTAGCTATGTTTGAATAAAATCGGTCTTGCCGCTTTTCTGTATATATCGGGGATTTTAAAAATTTTTAATTTTTGTTATTAAATCGACTTGGTTTACAGACAGACAGGAGTAATTATAAAAGCCAATATAGCAACTAAATATTATTTTAAAAATTACTTTAATAACTTAGCTATTGCTTAAGTATAATTTTTCATTATTAGCTTTAAGCAGGGTTACGTGCATTTACAGTTTAAATAAAGCAGCTTAGATAACATATCGTTAAATATATTCACGCAATCCACTCACTCACTTATTTGCTTACATACCTATATCATAATAATCTTTCAGGTAATAACAATAATTTTTGTTATTTAATACATCACTTAATGCTTGTTTATCTCTTCTGATACCTTCAATTCTCATCTATTCATATTTTAACTTCAATGCCAGATTACTTGTGTTTAAAATTTGAATGCATTTCTGCCGTCTACTGCCTGACTAGCTGACACAACATACTCGTACACACATATCAGGTTCTCGCTTGACTTTTGCATGTTATGAGTTGTAATACTTTATAACTGCAATAGTAAATGCTTTCTATGTATGTATTTTAATCAGAGGTTGAAGCACAACATGCATTCGCATTGCTTTTGTAATTACAGTTATCAATTTGTATTGATTTATTGAACATAGTCATCAGCTCTTACGCCTTTTCTGATTCAATATGAGCCTGAGCTGGCGTAAGAAATGAAAATAGGAGAGTGTGACCAACTGACAGCATATAGCTTTTCTTTAAAATACGCTAACTTGTTATTCATTTTTCATTCCTAAAACATTAATTAACGTCATCATCATCAACAATTTGAATGATCCAGATATTATTAGCTAAAGAACGTAAAGCACACACAAACAATAACGATGTTGAAACAAACATTCACAGCATAATAACAGTTTTTATGTCATAACCTATGCTTATTAAGAAATATACAATCACTCAAACACATTAGCCAATGAAGACGAAAGATATAAACAACAATAACCATATTGAATCCATAAACATCTTATTGTCAACATACATACATATACATAACAAACTAACAGAACGAATTACAATACCAGGTGTTAATGTGATCGAAAATTTTGAGTGGCTGTTGAATGTGCTGAATGTTGATAACATTCTTCTTAAAAAGAAGTGAAAAATATTTAACTTCAAAATCGTTGTTCTGCAAAACTTATTTTCTGAGCAAAGTTACTTTTTAAGTTTCTGTGTCACATACGAGTATAACTGAATCCAATTAAGTGCGAATTTGACTCGCAAATGAAACACTGAAATGAACAGACAAAACAAATGTAATGCTATACAAACTTTAGCCCATACAATCAAATGTTGTTGATGTTGATTTTTTTTTTAATTTTAAGTACCCGGAAAACTTTTTTTTCGGATTTTTGTAGTGTTGGCGCTTTTCCTTGGTTTTGTGTTTTATTTTCGTTTTTCGGATTTTTTTTTTCAGTTTTTTGGCGCTTTTTTTGGTTAGAGCGATTTTTTTTTTGTTTCTGACGATTTTTTTGTTTTTTTAGTTTTACAAATTTGTTTAGTTTTTTATTGTTTTTATGTTTTGATTTTCTTTTTCGGTTTATGTTTTTTTTTCAGTTTAAGCGTTTTTTTCGTTTCTAGCGATTTTTTCGATTTTTTTGGCGAATTATTTTAGTTTTAGGAATTCTTTTGTTTTGGCGATTTTATTTTTTGATTTTTTTTCTGTTTTCAGTGCTTCTTTTAGTTTAAGCGTTTTTTTTTGATTTTAGCGATTTTTTCGGTTTTTGGTGAATTATTTTAGTTTAAGCGATTTTTTAGTTTTGGCGATTTTAGTCTTGGGATTTTTTTCGGTTTTTATCGCTTTTTTGTTTGAAGCATTTCGTTTGTAGCGATATTTTCGGTTTTTGGCGAATTATTTTTTTAGTTTTAAGGATTTTTTTAGTTTTGGCGATTTAATTTTTTGAATTTTTTTCTGTTTTCAGTGCTTCTTTTAGTTTAAGCGTTTTTTCGTTTCTGACGATTTTTTCGGTTTTTGGTGATTTTTTTAGTTTAAGCGATTTTTTAGTTTTGGCGATTTTAGTTTTGGGATTTTTTTTTCGGTTTTTATGGCTTTTTATTTTAAGCGTTTTTTTCGTTTCTAGCGATTTTTTCGGTTTTTGGCGAATTGTTTTAGTTTTAGGGATTTTTTAGTTTTGGCGATTTTATTTTTTGAATTTTTTTCTGTTTTCAGTGCTTCTTTTAGCTTAAGCGTTTTTTTCTAGCGATTTTTTCGGTTTTTGGTGAATTATTTTAGTTTAAGCGATTTTTTAGTTTTGGCGATTTTAGTTTTGGGATTTTTTTCGGTTTTATCGCTTTTTTATTTGAAGCGTTTTTTTCGTCTGTAGCGATTTTTTCGGTTTTTGGCGAATTATTTTTTTAGTTTTAAGGATTTTTTTAGTTTTGTCGATTTTATTTTTTGAATTTTTTTTTGTTTTCAGTGCTTCTTTTAGTTTAAGCGTTTTTTCGTTTCTGACGAGTTTTTCGGTTTTTGGTGATTTTTTTTTTGGTTTAAGCGATTTTTTATTTTTGGCGATTTTAGTTTTGGGATTTTTTTTCGGTTTTTATCGCTTTTTTATTTTAAGCGTTTTTTTTCGTTTCTAGCGATTTTTTCGGTTTTTGGCGAATTATTTTTTATTTTTAGGGATTTTTTAGTTTTGGCGATTTTATTTTTTTAATGATTTTCTGTTTTCAGTGCTTTTTTTAGTTAAAGCGTTTTTTCGTTTCTGACGATTTTTTCGGTTTTTGATTTTTTTTTAGTTCAAGCGATTTTTTAGTTTTGGCGATTTTATTTATTTTTTTCGGTTTATAGCGCTTTTTTATTTTAAGCTTTTTTTTCGATTCTAGCGATTTTTTCGGTTTTTGGTGAATTATTTTACTTTTAGGGATTTTTTAGTTTTGGCGATTTTATTTTAGGATTTTTTTCCGTTTTTGGCGCTTGTTTATTTAAGCGTTTTTGTTCGCTAGATTTTTTCGGTTTGTGGCGAAATTTTTTAGTCTATTTTTTAATTTTTGCGATTTTATTTTTGGCTGGTCTGGCGATTCTTTCAGTTTTTGGCAAATTATTTTAGGTTTAGCGATTTCTTTATTTTTGTGCAAATTTATTTAATTTTGACGATTTTTTTTTGTTTATGGAGATTTTTTCGTTTTGGTGATTTTTTATTTTCGGATGGTTTTAGTTTTGCCATTTTTAAAAATAATAATATTTAATTTTTATTAATATTTAATATTTCATTGCCCGCTTTAGAATACCCTTTAATTTTTAACTGTCATATATTTGTTGTTGTAGCGGCTAAGGTTTTACATATTCTGTGAAAATTTCAGGTCCATAATTCTAGAGAAAACAGCGCGTGACAGACAGACCGGCAAACGGATATTGTAGCGAAAACAATAGGGTTCTTTTTCAAGTTTGGTGCACAGAAGTATAAAAAAGACCAGGAGAAGGTTGCAGTAGGCTGTGACCTCCTCTAAATAGCTCTCAGACGGAAACCTTAAGAGCGCTGATACGTTCTTTACTCAGAAAAAAGTATTCACTAATTAATATTTTCAATTAAGAATTTAATATCAATTAATTAAATTTATAAAAATTATTAAGGCCTCAACAATTTTTATAAATAAAGCTGTTAATTCGACTGAAAAATTTAATTGATATTATAAAATTTCTTGCAGTTTAAAATTCAATTAATTTTTTAATTGATATTATATAATTTTTCATATTACTTTTTGTGCATCAGGCTTAGTCGGTGTTGTTAAATGTTATATGGAACGGCTGTTTTTTAAGTCGGTTAAATTTAATTTTTCGTAAAAATTGTATTCTTTAATATAATTGAAATATTTGGTGTGCCCTTTTAGTTGGTTACGTTATATTAATTAATAATCCTGTACTGTAAATGTTGATATGCATAAAAATATTTACACAAGTTTACATGTATGTAAATGCATGCAAACATTTTCTCATGCACACATACAAACGCTCATGAATGTTAACGTAACATTGTGTATGTTTATGTATGTATATATATATATATATATATATATATATATATATATATATATATATATATATATATGTATATATATATGTATATATATATGTATGTATGTATGTATGTAAGGTGTTAAAGCACATTCCTTCATTCATACTTATTGCTTACATGTATATATAAATATTTCCATGTGTTCTTCAGTATGTGTGTGTGTGTGTGATTATACAAATGAGTATAAAAGAAGATACTCAGTATCGACGACACTCAATGCATGCATTACTACGCCATACACATACACTGCTATGGTGTGTGTGTGTGTGCGTGCGTGCATTTATTCAAAATGATAAATGATTTTCATTATGTTACTTTAAATTGAATGTAAGTGATTTTATGTTTCACAAAATAATTAAAGTGTGAGTGGTTATAAAGAGGCAGGAGTCAAGGGTAGAGAACGGTGAAATGGTTTCAAGAATTGAGAGCAAATAGAAGAAAAAAACAAGCTGTTCACATATGAATGCCAGACAGCAGATATTACAAAACCAAACATGGAGTAATTTTTCTCAAGGGATTTTCATAAAGCTTAAAATGTTAATCATTTAAGAAGCCTATAAAATTATTATACACGTTGGCTACTGGAAGCATTTGATAAGGAATTTATTTGTTATTATTTTTCTCTCTTTTTTAAATAAGTAAATGTGTAATGAAATTAATCATATGGAATAGCAAAATATTGCTCTTACTTTTTTTTTTCAAGGTAGAAAGTTACAAATAAAAAAAATATTTAACAATAAGGCATATAAATTACAAATGAAGGTAATTATTGCACAATAAATTGAATATATCTTTTATGATGCTGATTTTAAATTAAATTTCATCTTTTTCACTAAAGGTACCAACAGACGACATGTTTTTCAGATTGTATGTGCAAAAATTTACATATGTAAACGAAAACATGTCGTGTGTTACCTTTAAAACATTGCTTGTGTAAAAAACATGACAAAAAACATAAGACATTATTTGAAATAGAGCGTGCTCTATTTTCTTATGTTAAACATACAGCTCCAAATGTCTATGTCATGCGAGCAAATTCGTCGGCGGTTGATTATGTGCACTATCATTAGCCGTCTGAATGAAGTATTTTGCAAGACAAATTATTTATTATTTTTTTTTTAATTTAGCGTTGTCGTTTTATTAAAATAAGTCCAAAAATGTATAGATTTTTAGATACAACCTCAACGTCTTGTTTAAAAAAGAAAAAATTAAAAAAGCAAATTTGCGTCGCCAGTACTACAGCGACGGAACCAAAAATATTTCGACGGCTGCAAGCCATTTATAAAACAAAATTATAAACCTAATGTAAATTAATCAATATTGACAAGCATAAAGAAAAACATACGAGTCGAAAACTTAAAAAACACATGTAAAAAACATGTCGTCTGTTGGTACCTTAGCTTATGTAATTTAATAAGAACTTTTATATTAAATAGAGACAATGCTTTCATTTAATAAAATGTAAATAAATTTTAAATTCCAAATCAACTTAAATTTTTTTGCTATAGCTAATAAATGCATCCTATATATTAATTTTTTTGTGCCTTAATAATTCAATTCCAAAACAAAATGCTGCTACATTTTGTGCCAACAATATTTATCATAGCTCTAGATTTTCTTTGCAAAGCAAAATTTTAATTGACTTAAATACGTTTTTAATTGATTTTTGGTTTTGATTAAAATTAAAATTTTTTATTGCAAAAATATTTTATTTTTAAGCAAAAGTTTAATTGATTTAAATGCATTTTTAATTGATTTTTGGTTTTAATTACAATTAAAATTGTTTATTGCAGGAATATTATTTCTGTGATGAATCGCTTTGACCTGCCCCTCAGTATGTTGAAAATTTCCTGAAATCATCTTTTTTAATAAATTTCAATTCCTTGAATGGAACATTCATTCACTTAAGCGTAATACCACACTGCCCCATTGAAATTTAAAATAATTGCTTTTGTATGCATATTTTTGTTCCCATCAACCAACCTGTTACTAAATATTCTATGCATGCGAAAAACAATGATAAACAAGAATACAAAAATAATATAAACCTATTTTTTTCATAAATAAATAAATTTCGTTTTTGTTGACACACTCGTATGGATGCTTTTGTTTTGCTAACATTATTTCTGATTCAATGAACATTTATTTCCAAATAAAATAAGGTGCAGCAAGCCCAAAAAAAACAAATTTCAAAATCTACATATTTTTGTTAAGAAGACTTTAAAACACAAAAACTAAACAAAAATCGATTATATTTGCCCCACATCGAATATAAATACGATGCTGCCTCCTGCTCAACTTAAACTGATGTGAGTTTAAGTATAACATGAACTTTGTGCTTTAACGAAGTTCAGGCTTTCATATCTGCAGTCAGTGTATTCTGCCAATGAAAAATATGGTTTTGTCACTGAAAATCATAAAGGAAAAAACGTATTTAGCAATAGCAACAACTAACATATCGTGCCATAAGCGCCAAAGAAGCTTAAGCCACATAATTTTCGAACTTAATTTTTTTAAGCAAAATCAATTATTTGAGATCGTAAAAAATCGATTTTCGTAAAAAAATAGTTAAAAAGTTAAGCTTTTTTGGCGTTTATGGCTCGATATGTATGTGTGTATTTGTATGCTTGCACTTCAATACTGTTACATTTTATGAAGTTGCAGTCTGTGCATCTTTCTTTTTTACTGTTTTTTATATTCTTTTTACTGCTTTTGCTTTTAGTGCTATTATTGCCTTTGTGATGTTTTTGTGTTGGTATTTATTTTTGTTTTCACTTGTATCTCCTCCATAAAATATTTTGTTGTATTTATCCTTTCACATACATCTACTTTTACATACATGGAAGAGTTATTCATAAATAAATATTTTTATGCATGATTGTATGTTTTACATGCTTGCATACAAGTGCATAAATGTTTCCCTTCAGCTTCGCTTTTCTGCATGATGGTTAAACAAAAAATCCTTCGATCTCTGTGTTTTTATACTTGTTTTTTTTTAAATATCAATTTATGTTTTATTTTTAGTGAAGAAAAAAAAATGCAGAAAAATATCTTTACTCTATAAAGTGGTGGAAGCCATTGAGAAGTTTTCAATGCAACGATTTTTTCTAGAAAAAAATATTTTTACTGAATGTTTTGACTTTAGAAAAAAATATAAAAAATACTACAGATGAAAATATCAATATTTATTTAATATTCACAGGTCTTTTGATGGATAACATTAGAGCAGCAAATGTTTATTTGGCACCCCTAAAAGTATGCTAGGCATTTATTTGTTATTGTTAATGTTATTTACGAGATTTTAGCATATCTATTGCAATTTGCTTTTCTTTATAAAATGGATTAAAAGAGGAGAGCTGAAATGGGCTTAAAATTGCTTCTCATTTTTTAATGAAAGAATATACCCAGTTTCCCGGCTGTGCCTTCAGGAGCATCAGCATATCTGTATAAACTTTTCCAACTCTGGCTTTTATACTTCTCCTTCTATATAATATTTTTGTTATGTGATTTTTTAAGAGCTTTTGAATTTGATTAAAAAAAACACATACGATTTAGCGAAATGTATGAAATCTTTATTTGAGTCGATAGAACGATCTATATAATTCAATGTTTAAAGATAATAAGGGTTTTCATGAGAATGTTCAAAAGTCTCGCAAACTGCGCAATTGTGCATTTGTACACTCTCGTAAATAAAATGTCAAAAATTTTAAGGAAATTTTTTCACACAAACCTGCTAAGTTTGCTCAACAATTTTTACTCGTAAACTTAAGCTGTGCAATTGTGCATTTTGTTAAAAACAACTTCTTGGTTTTTTGGCTTTATTTAGAAATTTTTAGATACACGCACTCACGTTTTTATTTTTATAGAAATATATAAACATGTTTTTAAATTAAGAATTACTTGAAATTTATTTTTTTTTATTTTTATTAAATTAATTTATTTGACATTTCATTCAAATTGACTTAACTGTTGTAAAGGGGTTTCATGAAACAAGTCTCGCATATTTTTTCAATTGCACAAATTACAATTTTAAGAGTTCTCATGAAAACCCTTAATGTAATGTAAATGTTGACCGCATCTACGCTTGAAATGGTTCATACGGCCTGTAGAAAGTTGGCATACTCTCAATATATCGGCCGGTATGCCAACAATAAATTCTTCAATATTGTCCTTCAATACGTCAATCGTTGCGGACTCACCTTTAAGGGGTCATGAGCCTTAACATAGTCCCACAAAGAATAGTTTAAATGCGTTAAATCGCACGATCTAGGCGGGTCAATTGACCGGACCCAAACGTGAAAGAAACTGTTCACCGAACTCGCTTCTAAATTGGTGTGTGTTATAAGGCACCGTCTTGGTGGAACCACATGTCAGTAAGGTCCAGATCTTTCATTTGGAGGGTGGAGTGGGAAAGTAACAGATGCCTAATTGCTGCAAATGGCGCCGAATCGATAATTCACGGTCATCAACAACACTGACAGATACAGCTGCGATATTTTCCTCTGGCCGCTCTCAACCTATGCGAATCATTAATCTAATTTTGGTGCGAAATGTAGTCACAAGATTCCAAACAGCTGCCTATCAGAAGGTCACTCAAACTGACCATAAAATAAAAGGAGTGTTCGATGCACTTTCTTAACCGAGCATAAATTTTGATAATAAAATTTAATAATCTGCAAGCGTTGGTCATTTTTAAGTCGATTCATGCTTAAATTATAGACTAAACTGAACATGTTTACAAAAAACATGGTACACGAAAACAGCTGAATTGCCAAAAACAGTGTTGCCAAAATGAAAGTTGCTAAAAAAATCACCCTTTATGAGGCTGGTACGGAGTTCTTACGGAATTGTATGAAAAAAATAATTCTGCAAATTCAGGTTGGTAAATTTCATAAATAAATTTCCATTTGCTAGAAGGCACTTCCAAATGGAATTTTTGGAATTTATTGCCTACCTTAAGGGGGTTACGAGTATAATTATAAGTGGATACATTTTTCAGTCAACTGAAACAAATATTAATGTTCAAAAAATTTTCTGGTAATGGAAATATTGATATTTCTTATTTTTAGCAAATCGTAATTAATTTTTAATGTTTGTGTGTGTTATACACAAAAAAAAAATATTTGCGTGTGTACAAATATTTGAATTTACACGATTATTTTGCCGTGTAGAAATAAATATGAATTTAAAAAACGTGAAATTCTGTAAGGACTCCATACCGGGCTCTTTTCATCACTGAAATTATAATTGATAATTTTTATTGATCGATTTTATTTTATTTCATTTAATATAAAGTTTAAACTGCTGGTATTTAATATATGGCAGCTAATTAAATTATATATATTTATTTATTTATTTTTATTTTTGATTAATTAATATTGTTAACAAAATTGAAATTGCTGTTGGCCACAGTTTAAATGAAACACACACACATTTGGTCGCGAAATTATACAAACGCTCACACAAACATTAATATTTAAACTAAATTATGTAGCATACTTGTGGGCGATTTTTTTCCTACAGTTGTTGTATCTACATATTTATAATATTTGCTATGCGGTTGTTATTAAAATATTAATGCCATAAATGTCATTGACACAATTGCGTAATACTTCAACGAAAAAAAATAATTTGTCTGTGGTACGTTTTTTTTTTTTTTGTAAATTTCTTTATTAAATTTTTTTGTAAGCTTTTGTTATATAACTTAAAAAATGCTTTATATAATTTCTAATTTTCTTTACTTTCATTCTGCCTCTTTTTACAATATTTTTATAAATTTTTTATTAAATTTAATACTTTTAAGTAAAAAAATTTTTATTTTCTCTTTAATTATAACATGACCTTATTTTACCTTTGACGTCTCGTGCCCCTCGTCACTTTCGAAAACATTGACATACGTTGCATAGAATTCTTTAGGATTTAACAATCATCATACATCACTCATACAACAATATTGTTGTTTAATAGGAAATATACTTATTCAAGGCTTTCATTTTCTCAATATCTGCTACCCACAAGTATTCGTATTTATAAATATCTAGGTGAGTAACTTTATGTATTCATGTATATATTTATGATTGTGTTATATTATATGTACTCATTAGTTAAAACAATATTGTGTGAAAATATTAAACAAACAGGTTGTGCGACCTTTGGCACATACGAAATAGAGAGCTGCGTAAACGTCATGATTTTTAAATGTATTCACGTCGCATGTATTATACTAAACCAATAATAAATGCTGTCGTACTGTAAGTGAAGCACGATGGATGTATTGGTGTACGTGTATATCAGTGTTAACAAGCGAAAACGCCAAGACAGCAAAACAAAACAAACACTCGGAAGAAGTACTGTTGATTAGTGTATGCTTGTTATTTTTCATATTGTACGTTTGAGTGTGTGTGTAATATGTAGATGGCAAGCTATTATGTGATTAACCGCATACAACTAATGTAAATGCATGTGTGTGCCTTATAAAGGCAATTTGCGTATCAATAATTCGGTGCTCTTTTGATAACGACGAATTTCACGTAAAGCTACTGTACCAGGACGAAAACGATGTGGCTTCTTGACACCACCGGTAGCTGGAGCACTTTTACGAGCAGCTTTTGTTGCCAACTGTTTACGTGGCGCTTTGCCACCAGTAGATTTAAAATAAAAGATCATACACACAAACATGCATAGGGTTGCCAGACAGCCTGGAATGGCCTGGATTTTCCAGTTTTTTAGAGCCTCATCCAGTTACCAGCTAACAAAGAATTTATCCAGTTAAAAATTATTTCTTAAATTTTGAAAAATAATTCCTTTATCAATTATATTTTTTAATTAATTACACAGCGGAACAGTGGTTTTATTGCTTCATTTAAAATAGCCGATCCTTATGTATTTTTTCTGCTGATTACGATGGCATCATTAGTTTTTCCCCAGCAGCTCTAGTTTTAAAGATATAGTGACAATTAGCATATGTTTAATTTATGCCACTTTTTTATAACTCACTTAGTAAAGGGTGTTTTTTATTGAGGTATAGAACTTTAAGTTGGCATCACTTTTTTAACTGGCGGCCATTTTGTCAGCTGTCAAGTGATTAATATTTAGTTTGGTTTGCCATTTCATCATGAACAGGTTGACAAAAGAACAACGCTTGCAAATCGTGCAAATTTATTTCGAAAATAATGGTTCAGTTCGCGAAGTTTACCGCAAGCTCCGTCCATTTTATGGTCGACATAATCGTCCATCAGAGCAATTAATTCGGTTAACCATGGATCGTTTTCGCACTACGTTTACTCTATGTGATAATACGCATCCGCAGAGACGTCGAACAGTGCGCACCGAAGAAACAATTGCCGCTGTAGAGCAAAGTGTTGAAGAGGACCCGAATGAATCGATTCGCCACCGTGCACAGCAATTGGAGCCGACTAACCGACTATTATGTTCCCGAATTGGATGGCATGAATGTGGATGAGTTGTGGTTCCAACAAGACGGCGCTACATGCCACACAGCGCACGTCACAATCGATTTATTGAAGGAAACATTCGATGAGCGCATAATTTCGCGGAATGGACCTGTCAATTGGCCACCAAGATCGTGTGATTTGACATCATTGGATTATTTTCTTTGGGGATATGTGAAGTCGCTCGTCTACGCCAACAAACCAGAAACGTTAGGGGACTTGGAAGCCAACATTCGTGGCGTTATTGCCAACATACGGCCCCATATGCTCGAAAAAGTGGTTGAAAATTGGACCTGTAGAATTGGCTTTATTCGAGCCAGCCGCGGCGGCCACATGCCCGAAATCATATTTAAACATTAATGGCGTAAAATTATCCTTCCAATAAAGCCAAATTGATGGACATTAAAACGATTTTCTTGTGTTTTATTTCAATTCGAAGTTCTATACCTCTGAAAAAAACACCCTATATATCACGAATGGTCCCCCAAACTTAAAAATACTTTCTGGATTATTAAATTTCATTAAATTCTATTTGAGTAGATGAACATTGAGTATATCATGATATCGTACTCTTATCACATGGATGTTAAAAATCGTGTCTTTTTGGTTGAGTTCTTAATTTTTTTTTTTATTTAAATTTTTGAAATTAAATTAACTGGTTCTTATGTATTTTTGTCTGCTGATTACGAATATAGTTTTATTATTTATCTATCACTTCTAGTCTCACAAAAAAAAGACTAAAATTTTTGCTCTCTCATGCCTTCCAAAAAAATTTGTTTTTTGTATCACATATCTGATCAATGCAATTATTACGTATAATAAATATTGTATTGACCAGTCCAGAAAATTTTTGTTTTATTTGTAGTTATTATATCAAAATTTTCAGCTTTTACCAAAAAAAAAAAGTTTTAAGGAAAAATTTTAATTTTTAATGCAAAATTATTGGGCCTAATCACGAGTGTGTTATTTCGACTTCTACTACGACTATTTTGTACAAGACTAAAGAATATTGCTTTACAAACTCTTCGTATTCGAAATACGACACTCGTAATTAGGCTCACTAAAATAATCAGAACTTATCAAAAAATAGAGGCTACATTCAAAATCAGCGACGTCATATTATTAGAAATAATATTTTTTGATGGCGTAAGAAAAGAAAAATTCGAGATAGGTCTATTCGGAAAGTCACTTTCACCACAAATACGCGCATCTTTCACTTTTTGCTATTCTAAAATACTACGTTGGAGATGAGTGATAGAAAACATATGTTTTCTTTCACTTTGGAGGTATTCTAAAATACTTCGTCACCATGATCAATGTCATATTCGTTCGACGCCAATTTTGGCGCGTTAAGTTTAAATAAATAAAGAAAAAAGAGATACGAAGTGTTTATATGGTGTGTACAACTGTTAATTAAGCTTTTATGGCGTTCGGCCAGGATCTACAAGACAATTAAGTTTTCTTAAATTCTTCAAAGATATAAACTCGTTTTTAAAACAAATAAAAAAGTAACTAATTTTACTTATACTGTTTATTGTTTTTTATGTTACTTAGCACTTGTACTGTTAAGTTTTTTATTAATTATTTCTTTAAATTACTTCTTAAATCCCTTTTTGTTTTTAACTTTTTCTCCATACAAATCAGCTGTTTTCAATGTTGTTGATGTTTTTATAAGAGATAACATAATATCGATTACTGAAAACGATATTTCTTCGCACGTATTTTAGAATCTGTCGACGTCGAACTGTCGAAAGTGAACGTTCGACGATGAAGAAGTGAAGCGCGTATTCTCGAATAGACCTGATTATTCTTTAAATATAATGCACAAATCTCTGAAACTAGAGGATATAAGAATATAAGAAATCTTTTTTCGTAATTAGCGGACAAAAATTCATAACCACTAGTTATTTAAGTAAAAAATATAATAAAAAAGTTTTATGGACTAAACTATGCTCCTCATTGTAAAGCTATCGAAATAAAGGAAATTGTTTTATAGCTTGAAACTAATGACGGAATAGTAATCAGGAGATAAAAATACACAAGCATCAGCTTTTCTTATTAAAACAAGGCAAAAATTTCTGTTTTCTGATTGTGTTTTTATATCTTCTAAGGAAAAATTTTTAATACTAAATAAAAAGAAACAATAGTGCTTGCAAATGTACAACCAGTTGTAATTTTCCCTAACACTGATTAGTTCCTCTATTTTGTACATCACTGGCAATTTACAACCAAAACAATATTTTCAAAAAGCATCAACACTTTGCTTTTTAAGCTTATTTTTAAATTGTCCAGTTATTTTTTCAAAATCCAGTTGAATTTTTTCCATTGTCCAGGTATTTGACTTTTGGTATCTGGCAACCCTATACATGCATGACGTTCGTACACGCTCTTATGCGTAGAAAGAAGCTAGTATCACAAATTCTTCCGTCACGAAGTGTTTTCTTCTTTACTCTTATACGTACAATACTCAAATAAATTTCTTGCAAACAGTGTTGTTAACGTTTGTTTTATAAGATTTCGCTGTAGTAAAGCATTTGAAAAATCCCTCATGTCTTGAAAGTTCTTATAAGATACGAGTATCTTATGCAGGAGACTAATACGAAATACAAAAACAAGAAGTTAATCTAAAACTAAAAAGAACCTTCACAAAATATTTTTTTAAACTGATATCAAACATTTTTTCAACTTTAAAATTGTATAATTACAAGAACCAAAGGTGTTCGCTACGTCTCGCAGCAATCAAATACTTAAGTAGATTATCATAAAATCAAATAAATTTTTTTTGGGTGTGTCCCCGGCCACTTTACAGTTTGACCAAAAAAGAATTTTTGCAACCGGTCTAAAATGTACCGACCTATGAAGTAACAATGTAAAAAAATATAGACATTATCCTTGTTTTGAAGTTTTTATAACACTTTGAAATAAGCATATACTGAATATTCTGCTCTCTCCCGGCCTATGTTGGGTCTTTATTTTATATTTTATTTTATTTCATTTTTCATCTTTTGAGGGATTATAGTTGCTTTTTGTTGCAGTTCCAATTTTATTTGTTTTATAATGAGAGTTTTGTGAACTACTTGATACATTAAAATTTTCTGTCACACCCATCACAGTATAAAAATTTTTTAACAGTTGCATAAAGTAGTTACTGTACGTAATACTTTTCAATAATAAAAAAAAGTAAGCACATGTAATTATATAATAAAAGTTTATGAACCTCCATTTCAATATTCGAGTCACACCCGTCACAGCACAGCCAAAGCGCTATTTTTTTAATGGATGTCAAAAATAGAAAAAGAGAATTAGCTTAAACAAAACAAAGAAAATTATGAACAGCCTCTATCCATAGCAGGACAGATAAAGGGACTGAAAATTAACAAATGCTAAGAAAATTATCATGAATAAAAAAATCATAAAAATAAAAAAGTATTGAGAAAGAAAACGATAGGCAAGACAATTTAAAAATTATGAAAGCTAAATTGCAAACATTAAGAACACATCGAAAATTTGCCAATGAAAAATAAATCATAGCATTCATTAAGAAAGACAGTCAGTCACCTTTCTTCCTTCCAGTCCATTATAAAAAATTGCTGCTATTAAGCAAGTCTTCAAAGAAGTTCCTTCAGAGTCTCTGTTTCCTTAAATAAAAGAAAAATTCTAGCAGATGAGATTAAACTTTTCTGCGAGTTTCCATAAAAGGCCACACAAGCAGGTCACACCCGTCACATTTTCGAACACGTTTCTAAAATAAAAATTGATTTTTTTCCAAGCACTCAGAATTTGATTTTAAAGAATTTTTTCCACAAAAGCTATTATATGCGCATGGGTGATTTTATATATTTTCCAAAAATAATAATTCTTTAAAATTTAAAATTTGTAAGGTCACACCCATAACAACATTGTGATGGCTATTGTGAGCACAAATCATATAATTTTCGTGTCTACTCATTATCAAATGTTTTTAAGATAAACATCTTTAAAAACGCACATTTTTTAATTTATAAATTTTGTATTTTTTAACTAAAAAAATATGTCAGTATTATGGTCACAACCGTCACAGATGTGCGATTGCTTTACGTGAGTACCTGCCATTACGGCCTAATCTCACGTGTGCCAAAGCACTGGGTGTGGGTTAGACGCCAGACCAACGCCCCCATGCACCCTTTTAGAATGAACCTATGGCCCACTCCATAAGGCACATAGGTTGCAATCTTTGAATATAGTTATCCCTGTACTATATTCAATTACCTTGCTGAGGTAAACTCTGCTGCTATGTCCATGCCCATAGCAGCTTCTGTTGAATGGTCTGACGCTGACCGCGTCCAACCACTACCATTGATTTCACACTGGGAAGCCAAGACTATTCTCCCAGCGTTTTTGGTAGAAACCACAGCCACCACTATAATTCTCCGGCTTCCATGCTAAGGTGTTGTGTATACACCTATAGCGAGGTCCCCAAGAGAATTCCTCAACCATTGCCGGCACAGTACGGCCTACTACAGTCAGCATCATCCCTTTAACCCCGTAGGGTAGGACGAAGTCAACTAACTTCAGCACAATATTCTCACGATCGCAATACACTCGACTCCAAGTAAGCTCAACTGTCGGGAAACCGGCACCCGTGGCACCAGAAGTAGCCTCTGGTTAGACCTCGAAGTTCCACCACAAGGGCTTCACATCTATCGTCTTTTGAACTCAGGGGCAGTTCTAGGTGATGCTGCACCTAACTGACATCTTCCTTTTGTTATAAATATGTGCACATCCTTTGCTCTGTTTATTTTCAGAGATCGGGTAGTAACACATAAGTTCTATGGGTAATGTACCAAAGGTACGTCAATGGAAAAAGCCACATCACCCCAGCTGGGGCCCCGGGGTTGCCACACCCGTAGTCAAACTAGACTCCCCTGGGGGGTCACAACGGTCACAATGGAATTATTGAAATATTTCATGAAATTCACAATATCATACACAGCCCACTTTTCTTTTATAAAGTTTTACTAGTTTATACACAGCACACTTTTTTTTTAGAAAAGTTCATGAGGAGCTTTACCAACTATCAGAACTAAAGGATTTCTTGTTAACAGCATGTGTCCATGCATCAAAATTTGATTGAATTTCGCTCCAGGAATTGAGCTTGTGGTGTAAAGCAGATATCATAATTATGATTTACACTCTGGCTTTCGTACATACCAATAAAAAAAAAAACAAATTGACTCACACTTCGTTTTCCCTTTTATTTCAATATTATTATTTTTTTTAAATCAACCCAAAGACCTTTACAAAGGAATACCTTTGGTAACCTACATTTGCTGTTTGAATGATTTAATAATGTTGTCATTGATGACGATAATATTGAGAACAATGATGTTGACGTTTATAATAACAACAATCAGCAATCAGACAACGAACGAACGAACAGCAATAAAAACTACAATTTTAACAAGGAAAATGGACAAAGGAAGAATGTTAAAAATTTATGTTAAGTCAGATTTTTTATTCTCTAGAATAAAAAGGCAGTTTAACTACAAGGAGGCAGAAAAAACAATTATATTTATTAAATTGACATTTTAACCCAGTATGGAGTTCTTACGTATTTATAACATCCCTAAGATAGGCAATAAATATTAAAAATTCCGTGTACTTTTCTTCTGAAAGTCCGTACTAGCAAATGAAATTTTCTTTATGATATTTACCAACATGAATTTCCGTAAGTTTTATTTTTCATACAGTTCATATGGGAACATCAATTTCCGTAAAAATTCTGTACTGGGCTTTAACGACATCATATAGGCCTGTGCCCCTGAAAGTATACATTTGTGTATTTCGCTTTCTGTTTTCATTTGTTGTCCTGGCTTTAGCTCTGTATTTTCGCCTACATTTTTTTCTAACTAAAAATTATAATTCAAAAGTTTTTTAAATAGTGCTCTTTTAAGATTTAAAAAAAAAAATTAAATATTAAACTCGTTGCTTTGAAATACTTAAATTAATTCTTATTTTATGAATTTGGCAGCGTGTGTATTCATAAGAAGATTTTTTATGAGTAGTTGTTATTTTTGTTTTCCATTTTAGTTTATTGAGCTGGCATTGCTTTATATTTGTATTCTTTATTTGGGTTTTATTTTATTTATTTACGTGTATATATATATACATATATATATATATATATATATATATATATATATATATATATATATATATATATATATATATATATATTGCTTGGTATTGTAGCAAACTAACTGAAAAACTTTTATGGCGCCATTGGAAAGTTTTTAATAATGTTTCAAAAAAAAACTTATTTATATTTTATATTTATAAATATTTGCGAATATAAAATTTTTTATTATTAATTTAGCAGTTTTACTTGAGCTTAACAAAACTATCAATACTATTGAATTGAAATAAAGTTTAAGAGGAAATTTCTGCTTTAACTTAATATTTTCTTTTGTTTATACATCTACTATATAAAATATAATATATAACAATTATTTTTGATATTATATACAATATCGAGTGGGAAATTCATAATTGTGAGATTTCACTTGTTCAAGTTATAGATGTGGAATGAAAGAAGTAGAGAAAAAGAGAGTAAATACAATGAAAAAAGTGCAAGTGTAAAAAAATTATTGATTTTTTTTTGCTTAGTTTTCTTCAAGTGCTAGTATTTTTTTTATTTGTTTGAATTTTATTCGAATTTAGGTCAAAATTGAACTTTTGTTTAATTTCTTGTTAAATAAATATATATAGCAAAATAAATAAATATATATATATACATATATATATGTATATATATATATATATATATATATAGCAAAATGAGTGAATACAAAAAAGTTAGACAAGAAGTTTCATAATCTAAATAAACGTAAATTCACCTAATACAATTGTTTTTTTCAAAAAACATTTGTTCACAATAGAAAGGATTCAGCTAAAGAGCATAATACATAAGCTTAAAGCCTTTTACGGAGTTCTTAAGGAATTTCACATATGTAAATTTACATTTATTTCTACACGGAAAAATAATCGCTTAGCCTTTTGTGTAGAATTATGTTTGCATACAATTCATTTTTTAGTTTACAACACAAAAACACTAAAAATTAATTACAAATTGATGAAAATTAGAAATGTCAATTAAGTGACCAAACAATTGTTTGAACATTAATTTCAGTTCTCCATTTATATTTATAGCTCCCTAAGATAGGCAATACATTTAAAAAATTCCGTGCATTTTCCTTTTGAAAGTCCGTACTAGCAAATGGAAATTCCTTTATGAAATTTATCAACCTGAATTTCCGTAATTTTTTTACATACAGTTTTGTATGAGGACCTGAAATTCCGTATTAATTCCTCCGTACTATGCTTTAACCTTTAAAACATAACAACACACAAAAACCTAAATCCAATGCAGACGCCCCAGATACAAACAGAAATAACTATAATGCATCTAGACGTACATACAAACCAACCTACAGCACAACCCAGCAAAAAATTACACATTACCATTAGAACTACTTGCCATATAATGACTTACTTTTCTGATTGCCAATTTTTATTACTCGCTTACAAATCACATTACCTAAAATTAAAAAAAAATAACGTGCAAGTTGCTAAATGAAGAGAATGATTTTTTAGACGAAATAGATTACGTGAAATATTGACAAATAAAAAAAATGTAAGTACTTCTCAAGAATCGATTATTTTAGTCTCACGCGTTGTTAAAATCATTAAGTTGGTAATCCAGTAGGGAAGTGCTTCCACCAAAAATGCTTAATTCCAAATTCGATTACCTTTTTTGAAATTTTTTGCTGGGAAGTTGTGACATGTACTATACAGAAAAAAAATATTTCAATATTCCTGGAAAATTTTTAGCGGCTCTATTTAATGAAAATATAAATAAAATAAAAAACCTTTGCATTTGATTAAAAAATTATGTCTTTTAAAAATTCATGTTTTGAAAGTAAAACTCAACAATTTTATTTGACACATATTTAATTAAATAAAATAAAGTAAAAATTCTCGTCTAAGAAGCCGGTAAACTTTTCAGTTCTCGGCGTTTTTTTTAGCTTTGACACTTCTCTGTCGTTTTTTGGGATTTTTGCGGTTTTCGGCGATTTGTTTAATTTTGGCATTTTTTGTTTCATTTAGACGTTTTTTCGTTTGTTGAACTTTTTTTCGGTTTTAGCGATTTATTTTAGTTTTAGCAATTTTTTTAGTTTAAGCGTTTTTTAGTTTTGGCGTTTTTTTTTGTTCTGGTGATATTTTTGGTTTTTGGCGTTTTGTCGTTTTTGGGACTTTTTTTCGGTTCTTGGGGGCTTTTTTTAGTTTTTGCATTTTTTCCTTCTGGGTTATTTTGTTTGTTGCAATTTTAACGGTTTTGGTGATTTATTTTAGTTTTAGCGATTTTTTTTAGTTTGGCGTTTTTTTAGTTTAAGCGTTTTTTTAGTTTTGGCGTTTTTTAGTTTAATCGTTTTTTAGTTTTGGCGTTTTGGGAGTTTTTGGGTTTATGTTTATGGTGTTTGTCGTTTTTGGTTTTGGCGATTTTTTTAGTTCTGGCATTTTTTTTAGTGTATGCGTTATTTTCAGTGTTGGCGTTTTTTCTTTCGTTTTGGCGATTTTTTTGGTTTTAAGCAATTTTTTTTTGGCGATTTTTTTGATAATGGGATTTTTTAGTTTTAGCATTTCTGAAATTTTCAAGAGTTTTTTTTTCTCCTACTGTTTCCAAAATGTAGCAATTTGTCAAAATTACAATGTTAAAATTACAGTAACTTATAGAATACCCTTTAATTTTAAATTTCCGTGTCTAGACAAAGTTATGTTAAAAAGAGTGAAGTTAACATCGTGGTGTTCTAGCAGTTTATAATGTAACACTGTGTCTGTTTAAAATCCCTTACAATCAGTGTTCATTAAATAATGTTTTACGCTATGATAAGAATTAAGCACAAGAGTTTTAGTTGTGTATGAAATTGTTTATTTAAATAAACACGTGTTGGAATAAAAAGGTTTTTCATTAATATTTAGTGGTTACGCCTATTTGGGCAAATATTTGCCTATGTGCCTTTAGTGTTAAGGTCACACTTGTCAAACATTTGCCCGAAAAAGCGTAGCCAACAAACACTAATGAAAAAAGTTTCGATCCCGACACTTGTTTATCATATTAAACAGTTTCGCGCACAACTAATGGGCAATGTCATAGAATTAAACAATATTGGCTACTCTTAAACTTGACAAGCTTTTGTCTGAATTAAAAGATTTTTCATTAGCATTTAGTGGTTACGATTTTTGGGCAAATGTTTGACAAGTGTGACCGTAGCTTTACACAAATAATATTTGTATACAAATAAAAATTTGTTGGTTGTGAGTCAATTCCCGGTATGGGCTTTTTACGATATTTCACATTTGTAAATTTTTATTTATTTCAACACGGAAAAATAATCGTATAGCCTTTTCTGTATAATTATGTTTTTATATACACAAATTCATTTATTTTTTAATATACAACACACAAAAACACTAAACATTAATTACAATTTGCTAAGAAAAAAGAAACGTAAAACAAACAATTTTATGAACATTAATTTTTGTTTCAGTTGACTGAAAAAAGTGTCCACTTATATTTATAACATACCTAAGATAAGCAATAAATTTCCCAAATTCCATGAACTTTTCTTTTGAAAGTCTGTACTAGAAAATGGAAATTTCTTTATAAAATTTTACAACCTGAATTTTCGTAAGTTTTTTTTTAAGTTCTTATGGAAACTAAATTTCTGCCAGAACTCTGTACCAGCCTTTAAATATAAGTTTCCAATAAAGTTTTTATGTATATATTTTTCAACATAATTTTACTTTCCTTTAAAGTATTATAAATACATGCTATGTATGAATGTGTTTTGCCGACATACTATTTTTATTTTTATTTTGTGAGTGCAAATGTTTATACCACAACTCATTTAAACCTAATAGTATGCAATAGATTTTTGCATAAAATATTTAATAGATGGAGCTTATTAAATACTGATGCATTTAACACAATTGCACTTATGAAATAGTTTTATGAACACCAGACACTAACAAAAACGGGAATCAAACTGATATTTTTACATATACATGCACATGTATTTGTTTTGTTTGTTTGATATTAAATTTTATTGCAGCACGTTTAAACGCAATCATGCTAGTGTGAAATGATAATAGCCTTGTTTTCACATATTCACACTTGCTGAAAATTACACATAATTTAGTTTAGTTATATTTTAAGTGGTGTAAAAAAGGCGCTCTTAAACTAAAACAAAATGTGAGCACATAAATGTGTGTGTAATAATAAAATTTATAATTACAGTATACTTTTAGGCTTATAACCACGCTAAAAGCAGATCTCCATTAGCAATTGTAACGAAATATTGTGTAAATATTTTATTTAGAAAATAAAACTAATAAATTTTATAAATATTAATATTTTCGTAGCCACATTTAGGGAGGAGTTAGTTATAAATAAAAAGGCATGATAATTAAATTAATCAAAATAGTGGAAGAGTTAGAATAAATGGCTGCAGCGAATATTATGTACCCTTAACTTAAAGAAAGAAGTTTGATTTTATAAAAAAAGATATAAAAGTAAATATTAAAAAGCATCACTTAAAGGATTTCATATACTTTTAAAAGGATAATTTTAAAAGCTTCTAAAAATCCAAATAAAGACAGCTTGTGCCCTTGAACTCCAAATATTGTTTATGGTAATGCATGACAGAACTCTAACTAAAAAAAAGCTGATAATAAAATCAGTATTTAATTTATTTCCTGCTTGACTTCATAAGGTTAAAAAAAAAAATATTTTCTTTGATACACTAAAAATCAATAGTAATCACAAATAAAGCTTTTAAAAGATATTATTCAGTACATGCCAAATTTTTTATAAGAATATTGACAGCATATCAGGTAAAATGTTGAACCGAATACCAGGCTTAATGGAGTCCCATCTTGGTTTACTAAGTGTATATTTGTGCTTAAGCTAAACTTTGGCGCAAAAAATATTTTGTGCTGCAACAGATCCATATACAAATCCTGTACTTTTAATCTGATTTTTTAATATTCATAATTTTATTATTCAATATTTTTTTTATTTATGAAATAACTTTACATATAAAATTATTGGCAATTTTTATGCTGCTCCATAGTATGAATTTCTTGTTTAACACCTGCCAAACATTCAGAAAAAAAAACTCAAAAGAAGTGCCTGACAACAACAACAATTTCTTCAATTTCTTATATCTTTTATTTTTTATTTTTTTCTAAGAAAGATATTTCTTTATTTTTCTTCAAACTCTTGAAGTTTCTTTTTCTATGTTGCTTTTTCTCTTCTACAATTTGGTAGCTTATTAAGCTGTTGAGTTGATTAAGGTCTTGAGAAAAGAAACAGCTATTTTTATAACAAAACCAAAATAATAAAGGAAATGTGCTGTTTATCCACGCCACTTTAAATGCTTAAGCGAAGGTATTTAACAATAACAACAACAATAAGAAAAAAGCCATTTATATGTAAAGTGTTGCTAAGTTAAATAAGAATCTATATTTTGAAAAAGAAATTTAAGCTCTTTGTTAGCAAAAGTAGAAAAAAATTAAAAAAAAATTATAACAATAAAGGTAACCTTGTATTAGAAGAGAAGAAAAAAAACACCAAAGAATATGTGATAGAAAATATATAGAAAATAATACCAAAGAAATTAAAATAGCAAAAAAGATAAAGAAAGTCTTAACAATTTTATTTCAAATTTAAATAATAAAAAATCACACACACACACACACGTGAATACTAAACCAGTTCAATGGCTCTTAAATGTCAAGGTGAATATAACAGCTTACACACTAGCAACAACAACAACAATAATAATAATAACAACAAAAGTACTTATAAAACAACTTTGCACACTTCATAGCACAATTGAAACGCCACAAACTATGCTGTAATTACAAAAATTCACACTCTTCACTTTTGAGTTTAGGCGTAAGTTATTTAGCAAAAAATCTTTTTGAGTTTTAAGCTAAACATATTTTAATTGAGACAATTTAAATGTTGACTTGCGAGAACAACTTTGTAGTATTTAAGCTGGGCTGCTTGTAATTAATGCTTAATAGCCTTAAAATAAACTGCTATTAAATACAGTTCAGCTTAAGTTGTATACATTTGTATATAATTAGGTAATTTCACTTATACATACATATCTGGGGCCGGAATCTGCAACGATAAATTTTGAAGTATTCACCAACTTCAGTGTCCACTTCTTGACTTGTACAGACCGCATCGGTGTGAATAAATTATTTTGGCAGTTATATTGAACACTAGTGTGAAAAGATTTTACTAGAAAAAGTGCGATGATGTGTGATCACTTCAAATTTCAGGTCCCCATATAAACTGTATGTAAAAAAATTACGGAAATTCAAGTTGGTAAATTTCATAAAGGAATTTCCATTTGCTAGTACGGACTTTCAAGAGAAAAGTAAACGGGATTTTTTAAATGTATTGCCTATATTAGGGATGTTCAAACAATTGTTTGGTCACTGAATTTTTGGCATTTGTAATTTTAATCAATTTGTAATTAATTTTTATTTTTGTGTGTTTTAAATTCAAAAATAAACGATTTTGTGTGTATGCAAATATAATTCTACACAAAACGCTACACGATTATTTTTCCGTGTAGAAATAAATGTAAATACACAAACGTGAAATTCTGTAAAAGCTCTGTACCCGGCTTAAAGTGACAAAATGATAAATTTTATATTTTTTTTTTTGAACCTAATCGAAATTTCGAATTCTCCCAACTAAAGCACATCATCTCGCACAGAATTCAATAAAGTATTAAGTTCAAAATATTTCTAATGATTTTAACGTAAAGTTGACTTGTCTATTTTTTTGTAGTTAATTATTAAAAAAAATCTTGTTTCGCTTTTATCTAAACATATCTTAATTGAGAGAGTTAACATGTTGGCCTGTAAGAGCAAAGAACTTAATAAGAGTATTGCGCGTTCGACTACTACTTCTACTACTTATACTAATTTTAACATAAGCTTGTCTATTTCGAAAAAGGAGATGGTTATCAATTCAATTTAAAAAAAATTCTTTTTGTCGGAGAGGGTATAGCTTTTACTTAGTCTCATGGTAAAAATAAAAGGAGCACGCTCATTAAATTTATTGCTTTGGTAGGATTTGGTATTGCCACAAGTTTGAACAGAGTTACGCCCATTAAAATTTAGTATTATATATCACGTGATTCTACCTAAGCAATTCTTACGAAACCAAACACATACACCATCAGCTATAAAAGTCACATGCTCTTGCATTTAAAAAAGTGGACGAAGTTACGCCCATTAAAATTTACTATTAAATTGTATGTACTAATATTGATGCGATTCGTACAAAACTTGACAGTCATTGCTATCAGTGGTATCTTGAAATTACATAATTTTGTGCTTAAAAAAGTGGGCGGGACCATGGCCATTAAAACTTAATATTATATATCAGGTGCTTCTACTTGATAGACTATTATACAACTTGAGACACAGCTCGAACTCTGAAAGAGACTTGATATTTCATTTATAAAGTAGGCGGGGATAATAATAATTGCAAAAGTGGGCGTGTCAAAGATTCTGAAATGTTAAAATTAATGCTAAAAAGTTAAAAATCTAATTTTTGGAAAAAATTTAAAGACTTTAAGAACTAACCCCATATTCATAACAAAATAAAATGAATTTGAAATCCATTTTAGAAAAATTTTGTATGAAAAATTTTAAATAAAATACGAGTACATTTCAAATTTTAAATTTTAAATTTTATGAGTAAGGGGGTAATCTTTTAAAATTACAAATAATTTAGATTTAGTTACTCCTTCTAAGTAATGCGGAAAAATTTATGAATCCATCACACGGTGAGCCTTTGGGGTTTACCGGTTATCCTTGAGTGGTTGGCGTGGCCAATTTGCAATAAAATTCCCAGTTTTCTTAATTCAGACAATATAATGCTGGATGTCATGTTTCTAGATCCACTCCTTATGAGTTTTGCATAAATATTTATAAAACCAGCCCACTATGCGTCAGGTTAACTAAATACTAGTTTTGGGAAATTTTTTGGAATTCCCTTTTGCTTACCAAACTATTTAAAACAAAAAAAAAAATCTGTGCGGTTTTGTTTTCTTTTTATCTGTGTCAAAATAATATGCGTTGGTGTTTTTTTATTTTATTTTTGGAATTCCCTTATGCATGTTGGCATTTTAATGTAATTCATTTGCAAAAATACCTTGTGGTTAGATAAGCATGTTACTTGGTTTTATAGCATCAAAATGTTTGTGTAAACTCTGCTGTTGTTAATACCGAGTGCTTCTAAAATAAGAGACAAGAAAAAACTGGGTTAAGAAAACACAAATTTAAATGAGGTAAAGAAAATATCATTTACTCTATACTTACTGACAGGTGGAAAAGGTCGTTTTTAATGCATATGTATGTACGAGAAAATTATGCAAAAATTTTACCCAATTGCTGACAAATAATATAAATAAAAAGTCATCTTATTTTCTGTGACAAGTAAATTAAATTTTTTTCTTTTTTTGGTTCTTGTGTAAAATTTTTAAAATTGCAGTATAAAAAATATATACTAAAATTTATTAAATTATTTTTAAACTTTCATAGTTAACTCTCCCTGTATCCTTAACACTGACGGTCGACTTGAGTACAAAATTTATATGCAAATCACTCATTGTTTTGAGTGATTTTCTAGATGAGTCGCCTGCCTTACTTGTGGTAACAGGCTGTGAATTTTCAAGCTATATACCCTGGTTCCAAAAATTAGGCAGGCGATTCGTCTAAAATTTTCTCTATGAAAAATGCAAAAAAATGATTGCTTTTGATCTAAATTATCCACTGGGTTGTGGAAACAGGCGGATAATAAAATAAATTCAAAAACAAATGTGTAAAATATGCGAAAAAGTGGGAGATGCTTGTTCTGTTGAAAAATTCACTCTAACGGCCTGTCCCACGACAAATTTTCAAATGTTATTGTTGTTTGTAATACAAGTTCTCGATCGAACGTTTGTTAGTGCCATCGTGGGACAGGCCTTCAGTCTTTCCGATAATTTGTGTTGGAATTAACTCAAGACTTCCTTTAGATAAGCTGTATTTATTACTTAAACCTGGTTATACACATCAAGTTTTCTTACTCAAGTTTTCATTTATCTTGGGCTAGAAAACTTGACGTCTGTGAATCAGGTCTAATTAATATATTAATCAGACTTAGCGTTGCGCCTGGCTGAACCTCGATTAATGACTATGAATCAGATCTGACTAAAACCATACTCACATTGGAAAAACTGTCCATCTAAATATTAGAACTATTGTGCTGATAAAAAGTGAAATTTGTCTCAAATACCACAAAGAAAACCTAATTAATTAATAATTAACAAGAATTTGCTTTAGGTATTTTCTACATTTCAAGTTAAGAGTAAATTTGTTAAATCATTGAGTGCTTTCTATAGAATTTTTTTTTGACGATTGAACTTTTTGTAACACAAACTACAACCTAAAGCCTGGTACGGAGTTCATATGGAATTGCAGGTTATCATACAAAATGTATGTACAAAAAAAAAATTACGGAAATTCAGGTTAAAAATTTCATAAAGAAATTTCCATTTGCTAGTACGGAGTTTCAAATGAAAAGTACACTGAATTGTTTTTATTTTATTGCCTATCTTAGGGATGTTATTAATATAATTGGAGACTTTTTACGGACCACTGAAAAAATTAATGTTCAAACAATTTTTTGGTCGCGAAATTTTTTACAATTCTAATTTTCATCAAATTGTAATAAATTTTTGTGTGTTTTAAATTCAAAAATAAATAAATTTGTGTGCATGCAAAACTAATCCTACACAAAAGTCTACACAATTATTTTTACGTGTAGAAATAAATGTAAATTTACAAAATGTTCATACAAAATTTTTCTTAAAAAGCCTGTATAAAGCCTTAATACAATTTACAAATAAGGCTGCATATATTTAAGATTTTCAGCCTTAAAGTAGGCAAACTTTTTAAGAAATTCTCCTAAAAGTGATGGTTTTAAATAGTTCTATTGTCTAAACCACGAAACATGCATAATTCCTCAGCAATAATAACTAACTACAAAGCAAATGATTACCCTCCAGCTTAAGCATTAACTTATTCGTAGTTTCAAGTTTTCAGACAGATAAGAGAAAAAAAACTTTAGAAAAAAATTTTACATTTAAATTCTTAAAGACCAAAAGAGAAGAAAACAAAAAAAAAAAAAAGAAATAATAATAAAAGAAAAAAAAAACTTCAGAGCAACAGAAAATAAAAAAATATTAACTAAAAGCCTAATGAAGCATGATGACAACCGGCCAGCAACACTTTGTGTTTGTTATTTCCTTTATGTTTTATTTTTTATTTATTTTTTGTTGCGTTGTAGCATCCATAACACGTTTTCACTAAATGTAGATAGCTCTGGCAATACAAGTAACAACATCATTTGAAGCTGCTTCATTTTTATTTTATTTTATCCTCAATCTTTAACTCCCTGTCTGCCTGTATGATGCTAAAGAGCAGCAGGAGCAACATTTACATTTGCCACTGTAAACTTTTTATAAAGCAATAAAAACAAACATCAAACATTTCATCAACGTTCGTGTTTGTATTAAGTTCTTGTAACAGGCCTTGTGCTCTATATAAAGAGTACACGTACCTGCATTTAAATGTACGAGTTAAATGTTTTGAGTCCACTAAGATCTAATACATTTGCTAAAATACTTTTGTTTTATAAATGTATAAATGTATAAATGTATACATTATTGCTATAAGTCTGAAAACGTTTCCTTCTTAGAAAAAAAATTCAGACAAGTTTAAAAAGGCGAAAGTTTGATTAACCACCAGATGATTTAATTTAGAAATTGTTGGCTTTATTTCATAAAATGCTTTAATTAACTGTGGAGCCTAGAGTCAGGCACCTGACGGAAAAATAATTAAGGTTCAAATTACACAATTAAAAAACACAATTAAAATTTAATGAACTTTTTTTCGATATCGAATTCCGTAATTGGCCTGAGTATTTCTGAAGTATTAAAAGAAATGTATCGATATTGATTGAAATTTCCATAAAAACGCAAATAAAATTTTTAGAAGTATTTTCTTCGATATCGAATGAATTCATTCGTCTCCAGTATTTCTGAAGTTTTATAAGAAATGTATCGACATCGCTTGAAATTTTCATTCAAAAAATACAATTAAAATTTTATGAAAATTACGATATCGTATGCCGTAATTTGCCTCCAGCATTTCTGAAGTTTAAAAAAACTGTATCGATTTCCATAGATATTTCCACAAAAAAAAACCCGATTAAAATTTTATGAAAATTTTTACGATATCGAATACCATATTTGCCTCCAGTATTTCTAAAGTATGAAAAGAAATGTATCCATATCTATTGAAGTTTCCATAAAAAACAATTTAAATTTTATGAACATTTTTTTTGATATCGAATTTGTCTCCAAGATTTCTGAGGTATTAAAAGAAATGTTTGAAATTTTCATAAAAATCACAACTTAAATTTTGTGAAAATTTTTCGATATCTAATGCCTTCATTTGCCTTCAGTTTTTCTGAAGTAGTAAAATAAATATATCGATATCGTTTGAAATTAAAAAAAAAAAACACAATTGAAATTTAATGAAAACTTTTTCGATATCGAATGCCTTAATTTGGCTCCAGTATTTCTAATGTTTTGAAAGAGATGTATCGATTTCGATTTAAATTTCCTTAAGAAATAATTAAAATTTTATGAAAATTTTTTACGATATCGTATGCAGCTTTTGGCCTTTAGTATTTTTGAAGTATAAAGAGAAATTTATCGCTAGCGATTGAATTTTAAATAACTAAAAAACACAATTAAAATTTTATGAAAATTTCGATATCGTAATCGTAATATATGTATATTATATATTATCAATAAAATGTTTTCGGTTTTTCGAATAAAATATTTGACATGTTCCTTGTTTTAAATAGTCCTTATGCAGAAAAAAATATTTCTACAATCAACATATTTAATTAAAAAAAACCAAAAATTTATTAAAAATTTAATAAATTTAATAAATTTTAAGTTAATAAAATTGTTAAATATAAATTTAATTGAATCAATTATATTTTTAAATAATATCTTTTAATTTTTTTTACATAAAAGCTGTTAATTTTAGAAATTTTTTCTGTATTTAAAAGTATGTGATTTATTTCATTTGCAACCAGCGGGGGAAAGAAGGCCTCTAAAGAGGGATTCTGAAAGGGCTTCCAATTAAGGCTATGGAAAAAAAGGACGTTACTCCTTCTCTTCTCCCTGATGACAGAAGGAAATGTGGAATGTATATACTGTCTTTGATAAGTAATTGGACAATTTGAATAGTAATTGGATTAAAAAAATTCCTAAGCTGGCCTTTGATAGGGCCTGAACTAAGAAAATTTTCTGATTTTTTCCCGTCTTGCCATGTGTAATAAAATATTTATGCAAAAAACTTTTTAAAGCGCACAAGGTGATAAGCTTTAAGGCAGTTGTTATACACAAACTTATACACTCAGCAGCATTTGTAAGCTCTCTCACAAAGTGTATTTTCATGTGGAAGTGTGCGTTTGTGTATGATATTTTTGTCTAACTGTGAGTTTAGCCAGCAAGTTGTTGTTTCAGCCCGAGGTGTCCTTGGCACCCGTAGCAGCAGTTTTTATTGTATCATAAAAGTTAAATGAAACAAAACACCTTAATAGCATGACCCTTAACTGACAAAATATTTAACCTAAAACGTGGTTGGTTGTTTAGTCTTGTTACATGTTCCTTTTTTTTTGTTGGTTGTTGTTGTTGTTGTTTGTTTTTGCCTTCAAAGTTTACTTGTATTGTAAGACCAGTTGATGGTTTGAAAAATTTGAAGGTGTTGTTTATGTTTTTTATGCTATTGTTGTTGTTGTTTATTTAAATGTTTACTTTCTTTTTCCGCTATTTCATAATTATCATCATCATCATCGTTAAGTTAGCAGCAGAGCATTTAAATATCACAGAAAAATTTTGTTTAAAGAAAAAAGGAAAAGTGTTTTTAATTTTTTTTAAGAAATGAGGATAACTAGTTTTAGCGTTTTTATTGTTCTAAAAATAGTGAAATAGTGTCAGTTGCTCGAAATAAAATTACAGGGTGTTCTAGTTAACTCAAGCTGTAAATAATTGACAGATGATAAGTAAAGACTACACCATTAATTAAAAATTCAACTATGTATCCTTACTATATATAAGTGTAATCAAATTATTAAAAAAAAAAAAAAAAAAAAACAAAATTTTGGGTGGTCGTGAAGCAACTCTCGGCCAGCAATTATGAAATTGGTGGACAAAATTGAGGTGTTTGGGAACAAGTTAGTGATGCAGAGAATAGAAATATATTGAAAAGAATCAAAATTTATTGATTTTTTTTCTCCAAATTTGTCATGTTCTCTTTGTTAGGTCGACTAATTTCTGCATCGACGTAGAACAAAACGTGTGAGAGTTTTTGAACTATTTTTTTAACACTTAAAGTAAATCTTTATATATAAGTACATACATACATATTTCTTTATTTTGTTTTTCATATTAAATACCAATTTCATATTTTACACAGAAAGTGATTTATAATCGATTACCTGTGTATCATATTTCTTATTTTTATAAACAATTTTCTTGTTGTAATTTTTCACTTCAAAATCATTGGCAATCATGTGTGCAATAATGTGCAATAATATTTGTGTTATGTTGTCTCTATAAACACTCATTCATGCACACAAACACACACACATGCACACATACATTTGCACAGTGTAGAGTTTTATTCTCTTTTAGTTTGTCTCTGTTAAATATATGACACCTTTTTTTTTGACATGATTGCAGTTAAAAGTAAAATGTTTAATAATAAATAAATAAAAAAATATAAGAAAATAAAAATACATATATGATATCCCTTGTTATCTTCTCGAGTGCTTTAAGTGTTTCAGACATTTATCTATTAAAACTCAAACTGTTACTAATGGCAACAAATCAAAAAAATTGTAACGGTTGAAATCGTAATTGTTTTATTGAAGTTGTACAGTTCTAGTTGAAGAAATTATATTTTATATTTTGTAAAATAATTGTAAAAAAATATAATGCTAGAAAATTGTTTTGATTTCTTTTATTGAAGTATAATGAAGCAAATAAAAATGCAATAAGTTGCAGGCGCTAAAAAAAATTTTAAAACGTATTGTTGCGTTGTTATTTTTCAATAAATTCAGTAAATTGCGACTTTGACTCGCACACGAAGGGTTCCGTACTAACACTACATATGTAATACTATACGAACTTTAGCTTATATAGTCGAATATTTAACTCGATGTAGATATTAAAAATCATTCAGGTACATGGTAAACATTTTTCCTGTTTTTGGCGATTTTTAAATTTTTGGCGCTTTTTCTTAGTTCTGGCGCTATTTTTCACTTGTGGTGTTTTTTCGGTTCTTGGCTTTTTTAGTTTTGGCGTTTTTCCGTCTATGACGATTTTTTATTATTGTTATTTTTGAGTTTTAGCGTTTCTGAAAAATGCAGCAGTTTACTTCTTATGGTTTCCAAATTACAGCAAATTGTCAAAAAATAACATAGTCATAATTACATTAACAGATAGAATACCCTTTAATTTAGATTTTTTAAAATTTTAGTGCTAGTTGGTGGGTCTACATAAAAATACACTCGCTTTGAAAAGTTTAAGTGTTTATATATACATAATTGTGTTTATGTTACATTAGGATTTACAATTTTTTCGTTGCTCTTTTTAAAACACCCTTTAATGTTGTAGCAGACAAAGTAGAAGTGTTGTAGCAGACAAAGTTTTATATATTCTGTGAGAATGTCAGGTCCGTAGCTATTAAGGTTCTTGAGAAAACAGCCTGTGACAGACAGACAGACGGACGAACGACCATCGTAGCTCAAGCAATAGGGTTCCCTTGAAATCCTAAACACGTTTTCTTTGTGGTTCCAAGATTGGTAATTAAATAAAAAATACCACTGCACAATTCCTTCTCAAATCATACTCAACACAGATATTAACAACTTTTAAAACACACAATGCTGGAATACCACGATGTTACATTCGCTGTTCTTTGCACAAGACTCTAATCGACTCCACTAAAGTGTTGAAGTGAGCTTATTTGCTATCAGTGAATGCATTCCGCTATTTATATGTACTTAACATAAAGCTTCAAGAATTAAGTTAGCATTATCCAGAAATTATCAAACACTAGCTTTCCATGACCTGATTAGTTTTTATTATAATTCATTCGGTTGGTTATGTGTGTATGTGCATGAACAATAAAACATCATTGCTAATCTAATGCTGATGTTGTTGTTTAAGTCCTTCGTCTGCACTGGCTTATAATTTTGCGTTGTTGTAAATTATTTAACAGAATGTAGGAGTGTAACATAATAGTTGTTATTATGCTTTGAATTTTTATTTCAACATCGTCCTTTATATTTTTGATTGTCTATTAATGTTCTTTAGCTAATAATATCTGGTCATTTCTTGCCTACAAATATTTTTATTTCTATTACAATCAAGATCGTTTTTAGGCGAGTACCTGTCAAATATATATTTTAAAAAACGTTCCAGGCACGGAATATAAAATAAGTAATTTTAAATTGTTGCATTTTGAGGCTCTATGCTCCTTATATGATCGAAGGAAATATATGTATATACAGGGTGGGCCAAAAGAAACCAAGGGGTGTAAAAGTTTAATAACTTTTTGTTTATTAACTTTTTTTTATTTTTTCTTTCAGATTATATAATATACAAAATGGAAATTTTTTTACACTAAGTATGAAAAATGATGTCTCTTAAATGACCACCGTTTTCAGCTTCGCACTGATGGGCTCTTTTTAGAGCATTTTCCATAACATCTTTCAAAACTTGTGGCTGTAGCGTTCGAATTTCTGCAACAATGTTTGCCTTGAGTTCAAGGATTGTCTCTGGCTTGTTCACATACACTCGCTCCTTCAAAAAACCCCAAAGAAAATAGTCGGGTGCTGTCAAATCTGGCGATCGCGCTGGCCAAATAATTTCCGAATTTCGAGTTGATTTCATTTCTGGCCAACTCTTGAAATTTAACTATAAAATTTAGACGTTGCCGATGATTTGCGGGTTTTAATTCTTGGACCAATTGCACCTTATATGGGTATAACTGTAAATCTTTTTTTAAAATGCGCCGTAGTGACGTACGAGACATTTCTAGCTGAGCAGAACGCCTTCTGCCAGATGTTTCTGGTGCTTCGTTAACACTTTGCTGTACTCGTTCAATATTTTCCGCGGTGCGACTTAAACGTGGTGTACCGGTTCGAGGCAAATGTCTTACGCTGCCATGCTGGTGATGACGATTAACTAAGCAACGAATCATCGCTTCAGAGGGCGAAATTCTGACGTTAAAATGTCGACGATATGCTCTTTGCGTTAAAATAATTGATCTCTGGTTTAAATAATAAAATTCTATTGTTCTGGTTCTCTGTTCAGTTGTGAACCTCTCCATTATAAATTCTCCAAGTGTTGTCTATATAATCTGAAAGAAAAAATAAAAAAAATTAATAAACAAAAAAGTTATTAAACTTTTACACCCCTTGGTTTCTTTTGGCCCACCCTGTATTATTTTAAATTGTTGCATTTCCCTAGACTTAGTACAGTTAAACGTTTTTAGCTACTAGAATGAATTAAACGTTTGAACTATGCACTGGAACCAGCCAATATGAAAGCTTTTAATCATTTTTTCCATAATATTTTAATAAATTTTAAATTAAGTTTCCACATGAAGTTCTGGGGCCAGCCAACAAGAAATACTTTTGATTAATTTATTATTTCATAATATTATATCATAATATTGTCGTCTTTTCTTAAGATACTGAAAAATTTAAAATTGAAACCAGCTTCCAATGTTAATATTTCATTGTTGTTTGTTTCTCTAATTTCAAATTTTTTTTACCCAAATTTTAAAATTTTAATTTGTACCCGAACCGGCAATCTTCAAATACTATTAGGTTAAGTGTAAAAAGAAAATATATATTTGTATTTTTCATGCTCAAGAAATATTGTTTTAAAATTTATTTGCTTGAAAAGCTTTTACATCATGATTTTAACTTTCAAGCCCTTGATTTTTTTTTCTTTTGCAAACGAATTTGTTTAAAATATTGGCTTTTATACAAATATTTGCCAAGTTGACAAAAAAGTTTCCTTTACAAAAGCAATTTCACAAAAAAAAAAAATGGAACAAAAAACATGCTTAACATTACAATGCAAAGTAAAAGCATGCATTCCTCTTGCTCTTTCGATTTTTTCTTCTTCATATTTTGAAAGCAACTACTTACACACACAAAAACTGATGCAAAAAAGTTCATTGTTCTGTTGTATGAACTAGCAGACATACTCACCACATATAATAAGCACATCTACACGCACAAATACACAACCATACACACATAAAGCACAAAAAGTGATTCACTATATTCTAGACCCGAGTCAAATTCATAGAGTACATGCTGGCATGTTAAGTGCTGGCTGGCTTGCTGGGAATCGGTATGTGTGAATGGCACTAGCGATGCCATAAATTCAATGTTTTGTGGTTTAAATATCATGCTGAGTGTGTTACATTTAAAAACTCATATTCCACACACACAAAAACACACGCACACACACACACACACCCATATATATATATAGAATTGTAATATTCATATTCGTATATATGATAATTTTACTCCGGTCTCCAACAACAAATGCAATATTAAGATAAAAGGAAAAGCAACAAAAAAAAAAGGAAATGCAACACAGAAGAGACAATGCAATTTTAGTGGCCAACCAAAAAAACCTAAAACAAAAAAAAAAAAAAAAATGGCAACAACCACGCCTACATGGTGACTTTGGTTTGGTTTGCGTTGGTGTTTGGTTGTTAATGGTTACAATCCAGCACTTGCAACTGCAACATTTGTTATTGTTCATTGTCAGGGGCTTAAATCATTTAGCATGAAATTGTAATTTTGCGAAAATTTAATATTTTCCACATTAAATTGAAAATTATTTGCAAATCTCATAAAACTGAAGTGTTTTTTTAGGCACCATCAAGTCTGCTGCATAATGCAAAAATTATTGGCGTTTGCTAAACGGCAAAATATTTATATGTATATTGGAATTTAATTTCAAAAAGATTATGAATTATAATGAAATATTATCGAGATAAATTTTGTAGGAAACATGTGTCTATGATTGATTTTTTTCACTTAAATCTAAAAGATTTCTTATATTTGATCTTTTTTATTGCTTTTGCAATTTACTTGGCAAAGGAGATATTTTTTATTATTATTATTAAGAAAATCATAAGCGAAACATTTGTGAGAATATTAAGCTCATAAATCAGAAGTGATAATTTTTTTGTCATGCAATTTTTCATTTTCTTAAATGTTTATTTGATTATTTGTTGAAGTAAAAAAAGATTGAGTGTTTTTGTGACACATGCGGGAGTGAAAAACAGCGAAAAATGTTAAGCCAATTTTTATTAATTGGCTGATTATTTTTAAACAAATTTTTCAGAAAGAAATATTAAAATTTTTTTCATACAAGTGACTGAAGAAAAGTTTTTTTTTCTTTTCATTAATACTGCTGATTGTTATGATAAATGTTTTAAAAATTGTAGGGCTTTGTGTTTCGTTGTACTACCCAATAGCTAGTTTCAAATGCGATTTTAATTTTTTGTTTGTTAGTTACGTGGTTTTGCATTTCAGCTGAGGAAAAATAATTATCGAGTGTTTTTTAATGCGAAAGCGATTAAAAGGTTTCTCGTCATCAAAAGTATTCCAAGAAGACTCAATTAGATAATTTTTGCCAAAAACAATCTTTCAAATGCTAGATGAATCAATGAATTAAATGTTTATTTGCAGCTCCTAAAAGTATGCTAAAACTATTTTTTGAATTATTATAGCCTTCACCATCAATGGTTGTGTGTATAGACCTCTCATTCCATGTTTATTATCCAAAATACTTATATGCGGTCCCATAAAGCGTTTATATATATACATATATTCCGGCTCCTTTTGAATGGAGTAGTCACAGGAACGATGTCTGTCTGTCTGTCTGTCTGCCTGTACGTGAAATCGGTTTTTCGAAGCCCTATTACAGCTAGAAAATTCGTTCTAGTGCTGACAACAGAATTTTTCCTAAAAAGATTGGTGTTGAAATTCAGCAAAATAAAAAAAACAGTTACAGGGTTGGGAAGTTGAAAATTTTTTAGTTTGTAATTTTTTTTCTTTAAGCCCAGTACGGAGTTTTTACGGAATTTTAGGTTTGTAAATTTCCATTTATTTCTACACGAAGCCCTTTGTGTAAAATTATGCACACACAAATTCATTAGTTTTTGAAATTAAAATACACAAAAAAACTTAAAATTAGTTACTATTTCATGGAAAATTAAAAATGTCACAAATTCTATGACCAAACAATTGTATGAACGTTAGTTTTTAGTAGTAGGGTAATGTATATGCTTAGTAGTATGGTAATGTATGTGCCCGAACCATTAAACTACTACTGTTTTTGTTTCAGTTGGCTGAAGAAAGTCTCCACTTATATTTATAACATCCCTAAGATAGGCAATAAATTTAAAAAATTCCTTGTACTTTTCTTTTGAAAGTCCGTTATTACGGACTTTCAAATGCAAATGGAAATTTCGTAATTAGATTTATTTACCTGAATTTTCGCCGGTGATAAATTAATTGATTTAGTTTACAATAAAGTACAAAAAGCTCAATTTAAATAAAATAAACATCAGAACTATTACACAATTAAACCCAGGCTAAAATATCACAGCGATTTACAAAACGAACTTTTAAATAAATATTATTGGCAGATTTTGTAAAAAATTTTTATAAAAAAATACGAAAATTCTTTTCAAAAAATATTTTTTTGCACACAAATTTCAATACGAAAAAATCTACCCTTTAAAAACTTTCAAGAACATTTAGAACTCTGTAAAAAAGTAATTTCTTCTTTCTTTAAACGCGTTTGCAGCAAACGAAATACATCTTGGACATGCTGAGCCAGCAACAAATTAATACTATTAACGGTTAATGCTAACATGGACTTTAAGGGCAAGTTTTCTATGAAGAACTGTCAGTTAAAGTTCACGTTATCTCTAAATCATACATTGTGAAAAAGGACGTAAATAGCACAAACATCCTTGCTTTAAATGCATGGCATGTAATTTAAAATTTGTACAACTTAAGCCTATTATATTACCTTGCTGCTTATTTTATTTATTACATCTTAATCATTCTAGTCTTAATTTACAATTTCAGCACAATTCACGCTTGAATTTTTTTCTTTATAGCAAATCATAAAATAATTTTACTTTAAATCAATTTGAATTTAATGGCAAATAAATAATTTATTTGATTTTTGTTTGCTCATTTTTTGCTTCCTTAACACGACACAAATTTAACTCATAATCTCAATAAATACAGACTAATATTAATGCGATAATTTATATTTAGATAACAATTTATATATAAATGTGTGTGTGTGTGTGCTTGCGTTTATTTTAAAAGCCATTAGCATAAATATTAACAAATTATTATATTTAAAATAGTAATTTAAAGTTTAGCAAACAAATTTATGGCCATAAATAATTTATGCAAAAATTATATGAAAAGACAAGAAAATCAATATTAAAAAATAAATTCTTCTTTATGTATAAAATTAGAACAAAACTTTAGACACAAACTAAAATACGAGTATAATAAATATAAAAAGTTTTTATATCAAAATTTATAAAAGAAACTCGTGTACTTGCAATTTTAAAATTTAATAACATTTTGATATAAAAGGAAAAAGCAATAAGGAATTTTTTTTTTGTTTTTTTTTTGTTGTAAAAAAGCTTTCATTTGTAGATTTAAGAAAGAAAACTATTTCTATTTATGGCTGTGGCACACTCATAATTTGCCTAAGCAATACCAAGAACATCAATACACGGGCACATGGACAAGTACAAGCTCGAGTGTCTCAACTCAAGCAATTTCTTTTAGAGTTTTATTAGAGCATGTACTTGTATGTAGTTCCATGTACGTGTTTGATTGTGATCATTATGCAAGGTTATGCTTTTTCAAGTATTTAACAGGGAAATAAATATGAAAAATACAGTTTTTTATTTTTTAACATTGTTAAGAAAAGTATTTCTATAAAAAATTATTATCTGGATGAGTGTGTGTGTGTGTGTCTATAACGAAAAGGAAAGTAATTTGGTTTTATGTTCAAAATGTTAAATGATTTCCATTGTTTTTATGCAAACACTAGCACACAAATACACACACTCCAGTAGATGCATACTAACACACACACACACACATAAATGCTTAATATATTTTTTTACCATAAACGCATGAGTGTTATATGTCTCTTTAAAAAATAGAAAAATAAAATTATATATCAAAAAATTATTTTTGCCATTCCTTGCCTCTGCACATCCGCACCTCTGCCTCACACTTACTTTAAATTACCCACTTGAGTATGTGGTTTTTCCAAGTCTGCTGGTGTTTGCATGCATATGTAAACATGTGTATGTGTGTGTGTGTGTGTGTGTGTGTGCTTGCGTGTGCAAATGGCAACCTTTATTGAAACAGGAATAACATTAGCACATAATTTAAATTTATTTTTACACTTCCATCTTCTATGTTAATATTCCCCATTATTATCTGGGTCAAATACATAAAAAGCAAAACAACTTTCTCAGTGCAAGAAGTTGCTTTAAAATGATTAGAAATTTTATAAAGAATATGATAAATATAAATTTTTATTTTAAACTGTAATAAGAAAATACATTAGCACTTTAAAGAGCCACAGTATTAAAAAAAAAATAATAATAATAAAATAAATAAAAAGTTTGTTAGAAGGCATGTTATCGAATTTCAGGCAGGATTTATAAAATTTCTTGTTTTTTTACTAAAATATTAAAAAGAAAATGTGAATAGCCTTGCAATATACATATTTGTGGCTACAAGGAAAAAGTGCTTAAGTCATATTTTACTGTTTTGTAGGAGAGTACGCTTAAGTTTAAATTCGATTGTCAGTGCAGTGTCCTATCTCTATTATTACCTGATCTTGCTCAATTTTTATTTATAAGAGTATTGATTCACCTCTTGGGAAAACGTGTCCTAATTCCCAAAGGCAGCCTCTCCCACTTATAAACAAAAGTATTAAAAAAAAGAGAACCTAATATCTTAGTGGTTTGCCTCAAATTTGCTAACAGAAAGCTTTAATAGTAGAGCAGTGTCCTATCTCTATTATTACCTCTTTCGCCAGCGCTTGCTGCTAACCAACTAATCATCGATACAACGATGGCTCGCCTTTTTATAGTTGTGCCAGACAACACACATAAGTACACAACCACACAAACGATTGTATTAAATACGCCATATGCAGTGTTGCCATATTTATTTTTCAAAAATCTTCAAATGGAGCAAAAAAATCTTTTTTTTTGTTGCCAAAAATCTTTTTTGTTATTTTATTGAATGAAAATTAATTAAAATTTATTTTGTTTCTTGTGAACTACTAAAAGTAAAGCCAAATAAAACAAAATATTTACTGTTTAGAATATGTGTAAGGTCATTATAAAGCAAGTCAGAAAATTGTTAAGTAGTTTAGTCAAAAAATCCCTCAATAATATATTAAAAGTGTCAAAAGGAAAATTTTTAAAAATCTTATTTTTAGATAAAAAATCTTTTTTTTTGTCGTTTTAACATGTCTAAAAACTTCAAAAATAAGATAAATCTTCACATATGGTAACACTGGCCATATGTTTTACCATGCCATATGATCGCACGTTCATTATGCATGGTTGTTCATTCAGCGTTGTATAGTTGTGTAATATACTAATATGTTGTTCTAACATTTCCCTTAATTTTAAACAACAATTTAAAATTTTAGTTTCATACACCTGTGTACAATAGTATACATATGATGATTATAATAATAATATAATCGTAGAAAAAACATGTAACTGGGTAATTCAATAAAATTAAGATTAATAATTTTTAGGAAGTGAATAATATATGATAAAATAATAAGGTAAACTAACCAATTCTTTAGGAGTTGTGGGCAAAAACGAGCTAGTGACTTTGGTCGTCACAACAAAAAATAAGCAAATTAACTAACATGTGTATAATTAGTAAAAGAACAAAACGACAATGGTAAGACTGTTGTAAATATAGAGATGGTAAAATTGAGCTTACAATACAAAAAAAGCTTTCAGCAAATTGAAATACGATGAATCAAAACAATTCACATATTCCATTTGCAATAATGCTAAGTATATAAAGCAGAAATCTACATCTACTGACACCACACACAGTGGACCAAACACAAAAGAACGCTGATGATGAAGGTTGAGTGGCCTTCGAAAGCGGCTGGCTGTTCCGTTCAACTATGTGTTGTCAGAATATTTACAACTAACTTTGGTGTTATTTGTTCATTAATAATTATCACATGTAATTAATGTTTTTTATGGGAATTGTTACAATTTAAGTTTAAAAATTTTTTAAACGCACTAATAATCCCAAATTAATATTTTACTTATTAAGTAAAATATTTTTTTATTAAAAATACATTGAAATTGATTATTGAGGGGTTTAGCTGGATCCTATGCGGATTTCACTGTTGCTAATGCAGATCATCAGGGAACCTTTACTCAAAGCTTCTTAGAACAACTAGAGTTATTATATTATAAACTTTCATTTAAACAAATGAAAAGCTCAATAACAAATAACAAAGTTGAAACAAGAACTCAATAATCAACATGTTTTTTATTTTCTTACTTTACTATTGCTACATTGGCTGACTTTTTTTCAGCTTCAAATTGTAGTCGTAAGAGTATGTAAAAGAAAATAAATGTAAATAACAACAACAGCTATTTAAGAATAGAGTGTTGCCACACAAGTATTTTTTTGACCGGGTGCAAAAAAAAATTTTTAAACTTAAATTGTAACAATTCCCATAAAAACACTAATTATTAACTTGACTGCACCCGGTCAAAAAAATACTTGTGTGGCAACACTCTATTCTTAAATAGCTGTTGTTGTTATTTACATTTATTTTCTTTTACATACTCTTACGACTACAATTTGAAGCTGAAAAAAAGTCAGCCAATGTAGCAATAGTAAAGTAAGAAAATAAAAAACATGTTGATTATTGAGTTCTTGTTTCAACTTTGTTATTTGTTATTGAGCTTCTCATTTGTTTAAATGAAAGTTTATAATATAATAACTCTAGTTGTTCTAAGAAGCTTTGGGTAAAGGTTCCCTGATGATCTGCATTAGCAACAGTGAAATGCGCATAGGATCCAGCTAAACCCCTCAATAATCAATTTCAATGTATTTTTAATAAAAAAATATTTTACTTAATAAGTAAAATATTAATTTGGGATTATTAGTGCGTTTAAAAATTTTTTAAAATTATCACATGTAATTTGGCTTAAAAAGCGATACGAACTTTAGCCTGTTAAAATCATAAATATAGAAACAAATGGAGTTCGAATAATAATTAAAATTAACTAAAATTTAATTTTTTAAATGCGTTTTTCCCAAAACTTAATTTTCACATACTAGGTCCCTTTGCTCGGAGAAGGTCACATATATTTTTTTTGTTTGTTATTTTTAACTTAATGGTGAAATATTTTTAGTGCATTTCTTTGCTTTAGTCAATAATTAAAGCTTCCTATTTTGGCGTTTCTTTAGTTCTTGTATTAATATATAAATTAATAACTGAATATTACTTTTACGGCCCTTTTCACAATCTACAATTAAAAGCTAACAGTAACTTTAACGGAAAGTTTTGTATGAAGAACTGTCAGTTAAAGTTCACGTTAACTCTTAATCATACATTTTGAAAAGGGACGTTAATAAGAAAAAATTTAAAGTTAATTTAAAAAGCCTAATGTGGCTGCCTCTACACATGCAAAAGATAATTTTTTCCCTTCTCTCCAGCAACCTCAACTAGAAAATTAGGCTTTATGTGTAAATATAAAAGCCATCTACGCTAATACACGATCTTATAAAAAAGAATATTTAAGTATATAAAGTGAATTTATATTGGAATAAAAAAAGTTCTAGTTAAACGAACAATAGGTTTGTTCATTTACTAAAAACTGTTTCGAATTTGTAAAAATTGTTACTGGAAAGTGTTCATTAACTAAAAAAGTTTGCAAGGAGAGATTGTGAAAAGAGAGAAAAAAATTGAGAGACTAAAAAATTCTTACAAATTATTATTAATTAGTAAAAGTTTTGCTTGCAAGAATTATCTAGGCAGCTACTTTGAAAACTGAAAAATGTGCATTTCTCTATTTAAAAAATATTTATACATACGTATGAAAAAAGAAAGCATATTTTCTTAATTTATTGTTTTTTCTTTCATTAAGCCACATAAATACAATTTTATGGTCAAATAATTTTGTTTGTTTCTCATAACTGATCAGAGATGGAAAGTGGCATTTTTGTATTTGTTAATGGAATAGAATGAAAAATTAATAAAAAAAATTCATTAAAAAATATTAAATAATACATAAACTTGTGTAAAGTATTTCATATTAAATGTCAATTAAAAAAAATTTAATTTAAAATATTATCAAACAAACTTCGTCAGAAAAAGTACATGATTTACATACATGGTTCTGATATGACTAAAATTTTCTTGCAAGTTTTTACAAGTAAAGCGTTCATTTACTTTTTCATATCTGGGAGAGTAATTTCGTAAATTTCTGCTTTACTCTCTTGTTGCTAGTTTCTGCTGGGAAAGTAAATGACCAGACCTATTAAAAAAAATTTCAGAAAATAGAATCAATCCCGAGAATTATATGAAATTAGTTAAATGTAAGAGACAACGTGTATTCCAAAAGTGATAAATAACAAAGAAAAAAAAAATTATTTAACAAAGAAACTATGAAGTAAATTTTTTTAACCCCCGACTAAAAAAAGGGGTGTTATAAGTTTGTAGTGTGTGTCTGTGTGTCTGCGTATCTGTGTGTCTGTCCGTGTCCACGTACAGGCCAAACGGCTGGAACGATTTTCATTTAGTTTTTTCTGTTTGAAAGATGACTTGATCGAGAGGGTTCTTAGCTACGTTTGAAGAAAATTGGTCCAGCCGCTTAGAAGATATAACATATTTTCTGAATAAAGTCGGGGGTTTTTAAAATTTTTAATTTTTGTTATTTTTAATTTAATAACAAAATTTTACAACGCCTTTTGCCTTACTTAAGTTTTCCTACGCTTTAATTTATCATATATATATACGTTCAGTTTTTTTTAATGAAATTTTAACAATTAAAAAAAAATCTTCCTTCATTTATTTTCCTGAAAATCTTTTGTGATTTTTGCTGGCTGCTGGAGTGTGCGAGTGTGTCCTTTAATTAAAATTTATTTTGCTGTTATTGGTTTTTCATTTAATTTAAAATGTAACAAAACAAAATGTTACCATCATCTGCCCGTTTTTATATGTACTCGTAGTTGCAACGTATTGCTCTGAGGTTTGGAAGTTGGTTGCAGCCGACTATACACAGTTCGTGAATTCATGTGTTCTGTATACATACATACATATTCTTTTTTTTTTTGTAGTTTATTTTTGGTGCAAGTTATTGTCTGACTTCCGTTTTCATTGCTCGACGTACACAGCATGTAATATTGTGGTTTCCGTATGAATTCGTTCATTTCATAGATTTAAATACACAAGTTTAAGCCATTTTTTGTTGTTGCTGTCGGGAGTAAAGTTTAACATGAAGGTGTTACATGAATAGATTTATGGTGCGATGCGAAAAGAAAGTGTTTTAAATTAAATTAAATTAAATTGAGAAAGAATTAAATTGAAAAAATTAAATTTTTAAAAATTATATTTAGTTTAGTAAAAAAAAAATCCAAACCCATGTAGATAGATATGTCTGCTGATAAAAAGCATGGCTGCACAGAAAAATGCTGGCATTTCCCACAGCTAAAAAGTCTTGTTTAATTTGTCTTCTCTTCTTTAGATTAGTTAATAAAATTTTCATTCAATAAGAAATGAAAAAATTATTTTTGATTACACCTCATTCTAAATTCAATTAAATTTAAATGTATTACAAATAATTTTGTTTCAAAAATTTTGTTTAATTAAATTCAATAGTTATTTATAATAAAAAAAATGTTTTCCTCTTTTTATAAGTTTCTTCTGGCAGCTTATGACCAAATGTTTAATATTCCTTGATTTAAGTCTTAATATTTAAACTGCAATCAATTTAGTTTATGATCTTGTTTTTATATGTTTTGATTTGAAAAACACCATCAATACATGTCCTGCTTCAAAAGTTTTTTTTTTTTTTTATATAAACTTTCAAAATTAGTTTTTTTCTCTTTCTCCATTCACTTCTTATTGAACAAATATGTCATCATGTTGTGTCTACTGTTCACCAAAGACATTCAATAACCAACTGGTAATTGCTTGATCTATATTCTCCTGCACGAGACATTTAAAATGGCAGATGCATCTTCAGACAAATATATTTCTATGTAGTGAAGTGACAAACATGGACATGACTAGTTGTACATCGAGTCCAAATTCTTTGAGTTAGTCTTCTTCAGTTGAGTTTTCTTGTTGGCTTCAATGTTGTTTGTCAATTTATTTTACATGATGATTTCAAATACTATAAAAATGTTTATTTTTTTTTTTGTTTTGTTCTTCTGTTGCATTGCTTTTGTATTGTATAGAAATGAACAATTTGTAAGAGAACATTTCATGTAACTAATCGCTGTCATGTGTAGTATTAAGCAATTATTGTCATTACGAGTACATAGTTTAAACTATTTATTTTTACTACAACTGTTTTGTTGTGTTGTTCTTCCCCCCCCAGAATTAATAGAACGCAGTGAAAAGTTGTTCAATGTTTAGCAGAAACTAAAAAAAGTAAGTTTTTAGCGTTCAATATATTTTTTGTAAATAAAATATTATTTGGTTGGGGAAAAATTTTGTGCAAGCTTTTTTTTTGTTTTCTTTAAAACTGTAATAAAAGTCATTAACCTCAAATAAGGATTATTATTGTCCTTAAAGTATGCTTTAAATAAAACAATAAAATTAACTTGCAATATCATAATTTAACATTAAAAAATTAATGAAAATACTAAGAGGGGGATGGGTACAGAACCTTATAGGAGACGTGCACCTGCACGAAAAATAAAAATTGCAATTCAAATCTTTGACAAGCATTTTTTTTAAACATTTCCTATCCAGAACAAAAACCATTGGCTAAAATTTTTCTTAAACTACAACCCAACAACTGCAGTTTAGCTAATTCAAACACCTCTTAAAGGCCTCCATATTCGTAAAATTTAAATAAAGTTTTAAAAGTATTTTATACTAAATTTACATTGTCTCGAAATCTAGTATGTTTGATTTGAAATCTTTATCAACTAAGCTCTTTTGACATTTTTCAAGATTTGTATCTAAAAATTTGTCTTAAACAGTAACCCAAAAAATTCCTACACAGCTCATTTACATACCTTCAATAGAACGGATTGTATAGCGTAGCTAATTCACTCACCTTTTATATAAATTGTGTTTTAAGGATGGAAAAAAACTAAATAAAAAAATTAAAGATTTTGTGTAGATTTCGATTTGTATGGGGAATCTAGCGATAAGCAACCTGGCTTAGCTCGAAATCTCTTAAGTACTAGATTTCGAGACAATATAAATGCCATATTATCGTATATTAACATTGACTCGAATTCGATTCGAATCTTTGTCGAAATCTGTATCGTTTACACTAAGATTTTTTTAAATTTTTCTAGATTTCGTATCGAAGACAAAATCCTTGTCTAAAATTGTGCTATAGTCTTAAATCAGAGATTTATTAGTCAACCAGTTATAACAAGCTTTAATTTATATAAAATAAATTCATTTAAAACCCGGTACGAAGTTCTTACTGAATCTCACGTTTGTAAATTTACATTTATTTCTACTCCAGAAAATAATCGTGTAGCTCTTTGTATAGAATTATGTTTGATTACACACAAATTTATTTATTTTTGAATTTACAACAATATCAAGAATTCCGTGTCCAAACAATTGTATGAACATTAATTAAAAAGTCTCCATTTATATTAATAACATCCCTAAGATAGGCAATAAATTTCAAAATTCCATGTACTTTTGAAAGTCCGCACTAGCAAATGGAAATTTTTTTATGAAATTTACCAACCTGAATTTCCGTATTTTTGTTTTACATACAGTTTGTATGAAAACCCGAAATTTCGTAGGGACTCCGTACCAGGCTTGAACTGTAACCGAAAGAGTGCCGGCTTAGCTCATTCACATACCTTCAATAGAAAAGATTGTATAGCGTAGCTAATTAACTCACCTTTTATATAAATAAAATAATACTTAGATTTTGAATAGATTTCTACAAAATCTAGTGACGAAGTAGATTTTGTTTGCAAAAATCTCGTGTTAACTTTTGCTCCAATGGAAACGCCCAACTTGGAGGTCAGTAATAATTGTAGTTAAAAAAAAATATTTTGGTAGTTTTAGTATAGAACTTATTAAAGCTGGAATAACTTCAGCAAAACAAAAGCTTTCTGTTTCTTTTGCCATACAACTTTAATAATTTAATTTTTAATATTTCTATTAATTGTTTCTTTCCTCTTTCAACTTTTTCAAAACACATAGCAAAAAAAAAAAAAAAAAAAAAACAAAAAATAAAATAAAATAGAAAAAAACTCTTACCTGACCAACAACTATTATTTTAACATCATCAACAATGTTGTTAACATAATAGTAAAGCATTATTCTAATTTCTTTTGCAAAAAACATTTCGGTTCTTGTCCTGCTTCTACTCGAGTTTCTCTAATAAAAATTTTTTTGCTTGTTTTACCTAAAATAATGCAGTCATAATTGTTGCAGTTGTTTTCGTTATGGAGTCAGTTTTTAGTCAAGTTGTACTAGCAACTTGACTGAAACTGAAAGAAGAAAAAAAACTATACCAAAAGTTTCTCTTCCAAATATTTATTATTATTATGGTTTATTTTTGTATTCCACCTTTTATTTATACAGACATTTGAAATGTTGTTGTTTGAATTTTTGTGTGTGCTGATTTTTGGCAACAACAAAAAATAAATAAAAATAAAATTACAATACATTTTTAAATATTGTTTTTTTTAATATTCAACAGCATTAGAGTAGTTTTTGTGGCAGTTAAAATGTATTTAAATAAGTGCCAAAATGTATGCAATAAATTTTGTTTTATTTATCTAAGCAAATATGTATATGTATATCTAAAGTTAAGTTTTTAGCTGTGTATATTAATCTTCTAGAGCGTTTCAATAGGTATAAAATTCTGAAAAAGTGATTTCCCAACAAAGGTTGGACGAAATGCCCTGAAATTCGTTAAAAGAAGGAGGAAAACGATTTCGAGGAAATTATGTGAACGACATATTTCACTGTTATTGTTAATGTAACAGCTCCTTTGCTGCCAATGTTCCTCTCAAAAAATGTTGGCTTTTTTGAATTGACGTTTTTTGAATATATGCTCTCGATATAAAGAAAATAAATAAATATAAAGAACTATAGCATAAAAAATTGTTTCCTTGAACATATAAATGTATATATATACAGGTCGAAAAATTAGACAAAAATTAAAAAAAATATATAATTAAACATTCAGGGGTTCTTCGACCCATTGCCATAGTTTTATCTAACATTTTTAAGTTTTTTATACCCACTGAATATATTTCTATAGAAAATCTCACACAGTGTTTGACTTATATACATACATATGTACATCCATTTATAAAAAGCTATAAAATACTGGTACAATAAACTTCTAGTATTTTGTGTGTTTTAGATGTGCTGCAAATATTTACTTTAATAACATAATGCAACAATAACAATAACAACAGCTACAACTACAACAATAACAAATATCAACACAATAGCAAAATTTAACAAACATAATGATGTTTATCTAACAACTGCTGTTGCTGACAGCACAATAAAACGAAACAAGGACAATGACCACTCTCAGCATTATTGCAAGGAATCTTTGTAGTATAATACTCATTAGAATTTATCCTAAACTCTGTTGTAAAACAGTAAAATCTAATATTAAGTGACTATAATAAACACATGCTCACATGCTGTAGTGGCAAAAATATGATTTGTTACAACAGGCGTATGATTAATATTTTATTTACTTTGAATTAAATACTCACATCAATCATACGCCACCAATTTTAATTTTAATAAAGGGTCCGTCAGATAACTTTTTTTTGTTTTGAAAATGCTATTAAAAAAAACTACTGAAGCTTCGGCTGTGTGGCACGTAGCGCCGTCCTGTTGAAACCAAATGTTGCCAATATCCTCCTTTTCAATTTTTGTGAACAAAAATTCGTTCAACATGGCCCGATAACGATCGCCATTCATTGACTGTAACGGCCACTCCTTGCTCAATGGCCCAATTATGCCTCTGAACCAAAATTCGCACCAAACAGTGACTCGTTTTGGGTGCGTCGGCTTTTCAATGTATGCGTGCGGGTTTTCTGTGCCCCAAATGCGACAATTTTGCTTGTTTACATACCCGCCAAGATCAAAATGAGCTTCATCTGAAAAGATGATTTTTTTTTTGGCAAAATCGGCATCTTCTGTAAGTCGATCGCAGGCCCACTTAGCGAAGCGAAAACGCATTGGATGTTCAGTTGGCTCGTTCAGCGGAAGGAAAAAACTAATTGTCTGTCAAATCAGACATGAACTAAGTGTTACCATTCACGAATTAAGCACTAGTTGAAAAAAAAACGTTAGATGGCGGACCCTATAGAACTTTCGTTTAAAATTAAACGAATGAATATTGCATATTTAACTCAATGAACAAAAAAGAGGAAGCAACTTTCTAAAACTTTAAATTATTAAAAACAAGATTGATAGAATTTGCAAGTTTGTATTTACAAAAGAAAGTTTAAATTTATTTATATTGTTTATTATTTCCAAATCATTATCACAAACTAGTTCAACGATTAGCAGTAAAAAATATCATTATTTTGGTTTATTAATTCCCGACCAAAAAAAGGGTTGTTGTGAGTTTTAGGCGTATGTTTTTGTATCTGTGTGTCTGTGCGTATCCAAGTACAGACCAAACAGACTGGACAGATTTTGATTTAGTTTTTTCTGTTTGAAAGGTGGCTTGATCGAGAGGGTTCTTAGCTATGTTTTAAGAAAAATTTTCCAGCCATTTATATTTGGGGTTTTTAAAATGTTTAATTTTTGTTATTATAAAAAATTTCGCTTAGAATATATTTTTGTTAAAACATACATATCTTTTCATAATTCCATTGACTGTAAAAACGTGTAATAGATTTATTTATGTCATATACACGACAACTACAGTAAGCGAAATAAATATTATTTATTTTTTTATTTACGAGCACTTGTGTGATATCATTGTGCTGTTGAATCATTCACCCGAATCTATTAAACTTTTTATGAGTACTTTGAATAATATTTTTATTGGGTAGCAGAAAATTATATCCTTTTATCACATCTAACATATTATATCTTATTCACAGGTTCAGTTCTTGTTTCACAGTTTGATATGAAATTAATAGCAAAACTAAAATTTGTAAAAACAAAGCTAAAAAGTTATGCGCAATGCATGACAGTTATCACCAAATAAATTTACGAATTAAATACAAATTAATGGGTGTAATAAAAAAAATCATTTACTTATTTTGAATAAAAATCCATCCCCTGATATCCCTAAGAGAATGACAATTATGGATAAATGAAGGAATAACGATTTTTTATATTTTTTAAAATAATTTGTAAATGCTTTGAAATGAGTATATGCACTCGGCTTTCCGTCTCTTTGTATATTTCTTTGTATATTTTATTTATTTATTGAAAAACATCTTCATTAGAAACCATTATCAGTGAAAAAACTATGTTCTGGTTTGGTTTTTGTTGAAGTTTTGAATTTATGTGCTTTATATTGATAGTTTTGAGGATAAATTGATATACGAGTGTGGACCATTAACTCTTTTTGAATTCCCCGCCTCTTGATTGAAATGGTAACACTTGTCCTGTTAAGAGTTAACTGTCAGTTGATTCCTGTCTAAATTTTAACAAGATGTGTCATTTAGTTTTTGTTTGGCCCTGTGTGTAATTTTTTATGTCATGGAATTATAACCATATAAAGATAAAAAAACAAACAAAAAAAAAAAATACCCGTGTCTCCCAGTCTTGCACCAAGTCGTTTACTTTTTTTATGGGCCCAAATATTTGGAGCCTCAATAAACAACTTTTTATAACATATGAACTTCCTACGAATGATTCTTAACACCGTTTAGGTAGCGCTTAGGTAGCCGAAAAAGTGAAAATTTCCAATTAAATGAAATTAAAAAATGTTCAGGAATTTGGTGAAATTGGTCGGAGAAAAATCTGACAACCCTGCCCTTGTGTTTAATAAAAAGTATATTACTGCATGAAAAAGTTAATAATTCAGTAAAAGCAACGACAAAAATTCAAAATAAAATTTAATATATCGATGGCTTAATATAAAAAGGGCCTAACTCAATTTTTTTCGAAATCGCGTTTTCAATGTTTTCTGGGCGACAACGTATAGGGTGTTTTTTATTGAGGTATAGAACTTTAAGTTGGCATCACTTTTTTAACTGGCGGCCATTTTGTCAGCTGTCAAGTGATTAATATTTAGTTTGGTTTGCCATTTCATCATGAACAGGTTGACAAAAGAACAACGCTTGCAAATCGTGCAAATTTATTTCGAAAATAATGGTTCAGTTCGCGAAGTTTACCGCAAGCTCCGTCCATTTTATGGTCGACATAATCGTCCATCAGAGCAATTAATTCGGTTAACCATGGATCGTTTTCGCACTACGTTTACTCTATGTGATAATACGCATCCGCAGAGACGTCGAACAGTGCGCACCGAAGAAACAATTGCCACTGTAGAGCAAAGTGTTGAAGAGGACCCGAATGAATCGATTCGCCACCGTGCACAGCAATTGGAGCCGACTAACCGACTATTTTGTTCCCGAATTGGATGGCATGAATGTGGATGAGTTGTGGTTCCAACAAGACTGCGTAACATGCCACACAGCGCACGTCACAATCGATTTATTGAAGGAAACACGATGAGCGCATAATTTCGCGGAATGGACCTGTCAATTGGCCACCAAGATCGTGTGATTTGACACCATTGGATTATTTTCTTTGGGGATATGTGAAGTCGCTCGTCTACGCCAACAAACCAGAAACGTTAGGGGACTTGGAAGCCAACATTCGTGGCGTTATTGCCAACATACGGCCCCATATGCTCGAAAAAGTGGTTGAAAATTGGACCTATAGAATTGGCTTTATTCGAGCCAGCCGCGGCGGCCACATGCCCGAAATCATATTTAAAAATTAATGGCATAAAATTATCCTTCCAATACACCCAAATTGATGGACATTAAAACGATTTTCTTGTGTTTTATTTCAATTCGAAGTTCTATACCTCTTAAAAAAACACCCTATATAATTGCATCCTCCTTGAAGATCTTAATACGTTACAGTTCAAAATCAAGGACTTATTGCAACTTAAAAAACTATTTCTGCATGTAAATGCTTTATTTTTTCTTCAGTTTTTTGCTTCTCCTGTAAAATATCGAAAATTCGAGTTAAGCCTTTTTTATATTAAGCCATCAATATGTATGTATGCATATAAGAAATGCCTGAAAATTCCGCTTCACAGAACTTCTATTTCCATACAAAAAAACAAAAAAAAAAACCATTAAATTAAATTAATTAAATGAGATTGAAACACTCAAATATTTATTTGTACTTCTTAAAAACTTTCTGCTCTTCCAGCTCTCAACAAATAATTTGTTTTAAGCCAGAAAAACAGATTTTGGTTTAAAGTCAACCAGAAATGCTTAAATCCAACCAAAAGCTTAAAATAAAATTAAAAACATGAATTATTAAAACAAAATCTGTTAGGATAAACACTAAAAGCTTTGAAGAAACCAGCTTTTGCCAACAAATTTCAGTGACTGTGAAAAAAATTTACTTCTGCATAAGTCCAAGTAAGAAAGAGAGAGAGAGAGAGAGAGAAAGAGAGAGAGAGAAATTTTATGAAAATTATTTTGAGAAGAAAAAAAGCAAGACTTATTAATAAATATTTATTTTATGTTAAACTGGTAAAACATTAATTGGAAAAACCCTCCCTCTGCCTATTGGGAAACTGATGTTGGTTTGATACAAATTTAATTCCTTTTTTTTTGGTGTAAAGGAGCGGAATGTTGTTGTGTTTCTACGCCTGTTGGTGGAATCAACAAAAAACAAACTTAAAAACAAATTTAACATCGTGCCAAAATGAAAAAAGTTTTATAATTAAAATAAGTGTGTTTGTGTTGGGATGATGGTGTTTACAAATGATGCTCTAGCAAAAGCTTTGTTGTATAAATGAGCGTGTGTGTTGTATTTGTGTGTGGGTGTGTTTGTGATTTACCTTTACAAAGATACTAGATTTTTTTTTATTTCTTCCAACTTATTTGATTCTTAATGCAAGTACATGCTTTATTAACGCAACCAGCAATGTTGGTAAAAGTATCTCACTAGTAAAACAAAATTCACTCGTAGCTCTAAGACTATGACAATATTGTGTTGTTTTCATTGCTGCTGTTAATGTTGTTCTTTTGCCTCTCCTTTTAGTTGTTGTAGATAATGGCAAAAGATTATTTGCGTGTTAACTTGGCAACACAATATTCTTTAGTAAGAGAAAATTGTAAATGCGAAATTTTGCTGTTTTTGTTTTTAACAACATCTTACAATGCACGCCCAATTTTTTTTTCTTTCATTTTCTTATTTTTGAACAAACGCTGCTGCTTTCTATAGTTGTTTAAAAAGTTGTTGTCATTTTGTCATTCAAAGCAAGAGGGAAAGAGGAATATTGACTAGAAGAGATTGCAGTTGTAGAAAAGTTTTTACATTAAACTAAAGGGTTTGTCTTGTTGAACTAAAATTTGTTTTTGTTGGTGTAGAATTTCTTTTGTATTTTTTTTTCTTGAAGTTACATTATATGGCTGTTGTTTAAGGTGCAATAGCAGATTTGTTATTTTTTAATTTAATTTGAAAAGTGGAGTTATATGCGGGCCTAAGAGAGAATTTGAAGTAATATTTGTTTTCTGTCCTTTTCTTATTAACTCTCGAATTGAAGTTAGTTTCACAAAAAATATCAATGTAAAATCAACATAAAAAACTTTGATTGTAAATTACATTAAATTTACTAGAAATACTTGGATGATACAAACGAAAGTCTTAAGTATTATAGTGTCGTAATGTTGTAAAATTTTTATTAAAAAAAAGCAAAAATAATTATATTAATATACATACATAAATTTAAAGTTAACAAGACTGCAACAACATCAACCATAATACACATTAAGAAAAAAATATTTAAAAAGAAGTAGTGAAAATACAAAACCTCACTTTATTTTGTCCGACAGTGTAATTTCAAACATTATGATAACATGACACTTAAGACTATCATATGAATGCCCCAAATATGTTGTTTAAGTGTAGTGGTGTTAATTTTCTTTATTCATACCCACTGTGCACTGTTGCTCTCAGTTGTGTGAATTATTTTTGTACTGTTGTTGTTTAATTTGATGCTTGTAGCCCACAAACCTCGCATTACCAGCGAAAACTTCCGGCTGCTGATTTAAAATTACCATTGTTTGATATTAATCTTGAAGGAAAAATTTCTATTCTAACCTTAACTGATATATTTGATTTAATATTTTTCACTGTTAAAACAACATGATCATAACTTTAATTTTAAATAAATTGTGTATTTAATCATCAATCAAATTATGTTGAATTAAAGTTTAATTCATGAGGGTATTCATTATAAAGCTTTCTGAGTGAAGCCTGACAGTTTGTGAATGTTTTATTTCATCAAACTAATTCACATAAATTTTATATTGTGTACTGAAGCCTGTTTAAAGAAGGCCCTATAACTATTTCATTCTGCGCAGCGCAATATGCAAGTAGACGATCTCGTTTCTGTAACTTGTGAAAAGTTTTCGCATCGAGAAAAATTAAATACATAATTATGCATATTGGTTGCGTTTTTCATAGGATTATTCGTATAAAAACTTAAATAAACTTATTTACAAAGTCTGGTATGCTTCTAAAGAATACTTTAGAATTCGCATTCAAATCTTGTCTTAGAAGGATCCAACTGCAACATACATTTTCTTGATGCCCGTGCCAATATACAGCACATAAATTAAATAATTAATAAAAGCACTTTATACATTAAGTTAAATTCATGTTGTTTCTACTTGAAATAAATTTGATTCAATACAATTAATCGTGTTATTTCAGTATGAAATTCACTTTGTTTCAACTTGAAAAAACTTTGATTCAACAAGACTTTTCATTTTGTTTTAATGCTACTAGAATATTAAATCAACATGAAATAAAGTTATTTCAAAAGGAAAACATTTTCTTTCAAAATTACTGTAAATCATGTTGAATTAACATGAAACATATTATAAAGCAAAATCAAAACTGAAAGTTTTTAAATTGATCTTGATTTCGTGGATTTTAATATAATTTTTTTGAGATAAGATGGACTAGTTTTGCCACCTTGTTTGAGTCTTTGACGAAATAAAGTTATTTCAAAAGAAAAAAAAATTTGTTTGAAGGTTTTTTTTAAATAAATTTGTATTAACACTTAACTCAAATGAAGCAAAATCATTAACGAAAAATTTTAAATAATTCTTCTAAATCTTTGATCTCTTTTTTAATTATAAAAATCTCTAAACTTATTAAGGTTAAGGTCTCTTGTTTTTTTTTTTCTTCTTAAATTATTTCTTTTTATATCGATGTTTCGCTAGTCCTTTGCGTGGCTTCTTTAGGAACAATTTTAAATTAACCTTGTTTACGCCAACTTTAATATATAACTTTTTTGTGTGTTTCGGTTTTAAGAAAAATTTTATATGCAATTGACTGTTTAATTTAAACTTTTTTTTTAATAATTAGAAGTAATTACGCTTTAATTGCATTAGTTAGTGTTCTTGTAACAGAGCTAAACTTTGGCTTTAACTCTTGGCAACGTTTACCTGCAAAATATAATGTGTTGACTTAACATGCAAATTAATTTAATTAGAAAAGATAAACCTTAAAATCACGCAGACAAATATTTCAATTTGTTTAGCTTAAAGTTTTTCAAGTTTTGCTCTTTCTTCAAGCTGAAAAACCACACACGAACACAAAAAGTTCTAGTGTTTCTTTTTGCACCTAGAATAAAAAAAAAAACTTTAAGAGTAATTTTTGACTGCTTGAATTAGAATATTGCAAATTGTTAAACAAAAATTTTTGCAACCGAGAGAAAAACAAATAGACTGTCTTTAAAATTAATTACTTTAATTAAAACTGAAGTATGCACAATTTATTAAACTGTAATAAACTTAAAAGGCAACTAATACAATTACAAAATAAACATTTGCAACACCAGCTAGCAAGACACACTCACACACACACGCACACGCACGCACAAAATAAATGACCACTTTAAACAAAACAAACAACAGTTACAATATCCAAGTGTATGTATGTGTGTGTGTGCGTGTTTAATGTTTTAGTATTAGTGGTGTTATGGCAAATGCTTTCACTTCCTGTGTATGTGTTTGTATGTGATGGTGTATTTATGTATGTCAGTGTTTGCTGAGCTTGTGATATATTGACATGTCAACGCATCTCTATTCCTTCATTCAGTCATTTATTCATTGTCGGTTTTCAAGTTTATGTTTAGAGTGTTTTGAAGAATTTCTATTTGTTTGGCCATATTTGTACATGAGTATACGCCTCACTGTGTGTGTGTTTTAATGGCTGAACAGACGGACGGACACATGAACACATTTATATGTTTATATGTGTGTGTATGCATGTATGTATTTGTTAGCCACAAGTATTGCTAAATTTGTTGTGCCTGTGGTTTTGACCACAAAATTTGTTTATCCAATCACTCAAGTGCAGCATAATAGACTTAAGCCGACAATACCAGACAGCAGCAACATTGACACTAGACAGATGGATATTTTCAAGTTGTGTACATACATTTCAGAGAAAAAATTGGCAAACACATACAAACGCCTTTCAATTTATTATTTAGAGAATGTATTTATACACAATAAAACCGAAGCAAAATTTAATTAATATGCTTAATCAAAAGTAAACTGTACGCGGTACGAGTATAAATTTAAGGAAAGTAAATTAATTTTGCACAGAAAATCAACATGTAAAATTTTTTATTGGAAACCCTATTCAATTTATTATAGATAATACATATATCGATGGCTTAATATAAAAAGGGCCTAACTCAATTTTTTTTTCGAAATCAGTTTTTTAATGTTTTCTGGGCGACAACGTATAATTGCATCCTCCTTGAAGATCTTAATACGTTACAGTCCAAAATCAAGGACTTATGACAACTTAAAAAACTATTTCTGCATGTAAATGCTTTATTTTTTCTTCAGTTTTTAGCTTCTCCTGTAAAATATCGAAAATTCGAGTTAGGCCTTTTTATATTAAGCCATCGGTATGTGTAGTTCAAATGTGTTGGTGTTTGTTGCTTTGGTGTGTTTGTTCAACCTACTGATGTGCTCTTCTTCCTGTTTTTTTGTTTTTGGTTTTGATGTTTATAAATAGCCGAGAAGCTTCGTATTACGAGCGAAAACTTCCTGCTGCTGGCTAGTAGGTAGTCTACTAGTTTTATAATCGGAGAGTCGCAGTTTCGAATCTTAGAGGCAAGCCCAAGTAGCCTTGCAGTTTGTATTTTGTTTTACCTATAACTTCCAATTCAAATAAACTTTTTATTAAATGATCAATTAAATAATTTTGAATAATTAAATGATAGTATATATTTGTTGCGTATCTAAAGAATATTTAAGGTTGTGAAGGCTGCAGCGGTAATCGCGTTGACTACCACGCGATAAGTTCCAGTTAAAATCTTGTTGAGGGAAGCCAATTATTACACAGAAAAAATTTTCTAATGCCTGTACCAATACACAACAACGTAATTTAGAAAATTAATAAAATACAATAGCTTTAATAAATTAAAATCATGTTGTTTCAACTTCAAACAACTTTGATTCAAAATGATTATTCGTCCTATTTCAGTATCAAATTTACATTATTCCAACTGGAAATAACTTTAATTTATAATGATTCCTTCATTTCAATTTGACAGTACTGGAATGTTAAATCGACATGAAATAATGTTATTTCCAACTTTTCCTAAATTAAATAATTTGAAACTTATTTGCTGGTGGTTCAGCGTTGTCTATATATTTTCGGGAATATTATTATTTGTGACTTCTCAAATAGTTCTTGAAAGTCTGTGCATAAGATAAGAGGTTTGTGACTATTCAAAATGTGTGGTTGAAGTCTACTGATGATTTGTTACAGCAACAATGAAATATATAGACAACGCTGAACCACCAGCAAATAAATTTCAAATTAAAATAAACTTCTGACAGTATGTCGAATAATAAATTTCTTAAATGTTAAATTAAATAATTAAAAAAAAATTACTAACATTAAATTAAATTCATGTTGCTTCAACTTGAAATAACTTTGATTCAACATGGTTCTTAGTGTTATTTCAGTATCAAATTTACTTGAACTTTCTTTAATTTAAGATGATTCTTTTATTTGGATTTATTTTTATTTATTTCAAAATGCAAAATTTTCTTTGAAGATTACTTCAAATCGCGTTAAATTAGCATGGAACGCATACGCGGCAAAATAATTACTTAAAAATTTTAAATTAAACTTGTTTAGATAAATTTTAATGTGAAATATAAAATTAGATACAATTTGGAAAAAGTTATAGCAATTACATGAGCAAATACAATTTAAAAGTTAATAACTAACATTTCTTTTGCAATTATATTGCATCAATGACTTCCTCTTTTTGATTTCATTTCGATGTATGTAAATGTAATTTCTCTAATTATATACTAATTGTGTTAATATACATCAATCAATTTGTGTAACCAGATCAATCAATTATTAGGCTAAATGCCATATTTGGTAGCAAACACCAACCTAAAACACCAACACCGACCAATACAGCAACAGCAACAGCAACAGCAACATCAACATCAATGGCCAGCATTTCAATTATACATTTTGTTAGAAATAAATTACAAATTGAATCATTAATTAAACACGCACGCCAAAACAGCAGCAGTACTTTGAACAATAAAAATCCAGGCTGACACTTATTTTTTTTACAACGATTATTATTCGGTTCTTAATTAATTTTTGAGCTGGCGCCTTTTAAATAGGCTTTTGTAATCAAATTTTATAAACAGTACATAAAGGTAAGAATATTTGAGTGTGTAAATGTGTGTATGGCTCTGTATAAATATGTGTGTGCGTGTGTATGGCTGTGTGTGTGTTTACATTTGGTTTGGCGTTCGTATGTATTACAAACCAATAATGCTGAGATAATTTAACATTGTAGGTCGTTGTCCGTTCATTTGCTGACAGCTTCACATTTATTAGATATGCGACTGAGATTGTCATGCTTTTTAGATAATTGCTTTTATTAGCTGTGCAGTAAATTTTGCATTCAATTGCGAAAATCTAAATGCTTTTTGGCATAAGTGCTTAATGTTAGTGTGTGAGTATGAAGCTGCAGTTTATTACTTTAGCACAAGTTCTATTAATGCATTTAGGATATTAAATATGATGGCATACTTTTAAGAGAGAAAAACTGTTTGTTACACCCAGAAAAAAGATTGGTTGGAAAACGGTTAGTCCAATAAAATATCATTTGAATCAACTATATATTTCAGTTCACGCTATCAATTTTCTGTTAATCCAAAAAACAATCCATGTTCATTGCCATAAGGGCATAATTGTAACAAAGATATGATTGTGACAATACTTAAATTGATTGCATCAACCGAGCGTATGCTTCTGTCATGACTAATTAACTGATTGGTTAACCCAACCGAATAAAATATTACGAATTGAATTTTACTACCAACTTTTGGTATTAGCAACTAAAAAATTGTCGTTCTATAATAAAATTAAAATAAAAACTTTCAATCAGTTGCTGCAACTAACTAGAGGTTGTGTTTACTATCATAGTTTATAGCAGAAAATTAAAAAATGAACTTTTGTGACTTTCAAAGATATTATGATTTTTGAATTCTCAAATGGTTTTTGAAAGTCTGTGCATAAGATAACAGGTTTGTGGCTTTTCAAAATGTATGGTTGAAGAAATGTATATAGACATGCTTCACCATTAGGAAATAAATTTAAATTAAAATATGACAATATGTCAAATAATAAATTTCTTAAATTGTGTATTTTTATTTGCGTTTATTGTTTATTTTTATTTCAGCAAGAAGGCCAATTTTTCTTTTACAGGTACCAATTATGATATTGTTTAAATTATATTAACCAAATTTTCGGTAGCAAGAATACCATTTAGTTCAAATTCCATACTGTCAACCAATTTTTTTTGTTGCTGCAACTATTGGGCTGAGGGTTATAATTAAAATATAGTGGTACCACAAGAAAATTTCAGTCGCTATAGCAGAATTCTATGATAGTTGCTGCAACCGCCAAAATTCAATTGGCAACAAATTCGGTTGTCACAACGAATCTGTTTTCTCTGTGTACAACAAATCACAAGGCTTTTTTTGCAGCAAAGAAATCTTAACTTAAAAAAGCGATTTTTAGTAAATATTACGGATCCTACTATCACATTGTCATGTATATTGTAGAAATAGACCATACAAGTATCTTGCAAACTCATTGCTTGAGTGAAAAATTATATGCTATGCAGAGTATATATTTGGCATTTCTTGTGCTATCATTTTGTGGTGTGTGCAACTCCGTTCCCATTGTATTTTTTATATGGAAAGCAATTCCTCACAACGAAAAATACCGGAAACAGCAAAAGTTGCCATCAGTATACACTATTGCGATGCCACAAAATTAGTTTAAAAAAAATAAGCTTTTTTGGCGCTATAAATCCGGCAGCAAAGGCTCTATATCAAAGATAAGCAAACGACCGCCCGTGGTCACTTCGTTATGCTCTTTTTTAAACGTACATTCATACAAGCATGCATTTGACTCTCTTTTATATTATATATGCATGTGTTTGCCTGATTTTGCTCTATATATATATATATATATAAATATATATATATATATATTATATCCTTTAGTTCCTATAAGGAGCATAGGGCCTCAGAAATAAAATTTTCTCCCATTAATTTAAAATAAGAATACTCGTAATCAATTAATAATTTAATTGCATCAATTAAAATTTTAATTAATTAAATTTTTCAGCAAAAGTTTGTTAGACTCAGTTGTGGTTAGGAAGAGTGGTGCTATACCGCACCTCCTATCGGAAACCCAATTGGGTCCATTGTGATTAGACTGAATTGTACTTCTAATTAAATTTTAAAACCAACTAAATTTTTCAGTCAATTAATTTAAAAGTTTAGTTGACTCTATTAAATTTTTAATTGATTATTATTATTTTTTATAAATTAGTTTTTAAAATTACTATATTGGGCCTTATTACGAATGTCGTATTACGACTACGACTAGGACGATTTTGTACTAGACTAAAGAACATTTCAAAATTGTTTGCTTTAATCTAGTACGAAACCGTCATAGTCGTAGTCGAAATACGACACTCGTAATTATGCCCATTATTTTTTATTTAATCAGGAATAATTTCTTAATCGGGCTTAAGTTCAGTACTTATATATGTACCGACGGTACTTCGAATAATAAGAAATAATTAATGTAATGATCGCGAAAGATAAACAAGAATAATTAAACATACTTAGGGCCATTATTACAACTTAAATTAAGTTAAAAGTAGAATTTTATCGGACGTATAAAAACTTCATCATTTGCAAAATTTTACTTTAACCTAAAGTGAGCGATAAATTACAGGCAAGTATATTCTACCTGGTAAGTTAAATCTAGTCTGCAATAATAGAAAGCTTTTGATATGTCCTACTTTTTATAAAATCCTACTTTTAACTAAATTTAAGTTGTAATAATGGGTATTAGAGTGATATAACTTCGTGCTAACCTGAATGGAAAATTAAATAAATTCAGTAAAGTGCGACTTTGACTCGCGCACGAAGGGTTCCGTACGATTTATAGATATGCAATACTAAAGGGTCCGCCAGATAACTTTTTTGTTTTTGAAAATGCTATTAAAAAAAAACTACTGAAGCTTCGGCTGTGTGGCACGTAGCGCCATGGTCCGATAACGATCGCCATTGACTGTAACGGCCACTCCTTGCTCAATGGCCCAATTATGCCTCTGAACCAAAATCCGCACTAAACATTGACTTGTTTTGGGTGCGTCGGCTTTTCAATGTAATGGGGGTTTTCTGTGCCCCAAATGCGACAACTTTGCTTCTTTACATACCCGCCAAGATCAAAATGAGCTTCATCTGAAAAGATGATTTTTTTTTGGCAAAATCGGCATCTTCTGTAAGTCGATCGCAGGCCCACTTAGCGAAGCGAAAACGTATTGGATGGTCAGTTGGCTCGTTCAGCGGAAGGAGAAAACTAATTATCTGTCAAATCAGACATGAGCTAAGTGTTACCATTCACGAAATAAGCACTAGTTGAAAAAAAACGTTAGATGGCGGACCCTTTGTATGATCTTTAGCCTACATAAAATATAGTTTTAGAATTTTTTTGTTTCGGGGATTTTTTTGGTTTTAAACGCTTTTTTAAATTTGGCTTTTTTTCCGTTTTTTGACACTTTATCGGCGATATTTAGCGATTTTTTCATTTTGGCGATTTTTTTCATTTTGGCGATTATTCCGGTTTTTGGCGATTTATTTTAGTTTATTTTAGAAATTTTTTTAAAATGTGACCTTTTTCGTTTTGGCGATTTTATAATTTTGGGATTTTTTAGTTTTACCGCGTTTTAAAATTTCAAGAGTTTGCCTCTTAGGTACAGTTTCCAATATACTTTAACTTGTCAAAATTACATAGTCAAAATAACATTAACTGTAACATGGGATTTTAAAATTTTTCGTTAATTTTTAACCCTTATGTATTTGTTGTTGTAGCGGCCAAAGTTCTACATACTCTGTCCAAATTTCAGAACCGTAGCTCTTACGGTTCTCCAGAAAACAGCGTGTGACGGACAGACAGACAGACAGTCGGACAGCGTAGCGAAAACAATAGGGTCCTTTTCACCTTTGGTGTATGAGACCCTAAAAACGGAAAACAGAAAATGAATAGTGATACTCACAAATATATTTACCAAAGGTAGATCAATTATTGTATCCATAATATAATCATTTCTCATATTCCATTTCATTAAAAATTTGCATTAAATAGCTGATGTTAATAACAATCGCTACCCAAGATCTATCTAAGGCATGGGTGCTGATGACGTGCGTGGCTGCACAGAAAAATATCGGTATTTCCCCAGCTAAAAAAGTATACTCCCATTTTTCTTCTCTTCTTGAGAAAATCATAATAATGAATAAAAGTATTTGAGTCAATAAGAAATGAAAATACTGAACTCAAGTCCGATTAAGAAATTATTCCTGATTATAGTTCAGAGGTTTAATAATATCTCTCAAAATCGTCTATATAGAAAAAGTTTGATGGAAATTTACAATGATGTTAAAAACACACAAAACATCTCACATTTGTTGTAAATAATTTTTTTTGTAATTAAAAAAAAAATTAATTTGCTTTAGAAATAAAAATAACTTCTTCATGGCAACAAAATGATAATTATAAAAACCAACAGCACATTTGAACACCTCAGAAATTTGAAACTTGCTTTAAGAAAAAACAATGAAAAGTTTTCAATTTCGTTAAGCAAAATATTCACACACCTTCTGCGCTAACCCTTGTTAATTAAGTTTGTTAGCATCTCAACATGACAGCTGACAGACACTCACAATGCAAATACGTAAAGCTGCTGACACATACATACACTCATATGTCCTGTACACAACCACACACATGTAGTCACATACATACATACAGAGAAAAACAATGTGTTATTTTTATAACATTTCAACATTTTTTAAAATGTTTTGTAAAATTTTGACTCTGTTTTATTGTTTAAATGTGTGTTAGTATTTACGTGGATGTATATGTGTGTTTATATGTATATATATTTGTGTGTGTGTGTGCACTCATATGTGTGAAGAGCAAATGTTTTACCCTACAACATGATGATATAATTAATGTTAAATGCAAATGTTTGTTTTAAATACCTTCAGCTAATGCCATAAATTGAATGTTTGGCGTGTGAGTGTGAAATATGTATATTTAACGTTTTGACAGCTTGAAATATGTTTTAGTTCAAGGTTTCTTCTCTCAAGTCCTTAATGTAAAAAATGGAAAACTAAAAGGATTTTTAACATATTTAATTAGTTGTAAGGAAAAAGCTGCTATTTGTTTAAGGGTTAAGCAAATATGTTGGTTAATTATTAAGAACAAGTTTAAATATTAAAGGAAGTCAAAGTAATAAATTTTTTAATAGTTATTGTCAAAGTTTTCTTATGAGTTAGAATGTGAATATTTACTTAATATTTATATAAAGACAAATAGTTAAACTAAACTCTGTTTTTGAGAACGCATTGTATTTTTAACTTTTCTTCCATTTTAACATAAATTGGCTTCATTTCCCATTTTCTTTTTACTAGAGCAATCGTTTATAGCAAAACTCTTGAAAAATATTATTTCAGTTTTATTATTTTTTCTCTCTAACTATAATTTATTTTGTTGCAAAAAGTACACACTTGCTGTTTACAATAAAAAAAAACTTTTTAATAACTTTCGATAAGTATTTTACAACACACTTGTAAATGTTTTACAAGTCAGTTGATATTTGAAAGAAAATGAAACTGGTGACATAAATAAAATGTTAGTTTTGTTAAAAGGGAGTGCAAGCTAGAGGAAGACAGATTGAGAGAGAGAGAGAGAGAGAGAGAGAGAGGGGAAGAGAGTTCTTTCTACACAAGCAGTCGTTACTCATACATGTTGTAAACTGTAATAGAAGACCTCATTAAATAGTTTTATGACAAATAAGTGTTCTTCTGCTTGTATTTGTATAAAAAAAGTAAATATTTTAAAATATTTGCCGGAAGCAGCACTAAGTTAAGGAAGTGTGTGTGTGTATATATGTGTATGTGTGCATGTGTTTGTATTTTAAACGTTAAGAGTAGGAGCAACTTTAAGAAGTAAGTAATTGTGTTTTAACTAGTTAAAAAATTTTTGTTTTTATTAAAATTATCAGAAAGTTTCTTTATTTAAAGAATTTTAAAGCATTTAAAGCTTAGCTTTTGAAATTTGTATATTTTGTATTAATGAAATTTCAAAACATTCATTTAAAAAACGAATAATAAATAAAATATAAAAGTCTTTTTAACCGACTTCAAGAAGGTTATCAATTCGTCGGTATTTTTTTTATATTGCTACTTCATAACTCGGTACATTTTTGAGCGATTGTAAAAATTATTATTTTTGTCTGAGAGAATACTCCCTTCAACTGATCCCATTGTAAACAATGTTGGCGGGGACACACCCACAAATTTTTTATTTGATTTTATAATATTATACTTATTTGATTGCAGCGAACACCTTTGGTTCTGTAATTATACAATGGGCTACGCCCATTAAAATTTATTATTATATATCACGTGGTTGTACTTAACCGATTTTTACAAAATTTACCTTACACCTTGAACTCTAAAATAGACACAATCTTCCATTTAAAAATATGGGCGGAGTCACGCCAATTGGAATGTTAAATAAACGTGAAATAAAGTTTTTTTCTAAAAGAGAAAAAATTTCTTTGAAAATTACTGTAAATCATGTTGAATTAACATGAAGCAGATGTGAAGGAAAATAAAAGCTGAAAAAGATTAAATTAACCTTGGTTTCAGAGATTTTAATATGAAACTTTTCTGAGTGATTAAGTGGCCTAATATCGCCCGCTGGCTTGAGCCCTTGAAAAAAGGTCATATGTTTATGCTCTGCCAGCAGGAATTTAAATGGAATATCTCCTTGGCATTTCATTTCATTTGGCTTCTCTGCTGTTAAATTTCTCTCAGTCATGCCATGTACTCACATTGTAGATTAGTTGCTCTAAAATATTTCTATTTTCTCCCCTTCAACTGCTAATTAAGCTTACACAAGTTCCCTAACTGTTAATTACACAAAAACTTTCTTAAGTTTAATTATTAAGTGTTCAAACATTTGCCTTTAATAGCATCTTACCTTCTTTCCTTGGCACAAGCTATTTCATAATGTAATACTGGGTTTACGCTTATAAAATAGTAAATTAAATATAGTGGCTGTTTAAGTAACATCCGTTAAATGCTATAAATTAAGTTAATGCTGGCTTTTGCTAAGCTACCAACGAACTTCAGCAATACTACTTCAACTGCTAATACAACTGCAAGGACACCAATAACTAATAATAATGTTACGGCTACACATCTTCAACATAACTTCTTACACTTATACAAACTCACACACACACACATATATATATATACAGTTACAGATACTCACTACACTTTTCATTACATATAAAACGGCATTAACAATCACAAAATTACTATGCTGTTGGTATTCTAACTGCCATAAGATTTTATTTCCGGTTTTGACTTAATGGCCTTAATTAGAGACATCTATACGCTCGCTGTTCTTTAAGAGCACGTGTGCGTGCGTGTATATATCTCTGTCTATGTAAATTTATGCGCAGTGTGTATACACGGTTAGAAGGCCAGAAGCCAAATTGCAATTTCTCTATTATAAAGCTAAAGACAGACAGACAAAAGTGTATCTGTATCTACATCTTTTGTATACTTTGTAACACATGTATTCTAACACACAATTTATGTTTATATATATATATGTATGTATACATCTATAAATCGAGTACGTGTAACATTTGCCTTTATAGGCTGTGCAGCAGCCTTAAAATAATACGAGTAACGTTGCTTTGGTCGATCATAATGAAGATGTCCTTAAGACCAGCTGTGTGTCTGTATACTAGAACTGCTTAAGCATTCTATAAACTTTAAACGTATATTTATCACTACCGAAAGAAGAAACAGATATTATAAAAGGTTACACATACTAAACACATTCGTATAATATGCAGCTGGAGTGTGCTTGCTGTTGGCTTGTGTATTGTGCATTTGACATTATTCGATATTCTCAAGTTGCTTTTATAAATAAGCCCTTGGTAAAATATAAGGATATACATAAACATAATTCAGCGTAATGTGATGACCATCATAAGTTATCGATGATTTACACGTAATGACAATTAAAAGACTATTTATATGCGATACAATTCGAAAGGCTGGTGCTTAAAATTGCCAAAGGAAATATGGCCACAGATACATAGTTAATAATAGTGGCACAATAGTTAAATAAAGATATTTTTCATCAGCAAGTATCGGCTAATAATTTATTTCTAAAATCAAAGAAAAAAATATATAAAAAATTAATTAATGATAATTTATAAGTAAAACATATTTAATTCACTAACAAGCAAATTACCGCGCACAGTGGGTCTTTTAAGGGGGAAAAAAAGCAATAAATAAATTCATTGAATATCTTGTATGAATGCGGTTCGACAAATAATTTTGTAAATTCTGATAAAAATTTTGTAAAAATTAAAATTTAACAGGACGTATAATCTGCAATTTGATTCGAAAGAAAATGCTTTCGAATATACATGTTATAAGCATACAAATTCGAAAGCTTTTTCTTTCGTTTCGAATTACACAGTATTTGAGTGTGTTGGTGTTTATCTTGCTGGTACAATGTCCCAGATGACTTGCTATTCGATATAAACGAATGCTCATTTAAGCGAAGAAATTTCGAAACAAAATTTTTTCTCAATACTTTCTCGAATGTGTAACCATACCCACTTGATCTGAAATTCGATATAAGCGAATGCTCACTAAAGCGAAGAAATTTCGAACCAAACTTTTTCAATATTTTTTCCGCAAATATAAAAAAATTCCAATGTTCCCTAAAGCGAACTTCTCTCGATAGTTTCTCGAATGAGTGACGTTAGCCGAGTGAGTGTCTGCTAGTCTGTTAGTCTAGAAGAACCGTGTTTGAGCCATGACTGCACCGAAAGTTAAGATAAAAAAACACATGCTTTCATACATATGTGCGTGGAATAATGGAACAGAAAAAATTTTTCCACGATGTGTGTTCAAATTCTGCAATGTAAGCTAGATAATTAAAAAATAAATAAAATAAATATAGGGTCCGCCAGATAACTTTTTTTTTGAAAATGCTATAAAAAAAAACTACTGAAGCTTCGGCTGTGTGGCACATAGCGCCGTCCTGTTGAAACCAAATGTTGCCAATATCCTCCTCTTCAATTTTTGTAAACAAAAATTCGTTCAACATGGCCCGATAACGATCGCCGATGGCCCGATAATGATCCTTGCTCATTTTCGAAAAAAATGGCCCAATTATGCCTCTGGACCAAAATCCGCACCAAACAGTGACTCGTTTTGGATGCGTCGGCTTTTCAATGTATACGTGCGGGTTTTCTGTGCCCCAAATGCGACAATTTTGCTTGTTTACATACCCGCCAAGATCAAAATGAGCTTCATCTGAAAAGATGTTTTATTTTTTGGCAAAATCAGCATCTTCTGTAAGTCGATCGCAGGCCCACTTAGCGAAGCGAAAACGCATTGGATGTTCAGTTGGCTCGTTCAGCGGAAAGATAAAACTAATTATCTGTCAAATCAGACATGAGCTAAGTGTTACCATTCACGAATTAAGCACTAGTTGAAAAAAACGTTAGATGGCGGAACCTTTAAATTAAAAAATATTAAATAATAATTATTTATTTTTTACTTTTTCTGCTGCCTTTTGTGATATCGAAATGAAATATTTTTTGAAAAAAAAACTGAGCGACAGGTAAACTCTTTTCGATTAATTTTTGAGAGTCATCCTCGATATTTTTGCAGGATAAATGTTCGAGATATATTCGAAATTGATATCATTAACAAAAGCCTTGGTCAAGCGGGTTACTGTTGTGCACTTGTTGTTGTTTATTTTCATTGATCATGTTGTAATGACGACAAATAGCCGAGATAATTCGTGGCCTCTTTCTACTCTATACAGTTTTTTTTGTGTTTGGAACAAAGAATTTACTGGATTAGTAAAAAATATTTACTGAAACTAATTTTGTTTTCTAACAACCGTTTGTTTGTTGGAACATTTTTGGGGAATAATTTTTTCTGTATATGTTTACATGCTTACTGACATTGGTTCAAATTCATAAAAGCAAACAGGTTGGTAATCTCTTTATAGGTGAGGAGGTAAATTTTGACACCCTGTAAATGAAAATAATGTTTGTTAAAGCTTAAGTTCGTAGAGGTAAGCTTTGATACTCTGTATCTGCACGCAAAGAAAAGATATGGTTGTAGAATGGTTGAGAAAACAATATTATGTTCTCTGAAACAAATGTGCGGTCGTCGAAAACCAGTTATTGTTATTTTAAACATTTATTTCGTTACGATAAAAAGAGTAATGTTTGAATTTAATAATTACATTATCACACCTATAAAAAAGTGGGATATGGTTAGAGTTTAACAATATAGATTTGTTAAAAATTTATGACAACTACATAATTTGTATTATGTAATGTAATTATGTAATAATGTGATGTAAATAACAATATAATGTTATAAAAAACCATACCATGTTGAGTTTTTAAAAAATCTTTTGCAGAAACATCTGTCAGTTCAGTATTTCGTTTGTAAGCTATCGGTAGTGCACACGTGGTGTTAAATAAATTCATAAATAAATAAAGTATAAACAAAAGGGTAGACCAATAAAAATATATAAACATTTGTGTATCTTTTTATGCAGACATGGCTGTATATCGTGTAAGTATACATTTCTATCTATATATGTATACATTTTATTTCGAATTTAATGCACAGCTGTTTCTACAATAAATATATGATTGAAAAACAAAATAGTATTATTATATTAAATAATACTGTGGTCGTATTTAACAATATTAATATAATATAAGATCATAGCATGGTGAGTCTCAATTATATTTTAGTCACATCTAACAATAGTGTTTGTCATATTTACAATACTAAGATTAGTTGTAACAAAGTTTATTGTTTTTGTAGATAATATTATTATTAACTCAGATAATAATATTATTTAAAGTTTGCTTTTCTATTAACAATAATATGATTTGACTGCAACCATATAATTCAATCATAGTATGTTGCTGTTTGATTATGGTTACCTCAACCATATTTTTTCTTTGCGTGTGAGCTTTAATTATTACAATGTTTTAAAATTTTTTTTTCAGAAAGCTCATGATTTTTTCTTTATTTGTGCCCTATTTCATTTTCTTATTTTTGCGCTATTTTTTTAGGCCTATTGTTCCAAAGAGCATATACTCCCGGCTTAAGATAAATTTAGAGATTATGTGTTTTAAATAACAATAAAATTAACACTAAGGATGAGATTCTTTTTTTTTTCCTCCAGCCAGCTTATGTGATTCCTCTTCCCAAAATTATATTATTTAATTGAAAAACTTTCATTCAAGTTATACAAAAAAAGCTCAGCATATTTTTGCGAAAAATAAATTTAATAAAAGTTAAATAAATGCAACTAAACAACTTATTTACAAAATTATTTATAAAAGCGTATTTTACAAGAAATCTTCTGGAATCTCATAAGACTCAGCTCAGCTTCATACACTTCTAGATGGTTTTCCTTAACACCTTTTTTAACTTAATATAACATTTAACTATATTGTTTTTTACTATCTGCTCTTCTGCTCCATACTGTTTGTTAATACATTTTCAATTTACGTGATTTTATGGCATGAGAAGCACAAAACTATACGTAAATGTGAAATACACTTAAAAAAAAAACACTTGAATTTAGTTACATACATAAATACTTTTGTACTCGTATGTATTTATAAGAAGTATGAAAACGAAGAGAATGGAAATAAAAAAATACAACAAAATAGAGAGAAACTTAAAAATCCATTACATCCGGTACTGGTTAATAGAATAAAGTTTGACATAAGTAACCTTTATCTGGTGTTAGAAAGCTGCTCAAGTATACACACGTAAAAATATTTTAAATCCTTTTTGGTAGTTTTACCCCACTGCTAATACCCTTTCAGCTGCCAACTGCTTAGTTTTCACACAAAATTGATTTTCAAAATGTGTTCTTTCCAATACAAAAAAGTGCAAAAGAAAATTGTTTTTCTTTTCAATACTTTAACGAGAATGAAGTGTATGTTTTTACAAGTAAAAAAAGTTATTTAGCAAGTGAATTGAACTCTTTCTTTACGTTGGGAAAAAATAGAATGTACACGAAGAGTATTTTAGTATTACTGTCATGTTGTTGTTAATAGAGAAGTTAACTATTTGTAAGTTTTTTCTGTTGTTTTTTTTTCTTAAAGAGTATGTGAAATTTAAAAAAAAAGTTCAATACACAAATCACGCCAATTCATTCAATGCTGTCAAATATTTATTAAGCAATAAAAGCAGTAAAAGACTTTTCATTATATTATATGTTTATACATTATTTTAATTAAATTATTTGCTAAATATATAAGGCATGCATTTATTTAATAAAAAATAAAATAAACTTAAGGCGAACGTCTCCTGAATTGTAGAGACTAGGACTTAATTTTTTACAATATTTTCTTTAGCATAAAATCTTTTGCATGTCGAACACATTTGCTTTGCTGGTTGGTTGCTTGGTTGGTCTTAGGGTGGGTGGGTCTGCTTGCCAAAGTTAAATTTAACGGCAGCCACAATAATATTGTTAACAACAACAATAACTGGGTTAATCTTTGTTGATATCATAAACTTATTTATAAAGCTTTAATACCTTCTCAAGTTGCCATTAATACTGTTACAGCACTATCAACAGCAATCTCATCAACACCAACATCATCATCAACAACATCATCATCATCAACAACATCATCATCATCATCATCATCATCATCATCATCATCATTAGCAGCACCACTGCACAAGTAGCAAAAAATAACATTATGAGTTGTTGCGACAAGTCGTCTGTCTCACCGCTATGAAAACATTAACGCGACAACAACAACAACAGCAACAACGATAACAACAACAACAACAACAACAACAACAACAACAACAACAACAACAACAACAACAACAACAACAACAACAACAACACCAGCTACTGCTGCTTTACTTACTTAACTGATATCCGTTTGTTTAAAGTGCAGTGCTACTCATGGTGGCAGTAGGTTCCTTTTCCTTTTCTCTTTTAGTTTATTTTCCTTTTTAACATTTTAATAAAAAAAAACATTGATTTTTTCACATTTTGTTTTTGCAAACTTGCGGTAGTTGTGTTGATAGTCAGTTAACCACTTGACTTACTTTCTTAGTATTATTATTTTTTAGCTTTTAATTTCTTTTGCTTAAAGTCTTTTTTTTCTCATTATATATTTTTTTATACTTAGTTTTTATTTTTAATTGGCAGAAATATTAACGCTTAGTAAAGCAGGTAGGAAGTGTTAAAAAAATTAAAGAATTATAAATATTATTAAAAAAATAATATTAGAAAGTTCTTGTATACAAAAAAAAAAAAAAAAAAAATAATATAAACAATTTTATTATATCAATTAAAATTTTTTTAATATCAATTAAGAGCCCAGTTAAATAATATAAGCTGCACGATTTTTAAACTTTTACAATAGTATAAAATATAAACAAAATACAAAAAGTATTTTTCAATCATCAAATTACTCTTAACTTTAGTAACTGCGTATACTCGCCTATTTGTTATCAAAACATTATAAGTACAGCCAATTCCAACACACAAGATTAGCTCTACTTAGTTTATGCGAAAAACTCAAGGACTGTACAACTCTAAATAGAAGAGTACATGCGTATTGTGCGTATTGAGTGCCTTTCATATTTATACTCGAAGTATACTTATAAGCAGAGTATGGATATTTATTCGGACTAATTAGCTATGTACATAATATTCAGAGTATTTATTCATCATACATATCCGTGTGAATTTTTGTATATAAAATGAAATGGAAAATGTGCTTTAGCTGTTTGAGCACTTTAATCAGATAATTAGGAATTAAAATTTAAAATAAATATAATCATAATATTCTCAATTTAATTAAGCTTAATGTCTCTTGTTTTTATATTAAAAAATTTTTTGTTTGTGTGTCTTCTCCAGAAAAATATTTTCTGGCTTGATTGTTTTTTTATAAAAAATAATGAAACAATAATATAATGAAAAAATCAGTTGTCAACCAATATGAAAATATAAATAAATAATCTTTTAAATAATCGCTTAAGCGGCCTTAAGTTCAGTAATTTCAATTCTTATTGAATGAAATATTTTTTATTAATTAATGTGAGTTTCTAATGAAGAGAATAATAGCTAAACATACTCAAGTAGATTGATATAACTTCGTAGCACCTAAATAGAAAATGAAAATAGAAATAATGGAAAAACAGAAAATTAATAGCGATACTTACAAATGTATTTACCAAAGCTAAATCAATAATTGTATACGCAATGTAATCATTTCTCATATTTCATTTCATGAAAAATTCACGTTAATAAGCTGACGTTAATAACAATCTCTGCTGAAATAGATAGACTAGGGTGCTGAAAAATATCGGTATTTCCCCCAGCTTATAAAAAGTCTAGTTTAATTTGTCTTCTCTTCTTTAGAAAACTCACATTAATTAATAAAAATATTTCATTCAATAAGAATTGAAATTACTGAACTTAAACACCAATAAAAAAAATAATTCTCAGTTAAAATTCATTCTAGTGCAAATAAAGTTAAATTTAACTAAAAAATTAAATTAAAAAACCAAATTACATGTGATAATTATTAATGAACAAATAACACCAAAGTCTGTTGTAAATATTCTGACTAACAACACATAGTTGAACGGAACAGCCAGCCGTTTTCGAAGGCCACTAAACCTTCATCATCAGCGTTCTTTTGTGTTTGGTCCACTGTGTGTGGTGTCAGTTGATGTAGATTTCTGCTTTATATACTTAGCATTTATTAACTAAAAATTAATAGCCATGGGCCTGTGGCAAAAATTAAATAAAAATATACTTAATAGTAACAAACCAAAAAAGTTTGTCTTAAGTAGAACAAAAAATAAGCAAATTAAGTAACATGTGTATAATTAGTAAAAATAACAAAACGACAATGGTAAGACTGTTGTAAATATAGAGATGGTAAAATTGAGCTTTCATTACAAAAAAGCTTTCAGCAAATTGAAATACGATGAATCAAAATAATTCACATATTCCATTTGCAATAAAATGCTAAGTATATAAAGCAGAAATCTACATCAACTGACACCACACACAGTGGACCAAACACAAAAGAACGCTGATGATGAAGGTTTAGTGGCCTTCGAAAACGGCTGGCTGTTCCGTTCAACTATGTGTTGTTAGTCAGAATATTTACAACAGACTTTGGTGTTATTTGTTCATTAATAATTATCACATGTAATTTGGCTTAAAAAGCGATACGAACTTTAGCCCGTTCAAATCACAAATATAGAAACAAATGGAGTTCGAATAATAATTAAAATTAACTAAAAATTAAATTAAAAAAGTTTAATTGAGACAGTAAAGTATTTAACAAATTTTTTTTTCATAACTTAAGATGTTTTTCCTAACCATCGCTTTGGAATTAACTATTTGCCACAAGATTTTCTTATTTACTTGAATATTGTTTGTTTTCTTTGCCATTGAAAGCAAAAGGTATTAAAAATTAGACTTTGAAATTTTACCTTATGACCCAAATAAATGTTCTTTCTTTTTTTTCTTTTTTTTCAGCGTTATGTGTTTCTATGTCAGTGGTTTTTTAATGAAAACGAAAGAAGCAAAAAAAAAAAAAGAAAAAAATTACAAAACCAACACACTACCACTTTGTTTATGCAGTCAGTTTGTCATGCTAATACATATTTATAAATTAGAAATGAAAAAAAAAACAAATGCATAAACATAATTCACTAGCCAAGTGTAACACGTTGTTGTTAAAACAAACATACGAGGCAGGATGAAAATTACTTGTGAGATTTTTTTTCTCTTTAATCTGAAATAACCACGCAAGTGTTTTGTTTTACAGATTCTCAAGGAAAATCTTTGAATTTATTTTGTTTACCTAAAACTACCAAAGACTGACTTCTTTGGAATATTAAGTTGGCATACAAAAATAAAATTTAAGTCTAGCATAACTTATGTTTTTGCATAAATCTTTATTTCATATGCGTACATGTGTTAAAAAAAACAATTTGTTAAGATTTACATATTTTATATAATTCTGATTTTTTTTTTGCTTTTCAAAAAAATAGTCTTGCTATTTTGTTTGTTTCTATTGTTTGTGTTGACAAAGTTTGACACATGAATGCAGATTGTAAATGTTTGGGGGGAGGGGGGGTATAGTAGTGTTACACAATTTCCTGTTGTAACATTGACTTACAATATTCATTTTGTAGCACAACAAATTCCAACAACCACTGACGATGACATACCTTTGAGCTGAAGCCAACAAGCTGAGAAGAAAAAAGAATATAACACATACAGAACATGCATATGTATACATACATACTTATGTATGTATGTATGCATGAATATTCATGTATTAAAATGTATGAAAGCTTCTTTTTGACATTAAATTTAAAAAATAAAGAAAATGTTAAGAAAACACCTGAGTCATATAATCATTCAAATATTTCAAAAATGTCCATGTGTAAAAATACATATGTAAATATGTACATTTGACTGGTTGGGGAAGTTACCCATACCGCCCTGTATCTCTCTCGCTCTGGCTCTGTAACGCATTCAGTTTAGCTGTATGAATCCTTTTGTATTTGTTTGCATCTCACTTTTTATGCATGAAAGCCGAATACATAAAGAAAGAATTCTCATGTTGTATGCTGTAATGTATGTATGAAAGTAAATGTGTATGTGTGTGTGTGTATTTAATTTTTTTTTGTCCACAAAAATACTCAGGACAATAGAAAATTTTGAAATGTTTACAATAAAATTATAGAATATTTTGACATATATAAAATATTTGTGTGCAATTTGTTTTTCTCAAGGAAACTCGTCAACAGAAAAGTTATGAAATATTTAAAGCTGACATAAGCTGTTTGTATTGTCCTCTTAATTTTGAATATTTATTAATGTTTTATGAGAGAAATTTTTAAAATTTTTAAATAATAGAAAAGACTATTTGTAAATATTTAAAAAACTAATTAAATTTAATTTTATTTTATTTAATTACAGCAATTGGTGCTAATTAAACTAGGAAATTTATTTATTATCCCAGTGAAGAAAATAGAAACTAGTTCCAAAGGATTACCAGTTCCATTGCATACCAATCACTACAGGTAATTTATTTAATATTCTAAGGCTGTTGTTTATATAAAAAATTGTTCTAGACAAGACAACCTTTTAAGTGCATATCATTCAGTTATTTGGATGACTTCCGTCCTATGACAATCATGTGTTAATTTCATTGATGTTTCACCAGAAATAGAACTACTTGAGTTCATCAGTGTTATAACTAATGATTTGTATTGTCATTTTTTTTTGTTGGAATCGTCGACGATCTACGACGATTTTGTACTAGATTAAAGGACAAATGTTGCAATCTTGTTTAGTCTAATACAAAATCATCGTGGTCGAAGCCATAGTATAACACTCATGATAAGGCCCACTATGTTAACTTTTTTAATACTTTTTCTGAAGCTTAGAACCTACTACCTATCCGAATTGCTTATTAATGTCTTAAGGGGAAAACCATCGTCGGTTTGTGTTATTGAAACTTCCTAATTCTTAAGCCTTTTTTTATATTTTATCAACTTGTGATATAATTTAATTTAACTTCCCAAACTAGACTGCTCATGTATCTTTTCCAGTGTGTTGCTGTAATTTTTATAAAGAAATTTTGTGAAATGTAGAAAATACTTGAAAAAGCGTTAGATAAACTTATTTCATAAGTCCGTCTAAACAATAAAAAATCCTTTTTCATATTTTCTACAATTTACTTAAATAAAAAGACAACAATGTTACAAAAAAAAAATATTTAAAATAATAAAATAATTATTAAATTTTTATGAAAATATAGGTGAACATTATTATTACACTATGACACTTAAGACAACCGTTTGAATACGCCAATTGTTTTTTAAATAATAAAAATTACACAGATATTATTAGCTAAAAATTAAAATACACAAAAAAATGTACTGGAATGTTGAGTTATATATTCATAGCTTAAAAACAACATTTTGCTTATTCAGAAATATAATTACAATCAGCACAAACACATTAGTCAATTCAGACGCCCAGACACAAACAACAACAGCAATAATGCTGCTAATGAAGCGACTTTATAAACACTAATGCAAACAAAATATAAGAATGAATTATAACACGAACTAGTCTCCTGCATAAGACATCTTATAAGAACTTTCAAGACATGAGGGATTTTTCAAATGCTTTACTACAGCGAAATCTTACAAAACAAACGTTAACAACACTGATTTTTTATTTTTTTGCGCACATGCAAAGGCACACACATGCATTAACATTAGTTGTATGCGGTTAATCACATAATAGCTTACCATCTATATATTACACACACACACTCAAATGTACAATATGGAAAATAACAAGCATACACTAATCAACAGTACTTCTTTTGAGTGTTTGTTACAAACAAGCTGTCTTGGCAACATCGCTTGTTAACACTGATATACACGTACACCAATACAAATATCGTGCTTCGCTTATAGTAGTACAGGGTTGTCAGATTTTTTCCGACCTATTTCGCTAAACTGATTTTAAAAATCGCCAAAAGTCGCCAAAAATCAGTTATATGTAGTTTTTCTTAGTAAATATTTGATAATAAATTTGTTTTTATATAACACATTTTTTAATATAAGTTTTTATAAAAATGTCGTATCAAAATTTATCAGAAAATCGCCAAAATTAGAAATAAAATCGCCAAAAACTATTTCTTGTTCAAATTCAAGGACTATAAGTAATATAAGAAAAATCATCAAAATCAAGTTGTTTTAACTTCTTTCAGACTAGTTTTGGTAGGATTTATATTTGAAACTACTCCTTCAACAAACTAATTTTCGTGAATTAGAATAATTTTAAAGTTAAATTTTGTTTAAAAAGTAGCCATAATAATCGCCAACAAATTTATTTATCGCCATAAAAATCGCCATGTCGCCAATCCAAAAATTTGGACGCCAAACAAGTTAAAAAATCGCCACGTTTGGCGAGAAATCGCCATATCTGACAGCCCTGTATAGGACGACAGCATTTACTATTGGTTTATACATGGTATGATACATGCGACGTGAATACATTTAAAAATCATGACGTATTTACATTTAAAGACCTTTTACGCAGGTCTCTAACACGAACTAATGATGTGATGAAAAGCTGAGACCTTCTGAATGTTGGTAACATTCTTCTGGACAGTTTATGTTAAATTTTAAAAGAGCTAAACAGACGAAGTTAACATTACGGTATGTCAGCAGTGAATATCTTAACATTATTTGTTTAAAATCTATTAATATCAGTGCTGAGTACATGAAGTATCACGATTTGAATTTTTAGAACTTAAATTTTTGAAAGAAATCGATTATTTTCGATCGTAGATAATCGAGTTTTCATAAAATAAACGATGGCCAAAAATTGTGTCGGTTAAACTTTTTTTGCCGGTTATGGTACGTATAATGAAACTTTAAATGATATGTTTTTCATTTTGTGTTTTTTTTTTGTTCATGGATTTTGGTCTGTACTAAAACTCTGGAGGAAAGCTTATGGCAACTGTTCGAAGTTTACTACTTCCATTACAAAATAATAAAAATAAATCTGCCTCATCGTGGCTGGCGTATTTCAAATACGACTACGACAGTTTGGTAATATATTAAAGAAGACTTCAACAGTTTTTCTTAAATCGATTACCGAACACTCGTAGTCGTATTTGAAATACGCCAACTACTGAGGCTTAAGCACTATCTTTATACATTTCACTTCGGCTTAAGGAACTCATCCGTTGACCTGAACCAAAAACTTGCTGAAAGAGCTAAAAATCTTTATATTTTTATAGAAAAACTCTCGAAAAATTATTGAGAATTCTTTACAAAAACAACAATAAAAATATATTCAGTCAATTAAACATTTTTAAAAATTATTTTTTGCTGGTTTAGCACGTCTAGATGCATTTCGTTTCTGGTTAGTTGTTTCTTATGTTTTCAAGAAGTTTTTGGTTGAAGTCGACTGATGAGTTTCCCAAACAAAATAAAAAATGCATGCAGAAGTTGCTCAACCACCAACACTCAACAATTTCAGATTCAATGTTAAATAAATAATACTTCATTATTATTAATTATTAATATTCCCAGTTAAGTATTTAATTGATTGGAATGACCAGAAATTTTATTCAAGCAATAGAAGGACAAACCCGTCTATAAATAAAAAAACTCTCCAAGGGCCTATTCTACGAGGTCGACAGATCTCTTTCGAACGACAACTTGTATTTAAAAAAAACAATAAAATAAAAAAATAATATTTCAGCCTATCCCACGATGTCGAAAGACAACGTTCGTTTGATCGACAACTTTCATTGAAAACAAACTAAAATATAAGAATATTTCTTTTTGTTTTAAATATAATGGCCTGTTTCACGATATTGAAAGAAATCTCTTTCGATTGAAAATTTATATTGAAAACAAAAAAAAAAAAAAATTTCTTATTTTATTGTAGTTTTCAATATAAATTTTCAGTCGAAAATTTTCTTTCGATATCGTGATCGAACATCGTGGAATAGGGCGTAAAGTTTAAACTTTAATTTCTGGAAAATATTTTTCAAATTTAATAAGCTTTTTTTACTTTAAGGTACTCGTAATAATGAAGACATTCTACTCATTTCTTAATATATCTTGAACTATCTTGTCATTACTCTTAATATTAAACTAGTCTCTTGGAGGAATGAGTTTTTGTTAAAAAGTTATCTAAATTTTAGGAACTTTGTTGTATAATTCATTAATTTTAAATTAATTTTATTCAGCCATTTAATAATATATACAATTTTATAAAAAATTTATATAAAAAATACATTGTGTAATGAAAAAAAAACCTAGATCTACGGGAAAACAAAGAACAATATGATGTTAAATTAAAAAGTTCATAAAATGTTACAACTTTTGCTTCAGTGTCTTTAAAAATTTTTATTTTTATCTCAACACCTGTAATGAATTTGCAACTCCTACAGCTTCCCGTTTCAGCCTCCTGGACTACATTTGCCTTATTTTTTTTTATAATATTACTAAAATGACAGTTTTATTCATCAAGTTTTAAAAGCACGGCAAAGAAGTATAAAAAGTAATAATAATTTAACTAGTTAGCTGGGGGGAGAAGGAGCAAAAAGAGAAGAAATAAAACGAAGGTTAAAGTTAAACCAAATTTATAAAATGAAAAGTTAATGTTTGTCAAGATTTAAGATAATGAAGCGAAAATCAGTTTTGCTATAAAAGTAAAACTGAGTAATAATATTAAATAAAGTTTTTGCTTTTGTGATAACTTAAAAGATAAAGTAAAATTTGAATTAATTTAAATTAAATATTTACTATATAGAATTCACTCGCATTTAATTTTTTTTTTTCTTAACAAAAAGCTCTTGATATTTTTGAAGCTTTTGGTTATCATCTGCATTCTTCATTTAGCATATAAATTGAATATTTAGTGTTACTGAGGCTACAATAATCTTTCAGTCTTTTAGCAGATTTGGACATTTGGCCAACTACGTAACACGACTGCACAAAATACAGCTGAAAATAGAAAAACTGCTAAAAGAATAGAAGAAAAACCAACCGTTTTGAAGAAAAAAAAAAACAAAACACTTCCCTCTATGGCAAATGTGTTAATGGAAAAAGAGTTCAGTGAGTTGGAAATTTATGCATTGCGTTTCTTTTTATGGTTAACAAAGCAGAGGGGAAAAAGGAGTGAAACATAACTTAAAAAAATTGATACTAAAAGGAATTGAAAGTGTAAATGAACATATGACGAATTTAAGGGAAATATAACCAAGCAGCGTCTTGCACAGTGGGACTGGTAGTGAAATATTTTTTTTTATAATACTGTTAAATATTTAAATTTATTTTAGTTAACATGAAGCTCAAGGCATAATCATACAAGTTTGAGTCATACAAATTAGCTTTGAAATATTCACAGCTGGAGTGTCAAAAAATGTGTTGAAATCGAAGAGATATCACATAATAAGAGGCGAAAATAGTCAGCTGGGCAGTTGAAACCACCTGACATGATTTCGTTTTAATGAAGCGTAAATAAAACTTGAATTAATAATAATAATAAAATTTATTTGCAAAGTAGTTTAAAAAGCGAATAGCAGTCGAAAATAGCAAAAGGTTTCATTAATATACAATTTGAATGCTCGAATTATTGATTAGAAGCTGAAAACCTTTGCCTTTCAAAATCATCAAACATAAGATTTTGATGATTTTCTGTCTTGTCTTTTGTTCAATCACTTTTCGTTCCCAGTCCAAACAATTCATTCAAATTCTATGTTATGAATTTTTGCCATACGTAAAGCTTTTCTCTTCACGTTGTTATACGTTTCGTTTCTATTTTTTTTTAATTCCTTGTTCTTGATCGTTTTGCTTAAATAATGAAAAAATAAAAATGGAATTTCAAATGAATGCATTAGAATGTTTGATAACGTGCTGCATCAATACGCATTGTTTGGTATAAAGATAAAAGTACAAAAACTAGCAGTGGACCAGCAAAAATATTAAACCTACACACATACACACGCACACCCACAAAATATATATTGAGTAGGCTAATGCATGACGAACACTCAGAGAAATGCATTTATCATGGAATTTATTTGTTTAAGCAATGAAAATATTAATATGCGTGACAGCTATTGTAATTGAAATCTTTTATATCTGTGTGACACATGTCACAATTTATTTGGATATTAATTTTTTAGTAAATGTTTTACCTTTCTACTGAATAATTTATTTAGAAGCTGTTTTCTTAAATTTTTTTTTAGTAATTTTACTCAACGGACTACAGTTTTAGCTAGTAAGCGTTGTGCCCAGCAAAAACTGTTCGATATTTTTAATGGCTTACAAAGCAATGAGTGGTACTTATTTATCTAATAATTTCATGTGTGTAATAATGAATTAAATAAGTAATTATTTACTTTCACTTGTGCTTATTTACGTATTCTCAAGTTGTTAACGACATAAAATGCCAAAACTTAAATGAATTAAACATTTTTCATGCCAAAAATTAACTGGACTATAGATCGTCTATTTTTCATGAAATAAAAAATTAAATAGAATATACATCGTCTATTTTTCATGCAAAAAAATTTTTTATTAAAAAAATTTAATGGGCTTATACACAATCTATTTTTTATGTAAAAAATTTAATGGACTATAAATCGTCCATTTCTTATGCAAAATAAAATTTTATTACCGTCTTTTTTCATGTAAAAAGTTTAAAGGACTATAAATCGTTCATTTCTTATGCACAAAATTAAATGGAATATACATAGTCTATTTTTCATGCCAAAAATTAAGTGTACTAACTATCGTCTATTTTTCATGAAACAAATGTTTATAAAAAAATTTAAAGGATTGCAAATCTTCTATTTCTTATGCAAAAACTAAATAAACTATACATCGCACATTTTTCATAATTGAAATTAAATGGACTATACATCATTCATCTTTGATGAAAAAAAATTTTTTATGAAAAAATTTAATGGACTATAAATTGTCCATTTCGAGTGCAAAAAGTTAAAAAGACTGTACGTACATCGTCTATTTTTCATATAAAAATTAAATAACCTATACGTACAAAATTTAATGGGCTACATAGTTCATTTTCTTATTTTTGTTTATAAAAAAATTGAATGGCCCATAAATTGTCCATTTCGTACGCAAAAAACTAAATGGACTATATACGTCGTCTATTTTTCGTAAAAAAATTTAATGGACTATACATCATCCCTTTGTGATAAAATAAAATTTTTTATGAAAAAATTTTAATAGACTATACATTGTCCACATTGAAAAATTTCAATTTTCTATAAAAAAATTTAGTGGACTATATATAAATCGTCCAATTCTTATGGAAAAAATTAAAAAGACTATACTTCGTCTATTTTTCATGCAAAAAATTAAATAGACTTTAAATAAAAAATTTAATGGGCTATACATCGTCCATTTTTTATTTTTTTTAAGGAAAAAAAAATAATGGACGATAAATTGTCAAATTCGTACGGAAAAATTTAAATCGACTATACACGTCACCTTTTTTCTTGCACAAGAAATTTAATGGACTGTACATTATCCCTTCTTGATGAACAAATTTTTTTATGAAAAAATTTTAATGGTCCATTTTTCAATTTTCTATAAAAAAATTTAGTGGACTATAAATCGTACAATTCTTATGCAAAAAATTAAAAAGACTATACTTCGTCATTTTTTCATGCAAAAAATTAAATAGACTTTACATACAAAATTTAATGGGCTATACATCGTCCATTTTTTATTTTTTTAAATTTAATGGACCATAAATTGTCAAATTCGTACGCCAAAATTTAAATCGACTATATACGTCATCTTTTTTTGTACAAGAAATTTAATGGACTGTACATCGTCCATTTTTTATTTTTTTTTTAAGAAAAAAATTTAATGGACCATAAATTGTCAAATTCGTACGCAAAAAATTAAATGGACTATAAACGTCATATTTTTTTTGTACAAGAAATTTAATGGACTGTACATCATCCCTTTTTGATGAAAAAAAATTTTTTATGAAAAAAATTTAATGGACTATATATACATCGTCCATTTTTCAATTTTCTATGAAAAAATTTAGTAAACTATAAATCGCCCAATTCGTATGCAAAAAATTAAAAAGACTGTACTTCGTCTATTTTTTATGCAAAAAGTAAATATTCTATACGTAAAAAATTTAGTGGGCTATACATTGTCAATTTTTTAATTTTTTTATGAAAAAATATAAATTGTCCATTTCGTACGAAAGAAACTAAATGGACTATTTATGTCGTCTATTTTTCGTACAAATTATTTATACATCGTCTATTTTTCATGCTAAGAATTAAATGGACTATACATCGTCTTTTTATCATGGCAATAATTTAATGGATACATCGTACATTTTTCACGCAAAAAATTTTTTTATGAAAAAAATTTAATCGTCTATTTGTCATGAGAAAATTTTTTATGAAAAAAATTTAAAGGATTATAAATCGTCCATTTCTTATGCAAAAATTAAAAAGACCATACATCTTTTATTTTTCATAATTGAAATTAAATGGACTATACATCGTTAATTTTTCATGCAAAAAATTTCATTATGAAAAAAAATGTAATAGGCTTAACATCCTATTTTTTTCATGCTACAAATTTAGTGGACTATACATCGTCTTTTTATCATGCCAATAATTTAATGAACTTTACATCGTACATTTTTCATCCAAAAAATTTTTTTATGAAAAAATTTAATGGGTTATACATCGTCTATTTTTTATGCTTAGAATTAAACCGACTATACATCGTCTATGTATCATGCCAAAAATTAATTAATTAATTAATACCTCGCACATTTTCCTGCAAAAAATTTTTTTATGAAAAAAATTAATTTTTCATGAAACAATTTTTTTATGAAAAAATTTAAAGGATTTTAAATCGTCCATTTTAAAAGCAAACACTAAATAGACTATAAATCGTCTATTTTTCATAACTGAAATTAAATGGACTCTACATCGTACATTTTTCATTCAAAAATATTTAAAAAAAAATTAATGGGGTATACACGGTCTATTTTTCATGCTAAGAATTAAATGGACTTTACATCGTCTATTTGTCATTCCAATAATATAATGGACTGACTATACATCTTAAATTTTTCATGCAAACATTTTTTAATGAAAAAAACTTAATGGACTATACATCGTCTATTTTTTCATGAAAAAAGTTTAATGGGCTATACCATTTCTTATGCAAAAATTTAATAGACTTATACATCGTCTATTTTTCATAATTGAAATTAAATTGGCTATATGTACATCTTCTATTTTTCATGAAAAAAATTTTTTATGAAAAAATTTAAAGTATTATAAAGTGTCCATTTTTTGTGCAAAAATTTAATACACTATACATCGAATAATTTTGAAATTAAATGGACTATACATCGTCTATTTTTCGTACTAAGAATTAAATGGAATAGACATCGTTTCTTTATCATGCCAAAAATTTAATGGATTATACATCGTCAATTTTTCACATTGAAATTTTTCCTACAAAAAGCAAAACTGGATGTATCTTTTACCTTATACCTGAACAAAGTAAGACATACACACCCATGCAAAGGCCACCACTGATTGTAACTTAGCCACAACATGCTAACGCAAAGTATGATTCTCACTGAGATCACTTTATACGTTTGCACACAATCGGGGACCAAGTTACGATACAGTACGAACGACAATTATAAGCCAGCCACTTAAAAGTGTCGTCCGAAAGCTTTACCGATTCTTGATCTAAGTATTTTACCCGTAGATTAACCGTATCTGAGCTATCGTAAGTAGTTAAATACGAAGCCTGCCGAATTTACTTCTTGCTCGTCTCCCGAATTTATTTTATATTCGTATTAATTGCATTTCGTGAATTAACCGAACATAATATCACCTCTCGGATTTACTTCATTCTCTTCACTTTTGAAGAGTGAAGACGTTAGAAGCTATCAGTTCGTATACAAAACTGGTTGTTTTAGTATAACAACATACTATTCAAAGGAAGCATACCTTTGACTAGACCCTGGGCAGACTGAGGCATATCCCAGCTGGAAAATAAAATGCGTTACAAGACTATACATTACCTATTTTTCATGCCAAAAATTAAATAGACTATACATAGTCTATTTTTCATGTCAAAAATTAAATGGACTCATGCATCATAAATTTTTCATGCAAAAATTTTTTGTGGAAAAAATTTAATGGGCAATATATCGCTTATTTTTCATGAAAAAAAATTTTTTTGTCAACAAATTTATAGGATTATAAATCGTTAATTTTTTTATGCAAAAATTAAATAGACTATACTTCACCTTTTTTTCATTCTTGAAATTAAATACTCGCGCCCAATATTAAATGGACTATACATCGTACATTTTTAGTGTAAAAATTTTTTCTAGGAAAGTAATTCATGAAAAAAAAAATTTATTAAAATATGTTAATGGTCTATTTTTCATGCAAACAAATTTAAAGGACTATAAACCGTCCATTTCTTGTGTCAAAAGAAAAAAAGTAAATAGACTATACATCGTCTATTTTTCATACTAAAAATTAAATGGACTATACATCGTACCTTTTTCAGGCAAAAAAATTTTGTTAAAAAAATGAATGGACTACTATACATTTTGTATTTTTCATGAAAATATTTTTGTGATAAAATTCAAAGGACTATAAATTGTTTTTTGCTAAGCATCGTCTATTTTCATGCAAAAAATTTTTTTATTAAAAAATCGTCCAATTCTTGCAAAAAAAGTAAATTTCTAAAGTTATATTTTTTATGAAAATTGTTTTTTTTGAAAAAATACAAAAAACTATACATGGTTTAGTTCTGATGCAAAAACTAAATGTGCTACATACATTAGAGACCTGCGTAAACAGTCTTTAAATGTAAATACGTCATGATTTTTAAATGTATTCACGTCGCATGTATCATACCATGTATAAACCAATAATAAATGCTGTCGCACTATAAGCGAAGCACGATAGATGTATTGGTGTACGTGTATATCAGTGTTAACAAGCGATGTTGCCAAGACAGCTTGTTTGTAACAAACACTCAGAAGAAGTACTGTTGATTAGTGTATGCTTGTTATTTTTCATATTGTGCGTTTGAGTGTGTGTGTAATATGTAGATGGCAAGCTATTATGTGATTAACTGCATACAACTAATGTTAATGCATGTGTGTGCCTTTGCATGTGCGCATGTTTTTTCTTCTTTACTCTTATGCCTACAATACTCAAACAAATTTCCTGCAAACAGTGTTGTTAACGTTTGTTTTATAAGATTTCGCTGTAGTAAAGCAAGAGAGAGACTAATATACATTGTCTATTTTTAATGCAATTTAATTTTTTCCATGAAAAATGGATGATGTAAGTCCATTAACTTTTTTTTTGCATAAAAATGTAAAAGTTTTTTTGCATGAAAAATGGACGATGGTGTAGTCCATTTAATTTTTCTTTATGAATTATATACTATGTATTGCCCAATTAAATTTTCTATTGAAAAATGAACGGTGTATAGCACATTTAATTTTGAGATCTTTTCTTCTTTCTTCTTAGAAAATTTACAAAAATTTTTTATACATGAAAATTTGTTTTTGCATTCTATAACGAAAAAATCAAGATTAAAATAAACATTCACTAAATCGGATAAAATAATAAGCTAAACATGTTTTTTTTTTTGCAATATGAGTAACGTAATATGAAAATTCAAAAAATTAAGTTTTCTACTATCTTTAAAGCAAAGCAGTGCTTAACAACCAACAGACCTTAAGTGCTCATAACTGCAATTGAAAAAGAAAGAAGGCAAAAACTACCTGACTTTTTGTGTATGCACTTTTCTCGAAAGTAAATTAACAAAGTCTAACATTTCTTGAAACTGCATATTTAAATGAAAAAAGAACAAAAGAAAAAAAATAAAAGGCAAAGACTTTTGACAATACAACAAGGGTCTGCTGCAAGTCTAACTGTGATAGTAGTCCTACAACAAATTGCACAATTGTTGCATGAATAGACCAGCCTAAATTGTGTTTTGCTTTGTTATTGCAGTTGTTCTTATTATTGTTTTGTTGTTAAGCTTTATTGCTCTTGGTCTGCTCTTTAGCCGTACGTACATACTCTTGTATGCTTGTGTTTTGCCATCTAACAGGTGAAAAGCTCTAAATGGACAAGTGTTGTTAACAGAAATGACTTGAAGGTATACGAACAAATGAACAATAAGATTTACAAAGAGCAACAAAACAAGAAAATGAATGAATAACAATGTCTGGGAAAGTTATAAAAATAAAATTATTCGGCTGTAGAAGATAATAAAGAAAAATTATGAACCAGAAAGCTGGAAAATTTTAATAAACAAACTAATTGCTCCTAAAGCAATTTTCTATTTTTCAAGATATTTGATGGCAACTAATATTTCCTTTATACTCGTACTGTGAAATCAAATGAATATTTTAATTCATTGGCTGTCGTTCGGTTTCTACGGTTCATGATAATTTTTTTATTGTTATTCGTTGAAGAAAGTGTTTTTATTTTAGTATTGTGTTGCCTGAGGAGGGAAATCCTGTCCAGACAGGAATTGTATATTGCAACTGCAGTAGCGTATACACGCATGTTGTTTGCAACATGCGATTTATGCAAGTGCATTAAATATTAAATATTTTTAGATCTTTTCGAAAAAAGTAAACAAACTTTAATCAAATTGTTCAAGTCAACTAAAGTATTTGAAAGATTTCGTCTTAGATGCAAAAAGATAGGAAAAAAGAAATATTTTGAAATAAAATTCTTTGCAATTTATCGTTATACTGGTTGCAGCAAGCAACAAAATATTGATGACATTTATTATTGGCTTTATTAAAAAAGTCCTCTCTCAATTTAAGCTGTCAGGAATTTTTGTATGTGACGTCTAGATACGAAGCTGTAATGCGAGTATGAAATATTTTTTTTTACACAAATTGTCTGTATTGCAGCTGTAGAAAATGTAGTAACTTAAATTGCAGCTTACCATGCTGATGTTGATACTTGTGCTGCTACATTTGCTGTTGCTGATGATGTTGTTGCAGTCAACTATAATAGATTTTATGTTGGGTATTGAGGTTTTTTGCTAAGCATTTTATTATTTTCCTTTTTAGACTTTTTGTGCTCTCAACAACACTATCTTTTGTCTAAGGAAGTAATTTCTGTTTTATTTTTTTTATATTTTTTGGTTTCAACGTGCCAGCAGCAGCAGCAGCAGATGCGTTTGAATTTTATTCTAATAAACGAAGACATTATTATGCTGGAAGCTTTGGTTTCTGTGGCCAATAAACTATGATATAACATATTTTCACAAGAAATGATACTTAAATTATTAGAGCATAAGCGAACACAGAGAGCTTTTGATATAAATGGTATTAGAAGGAAAACAATTTTTTTGCTTTAAAAAAATTCATATTAAGAGGATTTAGGGATATTGAGAGAAAAATATAAATAATCTTTGCTTTTAAGGTAGTGTAAAGGTCGACAAATAAATAAATAAGCTTAACAAAATTACACAATAATAATATTAAAACTAGAAAATAGATTTCCACAAAGCAAATTTTTTTTAGTCACATGCGTTTTAAATTAGTGTGGATTTATAGATATTGTGTCCGTTCAGGCCTTTAAGGTCATTCAATTTCTTGAAAATGTAAAAGACGTTTTTTATTTAATTTTTAAGGAATTGTATGTTTCGTTGAGATTTTCCAACCTCTTCAGGTATACTTACTTTTATTGAAATATATTTTATTTACAATTCCACCTTAAAGTCAAAGGTCATCATCATGGAAATAAATTCGTTGTTATTTTTATTTTAAGTTTCATTAATGTTTGCTTAATTTAAGATGAGTAGTTGATTGAGCTTCTTCGTCTGGTCCTGGATCCTGCCAACTGACAGTAGAGACTTATACCGCCCATGGTAGGTCGCCAGAGTCAGGGCGCGCCGCCTGTACGTGAGGTTGACAATTGTGCAGAAGAGGCTGTGGGGTCGCATAGCTGCACCATTAGGCACTATGCTTCTTATAGGAGCCAAAGGATCCAATTTACATTTAAGTTTATGAAATGTAATTTAAAAAGACATGAAATGTACGATATAAATCACATAACTTTAAAAAAAAATAATTTCATATTTAAATAAAATGAAATAAAATAAAATAAATTATCAAAGCCTTTTCTTAACTTCTAATATTGAAGTTGGAATTATACAATTTTTTTTAATGGATTGCCCCTATTTATCAATAAGGGTGCTCGTTGAAGTTGGTAAATACTTCTAATAACTCTTAAAATTTAAATTAAACATAAACATTTAAGAATTTAACGGCCCTTTTAATAATGGAAAACTAAAAGCTAACAAGGACTTTAACGGCAAGTTTTGTATGAAGAACCTTCAGTTAAAGTCACGCTAACTCTTTAACATATATTGTGAAAAGGGACTTAATAGGTATAATATACTTTAGGAAGCTTAGCGAATGTAATTTTAGTATCATAATTGCTGATATTAAATCAATCTGAAAGTGAACTTTTTTATTCTTTCGGTATGTTGATAATTATATTATTTGTAGACCTGTGATAACTATGATTGTATGTTGAACTTTTCTTAATTTTTATGCTAGCTAAGAATTTTGCTTTATTACTGGTTCCTCAAAGCAAGCACATGGGCAATCGCAAGACTATCAGATCTAGTCAAGAAAACGCAACAATTTTATTAAAACTTTTCTTTATTTCTCAAAATAATCTCCTTTTCGCTCGATGCACTTTTCTTAACTATATTCAACATCTAACCGACCAGGCTAAAGAACACTTTTATATTGCTTCCGTGCAGTTATGTTATAAAATAGCAAAACATCACAATTCTTTTGGACATTTTTTTTTTTTTTTTTACCATTCAAATTTCTAACTTATACCTTAATTACTCAATAATTTTCAATAGATTCCTATTAAAGGATTTCAATATTGTGGAATTAATTCCTTGTACTTAATGTCTCATTTATGCAATTCAAAATTAAAAAGTTATCAAAAAGCTTTAATATATTCATTCATTATCTATGATACACACCAGATGCTTTATTCATATGCATAAACAACAAACATTCGAATATAAGTTTCGTACAGACATGAACAGACATGTTCAGGCAACGTTTAATACTCATTTCCTTTTTGCTGCCTAATTATTTACATCAAAATCAAAGCACAATTCTCAGTAAATGTAACGTACTTGTTTCTTTTCCTAAATGGAAATGAAAGAATGCTAAAAGCAAACAAAAGAGATGTGCGCTTTTTGTACATATCAGCAAATAACTATCAGCATGTCTTACAGTTGGTAAAAATGGGCTTTTGAAATTAAACTTCTGTTGCACATGGAAAAGGTTTGCCTGAGATATTGTTTTTATTGTCGTCAAGCAATAAAACTGCTACATACAAACTCTTGCCAGTATTGTAGCAAACGAAAAAAAAAACAGTTTAATTAATATTTTATGAAAAAATCTGAAGATTGCTTTCAAACAAAGATAAAATTTTTAAACCATTAACATCTTTAATTACACAAAAAATAACTTAAAATATTATTTATCTAGAAATTAAGTTGTGTCAATTAAACTGAAATAAGTTTTTATTAAACAAACATTTAATTAACTCAATTAAATTTGTAAGTAAACTTTAAATTAATTACATTTTTAAGCAATATTTTAATTTATTCAATTACATCCTTGTTTGTTAATTGTTTGTTTTATTTTTTAACAGCAGAAAATGTTTTTCTGTGAATGCTAAACTTATTTTTTTATTTGATTGATTAATTGAGTTAAAATTTTTACTAAATTAGTTTTTTATTTGCATTACGAAATTTATTTCAAGAGAATTTTTTATTTATCATTTGGAAGCGTGTCAAAAATACTTCAGATATTTGGTGACTCCATTTTCTATTTCACTCCCAACAACAACAACAAATTTCATGAAATCTTATGATTTTAATTGAGCAATACAAAAAGCAACTGAATTAGTATTTATTTATTTTTCTTAAGATAAATTTAGATTTTTTCGGAAGATATGCCAGGATAAAAATTTCATAAATTTTCCATAAAAATAGGAAATTTTTTCTGCTACACGGATACTTTTAAAGTTGCCCTGAAGTCATTTATGTGTAACTAAAAACTGCAATTATGATAATATGCATATGCTCATCTCTATTGGTTCCTTTCATGCAATTGTGTATTCATACATAAACTTAAGATTTCATGGATTTTAAACTCAATTTTAGTTGATAGTTTGACTTGTTATTCATGTTGTTTGAATATTTATGTGTAAAGACTTGTTGTTGATATTTTATGTTCAACAAACAACTTTTGCAACAACTTCAAAATATACGCAAGAAATTTGTGCAATCCCAATGAACATAAAAAACTATATTACTTTAGTATATTATATTATTATATTATTTATATTTAGTATATTATATTATTATATTATTTACTATATTTACTTTAGAAGTTTTCTACCTCAAAAAAAAAAAAAAAAAAGAATTTATTGAAGCTTCACTTTAATACGTTTTAAAAATTACCAAGTCTCAACTTTATTTAAATATTAATACGTTCTTACCTTTCCTGTTATAGGTTTGAAGATTTCTCATTAAAAAAAAAAATCATCTTTTTATAATTCTTATCAAATTAGACACTTTATTTACTCAGCACAGATATTAAAAACTTTTAAAATACACAATGTTAAATTAATTCACTGCTAGAATACCACGATGTTAACTTCGCTGTTGTTTACGCAATTTTATTTTTCGTTTAGTTCTAAAAACTAACTAATTCATTCTGTTCACATTAGAATAGAGATGTGCGCGTGTTGTGTTTTTTTCGTGACACGAACACGCACGTCTCAACACAAAGTGTTCGAGACACAAAAAAATCTGATTTCTTGCGTATTCGTTTCGTTTCGTGTTGAGCAAAATTGACACGAAAAACACGAAACGATTTTAGATTTAAAATGTGTATGAATGAATTTCCAGTAGAGAAAAAATTTAATATTTTGTATCGCCAAACACACAATACCATCATATTTGTTGATATTGTATTAAGCTTAAAGTTCTGTACGTAAACCAATAGTATCAGCGCTGGTGGCTGATAGTATCAGCTGGCAGCGCCAAGTCGGTGCCATCCATATTCTGAAAAATGACTCTTGAAAGAAATCAATTAAATTTTTTGATCTTCAATACCATACCAATAACATTTCGTGCGTGTTGTGCAGTATCGTGTTCAGTGTTACCATATGTGAAGATTTATCTTATTTTTGAAGTTTTTAGACATGTGAAAAGGACAAAAAAAGATTTCTTATCTAAAAATAAGATTTTAAAAATTTTACTTTTGGTACTTTTAATATAGTTATTATTGGGGGATTTTTTGACTAAACTACCTACAAATTTTCTGATTTGCTTCATAATGATCTTACAAATATTCTACACAGTAAATATTTTGTGTTATTTGGCTTTACTTTTAATATTTCACAAGAAATTAGATAAATTTTAACTCATTTTTATTCAATCAAATAACAAAAAAGATTTTTGGTAACAAAAAAAGATTTTTTTTGCTCGATTTGAAGATTTTTGAAAAATAAATATGGCAGCACTGATCGTGTCGAGCGTCTTGGTATTCGTGCTCGTGTCTTGTGGGAAAAATTCGACACGCGCCCATCTCTATATTAGAACATCATTGCGGAAGCATTATAGTTGCTGTAGCTTGTGTCTTTCGTCAGCATTGGCTTATGTGTTTGTGTGTTTGTATATTTCTTAACAAGCAGAATGTACGAGAACAAGAACCTGGAAAATAGAAGTAAAACACTGTTAATAGACATATAAAAAATGAAAGCAAAGGTAGAGAGTTAAAATCACGGCTAGATATAGCCCATTGATATAGGCTCGCATAATTGAGGTTAAATTGTATTTACAAGAATTTTTAAAACAAATTAAGCTTTTTAAATTTTGCTCATTAATTACTTTCGTGTTTTTAGTTTTTTATTTTTTTCTATTTTACAAAACATTCAAAGAATGTAAAGGAAATATTTGAATACCTCTTTTTACTCATTTTCACAAAAATTTGCTGCAATTGTTGCACGAAACAGCATTTAAATCAATGTGTTTTGGGTTATGCTAAATTTCCTACTTCATTATTTTCTTTTGCAAAACACAGATGAATATTAATTACTATTTGAAAGCTTTTGTCATTCTCTTGCACTTTTATCAATGTACTTATTTTTGTATCTGTATGGGTTTAATTATGCTCAAGCATATGCAACTCTGAATTAATGTTTGCATAAAAGTGCGTATGCACATGTGTGAGTGAGTGTGTGCCTGCAAGTGCGAGTGTATATGTGTGTAGAAAATTAGATGTGTTTTTGTTTTTGTATGATTGCAAAAGTACATTCTATTTAGCATTTATGTAAGTGCTGGTGTGTGTATTATTTTCTTATAACTGTTGAGTGGAAAGAGAAAGAAATTATGTAACAATATCGGCTTAATTACTTTGCTTTATTTACATTCAAATATGGGCAAAACAACTGTCATATCAATAATTATTAGTCATATCGCTCATTTACTTCAATAGTGGCACAACTCAAAAAAACCAGTTTTGCAGAAAACGCGTTTTAAGTTTTTATTTTGCATACAACTCAATGGAGAAATGAAAAAAAATTCTTCTCTCAGGAGGTGATGGTACTAGCTATTTATATGAAATTTTTACACAAGATAAAATACAAATTGCCGCATCTTTCTGCATTATTAACTCAAAAAACTCATTTTTTGAGTTATGCCACTATTGAAGCAAATGAGCGATATATTCAGTGTATGTATATATGTAAAGATATTTTTTTTTTCTTAATACCCAAAAGTTCTGATGTAAGTTTAAGTCTAATAAATATCAGAGCATATTTTTATGGCATATTGTGTTATTGCCATCAATGTTTCCATGTTTAGGAGCTCATGTAAGAATAACGGATGAGTGTCTCTCTCTATCTCTTCTAAAGACAACCGGCATTGTTGGTTTGTTCTTGAAGTGACTTGTATTTTTTTTTTTTGCCTATCTAATGGCGACTTTGCTCTCAATAAAAATGTGAATATATATATTAAATACCAAATAATACCAAACCTGCTGCCCTGCTAGCTTAATGTTATTTTGCTTTAGACACTACTACAATAGTTTGGTGTTTTATATCAAAGTTTTAAGTCTAAATGGTCTGAGTTAAAATCGCACAGAACCTTATTCAATATTTAATATTTGTAGATAACTACTTAGATGGCATTTACTAGAATCAGTAGACCATTTTCCTTATAACTAACTATGACCTAATTCTATAAATCAAGTCACCAAAGTGATATATACAAGAAAACACAAACAACGTTTTGAATATGCATTTCTGATTTTCAAACTAAAAAAGCTTTAATTTCTCTGATTTTCTTTGGAGAAGAATTTTTATGAAAAAAAAACAAATATTTTAAATTTTTGTGATACATACAAGTATTTACATATATTTAATTGAACTGCAATGAATTTTATTCAGGATCAATTTCTTAATTTAGATTAAGTTCAATATTTTCAGTTCGTATAGAACCAACTATATCTTATTAATTAATGTGTTATGATAAAGAGCAGAAATTATAAAAATAAACTCTTTTAGCTGTGGGAAATGTCACTTTATAAATATCACATTGGTGGCGCGATTTAGCCCCTAATTTTATATTTTTAATTTTACGTTTTATTTATTTTTTGAGAAAACTCACCAAATTTTTTTAATCATTTAAATGAACAGAGTTTTTAAGGACTTTTATCAAACGCATTGATGTTTGGCAAATGTATATATAAAATAGTTTTAAGGCAGAGAGTGCTCTCGCAATATTGAAGACAGCAATAAAGGATAATTTGTATTTTTATTTAATGTGTACTCACTTGTTACTACAACCAAGGATACCACTTTAATTTCCGAATATTCATGTGTGCCGGTTGTGTAGTCGAATTTCACTAGACAACAGTGGATTCCTTTTAAATTAGTTTAATTTCAAGGTTTTACATTTTGTTAGTTTACTTATTACATACTATTTAAAATACATCAAATGTGCTATTATTCTTTTTTTGAAAACAAGAAATTTACTAGAATTATAGTTTAGCAAATACATCACAAATATGTCTTGGCAGCCCTGGTATAATGAGAGAAAAACATATTGCACTCAAAAACGAACCACCAACACAAACATAAGTGTGAATGTACTTTTTGTGGGGATCACTGCCCTCTAGTCAACCTAGAATCATATGTCTCTATGTCAATACTCTTTCTCCAGCGACAATTGCACTAGTTAAAACGTCGACAACTTTCCTTTACAGTTCTATTGTATTTCTGCTGATATTGTCAATGAACGCGTCAATAGTTTGTTTTTTCTTCTTTATTATGTTGTGCAATAATATTAAGTAAATATATTTAGACGAGGGTCACTAAAATCTACGAGTGAATTTTCGGTTCAAATATCTCCATATGGTCGTAAAAGAACTACCTTCTCAATAGTGTTAAAGTCTACTGGTAAATTTTGAATGACAACCCTATGTTATTTGTCAATAGGCATTTGCATTGGCTGGGGTACACCTAGTCAGTAGCACTATTGACAATGTCACTAGAAAATCACTATAAGTTTACTATTGACAACGAGAGAGGATATATCGATATTGTAGACTAGAGCCCCTAAAATTTACTAGTGAATCTATGGTGCCAATGTCTCCACGTGGTCCCGAAAGAACTACTAAGTCAGTAGTGCTATAGTCTAGTGGTGGATTTTCAATGACAAGCTAATGTTAAATGTCAATAGATGATACCATTGGCTGGGGTACACCTGGTTAGTAGTGCTACTGACAACGTCACTAGTAAATCACCACAATTTCACTATTCGCACTTTCTGCAGGGTGGTTTAAAAGATAAATTTTATTTACGATAAACAAACACTACCATTCTCTTTTCTTTATAAAAAACAACCACAAAGAGAGAGAGAGACTAACGAGAGAGAGATAAAAAGCGAGAGATACATAGAAATCATTATCAAGATTGTCATCAAGAGATTTGTTGTTTAAATAAAAATTAAGGAAAACACTTAAGAAATTGGTTATTCGACATATTGTCATAAGTATATTTTTTTAACCACTGGCAAATAAATTTCAAATTAAGGAAAATATATGATTTTGCGACTTTCTTCTCTTTTTAGCGAAAATGTAATCCAAGCCGATAAGGATTAAATTTTTTTTTTTGGATTTATAAAAAATATTTTTTAAATATGAAAAAGCCGATGGCTTTTGCAGCCAGTGCTATCAACTTATATATTAATGTTATATTTTATATAATTTTAATATCAAGTAAGTAAATAAATAAATAAATACTATAAAAAAATATATTAATTATTGGTAATAGGCTAAAAGACGTTTAGCTTAGTGATTTTGGCGATTCTTGATATTGAATTTGGCGAAAAGGGTCAAAGTAACCCGGACAAACCTGATGACAATATCTCTGTTGCAATCCTGTTATTTTCTCTGCGTGTATTTCATCTTTAACAATCCTTGTGGCAATGCATTACATATTTGTTAAAATTTGTTGTTTCGTATTTCGATTTTATACGCAGCTATATTTTTTCATTCATTCTAATAAAACATGGATAATTGCCAACGAAGCCATGTACTGATTACCTTGTTAAAAGATAAAGGTTAAACAGATCAGATTTCTCAGTTTCCTCATAAAAATTAAAATGTATGCATTCAAATGGAAAGTGCTGCTGCATATCTGCTGTATGATATTGGTGATTTTCAGAATTTTCCTCATTTTTTTTTTTTGGTTTTTTTGTTTATGTTCACTTGCTTGTGCAATGTTAACATGGCAACATGAAAATTTTTAAACTGCTCTCACAAACACCAACATATGCCTACAGAACAAACTCTTGCGTTAACTCTTACACATGGTTTTAACTGCCTGTTTTCATATCCGTTTAATACAAGTAAATATTAACAAATGTGCGAGTGTGTGTGTGTGTGTGTGTCAGTGCATGTGAGCATACGTAAAATTGTTTATGTATCTGTTTGTATCTACTGGCCGTGGTTAGACAAAATTTTGCAATTGGCTAACCGTGTACGGTTTTTGGTTTAAAAATATAACTTTTTCCCCTTTCTGCCAATTTTGCTGCGAACGTGCAAGAGTGATGAAAATTATGGACTGGGTAAATGAGCAAGAATAAATTTGCTACAAAAGGGAAAAATTGCTTAAGTCGACTTAAGCTAAAATTTAAATAATTACACTGCACTCTGGTCTTAAAATAATTTTTTTAAGTATAAATTCAAAAAATAGTTTGATAACTATTGAAGCAGATTATGCCATAAATATCTAAAAAAATGTATAAAAAATTATAATTAACAATTTTGAAAAAATTTTTTAAAAATTTGATATTTTCGTTGGTTTGCTCGCCAAAATATTTTTATGACGAGATAAACCGTTGTGATCGCTATTAACAACACGTGCTTAAAGCGAGAGCTTGGAAAGTTTAACTCATTATAAGTGCTGCCATATATTATATTTCTTTTTGTAAATCTTCATTGCTTGGAGTGTTGTCATTAAGAAAATGTTTTTACTTATTTAATTTTCGCACATTTTTTTATTATTTCTGACAAAAAAAAAAAATACTTGGCTCTAGAGTGCATTGTTTTTATTATAATACCTCGTTTATACGCAAAAATCTTATTTGCAAATAAAACTATATGTAAATACTGAATTCACCGTTTATACGTAGGTACTCGTAGCATATATTACTATCTCTGATCTATATATACCCACACATTGTTATCTGTGTATTATATTTCGTACAAAACAAAAATAATTTCCAACATTTTATATAGTGCGTTAGTTGCAAATAGTTTTCGTTTGTTATTAACTTACAATAAAAAAGCGGCAACGCTTTCCACTTTTATTTGCAAGTAAGGAGTGAGTATAAACGACATGTAAGTTTACATACGTACATATGTATGTGTGATATTTTAGAAAGTTACAGAAAATACTATCTTTCACGCCTACAGTTTAGCAAAATATGTCTGCAACTGTTCTTCTACAAAATTAATAAATTAGACTTGAGCCTTTTTTCCTTACAGCCAAAAAAATTTGTCTGTGTGTCCAGGCTGCAGGATTTTTGTTGTTGTTTTGTAAATTTTTTGTTTTCAATATTTTTTTTTCTTTTTGTTTTTACTCATAAATTGTTAACCAGGCAGTTAGCTGGCCACATTGGCTGAATGGCTGGCTGGCCGGTTGGTTGACTAGTTACATTGACTTATCTCTGGCAGTTTAAACTGGAATATATAGAAAATAGAGTCAGATCATTGTTTTCATCATTTTTTTGTTTGTTAAATCTACTATTTTGCATTTTATATGAATTTTATTTTAAAATATGTATGCTCACATATACTACTAGAACACATTGAGGTGAATGTGTTTGTGTGTGTGTGTGTGTGTAATGGACTGAATGTGTGTGTAGTTTGCATAATAGCCTCATATGCATATACAATATTGCCTTTAGACAAAAGCGTTAAATGAGCGTTAGTAATTTTGCGTGAGTTATTGTTGTTATGGCATTTTTGTCAAAGTGCTGTTGCAGTTGTTATTACTGCATTTTTTTTCTTTCTTTTGCCAGTAGTATCAATGGTTCTGCAATAAATTTTGCTGTGGCCTGCTGGTGTTAAAGATGACTTCTACTAAAATTGAGGGTATTTCATGCATGCATGTGTTTTATAGGTTTTACGTTCAGTATGTAACATTTCTTGAATATATTTTGAGTTAAATAATTTTTGAATGGGAGATTTGAGGGCTTATTTATAAAAAAAATATATTTGATTTTAAAAAGGTTTGTTAAACAAACCCTTTATAAAACATAATTATTTTTTGTGAATAAGACTGTTTATAAATTTTTTTTCATATGTTTTTTTTAAATGATTGGCCTTTACACACAAGCAAGTAATAAGAATAATTTTGTAATATCAATTAAAATATTTTTGAAATTGAAAAATTAATTAAATTTTCATCTGGAAACAATTTGATAATATCAATTAAGGTTTTCCATTCACATTATTTAATGATGCGCTGATGAGGAGCGCAGAAGTGGCGTAACCCACATTTGATTTTTGGCTGATGTTCCGATGATAAATACACTATTTACATTACCAACTATCCAAAAAAAAAAATTAGATTAAGCCACATTTTAGTATTCTAAAGAAAATGCATTGTAATAAAGCAATTAAATAACTAAAAAGAGCATTTGTTTAAATAGCCAGATGTAGGCAGCACCACTTCTGCGATGATAGCCTCAATTAAAAATTTAGTTGAATCCATTAAATTCTTAATTGAAAACATAATTTACGGAATTATTATTTTTTATATACTTTTTGGAAAACTATTAAGAAAATATACATAGAAACAGAAAGTTTAAGCTTATTGCATGAAAAAAATAAATCTCAAGGGCTTGTTAGGTCTCTTGTTTGTCTGTTTCTTGGGATAAAAATAAAGTATGGACCTTTTTTTTGAAGCCGCACCGTGCTAAACGTATACAAAAATGGTAAATCGGCAACTTTAGGTGTATTATAAATGTAAACGACTTGAATAATGCTCTAAGGATAATTTTTGTTTCAATGATATCGGCCTAATATCCATTTAGCTTTAGAATATTTTTGAATATAAAAATTTTAAAAATCCATTGATTACAAGCAATTGTAGATTTAGAAATCTTTTAAAATAGGTGTCCTTGCTGCTGGCAGGAATATCAGTTTACTTTCTGACTGTCTTTATTTGACTTTAATTGCCCTGTTTGTTATTTTTCTTTTATTCTACATTAATTTTTCTTTATTGCAGTCAGTTGCATGCTTTTTTCTGCATTAAAAATAATTTCATTTTGTTTGTTATGTAAAAGAGTAGAAAAGTAGGAAATACAACTTTTCTTTTGTTTTTTTTTGTTTCATTCACTGTCTTACAGTAGGTTTTCAGCTCATGTTTTGTGATGCCCTCCATTTGTAAGAAGTTTTATTTACACTTGTGTAAGATGAAACTTTGCTCAGAAGTCCTTTTTATCGTTATTATATATTTTTGTCATATTTTTTTTATATTTTATTTTATTTAAGTTTTTATTACCAGCAATATAATGTCGTATGAATGAGACATTGCTAGACAGGCTTTCAAGACTTGCCCTCATGTTGAAAAAACTGATCACTATGATGATGATGATGATAATGGTGAGCTGCAGTTTATCTTCAAGATGATTATTTTGCCAGGCATATCATGGTCTTATATTTGCTATGCAACTTTTCTTAGTTCTTCTTTTATTTATTTTATTTTTTCTAAAGTAGTGTATCTAGTTTTAGTTATTTGTCGTTTTACTGTCATATTATGCAAATGGGATAATCGTTATTAGAGCACAATTTTTTTCCTACATTACAAATCTAAGTCATCAAGTAGGAAGTTGTAATCGTAGAAACAGCAGAAGTATAAAACAAATATTCTACATTTATTTTCTTTTTGTTTTTCATTTTGTTGCATTTGAAAGTAGACACAAGCAAATAATAATAAAAATCAAGTAAAGAATTATTTATGTGCGTTATTCAAGAATTAACAAGATTTGTAAAAGACAGCTTAGGTTAAGAAATATGGGAAGAGAAGGATTCTTAAGAGTTAGAAAATAAAAAAGAAACTTTAAAATTTTCTTCCATTGAATATAAATTGTGATAATAGTTCCGAGGGGTTTTTTTTAACAGTGAGTTACACTAAAAAAATATCAGCTTAAAACTGGAGAGTGATAGTTTGATTGTAAGCGATTACGTCATGGGTATGAAGTGGCTCAATGGCATTGATTGCAAAATAAAGTAAAAGAATTAAGAGTAAGTTATTTTTATTTAGAAGCAAAAAAAAAAGCTTTAGCAATAATTGAGGTTTATTTTGTGTTTTGCTTCTTTTATGCATTTAACAATTTATTTTAAGATAAATTTTGTGTTTCGTAGAAGCTTGATTTTCATCTTAATATGTTTCTAAGAAACTCGCTTAAAATTTCATTAAAACCCTAGAAATTTTGTTGCCATGAATTTTTGCATATAAAAAAGTTTTTTTTTTGGAAAATTTAGGAAAATCTAAAAACAATATGTAAAAAATATTCATTTAAAATTCTACAAAGCATTTGGAGTGTCATTCTTCTGGCACTCAACAGTAACACATGTGTTGATAATTTGTTTTATATATTTAAAACTTGTGAAAATAAATGTAAATGTGTTTAAGCGTGTGAAAAAAGTGTTTCTACCAACAAATAAGTAAAATGGAAAATAAAACTCTTTCTCTTCTTAATTATTATTTTTTTTTTTTTTTTACTAAAATAACTAACCAAACCGAAATAACATTTCACCTGTCTGTCTGCAAATGTTTTTTGGTCTTGCATTCAGGTTAAAAAAAAAGAAACACAAAAAATTGTAAAGTGTTTTAATGACAATTAAGCCTCTCTCTCTTGCTACACACACTCACTTCTTCCTGAGCAGTACTTACGAATACTTCTAAATTAAGACCACATGAACAAAAAAAAAAAAAAAAAAAAAAAAAAAAAAAAAAAAAAAAAAAAATAACAAAAATAATTTTAACAAACACAAACATGAGTATGGATTTTAAAGGAATTATTTACCTGCCACAAGTGCACTTGTGTCCATATGTGTATGTATGAGCTTTGTTACTCCTCTTTTCATTAAAATTTCATTTGAAAACTAAATGTTTCTACTTATACACATGTTATAAAACAATTTTTAAATTAGTTTTTGTTTTGTTCTACTTTACAGCCAACAAATGAAAAAAGGAAATAATGATTTTTTTTTTGTAGTTTTTACAATTTCTACCATAAATTCAACAGAGCTTCATATAAACTTTACTAATTTAATTTATATTTTATTTCCATGCATATAATGCCACGTACCTTATGCATTGCTTTTCTATCTGCGTACTAAACTACACATGACAATGTTGATTTTAATAAAATTTAATTTGAAACCTTTAAAAAAGATATGTGAGTGGAGAGTCATATAAATTAACACACAGAAAAAATATAAACAAAAATTATATGATCTGATTTTTCGTTTGTAATAGTGGGGGATGAACTATTTGATAAAACTTGTTTTAGTTGTTTTAATTTAATTCACATATTCTCTATTTCTATATTTAATTATAATTTGCAATATTTTCTATTTTATCATATTCATATGATAGAATATTTTCAATTTTTAACCCCCCACTAAAAAAAGGGGTGTTTGTAGTAGTTTTGTTTGTAGTGTGTGTCTGTGTGTCTTTGTATCTGTGTATCTGTGTATCTGTGTGTGTGTGTGTGTGTGTCTGTGTCCACGTACAGGCCAAACCACTGGACCGATTTTCATTTAGTTTTTCCTGTTTGAAAGATGACTTGATCGAGAGGGTTTTTAGCTATGTTTGAAAAAAATCGGTCCAGCCGTTTAGAAGATATAACATCTTTTCTGAAAAAAGTCGGGGGTTTTTTAAATTTTTAATTTTTGATATAAAACATGTTTTTGCAGGCTATAGGTAAACAAACGTATACTTAATTTTGTTTTAAATATTAATCATACGTAAATACGAATTTTTAGAGAATTTATATTGCTGGAGAGGGTTAAGAAAATCCATTTACAAGATATCCTAAAAATGTAGAATTTGCCATTCGAAATTATAAATAAAGAAATTACAGGTAAAATATTACGAATTACTTTCTCCAGTCGAAAGACGAAAAATACCTTCAGTGACAGTAAAGTCAGTGACAATAAAGTTAAAATATGGGACTAAAACCTGTCCCTATGTAGTTCAGGTCTGGACTTAAGGCATATTTACCAATATTGTATTTTAAAAAAGGAATTCGAAGAAAATTTATTTCCATATGACTAAAACCTGCCAACAATAGCAGTTGCCAAAAAGTAAAAGAGTTTGAAAATAAAGAAAAATTTTAATTAAATCGTTAAGAAATAGTTTTATATTAAAAAAAATACATTTGGTTATTTAAATTTCCTTAGACCTATTCGGATGATTTTGCAAATATTTTATTCAACTTCCCAATATTATATATTATTAATGGGATATTTTTGTTTTGCAGTTAATCTTTGACATGAATTTTCTGTTTCTTTTTTGCCACATAATTAATCATTTTTCTTCTTGTTTATTTTCGAAGCAGATTAAAGCTCATAACATATACATAGATACATACATACATTCATCAGTTATCAATTATTTCCGCAAGTATTGTATTAAGGAACAATAAAATCATTGAAATAAATAAATTTGTGTGCCTTTTATGCCTTTGAATTTTTTGCCATTTATCATGTATTGATAAAAGTTTGGAAACAAACAAAAAATTTCACTACATACATACATATGTACATATATGTAACTTTATACATATGTATATACATATAGCCACACAAAATTTTGAAATACATGCAAGAAAGTATTGTAAATTATTTCTTTTATTATAACTGGAACAATAATAAAGAGACAATATATTGAAGATTATTTATTATATTAAATTATACGTACAAACATGCATATATATGAATTTACTAAAAGACACACACACATACTCACTAATACTGATTTGAAGGATTTTTCATTAAGCACTTCTTATCTTTAAAATTACATAAAATAAAGAGTGTGTGTTATAAACAGAAAAATGAAAATGAAAACAACAAAACTATATTTTAATATTTAACTAAATTCAAACATATACTTAATTAATATAATATATTAAATTTTTTTTTCAAGAAAATGAGCTTGGCAAACTATTGTTATGCACGGCGCAAAAAACTCAACAATTTTGAATATTTTTTTTTATTAAAAGTGTCAGCTAAAATTTTTGTCGAAATTTATGGAAAAATTAACAATCATCATAGTTGATGTAACGAATTTAAGTTCTTCTAGTCCTTTAAGTTAGTCAATAAATTTATTTGTTGACTTATTTCATAGCAAAATGTGCACTTGTAGTAGAAACATAAGAAATATTTGCGTATTTAATAACGAATTGTTCTCTAGCTGAGAGATAAGTACGTTAGTCTATTAGTCAAGAGGTTGCCGGTTCGAATCCGCCCAAAAACATTCAGTGCTATTCGCAGACAATCAAAAAATTGTTTCAAGGGTGGTGATTGTGTAAAAAAATATACATATATTGTTAATAAAACAACTATGATAATCAAAATTTTTTGTTTGAAGTTCAACAAATTTACATTGTTAATATAACAATAACTTTAATTGAAACAATTTTGAAATCTAATTAAAAAGTTTAAAAATTAAAATAATGTTAACAAACTGTTTGTTGATATATCTAATTGAAAATATTTTCAAGACTTTCCTTTAATCTACAATTCCATAATTGTATTTATAAAGCTAGTTGTAGGTTAAAAATCAATTGATTATTTAATTGATATAACAAAAAAATTAATAGTATTTACAAATCTTTTTTGATGTGTAAACATCTATACGCTAGGGGGTAAAAATTTTTTGGCTTTGATTCTTTGCTGAGATTTCTTTGCTTTTTGCTTTTGCCTTGCATTGTCAAATCGGTGTGAGCTATGTATGAGTGTATTAGTGTTTGAAAGAAGCAATACCAAGCAGAGAAACAAGTCGACCGGCTCGAAGCCGACGGTGCGCCGCCGCCGGTTATTTTTCTGAATATTTCCGTACACCAAAGGTGAAAATGAACCGTAAGAGCTACGGACTTGAAATTTGGACACAATATGTAGACATTTGGCCACTACAACAGAACTAAAGGGTGTTCCAAAACGAGCAACGAAAAATGTTAAAATCCCATGTAATATACATACAATTGTATGTACATATATACACTTGAAATTTGTCAAGTTAGTGTACTTTTATACAGACTACAACAATTAACACTAAATTTAAAAAGTTTAAATTAAAGGGTGTTCCATTAGTTAATGCAATTTTTACTTTGTAATTTTGACAACTTGCTGTATCTTGGAGACCGCAAGAACAAAACGTTTGAAATTTTCATAAACGGTAAAACTAAAAAAAATCAAAAAAATATAAAATCGCTAAATATAAAAAAAATCGCCAAAAACAAAAAAAAAATCGCCAAATCGAAAAAAAGACCAAATTAAAAAAAATCTCTAGGACTAAAATAAATCACGAAAAACCGGAAAAATCGCCAAAATGAAAAAAAAATCCTTCAAGAAAAAAATCGCCAATATGAAAAAATCGCCAAAATGAAAAAATCGCCTAAATAAAAAAAAACCCAAAAACAGAAAAAATAGCAAAAAAAAAAAAATTGCAAAAACTAAAAAAACGCAAAAAGAAAAAAAACACCAAAACGAGAAAAAAGCGATAAAACTGAAAAAAAAATCGTTTAAACTGAAAAAACTTAAAAAAGGAAGAAAGCTAAATAAAAAAATAAAAAATCAAAACCGAATGTGCGCGAGTCAAAGTCGCACTTCACTGAATTTATTTTAATTGCAATGCGTACACAACAACAAGAACAGCAACAACTAAACGATGAACAACAGGAATTAAAAATTTAAAAGTAAAAGTAAATGCATTTACCATAGATGAGCACTGCAGTACCACTAAAGTTTCAGTAAAAACAATAAAAAATGTTTAACAAGTAAATTTTTACTGATTACTAAAATTTTGTTTCTACAATTTTTATAAATTGCCTAAATGATTTGTTATATGATGAGGTGCATTGAATTTTCAGTAATCAGTAATGCCCGTATTCATAATGAAATTCTACCAAGTGGCTAAATGTTTTTCATACAAAAGTTTCAAAATTTGAATGAAAAAACTTTGCCACTTGCTACTATTTTATTATGATTACGGCCCTACGATTTTACTGGTAATGCAAATTAAATTTCATTAGCAGTAAAAATTTACTGAATCTTTTTATTAATCAGTAAATTTACTGCTTACTGCAATTTTGAATGCAGTACATATACATATACTGCAGTGTGCCCATTTACTAACCAAATAAGTTAAATAAAACAAACAAAAACCAACAAATTCATATGAATTTACAATATTGAAAGTTTTGATACTTTTAATTAATTAATTTAAAAAAAGATACTAAAAGCATAAGTACTTCCAACTTAAAATAAAATTTTCATTACTAGATGTTTACACATCTCCTCTGTGATCGGAATCACATTGCTTTTATTTCTGTGTATCATAAAAATTTTATTTTCGTTATCTAAAAAAATGAGAGAGCCAATTTTTAAAAGCACATGTCGTGTTTATCCTAATCATTTTATTCTGTCTAAAAGAAGCTGCTTAACATTGACAAATTGTGCTCCTCATTAGATTTCATGGCCAGAGAACATCATTTCCGAACAAATATGGACCAATGACGCTACACCACCAGCAAAATATCAACACACAATAATCAAGGCAATCATAAATAAAATTATGTCAGAAATTTCTCCATTTTCCGATAAGATTTTTTTGTTTTCCCTATTACTTGTTATTGCACTGAATGTCATGGGATTTGGCATCTAATTGGTTGAAGAAAATCTTTCAATAAAAATTAAAGTCAGTTTCAAACTACTGCAGAGCCATGCAGCGAACACACATTGTTGTATATGATCGTTTGTCTTTAGCTTCTGAGTTAGTTGAATTTTGTAAGGGTTCAAGATCAAAATTAGTGAAGTTGCGAGCGACTCGAAATCTACTGCTTCCTATTTTCCTGTAAGCTTTTACATACAGCGGCATTTTTTTATCGAAAGATCTTTCGTTTAGTCGACGTACAGAAAAGTTCGTTGATAGTTTGCTGAACTAGTGAATTCAATCCCAGAAAAAAATTAGACATTACCATCAGAACTACTTGCCATATAATGACTTACTTTTCTGATTGCGAAATTTCATTACTCGCTTATGAATCGCATTACATAAAATTTAAAAAAATTATGTAGAAGTTGATCGATAATAAGAATGATTTCTTTAGTTGTAATAGATTACGTGAACATATTGTAAATAAATAAATAAAATAGTAGTTCTCAAGAATGGATTATTTTAGTCTTACGCCTTGTTAAAATCATTAAGTTGGTAATCCAGTAGGAAAGAGCTTCCACCAAAAATTCTTAATTCCTAACCGGATTACCTTTTTTCAAAATTTTTGTCAGGATACTATCCACCCAACTGCGGTTAATTCAATCTGTAGCACAGTTATGGAAAAGTAGGTTCTTAGTCTTATAAAAATACTTGAAGAATAAAATTTCTTTTTAATACATATTTTTTTTTGGCAATTTAAATTACATAACTTCCGCGGAACGTCTCTGAAATAGAAAAAAAAACTCCCATTTTGTTAAAACAATTTTATCATTTGTAAGTCAGCTTACGTCCAACGTAACAGCTAATTCAAGAAATTCAGCTTCAACAATAATTAGCCGCTATCAAATTTAAAAAGTCCCTATTGGATCACCCGCTACACGTATAGAAAACAAACCACATTCTTATCACAATTTTCTTTATCCATAGAGACTTATAACGAATGATACATATGTAGCTTCACTTTATTAAAATAAGTTTATCTATGTCAAGGTGTGGGCCAAATTACATATGTGTGTAGTTATGTGAGTGTCTGTGTCTTGATATATTGTCAGGAGAGTGAAATGAATTAACATCACTTTTGTTATGCCTAACAAATACAATATTATTTTGGACTTATTGTGGTTATTTTTTTTATACGAATTTTTTTTTTATTTTATGCCAAAAACAGGCAAAGCTCTCGGTAATTTTTCTTATTGTGTGACATAATAAAAACATATTTATCAGCCTAAATATTTCCAAAAAACAGAAAAATATACTCGTACATAAATATATTTTAATATGCCATCAGAAGATGGCCCCTACACGCGAAATACACTGTGCTTAAACTAGGAAAATACGTTGTGGTGATAAGGATGTAAAAATTTGAATCTTTCGCTTATGAAAGTGAGAGAAAACTCCTCTGAGTGTAGTTTATTTAACACACCAGCCTTACGGGTAAAAATCAAACGTGCTTTGCGTAAAAATTTTCGAATTTTATGAACAAGTTCTCTATTTTCTTTAGAACACATTCCATGGTATGTAGTAGCGATAAGTAAAATCCACATTGGGTCTCTGATTCAATGAGTTAACAGAGCAGGATACCCTACTACCAGCAAAGAGCTATTGCTTTTCTGTAAGAAGAGTGTGCTGTGTCTGATACTAAAAAATTTTCTTTAAGAAAAGTTCCATGTATAATGACACAGTTAAGTTTTCTATAAGAAAAATTTGATATACATATATGACAGTGTTTGGTACAAAACATCCATTAGGTATCGCAATGCTGGACCAGACGTCCTCTCTATTCTATATGACACTGTCGAGTTTTTTATACGAAAAGTGTGCTGTGTATGACGCAGTGAAGTTTTCTGTTAGCCGTGTATGACACAACAATCAACTTTTATACGGGAAAAGTGTGATATCGATAGCAGTGTCAAGTTTTCAATAAGAAAAGTGTATTGTGTATGACACAGTGAAGTTTTCTATAGGAAAAGTGATCAATGTATAACAAAGTAAAATTTTATTTAACAAAATTTTTCTGTGTATGAGGTCGTTCAGTTTTCTGTAAAAAATGTGTGATAATAACAAAAATTAAAAATTTTAAAAACCCCCGACTTTTTTCAGAAAAGATGTTATATCTTCTAAACGGCTGGACCAATTTTCTTCAAACATAGCTAAGAACCCTCTCGATTAAGTCATCTTTCAAACAGAAAAAACTAAATGAAAATCGGTCCAGCCATTTGGCCTGTACGTGGACACGGACAGACACACAGATACACAGATACACAGACACACAGACACACACTAAAAACTTATAACACCCCTTTTTTTTAGTCGGGGGTTAAAAATAATCAACTTTTCCCTAATATAAGCGCTTTTCTATAAGAAAAGTGATCCTTGTATGATACATAATCAAATTTTTCTCTCAGATAGTTGAAAAAAACAATTGCAACAATATGTCATTGGCATTTTTTATATTAAAAAAATTGTACTTTGCCCAACAAAGTCAATTCTTAATATAAAATATAGGTATTTCTACAAAAGGAGTGTTTTTTATATGACCCGGTGAACATTTAAATAAGAAAATTTGCTTAGATTTTGTTTCGTGTAAAATGTTTATGGTCCTGTCCCACGATGCCGACAACGTTCAACTTGTCGCACTTTGAAAGAAAATTTAATTTTTTTTCTAAGTAATAAGTAAAATTTAAAGCCTTAGATTTCTAATTTATTGCTTATTCTTTTTGGGTAGCTTCACTCCCTCATAAAATACTGCTTCGTTTAGCATTTTCTAGTAAAATCATGATTAAACTCACATAAGAGATTTTGAGCCATTTACAAAAACGTTTTGTTTATTAAAAATGTGTTGCCTACTTTTAGGCGTCCTTGTAAAAATATTTCCTTATTAAAAATCTTAAAAATTTCTTTACAAAAATTTGGCTTTAAACAATTTCTTTCTTATTTAATTTCTTCTTACTTTTTCTTACTTTTTTTTATTTTTTTATTTAATAAAATTTATTTTAATTTGTTTTTGCATTCACTTTCTGCTCTTCTTATTTTCATAAGATTTATTTCAAGCTTTGACTCATTTGGGGGCCAACAAACATAAATATGCATAAAACTGGAAAAGCATGCATTGACTTCGAAGAACAGCAGTAAAAAAAAAAACTTTGAGTATGAAAGCAGAAGTAAAAAAATGAAAGCTGCACAAATAAAATAGAGTATAATAAGATATGGCGCCACTAATGTTTTTGGATTGTTTCCACAATGACCTACTTTGTGAATAGCAACAAGAATTTCCCGAACACAAAGCCAATATTTATAAAAAAAGAAAGGAAAAACAAAACAGCACCAGCACAAAAAGTAATAGTGTTATTTGTTAAACATAAGTCTAGCATAAATCCGTTAGCAAGGATACCAATTCTTTATAATTTTTCTCTTGGTTTTTTTTTATTGGAGTGTCAGCAAATGCATTCAAATAAAACCAAAACTAAAATTATGTCTGCTGGATATCTGGTGGAAGTTTTGGTTGAAGATGTAATATGCATTTGTTTGAAATACGAGTTGGTTGGCGTGGCAAATATTTATTTTGACAGGAGCTTAAGTTAAAACTAATTTAAGCCAAGAAATTAAGGGTTTTATATTTGGAGAGCTTGCAAAAGAATTGCTGACATTGATCTATGAAAATTGGGAATGGGAATTGGGAATAAAATTGTTTTATTTGGAACTTTTAAAAGCAAAAAAAGAAAAAAAAATTGATAACAAGAAAGTAAGCAATCTCTTGAAGAAGTTAACCGAAGATTAACGAAATATACTAAAAAATAAAAATATATAAAGATCCAAAGCTTAAAAAAATTGTTTAATTGTATATTAAATTTCATATAATTGAAATTTATTTACTGGTAGTTTAACATGTATATATTTAACATGTATATTTCATTGGCGCTTGAACCAAATCATCAGTAGACTTTAACCACAAATTTTAAACAGTCACAAAATTCTTACTTTATGCATAGACTTCCAAAAACTATATGAGAATTCATAAAATAATAATACTTTTGAAAATCACAAAAGAAAAAATAAGCTTAGTAGGCTTTGAAACTGATACAAAACCCAGCAAATAATTTATATCCAGGTGAACCCATTTTATTTTTCTACATCCAATGAAATACGTATATAGACATGCTAAACTACCAGCAAATAAATTTCAATTATTTTATGTACACTTCTGACAATATGTCAAATAATAAATTTTCTTTAAATTTCATATTTTAGAAATTTATTATAATCCAAATGTTGGCTATTGACGTGTATAATTTTTAAACTAGGGTATTACCGAAATCCTTAGGCCATAGACAGAAAGCGGATTGTTGACTAGATAAAGAAATTTATTAAAATAGAAGAATTCTGAATGGGAGGAATTATTTTGCTTTTCCAGGTTATGCAAACCTTGTCTGAAGTGTACATGCGGGAGAACTGACAGATAATTGTGAGTGCCTGATGTGAGGAGTAATAACTTTGACCCAATTTCAAGATTTCGCTGTGTTGTCAAAAATGTCTCTTGCATGTTTTATAGGTGCTATTAAATAAAGCCCAAAGAAATAACTTCCAAAGAAGAAATCAAATAAGCCCTAATAAAATAAATCCCAAAAAAAAAACTCGGCCCAATAGAAAATCTATGAAAAAACACCCAATATCAAGGAAATAAAGCTTAATTGAAAAGCCCAATTTAACAAAACTCAAGATAAAATAGTACTCAAAAATAATTTTATAATAAGGGTTTTCATGAGAATGTTCAAAAGTCTCGCAAACTGTGCAATTGTGCATTTTTATACTCTCGTAAATAAAATGTCAACAATTGTACAGACCTGGTAACTTTGCCCAATTATGTTGACTCGTAAACTTAAGCTGTGCAATTGTGCATTTTGTAAGCAATAACTTCTTGCTTTTTTGAACTTCTTTAGGCATTTTTAGACACACACACACACGCACTTTTTTATTTTTATAGAAATACATAAATATGTTTTTAAATTGAAAATTGCTTGAAATTTTCTTATTTTATTTTTAATTAATGAACTTTTTGACGTGTGTTTCCAATTTACAGAAACTGTTTGCACAATAGTTCAAAAGGGGCTTCATGAAACTAGTCCCGCAAGTTTGCCCAATTGCACAAATGGCAATTTTAAGAGTTCTCATGAAAACCCTTAATGTTTAATCAAACTCAGGAGGATATAATTTCCAAAATAAATGAAATAAAGTTCAATTAAAAATTCCTTAATTTTATTGGGCTTTATTTCATTTTATTACTCGAGCATTGCTTCTTTGAGCCTTTTTTCATAGCGCCTGTTTTATGTACACAAAACTTTCTTTAATTTAATTTTTCTTTAAATGAGTAATACGATGCGAAAGAGTTGAATTTTGGTTTTTGCACTTAAAACAAATTATTGTAAAAGTGAACATAATATTTTATTATTTTTCTTTAAATACAATAATTTTATAAGACCAAACCTTTAAGTTATCGATTTCAAATAAAGAAAAAAAGATCCATTTTATCTACAATTCACATTTAAATTAAATTTACTTACAAATTTAATTTTCACTACTTTCACTTTCAAACTCAACAAAACAATCGAAAGCAAAGTGCTCAACTACAAAAAAGCAGCAACTAATCTAATTTACTTTTATCTACAAAAAAAAAAAAAAAGAAAATTAAATGAAATAGAAATCAAAAGTAAATTCTATAGCAATAGAAAAAGAAACAGAAGCAGAAGCAATAGAAATAAAAAAGATGGTTGGTAGAAGCAATTGAATTTAAAAAGAAAAATCTTACATGATTGATAACAAGTGTAAAGTGTAATTTAATATATTAAAGTGCATAAGTAAGTGACTGGGAAAGTGTGTTAAGTAAGTGTCAATGAATTGTTTTTCTCCCTTCACCTTGCACACCAGCAAATATTTTGTGTTGTTTTGCCATTCTTTCGTTTCATATATTCTGCCACTTAGTGATAATATCTTAGAAATTTAAAATTCCCTTCGTCCTGCTGAAAAGTAACCAAGTAAATCATTCCTTTTTTTTAAATTTTATAACTTCTAAACTTTATTTATTTGTCAGAGATAAACTGTTTGAATGTATGTATGTGTGTGTGTGTGGCAAAAGTGAAACAATTTTCAGTACTTTGCTAACTGTTCGCTTACACTTGAGCACGGCAACTAAAATTATACTTGTGCTACACGCATCACTTTAGGTATGCAGGACTTCTTGATTGTTCTTCAACTTTCAGAATACGTGTAAGTAACAGCACAGTTTATTTTTGTTGCGGTGTGTGTGTGCGTACGTGTGTGTCAAGGTATTCAATCACTTACAAACTACAAGTCTAACACATGTAAACTTTATTAAGGAAAATGAAAACTTAAGTGGACTTTTGTAAATTAAATTCACCTAGAAAAACTATAAATTGCTTGTTGTCTTTAAAATAAATTGTGCTACAAATTAAATGTTTTAGAAAGTGGAAGGAGAAACTTTTGTTTTTCTTTTTAACTATTTTACAACGAAAGCTCAAGTGGCTGGATAAGGTGCAAAAGGAAGGCTGTGAAAAATAAATTAAACTTGTAAAGTGTTAATTGAGAATTTTGTAATTATTTAATTAATTCTTAAGATGAGAGAACAATTTATGCAGAAACCACATTACTTTGGAAATCATGAGAGCCCTAAACAAATTAAAAGGAAAATATATGGACAAAGTTTTAAGATATTTTAAGGCTTTTTTTTACAACAACAATGACCACATGTGCTTTACACTAAATTTAGTTTTTACTTAAAGCCTGAATAAGAACTAAATCATTCGCAGTCGCAATCAACAGCAAAACAATCTTTTCTATTCATAAACTGATAAGTTATTTATTCATGACCTTAAACATAATACGAGTACATCATCTTAATTCACAGAGCAACACTTTTCCAATTTTTTTTTGTTTTACAAAAATCCATATTTTATATTCAAATCGTTGTGTGGCTTGGCGTAAAAATGTTGAAATAAATAAAAAAAAATTACATCAAAAATTGTAAAGAGCACTTTATAAATAAAACACTTGCCAGCTTTATACTAAATTTTATGTATAAGCTTTGTTGTTGTTGTTGTTGTTGCTTTTTTCTATGGAGAATCTAAACTCTTTTATTAAACTCATGTTAACGAATTTTTGTTTTGTAATATTTTCACTTTATTTTAAAAATTGTATGTGACATATTGTGAGTAGCTCACACACACACACACAAACACACACACACACACACACACACACACACACACACACACACACACACACACACACACACACACACACACACACAGACATTCAGTCACAAGCCCACATGTATCAAACTGACACTTTCACACACATCAACACTTTTAAATATCACACAATACAAAAGGACTTTTACTCTACATATATTCAAGCAGCAACAATAAAATGATTGATAAATTGCAAATATACAATATGTATATTTTCTTTTTTTGCTCTATAAAGACACTTTTTTCCAAAAATATTTTTATCTGTTTTTTTATTACACTACAGTATTTCATTGTGTTAAAAAGAATTTATTTCATGGTTATTTTGTTCGCTAAAGCGTTTTAAATTTTGTATGCCAAGCACCTACATAGAAAATTTTCAAAAAAAAAAAAATAAATAAAAATAATAAAATTTTAGGAAAACAAGCACAAAGGAATTATATTGGTCAGGTTCAAAATTTTATAAATTGCAATAATAATATAAAAAAAAATATTTTATATTTTATTGCAAACTTTTCACAAAGAGTTTTAAAGTTACTCTAACTAAAACTAAAAATTAATTGTTATCATTATCAAAAAAGAATTTGCCTTTATTCTTTCAACAAAATGAATCAATGAAGCTTAAAATTTTTTAACGCACTAATAATCCCAAATTATTATTTTACTTATTGAGTAAATTTTTTTTTTATTAAAAATGCATTGAAATTGATTATTGAGGGGTTAGCTGGATCCCATGCGCATTTCGGGGAACCTTTACCCAAAGTTTCTTAGAACAACTAGAGTTATTATGTTATAAACTTTTATTCAAACAAATGAGAAGCTCAACAACAAATAACAAAGTTACGTTTTGTGAACCAGAATAATTTTTTTCTTTTGGAATAAAGCCTTGAGTATTTTAATTTATTGCTTTTTTACAAGTAGTGACTTTCCTTAGTAAAACGCTGCTGGATTTTGCATTATCGAACTGATTGTTAAAATTTATAGATTTTGAGAATCATTATTTGACGTTAAGTCTGTAATGTATAAATATGAAGAGTTTTTGTTTAGTATGATTCAAAGAAAATTTTACTAATACATACTACGTTTATACACGCACTATTTTCAAATAAAAATATTCGCAAATAAATTAACTCACTGTTTATACGGCATAGCAAAAGTACACAAACTTGGTAGCACTTCTAAAGAAAAGTTACTTTTTTTTGACAAAAAAAAAAAAAAAAAAAGTAGTGTAAATGTACAAAATATCAAATAATTATTTGTTTTAACTGTCATTATTTGCTTCTGTTAATGTTTTTTGTGCAATATTAATCCATTTATTATTTTTTGTTATCAAACATTTGTAAGCGTGGCAACCTCAAGTATTTTATTTGCAAATAGTGCGTTAATCGTGAATAGTTTTCTGAATTAGTAAGTCGCAATAAAAACAATAATATGTCAACAATTTATAGTTTTATTTGCAAATAAGCCCTGCGTATAAACGTAGTAACAGATGACTATACCATTTCAGCTCCTCTTTGTATTTTCGCTACTTTATAGCAATTCCTCTGTAGCTACATAACGACTTAAATACATGTACGAAAAGCCTGAGCTGAACGACAGATTGTGGCATGGTGCACGTTTGTCAGAATGTATTGCCTTTGGTGTCGGTGATAACTTCACTCGATTGATATCTTGTTTCCTCAGTAATTGCACTGTCAGAGTTGTTTTAGATTATATCATATCGAACGAGTTCAGGGCAAACTAAGGATTATTTCAAAGCTGCGTTCTATAACAAACTCTGTTTCATTTTTTTTTAAATGACCTTCTTTGTCAGACTTCTAATCACATTTATTCTCTGATGTCCGGTGGCGTACTTTATTCCATCTGATCTCCTTACTATTTATGCCAGCTTTATCCTACAAAAAATAGAATACAACTCTCACATATGGGCTGACACTTCAAAGTCTGTTCTTTAATTGATCATAAATTTATTTTTGAGCAGTTTGAATTAAAACCAGTTGTTCTCAGTGTTAAGAATTAGGATTCTTTTTTCTGGTAAGGAGTTAATGCAAAAAGAAAAGCACTGAGAATTTCTAAAAGTTCGAGGATGAACTAGTTTTTTTCTGGAAAAGTTTTAATATTTCTCAAGCTGAGACCTAATTTTTGTAAGGAAATGTCTTACGCCAGTAGATAATAGTGGCCCTGAAAAAAAATCAATATGTTTTTTATTATTTATGCCTTAAAAGAATTTTTTTAATGCAAGTAATTTAAAGATTTCTTAAATTTACTTAAAGTACAAAAAAAAAACAACAATAATGATTCCTTTTAGCAACCATGTTTATGTTTAACATTTTTAATAAAAACATTTGTCTTTTATTAAGATAAAAATCTTTTATTTACGAGAAAATAACGTTTTTTTTCAACCACAAATAACGAACAAATTTTGGGTACAAATGTCTCAAGCAAAACCAAAAAAAAAAAAAAAAAAAATTAAATCACTATCAACACACAGAGCCAAAGCAAGCGGGGGCAGAGAAAACTGCTTTATCTCGGGCTGCACAAACAGTTTTCATAATACGACATGTTTACTTACAAACAAAAAGGCAAAATTAAATATGCATATACAAACAAACTTAGCACTACACTAGCAAGAGCAGCAACAGCAGCAATCTTTTACCAAAATCACACCTACTTTAAGCGTAAGTATGCTGAGAAAAATAAGCTCATACAAGTACAACTTCCGTTTCCTTGAAAACATATTTAAGCAAAAAAGAAAATAACAACAATATAAATAGGCAAACAAGTTAAATGACGGAGCGGCAACAACAAAAGCAACACTACACCACACACACACATACAGAGCAACACTAAAACATAGTCTTTCTTCGCTTACTCTCCCTCTCTCATTCTTTTGTATGGATGTATAAAAAGGGTGTCCCAACAAGAACGAAAGATTTAAATTTTAAATAAAACACAGATATTAAAAAAAAAAAATCGTGAAACTTTATGACATCGTAAAGTAGACAAAATGAGGTTATGTGTGGAACAACAAATCGGGCAGATGGCCGCCGCGGCTTTGCTGGCACACACGCGATCTTTTAATGAAATTTTCAATGGCCGTTTTGCATAAATGCTGCGGTATTTCATTAATGCAGCGTCCAATTTCCTCTTTTAAGGCTTGAGTCGTCGTCGGCTTATTCGCGTAAACCATCGACTTCAAAAAACCCCAAAGAAAAAAGTCTAATGGTGTTAAATCGCACAATCTAGGCGGCCAATTCTGGTCTCCAAAACGCGAAACAACACGACCGGGAAATGACTGATGTAGCAATTGAATTGTTTCTCTGGCTGTATGACATGTGGCGCCGTCTTGTTGAAACCACATGCCCTCCACATCCATTTCTTCAATTCTAGGCACGAAAAAACTGGTTATCATTTCACGATACCGAACACCATTGACTGTTTGCGCTTGACCTGCGTTTGAGCGACATCATCACGTACAGTTGCGACATTTTCGGTCGATCGACCTGGTCGAAGGCGCGTTGTTGTCTTTACATCAGTAACAGACTCAGTTTCGGCAAATTTATCCATTAATCTCTTTACAGTTGACTCTTTTGGAGCATTATTGTGACCCCAAATTGATCGCAAATTTGCGAACTGTAGCCGCAAAACTTTCACCATTTTGGTAAAACAATTTCACAATAAGAATGCGTTGTTCATTCGTATAGCGCTCCATTTTTTCTAACCTCGTAGCTTCTACTAGCAAACAATAACAATTGTTCAAATGTCAAACAATGACACTTCGAATGGCGCCAAATTTAAATCTTGCGTTCTTGTTGGGACACCCTTTACATACAGTCTCATATAGTTTTTCAAAATTTATGTGTTTTAATGGCGTCTTCAAAAATTACAATGATTTGTCGCCTGATAATGTCAACATGTTTGCACCAACCAACAACACCAGACCAAAGACTACACCAACATACTCACACACACACACACATACATATACGCACATAAACTTACATATAAATGCATGTGTGTATATATGTATATACAATCGCTACCACTATAATAATGTCTGTTGCAGATAACTTCACAATCAGAATTTGGGCCTGATTCATTTTCACAACAAGCGGATAGAGAAATTTTTAATAAAGAAAAAAAAAGGAAAATTGTTTAAAAATATTCATAATGGATTTTTTTTTTCGTTTTTTTTTTCTTTTATTGCTGCTTTTTTAAGATAGTTGAAAAGGCTTTTTATTTCTTTCTATTCTTCTTTAAAATGTTAATCATTAATCTAAAGCTTAAAGTTATAGCAATTTTTTTTATTGCATTTTGTATTTGTTACATATTTGCTTAAATAATTTTATTTTTTTTATCAGATAATTTAATATTTATACATAAATGCCTAGTGTAATAAAGAGGGAAGGAAGTTTGGGAAATAATATCTAGACAACAAAAAGTACTATGATGATCAAGCGTAAGAAAACTCTCCCTTTTCCACTAAAATTAGTCCAGCAGCCCATGTACTACTTTCCCTTAAAATTCTTAACACAAACATTTCATTTCTCGTTTTAACTACGCCGCCTTTTAAAGAAATTTATGCAAGCAAATCTTTGTTTAGGTATTTAAATATTTTTTTAAGAAAAAAAAAAACATTAAAGATTATCTCTAAACAATAATTATTTTTATTACTCAAACAAAATGCAAAATCTTATTAAATTTTATTTTCATTATTGTCTTTAAGACATTATTACGCTACCAAACGACTAGACTTGAGATAAAATCTAATTTGTAGTTAATTTTCATGTAAAACAATACACTTTTGAAATAGCACTCTAGTCTCAGTAACAAGAGATTTACTCTATTGTTGTTGTTGATATTCAACGTTTTACTACTTGGTTGTGTTCCTGCTGAATTTATGAGTATAAAGGACCCTTACTTGGGCATGTAATATTATACGAGTTATGCTGATATCTGTCTTTGTGTCTCTTTATTTTTATTCTGATTTTTATGTGTGCGTGTCTAAGGCTTTTCTGTACTTTGCTTTAATTTATATTGTTAAAATCATTTTTCTCTTTGGAACTTGTAAAATAGCACCTCCGCAAGATTTTATTAAATTGAGTCTCATTATATTAAAAATTGCAAATAAATGGGAAGGAAAGCCCTTAAATCCTGCTTTAAACTTAAATACATGAAACACTTTGTGAAGACGCGAAAAAGTTAAATCACTAGTAAATGAAAGTTCGTAAATTCGCAAGAAGTCAAATTTCCGTTAAGAGTAAGTGATTCAGCAGATATCTGGAAGCACAACATAAGTAACAGCTTTTTCCATATATAAATTGCACAAAAAAAAATTTTCTACACAGAAATTATAAAGTGCAACATTTGTCTATTTTTTTTTTAGAAAATTTCAAAATATTTTATAGAAAAATTATTCGCAAGAGCAGAATTTCTAAAAGGATTTTTTCACAAATTTTTTTTTTAATTTTCCAGGTAATCCATTTTTTAATGAAGTTTTTAAAATATAAAATTTTTCATAGAAAAGAAACCAGAAATTATTTATTTATTTATTTATTTAAAAAATTTACAAACATAATAAATTATGCAAATAAAAAAAGGGGGGGGGGGGTCAGGTGCTAACAACAAAGGTTTTCGACCTAAGAAAAGAAACCAGAAAGTGATAGAATTTTCATAGAAAAAAGAAAAAATAAAAAATAATTTTTTTAAATAATATTTCTCATCTTAACATTGAAAAAAAAAACAAATTTACATATTCAAGATTTCGTATCGCTTTGTGAACCAAATTACATGTGATAATTATTAATGAACAAATAACACCAAAGTTTATTGTAAATATTCTGACAAACACGTAGTGGAACGGAACAACTAGCTTATTTCCTGTGCGATTACATAAGTCGCTGGTTTATGCTGATACACCAGCAAAAATTGGCGACTTGGAGGTCCAAAACTGTATGAATTATCTGTAACACACTCTCTCAAAAAATTAAAAAAAAAATTGGATATCCAGATGCTTCGTTAAGAAAGGTTGAGGTCATATGTCATATGTTTTTGAATGTCAATGCCTTGTGTGGTTCTATGGCAGTGGTGTCAAAAATTGTCTTAATCGTCTCTGAAGTACATCGAAAAAAATAAATATTTGCAACAAATGCAGTTTAGTGAAGCAGGTCAAAACATATAAAAAGGAGTCTATATGATAGAAAACTAAAAAATAAAGAATAAAAATTAAATAAAAAATTTGGGGGCGGCCCATATTTTCTGAGTTACGGGGCTGTGAACTTTTCATAGGAAACTATGAAGAATTTCTTAAAATAAATTTTTAAATATCTTATCTGATGATAGAAACGTGAAAAATAAGAAGAAAAAATTAAACAAAAAAATTGACTGCGACCAATATTTCCCGAGTTATTGGTCTTTTAAGTTTTGATTTAAAATGCAGTTTAGTGAATCTGCTACAGAGAAAACCAAAACGTCTTTTTAATATATATTCATTTGTTTCCTTAAAAGTTTTGTAACATAAAATACATTGAATGTCGTAAAAAGCATTACTGATCATAGAATATTTTTCGCATACCACTTTTTTTCTTTCATTGTATCTATAAAGAATTTAATACACCCGCTGCGCATGTGTTTTCGTCGCTGTTTCATTGACGACTAAATGAAAGAGAATAAGAATGTGTGTGATTTTAGTTTGCATAATTGTGCCATGAAACTGATATCATTGTTCTATGGCAGGTACGTCCAAGCAGACATACTCTGATATTTACATTTGAGGTAAAAAGCTTTGAAAGCTAACAAATTAATTTTTGATTCTTTTTCTTGCCGCCGAGGTCTGATTGGCTGTTGTGCTCTCATCAGTGTGAAAGCACAAAAGCTCTTTCGTAAAAATTTGAACGCAGCTGTTACACGAAATAAAAAAGTTTTGAACTAAAATGATTTTTTTTTCTTATGGTCTTAAGAAAGGACCCTTTAGATAAACAATTTTAATATAAAAATTTTTAGTGCCAAATTTATCTTTAGAAACTATACTAAGCTAAATACAGAACCTAACAAAAAAGTTTTTTTTAGCGAAATTGTTTTGTGCTAAATTATGTTCTAAAGAGTTTTTCCATCTATAGCTTCAGCACTAATATCCTGTTGAAAATGTATTCTTTAATTGAATTGCACAATTGCGAAATTTTGTTGAAAATATTTTATGCCAAAAGCCATGCACTTGTCATGTGAAAACAATATTTGTGATTTGTTGCATGCGGCATAAATGAAAGCTTGCACACACACATACACACACACCCTCTGGTAATCGTACGTTGTTTTATGATTTTATAAAATTGAAAATATGTACATTTATTGTATTTGTGTTAATATTCGATATTAAATCAAAATAAAAAACATCTAAAATGTATGACACAAATATTTCATTTCATTTATTATTATTATTTTTTTTTCAACAGTATTTAACAGATTTTATGGTTTAAGCGAAAATTTTGGTTAACCACATTTTTATTTGTTGCTAAAATGCTAAATACTTTTCTAATTCCATAGTTGGGTTGTTTCAAAAAAAAAAAAAAAAAAAAAAAAAAAAAAAAAAAAAAAATGCATATATATTTAAATATATATGCACGTTTATATATATATATATATAAAAATTCTAATACGATTTTAAAACTAAGCAAAAATTTTCGCTTGACATGTGAAACAACACGAAAAATCACAAATAAAATATTTTTGATAAATTCAATTGTGTATTTTATTTAATCTAAGAAAAATGGATTTAGCGGTGATTTAAATAGCCACATTTTTAATTTAACAAAAACGGGTAAAATTTCAAAAACAGAGCATGAAATTAAGTTTTGAAAATTAAAATTTAAATTAACAAAATAGCGTCTATCGCTGTAATTTAAGCTCATGGTTGTTCAAATCCACTACATAATAATTTAAAAATTGTGAGCTCCAAACTTAATTATACCATAATAATGTAAACACGAATAATACTTAAAAAATTTACATAAACATTTTTTAAAATTACTATTCACACTTTATCGCAAACTCCCTAGTGTTTGAGAAACTCTCTGGTCTAAAAAGTCCCCTGCACTCGATTAAGACTTCATTAGTATTTTATTCATGAATTATATACTTTTCATAATTTCTTGTGTAAATAAATGTTTTGTGTTTATGTCTAATGAGACCACTTGTATCGAACAATTGCTTACAATGTCAGACTGTTGTATTTTATTCGTATTTTTTTCTTTCTTCTTTCATTATGCTCTCCTCTACTTTGCCAACTGGGATGTTGGAGTTTTAATGCAGATTTTTGTACTTGACGATGATAATTTTTGTATATATTCTAATGTATTAAGTTTAGCAAATTGTCAGCAAGATTGCATAAAATGAAGCAAAAATTAACACAAATGGTTGGTTAAAATAACAAAGTACTTGTAATAAAGGGTGGGGGAAATTATAAATTATCATAAATTGATAATAATGAACTGCTAGAAAAAAAAGGAGTTGAAAAATCAAGTGGAGCTTTTGACATCTTAAGCAACTATTGTATTTTCAGTGGAGTAAAGTACAGTGTAGAAGAATCTTTAGTTTTAGTTCCCATTATCTATTAAAATTTATTTTAATCAAAAGGCGAAGAATAGCCATAACTTTATTAAATAAGAAATGCTTTAAGAAAATTTTTCACTTGTGTTAGTGTGAGAAATGCTTAAAATTTAAGGCTAAAGAGCTTGTCCCTGTTAGGCACACACATCCTTCATATTTTAAATAAATTAAGGGTTAAAAAAATTGAAGCCAACAAATAACTCCTTCAATGTTGTGGCAATTTATTTTGTACAAAATACAGTCTAACTATCGGTCAATATGAACATGCTTTATAATTCACCCTTTATTTAATATTTATACATTTATATTTTTTTAATAACATCTTTTATTATTATTATAGTGTTTTGTGTTTAATTTTTACAAGTGCGAGTATCCTTGTTTTGTTTACTTTTTTCCCCAGTTTATTTTATCACATTAATGACACTTTAATTTATGCGAATTATAACAGAATCTCATTAAGTTACAAAAAAATTCTATTAATTTTATTATAATTTATAATTTGTTTTTATTTAGTTGCCCATGATGTTTCTTATTTAAATTAAATTTTTAATTTAATTTAATTTTTTTTTAAATTATCTAACCTTTAAACTTTACAAAATCGGACCGTAACAGCTAAACTAGCTTAAGCGACACATTTTTTTTTTTTTTTTTTTTTTTTTGACAAAAATCATTTACTTACGGTCTGAAATAACCGATTTTGGTAAAAAACAATTAGATTTGAAAATAATGTCGCTTAAGCTTTTTTTTGGCACTTATGGCACGATATTATTGTAAATTAACCCAATTGCGTATTAAAGTTGTGGAAGTATGTGTAAGTGTAAGATGAAGTTACGTTGTGTGCGTGTGTGCGTGTGTGCGTGTCTGTGTTATTTATGAATTCTCTTTATGTCAGTCAGTCAGTAGAACCAGCCTTAAGGGTTAATTTGTGCAGCTATTCGTATTTATGCTTTTGATTTAAGCCTAATTAACAGCCTTAACTACATATAATATGGTTATTATCAACTAGCACATTTAAGTTTCATTAAAAATATTTACAGTAAATGAGGCAAGTAGAATTCACTAGGGAATTGAAGATAAATTTTCAGGTTCAAAATACCTTAACACATTTCATTAAAAATCTAGAAGACTCTATTCATAATTGACAAACTAAAATGTATGAATATAAATAATACAAACAAGTAATAAATAAAAAATATCTGAGAACGAAGTTTAAAACCCACAAACTGTAATAGATGATGAGGTCAACGAAAATACTATCGCTCTAGTTCCATCTTGGCTAGTAAGCAGTGTACTAGCCTAGTAGTTGGAGAGTCGAAGTTTCGATTCAAGTCGCAGACTCTGGGTGTTTGTTCAAGAAAATATTTTCAAAGCTAATGATTTAAAGATGCACTTTTCAAAATATTATGAAACTTTTAGAAATTTTTTTCATTCTTAACCAACTTTAAAGAAAGGAGAAAGTGAGCAATTCGTCTCCATTTTTTTTTTTTTTTTTTTGGATGTTACTTCATAACTCGGTACATTTTAGGCCGATTGTAAATATTCTTTTTTTGTCTGAGAGAGTATAGCTTCCCATTGGTCCCATTGTAAAATAAGAGAGTTGAGCCTTGCCCATTGAACAGCTGGTGCAAAAATTTGGTTAGTTTTCCGGCAACTTTTGGGAATTTAACAGCGCATTTTAAATATTTAAAATATTTTTGATACAATACTTTTAGTTTTTCAAAGTCTGTGCATAAGATAAGAGGTGTGTGAATGTTCAAAATTTTTTGTAGAAGTCTGCTGATGATTTAGCAAAGCACCAATGAAATATATTAAGACAATGCCTAACCAGCAGCAAATAAACTTTATTTAAAATAAACTTAAGTCAATATGGAAAATAATTAATTTCTTTAATGCTTATATATGTACACAGATAATTTTAATTTATTTTTATAAAGAAACTTGTTAATATTTTTATAAAACATGGTCCAAAATACCATAATCGTGAACACTTTCGGAACAGCTTCTTTTGAACTCAGCTTTTTACTTGCAGAAAGTTAAAAAAGTAAATAAAAGTTTAGGTCAGTTAAAACGCAATTCTTTGGGTTTTATTTACTTATTATAAAGATCGTAGTGTGTATAGAAATTTCTTTCTTTCCTTACAAAATCTCATTGTCTCTAATTACACAAAAATTCTAATTTAATTTCTTACAATTAAGAAAAAATTACAAATACCTACAAGTCATAAAAGTTAATAATTTGGTAAATTTAAGCTTCATTTATGCTTTGGCTTAAATCACATACTCGCACATACACACGCATACATACACAAATATACATTTTCTTGCATAAAATTCTTAAGCAAATATATTAGCAGCTTATGTTTGTGCGTGCGTGTGTGCGTTTTAAATGCTTTTGCATTTACTTGATCACACATATGTATATGCACTTCAGAGTTTATGAAATTTTAAGCATTTATAACACATCAAAGGTATAATTAGATCACATTTAACATTTTACTTTGAAAACATAATTAAATATGCAAATCTAGCATAGCATCGAAACAATAATGCATTTAGAAAGACATACACACACTTAATCGTACATTTGAGAGCACATGTTGAAACTTGTATGTACCCTTTCAACACTTTCTTCTATTTGTGTAGACTGAAATACACACATACGCACACACACACAAACACACATATATATATATATATATATGTGTGTGTGTGTGTTCAAGCTGCACGCAATTTTTTTGTATTAATAAAACCATAATAGAGTAAAAGTTGAGGTTTTTTTTTATAAAGCAAAAGCTCAAGCTAAAGCCAAGTCACCTTAGCACTTATGAGAGCGTGCTTGACTTTCATTTCAGTTCTTTGCAAAACTCTTCAATTAAATGTTGTTTGAGTTTTTGACTGATTATATGAGGGAGTATATGTAAATGTCAATTATCATTAGATATGTGTATTGTGTGGGTATCGTTATGTTTTATATGAATCCGAAAGGTGTTTAAGGGATTTAAGAAATCGCTTAAGCGTTTGTGTCTCTGTTTTCAGAATTATTAATATACGAGTATAATATGTTGATGGTTTTAAGACGATTTGTTATTTTCATGATAATTTTGTTAAACGTCGTAAAGATGATGAAATTTAAGAAGTAATAGCTGGTGTTCAAATAAAACTTTTAATTTTTGAAAGCTCGTCATTTTAACATTTGTAATGTCTCAAGCTGTAAAGACTTGAGAGACAATATCTAAAAACTAAAGGCCCTATTATGAGTTACATTCGATTTTCGATTTTCGCTGGGTATCGAACAACGAAAATCGAATGTTGAATTCATATTATGAGCATCGAAAATTTCGTTGAGCAACGAATTTTCTATCGAACAATATTTAGCTTTCGATGAAGTATTTTAATATGAAATTTTAAAAAAAATCTAAGTGTTAAACAATGTTTATTTTTAAGTACACAAACACAAATTGTAAGCTATTTTTTAGTCGATTTTATTCACAATAACTAGTTTCTTTGTCGAGTGATTGTTATAATACCAAATGAAAATTCGTTCGATCAGTACTTTCGACTACAGTCGAAGAACGAGAGTTTGCTCATAAGAAGGGCCTAAGCCATTAATAGAAATGAATCGATACGTCATGCCATAACTGCCGAAAAAGTGACACAATTTTTGAACTTAAGTTTTTTGACCAAAATCATTAATTTCTTTGCAATCATAAATAATGGATTTTCGTAAAAATAACGATGTATTAAGATTTGAAATTTATTTGCTAGTGGTTCAGCGTTGTCTATATATTTCATTGTTGCTGTAACAAATCATCAGTAGACTTCAACCACACATTTTAAATAGTCACAAACCTATTATCTTATGCACAGACTTTCTAGAACTATTTGAGAATTCACAAATAATAGTATTTTTGAAAATCACAAAAGAAAAATAAGCGTAGTAGGCTTAGAAACTAATACAAAAACCCAGCAAATAATTTATATGCGATATGAATCTATTTTTTTTCTTCTAAATTATTTGCTGGGTTTTTGTATTAGTTTCTAATAGCAGACAGACGACAGCGTTAATTTGCATTAACTGTCTTAATGCAAATTAACTTGTGAATTATCCTCATCCGTAAATGCACTAAATGACAGTAAATTAATACTGAATTCAGCTATATGATAACACAGTCCTCATATGGTAACACCGTCAACAATCAATCAAATGTTGGCAAATTGTTTTGGTTTTCAAAATTAAAATGCGATTCGGTCAGAAAATATAAGTTATTTTAATTGTTTTTAGAAAAAGAGCAAAGAAATATTAAAATCGAGACACATTTTTTCCATTTTAAAATTATCGAAGTGTGTGGCACGAAAGGTATGTACAGATTTTATTTACTTAATGCAAATACTGTCGTCTGTCAGGGTAAATTTTTAATTCACATTAGTGATATTTTAATGCAAATTAACGTTGTCGTCTGTCTACGCTATAAGCCTACTACGCTTATTTTTCTTTTGTGATTTTCAAAAATACTATTATTTGTGAATTCTCAAATAGTTCTTGAAAGTCTGTGCATAAGATTAGAGGTTTGTGACTATTCCAAATGTGTGGTTGAAGTCTACTGATGATTTGTTACAGCAACAATGAAATATATAGACAACGCTAAACCACTAGCAAATAAATTTTAAATTAAAATAAACTTCTGACAATATGTCGAATAATAAATTTCTTAGATGTAATAAGATGATTTTATCTTTTTGGGGGTTCCGTACACCACCATAGGTGAAAAGGAATTCTATTGTTTTCGTTGCGATGTGCGTCCATCTGTCTGTCTGTCACATGCTGTTTTCTATAGAACCGTAACATATAAAGAGAGCAACGAAACATGTTGAAAGCCTAATGCAATATACAGAAAATTATATTTAGACACTTAAAATTTTATACAGACAACACTGAATTTTTAAAAATCTAATTTAAGGATATTCTATCAGTTAATGTAATATCGACACCTTGCTGTGTCTTGGAAAACGTGAGATAAAAATTCTTGAATTTTCATAAAATTAAAAAATTCAAAAATTTAAAAAATGCGGCAATGAAAAATCGCCAAAATGCATAGAGCGCTAATATGAAAAAATTTCACCAAAAATAAAATAAATCGCTAAAATACACAAAAAAAATCCGAAAAGTCAGAAGGTAACCAAAAACTAATAAAAATCTTCAAAAAGAAAACGCGACACAAATAAAAAATCGCTAAGAACATGTATTGTAAAAAACAAACGAAAAATCGTCGGAAGTCGAGAAAATCACCAAACCGAAAAAACGTCAAACTAGAAGAGCCTGAATACAGAAATATCTTCAAAACTAAAAAAATCACTTAAACAAAAAATATGTATTGCAAAAAAACAAAAAAACGTCAAAGTAAAAAATAAACGCCAAAACGAAAAAACAAAAAAAGCACCAAAACAAAAAAAAGAGACTGACCTAAAAATATGTATCGTAAAAAGCAAAACAAAAATAGCGAAATGCAAAAAAATCGCCAAAAATAAAAACTCGCAATAACAAAAAAAAAAAAAAAAAAAAAATGGCCAAAACTAATAAACGAAAAAAGTACCAAAACAAAAATAAATTCAGTAAAGTGCGACTCTGACTCGCGCACGAAGGGTTCCTTCCGTACGAACACTAGATATGTTATTTAATACAAACTTCATCCTATATAATATATAGTTTTGGCATTTTTTTTTGGTTTTTGGGGTCTTTTCGGTTTTTTTTTGTGTTGTCGTTTTTTGCGTTTTTTCGGTTTTGGCGATTTTTTTAAGTTTTGGCTCTTTTTTTTAGTTTTGACACTTTATTTTCTTGTTTTGGTTATTTTTTTCGGTTTTTGGCATTTTTTTTTCATTTTGGCGATTTTTTTATATTTTTGGCGATTTTTTTTAATTTTTGCGATTTTTTTTATACATAAAATTTTTTAGTTTTGGCGACATTTTCGCGTTTTGGCGATTTTTTTCGATTTTTGGCGATTTTTTTTTTTCATTTTGGCGTTTTTTTCCTTTTAACGATTTTTTCGAATTTGGCGATTTATCTTAGTGTTAGAAATTTTTTTTAATTTTGGCGATTTTGTTCGTTTTGGCGATTTTTTTTTTAATTTTTGACGATTTTTTTTTGGGTTGGCGATTTTATAATTTTGGGTTTTTTTTAATTTTACCGGTTTTGAAAATTTCGAGTGTTTGCCTCTTACGGTTTCCAAGATATAGCAAGTTGTCAAAATTACATAGTCAAAATTGCATTAACTGATGAACCACCCTTTTATTATTATTTTTTAAGTTTTAGTGTTAATTGTTGTAGTCTGTATAAAAATACACTAATTTTACAAATTTCAAGTTTCAATATACATATGTTCATACAATTGTATGTATATTACATGGAATTTTAACATTTTTCGTTGCTCGTTTTGGAACACCCTTTAATTTTTAATTCTCATGTATTTGTTGTTGTAGCGGCCAAGGTTCTACATACTCTGTCCAAATTTCAGGTCCGTAGCTCTTACGGTTCGTGAGAAAATACCGTGTGACGGACAGACGGACAGCGAAGCGAAAACAATAGGGTTCCTTTTCACCTTTGGTGTACGGAACCCCAAAAAAGATGACCTCAAAGTATATATCGTAAAAAAAACAGAACAAAAATCACCAAAATCCAAAAAATCGCCAAAACTAAAAATGCCAATTCAAAACAAAATCGCCAAAAGGCAAAAAAACACCAAACCGAAAATATCGCCAAAAAGAAACCATTGGCAAGACTTAAAAAGTTCGCATATTATAACACTTGTTGGGTCCGTACGAAACCCATGGTGTGCGATTCAAAGTCGAATTTTACAAAATTTATTTACATATAGCTTATTTACTAAACAACGTCAGAGGTTAAAAGAGTAGTTCGCCAGAAAGCGAGTTTAAAGTTTTCCATTTACACACCACTTAATGGAGAAAGAAAATTTAATTTTTTTCAAAAGCTGAGTAAACAAGATATTTGTTGGATTTTTTGAGCGATTGATTTTTGATATCTAAATGAAAGCGCTTATTTGAGACCCCTCATTTCTGTAGTTTCCAAATGCATAAGAAGAAAAAATTAATTCCAAAAAATTTTCAAACTTAAGTCACAGACTCTCTGGCAAACTGTGTTAAATTTAAATTGTTACAAAAGTGTTATGAAAATTTTACAAAATTATTTGTAGAACCACATTCATGCAAAATATTTTCTGATTCAATAAAATTGATTATTAAAAATGAAGTTTTGTTTCTTCTGTTTATATTTTGGCTTTCTATAGTAATCAAGCAAAATATTTTAATGTATTTTGGGAATTTTATTCCGGTTTGCTTGTAAATGGAATGAACGTTTTGGCCATTTCAACGTTTTGAAAATCAAAATTCGCAATTCATTAGAGTTTTTATTTAAAAGTAAATTAAAATTTTTTATTAAAAAAAAATTAAAAACTTTTTTAACAGGATGTTTCTTATTTTAAATTTATTTATTTAAAGTATATTATTTTCACTTTGCTCTCTTTGCAAGGAAAAGTTTTGCTTTAAACATTTTTAATGAGTTTGCCAACTCGTCTCAATTGTACAAATTTTTTTAGCTAAAGAAAAACACTAAAAGTAAAATAACCTTCCTTTGAGCAGCACAAAAGCAAAAAAAAAAAAATCCACATACTAACAATATATATATATATATATATATATATATATATATATATATATATATATATATATATATATATACACATAATTTAATATTTTTGCTAAAGTAATGACAACGAAAGTTTGTTGTTAAAAAAAAGAGCTTAAACAAATTCTAACCCCTTGTAAAGTGGAAGGATGTTAACACAAGTCAAATAGAAGAAACCAAACAGAATGTGTTTTACATAAATGACCTTCATTTACGTAAAGTATTGTTGATAGCAAGAAATAAAACAAAAACAAAAAAAAACAAGAATTAAATAAATAAAACATAATGCCTTGGCAAGGAATTTAGAATTTGTTATAGCAAAAACTTTTTGAAATTGAATTGAAAGCAATTTAAGCTTATATTCATATTAAAAGCCACAACAGTTTATACAATTTCTTTTCTATAATTTTTTATTTGGTGATGTTGCAGAGTATTCAATTTTACTGGCTTATCTTGTTTATTGCATTATTCATTTGCTAGAAGTTTGGATGAATGATTAGATGGAAATTTATATTTTGTGTGTTTGAGCATATAAGTTGCTGTTCGCACACTTGTCACAAACACAAGCACACACGCAAAACGCATCTATAGTGCAGCTGCATGCATAAATGATTTTAAATTCGTTTCTATTGCTTTAGCATTTACATACAAACATGTTGCCAAATACCTGCTGCTAAACAAGATGGCCGTCTGCTTGCTTGCTTGCCTGCCTGCCTGCCTGCCTGCCAATAAGCCATATGCATACGTTCATGATCATTTGATATGCAGAGGCCTTGTATGGATTTATTTTTTTTATTTTCTCCCATTCTGCAGTTTCCTTTTCATCTTGTGTGTTTTGGTATAATTTCATTTCCAATCAATTTTCCATAGACAAACCATTGGTTATGTTTGACTGAGTAATCAAGGAAATTGCTAGTGAAATTTAATGCATTTGCGTAAGGATTTTTCCTTTTTTTTTGCTGCATCATAGTTGGCATAGAGTATTTGAACTTGTACTTGTACAATTTGAGTTTGTGCATTTTCATTTTATAATTTAAAATGTGTCCATGTCATGAGGGTAATTAATTCAAGTATCATTGTTTAATGATATTTGACGATGTATGTGAAGAAATAAATTTCGAAATGCATTTCTTGATTATGTTTTCTGGACAATAAAGAATGTTTGTTATAGTATTTGTTATTTTAATAGAAAAACTTTGAAATGTAAATCCACAAGATATGCTTCGAAATATTTTAATTGAAACGAAAATGTTTCTGCTTGAAATTTAATAATAAAATAATATTCTAAGAAAAGTATACGGAGCGTTATTTATAAGAAATATTTTGGTTAAGAAAAGTTTTAATAATCAAATTTTAATAAACACTTTGTTTTGTAAACCTTTTTTTTAAGCCAATAACATATTTAATCCACTTCCACTTTAACTCCACTGCTGTATTTTTTTTTTTTTTGTTATGTTATTTCATAACTCAGTACCTTTTAGACCGGTTTAACCAGTTTAAATTATAAATTTATTTATAATTTTCTTCCATTCGGTCCTATTGTAAAAAATGTGAACGGGAATATGCCTAATAATTTTTTCTTCTTTGATTTTACGATATCTTACCTAACCGATTGCTAAGAAACTCAGCAACCAGATTAGAATCTCGTAATTATGAAATCTCTAGATTCCAAATTAAGGCGAGGCCACGCCCATTAAAACTTAATATTATATCTCGCGTGTTTTATTTGACAGATTTTTATTTAACTTGATACACACCAGAATATTAAAAAAACACAATCTTGCATTAAAAAGAGTAGACGAGGCCACGCTCATTAAAATTTAACATTATATTTCAGGTGGTTAAAGTTACCCGATTTTTACAAAATTTGGCACACACCTTTATAAAAAGACATAATCTTGCATTCAAAAAGTGGGCAGACACACACTCATAAAAATTTAAAGTTATATCTCACGTGCTTCTATTTTATCGATTTTTAAGAAACTTGGTACACACTTTGAGCTCTAAAAATATTTAGTCTTGCATTAAAAAAAGTGGGCGGTGATACGCCCATGAAAGTTTGGTATTAAATTATATTTACTTCTACTTACCCGATTTCCACGAAACTTGACAAAAAGTTTCGGCTCTTAGAATAACACAATTTTGTGCTTAAAGTATTGGGCGGGGCCATACCCATTAAAGATTAATAATATATTTCACGTGCTGCTACCTGACCAATTTTTACGAAACTTGGCACACACCATGAAATCTGAAAGTGACGCGATGATCAACTTCGGAAAGGGGGGGGGGGGCGTGCGGACACTACTATTTGCTAAATTGGGCTTGACCACGCCCATAGAAATATAAAGTAGGCACTAAAAATTAAAAATAATTAAACCGATTTAAAAATAATTAAACCGATTGAAAAAAAAAACATTTAAAAGTTAAAAATAAGTTAGATTAAGTTAAACAAAACATTTCCATATGTGTTGCTTGTAATGCTATTCCAAATACCTTTTAAGAGAATTTTGTATGAAAATTTTAAATAAAATATATTCATAACTCATTTAAAATTGTGTGAACACTCAACAATAGTAATACTTTTGTCGGTAAACCTTTCTTCACGGAATCTATAGAATAAATGACTGTTTTGCTGATTCTGGTGCAAGCGACCACATGTCAAGTAAAAAAAGCGATCAAAAACTACCTGAATTTTGAAACTGCAAAAAGATGTTATGGGAGCTAATATTGCTATTAAAGCTTATGATGTGCATTATGTACTGAACAAAAAGGAATTCAGAGTTTGCTGTTTGCTCAAAACCTTTGCATACTTTTAGGCGCCACTTACATATAAGTTGCACTTTTAATATCAAATATTTTACAATATTTCTGCGACAGATACATATCTGTGTTTGTGCACATTATGTAATTTTTTAAGATTATTACAAAAACTCTGTGAATTGGAGATGGAGCTCGGTTAAGACTTTAACAACAAAAAAGGCCTTACTCGAATTGAAGTTAAAAATTTCTATAATATCTTTCAAATGAAAAAAAAATATTTATGTATATAAAAAATTTGGGTTATTCATTTAAAAAATTTAAACGTTTTACCAGTAATGCTAATTTATATTAAATTTTTTATATTTGCCTGGCACTTTACACTTCGTAAATAATAGAACATTTCATCACAATTAACTTTATTTTCTATCTTGCCTGTTTTACCGCAAATTGTCGACCTAAGTGGAATTACATTGTATAACAAAGACTGTAAACTATATAATATATAAAAACATATACATAAATATTGCAACAATCTATCACATTGTATTATATTCGATGTAAAAATATAATGCCTGCATGGGTTATTTCATGAGCAATTGCATCACAAATCGTTGGCAATAATAATGTGAGCTTACAGAGAGAAAAAAAAACTGTCAGACAATAAAAAAAATCAAGCAATAATGCAACAAGACAGCCACATAACAATAAACTATTATAGCCAATGAACATCTACTCAAACAAAATTGCAACCATATTACACCATCTTGCTAAGAATTTGCAGCATGCATATCAACACCAACACTACAAAAAAAAAACTTCACACATGCAAACTCAAATAGCAAAAAGAAGATACAAAAAAAAAATTGAGAAAAAAACTCCTTCTCACAGTAAACATTGTATGTTGATGAATTATAGTTTTACTAACACCCTTTTTTTTGTGTGTGTAGAGATAAAAATCATGGCAAAAAATATCAGGTGGATTCTATTGAAAATCAATGTGGCGTGAAATTATTATTAAATTTGAAGGTAAAATATTGCAGTAAAATTCTCAATAACAATTTCACCTTGTTTCAATGTGTGTGCGAATATGCTTATATGTACTCGTGTGTATGCATGCATGTGTGTATGAGAATAATGCTATACAACATTTTAATTTGACATTGATAAAGTGATTTTTAGAACTTTTTATGTATGAAACAACACTCACAACATTGCAGGGCGTGTAAACGTATGAGTGATATTGATTTTGAAATCGATATTAAGTATACGTATGTACATGTGATGTAAACAGGGGAAATAGTAATGAAGGGAATTAAATGCAGGTCAGCATTAAATTTCAACTATTTTTCGAGGCATGAGAATTAAATCCATTTTAAATAATAATATCGTTGGGGAAAAATATTATGATAACTAGAGTACAACAAAAACTTTTTAAAGCATAAAAATTTACAGCCTTATAAAGTTTTTTAAGAAAAACTTTGTATGACAATTTGTTCTAAAAATCCTTAATAAAGCCTTAATAAGTTTTATAAATAAGGCTGTTAAATTTTAACTCCATCTTTTTCATCTCGAACTTAGTTAAAGCAATTAGATAAATATTGATATTGCTTAGCTGCAACGAAATGTACCAATATGTACTATGTATCTTAGAACTGAATATAGTATGTATATACATGATTTTGTGGAGCAAATAGAATAGGTTGTATTCGTCCTTGGAAGACGATCCGAACCATATTCTTTCAATCCAGCGGCCAGCATATAGTCCAATACTCAATCAACCCGATTGGACATTAATGGGTTTTGTTAAAAAAAATATTTTGCGTTTTAATAATTAAGTACTAGTCACATTTCCAGCTTTAATGTCATTTACTTTTTTCTTTTAAAAGGTAATAAAAGTAATATGATGATATTTAAATTTTTTCCTTCCATACCCTTCAAAAATTTTGCATATAATTCCCACATACTTGCCATAAAATACATATACATCTGCATTTGTATATATAAACTAATACAAAACCTAAAACTGCCTGCCCCTTATTGAACTAAATATCATTCAATCATCTCCCATTACCCAATAGAATTTACACGTTTAAATTACATCCATGAGCTCAAGTGTTTGATACTATTTATGGTCATTGGATATTGTAATTTTCTCATATATATATTATTTTGCATCACACTCAATAGCACAAATCTAACTCTAAAAATAAGCTTTTCATTGTTAGACTTTGTCACTTGACTTTTTTTTTCTATTGTTGTTTTCATTTTACAATTTTACTCTATTGTTAAGCTATAATATGTGGTAATTGTGGTCAGTCTAGCAGGCACGTGTAGACTGGAGTAAAGAAAAAAAAAATAGTAAATAGATTGGAAAACGTAGAAAAAAAGTTAGAAAAAAGCAAAATGTATGTTTTACAACAAACTTAAAAATTATACCTTAATAATGGTTAAGGTTTACATGGATGTAAAAAAAGTTGTTTTCCCAGGAAATTGAGTCAATTAATTATATGTGAGCTGTAGAGAAAATTGAGTATATTATATTTAAAGTTTTAATTAAACTGTATGCTTTGTTAAATAGATATTAAGGAAAGAAATTTCATTGTAATATAAGACTTGAGGCAACAAACTGCCGGCAAGGATCTCAACCAATAACAACAACAAAAAATTATATATTTACAATTTTTAAAATCCACATCGTAAAGTTGGAAGAAATAAAGTTGAAAATACCACTTGATTTTTGTTTGTTTGTCAAATGGGTCCATACAGTACAACAGCATGTAAGCGCAATCAAGTTTTTTTTGCCAGAGGTTTGGTCGTGTATGGGCTTTTTGTCTGATTGTACGCTTTGCTGTACCGATGTTAAATAGAGTTTGATATTTTGTTGATGGTATCAGCTTGTTGGTGTAGTATATGGTGAAATTAGCCCTTTTTTGAGCAAAGTTGTCAAAGAGCAAATATGCATTTAAAAAAAATAATTTGTTGAAACATAATTTCTTTCAATGGAAAATAGAACTTGTGCACTTAAGTTATCCATAGCTGCTAATATTACCAACAAACCAATAAGACTTGCAGCAAATCTGTGCCACTATTCACAATCACCCTTCCGACATTTTGTTGAGAAATTAATATTGTACCAGCTTGCTGGTATGTTATGTGGTTCGAACATGCTTGATCAGTCTATTGGAAGTATGGCCTGCTTAAGCAACGTCTATATACATTTCATTCCTGCTTCACGGAACTCGTTATTATATTCTAATTCAAAAGGTTTTGAAATTATTTAAAAAAACTTGGTATGTTTGTAGTAGGACTCTTAATAAATTATTGAGAACTACAATATACAAACATAATAAGTTTAAAAGCATCAAACAAAACTCTTTACTAATAGTCTAGTTTTTGGACCGCAATTTATTATTTTATTTTACAAGTTTATATTTAAAGTAAAACTAAAATTATAAACTCAACATAAGCGGCAAAACGGAATCTCACGATTTAAATTGTTTGCTTGTAGGTAGCGAGCAGACACGTAAGCCAAACGTAAACCAATATGTGCGGCAACAAGACAACCACAAAATACTAAAACTTCAAGGTAATCATGTCATCATTATGCTTATGACTGACTGGCATTTGACAGCCACTGGCTCTGTGTATAAGTAAAGTAATGGAAAAATCAAATAAAACTAAATTTGCTAAACAGTTGTCTATAAAAGTTGTTTCTTGGCAAAACATTTTATTTTTTTTAGAGGTGGAAGGCAATTATGTTAAACGAAAACTTATTGGACTCGCATGTCAAATAAAAAACCACTATAAAATCAAATGTTATTAATAAAAGTATTACTAAAATATAAAAACGTTTATTATTTGCGTTATGAGAAAGCACAACACAATTATGGGCAAAGGGGGAAGTGTGCAAATACACTCAAGTTAACAGGAAATGTATCGGTGCTTTTTGTTATAATCTAATATGGCTTGTAATACTATTATTGGCCCCTTTGGGTTAAAGTTAGGCAGCAGGCATGCAGACATTTCCACTCACATGCTGCGTGCGGCACTTGTTTATATTTTAATTATTTATAAAACGCCATACATGACATATGAATTTTATTACTTTTTTTTCGTGCTGAACGTGTGAATATGTGAATTATAATTTTATATTTATTTTATTTGTTGTTTTGTTTTTGTTTTTATTATAAAAATTAACACCTCAACACATTGTCATAGCAAATGTTCACGTTAACATGATGAACTCACATTCTATATAAACTCTCAAACATGTACTTAGACATAAATACTGGGAAATATTTATGCATACACAGGCAAACATACAGACATACACACAGACGGAAACATATATTTAAAAGTACTTGAACATAACGCTCATTTACTTGAACAATGTCATAACTCGCAAAAATTAGTTTTACAGAACACGAAGTTGAAAGTTTTCAATTTAAAAACAACTTCATGGGAAGGGAAAATTTTATTTATATACAAGATACTTTTTTTAATGGAATTTTAACCTAATATGAATTACAAAATCAAAAATAATTCTGCTTTATTAAGTCAAAAATTTAATTTTTAGAGTTATAACATTGTTCCAGCAAATGAGCTGGAGTATTTACAGGCGAGTGTTTTTTTTTTTAATACAAAAATTAACTAGGTGTATTAAAATTTGTATGCTTGTTTAAATGTTTAAATGTTTATTTGTACTATAAGTGTGTTAGTGAAGTGTGCCAGTAAGAGCAGTAAATAGATGTGTGCACGTGTGTGTGTGTCAGAGTCGGTACTTCTATTTATGCTAAATATCATGCTGCGTGACAATAAGCCATTTTCATACACAAGTTACCTACGGAGCCGACTTAACATTTACACCCGCATACTTACATATATACCACACATGCTTTACAAGTATGCACACACGTTAACATACAGTCTCACACTAGAAGGTGGCATAAGTAGTTAATCTATGCGAGAGTTGCATGAAAGCCAAAGATTGAGTGTTACAATTGTACAGTGGCAATTTATGATAACACTGTGTGGAAAAATAAAAGTTTTATGTACGTCACTTAACAAGATATCTGTTGGGAAATATATATGAGTAGATTATTAAATAATATTTTTCAACAGCAACGAATTTGAACCTTAGATAAACTTGGAGCGTAAATATTATTATTTCCTAAAATAAATATCACCCAAGTGACATATTTTCTCTTTAATTATTGTTGGGGGACAGAAGCTGCATGGATACTTTCTGAAAAGTATTAAGTGCTTCCCCCTCTTTCCCCGTCGGCTAGAAAACCTGAAAGTACTTCTACAAAGCCACTGATATGCGTAGCACGAGTATAATGACCAGACCTGAAAGTTCTATCCCATCGTTTTTTGAACTCAGACTAGTTCCTATTGACGCTGCAGCTCTGCAAGGCAGCCTAGCAAGCTATTTCATTTTAATACATATGTTTAGATCCATTCTCTGTTATTACAGAGATTAGATAATAACACATACATTTTATGGGTAAATAGCTAGAGGTATGTTTAAACCCAAGCTAGTTTACCCCGACTAGGGTCCGCGGGATTGTCACACCCGTAATCTCCGAACAGATCCTCTTGCGGGAAGGCAATTCTGACAATAGATTCTGGTAGGTGACACCTAAAAAATCAGCTCATTGGAATTTTATTACAAAATAAAGGAGTGGGCATGGGGGTCAAAGTTTCCCCCCTCTTTCCGAAACTCAGGCGTTCAGAAAATTTTTATGAAAATCTCAAAATAATATTAGTGCTTTGCCTTTGATATAAATGAGAGGAAATATTTGCTTAAGGCCCAATTTATAAAAAATTCTGGAGGCTTAATAAAGAATTTGTAAAACAGTTTTTAATTAAACAATTTTTTTACTAAAGGTGCGATCACACTTGTCAAACATTTGCCCAAAAAATTGTAACCACTAAACGCTAATGAAAAATCCTTCAATTCAGAGAAAAGTTTGTCAAGTTAAAGAGTAGCCAATAATCTTGGATTCTATGACATTCTCTATTAGTTGTGTTCGCAACTGTTTAATTTGATTAAAAAAAGTCTCTGGATCAAAACTGATTTCATTAGTGTTTGTTGGCTACGCTTTTTTGGGCAAATGTTTGACAAGTGTGACCGTAGCTTAAGTCTTTGTAAAGCCATTTAATTTTTTTTTTATAAATAAGACGGTTTTATTTGAATTAAATGAAATTTCCAGCAAACAAACTTTTCTATTTTCTTATAAGTGGAGAAGATAAGATTGCAATAGAAAAAATTCTGTAGCATAAATAATTGAAGCAATTTTTCCCATTTTTTACAATATGATTTGCTGCTCTGCAAATAGAGCAAATAAGCGTATAAATATTGTGTACAGTTGATATAAAATTTGCAACCAATCATTCTTAATTTTTCGGCAACTTTTGTACCCAATTCTACACTCAGGGAAATGCTTTAGCTTAAAAATAAGAACGCGCCATATTAATTCAATAACTTCCAATATAAATTAATACTGTAAATTTCAACATGACTAGACTTTCGTTACTATTTCTTATTAATTCAATATGGTTTTTATTGATTTTAAGCTATTTTTGTTTCAAAACGGTGACATATAAAGAACGTAATAATAAAAACTACCTCGCGTTGTCAAATGAAGAATGAAAAACTGTCAATTCGAGAACGGTAATATAGAAGTTACGAAACATTTTCGAATCATAAGCGAAATTGGTCAAAATCAAAAAGTTATTTTTGTCTTATGATCAAATAAACAATAAAAAAAAACAATATATTAGAAAATTTTTTTTTATATATATAAGAACGATGTCTTGAGCAATGAGAAAAATAAAAATATTGTTTCTTAAAGAACAATCAGGTGTTCTTATAATTTTTACAGCACCCATTTGGAAACTGATAATAAAACTTCCCTTTACTACTGTGTGCGTTTCTTTTTTATTAAACAAAAAAGTTTCTTGCAACCAATTTCAAAAAAATGTCATATTAGCTGAGTTCACACTAAATATCTGGTTATCATATCCTTAGTTGGTTAAAATCTGTTATTGAGAAAGCCTAATACTCGTATAAATTCAGTTTTACAAAACTGAGAGTCATTACAAACAAATAAGCCATTAACACTCATTCTGCGTTTGAAGGGTTGTAATTTGTGCTGCAAGTTTCCCAAAATTTGAGTTACTATTCACTGTTTCTATAACGTTGTGCTCCTGCTGCTATTTTATCATAAATTTTTCTCTAGTTAATACCACTGTTTGAAAACTCATCGCTCCCTATGACTTCAAATTATGTTGTTGACGCTGTTGCGGCAATTAAATGCAATTTGTTTGTGCGTTTTGTTAATGTTTATGTTAATATTTGCTAAATACATGTGGTCTATGTGGCAGAAAAGCAAAACTCATGGCTACAAATAATAAAATCTGAAGTAGAGTTTGACAGAAATAAATATTAAAAAATTGAAGAAAATTACTCATAACTAATTTACATATTTTCTTTTCATGAAACTTCATAAAATTTGTTGCACAATACTTTTTCTATTTGCTAATAGCAGTGGTAAGGAAGACAGTGATACATATCGTCGCTGTTTTAACTAACTGACCTAATTAACATTTTAAAAATTTAACAGGAGAGCAGCTTTTATGGTTGTTTTGTACGTTCATTCTTATGGCTGCGTCAGAAATCTTTTTACTTATATGGGCAAAAAAGTTGAAAATTGCAAACAATGTGTACTATGACTTATAAAGTCTAGTAGAGGACTTAACTAATTTTTCAAAAAAAAAAAAAAAAAAAAAAAATGTCAATTAGGTCGGTTAGTTAAAACAGCGACGATATGTGCATATATAGATAAAAAAATTCATGAATCTCTGAAGCATTTTTGCATTTTTTTAATCCGATTTGCTTCTCCAGGTCTCCTTTTGATAAATGAAAAAATTTCCTTGCAACTTATTTCATTTAAAAATGCATAATAACATATCGCTCATTTACTCAAAGAACGTCAGAACTCAAAATATAGAATTTTTAATTTAATGATACAGAATAAATCCTCATATTGTTCTTGATATTGTGTAAAAATTTCATACAAATATCTAGTTTGCCCAACTCTAAATAGAAAAATAAAATTTTCTTTTTCCCTTAAGTTGTGTGTAAATTGAAAACTTTAAACTCGTTTTTGAGCAAACTGGTATTTTTGAGTTATGACGTTGTTTGAGTAAATGAGCGATATTAAAAATTAGAATTTGAAGAAAATATTTAAATGTCCTTAAAAATTAAGAGGACCTTATTGTCTAAATAAACTGTGTCGATAAAGTGATATTAGCATGAGAACAAAAACAATATTTTCAAAATTTGTGTTTGTTTTTCATCCAAATTCGATTTTCTTCGAAGAAGAGTTGGTGTGGTTGGTTGGTTGGTTGGTTGATTTACGTAGCTACCTACTACACGCAGGCATTCAATTAAAATCTAAATGATTGCTTTTTAAAAAGATTGGTAGATTGTCTTTTCATTGCTTTCTTCTCGACAATTTCGGAGTTTGTGTGAAAAATTAAAAATTTTTTAAATTTTGTTGTTCTTTTCATATATGTACATGATTATTATTTCAGTGATGTTATTTAGACAATTAGGGTTTTAATTTTTCCAATAAACACTTTAAAGACAAGCAAAAGTAGTTGCAGAAAAACAAATAAAAATAACAATAACAAAAATGAAGTGCTGACATTATCGACAAATAATAAACAGGACCAGACTGGCGTAAAAAGCATTTGCATAATATAACTGACAGCAATAATAACAAAAACAACTACAGCACAAACACAACAATAACAGAATATTAATGATGCTCTCGCTCTATTTTTTTTTCATGCAGTTTGTTAAGGCGATTTGACACACACACACTCACTTACACAATCCCTATGCCCACATTTGACTTAAAATCACACTACAGTTATGCTATTGCTGCCACTTTTTGTTTTTGTTGCTGTTGTTGTTGTTGTTGTTGCAGACTCTGGCTGGATTTGACAAAGCAACTAAATCTATTGTTCAGTTCAGTTGAGTTTTAGTTTTGTTTAGGGGTTTATTTCACAATGTGGCCTTAATCCCAAGGCTCCGATAAAGCAATACAAAAAGAAAAAAAAAAACATTTCAATACAAAAAAATACAAGTAACAATAGTACAATATCTAAAGCAAATATATATTACTGGTGTAGTATTGGTGCAACAGCAGCAGCAGTAGACAAAAACAACACAGCCAAACTAACATTTTTACTCTTTTTTTTCTATTTAAATAGCGAAAGTGTTTTGTTCAATTCCATATCAGGGGTTTTAGTCGCTGCCAGGAGATAACAATAGAAAAACTTTCTTATTTATTAATAGAAAAAAGTGTTGCTGTCGCAAAGAACTTCTTTGCTTTACAACAAAATAATACTTAAATTATTTTACAATGTGTTAAAGCTATTGTTTCTTATTCATTGGCTTCTTTTGTTTAAGTTTAACAATTTCCTATCATTATTTTTTATTGTACTTACATAATAATTTATTATGCAGTTGCCTGAATATGCCAAAAAGTGTGTTAATCAGGCAAAAATAAAAAGTTTTATAATATTTATAGTCTAAGATAAACAAAAATCATAAGTTAGTTTGAATTGCTGCTTAGGCAAATTGAAAGTGATTTTTCATTTGTTAACTCAACTTATAAATATCTGCTTATGAGTTATAAGAACAAAATTAAGCTGAAATATTTCTGAAAATATTTACGTTTTATTTATAAATAAAATTAATACAATAGTTTGCAGACAATATTATGACAAGAGTAGCTTAATTATTATAATTGTTTTCTATATAAAACTCTAAATTGAACAATTTTGTAGTATTGGTGACAACATAATTATACTTTCTCTTTTTTCTTTTATAAGTAATTGCATCCGTTACACACATTGCCTGGAATATATCAAACAGAAAAAAAAACAAACACTAACACACACAGATATATTTAAATACAAATTATCTTAGTGACAAATTATGGTAATTTCAAGAGGTTTTTCTCTAACTCTGAAGTCATGTTTATACTTTTAAATTTATGACTTGTTATCATACCAAAGAAAACAAAAAATAAAAATACATACAATAAAATATTATAAAAAAGGCCTTATTAAAGCAAAAATTTTTGTCATTAATACAAGGAATAATACAAAAACAACCGCAAGTATATTTTTTTCAGGGGCCAGCTGCATAAAATTTATAAGATGTAATTTCTTTTTTTTTCAAGGGAATTAGAACAAAAGGAAGCGGATATTGTAAGGGCTGTCTAAATTTTGTCTGAAATTAAGTATTTAGATGAAGAGTAGGCACTGGCCAAATCTTGAAAAAAATTATAATATATTGTGGACTTAGAGTATAAACTGGCTAACTCACTGGAACGAAATTTTTTAGTAGAGACAAAAAACTGTTAAGATTTTATATTTTATATATTTTAGCCAGGCGATGCGGCATCTCTTTCTCTTGCTAAGGGCATTAAAATCTGTGACAAAAAGGAAAAAACGCTTAAGTCGAAATAAGCTTATTTTGAGTTAATGGCAACTCCGTTATCTGCACATTCAAAAGTACCCCTGTTCAAAGTCTTAATAAATTTGTGTGATTTTTCAGGAAATTATAGCACTATGACGTGCGACTTATCTTTTTTAGACTTCTAATCTCGTTTGGAATAATATCTAAATTTAGTTTATACTTTGATATATTTGAACTTAACTGCATTACTTATAGAGTAAAGAAAGATATTTGCTTAAAAAATGAAGGTTAACAGAGAATTTCCCGATTTAACTGTAAAAATAAATAAATTACTGAAAATCGACTAGAACGCTTAAAAGTGCTCTCCTGCAAAACAGTAAAAAAATACTTGCGCACTTTGTCCTCATTGCCACAGAAATTAAATATATTCAGCCTTATCGTGAATTCCACATGCGAAAATTTCCGAATAAAATTTTTCGTTCACATGGATTTTAAGTCTGTATCATCAATTCGAATAAAAATAAAAGCTTACATATTTACACTTTTTGCAAAAGACAAATCTTTGTAAATGATTTCCTTCATAAATTGTCAAAATATTTTGCAATCTTGTGAAGTGTTTTTGACACCAATTGTTTACACGTTCAGAGATTTCCATGTGAAATTTTATTCATGATAAGCCTGAGTATTTTTAAAAATGAAGTTAGCAGGCTTGCACTCTAAGCCTACAACACAACAAAAAAAGTAAAGAAAGCGCTTGACTTCCAAGTTTTTGAGTGCAAAAAAGTAAATGAGTGTGGCGTTGGCTGAAGTGGTTAGTCGAAGGTCCTGAGTTCGAGCCCGGTATTCAACAGTTATAAAATAACAACATCACACATTTTTCTGATGTGCATTAGTGTCCCTTTGCAACAGTTATCGTAGGAAAGTTCAAGTGATGAAGGCAGAGTCACTGGTCGCGGAACTATACCGACTTCAGCAGATACTAATTCTAATGTACTTGTAACATCAGAGCGCCCTCCTTCGTTATATAGCAGAATCACTAGCGAAGTAAAATAACCAATAAATGGCTACTAAAATACAGCTTCAAAATTTTAATACGCCTCATTCATATCAGAGGCGCTTCAACTCTGCATTCTTGAAAAAAATTCGCAAAAAACAGAGTTGTAAAAGGATGAAGCTTTCCTCTATCTCTTCTTTCATCACCTGTCTTCTCTATCACTATCCCTTTTCTAAAGAAGGTAACACCTAGTAATAGAAGTAGGCATTCATTGCCTAAGTGTTACTTCTCTTTATAAAAAAAAAATGAACCGACAATGGGTCGCTTTGACAAGTTATTAAGTAAAATATTCACTTCAAAATTTTTTGTCTATGCAATTGTTTGAACCATTGAAGTCACTGAGATAAAACTCTTGAAATTAAAAAAAAAAACGAAAATTGATTTCAAATATACTTTTAGGGCCTAATTCATAACAAATATTTTGATTTTATAAAAGGTTTATTAATCAAATTTCCATAGAAAATTTTTTTCATAAACCTCTTATTAAACATAAATATTTTTTATGCATAAGGCAGTTAAAGAAAATCCTGTTTGAAAATTTTGGGGTTAATTTTTAATTTTTTTTTTAAATTTTTTTCTGATTTCCAAATATTTGTGGAAAATATGCTTATGACAGATTGGCTACTGAAAATAATGAAAACAAGGCTTCAAACAGCTCCTTTATTCATAATATATAAAATTAATTTAAAATCTATTTAATTTAAATTTTTTGATATAAAGTTTTCTTAAAAAAAACTTTCAAATAAATACTTGAAGGATTCAAACGGTAGTCTTAATGTCATAGTGTCATAATGTTTGAAAACTTTTGTTTGAAAGAATCCCCCAAATACTTACATGAAAAATATTTTTAGTAAATTTGCATAATTCAAACAAAAAAAAATCAACTTCAGCGAAAAAAATTTATTTTGATGAAGTGAATTGGTAACCATTTGTCTTCATGTCTTTTATATGCTCTTCGAAAACAATTTGCTGGTTCTCATTTTGCCATGCATTAAAAAAATTTTACACACAAAGTCAAAAGTAATAGATGGATATTAAGTAAATTCTGAAATGATCAGTTCCTTTTTAAGTTCATTGGCATAATTGTTCAAATACAACCGCACAGACACACACACACACACACATAATTTTACAAACCTAAACAAATATGAGACAATTGTTGCACTCCGTTGGTCATAGGAATATTGTTGCAAATCAAAACAAATTTCTTTTTTGGGGTCATACATTGTTTGCCCTGTAATTATATGTCGTTGAAAGGAAAAAGCAGGCCAATCAAATTGGTAATAATTACAGAGCGAACACAAGCATGATACACTTCAAAAATTTGCATGTCAGTGCATTCAAAAATAACAACTTCATTCGACAGGTACCATAAAGTTGTGTTTTCCTTTGCCAGCAAAATAATTGAGCCACAACGAAACCAAAAATTTAAATGTATTGATGAAAAATTGCCATTTGTAACAAATAGTCAATCAACATTAGCATCAGCTTCCGTCCGCACCACAAGCCAGAATTGTTAGTTTATTATTTGTGTTATTATTATATATTAACAACCACTCGCATACATACATATACATGACCTAAATTTAAAATGATTAAATTATAAAAAAAAATACCAAATTGTTATCGAAAATATGACAATATTAGAAATAGAACTCCAAAAAAATTAAGTAGTTGCTCGTATGTATATGCCTGTTAATACATCTTTTTTTATCGGTGTCGTAAAATGTTACCTTTCTATACAACATTTTCTTATCTTTCTTTACTTTGTTATAGTACTGATTAATATCTTTGGAACTCTTTAGGTCATAGAAACTAGAAAAAGTAGTAAACTTATCACTTTATAAAACATCCATAAATTTGTGTAAACATATTGTCATTATTTTAACGCTTAACATCAGATGCACTCTTGTTGTTGAAACAAACACGTACAACCACACGCACTTACTTATATTCCCATAAATATGAAGTCACAAATCCTCACAGACTTGGGATTCATTTAAACCTTTGTAAACGTGCTGCTCTATGAAAATAGAAACAGGAAAGATGTTTATTAACATTTACAAAGGACTTGTAGAAAATATTAAATGCTTTAAATGAAATTACACCCACACAAACACACACGTAAGCAAAGAGAGTAAACACACATGTACAAAAATATCACTGGAATATAAAATACTTGTAGCATATACTTTGAAGGAGTGCGATCATTAAGCGGAGACCTGTAGCTGGATTATTACGATAATTCAATGATATAATAAATATAACGAAAATGTTACCACTTTACTATTCAGCAACATATTTTAATAATATGCGCTGTTTTCATTCATCATCGTATTAGAATAATTTGCTGAAAGCCTTTTTTTCTAATGAAAGCTCAATTTTACCATTTCTAAATTTAGGAATAAAAATAATGCACATATTCCATTTGAAATAAAAAGCTGAGTATGTAAAGCAAAAATCTACATCAACTTACACTATACACACATTGGACCAAACACAAAGAATGCTGATGATTAAGGTGTAGTGGCCTTCAAAAATAGCTAGTTGTTCCGTTATACTGCAATTAACTTTATTGTTATTTGACCAATAATAATTATCACATGTAATTTGATACAAACTTTAGCCTAATTAAATCATAAATATGGAGTACTTATTGTTTGCTATTTTTTTTAAGGTACAATAAATAAATATATGCATTAAAAAATTGCTCTAGATTTCCATCTTTGTTATATTTTTGTTTTAAATCAAAATATTTAACATCTAGTAATGTACAAGGTATTTTAAGTGTAACTGTTAGTGATATCAATTGTAGTGGTAATAGCTGTACAAGTCACTATAGTGGAGTTGTTGTCTTTGTTGTAGGTATTGTATGCAGGAGTAACACCTGCAGCTAATGGCAAAAAAGGAAAGAAGTACTTGAATAACACTCACTCGTATACACACATACACACACATTCATAAGTATTTCTACTCGTGTGAACTTCTTTTATGCGACTAAAATGCCAAGTATTAACTTAAGCGTATGTACGTTTAATAGCAATAGATACAACAATAAAAATAACGACAAAAAGCTGCTTCTTTTTCTTTTGCAAGTAGTTTATAATATTTTCCCATAAACTATAAAATACAAACATGATATTTATGTAAAGCTCAGCCAACAAACACACACACACACATACACACACATACACATTCACTCATTTTGACAATAAATACAACAACGACGACAATAACAATAGATAATAAGAGTGGGCTTTGGACAGGAAAAGAAAGCAGGAGGATCAGTTAAATTATGAGAGTAAATCTCCGACTATTTAGGCGTGTAAATGTGTGTGTGTGTGTGTTTGTGTGTGTTTGTGTGTGTCTTTGGGTGTGTACGTTAGTGCTAAAGCCAGCATACACCAAAACATTTTGCAGTACCTGTATAATGAAAACACAAACGTGTTTGTATTTAACAATAGAGAATTATTTGCTGTAGTTCCAATTTTTTTTTTTTTTTTGCTTAAGACGCATTATGTGAATGTTGTGCAAAAATGTTGTCGTTAGGTTTTGTATTTGTTTATAAGTCAGATTGACTGCTGACTGGCTGGCTGGTTGGCTTACTGGCTAGTTAATGTTAGTGCTGTCTCAATGGTATGGAAACATTTATAGTTTGAAGAAGACACATGGCTGTGAATTGGAATACTTTTCACAGATGCGGTGGCAGTGACCAAAAATTATCGGTTTCACGAATATGAACATGCAAAAATAATCTCACTCAAATGCCAATCGCTGCTTTATTGCAACATTAATATATCTCAAAAAATTAGCAGATAAAATCGTTATATTATGTGTTATTTAATCTTGTATAAAAATTTCATTTAAAATGTATGAACACCTCTTAAAAAAATTATATCTTCATTGAATTGTATGTAAATTGAAAACTTAAAACTTATTTTCTGCAAAACAAGCTTATTTTGAGTTATGCCTCTGTAGCCATCGAGAAGCCATATATCGATTTGGAACTTTTTTCGATGAAAATCAATTATTTACGATCGTAAATGACCGATTTTATGTAAAAAAATACAAAAAAATTTCATAGCGATAAGTTGTGTTGAGGGGGTGCGTCCGTCCCTCAAAGTTGGCCCTCAAGACCATTTACTCAATGTATTTTTTTTTCTTATTGTAAATGCTTAGTGTAAATAATTTCCATATAAATATAATTTTGGGATATAAAATTTTTGTTATTTTCTTGATTATTTTCTTCATTATTTTCTAAAATATTAATTTTAACAAAAAACTTTCTTTGTGGCTAATGTTGTTGTCTAAAAGAGCTAAAATATTGCCATATATTATATTCTTGTAAAATGTTTTCTTTTTCTTTTAAGATGGTTATTTAAAAGCAAATTACATTAAATGGGCTTGAAGGAAAATTTGAGGGGTGGACACACCCCCTAAAACACAACTTTTCGCCATGAAATTTGTTTGTATTTTGTTTTTCATAAAACTGAACTGATTTGGACAGAGAATATAAAAAATAAAAAAAATAAAAAAATTTAAGAAATTTATTATTCGACATATTGTCAGAACTTTATTTTAATTTGAATAATAATAACGGCCACTCTAATATACATATACACAGAAAAAATTGGTCGACAGTTAATTTTTTCAACTAAGAATTTAACTGATTGAATTATATTTTGAATTGTCTCAATTAATTGGAGTGAAAAAACTTAATTTATATTATCCAACTGTTTAATTGAAAATTTAATTAATTTTTTAATTGGTATTACAAAATTTTTCATACTATTATTAATAAAGATAAATTTATTTGAAATTTTTTCAACCTTTTTCTTGAATTTTAATAGCTTTTGAAAATTTTTTTTGTATAATAAAAATTTTTAACTTTGATTTGCTATAAAAAAAATTTGTTGTTGCGTATTAAATTTTTTTTCTCATCTCTAAAAAGATTTCAAAGAATAAGTAGCCGAATTTCTTATTGATATGATATCTCTGCTATTGCTTTACCCAGTGATAAGATAATTTTAGGTATGAACCTCGTATCACTGTGCTTTAAATCAAAATTGAATAATCACACAAGTAAAATTTTGCGCAAACTTATGCACACACATACATACCATACAGGGGGCATTATCAATTGTTTAAAGTAACACATACTTGCTGCAGTGGCAGTTGTAACCCTGCACTTTATAGAATTTTCCATGACACAGCATCCAGTGAATGGTTTGCAGCAGCATATACAATGGTATTTGTCATGTGATACTTGCTGTTACATTTTTGTTTTTGCTGTTTGCTGTTTGCTGTTGCTGCTTATATAAATCATAAATCCTCAACTATATTTTTGTCAAACTAACAACAATGGTTGTGCTTAACTAAAATCCAAACCATAATAAAGGTATGGACTACAGCAAAATGGTCGTGTTTGCTCCTAAAATCCCTGTTACGTTACTGCCGTGTCCAGGTCAAAAGGGAAGTAGGAAAAGCACCAAACGAAAACAAACACTCTTAGTAACTGGAACTAAAAAATAAAATCTAAATTGCATGCATAACATTTTGTCTCGACTGCTGTTACGATAGTTACACTATCTGCTGCCAGTTTGAGTGTGTGTGTGTGTGTGTGTGTGTGGCACCTACACAAATACATCCCACTTAAGCTGATTTGTAACAAAAGCTTGTTGTAATATCACTGAGTGAGGTTTTTTTACATTGTGTGTTGTTTATCATATATGACCGCTTATTTACTTATATTTAAAGTAGCTTGTTATAAATTGTTTATTTAGAGGGAATTGTAGGAATTAAAAATAATCAAATAAACTAGACGTTAAACGAAACTTAAGCTAATTTTATACTTAAGCGCGCCAGTTAAGAGCTGCTCTTAGTGGAATATTTGGCTTATACTTATACTACTTTTCCTTAAAACATATTTTTTATTTTATACAATTTCTTCATATGCAATTTGGGGGCTTAAAGAATGTGGAATAAGAATTTTCTAATTAACAAATATCACCCAGAAAAAAATGTATCTAAAACTTAAAAAAAGAAAACAAAACTTTATTAAAAAGCATAATTTTTTTTAATTAAACTTTTTAATTAATTAAATTTTTGCACAAAACTTTGAGTGACTCAATAAAATGTCAATAAATTAAATTTTTAATTTAAATTTTAAACAACAAAATTTTTAAAATATTTCTAAAGTTAAAACATTTAATTGAAAAAAAAATCAAAACTTAATTAAAAATTTAATTTTTTCGATTAAACTTTTTAATAAATAAAACTTTTACAGAAAATTTATTTCACTCAATTAGGTTTTTATTTAAAATTTGTATCAATTAAATAAAAATAAAATTTCTGAGATCAATATTTAAAAAAAAACCGGGCTATTATGAATAAAATTCCGCGTGAAATTTCTCCCTTTTCCAATTAGAATTTTTTGTTTTTCCTATTACTTGCTATTAGTTGGAATTATTCCCCGTGAAAAATTTCACGCGAAATTTTATTCATGATAGCCCTGATAATCTAAATATAAAATCCATTTTGTCAATTATATTAAGAAAATTCTTACAAAAAAATTTGATTGGCTCAATTAAATTTTTATATTCAAATGTTAATCAATTAAATATTAAAACCGTGGTTTTACAATAATTTATTCAAAGATAGTTAAAGATCATGAACGAAAAATTATCCTATTAAATGGTCACCAAGAACGTGTTGTTAAAACTCCTTCAGATTACTTTCTTTCGGGTAATGTACAGTCATTTATCTACACCAATCAACCAGAGACAATTGAACACTTGAAAATTAACATTCCTCGAGTTAAGGCCGAAAAACGACGGGAAATGTCGCTAAAAGTGTGCGTAAATTGGAATTACAGATTCTGCCATTAATATTTAATATTAAAACTATCTTTTTGGTTTTATTTTAATTTAAAATTCTCTGTCCGACTCCTTTAACCCCTTATGACTAGGGTGACCGAATCGGTTTTTCAACCGGTTTTAAAACCCGGTTTTTTCACAATACGGTTGTCGGTTTTTTCAAAATGTTAATTTTTCGAATGTCGAATAGTCCGGTTTTTTTACAATTTAAAAACCGGTTGAGTCGAATACTTTATGTTTTGTATATTTTGCAATAAAATTAGTTTTACTATGTTAAAACTTAAACCAACGTGTTCTGTTTATTTTTCTAAGTATTTTTTTTTTAGTATAAAAGTTCAAATCGTTTTTTGAGTATGGCAACACTTACTGAAGCATGAAATTTAAGCAAAATTGTGTTATGAGGTCCTATGGTGTGCAATGGATGTCAAAATCCATTTGCAAAAAGTGTTTTTTAGTTTTTTTTTTAACATTTTGATTCATATTTTGTATAGAGGTCAGCATTACATAATTATTAGCTTATTTTGGGCTACATTTAGCTTATTTTTTTAGATTTAGCTTCAAAATTTTCATTTAGCTCCTAGCTTTTTTTAAAAACTCATAAAAAAGTTATAAGAATGGTAATTTTTTACTGCCTTATTCATAAAAAATATTTCAGGTTTATTGATCGCCTATTTGACATATTTCTATGGGAAATTTGTCAAATAAACCTGTAATAATCCTAAAATATTTTTTTATAAATTAGACCGTTAATATTTAAAAATATAAATGTTTTCCATTGAAAAATAGTAATAATAAATAAAAATAATAATTTAATTAAAAAATTATTGAATATATTTGAGGAGATAGCGAACAAAACCAGACTAGTCCCAGTAACTGTTTTTTACACGACAGGCAAATTACTAAATTAACTAGATTGAGAATAGCAAGGAAAAATCAGTTTTCGTTACTTTTTTAATGTAAGATCGAACTGGTTATGAATGAAAATATTTCTCGACTTCATAGATTTGTACTTGGAGGCCGAAAAAAATTTAAAAAAAATTATTTACTGAGGACGTGTCTGATTTTGTTAGTCAGCTTATTATTTATATTTCAAATTATAATAATTGAAATTTATTTGCTGGTAGTTCAGCATGTCTATATACGTATTTCATTGGCGCTTGAACCAAATCATCAGTAGACTTTAACCACAAATTTTGAACAGTCACAAACCTTTTACTTTATGCATAGACTTTCAAAAACTATATGAGAATTCATAAAATAATAATACTTTTGAAATTCACAAAAGAAAAAATAAGCTCAGTAGGCTTTGAAACTGATACAAAACCCAGCAAATAATTTATATCCAGGTGAACTCATTTTTTTTTTTTTTTTTTTTTGATGATTTGGTTCAAGCGCCAATGAAATACGTATATAGACATGCTGAACTACCAGCAAATAAATTTCAATTATTTAATGTACACTTCTGACAATATGTCAAATAGTGGGTTTTCTTTAAAATTATTAATTAATATTAATTTATTATTTTTGCTTCCCTATGAAAGCATAACGTTTGTTTAATATACGTATCGACAAAATAATTATGAAATTTAAAAATGCAATTTTAACAGAAATCCTTGAAATAAAATTTGTGAGGAGAAGACAAAATAATCGTTCCTATCACATTTATAAACGCATGGATAAATATACCTATGTATGCATGTATGTATGTATATGTTTTTGACCAGTTTGTAATATATTTTTGTGCTTTTTTTATATACAACCACACATCGTTACCTGAAACGTCAAACTCTCAAACAAACATTTTCATACTTTTTAAGGGGAAGCAAAGAACATGTTTAATTATTTAATTGGTCAACTCCTTCTCTATTTTGATATTCTGAATAAAATCTGTATTTTTGTTATGTGAAGTCGTTAATTTATTTGAATTTATAAAAATTCGATTTAGAAATTTCCACAGAAATGTGAACTTTTTGTAGCGTGTGACATTTAACAAATATGCCTGTTCTTTTTTCAAAGAAACCGAATTTTTTCGTTTTATATGTTTGTTTAGGCCGTCAGCAGCTCTACATTATGTAAGATTAAAAAAAAACGAGTTGCATTATTCGTAAATACAAGCATAATTACTTGCTGTCACACGTGACATATCAAAGTTTTTATTAGTTAAAGCATTTTGGCCTTTAGAAATGTATAAACGATAAGTTGTAAATTTAATTTAAATAAGCAATAAGCATTAATTCAAGGCTAGAGAGTGTAATTTATATGGGTAATGATTAAATTCATAATTAGCCTTGTCAAAAAACACAAACGTACATGGACGACGGCAAATATCTGATGTAAAGTTAAATGTATATACAAATAAGATAAGTTTGGGCCAAAATAGTATATTAGGGGTATGCGTAAATAAAGTTCGTTGGATTGATTTTTGTTTATTAATTATTCAGATTAAAAAAAAAAAAATTTAAGAGAAAGTCGCCAAGGTACGGGAAACTTAGCAAAGATCTGATTTATTGCTAGGTCAAGTTGATGCTATGGAAAGGGATGAAAGCTGGACGCTGCATTGTCCAGCCATTGAGTAATCCGCAGACATTCTAGTTGGCTACATCTTCCCTATAATACATTTCAAGTAAAGGATAAGGAAGTAACAGTTGCAAACTATGCGATCATTTTTTTTTAGGAAAACACATACAAGGCGAGCTATAGGAGGTATCACAGATTAATACAATGAACTCAAACATTAATCTAGCATTGAATCCAGACCTTTTTCATAGCTTAGTAATACTACGAGCGAATCAGCATTTACGGAATCTCACGAATTTATTTTATTGCTTAAAGGCTGGATATCCTCAAATCCTTAAAAATGTAATGTAAGATTATCTCCTCAAAAGGCAACAAAAAATCGAAATTGAATTTTGCATCGAGGGGAGCCAAAGCCTGTAACAAGAAAATGGCAGACAATTTAAATTAACTGCTTAAGCATTTTTCATAAATGTCTCCTGCTCTTTTCTGTCGCTTTAAAAAACATCAATGCAATTTTTTCTCCCAATAAATGTAGCAGATATAAATTGCGCCATTTTGCCTTATGCATTTCTTTAATGCACATTTTAATTAAAAATTACATATATTATGAATAAAACAAAAATAATAACAATAATGGTAATGTGCAATTACATGTTAAGCACAGAAATATTTAAGCTTAACCTTGGCAAGTATCCTGTAGTTAAAAGCACACACAAGTGTCTCTTTAAGTGTATTGATGCGTCTGTGTGTGTGTGTGTATGTGTGTGTGCACAATAGTGTCACATACATATTTTTTATTATTTTGTGCTTTCGTTTAAAAATTTTTTTGTTGATATTTTTGTTGTCTTGTTGCCTCTCCTCTTACACACAAACACATTTCAAGTTTATGCCTAAAAGGCTGACAAATTTCCACAATAACCTTGCATTCATATGCCAGCCTGTGAACTTATGAACACGTGTAGTTGTGTAAAAATTTATTTATATTTTGTGATTGCATGTAAGGACAAGGGAGCGCAGAGGTGCGAGACGAAATATAGTTTTGTTCAAATAACAAGAGTATATATTTCATAAACATTATGACAAGTCACCTTTACACAAACAAGCAAACAAAAAATATGTCTGCAATTGTGTTGCAAGTGATGAATGCAAATCAACATCGTCATCATATCATAATGGTTTGTATGCTCTAGTTGTTAATGTTGTTGTTGTTATTGCCGGTGATGAGCAGGATAATGATGATGACCTCATTAAAACATGAACAAAGGTAAATATCTGGATATATGTGTAAATATACACTTGCAGCCATGCATGTATTTAAGGTAATTCAAAATGACATTGAATGATGAAGTAACAAGTGATTTGTTTCGATTTGTTGACTGCAACTAATAGCAGGGCTTTGGACTGCAATGCAGTATCTATGCATTTTAGCAATTGTTATGCAAGTCAATATTATAAGTTTAGTGACATACGATTTCGGATGTAATACTTAATTTGTTTTAAAAGTAACCAAGCTTATTAGGTTTCCAGTATTACAACGTAATTGGTAAATGATTTTGGGCATTATTTAAGGAAATTGGAAATAATTAACTTCCTTTTTGTTATCAAATAAATAATAAGGCTTAATGTCGGAACCTTAACAATAAAAAAAAAATATTTTAAATATCTGCTTTGCTGTATTTGCTTTATCTTAAAGAATTTATGCCTCAATTGATTTTGCTTCAAAAATATATATCTCTTATTTTATTATTATTTTATTCAACTATTTAGTAGTAATTTGCAATGTATTTTTTTTTTTTTTGGAAAATCATTTACAGCACAATTTATCTATGATGTGTATAAAATTTTATTATCATCATCAGCAGCAGCAGAAACAGCAGCAGCAATGTAAAAAGAAGCAATACCAACAACGCAAATATGTTTGGTATTTTAATACTTCATAATGTTGTTTGTTGCTCTTGTTATTGTTGTAGTTATTGCTGTTACAGACTAAAAATGAAAGTAATTTTATGCGTCATTGAATTTTTGATAGGAATTTTTATATTCTGTTACAATTCATCGTCATCATCATCATGATCGTCATCAACGCCATAGTCTTCGTCGTCGTCTTTTTTGCACCACTTACTCATTTCCATTTCATCTTTTATGCTTTGATTTGTTTGCTGCCGCAATGTTTCCTTTTCCCTTATGATTTCCATTCGGCTGGAGTAAAAAGTCTTACTTTTGCAATATAATTCGTTAAGTGGAAAATGAAAATATTGTTAAATGAGAAGTATAAAACAATAGAGATTAAAGGGATTAATATTTAAGATAAAGAAACAAAATGAAAAAAAAACTTATTAGCAAATAGCAAAAACTTAAACTATTACCCAACAAATAATCTTGAACTTTTAATGAAATTTCATAAAATTTGTTGCGAATCTATTTGAAGAATGAATCTGATTTTCTTCCCTACCCTCCTACGTAAAAATTCGCTCTAAAAAGTGGGTTTAAGCATACTATTACATCTCACTCACGATCGTGCATAATCAAGAAAAGCAAAAGGTTGCCCTATGATATCTCATATATGGTTGTGTGTTTGGCTTATAAGCACTCACTCACTCATATGAGCATAAAGCAACTAGAATTATGGTCACGAATAGTCACCCTTATTATATAATCACGCAAAACGTGCAGAGTAATCGAACAATGCATGTCTATTATTTGATTCTCAGCAAATGCCAACAAACCAATTATAATTCTGCAGTCACGAAGCAGTAACGTCAAATTTTACTTCACTCACTCTCAACCACATATAATTTTTTAATTATTTTAAGGCCTATGCAAATTCACGTAGTTGAAGAAGAATTAAATACATCATGCGTAATCAATTTTTATTACTAATGATTTGCTCACCTGCAATGTTTACATTTATCGTTGTTGTGATTAGCCATTACTCACGCTAATGCATGTTGCAGAAAAAAAGATCTGCATTAGTTTTCACACATGATTTCGCTTTCTTTTTATAAGCATTAAGTCATATGTGAGTAGAAAGAAATTAAAGTTATAGTCACGGAGAGTCACTCTCATGATACACTCACGCAAAACATGTAGAGTAATTATATAATGTGACTCTTTCGTTTTATTTCCAGAATTTCTAAATAACAAATTACAAATTGCCAGTCACGCAGCAGTCACGGAAAATTTTTTAATTCTCTCATTCCCAATCACGCATGATTTTTTATTTTAAAACCTACGCACACTCACGTAATTGCCCTCACCATTGTCTATATTGTTTTAATTGCGTCGAGGTTGTGATAGGTTCTCACTCACTCTCATACATGGTTTTGTTTTCGGTCTGAAAGCATTTACTCAAAACATGTAGAGAAATTGAATACATTGGGTCGTTCATTTGATTTCCAGAATTTATAAAAATACTTTCCGATTTGGCACTCACGCAGCAGTCACGCTTTTAATATTTTTCCTTTGCACACTCAAATAATTAAAGAGGGATTATTAGATCTTTCGTGGTACATTTCCATTACACATGACTCGCTTACCGTTGTCTGTAATGTTTCATCTATCTGGGTTGTGATAAGCTCTCAATCACGATTATGCATGTTGAAGAAAAACAAAAAGTTTTCGATGACCTCTCACAAATAATGTCGTTTTCGGTCTATAAGCATTCAGTCCCATGTGATTAGAAGACATTTAAAAAAATAGTCACTCACTTTCATGATATACTCACGCAAAAACATATATAAGAATCAAATGTTGTGGCTCTTTCATTTTATTTGCAATCCGGAAAATTTATGTTCTTTCACTCTCAGTCACCCAAGATATTTTTATCTGTATGCCTATGCACACTCACGTAATAAAAGAAGGATTTAATTGTTTCAATTAAACGTGGTTCTGATTAGCTTACACTCACGATTACATAATATATATTATATTGAAAAAAAAACAAAAGGTTTCTAATAAGATCTCATACATGATTTCGATTTCAATCTACCTATAAGCATTCAGTTACATTTAGAAAGCACTTAAAATTCTAGTCACCGAGAGCCACTCTCATTATATACTCACTCCAAAAATTGTACAGTAATCGAATACTGTACGGCTTTCAGTCTATTTTTAGAAATCTTAAATAACACATCAGTATTTTTCAGTCAAGCAGCAGTCGCGGCAAATTTTTTTCTCTCACTCTCAGTCACGCAAAAAGTTTTTCATTTCACGTATTTTATGAAATGTTAAATAACACATCAGCATTTTCAAGTCCCTCAACAGTCATAGCAAATTTTTTTTCTGTCACTCTCAGTCACGCATGATTTTTTTACACCTATGCCCACGCACATTCATGTATATATAAATGGCTACATTTCAAAATCTCTCTTAATTTCTCCGAAATTTTTTTTTAATTTTTGTTTGCTTGGCACACTCTAGAAAACTCTAAAGAAATTTACGAATTCCTTTGTCCATTTCCATGTTTTTGTACTTCGTTGTGCCGATAAATAAAATTAGTTTTGTTTTGCTCAGCTGCAATAAAGTTTAATTGCTTATGAGACTTTAATTCGACCGTAACTAATTTTTAATCAAATTGTTTGTACGAGAAAACTTAAAACAAAATACTTTTTGCCATTTAACCAGAGCCTTATACTCGCACATGCATGGCAGGCACTTTTTACATTTAAGACTTGCTAATGAGTTTTATTGGATTATTAGATTCATACTCATACTCGTGTGTATTAAGGAAACCTGAAAAATTTTCATATTTGCAAAAATATCTCTTATGAAGTTTTTGGGGTGTAACCAGAGCTTGTGGCAGCCTTAGGGGACTAAGTCTATATTTGCCTTATAAAGTGGTTGTTTTTTTATTCTCATTTATTTCTTAAGGGTTGTACTGCAATTTGATACGCTGCATGTGGCGTTATGTGTTAGAGGGGAATACAATTTCAACAGCAAATTGGAACAGTTGTTGTCAACATTTATAAGAATAATTTTTCATGGTTTTTAAGTACGCAGAGGTATTTGATTTTGTAATAAAACTAATAAACAATTTAGCAAGATGAGTTGCTTTTCAAGATACAAATTTCTTGGTTTACAACAAAAATATAAAAAAAAATTGTGGCAGTTGTTAACAGAAATTTTTAACTGAAAGCGATATAAATATGATAAACTAGCAAATATTTATGGCAATCGTTAATAGAATTTTTAATGATTGTAATCATTTCAAAGGAATTATCTATGATTTGAATATCGAGTTTCTTTTACAATTTTACAATTGAGGAAAATTTTATGCATTTGGAAAGCTTTTAAGATTTTTTGTAATGTTTATTTGTTTTGATTAACGTTAAAGTTACCAGGAATATCAGGTTTCTAACAACAGCAAGGTTTTGAGCATTCTTGCTGTTAAAATTTGATATGCACAGTTTTCAAAGCTAAAATCTTAGACTTTCTTAGAAGGAAATTTAGCTCTTTTATGCTGTATTATGTTCCACTTGGAATTCGCAGTGATTAAAATGCTACATATGGAAAGAAAGGATCACACACAGAAAAAATTATTCCCAAAAAATTTTCAAACAAACGTGTGTTTTGAAACATAATTTATTTTCAGCAAATATTTTTTACTGTTCCAGTAAATTATTTGTTCCAATTTAATTTTATGTAAAAAAACTGTATAGAATGAAAATTATATATATAAAGTAAAATTTGTAAAAAAAAAATTTTAAATTTATTTTTTTTATATTTAAATTTGTTATTTTCATTTAAATTTATTTTTATATACTAAAGGTATTCACATCAGGTTTTTTCTTGTTAGAAAAATGGAAAAATGTAAATTTTTTACAACAAACACAGGAAAAAAATTTCACCTAAAGTTGAGTTTTTAAATTCAACTTTTGGTGAATTTTTTCCCCTGTGTTTGCTGTAAAAAATTACATTTTTCCATTTTTCTAACAAGAAAAAAACTGATGTGAATACCTTTACTGTAAAAAAATTTGTCTGATTTTTTGTAATTTCATCAGTTAAATTTATTTTTATATACTGTAAAAAATTTGTCTGATTTTTTTTTAATTTTTTCAGTAAAATTTATTTATTATTTATTATTTATCTTTAAATTTTATTCTATAGATATAAAAAATATTTTATTTTTTTTAAAGATTTTTGTTTGCGGTTTTCAAACTTATTATGTTTGTATATTGTGATTCTCAATAAAGTATTAAGAGTCTTACTATAAACATACGGAGTTTGTTAGCTAAATTAAAAAATTTTTTGGGTTGAAGTCTACTGACGAGTTCCAAAGTCGGGAACGAAATGCTTAACCGTAAAAGCAAGCCAATTTTTGAAAGTAAGTAAAAAATAGTTGAACCTTTCATTTGATTCAGTTACTTTTTTCAAATAAAACTTTTACTAATTTAAAAAAAAATTTTTTAAGAATTGTTATATATTCAGTTAATTTATTTTCTGATAATTAGAAAAATTTTAGTGAATATGTTTGTAAATTATAAAAAAAAAAATTGCTGAATAATACAAAAAAATCTGCAAAAATGTTTTTCTGTTCCTATTAATAAATTTGACTGAAAATATTTTGAATTTCAGTTAACTTTTTTCTGTAATGCCATAATAAGTTAACTAAAAATAATTTTTTTTTTCAGTTAAAGTTTTACAAAATTGTTATCAGAATCTATAAATTTCTTTGTAGGTCCGCATTCACACAAAAAATTTACTGATTCAATGAATTTGCTTACTGAAAACGACACACAAAAAAGTAATTTTGTAATAACAATTAAAATATTTGTAATATCAATAAAAAAATTAATTAAATTTTCACCTAAAAACAATTTTGTCACTCAAATTATTTAATATAATTAAAAATTTAATTGAATTCTTAATCTAAAACATTAATTGGTGAATACTTTTTTCTGTGGATATATACTTTCTATAGAAAATGTTGTAGAAAAAATGGTTTGGAATGAACGGTTAAAATATTTATTTTAGCAATTTCTTTGAATAGCTTCTTTAAGCCCCTTTGACAAAAGCTTCATGTAACTTAATAGAAAGAATCATAGCGTCTACTTAGCTTGTAGTACTTGAAATATATTCTATTGCTTGCAATATTTTGCGTGCTCTCCTTGAATATATGTTATTACCTCCTAGATAATCCTACAGAATTACACATACATAAGAATTTTAATTAATTGGTTTTACTAAAATATTTGTTTATGTGCAGCAAAATTTTAAACTGTCAACTCCGTAACTATTAGCACTAAATATCAAATCAAAAAATTCAGAATGGTTAGATTGAACTGATAACAGTTTGTGAGACCACGCTGTCGTTACTCCGCTTCTTCAAATATTTTCCATGTTGTTCGTTACTGTCCCACATTGTGTAAATATACCTTGTTATGTAAAAAACAAAACCAACGGCTGTCTGCCGGCTATGTGCCGCCGACAAGAATTTTTTTCCCAAGCCGTTGCTGTCGACTTTTTTAGATGGCTTGTTTTTCTGCTGCATTGTGATAACCCTGTGGATAGTGATTAGCAGAGTTATGCCTCTTCTGTTTCTTCTCTAATATACTTTTTTTCTATAGTTTAATTTTTATGCCTTCATTCCACTTGGTCCGGAATGTGTATGATATTTATGCATCTTTAACGTATTAGGTCATGTCGGGACCAGCAGTTTTGTTACTCTTGAGCTAAATAACTAGTCATTTTGAACTTCTGTGATAGTCTATGGAGATGTCTCTTTTTGGATTTCTAAGAAGATTTGCTAAGAAGAGAGCTACGAGTATGTGAGACTATTTTCAGATATCGATTCTATTCTCTAAATCTCTCATTCATTATATATATTTTGATTCAAGTTTCTGGATCACTTTTATGTATTCAGCATATATAAAAACACTAGAGATTTTTATTTATAGCTAATTCATTTCATTGGTACATACACAAGATTACTTAAGACCCCCAAACTCACAAATATGCGCATAAACATTTTATAATCATTTTCTGAAACCTAAAGAATCTTTTAATTTCTTTGAAATCGATATAAACTGAATCACTTCATTTTTATTACAACATTCATGCACTGCTTGCTAGCAAAATCTCTTTTAAGAGATTTTTTTTTGTTATTCACGGAAAATCGTAAACGTAAAATTGTCTTTAAATATTTTAGTATTTATAAAAAAAAATATACTTTAGTATCTCTCATTTGCCAAATGTTAAATGAAATTGACTCTTTGCTATGTTATCGCCAATTGTCAATATAAACTTTATTTCATTCATTCCACTTGGTTGGTTGGTTGGTACAGGCTTATGACACTAATGACAGGCGAACTGGGTGCCTGGTACAGATCCTGCCGTTTTGCCTCTTGCACATAATTTTAATAACAATTTTTTTTTGTGGCGCTTTTACACAAAAATTTTCATTGAAACATGGCATTTATATGGTTAATTTTTTGTAATTCCGCTTTGCTAAAGCTTGAATGTAGGATTTTTGTTTAAACACGCCTAAAAGTAGACCACATAAATATATGTATGTATGTATGTATGTATGTGACTACTGCTAAATGTCATGCACTGTACGTTTAACACATAAAAGGCACGCACAAACACACACAGACACCTAAAACACTTTGTTGCTGTTGTATTGTAACGCACTGTGTGAGCCAGCTTAAGCCAGAGTACGAGTATAAACCAAATTATTGTCAATTTTGTGGTTGACATATGCGTGAAATCACCAACACTATGAACAAGTATATGTACGACTACTAAATACTGATTATAATGCATCACATTTTGTATTTGAGATTGAACACATACAATACAATTTCTCATCTGCAGTAAATCGTTTGAGTGCGTGTGATCATATGTATTTTTATAACGGTTTCGGTTTTCCTACATGTTGGGGTAGCCTGGCATTTAACAATAATAATAAAATTTCACTTTTTGTTTTTTGGTTAAAGTTTTTTGTATCTTGTATCTATCGCTACTCAAATGTGTATGTGTGTGTGTGTGTGTTTGCTGACAGTTTTATTAGCATTTTGTGTTAAATGACAGGACTGGAAATAAAATGCTTGTATGAGTTTTGTTTAATTTGAACACAACACAATATGAATGTTACATGTTTTAATTTCTATCAACTTTTTTCCTCTCATCTGCAGCGTGACCATTTTAGCATTTTTGCAGCTAAATTTAGCATTTTTTTTTTGTCGATTTAGCTGCAACATTTTCGATTTAGCAGTTAGCATTTTCTTTAGCATTTTTCAATTATTTATTTAGCATTTTCTAGCATTTTTTCATAATAAAATCTACATAACTTTTAACAATTTCGGTTATACATAAAAAAGGCTGACTTCCAAAACTTCAACTGCCTTACCTTCCAACAAAGTGTAGTATTCCATAACACAACAGAACAAAACATTGACAATGCATACCCTTTCAAAACGTCCTTGACAAGTATTAAGAACACCGCAAACAATCAATCAGCGCATCGGTTGCAAAGTTGGTGCTAATGGTTACAATGTTTTGCAACTTTGGATCTGTGCACGTAATAAATACAGTACAAACTTTGTACTTTTTACGCAAAACTGGAATAGACAAAAGCTTTAGAGTATTTTTAAAAAACCAATAAACAAAACGTTGTTTATAAATGAAACGTAAGTAGGAAAAGGCTTCTTCTAGACGAATCGTCTGTGAATTAATATTTTTAATTTTCCTTCGATACTTTTTCGACATTATGTATAGTGAAAAACTGGTATGCAGTTAGCATAACCCAGAAAAAATTATTGCTTCCCAAAAGCGTATTTGTAAGGGAGACAATGTTACAGAATCAGTTGCTGTTGCGCATGAATAAGGCGTTTTTTTTAGATGAGCCAGCTAGAATTAATACCTTTAGCTTCATAAAAGCCATGAATTTTTTGCCTTACTAAAGTGCTTTATAAAAGTAATACTCAGATGCAAAAGTTACTGGTTTGCAAAATTTTTTGTAATAATTTTCTCTTTTGTTAAAGAGCCCCCCTTATGTTATTGCTTTTCAGAAGCATTGTTATCAAGTAAGCAATGTATTGCTTCCCTCAGTTGACAATGCTTCCAAATCACATTTTTTTTGCTGGAAAGTGACGAATTTACTCGTAACTAAGTTTTAACGAGTTCCACCATACAATTTGTCATTAAAAATCGGCGCATAATGTAGATTTCACCCACTATTAAATCCAAGCGTGACTTTTAATCTAATAAAAATATAGGCAAAACATTGTTAAGCATATGCTTCAAGAAAAAATTTGTAATTTAAAAAAAATCTTTATCATTCAAAGGAAATAAATATACGTAAGACAATGTAAGCAGAAATTAAATAAATAACAACTTAAAAAAAACAATTTGACTAAAAAAAGTACATATTAAGTTTTAGCATTATGTTTTAGCACTTTAATTATTTTTTAGCATTTTTTAGCTTCATATTGAAGTCAATTTAGCCACAAATTTTTTTCTTGGATCTGGTCACACTGCTCATCTCATTTTGCATAAAATTTTCTTTTTGTTTCGTTAATTGCTTTTACTGCAGTAATTTGACAATAGACCAATACCCAGCATCATGCACAAGAAAAGTTTACCAAATTATGGAATAATGTAAGCGCTAAATATAATTTGTAATTACATAAAAATATTTTGTTGAACAAAAATAAAATTTATTATATGAGAATGCAACTACTCAGAACAACTGAAAAATATACAAAAAATTGCATGACAAATTTTCCACCACAGGGGTTATTAAATTTTATATAGAAAACTTTTTGTTTTTTGTTTTATTTTAAGTGATGTTTAATTGTTGTGTCATTCATTATTATTATTTTTTTTTCTGAAGTTCGAAATTGGCACAAAATAAATATCTAACAATTATATACATACGTGCTTGTTTAAAAAGATTTATCATTCGCTATTTTAATTAAATTTTATATACAAAATAAACTAAAATGGCAAATCAAATTAAGGTGAAATGACTATTAAGAGCTGACAAAATTAAATTAAAAATAAAATAAATTCTAATACGGCAAATGTTATCTATGGCAATGTCATGAAAAATAATTACATAAACATATATTTAAATTAAAAAAAAAATTAAAAGTTGTACGGAAAAAAAGATAAAAATTTCAATTTTAATAGAAAATTTCAATGCCGTATGGCTGATGCATTTTGCATCAGAAAGAATTGCAGATACTTTTTTAAGAAATCCGTACACAAAATGTGAAAAGGAACCCTATTGTTTTCACTACGTTGTCCGTCTTTCTGTCTGTCACTGGCTCTTTTCTTGAGATACGAACCTGACATTTTCACAGAAAATGTAAAACTTTGGCCGCTACAGCAACAATTTTATGACAGTTAAGAACTAAGAAGTGTTCTAAAGTGATCAACGAAACGTGTTGCAATCCTAATTTAATATACAGACAATTAGAATGCATAGAACCAATTAACACTGAAATTTAAAAAAAACCAAAACTAAAGCTAATGTAATTTTGACAAATTTGCTGTGTCCTGGAAAAAGTAAGAGGCAAACTGTTGAAATTTTCAAAAACGCAAAAAAACAATAAAAAAACCCCAAATTAAAAAAAATCGAAAAATAAACAAAATTATAAAAGCGCCTGAATGAAAAACATCAAAAAAAAAGTCAAAAACCGTAGAAACTCGCATAAACGAAAAATAGCGCCATAACAAAAAATAAAAATAAAACTAAAACAAAAATTTTTTTGTTAATTTTTATTTATTATTGTTCGAACTTTATTTCATTTTATATTTATGATTTGATCAGGCTAAAGTTTTTATCACTTTGTAAGCCAAATTACATGTGATTATTATTCATGAACAAATAACAACAAAGTTAATTCTAAATATTCTGAAAAACATGTGGTAGAACGGAACAACTAGCTGTTTATGAAGGCCAGCATTTTTATTTTGCGTTTGGTGCACTGTTGATGTAGATTTCTGCTTCATATAATCAGCCATTATAAAAAAAAAATTGCCTAAGAGAAAACAAAGTGACAGAACGAAAAGAAAGCGCCAAAACTAAAAAAATCGCTTAAACGAAAAAAAGCGATGAGATTAAAAAAAGTCGCTAAAGCTAAAAAAAGCGAAAAAAATAAAAAAATCGCTAAAACCAAAAAATTTCTACATCAGGTAAGATATATGGCTACATAGGCCGTGTCCGTACGGAACCCTTCGTGTGCGAGTCAAATTCCCACTTTACTGAATTTATTGTTTGATGCTTTTAACATATTATGTTTGAACAATAAAAAAACCCAGCTAAAACTTTGGAAAATTTTCTAAATTTGAGTAAAAAAAAGTTGTCGTATGGCGTCAAAGCTGTTTTTTACTTGAAACCAGTAAAATATGTACTAAATTTCTAGTTCATTAATGAGCTAGTTTTTAGCAATTATATTTTTATATTTAAGTAAAATTTTTCTAAAATTAAGTAAAATTTGTCCATAAAATTCGGAGCTTTGTAAAAAATGTTTTTCATCTTTGATCTCAAATTGAGTAAATTTTTCAAAGTTTTTTTATGTTTTTAATTCTGGTACTTATTTTTTATTTTCTATATCACATGGTACGTTTTTTGTTATTCTTCATATTATATTATATTCTTTAGTATTGAAACCAGCAACCTTGTAACTGATAGGCAAGCACTCTAACCAATTGCCAATAAGCATTGAAATTTTTGTGTTTTAAAATGTTATTTTATTTTCAAAAAAATATATTTCAAGTTCAAATATTCCTCGAAAATATGAAAAAATTACTTAGATTTTTTGCTTAATGCAAATAACAAATATATTCTATAATTTAAAGAATAAATAAATTTAGAAAACATTTTTATATCTTTCAAGTAAGTCAAATATGTTGAACTAATCAGGAGTAAGTCATTTTCTAAAATTTATTTTTTGATTTAAAACGATATTGACTAGTTTTATGGATACACTTTCCCTAAACTTTTAAACCATTTTCCAATTTTTGGTAAATGTTTTCTTTAAGCCAGTAAACTTGTCCTTGAATGTGAGAATTTTTGTGTGTATTTTTATGAACTACTTTTAAGGATATGAACTTTTTATTTTTTACTCATACTAAGTAATTTTTACTAGATTTTTGTAAAAATTTACTTAAACTTAGAAAAAATTACTTAAACTTTGAAAATTTGTTTTCTTTAATTTAGAAAATTTTTTTCCTTAATAATAGTATATGTATTTTTTTTGAGTGTATATGTGATTCTTAATACATATGTATGTATATGTAAACGAAGTTTTTTTATTTCAAAAACTTTTGGCTTGAAGTCTACTGATGAGTTACATAAGCAGGAACGGAATGCATTTAGACCAGTGCTGGTCACCGAGAAAATGTTTTCGTGTATATAATGTTCATTTATATAAGAAGCCGATTGAAGCTCGGCACTCTGGTGCGACTTTAGTCGATTATGATTTAGACGGTGTTGTTAAATTTTATTTTCATATCGCGTTTTATTATCCACCCTGTAAATTAAGATATATTCACTGCAAAGATTTCTGGAGATTGTTCTATAGACAGACAAAAGAATTTAAATAAGTGTAAAATTTAATTTACTCTCACCAGGAAAATAAAAAAAATTTTTAATCAAAAGAAAAAAAATGGCAAAAAAATAACACAGCTCTCATATTCTGGTGCTGAACTTTTGCCATATTTCAGATATTTTAAGATAATTTTTGACATATTGCAACTTTTTGCTTACTTAAGGTATGTTCTTCTCATATTTTCTTAAATTTTCTGATTGTGAAGGTGTGTACTGAAACAATATTATGCCTACGACATCGTTTTTTTATCTCTGACATATTTGTCAACTTCCAGCATGTTTTGTTTGCTGCCCACCACTTCTTCAATCACTTTGTCACTCATTTCTATGATAAGGACACGTGACCATTGTATAGGGTGTTTTTTTAAGAGGTATAGAACTTTGAATTGAAAGAAAACACAAGAAAATCGTTTTAATGTCCATCAATTTAGCTTTATTGGAAGGATAATTTTATGCCATTAATATTTAAATATGATTTCGGGCATGTGGCCGCCGCGGCTGGCTCGAATAAAGCCAATTCTACAGGTCCAATTTTCAACCACTTTTTCGAGCATATGGGGCCGTATGTTGGCAATAACGCCACGAATGTTGGCTTCCAAGTCCCCTAACGTTTCTGGTTTGTTGGCGTAGACGAGCGACTTCACATATCCCCAAAGAAAATAATCCAATGGTGTCAAATCACACGATCTTGGTGGCCAATTGACAGGTCCATTCCGCGAAATTATGCGCTCATCGAATGTTTCCTTCAATAAATCGATTGTGACGTGCGCTGTGTGGCATGTAGCGCCGTCTTGTTGGAATCACAACTCATCCACATTCATGCCATCCAATTCGGGAACAAAATAGTCGGTTAGTCGGCTCCAATTGCTGTGCACGGTGGCGAATCGATTCATTCGGGTCCTCTTCAACACTTTGCTCTACAGCGGCAATTGTTTCTTCGGTGCGCACTGTTCGACGTCTCTGCGGATGCGTATTATCACATAGAGTAAACGTAGTGCGAAAACGATCCATGGTTAACCGAATTAATTGCTCTGATGGACGATTATGTCGACCATAAAATGGACGGAGCTTGCGGTAAACTTCGCGAAATGAACCATTATTTTCGAAATAAATTTGCACGATTTGCAAGCGTTGTTCTTTTGTCAACCTGTTCATGATGAAATGGCAAACCAAACTAAATATTAATCACTTGACAGCTGACAAAATGGCCGCCAGTTAAAAAAGTGATGCCAACTTAAAGTTCTATACCTCAATAAAAAACACCCTTTACGTTTATTTACAACTGACGATCTCCAGCTTAGTTATAAATTAATACTTTTTCATACCTTTTCGGCAATACAGTGAAAACTGGAAATCACTCTTAATGGAAAAGGAGTTTACAAAACAAATTTTTTCCTTTAATTGAACACGCGACACTTGTCACAGTAAACTTGTTATAAGACACGTTTTAATATGCAAAATCACTTGTTAAATTGGAAAACGTGTTTGACAAGGGGCATGTCATTTTTTTTTATTATTTCCTGGTCTAAAGCTTAAAAATAAATAAAGAATGAATGAATAAGCTACTAATTTTATGGTTCAATTAATTATACTTTTTAGTTTTCTTGAGATATTGTGTAAAAGTATGTAGTATAGATAAATTTTATTTTAGATGAAAGGAATTTACATTATTTGAGTTAAACAATTATTATAATTATACAGCATGAGTATTAAAGTTTTTATTTGAACAAATTTCTTTTCTTATCTATTTTCAAAATCATTTGCCTACAAATTGCTTTTTATTATTATATTTGATATAAAAAGCATCTTATCATTAGATTACTTTTGTAATTTGACAATACTTTTCCAACATTGATGTACAAAATTTCCGAATACAGAACCACCCCTTAATACAATAATACAAAAAAAGAAAAGGGGAAAGAACAACAACAAAAGAATATTGAAAGATAAAAAACAGCTTGATAAAAGCAAAAGGGTGGATAGAATTTTTTTTTTATATTTGCCAGCATCAATAGAAAATTAACTCATCCATACACCCGCACTCACTCACCCAGACGCCCAATTAATAATAAACGCAAATATGTACATGGAGTTGAGGCAAGAATTGGATCAGCTACAACAATAAATTCAGCATAATTGTAATGTCATTGCACTGCTTTTATTAAATACTTATATTATATTGTATGCATATGTATACGAGGGCGAGCTGTTAAGGACTTGTGAATATATAAAATAAAAGAAAATTTACTTGCTCTAAATAATAAAGGGTGTTTAAAAAAAAAAAAAAAAAAAAGTTTATACTTCTGTGGCTTACTAAGTCCTAGTTTGCACTATGCAAGTCTTATTGCTAAGTTGATTAGTTTGTTAGGGAATAGAGATGAGGAGAAAGGAAACGTTTCTATTTCCCTCGTCCCTCTCTCTCTCTCTCTCTCTCTCCATCAAACTAATCAGCTTAGCAACAAGACTTGCATAGTGTTAACTAGGACTATGTAAGCGCAACAAATATTAGAAGCATACGGGATATGTTGATGCATAGCCATAATAAAGGGTATCTTTGTAAATGCATCACTGGGCTGCGAATGGAAATTTAAATATCCTGAGTGTTTTGCTGAAGTAGATAACGCACAAATATATGTCAAATATAAGCTATAAATATGGCAATTATTAATAAAGATAATGAACTAACTCGTGTTGCATTTTAAATAAAAGTTTACTTATATGACGCAGAGTAGTGATACATTTCCGAACAGATCCAAAGTCGCTGGGCCAAAATTAAAATTAGATTTCATACCGCCATTAAACAGAAGATTTTGGTCAGCTTACGAACTATTTCATCCCATATTTTTTCCCACTCTTTTCAAAAATATTGAACTTTTATACGACTTGTGTGTACTGTGCTGAAATTTTCTTTCAGCAAAACAATTATTATTACACAGAAAGAAAAATGCCGTACTAAATTCAAGGTTTTTTGTACTTAGTTTTAGTACGAACCGTACTTAAAAATTTAAGCATGAATAGCACTAACATTTACTTAAAACAAACCAAAAACGGCATTACTTTAGAAAACCAATCCTGAAGTTTCTTAAATTGAGTATAAAGTGCTTAAATCATGTAAAAAATCTTAAATCAAGTAGAAAGTTCTTAAATTGAGTAAAAAGTTCTTATAAAGGGTGTCCCAACAAGAACGCAAAATTTAAATTTTAAATAAAACACAGATATTTAAAAAAAAATCGTGAAACTTTATTATATTGTAAAGTTGACAAAATGAGGTTATGTGTGGAACAACAAATCGGGCAGATGGCCGCCGCGGCTTCGCTGGCACACACGCGATCTTTTAATGAAATTTTCAATGGCCGTTTTGCATAAATGCTGCGGTATTTCATTAATGCAGCGTCCAATTTTCTCTTTTAAGACTTGAGTCGTCGTCGGCTTATTCGCGTAAACCATCGACTTCAAAAAACCCCAAAGAAAAAGTCTAATGGTGTTAAATCTCACGATCTAGACGGCCAATTCTGGTCTCCAAAACGCGAAATAACATGACTGGGAAATGACTGATGTAGCAATTGAATTGTTTCTCTGGCTGTATGACATGTGGCGCCGTCTTGTTGAAACCACATGCCCTCCACATCCATTTCTTCAATTCTAGGCACGAAAAAACTGGTTATCATTTCACGATACTGAGCACCATTGACTGTTTGCGCTTGACCTGCGTTTGAGCGACATCATCACGTACAGCTGCGACATTTTCGGTCGATCGACCTGGTCGAAGGCGCGTTGTTTGTTGTCTTTACATCACTAACAGACCCAGTTTCGGCAAATTTATTCATTAACCTCTTTACAGTTGACCCCAAATTGATCGCAAATTTGCGAACTGTAGCCGCAAAACTTTCACCATTTTGGTAAAACAATTTCACAATGAGAATGCGTTGTGCATTCGTGTATCGCTCCATTTTTACTAACCTCGTACCTTCTACTAGCAAACAATAATAATTGTTCAAATATCAAACAATGACACTTCGAATGGCGACAAATTTAAATCTTGCGTTCTTGTTGGGACACCCTTTATAAAGAACGGCTACATTTACAAACTATACACATGTGAAGAAAAAAAAAACAGTTAACAGAATTTTTTAAGGTTCATTCAGATGGGTAGTTTGCCCTTGAATTCGTTTACGATATCGAATGATAGTTCCATAGAAATATGTATAATCAAAATTGCATGAATTTTTTTTCGATATCCAATGTCTTAATTTACCCCCAGGAATATAACTAACGTATCATGAACGTTCTATGTTCCAGATACAACCAGGGTTTTCAGATATAGTCTTAATTTTTGTTTTGCGTTATGGCAATTTTTCTGGCAATAAAAAGATTTTTTTTAATGATTTTTATGGCTGTTTTTTTAACAAAATTGAACTTAGAAGTCTTTGTAATTCAGGTAAATAATTTTTGGCAACTTTATTGAAATTTGGCAATTTTCTTTAAAATTTTTCTACAATTACTTTATAAAAATTTATATTAGAAAAAGTTTCATATAATTAAAAATAAATTTATTATCAAATACAAACTAAAAAAAGTACATAAATTAGATTTTTTGGACTTTTGGCAATTTTTAAAACTAATTTGGCGAAATATATCGAAAAAATCTGACAATTTTGTGTATAATAAAGAACTCTACTGAAAGAAATAGAAGGTATTTTAAAATCGAAAAACTTTTGAAGTCTGCCTCTTGTATATACGAGTATGTATGTCTAAGTCATTAAAGTTTCATTTTGCTACACTGATATTTTCAACACGTGTTGCATGTCTTATGCACGAGTTGTTTATTAAACGCACTCACTAATACAAAGCGCTGTACACGCATACGCAAGCATAATAATTCAGAAAAGGAAGCAAAGTGAAAGAGTAGAGTTGAAAAAGGGAAGATTAAAAAGCAATATTAACGTTACAACAAACTCACTGACTCACTTATTAATTTAAACTTAACACACACAGGCACACACACACACTTGCACTCGTAAATACCCTGTCGGAGAATGTGTGGTTGACTACAAAAATAGTTAACTTATAGTTAACTTTTCTTAGACTGACTAAAAGCTAACTGCAATGTCATCCAGAACAAACCCAAAATTAATTGAGTACATAATCGAATTTGATGAGAGCCAACAAATTTATTCTCAACTACTTTGTACTCATTACAGTTTTATATTAAAATTTCGCTGTTGTTATTTTAGATGGTACCTTAGGTGAGTGGTAGAGCGTTGAGTACACAAATTTTTTTTTTATTTACGACTTTAAGTTAGCTTAAAGTAATGCAGAGTGAGACAATTGACTACCTCCTAGGACATCGCAATGTTAAAATAGTCAGTTGATTACATTAAAAGTAATCCAAGTGTCAGTCAGTACTAGTTGCGAAATAGTTAGCTTAAAGTTAGTTTAAAATGTACGTAATTTCCGACAGGGTACACATACTCACACACAAATATACTCATACTTTCATACAATCTTTGGCGGGTGTTCTAAGATTTGTTCATTATTGCGATATAATTTTTCTCTTTTGCTTGGGCATTGTGGTATTTATTTGCTTATATTGCTTGTGATTTTGATTAAAGCTGAAAACGTATGTTTAGGCGAAAGTAACGTCATCGAAGGCTTCAATATGGGCAATAATAGTATTTGTGTTTGTATAAAATATTTGTGTTTAATATTTGATTTGTTATAGTCTTGTTTTTATTTAATTTTAAGATTATCCTTTCATGTTAGGTGATTTATATTTTTTTCTTTTTATTTATGTGCGTAATAATTAAAATTTTTATAATATTTTTTTTCGGCTGATTTATTTTAATAACAGATTTTTAAAACTCCTATTGCATGAGTATGAGAAATTTAGAGCAAATTTCGGTTATTGAAATCTTACTGAGGTTAAAGCATTTTTAGGGTTCCGTACAAAGAAGGTGAAAAGAAATCTCTCGCTACGATGTTCGTTTGTATTTCTGTCATTGGCTGTTTCCCCGAGAACTGTAAGAGCTGCGCAGCTGTAATTTTCACAGAATATCTTTTTATCTTACGTCTATCTGGTTAATTGGCCATCTATCTGCTTATCTATCAGCCTACATCATCCTATACCACGCAAAAAAAATTTAACACGTTTAAAACAATTTCAGTATTACTTTCGCTTTTCTGTTTGTAAACTGAAATTGGAAACATAAACTTTGTTTAATTTCTCAAAATTTAATAGGCCAAAATTGTTTCTGTTTTTATTTTCGAGCAAGTTTGGTTGCTACGTACAAATAATTTTTATACAATTTTTTAAATTATTTAAAGTATAACAGCCTTATTTATAAAACTTAAAAAGTCTTTATAAAGATTTTTTAAAACAAATTTTCATACAAAATTTTTCATAAAAAGCTTTTATAAAGCCCTTTTAAGTTTTATAAATATGGCCATAAAAGTATAAAGTTGTCATGAGCCGATTTCACCAATTCTATTTAAATATGAATATTTAAAAGTTGTTTGCCATACGGTGCCATAACCGCCAAAAAAAAGCTTAAGCGACATAATTTTCTAACTCAATTTTTCTTTACCAAAATCGATAATTTGAGATAATAAAAAACCGATTTTTGTCAAATGAGGTCCAAGAAATTGCTCGATATTTTATTTGAATTTTTTTTGACATTTTAATAGAACTGATGAAATAAGCCCTAAGAGCCTTTAATGTAAAAAATTACTCTAAGCTTTTTGTATATATAAAGCTCTTTTTAAACTATCAATGGGCTTTTTACTAAACCACCGAACTAATGGTTGACAAATTTTATATGGAAAGAACACATAAAAAATTTGTCAAGGCTTAATGACCCTAAGGATTTATTTTTCACAGTTATGTAAAGTTTGCGATATTCGCTTTTAAATTTAAACAAATTAAAAAAAAACCTTAATACTGCCGCCATAATTTCTTTAAGGTCGCTTTCAAATAAAAAATTTAACAAAAAAAAAAAAAAATAACAATCTCTGATGTCTGGTCTTTTAATCAGTCTGTAATTTGATTAAACACGATCTATAAAATGTTAAAAATATAAAACTCTTCATAATATGAAAACATATGCAGATGTGTATGTGGAGCCAAGTGTTTACTTTTTATTCCAATGCAGATGCGAGTACTTTTTTGTTTTGCTTTTTCCTTTTGTTAAATTCTTCTGTATTTACGTGTTAACAAAAACGCCCTGTTTATCTGCAAGCTTAGCTGAAGTAAGTCAAAAAATTTTACAAATAAAAAAATGCTAACAAAAAAAATAAAATTTACAATATTATAGAGGAAAGAAAAAATAAATGAGAAAATGCCAGACGATTGGGTAAACACAGAGGAAAACGTGACAAAAACCCTTTGAATTTACATCATTGCTTTAAATTTTCGCTTATTTAACTCAAATATCAAGTTGAATTATACAAAGAAGATGACTAAATTTACTAGTTAAATATTGAATAAAATATAAAAAAAATTGATGTAATGAATATTTAACTTTAGTTAAGCCTTAAAATTGGCTTTGCAATTTTATTTAATAAACTAAACCAAAAAAAAAATCAATCTTATTTTCAACGATCAAGCAGGAAAGAATACTTTTGCTAGACTGTTTTTGAATTGAAAATAAAACACAAATTTTTTCTATTTTATTGTTGATTTCTATATCAATTGCGGAATGGACATAATCTTTTGCACAAGAACTCAAAATTATTTTCAAACAAAAACGTCATAAATCTTCTTACTGAATTAGGGTATAATTTTCTATATTCTTCAGAAACTATTTTTTTTTGTCTCATAAATTTCAAGAGCAAATTTTGTTTACCAGTTATTTTTGGTGAAGTGTCGATCTTATTGTTAATCAATTGAAACAGCCTTTACCTTTACAAGCATGAAAAGTTTTAAAAAATATTTATTGGTAATAAAAAGTTAGATTATGAGCCGAAAACCCGTTTGTTCTGATAAATTCATGGAAATAATTTCAAATAGTTATCCGTGTTTTTTTTGAAGCGTTAAAATTAAAATCGAAGAAAATAGAGCAAGATTGATTGCTTTTTGAAATTACAATTCAGTGTATTTAGTTATTACAGCTCTTTTGGAATATGTCATTTTATAATACAGTACTTTCCCCTTAATTGATCTCCAAGTAGTTATTTCAAAAAGCATACAATTGCATTATTTAATTAATACAAAGAGCATAGCATACATTATTTAGGCTGTTAATTATATAAAAAACCAACCATTGTAGAAAAAACCAACTAAGCAGAATTTACTGTAGTTTCAGAATTTCACAAGGTAGAGGTTTTTTACCTTTATTTTTGCATTGCGCAGATCACACTTGTGCAGTCTGTAATTTGAAACAAATATGGCCATAGCTTATCAGTTATTTCTGGTCTAAATACCTTTACTAATCCTTATAAAAATCATTATAAATATTTATGCTGTAAGACCACATATCACAAAACAAAAAATAAAAACTAATTGCAAAACTCCTTTTTTAAGCCAGTTATAAATTCCTAATATAAATATTTAAAAAAAAAACTTGGAAGACACATTCCTGACTTGCTGTTTAATTAAGACTTTAGTGCTTAATTACTTTCCCTTAGGAAATTTCTCAAAAGCAAATTCAAAGCATTGCTCTTAGCAAAAGATTTATTAGTTACAAAAAACCTTTAGGAAAATTTCCCTTAAATCTATTTAATCTATCTGATATCGTTTATTACCATTACAATAGTTTAATATGTATTCTCTTACTGAAAATGAAATTTTTGCTTCGGGAAATTTCTTTTATATTCACTTGACCTTCTTTGCGCTTTTTCGTACACAAACAGTCTCTGACAGATAATTAGTAAAAAGCATTAACCTTGTTATCTGCGAGACTTAAACTGCTGCTCAATGCAAATTTGGTGTGTGTGTGTGGGTGTATGTTTGGTTGCCTTTGTCTAGTAAGATTGTAAGCAGCAAAGAGAATAAACTGAAAAACGGTGCAAATCCCCTATAAGTATGCTTTACATTAACTAGTGTTTCGCCTTAATGAGTTTGGTCGTCTGTCTGTCTGATTGCTTACATTTTCTTAGAACATTTTTAGTGCCTAAGAAGGTTTTTTTTCGGTTTTATTACTTTCTGTTAATTAAATGTTTAACCTTAATTAAGTGTGCGAGGCTACCAAAGGTGTATTCGTTTTTTCCAATAGATGTCAAGGGAGGTTTAATCAAACTTGTAAGCTATTTGAGTGCTTAGTATTAATATTTAGGGATTGAGTTTAGGGATTTTTCCATTTAAGCAGGAGTATTAATTTTTTTTTTCTAAAAAAAATTTATAGCTCAGAAGTTCAAGTTCATACATACGCCTACAAATTTTTTCAATGTCTTTCATTAGTTTTATGTGACTTTTTCAATTCCCCAACAACCCTTAAATTTTCTAATGCAGCCAGCCTAAGTATTAATTTAATTTCTTTGAAGCCTAAAACAAGCAACAAAAACACAGATAATTAACACCTAAAATCTAAATTACATTGAAAAATCAAAAGATCATAAAACACCACCGAAATGAACGGAAGTGCTTCCCCTCTAAAAATAAATTACACAGCAAAAGATACAACTAAAGATACGAGTACATTTTACAAGGGTTTCGTTTTAACGAATGTCTAAAACAAAATTTTAAACATAAAACTCGCACACTTGCTGGTGACAATTAAACCAGAAACAGCAACAACAACATTTCTTTCTCACAAAAGGCAATAATTTTTAATAATTATGTGACAGTAGATAATTAAGAAAACATTTCTGTAAATAAAATTTATGCACAAAAGATGAGATAAAGTGACAAGAACTAAACCCTTTTAAAGACAATTAAATTGAAATGGAAATGTAAGTAGTATAAAAAAATTTACAACATTTCTCCTCAATGTTAAATTAATATCCTTGGCATCTTGTTCAATGTACAGACGGACATACAGACATACGTATGCGTACATTTATTGCTGCAAAGTATGTTTCCAAGCAATTACCCATCTATCATTTGGAAGATAGTTTTCTGCTGAGCCTTTTTAGATCACTATTCGTGATCAAAAACTGATTAATCACTTACATGATCAAAAAGGGACTCGAAAAAGATTCGCGCTAATGGGTAAAAATAGTTCGATTTAAAATATAATAACAAATTGTATAGCAATCATAAATTAATCATCCAGATGTGTAAAATGTGACTATTATTTCCGTTTGTTATTATCATATTTCGCTTACCTGGAATACTGAAAAATGCTTAATCAAAAACAAATTATGAAGGTGTTTTAAAAGTGATTATAATTATGTATTTTATGATCATATTTTACGCAGATAAATGATTAAACACTACTTGATATTTTATTTTTAAGTATAACGGGGCAATCTTTACGTATAATGTCAAAAACTTAATTTTTTTTTTTTCATTTATAAAAGTTTAAACGAATATGAAATTAAATGATGAAACAGAATAAGTCTGCAGCTTCAGGAAAAATCGATTTCAAATTAACAGAGCCCATAATAAAATCAACGGCAGTAACTTCAACTGCTCTCTGATTTATGTTATATTTTGTTTCTGCTTATTTTTCTTTACAAAATCTATGAAATTTATTGAAAGTGTGGTAGCATAAGAAAAAACGCTGTCAAAATAAAATAGATTCTGTCCCTGGACTGCCTTGTGTAACTTCCTTTTGGTGTCAATTTGTATAGAAAATGTGTTTGTGCCGTAATTCTGTTTGACCATTAAACATAAGACGCAGAAAGCTGACTAAACGAAGAAGAGTCAAATACGATTAGAAATGCGACTGATATATGACTCAAATAACAGTCATAAATGACAATAAAAAGACTCATAAACTGACTGATAAATTTCTCAAATATGACTCGTAAGCTATTAGAAGAAAGACAATTCGAAAAAGAGTAAAAAACGAAGCGAAATAAGACTAATAAATGATCAGAAAACGATTCAAAAAAGACCTTAAATGCTACTAGAAAAGGGGTCGAAAATTACTCTAAAGTAATAAAGAAAAAGACTCATAAATGACTTATCAAGAAGAGTCGCGGGTAGTCACGTTTTTCTACCGATAAAAGTATAATTTATGATCAGAAAATGAGCGCATATTCCAGCTTTTTAATCTCGCAGAGGAGTCAAAAAAGACTCGAATTTGATTGAAAATTTCAAAAATTGCTGGCTGGGTATATCAATATATTTTATGTGTTTGTGTGTATGTGTGTGTTTATTTTGAAAAAGTTTTATGGTTTAAAAAAGTAAGAAAAAAAAAATAACAGTAAATGTTCAAACAACTTCCGAAAAAAAATTTGTTTGGCTTGATAAAGAGGAAAAGAAAAGGGTTGTTGGTATGTTTCTGTATTGAACTCTACTTTGCCAATTATTTACAAATGGACATACAGGCATACTTAAGGTTACATGGAGATATACATATACATATGTATGTATGTAGACGTAATGGCTTTATGTATGATATAGACAGTTTTGATTATTTTTATACAAACTTAGTTTCATATTCTGGTTCCCAACAAAAAGGGCGTAAAAACCAATTATAAAAAAAATATAAGTTTTCTTACTTTCTTGTTCTTGAATAAAAATGATTTGTCTGCAAGAAAGGTGTTACTTTAAATAAAAACTTTTAACGCATGAAATTATTTAAGCATATGGTTTATTTCATTGGGACGGGTGTGACCATGACACTCACATTTTTTGCTATAATTCAAAGTTGCAAAATTTATAATATAAAAAAGTGCGATTCCCAAGGATGTTAGTCTTAAAAGAATTTAATAGTATGTAGATACAAATCAACGTGATTTCTGAACAGAGTGGCCATCAGAATGCTGTGATGGGTGTGACCTTACATGTCTCATATTTACAGATTTCGTGCTTTTAGGATATATTCTGTTAAATCGTCCAATGAATAATAATTTTGGTATTGTAAATTATTTAAAGCCGGTTTGATTGTATTGAATACTAAAATAAAGAATTTTTAAAATTTTTCAAAATGTGACGGGTGTGCCCGAGTGTCAAAATTTGATAATTATGAAGATTTTTAGTGAGTTCATTCACATTATCAATATATGTGCCTTTAATTATCAAAGTCAAATGCATTCTTGCTTTGAAATTTTAAATAAATCTTAAAAGAATTTCAACACATATTTAATAGATATTAAATAAATTTATATCAGACGAGACTATTACGACTCTTAATTTAAATCTTGCATAATAAGAAAACATTTTTGGATTTTCGGAAATGTAATCTACTAAATATCTCAACTAAAGAAATATATGACATAGACCACTTTCATAATTAAGGGCACATATAACTGAGCTTACAGCAAATTTAAATATAAGAAATTAACTTATTCGCTATCCCTACTACTGTATCACTATTAGCAGAATACTATAGGTGGGTATATTTTGAAGTAATTTTTCTTAATGAACCATTCATCATAAGTTTTTTTCCTTGTCATTTTCCTTCTTTAAAACGAAATGGAGTTCATATTATTCTTTATTTTCTTCAAGTTTCTTCCTTTGTTTTAATTTTGAAAATATTACTTCAGCGTTGACGTGACGGGTGTGACTAAATATTTCCTGTAGCTACTTACTCGAATATTAAAATGGACGTTTACAAATTCTTATTTTACTATTAATTGCGCTTAGTTCTAGTTCGGTACGTTGATTTTAACTGTTCCGGGTGTGACAAAAAATGTCAACATTTCAATTAATTACTAAAATTCTCATTATGAGGCATACAAAGTCGAGACTTCAGTAAAAAGTAAACAAGAGAATAGTCTTTTCAGAGGTACTGGTTCCTTTTCAGGATGAAAAAGGGAATACAACAAACAAACAAAGAGAGATAACAGACTGTTCAGTAGTTTCTAATTTCAAAGCGTTTCAAAATTGATAATAAAAGTAGACAAATTTTTAATTTTTTTAATTTGTCGAACATTTATTAAAAATTTGAATTTCCCCGCGACTTCGTGCGCATCTAGAAATAAACTGAGGAGACTTTAAACTACTCGTATATTTATACCAATCTTATCAAAAATAGAAAAAATACCAACAAAACAATTTTTTCCGTTTTCGCTCAATTTTCTTCATGTTTTATTTAATATTCTTCTTTTCCAGACAATAACAAGAAAAGCAAACAGGAAATGGGGTATCGGTCCAACAATTAAAACGTGATACCGTGACAAAAGAAGTTATTAATTTTTATATATATAGACAAGTAAATTATTTTTTGCCCCTAAATTGTCGTTATGCGTGTAAGCGTCCGTCAATATATTTGTTTGCCTCTTCTTGAAAAAACTTACAAATATCTATTTGAACTCCTGCTTTTACTGAATTTATTTTTCTTCACGAAACTGTAGGTCGTTTCTGTATTTCTCGCATCGTAAAATTGCTCACATGGAGTGTGAAACATAAAATTCCATCGTTTCTCGATTTGTGAGAAAAAAGTTTTTCTGTATTTGAATGCGAAAACAGACAATACTGATTCTGCTTTTACTGGAATATTTCCAGTAATCAAGTGCTAAATGAAAACAAAATGTCACAAAAATATTATTTCAATAAAAAAAAATAAAAAATTAACAAGAAAAAGGAAATAAAATTATGAACGAGAATATAAAATGAATGTAAAATCCTCAAAAGAAGTTTTTTCTGTCAACTGTCTCTACATAAGACAATTGAACAAAATAAAAATAATAAATAAATGTAACCATATCAATTTTTTAATGATATTTTAGTCCAACTATTCGTTGCATATTTTTTTCAACTAGTTTATTTTTTATATTTTTACACACAAATTCAAAAATTCATATGCTTTTGTACAAATTTGGTTGTTCTCGCACCAATTTAAAATGCGAGTTCTTTTGACAGTTCTTGCGAGAAACTTTTCACAAAATATTGTTACAGGAACACTTTTTCTCACATCCTTCCAATAATTGCTGGAAATTTATTTATTTGACAGATAGTTCTCGCAAAGTAAAGATACAGAAACACTTATGTGAGCAAAACCATTTTGTGTTTCAATTTACACTGTTTTTGTTACGATTCTCTCATTTCATGCGGGAAATTTTACGATGCGAGAAATACAGAAACGAGCTACTGCTTTTAAATTTTTATTTATGGGACATATTTTTTACCAAAATCTCTACCACTCACACCGAGTTTATTTTGTTGACATTTACCAAAATTTAGTATCGAAAACAAAAACCATTGACTGAAATTTCTCCTTAACAACAACCAAACAACTGAAATAAAGCGACGGGAAATGTACTCGAAATCTTTTAGGTTTTGCTCAAAATCTCGTATGCAGTAGATTTTATTCAGATGAAAAGGCGCTACTAAAATTTAAATTTATAACGCAAAAATTTCTCTAACAAAGTTACCTCAATAAAGTAATAACTTGCAAACTTTTCCAAATGATCAAAATCATAGTGTGAGCTAAAAGCAAAAACTTTTAAGTTTAAATTTGAAATACTTTAAGCAAATTCGCAGCATTATTTCAAAAACAGGAGTTTCTACCAAGTATGTGTATTATTACAAGATTAACTAAGAAATTGTCTGTAAGCCTAAATAATTTATATTAATTTTACTGCAAACCATATGAGACTTCCATCATGCATTGTTATACCCAGGAGGGGCAGTTCCGACAAAAATAAAAATCATGTACATATATCACCAACACGTAAATAATATATTTTTTTGAACGTCTAGAGGTTAAAAATATGACTCGTTGAGAAGTCATGCAAATTTACGAATGTATACTTCGAAAATAAAGATAATTTCATTACTTGAGGATACAAATTGATTTTTTACGTCCACATTACAAAAACAATTCAAACAAGATTCACAAGATTCATTTACAAAAAAAAAGGGATATTCAATCAAAACAGCATTAATTATTATTCATGACTACACAGAAAAAAAATATTACTGCAATAAACAACTTTAATTGAAAATAAAACCAAAAATCAACTTTGTAATTAATTCAAGTTTTAAACAAAAGTTTAATTAACCTAAATAAATTTTAATTTTTTTTTTTTTGGTTTTATTTTCATATTTTTTGCAATCATTTTTTTGTTTAGACTTCAATCTAAATAAAAAAAAAATAAAAAATTTTCTTCGTTAATAAAAATGCTGCCAAAAACTAATTGAGAATTATAAGACAGAGAAGCACAAAAAGCTATAAAAAACAGAAAATCGCAGCCAACAAATTTTATTTAATTTTCAGTCTGATTTTTTTGTTCACAACCTTTTTACAAATAACTACACGTTGGGTGAAATCAATGGTATTTATTAAAAAATATAACGAAAAATAAAATATTCATGTGCAAGTATATATTTACATGTTTTCAAATGAAGAAATAATGTTTGTTGTTTGCTGAAGCACCAACTAGAGAACAATTTAACAGACAAACGGAAATAATTTATAGCTTTTATTTGCTGAAAAGCAAGATAATTAATTGATTTAATTAAGAAGTTAATTTAATATATATTCCATTTCAAGACAATGTGACATGCCTCAAAATTTGTAGTTAGGACCTTCTCTAAGTAGGCTTTCGCCAACGAAAGCTGTGCAAGTACATTTTTATTTCGAGTCCTTGTAGCTTCAGCAATAACATCTCCAAGTACAGTTTGTCTTTCCACTTTTGGTAATTTGTTTAAATTTTATGTATGTTTTTAGTGCCGTTCCTCGTGTAGTTCCCTGATAAACAAGGTTATTTTGTGTGTGTGTGCGTGTGGCCATAATAATTGTTTTATGACTCTTGTACGAGTCTAGTTGTTAAATAATATTTTGTATTGTGCTTTTTTATTTTATATGTTTGCCTTGAAACGTTTTTATTGTTTGCAATAAATGTAGTTGACTTTTGCTTTTCGCCAATATTCATTTTCTTTATACCACAATTCTTGCACGAGTATAGATGAGGGAATGAATGCCTGCATAAACTGCAAAAGGTCTAGCAAATATGCAATGCCGTTCACTAAATTGTAGTTATTCATATGGGTTTTTTTCTCATCTTGTTGTTGAAGATTTTATTGCTTGCCATAAAAGAGATTTTGTTCTTCTGCCATTTGTTTTCTTTTTGTTTTCGAATTGTTTTTCTTTAAAATTGACCATGATTGCTATTGCCAATTGTTTTGTAATTTCACTTTTTTTTCTTTACCTTTTGTTTGTTTCTTGGATAAATTGTATGGTTTCTTTTTTATTATGGTTTATTTTCAGCAATCAGCTGCTTTTTATCGAAAAGATGTCTAAGCGTCAGCTTAATTTTATAGCCTGCAGACATAAACAATTTTAATTTAAAGTTAGCAAAACTTTTTATTTCATTTCTTTTTGTTTTTTAGTTTCAAAGAAATTATTGAGTACACTACTTGTTCGTATTCTGTTTCAGAATTATTTTTATTTAAATTATTATGTTAAAAATTTTCCTATTTTTTCTATATTCTAGTTCTAAAACTAGTTCCAAAGAATTATCATTTTCACTGCATACCACTAACTACAGGTACTGAATTTAATATTCTAGCATTGTTGTTAATATAAAAAATTATTCTAGACAACCTTTTAAGTGCATATCATTCAGTTATTTGGATGATTTTCTTAGACAACCTTCCTTAGACAACCATGTGTTAAATTCATTGACGTTTCACCAGAAATAAAACTACTTACAACTGGGTTTATCAGTGCTATAAGTTAATTTTTTGATGGGTATGTATGTATGCATGTGTACACTTTATAAACTACAAAATCTTCGAAATATGAAGTTAAAATTCTAATCAATTTTTTATTTTTATTTTTATATCCTTACTAGCCGTCTACACGGCCAATAATCTCTGCAATTCACAAATTCGATTGCCGACACAAGATGTAGGCGTGTAGACCGTGTGAATATGTGTTCGAAGAATGTGTGCTACAAATGTTAAAATACGAGTACATTTGCTGAGCAATAATCTCTTAACACATGCTGCCAAATTGAAATAATATTATTTTTTTTTAACAAAACCATAAGAAAAACTGTTTTAAACAAATTAAAAAAACAATATTTCAATTAACAAAGATCTAATTAAGGATAATTCAAGTATGTATGCATATGCATAAAAATACAAATATGTATATTTAAATATACGTGTTCGCCACCTCTAGATACATTGTTGAACACAAGCAATTTGACGTCATCATTCTGCCGAAATTATTGCTTCTGTTAAGACACAACAAATTGCTCGTGTGGTCTTGGTTTTAATGAGTTTTCAAGACTATTGAGAGAAATGCTGAAAAAAAGTCGACAAAATGAAAAAAGCGCTTAAGTGAAAAATATCACCAAAAATAAACTATGTCGCTCAAATGCAAAAATAAAAATCACCAAAAGTAAAAAAGTTACCAAAAAATTAAACAATCGCCAAAAACCCAAATAAATTTAGTAAAGTGCGACTCTAATTCGCGCACGAAGGGTTCCGTACGAACAATAGATATGTAATTTAATACAATCTTCAGCTATATAATATATAGTTTTGACATTTTATTAGTTTTAGGCGTTTTTTCAATATGGCGATTTTTTTCATTTTGGCGTTTTTTTTCATTTTGGCGTTTTTTTTCATTTAAATGATTTGTTTAGTTTTGGCGCCTTTTTCGCGTTTTTGCAATTTTTTTTCGGTTTTATGCGTTTTTTCAATTTGGCGATTTTTTTTTCATTTTGGCGATTTTTTTTCATTTTGGCGATTTTTTTCATATAAACAATTATTTTGGTTTTGGCGCCCTTTTCGCGTTTTGGCGATTTTTTTAGATTTTTGGCGTTTTTTTTTCATTTTTGCGATTTTTTTCATTTGGGCGATTTTTTCGAATTTGGCGATTTATTTTAGTGTTAGAATTTTTTTTTTATTTTGGTGATTTTTTCGTTTTACCGATTTTTTTTTAATTTTTGGCGATTTTTTTTTTGGTTTGGCGATTTTATAACTTTCGGATTTTTTAGTTTTACCATTTTTGAAAATTTCAAGTGTTTGCCTTTTACGGTTTCCAAGATATAGCAAGTTGTTAAAATTACATAGTCAAAATTGCATTAACTGATGGACCACCCTTTAATTTAAATTTTTTTAAATTTTACTGCTATTTGTTTTAGTCTGTATAAAAATACACTAATTTTACAAAATTCAAGTTTCAATATACATATGTACGTACAATTGTATGTATATTACATGGGATTTTAAAATTTTTCGGTGCTCGTTTTGGAACACCCTTTAATTTTTAATTCTCATGTATTTGTTCTTGTAGCGGTCAAGGTTCTACGTACTCTGTCCAAATTTCAGGTCCGTAGCTCTTACGGTTCCTGAGAAAATATCGTGTGACGGACAGACGGATAGACGGACAGCGTACCGAAAACAATAGGGTTCCTTTTCACCTTTAATGTACGGAACCCTAAAAATCACCGAAATGAAACAAGCGCCAAAATAAAAAAACGCTCATAAACTGCCATAAATCGGAAAAACAGGCTAAAAGAAAACAACACCAAAATTAAAAAAAACGCTAAAACAAAAAATCGCTTAAAGGAAAAAAGGGTTAAAGCTAAAAATGCCAATTTTTTTTTAATTTCTCATCAGTTAAGATATTCGATTTTATAGTCTAAATTTCGTGCAGTACTCTATTAGTAGTGTCCGTATCTAACCCTTCATGTGCGAGTCAGTCGCATTTAACTGAATTTATTAACAGATTGCGAACGTTGTCGTTCGCAATCATTTTTAACGACAAACAGCTGATTTGGGATCCACTAAACTTGTTCAGCACGGGAAGTCGATCGACAATGCATGCGAACGATGATGTAACCATTTCTATACAAATTTGGTACCCACTATGAAAATTCAAACGACAACAAATGTCAAAATCAGTCACTTGGTTTGTGCTTGTCGACAAAACAAAAAAGTACACATAAATACCAAATTTTTAAACAAATTTAGATTTATGAAAATCAAAAATAAAAATGTTAATTTTTTTTGCGTTTATTTTATTTATTTAACTCACAAACATGCATTTTTGTCACATAATTCTTTTTGAATTACATACATACATACATACATATATATGTATGTATGAATGTGTATACGTGCAATTTATCTAACCAATTCTCAACACTCAATTAGGCACATTACTCTTTCCACTTCAATAGATTGCTTGTCCCACTGGTGCTACTCCCCTCCATTCTTCATTACAATCCGCTTGCATTATTTTAGGAGCATCTACACATTTCAACTGATATATTTATTTATATTTCACACACAAAATTTTGAAAATAACTTTTTAATTTTTTTTTTGTATTGTCTTATGTTTATTATTGTTGTTATTTTTATTATTTATTTGTAGAAACTTTAAGTAGCATAGAGTTGCATTTTTTATGGAATACTTTTCACATTTCAGCGCTTTTTATTTGTAAAGTAGCGTTTTAATTGTGAAATTTTTGATGTGGCAATATGCTAATTTGACAATGAGTAAATGCATTACGTTAACAACGTAAATCCTGACGACCGGCAAGTCGATAGTTAGTGGGTCGCTCAAACGAAATATAATGAGTGACTTGTCGTCAGTCGATCGAGTTGTCGATCGACATCGTGAGTTAGGCTGTAAATCTAATGTTATTTCAACGTAACAATTTCATATGAAAACACCGGTTTTAATAATACTTTAACTCTTACAATCGTTTATGAATACCACTGTTAAACTCCAGTATTTGGTTTGGTAACAATAGGTTGGGTACTCTGCCTATTATTTTTTTTTTTTGTTCTAAATAAATTTGTTATTTACAGTAAACTAAAATGGAAATACACAACGAGATTTGTTGCTGTACGTCTCCCGCTATGGGGAAAAGTTTCTTTTTCATGCCCCTTATTTTATGTTACCAAATCACATAAAATCAAATAAGCCGCACTTAATTTTATTTGTAATTAATAATTATAAGTTTATAGGCCCGTTGCAAGTCATTCAAAGGATATCCCCATAAATATTTACCAACACCTGGAGACATTTTCATTTTCTCGGCAAGAAACAAAGAAAGCAATATGCGTGTGTGTTTGTAACTGTTACAAGCAACCGCAATGCTATTCCACCTTCTTGGCATCCAAATAAATGGATTAATCAAAATGTTTGCCCAATAAAATACCAAATCGAAACTTCTGTGTTTGTATTTACGACTATGTACATATATAAAACATATATAAACAACGCACTATTGGGAACATGCCTTTTGAATACATTTACTCTCTGTGCAGAGTGACAGAAGAGGTGGCTGCCCCTTTTTTTCCAATTTAAAATTAAATTGAAAATGAAATGAATCGTTTTGTTGTTCAAGTTGTTTATTTGTTTCATCCGACAATCCAGGCACAGGGGAGCATTTAATTCTAATTGTTTTGTTTATTTGTTGTTTGCTTATTTGTTTGTTAATACTCATGGCTGAAAGCCATATATGAAAAACATGTACACGCGCTCATATTAACTGCTATTGAAATACACACGTATTAAGGCAAAAAAAAAATAAAAATAATAATAATATGTATACATACATACATAAGTATGTGAGTGCACATACATATTTATGCTCTGTATAAAAACAACTTAAGAACAAGAAAATTTAAAACCAGTAACAACTTTATGCTGAACAACTCTGAATACATTCTTAAGTGCAGTTCATTGCGGTTGTAGGAAATTCAAAATAAACACACGCATGTATGCAACCCTATATCCTGGAATGCGCAAGCTTTGGCATACAAAAACAGGATGTGTATGAATATGAACATTAACAGGAATCAAGAGTGAAAAGTTTTATAAATAAAAATATTTAAAAAAGGAAAAGTTATTTAAGCTGAGTAACACATTCTTTTAAAAGAAAGGTTAAACAAATTTTAGCAAATGAAGCTTCAAATAAATTTAATACGAGTACCTACAACTTAAGCTGTCTTATAATGCTAAATATATATTTGGATATTTACTTTAGCTCTAAAATAATATGGCATCTCTGTAGTGCGTTTTTGCGGGTACGGGCACACTTTTTCAGTGCATTAATGGTGCAGTATACCGGAATGGAAGTGTGTATAGGCTATGAAATATGTGTAAATTAATGTATATCAGAGATAGACTGTATTCAAATGTCCATCTCTGTATGTTGGCATATTAAGTAATCTACTGGCTCATCTGATATGTGGTAGCTGATCAAGTTTGAGAACAACTGTCAACTATCATCAGATCATATATATATCCAGGGAAGGACAGTTCAGTGCATAATTTCTTCTCTCCTTTCATTTAATCTTATGTATTGATCCACCACTTGTATTGAAAAAAAAAAATCCGTCCACTCACTCATCACTCGAAAAGTTGATGCTTGATTGTCACAAAACTATTCTGTACACCAAAGGTGAAAAGGAACACTTTTGTTTTCGCTACCATATCCGTATACGCCTGTCTGTATTTCCGTCTATCTGTCACAGGCTATTTTCTCTAGAACCATAAGAACTGCGGACCTACAATTTTCACTATTTTTGATTACTGGCTTCGTCTTGAAAACCGTGAAAGGCAATCTATTGAAATCTTCAAAAGCGCTAAGAGTTAAAAATTGCAAAATTAAAAAAAAATCCAAATAAATAATAATCGCTAGCATGCAAAAAAATCACCAAAAGCAAAAAGCTCGCAAAAAAACTAAAAACGTCAAACCGGAAAAAAATCTCCAAAACGACAAAAAGCACTAAACAAAATAATCGATAAAATTAAACAAATAACCGAAAGAATCGTCAGAAACCGAAAAAAGTCACCACAGCGAAAAAAACGCCAAAACGTCAAAAACTCAAAAACCGCCAAAAATAAAAAATCGCTAAAAACCGAAAAAATTCCCCAAAGCGAAAAAACGCTGTTTAATTTTGCATATATTTAATTAACAAATTAAAGTAATCGGTTTAATTATCGAATACTGATCATTTTTGATACTTCACCGTGACGTAAAAGGAGAAATCTATCCACATACATACGTATGTATCAGTGGGGGATTCGTCTCAGGAGAGGAGAATGAATGATACGGTTTTGGGAATAAGAATTGAAAAAAGACCAACTTACATTTCACAATCCGTTTATTTTTGTTTAGCAAATATTACAAGTATTTATTTTGGATACAAGTAAAAGAATTGGTACAATTAATAAACTTAACTTCCTTCAAGTGTGTGGGCTTTTTGCAGTGGTAGAGTACGGAATGACCTTAAAAAAATCCTACCTGACCGGCAGGGTCGTTAAAAAATAATTTTCCTTCAAAAGCTTCGTTAAAATTAATTATAGCAAAATACGAACAATTCACAATTTAATACAGAGGTGGGTATATATATATATATATATATATATATATATATATATATATATATATAGCAAAAAAAAAACATAGAATACAATTCATAGATTTAGAATTCAATAATTGAAAATAAGGTAAGTAAGTTGAGAATAAAGTAAATATAGATTAGAAAACTTACAATTTTCTTAAAATTATACTTCATTAATTCAGAGAACTTTAGACAAACGCGAAAACTAAAAAACGCCAAAAACCGAAAAAATAATCAAAACTAGAAAAAGTCGCTAAAACTAAAAATATATATGTAAGTGTTTAATAAAAAAATTACTAAAAACCGAAAAAATCGCCTTCCGCAAACGATTTGCTTTTTACCATAAATCGCGGGACAAACCTGCAAATTTTACATTTAATACAAAATAAAAGATTAACTCATGTATGGCATATTAAAGCCTTGCATCCTCAACAATCTCGCCAAAGGCAAGCAAATAATAAAAGAAATGTTATTACAAAATACAAGGATGTATTGCTTGATAAGCTTTTAATAAATATAAAAGAAGAAAAAATCAAAAGAAAAATATCTAAACAACAGCATTAAGCACGAAGTTGATGATGAGGATGATGATGATTTAAATGGTGCCAGATTTAAATTGTAGCCCTAACACTTTGTAGCCCAAACCTTATTGACACACACACATATACACACACACACACACACACACATACAGCTACCCACTCTTCAGCTACTTTATCAATAAATGAAAGGCGAACATTAAAACCAACAAGAAATCGTTTAGAAAAAGTCCCACATTTAAGTAAAAGCGAAAACAAAAACAAAAATAAACGAACCATAGCAAGAAAAAATTTTACTAAAGTAGCTTAAGGGTCTTAAAAAATAAACAAATAAATATGCCTACACAAACACACACACACACACTTACTCTTGCATACATACATACATGCAATCACTCGCAACCCTTTTGCACTAACACATTTCTCTATAAATAGAATTTTTTGCTTTCTTTTATTTTTTGATGAATAAAATGAAAATATATTTGTTTTGCTTTAACAGAGTGCAAAAAGAAAACACAATTTACAAAAATACACTCACACAATTGCCTCAAAGTGTTAAAATGTGTGTGCCAGAGCGTGCGTGAGTGTTTTAGTAAGTGTCCTTTATTTATTTGGTTACTCTGGTTTTCTGTGTTGTTTTCTTCAACATTAAACGTCTGATTTACAAATAATTTGCAAAACGCTTTGGTGCTGCTGCTGCTGCTGCTGCTGTTACTGTTACTTTAACAACAGACAACTGCAAATATAACGACAGCATCAAAAACTGTTGGCTGTCCTCGTACTTTACTGCGAAAAAAAATTTAAAAATTTTCCAACGGAAGTTTGTAGTTTAATCACTTGTTTTAAAAATAATAAAACACTGGTTTATAAAATACCGAGTCCAAATATTAACTAAACCAGCAAACAAACAAACAAATGCGATCTAAACTTCTGTGTGTGAGTTTGTGTGTGGCGAAACAAAACATTTGTAATTGTCCTTTAGCCTCGTGGCGCTTTGAATAAGAAAAGCAGCAAATACAACAACACTCAAGTCCTTTTAACTTGTATTCGTTTTATATTGAAAGTGGCTATTTTGTAATTGTAGCCGCCGCAGCTCATGTTATTTTTAGTTAAAAGAAGCCAAAAGAATATCACATTTATTGCCCCGAAGTGTGTGCACGCTTTCATCAATATTTGCTGAAGACCAAATCAGTTTTAACGGAATTTTTCATTCAGTTTTTATTTTTGTTTTTCTTGCTCTCATTTTTCTACTTTATGACCTTGTTTATCTAGAAATAAAAAGCAAATAAAGTAGGAAAATGACTGAAATGAAAATACAATCAAAATATAAATTAACTTTAAGAAAATGAAAATTAATGGCAAAATAATATAAAGCGAATAAATATCAAAGTGATTTTAAGTATTCTATACAGAAACCAAAACAAATTTTAAGACATAAGACTACTTTTATTTAAGAAAATTGTGCTGTGACAGAGACAATTTTTCCATAAAAAATTGTGCTGTGATACAGACAAGTTTTCTATAAGAAAATTGTGCTGTAACAAGACAAATTTTCTATAAAAAAATTTTTGTTGTGACACAGACAACTTTTCTATAAGAATATTGTGCTGTAACAAAGACAACTTTTCTATTAGAAAATTGTGCTGTGACACACACAACTTTTCTATAAGAAAATTGTGCTGCGACACAGTTAACTTTTCTGCGAAAATACTACGCAAGGCCACAGATGACTTCCTTAAATAAAAAAAGGTATGCTATTACGCAACCAACCGTCATTTCTATAAGAAACGTATGATGTCAGCTTGCAGTCGGCAATTTTTTTCTATAAAAAGATAATCACCCTTATTCCAGTTGTCGCCATCGACGTCACTTTAACACAATACCAAAAAATTGGGCCTTTGTTTACACGTTATCGAAAACAAATGACTCCTGTTGGCAGGTTTATGCTACTTTCTAGACCTTGTGGAACGGAAATGGATTGTCATTAGCACAAATTCGTTCTTGAGAGCGATTAAACAAGCTCCAATATTTTGATATTGTGTTGAAGCGACGTCGATGTCAACAACTGGAAAAAGCAGGGAATGTTTTTACCAAGTCAACCATTTTTTTCTATAAAGAAAAAGTTTACTGTGACACAGTAAATTTTTTATAAGCAAAGTGCGTTGTGATACGGTTAACTTGACAATTTTTAGGTGAACGATTTTTTTGAGTTCCAAAACTTTTTGGGGAAAACTGGCAAAAAATTTTTATTAAAAAAATATCTTCAATTTAGCAAAAATATCTTCAAGTTGCAGGCAGCTTCTTTGCGAGAAATGTCTTTAATACGGAAACAATTTTCTCACCATAAAGGGTTTAGTATAGAGATTTTTAATTGAAAACTGTCTTTCGGTCGCAGACTTTTTTAAAATAAATTATTTTTTATTCCGGAATAATTTCTTAATCTTATCTTATTTTAATTAAATTATGTGATTTTTTAAAGAAGAGAAGAAAATGTAAACTATAATTTTTGGCAGCCACGCACTTCATCAGCAACGATTTCTATCTACTTGGACCGAGATTGTTATTAGCATCAGCTATTTAACGTGAAATATTTTCGGATGCAAAATGATTTCCTATTTTGAAGTATTTTCTGAAGTAAAAATTCTCCAGATCAAGCATAAGTTCCAATCAAAAAATCTCTTTAATTTGCCAAAAATTCTAGTCGAAAAATGGTTCCGAGTCTTAAAATATATTTTAGCCAAAAATTTTAATTAGTATTTTGCTCAAAATTCTACCGAATCCTATAAGTCAATACGAGTAGTTATCTCTTATTTAAGTAGCTCCAAATTTCTATTTTAAGGACAAGCTAATAGTTTCTGTATTAGCATATTCCCTTTTTTCATTTCCCAACATTCGTTTATTTGTTATTTTTAATTTAATCCTCAATAACTCTTATCCTGTAAATGTGTAAATTTCCTTTTTTTTCTTTTAAATATCTAACTTTTCTACTTAGTTTCCTTCATTTTAACTTTATTTCTCTAAAATAATTTTTATTAAACTTTTTTTTCATGCAATAAATTTTTATGTGAATTGGCAAACATTTGCCAAAATAATATTTGCAAAAAAAAAAAAAAAAGTAAGTGTCCATATCTTGCGTATGGTTTACTCTCCCCTTTTGCTTTTAACCAGCCATAAGCTAAATCATGCTTTTTTCCATACACGATAAATTTTGTTAACAAAATTCATGGACTGAATGGGCTTTAGATATCTGTAACTTTATGTGCGGCAATAATAAGTTTAAAAAAAATGGGTTTTAAGTTTTTATTTTTATACAAGCACATATATTTTTTTCTTTTGGTTTTGGTCCTTTATCTTTGTATCTTGGCCACACCCTGTTCTCGAAGAGCAAAGTTTATCTATTTAGCGCGTATTTCTTGTTCAATTCTTTAACAATTCCGTTTGGAAACAGATTTCTTTTCTTTCGTTTTTGTTTGATTACATTTATTTTGACACTTTTCTTTATGTGATGGTTTTTTTCGTTCATCCGTTAGAAGAAAAAAAATGTGACGCCTATTTGGTTTGAATATCCTTTTTGTGTTAAAGATGCTAAAAAAATTTTTTTTAAATCCAAATAAAAAATCAGTAGTTTTTTATTTGACACTAAAAGGGTTAGAGATGTTTAAGTGAGAAAAGCAAATATTCAGCTAGTTTTCATTTCAGTTGGTGGTTGTTGGTGGTGGTAGTGGTGTTGTTGCTGCTGATGTGCTGTACTAGTATCTCCTGGTGTCCTGCTTGTATTTAATTGTTGTTTGTGGTTTGTCGGTTTTGTTATCAGTGACAATTATAATTTGATTTATAGAAATTTTTGTGTGTTGACATTTATTTGTGTGTTGATTTTGTACATATTTATATTGTTGTGTTTTTTTTTTTTATTATCTTTTCTCGGTAGAATCAAATTTGAATTGTCTTGTGTTGGCTGCGGTTAACCTTACTGTCGGCACAAAAATCTGTGCAAATTGGTGGATTAGATTCAGTTGCAGCACTTAAATTTATCACTTTTAACAAGGGGTTGTTACATTTAGTTGTGGTTTCAGAAGATGTATTTAAGTTCATAAATCAAGAGGCTAATAAATTCTTGGTAAACCAAAAACAAAATTAAAATATAAGATTCCCAGCAAATGGGCAACTTTGTCAAAAGCCGTATGGTTTTCAAAAACTTGAGTGCGAGTAAAGGTAGAAAAAATATTTTGTTTTTAAACATCTTGCTTTAAACCTTTAAAATTTATTTTACTTTAGCACAAAAACTCACTTCAGTTAATTTAATGTCCCCCTTTCTTATACAAGTATCCATAAGCGTACGCATGTACACTACGCTTTGTTTACTGCACTGTCAAAGCAATTGTAGCACTTACATCATTCTGCTCAAATGCATGGGGGAGAAATAAAACGTATATTTATTTATAATCCTTCCAGTAATCTAAACAAACTGCTGATAATATAATTTTTCTATTTGCTAAACTTTTTCTTTTTTGTTTTATTCTTTTCAATTTCATGTGTCTTATTTTGTATAAGTGCTGATTGGCAATGAGATTTCATTATCAAAATCCCTTTAAAATATTGTAGCTAAAAACTAAAACAATTGCAATTGTAAACGATAGCAGCAGCAGCAGGAAAATCATGATTTTGCCAAACAGTACAGACACCCTTTAAACTAACAATAAGAAATCAAAATACATACATACATACATACATATAGGTATTTCTAAGGGAATGTTAACTTTTTGTCACATGCGACACCAAACAAATATGCTTCTTTTTTTCACAGAAAACTAAAGTTTTTTCTACTTCCTTATACATATATTTGTGTAGAACATCAGCAGCTTCTACATTAAGTAAAATTTTAAGAAAAATCAAGTCTAATTAAACTGAAACACAAGCTTAATTGCTTGCTATCGCATGCGACAAAAAGGGAGAATTTCCCGTGGAAATGCCCACATGTAAGTATATAAGATGTGAACGCAAAACTTAACTCGCAGCAATCACAACACGACCACAATCAACTCTATATGTGAAAATTATTACACCGAATGAAAATAAAAACACCCTCTTACACCTCTTTCTATTGTCTTTCTTTTTGTTGTAGCGAAAAAAATCCAATGCAATTGTAAAAACTGCAATATCATCGCAATTTATTTTGTTTGTTTTTTTCTCAATTCTTAGCTCACTTATACAGTGTCCCCTTTGTGCTGATTTGCACAAGGGCGCTTAAGATGTTTGTATGGAAATGGTGAGTGAGTGAGTGAGTGACCTTTAAGTCGCCACCAACACACTTAAAAAAATAATCTGGTGAAAGTTATTAAATGATTTGAAACTTTTGTTTAAGATTTAACCTTAAAATATTCAAGACAATTTCACTCACTATACTAAAATTAAATTTAAAATCCAATATATCTGTGGAAATAGGCACAAAGCGCTGAAGTTTTATGTTACTCTTTATAAATTTTCAAGTCGATTTTCACAAATTTATTTCTTTTGCAGTTAAAATGGAAAATTCACTGTTCACTTTTAATTTCCTTAGGAAATCATCGTTTTATACAATAATAAATATTGCCTTCAATTTCAAACATACCAATTTATAAGTTAATATACATATATGTTCACATCGATCCTTTAAGGAGCATAGGGACTCTAAAGTCTAAGCTAAATTAAGCTTTTATTTCATATGAGATTACAAGTTGAAAAAATATAAGTATAAAAAATCGCACAATATAATTGAAATTTTACTCAGATATACTTTGAACGTCCATTTTCACAATGTATGATTAAGAATTAGCGTTAACTTTAACTGACAGTTCTTCATACAAAACTTGCCGTTAAAGTCCCTGTTAGCTTTTAATTGTACATTGTGAAAAGGGCCGTAAATATGAAAATTAGACAAAATTAGACAAATGTCATTAACTCAAAATTTGCTTATCTTGACGTAAGCACTTTTCCAAATTTTTTTTTCTCATAGTCATGTGATTTTATGCAAAAAAAAAACAAAGAAGTAAATACAATCGCACATGCCAGCAATACTCATCTCTAATAGCAGCACGCATGTATGTAAAATAGTTAAACGAAAATTACGAAAAAAGTGTCACTGACTATCACCATCCCTTCCTGCAACCACCACCTAAAAAATTTAATAAAAGTTGTTATTGTTGTTACATAAACCAGCCACTAACTAAAGAGAGCTGGGCGAACAAGAATGGGGAAACGAATAATATGCAAGTATTTGGGTGTACAAAATAGCATGAAAAAGTTGTTATTATTCTCTCTTTTTTTAAGTTAATGAAATTTCAGCTCACATTACATATTTCACACGGGAGAACTAAATGATAAAGGTATGTGGCTTGGAATAATAATAGTTATAAGTCAATTCTAGTCACAGTCTAGTTATTTTCCGGCCCAAGTCTAGTCATAGGCAAGTCATGTGCAAGGCATAGTCAGGTAGTAGTCAAGTTATGGTCAAGTCATATACAAGTCACAGTCAAGTCATGGTCACGTCATAGTCGGCTTACAATCAATCAATGGCATCGTTAAAGTCACATCAAGACGGCAGTAAATATTGTCACTTGTCTACTCCTTATCGGCAACATTTGGCTATTATTAGCAATCTTTTACTAATCTCTAAGGCTTTGTAAATGGAACATGTTAATAGTAGTCAGTTGTTTTCAACAAAGAGTAGGTTAGGTTAGGTTAGGTTAGGAAGGGTGTTGCTTTACCGCACCTCCACTCGGAGACCCAATTGGGTACATTGTGATTCCCTTCTGTTGCCCAAAAAAGTAATATTTACAAGTGACAATTTTTACTGTAGTCTTGATGTGACATCGACGACGCAATTCGTAATAAGGGGGATTTTATTTATACTTTTTTTGAAATTATGTTTCATTTCAAGTCTATTGAATTGTTGTTCAGCAGCGTTGGCTGAAGTAGTTAGCACGTTGACCACAAAACCGAAGATCCTGGGTGCAATCCCTGTATCCGACAGTCATTAAATAACAACACCACACATTTTTCTGATGTGCATTAGTGTCCCTTTGTATCAGTTGTTGTAGAAAAGTTCATGTGATGAAGGCATAGTCACTGGTCACTGAACTATACCGACTTCAGCAGATGCTAATCCTAATGTAACATCAGAGCGCCCTCCTTCGTCGGTATTGTGTAGCAGATTCATCGGCGAAGTAAAATAACTAATATAATGGCTACTAAACACAGCTTCAAAAATTTAATATGGCTCATTTGACACCAGAAGGCGCTGCAACACTGCATTATTAAAAAAAACGTGCAAAAAAAAGCAGTGTTTTAAAAGAATGAAGCTTTCTTCTATCTCTTCCTTCGCCACCTGTCTTCTATCACTATCCCTTTTCTAAAGAAGGTAACACCTAGTAATAATAGTACTAGGCATTAATTGCCTGAGTGTTACTTCTTTCTAAAAAAGAAAAAAAAATGCATCTAGATATGCTAAACCGTAAAAAACATATTTGAATTGAATTTTATTAATTTTAATCAGTTTTCGAATTCAGTCTTTAAGAATATTTCAATTGAGCTTTTAATTAAATCTTTAACTAAATTTTAATAGAATCTTTAAAAAGATTAATAAATTTTTTAGTTAAAAACTCGTAAATTCTTAATTTAAATGACTGAGTTAAAACCACAATTACCGTGATTAGTTAAAAACTAGGATTTTTTTGTAATAGAATCGTTAAAAAATTTTTCAAATAAATTTTAATTGAATCTGAAAAAAAACAATTAAATTTTTAATTGAAAAAATCTAAAAAAAATTTAAACTTAAATGGGTGAGCAAATACTACAATTTTCGTGATTAGCTGAAAACTAAATGAAGCTGTTAATTAAATCTTTTTTTTTTTTTAATTGAAACTTACTGCCTTATACTGAACTTTGTAACAAATAAAAATATTATGACAAATGACAATTTTTATATTTGAAGCAAAGTAAAAATTGTCATTTGTTATAATAATTTATTTCCCAGAGCTTAGAATATGGGAGTTATTTTTATTTTTTTTTCTGTTTAGTCAAGTCACAGTTAAATCATATTCAATTCACAGTCAAGTTATATTCACGTAACAGTGAAGTCATGGTCAAGTCAAGTCATAGCCGAGTCATAGTGAAGGTAGAGTGAATTCATTGTCAAATTATACTCAAGTCATAGTAAGGTCACAGTCAAGTCACAGCTAATTCACACTCAAGCCATAGTCAACTCAATGCCAGTTCACACTCAAGTCACAGTCATTTAATATTCATGTCATAGTCAAATCATAGTCAACTCTCTGCCATATCATATTTAAAACATTGTGAAGTCATGCGCGGCGTTCACATAAAACTCTCAGTAATCACTGCGTGCTTAATATTATAAACTGCAGTTTGCAACATAATACATTTGTCAAATGTTGTGAATTGTAATCTTTTTTTTGTTTTTTTTTTTTTTTTGCAAGTAATGTTTTTTGCCACCACTCTAGTATTACGGGGTTTGTTGCAATGACAAGTAATCACTAAAACAATTGACACTACTTTTCGTTTTGCAGTTGCTGTTGCTGTTGTTGTTGTTTTTTTTAGCACTCGTACCGGTTCTTCGCAGTTGCTTGTGTGTATTTTTTCATGCTCAGTTGTTATAAGTGTCCTTGATGTTTCCCTTTCTATTTAATACACACACGTACATACATATGTATGTACAGGCGTATACATATTTATGTTTTTGTTTTTGCTTTTGCAATGTGCCCCTTGATTTCAATAAGTATATGTTGATGTAAATTGGTATGTGTGTGTGTATGTGTGTCATACTTCCTTTATATGAATTTTTATGTTGAGCAACTCGTATTACATATTTTTTACTTTTTGTTTCTTGTGTCCTTTTTAAAGTAATCATATTGCTGGTATTGTTGTTTTCGCTGTTTTGTATTTTTCTGTTAATTGGTTTTAGTTTTAAATGCTATTTATGGTTGTGTCAAACTTTATTTACTTGCTTTTTGAGGCTTATGCTTATGTATGACCATCTGAAGGTCCGTCTGTCCGTTCTTTCTATTTGAATTGTTGGGTAATTGTTGGTTGCTTGCTGATCAGTAAGTATTTGGCGTATATAGTTTTTTTATTTAACAAAAAAAAAAAAAAAAAAACATATTTAAATGGGAAAAGAAACCCTGAAAATAAATATAATCAGGGCTAATATTGTTGATTTATGTTTGTGATTATACAAATGCATTTTTTTATATTTTTAAATTAGGGATTTTATTCGAGAAAATCTTGTGTGATTTATGTGAATTTGAATCAATGCTCTGGTATGGGCAAAACTATTTAGTTATTTTTTAAAGCTTTAAATAATTAATAGGAGGGAATTTTATGCTTTTTTGTTAAAAATTTTTATAAAAAAAACATTTTTTTGTAGTTTTTTTATTTCTATTAATTGTGTTAGCCCAATTTTTTATGTCTTCTTCCATAATTTAGCGTTGAAATTTTTATGATGCAACTTTAATAGATCTGTTAAGAATAACATATCTCTTAAAATTTCTTCATTTCTTTTTATGTGTTTTCCAAAAAAAATTTTTGTGTGTAAGATTTTATTTTAAGTATTTTTTTTGTAGTTAGCAGACAATCATAAATATATTTTTGTCATTTCAAGAGATTTGATGTTATAAATTATTTTTTTTAAAGATATTTTGGAAAAACTAGTTACTACAGATTTTCAGGAGATGGATGAAGATAAGAGTCAAAACTTTGTGGGTTAAGAAAATATTTTTGATTTGAGCAACTTCAAAAATAATTTCTATGACAACTTCAATAATTTTGTTTCATAACAGTGTGAACTAAGAATTAATGAAGTGTACATATTTCCATTGTATTTTTGTTTTTCTTCATAAAAGAAACCATGTTTGTTTAGGGTTTGAAATTTCATAATGAAATCTAGCGATACGAAACAGTTTTCAAGTTAAGTGGCAAACATGTGAAGATCTTTAATAGGCACTTAAGAACTACCGCTGTTAAAGAATTATATACATACATCTTATTTATATTCATATTGCTTAAGAAGCAACAGCTTCCGGTTTGCTAACCCAGCAAACAAGTATTTTTAAGCTACGATAGCGGGTCAAGAAAATCGTAACTTTTTTAAAAACACATTTTACTGTTCAATGATCTCTCCTTTGAGTTTTTTACACTTTGTTCATATTTTTTTTTTTTTTTAATTTTCAAAGTAAGTGTAAGTGTGTTTTAAGAGACGTTAAATTATGCACTGAAATTTAAAAAAATTAATATTAAAGGGTATTCTATTAGTTAATGTTATTTTGACTATGTAATTTGGACAAATTGCTGTATCTTGGAAATCGTAATCTTTTGAAATTTTGCAAAAACGCTAAAACTAAAAAATCCCAAAACAAAAAAAAAAAAAAAAAAAAATGCCAAGAAGAAAAAAAATCGCGAAAAAACGAAAAAATTGCCAAACATAAAAAACATCTTAAATTTAACTTAAGCGTCAAAAACTGAACACGAACGAAAAAAACATAAAAACTAAAACTGTGCCATAAACCGAAAAATTTTCAAAAACCAAAAAAAATTGCCAAGAACCGAAAAAAGGTTTACCGAATATTTAAAACTAAAAAAAAACTGTCTACATCAGGTAAGATATTCGATTATATAGGCTAGAGTTCGTATAGTAGTGTCAATACGTAGTGTCATCACAAAATCGCCACAAGTAAAAAAAATGGTCACAAAAAAAACTAAACTTTTTTTCCAAAAATCCTGAATAAAATTGTCAAGACAAATCAGAACCGCAATAACTAAAAAAATCTCTTAAACTTAAATAAATCGCTATAATTAAAAAAATCGCCCTAACGAAAATAAAGCGGCAAAACCAAAAAAGCGTCAAAATTATAAAAAATTCACTGGAACTAAATATAATCCAGACGAGAAAAAAGACTAAAAAAACGCAAAAAAAATATCCAAAACGAAAAAAGCGCTTGAACTAAGAAATGCCAAAATAAAGAAGTTTAAAAAAATTATACATCAGGTAACATACATAATAGTTATAGCCGTTTCCGTACGAAAAACTTCGTGAGCGAGTCAAAGGCGCACTTAACTGAATTTATTTTCAATTGTTACAGACGTATAAACTTCAATTGGCTATTCAGAAAGCGCGGCATCTCCTGTGCTTGTGCCGTCACAACAAAATTCAGTAAAAACACTTTTTTACCACTGAAATTGATGGGGAAGAATCCCTGAAGCATTTATCAAACATGACCTCGGTTTAAGTGATGGTTTTTTTTTCACAAAAAATAATGCTTTACGAGCACGTTTTATATCCTTCAAATACAATTTTTAAGTCGACTGAAAGTTGCCTTTTAATATTCAAAACATCATTTATTTATGATCAGGCCTTCGTAGGAGAAAGCATTGTTGATGTTGTCATGACAGTTGCTTTTTAAGGGGTGCAGTGTTGCCCTTTCAGTTCAGAGACGTAAAATTCAAAAAATGACGGACTTATTGACCCGTCCTAGTTAAAGAAAACCTTGTTGACGTTGTCCTTTACTTAAAGCACATTGCAGTTAGAGTCGAGCTGAATAATTACAAAAAGAAAATACAATAAATGAAAAAAGTATATTGCGGTGAAAGAATAATGTAATGTAACAAAAAGGTCACAATCGACTTTAAAAAACAATACAATCTGCTCGAACAGGTAAAACTATTTTATTTATTTTATTGCTTATAAAATTATCATGAAATATTTTTCATTTTAATGTGTTTTTTCCTAGTCCAGAATTATAAAAATATTAGTAAGCGTGTTTTAGATTTTAAGTAACGATATATTGCTTAATGCATTCAGATTTATATGTTATATAATGTATACCCATCTTAACACAAATATTTTGCGCAAGAAGTTTTTAAAAATTTCATTAGAGTGTAAAATGTTTGCTGGGAAAACACCAGAATAATCAGACATGTGTTCCAACAGCAACATCTGCAAAAGGAGAAAAATTGTTTTTCTACTGACTCAATATTTTAATTTTGGGGGATTTTTTTTTGTATATTTTGTAAGATAATCACTTTAGCATTTAATTAAAGGAATCGTTCCCTTTTTGCTTTTCATGTTAAATAACGCAATGTAAATGTTGTGCAATATTTGCTTTTCTTAACATTTATTTGGTCTGTTGTTAACGTGCAAAATTTTATTTACTGGAAGTTTTGTTTACATTGTGTTTATGTCTAAGTCTCTGAAGAATTTATTTTCAGTCTTAAGCCGGTTACAAAATAAAGGGAACAATGAAAATAAAGAGAAGGACTGACACAAATTAACACACGCCACGCACACAACGCATGAAAACAAAGGTCAGCACTAATGCTGAAGAAAAATAAACAAATATAACAGTATAACACTCTCGAAATAGTCACTCTCAAATAGTCGCTATCCACAACACAAACACTTTCTCAAATCGCAAAACAACGAACTGGCAGTGATGATAAATATGAACGATTTTAAATGGCAGCTCGTTTCCTTTATAATTATTTATTAAAGCGCAAGGCAAAATCAAACCGAGAGTGTTTATGCTACAGAACGAGTGCTGTGTGAGAGAGAGAGAGAGAGAGAGAGAGTGGAATGTGTTTTGTTATTGTGATGTGTTGTGTATTGTATGTGGAAACATGCAAGTGTTGATGCGTAAGGGATGCTTATCATTCACGAACAATTTTTATGTTGTGTGTGATATCAAAACATTGAACTCATCATGGCATTATTTTATGTGCGTATGTGTGTGTGTGTCTGCGTGTGTGTGTGTGACACTTTCAGTGTCTATTGTTGGTCTTCTTTTATTTCCATACATTTTTCGTTTAATGGCCAGCCAAAGTAAAAACTAACGAGTACATTATTCAATGTGTTGAGTGTAAGTTGCTGTGTGTGATGTTTTTCTTTTTTCATTTTGTACTTAATTTTTTTTAGCAAGCGAATACATGCTGGAGTCTATTTTTCCTAATGTCGAACAGTTTACTAGCGGTTGTCGTTTGAAACGGATGTTTAAGCTGCGGACGCGAAAAATAATTTATTTGTACAACATTTTTCATGCTACAAAAAAAAACGAGGCGTGTAAAAAATTTTCAAGACATTGTTTTTTCTACTTTAAATGTACTGTGTATTTGTGAAAGCAAGAAAAACTTGGTAAAATAAACACAATCTAGAGAAATCGATAAAACGTTATTTAGCAAAAGTTTTTAGAGTTTTATAAAATAAATCTGATAGAGAAATTGTGTATTATTGAAAAAAAAAGTCTGAAGATAAAAAGAAAGAAATATTAAAGCCAACAAAAACAGTCTCTAAACGGAAGTAATTTTCCGACGACACAACCCAAAAATAAAACATAACGCACCAGAAGAAAAAATCTATATATACACTACAATAAGAAAAAAAAACATCACTTTATTGTCTGTGTTTTCTTTTGCCTTTTTTGTTCTTTGTTTTTTTTTTTTTTATTTTGGTATATTGTAAAATTTAACAGTAAAAGCTGAATTGGGTGACTTTTGGTGCTTGGTGTGTGTTTTGGCGTCAAAGTGCTGATGCTGATGCTGTGCTGTAAAGGTCTCGAGAGGTCTATGTGTGTGTAAAAGTAACAATAATAAGACTCCCTACAGAGTAAAATTTGGAAATAAAATTCAAGCTTGCTTTAAGGAGGTGCTGTTTTCGCATTCCTGCTAAACAGAAAATAAAAATAACAAAACTCAAAAACACAACAATTTGAATGCTTTCAAGTTATATTAACACTTGGAGCAACTTTAAGTCAGCTAAATATATATATATATATATATATATATATATATATATATATATATATGTACACGTCAAGCCAAATTCTATTTAAGGGAATTTTAATTTGAGAGAAAGGCGCATAAACATAAAAAACCCTTTCACAAAAATAATCAATTAATTACGAGCAAATTAAATAAATAAACACACAAAAGAAAACACTTCGCGTCAGCCAGAATATTTAGTTAAACAAAAAACATGACAACAATAAGCTACACTTACACAAAAGCAAATAAATTATATTCAAACCTTTAAAGTGCAGACCTTTACAAATGGTCATGTATGCGAGTGTGAACGCTTTAACGAGTAAATACAAATGTTTTTTGTTTGTCTGTGTAGTGTTGCATAAACAAATATATCTTTGCGACATTAACTGTATTTATTTAAAATAAAATAACAACAACACTGACAACACAGCACAACTCTTTGCCAAACAATTTCCAATTGCAAACAAGCCGCCATTCAAATTAAAATGGTGAAAAAATAAATTATAAATTGAAATGCTTGACAAATAAAATTAAATGCGTAACATTTGATAAACAAGCAAACAAACCAACAAACGAAATCATTATCATTTCACCATCAACAGCAACAATAAATGATTACAAATGCCCACAAAAAAAAAAAAAACAACACAGAGAGAAAGAAGAAAAAGTATATCATTAAATAGTTAAAATGAATTGGCAGCAACAAAAATAAATTGCTTTTCAAGTATCGGTATCCGTGCAAATAATATCAGTTTAACGAAGTGTATAAGTGTGTTAAAATACATATGTATGTATGAATGAGCATTGTGCTGAAATCCTCTTAAAAAAAAATAAAAGGCGTAAAAATACACAAAAAAATAGAATTTTCGTCAAAATATTTGTTAAAAAATTATTCAATTAAATCTGCAATTCTCTTGCAGTGCTTGACAAATAGCAATTAAAATAAAGCCAAATCAATTTAAATTAAAATAAAACAAATGTTTTATTATCAAGCTATGGAAATTGTAAAACATGTTTTCTTTTTGTTGATAATATTTAGAATATAAGAAAAATTAAATAATGCATTTTAATGAAGTTAATTGTTATCAGCAGAAATAAAAGAAAAATACCACAATAAACAAATGAAAATACATTTGCTATTGGTACTAATACTACTCTACTATTTAAGTTACTCATTTCAAACTGCATCTTCAAGACTATCCTTAAGAGGTAAGTTAAAATTAATAATTTACTTAATTTTGAAGCGATTGATAAATAAATAATCACCCTTATTCCAGTTGTCAACATTAACATCACGTCAATACAAAACAAAAAAAAATAAAAAAAATGTTTGCTTGTATACTCGTTATCGACAACAATTTTGTTCTATTGACAGTCTATTTCTGTTCCCTAAGGTCTAGAAAATAGAATGAGCCTGTCATGAGCAGTCTGTTGTTTTCCACAAACGAAAGACTAGCCCCAAATTTGTTGGTATTGCATGGACGTGATGTCGATGTTAACAATTGGAACAAGGGTGATTAAATAAAGTAATAGGAAATTTATAACAAAAGCTCAAGACATTTCATAACTAACGAATATTTAAGCATTTTGAAAAAAGTATTGCATACTTTTTAGAGCTTCTTGATTGTGGGAGGTAAAATTAAATGGCATTTATTGTGAGCGACTTTTAATCTTTAACTAAGGAAGAAGTAGCTAATCAAATAAGTTTTCAATTGGTAATACGAAACATATTTGAAAAAGAATTCCTCAGTTATTAATCTCACTCAAAATACAGAACGTATTTCTGCCAGCTGGGGCTAAAACTATTTACATGGGAAGAAATGATTACAACATGAATGAATTTGAGGAATTTTATTTAAAACAGCATGCAAGAAAAAAAGATTTTGATACTTCAGGTCTACATAAAATTAACAAGAACTCAAAATCAGTTTTTGCATGCCTAAAATCAATAAACAATTACTTAATACTAGTGTTGTCAGTTTAGTACCAGTTCAGGTGATGAAGTTTTCTTTGACAGAAAATCTTGTTTTGTTACAGAGAGGAGATTGAGAAATAGGATAATACACATTCTCGTATTATAAATTCGTTTTGTGTTCTTGCTCGTTATAAAACAACTTCTGCAAAAACGATTTCTTCATATAAACGGAAGTGCATTAATTTAAAGAATAAAATGAAAAATTGACGTCATATAAATTATAAACTAAAACTAAGTTACAATATCGAGCACTATTTTCGATTTCATAGTAAGCGAAATGTGGTAAAAAATTTACTTTTTAATTGAAACTGAAATTTTATGAACCTACCCATAGATTTAAATTATCAAAACTGCCAAATTGTGGGTAATTTTAAAAAAATTTTAAATTTAAATTTAATCTTAAGGGATAGTTTATGTATATAAAACAGATTTGAATATTATATAAAAAAGCTTTTCCTCCAAACTGCAATTTTTGTCCCTTACCATTAAATCGAAAATAAGGCTCGATGTTATTTGGCTCTGGTAACTTTAAATTGTTGTCGAAGATTATCGATGACTAACAACATATGAAACCCTATTTTTGATTTAATCGTAAGCGACAAAGGAGAAGATTTTTTTTTGTAATATTCAAATATATTTTATTTATTTTAAGTTTAAATTTCTTTTAAAGTCTTCAACAATTTTGTCATTTTGATAATTATGAACAATGGGTAGTTTGGGCCCACAAAATACTAATTTCAATAAAAAACTTTATTTTGTATTACATGTCGCTTGCGACTAAATCGAAAACAGGGCTGGATATGATTTGCATTCTGCAAGAAAATTTCATGAAGATATTTTTGATAACATTGAAAGTAGCATTGTATCTAATCTAATCTACAAGAATATATTTGAATGAATTAGTTTTTAATTTATCGGCTTTTGTACATTTAATTTTTCTTTTTCTCCCACAATATTTCGGATTTTTAACATGTGAAGATTTTATTTGATGCCCCTAAAAGTATGCAACTCTCAAACTTTTTTGGGCGGAAGCTGAGCGAATATGAAATATTAGTTTTGGAAAAAAGTGTGATAAAAATTCTAAAAAACTCCCAAAATATTAACCTGACAGGCACTTGTGAAAACTGGCAGTAGGATGTCCCAAAAAAATTTTTTTGGGGCTCAACTATAATTTGAGAGCTTATATGGCCAAGTATTTTGGGGATTTTTTGAAGCAAATTTAAAAATTATTGTTTCTTATTTATTGAGAACTAAATGACCTTTTAAAATGCATCATAGTTTTTATTATAAAAAAAATTGTAAAAGTTATAAAGCGTTATTTACAAAACGTATAAAAAAATATACGAAAAATTGTAATGTAGGCTACCTGAATGAGCAAATTCATTGCCAAACTCTTATAGCTTTGTACACAAAACTTAAGCTGAAACATTTTTTCCGCTAACATATTTTCTCAAAGTAAAAAAAATTGTAGCTTTTGACACTGTAATGAAGAAAACACCGAAAATAGCCGGCAAACTCAAATTTTTGGCGAAAATTCGACTTGTGCAATCTTAAAACCTTTTTCGAAAAATCTAAAAAAATTTTCGAAAATACTTTACCCTATAAACTTTCAAATTATGCTTGAGCATCCATGAAAATAAAAAATTAAATTTTTTTGGGACACATTATTCATTGCGAAATATGAATAAAAAAAGTATTTGCTTTTTACTCAAAAATTTGTTTTAAAACCTCAAATTTGTATGTTTTTTTTTTTTTTTTTAAAGATTTTTAAGTAAAACGCAAATACTTTTTTTTATTCATACTAGCCTTTGTATAGCTATTGGAATTTTTTACATTAATTTTTATAAGAAATAAAAGTATAAAAATTTATAATTTATTATCTATATTTTAAAAATTTTAAACTAAATTTTTTTCTTTTTATATGGCCAAGAAAACATTTAATTTAAATTGCCAGCGAGAAAATAAATGTAAAAAAATGGCTCAGCTTCTTTTTGCAGTTGATGCAAATGTCAGCTTTATATACTTATTTTTTAGTGATAATGGAATACGTAAATTGTTTTGATTCATTGTATTAAAATTTGCTTAAAGATTTTTTTTACAACAAGTTATTTATAAAATATTTTTGTCTTGAGAAATTTGTTTTAATTGTCTTTTCAAACACAACTTAAAGCAATACAACAAGGGTTGTGAATTTCGCAGTAAATTTATTTGCATTTAAGCAGACTCTAAACTATTTGTGTCTCCCAAAGTATGCAAATAATTTTTTTTTCATGCGCAATGTATGCTTTTATTTCATTCTTTCAACTTTTATTATGATAATTTTTCAAGGACTATGAACATATAAAAATATGTACATAATATATAAAACACAACCTTGAATTTTTTTCCAGTTGCTTTTATTGCATTTAAATTAAGCCTTTGATTAAAATCTCATCAAAATTAAATATTACTAAATTTTAATAGTCACCGCAAACTGTCATAAAAATAGAAACAAATATATATAAAATTAATTTATTCTTTTTAAAGTTTTTTTAAAAAAATTTACCAAAAAAAAAACGTTCAATAATAATACGCAGGCAAATACCAACACATGTTTTATACACACACCAACAACACACACATATATACACACACTCGCTTAATATAAATATCTTTTGTTATAAATATCTTTTGTCAACTTTTATGCAAATGCTCATGCATATAAAGTGAATTAAAAAAAAATTAATTCAAAAGCTGCTTAAAGTTATGCAAAATGTTTTTTTCTTATTTCAAATACCAGTCATGACATTAAAATATTTATAAAGAAAAACGACAGATAAAACAGATTTTTTTAAACTTTTTAAAATTCTTTTGACCAAAAAATTGTGATGATTTGAGAGAATTTCTTTTTTTATTTGTAATTTTGTTTTATTTCAGATGTCAAAAGAATTTCTGGATTTTAAAGCATTGTTTAATGTGTGGCAGAAAAATAAGAGAAATGCTAAAAGAGAATAGTTTGGTAAGGCACGTTTTTCTATGATAAGCTTGTGTATTTTTGTGAAATAATTTTTAGGAATTTTTTTTTACAAAATATAAAATACTTTCTCTAATGCTAAATATTTCATAAGTGACTTTAAAACTATTTGAAATGCAGGCCACATATGAGAATCTTAATTTCATTAGTTTGTACAACAAGGTTTTATTGCCTTAAAGTATGCTACAAAGCAACAAATGAATACAAACCCTTATATTCATAAAAAATACAAAATGTATTTTAAGTCTATTTTAAGAAAATTTTTTACGAAAATTTTTAAATAAAATTTGAAATTTGATGACTATGGGGGAAAGTGTTTATTTATGCAAATATTTAAAGTGAAGCATATGAGAAAATATAAAATTTTTAGCTTTAGACATAATCCAAATTAGTACAAGGTCTTTTTTATCAGCATGAATTGTAAAATTCTTATTTGATATTTAAAATTCTTGTTTAAAGCTGTGATATACTATCATACAAAGTCGTGCAATCTACGAAAAAATAAAACCCTGGTATGATGGAGTTTATGAATATGTTCAAAAGTCAATAACAATTCATCACAGCAGGGTTGTATTTTTTCGTAGATTGCACGACTTTGTATAATAGTGAGTCATGGCTTTTATTACAATGACTGAAAATTAAAAATAAACAGTAATTTTTCCGCGCCATTAGTATAAAAACTTCAATATGATTGCAAATTCCTTGAGTTATTCTTAAAATTTGTGAAGAAATTTTTAATTATTTTATTTTGATTTAAAATAGAATACGAGAATTAGTCTAAAAATAGTAATTAAAGTAAATTATCTATTTCTTGCCACTTCTTAAAAACTAAACAATTTCCTAACTAATTTTATATTGAGGTAAAATAATTAATGCCGTGTGATGGAAAATTTCATAGTTTTCTTTGCGAAAGGCTTCAAAAAAAAAAAAAAAAAAAAAAAAAAATTATATAGAAAGATATAAGAATTTAAATAACATTTTTCAAAATTTTGACGAATGACAAGTAAAAACTACGGCGTTAACAAAAATAGATCTTTATGCGTTTTAAACACTTCTTGAATTTATTTAAATTGACTACAAAATGTTTTTATTTGAAAATAAAAATGTTTTGATTTTTTTTTATACTAAAATTAAAGGTTTAAGGAATAACTTTTATAAAAAACTATAAGTCCAAAAGGTTTTTCATAAATTTTAGCTTAATTTAAATGTAATTGGTTAATCGAATGAATAAAATGCATATTTTCTTGTTATCGAATCGGTAAAACATCGAGTCTTATTTTAGATTTAATAGTAAGTGACATGTAGTACAAATTAACTTTTCTCGATTGAAATTAAAACTTTAAAGACTTTAAGCTTTTAAACTTTATCTGAAGCGACAATTTGCTTATGTTAAATATATTAGAATATTAAAAAACGTTCTCCTGAAAACTTTAATTTTTGTCCTTTACGATTAAATCGAAAATAAGTCTCGATATAGTCATATTTTTTATCATTTTGATTTTTTGTTTGATTTTTCTTTTTCTTTGCATTTTTAATAATTTAAGGTTTGTTGAACTCCCACCCGCCAGCTGGCAAATGGGCAGAAGGTCTTTGTTTGCTGAATATAAAAAAGCACATAATGCTGCCTACTTTCAGGCTGCTTGTCTTGTATATTAACACTATTTATAAGACTTTTCCTTATTTAACACCTCAAGTACCTAAAAGTACAAAATTTCACACTTAACATTTTTTTATATATTTTATTTTATTTTTCTACTTCTTATTGCGCTTTACTTTTTGTCGTCAAAAGAAAGAAATCAAGCAACAAAAGGCTCTCTTATTGTGTATGCAAGTACATGCATGCCTGCATTTGCTATTAAATGCACGCCATTCTTCTTCTTCTGTAAGCCTTTAGTTGTAATTCAAACATAAAGTGCACATTTAGGCGTTTAACACATGTGTTTTTTAAGAGAAGAAAAAAACTAACTTGCCTGCTTTTATGTCGTTTAAAAATATGAACATTTCTATAACTATTGTGAAAAGTTTAAGTAAAGTTTTTCATTGTTTTTAAGGCTTTAGGCTTTTACATACGAAGAAAATATTATTAAAGGCCGCTTAACACTGTAATATAAATATTAATACTTGTACTGAAAATGCATTGATAATCTAATAGTTGTTTGAAAACTGTTTCCATTAAAAGTATTAGTACTTCTAGGGTCTAATTTTGTTAACCAAATATCTTAAGAGTTGAAAAATTTCGTATGTATTTTGTTTTTGTTATTTATATTTTTTCCATATAAATGTCAGTGCTTAAAGATTTAGATTTAGAAAGAACCTTAAAGAATGAATGCAATTCAATGTGTTTAAAATTTTTCATTTCCTCTTACTTTAAAGTACTTTTATAGCAATTGCCTACTTCAGGGCTTAAATCATTCATAAGAGTAGAAATTTGTTCTTCAATAACTTAAGTCAAAAAAGTTGTGTATACTGTTACATTTATATAGAAAAATCCCAACTAATTATTTTTTTGAAATCGAGATTTTTAAATTTTTCAATACATTAGATGCTCTTCTACCGAAAAATGTAAAAAACTCGATTTCAAAAAAAATAATGCGTTAGGTCCTTTCTATATTAAGCTAATGATAAATATGTTTTTTTACCTGCTTGGGCCTACTTTAAGGATAAATATACTTAATCTAGATTTGCTTGTTTAATATTCTTAAAATTCCTTTTTTTTCTTCTCCGAAACAAGTATTGAAACTTTAGAGGGCTTAATGAAAGTACAATGTACACACTAGGACAACGCACATGATGTTGAAAATTTTAAATTGTAAACAAATGGAATTATAACAACTTGCATGAACTTTTCTGTTTAAAAAAAGATAAAAGAAGCATCCCAGTAAACATTTTTTAAGGGGTAAGAAGGCAGGAACAAGTGCTAAAAGTTATACATACTTAAATTTAAAGTAATTCATCTACCTCTTAACAGAAAAAAATCGTAGAGAAAATGGTTTTATAGTTTTGTTCGATAAAATCCGTAAAGTAGGCAACATTTTATGTTTTTTTTTTACCTCTAAGCCTGGTACGGAGAGTTTTTAAAGAATTTCACATTTGTAAATTTACTTTTATTTCTACACGAAAAAATAATCCTGTAGCCTTTTGTGTAGAATTATGTTTGCATAGGCACAAAGTCACTTATTTTTTAATATACAACACACAAAAACACTAAAAATTAGTTAAAATTTGATGAAAATTAGAAATATTGAAAAATTCCGTGACCAAACAATTGTCTGAACATTAATTCTTGTTTCAATTGAGTGAAAAAAGTCTGCATTTGTGTTTATAACATCCTTCAAATAGGCAATCGTTTTCAAAACTTCAGTACCTTGAGGCTGGTACCGAGTACTTGCAAGAATTTCAGGTTCTCATAAGGACTGTATTTAAAAAACTTACAGAATTTCATAAAGAAATTTACATTTGCTGGTACGGAATTTCAAAAGAAAATTGCATGAAAATTATATAACTATAAGTGGAGACTTTTTTCATTTAACAGAAACAAAAATTACAATTACAATTGTTTGGTAACTGAGTTTTTGACATTTTTTATTTTTTTTTTTTAGCAAATTGCAATTAATTTTTAGAGTTTTTGTGTATTATATATTAAAAATTTAATGAATTTGTGTCTAAGCTTTCTTTTCTCAACGACCAGCAATCTTAATAGATTGTTATATTTTAAGTTTTCTTTCCAGTTAGGATTAATCGTTATTTGTGACCCAAGATGTTTTGTGTGATTTTCGTATTAAAATAAGTAAATTTAAATCACTTTCTCATAAGGTCGAGTACTGGGAAATTTATGCAATTTTTACGATCCATGCAGGGTTGCAATGCCTATCCATATCTAAAACACAATTTTTATTATTTTATTAAGATGTCTAAACTCATTTTTACAAAAAGATTTTATTTATTTATTTTTTTTTTTGCTTATTAACAAGGAGAGAAATAATTTAGCTCTGTTTTAATTACACCAACCATGTCATGGTTGCAGCTAACACACAATTATTGCTTCTTGCTAACTTAGATAAAAATTTAAAATTATTTTGATTTTAATTTTTAAGCATTTAATTTTGTAATCATTAACATTTTCAATATGGTTGAACTATAATGAAAATTTTGTTAATACGCAAACATATTTTGGTTCCTTTATAGTCAAAGTATAATTTAAATACAAAAAAACGAATATTTTTAAGTCTTTCTTAAAAACAAGTGCTGGGCTCAAGTCATTAAGCGTAAAATTCAAACATTAGAGCAGCAGAAAAAAATTAAATTTGAGATCATAAAAATTCTGCACATGCTAAGTATTAAACTCTTTAAATGCCACATGCCCACTCCCCTGCCCAACCCTTTCCCTTAACCCCATTTCTTAGTTATAAACTGAGTTTCGTTAGTAATACTGGCACATAAAAGTATATCCACACATTTGTAAACACATATAAAAAATTATTCCCTGCTTCATTTTTATTAAAAAAAAAAAAAAAAACATGCCCCTGTTAAACGATGCATTTCACTTTATCCATGTTAAGCAAGAAAAAGTAATTTTCTGCTTCCTGGCAGAAAAAACTGTATGTTAATACAGGCACGTTGAGTATATGTATATTCTTTTGTGCTTAAGTTTACTTAGCAACGTTCGAGTATGAATATTCTATATAAAATACAAAGAAGAAAAGAAAAAAACTAACAAAATAGCAGAAAAGTAAATGCGTATGAAAGCTGCAGTAAAACTTGAAAATGAGCAAAAGTTTCGAAATTCTCCTAAGAAATCGTTATAATTTTATACAAAAAAAATAATATTTAACACATACACACTCCTGCACATACATATGCATTCATTCACCAAACTTTGTTGATTCTTGCATGCTTCTTTGTTTACTTTTGAGTTGAGAGACAAAAAAAAAAAATTGAATCTCCAAAACAAGTGTAGAAGTTAGAAGGAATAACATTTTAAATTGTAATGCTTGTGCATCATTACTCTACCAACTAAAAAGCTAGTGCATGAATATTTATATTTTTTATTTTACATGTGTTTGTTGGGCTTGAGCGTTTGTCTCTAACACTAAAAGTATGCAACAAAAATCATGTTTAGTTTATGAATTTGTTAAAAAATATTGCAAAATTTATACATATTACTTCTTTTTTTTGCTTCAATCCCTCCCTCTTTTTTGTATATTGCAAAGTGCATGATGTGTGTTTTCGTCTAAGTATTTAAAACAAATTCATTATTTTTGTTCTTGCAAGTGTAAAGTTTAGTTTAAGCTGTAACATGCATTTCAACTCTCTATTACATGAAATTCTATATAAATTATTTATATACTTGCACGCAAATATAAAAGAACAACTGAGAGGAAATTTAAGTTTCGTAATTTTTTAAGTGATTTCTTTCATTTGAAATTCAAGAAGATCTTAAAGTTTCTGTTAAGAAATTGTATTAAAAAACAACTATATGAAATGAATAAGACTGAATTCAAAACATGAAATATCTTGTGTCACCATTTTTATGTTTCTGATATGTTTATTCATGAAATTTTTAAATATATATCTATCGATCTGAAAAAAAAACAAATTATTGGGCCTTACTTACGAGTGTCGTATTTCAGCTTTAATCAAGACAATTTTGTACTTTTATAGATTAAAGAAGAAATATAGCAAGGTTCTTAAGTTTAGTACAAGATCGTCTTAGTGAAAATGAAAATACGACACTCGTAATTATTCCCATTTTTTTAAGGGCACGAGATTAAAGAACCAATTGTCACAAATTCTCTTTAAACTATATCCCAAGAAATTTAACTTTTATTTCTAATTTAGACGGTTTTTCCTCATCCCATGCAAAAAAAAACCTAACGGGGTCAAATCGCACGATCTCGGTGGCCAGGTTATCAGAACATCATACAGAACATCTAAAGCTGCATGAGGTGTGTGTCGCGTAGCGCTGTTGAAACTACATGTCTTTGATATAGTTATCATCCAATTCTGATGAACACGTGTTGGTCATCTTCGAACTAGAGCTTTCGCCCTTGATGGCAAACGGCTTTCTCAAAATGGATTTTTTTTTCAGATTTTCTAACAAATTTCACAAATGCAATTTAGACAAACTGCAAACAAAGTTTAATAGTATTAAATGTGGTCTTCAATCCCCAGCTGATTTGATTTCGCTGAGAAGACAGGGTTTGGCCTTCATAGAAATCGAAATAGGATTTATTCACTAATTACATTTTTTTACAGAGTCTGCAAAAAATTCCACAAATGCAATTCAGATAAATGGTAGCGCAGTTAGAAGTCTTTATTTTTCACTAGACTTGGTTCACTGGGGAAGAAGGGTTTGGCCTCAGTGGCCATTTCCCTCGTAGAATAAGAAATAAGATTTCTTCACTAAGTTATGAATATTTTTTCCAGTGTTTCTAAGAAATTAAAAAAAATCAATTAAGACATACTGTTAGCGCAGTTTCTTAGTACGACTAGTTATCTTAATTTTCAGATAGGTTCGATTTCCAGTGGAAGAGGAGTTTGACATTAGTGGCCATTTCCCTCATAGAACTCAAAGAAAGCTTTTTTTACTAAATTATATTTTTTCAGAGTTTCAAATAATTTTCAAAAACATAATTTAGACAAACTGTAAATGTCATTTAATAGTATGGTTAGTATTCCTTATTTTTTTCATTGGGTTTGATTCCCTGGGGAAGACGAGTTTGGTTACAGTTGCCATTTCTCTCATAGTCTATGGTCCTTTCATTGTCTATGGTCCTTTACTTTGAAATTCTGGGCCAGTTAAGTTTTATAAGAAGGGCAGGGAGTTATGCCCAAACAGAGCACCTATTTTGATAAAAAACAATTTTATCATTTCCAAGTGCTATTGAACGCTATATCCGTCCCTGGTAATTTGACAAAGCAGACTTAATAAATGATTAAAAAGTCGCATATAAAGTTTCTACAATATTATCGCTGTCAACTGCAAAAATTTGGAAGCACTTATTGTAAAATCCTTCAAGTATCCAAACTAATTTTTTTCTAACTTAAAATGCATTATTTTGGGTTTTTTTTTTAATTTTTTGCATTTATTGAATTTATTTACTTCAGTTATAAAGAACTAAAACCAAATTGTCCAGTCCTTCGGAATAATTAAAAACAAGCCTTTCTATGTCTTCATTTAGTATTTACATTTATTTATAGACTTTTTTTCTATAAAATTGAAAGCATGTATTTTTGGTTTATTAAATTCAAAAATAATTAAGCAAAATTCTTTATTACATTTTCGTATTAACTTTTTTGTGAACCGTTTGTTCATAAAAGAAAAATAAAAATGAGATATTTTTAGATTTAGTTGAACTATAGTGAATTTTAATCAGAAACAATTTCTTATTCGCGTTTAAGTTCAATAATTTCAATTCTTATTGAATGAAGTATTTTTTATTAATTAATGTGAGTTTCTAAAGAAGAGAAGAAAAATTAAACTAGACTTTTAAGCTAGGGGAAATACCGATATTTTTCTGTGCAGCAACGCACTTCAAAAAAAAAAAAAAAAAAAATATATATATATATATTTATATATTTCATTCAATAAGAATTGAAATTACTGAACTTAAGCCCGAATAAGAAATTATTTCTGATGAAAAATAAGAAATAGTTCCTTAAAAATGTGTATAAATTATTATAAATTTTAAAGAGATTTTTATTTAAAAATTCGCATTCACAATTCTGACTATATAAATAATAAATAAAAGAAAAATGCCAACAAATCATGAGATCACTTACATAAACCTTTTAAATACATACAAACTAAATAATGCATAAGAAGTTTATTTATATGTTGTCTCAAGTATGCAAACATTCAAATGTTTTATTGCCTAATTCTAGGAGCTGTCACACACAAACATAAAAATAATGAAAAAATATATATGCACACAGAAAGAAAAAATCCATACGAAATTCAAATTTTTGTTACTTACTTTTAGTACGAATCGTATTTAAAAATTTAAGTACGAATAGAACTAACATTTTCTTAAATCAAGCCGAAAACGGGATTACTTTAGGAAACCAATCCTGAAGTTTCTTAAATTGAGTATGAAGTGCTTAAATTATGTCCAAAATTTTAAATCAAGTACAAAGTTTTTGAAGTGAGTAAAAAAAAACTTGGGTAAAGTACGACTGCGTGCACAAACTTTATACAAATATGAAAAAAGAAATGAAAAAAACATTTTTACCAAAAAATTTCAAGTTCATTAGTATGCTTATGATAAAAATTCAATAAAATTAAAAAAAATTAATTAAAAAATTAGTACATTAAAATAAAAACAATTTAATATTTGTAATTTTTAACGGATATTTTTTTATTTAAGTGTGAGTAAGTGCGGTTTATTCTTAATACTCGTGTGCAAAAGTGCGGTTTTTGAAAATATAATGGTAACTAAAATAAAACTATAATGTTCAATGATAATTAATTTAATAAAACTATAATATCAATATTAACTAAAAAATAAAAAGTGAAATCAAATGACGACTTCCAAACTGCGCCAGCTTCTGAGGGGCTCAAGTGCGAAGATGTTTCTGAATATCGAAAGAGTAAGTAATAAATATGGGGCTTTTTTTTATCGAATACGCGTGTTGTTTTTAACAAGTCCCGTTTCAATATATACATATGAGTACATATATATGTATATTTACATAAAGATACATATGTACATATTAAGTAAAAAATAGTAATAGGTACGAAAACTTCCTGCATATGCATGTCTCATGAGTTCTCATTGAAGAATTATTTTCTTATGCTCAACTCGCTGTAAGACCGGACTCAAAAATAGGTTATCGCTGTAGGTGAACAAGAACCCCTAGCTTCTTAATGACATAGTTTCGCTTAGAGCACTGATGGGGTTGCACTTTTGGAGCGATGACGATTATAAATGTAATCAACTTAGAAACGTGGGCTTTAGTTGAGAGCAAAACAAATAATTATTCATTGATGACAAAGAGGCAATATTGTGCAGGGCAAGTTCCTATTATTATTTAGTAAAAAAGCATTAAACAAACAACCTATATAAATTTAAAATCTAGTATTTTTTCTTCCATAGAACAGCCATCTTGGACTCATTTAGCACTCTTCCATCATAATTTTCTGCCAACACTGTTAGAGATGCATGTAATAGAGCGACGTAAAGGAAACAATACCCGCTTTTTTGGTCTTTCGCATTAAATTTAATTGTTATTACCATAGAAATTCTTATCAATAATTAAAACAAACAAAAAATATTAATCTGGACAATAAAAAGTTAATAAAAATTATATTAAATCTTTAATTCAATAAATCAAGTTAGGATTTCTTAAAACAGGCGTTTTTGCATTATTTCAAGTATGGATTCGGGATTAAATGAACCCCAATTTTGGATTAATTCAATCCCAGGTTTTCGTAAATCAATCTCATTTTGGGAGTATTTCAAGTATGGATTCGCATTAAATCAAGTTAGACATTCTTGAATCAAGCGTATTTTGAAATTAATTCAATCTGAGGTTAACTGAAATCAATCTAGTTTCGGAATTATTTCAAGTACGGAATCAGGATTAAATATGGATAAAATTAAGTATTTAGCACTTGAATAGTCCATAATTAAATCAAGTCTTTTGTACTTGATTTGAGTAAATCCGTACTTACCGTACTTATGACACCGCTTTGAATTGATTTAATTACGGATGGATTGATTTTTATTTTGAGTGTAGTTAAATTATCTATTTGTAACTGTTTAAATTTACATATGCCTGCTTTAAGCTAAAGCTGTTGTACATTCAAAACAGAAAAGACTTTTATTTAATTTGAAATATGTATTAAAATACCATTCACACATATGTACTCTCATACTCTTTACAATAAATAAGCTTAATCAGCAGCAAAAAATGTTAACAAACCTTTAGTGTTTACACACACGTTATAAAACATAAAGACTTGAGAAATAAAAAAAAAATATATATATATATATATATATATATATATATATATATATATATATATATATATATATATATATATGTTATAAAAGGTAATAAAAAATATGAAACTCATACATAAAAATCATTCTCTTGAAAAACTCACACATACACAAACACACAAGTACACACACACATCTAGAAACAGGCAATTGCGTTTACGTTGTTATTAGCAGCCCAGCAAGTCTTGTCGAAAGCGAACTCAAGAAAGCAAAGGAGAGGAAACAAAATGAAGTGAAATAAAAGAAAAGTAATAACAACAACAACAACAAAATCAGCCAAAAAATTTACAACTGTAATATATAATAAATAGAACAAAGGTAACTGCACACACAAACACATTCTTAAACACTTACACCGACAATACGTATCGTATATATAAATAAAAGCTTACTAGCAGACATCTTTAACGCTTTAAGACACATTAAAACAATGTAAGTGTGTGAAAAAGAGAAAGAAGGAAAACATGAAAAAATTACATACGCAAAGAAAATTGCAATATCTTTTAAGAAATTCGCTTACTGAGGCGATTAAAGATTCTGAGAGGCCAAATTCCTTAAAGTCCTTGAAATCGAAAGCGGGGATTTTTTTTTCAGAAAGTAATATTAGAATTGCTTTTTATAACGCAAAAAGATGAATGATGTTTAAACAACAAAAGATTTCACAGTCACAGCAATTTTGTGCAGTCACTTTTGAATGTTTGATAAAAAGGTATTAAGTCCAAAAAATGCATTGAGTGTAACTTTATTGGTTCATCTTTCGTTTGGTATCCATAACTTAATTCTAGCACAATAAATTTATGAATAATAAAATAAGTCAGAAATATTAATGGAACCACGATAATTTTGAACAGGATTAAAGAAAAAATGTTGCAATGTTGTGTAGTCTAGAACAAAATCATTGTAGTCGAAATCGTATTACGAAACTCGTAATAAGGCCCAATATTTAAGTACTTTCTTGAAACTATCGTTGAAATCAGAGTGGAAGTTAAAAAAATGCGAGTGTATTGCGACTTTCTTGCAATTAGTTTCCTTAAATTTCATTAGCAGGAACAAAAACCAACAATTTAAGCAGAGCCCAAGTTGCAATTTACATCACACTGTTAATCAATTAACAGTCCCTGTTAAATGAATGAACATTGGGCCTAAATACAAGTGTCGTATTACGACTACGTAATAAGACCTATTATTAGACGAGATTTAGGAATGAAGCTAAGGACCATACTCACCAGTGAGTGAAAAATATGGGACGATAGTTTACAAATCGCATTTTAAAATTTGCATTATTTTGGAAACATCCCAAAAATTATTAAAGAGAAGAGTTAGTACCAATTATGAAATAATTTTAGAACTCTTGAAAAATTAATTTGAAAAGTAATTTTTTAAGCAAAACTTTGGACTTATGCTAGGAACACAATTGGGACGAACGACGAATTTCGTCCACCTCGACGAATTCGTCAATAAGAATTCGATGCGTTAATACGTCGTGTGGAGCACAATAACGACGAATTTACTCAGCGAATTCAGCTCTTATAATTAATAGAGTTGGTTATTGTCAGTGTGACCATATTAGCTAATTTTGGGCTAAATTTAGCTTATTTCTTCTGGATTTAGCTTTAAAATTTTCATTAAGCTCTTAGCTTCTTTTTTTTAGCTTTTTTAAAAACGGATTTAGCTTTTTTAGCCTTTTTTAATCCAAATTGCGTATTCTCTAAAAATACATTAAAGAAATACGTGATTTAGCTTAATTTTATTTTAAAATCTTTAAAACGTACAACTCGTCACGTAAAAACACAATTTTCGGATTATGACATACGTGAACGTATTGAAATCCCATTCAGTTTATACGATTGACGTATCATTTATTTTGTTTTCGTACGATTGCCCATACGATAACATATGTAATGATTTGAAGCCTGGTCACACTGTTTATTGTGTATGTAAAGAGAGTGAGAGAAAATTGGGGTTTTCGTCGTTCGTCGGCGTAAAAAATAGAAATAAATCTATCTCCGAGTTCGTCACGCACGACGAATTTCGTTCTACGGCGGTGTTGTGTTCATTTTCATATGACAAATGTGTTTAATTTTTATGACGAAAGTTCACACCGAAAAATTCGTCGTTCGTCCCAGTTGTATTCCTAGCATTAGTGATCACTAACATTACAGGTATCGCACAATAAAGAAATAATGTCAGTAATTGGTATATAAAGAACAGGTTTATTTACATTTTTAAATAAATTCTCTGATAAACTGTCAGTAGTATTAACCAAATATGGTATAAAAACCAATTGAAACAATAGCAAACATAATTTTTGTGCTGTGTTTTAAGTATACGAGTTGGTTTTTTTAACGCTTTATAACATAGTTGTTAATATCATTTGAAGACCACTTTGCCCTTACAAAGGCACTAACGTAAAAGATACTAGTCAAGGCATATGCAGTCGAAAAACATTTCAGTTTAACAAATCGTACAGAGAAAGCACATCAACGCACATAAAAATATTTACAATTTGTAACAATCAGCTTGAATCAAATGAGTCAGCTGGCCATCATCAGCTATATCCGAAAATAAAGTGGAGTCAAATTATTTGGAGCTGCTGCTTTCTTTTATCTTTAAAGCAAAATGTAATAAAAATAAAATTCATTGTATTTCAGCAGAAATGAAAAGGGGAACTGTTTAATTTTTACTTATAAAATAATATATACTTTTTTCGCTATCCAAAAAGGGGGCTGTAACCGACTAAATAGATGGGGGAACATCTTAGCAGGCCTCTGTTTTTTTTAAAGACAATGAAGTGAGTGGGAAATAAACGAATATAAATGTAGCTGCTGATAGCTTTTGGCAAATGTCATGAAACCAGTGTAACATTAAAACGAATTATGACTTCAAAATAAAACAAAAACAGAAAGTATAAAAAGAAGCCAGTCAAATATACAACCCAATAAAATGTTATAGCCAGGCAGGCCTTACTTTCTCTACTCTATACATATAAATAAAAGCTTAGTTTAAATGTGTTTTAAGGTGGGTTTTTATAGAACAGTTTGTTACTTTTTTAAAGGTTGTTATTTGAAATTTTTTTTTTTGGAAATAAAATCAATGACTGTTACTTCTAAAGGATATTAAACTGTGTCTAGTTAGCTTCGCCATGCGAGTTGCATATTTTTTATAATTTATATAATTTTTAAACGACTTCAAAGAAAGAAGGAGGTTATCAATTCGACTGTATTTTTTTAAGATTGTAAGAATTATTTTTTGCCTCACAGGGTATAGCTTCCAACAGGTAAAACAATTGGGTGGGGACACGCCCACACATTTTTTAAATTGATTTTATGATATTCTACTTATATGATTGCTGCAAAACCAAGCAAACATCTTTGGTTCTTCTAATTGCACAACTTTAAAGTTGAACAAATGGGAGGGGCTACGCCCATTAAAATTCAATATTTTATTCTAAGTAGTTCTACTTTACCGATTTTTACAAAACTTAACACATAGCTTGAACTCCGAAACACACACAATCTTGCATTAAAAAAATGGGCGGAGGCACGCCCATTAAAATTTAATTTTATATTTCACGTATTTCTTCTTAATCAAAAGATTTTCAAAAATTATTTTGTTTGAAAGAGTTTACTTTCAGTTTGGTCCCATACATTTTTTTCGAAAATGTTCTATCAGATCTTTGCATTGAAGTCGTTTTTGTTGGCAGAATTATTTTAAGCCCGATTGAGCTTAAAAATTACTTTTTAACCAACATTTTTTTAACCCCGACTAAAAAAAGGGGTGTTATAAGTTTGTAGTGTGTGTCTGTGTATCTGTGTGTCTGTCTGTGGCCACGTACAGGCCAAACGGCTGGACTGATTTTCATTTAGTTTTTTCTGTTTGAAAGACGACTTGATCGAGAGGGTTCTTAGCCATGTTTGAAAAAAAATCGGTCCAGCCGTTTAGAAGACATAACATCTTTTCTGAAAAAAGTCGGGGGTTTTTAAAATTTTTAATTTTTGTTATTTACTCGAGCATTTGAAAATTATTATGGGCATATGGCCACTGCGGCTGTCTGTGAAAAAGCTCTTGCTGGATGCAAATTGGGGCATTTGTTCGAGTTCATCTGGCTTTATGTTACGAATAACATGAACAATGTTGATCCCAAGAGGTAAATTGATTGTCAACATAACCCAGTGACTTAACGTGGCCTCACAAGAAATAGTAGATTGGTGTTATAACGCAAGACATTGGAAGCCCATTGAAAAATCCAATTTTCGCAATCAAATCAATTACAATTACAAAAATTCGGAAATTGTAATTATTACTGCCCAAGTATATTATTAAAATTTAAAATTAAAAAAAAAAATACCTGGTGACTCAATAAATGAGGATCTCCTTCAACTCTTTCGTTTATAGTGGCGATATTATTTTTAATGCCAACAAGCCTTCGATATATTGATGTTATTTAGAGAGCTGAGGTATGAAATCTATTAACAGTTTAAAAAAGTTGTGATTTTCAAAGTAATTCAAACGTCAATCTATTCACAATAATTTGTCAGTCTGTATTGATCGTAAATTTCAAAAAGTGAGAGCTGTATGGCAGTTCGTTCGACAGTTAAGCCTTTCGTAAGTTCTATCTATTCTATTTACTTTTTAATTTTTATAATTTATCTAACTTATTATTTATTTATAAACAATATTTTTGATTTATGAAACAAATATATACAAATTAAATGAAGGTATTCATTAATAATAAAAAAAGTATTTTTTTAAAGTTTTAAAATATTTTCTGCCTTATTAATATCTCTTATATAAATCTTTTACACAAAAAAAAATTATTTATTAGATCTTTTGATTTTAATTTGTTGATTTCATATTTTCTTAAGAGGAAAATAAGCTTAAAAATTATTTTTGTTTGCAGACACCTACATAAAAAAGTATTGCCTACTTTAAGTCATTATGTTAAAATCGCCGTAAAGTATTATGTCGTAACGAATACATTTCAATCATTGAATCAATAAACTAAATAATATAAGCATCTGATAAATAAAACTATTCAACAAAACATCTTTCTCTTTGTTCCCTAGCCCCACTAGCCCACTTCTACATACTACAGCACACACATAAATTTATAACCCAAATTATGCTTAAAAAAATATATTAAATTTATTCAGCATAAAACATGAATTGCTGATTTTTCCCTTAAACTCACATTTCTTAGTTATTCCCTAAACTTTTTTTCCATAACTATAGTCGACTTAACAACCCTAACCCCAACTCTCGGTTTATTTATTTATTTTTTTTCTTTATGTACATATTTTATGCCCCAACACCAGCAAAACTTAAAATAAAATAATAAAAGATACACGAGACGCAAGAAGAATGTCTAGAAGAAAAATAAGAAATTAAAATAAATTGTATTAAAAGCTATAAAAATCACAATGTTTTAAGATCTTTTTGGTTGTTGTTTCTTTTAGGGTTTTTCGGGGTTTTCTCTTTTTTTCATGTTGGCACTTTTGTATAAATGGTGAGAAGAACGGCAGCAAAGAAGGCCAGTTAAAATGAAAATAATAAAAATAAACAAAGAAATGAAATAACATTGCTCCAACTACTACTAACATTTAAAATTAAAGTGCCAAAATGGTAAAATGCTAAAATACTACATAACTACAACAACGTTTGCCATTACTCCAACCAGCCGAAAAATATGCAACATTTTTATATTTAACTAGAGAGTAAGTTTTTATTTATTTATTTTATTTTATTTATTTTTTTTTGCTTTCCAGGCTTTTAATAGGATTACCAAATACAGTAAACGAATGGCTTTAGATTAAGATTATGTAAATAGATCATTGTACTAACTAAGCAAGCAAGTGAATAATACGTATGAATAAAAAAAAAATGTTTGGCAAGCAAGCAATACAATAAAGTAATAAAAAAAAGAGAGAAACAGAAAACAAAACATTAGTTAGTTGGGGAAGCAAATCAAGAAATAAACTAAAGTATGTAATAAAATTCAATGGAAATTGAATATGCGATGATTTCAAATGATAATATATGCAGTTTGCTTAACGTTTCTTTTCTCTTTTTGTCTTCGTCACAATGTTTTGTTATACTTTCAGGCAACGACATCAAAATCTAATGAATGCTGAAATCTTTGTAAGAAATCGAATTTTATGATGGTTGTGTATCAGAGTGTCTAGATTTTATGTCAATGCGTAAATAAAGGCATTATATTGGTGCTCCGTTTATTATGGAGTGTTCATGTTGTGTGCACATCTCTTAAAGTAGGGGACTTTCGTAGAATGTTAATGAGATTTACTTTTAAGTGTTACACTTTTTTTATTAAAATCCATACAGCTAAGTCTAAAGAAAAGCAATAACAAAAGAAATAAATAAAGTTTTCGAAAAATACTTGCACTTTTATAAGTTTTTGAAAATAAGATTCTATAAAGTTTCATTTTTGGTAGAACAGAAAAATTCGTTAAAATATTTTCGTGATGTCGAAGTACCAACATCAACTTGTATTACAAATATTTAATTACCAGAGATAGTATATAAAAATTATTTAAAATTAAAAAAAACTTGTATGTTATCGATAACAATTTAAATATCTATTGACATGTTTCCAGTTATCGATAACACTCAAAAACTCTTTGGAGTATTTTATTCATCATTTATCCTTTATAAATAAATATTAATCAATAACACATACAATTTTCTAAAATTATTTCTGTGCTATTGATAACATAAGCGAATTAACAAATAACAAATTCAAAATTTTTTTAAATTTTAAAATAATGTAACTATTTTACGTTCTTTAGTTATCTTTAAAACTAAGAAACTCTCTCTCTCTCTCTCTCCATTATAAATTTAAATTTGAAATGTAAGCACGTAAGCAACTTAATTTCTTCTAAAAATATCGATAAAAGATTGAAATTTTTATTGAAAGTTTTTAATGTTATCGAGTGTACATTAAGTTTGTATAGAATTTTTTTTTGTCGATAGCAATGAAAAAATAAAGTTAATTATAGTTAGTGTTTTTTTTTTTATTTTTATATAGTTAATTATATTTTTTTATCGATAGGACAAGAAAGATTTTAAGGTACTCGAAAACTTATAAAATTTTCTGAAAATTGCAATTTTCTTATCGATATCATCATGAAATAAAATATTTTTTAAATTTTTTATAACAAATAAGATTAATTTAGAATGCTTTTTATTTCAGCGATAGAATATAATACTGTTTGCTAAATTTTATCCTGTTGATAGCATGTAATTGTCTTCTTCGATAAAAAATAACAAAATATCTTTAAAATATTAATGTTTAAAATCAATACATAAATAAATTTTGTGCAAGGAGATATAGTATTGTAACATACATATGCCCACTCGGAGAACCAGTTGGGTTCATTGTGATTGTGTTATCGATAAGTATTTTTGTTATTGCAAACATAAACATTTATTAAACTGCTTTAGTAGAAAAATATTTTTGTCTTATTTTAAAACTTTTTTTATCATTTTCTTATGTTATCGATAACATATTAAATCTATATTATTATCGATAATTATTTTTTCGCTATTGCGAATAGGAAATAATTTTTAATACCGTTTCAATAATGAAATATTTTACAGTTATTTCATGGAATAATTTGTTATCGATAAGTATTCTCTTTGTTATTTCGACCATATAAAAATTTTTAAGAACATTTTTAGTGGCAAAATATTTAATTTTTATTTTTTGAATTTATTTGTAATTTTCCGATGCTATCGAGAGTATATAGCATAACTTTTTTCGATAAATAATTTATAATAATAAGATATTTTTATGGAAATGCGAATTTTTTCTTTTCTTTTTTCTTTTTCTAGCTTTCAGATTTTTTTTCATATTCTTTTCTGTTATCGATAACATATAAAGTATGTTTTTATTGATAATTATTTTTATCTTATTGCGAATATATACAAATTTGTTTAGAATTTTTTAGTAGCAAAATGTTTTTTTTTTTTAATTTTGAATTTATTTGCCTTTTTCTTAAGCTATCGATAATATTTAAAATATCTTGTTATCGAAGAATATATAATTTTTGGTAACGTTTTTTAATAACTTTTTTAAAATAAAAGTATTTTTATTTAATTTTTGAAATTTCTTTATTGTTATTTTCTAATGTTATCGATAACATTTAAAGTATGTTATTATCGATTAACTTTTCTTTTCTTTTTCTAATTGCGAACATAAAAAAAATTTTAAGGCTTTTTGATAACAAAATATTTTTGTCTAATTTTGAGAATTTTTTCATAGTGGTTTTTATCTTATCGATAACGTTTAAACTATCTTGTTATCGATAAATATTTTTTTCTGTTATTTTACACACTTTACATATTTTATAGCTTTTTTTTAGCAAAAATTAGTTTTTGTCTAATTTTTATTATTTTCTTATGTTATCGATAACATAAAAATGATTTGCCATTAATAAATAGTCGTTTTTGTTAATGCAAACATTTACAATCTTTTTTAAGTTTGTTTGAAGTTAAGTGTTTTTGTCTTTTTATTTTCAGATTTTCAATCAGTTCTTCATGATATCGATAACTTATAAAATATCTACCTGAGCTTTTTTATGCTACCGATTACATCTTAAGTTTCTTCAGGTTATTTTGTGTTATGTAAACACTCAAATTTTCTAAGTAAACCAAAAGACAGTTTATGATCTAAATATTTAAAAAAATTAGAAAATATTGGGATCTAATTTAGAGTTAGTAGTAAGCGACAAAAATTAAAGTTTTCAGGACAATGTTCTTTTTTTTTATTTTATAACAATAAAATTTTATACTTTAAATTTTAATTTCAATAAAAAAAAAAATGATTTTTTACTATATGTCACTTACTTTTACAACAAAAATATGCGTCCTTTTCTCTGTCTTACAAAGGCATTTTATTTTTATTTTATCCTCAGTAGAAAATATAATAATAATAACAATAATAATAATTTAAGCACATATTATTATGAATTATTTTACAAGGAACAAATTTACAATTTTCTTTCTTTTATTTACAAAAATTCTATAATATCCTTAAAAGCCACAATGGTAAACCTCAAGTTGTTCTTTATAAAAAATATATAAAAAAAATTCTTCGTAACTTATTAAAAATGCTACATACTTTATTCTGGTTTTTCTCATTTTCTGTAAGCTAATTGAATCTACATAAATAATTTGTTTTCTAAAGTTTCTTAAATTACAGTAATTTTCGTAAATGAAATCAAATCAGTTTTAAGATGCCCCCACCCACTCCACCAACACCGGCAACAGTAACGAACAAATAAGACAAGGCAAGCAAGCAATAAAATAGGAAGGTATAAAATTACCCAGAAATAAACTAGAAAAATATACATAAAAGAATACTTTTGAACACACCCTCACATACAGGACTTTATATAAGCGTAGCAGAGTTAGACGAAAAATAAAAAAGTAAGAAAGACAATTTTCTTGTGCATGACACATATAAACAATACAATATATGACCAACATACATACAAGTAATTTCAGCAATTTTATATGCAGCATCGACAAAAGGTTTGTCTACTTTTAGGAGAAAACAGCAACAGCAACAAAAAAATTTAGTAAATAAAATACCCTGATGCGTAAGTGATATGTAGAGTAAAAAAAAAGACCAACAACACACATGCATGAGTTTAATTTAACAGAGTGTATGCATGTGTGTGTGTGTGTTTGTGTTCAGACGTTACCATACGACTTCTGAAGAGAAAATAAAAAGAAATGTGTTCGTTTATACTCTTCCATGACCTCCATACCAAAATAAATTACTTTAGTTATCTATTAAAAACAAACACAGCCATTCACACAGATACACACACACACAAGCTCATATCTACATAAACGTATACACACACACACAAACATCTAGCATGTTCTTAGGGAAGTAGAATTTGTTTTGTTCATACACAAGTATGTAAATGTATGTATCTACCACATATGAGTGTGTATAGATTTTTATTATATAAAAAGATATTTGCAACAAAAAAAAAATAAAGGTATTCACGTCAAAAGTTGCACTGTTGCAGAAAAGCAAAATTGCAAAATTTTCAAAAAGTATAACAACAACCACATAGAAAATTATTTTGCACAAATGATGCAAAATTGTCAGGGTCTGAGTAAGTGCAAGATTATCAGGGTAAATTTTGCAAAGTTGAGCAACTTTTTATTTTCGATACAAATAAATTAATTAAAATATTATAAAATTAAAAAAAAAGTATTTAAAAATTCTTAGCTAGAAATTATAAAGAAATCTTCAGATTCGATTTTCAGACAACAAATACATACATAATTTTGCTATTTTCAAAAGACCTGTGGTTCAAATAGTTATTAAAATTTTGTTAAATAATACCAATATTATTAATATTCATATTTTTATTAGTGAATTGATTACAAAATTAATCAGTGAAGTTCCAACACTTCGTTTCAGCATTTAAACAAACATACGAGTACAATATATGTATCTATGCACGTATTGTATTGCTTTATAGACAATTAAACAAAATTGGTTGCTCACGTCAGAAAGTGCAATTATGCATTTTCGCACAGTTGCAAGAGTTGACGTGAATACCTTTAATATATATATGGAAAAAAATTCGTAACAGATACGAACATTTTAATGCAAAATATTTTTACGAGCTTAGTTTTACTTTCGTCTATATTATTTTTTTTGTCTTCTAATTTTGCAAAGCTGGCATTTTTCTTCAATTTTCTTTGGCAATTTATTCTATTTTTTTTAAACATCAATAACTTCATCACATGCTTTTATATTTTAGTTTTAACATTTTCTATTTTTATATACACGTATGAATATGTATTTTAACTTTTACCATTTTAATTTTTTTTTATTCTATTCTCTCCGTTTCTCCGAACATTTTAAGACGTGGGCGTTACAAATCGTATTTAATAAATTGAAAGTCGGCCAAGGACGCATAATGCGATTGCCTACATTTTTGCAGCAGAAATTTTTTAAGTAAATGAATATTAAATGAATGTAAGCTTCTTTAAGTAGATTTGTCATGTTTGACAAGTTGCCAGAGAGAATAAATCATTTTAGGTCATATGCATGTACACGTATATATATATTTATATGAATATATTTCATATAACAAAAACTTTCAAAAGGAGCACAAGTCTTAGGACTTACTGTGCTCCTACAGCAAAAAAAAAAACATTTTTTACTTTATATTTTTGCAATTAAAGCAGGGTAGGGAGTTCATACAGCATTTCAGATTCTCATACAAACTCTATGTAAAAAAAGTTCCATTTGCTAGTACGGACTTTCAAGTACGGACTAGTAAGTACTTTCAAAGTAGCACTTTACTGAATTTATTTTAAATACAGAAAATAAATTTAATTTGTTAAATTTAACTAAATGTTTTCTTAATTAAGCTCAGTATGGAGTTCTTACAGAATTTCACTTTTTTACATTTATTTTAATTATGTTTGAATATAAACAAATTCATTTATTTTTGAATTCACAACACACAAAAGGTCTAAAAATTAATTACAAATTAATGAAAACTAGAAATATCGAAAATTCTGTGACCAAACAATTAATATATGAACATTCATTTTGAAAAAAGTCTCCACTTAAAGGATGATAAAATTTTAAGGGCCGATGTTGAAAGTGAACCACATCTAAACGTCAATTTTTTTCTGCATTTCATTTGACATTTCTCAATTTCAGACTAACTCAATTTTAACCTTTGAAATATACACAATCGAGCAACGCATTAAAATTATTCAGGCTTATTGTGAAAATAGGCGTTCAAATATAAATGCATATCGTGCACTTGGTGATTTTTTCGGTCAGCACAAACGACCAAATGTGCCTTCAATCGGAAAAATCGTGCAAAAGTTTGAACAAACCGGGTCTGTAAGAGATGTGAAAACACCAGTGCATTCTCGTGTAGCTCGTACTGCAGCAAATATTGCTGCTGTTTGCGATAGTATGGCTGCAGAGCTGTCCACTTCAAATCTCGTCGGCACCTCTCACGCTCGTCATTGATGAACATTATGCATAAAGGCTTGCATTTACACGTTTGCAAGGTGCAATTGACTCAAGAACTAAAGCCTCTTGACCATTCCAAACATCGTCAATGGTCAGAATGGTGGCAAGAAATGGCAACAGTGGATGATCAATTTTCGAAGAAAATCATCTTCAGTGATGAGGCACATTTTCACCTCAGTGGATTTATCAATAAGCAGAATTGCCGCATTTGGGCGAATGATAATCCAAGAATGATTGTCGAAAAACAAATGCATCCACAAAGAGTGATTGTTTGGCGGCATGATCGGGCCGTATTTTTTTCCAGAATGAGGCCGATCAGGCAGTTACTGTGAATGGTGTTCGCTATAGTGAGATGATAACGAACTTTTTATGACTCAAATTGAAAGATATGGACGTGGACGATATGTGGTTTCAATAGGACAGTGCCACTTAACACACAGCTAACGAAACAATGTCCCTTTTTGCACGACAAAACTCAATGGCCCTGTTATCACACGTGATGGCGATGTCAATTGGCCGTCAAGATCATGTGATTTGACACCGTTGGACTTCTTTCTTTGGAGTCATTTGAAAGGAAAGTTGTAAGTCGATAAGTCAGCAACAATTCAAGAGCTAAAAGATGAGATAATTCGGCACATTAACGGCATAGAACCTCAATTATGCCTCAGCGTCATCGAAAATTTGGAAGCGGATGCATAATTGGACCATACCATATTATCATAATAAAAAGAAATAACAATAATTTCCTAAATAATTTGTGTTTTATTCAAAATCCACATCGGCCCTTAAAATTTAATCACACTTTATATTTTTAACACCCCTAAGATAGGCAACAAATTTTAAAAAGTCGGTGCACTTTTCTTTTGAAAGTCCGTACTAGCAAATGGAAATTTATAAGTTTTTTTTATACAAGCAGTTCTTATGAGAACATGGAATTTTGTAAGATTTCCGTACCAGGCTTTAATGCCAACATTTTACAAAATCTTTGGCTTTAAGCCTAGTACGGAGTTCATACGGAATTTCAGGTTCTCATACAAACTGTATTTAAAAAAATTACGGAAATTCAGGTTGGTAGATTTCATAAAGGAATTTCCATTTGCTAGTGCGGAATTTATAAAATTTATAAATATTTTATAAATATAAGTGGAGACTTTTTTCTGTCAACTGAAACAAATATTAATGTTGAAACAATTGTTTGGTCACGGAATTTTTGACATTTCTAATTTTCATCAATTTGTGATTAACTTTTAGTGTTTTTGTGTGTTTTAAATTGAAAAATAAATGAATTTGTGTGTATGCAAACATAATTCTCCACAAAAGCCTACACGAATATTTTTCCATGTAGAAATAAATGTAAATTTACAAAAGTGAAATTCCGTAAGAACTCCGTACCGGGCTTTAAGAGGAGCCATTTTTTCAAGAGTTCTAGTAAATAGGGCAATACTGATACCTGCTGCATTTAAAAATTATTTTAAATTATACAATCGATATTAATACAGTACATTTAATTTAATTTATTCTACATCCGTTTTCTGTTTGAAGAAAAAAAAATTAACACAGCAGTTTAAGAACTCTTTGTTCGCGAAGTTAGTAAATTTTCATATATGTATGTATGTATGTATGTATGTATGTATGTATGTATGTATGTATGTATGTATGTATGTATGTATGTATCTATGTATGTATATAGTGATTCTTGCTGAAAGTTTTGCTTTTTTCTATTGCTGCACGTAGTTGTTACACAGAAAAAATTATTCCCAAAAAATTTTCAAACAAACATGTGTTTTGAAATATAACTTAGTTTCAGTAAATATTTTTTAATGTTCCAGTGAATTATTTGTTCCAATATTATTTTATGTAAAAAAAAACTGTACAGAATGAAAATTATCTATATAAAGTAAAATTTGTAAAATTTTTTTTTAGATTTATTTTTTTTTATATTTAAATTTGTTATTTTCACTTAAATTTATATTTATCTACTGTAAAAAAATTTGTCTGATTTTTTTTAGTTTTTTCTACAAATTATTTTATAGATATAAAAAACATTTTATTTTTTTTTAAAGATTTTTGTGTGCGGTTTTCAAACTTATTATGTTTGTATATTGTGATTCTCAATATAGTATTAAGAGTCTTATTATAAACATACGGAGTTTGTTAGCTAAATTAAAAAATTAACGAAATGCTTAACCATAAAAACAAGCCAATTTTTGAAAGTAAAAAAAAATAGTCGAACCTTTCATTTGATTCAGTTATTTTTTTCAAATAAAACTTTTACTATTTTTTTTTTTAATTGGTAAGAATTGTTATTGATTTAGTTAATTTATTTTCTGATAATACAAAAAATTTTAGTGAATGTGTTTGTAAATTATAAAAAAAAATTTGCTGAATAATACAAAAAAATCTGCAAAAATGTTTTTCTGTTCCTATTAATAAATTTTACTCGAAATATTTTGAATTTCAGTTAATTTTTTTCTCTAATAAGTTAACTAAGAATAAAATATTTTTTTTTCAGTTAAATTTTTACAAAATTGTTATCAGAATCTACAAATTTCTTTGTAGGTCCGCATTCACACAAAAAATTTACTGATTCAATGAATTTGGTTACTGAAAACGAAATTTAGTTTTTTCTGTGTATTGTTTCTATTTCTTGCCAATGCTTTTAACAAGACAAATGATCATCATAAATTATCCTCTTGAGATTAAGTATAAAAATACCCTGCCATTCTTATTTTTTTTTTTTTTGTTAAACTTACACACACACACACACACATAAAAGTGCCTTTAACGCTCTCGAACAAACAAAAATAACGAACCAAAAACGTTCAAGTATGAAGAAAATATACGAAAAAGGAGACAAAAATTATGAAAAAAACAAATGTTATTTGTTATTATTGTTGCCGTTTGCTGGTGTTGGAAAGACGCAAAGAAAAAACTCTGCCATAGACAAGAAAAGTGAGTTGTTGTTGAACATTTCATTCATGTCTTCTTTATAATTTTATTGTATTTTTCATTTGACTTTTTTACTTAAATTGTTAAATGTTGCAAAGTATTAAAGAAAATGAGCGCCAACAGTCAATGGCAAAGCAAAACCCAGTCTCATCAGTTTTTCAGAAGCAAATGACAACAAAGCAAGATGGAAAGAATAAATTTAACAAGAATATAATAACAAGGATAAGAAACGTTATAGAACTCCCACAGTTTTCTTGTTAAAACGCTTCAAATGAAGTTCACAAACTGTGTAGTAAATTTATCAAATTGTTGAGAGCGAAAAAATTTTTTTGTTTTTTTTTTGAAAAGAAAATGTGTGTTTGTCAGTCATTTTTCTTGCTGTAACATTTTCCCAGTAAGTTTTGCTGTTTGGTGTGTGTGTGTGTGTGCGTGCGTTTGTTTCTTATTTTATTTGAGTTTGTTTAGTTGCTGCCACTGGCCATTAGTAATGTAGTTAATTTCGTGTAAAGAGAAATAAATGTCTTTAGTAACCATTCCATTGAATTGAGGTGAGAAAATAATCATAAAGTTGTGATTTCTTGCTAATAAAATCAAGGTTTTTATTCGACAGGCCGGAAGAGGTGGTTGAAGCATCCGTTGGAGCATGAGGACTGGTCAATTAAAGATAAACACATTTATAAAAATTATGGCATTGATATAACTTCCTAATTATTTTTAGCAAATGTTGAAACTGGAATCAGAAAAACTTAATACTATTTTACATACGTTTTAATTTAGTCATTTTAAAAAAAATTTAAATTGATATATGGACACACAGTTTCAAAAACTAAGAAAAAATTAGAAAACACTTAAGCACTTAATACAAACTTTTACTAACGTACACTTGAAGTACAAAATGTTTTTTTTAATCAGGGGGTTTTTCATAATTCTTGAAACTTGTTTTTGATTTTTCACACAAAAAATGTACCAGAAAATAAGCGTTTGGCAATCAAGGCATGCTTTATATGATATTTGAAATTTTAAATATTTTTTCTATAAAAATGAGACAATTTTTGTTCGTTTTCTATAAAAATTTTACTTGTTGAGGGGCTTAACCCAATAAGGCTCTTACTTTTATAATAAAAACGTTTGTCCTGAGACAAAATTCAAAAAATGTTGTATAGTTTTAGGATGTAATGGAACAGTAGGCTTTCAGGATTAAATGTAGTTTTTGCAGAATTTCAGGTTTGTAAATTTACCTTTATTTATATAATAAACAACATACAAAAACTTTGAAAATTAATTACAGTTTACTAGAAACATTAAATTTTGAACATTAATTTTTGTTTCAGTTGACTGAAAAAAGTCTCCACTTATATTTATAAGATCTCTGAGATGGGCAATAAATTTTAAAAATTCCGTGTATTTTCTTTTGAAAGTTCGTACTAGCAAGTGGAAGTTTCTTTATGAAATTTACCAACCTGAATATCCGTATTTTTTGACAATAAGTAAATATAATTTTGTAAATTAATACAAAAATCTTCTGCACTAAGATTTCAATATTCCCAAATAAAATATTTCAACTTGTCTAAATTTTATCTAGCAAACAAAAAAAGTTTTCAAGTACAGCCCGTCCTAAAGTCAAATAATATTTAAGAATCAAAGCAACTTTTTATAACTTTTTTATTTTGACAAAAATCGATTTAACTAACGAAAAACTTTTAATTTATCTCTTTACAACAAACACATCTTGAAGTTTGGGCTTTAATTCGATTTCAGCTTTTCTTATTGAAATCTAACGATTTTTTTATTTTTTTTTTTCAAACTGCCACCAAATACGTCGTACCCTTTTTCTGTTTTGTATCAGTGATTTATTCATTGATCTTGACATGCCTTAAATGTTTAATGTTTTTATTGTAATTTTGTTTTAGCAAGTTTAAAAAATTTTTACATTTTATATTTTAGGTAACTTTTTAACTGCACAGATTTTTTGATTTCCTTGTAACACCCAAACTCTTGTACTAAATTTCATTTATTTGTTATAAAGGTAAATTTTGTGGTTCAATTCATTGAAGAGAAAAAACTTTTTAATTTTTTATTTCCGCTAAACGTGTTGTTTGCGTGTCTGCCCTTACGAAAATGAACATGTGAATCTTTAAAGTTTATTTTAAGTGCACGAAAATAAGTAGAGATTTAGGTGCTTTCAGGCAGACACCTTTTTCATGACTCCTAAAAGTTAATCTGATTATTTTTATTTTACAACGATTGTTAGCTTAAACAATTTAGGGTTTAAAGTTTGGAAATCTTTTCATCTTTTCAATATAAAATAGAATTTGTGGCATATACTAGCATGATTTATTCTTTAAGAAAATCAGGGAGTTTCGGCATGATTAGCAAAATGACTTCTTGACTTAAAAAAAAGCAAAAAAAAAAAATTAAGCTCAAAATAATAAAAAAAATTAATTAAAAATTTATTAAAAAATATTCAATTATGACCATAAAAAATTGATTTCTCATTAATAAAGAAGACTATGGAGCAATTTGTAAAAATTTTAATGAAATTCACTTTATCAGTTGCTGCCTACTAAATTCATGCTACAATTTTTATTTTTATTTATAGCTCGGAATAAAAAGCGTGGATTCAGCTTATTGTGTCAATGCAATAAATCTAAGAAAGCAGCGGGTATGTCAATTTCGAAATTCAGCCCTTGCAAGCAGTTTCTTAGGGCCGAACAGTGGTATGGATTCATAAATTTTTGTGCAAAAACTATAACGAGCGGTTTAAGATTATTGAACTTTGGCATCGAAAATTATATTGACTAAATTAAAAACAAAACTGCAATTTTCTCGAAATCTTCGATGACCCCCTCCCATTCCCATGCACTGCAAATAATAATTTTTTTGCATAAAATTTCTTCTTCCCAAGCATATAAATAAAATAAACGTACTTCGGATCAATATCTTCCGATTGTGGTCATAAAAAAAAGTTTGTGAAATACATGTGTATGAAGCATAGCAAGCCTCTTACTTCTTATAGGAACATGAAATGTCCGATTCCACAAATAAACGAGAAATCGGCAAACCTGGGTTTTCCTCAACATTATGGGCTGCAAGAACAGTATTTGCAGTAATTTTGGAGCAACGTGAAGGAGTTCGATTCTTCACATAACTAACTTGAACCGATAGCTCAAAGTATTCATTCAGTTTTTCAATTAGTGGCAGAGAAGGTGCTGTGCGACGACTTAAAAATTATTTAATTCTGCAAACTGTGAGCGCAAAATTTTAAGAATTTTTTGTGGTGCATTTCACTAATTTACAGGCTTTGTTGAAGATTTATTTAATCGTTCCAATTTTGTTAATGGTGTAATTTTTACTTGACATCTGCAAAGAATTGCAAGTTGTCATGAGAACTGTTAAAATGCAAAAAATCATTAGCAAACATTCAGGTAAAATAAGACAACTAAAAATAAAATAGTTGACTTTGAAAATTCCAAATCCTCACCTTTTATATCTCCCTGCATTTGTTTAGAATAGCAGACCTTTGTGCTGAACAAACTGAATTGCCTGAGAATGATATTAAAAAAGTATTTAGCATCAGTTTAATTGTTTCTATAAATCGTTTATCCTTTTTTTAAATTTAAGTTTTCCTTGAGACACTATATTATATACTATTTTATATTTGCATTAAAACTTTCATTTCATTCATTCGTTTTAAAAATCAAAAATGTATTACTTCTTTACAAAAAATTTTCATACACTAATAATTTTTTTTTAATATTTTTTCCAAAATATTTATACATTATTTATAGTTTTCAATTGTTTGCAATTGTAAACAATTTAAACTTATTGATTGTCTATATCAAATATCCTTAAATTGTTAGTGCGAGTGTGTATGATTTTAATTCTAATTTTTTTGGCAATGTAATTTTGCAAACTTTATCATGATGACGCCTAAAAGTAGGCAATAATAATTAAAATTTTATGAATAACCGAGATAATTGCAAACAAAAAGTTTTTGCGCCCTTTCATAATCGAATGTGATGATGTTTTTTACACAATTAGTTGTTTTAAATTTCCAAAGGCTAAAGTGTAAATGCATGCAATTGTAAAATGTTGCCAGTTGGAGTGGAGGTTTTTTTGTTTTTGTGAAACAATTTTATAGTTGATAATCAGCTATAAAGTAATCATCTTTGGCCAACATGCACATTCTATTTTTTTTTTTTTTTTTGCATACTCTAGAGCCAATGGGCAAAAACTGTTATAGTTTTTCTCTATAAAATTATTATCATTTGATATTGTTCTAAAAACTTGTATATTGTTTGCATTAACATGTTTAAATATCCAGCTACTTACACACACACACACATACACACATATATATATATATATATACTTATTTAATATTGTGAATGTGTGTTGGCCTCAATGTGTGTCACTTCCATTCAGTTAGGCTGGTAAAACTAAGCCTGCAATCATCATCATTATCATTATCATTATCATACACACACATGCATACAAATATGCCAGAGCGTGTGTGTTTTTAATAACAATATTAGTGTTATAGTTTGTTATGCATATGATCTGGTTTGTTCACTTCACTTCTCTGGTATTCTTTGCTCGAGTCTCTTTTATTGTATTCTTTGAGGATTCGGGTCAGTTTACAAATTGTTTGCATATGTGCATGAGTGTGTGTGTGTGTGTGTGTGTGTGTGTGTGTGTGCATGAGAGAGTGTGTGTGCTGCATAATTTCATTTTACTAAGTCTGAATGAATGTGTGTTAGAAAAGTTTTAGCGTGGTTCTCTGCTTTATAAATTTATGTGCATAGAATGTCTTCATTGTACACTTGTTTGTCATACGAGTTTGTTAAAATATTGACAATGGTTTTAAGTTGTTTTACAAAATATATCATTGTGTTGAACTGGGACTACTTTGGAAATTGTGTAATATGTTATTTATATAGATCTTTTTTTTAATATTAAGATGCTTACAATTGTTTAAGTTGCTCAAGTTATGGCAAGAAAAATATAAATTTCTATGAGTAAATGTTTTCAGCTTGTGAACTTTTTTGGATTCTTCTGGCAAAATGTAAAAACAATAACCGAAATAAGTCTATTAAGAGCTTATTTTACACTTCATTTGGCCACCTAGCAAGCAACAGATGAATAAAAGGAAAATTTATAATAGAAAACTTATATATCTATTCTTTGATAACAAATTTTCGTTTCACAAATTAAAATTTTTTTTTCCTAAACACACCCTTAAAATTTAAAACCATTAGTATCTAAGCCTCAAAATATCTTGGGACTTCCGAATCCTTACAGTTAGAGTTAAGAAAATTAATCCATTTGCATTTATTACATTCCAGCAAGGCTTTTGCTCTTTCTCAAATGTAACATGTGTTAAACCGATCCAATTTAATGCGTTGTACTTTGGATATTTTTTATACCCCCTTTTTGAAAATATTTAACTAAATTTTTTTAATGCATTAAATTTCAAATCCTGTTTTAAGGACATAATTTCTGGTAGTCTCAGTTACCAGGTATGGAAGAATCCCAGCACACCTAAGCTGATATATGTAGTTGTCTTATATATGGATGTATGCTTAAGATTCGTTAAAAAAAATCTTGTTCTAAATTGTTTTTTAAAAAGTCTCTAAAACCAAATGGCAATTTTAGAAAAAATAAATAAAGTCATCTATGTCATGCAAGGTCTCCACAACTCTTTAAATAACTTAGATCGTCTGAGCATCCATCATTATACTCGTACAGCTATTAAAATAGATAAGAGCAGTTTTAATGGATCAAAAATTTTCATTCAGAAAATTTTTTTTAAATTCTCCATAAATCTCAAAAAAAAAAAAAAAATTAAAGAGCCTAACAGGATAATAACCAGAATTTTCGTTTAAAAAAATCATCACTCAGAGAAAAGAAATCTAAATACTTTTAAAAAGTCTCCACAGCTCTCCAAAAACTTGAAAAAACATAAAAAGCTGAGAAATCAACTTTTTTGGATAAAAATTATAACTCAAAGAAAAATAGTTAAAAAATTTTAAATTTTTTTCAAAAGTCTCCACGCGTTTCCAAAAGCTTGAAACAGCCTAAAATGCTCAGAAGTCACTTTAAAAAATATTCAAAAAAAAATTTTCAAATATTTTATAAGCATCCGCAAGTCGCAAAAATTTTAAACTAACTACTCAGAGGTAAAAATTGTTTTTTTTTTAATTCCCATAACCCTTAAAAACTGGAAACAGCCTAAGACGACCAGAAATCAAAATTTTAAAATTCTCAACAACTCTCAAAAAACTAAAAGTTCTAAAGTGCTGAGAAATCAATTCAAAGAAAAAATTAAAAATAATTCATATTTTATGAGTCTGCACAACTCTCCAAATTTTTAAACTGCACAAAACTTTTGAAAATTAGCATTTAGGGATATAAACTTATTACTCAGAGAGAGAAAAATGCTAATTTGTTTAAATCTCCACAAATTTCCAAAAGCTTTAAACAGTATTAAACGATTATAAATCAACATTCAAGAATAAAAACTAGCACCTTTTTTATGATAGGCCTCAAAGACTCTCCAAATGCCCATAAAAAGCCTACAACGACCGAAATCCCTTATTTTTAGAAAAAAAAATAACTATTTAAGTCTCCAAAAAATTCTTAAATTATATGAAATATCCAAAAAAAAAAAAAAATAATAATGATTAATCTATTATGTTAAAGAACTTAATTGATTAATACTTTTAAGTTGATTTTTCCTTCACTAAAAAATGTTTTCGTTTGCGCTTCAGGTGGAAATCATTGTGGCAACAACACAATCTAGCAAATGCTGGAATGACTAGGTTATGGCTAACTTCGATACTCCTTGCCTCATCAGAGAAAGCAAAGAAAGTACTTAATACTTTTTGTGTTGTTTTTCATTTCTAAGAGAAGAAAAATGTTGATGCTTAGAAGCCAGTTAAAACATCAAATGTTAAATTGGAATAGAGCAGTATGCATACCTCTGATTTTTAATTTGAAATGATGGCATTGGCTATCAAACAATGTAATCATATGGTTCGATATTGAATGCCATAATCTCAAACTGCAAAAATGTGATCGCAGCAGTTTGTTATCGAAAGCGGCGATTAGACCCCAGAATTTTACCTAAAGAAATTCATGACTCTCCTATAGAAAAATAAGTTATGACTGCGAGTTTTTTTTACCACCAGCGGTTATAGATGCTTGTGCAGGTTTTCTTAAGTGATCTAAAGACTAAAAAAATTATTATAAAACAAATACTCTTATTAAATTATTTAGAAACTACCACAACAACCCCAAAGTATCTATAGTAAGAAAATTAAAAAAAAAAAATGCCCAGGAAATGATGTTTAAAAAATTTTCAGTATAATTTAAAGTGAAGTATTTTGAAATTTCGCTCGGTAACGAATTGTATAATTTTTCTTGTGACTTATGTTACACAATGAATCAGAATTAGATGTAAGCATTTTATATTATTTTAAGCTTAAATAAAACTCGATCTTGTTCAATCAACAGTCAGTTTAATAATGAAATGCTTTATCTTTTAAACATTAAACACATTCACCACAGCAAGCTACCGACTACCAAATGTCAAGGATAGAATACACATGTTTATATGAGAATGATTTTTTGGAGACAGCAAGGCAACATGGCGGCAGGTTGTTGTCTATGCTGATTTTGTCGTTGTAGTCCAATTAAACTAATTTCTATTTCGTTGGCTACAATGAGAAAATTCTGTATTGCCAGTGTAATACAAAATGTTGAATGAATGATTTTGTGCAATTATTTCATATTATTTTACAGAAACAATATCCAAAAATTGATGTAAAAAATAAATTAATTCATTTTTGTACTTTTACGTGAAATAAGTACATTTTAAAAGAGTAATTAATTTTTATAAATGCAAAATATATAAAAAAAAGGGGCAATACTGAACAATGTATTTGTATTGGAATATCAGTTTAGATAGTGCTGCTGCCATCTCCAAAATAATTAAGTAGCCGGCTACGAGACGACAAATGCTGCTAGCGGCATTTGAAGTCGTGTGTTCGTGTAGCCTGCTGTGGTGAATGTGTTTAATGCATTACAAAAGGCAACTTAGCAACTAGCAAAGAGATAACTTAACAACTATAATTTATTTATCCTTGGTGCATTATGTACGCTATCCCAATGCGAACAAGCAAGAAAGAAAAAGACAAATATAAAAGTAACATGAGCCTTATGTACATACATTTGCATATAAACTATACCTTAGAATACTTATACATTAGTTTTAAAATAAATACATATACCTATTGAGATATAAAAACGTGTGTAACGTAAAAAGACAAACACTAAGGAAGTTCACTGAAAGTTCAATCCCTGACCATTACCTACCCTTCATTATTTATCTTAAAACTCTTAAACGATTTTCTTGAAAAGTTAATTGGCGAAATATCTTCATGCTTAATAGAAGAGCAAGTCTTTTTCAATTACTGTGTTTAATAATCAAATTTAAGCTAAAATATTAAAATAGATTTTATTTTTAAGGTCTTTCTAAGCACATTTAAAAAGTTCAAGTTATTTAAATATATTTCACGTTACATCTCCTTAAAGTATGCTTTGAAAAATTCATGTTTTAGTGCTAAGGTCACAATTTTATATCTATGCTTTAATATTTTTATATTTTGCATTTAAATTTTATGTCTGCTCAGTTCTCATAAATTTTCAAGGAAATATGCCAGACTTCCGCTCTATGGCGACACAAGCAGCCGAAGAAGGAGAAAATAGAGTGAGATTAGAAAAAGAAAAATATGTTTGTGTGGGTAGAAATATATTAAGAGTTTTCCCATAATTTTTGGTAAATTAAAGTATAGAAATAAAGTAAAACGCGGTCACCGACAGTTTTTGCACTCTTTATATTTTTATTATTTTTTTTTATTTTTTATTTTTTTTTTTGTTGTTAAATATTGATAATAACTATGCTTAGTAACCCTTTTCTTACTCAATTATTTGTTTTTTTTTTTAACAATACAGCCTGTTATCATCAGACAAACATTCTTTTATAATACTTTTTTTCTTAAGTTTAATATTGCTGGAGGGTGTTTAAATTTTCTTTAAGAAACTTTATTATTAAATAAGTTTAGTTAAGTTTTTGTTGTATTTGGTGGTTAAACGTTTTTCCGTTTTTATTGTAATAATCCATTGAACTGCACTTATTTGCTTCATTTGTCAGATAAATATTGAATGGGATTTCTCTTGATATTGTGTTAAATATTTTTAACTTCATGTTTAAGGGGAAATAACTTTTGAAATGTTTATGCCTTAAGCCTGTTAATAGTGAATTAATTTTGACTCTTTCTAAAAAAAAGAAGTTCTTATGGTTGGAATACTTTATGAAAGTGAAGCAGGGTTTTGGGTGTCTTGTAATACGAACATTTAAATGGAGTGGCTTTTGGGAAGAAGGCCACATGGGCTAGGATGGTGATTCTCAAGGGATTTTCTATAAATTGGACAATCTTAGTAAAAGGATTTCATGTATTTATATTAAAGTTTTTGGACATAAGAGCACGGTGTACAATAACTAGCTGAGCTGATGTATAGATGACAGCCGTAGATTGGAATAAAAATACTTTGGAAAAGAGTGGAAGCTTTACAAAACATGTATTACAAGTTTCAAGACACCACAACGATTAATATTTTTTTTGAGCCATAAAAATTAAACAATCTTATTGAACACACAAAAAAGTAAAATGAATAATTTTGTATTATTAATTAAAAATTTTGTAAAATTAATTGAATTCTCAAATTAATTACAACAATTAAAAATTTAATTGATTCACATTAATTGGTGAATATTTTATTTCTGTGAAGTTGTAGTAATGGAAGAAAAATTATCATGGTTATATAATACAATACTTTCATTTGAGAAGTCTCAGACTAATTAATATTGCGGTCGAGCCAGATTCTACTCTTTGTGGCAGAGTTGAAACGAAGTTGTACCAGCTTCCAATGTGAACACCGTAGTGGTCGATCAAGTTACGGAAATTCACAAATTAGTAAAATGAAAATTAATTGCTATTCATCGCATATTGAGTAAAAATTTAAAGATGAGCAAGATATGTACTGCATTTGCTCAAAATTGAACTAAACCAGCGCACAGTGGGATGCCTTTAAATATTTTTAAGCAGAAAATATAAGGAGTGGTACTAAATCATTGAAAGTTGGAAACGAGCATTATATTTAGTAAATCAACCAACACCGCACAGTGGGGAATTTTGGCAAAAAATTAAAATAATTCTACAGTTTCTAAACAGGACTTCCAATTGTTATACAGCATTTGTGAAGATTCTATGGAGCTTAGCCCTGGAACTAAGATTATATATTTTTTTTAGGGGGTGGAACCACAAAACCCCTAAGTGGGCCACATCTGTTTAATAAAAAATTCAAATCAATGAAAAGCTGATGTTTTTGATCTGATCAAAAAGATTTTCTGCAAGTAGACTTTTCAATCCAAGAGCAAAAAAAAAAAAAAAACAGTCTGGTACATTTATGGGTTTCCGTTTATAGTTTTGGGTGAACACATTTAGAAGTAAAACCTTGTCGGTTTTGGTTACTAAGCACAGCATTGAAAATTTAATACCCATCATTGACACCAGAGGCGCTGCAACTCTACATTATAAAAACTCGCCAAAAAAGCAGAGTTATAAGAGAATCAAAGCTTCCCTATCACTATCCCTTTCCTAACAAGGGCAACTTTAAAAAAAAGTTTTTATAGATTTAAAACGAAATTTGTACTGCCTTATTTATAAAAATTATTAAAACTTTATAAAATCTTTTTAAGAAAAATTTGGTATAAAAATTAGTTTTAAAAACCCTTTATTAAGCCTTAAGACTAAAAGTCTTATATAAATAAGGCTTTTAGTAAATAAAAGTTATAGTAAACGGCGCTGAACATGTTCGATGTGGTTGAATACATGGACTTATCAAATAGTGTAAATATAATATTAAGTGCTCCCTCAAATGTGACTAAGGGACCAGTCATGTAACTATACTTAGATATTAATCTAAGTTTTATTGGTATTTATACTTTTGAAATATGAGTCGCCCTGTGGTTGAGTGGGTAGTGTACAAGCCTGTTTTCAGATTCAAAATAAAATTTCATTGCATTTGTAGTAATAAAAAAGATTTATAAATCTTCATTGTTACAGTTAAATGTCCGGGGCCCGGTCATGTGGCGCTAGTCTTGTGTCAAATCGATTTCCTGCACGGAACTTAGTAAAAATATATAAGAAATTTAAATTGAGATTTTGAAAAATAAATCGATTTTCTGGCGATTTTTTGGAAAAAAAGCAACCAATATAAGAAAGAAATGTTTTGTTCAAAACGTTCGTTATTGAAGGAATCAGATCGTTTTGAAATACACCAATTTTTGTTACAAACATTAAATTTAAGGTCCTTTTTTCAAAAAAAAAAACATGATTTGTTTTCAAATATATCCAAAACTATTATCTGAGCTCGGTAAAAAATACAGCAAAAATACTGAGAAAATTGCATATTTGGGATCTTGTTAACTTTAGTTGAGAATTGCCGGGAACTCAACAGCAAATTCTATTTGTTTTTATTTTCTGTGTATTAATTGCATCTACCTTTAAAATCTATGACGCCAACATACGAAATATTTATGGCAATTATGAAAAAATTCCCGGCAACTTTCACTTTTTAAAGCATTTTAAAATTTCGCCTTGATTTAACGCAATAAAATTCATGTGCCTGATGAATATGTGAGAAAACAAATTTGCCACTTTCATTAAATTATTATTTTTCCACCGAGCGCATATCATAAGTCAGCGACATTTTCATTGACATCATATTTTAGCTTGTGCTTTTTTTTATTATTTCGTGTGTTGTAATATTTTGTGTGTGTAATCCTGTGCTAGTCGCATTTTCTTTTCGTTTTTTTTAAAAACATTTCTTTGTTGCTGCTGTTGCATACAAGAGGGGGTTTAACCTGAATTTGTCACACCAGCAACTTGCAGACGAGACATTAAGCATGTGGCTCAGACCACATAAATGTTGCCACGTTCTCTAAGTATGTTTAAGCAAATTGTTTTTGTGGAGGTGTGAGTGTTACAACTACACACACACACACACACACACACACACACACACACACACACACCCACCCACACACACACACACCCACACACACACACACACACACACACACACGCACGCACATACATATGTAAGTGTGTTTAATGCAAGTGAAGTGAATGAATGAATGCTATTGAATAATATTTTGCATATTTTTTTGCTTGTGGTTGTGTGTGTGTGTGTGTACAGTACAAAACACACACAATGTGTCAAATGCAGACATGCATAGTCATTTTATGTAAAGCCTGTTTTTAGGCGCAAGCGTTTGTTTAAGCAAAGAAGTAGGCTGCTTGCAGCTTAAACATTTTTCATGACATGAGCAAAAAAGCAAAATGCAAAAAGGAAAAAAAAAATACAAATAATAATAATAAAAAACAATGGCATTTCAAACAGAAAAGGCGAGGTAAGAGAAATAAATACGAAATAATATTTGTTGCTGTATTGTTTTGAATTCTAAACACTTATATTCTTAGAAGCACACAAACACACACCCATACATACATTTGTCTATATAAGTACGCAGCTAGCATTTGGAAGATTTTCACCCAAAAAGACTCTTAAAAAAGAGTGGCATGCAAGATACTACAAAATGTATATAAATAATACTGAAGTACAGTACAACTTCGATAGTCCGGACATACGCCAGTCCGGTCACTCCAGTAATTAGGACGCTTCTACACTTCGGAAAATTTAAAGTCTTTACCTCCACAATCTGGAAAAAAATTTTTTACGCAAGAACAAAAACTAAAATCCAAGCAAAACATGCGAGTTAACGGGTATTTTTGTTTTGTTTTGTTATTCGTAATTTAATTTACAGTTTTCACTGTTATTGCTTCAGTTTCGGTTCATTATTTCGCAAGCGTGTTTGCTTAATTCCATTCTAAGTGCCATATTTTTAAATAATAAACGCAAACACAAAATACTAACCTTACATTAGAAGTGTGATATTTTAAAATAACTTGATGAGGGAAAAACTATTGGCAGGTTGCCGAAAATTTCCATGTTCCTAAATCAACGATTTATGACATTAAAAAAAGTAGAAATGGAGACAAAAAAAGAATCTCTAATGAAGATGCAAAGAAAGCATTTCCAATTTGCATTCAGTGGGCTGAGGAGAATAAGAGAGACTACAGCAAAAGGCACAAATCAACCAACTCAACAAAGTTAGTCAGCACAAAATAACTTCATCTTTTCATATATCATAGTATGTATGTATATATGTACATATGTATGTATGTATGTATTTAAATCACTTAGATTATTTTAATATTTTCAACTGCTATAGTCCGGACAACTCGTTAATCCGAACGAGCCTAAAACTATATGTGTCTGGATTGTCGAAGTTGTACTGTACACTTTGTTAACATAAGGTCCTTATTTTATTTGAAAAAAAAACAAGCAAAAATTGTAGATAAAAGTATCTTTTATGATCAGAAAATGAGCACCTTACTGATTTCTTTAATCGCATATATGAGTAAAAATGGTCTAAATATGTATGACTAAAGGTTTCATGAAATGCCAGCTGGGTAAGAGTTTATGTTTTGCCAGTCAAATACTTTTTTGTATACTTGTTTTTCTTTATTAGGGCATTTTAGTTTTTTTTTTTTGCTTTTTATAAAAAAAATAGTTACAAAAGTACAATTGTATTGTAGTAGGCAGATTTACACTTTAACTCAAATGGCTTTTTTTTTGTAAAAGTAGCAGCAGAAATTTGAGCAGAGCCAACGTTTTCGTACCATTAGGTAAATTTAAAAGGTTGGTTGAATGTTTATGTATAAACCAGGCAGACATAAATTGTACAATAAATTCCTAAAAGGATTTTTAAAGCCTACAAAATAATACGTTTTTTATTTACTTTAACTATCTCAGTCATACCTAAAATAACAAATTACTTTAATATTTTTCATTTCAGCTAATCCTGTCACTTCTTCGTCTATCAATCCACTATTGAATTTCTCCAACTAGTGCCAATTTTAATAAAAATTTGGATTTATGTAAAATTAATTTTCCTTTTCACTTAACAAGCAAACATAAAATCTTTTAAAATAAAGATTTTCAACTATAAAAAGCCTGCTCATCTATTAAACATAAAAATAATTGGAAGTTATGAAGTCATGAGACCGACATTTGATCGAAGCCTTTACAAATTATTGTTCATTATTTTAATACAATGTAAGTACTAGAGACTTAAACAAATTTAATTCAATATATTTTAAGTTGTAACTTTATTAAGTATGAAATATAATAAGAAGAAAATGGGTGGTGTCATATACTTGATTAAAAGCGTCCGGTTAAAAATGAGAACAACATTTTTGTGAAGTTTATGTAGAGAAAGTCACGCGCTTATTTCTTATTTTTATTATGATAATGTTGAATATGATTTCAAAATTGAAACAATCAAAACTCGAATGACGCAGATCTTAACCTTTTTCGGCAATGATTTTGCATTATATGTGCTTCATGTTAATTCAAACTGATTTATGGTAATTTTAAAAGAAAATTTTTCCTTTCAAAATAACTTTGGTTTATATTGATTTAATGAAGACTCGTGTTGTATCAAAGTTATTTCAGCTAGGAAGAATATAACAGTGTAATAACAACGAAAAACCGTACTGAATCAAAGTTATTTCGAGTTAAAACAACATGAATTTAATTTAATGTAGTCATTGTCATTATTTCAAAAGTTTTAGTTTAAAAAGAAACACAAACTGTGAAGCCTCCGACTACAAGACTAGTTCTCTCCCTACTAGCCAGTAACAGCAAGTTTACGCTGCCAAGTTCATCGGCTATTTATAAACTTTCTTCATAATGCAATTTGATAGCAGCTAACAATTTGAAATAAAAAGAAATCATGCAGAAATCCAAAACCAAAAATTTAACCTATAATTGATTTCCAATGAGCGAACAAATATGTGGCCCCACTTTCCCTCAACGAAATGAAAGCAGCGAATGTCTGCTTTTAATTAATAGTAATTATCGCAAAGAGTTTCGACAAACACTGACATTTTAGTGGCTCATTGTTTTTATCAGACCATTTTATAAACAGTCTAAGATATGAGCCATTCCAATAACATTTAGAATATGTTGATGTTGTCAAAAAAATGAAGACTAAATAATTTTTAACCGACTTCCCAAAAAAAGGAGGAGGTTATCACTTCGTCTGTATTTTTATGACATTGTTACTTCATAGCTCTGTAACAATTTATTTATTGTCTAATAGTATCCTGCACAAGACGTCTTATAAGAACTTTCAAAACATGAGGGATTTTTTAAATGCTTTACTACAGCGAAATCTTATAAAATAAACGTTAACAACACTGTTTGCAAGAAATTTGCTTGAGTATTGTAGGTATAAGAGTAAAGAAGAAAACACTTCGTGACGGAAGAATTTGTGATACTTGCTTCTTTCTACGCATGAGCGCGTGTACAAACGTCATGCATGTATTTGTGTATGATCTTTTATTGTTCTGCACACATGCAAAGGTACACACATGCATTCACATTAGTTATATGCGATTAATCACATACTAGCTTACCATCTACATATTACACACACACACTCAAACGTACAATATGAAAAATAACAAGCATACACTAATCAACGGTACTTCTTTTGAGTGTTTGCTACAAACAAGCTGTCTTGCGACATCGCTTGTTAACACTGATATACACGTACACCAATACATCCATCGTGCTTCGCTTATAGTACGGCAGCATTTATTATTGGTTTAGTATAATACATGCGACGTGAATACATTTAAAAATCATGACGTATTTACATTTAAAGACTGTTTACGTAGGTCTCTATTGTCTAAGAGGGTTAGCTTCCAATTGGTCCCATTTTAAAAAAATTTGGGCGGGGACACGACCAAAAATTATATTATATTATTATTATTATATTTATATATTATTATAATATTCTACTTATGTAGCAAAGGCCTTTGGATCATGTGATTGCACAATTTTAAAGTTGAAAAAATGGACGGGGCTACGGGCACTAAAATTTATTATTATATTTCACGTGGTTCTACCTAATCTCATTTTTACGAAACTTACCACACACTTTGAACTCTAAAATAGACACAATCTTACATTTAACGAAATGGGCGGAGTCATACATCTCATTATTTTTTTTTTATAATTTATTAGATCTATGCATTGAAGTCGGTTTTTTTGGCAGAATAATTATTTTTTTAGTCGATTGAAAAAATATATAACAAAATATTATTCTTATTTTGCATGGATTTTATGGGCGGATCAACCCATATAAAATTTGGTGGCCCTCAGTATTGTAGGTTTGGAGATATGAATTGATCTGCGAAAAAAAAGGACCTTGAACCAGGGGGGGGGTAGCCGATTTTGATTAGATTCCACTTTTTTCTTCATTTAGTTAATATAATGTTCGATATCATTTTTAATTGATTTGGGACAATTCCTTACAGTTTCTGCCCAAAAATATATGAAGTCATCGCACTGTCGGCTCGTACGGCAAAGAAATTGATTTTATAAAAAAAATTTTTGTTTAGATGGTAAGAAATATTATTTAGTCAAATTCTGCTTATATTTATGACGTTAAAGTGGTTGGAAAACACTAAAGAAAACAAGGACAAGCAAAAGATAAATAAACAAATAAAATTATATTACTTTGAGGCTGCAATACCAAAAACAGAGATATCTTTTATCTCAATATCTTTTTTTCCTCTACAAAGTGATACCCACTCTAAAGTCCTGAAAATCCTTGTCATACATCAGTAATTTTCATATTAAAATGCTATGAATTTACGGAGAATTAAATATAAAAATAAAATTTCTTTAATAAAATATAATGCCTTAACATGTTAAAGATAAGATTATCAAGCTTATGTTATATAATAATTGTGGACTCTTTTTTTTCTATGCACTATTCATTTCCTCTTTTAATGTTTATTTTTCCCATTTCCTTTTTGGTTTTAACTGTTTATTTGTTGTTGGCTTAAATAGTCAGGCTTAGAAGGTATTTAAAGTCATATTAAGTGTCCCAGAAGCAAAAACACCAGAGGTATTCGCATACATAAGTCAAAGACTTTGAAAACGTGACCAAAATTCTTAAACATATTTAGAGCTTAACAGCTTAAGTTTGGGGCATACTGTAAGGCGAATTTTTTATTATTGTCTTCTTAACAGCTTTATATGCAAGGCAGGTATTTGAAGACAGCATCAACAACAACAAGTAGTACACTTATTTATTTGTTATATTTTAAGTTTTGCCATCTTTTTGAATTTTTAAACTAAGACTATGTGAATGTGTTCACTCTAACATTATTCTTAATAGTTTTTTCGTGTTTAATTAACTATTTATGATTATGGTATTGATTTTTCTACCGGCGCGGTGAAACTTAAAACTAAACTAATTCTTATACACATAGTATTTACAAACGTGAAAGAAAGAAGCACATATGCAGCAAATAAGCTTAACTTTTAAAGCAAACTTTTCTTACTATTTAGCTACGGTTCGCCTGGATCTCTGTTGTTGTTCTTCCTTTTGATTTTTTTTTTTTTTTTTCATTAAAACTTCCGTTTCTTTTCTTTTTATATGTTTGTGTGTTGTACTCTTTGACTTAAAGTTATGTAGGTTTTATACATTAGTTTTCTTCCACATCTTTTATTTGCTAGTTGTTATTGTTGTCTTAAAAGTAAAAAAGAAAACGAATAATAAGAAGGGATTTTAAGTTTAAGTTGCATGAGTGTATAACCGCGTAACGGCAACAACAGCTGTGCCACATTTGCTTATCTGGTGTACAACACTCGAATAATGCACACTCACACTCTCACACTCACACTCTCGTAACAAGTAGACTGTCTAATAACAACATACTTGTACGTTTATTTTTTAAGAAAATTTTTAACTTCTTGTTAGTATGTTGATCACATTTGTATTAACAAACATATTTATGTTCACATACTCATTGCTTTTCTCATGACTTGGAGTACAAAGAAGCACATGTGCTGAATTTATGCATAAATATTTAAAATATCTTGTGTGTATGTGTGTGTGTGTGTGTTCCTGGTTTTACCTTCATAATGCTTTTGTCTTAACATTTGTTACGTTCCAATAAAATAATGTTGCCTTAATAAATTTGGAAATTTTAGAAATGAAAAACAAATTTATAATTTATAAGGTGTAAACAGGATTTAAGGAATGTGGTTTTGCGGAGCAGAATAAAAGAAAATGTACTTATCAATGTTAACTTGTAAATTAAAGAAAACGTTTTAAAGACTTCAGCACAAAGATCTGATAAAACATTTTCAAAAACAAAATTATTAAACCACACGGAGAGTAAACTCTTTTAAACGATTTTTTTTTTGAAAATCTGTTGTAAGAAGTACATGAAATATAAAATTAAATTTTAATGAATGGCTTCCGCCCATTTTTTAAATAAGATATTGTGTGTTTTTCAGAGCTCAAGGTGGGTGTCAAGTTTTGTAAACATCGCTAAAATAGAACCACTTAAAATAAAATATTAAATTTTAATGGGCGTAATTCCGCCCATTTTTTTAAATTTATAATTACAAGAACCAAAGGTGTTTGCTAGGTTTCACAGCATTCAAATAAGTAGAACATCATAAAATCAAATAAAAAAATTGTGGGCCTGTCCCTGCCCACTTTTGTGCAATTGGAGTAATTGCAAAAAAGTGAAGTTTTACAATTGGCCTAAAATTTACCGAATTATGACGAACTCATGACTTCCTCCTTTTTTTTAAAGTCGTTTAAAAATCATCATAAAGTCTTTTACTTTTTAGAAAACCCTCCTTTTCCCAAGCATTTCAATATAAATTTTCTATTGAGGAAAATGTTCACAACAATAAAGAAAAGTATTTTTGAATTAACACTAAGAGTTACATCACAATTTTCTTAATTATTTTTTTCAGCAAATAAAAAACGATAATTACTATCTTTTTAAATAATCAAAATAATTCTCGTATTCCAATTGCACTAAAAAATTAATATATAAAGCTAATATTTCTGTACACTACACACAGTGTTCCAAATACAAGAACGCTGATGGTAAGGATGTGGAGCTTGCGAAAACAGCTTGTTGTGCCGTTGTGCTAGTATTTATCAAAATATTTCCAATTAACTTTGGTGTTATTTGTTCTTTGAAAAAGTATCATATGTAATTTGTCTTCCTTAAAAAAGTACGAACTTAAGCCTTATCAAAACAAAGCACGTACGCCGTATGCTTATAGTGTATTTACTATAAACAACACGTTTTCAAACTAGTATTTGCCTTCAGACAAAAAAATTTCACATTAAAATTTACGTTAACAAGCTAAAAGAAATTTATTATTTTACATATTATCATATAATTTAAATTTATTTGTAGATTTGTAATTTGTAGCTTTGTGAAATGTGCCCCAGCAAATAAATATCACTTAAACAAGCTTAATTTAAAATTGTTCGGAAGTGATTTTGCTTCATATGTATTTCGTGTTAAATCAATATTATTAATATTAATCTTTGGAAAAGATAGTTCCTTTAGAAATAAATTTATATCATGTTAATTTAACGTTCTAATACTATTAAACTGAAAATGTAGAATCATGCTGAATCAAAGTTATTTCAAGTTGAATAAACATGAATTTAATTGCAATGTATTTTATTTTTTCTTTGACTAACGTTAATGCGAGTATTGGTACACACATCAGGGAAATGTTTATTTGTTGACTTATATCGCTTATATCGCTTATATATTCTCTAGATACGATTGTCATAATGAATAAAGTTTTAATTTAACATATAAATCGTCATATCAAATCGACCGCAACAGAACGCACAGAAAAAAATGCGTATATAAAATCAAAAGGATTGTATTCCGTGTTTGATACAAAATGTTCTTTTGTAAGTGCAAGTACAAAATATCGTAGCTTTTCTTACAATTCAACAGCAAACTACACACACACACTCCAACGAAAAGCTACGATATTTTGCATTTGCACTTACGCAACACGTTTTGCATCAATCATCGAATTAATCCATGTAGATTTTTTATTTGTATTTTTTTCAATCAACCATCTGAGTTGTTGAACAAGAACACAAATATTTCCACAACCCACACGGTCAACTTGAGCAGAAAATCTATATGAAAGGCACTACTTTTTTGAGTGATTATCATGCACATTTTCTAGACAAGTTGATTGCTTGGCTTGTGGAAACAGAAAGTAACTGCCAGTTTATGGAAGACAAGTAAAAGTTCTCGTCTGTATGTTAATATTTAAAACAAAAAACAATTTGAGTGCTTTGTTTTTATTTTCAATATAAATACGCCGGCGAGAATTTTTGCTTGTTTTCTATAAACAGACAGTAACCCCATGTTTGTGCAAGATGTTTGAGTTAGAAATCTTGGCGTTTTTCTAATAGATTAAAGGGAACTTGTACAATTTTTCTTTAATCTATTACAGAAACGCCAAGATTTCTAATTCAAACGTCTTGCACAAACAGGGATAATTCTTCATGCAAAACGTTTTATGAATTTTTTGTAATGGATTTAATTTCAACTTTTAAAAACAGGTGTTTTACAGCCAAATGCCCCAATGATTTCAAATTACTTATTTAAACTAATAAAACTTTTATTACGCAATTGTTTTATATAAACCATTTGTTAAAAAAAAGTTTAAATTTATCTTAAATTAAAATTCAATAATAAAATTTGTTATATTTTTATCATATACATACCCTACAAGAACACTATCAGTCAACTGACTGCTCATTTGATCGGAAGTCATGCAGGATATATTCATCAATGGCTAGAACAAAGTTTCTATCACATTGTTAAAGGCAAAATGAAAAATGTGATGGAAACTTTTGTGTATGTGTGATGTTGCATCTCTTTCTAACCAATGAATGTAACATATAGTTGAACTGCGCACTCCGGTGGTTTTTAGTAATCAATGGTAGCATAAATATTACTCAAGTTCATAACTGAGTAATATATCCCCCACAATTGAGAAATCACACTTGATTGATATACTGACAGCAAATATACTTTTTATTTTCTTTTTTATTATAAAAAATAACTTTCAACTACACACGTAACTAATATTTTTAAAACAAAAAATACAAATAAGCAAAAACACCAAATAATTTCAGCAGTATCTATCCCTCTTCACGCCTTTTCATCACCAACGCACCTTGCTCTTTACAAATATCTAAAATTTTGAAAATAAATATACATATTAAATTAAACATGGTGAATTTCATTTATTTACTATTTTACTTATCTTTTTTAACACTTTTGTAAACTTTTCCCAGACGATATGAATTGTATTAACGCCTTCTTCAACCCCAACGAATCTTGATCTTTCCAAATATCTAAAAACTGAAAAAGAAATGAATACATACATATGTATGTATGTATATTTTTAATTAAATTTCTTTTTTTTTATTGTTTTTATCTTACTTTTTCACAAACACCATAATTTTTTTTAAAACTTTTAAACATTTTTATTTTACAAACTGAACGAACTATAAATTATTTTCGGTAAAATTCAATATTTTAAAAATTCTGACATATGTACATTAGACGTTTCACTCTAGCATATATGTTAGAGTAGAGCAACTATAATCGCTGTTGAATTGAATGTAAAATTGTTGCAAGTGTGTTAGCAAAAAATTGTCGTTTGTGTTAGTTTCAGTCATTCATTTCTTGTAGGGTATATACATACGTACGTATGCATGATTGTATTTAAAAATAAAAAAGTGTTTTATGGGGTTAAACATAATTTAATAATTTTTCTTTCTTCAAAGGTTCTCCTAAGCCCGAGAATATGTGTATACTATAGTACATATTCTTTTATTAAAGATTCAGGCTTTGTTATAAAACAAATAAAATACAAAAGATATAAAAAAAAGAAGATATGAAAAATAATGTATTCTGTCTGACTGCGATTATCTGTGCAACATTTGTCATAAGTTAAGCATATAAAATTTAATATTCTTTCTCTCTTTAACTTATGCCATTCACTGCCAAAAAAGTCTGACATAATTTTATGTAGATATCGTTACCTTTATTTTGAAACGCCCTAACTGATTATTTTTTCGAATCGATTTGATTTTCCTATTTCGAAAGAGGAGCCTAATATGTACAATCTATCAAAACATACAAAAAGTACAATTTAAAAAAAAATTATTGAGTTGTGACTTTTCTATATTAAGGTAACATATGTATGTTTAAGTTTTTGTATTTTTTCCGATTTTTTTTTTGTCTGATTAGTTAATTTTAGCTTTATTCTTTTATTAATTTAAATGTATTAAACAACTTTAAGAAAGTTTTTTTTTTTGCTATTGGCACGTCTAAATGCAATTTGTATTCATTTTGACACGCGTTACAGAAAAATAAAAAATTACAATGTAAATTAAACAATTTTTAAATTTTGAAGTGGAACACTAACAAAATTTACAGGGTTTTGCTTTCAATAAAAATATTTAAGATTAAAAAAAAGACTTTTGAAAGTGTTGCACTCAGTTAGCTTTTAATGCTTAGACTAAAAGCCTGTTTTTATAACACGCACAAGATTTTAGGCTTGTCTACTTATTATTTATGATTTAAAAATTTTATTATTCGACAAATTGTCAGAAGATTATTTTAATTTGAAATTTATTTACGTTTCTTTTTTTTAAAGAGAAGTAACACTCAGGCAATGAATAAATACTTATTACTTTTACTAGATGTTACCTTCTTTAGGAAAGGGATAGTGATAGAGAATATAGACTGTGAAGGAAGAGACACAAATAGAACAATATTATTCATCTTCTGTAAACAGGCAGTAAAAGCATATTTTTTTAAATTTTCCCCTAAATTCTTAAATTTACTTAAAATCTGTGTTTATAAAATCCAAAACTGATATTTTTTCAAATATGTAAAATTTCATTATATTTTTTTATAATTCTCTTTAAACAAATCAAAGCCTTTTTAGCATCCTCTTTATAAACGAACATACAATTCAGTATATTTTTATTGCAAATAGCAAATGCTTTTAAGTGAACTCTGTGTGCTCTTTTGGATCCCCGGCTGACTGACTGTAAACTAATTTTTTCCACTTTTAATTATTTTACATGTCACAGTTAAAAGTTTTATGACATAATTTTACGTACATGCTTTCAAATTTTATACTCGTTTGTTTCTTTTTTTTATTTTTTTATTTTTTTTTTTTTTTTTTTTTTGGTATGTCTACATGTTTGCTTTAGTTACACTTGTTGTTGTGCTCGTGCAGTTTGTCATAAGAAAAGAAACCCCGTGAAAAATGAGAGAGTTGGAAAAAGTTGAAAAAATATGTGTTATATAAATTTAAAAATCCCTATTCAAATAGAAGTTTACCTCTGGAAATTCTTATACGCCTGCATGAGTTGACATTTGGAACACAGCGCACTGCTATTAGTAATGGTTTATTTTTTTTTGTTTAGCTGGAATACAAGCACACATTACCTTATGTACAATTACACATTTCAGCATCTGTTATTGTAAAAGTGCCATAAGTCGAAAAAAAGGTTATTTTACAGAAAACGATTATAATTTTTTTTTTCATACAAAATAATTGTATGAAATCTTTAAAAGTATAAAGAACGATATGACAATTTATTCTGCAATACTAAACACAAAAAAATTATTTGAGTTATAACCTTTTTGCATAATGACACTCGTTGGAAACAAGCGCTTAATGAAAGAACTTTTGCGTAGAATATCCTTGAAATTTTTTTTTTCATGCCTCTTAAAAAGAATGCAAGAAAGTTTTAAGCAATTTTGCAATAGTAAATGGATTAGCTGAAAATTTCACTTTTAATAAACTACTCTGCAATTAATTTAGTCACAGTAAAACAGACGTTTTCATAGGCAAACGTTATTACCAGTGTGTTCTGTTTGACACAGTCAATTTCTTTATAAGAAAAAAGTGTCTGCCAGTTAGTTAAAAGAGTGTGCTGTGTGTAACACACAACATATTTCTATAAAAACAACTGTGCTTTGTCTGACACAGTCAACTTTTCAACAGTCCAATCTTTTATAAGAAAAATAATACAGTGGCATTGTAGGTCAAAGGACTTGTTTTAAATAAGGCTATATATTGCTTTATCTTATTTCAAATTTTCTACAAACAGAAGTGTGTATATATGTATGTTATCTCAAAGCCTTTTTCATTTCATCATTATCATTGTAGACATAATGTCATGTACTATCTCTTTATGTGTATTCATAGATAAAATTTCTATTTAGTTTTTGAAAGGGAAGCCAAAGATGCCACCACCACCACCAGCACCACTACCAAAAAATCTTAACGCTGCCTTCAATTAAATGTGTATGTAGGTTACCTAATTGTTGAACCGAAATACATAAGCATACACAATTTCGCTGTGCAGGCGAGGGAAAATTAAAAAGTTAAAAAACATTTTGCAGGGCCTTATTTAGCAGACATGCATTATTTATAAGTGACAGTTTACAAGCTGAATTACTTTTTATATGAGAGATCTTTGAGAGTTAAGCTCAAGAGAGCTTTTATGACTTCACATAACTATTGGTTCCTTTTGATTCCTGCCAGAAGTATAGGGCCATAACAAGATTATAACAATACACTCGATCTTGTGATAGATCTTTTAATTCATTCCATCATTCATTCACATATTGCGACCTTAATATAAAAATTGCTTAACTCATAACTTATTAAAATTGAGATTTTTACATTTTTCAATCAATTAGATGCTCTTCTATCGAAATATGCAAGAAACCCGATTTCAAAAATTAATGAGTTAAGCCCTTTTGTAAATTAAGATAACGATATATTTTTATGCTTTTTACTTATCGGAAGATTTGAAAATTTTTACTTTTTTTGTTAAGCAATGTGTATATGCATTTCATTCCTGCTTTACGGAATTTGTCAATAAACTTTAACCCAAAAAATTTTAAAAAACTTCGCACACAGAAAAAAGTATTCAACAATTAATGTTTTTAAATTAGAATTTAATTGATTCAATTAAATCTTTAATTGTATAAATTAACTTGAATGAATTATCAAATCGTTTATAGGAGAACATTTTATTATATTTTTAACTGATATTACAAAATTATTAATATGTATTACTTTTTTGTGTGTATGTTTAGAGAAAGACTTGTAATACATTATTGAGAATTAGAATATGGGTATTTCCCCCGAATGGTCTACCAGGCTGGAAAAATGAAATGTTTTAATTATAAAAAAAGAATGGTTTAATGGCATATCTCAGCTGTTTTACTTGAGAAAATTGGGCTGGAAGCTTTTTTTATGTTTTATATATCCTTTTTAAGCTACTTCTAAAGACGTTTTTATATATAACTATTTTACATGCAAAAAATATCTTTGTTTGCACTCTTTCTTCAAAATCTCTCCATAACAATCAAGTTAGAAGAGAAAAGTGTAAGGAGAACAAAAAAAAAGTTCGAAAATGGGAAGAATGGGCATGGTGATAATAATAAAAAAAACATGTGGAAAAATCGTACGTTCGCGACCCGTACGTTCGCGACCGGTAATTAAGCTAATTAAACAAAAATCAATAGAGATATTTTATTGTGTAAATACTAGATAGAAACCTACATTAATACACTTTTAAAATAAATTAATCACTCTTCATTATTCTGTTCCATTTCGAAGATTTTTACATTTCACTAGTGTCAGCCAAAGTTGACTTCTATTTTGAGTACGTTCGTGACCGCATGTTTATAACTATTAATATGAAAACTTAAACTCGATGAAATCCATCTTTTGCACTAAACATAGAGCTTCCAAAATGCTATCAAACCACCAAAAAAATGCTTGCAAAAGTTTTGTTTTCTATAATTTTTGTACATCAAAAGCGTACGAACGTACGTTCGTGACCCCAGGAAATGCTCATATACAAACATAGTAAATTTAAAAGCATCAAACAAAAAACTTTACAAAAAAAAAAAAAAAAAAATAAGCCAAATTTTTTAATGAAATAAAGACATTACTTCAAATAAATATACTTCGGTATTTCTTATCGGAAGATTTAATAATTTTTTTAAGGTGCACTGAAACAAAACTGTGTGAATTTGTTTGCATTTTGAAAAAGTGCAGGCACAAGTCACGACGCGAAATTCGTCAAAATTGTGGTCTGCAAAGAGCAGAGCTTTTGTGAGTGACGAAATGATGGCTGCCTCTGATTCGCCAGCAAATTTTCAAAGACAGCGGCAATTTTTTCAACAGATCTTGAGTTTCGCCTACGTGCGGGTGTTTGCTGATTGTTAACTAAACTAGGGGATGCAAATATTTCCTGCATACTGGTAATAGTCCTCTCTGTAGAACGACTATGGTAACCGCTTAATGGGCAAAGCATGTGAAGCATTCCCCGAACAGAACACCCATTTTGATTTAAGCAATTTTATTATTTACACATGTTGATGAACACTTTCAATGTTATGTGGCAACATAGATGTAATAAATGACAGACATTTCGCTGAAGTAACTTCAATAATCTGGCCACTATCAAAAGACAAAATTGGGAAGTATTGAACGATGCTTTATTTAAATTTTCATTGCAAATGTAAAGCCTGAATAAATTCTAGCACACCTCTTACGTATAATACATAATATAATAAAAAGTATTTGCTTATATAAGCGATAGGAGTCAAAAGATTGTGGTGCACAGGATATAAAAAAATTTTACTCTCACACTTATATCTCAGTAATTTGCCATAGAGTTTCATTATTTTTATTTTTTTTTCACTTTTTTTTTGTGACACAAAATAATTGTTACGAGGTAAAAGCGAGCGATTACAGGGAAAATTCTACAACGTGTTTGCGTGCTACGGGTTTAAATGAAAGTTTTGTGAAATTATTTAAATATCTCTGATACACAAGCGCACATTAAACATCAAAACGTTTGCCAAGTAGTTGAGTGTGTGTGTGTGTGTGCGTGTGTTTGATTAAGCAGGAGTACACATTTAAGCTTGTTAGCTGAAGTATCTTTCATTTTAAAACTGCTTGTTTTTTATTATTTCTATGTTGCTTGATGTGCTGTGTGACGTTATTTTCATTACAAAAATGTGCTCGTTTTTTGCCGTGTGCGTTTCAAGCATGTTCTTTAGTGTATGTATGGTTTTTATGAGCTTTTGCGTGTGTTTTTTTTTTTTGGTGTTTGTGTTAGTGAAAATCATCAACAGCAGCGGCAGTGGCAGTAGCAGCAGCAGTTACAGTGCCACCAAACTTTAATTGCTTTATTATGTTGTGTGTTGTATGAGCTGCAGGATATTCTGTTATCAGTCTTTCTTGCAAACATGTAAACATGTATAAACGTTAAAATACAGTATGTAACGAAATTTGATATACACTGGTCATAGTTAGCTCATGCTCAAAATAGCATTTTGCTTAGCATTAAAAATTAATAATAATGGTAACCATTAAACGATTAAATGTAAGACGATGGGCCAAAAGAATTAATTATTTCGTTGAAATTGAAAAGTAAATTTCCAGCCTTGCGTAAAAAATTCTGAATGCAAAAGTATGGAGTATTGTCGGCCGTATGCTACTTGCAGAAGTAAAAGGAATAAATATATATATTTAAAAGTATCGAGAAAATATTATTCAACATTCTTCTGAATAACATATCACCGGGAATTTATTCCCTTTTCATTGTTTCCCTATATTAAGAAGTAATTTTTAAGCTTCCAGTTATAAAAAAAAACTGGAAATAAAAAAAGCTGTTTTCGAAAATTCGAAGTTCTCCCTCAAAATTTAAATTTTTAGCTCAATCTGTTAAAGATAAGAAAAGTGAATTACATGAGAATTATTTCCTGAGAAATGTTTAGAGCTGTGCTTGCTTAGTTGCACCTCATCAGACTTAAATTTATTTGGTTTTGGGATATAAGTTTCGAAGTCATTGTAATATTTAAATTATTTTTAACCAACTCTTGCAAAATTTTTTGTAATTAAAATTTTGCCCCAATTTGCAACTGCAACTATTTCGATGTTCAAAAACTTTCAACTTTCCATTTGTTTTATATTAAGAGTTGTATACATTTTTCTTTATGGCTCTGTATTCTGCCATATTTGAGTACAATTTACAAACACCCACACACACAAACACACACACACACACTCGAATGCAATCCACAGTCGTACTTTTTTGTTGACTTTGGCGGTTATTAATTGTGTGAACATCTACACATGTGTCGTATGTTTGCAAGTAAGTAAGACACAAAAAAATTAATATGAACTAAAATTGTGTAATACAATTTAGACATAAAGTTGACGTTAGCGAGGATACGGAAACGAAACTGCCACAAACGCAAATGTGTAAGTGTATCTAATTGTATTATTGTTCCGCAGTTAAGTTTGAATTTTTTATTACGTGTAAATGCTTGTTAATTTATTCAAATTATTTTTTTAAGAACTTCAAGTAAATATGTACATGTGGAAAGTGTTAAACGCAACTTAAACTAAAAAAAAACAAATAAATTTAATATTTACCTGAATAATTAAAACTTTTATTTAAATAACATTTAAGGTAATAAGTTAAATAGTTTTTTTTTAGCTTAACTAGAGCAATAACAGGACAGACAATATGCAAGTGGGCTGTAAAAAAATTTTTTAAAATGAAAATTGCTGATTTTTTCATTTCAACGTTTCCTTATTTTCCTCACTAAAATGTTTTTATTACAATTATTTCTTTCACTTTGCTTACTGTTTGATGAGCAAAAAAAAATAAAATTTTACAAACAATTGCCCGCAAGCTTAACACTGGCCCAGACTGGAGCAGAACAATAGCAACCTACTCATACTTGAGGGCATACAGAAAATTGGCCACACACTAAATTGCACTTTGGCTCACCGGCATGAAACTCAAACAGTTAAGCTAAATATACAAAAACATACACACACAAAAACACATATAAAATATCATGTATAAACATTAACAAATATTAAAAAAAATAAACACAGCGGCAACAAAATGAGAAAAATATATGATGCAAGAGCAACAAAAAAAAATTACTCTAGACTTTGAACACAGCCACCAACACCTAAAAACAAAAACTTTAAAAAAATAAGATTAAAAAAACCGGTACTTGAAAAGAATTCAACAGAAAAAAGGAGTACTTGCACAAATATACGAGGTCAGTTATAAATTTTAACTAAAAAACAACATATAAATATACGGGCCTGTTAACCGTAATTTCAAAAAATTAATAAAAGCTTAATTATTGCTTTTGCAAATTTCACTATTTATAACGATGGAAGTTGGAATAAAATATTCTATTATATATGACAAAACTTAAAATACAATAAAAGTCCACTAACAAGTCAGCTATTCATAGTTTGTTTTTGAACTCACTGTGATTTAAATCACCATGATTTTCAGAACATGCCCGACTATTTACTAAATTATTACGAATTTATCAAAGTCCCTGTGACCTTTTCTTAAAACTAGAAAAGAATCAAGCCAATTGCGTATATTTAATACTGCACTAGATTATGTACCAGTAAAAGCTTTTTGCATCGATCAAAGTAATCATCAACGCAATTGAGGTACACAGAGAAAAATTTCATATTAAAATCTATGAAAACAAGGTTAATATAACATTTTTCGGCAATGATTTGGTTTCATATGCGTTTCATGTTAATTCATTTACAGTAACATTCAAAGAAAACTTTTCGTTTTTAAATAGCTTTATTTCATGTTGATTTAACATTCCAATACTCTTAAATTAAAATTAAGAGTCAAGTTGAAACAACGTGAATTTGATACCCAAATAGCAGAATTTACCATATTTAATCAAAGTTATGTCACGTTCAGATAACATGAATTTCATTTTAATGCAGCGATTGTATTTTATTAACTATTTAACAAACAAAATTGTGTTTTGGAACAGGCATCAGAAAAATTTTTGTATGCATTTGATTTCAACCAATTTCAATTGAATATAAAATCCGCTTGCTCGCTGGGTGTATAAAAACAAGTAAACACAAGCAAAATTAATGTCTTGGCACTTGTAAAATCCTTGAAGAGTAACAGAAGAGATACAAAACAAAGCCCAAAAAAAGCAACAATAAAATACATAAAAAAGTTATATTTTGTTTCACAAAGCACACAAAAACAGCAGCTGAGCTAACAACAAGAATAATAATAACAACAACAATAGCAACAACGACGACGCACAGTGGGGTGAATAGTAGAGAAAGTGGAGATTAATTTATAGAAGTTGTAATTTCAAAGTGTTGTTATTTTTTATTGATAAATATTAATAAATACATAAAAACGCAGCATTTAATAAAATTTTTCTGAAAAAAAAATTTCAACCTTTTATGGGCTTTTTTGTATTTTGGAGAAAATGGTCTTATTTGACTATTTTTGCTGTAACTTTGGAATGAAAAAAGATAAATTAATAAATTAAATTGTAAATTAGAGCATACTTTATCTGCCTTTAAAAAATATTTTTTTTTGTTTAAATAAAAAAAATAAATATTCAATATGTATTTTTCAGATTGATTTTTAGCAACTGGAATTCCTTCACAAAAACCTTCATAACTCAAAAATCGCACAAATGCGCAAATAGGTATTCTGGGATTTATTAGCTAAAATATTATATTTTAAGAGCATAAAAGTATTTTTCCCTGCACTCATCTGCAAAGTTGTTGAAACTCAATGTATATATCAAAAATATCACATTTTTAGACCAATTTAATTTTTTGATGTGTAAACATCTATACGCTAGGGGGTAAAAATCTTTTTCACTGAGATTTCTTTGCTGAGATGAACACAGCGTTGTCATATTGGTGTGAGCTACATATGTATGAGTGTATTAGTGTTTGAAAGAAGCAATACAAACTTATTTAAAATATTGTAAATACATAGGAATTTGCTGGTTTTTGTTTGTTAGAGTCGTTAAGTTTTTTGCTTTATTAGGGTTCCGTACACCAAAGGTGAAAATGAACCCTATTGTTTTCGCTATGCTGTCCGATCCACTGTTACAGGGTATTTCCTCAAGAACCGTAAGAGCTACGGACCTGAAATTCGGACACAGTGTGCAGACATTTGGCCGCTACAACAGCAAATATATGAGAGTTAAAAATTAAAGGGTGTTCCAAAACGAGCAACGAAAAATGTTAAAATTCCATGTAATATGCATACACTTGAATTTTGTAAAGTTAGTGTATTTTTATACAGACTACAACAATTAACAGTAAATTTAAAAAATTTAAATTAAAGGATGTTCCATCAGTTAATGCAATTTTGACTTTGTAACTTTGACAACTTGCTGTATCTTCGAAACCGTAAGAGCAAAACTCTTAAAATTTTCAAAAACGGTAAAACTAAAAAATCAATAAATTATAAAATCGCCAAATCTAAAAAAAAATCGCCAAAAACAGAAAAATAATCGCCAAAATGAAAAAAATCGCCAAAATAAAAAAAAATCGCAAAAATTAAAAAAAACCCCTTAAACAAAAAAATCGCCAAATTAAAAAAATCGCCTAAATAAAAAAACCCCAAAAACAAACAAAAAACACCAAAATGAAAAAAACCCCAAAGACAGAAAAAAGTCGCCAAAATGGAAAAAATCGCCAAAATTAAAAAAATTTCGAAAATTAAAAGAACCCAAAAAGAGAAAAAAGCGACAAAGCTGAAAAATCGTTTAAACTGGAAAAACTTAAAAAGGAAAAAAGCCACATCAAAAAAAATGCTCAAAACTTTCGTGCGCGAGTCAAATTCGCACTTTACTGAATTTATTTTAATTGCAATACGTGCACAACAACAAGAACAGCAACAACTAAACGATGAACAACAGGAATTAAAAAGTAAAAAGTAAAAGTAAAGGCATTTACCATAGATGAGCACTGCAGTACCACTAAAATTTCAGTAAAAATAATAAAAAAGCGCCAAAAACCGAAAAAACGCAATAAACGAAAAAAAGCTATATAGGCTAAAGTGTCCGCACGGAACCCTTCGTGCGCGGGTCAAAGTGGCATTTTACTGAATTTATTACTAATTGTTCATTAAGTTATCATAGGCAAATAAAAACAAATAAATAAAATGAATACAAAAACATTTAATTTTAATAACTTTTAAAAAAAATTTTTGCACTTTTAATAAGAAATTTACTAAAACAAAGCAAAATAAGGAAAACAAAAACCTAAACTTGTCAAACTAAAAGTTTCATCGTCTTTGAGATTGTCATTCATACGGACAACAAGAAGTAAAGAGAAACTTAACAGCTTCATATAAATACCATCTTGTGTGCAATAGTAGCTACTAATTTTCACTAACATATAATTGTGCTAGCGCTGTATAGTTCGAAAACCATTACTGTAAAATAACTACATGCATTACATTTCATTAAACAGCAGTGTGCCCATTTACTAACCAAATAAGTTAAATAAAACAAACAAAAACCAGCAAATTCCTATGTATTTACATATTTATAATATTCAAAGTTTTGATACTTTTTGATTGATTAATTAAAAACTATTACTAAAAGCATAGTACTTCCAACTTAAGAAACTTTTTCATTACTAGATGTTTACACATCTCCCCTGTGATCGGACTCACATTGCTTTTTTTTTTTAATATTTGTAAAAAATTTATGTGAACAAAAAATAATTTTTTAAATGCTGATATATCTGAAGTTGACGGTTCCCTTATAAAACTTTTACTTATCTCAACAAAAATTTTAATCACTTCAAATATCAAAATTTTCTCTTTTAATCAATGCGCGCAAAAGTAACTAAGATTATTGAACTTTAATACACACTGCGAATAAAGTAAACTACCAAGAACTTTTATTTTTGCAGTTAGTGATGTAGAATTTTATCTACTTTCATATGGTACCAAACACGGTTGTGAAAGTTAAAGTTAATCTTTTAAATTACTTGTGAAAGCTTTCACCCCACAGTGCGACGACAACAGCTGGACTATTGAGCTGGTGCTTGTGCATCTATGTATCTGTGTATGTGGCAATTCAACATGCTACAAAGTTGCATTTTGCTGCAGGTTTGCCCATTTTGATGCTTAGAGAGAGAGAAAGAGCGGCACATGTAACGGAAACGGATGTTGCAACACACTCAAGCATACAAAAATACAAACAGAAACACGCACACACATATTCACACGCATCAATAACATAAATATGTATGTGTGCAATTCAAATGTATACAACTTGTTTTATTATTATTATTATTATTTTGCTCTCCTCTTTGTATTTCATTGACTATAAAACAGACCAGTGAAGGGAAAATCTTTGTTGGCCTGCACTATATGAATACAGAGTAATTTATATACATATATAGGTATTATTTTTTTTTTATTATTTTAGCCCCGATTTTGTTTGGCCAACATGATGAAGTTTTTTATTTGTTTTTTAGATGAATTTCTTTATTTCCTTTCACTGCAGTAAAATGAAATAAATAGAAAACATAATATTAAGCAGCGTTTGTAAAGAAATTGAAATTGTAACAAAGATCTTTTAATGCAAATAGAGAGATGTGCTGTGATGCAGACAAAAAATAAAAAAAAAACATTTTCTGTAGAAAGGAAAAGACAGACAGCAATTGTGTATGTCTGAGGGGTCAAAGTTGTAAGAAAGTAAACAATTATTTAAGGCTTTCAACTTTATTTGTTTGTTTTTTTTAAGTTTATCTTTAAGAAATTCTAATAAATAAAATAATAAGTTTCGAGATTTTTCTCTATATGTCAAAGTTTAACAAAAATATCTTCTTTTGAAAAGGAAACTTCGAAAGACTTCTTTATAAGCATAATAATAGGCCTCTTCACGGTTGATGGATATCGACTTCAACTACGCCAATCATCAACATAGATTAATGAAGGATTCTTCAATCTGTTACAAAAAATTCACAGTTGAAGTCTACATACGTCACTCACGATAAGGAAGAATATGCTTAAAGCAATAGGAATATTTCAGTGATATTGTTTTTTTTTGTCTTGATCGTTTAATAAAAAAAAACTATTACACTATTACAAACCTTCATTATCTTTGAACTAAGAGAAATAATTTTCATATAACTCAAAAATATTCAGCATTCTTACTATACCCTAATGATTTTAGAAATCATGCAGTTTTTATTTCTCACTGTCAACTACTTAAAACTCATTTCAATATTTCTTGATGAAAACTTTTTCGTTTAGCAAAAAACATAACTCAAGATAATATATACAAACAATTTATATTACGCTAACAATGGCCATATTAAGTAATAATTTGTCTACATAACTTTTTACAAGAATCATTGTAATATATTTTTCTTTTATTTGGTTGAAACACTGAATCATATTTAATACTGTTATATACACAAATACGTATATATAAATATATAAAACATTCTGACTTATCATGTTTGAGGGATTAAAAAAGGAAATTTTTTTCTATTCAAAATATCCACAACATTATAATAAAAGTTAAAACTCACGAATGTTTTCATGCCAGGAAAGTGGGCGGGGTAAGGGAAACTCAAAAAATAAAGCTTTGCAAATGAAAGAGTATGAGAGTATAATAAAAGACTTGAAATTATCACAATATTATGCGCATCATGCCCGTCATCATTGTCACTGTCATGCTGACTTGCATGCAGCAATGTCATCATCAACGTCAACCAACATCACACCATTCGTAATCAACAGCAAACAAAGAACTAGACAACGATAATCACAATAAGAAAATGAATATAGTTTTTATTTCTTGTTTCCTTTCTCTCTTTTACACTCTCACTCTCTTTGTATTTCTGGCTATCTCTGGGTTGGTTTTGCTTCACACTGTATGACTGTTGTTAGGATGTCATTTATTAAACTCTTAATACATCTTAAGCATAAATCTTTTTTATAACTTTCTTGATTTATTTGTACATAAGAAAGAACTATAATTTTATATTTTAATTCAGGTGAAAATTATTAAAAAGTGATATAAGCACAAATTAGTTTGTTTTTGCCATAGAGTGAAAAAGGTTTGTGGACAAACTAAGTCAGTAGTGAAAAATGAAAGAACATTTTTATTTATTTTTTTTTTTTTGATTTATTTGTGAACTACGTAGAATTAATATTTTATATTTTAAATCAGGTGAAAATTTCTAGAAAGTGAGATAAACTAAAATTAGTTTTTTTCTTTCTTATATAGAGTATATAGAGAAAAAGGTTCCTGACTAAACTAAATCAAGACTCAACAGAGAAAGCAAATTTTAAAGAGAATTTATTTAGATATTTTTAAAACTTTTTTAATTTATTTATGAATTAGGTAGAACTATAATGTTTTATTTTATATCAGTTAAATATTGCTAAAAATAAATTTTTATTTATAGAGAGAAATAGGTGCATGTCCAAGCTAAATCAAGAGTGAATAGGGAATTTTCTTGAATGATATTTATTAGGAAAATAATTTGTTTTTAGGATTACTGTATTAACAAAATATTTGAATTGATAATTATACAAGAACAATAATTAACTAGTAAATATTTTTCAAAAGAATTACAGTAACAAAAAAAAGTTTAAAGTAATAAATAAAAATTTGGTTCTTAAGCTCAAATAAAAAAGAAATAAAACATTTTGAAACATAAAGAAAATTTTTTCCAAAATAGGGCATGTACACTTGCACGAAGTTAAGTAAATTTCAATTGAAATCTTTATCAAAATCTACACCGTTTACAACAAGTTTTTTTACATTTATCAAGACATCGTACCCAAAATAAAAATCATTGAGTAAAATTTTTCATAAGCAATAGCCAATCAACTGCAATGTACATAGTTGATTCACACACTTTTTTAAGTACGGAAGCTTGTTTTTTAGAACAATTAAATAAATCATAGTGGCATCACTAAGTTCTACAAGATTTTAAGTAGATTTCGACAATATCTATTGAAGAAGTAGATTTTGTTTTGTATGGGAAATCTACTAGATTTTTCTCAAGTGTAAGTGCATTTGAAGATAACACTTTCTTTTTGAATTATGTTTTATATCATAAGTCCAGCTGCCTGTTTCACTTTTTTGTAATTATGTATATTGAAAAAAAATACATTTTAAGACTTTTATCGCACTTTTTGCTACAGATTATATTCTTACTTACTCAGCAAAAATTTTTTTATAATAAATACATTGAAATTTATAATTTAGGAGTATAGCTAGATTCTATGTTCATTTTACTAATGCTAATTCAGACCATCACAGAACTTTTACAGAAAAGTTTCTCAGCTTAGAACATTTTGGAATATAGTGAAACTTTCATTTGAACAAATGATAGGTCTAGCTAATATAATTGAAACAAGAACTCAGTGATGCGTTTTTATTTTAACACTTTCATTACAAATGTCAGCTTTTTAAATTTTAAAAATTTAAATTTTATTTATTAGCATTTGTTTTCCTAAAAATATTCGCAAGAATTTTTTTAACACTCAAACATTAAACACATTCACTACAGCAAGCTACCGACATTAATATATCTAATGAGAATGATATGAGAATGATTATTTTGACAACAACAAGGCAACACGATGGTAGGTTGTTGTACATGCTTATTATGTCGTTGTCGTCCAATTAATCTAACTGCCACCCACATAAACAAAATCTGATATGGAAGCACTAACTACTGTGGAAAGCAATATATTGTTTACTTGATAACAAAATTTTCGAAAAGTGCTTCGGAAAAGCACTAACGTAAGGCAGGCTCTCTTCTTTTGACTAGATTTCCCATACAAAACAAAATCTATTTTGTCAGTAGATTTGTAGGAAATCTAATAAAAACTAATATTTTTATTTATTTCTTACTACCCTGTACAACATATTTACAAAAGAGATGAGTGAATTAGCTACAGTCTGCTTAAAAAAGGTGTGTGACTTAGCTGAATTTCAGTTATTTGGTTGTAGTTTTGGAAATATTTTAGGAAATGGGTTTTGTTTTGGATAAAAAATATCGATAAATGTCAAAAAAAGTTAGTCTAGACGGTATTGACTTTCATAAAGATTTTAATGAAAATCTGCTAGATTTTGTGCTGGTGTAAATGGCCTATTATTAATTTGTGAAGCACTTTAGCAAGACAAAACAATTTTTGGAAGCTAAATGTATTGCTTCTAGCTGGCTCATCTCGAACAAAAAAATGCCTTATTCATGCGCAATAGAAGTGGTTCTGTACTATTGTCTCCCTTACAAAAACGCTTCTGGAAACCAGTAATTTTTGCTGGCCAGTTTTAAGAAGACAAGTAAAAATACTCGTTGGTCTATTTCAATATAAAGTTGTGCTTGCCTTCTATAAACTGGTAGTACTTTCTATTTTTATTACCGGCAATGAGCACGTATAATAAAAGTGGGAAATAATATACAATTATTTCCTATTATATAACAGAGAAAGCAAAAATAAAATAGCAAATTTTAAATTTTTTAAATGTGAAATATTTGAAGGGGGCAACACTGAAACATGTCTTTAGTTAGACTTGTATCGAACTCTTTCAGTAGCTCGTTTTTGACACAAACCAATGGTCAAACCCATTTAAATTACATGGGTTTGATTGATCATTGGTTTGTGTCAAAAACGAGCTACTGAAAGAGGTCGATGCAAGTCTAGTCTTTCGACTTAAATATTAGGTGGATATAAGACGAAAAACGCAGTTACCATAATTTGAAATTGAGAATTAGTGTATTTAAGGGTTTGTTACTTGACTAAGTTGAGACCTGTAAGTTGAGACCACTGCAATGGTGCACTTTTTTAAATTATACAATATATTTGCACAAAGTTTAAAAACTTTTTAAACTTTAATTTTTTTAAATACATATTTAATAAAATAAATTGTATTCGCTTTTTTTTTAAATTCTGGCACGTATTTCAGTCAACTTAAAACAGTGAGACATGCAGTTTTTCTTGCCTTAATTCTCATTGTTTCGTTAGACAGACAGACAACAGAAAAGGAAAAACACAATATTGAAAAAAAAACTTTTTATAATCTTCCTTCATCTTCCCCATCCTCATCGACATGCGGTTGTGCCAAGATGAATTTTAATTGAAACTTTCCAAAAATCTTGTGGCTAGAAAATAAAATTAAATGTTTTAACTAAGAAAATACTTCAATAGAAAACTTTTGTTGCAGTGGTAAGCGTGAAGGCCAGTCATGTTTTTGTTTTATTTGCACATACACCCTCCACCCCTCAGGCGCCTGTGTTTTCCTTTAAGACTCAAGACTTCTTAACTCTCGTAACGAGTTTTATTTAAAAATAAATGAATTTAGTTATATAAACGAAGAGCATATAGTGGTACAACTAAAAGCTAAAAATAGTTTTTAAAAACTATTTACACAAGTAAACATTTGGTTTTACTGGAGCACATTTCCAAATAGAAACAGAAAAGATCACAATAAACCGTTTTGTTGTGTTTTGGTTACCACTTTTGTTTAAAGTTTTTTAAAGGATAAGAGAGTAAATTTTTTTAAGGAAAATTCAACAAAATGGAATTGATTTTTTTTTTGTAAAAACCAGTTTATGTAGTAAAATTATATTAATGGATTTTAAGTTCTTCGCTAGCAGCCATCTGTCAATGCTTATAATTCCTACAGCTTAATCAAAGAAAGAAATGTTATGTGCTGGAAAGTCTGATCAATTCATTAAAAGCTAAATTCAGTTAACTCTTTTTCTGGTGTAGTAATCATTAAAATAACCTTGAAATGTTTGTCAAGATATAAAATAATAATACCAGGTATAGTGTCAATATTGTTTGGTTTGGCCACATAAAAAATATTTTCAATTTTAATCTAAAATTACTTTTTGTTGCCTACTGTTAGGAAATCACTATCAAATGCATATATATTGCCTGAATTTAGAGGCAACCAAACTGCTGAAGCTTTTTAACACTTAAGAATACTATTGTTACCCATAAAGCAGACTGGATTGTATAATTTTGCTAATTGTTTTCTTATTACCACATGGAAACTAAGGTTAAGAGAGCAGCTTCCGTTATAGTTTAGTCTCGCCATATGGCGTGTATGGCGTTTTAACAGTTACATTATGGACTCAATTCCTGACATTAGGCAACACATTTGCTCTGCTGAAGTTTTTAATTAGTCTCAGAGATTATAAAAATCTAATTTATACAGCTTAGCTGAGTCAAATAAAATATGTAAGTCCCAAACGACTTGAATAACTTAATTATTGTATACAAAATTTTATTTTCTAATTTAGATCAAATTTAATTGAAAATATTTAAATGTTTGCAATTAAGCTCTTTCATATTTATTATATTGTTTGTTATGGCATCAACACCTGCTCATGTCGTGGTTTCATTATTAAATATTTTATTTTTAAATTTATTAAATTTCTATAGCCATAAAAGCGTTAATGTTTGTATTTATTACATTTCGAGAGGTGTTTAATTTTATCTTGTATTAATTATTCACACAAAAACACACCTGACGTGTTCAGTTCTAGTTACTGATGCTGTTGCTACTGCTGCTGTTGGTGATGTTTTTGACGGTTAAAGTTCATTTTGGTTTATGCTTCAGCACCTTTTTACTACAAATGACAATTAAACTTGTCTTTTATGTGGCTGGGATTTGAAAACACACACACACACACACACACACCAACACATATACACACACACACGTACATGTGTGACTGTGTGCATGAATGCATTAAAAAAAATTTATTTATTAAAAATGAAATTATTCAAGCTTCTCGATTTCATAATAATTCAGATTATTTAATTAAGTAGATTTATGATTTCTTTTAAGTGGAATAAAATTAAGGAGATATATTAAAAGAAATTACACTAGATGCTTTTCTTAAACTTCAAAAAACGGATCAACTTTTAGAAATTCACTTTTAGTAAGCGAGTAAAAAACGAGTTTTACGTTTGACAGGATTTTGGGCAAAATCTGGCAGAGTTCCCAAACTAAACAAAATTAAAGTTAATTTAATTATTATTATTCGAACTTCATTTGTTTCTATATTTTAATTCGACACTAGAGTTTTTCGAAATCTAATTCAAATCTAGTAGAACTTATAGGCCATTTACATTACCTCGAAATCTAGTACTTACGGGATTTCGAGCTAAGTCTTACTGCTTTTTACTAGATTTCCCATAAAAAACAAAATCTATTTTGTCAGTAGATTTGTAGGAAATCGAATAAAAATCTAATATTTTTATTTATTTTTTACTATCCTGTACAACATATTTATAAAAAAAGATGAGTGAATTAGCTACGGTCTGCTTAAAAAGGTTTGCGACTTAGCTACATTGCAGTTATTTGGTTGTAGTTTTGGACATTTTTTAATTACAGTGAAACTTCGTTATAACAAACTTTGTTATAACGAAAAACTTAATATAACGTATGATTTATTGAGCTCCTTGAGAAAACTTCTTTATTGCAAAGTTTTTCATACAAAAATACACTATAGCTATAACGAACAAATTCTGAGCAAAAAAATCCTCTATATAGCGAAATATTCTTTCAAATGTCTCAATATAACGAAATCAGAATAAATCCTAAATGGTAAAGTCTAGTTACAAAAACAGCGAAGTCTTAATGTATTTACAACCGCTTTTGTAAAGCCTCTATACAACAAAGTACTTGCACAAAAGCCTCTATACAACGAAGTAAGAATAAAATTATGTATAGCAAAATGATAAGGTTATAACGAGTTTTTTTTTTGTATTTCTTAAAATTTCGTTATATCAAGGCTTTTCTGATTATATTTATAGCGAATCAATGGCTATAACGAAGTATTTTCGGATCCCCTTGGATTTCGTTATATCAAAGTTTCACTGTAATAGGTTTTGTTTCGATAAAAAAATCTTTATAAATGTCAGAAAAAAGTTGGTCTAAACGGAATAGATTTTCATAAGATTTTAGTTAAAATCTGCTAAATTTTGTGCTGGTGTAAATGGCCTATTAGGGAAGCAACTGTAGGTTTTTTTTTTTAAATTTGTGCTAAATAGTCAGCCTGTATGTTTACTTAAAAAGGTGTGTGAATTGGCTACATTGCGGTTTTTTTTTTGTTGTAGTCATAGACAATTTTCAGTAAATTTGTTCTATTTTTTGGTTTGAATAGAAAAATTGATAAATGTCAAAAAAAAACTTGGTGTAAACGGTATAGATTTTCATAAAGATTTTAATTGAAATTTGCTAGATATTGTGCTGGTGTAAATGCCCTATATAGTAAATGCGAACCACATGCATGCTTACGCCCAGAGAAAAAACAGCTTAAAATCAATAAAAACCATATTGAATTAATAAGAAACATTAACGAAAGTCTAGTTATGTTGAAATTTCTTATTTCAATATGGAATAATATTAATTTACAGTACTAATTTATTAATTTTATTAACTTTTAAGTATCTCAATATACATTTTCTATTATTTGGAAAATTATTGAATTAATATGACGCCTTCTTATTTTTAAATTGCAGCTTTTGCCTGAGTATATGAATAAAATTTAACATCACTTTTTAATAACACGCCAATTATATTAAAACAAAAGTTTCAAATTTCTTACTTCTGTCTTCTTACAACACGTGTAAAAACGTTTAAAACTAACATAAAAGTTATCGCTAAACTTAAACAAAAAATTTAAACTCCACTTCAAATATAATTTTTAGCAGGTTGGCTTAGTAGCAGCCAACACGTAAACCGCCCTTTTCATGCCCCTATACAATTAAAATCCACCAGCAGGATGTTTTAAAATAAAAAAGCATGCAAAAAAAAAATGATGGCAGTTAAAAAGTTTGATGTTTTATAGCAATTATGTGGAAAAAAAATTTAAAGCAGAAAATGCTCATTAATTTTTTTCCTTTTAATTACTACTAGCAGCATCTTTTTTCTCTATCTGCACGTTTTCTAAGATTATTTTGCATTTTGAGTACTTTTTTGTGTTTTGCTCTAAAGAAATCGAAATAGAATGAAGCTGCTGAAGACTCAGAAATAGTGAATTGAAAGGAAAGCTAAGAGAGAAAAAAGAAATCTTGCTTAATAAAGTGTGCAAGCACTATGGGACAATAGTGAAATTATTTCAATTAATATTTATAAAACTTAATCAAATTTATAAGAAATAAAATTTGTATAAAAATAATTATATATAATTCATAAAAAGTTTGAAAGTACGCTTAAATTTAAGCAAAATTTAATATTTATGAAATTTCAGGCATTATATAATACATTTCCCATTCAAAACAAAATCTACTACGTCCAAATCCATTTAAAATCTGATAAAACTTAAAGATGAAACAATGTTTTTTCCAATTTTTACTAATACTGTATTTACATTGTCTCGAAATTTAGTGCTTACGCGATTTTGACCTAAATCCGGTTGCTTTTGACTAGATTGCCCATATAAAACGAAATCCAATTTGTCAGTAAATGTGTCGGAAATCTACTCAAAATCTACTATTTTTAGTTTTTTTTCTTATAATGCGTTACATTATCTCGAAATCTGGTACTTACGAAATTTCGAGCTAAATCTAACTGCTTTTTACTTGATTTCGCACACAAAACAAAATCTAGTTTGTGAGGAGATTTGTAGGAAATCTACTCAAAATCTTATATTTTTATTTTATATTCACTACCCTGTACAACATATTTATATAAAAGATAATTGAATTAGTTAGCGGTTTATTTAAAAAGGTTTTGTTTTGGATAAGAATCTTGATAAATTTCGAAAAAACACATGGTGTAAACGGTATAGATTTTCGTAAAGATTTTAATTAAAATATGCTTGATTTTGTACAGGTGTAAATACCCTATTACTACCCTGTGTATCGAAATTTTATAAAAGATAAGTGAACTAGCTACGCTCTACAAATATTTTATTGAAGGTGTGCGAACGAGCTAAGCCCGCGCTTTTTGGGTTAGGCAAAGGATTTTGTCTTGAATAGAAAATCAAGAAAAATGTCAAAAAAGCTTAGAGATAACAATAAAGATTTCGATAAAGATTTAAAATCAAATCTACTAGATTTCGAGACAATGTAAATGAAGATAAAAATGAAAAGAAAGTTTGTGTGTGAATTAGCTACATTGCAGTTGTTGGGTTGTTGTTTAGGATCAATTTCAGTTCATGGGTCTTGGATAAAAACTTAGTGTAACTGTTAGGAATTTTCAGAAGTATTTTAAGTGAAATCTGTAAGATTTCGTGCAGGTGTAATTTCCTTATTAATTAATTGAAACAATAGATTTTTTTTACATATATGATTTAATTATTGGTATGCCGTGTATTTTATGTGAAATTAAAACGTTCGGATTTGTCATAGAATTGTTGTTACTAAGACGTCTTTCGAACAACAATGCTATAGCAATACGGAACGTTTTGAATTTATGCGGAATACAGGGGAGCTACTCTCTATTGCAATGCGAAAGCAAAATGAGATTTTTATTCTGTAATGCGTTTGCGTATTTGCCTTTCGCATCTATTTTTTTCCTTTCTCAAGTTTGGTATCACCGCACTATGTTGTCTGTCAAAATCATTTGATAAGCGCAAATGTCTTGCGATAGGTAAATATTAAACGCAAAAGGAGAAAAACATGTAAGTACTTTGAAAAAATATTTATATTTGATGTTTAAATTATTTTTAGGGAAAACGTAACAAAATTACATCACATTTTGTGATCACGTATGTAAAGTTAAAAGGAAATGTAATGTAATCTGCTTAAATTTTCTGTTGAAGTACAACTGTTTGTTTTTGGCCGGTCTAACCGTTTGTATGTGAGTACCATCTACTGCTCCATTCACATCAGAAATGCCGCACGTGTTGACTTCTTGTTCCCCTTCTGTAGATAAATCAAATTAGATGTGCTTCGAACATATTATTCTCTCAATCGCCAAGCAGACCTCTTTTAAGCAACGTGAACTTGACATTGACTGTAGAGCTGTGTCGTTCATGAACGAACGAGTACAAATGAACGAATCAGTAAAATGAACGAAGTAAGCCGGTCACTTTACTGAGCTGTTTTGGCTCAGCAGTGCTGATAAAAAGTACAATTGAACGAAATGAACGAACGAGCGCACTTGGGTGTTTTTTTTGTTTTTTTTTTGCTTTTTCTTTATTCGTGCGAGATTTTTTGTCACATTCTTGTTTTCATTTGCCTGCTTTTAGTAGCAGTATGACCATTATGAAATTAATAAAATTGCCATTAATATTTCTTAAGTTTTTAGAACATATTAAGAGTTTTTTAAACAAATTTACCTATGTAGATAATAATATTATAAACAGTCTATTTTGATTCTTTATATGTTGCTCTTTTGCCAATATGAATCTTTTGATTTCTTATTCCTTTAATATTTTAAACATTTTACTAGCTGATTTTTTTTTTAGTTTCTTATATTTTCTATTGTATGTTTTGCTTAGTTTACAAAACAATTCATAACAAACTCACTGGACAAATGCCCTTTTTATTTGACGAATCAGCTTTTGTTTTTTTGTTTTTATTTTATTCTATTTCTTGAAAAGAGCGGATGAACGAAATGAACGAACTCGTTCTTTTTTAGAAAATGAACGAAAATGAGCGGTCACTTGAATGAACGATTTGGCACAGCTCTAATTGACTGCCGCGATAGTCCTAAGATATGGTACTGGCCAATTTGATGTTCGTATCCGCTTGGGCCAAGTAGTTTTAATGCAGCGGCTGATTTTTTAATAGCTAGAATTGCTGATTTGCTTTCTCTGAAACTTTTAGCTCGTGCTGAATAGTGTTTAGGACATATAGAAACGCTTCTCTATGCAAACAGACATTTTGTACAAAGCTAAAATTAAGCAAAATGTATTTGCGAGTATATTCCACTACATGTTTTTTTCTTCGTTCTATTACTTTCTTCTTCGTTTTATCTTTCTTCATAAAAGCAATAACACTAAGGAATACATCTTTATTTCACTTTCAATTAAAAATTGTTACACTTGACTTTTTTAACTTTCCGTTTTTAAAAGACGTTTTTTACATGTTTTGACATTTTATTACTGTCAATCGTTGCCATATTTTCTTTTGCGAAATCACTGTTGCCACTTTTTCAAAAAATTTTGCGAAAGGATTTGCGAAAGTAATAGAGAGTCCCAAATTGGCATCTAATTCACATTTAGCTTTCGCATCGCAGTGGAGAGTAAGCCCCGGAACATACCGTATAATCTATTTATATTTTAATAATCGCATTTTCCATAAGAATTATATATTATATGATGAGCAATCTCAGATACGAATTCAATTAAGCAAGAGTATTTTTATGAATTAGTTTATAGTAAAAATTTAAACACTTACTTGGGTTATATTTTGTGTGAGATCTGAAAGCAAACAAAAAAACAAATTGGTTAACAAAATACTAAAGCAAAACTTAATAAAAAAAAAAACTCCAGCTACCCTGTACCCTTTTAAATCGTAATAGGAACGATATTGAGACGAGCAAAAAATTGTACCCAACACGGCTAATTTGTAGTGTAAATTCATCGAATGAAGCGGAGTAATGACGAAAAATAACATCACTGGTTTAACATGCCAAGGCTCTAAGTTCACTTTTATTAGAAATGGAAATTTTAATGAGGTAATAATGTACAATAAGCATAGCTGTTGTTTTGTAGTGATGAGAAAAAGCTCTTAGTCCAATTTATCACAAGGATAAGCTCAAATTTTCTATAAAAGTACAGTCTAACCATTTCTGTCAAACTTATCAGTCGCATGTATTAAACACATTGACAATGTACGCTATTTTTTTTTCTAATATCAACGTGTGAGTATTAAGCTATGTCTAGACGATATGTTGAATCAGCATATTTATGATAAAAAATTTGTTACCAGTGCCAACATATCGTGTATACACTAAATTTTTTTAACATACGTATGCTTAACGACATATCGCTCATTTACTTCAATAGTGGCACAACTCAAAAAAACCAGTTTTGCAGAAAACGCGTTTTAAGTTTTCATTTTGCATACAACTCAATGGAGAAATGAAAACAAATTCTTCTCTCAGGAGGTGATGGTACAAGCTATTTATATGCAAATTTTACACAAGATAAAATACGAAATGCCGCATCTTTCTGCATTATTAACTCAAAAAAAAAACATTTTTTGAGTTATGCCACTATTGAAGTAAATGAGCGATATGAAGGGCATTTGTTTACGTTGTCAACAAACGTATTTTCAAGATTTTATCATATCGTGTAGCCACCATATTTTTCCTTTGTAACAAATTTCCTATGTATGCTGTCAGATATGTTATTTGTTGAAAAGCCTATGTAAGCTTTTCAGCATTCGGCAAATTTGATAGCATATAGAATTGATATTTTAACTCTGCTCAGGTATGAACAGTGTTTCCTAATTTGCCATTTTTAAAATAAAAATAACGTAAATATTAAAATAACAAAAATAGTAGAATAAAAGCAAAAAAAAAAACACAAAAAATTCTACATTACGCGAAAAATATACTGCAGAAATGTTCATGGTAAATTCGGGTGAATAAAAAATAAGGGAAATTAAGATTTCATAAAAAAAAATTTCAGGCGATTCTGAAGAAGACAATCAATCTTATTCCAGCAAACTTCGTAATAAAATCGACTTTTTGCATGCTTTCAGCCTCCTAAAAGTTTTGCCGATTTTTAAAAAAATATTGGAATTCGTCAAACTTCCCGCTGTTAGTAACTTTTTGCGAATTTCCGCCATTTTTGCGACTTTTATTGAATTTTTTGTATTCCTTACAGTTTTGGCGATTTTTAATCAACATTATGGTTTGTTTAAAATTTTGCAACTTCTCGTGACTTTTTGTAGTTCGAGATATAAGCGAATTTTTGGATGCTTTCAGCCTATTAAAAATTTTGCCGATTTTTAAGAAATATTGGAATTTGTCATCATCCCGCTGTTAGTAACTTTTTGCGAATTTATGTAATTTTCGCGATTTTTGCCGAATTTTTTACATTTCTTACAGTTTTAGCAGTTTTCAATCCATATTATGACTTGCTTAAAATTTTGCCAATTTTTTTGCAAAGTTTGCAATAAAGGCGGCTTTTCGCGTGGTTGGTCTTAGAAGTTTTAACAATTTTGAAGAGTTTAAAACATTATTAGACTTTGTGGTCTTGCTGTTGTAGCTTTTTGCCAATTTCCGTCATTTCGCGAATTTCTTTTTATTTATATACGTGTATAATTGCACTAATTTTTATTTTAACCAAAAATATAATTTTTTGCACTGAAAGCGATAATTGATATATGTACATACATAAATTTATAATAATGAAAAAGAATTGTCAAAATTTATTTTATATCTAAGCAAATGCTCACATGACTCAACATATATATTAGAATACGAAATTCAACATATCATGTAGACACAAAAATTTTATGCTAACTCATATGTTGTATTATTATTTGCTGACATATGTTAACTTTAAAAAATGTGGTACTTTCAGCATACTGTGTAGACGGCTAACATATATATATATGCTGACAGCAGGATTTGTTGTTATTTTAAAGCATATGAACATAAGCATACATTTGCTGATTCAACATATCGTCTAGACTTAGCTTTATATTGGTTCTTGTCTTCCCTATACAAATTTTAAAATATGAACAGGGACATTCACATTTAAGAACCATAAACCAATTCAGACTTTAGACACAAACAAAAACAATTTTAATGGTTCTCTATACATTCTCTACATACGTACAAGCAAAGCAACAGCATGCATTCAATTCAAACTTAAACCATGATCGTAAGCTGGTATTTACAATGTGTTGAATGTGCTCAGTTTTTTTGTATGTCCCTAACATTATTCTCGAGCTTTTATGTTAAAAATAAAGAGGGCGCTGCAACCGCTAAATGGTCTGTTAAGTTTAATTAAGTTTCCGTAGAGAGCAGAGAAGTTAACATCGTGGTATTCCAGTAGTGAAAAGTTTAACATTGTGTGTGTCAAAAAAAAAAAGTTTTGAAATATTAAAAAAGGTAACAAAAAATTTTTTTATATTTGTGATTTGAACGGGCTAAAGTTCGTATCGCTTTTTAAGCCAAATTACATGTGATAATTATTAATGAACAAATAACACCAAAGTCTGTTGTAAATATTCTGACTAACAACACATAGTTGAACGGAACAGCCAGCCGTTTTCGAAGGCCACTAAACCTTCATCATCAGCGTTCTTTTGTGTTTGGTCCACTGTGTGTGGTGTCAGTTGATGTAGATTTCTGCTTTATATACTTAGCATTTTATTGCAAATGGAATATGTGAGTTGTTTTGATTCATCGTATTTCAATTTGCTGAAAGCTTTTTTGTGCTGTAAGCTCAATTTTACCATCACTATATTTACAACAGTCTTACCATTGTCGTTTTTTTTTTATTTTGGTCCTGCTGTATTTGTAGTTCTGTAAGTACAGATTTACATTAAGCATTTTGTCATGAAATAAGTTGCATGAAAAATCTTTAATTTGTCAATAACAGGCCCGGCAAGGTCATCAGATTAAAAAGGTTGCCAAATATGCTTCAGAAATTCATCCTGCGTAGTTTTTTATGTCGTACTCTCTTCTATATCGTATCGCAATTATTAGCAAATAGAAAAAGTTGGGTTCAACAATTTTCATTAAAAAAATGCTGAATATAAATTAAGTAAAATTGTTAATAATTTTTTGGGGGTTTGTCTGAATTTGGCACCTTATTTTTAATTAAAGCTGAATTGTATCAACGAAATGCATTTAGATAAGCATTTTTTTAATTTCTTTTTTCACTTCTTATGTATTTTGTCACGTATTGCATAAAAATACCAAGAAATTACAATAAAATGTTTACAAAAAAATCTCAGTTAAAAATTAAAATTTCAGCAATATAAAACATGAGCTGTATTTTTTAGTTCGTAGCCCACAGTGGTTTGTGACTTATAATTTCTAACAAAAAAATATAATCAACAATAATTTTTAATGACTTTTTGTAAAACTACAAACTACTTAGCAAAGCAAAAAAAATCGTCATTATTTAATGGCAGAGACAAAAAAAATGAAAAAAGACAAAAGCAAAAATTTTCTTAAGGCATTTTGCAGAAAAAAAACATTATTATTATTATTTTTATTTTCATTGCAAGCAGCTTAGCGATTGTTTTTCCTGCCTTATTGTTTCCGGTTTAATGAGGTATAGATATGCTCATGCATGTATAAGCATTAGCAAGCAAGCATGCATGCCTGAAAGCATGCACATACTTGCTTGCCGGGGCGCATATGTGTGTGTTTGTGTTAGTGTGTTTGCTGCCATTATTTGACATATAGCAGTAGTTTGTTTTTTGCTCGAATGATATGAAGTTGAAAAATCAATGCAGAATATTATAAGTGTCTAACTCAAGCCAAGTAATGAATAACAAAAAGCTTATATTAAAGTCGATGTGTGTTCTTGTGTGTGTGTACCTTTCATTAAGAGCCTGAGCTTCAGCCTGGCAAATATCAGACTTTTTAGTGTATATGTGCAATTAATAAAGATTAAGGTGGTATTAAGACATATATGTATATTTAACACATACATTTACACGTCACAGCTTTTGCACAAATAATTCCAATTTATGTTGTACATATGTACATATAAAACACTTTTGATCTGCGTATGAGTATGTGTTTATTCAATGTTGATGTGATGTTTGAATAGTTTTAGTTTATTCTTTTGCTTCTTTGAACTATTTTTTTTAATTCAACTACAACATGCTGTGCAAACTATTGTAAAAAAAGGTAAAGAAATTAATTAAGCTGATATTCATTCATGTATTTCTACCTTCTCATAAGCAGTATTTGGTGCTTTTTGTTTTACTAAAAAGTCCCTATTTAATTTGGTATGCTTTGATGTAAGCTTTGTCGGGGATTTTATGTTTGCTTTATTAATTACCACTGCATAATGTTGGGATATAAAGTTTAAGCTTTTTAAATTATAAAAAAAAACACACAAAATATCGTATACACCGAAGCAGTTATTAAGCAGATATGTATGATATGTATGCATTATATAGATTATATAGAGTTTACATTAAGTTGCTCAGCTTAGGATGATGATTTTGGCTGAAGTGCAGCACTTTAAAAAAAAGAAGCAATTTCTCATATCGAGCCATAACCGCTAAAATAGCTTAAGCGACACATTTTTTGGACTTCGTTTTTTTACGAAAATCGACTATTTACCATCGCAAATAATGAATTTTGGTCAAAAATTGAAGTTCGAAAATTATGTCGCTTAAGATATTTTGGCGGTTATGGCGCGATGTGGTCATTTAAATTAGAGCTTCACGATATTACACATAAGAGATGATTTTGTTATTGAGAAGGAGATTTTTGGGAAGCTATTAAATATGTATTGTATACTTCTAATATTTTGTGGAATTACATTATAAGTTAACAACTTTGACTGTTAATTACTCAGTATTTTAATTAAAAACTTCTATCGCTTTTTTTTTTGAGAGCATATTTAATTACACTTATAATCCCAAAATTCCTATTTTACTTATTTAATAAAATATTTAAAATACATTTAAATATTTTACTCAATAAGTAAAATAAAGATTTTTTACATTTAAATATTTTACTCAATAAGTAAAATAAAGATTTTGGGATTATTGGCCCGTTAAAAAATTTTAAAGTTAATTTTAACAATCAACAACCAACCAACATCAATTAAAAATTTTTAGCTTGGAATCATCTTCCACTAATGAAGTATTTACATTATCTCTAAGTCTAGTATTTACGAGATTTCGAGTTAAATCTAGGTGCTTTTTTCTAGATTTTCTATATATAACGAAGTCTAATTCGTCATTAGATTGTTTATCTAAATTGTTTAATTTAATTTTTCGACCTTTTATATATGTTCAATGAAACTATTTTTTTTTTAAGTTTTAGGTCAGTAATTTTTATATATTTTTAGTTTTATATCGATTTTTCGTTAAAAAAAATAATTATAAAAAAATTAAATAAGAATAATCCTGAAGAACTTAACCAAAGGCTAACGAAAAATCGATATAAAACTAAAAATATATAAAAATTACTGACCCAAAGCTTAAAAAAATAGTTTTATTGATCATTCGTCAGTAGATTTGCAGGAAATATACTCAAAATCTGTTATTTTTATTTTTACTACCCTGTACAACATATTTATATAAATTATGATTCCATTAGCTTACGGTCTACTTAAAAAGTTATGAGAATTGGCTACATTGCAGTTGTTTGGTTGTAGTTTTGGAAATTTTCCAGTTAATGGGTTTTGTTTTGGATTAAAAAGTATTGATAAATGTCAAAAAACCTTGATGTAAACGTTATAGATTTTCAAAAAGATTTTAATTAAAATCAGCTAGATTTTGTGCAGGTGTAAATGCCCCATGAGTCAACAGCTTAACAGCAACGCTAATAGTTTTAAAACATTTTTGTTTAAATTCTTTATAGTTCGTTTACATTTGAGTTAAATCTAGAATTTACGAGATTTGAGGAAAATTCTAGTAGAAATCCCATACAAATTAAGATCTGCTTTGTCACTAGATTTTGTCGAAATTTATCTCATATATTTTATTCTTTTCAATTAAGAACAAGTTTTAAATATAAATTGATGTTTAAATAGAATTAGTGAAACTATGTATGTACATATGTATGTGTTTCTTTTTCAAAATTTTACTAAAAATTAGACTTTTGTACTCCAAAGGTTTGTGAATTAGCTACATTAAAGTTGTTTGGTTATAGTTTTGGAAAATTAACAGTTAATGGTTACTGTTTTGAATATCAAATCTAGATAAATGTTAAAAACAAAATTGGTGCAAACGTTAACGATTTTGACAAATATTGCATTTGAAATTTACTTAATTACATAATTTTGTTTTTTTTGTTTTTTTTTTGTTTATACAAACATTGTTTAATTTTTAATTTTTGATTAAGTTTTATTATTTATCAAAAATAAGAATTATTTGTAACGTTATGCATTCCTGTATTCTAAATACAATACTTAGTTTTTCATTGTCAATAAATAAGAAGGAAATACAAAAGACAAACCTTGTACCTTTTTTGGTTTTATGTGTTAAGTAAAGTATCTTTACTTTAATGAAATCATATCAGGATATATTGACACATATTCATAATCAAAACATGGTATACTTTAATTATTTAAAACCAATATTAAATTATCAAGTAATTTTTACTTTAAGAGTTGCCTTAGAACGATTTTTTAGGCAAATATTATCAAATATCATAAAATTCATTACTAAAATTTTGATCTTAAAACAAATTATTTTTCAAGGAGGTTTTATTACCAATAAATTCTCTACTACATTAACGAATCCATTATGACTTATAAAGGGTGTTCCAACAAGAACGCAAGATTTAAATTTGGCGCAATTCGAAGTGTCATTGTTTGGCATTTGAACAATTGTTATTGTTTGCTAGTAGAAGGTACGAGGTTAGTAAAAATGTAGCGCTACACGAATGAACAACGCATTCTCATTGTGAAATTGTTTTACCAAAATGGTGAAAGTTTTGCGGCTACAGTTTGCAAATTTGCGGTCAATTTTGGGTCACAATAATGCTCCAAAAGAGTCAACTGTAAAGAGATTAATGGATAAATTTGCCGAAACTGGGTCTGTTAGTGATGTAAAGACAACAACGCGCCTTCGACCAGGTCGATCGACCGAAAATGTCGCAGCTGTACGTGATGATGTCGCTCAAACGCAGGTCAAGCGCAAACAGTCAATGGTGTTCGGTATCGTGAAATGATAACCAGTTTTTTCGTGCCTAGAATTGAAGAAATGAATGTGGAGGGCATGTGGTTTCAACAAGACGGCACCACATGTCATACAGCCAGAGAAACAATTAAATTGCTACATCAGTCATTTCCCGGTCGTGTTGTTTCGCGTTTTGGAGACCAGAATTGGCCGCCTAGATCGTGCGATTTAACACCATTACACTTTTTTCTTTGGGGTTTTTTGAAGTCGATGGTTTACGCGAGTAAGCCGACGATGACTCAAGCCTTAAAAGAGGAAATTGGACGCTGCATTAATGAAATACCGCAGCATTTATGCAAAACGGCCATTACAAATTTCATTAAATGATCGCGAGTGTGCCAGCAAAGCCGCGGCGGCCATCTGCCCGATTTGTTGTTCCACACATAACCTCATTTTGTCTACTTTACGATACAATAAAGTTTTACGATTTTTTTTTAAACATCTGTGTTTTATTTAAAATTTAAATCTTGCGTTCTTGTTGGGATACCCTTTATAAGAAAATCCACAAAAGCATTAAAGAACTGCCAAGATAAAGATGGTAAAAAAAAACATTATAATCATTGTGGCCTACACAAAAGCGCTAAGCTTCACACAAGAACGCACATACACACACACACGCACATACACCCACACACGTACATACACACATGCACACACGCCATCACACACTTATAGCAATAACTTTGTTCTTATCTTTCTAACCCCATATGTTTAAATATGGCTTCTTTCCCCACTACTTCCATAAATTTAATTTTAAACTCAGTAAAATTTATGAGTTTCTTCATGATGACAATCGCACAATTCAATTTGTCATTTTTTAAATCTTTCACTGCTTTATTGTTTTTCTTTGTCCCACTCTCCTTATTAACCAATATTTTATTTACCGTTTAAACTAAACTGGTTTAAATATTTGCAGCCTTATTTATAAAACTTATTTAGGTTAAGGCTTTTTCAAACAAATTTTCACACAAAATTTTTCTTAAAAATTCTTTATAAAGTCCTAATAATTTTTATAAATAAGACTGTTGGGGTTTATTCAAGCTTTCAATCAATAATTTCGATTCCAAGAATTTTCATTTTATTTACCTTATGTAGTTTTGTTGATTTGCAAATAGATAACAAGTCCCAAGTATACAATTTTCAGTTGACCAGAACACTGTATTAATTTAATACAGCTACGTCAAAGCCACAATATGAAAGCTTTTACAATATAGCTTTGTGCTTTCACACCGACGCACAGAGGGACAAATTACCGAATTACGACGACAAAACCAGAATTTTTTATTTTTTTAAATGTAAGTACTATTGCACTTAATATGTTCTATATGCCAGTGCGCAATCAACCTTTAAGCATTAATTTTTAAAGCATCAGGTATATTATTTAATTTGTAGTTATTATTAAAACAACAATGATTATGAAATATATTGAAAAATTTACTTTAGCTAGAGCTATAAAAAAGTTCCAAACAGTTCCGCAAACACAACTACTAATAAGTTTAAAAAAATCAAGTGGCGGTGCCCCCGCTTCCCCTTTCAATTAATAGACCATATTTTACTCAGGTAGTACAACTAATTCCCGTGTAATAAGTTTTCAGCGAATCTGATAAATTTTTTTAAAAACTGTACGCCATATTGGATCCGCCATTCTGAATTTTACAAATTTATCATCAGATTCGTCATCAGCGACCCCAAAAAACACAGTGTGATATGTTTTAAGCGAATTCGATAATTTTTTTAGGAATTGTCGGCCATATTGTATCCGCCATTTTAAGTTTTTAAAAACTGACATCATATTCGTAATCAAAAACCCTAAAAATCTTCAAGTATCAAGTTTTATGAAAATTTATTGAATTCATATTAAGTAAGTAATTTTGTCGCACTAAATTTTCAATTTGTCCCTGTGTACGACGACAGCACAACAGCCAATCAGATCTCGGCGAAAACAATATTCTTTAGAAATACTGTGTAACAAAATAAATTTTTGCGGGATTAAAGAATCGTGTCAGTGAACTGACGCCTTATTCTGTAACAATTTTAAAATAAATCTTGCTAAATCAGGCTATTGATTAAAAGTTCAATCCGCCGAAATTTCAATGTTTTGTATCATGCCCAAAATTTTTATTTTTAATTTTGTATTTGCTCATAATTTTAGCGTTTGAATTTAGCTTTAGCTTTACCAAATTACAGAATAAGGGGACTGACCTATGAAAACATAAAACCATAGCGAATTAGAGAATAAAGGGGCTGGACTATGAAAACACAAGGCCATTTTAATAATTTTGAGTTATGCCTTTTTATGATTAAGTGTGCGATATCCCAGCAAAAAATTAGACATTACCATCTAAACAATTGCTATATAATGACTTACTTGTTGGATTGCCAAATTCAAGTACTCGCTTACAAAATACATTACGCAAATTTTTAAAAATAGAAAGCAGAAGTTGAACATAATCTTTGGGTTTTAAAAGAAGACGTGAAAATATTGCCAAAATAAGTAGTTATTTTAAATAAATTATAAATATTTCTAAATTGCCTACTTATTTATTTTAAACTAAAAAATAACTACTTACATTTTGGAAAATAATTATTTAAATATAAGTAGTTCTAAATAATTTTTTGTTTTCATTTAATTTCATTTTAATAAAAGTTCATCAATGAAAGCAATTGAAATTTTTCTAAATATAGTATTTATAAGTAACAGTAGAGGCACTGATTGAGTTTATAAAAGAAATTTTACAAAATGGTGTATTTCGTAGTAAAACAATAAGTTTTTTTAAATTGTTTAAATTTTTCTTAAAAGTTATTATATGTATATTTAATCAAACTGAGTTTTTAACCAAGACCTTCCATATTTAAAAAAAAGTAGTTTAATCAAGAAAAAAATAACTATTTCCCACAACGGAAAATATAATTAATTCCTACAATAAACAACATAACTACTTCTCAAGAATCGATTATTTTAGTCTCTCGCCTTGTTAAAATCATTAAGTTGGTAATCCAGTAAGGAACAGCTTCCACCAAAAATGCTTAATTCCAAACACGATTACCTTTTTTGAAATTTTTTGCTGGGATGTAATATGCGCGAAATGTCTCGTTAACATTAGCTCCACTTAAAATGATCAGGACATCAAATGGTTCGCATAGAATGCCCAGTGTGGCATACGCGCGCTGTGTGGCACGTGGCGCTATTATTCAGAAGCCACATGTCGTTGTTTGTTCATTTAAATCGAGTTTAATATCAATCTAAAAGATTTCATGTAAAACGAAAGCATTTGTAATAACTCTGTTTTATTACATAAAAACGTATAAGTGACATAAATCTTTGGAAAATAAGAAACATTTTTTACAAAATATATTGCACCCACTAAGCAGTCATGGAACAATTTTAAGAGACATTTCCTCCAGTAACTGTCACAGCTATTCGTGTTTTAAACATGTAAGTGTCACAAAAAAATTTTTGTTTATTTGTTAAAATTTTGACATATTGCAGTGAGGCGAAGAAAAATTAAAACAAATATAAACAAGTCAAGAAAATTTTCACTGCAATAGATAAAATTTTACAAAAATTGAGAAAAAAAAAACTCAGCCTACTTGAATCTATAAGAAAAATACTTGTTTCGTAACGTTATAGCAAAAAATTCTTTCCCTTATATGCGTAAAATTAAAAATGAGTTTGAAATGTAACTATTTTACAACAAAATGTAGGCACAAAATTTTCTGAAAACGTATTTTAAATTTTAAATTTTATGAATGTGGGCTTTTATGTCCTTTAAATTCATAATTGTTTTAGTTTATTTGATTTTCATAAAATATTTTAAATTTGCTTTTATTTTTCTTTTATTTACTTTTATAAAATACTTTTCTTTCTTTCCACATAATTTACACTTAATTTACTTTAATAATATTTTTTTTCTTATCACTTGTTTGTTATTGAAACTAAAAATAGAGTGAAAAAATTGCTTCTTAGTTTTTTAACTTTTTTTTATTATTTTTTTAATAAAGTTTGTTTTCTTTAAGCATGTTTTCCCAGCTCCCTCTTGTTTTTTTTTGCGAGCAGTGCAGATAAATGTGACAAAATTACTCAAAAAGTTGTTAGAAAAAAAAGTGGTAGAAAAAGTTATGTTATATATTTATTTTTTCTTTTCTTTTCGTTTTCCTTTTAATCTTTTTTTAAGAGTTTCACTTTTAATGTTTAAGATATTTGTTTGCATAATTTTGGGCGTAATGGTAATTTCATAAAGTTTTTAAAATTTCTAGCAAGGCGAAATAAAAATGGAGAGAGAGAGAGGAGAATGGGAAAAAGAAAGATATATATAGTCTTATCAATCTTTTTTTAAATATAACACGAATTAGTAATTGAGTGATTTGCATGTGTGTACAATTGAACTTAAATTTAACACAGTTGACAAAGACTTTCGTTAATGGTATCGATTTCGAAAATATCTCGAGCATTTATGGTATAAAACTATCAAGAGCGACACTCAAAAATTAATCCAAAAAAGTTCAACTGTCGCTCAGTTTTGTCTTAAAAAACATTCCATTTCGAAGTTTCGCTAGCAATACCAAAAGTGAGAGAACTAATTTCGATATCATAAAAAGGCAACAAAAACAGTAAAAAAGGAGTTTAATTTTTTATTCATTTATTTTAACCTCTTATTTTATTTCTTTTTTCTTACCTTAATTTACGCTGCAGGATTTAAACATGGTACCTCCATTCTAACAGCTTAAAACACATCCACTCGGCTAGCGTCACACATTCAAACTATCGAGGGAAGTTCGAAGTGCGAAGCTTTAGCGAACATTCGAATTTTTTAGATTTCCGAATAAATATCAAACAGTTTTGTTTCGTAATTTCTTCGCTTCAAGCATACTACTCTGTTCAAATTTGTGAAAAATGTTTATCAACATTGATTAATTCGTACGAAAAATTTGAAACTATGCTACAATTTCTTATGTTTGTTGAAACACCCCATGTGTTTGTTGTAAATTCCGTACGAAACCAGTGGCACTCTACTTATTTCGCACGAACACTTAAAATGTTGCAGATACATTTCAAATGTTTTTCACAAGATAAACAGAGTACTATTTCTGCAACATTTTTTCATGCACAATTCGCGTCAATTTTTTTTATATGTACTTTGGAAGCATTTCGCGTGAAATGTTGAACAGAGTACCAGGCTTTAGTGAGCATTCGTTTTTATCTAATCTCAGGTCAAGTGGGATGTAGCAAAGACAACCACCAAAAATGTTACGATTCTACTTAAATATCTTTAGGTTGCATTGATAGCGTTCATTTTCTTGATCGATAAATATTAATAGTCGTATAAGTTCTGAAAGTTTGATTCGAGCCAAATTATCTCTGATTTCTATCTGTACGTACTTTTAATAGTTTTCAAAATATTTTAATTCTTTCAGAAAACTAATATGTTTATACTGAGATGCTAATTATTTATTATATGTTTGTATATGTAAGTAATTGAGTATCCTTCTTTATGTTTAGTTTTGCATGGGGGTCGAGTAAAGTGTCAGTTGCAATGAATGAAAATGTATAAAATACCAACACAATATACAAACATTTATATGGTAAGTGGCAATAACAACCTACAAACAAGCTTTGCCACACAAGAACACAAACACACACACACACACATATAAACCAATATAGAGAGTATAAAAGCAAAATATCTATGTATGTATTTTGTATAATTCATTAGTTCTTAAGTAACAAAAACAACTATGACAACAGTCAGATAGTGTCTACAAATATAGCAACAACATGTTAAGCATTTGCAAACTTAAAATAACATCATTATGACAGAAACAGATAAACAAAGACACATGCTGATACAAAGATATTTTATGAAGTTTGCTAAAAACAAACACATGTATAATAATTTATAAAAGTACAATTTTATGAAAATAAAAATATTTGTTTTTTCTATATTTATGATTTTAACAGGCTAAAGTTCGTATCGGTTTTTAAGCCAAATTACGTGTGATAATTATTAATGAGCAAATAACACCAAAGTTAGTTGTAAATATTCTGACAACACATAGTTGAACGGAACAGCCAGCCGTTTTCGAAGGCCACTAAACCTTCATCATCAGCGTTCTTTTTTTTTAATATTTAAAATTAACTAATATTTGTTTTTTCTTTTAGAAATTAATCATGTATGCTGAAATATGACATTAAGAGTTCAATTGAATTGGTGACCATTAAACGCCTTCATATTTGACTTGCAATTAGGATCTTAACTACTAGTTCGAGTTTATTTTATTTGCTATTTGTTTGTCATAATTTTTAAGAAAATTTAATATTGAAACCGAAGATAGAAGGTTTTATACATAGCTGTTAAGTAATGATTAGTAATCGTAATGATTACTAATTTGATTACTTTTTTTTTAAAGGTGAAGTAATGATTAAATTACGATTATATTCAGTTTCGTACTTAGTAATCGTAACTACGATTACTAATAATGGAAAAGTAATCTGAATTACTTGAAATTACTACAAAATAATCAAAAAGAATCAAAAGAATTAAAAAAATAATCCAATTACTTCTAAGGATTACTTTTAATTCTTTTTGATTATTTATTAATTTTATTGCATTTCACTTATATTAAAATTTAAAATATTTACAGCCTTATTCAAAAAAATATTTTACTTGAACTTTAAAGTTCATAGTAGCTACCAAGCAATTTAAGGCTAACATTGCTTTGTTAAGAAATTGTATTCAAAAGACAACCTTAATTATTTTGTGATTTAATAATAAATACTGGTAACACCACCATGTTCAACAACCATTTCACAGCTTATGATCGAATACAATTTCATTCGAGTATTCAACTAATTTTTTATTTTATTAAATATATTTTTATTATCTTGAAGTTAAGCAACCTAGTTTATAAAATATAAGCTTCTGACATAATAGAAAAACAGATAAACATTTCTATGAAGTAAAAGTAAAAAAATATGAAAAATTATCACAATTTGTTTTATTCGAATGAAATGAGTATTTGAATATCCAGTTTTTTTCGGTTCGTTTTGATTGTATGTACATCACTAAAACATTTTTGTATAATTGTATTTATTTTAATATTTTTTTAGGGATTTTGCTATATATTTCGAATCAGTTGAATAATTTGGTGATGTTTTCCATCACATGACAGAAATAATAAATTTAAGATAAGAGCTAGCACATCTAGCTTCATTTTCAGATGTAACATGAATCAATATGTGCTATATTAACAAAAATATTTGAGGTACAAAACACACATTTTGGAAATATCAACTTAAAGTAGCTTTAACAAACGTAGGTGCCTACTTTAGAATTTTGATATAATAATTTTTTTTGGATGCAAATTTACTTAACATTGCTTTTCAAAGCGTTGTTAAGTTTTTTTTTGAATACGACCCTTAATAATTTGACAAATGAGCAAAACTTTTGAGGAAAGCTGGAAAGATATCTGTTGATACATTTTTATTGTCTTTCAAAAAATTGGCGTGTATATGTTTTTTTTTGTGATTTTCATTTTTGTCATTTTTAAAAACTTTGTGAATAAATAATTTTTTAAATGTCTGTGAATAAGATAAGAAGTTTGTGGCTGTTGAAATTGTGTGGTTCGAAGTCTACTAACACTTTGTCGATGCGACTATGAAATGCATACAGAAAATGCTTAACCACCAGCAAAAAATTTGACTTTATGTTTTTCTTTATATTTTTTTCTCAGATTGATATTATTAATGTTGTTATATAAACGAATATGTTAAGAATTTCTTAAACAAAAAACATCTAATTATATAAATTTCCTTAGAACTTTTTCAAAATAAAGCAATCTTAATTCAGAATGTTTGAAAATAATCAAAAAGAATCAAAAGTAATCTTTGAAAGTAGTCGTATTACTTTTTGATTACTTTTGATTCTTTTTGATTATTTTGTAGTAATTTCAAGTAATTCGGATTACTTTTCGATTATTAGTAATCGTAATCAACTATTTATGAGAAATTCTTTTGAAGGCAATTATATAATCATTACGATTCTTTTTACAATATAATCTAATTGATTACTAATCGTAATCGTAATTTAACAGGTATGGTTCAACGATGTGTTGTCAGAATATTTACTACTTACTTTGGTGTTATTTGTTCATTAATAATTATCACATGTAATTTGGCTTTTAAAAGCGATACGAACTTTAGCCTGTTCAAATTATAAATATAAAAATTATTTCATTTGTTAAGAATTTAGTATTTATTACGAAAAATCTATTTTAAAACTTCCTAAGCGCACAAGTGCGTTAGCTTTTGCTTAATTCTGCATATCGTGCCATCAGCGTCAAAAAAGCTTAAGCGCCTTAATTTTCGGTTTTATTTTTTTTTTACGAAAATAGATTATTTACGATCGTAGATAGACGGTTTTCTTAAAAAAATGACGTTCAAAAATTTGTCGCTTAAGCTTTTTTGGCGGTTATGGCTTGATATATTGTAAGACAAATTGCAACATATATTTTCTAGTAAAAAGCAAAAAAACTACCATAATTATATCAATAAAACACTCAATAATATTGCATAGTCTTTGGGTAACATTAAACTAATGAGCATTACACAAAATTCCCATAAAACCTGTTGAAATATTTTACTTACTACGCATTTAAATAATAACGCTTTTAGACCTTTTTGTTTGGTGGTTGATTTATTACTGAGAAAAATTCAACTTAAAGATAAAAACACAGTTGCACACATGATTGTGTTGCCATACTTCCAATACTCCTTCTCAACACAATCATGCTTTTCAAAAATTAAACAAAAATGAATCCAAGAAAATAAATAAGATAAATTTCATTATATAAACATTAAATTAGTATAAACCCATTGCTTTGGAAAACGTACAATGTTTAGTTTTACACAAATTTTTGGTTAAAATATCTGATATCATTTCATTTGTTGGCATATAAATAACGCTTATCTCACCCTTGGTGTACATGTCTCGCACATGATGATACTTTATCGAAATATGTTTGCTTCTAGAATGGTATCCAGGATTTTTCACTAAGTACTGAGCACTCTGGTTATCATTATATATTTTCATGGGACCTTGATGGGGAAAACTTAGTTCAGCTAAAAGTTTGCGTATATATGATACCTCTGTCGTCGCTGCAGATATGGCAATATATTCTGCTTCTGTTGTGCTGAGAGAAACAACGTTTTGTTTCCTTGCGCTCCACGAAAACACGCAACCAGCTGCCACAAACGCATAACCAGAAAATGATTTTCTGTCATTGGCATCGCCTGCCCAATCCGCATCAGCAAAACACTCTACAGGTTTACCAGTTTTGTTGTAATTTAATTTATAATCTGCTGTCTTTTTCAAATATCTAAAGATATGTTTGATTGCTGCCTCATGTTCCGAATGGGGATCACAATTTCTTTGTGCCAGTTTTGTTACTGATAAAAGTATATCGGGTCGACTGGTTAAGCCCAAATACATTAATGCACCAATTGCCGATTGATAATACGTTTTATTTACTCTTCTGCAGTTCTCACTGTTGCAATTAGTTTGAAAATTTGGTTCTAAGGGTGTAGAAACTTGTTTGCATTCAAGCATTCCATACTCTTCAAGCATCTCAAGTATGTATTGCTTCTGTGATATTGTAATAGAACCAAGTTCACCTTCGCGATTAAATTCCATACCTAGGAAATGCGATAGCTCTCCGCCATCCACCACTTCAAACTCTGATGCTATTAATTTCTTTGTTTTCTCCAATTCTGCTAACGATGTGCTACCAATAATCAGATCATCGACATAAACTACAATTATGTTGTAAATCCCATTTTGCTGCTTTGTATAAATGCATTGATCACTTATACACGGTTTGTAGCCTAAACCCTTTAAAACATCATTTAGCTTTGCATTCCACTGTCTACCACTCTGCTTTAGACCATAGAAAGATTTCTTTAGCTTTAAAACTTTTCCGCTATCGTCATCAAAATACGGAGGCTGCTTCATAAAAACTAAATCGTCCAAACTGCCGTTTAAATAAGCTGAAGCTACATCTAACTGGTGAAGATAAATACCATGCTCTACTGCTAAAGCTACAACTAGTCTTATGTTGCCATAACGCGCTACAGGTGAAAAAGTCTCTTCATAATTGATACCATATCGCTGGCTGCATCCTTTGGCAACTAATCTTGATTTTAATTTGTTAATGCTGCCGTCTTTATTTTTCTTTATGGCATAAACCCACTTGCAACCTATTGCCATCTGACCTGGTGGTAAATTCACAACTTCCCACGTTTTATTCTTAATTAGGGAATCGTATTCGGTTTGCATGGATTTTTTCCATTCTTGTGCGTATGGACCTTGTAATGCCTCTTCAATACTATTTGGAGTTACCACATCGTACTTACCCATAGCTTGCACCATATTGTACTCTTTACGTGGACGCCCTCTGGATCCATCTCGTACAAGCTTTGGTCTACCTCGTCCAATTTTCAAAACAGGTTCAGTATCAGCTCCTTCTGGATGAATAGTTTCAGGAGAAATAGTAGGTGATTCTGCAATATTTGATTCCTCAAATTCATCAACGCTTACAGCATCTTCTAATACGGGGCATTCGTCTTGTACTTTGTCATAAAATGTGCACACATCGTTTGTATTTTGCATGGAGTCGAAACTATTTTCCAAAAATACGACATCCCTACCAACAATAACTTTTTTATTCTTCGGGTTGTAAAGTCTATAGCCTTTGCTTTGTTCACTGTAGCCTATCATTAAACACTCTACACCCTTTGAAGAAAATTTGCCTTTATTCGTTTTATCAAGTACAATGGCTTTGGCTCCAAAAATTTTTAAATGACCTACAGCAGGTTTAAATCCTCTCCATACTTCATATGGTGTCTTATCGCACAAAAATTTTGTTATGATTCGGTTACGTAAATAAGCTGATGTTCGTACTGCTTCTGCCCAAAAATCTTCGGATAAACCGGAATGTATTATCATGGTCCTGGCCATTTCAACAAGCGTACGGTTCGCTCTTTCGGCAACACCGTTCTGCTGGGGCGTATATGGAACTGTTAATTGTCGTGTAATACCGTTTTCGCGTAAGAAATTATCAAAACGTTTATTTAAATATTCGCGGCCGTTGTCTGTTCTTAAGCATTTTATCTTTTTACCCGTTCGTTTTTCGGCCTCTGCTTTATAGTCCTTAAACGCACTAAGCACTTCATCTTTTGATTTCAAAAAATAAACGGTAATGTATCTTGAAAAATCATCTATAAAAGTCACGAAAAATCTAGAACCACCAATCGATTGTTTATTTATTGGTCCACACACATCACTATGAACTAATTCTAAAAGTTCTTTTGAATTGTTTTCAGATTTTTGTGGAAACGATTTCACGCATATTTTTCCTTTTGCACACGTAATACATTCTAAGGAATTTGGAACGTTTTTAATTTTAATACCGCGAACTACGTTTTTATTAATCATGTCTTTTAAACAATTAAAATTAACATGCCCGAATCTATTATGCCATTTTATTGCATCATTATTTTGTTCTGACATACTATTACATTTATTTTCTTTTACGCGTTCACTTCTATATAAAAACAAACCATTCTCGTTTTTTGCTTTTAATATGCACTGGTTGTTTTTGTTTTTAATTTCTACCGTATTGTTTTTAAATATGACACACATACCACCATCTACTGCTTTACTTACTGAGATGAAGTTAATTTGTATTTCTTTAACGTGTAACACATTCTTTAATGTTATTTGTGTACCGAGAACGTTGACGTCGCCGCGACCGATTGCTTTTACGCACATTTTATTTGGTAGCATAATCTTTTCTTCAATGGTTTCATACGTAGTAAACAACTCACGCATACAGCTAAGATGACACGTTGCGCCGCTGTCTATGCACCAAATATGATTGCCCATACTATTTTTGTTGTTGTCTAACTGTGACATAAAACACGAATTCTTTTCTACTTTTTGGAATTTACATTTTGCTGCAAAATGCCCTGGTTGTCCGCAATTATAGCATTTTCTATTGCGTTGTTCGTTTTTCCTATTATTGTTGTTGTTATTCTTTTCATTTCTTTTCATACCATCCTTTCTTTGGAATTTATTTTCGGTTTTCGTTTTTGCCTGCATTAATATTTCTGTATTATTTGATGCGCAATTTTCAGTATTCTCTTTTTGCCTCGCTCCCTCTTCCATCAACTTTATCTTTAGAGAACTAAATGTTGGCAAACTGTCCCTTGCTTCAATTGCCACCACAAAGTTTTCATATGATTTGGGAAGACTTGATAAAAGTATTATTGTCAACATCTCTTCGGGTATGCTGACCTCCACTTCTGCCAGGCTTTCTATTGCGCTTATAAATTCATTTATATGATCAACAATATTAGCATCTTCAGCCATTTTCATATATAAAAGTTTTTTGAATATCATTATTTTCCGCGCAGGCCCTTTTGGCTGGTGGATTTCTTGCAACTTTTTCCACGCAATCGTTGCATTAACACACATCTTTATATGGTTTATTTGAGTTGGTTTTACACATAGTAAAATTGATGCCAAGGCTTTTTCTTGTTTGCTTTCATAAGCAATAGCCTGTTGGCTAGTACAACCTTCAGGTTTAACTTCCTTACCTGAAGTAACAGCCCACAAATCTGAATGAATTAATATGCTCTTCATCTGTATACACCAAGTAGCATAATTGCTATCATCCAGCTTCTCAATCTGCATCAGGGAATTCATTGTAAAAAAAAATACTTTTACTTCAATAAACACGCACAATTAAATATTTAAATCTTCCACACAGTTATTTTAAATATTTTTTTTTTCCACACATTAACACACCGACGCGAAGTTATGCCCTTTCCAATTACAATTTTCTTTATTTAAATTTTTTAGTGTCCTGGGCCCATAACCTGTTGAAATATTTTACTTACTACGCATTTAAATAATAACGCTTTTAGACCTTTTTGTTTGGTGGTTGATTTATTACTGAGAAAAATTCAACTTAAAGATAAAAACACAGTTGCACACATGATTGTGTTGCCATACTTCCAATAAAACCTGCATAACAATAACAATTGAGTATACATATATGAAGGAGGCTAAAAGAACAAAAAGTCTTCAAACTTTCCTTGACTAGCAAAGATCTTAAGTCATTCCCTACATTAGTGGGAACTTATTTTGTCTGATAATAAAACAATAGATGGCTCATCAAATTGTTTCCAACTTCAAGGACTTTTCTCAGAGTTACAACTTAAGTTGCCGCTTAAACGTTCAATGTTCAAAAAATTACTTAAGAGCTTCAATACTTCTGATGAGCTAGTCCATTGCAGCTTAGACAGCGAAATCGCATATATGCACTCAGATCTTTGTATTGTTGACTATAATACGAAAACGTATATTGGATTTGGGGTAACTGTTGGCCTTTGCATATTGTCCAATGAAAATTTTAGCTATTTCGAATTTTTGAAATAAAGAACAGTTTAAGCTACGCCAGAGATTAATAGAGACAGTGACTACCCAAACAAGATATTCTAATTGATAATGAGCAGTCATGTCCTATTTATTTTAGGAATATAATGCACACTTGTCTTTGATTCAACTCTCGGTATTTATTGAAGTGCATTAGGCATGAGTAAGTTTTATATAAATTTAACGACCATACGTAGCAATGCGTGTGTTATCTGAAACTTACTTTTTTGTCACTCACATGAAAATTACTGAGAGCCAATTTCACCTATTCTATTAACTAGCAGATTTTAGAAGACAAGTAAAAGTTCTCGTCTGCTTTTTTATACTGAAAACAAAAACATATTTGAAACACGAGAATTTTTACTTGTCTTCTATAAACTGACAATTTATATATAAAATCAATTTATATATAAAAGTTGTTTTTCGTTGAAGAAAAAAGAAATAAAATATATGAAAAACAAATTTTAAACTCGAATTGATATTTAAATAGAATTAGTGGAATTAACCCTCAAAACTAAATAGTAAACTTGTTTTTACTCCTTATTTTTAAGAACTTATACATTTGTTAATATTCGAAAAACATACTGTTAGTCTTCAGTTCCAATAAACTTTTTAAATTAACTATAAATTTTAACATGAAGTTATAGTTAAGTTTGTTAGTTTATGCAAACAAATTTTCGATAATTAGAGATTCGCTCTTGATTTAATTGCAATCAATTATTTGATTGCACGAAAAAATAAATAAAGGAGCAACAAAAAATTTATTTGCTTGCTAAAGTTTCAATTTTATAAATAATTTTGTGAAGCAGTCTTATAAGAGCAAAAATTTGCCAAATATTTATTTATAATTTGGAGACGAAAACTTTACTACACTTTTATTTGAAAGTGTTGATTTATGAAGAGAAGAAATATTTAGCATTACGTATGAGTGATTTTTAATTAATATTTAATACTCATACGCATTGAAGCGCATATTATAAAATTATATTTAAAGAGCACAAATGGTAAAAATAATTTTTGCACTATTTATATACTTATTATCTCTTCAATAGTCTAGCACAGTTGGAAAAATAGTAAATATCGGCGTTTACCACTTTTTATATTTGAAATATGAAACAATAAAAAATATTTTCCACTATTTTTATTTCATCTCAGAAATAGCTTAGCACAGTGGGATATGTGCAAAAAATGGGCGTTTTCCATTATTTGTATTTAGTCTTTCAAATCAGTAAATTAAAAATTATGAAAAAAATATTTTTCACTATTTATATTTTATCTTTTAAATAGTCGAGCACAGTGGGGCAAATAGAAAAAATATACATTTTCCACTTTTTATAGTTCAAAAAGTCTAGCAAGTATTTTCAACAATTTTTATTTCATTTTTGAAATAGCTTAGCACAGTGGGCTACATGCCAAAAATAGGCGTTTCCCACTTTTGTATTTCAAAACAGTAAAAACAAAAATAATAAAAAAATTTACACTATGTATTTGATATTTTTAATAGTCGAGCACAGTGGGACAAATAGTAAAACTCTAAATTTTCCACTTTTAAAATTTCATCTCTTAAATGGTCTAGCACAGTGGGACAAATAGTGTGTAAGCATTTTTCACAGTGGGGTAAATAATGAAAAACGATTTTCCATTATTTATATGTCATCTTTGAAATATTTTAGCACAGTAGGCATTTTCCACTATTTGTATTTAATCTTTCAATCAGTGAAACGAAATTAATGAAAAATATATTTCCACTATTTATATTTTATCTTTTGAATAGTCTAGCACAGTGGGACAAATATTACAAATATACATTTTCTACTATATTTGACGTCTTGAATAGTATCCCAGTAAAAAAATGGAAGTCATTCTGAAGGAACCACATTTTCATTGCTTCCAAAAAAACGATTTTTTAATATGCCGATAGTTAGCAGAAAACCAAGTAAAAGTTTATTTTAATCACACAAAACCTTGTAGTTTTTCCATAGTTTTAGTAAATACTCACCAAAATGTTAAAAAAAAAATCGATTTTTTTAAAGAAATTTATGAACTAATTTTGGCATAAAGTTTAGAAGTTATTTGCTTAAATTTACATGAAAACACTGTTTCGCGTTTAAATTCGTATAAAAAGAAATGAATTGTTAAAATATGTAACTTTTTAAAGTCTTTCCTAGACGAAAATATTACTATAGAACACAAAAAATTAAATTTTTCTTAAAATCGCTTCTAATTCGGTGACTAGGCATCGAAAAAGAGAACTTCTTGCAATGACAACCCTATGTAAAAATCATTAGATCGGATCGAAATTTGAACTACTTCCAGACTGCAAACTCTACATTTTCATGACTTCTTTGGAGTGTCTTTTTTTACTGGGATATAATAGTAGAAAAGGTAGTAAATATAGACATTTTCCACCTTTTATATTTTATATTTTTTTTTTATTTTATAAAAATAGGCGTTTTACACTTTTAGAAAAAATTATTTACAGCAAAAATTTATTATTATTATTTTTTTTTCAAGCAAACATTGCAATTTCACACAAAACCATTATTTTATTTATTCCACATTAAATCTGATTATTAAGAAATTCATTTCAAAAGTTTTAAATTGCCCAAAAAAAATTATTAAAAAGGTAAAGCTTATTTTATATGTAGAAAGTTAAATGAATACATTTTAGATTTTTGTATAATAAAACTTTAAATACTTTCATAGAAACTACATATATTGCTCTCTATATAAAAATTAACACATTACAAAAACTTATTTGTATTTACATGCACTTATTAAGAGGGTAGAAGCATTCTGATGCTCAAACAAAATTCATTTTTATATATTTATTTTAATATAAAATAAAGAAAATGAATACAAAACAAATAGTGCTTAACATGTATAAATGCAACTAAAAGCACATGCACATATGCATAAACATATATACATACATACATATTAACTTACATACATATTAACTTACATACACACATTGAGATCTTTATCTACTTGTAGAAGCTAAAGCTAAAGTTGGTGCAAAATATTTACTTTTATTTTTGTGTACAAGCAAGGAAAGCACAGTCGTGTGGAGCAAAAGGCCCTAAATAAAAATCACCAGTACATATGACAGTTGACTTTGCTTAAGGCGGCTCTAATAAAGCAATAGAGTTAAGTTTTTGAGAATGTTAGGCTTAAGTATTTTTTTCTATATCTGTCTTATTGCTTAAGCATGAATATTGTATTCAAATTCTATCAGCCTTATTTATAAAAATTATTAATATTAACACAAATTTTCATCTTTTTCTCTTGCATAATTTCTGCAAGTTTTCACTTAAAAAATGTTATTATAATCAAAATCAGAGAACATGCACGAGGCGCCTTAAAATACAAAGGCCCTTTATTATTTTATTCATCACTGTATTATGAAAACATATGTATTTGCATATGTAAAACATGTATTTAAAAAACTTTTGCATTTGATACCAATAAAAGTGCTCTTAACTGCTGCTATTTCCTTCACTCTCTCTCTCTCACTTCTTCCCTGTAACCGACTAAATTTTACTGACTTTTTCTATGATTTACACACATTTGTTAAAAAATTACACACACACACTGTATATAAAACACATTAAGTAAGTGCGTCAGTCTGTGTATATTTGAGTGTGCATTTAAAATTTTAAAACTTTTCAATGGATGTCCACTTTAAAAATTAAAACTATATATATATACTTTTGAGTTCTTTTTTGTTTTCCTGATAGTTGCAGCTCTTCAAAAAACTCTTTGCAAATATTAACAAGAAGTAGAAAATTCTAATGAAAAAAATTACTAAAATTTTGTTTAACTTTTCATTTATTATTTTCTAATTTAATATGTAAAACACATCTTCATGTAATAAATTGACTTAGATATGCTGTGCTTTGCTTAAATAGCTATAATTTTATTTTAAGAGAGAGAAAATAGGAGAAATTTTGAAATTAATATGAAAGAAATTCACTCATTTTAATTTTAATATGCTTGAATTGAAAACTAAAATTTTGCATTTTAATACTCGAAACGAACTTTTCTTAACTCATTTACTTGAACAACGTTATAACTAAAAAAACTAGTTTTACAGAAAACGAGTTTAAGGTCTTAAATATACACGCAACCTAATGGAAAGACAAAAATATTCGAAACCAGCATGTTTTCTTATTCAAATAATAAAGGTATTCACGTCAACTCTTGCAACTGTGCAAAAATGCATAATTGCACTTTCTGACGTGAGCAACCCATTTTGTTTAGTTGTCTATAAAGCAACGCAATATGTGCATAGATATATTGTACTCGTATGTTTCTTAATTCTTAAAAGAAACGAAGAAAACGAATATCAATATTAATTAATAATATTGGTATTATTTAACAAAATTCTAATAACAATTTGACGCATAGGTCTTTTGAAAATAGCAAAATTATGTATGTATTTGTTATCTGAAAATCGAATCTGAAGATTTCTTTATAATTTCTAGCTAAGAATTTTTAAATATTTTTTTTTAATTTTATAATTTTTTAATTAATTTATTTGTATCGAAAATATTTTCAACGACTTGTTTTTTCATTTAAAAGAAAAACATTTAGGAACTTCTGCCTTGTAATTTGGTGTAAGGTTGATTTTATAAGTACTTTTTGTCCAATTTTTTGGATTGGCAATGCCATAAAAATTTGCACAACTTTGCAAAATTTAATCTGATAATCTTGCACTTAAGGCAGAATTAGTTTGTACGTGCTGTTCTGTTTTGAATCAGCTGTTTTGTTTCTGTTGAGTTGAAAATCTATAGGTGTGGTTAGTTTTTACTTTTTCGTTCTGTTCTGTTGCGGACAAATCTGAAGAAAATAGAATTCAACGTTAAGTGACAGCCAAAAGTGTGTATGCATTAGTGTGTTGTGATATTTTGTGTACAAGTGTAATCAATTCTATAGGTTACCAGCTGATTTTTTTCACAGACAAAGTAATTGCAAAATATTTTATACATAAAGGAACGGCACAGAACAGCAACAGAAAGTAAAGACTAATGAAGCCTTTACTCAGACCCTGACAATTTTGCACTATTTGTGCAAAATAATTTTCTATGTGGTTGTTGTTATATTTTTTGAAAATTTTGCAATTTTGCTTTTCTGCAACAGTGCAACTTTTGACGTGAATACCTTTAATAGTTTTCTCAGAATATTTACAACTAACTTTAGTATTATTAGTAATTTGGCTTGTAAATAATACGAACTTTAGCCTCATTAAAAAATCAATAGAGAAGAAATGATTTTTCTCTCAAGAGATAACAATTTTTGCTTAATGTGAACATTGACGTTAGAAAAACCGTATTTTTAGAGTTATGCTGTTGTCCCAGTAAATAAACGATATGTGTATTGCTATTATTTAACTCTTAAAGCTACTCAATTATAGATTTAATGAACTTTAACTTTTTATATTAAAGGAACTACAAATTTTGGCAGGTAAACTGCAGAACTTTTTAAACAAAATTTGTTATTAAAAAATAATTAAAAATTAAAGAAGTATATATCAAATTAATCGCACGCACTGCAGACCTGCTTATTTATGTTTTAAGTGTTATTATTTTAGTTTTTTTTCTAAATTGTTTTAATTTTGCATAGTTATATTTTTATAAAGCTAAAAATGTTCTACAGCAACTCATTTTTGTTAAGATTAATTTTTCATACGAAATACTCTCTTAAAGCTACTTTTAATATTAACACAACTTGTTAATATATAAAAAAGAAATTATATTACTCTATTTTGGCTGAAAGTAGGTTAAGCTATCAAACAGTTTTGGTTTTGTGAAACAAACCAATATTAGGCACTTGGCGTTAGAATTTTTAAGAAAACGGACAACAAAGTCTTAACTAAGAAAATATAAAAAATAAGAGCCTTGTTTATAAAACTTATTAAGGCTTTATAAAGAGTTTTTAAAACAAATTTTCGCACAAAATTATTCTTAAAAATTCTTTAGAAAGCTTTAATAATTTTTATATATAAGGCCGTATATATTTAAATCTATATTAGAGGTCTGATTAATAAATAGAAAATTTAATGATTTGACGCAAGATCTGCTTAAATAGTTCCGCGTATTAAAGGTGAAAAGGAACCATATTGTTTACGCTACGAAGTCTGTCCGTCCGTCTGTCTGTCTGCCTACCTGTCCGTTACAAGCGATTTCATCAAAAACTGTAAAAGCTAGAAGAACATATGTTCACAGCATATTTAAGACTTTGGCCGCTACAACAACCAATATATACGGCAGTTCAAAATTAAAGAGTGTTCTAAAGCGAGCCACGAAACATGTTAACATCCTTATGTAATATACACACAATTATATAACTACACGTAAAATTTTAAAAGTAAGAGTCTTATTTATGCAGACTGCACCAACTGAAAACTGAAATTTAAAAATTCTAAACTAAAGGGTCTTCTATCAGACAACTTGCTGTATCTGGAAACCGTAGGGCGCAAACTCTTGAAAATTTCGAAATTAAAAAATTGCGAAACAAAAAAATCGCCAAAATGAAAAAATTGCCTAAATGAAAAATATCATCAAAAATAAAATAAATCGCTTAAACGAAAAAAATTGGCAAAAGTATAAAGATCACCAAAAAACTAAAAACGCCACAAACCAAAAAAATCGCCAAAACGAAAAAAGCTCCAAAATCAAAAAAAAAGTAGTTTGAACTAAAAACAACCGAAAAAAATCGCCAAATAGGAAAAAACGTCAAAAAACGCTAAAACGAAAAAAAAATTGACAGAAGCTGAAAAAAATCGCCAAAAACGAAAAAAATGTTAAAACTAACCAAAAGAAAAATTTTAATTTTAAAAACGTCAGGTAAGATATTATTTTATATAGGATAAAGTTTAGTATTACATATCGGTCATTTACTCAAATAATGTCATAACTCAAAAGATGAACTTTTCGAGTTGGTGATGCAGAATAAATCCTCATATCGTTCTTCATATTGTGTAAAAATTTCATGCAAATATCTTGTTTTTTTGAGAGAAAAAAATTATTTTTCCATAAATTTGTGCGTAAATTGAAACATTCTAACTCGGTTTCTGGTAAACTAGTTTTTTGAGTTACGAGATTGTTTGAATAAGTAATTGCTTGCTAGTCAACGTCGCACTTCACTTCTTTTTCAATACATATTGTCGAACGAGAAGTTTTTATTCTTACTCATAGGAGAGTGTAGCTAAATTCTATATTATATATATGATTGTTATTTTTCCTTGAAATTCCGTTTGAATTTGAATCATTTCAAGAAGCCAATAAGCGTGGACGCGAATTTCTTGATGGTTCTTCATTTGGCAAACAGTGATCGCGAAATTCTCATAATTTTTGTAATGAATTCTAATAGTTTCAATGCATTGTTAAAGCGTATTATATTTTTAAGAATTCCATAGTTTTACTTGCCAAATATGAAGCAATTACAGGTTGAGTCGAGACAACTTTTAAAATAACAGGCATTTTTTTTTAAATGAAACGTCTTATTGGAACACTAATATGTATGACGTCCAAACTTAGGCCGAGTTTACATCTGGCATTGCTTGTGTGTCATTTGCCCAAAAAAGCGTAACCAACTAATTACTAATGAAAAACTGTTTGATTCAGACACATATTTATTGATTTAAACAGTTTCCAATCATGTTGGCTTCTATAAAATTGTCTATTAGTTATGTATGAAACTGTTTAACTTAATAAATACGTGTCTGAATCAAATTGTTTTTCATTAGTAATTAGTGGTTACGCTTTTTTACGCTTGTGTGGCACATGGCACACAGATGGAAACCCGGCCTTAGTTACAAGAAAAGGGGATCAATTCTCTTCTATTCCATTTCATTCAATTCCATTACAAACAATTCCATTCCATTCAATTTCATTCCATTTAATTCCACCATTCCATTCAATTTCAGCCGTTAATGTTTTTTTTTTTTAAATTTAATTTATTCTATTGTGTTTAGTTCAGTTCATTTTTTTCATTATGTTATATAGCCTAGCATCCATTCAATTTTTCCTCTCCCCCACTTCTTCGGGCTTATACCATTGGATTGCATTTCATTTTGTTCCTTTGAATTATATTTTGTATTATTTATCAACAGTATATTCCCATTTATTTTGTTTATACTGCCTTTCCACCATCGCATTTCATTTTATTTGTCTTTTTTATATACAGGGCTATCATGAAAAAAATTCCGAGCGAAATTTTTCCCGGGGAACAATTCCAACTAATAGCAAGTAATAGGGAAAACAAAAAATTCTAATTGGAAAAGGGAGAAATTTCACGCGGAATTTTATTCATGGTAGCCCTGAGTATCTAATTTCATTTTATTCAGTCCATATCATCTCATTCTTTTTAATTTGATTTCATTTCACTCTTTCTTAGTTTTTTTTTTTATTTAATTCAATTTTATGCTATTCCGTTTCATACTATTCTATTCCATTTAATTCCAATTTGTACTACTCTATTCCATTACATACCACTTCACAATGGTTTGTCTCAATGGTGCAAAGTTTGGTAAAAAAGTGCCTGAACTTATTTTTTTTTTCAAATATTTACTGCCTTACAAAATTTTAATAATCTGTTATTCACTGATTGTCAAACAAAAACTCTTGCTTTGACCTCTACTAGAAAACTAATTAAGTTGTTCCCTTAAATAACAAACCCAACAAAAAAAAAATAATTCTAATTTTTAGACATATTTTCGTGCTGAGCACAGCTCTGCAAATATTTTTCAATTCCCGAGAGCAATAAAAAAATGTTGTACTTAAAAACAATACACACACACACACACACACACACACACACACACACACACACACACACACACACACACACACACACACAGCAAACAGCTTCCACATAATAGAAAATGCGTTTTATTTCATGGCTTCAGTACGTGACATTTTTTTATGTTGCCATCATTTAAAGACATGAAACAAAAAACGCCCGCAAAAAGTTGCTTTGATGATTGTAGAAAATATACAAGTAACTAAAGACAAGCAAAGGTGACCTCAATTTGAACTACAGTAGAGGAAATAATGTTTTAAAAAAAAGTTTTCTATGTATGTGCGAGTATAAAAAAAAGTTCTAAAAAATTAAAACTTAAAAGTAAATGTTTAACTTCTACTTTCTTCCCTCGAATAGGGTACAAGAAAGTTTAACAGTGCATGCCCCTTAGAACTGAGGCACGCATACAGCCACTGTTAGCTTTCAATAAATGTCAATGTATGTATGTTAGAGTTTAACTTTTTGTGGGTGTATTGGTGTTTGTGTTGCATAACCGCAAATTAAGCATACTTCATGCTGGAACACACCCACTTGTCGCAGTCAATTTTGTTGGCAACATTAATTTCATGTCGTTTTTAATTTATTTTTTTCTATGCGCGTGTTTTACTTTTTATTTAATATAATCGTAACTGCATACAGTAGACTTTGCGTTAGTTTAAGTTTATAAGTTGGTGTTAGTAATAAACTGACTGACCATCGTGTGGAAGCAGCAGCTTAAAAAAAATTACTGTTTAAACAAAAGTTAAATATTTTATCTAATGTTTTCGTTTTTTTTTCTTAATGTATACTCATTTTGAAAAATGTCTTTTTATTTTTCTAATGCTGTATTTAATGCTTTTGCTTTAAGCCATTTGATAAAAGCAGAGAAGAATAAACATTTAGAAAAAAAAAACTAACTGACAAGAGAAAAGTAAATGATGTTTAGACAGCAGCAGCAAAAACGTGACCAATTTTGTTTTCAATTTTCTGTCCTTTTTGCTCCTTAAAATATTTGGTTTGTTGTCCTTTTCTTGAAATTGGTTTTTTTCTTTCTTTTAGATTACTGGCCTGTTGTCTTGTTATTTTTGTTGACCTATTTGGCTAACATATTAAATTTTTTTGTAACGTTAAGTTAAATTATATAGAATATTGTTTTCCACTATTACTGTTGCTTCAAACATATTTCATCTTATAGGAGAGTCGTCTTAAGGACAAGGATCAAATAAGAGTTGATGAATTTTTAGGCAAATAATTCTTAGTTGCTTTGAAAGTATTGCAAATAAAAGATTTTCCGATGAACTATTAAAAATGTCTGCTTATTTGAGGGCAAATGGTGCACATATAATCCACTATAATATCTAGCTGAACTCTCGTTGAGTTGGTATTAAATTTAATGTAAAAACTTTGAGACGAATAAGGATAATTCTGGAAGCTTATGTACGATCTGAAGGAAAAAAGTTAATCATTTATGCTGGCAGTTTAAAATTTAAAATAGTCCCTAAAAATTTTTGTCGCATTTTTCCCCAAAATTAATATTTTACTTGTTCGGTGAAATATTTACTGTTTCCAAAAAAAAAACTACCACAAAACTATAGAATCTGATTACCATCAAGTCACTTAATAATTATGCAAAGCAGTAAAGCCCAATTTTTAAGGTTTTACTGCATTGAACAATTTTATTAATTTATTTACTTTTGTCTAAAATTTGCAAACACTTACTTTTAAATAATTGATTTGTATGTACTTAAAGTCTTTTAAGTTTTCCCTCGTACAACGTACGTGTATGCTTTTATTTATTTATGTTTATGTTTTGGCATTAGTTTTTATGTCTTCTTTAGTTCCATTTTTTTTCCTTCCCTATTAATGTTGTAGGGCCATTAAAACATTTATTTGCTATAACTTTATCACTGTTGAATTCGTGATTGCCTGTTGTTGTGGTGCATTAAATGATAAATGTATTTGCGATGGAGCGAACGGACGTCTTCTGTTGGGTGTGTAAGACTCTAGAGGCGTTTGTTAGGGAGGCACAAAGCTATAGTTTCTCTCAAAATTTAGTTTAAGCAAACAATTTCTTTTTTCATAGAGATATTGTCTGCTGATGAAAGCGATGAAGAGATATAATGACAGACCGACGGATGGAAAAACTTCAAGCGTACCTAAAACATAAAATTTGCTTATTTGCTACAAAAGCAACATATTGTATTAGTAATAAGTGATGTGAATAATATCTTTGCATACATACAAACATTATTCAATTTGTAACTATAAAATGCATTCAAAGTACTCGTAACAACATTGAGTTTCCGTAAAAAATAATAATAATTTCTATAGTTTGTGTGCAATAAATATATCGTGAATTATAGCAACCATATTTAAGTCACTCTCGTGAATTTTATTTTCCTTTTCTTTTGTCATTCATGCTAAAAATTCTATTAACCATGACCCACAACTAAATGAAGGTGCACTTTCTTCAAAATTAATTAAAATTTCTATAGTATTTCAATTGCCTGTTTTAACGGGTGATTTTTTTTCAGATTATCAACTTTGAGTAAGTAAAAAACATTATTTTTTAGCACTCTACTGAATAGCTGATAATTGCTTTATGTTTAGTTTATTTTGACATTTCATGATCGAGAGACTTACACGAGATAAACGCTAGTAAATTGTTGAAATTTTCTATAAAAATAAAGGTACTGTATGTCAAATTTATACTGCACCCTTTTATTGTAGTTATAATCGTCCACCAGAGCGTAAGATTCATATAACAGGGGAACTTTTTAGCACCACGTATGAATGAAAATGAATATGTTTATGTCCGAATTCCGATTTATGTTCATGCTCATGTTCATTTTAAATGTTCATGTTCATATTCATGATTACATTTATGTTTATTTTAATGTTCATTAATAAGTCAATGGTTATGTTAATGTTCATGTTTATGTCTCATATAAGTGCTCTTTTTATGTTCATGTTCGTGCTAATGCTCATATTCATCTTCATGTTAAGAGCCGTCCCAGCTAAAAAAATATGAATGGAGCATATTCGGATCCGAAAAGTTAGGGTATATGGGCATATATGATTATATATATTCATACATTTTCATACATGGATGTGTAAATATTTCCTCTACAGTATACAAAGTTCAAATTCATACTCTCTTGATTCATAAAAGCGCACTGCTGTGCAATAAAAAAACAACATTACTTTTTTAGATTTTGAACAGGGAGGTTGTATTTAAGGAAAAATTTGTTTGGAAAAATATTGAAAAACGAACTAACAGCCATTTCATTCATCATTTTGAGTCAAAAGGTGAATCAATTACTTAAAAATCACAAAACTCATATTTGTACATAAAATTTAATTCAAGAAATCAGATTAAAGACTAATGCAATGAATTATAAAAGAAAAAATAATCCGTTTAACAATAGTTTTCAATATAATTTTTTGCAGTATTCTGTTATTTTCTACAAAATTAATGACAGGATTATCCTTTTGATTATTTGATATATTGAATGGGGCCACAATGTACAAAATCATACAAGAATGGGTTTTTTTTTGTAACAAAAGTTTTTCTTTTTTAAACGTTGATTGTACGCATATAAACTTTGCATACCGTATCTATTGTGTAATGGATTTCCAATTCACCGGTGATCAAATCCAAGCTTTTTGATTGCAAAAACGATCTTATGTGAGATATCATGTATGCATACATTCTTATATGGCTCCATATATTAAATCACTTTTATACATACATATATGGATCCACATATGAAGAGCTTCATAATGAAATTTCCATATATGAGCTCATATATTATAATACATTTCATATATTAGTCCATATGTTAGTTCATATATAATAGTTTTGCCATGTATAATCTCATACATTTCCATACATGAATTCATACATATTCATATATAGTTATATACATTCATATATTAAAAATATTTGGACCATATATAGCTGGGGTGTTTATTTTAACGTTCACATCCATGTCAATGATTGTCCTAATCTTAATGGTAATGTTTATGCTCATGTTTATATCCCATATTAGTGATCATATTTCTCTTCATGGTAGTCCATGATCATGTTCATATTAATGTAAAGTACATGGTAATTTTTGTGTTGACATTTTTGTCCATGTTTATGTCCATGTTCGGTCAACGTCAATATTGTTGCAATGTCCCTGTCCATGATCATGTTCATATTAATATTAATGTTCGTGTTTATGTCCCTTGTTAGTGATAATTTTCCTGTTCATTTTCACGTTTATGTTCATGTTCATTGTGGTTTTTATGTTAATGTTTTCATGTTCATGTCCATGTACGGCCGATGTAATGTTAATTTTTATGCTAGTGTCCCATATAAGAGATCATGAACAGAAACATGATAGTTTTTATAATAGTGTTTTTATTCATGTTCATGCCCATGTGCATGGTCATTTTCATATTAGTATGTTAATTTTTTGCATAAACTCATGTCAATGTTCTTATTTCTGTTTATATTTTTGTTCCTCTTCATGCTCATGTCTATGCTTATGTTTATGTTCATGTTAGTTTATGTCCATGTTCTTTTATTTATGTTATTTATAGTTATTCGACTACGCGGGTTAAGCAAAGATCATTTAACACCCAGAAATTAATATCCGACGACCGAAAAGGTTGCTAAAACTGTGTGGAAAATTAAGATGCACGTTGCGCCATGTACGGTCTATCCGGTGTAGCCACATATGCAAAATCATATTTAGATTATGGGGCATTGCCTCAGCTTCCAATGTCGAGAAAATCGAACGAAGGCAAAACAAAATTTTGCGGTTAATAACATCGGCCGCATGGTTCATAAAAAATTCAAATATACATCGTGATTTAAATAAAAAAAATTAAATAAAATAAAAAATTTAAGAAATTGCAAAATACGAAGGCACTTCCTAATCCCCTTGCTCGTAATATTTTGAACTTTATTGAACACATCTGCCTAAAAATGAGGGACGCAAGGGCTCTTATTCTCAACACTACAGATGGTACTGCTTAAAAATACTTTTATTTTTCCTCTTTGATTATCACTTCTAATGTTTTATTTATCTATCTATTATTTATCTATCTATTTACTATCACTAAGTTTAAGTCTGGCACTGGTCGGGTCTAGTAATTATATTTTAGATTTAAGATTTGAATACTTATTGGTAGTCCATATTTGAAGATACAATAAATAAATGAATGTATTAAAAAATATTTAGACATTAATTGCATCAAATTATCAATTTACTAAAGTCATTTAAATTTTTTTTTAATTAAAAGTTCTTTAACAAAAAAAGCACACGTTATTTATAACTAAAAATAATAGAAATTATCATATATTTTTCAACACTGTTGGCCGATGGGCTGGAACCCCAGTTCTAATAAAAAAAAGCAGATTAATTAAGAACAAAATCTACAGCAAATATTTTATTCAAACAACTAAAACAAATGCTTTAAAACAGACAAATGCGTAGCGTTTCCATTGAGAATAGAAACGAATAAAAATAAAAAAAATTTTAAAAAAGATATATAAAATATAAAATACTGAGCATAAAAATGCAATAGCAAACTGCAACCAGCAAGCAGCAAGTAGCAACTTAATAAAACAATACAATTACGTTTATGAATTTCTTTTATTTTATTCCCTTTGCTTTCTCTTCTAGTAAGATTGCAGGACCAAGAAACGTTTTATATATTTATGAATATGCAGTCATGATTTTATATTATATTTTTTATTTTATTTTGAATTAAAAGTTGGTATTCTCCATAGAATTTGTATAATACTAAAGACAAGGACAAGTACAATTACAAAGCGAAGGTTAAGGTAAATGAAAATATACTGCAAGGTTAATACACTAGGTTGTTGGATTATGGATTTATTCATTAGGAAAATAAAGTTTAATGTTGCGTAAAAAATTAAAAAAAAACTACTCGTAGTAACATTATTAAACGCAATTGACAATAATAATACTTGTACAATTTTTAAAGCCTTAGTTCTTAGGTTTTTATATTATTTTTTTACTGGACTGGTTAACTACAGCTTAGTCCTTAGTGAACGAAAATTAGTGATCAATTTACTAAAAATTCTTTATTAAATTCTGCACATTAGTTGAAGTCTTTAAAATAGCCAACAAAGGCTACTCTAGTTTATTGACCTTATGACTTGGGTTTCAATATACTTGTAACGAATTTTGTTGTAATTTGTTTTGACCGCAGTTGGCAGGTTAATTTTATAATGCATTTTAGTTTCCGTTTCAACCTTCTTCATGGCATTAGTATTACACAACTAGACTACGAGTAAAAAATATTGTAGAAATAATTTCTTTTCTTTTTTTTATTTTGGCAAAAATCCATATTATTTATAGTCGTTATTACCCAACCAATAAGTCTGCACTATGGCTGTATACAAAATCCAATAGAAAAATGTAACTAAAGACGAAACTTTTGCCAGTTCTTTAATAAAAACTAACCTCAAACTAAAAAAAAAATAAAATAAAATAAAATAAACGTCTGACTCATGCTGGTGCGCTCGTATTTCTCTTTCCGCAACCGTCAAGTTGCATTTTATGCATCAAACTTTATTTGTTCATTCATTCATTTATATGTTTGGTTTTATTTTCTACGTTTTATTGCTCTCAGACAGACATTTTCTCTTTATATGTATTTGTAAAACTTTTGTACTATTTCATTATTTTCTTCTCGCTTGCATGTATCTATTGCATACACAAGTACGAGTATCTACTGCATACACATGTGAGTAAATTTTGCTGTCGTCATGATGTCTGTAATTCTCCAGGGTTATTGATTTCATTTGAACACTTTTGCCATAAAAATAATACACGTTTGTTTGTTTGTACTTTTGTATAATTTTTTTTTTTTTTGCTTGATTGTTGGTATTATTTTTTCCAGTTGGAGGTTATTAGGAATTTTTTATTATTTTTGCTTTTCTTGGGTTAAGAGGAAGGGAACTGCATGACAATAATAATACTTGACTTTTAAAACTTTTTAAATATGAAATCCTTGTGCCAGTTGCTGCTTTTTCTATGCATTTAAAATTTTAAATTCAAGTGAAAGGTTTAATGACTTTGGATTTAGTCTTTAAATAGTTTTTAGTTCGTGTAACTCATAATAAAAAAGTTTGCTAAATAGTTAATTCACAAAGTCTTCTATTGCGTCATATTTATTGCAAGTCGAAAAATTCTATAACTATTTTAAAATCTTTCTGATATTTTTCATATGAAAATGGCAATACAACAGGCCGTTCACAACGTTGTTTCTGGCCCTAAATACTAATTTATTACTTGTAACTCGTACTTTTTTAGAAGACTTTGTGAATTGGCTAAATGTAAGTTTCATGGACGTATAAGTCATATTTATTTATTTACCAGCAATAATATTAATCATACGTGTTGTCATGTTCAAAGTGTTTTGACAGTTGAAAGCGGCTATATTATTGAAGCAAATTCGCTCTCAATTATTCAGTACATTTTGCCAAACCACTATAGACGCGAAAATTATAAAATTGTTCGGTTCAGGCTTGACAGTCCTGATAGGACTTTTCACAGAGGAGATAACACCCAGATTAATAAGGTGCCTGTTGTTTGTAAAATAAAATGTTGCTCATCATACTTGTAAAGGCAGTCGTGATTTCAACAAAAAGGTGCCACAAAGCACACAGTGTATGCCACAACTGATTTATTAAAATAAAATATCATTGAATGATTAACTTCGCATATCTTCTACAGATTAGCCTCCAAGGTCTTAAAATTTAATGACGCTGAACTATTTTCTGGTCTCTGGTCAGAGCCGATAAGACGCAGATCCCTGAGATGCTTTGTAACACAACATTTGATATACAGCCTCTATTGCTGCATAAAGTGAAGGATTCAAAATCTTTGGGATCATCCAAGGAAGTTATATTTAAATTAAAATAAATCTTTCGAATTATGGAAGACTTTATATCAAATAACATCATTGCTTTATATTTGATTTCATTAAAAAAAAGTTTTATGCCCCCCATTATGCAAAACGCAACGCAGAACGTTATTAAATTTTCTATATATTTTGTTTTTTTAATCTAATTGTGTTTTCATAAAAATTTATTAAACGCTTAACGTTCCATTTTACAAAATGAGGGTCTTAGTTTCGAAGAAAAAAGTACCCTAATTATTTGTGAGAAAACTTACACTTGAAAACTCCAACACATATAGATATATGCATATGCAGATATTACATTAATACCTCGACTTTAATCATCTTTAATTTCGTCATCTCGCTTTGCATTGTGAAATGTTTGTTGCAAGTAACTTATATTTGCTTTGCAATAAGCTTTAAGCAGTCGTTTCTTACAAGCTTCTTTAAAAAATTCAAATAAAAAGTATTCAAAATTTTGTGTGATTTACTTAAAAATTAATTCATTAATCCTGCACCAGTTGAATGTTTGCAAATTACCACAAAAAACACCGGAACTAATTCTTTGTGAACAAAAAAAAAAAAAATATTATCAGCCATATTCTGAAAATCAAATTTTTGATTGTTGTAATGATTGACGTGGTAAATCGAGGGATTAGTGTGCTTATAAATTTCATATCAACTGCCAGAAATTTGACGTGTGATTAATATTTAATTACGTAGACGCTATGCCCAACAAATTGAAGCATTATTATTATTATTATTATTTTAATCTCATCAATATTGATTTATTTTACCTTGACATCGTTTGGCGAGTTTCAACAGAAAATCATTGTATTGAATTAAACGCCAATTAGGAGCAACGTTTTCAGTTACAATATTTAATTATTTTTATTATAGTTTTGTTTTAACAGAGAGCGTGTAATTTACTTAATGAACACATATTGTTCTACTTACACTCTGTGTGCATTTTGATAGAACTGAGCTTATTCCTCGTTGAATGAATTTGTGAATTATTGCTTCAAACATTTTTGTGTAGCCTATTTTTTGGCATTAGAGATATAATAAGCTAAACAAGAGAAATTCTTTAGTATTGGGACTGCAGTTCCTAAAAGCACAAATGCAGCTAAATAATTTCGAGGAACTTCATGCAAAGAAAAGGCTAAAAGTAGATTTACAAAGAAATTGCCTGCATACATAACTTTTGCAATATTCCAATTTTTTCCATTGTTATTTAAAATTGTTTTATATTCAACCTTTCAAATGCATAAATATAACCGAATTACACATATTTTTTTTTTTCATTATTTATAACAACTTACGCAAACATTTCGAGCCTTATTTGCGATATAATCGCAGGCGACAAAAATCAAATTTTTCAGGAGAAGGTTTTTTAAATTTATCGTTTTTACGATAAAATTTTACAGTCCGTATCTTAAAAGTCCTCGACAATTTTGGCATTTTAATAATTATAAATTATGTGCAGTCCCATAAAGTTTTAGTTTCAATAAAAATGTCTATTTTCGATTATATGTCACTTGCAACAAAATCGAAAATAAGGCTCGATATTATACTAAAAAGGCACAAATGAATTAAAATTTTATAAAAATACAAATACATGTAGAAAGTGTATAATAGAACGCATAAGGAATTTTAGCACAGATACGTGATTTAACAGCAATTATTTGTTAATTTTTGGCTGGCCTGCAGTATTTTAAAAGCCTAAAAATCAAATAAAACAATTGAGTAGCAGTCAAACTCTTTAAACGCCTTTTCATAAAACCTAAGCTATTTTCCCAATGCATGTTCTGTGCATTTTTTGTGTAGGCAATATTCAAAATCTCAACATTTTCATTTCCTTTTAATTGAAGGCTATCTCTTATTTAAAACAGCATTCAACGTTAGCATTATTTTTACCTCACCTTAGCTTTTCCCATTACTTATTTTGATTTAATTTCTGCATCCAAAAGCCACCTTTGTCTATTTAATTTCTAGTACAAACATTCAAGTGCTACTGGACAAGTGGTCCAGCCAGACATGTTTAAGTGCTGTTTTTATGCCAGTCATTGTATGAAAATTTTTTTTAGGAAATTCCACAAATGAAAGTAAACAAAAAAATAAGAAACAGATTCACAAACTAAAATGTTACTTGTTGATTATTATTATTGCAAAAAATATATACATAAAATATATATATATATATATATATATATATATATATATATATATATATATATATATATATATATATATATATATATATATATATATATATGGCATGCAACAGTATTTAGAAAAAAAAATATATATATAACTTAAAAAATAAACTTAAGTGTGTGCAACAAGAATTTAAAAGAGTTGTTAGAGGTTTGCTAAAAATATGAAGTTGAAAAAATTCATTTGAATTCACACGCACAACCAAAATGTTTTTAAAATCTAAAATTTTTCATAACAGGTTTGAGTTTTGTAACAATTACAGACTGGTACGGAACTCTTACGGAATTTCAGGTTCTCATACAAAATGTATGTAAAAAAATTAAGGAAATTTGGGTTGGTAAATTTTATAAAGAAATTTCCATTTGCTAGTACAAACTTTCAAAAGAAAAAAACCGGAATTTATGAACTTTATTGCCTATCTTAGGGATGTTATAAATATATGCGGAGACTTTTTTCAGTCAACTGAAATAAACATTCATGCTCATACAATTGTATTAATTATTAAAAAAATAAATGAATTTGTATGTATGCAAACATAATTCTACACAAAAGGCTATACAATTATATTTTTATTGTTTTAAGTTACGTTGAAGCACTCCTTAAAAACAAAAACAACTTAAATTAAATTGACATAATTTGCTATGAGTTCTAGTATCAATTTAATAGCAAATGAAGACATAATAACTTTTATATAAAAACAAATACCACAAATTATAAAGAAAACTTGTAGAATGCTGAAAATAATTTGCAATTGTTAAACCTTGCGAACAATTGTGTCTAAGCAAAAGCAATTTGTTTTCATTGTTTTCTTTATTTGTTTTTTGATATAATTTTTATTTTTTTTTACAAATTATCAACATATTTCAAAAATGCAAGCACATTCTTTGCACTTAATCACACACACACACACACACACACACACATATATATATGCAAACAAACACTTGTTGAAAAGTGAAGCATATATTAAGGCGTACAAAATGCAAACATAAAACAATGAAAGAAAACAGGTAGAAGATATATATTTTATGGTATAAAAATGAAAATAAATTACCATTTCATTGAATGACATGCAAGTTTTTATATATAGAACAAAAAAAAAAAAAAAAAAACTAAAAATAAGTTTAATTTCATTTTTCTTTGTAAAAGTCAAGTGTTGCAATAATGCAAACATTCACTTTACTTTAATATATCTTATGTGTGCGGAGAGCTTGACCAAAACCTAATTACAAAATTCAAATTAAAATGTTTTCTCATATAAACAATTAGTTGTATGTAAGCAACCATGCAACAAATTAACTTGCAAGGACATTAAAAACTATATAAAAAAAAATTAAAAACTTGTTCTGAGAAATATTTTAAATAGAGATATTTTTCACTGAGAGCAAAACAAAAATTAGTTTTAAATATTTATTCTCCGGAAAATGTTAAATCGTTTAAAGTTACTCATAAATTTCCTCTTTACTTGCATATATTTTTTTTTAATTTCTTAAAAGAAAGCTTGAAAAAAATTCCTGTTCGCAAACATGAAAAAGCGATCAAATTTAGATGGCGAACATATGTTAGGACATCATTCATACGAACACACACACAAATACATAAACTTAAGACATGACATATTAAAACATAACAACCACCAATCTAACTTAAGTGCATAATGTTGCACGGCAAGTGCAGGTTCACTTCTACTTTTTTCTTTCTATACATCTACCTCCAACAAAGTTGCTGTTTTATAAGAGCAGCAACATCTTTTTGTCATCGTCATCGTCATCATCATCGTCCTCATCAACATCTTCAGCGTCATTTGAAAAGCACTTGATGTTGCAGTTGTACAGTGCTTAAATCTTTCTTAAGTATCTTGGCAAATACACTTACACATACTGCATAGTGTTGCAACGAGTTGAAGAGTCGCATGAAGGTACAAATATCAAGCAAAAGAGAAAAAAAGACTAAAGGCGGTTTATAAGACAAGTTAGAAACAAAGTCAAGTGTGGCAAAGAGTTAAAGAAGAAAAAAACTAAATCAACAAACTATGCATACAACAGCAGCAAGAAACAACAGCAAACAACTCTTTCTTCAGGATTAGAAAAAAAACTCTCGCAGGAAGTACACAGAAGATACTACAGGAAAAAAATATAAAAAAATGGGACTAAAATAAAATAAAAATGAAATGTAACGAAACAAGTATTCAATTGAAGACTATAAAATGCTTGTTGATTTGTTGCAAAGCAAATAAACTTAAAAAAAGCAAAAGAATAATATATATAAAAAATTCCTTTTGAGAAAATAAAAGAAAACAAAACATAACAACCATGACTAAGAAACTAAGTAAGTGCTGCTTGAAATGGAGTAGCAGCAAAGAAATAAAATAAACTTTAAGTTATTTTATAAAAACGAACTAGAAATACTTAAAGCACTAAAACCCAATAAATACTTAAGCAACAAATCATAAAAAAGGGACTCCCAGCAAATGCCAGCAATATGAACAGCATAAATAAAACTCGTACCATGAAATGCAAGAAATCGTTACAACAAAATTAAATAAAAAAACTTCCAGAAATGAAAGCCATTTTTGTCAGTTTTCTTTTTATTTATCTAAAAAAAAGCAGCAAATAAAATCAATAAATTTTCATTTAAAATATGGAAGTTGTTGCTTTCAGTCAATAAAACTCTTTAAGACACTAGAACATATGATTATATTTTATTTCTTCTACGAAAGAATTAATATTAATCATGCGCTCGCTGGTCAAATATTTTTATTTGTTTGCAGCGAAAATAAAATTTACAGAGAAAATTTATTTATTTGCTTAGTTCTTTTCTAATAAAATTAAAACTCAAATAAGTAATAAATATATTAGTATATAAGAATCGTTTTGGTAAATAAAAAGCTTTAAAAATGCTTTGCAATTTAGATATTTTATTTGAAATTACATTACACAAACAAATCTCAGAATACATTCCAAACGCAATTGAATCCATATCTGAGTTTCTTAAAAAAGGAAGCCATACATATCATAACACATTCATTATAAAATTAATGTTTTAATGATATTTTCAACTTTGGAAAGATAGAGGGCAAAAAATTAATTATTTCGGTACTTGTGATATGCACACCTGTTATTCCCTGTTGGGTACTCATAAAAAGGACACACAAGTAAATAGTCGCAATTTTAGTAATTGCATATAATCATAATTGTAGCGCAAGCGATTCGTACGATTACATTGTTCCTCTCAAGCAACTATGACTATAGCCGATTCTTACATACAAGAACATCTCTACTTCATGTATTGCTAAAAACTTAAATAATCTAAAACTATAAAAAACGGCACATGTATTTCAAGCATATTGACTCTCTTTCATACTTATAATTATAAAATTATTATAATCAGAGTATACTTACACTCAGACTATGGATATTTAGTCGGACAAACAAAATATACACATGAATATCGGGATATTTATTCATCATTCGCTTCCGTTTACATAAAATTGAATAAAGAATTTGTGTGTGGGGCTGTTTGAAAACATGCTTTATGTGTTTGTGTAAATAAAATAGCCCTGTAAATACGCATGTATAGCCGATTAATAGTCAGAGTATTTTTATACTAATGCGAGTGACTGTAGCTCAATATTCTTTGTAGACACATTATAATTTATATGAGAAACGTATGCTGTCACACAAATTTTCTATATAAAATATAATAAAATAATAATAATAAAATAATTTAAAATAATTTAATATGTAATATATAATATTTATTTTAATATATAATATTTATTGAAACAATATTTTGTTTCAAACAAATACTTGTTTAAAAAGAAAATTTTGGCAATAATTTTTTCTGTTTGGCTGTTTTTTTCTTTTTGCGTAACTCAGTACTTAATATTTTGCATACAAAAGCTTTTAATTTAATCCCAAGTCTCACTGAATCTCAATTTCCTTAATTAAACAAATCTAGTAATTGATGTCTAAAATCAAATATAGTTTATTACTTTGGCCTTAACTTTCATTTAGCTGTTACCACCATTTGCCATATAAACAAATAGAAAAAACTAAATTTCAATAAAATGACCAGAAGAGAAAAAATAATAATAATAAAAATAAAACACAACAATACATATGGTAATAAAATAACACCAACACCAATATAAAAAGGGGGAAAAAACTCCAATTTGTACCAGCCAAAACAAATATACACCAAAAAAAAAAAAAAACCAACACATGCACACATAAACACATTCATACAGGAACAAAAACTAAAGTTAATATTAACACCAACACTTGTAAATAACTGTTCAGACATTTGTTTAATACAAAAAGGCTTGAGTGTAAAGATGTTTGGGTTCACACACACACACACACACATACACTCACTCACACACACTTTAGCATACATATATATATATAAATGTAATTGTGTGCTTGTTTATTTATGTCCAAGACTAGAACGAAGTGTGAATGTTGGCAGGAAGAGGAAATTTTGTTTCGAATGAAACGAAATTTTTTCTCTTATGTTCTTGCAGCTAACAGCTATTTCTGTGTATGTTTAGTGCTAAAATCAAACCATAAAAATTGTTTGTAGTTTTACTATGAAAATTTCCAAAGAAAGGAAATTAAAAAATTTTCGGGAAATTGTTCACTTTTGTGGCTACCTAAGCGCTACCTAATCGGTGTTGAGAATCATTCCTAGGAAGTTCATGTTATATAGAAAGTTTTTCATTGAAATCTTATGTAGAATTTTGTAGTTGGCTGTTTCCTTGAATTTTGAATGGTTTGCTACCTATGAACCTGAACAAGGGAAAAAAGAAAAAAAATCTAGCTTTTTTTAAATTTTGCGATTTTGATCTTGAAGATGAATTTTTTTTATTTTATATTTTGACAATTTTTATTTTTTATGACAAGAGCTACAACTTTGCCTCAGAGAGTAAATCAAAATTCCGAACGATTTGCAAGATATGAGCCTGAGAAAATTCAAAAATGTTACCGAGGCCCCAAATTGTTGGGGGCCCATACAAAAGTGCATGACTTAAGACAAAACTGGGAGACTAGGGTCTTTTTTGGTCTTTTATCACCTAGTGGTATCCGTAAATGGTTATGTTTCTATAACTTAAAAAATAACACACAGTGTTATCCAAAACATAAACCATTAACTTAAAGTTTTCTTGAACTATATGGGCTTTTGCCCGAAACCTCGTAAGTACTAAACGAACTATTAGAAAAATAACCTAATTAGCCATATTATTTCTGTGGCAATAAGGAAAAAGTGCTTAAGTCATATTTTACTGTTTCGAGCACTTTTAAGCATTCAAGTCGATTTTCAGAAATTTATTTCTTTAATTTGGGATATTCTCTATTAAACTTAATTTTTTTAATCAAACATCGTTCTACACACCATAAGTAAGAGATCTAAGTCGAAATATATCAAAGTATAACCTCAATTAAGCTATTATTGCAAATGAGATTAGAAGTTTAAAAAAGATAAGTCGCAAGTCATAGTGCTATAACTTCCTGAAAGATCACACAAATTGATAGAGATTTTGACCAGGGGTACTTTCAAATATGCAGACCATTAACTCAAAATCAGCTTATCTCGACTTAAGCACTTTTTTCCTTTTTTGCCACAGATTTATGATATTACATATATGGCGTTAACTTCTTATTTAATATGTCCTAATAAATATTTACTTTATGAGGAACATAAAATATAACTAAAATGAAATATTTCTTTTTAATGGCAACATGTCGTGCCATATCCGCCAAAAAAGCTTGACCAAAATCTATAGTTTTCGTCAAAAACGAGATCTAACAAATGTGTTAAGCTTTTATTTGCGGTTATGGCTTGATATAACATCTAAAGTAAAGAGTCTGCCCATAAGGATACTTTTTACAAATTAAACTTAGTTAAAATTAGGATTTTATCGAACGTATAAAAAATTTTGTGGTATATTGTTTTTTCGTTTTTTTCGCTGTATTGATTTTCTGCATACATTTTTTCACTTCTTCTTAAAAATAATATATACCTTCATTCTAATCCACTGTGCTAAAAGCTTCAGACTAATATCAATCACATGGTATGTTACGCTTCATCACCTTTCGATTATGAGTAATATATTTCTTATACAATATACTCGTATTTAACAGCCATTTTCATATATTAAAATAAAATTAACCTCTATGGAAACCAATTTAAATTGCTTTCCTCATGCTTAATATGAATGATTTTTCTTATTTATTATTATTTTATTGATTAGCTAAGCGCCTCATTGATTTGTAATTTGGTGCCCCATCCGCAGCGGAATATATAAAATAAAATTACATTTAAGCAAAAGATGCGGAAAATTTTCCTGCTAGATTTTTTATTATTGTGAAACGAGTGAATTATAATGCAGAGCTTAACATAAATAAATCAATGAGTGAACAGTGATTGCCAAGTGAACATATTTTTATAATATAACTTCGTGCTAAGCTAAATAGAAAAATGAAAATATGGAAAAACAGTGATACTTACATATGTATTTACCAAAGGTAAATCAATAATTGTACACAACAATCATTTCTCACATTCCGTTTCATTAGAATTTACTTTAAATAGCTGATGTTAATAACAATCTCTACCCAAGTAGATAGACTAGGGTGCTGATGAAGTGCGTTGCTGCACAGAAAAATATCGGTATTTCCCCCAGCTTAAAAGTCTAATATAATTTTTCTTCTCTTCTTTAAAAACTCACATTAATTCATAAAAAATATTTCATTCAATACAAAAGAAGTGAAATTACTGAACTTAAGCCTGACTAAAAATTATTTCTGATTAAATTTTTAATTTAAATTTTAATCAATTAAATTTTTAATTAAAAATTTTAATCAACCAAATTTTTAATGAAAGGTATTGATTTAAATTTCTTAAATTATATTTTTAATTACAAACTTAATCAATAAAATTTTTGGTTAAAATGTTAATCAATTAAATTAAAAAAATTAATTGACTCCATTACATTTTTAATTGATTTTCAGTATTTTTTATTAATAATGATGTTAATTAAATTTTCTGTAAAGATATTTAGGTTTTGTAAATTTTAATTCCACTAATTAATTCTGCTTCAAGTGTGACTTAAAAAAAAATAATTTTACTCAATTTACAGGGCCTTAACTGATTCTATGCATTAAACTAATCACGACGCTATTACTTTAACTGTTACATTGAGCAATAAAATGATATGAACTTTAATTTTAATGTTACACGTATAATCATTTATTTTTGCTTGATTTGCAATAACAAAATGTATTTATAAACTTATCTAACAGTTCCTGCAGAAATAAAACAAAAAGACTATGGTCATTACACACACTACAGGACGCCAATACACATATTTGTATACACACATGCACACACACATACACATGTAAACATCTCTTTTGAAATATGACCTAACATTTGTGCTTGTGTTTTCCAAAGGTTTGACAAAGTAAGTGATTATTTTTGTTAACACATCATTGCATTTTTTGTTAAAATGCTGTACTTTTTTTATTAAAAAATTTCTTTTTACATATAAAATAAATGAGTGTAGCAGGGGAAACATTTTATTTTATATATATATTTTTTTCTGTATAAATTTATTTCATAAATTAAAATAAAAATTGTGCAAGTATGCAATAACATAAAATAATGGCTATAAAAGAAATATATTACTGGGTCAATTTGTAGTTTTTTTTTTCAATATTTTTAAAGTAAAAAAATAAAATATTGTAAATTTATGCTGCAAATTTGCCAACCCAAAACTTAGACATTAGGATAAATAAGAAACAATGAATTTTAGAAAATAATTATTTCAAAGATATTTTAAAAAAATTTATATAATTACAGCCTTATTTATAAAAATTATAAAGGCTTTATAAAGGCTTAATAAGCAAAATTTTGTGTGGAAATCTGTTTTAAAAACCCTTTATAAAGCCTTAATAATTTTGTTAAATAAGGCTGTTAAAATCTAGTTTGTAATTAAAATATAGTTTGTAATAAAAATTTGTCTAAATCAAAACATTTTCCATTAGTAGACGTTACGCTCTTTTGGGCAAATGTTTGCAACGTGTGACAGTACCTTAAGGAATGTTTCTCCTAAAATTATGCAATAAATAATTGAGATATTGCTTTTAAATAAATATGTATCTTCAAGGTATAATTAACATTTTTCTAATAAAAAACAGAAATCAAAATTTAAGGGTCGTATTCAAAAAAAATTAACAAGCTTTGAAAAGCAATGTTAAGTAAAGTTGTATTAAAAAATAAAATAAATTATTATATCAAAATTCGAAAGTAGGCACCTACGTTTGTTAAGGCTACTTTAAGTTGATATTTCCAAAATGTGTATTTTGTACCTCAAATATTTTTGTTAATATAGCACATATTGATTCATGTTACATCTGAAAATGAAGCTAGATGTGCTAGCTCTTATCTTAAATTTATTATTTCTGTCATGTGATGGAAAACATCACCAAATTATTCAACTGATTCGAAATATATAGCAAAATCCCTAAAAAAATATTAAAATAAATACAATTATACAAAAATGTTTTAGTGATGTACATACAATCAAAACGAACCGAAAAAAACTGGATATTCAAATACTCATTTCATTCGAATAAAACAAATTGTGATAAGTTTTCATATTTTCTTACTTTTACTTCATAGAAATGTTTATCTGTTTTTCTATTATGTCAGAAGCTTATATTTTATAAATTAGGTTGCTTAACTTCAAGATAATAATAACAAATATTAAAAATTTTAAAAAACCACCGACTTTTTTCAAAAGAGATGCTATATCTTCTAAACGGCTGGACCGATCTTCTTCAAACATAGCTAAGAACCCTCTCGATCAAGTCATCTTTCAAACAGAAAAAACTAAATGAAAATCGGTCCAGCCGTTTGGCCTGTACGTGGACATAGACAGACACACAGATACACAGATACACAGATACACAGACACACAGACACACACTACAAACTTATAACACCCCTTTTTTAGTCGGGGGTTAAAAATGTATTTAATAAAATAAAAAATTGGTTGAATACTCGAATGAAATTGTATTCGATGTTGTACATCATAAGCTGTGAAATGGTTGCTGAACATGGTGGTGTTAACAGAATTTATTATTAAATCACAAAATAATTAAAGTTGTCTTTTGAATAGAATTTCTTAACAAAGCAATGTTAGCCTTAAAGTGCTCGGTAGCTATTATGAACTTTAAAGCTCAAGTAAAATATTTTTTTGAATAAGGCTGTAAGTGTTTTGTTTTCTAATTTAAGAGTTCAAAAATATACAACAGCTAATTCTTTCATTAAGTTTTAATCCATTCATATAAAATTTAATTTTGAAAATTTTACGCTCAAGGATTTATATTAAAAATTCATACAGTCACGACTTATCATTTTACATTCTTATTAAGATTTGTAACAACAACTTTTTATAACTTTAATTAGTTTGCTATCATTTTGATTAGTTCTCCAGCAAACAACTAAAAAAAAAATTCTTAAGCAACAAACCCAAACATGAATTTGACTTTAATTTCTTAGATTCACAAGACCATAAACTGTAACAGCTAAAACTTATATTATTTGATATTTGTTGTAACTTGGCAACAGATGAACAACTTCTGTTTAACAAACTGGCCAATGGCAATAAGAAATTGTTTACAATATTATTTCGAAAAAACAAAACACCAGCAGGATATTTAGCAAGATATTCTAGCTTGAATAATAATTAGAAAGAAAATGTTAATGAAGTTTTTTCCTTTCTTTGGTGCTCTACTTACAGGTATTTCATATACACAACAACAAAATATCAAACCATTATTTCATCACAAGCCCGCCGCCGTCAACGCCACCGACAGCAACAGACCAGCATCATCAACATGGCAGTTCCATTTGCTAAGAACCAACACCGAAAATCTACAAAAATCCACCACACCAAATCAACACAGCCGGCAATTGTCACAGCACGACTTAGACGCCGAAAGCTACACGGCCTTTACAGATGACAATGAACTTAGTGACGGCCAATATTTTAAGAGTAATTATGACAGCCCAGCTGTCACTACCAAGCAGTTTAAATCTTACAAAAATACTAATAATTTTAATGTTAATAATAATTTAAAATCAAACATACAACTAAACAATAACGACGCCGCAAAAGTTATTGATGATCTCAAACAAAAACTGGATCATGTAAATAGAAAAAAATGTGCCAAAACTTGTAAACAAAACCAAAAAATTTCCCGAGATTTAACTCTAAACACAGACACTAATAAACACATAAAGAAAACCAACAATAACTACACTCCCATGTCTTCTGCTTCTCTAACGCACTCATATAAAGACAAAAATAATGATGAAGATCTGGAGGATGATGATGATGATGATGTTGACGATACTGACAACCATGAGCATCAGTCCACCAGAAAATCTATTTCAACTTCTGCAATTCTTTCCTCTCTTCCTGCTACAATTCTTCCAACAAGTTCTTCTAGTAAAATGAAAACTATTCATAGTTTACCATCCCAAATGCCTTTAAAGAGTGAACGGAACGTTTATTCAAATTCACATGAAAGTCCTGCCAAATTAAGCTTAAAAGCTTTAAAGAAAACTAATAAAAAAGAGCACCAAAGAATACATGTGGCCCATCGGCTGCAACACAAAGAAGTTAAGACGCATAGGGAAATCAAACAACAAAAGCATCATATTAGGGAATCAATGGAAAACCTTCAACACATAAAAAGCTTTAAGAACAAACAGTTACAAATTAAACGATCTCGCCGTGAGACCGCTGAATCTGAATCTGCAAGTATACAAAGCAATGAGAGTACAAAAGCTTTAGCCCCCCAAGAGCTAACAACTGCAATTTCAACACTTAGTTTCACCGCCAACGGGTTACAAACTGAAAGAGACAAGTCCCGTGTTCATTATTTAAATGAGTCTTTGGTCCAACATCAGGCCTTAATACCGATTGTGGCTACAAAAATTAAGCGCTCCCATACGAATGTACGAGTGCCTGTTGAGGTTTTAAATAAGCCCAAAGAATCGATGGTCATTATCGATGATGGTGAAGAGTTTGAGGGAGCCGACGAGCGTCAACGAGAATATGCTTCAATGGGTGTTATAGGAGCGGAAGACAAGAGCGAGGACTATTTGCATGATGAGGAGCCGCGGGTGTTACCTTTAAGGCCTGTCTACCCTAATCCCTACGATGATGAGGAACTGTCAGTTGTATATGCTGAACAGCACTCCGAGATACGTTTAATGTGTGAAGTGGACTTGGATATTGCTTCGAGCATGTGGTACAAAAATGGGCAGGTGAGTTGAGAGACTTTAAGTATTTATGAAAAGAATTAATTAAGCATGATTATTAGGAAATAAGTTTGTCTGAAATTTAGCAGAATATCACAAGCAAAATAGTTGCACAATCAAACAAAGATGCTTGTATTGTAAAGATATATATAGTATTAAGAGTCTTACTATAAACATCCGAAGTTTGTTAGATAAATTAAAAAAATTTTTGGGTTGATGACTTCCAAAAGCGGTAACGAAATACATATAATAGACAACTGCTTAACTACAAAAAAAAAGCAAAATTTTAAGCGAACTAAAAAATTTCTTTAAATAATTTTTCGAATGCAAAACAATTAAAAAATTTTCTACATATATTATATATTTGTCCGATTAATCGAATCAAAAATACTAGATTGATTGGAATATTTTTAATTCGATTAATCGAATAAATTTGTTCGGATAGCAAAAATGGAAATGAAATAAAATTTTTTTTTTGATAAAAGGAAAAATTCATTATTTAAATAGAACAAAGAACAAATAAAACTTTTGTTACTGTAAAAAAAGCTTAGTTAAAAAATCCAAATAAAGAATATGTATTCGAATAATCAATTAATTTTATTAGATTTTTTTAACTAAATACGGATTACACATCCCAATAAAACAAGTTAAAAGCATATAAACTTAAATTTTATTCGAATTCTAATGTACACATATGTAATTATGTACGAGTAAATATGTAAAAAAATAATTTACAAATAATTCCAGTAATACCATAAATTTATTCGGATATTCGGATACACGGATAAATTTCTTTCATAATCGGATTAAATAACAAACCAAAATCTTGTGGGTATGATGCAATCTAAATTAATAATAAAAAAAAATTATTCGAATAACTGAATAAAATATTTATTCGATTATCTAAAATATTAATGAAGAAAAAGAATTAAATGGACTCTTTTATAATAACAATAAAAATTATAAAAAAATAATTAAAAATTTGAAGAAACTTATTCGATTATTCGTATAAAAAAAGCATATAAGCTCTTTCGAATTTTCAGATATAAAAAGCAAATTATTTTAATCGATTTCTAACATAAACATATTTAAGTCGATATAAAGTAATTTTCAAATAATTCGAGTAAGAGCAAAAATTTATTCCGATATTAAAGTAAATATATAACCAAAATTACCAAGATTAATATTAAAAAAAGAATTATTCGAATAACTTAAAAAAATTTATTTGATTATTTGATATTAATAAATAAAAAATTTTATATGGATTCGATAAAAATAATAAAAAAAAAATAGAAATATAAAAAAACATTTTCGACTATTCGAATAAAAAAAAATATTTTATATAAAAACATATAATATAAACTTATTCGATTGTTCGAATATAAAAATAAAAACTTTTATCGAACTCTAACATAAATATGTATAATTATGTATAAAATAATTTACAAATAATTCGAGCAGTAGGATAAATTTATTCAAATATTCGAGTAAATAAAGGGTGTCCCAACAAGAACGCAAGATTTAAATTTTAAATAAAACACAGATATTTAAAAAAAATCGTGAAACTTTATTATATTGTAAAGTTGACAAAATGAGGTTATGTGTGGAACAACAAATCGGGCAGATGGCCGCCGCGGCTTTGCTGGCACACACGCGATCTTTTAATGAAATTTTCAATGGCCGTTTTGCATAAATGCTGCGGTATTTCATTAATGCAGCGTCCAGCTTCCTCTTTTAAGGCTTGAGTCATCGTCAGCTTACTCGCGTAAACCATAAAACCCCAAAGAAAAAAGTCTAATAGTGTTAAATCGCAAGATCTAGGCGGCCAATTCTGGTCTCCAAAACGCGAAACAACACGACCGGGAAATAACTGATGTAGCAATTTAATTGTTTCTCTGGCTGTATGACATGTCGCGGCGTCTTGTTGAAACCACATGCCATCCACATTCATTTCTTCAATTCTAGGCACGAAAAAACTGGTTATCATTTCACAATACCGAACACCATTGACTGTTTACGCTTGACCTGCGTTTGAGCGACATCATCACGTACAGCTGCGACATTCGCGCGTTGTTGTCTTTACATCACTAACAGACCCAGTTTCGGCAAATTTATCCATTAATCTCTTTACACTTGACTCTTTTGGAGCATTATTGTGACCCCAAATTGATCGCAAATTTGTGAACTGTAGCCGCAAAACTTTCACCATTTTGGTAAAACAATTTCACAATGAGAATGCGTTGTTCATTCGTATAGCCCTTCATTTTTACTAACCTCGTACCTTCTACTAGCAAACAATAACAATTGTTCAAATGTCAAACAATGACACTTCGAATGGCGCCAAATTTAAATCTTGCGTTCTTGTTGGGACAGCCTTTATATAAATCATGTGTAAAATTTATTATCATGATTTTAGTAATTTTAGAAAAATTTATTTAAATTTATTTAAAGGAAAGAATTTTAAAATTGAAAACCATATTAGATTAAGCGGATATAAATAAGGAAGATTTTATTCGAAAAATATCACACATATAAAAGAATTTGAGTTAAATTTTTCTAATCGAATAAATTTGTTCTCATATTTGAATAAAGAAATCTACAGTAGGAAAAATTTATTTGAGCAGATAAATTTATTCAATTGGTAGGATAACAATTCGATTATTTCAATTACATTTTATTGAATAGAAATAAAATTATTGTTTCTAATGAATTGCTTAATAATAAATAAACGAATTTAAAAACCGGTTTTATTCGAATATAGATAATAATTTATAATTATTTAAATTATTTATGATTTAAAAAAATTATTCGGACTATATAACACAAATAAAAGCGAATAAGTTTATTTAATTATTCTAATATGAAAAATCCGAAATATTTTCGATGAATTTGAAGGAATTCAAAAAACTCGAAAAATCGGACAAAAAAAATTATTAAACCAAATTTTAAAAACGAATAAAAATTTAAAACAATTTAGAAAGTTCTTTACATCAGCTATAACAATATTTAAAACAATTTAGTCGAATAAAAATCTATGCTTTATGGCCCATGTCATAAGACAGACAATAAAAATGTTGCATATTTAACACTCAAGTAAATAAATAATTAAATACAAAGTGTATATGGTCGAAGACATGATTGACAACAATAAAAAAGTTTGACTTTAACCACAACATGTCTACTGTGCTCTCAAAAACGTCATTTGTGGTTATGACATTGACAGATTGTCACTCAACACTGACAGAGGAGCTTTAAACACTAAATTTCAATTCAATTTTATTTTATTTTTAGTTGCAACAAATAGGTCAAGTGCTTACTTTGTCTCCTAAATAAAACCTTAAATAATTATTGCCAACCTTTTTTGAAATAAAAGTTTTATATCTTTAAATAGTTTTTATTACTTTTTTCAGTCTAAAAGCTACAAATAATAAAAGAATATTTAAAAATTTTCAACAAGCTAAAGAAAACCGAAATAAAATCACAGCAAGAGCACAAAAGCATTCAAATTATTTTCATTAGTTTTTTTTTAATACCAAAATGAAAAAATAAACAAGAAATAAATGACAATATTACTTGTTGTTGAATAGTTTTTACAGTTTCTCTTTAATTTTTTTTTTAATATTTGTTTGCTTTGTTAGATAGTTTTTATTTATTTTTTAACTAAAAAAGAAAAACATAAAACAACATCTTTTATTACTTTTGAAAATTTTCTGAACACCACTCGTGCTTGAAGTTGTTAAAGCCACCAATACCAACAGCAGCAACAAACAACAATAACTTTTAAAGCAATAAAAGGAGAACTTAACATTTAAAATAAAACTCAAAATTCAAAAACTTTTGTTGTTTTAATTTGGTTCAAGATAAAAAAAAGCAGCGCTCCCATTTTTAATTTAATTTTGTTGTTGTTGCTATTGCTATTGTTGCTGTGTGCTTTATTGAAAATTGCTGGCAAGTTTTCTTTTACTACTAATTGCATTTGCAGCACGTGTACAAAAGCCAAAAAGTAGGCAACAAAACTTTTAGTTTAACTACATAACTGCGTATCTTATCGAGAGAGCGAGAGGGAGAGAGACAGAGATAAATATATATGAAGCCACTTCTGCTGTGTTGTACGTGCATGCGTGTGTGTGTATGTATTTGCAATGTTACTGCTTGCTTGTGTGTTGAAGAGTAAAAAATAATATAAAGGAAACGACAAAATGTGCAATTACAACTCAATAACTTTTTTTGTAATGTTTTTGGCTTGAGAAGTTTTTTTGGGGCAAAATGGTTAAAGTTTTCACAAAAAAAGCAAGCAAGAGTAACAAATTATTATGAGCTTGTTGTATAATAAAAAAATATATAAGAAGAGAAAAACTGAAAACCAAAATAACTAAGAAGCAAGATAGCACAGAGAAATGTGAAATTGTCAAAAAGTCAGTTACAGTCATTTAAAGTTGCATTTTTATGTAAAAACATTCGATAAAACAAATTGATGGCTTTCGGTTGAGGCAATTGTAGGAATTTTATTTGAAGCAAAAAGTTAACATAAAAAATTCGTGGTTACCACTTTTTTTTAATATACAATTTAATATACAATTCTTTTTATTTAGTACAAATTATATTTTTTATTTTTTGCTTTATTCCAAATGCGGACGTTCACAGAAATGTTAATAATTTAATTCTCTTTATATATTTTTATTACTTCCTTATTTATGACATCCTTAAACTATGCCATACTCGCATTAACGATTATCTCATTTGCATAATGTGACAGCTAAGAACGATAAAAACACTGTCCTTTTAAGCACAGACGATTACCTACCAGACTGCAGCTTATTTATTTTATAAAGAATGACAGGGAGAAAAATGCAGGATCTTGCTTGTAAATAAAATAAACAAAAAGAACAAGGACATAAGGGCGAAACTCAATAAAAAAGGCCATCTTAAATAAAAAATGCATTAATGGAAACTGGTTTAATGCCATATTCTTGTTAAAAAGTTGAAACTAAATATGCTGTATTCTCGCATTTTAAATTGCAGTAATTTATATTAATTTTGCTTTTAATATTTGATTTTAGCTCTACGAATTACAAAAATTATCTCTTAGAATTTATCAAACCACTTACTATTAAATTAAATTTCTTAAATTTTTTACTCATAATTTTTGAGCTGTAGCACGTACCCCTTTGGCTTATTTACTCATAAGTATTTTTATTATTGTGTTTTAAATAATGGCAGGGATAACATTAAAATTACACAACAATAAATATTAAGTAATGACCGCAATACTCGAAATAGCCGTAATAGACCCACTGAATATCAATAAAATTTTTTAATTCATGCAGAGAAAATGCCAACAAAGCAAATGTAATAGCACACTCACACACCAAAAAAATAAATATCTTTCATAGCAGTTAAATTATATTTACTCTGGGGGGCTTAAAGTATGCAGAATTGCTTAATATTTACAATTGTTTTTCTTGTTTATATTTTCACATCATTGTTATTGTTATTATAATATTTTAATACCTGTTTTATTTTATTTTATTTTATTTATAACGCACAATGCTTGTACTACAGCATAAATTATATTTACCCGACTCAGGTTTGAAATAGCAACTTTAAGCAACAGTAGTACTCTGTTCATATTTATTATTTAAATATTTAAAAAGCAAATGGCACACACCATGTGTCGGAGTTTCTAATATTTCAAAATAAATATTTCAAATAATTTTTGTTAGAAGAACATTTATAAAGTTACTTTTTCCAAAAGGTACTTTTTTCAAAAGGTCATTTTCTCTTTCAGTTCTTATTAAAAGGTACTTCATTCAAAAAGTATTTTAAAAAAAGCAATTTTTTGAAAAAATTACTTTACTCATGGTACTTTTTTTAAGAATGAACTTTTTCTAACCGGACTTTCAAAAAGTACTTTCTTAGGATTTTTAACTTCAATTTATTTGAGAAGGTTTATTTTTATCACGAAAATTTTGCAACAGATACTTTTTTAAAAGCTATTTTTTGATAAGTTCTTTTTTCAAAATGTTGATTTTTACCAAGAGATATTTTTTCAAAAAGAACTTTTTTCAAACGATACTTATTTCGAAAAGTTCTTATTTAAAAGGTATTTTTTTGAAAAAGGAGCTTTTGAAAAAAGTACTTTTTGAAAAAATTGCCTTTTGAAAAAAGTACCTTATGAAAGAAGTACTTTTCGAAATTCAGCTTTTTAAAAGCTTTTTCTATCAAAAGCTACCTTTTTTTACAATTTTGAAATAAGAATAATGGAGGGAGTGAATATGGAGGTTCACGAATCTACTGGGCAATGGGAGCATATGAGGGTATATGCCTGACACGGGGAGAGTTTAGGAAGGATTACCTGGATTCACGGGGTTGAGCTTTTTCCAAACCAAATAATAATTTTCCAAATGGTTTTACTTACATGACGAATTCAGAATTTTATTTGATAAAATTTTAGATTGAAAATATAAATACTTCAGTGAATATATTGGAAACGGTGGGGAGCCGCAGGATGTGTTCCTTTTATGTTTCTGAGCGAGAGGTTAACAACAGAATGACTAATTAAAGCAAAAAGTGCTCTAAGAAAAACTTTTGGCGCTACAAAGTGTAACCAAGTTTATAAAAATACATAAATTCAAATGATTGTATTCAGGGACGGTAATACTTCTAAAAAGGATATACTTTGTGATTTATATATATATATTAATTCATGGAAAAGAAAAATATCAGAGTAAAAATATGTATGTATATAATTCAGTAAACTTCAAATACCCGATAAGTTCTTTGAACACATACTTATTTTAAAAGATACATTTTTCTAAATGTACATTTTTCAAAATTTAACTTTTTTCAAAAAATATTTGTTTCAAAAGGTACTTTTTTAGAAGGAATTTTTTCGAAAACTACTCTTTTCAAAAGAATATTTTTTCATAAAGTACTTTTTCGAAAGTAAAATTTTTTTTTATTTTTTTTTTCAAACGATACTTATTTCGAAAAGTTCTCATTTAAAAGGTATTTCTTTGAAAAAGTAACTTTTGAAAAAAGTACTTTTTGAAAAAATTTACTTTTTAAAAGCTTTTTCTATAAAAAGCTACATTTTTTAAACGTACTTTTTTTTAAATATACTTTTTTCAGAAAGTACTTTTTTTAAATGTACTTTTTTCAAAACATATATATTTATTTCAAGAGGTACTATTTCGGAAGGAATTTCTTCGAAAAGTACTTTTTTCAAAAGACTTTATTCATAAATTACTTTTTCAAAAGTTCTTTTTACAAAAAAATAAAACTTTTTATTGAATGAAATATTTTATTAATTAATGTGCGATTCTAAAGAAGAGAAGAAAAATTAAATTAGACTTTTAAGCTTGGGGAAATACCGATATTTTTCTGTGCAGCAACGCACTTCATCAGCACCCTAGTCTATCTACTTGGGTAGAGATTGTTATTAATATCAGCTATTTAAAGTAAATTCTAATGAAACGGAATGTGAGAAATGATTGTTGTGTACAATTATTGATTTACCTTTGGTAAATACATATGTAAGTATCACTATTTATATCCCCTGTTTTTCCATATTTTCATTTTTCTGTTTAGGTTAGCACGAAGTTATATTACTCTACTCACGTATGTTTAACTAGTCTTGCTTATCTTTTGCGATCATCACATTAATTATTTTTACTTATTCGATGTACCGTCGGTACATGCATATAAGTATTATAGTAGTGGATATTATGTTACTTTTTTTGTTGCATTCTCCCGTTTATTTGGTTTTCGAACATTAGTGATTGCCAAGTGAACAGTGATTGCCAAGTGAACATATTTTTGTCACGTGCCCATGATGAATTGAGACATTTTTAGATTTTTAATTGAACTATAGTGAATTTTTAATCAGAAATAATTTTTAGTCAGGCTTGAGTTCAGTAATTTCAATTCTTTTTATTGAATGAAATATTTTATTAATTAATGTGAGTTTCTAAAGAAGAGAAGAAAAATTAAATTAGACTTTTAAGCTGGGCAAAATACCGATATTTTTCTGTGCAGCAACGCACTTCATCAGCACCATTATTTCTGATTAAAAATTCACTATAGTTCAATTAAAAATCTAAAAGTGTCTCAAAAAAAACTTTTTTGAAAAAGTACTCTTTTCAAAAGGAACTTTCTATAAAGGTACTTTTTTCAAAAGAAACTCCTTTAGAAAAGTACTTTTTTGAAAACCTACAGGTTTTTCTTTCGAGAAGTTTTCTTTAATGTAAATTTTTTCAAAAGGTACCAAAACACTTTTTTCAAATATTCTTTTTAAAAAACTAGTTTTTTTATTTTTTCTCCTTAAATAAATATTTTTTTTTCAAAAGGAGTTTTTTTTGAGAAGCAAATTTTTAACAATAATTTCCTTAAGTACTTTCACCAAAACGTGAAAGGGACTTTTTTAAAAACCGATTTTTTAAAAGAAAATTTTTTAAAAATAATTTTTTTAAGTGGTAATGAAATAATTGTTCAATCCAATAATTTCCCTAATTTGGGCAGTCAATGTTTTCAACTATGACTTGAGACAATTGTAATTTATTTTATAAGGTACTTAAAAAAAGGTACTTTTTCAATAGGGGCGTTTATGAAAACATTTCCCTGCTCCAAGCCATTAAAGGTTAATGTTATTAACCAAAGTTCATTCATGCCCAATCATAAAAAAGTATTTTTTTTTTCATGTAATTTTAAACATTTGTCTACAGTGACCAGGAGTAACTTTGCATAATAAACCGGCTTTCATACACATAACTCACGCAGGTACTTAAGAGCTTTAGTGAGTTCATAATAATGGTTGTAAAAATTAAATTTATAATAAAAGTATAAAATTAAATGCTTTTGTGTAAAAACAAAACAGTTGTTAAGCAGCTTAAAGTTAAAATGTTAAATTAATATTTATGCACACAGCTAAAAGTGACACACGAATATGCATACAAACACAGGCCAAGCCTGGAAGTATGCTACAGAAAAATAAATAAATATAAGAGTTCACAGTATAGTGAAGATTTAATTTTTAATGTTATTTATTTATATACATATATATAGTATGTATATGTTTTGTTTTGCTGTATTCAACAGCTTAAAGTGTATTTCAGAAAAAAAGTTTATTTTATTTTAAACAGTTAAATACTTAATTAAACCACTTTCCTGCACTTTGATATAACTTTGTAATTATGTCCTTATTTGATTTTATTTGAAGGTTGTTCATGCCATGGATCGCACTACGAGAGTAACGGATTATCGTTTTATCAAAGAGGCTAATGGTGCTTTAACCATCACCAATGTCATGTTGGAGGATGATGGTAAATGGCAATGCGAGGCGGAAAATACCAGACATTATACGGAAAATGCCCGACCGGTTAAATTGGTGGTGCTTGGTAAGTTTTTTTTTCGTATTAAGACAATTTTTTTATTATATTCCTTTTCAGTAAGCTTTTATAAATACTTAACAAATCAGGTCATTTCACTTGTGTTTAAGCTTGTTAAAGTTTCATTGCCATGTTTAGTTTAAAATAAAAAAAAATTGTTTCTTTAGTAAAAATTTTATAACTCTTTATTGCTTAGAAAAATGCCAGCTAAAGCTGAGCATGACCGACCATAACAAGTTATAACAAGGTATTTTCTGTTTGCGTATTAAATGCAGAGAAATGCGAAACCTTGGTATGTCACACCAAATAATATGTATGCAATAAAAAGAGAAAAGCTATTTTTCATTAAAGTTTCTTTTACTTGACTATTTTTTAACATGGTATGCAAGAATGTGTTTCTTTAACTGAAGCATACTTTTAGGTGAACACTTAAGTTTCATAACAAATCCTGACATTTTTTTTAGAATTTAATATTAAATTCTTTTTGTCGCTATTGTTATTTAAATTTTAATAAAATTTATAGCGTAAAGAATGAAAATTTATTAGAGGCATGTAGTAATTTTTATTTATTTTTGTAATTTTTATCTCATTGCAGATCGTCCCAAGCCACCTTATTTGTTAATAGATGGCCGTCGCTTAGATGCTGGTAATATTTTTGTGCCCGTAAAGGAAAACTCAGAATTGAACTTGGCTTGCATTAGTGAGGGCGGTAATCCTAAGCCAACTTTGACTTGGGAAGTTCTTTTAAGCCCCGGTGTAGATCGTCATGCTCAAAAAGTTTCGGCAGAAGTTTTGGAATTGGAAGAAATTAAAAATGATAAGGTAAGTTTTGGAATATTTTCAAGGGTCAAATCACTTTTTTGGCGAATAAGATTAAACAAAGAATTAGGATTAAAAACTGCAGAGAAAACCTTATCTGTGATGGGACCGGAAATGGCACACAGTGTTATCTAATCGGTAGCAGATGGGCACCCAAGAGGCGCAACCTTCTTTTCGTTCGCCACAGCCACATTTTCTATCTTTCACTTATGTGATCATGATACTCAAATTTAAGATCTTGACGAGCAAATGGGAAAATTAAAAAAAAAATCTCGAAAAGGTGAATATGACCAATTAGCCAATATTCCCATTAGTGTACAGTAGAGATGTGCTATCCCGTGGTTTTTTAATAATCTTGCTCCTTGTGAACGTGATTTCTAAATCGCTGTTTTTTTTTTCAAACTGTGACAGCGATCACGGTTTAGCAATATTTTGTTTGTAGCAGTTTTGTTATTTTGAGAAAAACTTATAAGAACTTATAATAGAATAGTGAAATTAAACAGTGACCATGATTTTACCACATTTCAGCACTTCTGCTTTAAAAATGTGTATTAGTATTAGTATTTTGATAAATACTGCTAACAAGAGCGACAAAAACAAACAAATATCAATCAATCCCATCCAAATATTGAGAATTGTCGTATAAAAGCAGACAATAAAATTGCAAATACAAAAATGTCCCAGAAAAGATGATTTCACATGGTTTGACGACTTTTTCTCGATAAAAGCTGAAGGTATAAAAAAAGTAATGTAATAGCTTTATTTACTGTAAAGTAAGCATACGTAAATACTGACAGTTTGTATGAAAGAACTATATTTCTAAACCCTGTTACCTGATAAATTCAGTACCAACTGTGATTAGTGATTTTTCAATCGCTGTGAAGAAATAACAAGTATTGAAATAACGATCATCCCTAGTGCTCAGCTTCCCTTTTTCTATTTTAGACCCCTGATCATGAAACTCAGTTTAAATATCTTGATGACTAGACTTCAAAATTGGTACCAAACATCCCGATATCAGTCCATATGCAGGACTCATAGTGGAGAATTTAAAAGTTTATAAAGAAAGTAATTTCTAATGCCGCACTAAGGCGACTGAGCTATTATTTTGTCGAAAAGGTATTACGATATATAGAATAAAATTCATTCAGGTGCTCGTCTCTATATAAAATTTCTTGAAAATTGTGGTTTCAATAAGACTTCAATAGAGTCTTGTTGCTGCGTATTTAATTTTTGAAAGATGATGAGAAAGCACTTTCACATTTATTGAGTTTTATTTTCTTCTGGAATAACGCAATTCGCTATTAAATGTTCGAGCCTCTGCTTATTGAATTTCTGTGCCATTTATATAGCCAAGGCATCCTGGCAGTTAATCTATAGTCTGAGCTAAAATTTTTTTGCTTTCCAATTTGCTCTAATTTACGTCAAAATTTCATTAAATATTTAAATATCTGGATAGCAATTAAATCAAAGATATTTTGAAGGCAGAAGTTTTTCTGTAAGTTGAATTTTTGCAAGCAAATGCTGCGACTGCGAAATTTTATATTATTTTTTTAAGGCTGATGGATTTTAAATTCTTCTAATTTACTTAAAAGGCCTAAATTTTCTTCCGCTAGAAATATTTAGTTAAAAATATTTCTATGCATAAAATGCCTGAAAATAGTATTTTTAAACATAAATTTAAATTTTGATGGCATAACCAAGTTTCTTGAAATGATAATATGCTGTACCAGGACTCTTAAGAAATGTCTAAAATGTTGTCAATTTTGTCATACCGTATAATAATATAACTATAAAAATGTTTAAAAAAGCATTTTTAGTTTTAAAGATTTTAAAGTGACAAAATACTAATATTGCTTTTATGTTAAAATTTACTTTATTATAAAACTACTTAAAAAACTTTTAAAATTTTCAAATAATTTCCTTCCTATATATTTAAATATCCATTTTTATATAAAAAAAAATTAAATATTCTTCCCTTTGGTGTGAATTTTTTTATATTTGCAATAAACTGACAATAGCTATAAAAAAAACGAATTTTTAACAAAAGCTTCAAATTTGTAACAAATTTTCGTAACACAAAACAAACAAAAAATACATTAGATATATGTATATGTAGTATGTAGGACATATTCAAAGAATGGTAATAGTAAGGCCAATGTACCATCAATATTCTGGCCATATAATACAAAAACACGACACATGCAGTAACAAACACTCGTCCACTTCTTCACCCACAACACTATAGAATATTTTACGCCAAACAAAACGCATACAATCTCTTTTTTCCCCCTCTCTCTCTCCCTCACTCCGACACTACTTAATTCACATGCATGTATGATACATTTCTTAACATCAGAGAACTATTAGTCAATTACCGTTACATAGCAAATGTATATGATTTGAGGAAAAACCACACAAAACGATTTTTAACGATTGTGAGTTATTAATGCTGTATTGTTTTATTTTAGTAGCTTTTTAAAATTATTAAATGTGCTTTATTTTTAAGCTATTGCATAGCTTTTATCACAGGCTTTGAGAGTGTCGACCAAATCAAGAAATTCCGTAACGAAAAAAAACCTAAGACTATTTTTATTTGAATCGCCCAGTGTATGTTAACCCGTAAAGTATGCTATTGATTTCATTAACATACAGTATTGCTAGAACAGATTTTTACATATAGGAAACCGCAATGTGGCGTAATTAAGAGCAATTGTGGTTGACAAAAAATGATAAACTTAAACAAACAGACAATTCGTAGGTTTTTATACCCTTTATCAAAAAATGGTAAAAAGGTATATATAGGTTTGTCATTCCGTTTGTAACTTACAGAATATTAATAAGCGAGCCATAAAGAATATATATTCTGGATCCTTATGCATAGGGAAGACGAATAAACGATGTCCGTCTGTCCGTCTGTCTGTACGTGAAATCGGTTTTCCGAAGCTCCCAGAGAAAATAGAGACTTCGTTCTTGAACTGATGTGTCAGGTCAGAAATGATCCAAATAAGATTGGTATTGAAAATCAATAATCGAGCAGACCGTTTCAGAGCTGGGAAACTTAAACTTCATTTTGCCATACAAAATAACTACCGAAAACTATTTTTTAATAATTTTTTATTAAATAAACTTATTTTATACTTCAGTATGAATGAAATTGGTATTTCTAACTAAAAAAAATTGAAAAAAAAAAATTAAAAACTAAAAAGGCGTTTCCGGGGTTGGAAAACCTTAACTTTTTTTCTTATACAAAAAGTAACTTACTAAAACAAATTTTTCCTTTTCTTTATAAATTAAACATATCTTATATTCTTAAAAGAAAAAGATTGGTGTAAGAAATCAGAAAAATCAAAAAGGATGATTCCAGGGTTGGGACACTTACACTTATTTGATATATAAAATTAACTAAATCTAATTAGTTTTTATCTTTTCCTTTATAAATTATATGCATTCTACGTTTTAGAAAGAAAAGTTTGGTATAGAAAATTATAAAAATAAAAACCACTGGAAACTATGATTTTTTTCTGGACATTAAAGTAACTAAAAACATTTTTTTTAATTTCCTTTTTTCACTTAGCACACTTTCTATATTTTTTTTAAAACTACTACATTGGTATAAGGCCCAATTCATACGATGATTTAAAAATCATATTTTAATTTGGTTTTTTTTTTTAATAGTTGCTTCCAAAAACATTTTATATTCATATGATGATTTTTTCCATGTTTCTAGTTTTTACTTTTTTTTCTTTCAAAAATTGTATCAGTGTTGCCAGTAGCTTTAAGAAAATCCCGTTTTTTTCATTTCCCTATATGTTAAAAAAATTCCCCCCGTACGAAAATCTAAAAATTTTAGTAATTTAATGCAAAGATCATTAAAGCCTTAATGATAAAACAGAATTGCGGTATAAACACATTTTCCATACAAATTGACACAAAATAGTAGCGCCAGAAAGCAGTCGAGAGATCTATTTTATTTTGACAGCTTTTTTTCTTATACTCTCACATATAAATAAATATTCTCTCAGCAATGTTACCAAAGACAGGCACTGTGACACCAAAATAATTGACAAAAGTCTATGTAATTTCGAGCAAAAACAAATTTTGAAACGGTTTATGAGCAAAAATATATTTTTGGTATAGTTATTTTTACATTTATGCACAAAAAATGCAATATGAGAATAAAAAAACCTACATTTTGTTTAAAATAAAATATTTTTCCGATATTCCTTCCCTATACTCATTTATTAGTGACAAAAATACCTACAGGTAACACTGTTTTGTATTAAAAAAAGCTGTTGTCGCATTCAATGAAAAAATAAAATAAAGCAACATAAAAGAAATTAAAATATGTGGAAAGAAAATTTGAAGAAAAAAAAAACTCGTAGAACGGAAAATGTGATTTTTTTCTTCTCCTTTTGCTTTTCTATACCGTTCGCCTACAAACTCCAAGAATCGTGTTTCAAAAAATTGATAAAGTTGATAAAAAATGCTAAGCAATAGCTTTACCGCGGCAGTTCCGAGTTCAACACATATTTATTTTTTGTTTTTTTTTAATGAGCATTGTTTTATATTTAAGAAAATTATTTTCATGTATTTCGTTTGCCTGCATTTTTGAAAGTTATGGACTCCTAAACCAGTGAAACCATCTTGCTGAAATTTTTACAGTATATTACTGATGGGCTCGAACGAGCAATAGGCAGGCTATACACATATTTTTTCAATAATTCCTGTGGGCGTGGCACTTCTAATTTTTATTTAAGAATATTTATGCAACTTTGAAAGAGAGAGAGAGACTTGAAATTTATGCTCTACATATAACTGGTTTTCATCAGCATAAGTTTTCTTCAACGAGAACTAAAATTTTCATAGAAGGTTCTTAGCAAAATTATATTTTAACATTCGCATTGCAAGGTTTTTTTCCTTTAGGTCCCCGTTCTGGTGGAATTTTTCCTAAAAAATTGTTATAATATTTTTATGACTTTTTCTGGACTATCAGAACATTACTTTGAGAAATTTTTATACTTTGCGCGTAGTTTTCAACAAAAACTATTTTGCCTTTACTTCATCCTTTGAATTTTCAACTTATGTTGTTATTCATGCAAACCACAGAAATAATACTGCTGACCAAGTAAAGTTCTACAAAATATATATTTAAAAGCGGGAATTGTACAAAAAAAAAACTAAAATATAAAAGAATTTTTTTTTTATATAAAGCACACTATTTATAAAAAAAACTCACACGTTCCTTTTCGCATTATTGTTAAAATATATCAACATCATGCTTCTGCATGCAGCCAATAAAATAACTAAAACTACAGAATTACGAAAAATTACAATATAAGAAAAAAAATTGAACATTGAATAAATGCATTGCATTGGACTGCAACGTGCATTATAATGTCTTAAAACATAAAATAAACGAGCATAATAATGGCTATTTGGTAGAGACACTAGTTACTGCAGCAAAGTAAATGGCAGCTAGAATATATACAATCTTAAAAATTTACAAAATAGCAATTTAGTTACTATTTAAGTAAGAGTGAGTAAAAGCAACTGCATATCGTCAGATAAAATAGAAAAATGCGCAAGTTCAATCAATGCATTCAATGAATTAATTGAAACAGGAAACACACGACACTGCGACCAAAGTAGATCTATTGTATCGCCTGCCAGGTGCTAGAGCACCTCATCTAGACCAACTCTCCTGGTGAACCTCAAGATTGCCAATGTGTCTAGAGTTGGCAGCTACCAATCCTTTAATAGGTGCTTGCCCACTTGAATATATCTTCTGTGGCATAACGCTTCACAGTCCTTCAGAATATGCTCTGAAGTTTCATCTTTGTAATCACAGAAGGCGTAAGTTACATTACATACATTTGTAGTATTTTACAGGAGAGCATTTACATTATAAATTTTAGAGCATTTTGTTCTCAATAGTCTTTAATAAATTTAAAAATAAAATATTGTAAATAGATGGATTTACGTTAATTGCATCATATGAGTCAAAAGAATGATTTTTAGTTTTTGTAAGTTACGCATTTTTTTATTTTATGTGACGATATGCAATGCTTGAATACCCAAAAAAATATTTAAGGTAAGCTTTAAAATAATATTAAATGAAGAGTGAATAAAATTTTTGCTACAGGAAAAATAAAATTGGCTGCAAAATTAAAATAAAATTAAATTTTATAGGAGTACATTAAAAATATACAGAAATCTTGGCAATTACAAATATCTGTTGCATACATTTAGGCTCTGAACAGAAGTCTCATGAAATATTGCTTAGCTGAGCATTTGTAAACAATTTTAGATATTATTTCGCATGTTAGTTGCAAGTCCAGATTGTGTTTTGCTTCAATAATGAAAAGATTATAAAAGAGGTATTGTTTATCATAAAATATCACTTTATTTATCCAATAAACTATGACCAGCCGCCGTATTCTGTAACTCGCTAAAGCTAAATATCTATCGCTAAAAATTTTGAAAGTCGATTTATCGATTTTCGGCTACGAATACAATGTTTAAACGTGTATTGCTAAATCAGGCCAAGGCTTGAAAATATAATTCGCCGAAATGTTGGTGTTTTATGTTATCACCAAAAAAAATTTTAATTTTCTAATTGTTCAGCATTTTAGCGATAGAATTTAGCTTTAGCTGGTAGCCAAAATTCACACAAAAGTGAAAAGAAAACATATTTCACTTCCATATTCTAGGAGTAAAATACAACTGATATTTTCAAAATAGTTAAACAAAAGAAATGTTAAAAACAAAATCAAACATCGGGTTGAGAACATAAGATTACTGGGATCCATACAACAAATTGAAGAGAGCAACAGGCACAATATTTTATGAACAAATTTATATAAACTTTCATTCTCTAATTTTTTCTTGAGCGATCAAGTGATCATTTTATTTAAAATTTGTGTGTGTCACAGAAGTACCGAAGAAGTATATACTGATAAGTTCCATAAACAGGAACAAAATGCATATAGACGTTGCTTAATAAAAAAAAATAAGCAAAATTTCCTAATTTATATATATCTTTAAAAATTTCAGTTACGCATCTACTTTAATCGCCATATAACTTAGAGAACAATTGCTATACTTTTCATGCAGAAATTTCTTTCCAAGAAAATTCTTATAATTTACATTCCATATTGGCTTTACAGAATAATTCCATTACATCTTTCCTCCTACTTAAACATTTTAAATTCAAACATGCACTTACAAAAATATGCATAGACATACACAAAAATATTTGCAAAGAAAAAAAATGGTATGTATGTAGTATATGAGAACTATGCAGGCATTTACTCAAGCTTTAAATAAATGCAAACTACAAATTGCAGCAGGGAAAACAACTAGAAGTTCTACCAAATACTCATAGTAAAACTACCACATATTTCATGTAAAGCGTTGGCATGCAAATTGTTAACATTGTATAAATTCAAAGGAGAAGCCACCGAGAACAACACGAAGCAACAAATACAAAACACACATGCACACACACACACATGTAGTAAAAATGGCGGCAACAACAACAACACAGCCATAGCGGAAATAACAAAACCTGTTAAACTAAAATGCTAAAAATGTCTACCACTGTCTGTCTGACTATGTAGCAGATACTTTACTTTAGCTCTGAATATTTTGCACTGGTACAATTCTTTAACACTAAAACTTATGAAAAAAAAAATCTGCTTTTGTTGAAGAAAAAAAAATGGTTAAAAATTATTTCCTTTTTTAAACCGACTCTTGTTTACAAGAACTCAAACGAACTAACAATTTATTGGTGATGGAAAATGTTATTTTAATTTTATGCCTGTTCTTGTTTCTTTTTTTTATTATTGCAGGATAAAAATTCATATAAAATAAATAGCGGCGCCAAAAGTGAAGCACGTCTACCAGCCGTATATCGAGCGCATCACAATGCACGCATTTTATGCGTCATGGAGCATCCCACATTGAAAATACGTCAGAATGCATCATTGCTATTGGATGTTCAATGTAAGTATAAAATTTTAATAATAATCAATAACATCACATAACAACACACACACACACACACACGGCGTATATAAATAAGCTATTTTATGCTTTAAATAAATACTTTAGCACAGAAAAATAAAACGAAACAGTGCAAAAGTGCTTTTGATTTTTATTAAATATTTCACAAAGCACTTAAATATTTCAAATTGATTCAAAGATAAGTGTTTACATGATTTTTTCAATTTTATTACGAGCTAGTGTAAAAGAAACTTAATAATTATGTATATTCAAGTGAGAAGCTATATTTTTCATATTTAATTTAGTAATTATTTAAATATAATTAAATAATTGCTTTGCATTTTTGTATTAACATTAAAATATTTTTATCAAATACAATTTGAGAGAAATGAACTTATGGATATTTTCTGAAACAAACCAATCATTGCACGTAATCTGAGGACTACAAAAAAAAAAAAAAAAATTACGTCTAAGTCTATGTTTATTTTATGTTCATTATATGTCTAGTCTGTGTCTAGTCTATGTCTAGTCTATGTGTAGTCTATGTCTAGTTTAAGTCTGGTCTATATCTGGTCAATGTCTAGTCTATGTTTAGTCTGTGTCTAGTTTATATCTAGTCTATGTGTAGTATATCTCTAGTCTATGTTTAGTCTATGCCCAGTCTCTGTCTAGTCTATGTTTAGTCTATGTCTAGTATATGTCTACCATACCTCTAGTCTGTGTCTAGACTATGTCCAGTCTATGTCTATGTCTAGTCTATGTCTAGTCTATGTCTAGTCTATGTCTATTCTATGTCTAGTCTATGTTTAGTCTATGTCTAGTCTATGTATAGTCTATGTTTAGTTTGTGTCTAGTTTATATCTAATCTATGTGTAGTATATCTCTAGTCTATGTTTAGTCTATGCCCAGTCTCTGTCTAGTCTATGTTTAGTCTATGTCTAGTATATGTCTACCATACCTCTAGTCTGTGTCTAGACTATGTCCAGTCTATGTCTAGTCTATGTCTAGTCTATGTCTAGTCTTTGTATATTCTATGTCTTGGCTATGTCTTGTCTATGTCTAGTCTATGTCTAGTCTATGTCTAGTCTATGTCTAGTCTATGTCTAGTCTATGTCTAGTCTATGTCTAGTCTATGTCTAGTCTATGTCTAGTATTTGCCTATAATACGTCTAGTCTCCGTTATTTTTCATATTTCATATTTAAAGTCAAACCTTAATGTTCTCATTAATAGTTAAAACTGCCAAAAGATTTACAAAACTGCTTTTTTGTCGTTGTTATTTCTGTTATTGGCCTTAAAGAAAAGAATAAAAATAAATTTAAATTGTGACAAAGAAAAAGAGGAGCTGGAGACAGCTGCTTGTGAGTCTCATGTACTCGTAGCTTTCGCACACTTCATAAAACACAAAGTCAAGAGTCGTTAAAGTGTCATTAGCCAAATACACAGCCTGGCAAACGATGCAGGAGAGGGAGAAGGCACACAAATTCCAAGGAAACAAAAAGTCATAAAAAATTGATGTTAAAACGAAGTGTTCTACAATTTGGTTCTTTAGTTTTTTTTTAAGGATATTTGTTTAAATTTTATTTAGCTTCTCTTCGAGTATTTCGTTTTTTTTTTTTTTTTTTTTGCTTAAAAATGCCACTATAAATGTCTAACAAGAATCTCATTGCTAAGGCTTGTCAATAGCTGTAAACCTAAAAAAAAAAAATTAAAAATAAAGCAAGTGAAAAAATAAATTCTAACAAAATGCATTTAGTGGAAAACGGCAGCAACAAACGCATTGAAAGGCAAACAACAAATGATCTGCCACAGTGAATGAACAATAACAAAACAACAAACTGAAAATAACCTCTAAAGAGTTTTGTTAAGAGTATACGACGACTAATGCTTAAGAGGATTGGACTGATGATAAACTAAAGCCAATTAAATGGTCTGAAAGTAAATCGTAAATGAAAAGGAGAGAAAAATTTTCGATTGCATTTAATGGGTTTTATATTTGTAACATTTAATTTTAAGTATTTTCGCTAAGGTATAGAGATAATGATGAAAACATTTAGTGACTGGTTTTGGTGGAATAATTTTATCTCCTTTTTGCCAGATTTATGAGGCAAAAGTAGATAGATATTTTTGGATAATAAAAAATTAAGTCTTAAAGTATTGTGGCTTGTTAAAGAAGATAAAAAAACATGCACAAAGTAAGTATGTTCAAGTAAAATTTGGAACTAGGTCTGATATTGAGATTAACATTCTGAGAAAATGATAATTCAACCAATGCTCTCCTCAAATAAAATATTGGCAACCAGGATTGTAAGAAATATTAAAAAAAAAGTTTTCTGTTTTTGTTTTATCATTGAATTATTTTTACTTTTTTTATTTAAGAAGTTCGTTAATAACTTCCACTAAGTAAGAGTGATCAAATAAAATTTGGAAAAGTGTTAATTCTTACTTTTTAACTGCTTAAGATTATTATTAGCATTCTTCTATTTTCAATACACGTCATAGTAAAATATATTTGTTAAAACTAATAGTTGTGTTAAAATTAAATAATTTTTAAACCATAAGTTCACTGTATTTTTGAATGCATCTCGTGCAGTAACCACCAAAAAAATAAAAGATTAAGCGACATAATCTTGGAACTTAATTTTTTAGTCAATCGATTATTTTTGATCGTAAATAATCTCATTTCGTAAACAAAAACAAAAACCAAAAAAAGTGTCGTTTAAGCTTTTTTTTAGCGGTTATTGCTCGGTGCAAGAGTTTTTTCACATTATTTTTGTGTAATATTATTTTATTATATTATATTATATCATTTTCTCCGATTAAATTTAAAAAATATTTTTTTCTGAAAAAAAAATTATACAGATATTGACACTAATCCACGAAAATATTATAAATGTGTATGTAACACATAATCCATGAAAAACCCCATTAAATACTAAAAAAAATCTGTACTAATTGTCAGCACTCAATATTTGATATCCTATTCTAACTAGAACAGCAGTATGCACACATTTACTTTAATTTTTTTTTCGCTAGTGTATGCATGTGTTTTTTTTTAAACGGGGAAAACTCGAAACCATAAGATAATAACAACAACAACAACACAAGCATAAAATATCAAGCAAATTTTTATAGTTTTATAAATACAACAAGTAATTGAATCGTGCACATAATTCTATAATTCTATTAAAGAAGCAAAAGTATAAGTAAACAAGAGAAGAGAGAGAGAGAGAGAGAGAGAAATAGGGAGACAGCGAGAGATAATAAAATTAAGTGAAAAACGCGTAGACCCAAGAATGATAAACTACAAGATTACGCCAATAAAGGCTCAGTTAAGGCTCAGTTAGCCAACTGTAATGTAAAGTAACTGTAACGTAGAAAACAGCTGATCGATATTTTTATATGAAAAGTAGGTTACGTTACATTACATCTCTAAAACCATTTTCATTACTTTTCACATAACAAAATCGATCAGCTGTTTCTTACTGTTGCAGTTACTTTACATTACAGTCGGCTAACTGAGCCTTAAGAGAGTTTACCGTTAGACGTGATGTCACACGTCTATTGTAAGAGTTGCCATAAAGGCTGGGAAAAATCAAATGAAAGACTTAAAGCATAAGTATGGGAAACTAAGAAATTTAAATAAAGAAATAGCAAAAACCAAATTCTATTCTATTATTTTATTTTCTGTACAAAAATTTTTCTTATTTGTTATTGAGAGTTTCTTTTAATTTTTGAAATTAAACTTGTTTTATTAATCTTAACAAAGCGCTTAATTTTGATTTTTTTATAGTTATTTAATATATTCTGTGTTAATACATAGCACCAAATCGAAACATACCAAAACTAAAGACTGTAACTATGATACATTTTTAAATAGCTATTTTCTAATATAATTCGCACTGAATTTGTTATTTGTTTATTTAGTAATATTTGTTTAAAATACTAGAAAGTAAAATTCTAAATTTTAAAATATCAAAAATGGTACATAATTTTACCAAGTAAACAAATAACAAATTCAGTGTGAACAGTACTAATATTTTGTTAGCATAACACTCCTTCTAGCAGGTACATTATACAAATTATATATACATTCATAAAAATATGTGTGTATGTACATAAGTCGTACACTATTGTGAGAATATGCTCTGCTATAAAAACGCTTAAAAATCTTAATTTTTAACGTATTGCTGATGTTATGAATGGTAAAGTTTAATGCACCATTGGGTGCGGCTTGAAAAACTCTTTCAGATGATCTTTTTTTGTTAAATTTTGTTTTGGGAGAAAATTAGCAAAAAAAAAAACTACGAAAATAAGCATTTTAAGACTTTGTATATCGGTTAAAAATCAATTATCTAATTACGGATAGTATTTAAAAAATGGTAAATACCTACAACAAAAACAATATTGTCTTCTTGTTCGTAAGTAACTGCAAAAGTAAAAAAGTGGGATTATTATGTGTCCAATTTTCTTCACCGAACTTACCAAAACCAGTACTTGTATAGCGGTTGGCAATCCTGCAGTCAAAATAGCTTTAAAGATTTTTATAAAAAAACATAAACCAAATTATCAGCCAATAGAAACGCAGTGTGCGTGACGTCACACGTCTACTATTTTTTTTTTTTGCACTGGCGTAATCTTGTAGTTTATCATTCTTGCGTAGACTTTATGCTAGGCACACAATTGGGACGAACGACGAATTTCGTCCACATCGACGAATTCGGCGATAAGAATTCGCCGCGTAAATTCGTCCTGTGAAGCACAATAACGACGAATTTACTCAGCGAATTGATAAAGTTGGTTATTGTCAGTGTGATTATATTAGCCAATTTTGGGCTAAATTTAGCTTATTTCTTCTGGACTTAGCTTTAAAATTTATATTAAGCTCTTAGCTTCTTTTTTAGCTTTTTTAAAAATGGATTTAGCTTTGTTAGCCTTTTTTCATCCAAATTGCGTATTCTCTAAAAATATATTAAAGACATACGTGATTTAGCTTAATTTTATTTTAAAATCTGGTCACACTGTTTATTGTGTATGTAAAGAGAGTGAGAGAAAATTGTTTTTTTCGTCGTTCGTCGGCGTACAAAATAGAAATAAATCTATCTCAGAGTTCGTCACGCACGACGAATTTCGTTCTAGGGCGATGTTGTGTTCATTTTCATATGAACAAATGTGTTTTATTTTTTATGACGAAAGTTCGCACCGAAAAATTTTTCGTTCGTCCCAGTTGTGTTTCTAGCATTAAGTATTACAATCAACTACAAAATTTCCCGAAAAATCTCCAAGTCAACATATTAAATTATTTTTATAAAAAACTTCAGTTATAATTGTACATCAGCTAATCTCATCCTCGAAACTATGCTCGAAATTTAAAACAATTCTCATTTCTCAATATATCTATTTTTCAAATCAAAAATCAAAATTTCCAAAGGTTATTACATAAATTTTACTAAATTTTTAAACTTTGCTCCGAATTACGAACAATGTTCGAAAGTTAACATATAATTTTTTTTTTTGTAAGTTAGCTGCAGGTGAATATATAAATGTTCCCTAACTTAAAATATAACAATGAGCAAATTCTAGAAAGCCTTTTAACTTTGTTCGAAACTTCAAACATACTCAAAACTAAAAATATAATTTTATTTCTGGGTAAATTTTGCTTAACTTGTAGGCCATATTCGAAATACGTATACGTATTTTTGTATATTTTTTTTCACAAATATCAACTTTGATTTTTTAAGCCCCGACTAAAAAAGGGATGTTATAAGTTTGTATTGTGTGCCTGTGTGTCTGTGTATCTGTGTGTCTGTCCGTGTTCACGTACAGGCCAAATGGCTGGACCGATTTTCATTTAGTTTTTTCTGTTTGAAAGATGACTTAATCGAGAGGGTTCTTAGCTATGTTTGAAGAAAATCGGTCCAGCCGTTTAGAAGATATAACATTTTTTCTGAAAAAAGTCGTGGGGTTTTTAAAATTTTTAATTTTTGTTATTAATGAAATTATATTCGAAATTCTGAAAATATTCAAATTTTAAAATTATGTGATCAAAAACTAACATTTTATTTTGAAAGCAGCTGTGATTCTACTGAACCTTAAACATATTTTCGAAATTTCGATCAATGCTTAAAATTTAATTAACCAATTAAATTAGATATGAAATTTTGTAAAATATTTAAATCTCCATCAAATCTGCATTTATTTTGATCAAGGACTAGCACTTTGGTTGTGAAGCTGCTGCAATTCTACTCAACTTAAAAATTAGGTCCAAAACTTCAAAAAATTTAAACTGAAAAAAATCCACCGCTTTTTTCAAAAACTGCAATTTTCCGGTTTAAAAAACCGATTCCACCTAACTTCGAAGTCATGTCTGAAATTTCTAACAATTTTTATAACTCCATATATTTAAATGTATTTATAATTTCGTTTGATTAATTAATTAACAAACATTCAAACTTCAATATATGAAATTATTTTATCAAAAAACGAGTTCTAATCAACTTTGATTTTTTTTTTCGAAATTGCAAATTAGTTCTACTTAACTTGAAAGTCATGTTCGAAATTTCGAAAAATGTTTAAAGTTCAATTTAATATTTATTTTTGTTAAAAAAAAGTTTAATTTTGGTAATTTCTGGATAAATAAATCAATTCGAAGTCGTGTTCGAAATATATGTATTTAATGTTTTAATTTAATTTTTTTTTATCAAAACCAACAGTTTTTTATGGCTAATGCCTCAATTCCACTTCGCTTTAAAATTATATTTGAAATTTTGAAGAATATTCAAATCTGGAATTATTCGCGCAACAACTGCGAATTTGGTTCTAAAGCACTTATGTGTGACTAAAATATTTTTGCTTAGCTACGAAACTTTTTTCGAAATATCGAACAATACAATATATCTTGATATTTAAATATTTTTACAATATAATTTTTTATTTTTTTTTTTGATTAAATTGCAAAAATTCTTTCTACTTAACTGGGAAACTATAGTCAATACTTCATACAACCTTAAAACTCGGGGCCTAAAACTCGAGTTAAGTGCCTGCCTTATGAAAATAGAGAGTAACTGCCAGTTTATAGAAGATAAGTAAAAGTTTTAGGTCTTAATTCATAAAAAATATTTTGATTTTATAAAAGGTTTATTAATAAAGTTTCCGTAAAAAAATTGTTCTATAAACCTTTTATAAAACAGAAATATTTTTTGATGAATAATAGGGCATTTACATTACCTCGAAATCTAAATCTTGATGCTTTTTACTAGAATTCCCATACAAAACAAAATCTATTTTGTCAGTAGATTTGTAGGAAATCTAACATAAATCGTATATACCTATTTAACTATTCATTACTACCCTGTGCTAAATATTTATAAATAAATTCAGTAAAGTGCTACTCTGACTCGCGCACGAAGGGTTCCGTACGAACACTAGATATGTAATTCAATACAAACTTCATCCTATATAATATATAGTTTTGGCATTTTTTTCGTTTTTGGGGTCTTTTCGGTTTTTTTTTTTTTTTTGTTTTTGCGTTTTTTGCGTTTTTTCGGTTTTGGCGATTTTTTTAAGTTTTGGCTCTTTTTTTAGTTTTGATACTTTATTTTCTTGTTTTGGCGATTTTTTCGGTTTTTGGCGTTTTTTCATTTTGACGATTTTTTTATTTTTGGCGATTTTTTAATTTTTGTGATTTTTTTTTATATCAAATTTTTTTTTAGTTTTGGCGACATTTTCGCGTTTTTGGAGATTTTTTAGATTTTTGGCGTTTTTTTTTCATTTTTTCGAATTTGTCGATTTATTTTAGTGTTAAATTTTTTTTTAAATTTTGGCGATTCTTTTTTTTTATTTTTTGGCAATTTTTTTTTTTTTTTTGGTTTGGCGACTTTATAATTTTCGGTTTTCTTAGTTTTACCGTTTTTGAAAATTTCATGTGTTTGCCTCTTAAGGTTTCCAAGATATAGCAAATTGTCAAAATTACATAGTCAAAATTGCATTAACTGATGGACCACCCTTTAATTTTAATTTTTTTAAATTTTAGTTTTAATTGTTGTAGTCTGTATGAAAATACACTAATTTTACAAAATTCAAGTTTCAATATACAATTGTATGCATATTACATGGGATTTTAACATTTTTCGTTGCTCGTTTTGGAACACCCTTTAATTTTTAATTCTCATGTATTTGTTGTTGTAGCGGCCCAGGTTCTACATACTCTGTCCAAATTTCAGGTCCGTAGCTCTTACGGTTCCTGAGAAAATACCGTGTGACGGACAGACGGACAGCGTAGCGAAAACAATAGGGTTCCTTTTCACCTTTGGTGTACGGAACCCTAAAAAGATAAGTGAATTAGCTACGGTCTGCTTAAGAAGGTGTGTGACTTAGCTACATTGCAGTTGTTTGGTTGTAGTTTTGAAATTTTTTTGGTTAATGGGTTTTGTTTTGGATAAAAAATCTTGATAAATGTCAAAAAAAAGTTGGTTTTAACGGTATAGATTTTCATAACGATTTTAATTAAAATCGGCTAAATTTTGTGCTGGCAGTCAATATATAAATTTATTTTATAAATAACTATAACTTTGATTGTAAGTAAAGCAACTTTCGGTGAAGGCTAGTATTGATTATTTAAACAATCATAAAACTTTTAACAATATACAATACTGTTCTAATGAACTTTTATTATCTTTTGACAACTTTTATAAACTCCATCATATCAGGGTTAAATTTTCTCTAAAGTCATTTGTTTGACTTTGAATTCTACAGAAACTCGAAATTATATGTTTCGCTTGAGCTTCTTTATTGCTTGATATTATACCCGTAAATTAAAAATACAGAGATAATTGGTGAAAAAGCGAGAAAAATTTTATATTAGTCTTACAAGAACTTTAAATCTCCTTATAAGTTTAGCAAATACTGCTTTTGTTGATTTTTTTTTTTAGCAATTATAAAGAAGTTTGAACTTAAAATATTTTAGCTATTTGCTGAAGCTTGCATGCATGATAACAATATTTTTCGTTTAAATTCACATAAGAAAAAACGATTAGCGGAAATAGACAGTACTTTACCTTTCTCCCCAATAAAAATATTTTTATATTATATCATACTGGATTTTTGGTTAGAGGTTATAGTTTTTTTCTAGCTTCAGATATATGGATACATATTCACACAAAAAGTAATATGAATAGTTTTGTAATATCAATTAAAATATTTTTAATATCAATTAAAAAATTAATTAAATTTTCACCTATAAACAATTTGAATAATATCAATTAAGTTTTCCCACTCAAATTAATTAATACATTTAAAAATTTAATTGAATTGATTAAATTGTTAATTGAAAACATTAATTGGTGAATACTTTTTCTGTATTGATTACAAACGTAATAAGTAAAATTTTATCACATAACGCCTTGTACTTGTTGTACTCTTCCACATTTAAGTATCAAAGATTTAATCATTGTTTTCAAAAGAAATACAAAAACTTCAAAGATTTTTGAATTAATCTTGGTATTTTATGTAAATATATCCCTATAGAAATGTGTCTTGTAATTTTATTGAAAATACTAAAAAAAATCAAATATTCCACAAATAATAATTTCTTTTTATTGCTTCCTGACATTCTTGATTGGCTCAAAATGCATTTACAACAAGAGACACATAATGACCATACATATATCATCATGAATTTATTGATGAGCTTAAGTTTGATTATACTTTTAATGATATTTTTACTTCTATGACTTGTAAATAATAAAAAAAATAAATGAATATAAATTTCTCACATGAAACATGTAACTAAAATGTTAACAAGATTTTTGTAAGCAGAGTGCTGAAAAAAAAATATATATTTTCAATTGCTACCACTCATACTCGTATGTGAGAATTTATACAAACATGTAAAAAATTTCAAGTTATTTTGTTGTTTTATTATTTTTTTTTTCAATTGTAACCAACGTTGTTGCCAACTCGTTGTAGCTGTTATTTTAAGGTTTTTGTTGTGGTGTTCTTATTTTTTATTTTTTGTTTTGTGTATTTTTCCTCTAATGAATCAAATACAAATTACAGACAGTTGATAGACAGTAGTTTTGTGTATTTAACAAATGAAACACAAAACACACACAGTCTATAAGTACAGACAGATACACAACCAAATACATTGAAACACTAATGAATGGACAGCCAGACAGACATATGTATGTACATATGTATATGTATACAGACGGACAGGGAGATGGACAAACATATAGAAATTGGTTTTTAACAAATGAATTGAATGAATACATACTATACATAATACACATACACATACTCACACACACACACGCATTTATGCATTCACAATCATGGGAATGTTTTTATAATAAATATTAAAAATTGTAGCATGATTTTAAGGGTCGTTTTTTTTTTGCTCTCTTACAAATAAACCATACCTGTTTATTTTTACTGAATGGACATTTTCTATATTAAATGTAAAATATATTTAATTCTTTTTTTTCATTTTTTATTTTTGCATATATGTGAATACTTCTAACTATCAACTGTATTGGTTGCACAATGTTATGTGAATTTTAAAAATGAATTTCATTTATGTAAAAATACTAAAATGAATATATGTGTAGTTTAACATTAGGGAGGGCAAAAAGGATTGCATTACTTTTAAAATAAAAATATAATTTAGTTTTAAACAAGGCTAAAAACCATCTGATATCTTTAAAAATTGCGCTCGTGGACTATAACCTAATCATCGAATGCGAGACTTTACAACAAAGTCTAATTGGCCAAATAAATTAATATTGTCCCCCAATAGAACAATTATGCTTATCAAAGTTCGCAAACGAACCTCATTGCTGAAGATAATTAATCGATAAAAATTAGGGTCATTCTCCAACTGCTACAAAACCAATCTAGCGTTTACCCTTCTGCTACTAGATCAGTTGAATTTTAAAAACTTTCGTCCTCAGCTATTTGTTTTGATTTAAATGGAGGAGTATAATCTGTCTTCAGATCCAAGGCTTTACAACAAAGTCTAATTGGCCAAATAAATTAATATCGTCCACGAATACAACAATTATGCTTGTCGAGGTTTAGAAATTAATTTCATTGCCGAAGATGATTACCTGAAAATTAGCAACAGTTTTCAACTGCTCCAAGACCCATCTAGCGAACATAACTCATTGTCTTTAATAGTTTAACTACAGGTCACGACGCTAAGTTCGCCAGGTCGTGACAGAGCAGAGTTTTTGCGAACAACGCACATGGGGGCCAAAGGCAATGATTTCGCGGTTTAATTAAAAAAAGTTTTAAGTACCATAAAAACTGAAAGTATTCGCTTAAAATGCACAAAATTCTACATCACTATGCAAAATATAAATATCATAACGATGCTTTTGTAATGACGCGTTAAATTTGAAAATTGTGAGAGAAAACTTTACCAGTTTCTCACAAAAATAAAAGCAAAAGGTTTTGCATAATTAAAATTATTTAATTCAAATAATTTTGCAAAAGTAGTAAATCTAGCCATGCAACCATCAAGTACCTGAACTTCCTTCAAATGTCTTGATTAAATTTGTAAAATAAAGTTTTTGTGGAAGTGCTTTTGTTTTCAATATTTATATTGGAAGTGCAATAAAATAAATAGATTTTCTCAGTTTAGCTGGACATAAAGTTATAAATTGGGCTCAATTAGGCCGAGATTTTAACTTTGTTTTAAAGTTTAAACGAATCTGAGTTATTTTAGAAAAATTTATGCTAAGCAGTGGTTTGCCTCAGAAGTTTTTTACGAATTAGTAATAGTCTCACGCGTTGGGTTTGCCAACAATAAGCTCTCAGCGACTTCTACTAACACTTTTATTGTTGTTGTTGTCATTTTCTTATTTATTTTTATTAGAGATCTGCGAATTCCGTGAGTCACGCATTAGTCACGCGTGAGTCACGCATTAGTCACGCGTGAGTCACGCATTAGTCACGCGTGATTGTGGTTTTATTTATATACAATAATGATTTTTAAAACATAACGTGTGTGACATTAGCTAATTTTCTTAGACTTATTAAATATTATATTTTTGTATAATTCGTATTCGAACTCACTCAATGGCAGACAATTCATAACGAGCGTTTGTGAATAAAAAAATCTTGAATTTTTGCTTATTTTGTTGGTAAAGCACCGTTTATATGCATTTGACTAGTGCTTTGGTATTTTTTTTTAAATATAAAAACCATAATTAACAATAATTAATTAATAATCACTTTGCGTGGGGGTAGCCGACTTCCCGCTCCTATACCGCCAAACATTTTTTGGAACATGCAATTTGTTCTAACTGTTATGCACATCAAATTAAGTGGCCCTTAGAATAGAAAATTTTGGGGGGGGAGGTGAGATCTGACCCAAAGACCGGCACTGCGACACCTGATGGATCTTTTGTACCATAGATCTGTAAATCAAATTAAATCAATCTCTGTATAACTCTCATTATAAAAGTTAGCACAGATATTGGAGAAGCCCGCCTAATATCATCCGAACAAAGAAACTCAGAATAAAAAAAACACCTTCTACTGTTGCATCAGGCGATACACTCACAGAGAATGAGTGCCGTCGTCTCGTCATCTTCCAAGCATAAACGACATAATGGTGAACGAATTTGGTTAATTTTCTACGGAGGATAGTTCAGTGCAAACTGACCAGAAAGAAAATCAGTCACAAAGTCGTAAATTATTCCTGTTGAGGCTCAGGATGCCATTGTATGTAAATTGCGGCATCAAAGCTTTGGTCTGCCCTTGACCTTAGCGGTCAAAGTGTCATCTTCTTTGGTCAGAAATGCTACAGTCGAGTAAGTGACCTTTACTATTATAGTTGTGGAGATATGAATTAATCCGCCGAAAAAGGGGGTTTAACCCCACTGTGTGGCACAAAATCGAATTGTCCTGTACACTTTCACGGACATACGGTTGAACGTTGGTTAATATTTGTTGAATTAAATGGACTCAAACTTACACACCAAGCTGTAAATAATCGTCTGGGAAGAGCGAATATGGCGCCGGAAAATAGACATGTTGTTGAACGCCATATGCGTCCCTGGTGATATGGCAAAACAGACTGAATAAACAACAGACAATTCCATATCAATTGTCAAAGTTCAAAGGCCCCTATTGCAAGACCCTGTATCTGAACAAAAAATATTCTTGAAGTACGTTTAATTGAAAAAAAACAAGGTCAGTTAAAAGTATAATTGAATCAAATAAACTTTTGTTAAAAAAAATTCAATTCAATTAAAAGTTTAATTGACTCAATAAAATTTTTAATTGATTTTTCATACTTTTTTTCAATTCAACGTGTTTATTGAAGGAATTTTTTTTTTTTTGGTTTATTTCTTAATGATATTCTTAAAAAGCAATTTTTAATTGATTTTTGGTTTTTTTTAACTCAACTTGTTATTTGCAGGATTTTTTTTGAATTTCTAAATGATATTCTACAAGTAAATTGAATATATATCGTGAGCCTTATATGTTCGTGCAACTGAGTCGGGCTGTCATACAAACAAAACAATAAAGAAATCAAATAAAAAATACATTTAAGTCTTCTCAAATTTGAAATTGTGTTCCCCCTAATGAAATCATGAATAAAAAATTTCATCAAACTTAAATAAATCATAGAAAATCTGTTAGAATGTGGTTTTTTGTATACACATGCACACACGCACACAAACACAGAAACCCACACTAACGTCCCCCAAGTTGCCACAAAGCAAAACAGTAGACAGATACTTAAAAAAAAATATAAAATAATGAATAAAAAATATCAATCATTTGATAAAAGAATAAAAAATTATGCATTTAAACATTCACATATATTTGAATAAAATTGTAGTTTTTCATTGATTAGTTTTACATTTATTTAAGTGTATTTTTTATTTCTGCTTTTATTTTTAAATAACAAATTTTTGTTATTAAAATTTATTAGTTTTTTATTTATTTGCAAATAAATACGATGAGAAATGAAAAATAATATTTTTTATTTTTATTTTATTTTTAGAATTTAAACTTGTTACTGAACTTGTCATTTTTATATGAAATTAAATGAATTTTATAGTTTTTTTTTTATTTATTGTAATTGAAATATTTTTCTTTTTTTAATATTTTAGATACACCTTCATTTGCCATTTCACGTACACCCGGCTTTGGTTATCCCTTGCGTGAGGGCATAGAGGTTTCATTGAAATGTGATGTCGACTCGAATCCGCCAAGTACTCCGCGTTGGCAGAAGGATGATGGCGAACCACCGGTAAGTGAAGTTTTAGTTTGTTTAGTTATCTGTAAAATATGCTGTGATATTCAATTCAAAAAAGGGAAAATAAACGTAAACTATTTACAGCCTTATTTATAAAAATTATAAAGGCTTAATAAAGAGTTTATATATATTCCATGAAAAATTTTGCTTATTAACCTTTACACAGAAAAAAATGATTTGTAAATACAATTAATTTTTTTGTTATATCAATTAAATAATTAATTGATTTTGAACCTACAACGATTTTTGTAAATACAATTAACGAAATTGTAGGTTAAAGGAAAATCTGAAAAATATTTTCAATTAAATATATCAACAAATAATGTGTTGAAATTTATTTATTTTTTCAACATTAATTTTTGTTAGATTTCAAAGTTATTTCAATTAAAGTTATTGTTATATTGACAATACGAATTGTTGAATCCAATCCCTCTCACCCTAAACTTTAAGAAAAATTACTAGATATTAAATCACTTGCTTATAAATTTCCATATTTGCAGGTTCCGCAAACTGGAGATGGTTTTCTTAACTTCACCTCGATACGGCGTGAACATTCCGGCTGGTACAAGTGCACATCGCGTCATTTAAATTTTCAATATTCATCGATTGGTTATTATCTAAGTGTAAGATGTGAGTATCAATAAACCAAAAGTGACAAGAAAAAAAAACAATTTAAAAATTATTGCAAAAAAAAAAAAACAACAACCATGATTTAAGCCCCAAAAGTTATCAATATTTCATAACAAATGACTGAACAAATGCGTAAAATTACCTTTTGCTCAGCAGAGCGCCAGCCAGCAACCCAGTATTTCCCTAGAACTTTCCTTACAATTTCATGTGTGACGATGAAAGTGTGTATAATATTTTTTTAAGCTGACAATATTTTTATTGAAGCATAAAAAACCACTGACAGTATATATGTATATATATTTTTTTTTATTATTTGGGTACAGGGGCCAAGACCGAAATAAAAAAAATTATAATACAGAAAAATGGCTTTCCCTTGCCTAATAAATTTCATATTATTGCCTGACTATCAGCACAACATTGACAAAACTCCCACATATGTATAAGCAGGCAAAAAAGCAAACACAAACCCTCTGAAATATTTTTATTTAAATAATATAAAACGCTAAAGAGCAAGAGTTGGGTGTTAGGGAAACAGCCGGGAAGGGCAGGCAGGTCATGAAATATGAAATCGAAAATTTTTCAAATATAATGTAAAACATCGAAGGGTGTTTTTTATAGGCACAACACATGTCAAATGACAAAGAATATGTTCGTTCTTGTATGAATTTTTTTGCAAACAAATTTGAATTACAAAAAAAAAATAAGAGAACGAACGAAGGAACAAAATAACATAACAACCCGACCAACAACTCTCAAGTGAAAACATTCTTAGGGTGTTGACAAATTTGTATATTTGCAAAATTCAATACATTCACACACACACACACACACACGCACATACATCAAACATTAATACTAAATAATTCCCTGCAAAATATGTATTTAATTCTCTGCCATTTTTTAATATTCCCTTTTTTTGTTGGTTGGGAAGTTCATGTACAAGCAAGCTGATGTCCCAGATTGGGCGTGAGTAGACTAACTGCTTTTCAAATAAGTTTGACAACCTAAGAAAAAGTGTTTCTGCGTGTGTGAGTGTTTTTTACATACGACTACAAGGAACACACTTGTTTATCGTTGTTGGCGTAAATATTTGCATTTAGCACCAATATTTTCATTTTAATTTTTTTCTGCACACATACAAGTAATTTTTTTTTTTTTTTTTTTTTTTTTGCAAGGGAAAGTTAAAAAGTGATAAATGGAGAGCTTTCAAAATATAACCCAGCTAACATTGAAATTTGGTTCAAGTTTAAGATAAAGACAATAATATTAGCATACTTTTAGGGGTTTTCTAGCTTTTTTGTAAAATTTATAAAACATTGTTGTTGTTTGCTGAAATACATGGTGGGCCAAAAGAAACCAAGGGGTGTAAAAGTTTAATAACTTTTTTGTTTATTAATTTTTTTTTTATTTTTTCTTTCAGATTATATAGACAAAACTTGGAGAATTTATAATGGAGAGGTTCACAACTGAACAGAGAACCAGAACAATAGAATTTTATTATTTAAGCCAGAGATGAAAATTTGATTATGAGTGATGAAGCTCATTTTCATTTGAATGGCTTTGTTAATAAGCAGAACTGTAGGTTCTGGGGTTCTCAAAATCCAAGAGCCAGTCATCAACGCCAATTGCACCCCATCAGGTGTACAGTATGGTGTGGGATCACATCTAAAAATGTCATTGGGCCCTACTTCTTCGAGAATGAAGATGGAAGTGCTGTAACCGTAAATGGAGAGCTGTATCGGTTTATGATAGAAAATTTTTTACGTCCTGCTCTTGAAAACAGACCTGGTATGTGGTTTCAGCAGGACGGAGCCACTGCCCATACTGCCCGAGACACAATGGCACTTTTAAGTCAAATTTTTGGAGAGCGAATAATTTCTAGAAATTCGGAAATTATTTGGTCAGCGCGATCGCCAGATTTGACAGCACCCGACTATTTTCTTTGGGGTTTTTTGAAGGAGCGAGTGTATGTGAACAAGCCAGAGACAATCCTTGAACTCAAGGCAAACATTGTTGCAGAAATTCGAACGCTACAGCCACAAGTTTTGAAAGATGTTATGGAAAATGCTCTAAAAAGAGCCCATCAGTGCAAAGCTGAAAACGGTGGTCATTTAAGAGACATCATTTTTCATACTTAGTGTAAAAAAATTTCCATTTTGTATATTATATAATCTGAAAGAAAAAATAAAAAAAAGTTAATAAACAAAAAAGTTATTAAACTTTTACACCACTTGGTTTCTTTTGGCCCACCCTGTATATTTATTTAATATTTTAATAAGTAAAAACTTTCACTTCACTTAAGTGGCAGCATAGTAGAAATATAGAAATATACTCTGAAATTACCCATATATTTCAGAGAAAGCTTTATTTGAGGAAATTTTTATTTTTTTTTTTTTTTTTTTTTTTTTTTGAAGATTGAATGAAGTATCTCTTTTTGAGTTAGTAAGTTAAATAAACTCCATTTGGAATTGCTTGATCAAAGAAAAATTTGCCAATGGGCAGAATTAATTTTATATTAATTTAGACTTTTGAAAAGAATTCTGTTTCATAAACATAAAATCATTAATTTTTTTTTAATATACAAAACACTTAAAATTAATTACAAATTGATAAAAATTAGAAATGTCAAGAATTCCGTGACCAAATAATTATATGAACATCAATTTTTCTTTCACTTGTCGGAAAAAAGTCTCCACTTATATTTATAAAATCCCTAAGATAGGCAATAGATTTCAAAAATTTCGTGTACTTTTTTTTTTGAAAGTGCCCGTACACAGTTCTTACGAAATTTCACTTAAGTAAATTGACATTTATTTCTAAACGGAAAAATAATCGTTTGCTCGCACACTTACAAATTAATTAATTTTTTAATTGACAACACACACAAATTAATTACAATTTGCTAAAAGTTAGAAATGCCAAAAATTCCGTGACCAATTAATTTTTTTTTTAATTGAACATTAATTTATGTTTCAGTTGACTCTGAAAAATCTACACTTATATTTATAACATCCTGAAGATAGGCAATACATTTTAAAAATACCGTGTCCTTTTTTTCTTTTGAAAGTCCATAATAGCAAATGAAAATTGCTTTAAGAAACTTGCTAATCTAAATTTCCGTAAGTTTATTTTTATATACATTTTGTATGAGAACCTGAAATTCCGTAAGAAATCCGTACCTTTCAATAAATTTTGCACTAAACTGTTCCTCGTTTTTCTTACTTGACCAGGTCTTAAAAACAGTTCTTTAACAAAATAATTTAATTAAGTTTTATAAAGAACTTGCTTAAATTTTTAAATGTGACTGCATGGAATATATCGCCGGATATATTTTTTTTAAATATATAATGGAGGAAACCAATAACAACCCGACGAAATGTTTTACCGAGTTTAAAATTAACTCTATCTGCAGCTCTTTGATTAAACGATAATGGGCGAATCTTTATGGTTAACGGACTTGCAGACCTGATTTTATGTATAATTTAATAGCGCATTTACATTACCTGGAAATCTAGTACTTACAAAATTTCGAGGTGAATCTTGCTGCTTTTTACTAGATTTCTCATGCAAAACAAAATCTATTTTGTCAGTAGATTTGTAGGAAATCTAATATTATATTTATTAATTTTTTACACCTTTTAAGATATACATATTTATAAAAATGATGAGTGAATTAGCTACGGTCTGCTTAAAAGGTATTTGACTTAGCTACATTGGTTGTAGTTTTGGAAATCTTAGTTAATGGGTTTTGTCTTGGATAAAAGGTCCTGATAAATCCCAGCCAACCAAACTTACAGATTTTGTCTGATATAAGACAATTCTGTACATATTCGTAAGTCTTTCGACATATCGTACAGAGTTCGTTAAAAATTGTTAGCGAAATTTCGAGGAATTTTATATTTTGCCTATGCAGAGTTTGAGGTTTTTTTCAATTCTTTGTCTGATCATTGTTTACAACAATAGTTTAATGTGTCTAACGGAAGTATCCAATTTGAAGAAAAGAAAACATTTTAATAATCGTCGTTCACAGCAGTGTATCAAGTGAATTTGGAAAGAGAAGACGTGCTAAAAACATAAAGTGTTTAGTAATAAATAATTTTTATAAATAGAAATATGCATTTATATTTTGTTATTTTAAAACTTAATTTCTTTCTGTACAAACATACCTATTCTTTAACTTATTAAGATTTTAATTAATTTTTCGTGCGCATATGGTCTAGCTACCCGGCGCCTTTGGTTATATTTTATAAATTTACTTTATGAATAATAAAATGTAAATAAATAAATAGAAATATCGGTCCAGTTTTTCTATTCAGGCAACTAATATAAAAATTTATATAAAAATTGTTTTCGTATAGACAAAAATCTGATTTATTCAATCTGAAAATGTTGAAGACTTACTGTCAGATTTCTGTTAGACCTTTCTACGATAAATCGTCAAAAGTTTCAGAGTTTTCAACGATTTTTGTCTAGATTTCTACCACAAATCTGCACGATTTGTCGGCAATCATTTCAGAAATAAAAACGATTTATTGTCAGATTTCTGGCATATATCTGTACAAACTGTTCCAAAAACTATGCGAATTTTAAACGACTATAAGTACGATTTCTGTCAGACATCGATTGGAAATATCGGAAGGAAATCCAGAATTTCCCTAGGAAATAACATCAGACATCGTTCAGATATCAGATAGATCTATCTGTGAAGTTAAGGGAATTTCCACCGACAATTCTTACAGAACTCGTGTCAACTACTTCATATATTTTTCATGTCGACTTCGATACGAAATCAGTGCCGAAATCGGCAACTTGCGCAGAAAGTCGTTATGAACTCTGAACGATTTCGTTGCATTTGGTTTGCTGGGATGTCAAAAAAATTTGTTTAGATTTTCATGAAGATTTAAATTAAAATCTGCTAGACTTTGTGCTGGTGTAAATGGCCTATAAGAAACTAAATATATTTCTTTTACTTTGACTCAGCGTTAAGAATTTATTCCTAATGAAACATGTTTATTGCGCAGAGAAATAGAGCATACTTCTAGGTTTATCTCTTTCGCTTGCGGAAAAAATATGTTTGAATTGCTCAGGGATTGAATATAATAAATATTCTGAATTTTTAAAGAAAAAAAAAAATAAGTACACAAATTGAATTGCTCTAAAGAAGAATTTTTTAAACCGGAATGATTTCAAACTAGTTTATTCTTCTTTTTTTAAGCAAAAAAATTTTTATTTTCTGATTTTTATTTTTTTGAAAAAAAAAATATTAAAAATCAATTTCTGATTTCGACTTTTCCATCCATAAATGAAAGTTATGTTGTGATAAAACATATTTATGAACATGAAAATTCTTTTAATTTGAAAATCATATTATAAAAGTGATAAAAATTGTGCAACAACCCTTTGAGGCGTCCACCATGTTTGGAATCGCCCCACGTTGAAATCATCCTAATAATAACATAAATCTATCAAGCAAAAAAAGTGTCTGTACAAAAACTAATTTTCACGTACACTTGAAACACACTTAATTTTTTTCCATATGGAGTCTTGTCTTTGAAAACAATTTTCAAGAAATTAAAGAACTTTTTAACAATTAATTTTCTGAAAAATTCCAAGAACATGTTTAATTTTCCACACTACTTTAAAACTTACACTATTTCTTTTTGTAAACACAAATATTTTTGTCCTCGTCCAGACTTGCAATTTTTTTTGCTGCAATATTTTAAAATTCAGCTTTGGAATTGTATTAGTGCCCACATTATGAAATTTTAGTTTTGCAATTAAGTATTAAAAAATTCTATTACACCACAAATTTCACTAAAAAATTAACAATTCTATTTACTTTTTGTTATATTTTGTATTTTTCATATAAATGAAGAAAGAAAATAAAATAAAACTTCAAATACATTTAAATTAAAAAGTGCGAATTTCAAAACAAAAGAGAATTGCCGAGCACATGGAACTGTGAACCACTCCCCAGTCTTCTCACCTCTCTCACCTATAAACTCAAGAATTGCTGCAACAAAAATTGCAAGTCTGGACAGAGACTTAGTTTGAAATAACAATAACAAAAATTAAAAATTTTAAAAACCCCCGACTTTTTTCAGAAAAGATGTTATATCTTCTAAACGGCTGGACCGATTTTCTTCAAACATTGCTAAGAACCCTCTCGATCAAGTCATCTTTCAAACAGAAAATCTAAATTAAAATCGGTCCAGACGTTTGGCCTGTACGTGGACACAGACAGACACACAGATACACAGACACACAGACACACACTACAAACTTATAAGACCCCTTTTTTTAGTCGGGGGCTAATAAAAAAAACTCTGAATTGTAAAGGTTTTCATTATAAAATCCGGACAACAAATTTGTTTTCTATTTACAAAAAAAAAAAAAAAAAAAAAAAGTTAATGAGTTAAGTTAAAAATTAACTTAATGAGCAAGGAATGTTATCATTTCGATATATACAATGTAAAAGCCAGTAATTCTGCAGAAAAATAATTTTCATTAAACTGCAAAAAATACCAGCAAAACTTTTGAGAAAAAACCCAAAAACATTTTACAAATAAACGTCTATCACGTAATTTAATCTCTCTAGGTAATTTTCGTATTTCTCAGAATTCACTACGTGCCCAATTAACGTCAAGTTTTATTTTCTTTTATTATGACTAATGAAAGTAACAAGTTTTTGTGCTGTCTTAATATAATCAAAAGTTCTATTGAAAACTCTTGAAAAGCTTAGTAAAAGTAGCAGAGGACAAAGTACACAAAATTAGCAACTAAAACAATCATCAGTAACAAAAATAAATATATGTATAGAAAAAAAGCTAAAGAAAAAGAAACTAATAGAGCAAACAACTTAACAAAAAACACAAAAACACAAAAATAACAATTTAACAACACCCTTAACATATGCAACAACTTTATTACAACAAGGAAAAGTTTATTTCCTTACACGAGCCGATAATTAAAGGGCATACAAACAAACATATTACAAATAAACTTGAGCTTGTGTTTCCTTAAACTTATTTATTTATTTATTACAAAATTGCTTAATCGATAGCATGCTTATGAAAAACAATTTCTGAGAAAAAAAATTTATTATTTTGCTCAATAAATTGGAAAATATGCTGTAATTGCTTTTGAAATTGTTGGTAAGTCGCAAAAAAGTTCAAGTTACTTAACTACGAAGTCAATAGCCCCAGGCATTTTAAAATTATTGAGAAATACCTTTTTTTAAGTTTTTAAAGCAATTTGAAAGGCATTTTTTTTTTGCTATTAGAAATTTGATAAATTCTTGTTTGAAACAAATTTAAAAAAGACAAGTTGTTATCTAATCTTGCTGTACTGCTGCTGTTGTTTCTGTTGTTTTAGTCTATCAATAAATCTAATCAGGATTGTTATTCTTTTATATTATAGACATTTTCATTTTATTTTGAAATATTTATAAGTTGTTTTTACTTCTATTAACGAGCCTTTTATCTTTTAAACAAATCAAAATTCTATAAGACAGGACGTGTGATGAGTTAGCAGTATTAGCAATAAAGAATTTTATCTGATATTTTCCATTTGATATTAACCCATTAAAAACAAATTTTAGACAAGTTTTAAATTTTGTTGCCTACTTTTAGGAGTAATATTTAATTTTATTTTTTATAAATAGGTTCAAATGTGTAATTTCTTTTACAGAATTGCTTTAATTATTATATACTAAAATAGAGTAAGCTAAGTATTACAAATTGTGCTTAGAGCATACTTTTAGGGGAAGAAATCTTAATAGAATTAAAACATGTTAAGTAAAAAACATTTACACAATTTTATATATAAAATAATGTTTGTGTAAATGCCATTTAGTCTGCTTAAATTTTTTACATGATATTGACTCATTAAAAACAAATTCAAGTCAAATTTAAAAATTTGTTGCCTACTTTTAGGAATCAGATTTTAATAAATATAAAGCATGTTGAGCAAATAATATTAACAAAATTTATTAAATAAACTAACAGTTATTTATCGGTATTTTGTCTATCTAATTGTTTTTATTTTAAACTAACCCATTAAGGAAGAATTTAGGTTAACTTGAGCTAAATATTGCCTACTTTTAGGGATTATGTTAAACAATGTTGTCAACATGTTAAAGGGAAATTTTCTTTCCTTTAGTTTCGCTAGTTATAGCTAAAATTATTATTATCTAAGAGAAAAGAAAAATTTAAATTTATTTTATGGCATTTTAGGAGAAAAACTTAATAAAAAAAAGTAAAATTTTGTGTAGAGAGACTTATAATTTTTTTTTAATATTTGTCTGGTATTTTTTCCTTTAAATATTGTGTTATGTGAATTGTAACTTCTCAAGGGTTAATGCTTACTCAATAAACGAATATTTGATTACATATATTCCTCAAGTTTTACCTCTACAGTTTATAAAATAAATTCTTTTTCTTATCTTGGGGTTTGTTTTAAGTTTCCTGCTGCTTCTTTGTGCAGTGAAAGTTCTTCTTATTGTTTTATAACAATATCTTATCAATCAAGTCTACTTTCGTTTTAAGAAAGTTACAATGTCTAGTATAACACGTTTATCTCTATTAATAAAGCATTTGTACTTGTCAATAATGTGAAACGACAGCCATTTGTCAAGGATTTTTTTCCTTTACTAAAAAAAATTCTTTTATATTAGTTCAAATCAAATTCCCAAAAGATTGACTTAACATAAATATAACGCCATGTAGCAAATCATCGAGTGCAATAAAAAAAATAGTAGTATAATTTGGCATCAAAAACAACCCTTAATAAAAATCTTGTTTAAGATAAAATCTAATTGTGAAATTAATAAAAAGTGTTGCCAACTTATAGGTCGTTGTTAAAAAAGAAGCCTCGTAATAAAATTTCGGACTTTAAGCCAGGTACGGAGTTCTTACGGCATTTCACGTTTATAAATTTCCATTTATTTCTACACGGAAAAACTAATTGTGTAGACTTTTGTGAAGAATTCACTTATTTTTCAATTTTAAACACACAAAAACACTAAAAATTAATCACAAATTGAGGAAAATTAGAAATGTCAAAAATTCCGTGACCAAACAATTGTTTGAAAATTAATTTTTGTTTCAGTTGACAAAAAAAGTCTCCACTTATATTTATAACATCCCTAAGATACGCAATAAATTTAAAAAATTCCTTGATTTTTCTTTCGAAACTCCGTAGTGGCAAATGGAAATTCCTTTATGAAATTTACCAACCTGAATTTCCGTAATTTTAGAACCTGAAATTCCGTATGAACTCCGTACCAGGCTTTAACAATAAAAGAAGTTTACATTTTTTATTATTGAAATATATTATTATAAAAATATATACATATACATATGTAAGCATCAATTTAAAAAAAAGATAATCAAATAAAAGTTCAAAGTTCTGAATGACCTGTTCTTGAGATAACACGTTGCTATTTTTATCAAATATTTCTCATATTTTTTTTTCTTTCATATTTAAACTATATATAAAATATAAACAAAAATTTCTTCAAAGGTTCCCTGATGTTCTGCATTAGCACTCAATAATTAATTTCATTGCCTTTTTAGGAAACAATTAATACTATACTAAACAAGTCAAATATTAATTTGGCAAAAAAGTGTAATAAAAATATTAGAATTTAAAATAAATTATAACAAATTTCAAACAAAAAATAAAAATATCCCCTGAAAGTATGCTTCATTTTTTAAAATTGTAACAAAACAAGTTTTCATAAAAAGAAAAATAAATGTTTCTGAGTCAAAATTAATTAAAAATATATACAAAAAGCTACAAATAATGTAGTTGAATTGAATGGGCGTAACGCCGCCCACTTTTACATAAGCGAGCTCGAGATGTGCAAAAAGCAACGTAAGAATCAGTTTAATAGAAATATATGAATTTATAATATTAAAATCCATTGTTAGAATATGTATAAGTACGTAAATTTTCATGTTAAAAATTAAAAAGCGTGGCCACGCCCATTTTGCTATTTATCAGATCGTGTTGCCATGAAAGCCCAAAGTGGAGTCAAAGTTTTACTAGAATTTCATAGCTTAAATTTAATTGATCCTAATTAGCGTGTTATTTTTTAAGGGGTGTAACTTCGCCCACTTTTTTAAAATTTAGACTGAAAAATTAAAAGCACTGCAAATGTGAGCTGAGTTTTTAATAGGAATTGGTTGAGTAGTTTTACATGATATCAATATAATATTTATTTCTTATGGAGGCGGATCTTTTTTATTTTTTAAAATGCCAGGAATTGCTTGAGTTTAAGTTTAAAATATCTGCAATACAACTTTAAAGTGCCCGATCCCTTAATTTGTCTTGACAATAAAACAAAATGATTTCTGTACTTTCTGAAGCAACAAAATAATTTTTCAAATCATTTAACAAATAAATGAAGTAACAAACATACAAAAACATAAAGGAATTATAGCATCTGGTGCTTTTTTTAAAGCTGAAAAATATTTATTTTCAAATTGTGTTGCTATTAATCGTATACACAATTGCTATTTCTAAAAGCCACAGTAGAGACTCTTTTACTTTTTATTACAAAACACCTCTTCGGCGCAATCACTGCAGCTTTTTTCACTTTTCCTTTCAATTCACATAAACTTAAGGCCTCCAAACATTCCAAAGACATTAAATCAAATGCAAAAATTTATATTTTATAACAAGTGCTACGATAATCATTTTGCAAAAATAGAGTAAAACGTTCTTGATTACATTGCCCAGCTTGGTGAAATTGCTTTTAACCACAAAATTGCCATAAAATTTATATATATTTTGCTACTGCTACTTTTACTACCCACGACCACGGCCATAAAGATAAAAGCTGAGATGGCATGTTTTTAGCGTGTTAAATTTAATTTTATGATGATAACGACACCAGGGTGGCTAAGCTAAGAAAAAAAAATGGAATAAAATGTCCAATCGCAATAGAAGAAGGCTCACAATAAGCGAGAGAGAGTGAGAGAAAAAGCAAAAAAAAAAATGTTGCATGTGCTCATAAACTGTGACAAAAATGTAACAAATTTTTATTATCAAATTCAAGCATTTAGATATGGCGAGCAGAAACGCATATACATCCTTGTATTTTTCTCGTTTATTTTTATGCTTGGCGAAAGTAATAACTTTTAGTTGTTAGCGATAAAGTTAAATAAATGGACGGCTTTAGCGGGCGCCTAAAACTAGGCAATGTATTTTGCAATGCTTTCTATAAAGGGGTAAAATTTAATCTTGTATGAATATCTTAATTGATAATTGGTATATATGTGTGTGCGTATATTTTTTGTGCTTATAGTAAGTAAAACTTTTACATATGAGTTATATTTAATGGTTTTTCTTGTTAATATGACAGAATTTTATGGAACAATAAGAACTATTCGTACAATGTATACTTGTTATGGTTGGATTATTTTTATAACTATTGACACAATAAAATTACAAATTTTTGCGCATCTACGAAAGCTGGCAAAACTATTTTTCGTTATGCAAAGTTTTCTTTAACACAAACAATTTTATGAGAGATTTAGTTTAATACTTAAAGCTTGCTTTTATCTTTAATATGCAAGATGAGATTTATTCTTATAGCAATGGCAGTAAAATAAAACAAATTAAAAAAAATTGTTAGAAATATTTGATAAATATAATATTCAAAATGACTTAAATTCAATTTTGAATATTTTTTTTTAAATTTATATTTTTCTTAAAATATTTTTTAACGACACATACGGTCGACTTAGGCAGAAAATTTATGTTAAAAACACCATTTTTGTCTTGAATACGAAATCTTGAAAATGTCAAAAATGTTAATATAAGCGATAAAGATTTCAAATCAAAAAAAAAACAAGATTTCGAGACAATGCAAATGGAGTATTATATTCTTAGTCAAAATCTATACCGTGTACAACAAATTTTCAAAACAAAAACCATTGACTGAAAGTTTACCTAAACTACAACCAAACAACTGCAATATAGTTAATTCACACACCTTCTAAGGAACATCAGTACATTTTTAATATAATATTGAAAAAAAACTGTAGTAGCATCACTATGAAAAGATTTTAATAAAGATTTCAATTGAAAGCTACAAGATGTCGTGCAGGTAAACGTTCTAAGTCTACTCAACTTTACTAGAAATAACCAAAACCCAATTTTTTTCAGTTATCCGATTTTTTCTCTAAAACTTAGTTCTGCTTACTGATATTTTGTTACAATTACGCGTACTGCTTAAAATCAGTAAGACAATGGCGTATAGTCATAGTCAAAACAAAGTATACTTTATGAGTTTAAAACCAGTATTTTTTATGACAATACTGGTTTTAAACTTTTAGGGTCGTATTCAAAAAAAAAATTAACAAAGCTTTGAAAAGCAATGTTAAGTAAAGTTGTATTAAAAAATAAAATAAATTATTATATCAAAATTCTAAAGTAGGCACCTACATTTGTTAAGGCTACTTTAAGTTGATATTTCCAAAATGTGTATTTTGTACCTCAAATATTTTTGTGAATATAGCACATACTGACTAATGTTACATCTGAAAATGAAGCTAGAAGTGCAAGCTCTTATTTTAAATTTATTATTTTTGTCATGTGATGGAAAACATCACTAAACCATCCAACTGATTCGAAATACATAGTAAAATCCATAAAAAAAATATTAAAATAAATACAATTATACAAAAATGTTTTAGTGATGTATAGGGTGTTTTTTAAGGGGTATAGAACTTTGAATTGAAATAAAACACAAGAAAATCGTTTTAATGTCCATCAATTTGGCTTTATTGGAAGGATAATTTTATGCCATTAATGCTTAAATATGATTTCGGGCATGTGGCCGCCGCGGCTGGCTCGAATAAAGCCAATTCTACAGGTCCAATTTTCAACCACTTTTTCGAGCATATGGGGCCGTATGTTGGCAATAACGCCACGAATGTTGGCTTCCAAGTCCCCTAACGTTTCTGGTTTGTTGGCGTAGACGAGGGACTTCACATATCCCCAAAGAAAATAATCCAATGGTGTCAAATCACACGATCTTGGTGGCCAATTGACAGGTCCATTCCGCGAAATTATGCGCTCATCGAATGTTTCCTTCAATAAATCGATTGTGACGTGCGCTGTGTGGCATGTAGCGCCGTCTTGTTGGAACCACAACTCATCCACATTCATGCCATCCAATTCGGGAACAAAATAGTCGGTTAGTCGGCTCCAATTGCTGTGCACGGTGGCGAATCGATTCAGTCGGGTCCTCTTCAACACTTTGCTCTACAGCGGCAATTGTTTCTTCTGTCCGACGTCTCTGCGGATGCGTATTATCACATAGAGTAAACGAAGTGCTAAAACGATCCATGGTTAACCGAATTAATTGCTCTGATGGACGATTATGTCGACCATAAAATGGACGGAGCTTGCGGTAAACTTCGCGAACTGAACCATTATTTTCGAAATAAATTTGCACGATTTGCAAGCGTTGTTGTTTTGTCAAGCTGTTCATGATGAAATGGCAAACCAAACTAAATATTAATCACTTGACAGCTGACAAAATGGCCGCCAGTTGAAAAAGTGATGCCAACTTAAAGTTCTATACCTCAATAAAAAACACCCTTTCCATTCAAACAAAACGAAGCGAAAAAAGCTGGATATTCAAATACTCATTTCGTTCGAATAATATAAATTGAGATAATTTTTCTATCTTCTTTATATTTTTTTTACTTTTCTTCATAAAAATGTTTATCTGTTTTGCTTCCATGTCAGAAGCTTATATTTTATAAATTAGATTGCTTAACTTCAAGATAATAAAAATGTAATTAATAAAATAAAATATTAGTTGAATACTCGAATGAAATTGTATTCGATGTTGTACATCATAAGCTGTGAAATGGTTGTTGAACATGGTGGTGTTACCAGAATTTATTATTAAATCACAAAATAATTAAAGTTGTCTTTTGAATACAATTTCTTAACAACGCAATGTTAGCCTTAAAGTGCTTGATTGCTATTATGAACTTTAAGGCTCAAGTAAAATATTTTTTTGATTTACTTTGTTTATGACTATGACTATGCGCCAATATATCTTCCCACTTGCATTGACAATATAATAGAAAAATAAGAGCGTAAGAGCGAAAAGGACAAATACATTTTGCCATTTAAATTTTTATTGCTTTTGGTTATCAGTAATACGATATTTTTAGTTAAGCGATGTTTCGCTAAAGCGAAGTGAATAAGACTAGCTGCGCTTAAAATCAGTGCGGGAATTTGTATCGCTTTCAGTAATCCGATTTTTTTTCAGTAAAGCGTTTTGCGCTAAACCGGATTCGAATTATTATTAACACAAACACAAGCATTCTTTTAGGATTAACAAACATGGTGCTGATTTACTTGAATAACTTAAAAAAAATCTACAGAAAAAGGTTTTCCAGTTGGCAATTTACATACAACTTAATGGAACATATATAATTTAATTTTTCTCTCAAGAGATTATACTATATAAGATATTTTTATGAATGTAAATATCAGGATTTTTTCTGCATTTTAATATTTTAAGTTATCAAGTTGTTTAACGAAATAAGTTTTATGCAGTTGAGCATTTAGTTCTGATTGAAAAAAGGAGCCTGACTAAAGTTTTGATTTAAAACATAATAAGCTTTGAAGAGCTGATATTTTTGATAGCATTGGCAATTAGATTTAATGATTTTTTGCCTTTTTTTTACTCGGTTAGCTGAAAAGTAGGCAACAAAAAATATTTTCCGCCATACTGTTTATTCATATATCATCACTTTTAAGCACATCTTATACATGTATTAAAATTTGTCTATTGTTTCATTTCATATAAAATAACTACAGCATCCATTTTGGCTTTTAATGCTGCTTTTTACGAACAAAAAATTATTCATCATTTGCAAGCATTAGAAAAGAAACCCTTTTGTTTTGTTTTGACAAAGGAAGCAAGAAAAAAGATGTAAAAGGCCATAATGTAAATAATGATACATAATTTACATAAAAACACGCCAACATAAGCAAACACATAGAAACACACGCACACAAACACACGCTCACAAGCACACACACACACGCACACACAGGCACGCTCATATTTAAAACAGCAAACATGAACTCATGCAGATTATTCTTTGTGTAGCTTTTTTCTGTTATGACACATTTATCTACTTTTGTTTTTTTCATAAGATTGTATTTTTTTTGTTGCACATTCAAAGAAAGCAAAAGAAATAAAAATCCATATAAATAACAATTTAAGCTGACATATGCAATACTCATATTTAAATAGAAAACAATACAAAACGCCTAAATGTATAAGAGTGTTAAGAACACAAAACAACAGGCAGTTATAAGGGGAAAAATGGCACTTAGAAGGTATTTAACAAACAAGCAGCTGCAAATAAAAAATAATAATACTGCTTAGATCTTTCTAAAGAAGTCAGCATAAACAATGAACAATAAATAATAATTGCTGGCAAGAAACAAATAAGCAATAGAAAATAATGCTTGCTCAGAAGTATTTAAACAACGTTCATAAATTATACAAAGGATAGCGCATTAAGGTTTTGAAATTAAAAGCAAAAGTTTATTATTTTATGATAAATAAGCTGGAAGAGATTAACACATATAATGAAGTCATTGTTAGTGAGACCAAACGTTTCAAAATGTTAGCAAAATTTTGAAAAATAGCCTGACTTTAAAAGTAATGTTTAAGTATTTACAATATAAGAAATCAAACCTTTTGTCTTTTTAAAACAAACGGATTTTAAGTGTAGCACAAGACTGTTGCCTATTTTAGGGAATGCTTTATAGGATAAAATTTTAAGCTTATCAAAATATATATAAAATATATAATACTTTCTACTAATAAATAAGAAGATTTTTAGCTTTTTTCGTTTAATTAGTTTGCTTTTAAAAAAATATTTAAATTTTTCTTAAAATAATGGCAAAACTTCGTTTTAGCTATTGGCCTATAATCTGCTTACAAATGATGATCCATACCGTCTCTATTCCAATACAAATAATCCCCTAAAGTATTTGTATAAAGTTATTCTATATAATACAAAAATAAAAGAATAAAAATAAAAGACTTTGGTTAAGCCAAATTATATTTTGCATAAGGCAGAAGAAAATATGCCACGATTTTCTCATTTTGTTTTTTTTTCTCAAACGCTGTTACACCTCTTTTTAGCAATTACCTTCAAATTAATACCACTTGAGTAACAACACGAAAAAATTTCCTGGTGCTTATGGAAAGCCGTAAGCGTCAGCCAGCAACAACTACAAAAAGAACAACTAATTTTATAATAAGGAAAAGGAAACGATGTGAAAAACAGTTCAAGCAGCAACCAAAATGGCTGATGAAAATGAAAAAGCATAATAATAAAAAAAAAGTCAGGCAAATAAATAAAACTTAAACCACAAAGAAAGTTAAAAGAGAAAAGTAAACGCATCTGTACGCCTACTTAGGCTGAAATTTATGTTTTTTTTAGAACAGAAAAGAAAAAAACCGTTTGCATACACCAGGACTTAGTTAAAGATTTAGAGTTTCAAATTATTTACAAGTCTCCCATCTTTTTTTCTTGTGGAAATATATATTTTTTTTAAAGACACTTTGTCATTATTTTCATAACTTGCATTATCATTGTCATGTTTTTGATTTCCTCAGAGCGCAAGAGACATAATAGCATTTGTTGGCAGGCCAAAGCCACAAACAGAGAAGACATTGTAATAATAAAAACCTTAAGTAAGTCAAGTAGTGGGTGTCAACAAATCCAATGACATGCAAATCCTTAAAAATTTGTTTTCATCAAACAAATGTCACATTCTAAACAGACACTCCATAAAGACATTTTTTTTTCTTTTTTTTCGAACAGCAGGTAACAATTTATATGACTCATTTTAAGATTTTCTGTAAGCTTAACAGACAAAAAAAAAGAAGTTATGAAAGACAAGTGACAAAAGATTTAGCTTACGTGTCATAAAATAAGGCAACCAATCGATCAAAGAGATGGAAAAAATTAAATAAATAAAAAACCCAGCTAATATTATGGACGTGGGTTTTAGGTGATAAAATTGTATAAGTATTTATTAAAAGTTGAATTTAAAAATCGAAGATATTAGAAAAATAAATTCAGTAAAGTGCGACTCTGACTTGCGCACGAAGGGTTCCGTACGAACACTAGATATGTAATTTAATACAAACTTCATCCTATATAATATATAGTTTTGGCATTTTTTTCGTTTTTATGGTCTTTTCGGTTTTTTGTTTTGGCGATTTTTTTAAGTTTTGGATCTTTTTTTAGTTTTGACACTTTATTTTCTTGTTTTTGGCGATTTTTTTTTATTTTTGCCAATTTTTTTCATTTTTGCAATTTTTTTTTTTTTTAATTTTTTTTTAAGTTTTGGTTACAATTTCGCGTTTTGGCGATTTTTTCGATTTTTGACGTTTTTTTTTCATTTTGGCGTTTTTTTTCATTTAGGCGATTTTTTCGAATTTAGGCGATTTTTTCGAATTTGGCGATTTATTTTAATGTTAGAAATTTTTTTCTAATTTTGGCAATTTTTTTCGTTTTGGCAATTTTTTTTTTTGGTTTGGCGATTTTATAATTTTCGGTTTTTTTAGTTTTACCGTTTTTGAAAATTTCAATTGTTTGCCTCTTACGGTTTCCAAGATATAGCAAATTGTCAAAATTACATAGTCAAAATTGCATTAACTGATGGACCACCCTTTAATTTAAATTTTTTTAAATTTTAGTGTTAATTGTTGTAGTCTGTATAAAAATACAATAAGTTTACAAATTTCAAGTTTCAATATACAATTGTATGTATATTACATGGGATTTTAACATATTTCGTTGCTCGTTTTGAAACACCCTTTAATTTTTAAAGGGTGTAAAAAAATACACTAATTTTACAAATTTCAAGTTTCAATATACAATTGTATGTATATTACATGGGATTTTAACATATTTCGTTGCTCGTTTTGAAACACCCTTTAATTTTTAATTCTCATGTATTTGTTGTTGTAGCGGCCAAGGTTCTACATACTGTGTCGAAATTTCAGGTCCGTAGCTCTTACGGTTCCTGAGAAAATATTGTGTGTCGGACAGACGGACAGCGTAGCGAAAACAATAGGGTTCCTTTTCACCTTTGGTGTACGGAACCCTAAAAACCGATAATTAAACAACAACAACAACAACAACAACAAAAACAATCGTACATCAGTACATCACATTACGGCATTCGCTATCGATCGAAATTTTCCATACTAACACAATTAAAATTGCATGAATAATGTAACTTTCGTCCAGGCTAAAAAAGAATTAAATTGTACGTATAAATTTTTTATTTTTTTATTTTTGCGAAATACAGCATTAAACTTTTATTTTGCAAAAAGTGCAAAAGTATGCTTCAAAAATAAATAATTGTTCAGATAACGAAACAATAAACAATTTTTATGTCGCTACAAAATGTACTTTATAAGGACCGATTTATGAATATTTCTTTGCCGAAAGGAACTTTTTTTATTGCCTACTTTTCAGCTTATCAATTAAAAATTGGAAAAATTGTGAGATACATTTAGCAATGCTGACAAAATTATAAGCTCTCAAAAGATTCATACGTCTTAAAAAGCGAATTTTATTGATGCTTCTTTTTTTGATTTAAAACTAAAGTTTCAAATATGTGTATTTGTTGCTAAACCTTAGAGTATGCTTGTTTTTTTTTTTATTATATTTTTTCACTTGTTTGGGAAAAATTAAAATGCACTACAGTCGACTCCGCTTTACTGGAAATAACTAAAACCCAATTTTTTCAGTTATCCGATTTTTTTCTCTAAAACGCAGTTCGGATTAGTGAAATTTGTTACAATTAAGCGTACTGCTTAAAATCAGTAAATGTCTAGCCACTTGCATTGACAATATAATAGAAATATACATTAAGTACGTTAGAGCGAAAAGGACAAATACATTTTGCCATTTAATTTTTTAACGGACTAAAAATTCACAATTTTTTCAACCTTATGTTATGCAATCGATTTCTAATAAATAAACTTGTTAAAGCTTATTTTTTCACTAAAGCGAAGTAAATTTCATACAAAACATAAATGTGGGCTTGCTTTTGGTTTTCAGTAATACTATATTTTCAGTAAAGCCATGTGTCGCTAAAGCGAAGTGAATAAGACTAGCTGCGGCAATTTGTATCGCTTTCAGTAATCCGATTTGTTTCAGTAAAGCGTGTTGCGCTAAAGCAGATTCAACTGTATAAGTGTCTGTTTTCAACCCACTTCAAAAAAAGGAGTAGGTTTTCAATTCGTCTGTATTTTTTTATATTGTTACTTCATAACTTGGTGCAGTTTTGACTCTTATTTCTATCAATTATAAGTATTTCGTTGTCTGAGAGGGCACGGCTTCCAATTGGTCCTATTGTAAAAAAGTAGGCGAGGACACGCCTACAATTTTTTTTAGTTATTTCATTGCTGCCAAACATGACAAACACCTGTGGTTCTTGTAATTACACAATTCTTAAGTGGAACAAATGGGCAGGGCTAAAATTTATTATTACATTTCAGATGGTTTTACTCAACCACACACTTTGAGCTCTAAAATATACACAAACACACACAGAGTGGGCGGATTCACACCCATTAAAATGTTATATTTTATTTTAAGTGGCCCTTTGCCGATTTAAAAAAAATTAACACACACTCAGCTCTGAAAACACACAATTGTAGATTTAAAAGAATGGGCCGAGGCATGCCCATCAACATTTTATTTTATATTTCACATGCTTCTTCTTCACCAACAAATTTTCAAAAATCTTTTTTGTTAAAAAATATTTTGTTTAGAGTTTGGTCGCATACATTTTTTTTCGAAAATATTTAATCAGAGCTTTGTATTGAAAGTGTTTTTTTAATAAAATATAAATAAATACCTCTAGATACAAAAAAGCCTTAGTAGTTACCTGAAAGTAAAACAATAAAAAATAAATAAATTAATTAAATTTAATGATAAGATTCAAAACATATTATTAATTTAATTATGTGTTTTTATATTTTTATAATTCAATACCATTTTTGAACCCTGCTAGAGCCATAGAAAAATACTTTAAATTAAATTTTAATAAAAAAATTAGAAAATCTAATAAAAGTACTTGCTTTAGAGCTCAAAGAAAACTTAACATCATTTCTTAGACAAACACTTTTTGTAAGGGATCAAATATATATTTGACAAAAAATTACCTACAGAATGTTACTTCAAAGAAATTTCCTAAGACAATTTATAATGTTAACTAGTCAACAGGAAATCTTTTATATCCTCAAAATACTCCAAGTCAAATTTTAAACTTCAAGAGCAAAAAAAAAAAATGAAATACACACACGCCAGCACTTAAAAAAAAGAAGCAGAAGGCATTCCACTAAAATCCCTTAACATTTAATATATTTCCTTTCAAATCAAACTGCCATAAACTTAATAAATTTCCAATCAGTCTGCACTTATTTAATACAAAGAACATAAAATAAAAAATAAATAAAAAGCAACAACAACAGACCAGTTTCCCTTACACAAACAAGTGCAGAATAAAAAAAACTTTTACAAAAAAATCTATAAAAAAAATAAATTTAACAAACAAAGCAAATAAATTCAAAATTAAACTCCACTCACACTATGTAGAGTAAATATGCCCCCAAAAGTATGCTTTTAAAATATATTTTTGAACGTGTATCGAGCAGTCATTAATCATATAATCTTCATATATAAAATGTGCCACACACACATTCACTCACTGATATTAGATATTTCTGTAAATTTGTTTTCTTTCCTGATTCATTATTAACAAGAGCAATGAGGGGGGAAAAAGCTTATAGAACTTTGAAACTGATGTTGATATTCTTCAGTATTAGCAATAATATATACAACTCTTCAAAATGTCGACACTTTAACTAGCGGCGTACGCTATAACAATTAATTAAATTCATTTCTGTGCTATGTATTAAATAATTTATTTTATATATTTTTTTGGCAACATTTTGTTTAGTAAAATATTTTTTGTTATAAAAAATACATTAAAATTGATTATTGAGGCTTTTAGCTGAATCCTCTGCGCATTTCACTGTTGCCATTGATCTGCAATAGCAATAGAGAAACTTTACCCAAACATTTTTTTGGAACAACTAGAGATATTATGGTAAAGTCTCATTTAAATAAATGAGAAGTTCAACTAATATCAAAATTTAAACAAAAATGCAATAAACAACATTTTTTTTCTTACTTTGTCATTTTTATTTTACATTTGTCGTTGTTGCTGTTCTTCATAATGATGTGTTTATCACCTAAGAAATGCCTAAAAATAAAATAATTCTACAAATATGCAATACATGAGAAACGGATTTCTTATAATTACTGACTTGCCAAAAGTATGCCTTCATGGCTAAAATAAATGTGAATTTAGTGAGAAAATCAAAAACAGTTTTTCATGATATTGCTCGGAATACCAAACATCTTTTGCTATTGTTTTTATCACTGTAACTGAAGTTTATATTAAGGCTGCATTAAGCTGTTCTTCTGTCTTAATTTTTATTTTCGCTTTTTGTTGGTTTAATCATTCTTTTAAATAAAAATGTATAAATTGACATTAATTCACTGGTAAAAAAAATATTTATTTAAGCGTTTTTCTATAAAATGATAAACAAATTCTATTTTATTTTTAAATTTTGCTAACATAATAATATACGTTTTTTGGTTCTTCTGTATATGCAAAAGCAACCTTTCTCTTCTATACGCAAACCATAAGGGATCAAGCAAGAAACCATCAATGAAAATAAATATTATAGGCCATGGAACTGTGCATTCTCCAAAGTGTTAAAAGGTCTATCTTTATAATAAAATAATGGATAAATAAATACGAAAAAAGTAGGAGGCGTTATAAATAAAAATGAAAATTTTAGAATAAATATTTTATTACTTATATGTCTTGTTTATTTATTCAAGTAAAAGTCTTTGCTAACACCCAAAAGACCACTTAAGGATTTTTTGTTTAAGGCAACCCAAAAGTATGCCTTGTTTTTTATTCACAATAAATTTGCGTAAGAGTGTTTTTAAATAATATGCAAATATTTAGGCTTTTTATTTTTAAATATATTTTTTCTAAGTCAAGAGGTTTTTACGCATGCAAAATAGTCCCATAATTTTTAATAAATATTTTCTTTGTGAATTTTAAAATTATGAGAAAGGTCAGACAAACAATTCATATAAAACTGACTCAACTTCAACTTATACGAGCTTGCTATTTTATTTAATGAGTTTTAAATATTTTAATTTACTATTTAAAAGCAAATATTAAAGACCTTCTTCAATTCAAATAATTTTTCATATATTTATAAAGCAGATATAAAAAATTATTTTTAATGAATTTAATTAATTAAAAAAATTAAATCAATTCTTGATTTAATATTTATGTTTATCTTTATCCATTGTTTAAAAATTTATTACAGATGACTCGGTGGATGTTACTTCTGAGCCCGATGACCAGGATATTTCGGTAGCGGCAGCTGCTTCTCACAATCCTAATAAAGGGCAACTTGAAGTGCAGTTGGGAGGAGCAGTTACCCTGCAATGTCCACAAGGTAAATGAAAAAAATAACTTCGTGAAGAGTTTTTTATAATTAAAAAACCATCAGCAGGGTCTTTTAAACTTAAATATTTTTCAAAAAATTACTCACTTTAAAAGGCAGTTTTTACAAAAACTAGTTTTTACGAAAACTATTTTTTTATTTATTTAAAAAAAAGGTTTATTTTTACAAGAGATACTTACGAAAGGAATAATTTTAATAAAGGTACTTTCTACAAAAAAAATAGTAAAAGGTACGTTTCACAAAAGAAGCTTTTAACAAAAGGTACTTTTTACACAAGGTACTTTTTGTAAAAGATACTTTTTACAAAAGGTACTTTTAAAAAAGGTACTTTTTACAAAAGGTACTTTTACAAAAGGTACTTTTTAAAAAATGTACTTTTTACAAAAAGCATTTTTTACAAAAGGTACAATTTATTGTACAAGACACTTTTTACAAAAGGTACTTTTTCAAAAGGAAAGTTTTATCAAAGGAACTTTTCACAGAAGGTTTACATAACACTTTTTACGGAAGGTAGTTTTTTTTAATAAAGATACTTTTTACATAATGTGATTTTCACAAAAATACTTTTCACAAAAGATATTTTCCACAAAAAGTACTTTTTACAAAAGCTACCTTTTACAAAAGGTATCAAATACAAAAGGTATTTTTTAAAAAGGAACCATTTATTATGTAACAGATTTTATACAGAAAGTACTTCTTCAAAGGAATGTTTTACAAAAGGTAGTTTTTACAGAAGGTACTTTTAAAGTAAAGTGCCTTATTTAGGTACGTTTGAAAAAAAACATTAACTTTTTTTGTGAGATATTTTTTAAAACAGCTACTTTTTAATAAAATTAGTTTTTTACAAAAGGTATTTTTGCGAAAGGTACTTTTTACAAAATGCGCTTTTTATGAAAGGCACTTTTTCAAAATCTATACAAAATGTAATTTCAACAGTTAAACAGTTGCCTTGAGATAAAAAAGTATGTTTTGCAGATGGTACTTTTTTTTCGAAAAGTACATGTTCCAAAAGTTAGTTTTTATAAAAGTAAATTTTTATAAAATATATTTTTTTAAAAAGCTAATTTTTAAGAAAATCTAAATTTTTAATAAAAGTTATTTTTTTAAAAATAAAAAAATATTTTTTTCTCAAAAAGTACTTATTCAGAAATTTAAATTTACAAAACGTTTTTTTAAAGATATTTTTTACAAAATCTACTTTTTATGAAAAATTTACATAAAAGAAGGGAATTTTGCTCTCAAGTATACATAATACTTTTTTAATATATGTATAAAAGTTTTGTAAAGATTGCTTGGTTTTGAAAATAATTTTTTTAATAAAAATACTTATAGATACGTATTTTGTGGAAAATTTGTTTAAACGAGTTTTGCCAAAAATTAACTATGTTTGAAATAATCTTGATATGAAAACTGCTCATAAATTTTTAGTCGAAAGTTTACTTTCGATATTGTGAAATAGGCCGAAAAAAATAATTCAATTTCACATACAAAAAAGTCGAAAAATTACATACAAATTTATTAATTGATAAAATGTTACGAAACCCCCATTTTGATACCACTACATAAATTCCCAATAAATTATTAAAAATTACAAAACTACAAACATAAGAGGCCAAGAAACTTTTTCAAAAAGCAACAAATAATATTATAATTCATAGGAACCCAATTTAATTTTACATTATTTATGATCAAAGGTAGAAAAATTTGTGCTCAATTAACAACTTCACATTCATTTACAGCAATACCTTCTTTAACGAGCAGAAACAAGGTGCCTTCAGACATCTAGACAATCAACTATACAAAACTTAATTATAGCAATTGTATTTGAATTGTAAAACCAATTAATATGACTGCAACAGTTTCATACTTCATTCGCAAGAACAAAGGCAACAAATAAAAATTTTAAACGAAATAACTAATGATGTACAAACGTGCCATCAATAAAAATTCATTAAAAGCAAAGATGCTAGGGCAACAGAAATTTCACCAAACAAAATTCACTATTTTAAGTTGAAATGTAATTTACTTATTTTACTGACCCTGAAAATATTCCAAATTACAAGATATCAAAAGAACGTTAAGGAAGAAAAAATTTACTGTCTGTTAGATAAAATTCCAAGCAATTGTTTGTTGGCATTTTTAACCCACACCAACACAAATCAATTAGAGAAATTAAATTTGGTTTTTTTTTTGTAGTGAGAGACAATAAAATTTAATTTTGTTCTCTCTTATTTTTAGTAGTATAAGAAAACTTGAATTAAAAACATTTTGTTTTGTTGCTCTAAGGTCATAAATATTCAGTTTACTATAAATTATTATATGGCAGAAAATTAAGCATGATTTATTTTATATTCATTTTAGGCTCTTTGGGCTGCTGGTCACATTTGGATCCTGTCACCGCACGTTTGCGTGGTCTGGGTCATGGCTTGTCTACACCTACCGGTCAATTTTCACTTAAAGATGTTGTCTATCAGGATGCTGGCACTTATAAATGTATCGGCCAATCACCCATAAATAAAAAGAAACTAGAGGTTTTGCAAACTGTCGGCGTTTCAGTTAAAGGTGAGTGTGTTTTGTTAAGATCACATATCACATATGTGACTAGAAAAGTCACAAAAACAAAGCAACATAGATAATAGGAAATTATTGGCAATTAGAGCCAAAAATGTATAACAAAAGTCCTTTTCAATTTTCCTGTTGCCTTACAGAAACGTTTAAAGGAAATTAATTTTACATTTAAAACAATTAAAAACAACTTTAACTCCTTTAGAATAGAAAAACTAGTCTGACTTAATAAATTGTTATTTTCGCTCCATCCTAAAAGTCGACTTCCTGTTTCATATTTGCAGTCGTTGTAGTGATTGCATTCAATAAAATAATCCAAAAAATAGCTGGAACATTGCAGCCTTATTAACAAATATTTTTAAGCATTTATAAAGGCTTAATAAGCAAAATTTTGTTTGGAAATTTGTTTTAAAAAACCCTTTATAAAGCCTTAATAATTTTTATAAATAAAAGTTATATCGAGCCACAACCACCAAAAAAGCTTAACCGATCCTTTTTTTTTTTTGTTGAGCTGTTTTTTATATATTATTTGTAAACGCATGTAAAGACAAAAATATATCCATTATTCTCAGCCGGCGGTTTTTATTAAGTATTAACCTAAAATCTAGTAATATACAATTAACTTAAATTTACATGTTTTAATTTCTCAAACTTCCTTTTAAATTTTAAAATCAATATAAACAAAGAAGTACTTATGCACATATATACATATGTATGTATGTATGTATGTATGTGTTCTATTGTTCTTATTTCTCTAGCTCGTCTTAAACAAACAAATTTGTGAGGGGAATACAAACAAAAATATCTCGTAACTAGATATATATTTGCTTCTTTAGAGATTTTCATTTTGCTATTCCTGCCAATACAAACATCCATAAATGCACAAGACATTTTTGATAACATACACAAACATAGATATGCGTGTGCACATCACGCGCAAGGACGTATCCAGCATTCTAATCACGGGGTTACAATTTGAGAAAGAATAAGAAACCAGAAGCGTCTTAATTAAAATTGAAACTGCAATCGGAGATAAACACTTTAAAAATTTTGGAAAGAAAAACTGTTCCATGAACTGCAAAATACCTGCATTAATATTGCATATTAAAAAAAATGTTTTAACACGTTTTCAGAAAATAAACCAAAGTAAGAGTTGTTATAAAATTCGTTTTCAAAAACGAGCGCTTTCCAAGATGTACGAGGATATAATCTTTTTAAAAGGTACTTCTTAAAAGAAGTTTTTCTATTTGAAAGCAATTTGTTCAAAAATGTTCCTGATCAAACAATGTGGGTATTTACACGGTAGCGTTAAAGTCATAACGTCATAATGTTCTAAACTTTTAAACTAGTTTAAAATATGACCGCTGTGAGCAACCCCTCATATTTTAGTGTGTTAGTTGAAACATAAACAACGTGATACAAAACAAATGAGAAAAAATATTACAAAAATTAAATAATATTTGGTAGGAATATGTTTCCGCAAATTATTTGCGAATTTTTGCAATATGTAAAAAAAATTTTAAGGCTTTGGAATTTATTTGCAAATTTTCTTAAGTTTTGCGATCAGGTAATTTTTGATAAAACTTATTGCTCTTGTCTGTAATTTTAACAAATTAGGATTGAGTCAAGCCACATCATTGTCTGATTGAAGTATATTTGTTGTTACTATCATCTTGGTAGTAGCAAGTTTTTGCAAAACTTTCATTTTCGCGAATTTTTGTGATTTTTTGGAATTTCTTAGGTGTTATTTTACCGATTTTAAATACATCTATCTATTTGTGAGATTTTTCATAATTTTGTCAATTTTCTGCGATTTTTGGAATTTCTTAGATCTTTAGGTATTTGTAAGTAATTTTGAACCTGTGATACACCAAAAGGGGAAAATCATTTTATAATTTTTATTTTTTCACAATACACCTGTTTTCAACAAAGTTTAATTGCTATAGTATTCATGTAATTTTAAAAAATACAGTAAGTTTTACATTGTTTTATATAAAAAATATTTTTATATATGAAAATGTCCACAATATTGTTGTTGTTTTCTTATTTTTATTAAATAGACGACATCTCTTGAAAAAGTGAACAAAAAATTCACGAAACGTCGGGACAACATGTAATGAATTGCATTTTTATTGACATTAAACACGGTAGGCCTGATAGCTTAAAGAAAACTATAACTAACAGAATTTTGAAGCTTGTTTGCAATTTTGCAATTTTTTGCAAATTTTTGCAATAAAAGTGATTGTTCCCAATTCTTTGTTTTTTTTTTAACAGTTTTAAACTTTTTTTAATAAGTATCAGACTTTAATTTATTTTTGATGTTACCAAGTTTTTGCAAATTTTCGTAATTGCGGATTTTTAAAAGGTTTTTGCATTTAAGCATTTTTTAAAAAAAATTTTAGATTTTTTTCAATTAAAAAACTATTTGCGAATTTTTGCAAATTTTTTGCACGTGAGATAATTTTTGATTCATAAAATCTACTGAGTTTGCTCGTTTACAGTTTTTAAGGTTTGGAAATTTTTTGAAGATATTCGCATTTTTGCAAGTTTTTGCGATTTATATGCTGTAAGTCTATATTACTTTTTTTTGCGGTCCATAAAATAAGCTTTGGGAGATTGTTTCCGTTATTTTAATCTCTTGCGAATTTTTATATTTTTTGCAATATATAATGATTTGAGTAGAAATTTGCTAAAGAAAAACGCCACGTATTTAAACGTAAATGGACATTTTGTCGTAAAAGAAAAGTAAAAAGCAAAATAATTAGTTATGACAGTAACAAATACATAGAGTGAAGAATTGTATTAACATAGTACTCCTTTTATATGAAAGAAAATAAAAATAATTTTAAACTGGTTTAAAATGTTAGGACTGTATGACTTTATGACACGTAGGACACCCTTGTGAATACCCCAAATGTTTTTTAAAAGCATTGCTTAAAAAAAATTATTGAAAGTCAATTTTATCAATAGATATACCGTTTTCAAACGATACTTATATTTTTTAAAAAGATACTGCTTTTTATAAGTAATTAATTAATTACAAAAGGTACTTTTTTCAAAAGGCACTTTTTTTTAAACGGGATTTTTTTTGAACACTGTATTTTTTTAAATGTTGTTTTTTCAAAAGGAACTTTTTTCAAAAAGTACTTCCTTGAAAAGGTATTTTTCTCAAAAATACTTCTTCCAAAGGGTATTTTTTTCAAAAGGTATTTTTTTCAAAAGGAAATTTTATTCAAAATGTACTTTTTTCAAACGATATTTTTTTCAAGAGTCATTTTTCAAAAGATACTTCTTTCAAAATGTACTTTTTAAAAATATATTTTTTTCTAAAGGTACTTTTTTTAAAAGGTACTTTTTCAAAAGGTATATCTTTCAAAAGGTACTTATTTCAAAAGATATTTTTCAAGAAGTAATTTTTTGATTAGTGAATTTTTTGAAATAGCACTTTCCTCAAAATGTATTTTTGTAAAAGTACAAAGTACATATCTATACTTTCTTTCACAACTAGCTTTTTCAAAGTATACTTTTCTGAAAAGATACTTTGTTTGCTCAAAACGTGATTTAACAAATGGAGCCTTTTTTAAACTGTACTCTAAACAAATATTATTTTTTGTAAAGATAAACCTTCTTCTTAAAAACTTTTTTCAAAAGTTTTTTCCAAAGTTCTTTTTTTTCAAGACACTATTTTGAAAAAGTATTTCATTGAAGCGGTACCAGTTTAACAGAACATTTTTAAGGAATTTACTTAAGTGCTTTTTTGAAACGGGATTTCTTATTAATTATTTATTTAAATGTATTTTTTAAAAATTTTTTTTAAAGAAACTTCGATTTGAAAAAAATACAGTTAAAAAAGGATTTTTTAAAAAAGTTCCGTTTCAAAAAAGCACTTATTCCAAAATCAAATTTAAAAAAATTTAAAAAAAAATCAAACTATAACTTTTGTAAAACGAAACTTTTTCAGAAGAGCAAATTTAAAAAATCAATTTCTAAAATAATTTTTTTCATAAACAATTCTTTTTGGGAAAAAGTAATTTTTCTAATAGATATCTTTTAAAAACAAGTTATTAATTTTCAAGATATATTTTTTTCGAAGTTACCTTTTTCCAAAAGTACTTTTTTCGAAAGCAGTTTTTTCGAAGGTGTTTTTTTTGAAAATACAGTTTTTTTAAAAGTACTTTTTTAAAATATGTTTTTTAAAAGCGTACTTATTTATAGGACCCTTTTTTACATTGAGAAGTGCTTTTTCGATACGGAACTTTTTCAGAAGGTACTATTTTACAAGCAGTGCGTTTTAGAAAGCAAATTTCATTTCTGAAGGTACTTTTTTCAAAATGTATTATTTTTTTAATTTTGACCAGATATTTTTTAATAAAAATTTCTTCAAAGAAACATTTATAAAAAACTATTTTTTTGAAGACCTTACTTTTTAAATTTTCAAAAAGTAAAAAAAAATTTAATTTTTTTTTAAAAAAGTACCAATCTTAGCAAAAAATGTACTAAAAAAAATTATAATTTTTTTAAAATGTAGGTATTTTTGTTGAAGATACTGAATTATTTATTTTCTTTTTTTTAATTTTTTTTTAATTTTTTTTTCTGATAAGATGGTACTTTTGGAAAAAAAAATCTTACTTCGGATTTTTAAGTTAAGTTTTTTTTTTAACAGATTTCTATAAAAGTATCTTTTGTGAAAGACATTTTTTCCAATTATTATTATTTTTTTCTAATCCAGAATAATATTTTAAACGGGCTTTAGTTCATTGTGTTCAATTCTTATTGAATGAAATATTTTTTTTAATTAATACGAGTTTCTTAAGAGAAGAAAAATTAAACTAGACTTTTTTGATTAGCTGGGAGATATTTTTCTGTGCAGCCACGCACTTCATCTACTTGGGCAGAGATTGTTATTAACGTCAGCTTATTAACGTGAATTTTTCATGAAATGAAATACATATGTGAAATAATTATATTGCGTATACAATTATTGATTTAGCTTTGGTAAATACATTTGTAAGTAATTATCAATATGAATTTTCTGTTTTCCCATTTTCTATTCAGATTATTACGAAGTTATATCACTCTACTTAAGGATATTTAACTACATTTTTTTTATAAGATGATACTCTTTGAAAAACAGTATTTGGGAAGTCATTTTTTGAAAGCTAGTTTGAAGCAAAATAACTTGAAATGCTTTTAGTGTTATTTCTAAGAGTTTTCATTTTAGAAGTAGTTTCTGATATGTCGTTTTATTGTTGGAAAGTTCCTTTCACTGAAGGAATCTTATATCTTATTGCCGAGAGAAAATGTTTTTCCGACCTTCTTAATGTAGCTAAATACTACTAGTTACTCTTTAAGCAAATTTTTTTAAACTTGCTTCGTTTCAACTACTTCTTTAAGAATGCTTTCTCTGAGCAATACTTTTTACCAGACACATTTTCTTAAAAGGCAATTTTTAAGCACTTTTACTTTAATATCTGCTTTTATTTGATATGTTGTTGCGAGATTGTCTTCCTTATCTCTTGTAATTCATGGTACTATATGACTTTACGCAAGTACTTGCCTGCAGTCAACTACTTGCTGGTGGCAGGTTGTGGGTGCAACTCCCTACAGCAGATATAAAGTTATGAAGATATTTACAAGTATTTGTAGCAATTTCCTGTTGTTGTTTATCAAGCTGTACAAATATGTTGTAATGACATTTTAACACAAAGTTTACCTACAAATATATATATGTATGTATAGAAATCCTTGTGTTTTGAAGCAAAAACATTACCATGCTTGTTGGTTGATATGCTTCAAGTTCTTACCTTGAGAAGTACTTGATATTTTGTCAAAACAAATATGAAAATTATCTTGCATAAGCATAAGGGAAACTGCCAGAAAAATACGTTTTTGTTTTCCTTTTACTTATGTTAGTTAATGGTATTGTGTAGACTCTTGGAAAGACAAGAAAAAGAGGAAACAACAGCAGACTTTGTGCATTTGATTACTTTCTTGTTGTTTTGAAGAAGGAAAGTTTTTCAGAAAACCTTTATTTTTTGTTACAAGTTGAAGCACAGGGGAGAGTGTATGTGTATGAGTATACATGTGTGGGTGTGGGAGTGTGTGCGTGAATTGTGTATTTGGCAGTGATAGTTGTCCCTTCAAGTGGTTTTGCTATTTATTGTTTTTGTAATCTATCAACTTGTTTTATTTGTTTGGTGTATATGTATGTATGTGTGTGTTTTATAAAAGAGTTTTAATTTTATTTCTTTAAAGCATTTCGTTTTTTTTTATTTAAAATAACATCTATGCAAACGTTTGTATGTGTGGATGGCTCCCTAGGGTATGCTGCTTTTTTTCATTTAAGCTCCTGAGCATGACTACAACAGACAAAACCAAAAGATGCGAGACAGCCAGCACAAAAGCATTAATTTTATTTTAAATTATTTGTTTTACATGCAGTTTTTATTCTTATGGGCAAATAATATATATTTATATGCTTATAAATCTGTATGAATTCATGTGTATGTGTGTCTGTGTGCAATAGTGTGTTATGTCTAAAAACTTGTAGAATTTATATGCTTTGACTAAACAATAAATTATTAGAATTATATGATTGTCTTTGCTTTTAAATCCCAGTTGACCATTGGAGCTTAAGTTTTTTTTTATTTATTTATAAATTTTATTTGTCTTTCTTCATGTGTGCATAATCTGCAAAAGATTTTCTTATGTGGCTTTTTAAAGTTTACCATGATTTAGATTGTATGTGAAGGAAATATTTTATTTAATATTTTTTATTTAAGATTTAATTTAATGCGAAAATGTGATTTGGAATAGAAAAAAAGGACTTGATAAGGGAAAAATATGATTTACTTAAATCAGTATTAAGGTGAATGAAAATATAATAACCAGAAATAAAAATTTCAAGAAAGAAAAGTGTTCACTAAAACGACTTTTTCTAAGAATTGATTAGGGTTTTAATGATACGAAGAAAATCGAATTTTCCAACAAAAATAAATTTGGTTTTTAAGCAGAATTTTTCAAGCATGTAATAATGTTAAATTCAGTTAGATTTTTCGGCCACAAGCCAACTTAAGAAAAATTTCTATTAAATTTTCGCATTAAATAAATAAAGCCACTTTTGTAGACAGATGAAGCTTGTCTTATAACAACGATTTACAAACCAAAACAGAGAAGTTCTCACTTTTACATAAAAATTATAGTAGAATTAAGAATTGCCGTGCTTTAAGTCTAACATCTTAAATATATTGCCTGAATTTATAGTTTAGATTAAATATTTACTATCTCATCAATACTTCTTTTTAAATCTTTCTGCTTGTAATTACGATTTTCTCCTGCTATTGTTTGCTTTATTTTACGATAAGCTTTAAACCAGTAATATCATGTTAAAATAAATTTCCAGCAATACATTTCACTTATTATAAATTTCCATCACGTTTATTTGTCGAAATTCATTTTGTTTTTTAATCCCATAGTATTTTCATTTTATGTCATCGTCATCGTCATCAGCAGCACAATTCCTTTGTCATTACGTATTTTTCATAAGCATCTAACGTTTTATTTTTTTCAGCAATAATTTGAAATATTTATTTTTTTCTTATTTTCATCTTGTATTCTTATTCATAAGAAATTTGGTTAAAAAAAATTTTAGAGAAGAAATGTTGAATTTTTGATTACGAATTCCTAG